>CM030360.1:190303581-192811081 GCA_017893485.1 Hemerocallis citrina | reverse complement strand
TCATATAACATCAAAATACATGTCTTTACATCATATCGAAGAGAGAGAAATGAAAATATAGATAATTGGGCACGAATTTTGAAGGGAACAAGAAGATGAACGTGATGTTGAGTTGGTAAGAACGTGCAACACTTGGTGCGGAGAAGTTCGGCGATTATTTTGATTCAACACCTATTTTTAAGATGAACGTAGCCCATGGCGGGGTTTTCGATTTAGATGAGGTGACATTTGTTGACGTCTGAGTTGTTGAGGGAGTGTAACCCCTATTCCCAATTATACGGGTTATTATTTTTGTATGTCTTTGATGTATTTTCCCCCCTAATTATTGTATCTGGATCTTCGTCATGTTGTGGGCTTACTAGTTTCCATTTATTTATTATATTATTGTATTTTTGTGGCCCATCTACACTCAAGCCCAACCCCTAATCTTATTGGATATTGGATCCTAGTCTAAAGCTACCCACAACCCAATTCCCCTAACAAAAACACAAACTAATTCTCCCTCAATCCCTCAATTCTCCAACTCCCCACGATCTCCTCTTCATTTTTATTATATTAAAATACCCCACTTCTCCCACAAATCAGAACCAATCTAATAGACTCCCCCTCTCTCTCTCCCCCGTTCTCTTTCCCTCTCCTATTCTCAAAACAAACTCAAATCAAACCCCTCAGCTCATCGTCATCCTCACTCCCGCTCACTCCTTCCCCGTTCTCGCACTCACGCAAAACTTCGCCTCTCCACTGCCATCACCAACGCCACCACCGCACCATCGTCAACCTCTCCATCCACCTTCCCCATTGCCATCATCGACCTCTCCGTCCATCACCTCGCTCCTAGCCATCGCCGCTCTCATCCTCAAATTCACATAAGAGCCATCGGAGTCCCACCGAACCAACCAACCGCCAACACCACCACTCCATTACCGGAACCATCGTCATCTCCATCATCACCGCATCCCTTTCCTCATCGCTATCACCTTCGCCTCGACATTAACCGCTGTCATCGAACCCAATCGAAGCTCCACTAATACCATCAACCTCACCTTCAATCACCACCAATCACCTCCCCACTTCGCCGAGAGCCTCTCGCCTCACCGTAGTCTTCGTCGCAGCCCAGAGCCGCCACCATCCTCGCCTTCGACACCCAGAACCCAACTCCCCGCTCTCCCCTATTTTTCGAGCGAAACAGAGCTCCCTCCTTTGCTGGAGTTTTGTCGCCGCCGTCACTCCCACCGTAGCTCGTGGTTGAGTCGCTTCCCGACCAGCTGCCGCTCGTCGCCGTCGCAAGCAGTCGTCGCACCGCTCGCCCATTCTCTTCCTCCGATCGAAAGAAGAAGGCGATCGGCGATTGGCTACTTCGGCTGTTCGGTGTTCTCTCACAGCGGACCCCAGACCGCTGTCCCGTGTTCGGCGCGGATCCGCTGCACGGACGAATTTCCATTGGGCACTCTCGCTGTTCTGTGTTCTACCCGCACCAGATCCCCTTGCTGCCTTGCTGTTTTGACTGATCCAGTGTGGGAAAAATAACTCATTGTTGCTGCTGTTGCTGTTGGAGTTCTACGTAC
Source organism: Hemerocallis citrina (assembly GCA_017893485.1). Classification (NCBI taxonomy): domain Eukaryota; kingdom Viridiplantae; phylum Streptophyta; class Magnoliopsida; order Asparagales; family Asphodelaceae; genus Hemerocallis; species Hemerocallis citrina. The sequence continues at coordinate 192,809,516 of CM030360.1, read as the reverse complement.
GTATTTTGCACGTACTCTTGGGATTGTTCCCCAGGATTCTGATCCCGTTATTCTTACCTTATTGAATCGACTACTACGAAAAAGGCAAGTCCATTGAACTATTTTCTTTATTCTAGTTCAAGCTCATTGATCTCCTGCAAGTAGTTCCATTTTAATTATCTTAAATTGCCTTGTGTCCCTTCTCGTTAGGAGTATCGAGGGTTTACACGAGCTAACCCGACGTACTCTTGACCTCTTATAATTGTCCATTGACTCAAACCTAAGCCTATATAGATATAATCGATATGAATAAAATGAATAGAATTGTGTACAAAGGAAATGAATGGTAATTGTATACATTGATTGAATGAGACAATCGTGATTGGATTAATGACTTCATAAATTGGTTTGTACCTAGAAAAGAACATTCTAATCATTATATAACATTGTAATGTGTTCCATAATTTGTAGTAGCACCTTAACTGCCACTTTAATGAACATATACGTGATGACCTTTTATAATTTCTTGCTGATTGTACTATTTAGCACAGAGGTTTCGACCCTGTTAAATTGAGAATTTGCACACAGGATACAAAAGAGAGTTTTAGCCTATTGAGTCTAATTTCTAACCCAAACAACGGATCCCAATATGGAGTCCCGAGCTGTGAGTTATCATCCCTTGTCCCTGTTAGTCTACATTTTCTTTTACTGCTGAATTATTATGCCATCGACATAATTGGTAATGAAATACCATGAAATTAGTGTTAGAATGCTATGAAACTTTTCAGGAACCTTGCACACATTCTGAGGGTTCACCCCAAATTTTTATAGATTTTTATAATACATTTAGACCTTGTTTCCACTCCTTAGGAATTGATATCTAGTTGCTGCCAGGACAGCTGAACCGTAAAGAACAGTACATTTGACCTAGATTCAGTCCGAATTAGAAGGAAGTTCCTGAATATAACTTGTAGCCCTATCTGTCTAGATGTCCGTAGCATACTGGGAGTTCGAATTTGGAGTTGTAGTCTAGGAGTTATACCTATTTTAGTGTAACTGTGTCAGCTACTTCAGATTTATTACTTCTCGCCTATTGTTGTGTAATGTATCATATTGCTGCATCATTATCGTTCCCTTGACATCCTTATATACACTTGCATGAGCATGAATGATTTAACAATAAAATACTAAACAAGTCGGGGTTATAAGGGTTGACCTAGTAGTGGGAAATCTCAGAAAATGTACTCGGTAAGGCCTATATTGATATCGTATTGATATGGAAAGAGAAATAATAATTGTGAATGATTGATTGAATAATTGGAAATTGATTGATTACAAATGGTAAATGATTGTTATTGACACCGAGTACACGCTCTGTAGACCCCACCACTATGTCTCAAACGAACACTGTTTTGCGTGCACCGAACCTGTAGTATGGGATGCAGTAGTACGTGCACTAGATAGGAGAAATGACACTCTAATGAACATAAATTGACATATATATTTTATTAAGACCGTTGTTTATTAATGCCATTATTGCCCTTGCAAATTTGATCTTGATGCATATTTCCTACACGTACCTTACTCCTTTACTCTCTATTTTCACTACTTGCTGTCCGTACTTGCTCTAAGGACATGTATTTTTCCTCTTTAGTTAACCCAGCCACAGGTGAACCTGAGAATCTACCAGAAGGAGTTGGCGAGCAGTTCTTTTAGATTGGAGCAACTACATGATAATAAATTATTTCCCTTTCATGTTCTTTCCATTCATTGTAATTCATTTATTTATTTAAACTTGTATCCCGAGCTTTTGACCCGTAACTGCTACTTGTCCTTCAGTATTGTTTTCATGTTGGATTATTAGTTCTTGAACTCAATTATTGTTCTGTGATGTTATTATAACTGCGTGGTTGTAATTTAATTTTTCTGAGTATTGTTGAGTTGGGACTGGTACAGCTTATGAATGATATTAAAATTATTCGCTGGGCCTACGTCATGGGCTCGTATTCCCGTATTTTGGGAAGCGGGGTGTGACAGGGAGAGAAGGTTTTCAACGAATTCGATGAATTTGGAAGGGGATCAGGATTTGTGGTGTTGAGGACGAGGTTAGGGGAGCTGGTCATGTCGAAGCGCTAGCACTTGGAGATGAAACGGGTGGTTTTAATGGCGGATTTGGTTGTGGGGAAGGATTAGGAGGAGATGATGCTGATTAGTTCAAGACGGAGTTGGTTGAGGCAGTTAGGGTTTGATGAATGCGCCATTGTTGAGGTTGGGGGAGAGATAGATTTTGGGGAGTTGAGGAAACAGGTGAAGAGAGAGAAAGAGAGAGAAAGGGAGAGAGAGACGTGTGCATAATTGGAGGAGAGCTAGGGTTTGAGGAGACACGTGCAGAATTGGGGGATTTAATCTGCACAGGCGATGCACGTAAGTTGTGTTGTCTACAAATTACATAACCTCAACTCTCCCAATATAGTATTAAAGATTAGAGATTAGAGATTAGAGATTAGAGATAGATGGTTAATATAACAAAGCAAGCCTCGATCCTTAACAAAGTTGATCATAAACGAGCCTATACAAGCTCTAAATTAACGAGCCGAGCTCGAACATGAGTTGTTCGTGTTCGCTCATTTATTTTGTAACTCCTGTATACCGTTTCTTGTATTTTGTACTGTATTTATGTTTCCAGTGTATGCCATTTGATTGTATTCTTTCATTCTTCTGGACCGTGTATTTGTTCTTCATTCTCAATATAAATTCATATATTGTTTTTGTCGTCTGTGATTTCAATCTTCTTGATTCAATTTTTCTGCCAAATATTTATCTCTGGAAGATTTGTTGATTCTAAATTATTTCATTCATGGCCTAATTATTTATCTATTTGTTTCTGGCCTATTGGTTTTGGTTTCTAACCCAGTCTGCCCTGTTTAAACCCTATTACTCGCCCTATTGGATCCTAATACCCGCTACCCAGTACCTTCCTTGACCCAGTCTCCATCAAATTCTCCTTCACATTCTCTATATCTGCCTAACAAGCAGATCATGTTTCCCCCTATCTTCTCTTGATTCCTCAAAATCCTAACTTATCCCACTCATTATTAAACCAAACCTAATTGGTTATTCTCCTCTACAGTCTTTATCTACTGAACCCTAATTTTATCTCTATCCTAAATCCAACCCTAATCACCTCCTCTCTCTCTCCCCGTGTGCACCCGACCACCGGCCTACCCCGCCGTCGCGCCATCCTCCGACTGCCCGCGACCCCCGTCGCGACCCACCTCGGCGACCCCCCTGTCGCCGTCGCCCTGCGCCCACTACAACACGCCCCCGCGACCTCCCCTTCTCCTCCTGAGCACAGCACACCCCCACTCCTGACGCTAGTAGCCCCGATGCCGTCACTCCCGCCGTTGCGCTCCCTGCTCGCCATTGTCCTCCCATCGCAGAGCACACCCCCCCGGCTTTCGTTGCCTTTGTTATTGTGCATGCGATTGATCTTCATGCACATCTGGCCGTCCGATCGTGATCTTGATCATCTTCTTCAACATCAAGATCTGTGCTATTGTTTCTGTTGCCTGGGATCTGTTCCCGTTATTCTCATTTTTTCGGATTCGTCATCTACACCCAAGGCAAGTAACTTGTATAATTTTTGTTTGTATACAAGTACAAAATACCTCATGTAGTCTTGCACTCATTTTTGTGTTTATTCTTATGATGATCCCTTGATAAATCTTGATCTCATTCATTTGATTCATTCGTAGTCTTGATCCATCATCCTAAGTTGTCACACACACTACATGAAAATAAACTAGATCTAGATAGACTCTTGATGCATGTATATATATTCTTCGTGATCTATGATAGGTTGTGTATTTTGTTGCATGCTTGGTGTATTAGATGTGTTGACTTGTGGGAGACTTGTTAAATACCTATACCATGTTGTTTTGAATATCTAATATATCATATCTTACATCGTACCTTAATTTGGATTCATTGCATATGAGTTGTTTGATTAAATGCATGAAAAGAGATTTCACTTTGCTGCTGCCCTGTTTTGGTTCCGTATTTTAGACCCTGTTAAGGTCATTAAAATAAATTATTTTGTGGTATGATTCGTAGGCCTCGAAGTCTATTTTTCAGAACTTTCGATGGATCTCAGTTTTGATTTTTGATGTATGAGTTATTGCTGTTTTACTGCAGCTGTGTTGAAATTTCTAGATTCTGTTTTATGAGATTGTTGTATGTTTATTGAATTTAAAACTGGTGTTAAAAGTAAAATTTGGATTCAATATTTTTCTGGGTATGACCAGACATGACTAGGATCAACCCCTAATTTTTGTAGTTCTGTTTAATGACTTTTATAATTCATTCCATGCTTGTGAACAAACCAATATATTTCCAAACTGCATGCTGTTCAGTAAAGAACTCTATTTTCAACCTGATTCCAGTCACTGTCGATTAAAACTTTGTGAATATGAAATGTAGCCTGATTTGCCTATTTTACTACCCTTTTGACAAATTTAGGTTTTGAGTTGTACTTTGTGATCTATCACTGTTTTAGTACTGCTGTGTCTAAAATTTCTGATTCATAAACTTGCTGTATCTTTCTGTTTTCCGAATTTATTTGAGTATGTTATCTGTAATAGAATATTATGAAATTTTATTTTCTGATACTAGAATTTCTAGGGAATTTTTCAGATTTTTCTTAGATTTAATCAGTAAGTTTTTATGCTATTTTCATGCTTGTAAGTAAAGCTTTGCGATTTCTGGCTAAACATGAAGTCTGTATAAAATGCTGTTTTGAATCATGTTTCTATAGTTGTTATATGACTTGTGTATATGTGCTGGATTCGACTGAGAATCTATTTTTTAGATTTTCTGACGGATCCAGGTTTGCACTCTTGTGGCAATGAGAATCTTGGTTTTGGTGCAGCTCTGTCTTGCTCTCCAGAATTGGAAGTCTCGTGTCTTAGTCTATTATGAGTTGTTTGTCATCCGTTCATGTCCTCTATCCAACTTGAACTTGTCCATTATTTCTTGCCATGTTATCTTGCTTTGTTTGTGCACGTCCATGCTTGCTTTAATAATTATAACAAGAAATCAAGTCGGGGATAAAAGAAAAGATCTAATAGTGGAAAATACAAAAATGTGTACTTGGAAGGGGGCCCGTGTTTCCCATTTGCTTACCCGACTACATGCTTTCCCACAGGAGAGGTGTACTCGGAGGGGATCCATAGATTCTACTTGATACTTGATACTTGATACTTGACACGTAATTACTTGACACTTGATACTTGACACATGATTACATGATACTTGATACCTGAGTACACTGCCCTCTATGATTTAATGAAATATAAATGTAACTTGTTTGAATGTAGCAACCATGTGGTAAAAATTTGGGACGCGTGAAGTGCTACCTAGATAGGATTAAATATAAGACTTGAAAATAACATAATCACTTCCTCATACTTGTTACTTGTACATGCTGCTTGACACTTGTTACTTGTTACTTGCTCGCATGCTTCTTGATACTTAATACATGATACTTGATACTGGATACTTGTTACATGTCACTTGCACCTTGTTATCTCATCATGTTACTTGATTCTATTTCTTGATTAAGAGTTAGTTATTCTACCTTGCTGTCACATCTCCTCCATATTTACTTCAGTACTTGCTTCGTGTTGCTACTATGTATTTTCTTATCTGTTTTCGTACTTGTTGCCTGCACTGTTGGAAAATAATCTATGTGGGCTCACATATGTGACTAAATGTATAATTGCTATTCTAAAGTCTAACCCAAATTGAAGTGATCTAATCAAGATTAAGTAATGGGTTAAAAGCATATAATTTAAAGTGTGATATAACACGTGTAGAGACCGTAAAGTAAATTTCTTATTTTGTGATGGGCAAAATTGGAAATCAATAATTATCAATTAGGGTTATGGTCCCCTATATATACGTATCTTATTATTCCATCTGTCATCCCATCAACAGAAGAATAGAGAGACAGTCTCTCATAGAAGTGCGTATCGTATAGGAAGATCACAACTCCCTAATCCCGAGTCTTCTGTTCAGTTTTCATGGATCCATCAGGTACGCTTCTGCATACAGTTTCTATTTTATATTCTTGATGTTTCAACATGAGATTCAGATCTAGGGATACGGATGATGGATTTCACCGATCAAGTAAATTCCCAACAAGTGGTATCAGAGCCTATCTCGTGTTTGATCTTTGAGAATTATGTTTATTTTGTTAACTATATAAATTTCGTATTCGGATCTACACTTTAGTTTTAAAGTAGATCTGAAATTTATTTTATAAAATTAAAATAATCAGATTTAGTTCATATATTTATGAAAATGCATAAAAAGAGGTACAAGAGGCAGCTAGTGTGCTGCCGAAAAAATTAAACCTAATCTGATAGTGGATGTGTGTATTGGCCGTTTAGGAAATCAGAAACCTAATTATTCAGGCTTGAATTTTTTTTTTTTTTTTTTTTTTTTTTTTTTTTTTTTTTTTTTGGGCTTATGGCCCAAACTCAAGAAGTCTATGCGTTGGTCTTAAAGTCAATTCATCAAAATTCCAACTAAAACTAGTAGACCCCACTAAATTCAAACAATTGAATAATTATATTCAATTTGACTCAGTTTATTATTTTTGCTTTGGGCTTGAGGGCTAATGCATAGATACTCATGCCCAAAATTATGGGCTTTATGCTGTTTTTATTTTTGGGTCCACGACGAAAAGTCATAATGGGCCAATTTGCCCAATTTGTGTTTAAATAAACTTAAGCTGAACCAATTAATTTTTAAAAAATAAAAAATAAAAAATTATTGGTTCATTCGGACTTATGTACGTATATATATGGAATAATAATAATATGTGTTTATGAAATCAAATAAGGCTTTGGTTTATGTATATATATCGAAATTTATTTTGATATATGATCAATTTTGTGTACATATTTTGGTAAATATATATAGCTCCAAAGGTAGATAAATAGCCTGAGATAAGATTTACCTTATTTGAATTCACTAAACATCTTTTATTATTTAAGTCATTTCAATCAATATTCATGTTTTGTTTACAAATTGTACTTGTTTAATATTTTAAGTGAATTAATTGAAGCATGATGACACCAAAGTTTCCTCTCTTGTGAAGATTATTTATGAAAAATATTAAATGTTGTGCAAGTGTATGTCCATGCGAGTATTGATCAACCCAAAGGCAGGTCTATACTTGGTCAGATTACATCTGCACTTGTGATGGTAAACATGTGATAATTATAAGGTTGCACTTGTGAATAATAAATCGATCCAAAGAGAGTTTTGTTATTGCACATGCATTATTATCAATGTTTGATCATTACATCAAGAGTATCACTAGCAGTTAATATTACTGTCCAAAGACTTGATATTAATGTTGCACTTGATATCTTGAGATGGGATGTTCAATTATTTGGTTTTGAATATTGATTGATTTTTTGTGAGCTATATGGTCATTTGTTCTCATTAAGTTATATTGCTACGATGTCTGCCAACATTTTCTAGGTGCATAGATCTAGACCTTGCATGGATTAAGACACTCATTTCTATTACAGATTCAAGTTGTCTTTATGAGAAAATAACTTTTGAGAAATGAGAGTGTTCTAATCGCATTGGTCTTCTGGTCATAATGAACACCATTTCAGAAACCTTTAGATGTGTTAAGGAGACCAATCTTAAAGATTAAAAGTACTCATTCGGCTAACACATTTAACGTAAAGGGAAAAAGAAAGAAATTTGAGTTCACTAAGAATAATGCTGCTAAAGGTCTAGAACAAAAAAAAAATGATGATGTCGTAGTCTAGCGATAAGCATGTTAGTTAAGTGAGTCAGAAGATTACAGAATGAGACTCAAGGATTATATGGTGTTCATGTATGACTACGGGTTCATTTTCCAGAAAAGAATGATATTTATCAGTATAGATTCATTAATTTATGTTAATCATTCAATTTTCTGTTATGACTTTGTTATCATTTTAAGTAGATATTATCTTGACATTACTCATCAAAATTATAAAATTAAGGACAAGATAAAATTTTGGAAAACAATTAAATTCAAATTATGGTTTTGGTTTTTTTCTTATGAATGTCTAATATTTTGAATAGATCAATTCAAACAAAATGTTGCCAAAGTGATCTCTTTTGTGTAGATTAATTTATTTAAAATATCAAGATGATTGTGTGTTTGTAATTCATGCGTTTATTAACTGACCCAAAGGTAAGTTGATATTTGGCCGAATTTCATACACATATGTGGTAATAAATATGTGACAATTATAAGGTATTCCATGTGAACAATAAGTTAGTCCAAAGAATCACTTATTATTTGACAGGATTTATTGTCAATATTTGATTACTACAACAAGAGTACCACTTACAGTTAATGTTACTGTCCAAAGACTTGATATTAACGTTGTGCCTGGTATCTTGAGATGGGATTAACCATTATTTGAATTTATTGTTTTATATGGATTCTAATGTGAACTTATTTTGTTTGTTTTTGTTCTATATTCAGCTAGTTTATCATCTGCTACCTCAATAACTGCTAACATCAATTTTGTTCCCATGCTTAATGGGAGAAATTTCAAGGATTAGAAAAGGACTCTTAAGGATATGGTAAGGAGTATGATTGCTCATTCCACCTTACCTGAGTCCCTTTGGGGAGAAGCATTAAAGACAGTAGTTTACATTCTCAATAGAGTACCACCTAAAGCAGCTGCAAAAATACCTTATGAGCTTTGGACAGGTCGAAAGCCTGGTCTAAAGCACTTTCACATTTGGGGATGTCCAACTGAGGTAAGGCCTTACAGGCCACATGAAAAGAAATTGGACTCCAAAACAGTGAGCAGCTACTTTATTGGTTATTCTGAACGATCTAGTGGCTGTAAGTTTTATGATCCTACACTAAGGAATATTTTTGAGACTGGAACTTCAACAACTTTTGAGGAAGTTGAGTTTTGGGGGAGAAATAAGGTTAAGGACATTGTTTTTTAGGAGGAATTGGATTCAATTACAAACCCAATTCCTACTATCACTTTTGACAATATTCAGGTTTCCACACCTATTATTGATCAAGAAGTGAATCCGGAACCTCAACAAGACAATGTTGAACAGACCCCCATTCAAAATGAGGTAATTGTTCCAGAAGAACAAACTCAACAACCTCAAGAACAAGTGCCATTAAGGACATCCACGAGAGAAAGGAGGAATGCTATTCCGGGTAATTATATTGTATTTCTCCAAGAACATGAGGATGACAATGGAATGATGAAAGATGATCCAATCACATTTCATCAGGCCGTGAAAGGTTGTAACTCTCAAAAGTGGATGAATGCCATGAATGAGGAGTATAAGTCTATGCAAGATAACAAAGTTTGGGAATTTATCCCATTACTAGAAGGTGCAAAACCAATTAGTTGTAAATGGATATTTAAGACCAAGAGGAATGCAAATGGTAATGTGGATAGGTATAAGGCACGTCTTGTAGCTAAAGGATATACTCAGAAAGAAGGCATTGATTTTACAAAGACTTTCTCTTCAGTTTTATCGAAAGACTCGTTTAGGACAATTATGGCAATTGTTGCTCATCTTGATCTTGAGCTACATCAGATGGATGTCAAGACGGCGCTTCTCAATGGCGACATTGACGAGACAATTTATATGGTGCAACCAGAAAACTTTGTGTCTGGAGATCCAAAGAATATGGTTTGCAAATTGATAAAATCCATTTATGGACTCAAGCAAGCTTCTCCTCAATGGTACCATAAGTTTCATCAAGTAATTATCTCATTTGGTTTTGAGATGAATATAGTCGATGATTGTGTGTATCACAAGTTCAGTGGGAGTAAACATATATTCCTAGTTCTATATGTCGATGACATATTGCTTGCCACTAATGATATAGATTTATTGCACGAAACTAAAAGGTTTCTGTCCAACCATTTTGAGATGAAGGATCTTGGGGATGCCTATTTTGTATTAGGAATTCAGATACACCGAGATCGTTCTCGAGGTATTCTAGGATTATCACAAAAAAGGATACATCGATAAAGTACTCAAAATGTTTGGCATGCAAGATTGTAGATCAGGGGATACCCCTGTTGCTAAAGGAGACAAATTGAGTCTCAATCAGTGTCCTAAAAGTAACCTTGAAATTCAGGAAATACAAAAGATCTCCTATACATCAGCTATTGGGAGTCTAATGTATGCTCAAGTATGTACGCATCCGGATATTGCGTGCATTGTTGGGATGTTAGGCAGGTATTTAAGAAAACCTGGTATGGACCATTGGATAGCAGCCAAAAGGGTCATGAGGTATCTTCAGAGAACAAAAGACTACATGCTCGTATATAGAAAATCAGATTATTTGGAGGTCATAAGGTATTCTGATTCTGATTTCACTAGGGTGCCAAGATAACAAAAGGTCTACATCAGGCTATATTTACCTGTTAACTGGAGGAGCTATATCCTGGAAAAGTGCCAAACAGACACTTATAGCTTCTTCCACTATGGCAGCAGAGTGTGTAGCATGCTATGAGGCACCAAATCATGGAATATGGTTGTAGAATTTTGTCACTGGACTGCGCATTTTGGAGAATATAGAAAGACCACTCAAGTTATTTTGTGACAATAAGTCAGCAGTGATGTATTCCAACAACAACAGGAGTTTGACAAAGTCGAAACATATTGACATAAAGTTCCTAGTTGTGAAAGAAAGAGTGCAAAGTGGACAGATGTCCATAGAACACATTGGGACAAACTCCATGATAGCGGATCCGCTCACAAAGGGATTACCACCCAAGGTCTTTTATGAGTATACTGCTTATATGGGTATTGTATTATTTGAGGATGTCATAATTTAGTGAGAGTTTGTATTTTATTTGCATTATGTTTGTGTGAGACATTTGGTTATTTTCTGATCAGAAATAAAGAATTCAGTTTTCTCACTCATTTGTCATGTTTTGGTTCTGACCTCACTTAAGTTTTAAAGAGGACCAGTTGGAAATACGCATGTGTATAGATCACATTGCATGAAATTTCCATGCTACACATTCACACTTGATCTATGTCATTTAATTATGTTGATATATGTGACCATTGATGAATTCCGTTACGATAAATGTAACGAAAATTGCTTTGATCCTATATTTACATGATTAATGGACGAGATTGTTTGGCTATGCTTTTGGTTATAATAGCAAAATTTTGAGCTCATAAAGTATGTACATTTATAAGGAGTAACATATGTGGCCCAAGTGGGAGATTGTTGAAAAATAATCTATGTGGACTCACATATGTGACTAAATGTATAATTGCTATTCTAAAGTCTAACCCAAATTGAAGTGATCTAATCAAGATTAAGTAATGGGTTAAAAGCATATAATTTAAAGTGTGATATAACACGTGTAGAGACCGTAAAGTAAATTTCTTATTTTGTGATGGGCAAAATTGGAAATCAATAATTATCAATTAGGGTTATGGTCCCCTATATATACGTATCTTCTTATTCCATTTGTAATCCCATCAACAGAAGAATAGAGAGACGGCCTCTCATAGAAGTGCGTATCATATAGGAAGATCACAACTCCCTAATCACGAGTCTTCTGTTCAGTTTTCATGGATCCATCAGGTACGCTTCTGCATACAGTTTCTATTTTATATTCTTGATGTTTCAACATGAGATTCAGATCTAGGGATACGGATGATGGATTTCACCGATCAAGTAAATTCCCAACATGCACTACATGCGGCCCATAACTTACATTAACGGGCATTTTGTTTATTTTTCCCTTTTTCTGCAATTTGCCAAACTTGTAGACTTTGGTGATCAGCTGCCCGAGGGAGTAAGTGACCAAGTGTTCTAAGCTGACTGGAGTTTCTTGTTTGAGTTCATTTCCTATTTTGAATAAATTGTATTTTGCTAATTGAATTCTTGTATTTGGGCTTTTTATCCCAGAACATGTAACTTGTTTGGTTCCAGATCTGACTATTTGAGGAAATTTGTATTTGTTCCAAGTAATTTCGTTGGTTATAATAATTTATTTCATGCATGCGTGGATGATTCTTTCTTATTTACTTCACGTATTTCTTGTGACTTGTTGGAAAGATCCTTACAGCTCATGAATGGTGAAAGCCATTCGCTGGACTTGTGTTGCGTATCCGTATTTCCTATTCATTTTTGGGAAGTGGGGCGTGACATATTTAATGGACATAAATTTATGTTCAAGCTTAGGTCATCTAACTATGGGACGTGTTAGTACCGAGCCTTAGTCAAGCTTCGAGCTTCGAGCTTCATGAACTTTTTTACGTTCCTACTAAAACATAAGCAGCTTTTCAACAATAAAAACAAGTTGATTTAATGCTCCCGTAACATACATCTTTCTTAGAGCATCTCCAACCACGCTAGCCATTTTGGCTAGCTAGAATAGGCAAAATGAAGAACAATTGGATAATTTGGCTAGCAAAAAAGTTTACACTCCAACCATGTTAGTAATTTTGGCCAGTCATAGATATTTTAAAGCCCAAAATAAAATAAAATTATTTTGGTATACTTAAAGCAAAAGATAGTTACCAATAATGATAATATTAGTTAGGACCCATCCACTATGTGGTAACATGCATCATCAATTAGAACAGTCTAATCAAGTGATACAATAAACATCATGAGATTTTTTAAAGATCTATTATAATCTCCTGGATAATGCCCATATCCACCCAAGAAAAAGCCCAAGCCCAAAAAAATCTGAAACTTTCTAGCGAAGCTCGCATCGTGATCACGAGTTCGCAAGCTCGTGATCCGCGATCATGAATTTATTCAGATATGGACTTGGGTTTCAATTTGTGTGTGTGTGAGATACAACTTCGTCAGACCTGACAATTTAATTTGAAATATCTATTTTTGCGAGTGGTTTGGTGAGTCCGTTGAAACATATTTGTCTACCTATTAAATATGCTATTTTGGCTTAAAAAAATAGTGATAACTAGCGTGTTTGGAGATGATCTTAGTTAACAACATTTTGTTTACTTGATCATAATTCCAAATTTCGACAAAAAAGTTGGCTAACAAGACACTTTTGATCCTACCATCTTCGAAACCCTAACCCTTCTCTACTAAGATCTTGACATGAAAGGAGATTTGATGATAACTACAGCAAATCAATACAATTCCAAAATTAGGACTTATGCTAACTAGTCTTTCTTCTTTCTCAAGCTTTGCGACTTATTAATTTATTGATGATGGAAGGCTTGAAGTTAATAAGGGAGATTTTTTTGGGGGAGTATATGGTACCAAAAATCAGTCATGAAAGACTCCACAATAAAGAGATAAAGATGAAGGTTGTGTGTATAGATGAATCGAGCTCTGATAAATTGATAAAGATTGGATGTTCTGCTATTATATCTAAAAGTAATGATCTATATCTCGAACATGTCTCAAACTTCGACACTTAAACGAGATCCAACCAACATAATTGTAGTAAATGGTCGTGTTGATTTGATGGACAATATGGTTACCAAAGTCGGTATAGCGATTGGATTCATCGAGCATTTGGAAACATGCGTTCTCCGGTTTTCAGTCTTGCACTGATAACAAAGAATAAAGTCGACATATCTGTAATAATTCGGTAACAAAATATTCAGATCTTCACTATAAGTTTCCAAAAGTTTATAAATTGATCATCACATCCAAAACACTATTTTGGATCTTCAACTGACCCAAGCATTCTGGATTTGTAGTGTGTAATAAAGAGCATTCTGGAATAGCCTTCGGAGCTTCCTGTCTAAGTTTATAGTAACAAGGTTTTCAGTTTAAGGTCGGAACAGAACCTGTAACCGTTTACTTAAAGAGTTGAGAAGTAGGGGGTGTTCACGGGTCATGACGGGCAAATTTTTGAGTTATTTTCGACCCTAAACCGAAATTACGGGCGGGTTTTATAAGGTATTAGAACCCGCCCATTCGGGTTCAGGTTGGGTATCAGGTTTATATATAATATATTATTTTTTCTCTCCCTCAAAAAATATATTTATATGGGTTTATGTTTATTAGAAAAATGTGCATCCAATATCTAATATAACTTAACATAGGAATGATACATACTTCATTACTTTTCTTTAACCACATATATGTCATGTTTACTATTTATTTACTATACAATGTAACCTACAAAAACCAATTTTCAAATTTACTTCCCAGTTTGTTATATTATCTTGGTTTCTAAGCATAATATGCTAAAAAGTTATGCATATACATATACTAATTCTTGATTATGATTTTGTCTTTCAGATGAAAGAAAGAATAACGACTTATGACAAATATTTTGTCCCACAAATACATTTGGGTACACATAAAATGTATATGCACATAGTGGCAGGTTCGGGTTGACCGGATTTAGGACGGGTTTGAGGAAATATAAAACCCGCCTCTCCAAAACCAGACTTATTCGGGTTGGGTTCGGGCGGTTTGAGCTTGAGCCGCCTGCTGCACCCCCTAGGACTAAGAAGCATTGCCACTTGCACTTAAGATTTTATGTAAGCTGTAATTATTAGAGGTTAAAACAATGTCCATGTGGTTTGACAATTTTACTTCAGATTTGGATTGTATCTCATATTTTGTTTGGAGAAAACCAAGGCACCTTCTCTTTTGCTTTATGAAGGAGATATAACAACTAATTGACGAAATTATAGTCCTGCGAATATATAAATAGAATAAAAATTACGAGCAAATTCCATGCTAGGCCGTAACCAGGGTCGGCCCTCACCTTGAGACGGGTGAGGCGGCCACATCAAGCCCCAGAATTTTTTGCAATTTTAGGGGTCCCAAATTTGTATTTTTCTTATAAATATAGGCACGTATTTTACACATAAAAAAATTATATTGTAATTAGGGGCTCCCAAAAATAATTATTTGGGCCTTTCGCCTTGGGCCCCCGGGAACTCAGGAACGGTCCTGGACGTAACAAGAAAAAATTCTCTGAAAACAGGTTAGTAACAATTTGTTTTTAAAATTGAGGTTTAAGGATTAAAGCATATTTGACCTAAAATTGTAACAGTTAGGGTGCGTTTGGTACGCAGATTAAAGAATTTCTTGGAAAAGGCAGATTCCCAGAAATGTAAGGGTAGAAATTATGATTCTCAGAAATGCTGCAATATTGCGTTTGATATAAGACATTACATTCTACGTGTTAGATATTGTATTATATATATAGTCCCATATCGGATATGTATCAACATTTGGTTCTCTCCTATATACAGGAGTCATTGTACACAGTTATAGTGTCTCCCAATAATCTAATTATATTTTTCAATCTCTCTGTTAACCATAACACTACGGAATATTTTATTATTGTGTTTGATACATACCACATTCATTCACATCAGTCATTCGCTATAGTAAACCTATCACGCCCCGCTTCCCACTGTACGGAAATACAGGCACACAACTGAGGCCCAACGAATGATATACCTCATCCATAAGCTGTACAATTATAAGCTCAACAAGATCTTTATAACACATTCACGCAGGCAAATATAATAATCACATGAGCTGAAAATAGAATAACCATCATTTGGATAATACATCAACATCGGGTCAAAATGTCCGGGAGTACAAGGTACCAGAATTAAAATAATATGATAAGCAGTTCGCTATAACAACTAGATAAAATAGCGACTGAAAGAAAAACAACATGAAGTAGTAAGGAAGCAGCAACAATCGTCTAGAGAGTCTGCTCGTCGGGTCCATCAGTACCTGTATAATTATTAACTCAAAGAAAAATAGAAAAGTTCCCGTTAGAGCAAGTTTCGGACAGCAAAGTAGCAACAAACAGTAAAAGGGGTAATATAACAAGATATAATATGGAAGAAACAAGAAGTAGAAGTACAAATACAATATGGAAGTAAGCAAGGAACTGGGACAATATGATCATGTAAGTAATAACTGTAACTAGTGTATTCTAGACTTCAAGATATAAGCAATTGATAACCTAGGCTCAATTAATCGATAATCATGTAATCAAGGATCGAGAGTCATGTAATCAAGAGTCATGTAACGAAGAGTCATGTAATCAAGAGTCATGTAACGAAGAGTCATGTAATCAAGAATTATGCTTAGTGGAAATCTCGAGTTTATCTGTTTTATTAACTTATCTAATGCACGCAATCCTGTGTCTCATACCACAAGTTCGGTGCATATCAATTATGTGACGTTTAGACTTAAGTAGTGAATTCTCTAGGATTATGTACTCGGGTCTTCCAGTGATAGTATCAAGATATGTAATCATGAATCATGTAATCGAGAATTATATAATCAAGAATTGTGTAATCAAGAATCAAGAATCAAGAATCACTATTTCGGAAAACACGGGCCCCCTTCCGAGTATACTCCCCTATATTGTCCACTGTTAAGCCGTACCCTTATAACCCCGACTTGTTATTCTTTTATAATTAGTTAGGAACATGCAGTTGGTACGACTAGTGAAACGGTGTAATCAAGACAGTTAATCTAGAAAAATATCAAGGGCAGTAATTATGGATATGAGACGTAACACGAGTACATGTATCGAGAGTAGTTAATATAGAATTATCAAGTGGTATAAAATGCATTCTATCAACCTATTAAATCTATGCAAGTTATTATTATAAGAACAATAATACACTCAGTTCATTAAATATGAAAAGTAATGGGTTTATATGCAAAAACGTAGAGATGAATTTTTAGACAACTTGACATATCT
This sequence comes from Hemerocallis citrina, assembly GCA_017893485.1. NCBI lineage: Eukaryota > Viridiplantae > Streptophyta > Magnoliopsida > Asparagales > Asphodelaceae > Hemerocallis > Hemerocallis citrina. The sequence continues at coordinate 192,792,762 of CM030360.1, read as the reverse complement.
GCATTCAAATTCACTTTTCCGTTGTTACAGAAAAGCAAATCCAATTCTGTCAGAGATTCTAGAAAGTATACTCTCTTCCGGTTCCAACGCATATTCACACGATACATTCTAAAGACAGTAGCTATGCGTACAAATTCATTCTTCGCTGGTTTCGATGTTTTGTGCGCATTCTGAAAATTCGGAGTCACAATACTAAAACTGCAATATCTCACAATCTATACATCGGATTGAGAAACCGTAATATGTTTCGGATATCTAGACTCGAAGGGCTACGATTTTCATGTAGAATGTTTTCGATCCAGTGTCGGGAACATGGTCAAATTCTCAGTACAAGAGACAGATTAGTAATCCCGTACAGATTCAGAAATTCACAATATGCCAGTACTAAAATCGCGATATCTCACAATCTATACATCCGATTGAGAAACCGTCAGATGTTCTGGATTCGGGACTCGATGGGCTACGATTTTCATGTAGAAAATCTTCAATCCAGTATCGGAAATATGATCAAATTCTTAGTGTAAGGTCAAGAAATTTAGAGATAGTAAGGTTGAATATTCGATATTCGATAACACGATTCGAAATGGGTTAACGGTTCACTCTTGAGTTGATATAGCATGGAACCAGTGACTAGAATAGAGTTTGACAATAAAATATGATGATAACTAGGCTACTTACCACGAGTCCAAGAAAAATGCTTGTACGAGAACAAAAATAGTGTACAAGGTACTTGCCTTATAACGTGACGATTTCGGTAGTGGTGTTAACCACGGAAAGAAGAAGCGATGTCGGCAACGGACGGCGGCACAACGGCGGTAAGAATGGTAGCAAGACGGTAGCTAGCGAACAACGGTAGCAACGGTGAGCGACGACAACAACAAGGTGGCGCGGCATCGGGCTGTTTTTCGGGATTTACGGGATCGTAGAAGCGGAATCGTTGGCTCGAAAGTGGAAGGTAAAGTGGAGATTAGGTGTTGCTTGAGCTCTCGGGTGTGAAGAAGGCAGATGAAGAGAAGAAGGAAAAATGAAGAATGGGATGTAGATAAGAGAAGAGAAAGAGGTGGGAGGTTCTGTATGTGTGTGTGTGTGTATATGTAGAAAGGAAGGGATTGGAGTGTGGTGCATGTGTATGATTAGGGGTGTAGAAAAATGAAATACATGTGTGGAAAAAAATGAGGAGTTAGGCGTAGAATGAGAAAATGAGGGGGAAGAAATTTGGCATATGCAGAAGTGGAGAAGTAGGGAGGGAGAAAATGAAGCGTAGGGAGGAAGAAAATAAGGTGTAGGAGTTAGGTTGGCTGTTGATTAGGTTTAGGATTAGGATTAGTATTAATCAGGGTTAAAGTTTGTATTTAAACTTCGATCGAAAATCACAAAATTATGGAATTGATCAGAAAAATATTCTGGCTTTAGATAAAGAGTCCAAAGAGAAAAATAAAACTGATTTAAAAATTGAAGTACAAAAATTCACGTAATAAAATACGTACAACTGGAACAGGGAGTTACAAAACATTACCGAAAATACCTTTTTGACTTTTTTTATATATTAAAAAAAACCAATATAACCGTTATCTACTTTAGTAATCGATGCATATGCGTGACACATGCAAACCAGTACTGCTCTATATTTTATAAAACCTGATTAAATTAACAAATAGATGACTCAAACAGTTATATTATGATTCTAATATATTTCAACTAGGTAGATAAAAAACATAACAAAAAGAAAAAATGAAATGCACGCAGTACAAACACATGATCTAAGGCATACGTGGATTATAATTATCAATGAAATATATTATTTATGACTTAGTACACAGATGGTTTCCCCATCAATTTTTTAACAAATAATGGTGGTTACTATTGTTAAAATTGATACATTATATTGAAACATATATCATATTTATTTAATTCTGTTTAGTCTCTAATTGGACGTTCCTCTTTATATATAAATGTGCACAAATCCTAACCCCATAAAGCAGGGTAACAAATTTATTGAAGGAAATATAGAGCGTCAATATGATAAGGCTGAAAGATTTTTGAAAATCTGGAGGGTGTTTTGGTAAAGTGATAATCTCAGTTATTTTTTTACTAGTGTTACCCTGTGCAAATTGCACAGACTAGAATATTTTTAACAGACTCATAAAATTATATAGAACTTAAACAATACAATGATGATATGCACTATGTCTTTTTTTCCATTTCATCTTATCTAATAACATTTGCTACTCTTGTCTGGAAAACCCAAATAATAATATTTTTATCTATTTCGGTCATATTCTTTGAAACCACTAAGGGAGATTTCATTAGTTCATATTCTTTTATTATCATGTAAATGCACAGTAACTTTAGTTCTTAAACAAAAATATAAAAGTCATTAAACGACGAAGGTGATCCTATTCAATACCGACACAACACTAAGACATAGTTAAACCCTAGATCCCTAAATTTAGAGATGCCCCTTAACTATTTTGATCACAATATAATAAAAAGATGACAAATCTACAAATTAACAAATTCACATTTTCAAATCAACCAACATCATTCTATATTTCTAAAACAAAGAAAAAAAGTCGAATAATTACCGAAGTTGAGCTTACAATGCAGTAATAGGTGGGGATGTAGCTCTTCTTGGACTCTTCCTTGATGTACTCTACTATCTCCTTCCCCACAATGTGCTTCTCAACTGCCTTCCCTCTCAAATCAAGCCTTCCATATTAAATCATTCCCTCTCAAATAAAACATAATCAACATCAGAAGGCGAGTGGTTGTTTTTATTATTATTATTATTTTATTTTATTTTGTAAATTGACTGCACGTGTTAGTACATGTACGTTTCTTCTTCTTTTTTTCTCATGTGTTAGCACATAGTTTTCTATTTTTCTCTTGTCACGGCCCACTTCCCAAAAACATGGAATATGAGAGCGTGACGAAGCCCAGCGAATGATTTTAACATCATCCATAAGCTATAGGATCGACTCAGCATCACAACAAGAATATAACAAGATATACACAACCAAACATGTATGAATAATTTATTAAGCAACAGAAAACAATTGAAACAAATAATAATATCCAAATAGTTTTCAAATCTGGATCAAAAGATAAAACTCGGGAACATAAGCCTGTTACAAGTTTTAAGTAGCAAGAAAAATAAGTAACACAAGGAAAATAAATAATTTAAGCATGTCATTTCTCCAATTGAAGCCTAGAATCTCTGCTTACCAATTCCAGCAGGCAATTTGTCTCCAAAGTCTGTTTGTAAATATAAAAGGAGAAAATAGAGAAAACAAGAGAAACGCCTGTTGCCGCTAAATTTGGTGTGGGGGCACACAGATAGAACTTGTGGATTCTTGGAGAAACTGAATAGAACAACCTGTGTACCTGTTCCGTCGGGCGTCGGGCGTCGATCGCCGCTCCGCCGTGCACCTGCAAAAAGTGCGAGACACCGGGGTTGTTCCCGGTGACGCACCCTCCGACGCTCAAGTCAGTAATCTAAGAAGACTATGAATGAGCACAAAAACTGGTGAAGAGTTGATTACCTCTTAATGGAGATGGGTGGGGGGTATTTATAGGCGTCTTAGGGAACGGATTAGGAATGTAATCCCTGTGATCTGATATGGAATATTCTTCCTGTGAACAGATTAGGAATGTAATCTGATAAGGTATATTTCCTGTAATCAGATAAAGAATTTAATCCCAAATCCCGGTGAAAGGATAGACACGAATCAGGGCCGTTGATTAATATTAATCAGGAACCCTAATTCTATCCCTTCTGAGCTGGGTTTGCTGCGGGTTGAAACCCGTACCCGATTAAGGTGGATCCGTTCGCGGGTAAGTGGATTTTCGGGGAAGATAACCAGTACCTGCTTCAGACCCGTCAGAAGGTGAAATTACCGCTCTACCCCTGTGCCTCAAGATTCGTGATCCATCTGGACGGTTCCGATTTAATCCCATTTTTAGCCATATCACGAGCCCCCCACTCCTAAAGACTGAGTTCGATCAGCCTTTGAGGAGTAGTTTAACTGTTCTAATGGCTGGCGGAGCTGTATCGGAGTCCAAATGGAGGGTTTCGAATCTTAAAGGGGGTAGTAGTGCGTTTTTGGAAGTTGCAATTTGTTTTTAAGCATCTCTGAGTGCCCGACGGTCTTTATCTACTTTTTCGGATTATTTATTTAATTTTGCGATGTGTTAACCAGCCGTCCGGGGGCCCTCACGATACATTTTAGGCAATAATTGTTTGTTCAGGGGTTCAAAAATATTACCCCGAATTTATAATTATTTTCTAGATTTTCCAGTGAATTTTCCCGAATTTTTGGTGATTTTTTTGCAATTTTTAAATAAATAAAACGATTAAAATAAATTAAAATTGATTTTAAATACCCATTTATGACGTGGCGTCATCAGAGCCCTTGATCAGAGCGCAGCGTGATTTTCGGAGAGATCGAGTGGCTCCTGTTCTTCGGCTCGCTTTTTCGCCGTATGTGAGGTTCGGTACTCCGGCACTCCGGCTCGGCGTCTCGGCACCTCGGTTCGAATGGCTCGGTGCTTCGGCTCGGCGGTTCCGAAGTACGTGGCATCATCTGAGCCGTCCATCTCAGCGCGGATCCCCGTAAAGCGCTATCTTGTCGTTTAGTGGACGTGGCCAAATCTGGACCGTCCATCACGACGAGCGCGCTTTTTGACAAGATCCAACGGCTGACATGGGTCGGAACGATTTTTTGCCATATACGAGGGTCGGTACCCCGGTACCCCGGCTCGGCGCCTCGGCACCTCGGTTCGTATGGCTCGGCGGTTCCGAAGTACGTGGCATCATCTGAGCCGTCCATCATGACGAGCGCGCTTTTTGGCGAGATCCAACGGCTGATATGGGTCGGAGCGATTTTTTGCCATATACGAGGGTCGGTACCTCGGTTCGTATGGCTCGGTGCTTCGGCTCGGCAGTTCCGAAGTACGTGGCATCATCTGAGCCGTCCATCATGACGAGCGCGCTTTTTGGCGAGACCCAACGGCTGATATGGGTCGGAGCAATTTTTTGCCATATACGAGGGTCGGTACCTCGGTACTCCGGCTCGGCGTCTCGGCACTCCGATTCGTTGGGTCGGCGCTTCGGCTCGGATGGCTCGACGGTTCCGAGGTTCGTGGCATCATCTGAGCCGTCCATCTCAGCGTGGATCCCCAAAAAACGTTATCTTGTCGTTTAGTGGACGTGGCACGATCTGGACCGTCCATCATGACGAGCGCGCTTTTTGGCAAGATCCAACGGCTGATATGCCTCGGAGCGGATTTTTGCCATATACGAGGGTCGGTACCCCGGTATCTCGGCTCGTCGCATCGAAGTTGACTGGCCGAGGCACAAAGTTGTGTGTTTTGGAGGTGCTTTCCTGAGGGGTCACCTCCTCGGCACTTAGTGGCTCGGTGGCTCGGCTGAGCTGTTTGGTAGCTCGGCTGGGCGAACCGATGGCAGGTAGCGGGGAGGGACGCGTGGCTGGATCTGGACGGTCCATCTTGTCGCGCATCTCGAGGATGGGGTTCAGATCACGAGAAAATGCTATCTTGTCGTTTTGTGGGCGTGGCACGATCTGAACCGTCCATCAGATTTTGTCGCGAGTTTTAAGGAGATCCGACGGTAACTTCGCCTCGGAGCGATTTTTTGCCATATACGAGGGTCGGTACCCCGGTATCTCGGCTCGGCGCATCGAAGTTGACTGGCCGAGGCACAAAGTTGTGTGTTTTGGAGGTGCTTTCCTGAGGGGTCACCTCCTCGGCACTTAGTGGCTCAGTGGCTCGGCTGAGCTGTTCGGTAGCTCGGCTGGGCGAACCGATGGCAGGCAGTAGGGAGGGACGCGTGGCTGGATCTGGACGGTCCATCTTGACGCGCATCTCGAGGATGGGGTTCAGATCACGAGAAAACGCTATCTTGTCATTTTGTGGGCGTGGCACGATCTGAACCGTCCATCAGATTTTGTCGCGAGTTTTAAGGAGATCCGACGGTGACTTTGCCTCGGAGCGATTTTTTTGCCATATACGAGGGTCGGTACCCCGGTATCTCGGCTCGGCGCATCGAAGTTGACTGGCCGAGGCACAAAGTTATGTAGCCGGGGCGTCCTATGGCTTTCTAGTAAGTGGCCGAGACGTTGACTTGGCATCTTTAAGGGTCTCTTGCTCTGAGTAGGCTCCGTATTTTTTCCGCTTCCGCCTGTCGCTTTGGCTCCCTGTTGGGCTTTTTGCGTTTCCCAAGGAGGCCCAACTTGGAGGGGTTAAAAGCGCTCACTCTTACTCTCAAAGCTCACTTCTCACTTTTACCTCAAGTTTTCTACTTTAGTTCTCTAAGCGCTCTGCTAGCGGCGATTTCCTCCCCAAGGCGTTTCCGTTAGCTGTCGTGTGGGCCAGGCGATTTCCGGCAAGAGTACTCCGACCGTAGACGTCACTTCAAAAGGTCAGTTTACTTAGTCTGAATATTTTTCCTAGAGATGTCTCGAGTAGATTCGGGGAGTGGGGCTTCGTCTTCGGGCGACGAGAGTGCCGAGGAGAGGAGGAGGTCGGAGATTAGGAGGAAGGGTAAGCAAGCCGCTGAACCTTCTGTAGTCGAGACGAAGAAGGGGAAGAAGAAGAGGAGGGTAGAGACCCAATCCCCCATTGTGGAGGTGATTGTGGAAAATTCGAAGCAGGCAGGCGAGATAGGACGGTATCCTTCCGTCCTGTCCGGTCACTCGGGGGTCAGGCAGTATCAGGGGGACTTGCTAGAGAAGGCGATCTATGGGAAGTCCAAGATCGTCGAAGAGCCCAATCCGGAACTTGCCACCGAAGCGGATGAGCTCATCACTTTGGTATCCGAGGAGGACCTGCTCCGGGTTAGAAGGGCTTTCGCTATCCCTCCGGAGTACAAACTGATTCTTCCGGGTCCCGGGATACGAGCGAATTCCAAGTTGCCGTCTTCGGACATGTGCATGTTCGACGTTGACTCCTTTCATGCCGGACTGCATTTCCCTCTGCACCCATTCATCCTCGAGATCCTCGGCTGGTATTGCCTCGCGCCAACCCAGTTCATGCCGAACACATGGCGCCATGTGAACGCCTTTATGCTTCAGTGCTACCGAGCCGAGGTGCAGCCGGATCTCACGGTCTTCCGAGGAATGTATCGAGTGAACCGTCAGCACAAGACGGAGTACCGATACTACTTGGGGCCGAGGAAGGGTGTCAAGATTGTAGAAAACCCTAACTCGATTAAGGGTTGGAAGGAAAAGTTTTTTATAGTGAGGGGTGAGGCGATCCGGCCCATCCCGACCCGTTGGAAGGTGGAGGTGCCGAATTTCGCACGCGCCGACCCTGTTTTGTCTGATGCCGAGGAAGAGGTGGCGAGGAGGATAATGGCCCTTCCGATACTGAGTTGGAGGGATTTGACGGAGGAGGTGTTGTTCGGGTGCGGCCTAAGCCCCATCAACCCGAGTATGCTCCTGACATCTCGTTTTTTTTTTATTTTTCTTCTAAGTCTTTGGTTCGGCCTGCTAACTTGTTCCCCCCCTCTCTTTTTTTTGACTCGTTGCAGAAGGAATGAAGATCGACTTCAACTCCATGATGGCGGACAGATCTAAGCTGGCCGGGGGGAAGAAGAGGAAGAGGGCGGCCGCGACTGTTTCGTCGACCCCGGCACCCGCCATTGCTTCGACTATCCCTCCGCCTCCTCCGACCGTGGAGGCGCCCTCGGAGGTGGTCGTCGCCGAGGAGCCCCCGTCTTCTTCGGTCCCTGGCGTGATCGAGGGGGTCTTTGATGTGAACGCGGCGTTGTCGATCGAGGCACCGCCCCTAACCCAGGCCGCCGAAGAGATTCTGACAGAGCAGCACAAGCAGCTGTTCGTGCCGAATTGGCGAGTGAAGAACCATGATGGGTTCCTCGGCAATTCGCAGATGTCAGTGCAGGTCGTCAAACACTTGGCGACCCCGAAGGACATTGCCGCGCTGAAGGCGGGGACGGTCGGTGACGACACCTACGAAATCGCCCGGTCACTCGTTTCGGTAAGTGTATCGCCAATTTCTCTAAGTCTGCAACCCGGCATGTGTTTTACTGATTGTTATCTCTGTAGGCCACTTGCCACTTCGGCCACCTCCTCGAGACGTTTGCCGCGCAGGAGAAGGAGCTGAAGTCCGCCAGCGACAAGGACAGGCTGGCGAAGGTCAGGGCGGTCAAAGAGCTTGAGGCCGAGCAGAAGAGGGCTGAGGCCTTGGAAGTCCGGGTCGCGGATCTCGGGTCGGATTTGGAGAAGGCCAAGAAGCGGCTCGATGCGGAGTCTGCCAAGGCCGCCAAGGCTGCCGAGGACTTAGCTGCGGCGCTGAAGTCCCTGGCCGAGGAGAGAGCGGAGAAGGAGGCTCTGGCGACGAAGATCCGAGCCGAGGTGGAGAAGGAGGTCGAGGAAGAGGCGAAGAAGCACATGGCGGAAAATATGGAGAAGTCCTACCAAATGGCCCTCGACCACGTTCAGGAGCGCGTCCCCGGCTTCGAGCGGGTCGGCTATCAATTGTTTCCAACGCCGACCTCGGACGACGAAGGGGAGGAAGGCAAAGAGGACGAGGCCGAAGGCGAAGGCGAGGAAGGACGGGATGGAGAGACTGTGGGAGATGGCCAGGTCAATGGACCCTCCGTCGAGGCACCTGTGGCTGACGTGGCGACGAAGGTGGACCCTTGATCCCCTCAGTCTTTGTAGTTTTTTTTTTTTTGTTCTGATCGTTGTAATGCCTTTTGCGGACTGGCCACCGCCTTTCAATGAATGAAAAGTATTTTGACTCCGGAATTTGTCTAAGTGTTTGGCCCGGTAATGATTAAAAAGTATCCAATGCCCTCTTTCTTATTTCAGATTGCCGAGCCGGCTTGTAACACTTCGGCCGAACAGCGCCGAGCCGAGCTGTTTAAACGATCTCGGGAGAATCGTCTCGAGGGTGAGGTTCACTTGACGAGGAAAATACTTCATAACTTGGAGATAAGGCATAGCGATGCTTTAGTTGAACTACACCACCTGCGAATAGTCGAGGCCGAGCTATCCGCTAGGGAAGAGGAACTGGCTCGGATTTCAGCCGAACGGGACGGCTTGGCGAAGAAGGTGGAAGAGTTGCAGAGGGTGACTGTCGACAAGAGCATCGAAGTGACCCACTTGCGTCGCGTTATCTCTGACAGCGCCGAATATCCCGGTTCGGCAAAACTCCCTCGGTTTAAGGTGATAGTAAAGGATGACACTTTGAAAGATCGCATCGTCGAGCTGGAGGAAGAAGTCGCTCGGCTCAAGCCTCAGCCGGTGAGGGCCAACGTCTGGAGCACCTCGTGCACCCGCGAGGAGATCGAGCGAGGAATCACGTTCTATCAAGCGGCGAGCCGGACTCCCCTCGTAGGCAGGTCAGCCGCCGATGCCCAAAGCGGTGTGGCGGTGTCTTCAAGCGGTGCTTCGGTAGGAGCGACCATCAGGGCTAGTGGTGAGGAGGCGTCCCGGTTCGTCGGCCTGGATTCGAGCTCGGAGGTCAAGAAGCGTCGACCCAAAGTGTCTCTAAAACGGAGTATTCCCCTTCCTCGGAAGTAACGGGCTGGTCGTGTCCCTGTGTTGTAATCCTACTTGCAAGTTTTTGCTGTTGTAATCCGCTTTGTAACTTTTATCCAACTTATTAATGGAATTGGAGTTGTTTTATCCGAATTGTCCTTGGCTGTCTTCTTATCTGTGCTATGGTTGTCAGCTAGAGTAGGCTTAAGACGAACCACGAGGTTGGTGTTCGCTTCGCCGAACTCCTCATCCTCGAATTTTCCTTTTTCGCTGCGTTTATGAGCCATAGGCTCGGTTTGGCTGCTTAAGGCGTTGTTGCTTCCCGACTGCGCCCACGTGGCCTAATCAGGGACGTCTGATGTTTGCACGGATCTTGAGGCGGGTCCAGTTTCCAAGAAAACACTATCTTGTCGTTTTGTGGACACGTGGCTGAACGAGATCCGCTCATCAGGCCCTAGCGCACTTTCTGAGGCGATCTGACGGTGGCTTCGCCTCGGAGCGATTTTTTGCCATATACGAGGGTCGGTAACCCGGTACCTCGGTTCGGCAAGCGAGGGCTGTGATTTGTTCCTGATCCTGGTCCGACCGAGGGTGAGTCGGAAAGGTAGGGTCACGTCGTCGGAGAGATCCGATCATTAGATTAGTTTAGTTTGGGGGATGCGGGAGCAGTTTCGAATGGCGAGCTACTTCTAGTCCGCTTAGGAGCGCACTTGCGAAGCAAAGTCGAGCCAAGTGTTGGACTCCGATCCATTCAACGGCTGCAGGAGCAATTTCGAACGGCGATCTACCCCCGGCTCGTCTATAGACGTGCTGAGGAGGAAGAGTCGAGCCGAGTGCTGGACTCCGAACCATCGTGTGGGTAGTTTAAGAGATGCAGGAGCAGTTTCGAATGGCGAGCTGCTTCTAGTCCGCTTAGGAGCGGACTTGCGAAGCAAAGTCGAGCCAAGTGTTGGACTCCGATCCATTCAACGGCTGCAGAAGCAATTTCGAACGGCGATCTACCCCCGGCTCGTCTATAGACGTGCCGAGGAGGGAGAGTCGAGCCGAGTGCTGGACTCCGAACCATCGTGTGGGTAGTTTAAGAGATGCAGGAGCAGTTTCGAATGGCGAGCTGCTTCTAGTCCGCTTAGGAGCGAACTTGCGAAGCAAAGTCGAGCCAAGTGTTGGACTCCGATCCATTCAACGGCTGCAGGAGCAATTTCGAACGGCGATCTACCCCCGGCTCGTCTATAGACGTGCCGAGGAGGAAGAGTCGAGCCGAGTGCTGGACTCCGAACCATCGTGTGGTTAGAAAATTTAAGGCTGAGGTATGCGATAGTACCAAAAATATGAAAAACTTTATTTATTAATATCTAATGGTCGGCTGCTTCTAAAGTTGCAAGCCGTTATTACAATGAAAAAAGAACAAAGGAAAAATTACTAGCAGCAGGAGAGGAGTGGTCCGACATCTCGAGTTACTTAGATAGGCGTGGCTGCCTTCTCTTGGTATTTCAAAAGATGGTCGGCGTTCCAAGTCCTGGGGATTTCTCTGCCCTCAAGATCTTCTAGCTTGTATGCACCAGGGCGGATCACTTTGGAGACTTTGTATGGTCCCTCCCAATTTGGGGCCAGTTTGCTTTTCTGTCCGGGGAACGAGATGGCGAATTTTCGGAGGACCAGATCCCCTTCTTTCAGGTCGGTTGGGCGGACCCGTTTGTTGTAGGCGAGTTCGATTCTTCTCCGGTAACTTTGTTGCCGTATGGCTGCTCTTTCCCGGATTTCGTCTATCAAGTCCAGGCTCGTTCTGAGCTCCCTGGCATTCTGTTCTTCTTCAAAAGCTATCAAACGAGGAGAGGGTATCCCAACTTCTAGTGGGATGAGGGCCTCGGACCCATAGGTGAGGTTGAACGGACTCTCGCCTGTCGGGGTCCGCTTCGTGGTTCGGTAATTCCACAACACATTGGGCAGCTGATCGACCCACAATCCCTTGGAGCACTTGTCGAGTCTCTTCTTGATGCCGGAGAGGATCTGCCGGTTGGCATTCTCGGCTTGGCCATTTGACTGGGGATGAGAGACGGAGGAGAAGCAGTGTTGTATGGCTAGGTCTTCACATAAGGCTCGGAAGGCAGCTCCAGCGAACTGCGTACCGTTATCTGTAACTACGACCCGAGGAACACCGAATCGGCAGATTACATTTTTCCAGAAGAATTGAACAACTCGATGTTCGGTAATTGTAGCCAGGGGCTCGGCCTCTATCCATTTTGAGAAATAGTCGACTGCCACGACTAGGAACTTCAATTGTCCGGGGGCCGGTGGAAATGGCCCCAGTAAATCCATCCCCCACATTGCGAAGGGGATCGGACTTGATAGGGAGGAGAGTGGTGCTTGTGGAAGGCGTCGGATGTCGGAATACTTCTGGCAGGAGGTACATTGCCGAACGTGTTGTTCGGCGTCCCGTAGGAGAGTGGGCCAGTAATACCCGTAGTTTAACACTTTGCGCGCCAAGGCTCTGGAGCCGGAGTGGGCTCCGCCGATGCCCTCATGGAGCTCTTGCAGGGCGTAGTCGGCTTGTCCGGGGGAGAGGCATCTTAGGTAGGGTCGACCATCCACCTGGGTGAAGGAGCGCTTATACAGAATGCCTTCGACCAATATGTAACGCTCGGCTCGGGTCCTTATCTTTCGGGCTTCCTTCGGATCCCTTGGGAGGAGTCCGTCTCTTAAAAACTCGACGAGGGGCTTCATCCAATTGTCTTCGAGGAGGACTGGCAGTGTTTCGACGGAGTTGGGAGCCTCGTCCTCTATGCTCGGCTTGAGGAGGACTTCTATCAGAACTGTTTGTTCGAGGCCTTGAAGGGAAGAGGAAGCTAATTTGGACAGGGCATCGGCCTGGGCATTTTCTTCTCTGGGGATTCTTCGGATGAGGGCCTCCTCGAAGAGCGCCATGAGGCTCTTTACTTTAGCCAAGTACTTTACCATCCTGTCATCACGGGCTTCGTATTCGCCGAGGACCTGGTTGACGACCAACTGAGAGTCACTGAAGATCTGTAGGCGTCGTGCCCCTGCATTTCGGGCCAATCCAAGTCCGGCTATGAGTGCCTCGTACTCGGCTTCATTGTTCGAGGCTTTGAAGTTTATACGGAGGGAATACTGGAGGACAAAGTTGTCTGGGCCCGTGAGGATGACTCCTGCCCCGCTCCCCTCGTTGCAAGAGGATCCATCGACATATACCGACCAGACAGGCGGTCCCTTCATTGTTTGTTCGGAGTCGGGGATAGTTGTTTCGACTATGAATTCGGCCAGCGCCTGTGCCTTGATTGCGGTCCGAGGCTGATAAGTAATATTATGTTGGCTCAGCTCGATCGACCATTTAATGAGGCGGCCGGAAGTCTCTGGCTTGTGAAGGATCTGTTTCAGCGGCTGGTCGGTAAGAACGACCATCGAATGGGACTGGAAGTATGGCCGAAGCTTTCTCGCAGCCATTATCAGGGCGTAGGCTATTTTCTCAATTTTCGGGTACCGGAGCTCGGCGTCCCGGAGCACTTTGCTGACGTAGTAAATGGGCTTCTGAGTTCTTTCTTCTTCTCTGACCAGGACCGCACTAAGCGTCTGTTCGGAGGCTGCCAAGTAGAGGTAGAGTGGTTCCCCCGGTATGGGTTTGCTGAGAAGAGGTGGATTGACGAGGTAAGCCTTAAGCTGGTCGAAGGAATCTTGTTGTTGCTGCCCCCATTCGAATCCTTTAGCCCCCTGGAGGGCTTTGAAGAACGGGAGGCACTTCTCCCCGGACTTCGACAGAAAGCGCCCTATGGCGGCTAGGCGACCAGTCAATCTTTGAACTTCCTTGACATTTCTAGGAGGGGCCATGTCCAGTATGGCCTTGATCTTTTCCGGATTCGCTTCAATTCCTCGTTGGCTAACCATGAAGCCGAGGAACTTCCCTGATGAGACGCCGAACGCACACTTGTTCGGGTTGAGTCTCATATTGTGCTTTCTTAAAACATCAAACGCTTCTTGAAGGTCAGCCACATGATCAACGCCTCGGATGCTTTTCACAAGCATGTCGTCCACGTACACTTCCATGTTTCGGCCAATCTGTGCCTGAAATACCTTGTTAACAAGGCGCTGGTATGTTGCCCCGGCATTCCTTAGGCCGAAAGGCATGACTCTGTAGCAGTAGAGCCCTTGGTCGGTCACAAAAGATGTCTTCGGAATATCCGGGGGGAACATCCTTATCTGATTGTAACCCGAAAAAGCGTCCATGAAGCTGAGGAGCTCATGTCCCGAGGTTGCGTCAATTAGAGTGTCGATGCTCGGCAGAGGGAAGGGGTCTTTAGGGCAGGCCTTGTTGAGGTCAGTGAAATCAATACAGATTCTCCATGTTCCGTTGGACTTTTTCACCATCACTACGTTTGACAACCACTCAGGATAATTTACTTCCTGTATGAACCGAGCCTTCAACAATTTGTCCACCTCTTCTTTGATAGCAAGCTGACGCTCGGGAGCGAACTTGCGCCTCTTCTACTGGACCAGTTTGGATCCCGGATCAACACTGAGGCGGTGGACCAAGAGTTCTTCGGAGATACCGGGCATGTCTGCAGCTGTCCATGCGAAGAGGTCTTGGTTGGCTCGGATGCATTCTACAATATCCGCGTATAGTGCGGATGGGAGGGTCTTGCTGATAAAGAACCTGCGGGTCGGCTCCTGCTCCGAGAAGAGTACCTCTTCCAACTCGTCTACCGGCTCGGAAGTTGGCCGAGCAGCATCTTGGGGGATCTCGAGTGTTTCTAAGGAGAGGACGGGTCCGAGGGTGGAGGTCATATAACACTTGCGGGCCTGCTCCTGATTGCCCCTTACCTCTCCCACCCCAGCCCGAGTGGGGAATTTCATTTTGAGGTGATAGGCAGAAGGGACGGCTTCAAGGGCGGCGAGGCCGGGCCGACCCAAAATGACGTTGTAGGCCGCTGGGACATCTACGACCATGAAATCCATTGACTCCGTGCGGGTAGTAGGAGTTTTGCCTGCTGTGACATCGAGGGTAATCACCCCTTCGATCGTCACCGGCACTCCCGTGAACCCATGGAGCGTATACCCGGCGGGCTTGAGTCTGTCTCGGGAGAGCTTCAGCCCCTTAAAAGCATCGAGGAATAGGATGTTTATGGAGGAACCGTTATCTACCAAGATCCTTTCGACTTTGAAATTGGCCATGTGAAGGTTGATGACGAGTGCGTCGCAATGGGGGGTGCGGACGCCCTCGAGATCTTCGTCAGAGAAGGTGATGGGCACTCCGAGGCCTTTGAGGGGAGGGGTGGCTCGGACCGAGTTGACTTCTCTTATAAAAGCTTTCCGAGAGGAGTTCGAGGAGCCCCCCATTGGACCCCCATGGATAAGGTGGAGGACTCGCTCTTCCTCGAATTCTGGCGTCTCATCTCGTTCCGGACGCTTGTTAGCCCCCCGAGGCTGGGGAGGAAGTTCGGCTCCGTCCTTTCTTACAAACTTCGCCAGCTGCCCCCTCTGGATGAGGGCTTCGATCTCGTTTCTCAGAGCACGACAATCGTTGGTGTCATGCCCATGGTCCCGGTGATAGCGGCACCATTTCTCTTTATCCCTTCTTTTAGCAGGGGTGTTCATCTTTGGAGCTGGAGGCAAGACCCCTTCTTTTTCGACTTCCATGAAAATGGCGGAGATGTTTGTGGTGAGGGGAGTAAACTTTTCAAATCTAGGGGGAGGTCGGCGCTGGCCAGCATTATCCTTCTGAAACTTCTTTGGTCCCTCTTCTTCCGTTCCCTTCCTCTTAGACCCGGAGGCGGTTCCTTCCCAGTTGGGCTGTTCCTCGGCCTCCTCAGCTCGGATGTATTTTTCAGTGCGGAGGAGGAGGTCAGAAAAGTCGTGCGGCGGTTTCTTGGCGAGGGAGGAGCGGAGGTTGGAATTGAGGATATTGGATTGGAACGCCGCGGTAGCGACGGATTGATCGAGGGATGCGATGGTTCTGGCCTCAGCTGTGAACCTCTTCACGTAGTCCCTCAATTTCTCCCCCTTCTGCTGACGGAGGTGCAATAGGGAGATGCTGGTCTTCTCGGCCCTTCGGCTGCTGACGAAATGGGTGATGAACAGGGTTTCGAACTGTTCGAAGGAAAATATCGACGCCGGGGCAAGGCGAGAGTACCATTCTCGAGCTGGGCCTTTCAGAGTTGCAGGGAATGTTTTGCAGAGGAGGGCATCGGAAGCTTGATGGAGGAGCATCAAAGTCTTAAAGCTTTCGATGTGGTCGACTGGATCGGTCTCCCCAGTGTAGTTCTCGAACTGGGGAGGTTTGAAACCGAACGGAACAGGAGCATCTACTATGGTCCGGGAGAACGGGGGTCGGCTAGGACGTAAGGTCCTCCCCCTAAGCTCTTCTTCTCGGTTTATCTGTCCCAAGAGTTTTTCCACCTCGTTCAGACGGCGGTTCATGGTGTCATCTCTCCGACGGTGATCTGCCGAGCCACGGGACTCGTCTTCGTATGAGGGGGAGCGAGGGCTGCGGCGATGGTAGCTTCGAGAACGACGAGGACTTGGGGTGCGTCTGGAATTGGTAGGAGCGGGTCGAGGAGAAGGGGACCGTTGGCGAGGGCTCCGGACCGGAGGAGGGGATGGGGCCCTCTGCTCATTGGGGTTCTGACGGAGGTTGAGGGCCTGTTGTACCATTGCTTGGAATTGTTGGAACTCGGCACGGGTGATGGGTGCCTCATTGTTCCTAGGCTGCTGCCGACCTGCTGGAGAGTGCCTCCTTCGGTAGTGATCGGGGGAGTCCTTTCTCCCTCTCCGGACGGGGGACCTCCTATGCTCTCGGTGTCGGGGGGATTGCTCTCGCTGGCGGGAGGCTTCCCCCCGAGCCCGCTTTTCATCCAGATGGCGACGAAGGTCATCATCTTCCGGGCGTTTGGGAGGGGCATTGTGGCGACCAGAGGCTCGGGGATGATGGGAGGCCATGGAGGCACTGGAGGCGTTGTGGATGGAGATGTTCTCTTGGTGAAGAGGCTGTTTCTGGGGGTTAGGCCCCTTTGGATCAGGATGTGGAGGGTTCCGTTGGAGCGGCTCTTCCATGGTAGGAGGGAGTTGCCCTTGTTGCTGAGCGGGATCAGGAAGGACTTCTTGCTGGTCAGGGTTGGGCGCTCGATTGGAGCCCCTAGATCTAACTTTGCGAGGCGGCATGGCAGGAGAAAACCTGTTCACCGGAAGGAGGAAAGGTCTCTATTCGTTAGTTTCCCACAGACGGCGCCAATCTGTTGCCGCTAAATTTGGTGCGGGGGCACACAGATAGAACTTGTGGATTCTTGGGGAAACTGAATAGAACAACCTGTGTACCTGTTCCGTCGGGCGTCGATCGCCGCTCCGCCGTGCACCTGCAAAAAGTGCGAGACACCGGGGTTGTTCCCGGTGACGCACCCTCCGACGCTCAAGTCAGTAATCTAAGAAGACTATGAATGAGCACAAAAACTGGTGAAGAGTTGATTACCTCTTAATGGAGATGGGTGGGGGGTATTTATAGGCGTCTTAGGGAACGGATTAGGAATGTAATCCCTGTGATCTGATATGGAATATTCTTCCTGTGAACAGATTAGGAATGTAATCTGATAAGGTATATTCCCTGTAATCAGATAAAGAATTTAATCCCAAATCCCGGTGAAAGGATAGACACGAATCAGGGCCGTTGATTAATATTAATCAGGAACCCTAATTCTATCCCTTCTGAGCTGGGTTTGCTGCGGGTTGAAACCCGTACCCGATTAAGGTGGATCCGTTCGCGGGTAAGTGGATTTTCGGGGAAGATAACCAGTACCCGCTTCAGACCCGTCAGAAGGTGAAATTACCGCTCTACCCCTGTGCCTCAAGATTCGTGATCCATCTGGACGGTTCCGATTTAACCCCATTTTTAGCCATATCAACGCCCTTAGTGCAAGTTAGGGCCACAAATAGTAAAACAAGTACAAGCAACATGGAACAAGATTTGGAACCAATGTAATAGGGATGCAACAAGAAGTGGGGATTCAAGAAACTAGCTAGCAAGAAAGACAACTCAAGTGACCAGGTTGGGTAACAAATACTAATGGTAGGACAAGTGCTAAGTGAACATGTAAAGGTATCCAACATAAGGTGACAAGTATCAAGTACAAGTGTCAAGTAACAAGTCTCAAGTCTAGTGTCAAGTTGTCAAGTACAAGTATCAAGTCTCATGTATCATGTAGTCAAGTATCAAGTAAGCATGTATCAAGTCTTGTGGTTATTACTACCTAGGTAGCACTTCATGCATCCATACTTTTACTACATAGTTGCTACAGTCAATGCAATTTCGTTTAGACATAGTAATGGAGTCTATAGGGCGGTGTACTTAGGTATCAAGTATCAAGCAAGCATGGTTCATGAATCGGAAAATAAAATAACAAGTTCACGAAACAAGTTCGTGAATCCACTAACAAGTTCAAGAACCACACAGTCGGTTAATGAATCAAACAAGTTTATGAGCCAAGTAATGGCTTCATGAATCCATCAAGATACAACAAGTTCATGAACCAAGTATTGGGAAACACGAGCCCCGTTCCGAGTACACTTACCTATATTGTCCACTACTATGGTCTTTCCCTTAAACCTCGACTTGTTATTTATTATTATCATCAAGCAAGCATGAAAGTGTGCGAAACAAGTTAAATAAACATAACCAAGTACTTGGAACAAGTCTAGGCTAGGTATGATACAAGTTTGAGGGTCAAAATAAATCAAAAAATCAAGAACAACGAGAAATCCAAATCTGGACAGCATGACGTTGCTACACCAAAACTACAATTCCCGTTGTTACAAGATAGCAAATGTGGATCTGTCAGAAGTTCTAGAAACTAGACTCCTGTCCGGTTCCAATGCATATAATTAAGGTACATAAAAGTTGTGTTAACATGTGTCAAAACAGCAAACTATACAACATTTGTGTTCAGCCAGAATTTGTGAATCTGAGTTTATACATATGAAACATGGTTGAAACATTATTAATTAATTCTGAGAAAATTAGGAGATGTTCTCTAGGGTGTCCAGTAACAGAATGCAAAATTTCAAGTCAATCACTTACTGATAGCATAGTTAAAATAATTGCAAACTACAGAGGTGCAGCAGTTTTTGTGAATCTGCGATTACCGACACAGCAGCAGTAAAACTGCGATAACTCCTAGACCGTAACTTGGAATTCAAAAATTTTGGATGCTATTTACAACTAGACATTTAGGGCTACATTTTATATTCAGGGCTCAAGTTCAGATTTTGATTTTATAGGGGTCGAAACAGCAAGTAAAGATAAGAACAGCAGCAAGTGTAAATTTCTTCTATATACAAGTTGCATGATAAATGACTATTATGCGTCTAGATTAGCATGTGATACAAAATGGATGTAGTGGGCATCAAATCAGCAAGTAACATCTATTTCTCAACTCAAAGGAATGCAAGATCATCACATACATGATACAATACACATCTACAAGTCTATGGTTTCTTAGTTTCATGTGTTCAAGTGACTAGGGAATAAAATGAGTCCAAGTAGTTTGTATAATATATCAACAAATGATTGTGACTCTTAAGATTATGGAATTGATGATGAATAATTTAAGATCAACAATGATGAGACAAAGAGGAGTCATAACTACTATCTATTTGCAGTATTTTCAAATTGAACGCTTGTACTAGAACAAAAAATTGTACAAGAAGAATACTTGTCTTAGGGTATAGACGACGAATCCGATGGAGGAATAACGGTGATGGATCCTGTTGCTGCTAAATTTGGTGTGGGGGCAATCAGATAGTACTTGTGGATTCTTAGGGAAACTGAATAGTAAACCTGCGTACCTGTTCCGTCGGGGTATGATCGTCGGTCCCGCCATACACCTGCAAAAAGTGCGAGACACCGGGGTTGTTCCTGGCGACGCACCCTCCGACGCTCAAGTCAGTAATCTGGAAGACTATGAAAGAGCGCAAAAACTGGAGAGAGATTGATTACCTCTTAATGGAGATGGATGGGAGGTATTTATAGGCGTCTTAGGGAACAGATTAGGAATGTAATCCCCGTGATCTGATAAGGAATATTCTCCTTGTGAACAGATTAGGAATGTAATCCCTAATCCCCAGTGGAGGGATAGGCATGAATCAGGGCCGTTGATTAGATTCTAATCAGGAGCCTCGATTCTATCCCTCTGATCGGGCCTTGCTGCTGGTTGAGGCCCACGCCCGATTGAAGCGGGTCGGTTTGTGGGTTATTGGGTCTTTAACGGAGGGACCCAGTACCCATCTTAGATCCTATTTGTAGGTGAAATTACCATTTTACCCCCGGACTTCAAGATTCGTGCCCAATTTGGACGGTTCCGATTAATCCCCATTTTTAGCCATATCACGAGCTCCCCACTCCTAAAGGCTAAGCTTGATCGGCCTTTGAGGAGTAGTTTAGCTGTTTTAATGGCTAGCGGAGTTGTATCGGAGTCCAAATGGAAGGTTTTGAATCCTGAAGGAGGTAGTTTAGTGATTTTTCAAGTAGATCGAACTCTAAGTAGCTCTAGAGCCTCTTGTTGGAATATCCTTTTGACTTAAGAAAGTGTTGATTTGACGTCCTGGGGTTTCGGAAGATTATTTTTGGGCAACAATTGTTCGTTTGAGAGCGAGAAGGTACCCCCCCCACTTTATAATTGTTTTCCAGGAGTTCTTCCTTATCTTTTCGAATTTTTTACTGGTTTTTTGGGGCGATAGCTTGGCCATTATCCCTCGTTGAGGGGCATATATTTGTATCACGCTTCCGACCCACTGTAGAGCTCGCTGACTAGGGGGCCGAGGTCCGTATGCGGTTCGGCGCGTTTTTCCGAAGAGGAGAGCGAGTTCGGCATCGTTGTAAGTTCTAGGAGGGAGTCCGGCGTGGCGCGAGGTCCAATCTTTCCCCGTAACAAGGTTGGTGCCAAGAATGCTCGGCAGTGGGTGCCGAACTCGAATTTTTCCCCATAACGAGGTCGGTGTCAAGAACGCTCTACAGCTGGTACCGAGCTTGACTTTTCCCCCATAACGAGGTCGGTGTCAAGAACGCTCGGCTGTGGGTGCCAGACTCGAATTTTTCCCCATAACGAGGTCGGTGTCAAGAACGCTCGGCAGCTGGTGCCGAGCTTGATTTTTCCCCCATAACGAGGTCGGTGTCAAGAACGCTCGGCAGTTGGCGCCGAGCTTGATTTTTCCCTGTAACAGGGTCGGTGTCAAGAATGCTCGGCAGCTGGTGCCGAACTTGATTTTTTCTCCATAACGAGGTCGGTGTCAAGAACGCTCGGCAGCTGGTGCCGAACTTGAATTTTTCCCCATGACGAGGTCGGTGTCAAGAATGCTCGGCAGCTGGTGCCGAGCTTGATTTTTCCCTCATAACGAGGTCGGTGTCAAGAACGCTCGGCAGCTGGTGCCAAACTTGAATTTTTCCCCATGACGAGGTCGGTGTCAAGAACGCTCGGCAGCTGGTGCCGAGCTTGATTTTTCCCCCATAACGAGGTCGGTGTCAAGAACGCTCGGCAGCTGGTGCCGAGCTTGATTTTTCCCCGTAACAGGGTCGGTGTCAAGAACGCTCGGCAGCTGGCGCCGAGCTTGATTTTCCCCTGTAACAGGATCGGTGTCAAGAACGCTCGGCAGCTGGCGCCGAGCTTGATTTTCCCCCGTAACAGGGTCGGTGTCAAGAATGCTCAGCAGCTGGTGCCGAACTTGATTTTTTCTCCATAACGAGGTCGGTGTCAAGAACGCTCGGCAACTGGTGCCGAGCTTGATTTTTCCCCCATAACGAGGTCGGTGTCAAGAACGCTCGGCAGCTGGTGCCGAACTTGAATTTTTCCCCATGACGAGGTCGGTGTCAAGAATGCTCGGCAGCTGGTGCCGAGCTTGATTTTTCCCCCATAACGAGGTCGGTGTCAAGAACGCTCGGCAGCTGGTGCCGAGCTTGATTTTTCCCCGTAACAGGGTCGGTGTCAAGAACGCTCGGCAGCTGGCGCCGAGCTTGATTTTCCCCTGTAACAGGGTCGGTGTCAAGAACGCTCGGCAGCTAGCGCCGAGCTTGATTTTTCCCCGTAACAGGGTCGGTGTCAAGAATGCTCGGCAGCTGGTGCCGAACTTGATTTTTTTCCCATAACGAGGTCGGTGTCAAGAACGCTCGGCAACTGGTGCCGAGCTTGATTTTTCCCCATGACGAGGTCGGTGTCAAGAACGCTCGGTAGCTGGTGCCGAGGTCCACAACTTGTCGTTTTTTCGTCATAGGAGTCTGTTTCTGCTGTGTGCTTTCTGAACTTCTGACAGCTTCTGACAACTCTGACGGATGGGACATTTATTAATTGCGGTGACCCCTGGGCTTTCATCAGATGGGACGCGCATTAAATGCAACGCATGATTAGGCGTGGTAAACAATGCGACGATTGAGGTCGCCTTGTCATTTTGTGTACATGGGTCGGTCGTACAGGCCCACTAACCTCGTTTTGCGTGCGCCTCTCTATAAATCCTCCCCCCTCTCATTTCTCATTTCTCCTCTCTTTTGCTCAGACGGTTTCTTGTGTTTAGGCGAATTCTTCCGGTGGTCGACGTTTGATTCCGGCGAAGCTTTCCGGCAGCTTTCTCCCTCAAGGTAATTTATAAATTATGTCTGTTGCTTCTGAAGAAGTCTCTTGTTCCGAGCCCTCCCTTGAAGTCGCCGAGGATTCGACTCCCACTCCGACCAAGGGCAAGAAGGTGTTCGGCAAGGATTCCATCGTCGAGGATCCGAAGAGGATGGGGGAGTTCGGACAACTGCCAGGGCCGCTGACAGGGCTCCATAGAGTTAGGCAGCTCCCGGAGGATCAGGCCGAGCGAATCGTTCATGGGAGGGAGAGGTCCTTCGAGGAGAATGATGAACAGTTTATTATTCACTTTTTAGAGCAATAATCTTAATATAATTAGACATTTAAAAGCTCTATATATGGTATTTAACTCTTATTCTCTCTTTTCCATAGGAAACAGCTTATAACAGCAAAACGAAGCAGATTCAGGACTTCAAGGACAATACACAGAGAACTGCAGAGGATAAGTCGACTGGTTCCTCAACCAGGCGACTGGACAGGAGAAGCTGATTTTCCACAACTATCGTCACAGTCGACTTATTCCCAAAGACAGTCGACTGGTATGATCAAAGATGAAATCTTCAGAAGTCTCGACTCAGTCGACTGGTTCGAAGACAAGTCGACTGGTCTGCGGCGGAGTAAACAGATAAGATCTTCAAAGATACACCTGCATCTAAATTCAAATCTATTTGGATCAAGATTTTATACAGCGAATCAAATCTAAAGACAGGATATTTTCCAAGTGGACGTGGTGAACAGATAAGGAAAGAAAGGAGAAAAGAGAAAGATATTAATCATCAAATCAAATAAAGAAGGATCTTCCTGAAAAAGTGAAAACCCTAATTCTCAGCCGTGTTCTATAAATATCAGAATACCATCTCCAGAACAACTCTCCGCTCTCTGGACTCCACGCCTCCATCCGATCATCTGATATATCTCTGGGAAGCGACTCAATCACCAAGTTCCTGAACAAGCTTCGAGAACATCACTCCATCAACATCGAAGAAGGAAAGAGAAGATCCAGCAACAAGAAGGCAGTCGACTGTGTGACAGCCAGTCGACCATATTGCCGGAATCCATTAGTTTATTTCTTCTTTTCTCTTTATTCTTTTATGTTGATCATGTATTCAAACTTGTTAAGAAACAAAGTTATTATTATGTGGAACTAATTTCATAGTTGGGTAGATCGAAACCGTAGTTATGTAGTGCTATATTCTTCTGAGATCTTCTGATTACTTATTGATTGAATCTGGTTGAATTGACATAGATTAATGATCATCAAACTTGGATCTTGAAGTCTGAGAGCAGTCGACTGAGGTGAGAGCCAGTCGACTGACATACAGCACGTGAGAATATCAAGCTTATGTTATCATTTATCTAAATCTGTTATATGAAGCATATTGAGACGACCGAATCTCGTGCTCATAATTTGTAACAAAGGAATCTTTAGGGGTTCTTGGTTCAATCAACTTAGAGGATCTAGATCTGATACCAATTTCTAGAACTTTAAGTGTTTGTTCGTTTCCACTGTTCTGATGTTTTCTCTAAGTA
Organism: Hemerocallis citrina; assembly: GCA_017893485.1. NCBI lineage: Eukaryota > Viridiplantae > Streptophyta > Magnoliopsida > Asparagales > Asphodelaceae > Hemerocallis > Hemerocallis citrina. Next base: position 192,769,097 of record CM030360.1, on the reverse strand, counting down.
TAACTTAGTAGATACCCTGCTAGATACTTATGGAAAGAAACGAATTAGAGTAGATACCATGCCTAATTCTTGGCTTAGGGAAACAATACTTTAAGGAGTAGATACCATGCCCTTGAAGTGAACAACATGAGTAATTAGAAGTAAATTTAGAAGGCAAATTAGCATTACTAACTATTGGTGGAGATCAACAACCCAACTATTCAAGAGATATTTGTGATTCAACAATTCCTTCTTAGTTTTAATCTTTTTATTCCTTTTAGACTTTTAAAACAACTCCTTATGATTTTTATTATTTTCTATTGATTAGTTAGTTGAAATCTACAATCTCTGTGGGATCGACCCTTGCTATTACTACGATTCGATTCGTGCACTTGCGAGGTTTTATAATTTGTGTCTAGTTAGTCTATTTATTTAGGTAGCTAGATTTCCAACAACAAGTTTTTGGCGCCGCTGCCGGGGATTGTTTAGTATTTTAACTTACAAGTCAGTAGAATTTTTATTAGTTTTTCTTTTCTTGTATTAATAATTTTTCTTTTAGGTTACAGGACTTTGGTGAATGCACGGTAGACGATCACTTCGTCCAGAGCTACTACCTATTGACGCAGAAACAGAACGAACTTTGCACAGACTAGGTAAGCTGTTTTCAGCCAACCAGTCGACTGCTATACTGACCCAGTCGACTGCACAGAGACAAATCTCATAGACAACAATGGCTGAAGAAATACAAAATCGAGTGCCAATGCAGGATAAATTCACTCCTAAGAATATTGAGCAACCTTCCTGCATTGCTTTTCAACCTAATGCCACAGGGAACATGCACCTATCTCCTCATTTACTTAGTATGGTTCCCCACTTTAGTGGCAAACCAGATGAAGAGCCTCATCTTCACTTGCAAGACTTTTTCGATCTTTGCAGGACACAAAGCGTCCAAGGGCTTACCGCTGAACAAATCAGGTTAATCTTGTTTCCTTTTTCTTTAAAACTTAATGCTAAGTTGTGGTATAATTCTTTGGAACCAGGATCAATTAATTCATGGGAGCAATTGGCAACGAAATTTTTGAAAGAGTTCTTTCCAGCCCAAAAGACCAAACAGCTGAAAAGGGAGATTCAACTCTTCCAACAAAAAGATGGAGATCTATTCTTCGAAGCATGGAAGGACTTCAAGAGCAAGCTTCTCAAGTGTCCTACTCACAATCTGCCTAAGGACGATCAGGTACAAGCTTTTTATGAAGGTTTAAATGACACTAATAAAGCAATTGTTGATGCAGCTTGCAATGGCATTTTGATGAGGAAAAGTGGAGAAGAAGCCATTGAACTTTTTGAAGAACTCAGCGAGAACTCCCAACAATTCTCAACAAGAAGGGGACCTACGAAAAAACAGGGAGTTTACGAGATCTCTAATAATAATAACATTCAATTAGAAAAGGCAAACATGAATAAAAAAATTGATATGCTTGTTAATGCAATGTCGACAATGGGTGGAGTTAAAAATCAAACAAATGAAATGTGTGCAATTTGTTCTCATTTAGATCACACAACTGATACTTGTCCCATGTCTACTTTCACAGATCAGGAGCATGCAAACTATGTGGGTCGAGGAGTGTTTCCACCAAAGAACAATCCATACTCGAACACATATAACCCAGGATGGAGGAATCATCCAAACTTCTCATGGAGCAATAATCAAAATAATCAAGGGAATCAATTCACACAAGGACATGCAAGGAACCCTCAGATAGGAAGTGGATTTGAAAGACCAGCTCCAGAACAGAAGAAGTTGGATTTTGAAACCACTGTTCTTCAATTGCTCCAACAACAACATCAAACCAGCAACCAACAAGGACAAGCAATTCAGAAGTTAGAAACCCAAATTGGTCAGATTGCAAAAGAGCTAAGCGAAAGAAAGGCAGGAGAACTCCCTTCACAAACCATACCAAACCCAGGAGGCCAAGAACAACTCCAAGCAGTGACTACTTTAAGAAATGGTAAGATAATTGACAACAAGGTTGGAACACACACAGACAAACCAGTCGACTGTTTTTACAAACCAGTCGACTGCACAGACAAATCAGCAACAAAACTACCAAAGGCTGTGGACTCCAATAAGGTAAGTAAAAAAGTAGGAACAATTCCACCACCATTCCCTCAAAGGTTAGTCAATAAAAAGAAAGAACAACATTTATTTGACGTCTTTGAAACTCTCAAAAAGGTAGAAATTAATATCCCCCTACTTGACGCTATTAAACAAATTCCTTCTTATGCCAAATTTTTGAAAGATTGTTGTACTCACAAAAGAACATTTCAGGTTAAGGAGGATGTGGCCTTGACAGAAGAAGTGAGCGCCGTATTATTAAGAAAACTACCCCCTAAACTGAAAGATCCAGGTAGTTTCACCATTCCTTGCAAAGTTGGTGAGCACTTCTTTGAAAAAGCACTGCTAGACTTGGGGGCAAGCATCAACCTTCTTCCTTATTCTGTTTACAAAAAGCTTGGATTGGGGGAACTCAAGCCAACATCCATCACTTTGCAATTGGCTGATCGCAGCATCAAAAGACCTAGAGGTATTTTAGAAGATGTCCTAGTTCAGGTAAATGATTTTATTTTGCCTGCTGATTTTGTTGTGTTAGATATGGAGGAATCTTCAATGTCATCATCTCTCCCGATCATATTAGGTAGGCCCTTTATGAGTACAGCTGATATAAAAATTTGTGTTAAAAAGGGCATTATAAGTATGAAGATAAACGGAGAAAAAGTGGAATTTAAAATGTTTGATACACTGAAATTACCACAAGATGATCATGAATGCTATAATATTGATGTGGTGCAGGAGATCGTTGATCAAACATTTCAGGTACATAGCGTTGAACCACTTCAAGCCACAATCACTCAATCTCTAACTTTATCTCATGTTGAACAGGAATACGATGATTGGGAGATTGCAGAGACAGTACATCACCTTGAAACTCCACAGTCATATTCAGGTAAGCCCGCACCTTTATTTGAAAAATTGGTGTCTGACAATCTTTGTTTTTCTACAGATCAGGCGCCTGGTGCACAGAGGAAGTCGACTGGTCTTCTAACCGGTCGACTGAACCAAGAAACACAGGATAAGTCGACTGATGACATGGACCAGTTGACTGTACAGAAGCGCCCAGACATAGAACTCAAGCAGCTGCCCGATCATTTGAAACATGCATTTTTAGGTGAGAACCAGACGCTACCAGTAATAATTGCTGCCAACTTAACTGCACAGGAAGAAGAAAAGCTGCTGAAGGTATTGCGAGAACACAAAAATGCAATAGGATGGACCATTGCAGACATCAAGGGAATAAGTCCATCCAAATGCATGCATAGGATATTGCTTGAGAACGATGCAAAACCTAGCAGAGAGGCACAGAGAAGGCTCAACCCCAACATGAAGGAAGTGGTAAGAGTAGAAATTTTGAAGCTACTAGATGTTGGCATCATCTATCCTATCTCAGATAGCAAATGGGTAAGTCCTATACATGTAGTTCCTAAGAAAAGTGGAGTTACAGTGGTAACAAATGAAGAGAATGAACTTATCCCAACAAGAGTAACCACAGGTTGGAGGGTATGCATTGATTATAGGAAACTGAACAATGAAACCAGGAAAGATCACTTCCCTCTTCCTTTTATTGATCAAATGTTAGAAAGATTAGCAGGATATAGTCATTATTGTTTTTTAGATGGTTATAGTGGCTATAATCAAATAGCTATTGCTCCAGAAGATCAAGAAAAGACCACTTTTACATGCCCATTTGGTACTTTTGCTTACAGGAGGATGCCGTTTGGATTGTGCAATGCTCCAGCTACATTTCAAAGATGCATGATGAGCATATTTTCAGACATGGTGGAGAGGTTCATCGAGGTATTTATGGATGATTTTAGTGTTTTTGGATCTTGTTTTGATGAATGCCTTAACCATTTGCAGCTGGTGCTTAAAAGATGTGAAGAATGCAATTTAGTGCTGAATTGGGAGAAGTGCCATTTTATGGTACAACAATGTATTGTGTTGGGACATGTGGTGTCCAAAAGGGGAATAGAGGTAGACAAGGCAAAAATTGACATCATATCAAAACTACCCCCTCCCACTACAGTTAAGGGTGTTAGGAGTTTTCTAGGACACGCAGGTTTTTATAGACGATTTATAAAAGACTTTTCAAAAATCTCCAAACCCCTTTGTGACTTGTTAGCCAAGGATGTTGAGTTTATATGGACAAAAGAATGTACAAATGCTTTTAATACATTGAAAACTCTTCTCATTTCTGCACCTATTGTCATGGCACCAGATTGGAGCCATCCTTTTGAGCTCATGTGTGATGCAAGTGATTATGCCTTAGGGGCTGTTTTAGGCCAAAGAATCAATAAGAAACCCCATGTTATTTACTATGCTTCTCGAACTCTAAACGATGCACAGCTAAATTATTCCACTACTGAAAAAGAAATGTTGGCTGTTATATTTGCTGTAGAGAAGTTTAGATCATATTTAATTGGTTCTAAAGTTATTGTTTTCACTGACCATGCTGCTTTGAGATATTTGTTGGCTAAAAAGGAAGCTAAGCCTAGGTTGATCAGATGGGTGCTGTTGCTTCAAGAATTCGATCTTGAGATTAGAGACAAGAAAGGATGCGACAATGTTGTGGCAGATCACATGTCCAGATTACTGCACGAGGACGAGAGAAATGTGCCCCCGCTGAACGAAAATTTCCCAGATGAACAATTATTTGCAATAAATATTCACACTCTCGGGGCAGTCGACTGGTCCCTCAACCAGTCGACTTATCTTGCTGAACAACTCCCCTGGTTTGCTGATATTGTCAATTTTCTAACTGTTCATGTTTTTCCTCCAGGTATGACACATCAGGAAAGGAAAAGATTGGTGGATCTGAGCAAACACTATTATTGGGATGATCCTTATTTATTCAAATTTTGCTCTGATCAAATTATAAGAAGATGTGTGGCAGACGAGGAACAAAAGAGTATTCTACAACATTGCCACCAATATGCATGTGGAGGACATTTTGGGCCAAAGAGAACAGCACTTAAGGTATTGCAATCTGGTTTTTATTGGCCTAAAGTATTCAAAGATGCTTTTTCTTTTTGCAGGACTTGCGACAAATGCCAAAGGACAGGCAACATCTCTTCTAGAAATCAAATGCCACTACACAACATACAAGTAATCGAGCTTTTCGATGTTTGGGGAATCGACTTCATGGGTCCATTTCCTAACTCATTTGGTTATTTATATATACTTGTTGGTGTGGATTATGTGTCTAAATGGGTCGAGGCTGTCCCCTCACGAACTAATGATCACAAAGTTGTTGTCAAGTTTTTGCAGGAGAACATTTTCACTAGATTTGGTACACCACGAGCAATAATAAGTGATGGAGGGAGCCACTTCAATAACTACCCATTTGCTTCTTTGATGAAGAAATATGGGATTACACATAGAGTGGGAACTCCATATCATCCTCAAACCAGTGGGCAGGTGGAGATTAGCAACAGAGAGATCAAGAGCATCTTGGAAAAGACAGTCAACACAAGGAGGAAGGATTGGTCGCTACGCTTGAACGATGCCTTATGGGCCTACAGAACCGCTTTCAAGACACCCATTGGCATGTCACCATACCGTTTGGTCTTTGGAAAGGCATGTCATCTGCCGGTAGAATTGGAACATAAAGCTTATTGGGCTATCAAAAAGTTCAATTTTGATATGAAACAGGCAGGTGACAAAAGGAGATTGCAACTAAATGAGCTTGAAGAATTGAGGCACGATGCATATGAAAATGCCAAGCTATACAAGGAAAGAACCAAGTTGTACCATGACAAACAACTAGCACGAAAGGAGTTTTATGAAGGACAAAAGGTATTGATCTACAACTCAAGATTAAGACTCTTTCCAGGCAAGCTCAAGTCAAGATGGTATGGACCATATATTGTCACAAAAGTCTTTCCACATGGTGCATTGGAAGTTCACAGCGAAGAACGAAATCAAACATTCAAGGTGAACGGACACAGGGCGAAGCCATACATAGAGATGAGTCTAGAACCGCAAGAGGAAGATGTGAATCTTCAAACCATTCAATACATTGCATGAACTCATCATGTCTAGCTGAAGACATGAAACACAGCGCTTATTGGGAGGCAACCCAACTTTCAGGGGAGTATTTACACTTTCCCTTTATTTTATTCATTATTATTCATTTTTATTTTTATTTTTCAGTCTCTCCTTACTAGATGGTAACACATGCCTATATCTTATGTTTTGTGCGAACATTGAGGACAATGTTCCATCTAAGTGTGGGGGTATTAGTTAGTTATATTTGGAATCTTTTGAATTTTTTTAGGATAAACAATTTCTTATAAAGTAAGAGTAAGGATACTTATTTACTTTAGGATTGTTGAGTTTCATAACTCCCTACAAAAATTGTGTGCGTCATGCGATTATACATAATAAACAAATGTGATGTTTTTTCTGATAATTATTCCCTTCAGATCTAGTCCTAAATCGAGTTTAAGTAAATAGAGTGATACAATATATGTATATATATTTGAATAAAGTCAGTCTACTCCAATGTTTTGAGGGCTTAGTAACCAGGGGTATTCATCACCAATGTTTACCTTTACGTCAAACGGCAACTTGAAATATGAGTATGCAAAGCACGTTAATGTTTGTGACTTGTTGAGTAACCGGGTGGATACATCACAAATGTTTCGCATTCGCGTCAAAAGGCAAGTGACAACTTAAAAAAAAAAAAAAAAAAAAAAAAAAAAAAAAAAAAAAAAAACCTCTAGTTTGCTACTGGATTTGTAGTAGAGAAAAGGGATAATCACAGACTGAGTAGTTGCATACTATAACTACATTAATCGCATGACAAATATGATTAAGTTTGGGATTTATGAATAGACAATTGCACTGGAGAAAGTGGGTATGTTTAATTTTACTTTGTCTGAAATTGTCTGTAGTTTTATATTTTTCATTTTGATGTCCACATAATAAAAAATCTTGATGGTTGAGTTATTCTGATTATTACTCCCTTGTTCATAAATTCACTTTTTGCTTGAGGACAAGCAAAAGCTAAGTGTGGGGGTATTTGATGAACAGTTTATTATTCACTTTTTAGAGCAATAATCTTAATATAATTAGACATTTAAAAGCTCTATATATGGTATTTAACTCTTATTCTCTCTTTTCCATAGGAAACAGCTTATAACAGCAAAACGAAGCAGATTCAGGACTTCAAGGACAATACACAGAGAACTGCAGAGGATAAGTCGACTGGTTCCTCAACCAGGCGACTGGACAGGAGAAGCTGATTTTCCACAACTATCGTCACAGTCGACTTATTCCCAAAGACAGTCGACTGGTATGATCAAAGATGAAATCTTCAGAAGTCTCGACTCAGTCGACTGGTTCGAAGACAAGTCGACTGGTCTGCGGCGGAGTAAACAGATAAGATCTTCAAAGATACACCTGCATCTAAATTCAAATCTATTTGGATCAAGATTTTATACAGCGAATCAAATCTAAAGACAGGATATTTTCCAAGTGGACGTGGTGAACAGATAAGGAAAGAAAGGAGAAAAGAGAAAGATATTAATCATCAAATCAAATAAAGAAGGATCTTCCTGAAAAAGTGAAAACCCTAATTCTCAGCCGTGTTCTATAAATATCAGAATACCATCTCCAGAACAACTCTCCGCTCTCTGGACTCCACGCCTCCATCCGATCATCTGATATATCTCTGGGAAGCGACTCAATCACCAAGTTCCTGAACAAGCTTCGAGAACATCACTCCATCAACATCGAAGAAGGAAAGAGAAGATCCAGCAACAAGAAGGCAGTCGACTGTGTGACAGCCAGTCGACCATATTGCCGGAATCCATTAGTTTATTTCTTCTTTTCTCTTTATTCTTTTATGTTGATCATGTATTCAAACTTGTTAAGCAACAAAGTTATTATTATGTGGAACTAATTTCATAGTTGGGTAGATCGAAACCGTAGTTATGTAGTGCTATATTCTTCTGAGATCTTCTGATTACTTATTGATTGAATCTGGTTGAATTGACATAGATTAATGATCATCAAACTTGGATCTTGAAGTCTGAGAGCAGTCGACTGAGGTGAGAGCCAGTCGACTGACATACAGCACGTGAGAATATCAAGCTTATGTTATCATTTATCTAAATCTGTTATATGAAGCATATTGAGACGACCGAATCTCGTGCTCATAATTTGTAACAAAGGAATCTTTAGGGGTTCTTGGTTCAATCAACTTAGAGGATCTAGATCTGATACCAATTTCTAGAACTTTAAGTGTTTGTTCGTTTCCACTGTTCTGATGTTTTCTCTAAGTATAACTTAGTAGATACCCTGCTAGATACTTATGGAAAGAAACGAATTAGAGTAGATACCATGCCTAATTCTTGGCTTAGGGAAACAATACTTTAAGGAGTAGATACCATGCCCTTGAAGTGAACAACATGAGTAATTAGAAGTAAATTTAGAAGGCAAATTAGCATTACTAACTATTGGTGGAGATCAACAACCCAACTATTCAAGAGATATTTGTGATTCAACAATTCCTTCTTAGTTTTAATCTTTTTATTCCTTTTAGACTTTTAAAACAACTCCTTATGATTTTTATTATTTTCTATTGATTAGTTAGTTGAAATCTACAATCTCTGTGGGATCGACCCTTGCTATTACTACGATTCGATTCGTGCACTTGCGAGGTTTTATAATTTGTGTCTAGTTAGTCTATTTATTTAGGTAGCTAGATTTCCAACAACAGAGAATGCCATGAGGGAGACGACGGAGGCGGACGATGCGGCATCGATCCTGCGCGAGGAGGATCTGGCAGTGATCCGGGATTCTTTTCACATCCCGGAGGAGTACGAGCTCATGTTGCCGGGCCCTGGGGTTAGGGCCAACTCGCTGCTGCCAGTGACAATGTGTTGCTGGCCGGTCGATGCCTTCATCGCTGGGGCTCGGCTTCCTCTCCACGCGTTCGCGCTTACCGTGGTGAGTTGGTTCGGGGTCAGCCCCATCCAACTTATGCTGAATGCGTGGCGAGTGATAAATGGCTTCGTTCTCCACTGCCAAGCCGCAGGGATCGAGCCGCAGCTGAATGTGCTTCGGACTTTATACCGGCTCCACCAAGGGAATAAGTCGGAGTACCGGTATTACCTGACTCCGAGGCACGGCGGCAGGCTCGTCATATGCCCCGACTCCATTAAGCACTGGCGAGAGAAGTTGTTGGTTGTGCGGAGTCGAGAGGCGTGGCCGATCCCTTCGGACTGGATAGAAGGGGTGCCGAAGAGGACAAGGGCGATGCCGAAGCTGACTGTAGAGGAAGAAGAGGCGGTCCGGATTCTCCTTGATCGGCCGAAGTATGATTGGAGGGAGCTGACGGAGGACATCCTCTACAAGGGGGGGCTCTGCCGCGTAGATCCCAGTACGCGGCTCTCGTCAAGTTTTTATTTCCGTACTTTCTTACTTGTTGTTTTCAATGTGTTAACCAATTCTCGTTTTTGATGCAGAAACCATGGACTACGATGCAGTTCTGGCGCTCCGGGCAGGACTCGCAAGCAAGGCGCCTAAGAAGCGCAAGAGGGTTGCGTCCAAGCTGCCCTCGACCTCGAAGGCTCCGAGGATTGCCGCCTCGGTTGAGGAGGTGGAGGTCCTCGACAGTCCGGCTGTCACCACGGCAGGGACTTCGGCGCCGGCGTCCGCGGGCGAGTTCCCCATCGCTGCTGCCCTCGGTATGGCGACGCCGCCGCTGTCGGTGGCAGATGAGGAGCTCCTGACGGAGGAGCACAAGAGGATTCACATTCCGGACTGGCAAGTCCGGAAGCATGACGGGTTCCTTGGGAACTCGCTGGCGAGCATGCAGGCCGTCAAGCACCTTGCCACTCCGAAAGACTGAGCCGCCATGGAGGCCGGGAGAGAGGGCGACGACGTGATCGAGATCGCTCGCTCGGCAGTGTCGGTAAGCCTCGAGCTTCTTTCGTTTGTTGCACTTCTTGAATCCCAAAATTTTTCTAACTCCTTTAGTTCTTCTTTGCTGCAGATCATCGTCCACTTCGGCCACCTCATCGAGAGGTTGACAGCTCTGGAGAAGGAGCTGAAGCAAGAGTCTGACCAAGCTCGGAACGAAAAAGCTCGGCTGTCGAACGAGCTCGACAAGCTCCGAGTCGAGCATGAGGGCAGGTCGGTGAGGATCCAGCACCTCGAGGCCGAGGTGACGAGGTTGGAGGGCGAGCTCCTTCTCCAGAAGGAGGGGTCGGCCAAGCTGTTGGTCGAGGCCGAGGCAGCGCAGGCGGCGGCTGTGAAGGCGGCGGAGGACGCGACCCTGGAGAAGGCGCAGGGGTTCCTCGCCCAGAACATGGCGAAGGCCTTCGCCGCAGCCATCGGCCAGGTGTCGAAGGAGTTCCCCGAGGTGAACGTCTCGGGGTGGAGGCTCTTCCCCGGCCATGTTGAGGGCTTCGACCCTGAGTCCGAGGGGGAGGAGGAGGAAGGGGATGACGAAGCCGACGCCGAGGTCGAGGTGACCGAGGAGGTCCCCGGTACCGTGGTCACTCCGTTGGCGGTGGAGACCCCTTCGGAGAAGCCGACCCCCACCCGAACTCGTCGCCCGGGGAAAGAGGTCGCACCTTGACTCCGCTCCTCATTTTTTTTTGTTTTGTTTTTTGTTATGTTTCTTTTCACTCATTGTAATGCCTAATAGCGGACTGGCCACCGCTGCTTTTTGAGATGAATGAAAAGAAAATTTTTGCAAGTGTTGGTGTTCGGATCTTTGTCTTTCGCCCCCTTTTTTGCCAAACATTCTCTTCTTGTTTCGAGAGTTTCTTGTTTTTAGAAAATTTTTTCCAAGTGTGGTGCTCCGGCAGTGTTCGATCTTTTTGCTGATTACTTCGATCTCTTTGCAGCTTATGGTGGTTGCCCAAGATGTCGAGCCTACGCGCTCGGACGAGGAAGCTCGAGCCGAGGCTGGCTTAGGGGCGACGAGGTTGTGTCTGGCGAGGTATCGAGAGCGGCTCTACGAAGTCGAGCTCGGATTGCGCCGAGCCGAAAGCGAGAGGAACCATCTCCAGCTCGTCCTCAGCCGGCGAGATATTGAGATTCGTCATTTGGAAAGCAGGATCGCCGAGCTGACCCCCGCAGGAGAAGGTGAATATTCGCCAACTGCTTTCAGTAATGAGATTCGGATTCAATGTATCCATCATAACTTGTCCAAAATAACAGCGAAGAGGGATGACTTGCTTTCCGAGATACAGCATCTGCAGTCCGTAGTGACGAGGCTTCGGAGTGAGGGCGAGGGGCTGACGGCCGAAGTGGCCAAGTTGACGACCGAACGGGTCCAGTTGACAGCCGAGGTGAAGCGCTGAAGAGAGCGACGGTGGATAAAAGCATCGAGGTCACCCACCTTCGGCACCTCATTGCCAGCCGATCAGGAGTTCCGGACTCTGTGATACCACCTCGTTTCGAAGTTAACGTCAAAGACGACTCGTTGCGTGATCGGATCTCGGAGTTGGAGGCAGAAGTGGCTCGCCTCAAGCCGCATTCGGGACCCATCAACGTCCGAAGCACCTCGTGCACTCGTGCGGAGAGTGATCGGGGCATTACCTTCTACGAGATGGCGACCCGTCAACGGATCGGCCATCCTAGTTCGGGGGATGCGCAGAGCTCGGTAGCAATTTCGTCGAGCGGAGCATCCGTCGGAGTAGCTACTAGAAGTGGTGCCGAGGATACGTCTCAATTCGCCGGCTTGGGGTCGCGCTCCGGAGACAAGCATCGTCACTCTCGAGTGTCTTTGAAGCGGAACGCCCCGGCTCCAAAAAAGCGCTGAAGAATTCGACTCCGAGAGCTCTTGCATTCCTATTTTTTCTTTTTTAGCTAAGTGTAATAAGTCGGCGTTGTAATTTTTTCTTTGGCGACTTGTAATCTTGTTGTGTCCGTTTTTGTAACGTATCTAACTCATCAATAAAGTGTTGTTGCCGAACTTGTGTGTCCCTTACTTTCGCGTCTGTTGCTTGCCATGCCGAGGCTTCTAAGTCGGCTGCTTGCTTGTTTGTCTCTGGTGTCTGATCATGTGGCCTTGTGAGGCAAGTTGGGCGGCGAGCCCTCAAAGCGCGTCCAAGCGCAAGTGTCAGGCCTCGGATCGTTGCTTGTGGTTCGGCAGTTATGGGAGCAATCCCAAATGGCGAACCATCTCTAGCCTGCTTAGAAGCGACCATGCGAAGTATAACCGAGCCAGGTATCGGGCTTCGAACCGTCGTGGGTTAGCTTTCCGGGGGCGAACCAACTTCGGCTCGCTGAATTTTGTTGCAATTGTGTTAGCCGAGATAGGCTTGAAATGAATTGCGAGGCGAGTGCTTACTTCGACCTGCGTGCTCTAGTCAAGGTTCCGAATCTCAGTCGTCATATTCCGAAGTGCTTTCTGATTTGGGGTGTTGGCGCTCGGTCGTTCGAGCGTCGTCCCAAAAAGACGAGAGCAGACATCCAATAGCATTAAGTGATGCTCCGGGATCTGTGGGGGCGTTCCAACTTCCCAAGGGTGTCGAGAGTCGGGCCCCTTAATAAATACACGGTGCTTCAGTTCCCTAGGCGACTGTTGGACTTTCGAGGGTGATTATGACAGTCTTACGTGTCTCAATTCCCTAAGCATGACGGTTGGGCTCCCGAGGGTCATAATGACACTCTTGGGGGATGGCTATAAGTACCACACCCCCCTTTCAGTCTCAGTCATTGCCATCTTGAACTCTATTGGCATCGATGGTGTCTGCCCTTGGGCGGGTGCCAGCTTTGTGAAAAATTCTCCCTTCGAGATGTTCGGAATGGTGGTCACCCTATTGCCTTGTTCTTCTCTCGTTCCTGACGGTCCCGATGTGGGCGTCGGGGTCGGGGGAGGACAAGGCAGAAGAGTCGGCGACCGTAGTCCGGATCCGAGGGAGAGGCTCTTCGGGAGGATGGGTTGCCGTTCTTCAACCGTGATCTTCTCCCGATTATGGCGACCCCAATGCGGAGGTCAGGATCGGGGGAGATCGCGGTAGAAGAGGTGGTGACCAGAGTCCGGAATCGAGGGGAGGTCGTCTCGGGAGGATAGGTGGTCGCTCTTCCACCATGGTCTTCTCCTGACTCTGAGGTCTCCAAAGCGGATGTCAGGGTCGGGGGAGACCATGGTGGATGAGGTGATGACCAAAGTCCGTAACCGGGCGGGGGATCGCTTCGGGATGATAGGTGGTCGCTCCTCTACCATGATCTTCACCCGTTTCTGATGGCTTCGATGTAGAGGTCAGGATCGGGGGAGATCATGGTAGAAGAGGTGATGACCGAGGTCCGGAACCGAAGTGGAGATCCCCTTAAACCTTAACCTAAACTTTCCTTTGAGGCTAGGTTCTCGCTTGGTGTAAATTGGTGGCGCTCATAAAGCTTGACGGCCGAAACGATCTTGGCTGAAGGTTGGTTCGGATCCTCCGTTGCTCAGCGTTTAGCGCCGAATTAATCGTGGTTTTCAGAGCAGTAGCTTCGAGCCATCGGTGAACTACTTCGTGCTCGCTTAGTAGCGAACTTGTGAAGTAGGGTCGAACCAAGTGTTGGACTCTGAACCATCGGTAAAATAGTTCAACGGCTGTGAGAGCAATTCCGAATGGCGAACTACCCCTAGCTCGCTTAGAAGCGAACTTGCGAAGTAGAATCGAACCAAGTGTTGGACTCCGAACCATCGGTAAAATAGTTCAACGGCTGTGGGAGCAATTCCGAATGGCGAACTACCCCTAGCTCGCTTAGAAGCGAACTTGCGAAGTAGAATCGAACCAAGTGTTGGACTCCGAACCATCGGTAAAATAGTTCAACGGCTGTGGGAGCAATTCCGAATGGCGAACTACCCCTAGCTTGCTTAGAAGTGAACTTGCGAAGTAGAATCGAACCAAGTGTTGGACTCCGAACCATCGGTAAAATAGTTCAACGGCTGTGGGAGCAATTCCGAACGGCGAACTACCCCTGGCTCGCTTAGAAGCGAACTTGCGAAGTAGAATCGAACCAAGTGTTGGACTCCGAACCATCGGTAAAATAGTTCAACGGCTGTGGGAGCAATTCCGAATGGCGAACTACCCCTAGCTCGCTTAGAAGCAAACTTGCGAAATAGAATCGAACCAAGTGTTGGACTCCGAACCATCGGTAAAATAGTTCAACGGCTGTGGGAGCAATTCCGAATGGCGAACTACCCCTAGCTCGCTTAGAAGCGAACTTACGAAGTAGAATCGAACCAAGTGTTGGACTCCGAACCATCGGTAAATCAAAGAGTCAAAAACAGAGAGATGTACACAGTAGCAAAAATATGGAAAAAGCTTTATTTATTAATATCCAATGATCGGCTGCTTCTAAAGTTGCTAGCCGTTATTACAAGGAAAAAATGAAAGCAAATTACTACGAAAGAAAATTGGTACAAGTAACAGGAAAAGAACGGTTCGACATCTCGAATTACTTAGAGAGGCGTTGTCGCCTTCCCTTGGTACTTTAAGAGATGGTCGGCATTCCAAGTCCTGGGAATCTCCCTGCCTTCAAGATCTTCTAGTCGGTATGTGCCGGGGTGGATTACTTTAGAGACCTTGTAAGGTCCCTCCCAATTCGGGGCCAACTTGCTTTTCTGACCTGGGAACAAGATGGCCAACTTTCGGAGGACCAGGTCCCCTTCTTTGAGGTCCGTTGGGCGGACTCTCTTGTTGTATGCTAGCTCAATCCTTCTTCGGTAAGTTTGCTGGCGTATGGCAGCTCTCTCCCGAATTTCATCTATGAGATCTAGGCTTGTTCTGAGCTCTCTAGCATTCTGCTCTTCTTCGTAAGCCGTCAGACGAGGAGAGGGTAACCCGACTTCTAGAGGGATGATGGCCTCAGACCCATAGGTGAGATTGAAGGGGCTCTCACCTGTTGGGGTCCGCTTTGTGGTGCGGTAGTTCCACAGCACGTTGGGCAGCTGATCGACCCATAAGCCCTTGGAACACTTGTCTAACCTCTTCTTAATGCCTGAGAGGATCTGTCGGTTGGCGTTTTCAGCCTGGCCATTCGACTGAGGATGGGAGACAGAGGAGAAACGGTGTTGTATGGCGAGGTCCTCACATAAGGCTCGGAAGGCGGCCCCAGTGAACTGCGTTCTGTTATCTGTGACTATGACCCGGGGAACGCCGAATCGGCAGATCACATTTTTCCAGAAGAATTGAACGACCTTATGCTCGGTGATCGTAACCAGGGGCTCGGCTTCTATCCATTTCGAGAAATAGTCAACTGCCACGACTAGGAACTTTAACTGTCCGGGTGCTGGCGGAAACGGCCCCAGTAAATCCATCCCCCACATTGCGAATGGGATTGGACTTGATAGGGAGGCAAGTGGTGCTTGTGGGAGATGCCGGATGTCTGAGTACTTCTGGCAGGAGCTGCATTGCCGAACGTGCCGTTCGGCGTCCCGTAGGAGAGTGGGCCAGAAATACCCGTAGTTCAGTACTTTGCGCGCCAGGGCTCTGGAGCCAGAATGGGCCCCGCCAATGCCCTCATGAAGTTCTTGCAGGGTGTAGTCGGCTTGCCCGGGGGAGAGGCATCTCAGGTAGGGCCAACCATCCACCTGGGTGAAGGAGCATTTATACAGGACGCCTCCGATTAGCGTGTAACGCTCGGCTCGGGTTCTGACTCTCCTTGCTTCCTTCGGATCCTCGGGGAGGAGTCCGTCCCTTAAGAATTCGATGAGTGGCCTCATCCAGTTGTCTTCGAGGAGGAGAGGCAATGCTTCAACGGAGTCGGGTGTTTCGTCCTCTATGCTCGGCTTCAGGAGGACTTTTATCAATACAGTCTGTTCGAGGCCTTGAAGGGAAGATGATGCTAATTTGGACAGGGCGTCAGCCTGAGCATTTTCTTCTCGGGGGATCCTTTGGATGAGGGCCTCTTCGAACAGTGCCATAAGGCTTTTAACTTTGGCCAAGTATTTAGCCATCCTGTCATCGCGGGCTTCATACTCGCCAAGGACCTGATTGACGACCAATTGGGAGTCGCTGAAGATCCGTAGGCGTTGTGCCCCAGCATTTCGGGCCATTCCCAGACCGGCTATTAGCGCCTCGTATTCGGCTTCGTTGTTCGAGGCTTTGAAGTTTATACGGAGGGAGTATTGGAGGATGAAGTCATCCGGGCCGGCCAGAATGACCCCTGCCCCACTTCCCTCATTGCAAGAGGATCCGTCAACATAAACCGACCATACAGGTGGTCCCTTCACTGCTTGGTCGGACTCAGGGATAGTACTTTCCACAATGAATTCGGCTAGCGCCTGAGCCTTGATTGCGGTCCGAGGCTGATAAGTTATATCGTGTTGACTCAGCTCGATAGACCATTTCATCAGTCGTCCCGAAGTCTCGGGCTTATGGAAGACCTGCTTCAGCGGCTGGTCGGTAAGAACGACCACCGAATGAGACTGAAAATACGGGCGGAGCTTTCTCGTGGCCATCACCAGGGCATAGGCCATTTTCTCTATCCTCGGGTATCGGAGCTCAGCATCCGGGAGCACTTTGCTGACATAGTAGATGGGCTTCTGAGCTCGGTCTTCTTCTCTGACTAAGACCACACTAAGCGTCTGCTCGGAGGCCGCCAGGTAGAGGTACAGCGGTTCGCCAGGTATTGGTTTGCTGAGAAGAGGTGGATTGACGAGGTAAGCTTTAAGCTGGTCGAAGGAGTCTTGTTGCTGTTGCCCCCACTCAAATCCTTTAGCCCCCCTGAGGGCTTTGAAGAACGGGAGGCACTTCTCCCCGGACTTCGACAGAAAGCGCCCTATGGCGGCTAGGCGACCAGTCAACCTCTGAACTTCCTTGACATTTCTGGGAGGGGCCATGTCCAATATGGCCTTGATCTTCTCTGGGTTTGCTTCAATTCCTCGTTAGCTAACCATAAAGCCGAGAAACTTCCCTGATGAGACACCGAACGCACACTTGTTCGGGTTGAGTCTCATATTGTGCTTTCTTAGGACGTCAAACGCCTCTTGGAGGTCGGCCACATGGTCAACACATCGGATGCTTTTTACAAGCATGTCGTCAACGTACACTTCCATGTTCCGGCCGATCTGGGCCTGGAAAACCTTGTTGACGAGGCATTGGTATGTTGCACCTGCATTCTTGAGGCCGAACGGCATGACTCTGTAGCAATAAAGGCCTTGGTCGGTCACAAAAGATGTCTTCGGGATATCCGGAGGGAACATTCTTATCTGATTGTAACCTGAGAAGGCATCCATGAAGCTGAGGAGCTCATATCCCGAGGTTGCGTCAATCAGAGTGTCAATGCTCGGTAGAGGGAAGGGGTCTTTGGGGCAAGCCTTGTTGAGGTCGGTGAAATCAATACAAATCCTCCAAGTCCCATTAGATTTTTTCACCATTACTACATTCGACAGCCACTCAGGATAGTTCACCTCCTGTATGAATCGGGCCCTCAAGAGCTTGTCTACCTCCTCTTTTATAGCGAGCTGACGCTCGGGGGCGAACTTGCGCCTCTTCTGCTGAATCGGTTTGGACCCCGGATCGACGCTTAGGCGGTGGACTAGAAGCTCTTTGGAGATACCGGGCATATCTGCAGCTGACCAAGCGAAGAGGTCTTGGTTCCTTCGGATGCATTGTACAATATCTGAGTATAGGGCGGACGGGAGGGTCTTGCTGACAAAGAACTTGCGGGTCGGCTCTTGCTCAGAGAAGAGCACTTCTTCCAATTCGTCTACCGGCTCGGAGGTCGGCCGGGCAGTGTCTTGAGGGATTTCCAGAGTTTCTAAGGAGAGGACGGGTCCGAGGGTAGAGGTCATGTAGCACTTTCTGGCCGTCTCCTGGTTGCCCCTTACTTCTCCGACCCCGGACCGGGTGGGAAATTTCATCTTAAGATGGTATGCTGAGGGGACGGCCTCCAGGGCAGCAAGGCCGGGCCGACCCAATATGACGTTGTAGGCGGCAGGGACATCCACCACCATGAAATCCATCGGCTCCGTCCGGGTGGTAGGAGTTTGGCCGGCGGTTACATCGAGGGTGATCACCCCTTCAATAGTCACCGGAACTCCCGTGAACCCATGGAGGGTGTAGCCGGCGGGCTTGAGTCTGTCTCGGGAGAGTTTTAGGCCTTTAAAGGCGGCGAGGAAGAGGATGTTGACAGAGCTGCCGTTGTCTACCAAGGTCCTTTCCACTTTGAAATTTGCCATATGAAGGTTAATGACGAGTGCGTCACAATGTGGGGTGCGAACTCCTTCAAGATCTTCATCGGAGAATGTGACAGGCACTCCGAGGCCTTTGGGAGGAGGGGTGGTTCGGACCGAGTTGACTTCCCTTATAAATGCTTTCCGAGAGGAGTTTGAGGAGCCCCCCATTGGGCCCCCATGAATGAGGTGGAGGACTCGCTCTTCCTCAAATTCAGGCATCACTTCTCGTTCCGGACGCTTGTTGGCACCCCGAGGCGGGGGAGGAAGTTCGGCTCGGTCCTTTCTTATAAACCTGGTCAGCTGCCCCCTCTGGATAAGGGCTTCGATCTCGTTCTTTAAGGCGCGACAATCGTTGGTGTCATGCCCATGGTCCCGGTGATATCGGCACCATTTCTCTTTATCCCTTTTCTTAGCGGGAGTGTTCATCCTTGGTGCAGGAGGTATGATCCCTTCTTTTTTGACTTCCATGAGAATGGTTGAGACATTAGTGGTGAGGGGAGTGAACTTCTTGAATCTGGGGGGAGGTCGGCGCTGGCCGGCATTATCCTTTTGGAGCTTCTTGGTTCCTTCCTCTTCTGTTCCCTTCCTCTTAAACCCGGAGGAAGACCCCTCCCAGTTGGGTTGCTGCTCGGCCTCTTCGGCCCGGATGTACTTTTCACTGCGAAGGAGGAGGTCGGAAAAGTTCTGTGGAGGCTTCTTGGCGAGGGAGGAGCGGAGGTTGGAATTGAGGACATTGGATTGAAATGCTGCCGTAGCGACCGACTGGTCGAGGGATTCTATGGACCTGGCCTCAGCTGTGAACCTCTTCACGTAGTCTCTCAATTTCTCCCCCTTCTTCTGGTGGAGGTGCAACAGAGAGATGCTGGTCTTCTCAGCCCTACGGCTGCTTACGAAATGAGTGACGAAAAGGGTCTCGAACTGCTCGAAGGAGAATATTGAGGCAGGGGCAAGGCGTGAATACCATTCTCGAGCTGGGCCCTTGAGAGTTGCGGGGAAGGTTTTGCAGAGGAGAGCATCGGAAGCTTGATGGAGGAGCATCAGGGTCTTAAAGCTTTTGACGTGATCGACTGGGTCGGTCTCCCCGGTGTAAGTCTCAAATTGGGGAGGTTTGAAGCCGAACGGCACAGGTGCATCCACAATGGTTCGGGAGAAAGGGGGTCGGCTAGGACGTAATGTCCTCCCCCTAAGCTCCTCCTCTCGGTCTATCTAACCCAGACGTCTCTCTACTTCATGAAGACGGCGGTACATGGTATCGTCCCTCCGACGGTAATCAGCCGAACCTCTAGACTTGTCTTCGTATGAGGGAGAGCGAGGGCTACGGCGATGGTAACTTCGGGAGCGGCGAGGACTTGGGGTACGCCGGGAGTTGCTAGGAGCAGGACGAGGAGATGGGGACCGTCGACGAGGGCTTCGGATCGAAGGAGGGGATAGTGATCGTCGGCGAGGGCTTCGGACTGGAGGAGGAGATGGGTCCCTTGGCTCATTAGGGTTTCAACGGAGGTTGAGAGCCTGCAGGATGGTCGCTTGGAACTGCTGGAACTCAGCACAGGTGATGGGTGCCTTATTGTTCCTAGGGTATTGCCGACCCGCAGGGGAGTATGGTCTTCTTTTGTGATGCTCGGGTGACTCCCTCCGGCCTCTCCTGGCAGGGGACTTTTTGTGTTCTCGGTGGCGAGGAGACCGCTCACCCAGACGGTGTTTGCGAGAGGTTCCCTCACGGGCCCGCTTCTCATCCAGGTGGCGGCACAGGTCGTCGTCTTTCTGGGGGTTGATGATGGTGTTGTGCTGACCAGAGGCTCGGGGATGATAGGAGGCCATGGAGTCCGAAGAGGCGTTGTGGATGGAGAAGTGGTCCTGATGAAGAGGCTATTTTTGAGGGTTAGGACCCTTTGGAAGCGGCTGATTAGGAGGAGGAAGGTCCTGTTGGAGCGGGTCTTCCGCTGTAGGGGGAAGTTGCCCTTGTTGTTGAGCAGGATTAGGGGGGACTTCTTGCTGCTGATCAGGGTTGGGTCCTCGGTTGGACCCCCTTGATCTGACTTTCCTAGGAGGCATGGCTGGAGAAGATCTGTTCACCGGGAAGAGGAGAGGTTTCTATTCGTTAGCTTCCCACAGACGGCGCCAATCTGTTGCCGCTAAATTTGGTGTGGGGGCAATCAGATAGTACTTGTGGATTCTTAGGGAAACTGAATAGTAAACCTGCGTACCTGTTCCGTCGGGGTATGATCGTCGGTCCCGTCGTACACCTGCAAAAAGTGCGAGACACCGGGGTTGTTTCCGGCGACGCACCCTCCGACACTCAAGTCAGTAATCTGGAAGACTATGAAAGAGCGCAAAAACTGGAGAGAGATTGATTACCTCTTAATGGAGATGGATTGGGGGTATTTATAGGCGTCTTAGGGAACAGATTAGGAATGTAATCCCAGTGATCTGATAAGGAATATTCTCCTTGTGAACAGATTAGGAATGTAATCCCTAATCCCCAGTGGAGGGATAGGCATGAATCAGGGCCGTTGATTAGATTCTAATCAGGAGCCTCGATTCTATCCCTCTGATCGGGCCTTGCTGCTGGTTGAGGCCCGCGCCCGATTGAAGCGGGTCAGTTTGTGGGTTATTGGGTCTTTAACGGAGGGACCCAGTACCCATCTTAGATCCTATTTGTAGGTGAAATTACCATTTTACCCCCGGGCTTCAAGATTCGTGCCCGATTTGGACGGTTCCGATTAATCCCTATTTTTAGCCATATCAGATCCCGACACGGATCTTGATGATGATCAAGATCAGACCAACGGACGGCTCAGATCGAAGATCAAGATCAAGATGATGATCACGATCGCAATGATCAAAAGAGATCCGACAGTCGAGATTAAGATCTTGGTGATGATGATGATGATGATGATGATGATGATGATGCGATCAATGACCGAGATCAACGGATCAAGAAGACGATGATTGCGATTGTGATGAACGACGATCGGATGGTCCAGATCAAGAGATCTAGATCAGACCAGACAACGATCAAGATCGGATGGCCCACAATCAAAGAGATCAAGATCACAGGCGATCGACGACCAGGAATTAACATGATCAAAACCCATATACACACAACAACCTATGGCTGCACTGCGGTAGGGGGGTTGCTCTGCGACTGGGAGGCGACGACGGCTAGGGAGAGCGATGGCGACGGCGAGCAGGGACGCCGAAGGTGCTGTGCTGCCGCGGTGGTGGCTGCAGGTGGCTGCAGTAGGGCACAGGGGAGATGCTGCGGTGATCGGCACGGGGCAGCGACCAGTGGACGGTGAAATGGCGGCGGTGCAGGGCGGCGCACTGCAGTGCCGCGGTACTGCAGTCGAAGGAGAACAGCGCACAGCAGGGACGTCGATGGCGTTGGTCACTACAGTCGCGGCTTAGGGGTTGAGCACGCAGGGAGATGCTGGTGTCGGAGGGAGGAGCGACACTGTGGATCGCTGTTGCTGCTACAGTCCGCTGAAGACGAGGGGGACGGGGTACTCAGAGCCATGGCAAGGAGGATGAGGGCGGGAGCTGGGGTTGATCAGGAGAGGATGACGATGTGGCGAAGGTCGAGGCATCGGGGTGAAGGGTTGCCGAGGGATGGGTTGCGGAAGGTTGAAGACGGTGGAATGGGTTTTTTCGGAGCAGAGGCGGGGAAGAAGGAGATGAACAGGAAAAATAGCAATAGTTGGTGGCTGTATATTTGGGTTTGTACAGGAGTAGGGGGTAAGGTTAGGGTTCTAGGGTATTTATATAATAGGGTTTTGGGTTTTGTGTAACCCCTATTTTCGTTAATTTGTATTTTCAAATATTTTCCTGTATTTTAAATTAAACTATTCTCTTTTTAATTTAATATGTTATTCAAACTATTTTGTGAAACCCAATATTTGATTATTCAACTATTTTAATATTTGAAATATTTTGGAATCCAAATTTTATTATAAGCCCAGTAATTTAAATTATTTAGTATAATCCCAATTCTTTAATTAAATAATTAACTTGTTTTGAGCCCAAGGACCGAGCCCACTTCCTATTGGGTCTTGGCCCGCTAACCCAAATCCAAACTCTCTTGTTGACCAGATCTACTCCTAATCAATTCCTAGAATCTCTCCTGTAACCCCTTAATTTACTATCCATAATTATCAGCCTATTGATTCCCCCTCATTATGTAATCCCGTAACCTCCTCCCCTTAAAATCACTCTACTCCTTATTTTGATATTTTTTCCATACATTTATATTATAATATCTCACTCTCTCTCCCCCCGTACTCTCTCTCTCCTTCTCTGATTAAAACCCAAACAAAACAAAACCACAGAACACCACCACCTCAACCCATCTTCCTCCTCCTCGTCACCCACTCGAGCGCCGACAACCACCACCCTATCGCCTAGCTCTGTCTCCTTCCATCCCCATACAACACCCGAAGAACCCATTTCACCTTCGCCTTCAACCTCCAACTCCTCCAAACCGCACCGCAATCGACTTCCTCCATCTCCTCGCGAGCGCTCCCCGCTCGCACCGCACCCCCGACCTCGAAGGACCTCCGCCTCCTTCGCCTTCCCCCTTCATTCTCTGGAGAACCCCACGTCGCCTCGTCGTCATCCAAGCCCCGTCGAAGCCCAATCAGCCGCTGTCGTCGCTCTTCTGTTCGAACCCAAGAAACAGAGCAGCGCCAATCCTCGACGCTGCGTCGCTTCTCGACATCGCGTCGCTGATTCTGCCGCCGTCGTCCTCCCCGTCATCGCGAGCCTTGCGTCGCACACCAGTCGCCGCTCGCCAGTGTCGTCGACATTCCCTCTCTCTTTCGCTCTTTGTCTCGACGAAGAAAAAGGAGACGATTGACGGGTCGAATCTCAACCCTTGGATCGTGCCAAGATTCGTGCCACTCAAGCCGATCTGATCGCTGTCCCGTGTTTTGCCACACCGGATCCCGATTGCTGTTTCCTGTTCTGGCCCCGATCCACTGCATTGGAGCGATCTGATTTGATGGTTCGGTGTTTTGCTGTTTTGCCGCGCCGGATCGAGACTTGCTGTTCGCTGTTTTGGGGCTGATCTGGTGTAGGGAAATTCGCCCTACTGTTGGATTTTCGCACGTGCTTCACACGTGCTTTTGGGAGACTTCGCCCGAGAATTTTTGATCCCATTTTCTTCAACAATCGGATCTAATCGTCTTGAATCAAGGCAAGTATCTCTTGTACAAATTTATTTGTTCTAGTACAAGCCCTTTTGCATAAATACCGCAAGTATATTATTTTTGACTCCAATTCGCATTCATAAGTCGAATTGATACGTGTTTCTATGCCTAATCCTTCGATCCTGTATTCACACGTGATCGTGAATACTTTGTTATCATATGCATGACATGAACACAAATAAATATACACATATGTACTTTTAGGATTATACATGTTTATGTGCAGGAATGTTTCACCCATGACAGTAGTTAAATATGAATATGACATCTTGTTCTTGTTGATTAAATTAAAATAAAAGTAACAAGTCGGGGTATAAGGGAAAAGATTTAAGTAGTGGGCAATATAGAAGAGTGTACTCGGACGGGAGCTCGTGGTTTTCCGATGCAAGTTGCAAGTTTGCGAATGATATGTTTATATGTTTCCCGCTATATGTTTACACTATGTTTGACTCGATATGTTTTACGTTATATGTTTGCACGTATTTTGATACAATATACCATTGATATATTTTTCCCGAGTACGTGACCTATAAAATCCACCACTAAATCTAAACGAAACTAATTGTAAGTAGCAACCATGTAGTAAAAGTATGGATGCATGAAGTGCTACCTAGATAGAACCAATATTAGACATAAGATTAACACGTGCACTTACATGATCCAGTTACATGTTACATGTTCATGTTGACTTGATATTTGTTTGCTTGGTTACTTGTTTTGTATGCCATTTGTTCCTTGTTCATAACCATGTTTACATATTGTATTTTCCCTATTTCATGACTCTCGATTTCTTGCTCTTTTCTTGTCTTTCTTCTGATCTATTTTGTTCCTGTTTTCCTTAGCTTGTACCATCTTGCGGCCCGTGACTTGTATTAACGGGCGTCTTCTTGTTTCCCTTTTCTTTTCTTTTTTTTGTTATAATATACTTGCAGGCCCAAATGGAGAGTTACCAGAAGGTGTCGCTGACCAAGTGTTCTAGTTTATTGTTATCATGTTATCTTAGTTTATGTTTTATTTCATGAAACTCTTTATTGTAATCCGGGCTTGTTTGACCCGTAACTATTTGTATTTCCCAGTTGTTGGTTATATTGTGGAATATGTCTGTAACTTTCATTATCATATTGTGATTTATATGTCTGCGTGGATTGTTTTATTAACTTGTTGTTGAGTTTACTTGTACATCTCATGAATGGTGTGTTCGCACCATTCGCTGGGCCTTAGTATCGCGCCCGTATTCCCGTGTTTTGGGAAGCGGGGCGTGACATTTTGGGTATTGGGTAGATAATCCAATAGGAGAATGGTTAATGGATTTAGGTTTGAATGGGGTATTAGGATCTAAATGATAAGATCCAATAGAATAGATAAAATAATAAATAAGAATTAGGATTATACAACAAAATATATTTATACTAAAATATGGAAATTATTTGAAATGACTACAAATACAATTAACGATAGAAATAGATTTTTAAATTAAAAGTCAAGGGTAATGATATTAATAGTAAAAATACTAATAATAGTACTGATAACAAGAATATTAAAAATGATAATAATAACAATAATAATAATTTTGGTATACATATCAAATAGGATTTGAGATAAACGAGTTTATAAAAATCCAAATAGTAATAAAATAAGATACAAATAGCCAATCACTTAGAAAATAAACAATAAAGTCAGAATATACTATTATTCGAAGTAATTATAATTTCTGGTTAGAAAAGATTTTATTAGAAGGCCCAAGTCGAGTTTAAAATAATAACTGATATGGCTAAAAACGGGGGTTAATCAGAACCGTCCAAATCGGGCACGAATCTTGGGACCCAAGGGAAAAACGGTAATTTCGCCTACAAAAGGGGCCAAAATGGGTATTGGATCTTCTCCCCAAGGACCCAATAACCCACGAATGGATCCACCAACGAGAGGGTGCGGGTTTTAACCCGCTGCACACCCAATCCAACAAGATAAAATCGGGGTCCCTGATTGATCTTGATCAACGGCCCAGATGTACATCTATCTTTTCACCGGGATTTGGGGATTAAATTTCTTATCTGATTACGGGGAATATACCTTACCAGGTTACATTCCTAATCTGTTTACAAAAAGAATATTCCATATCAGATCACGGGGATTACATTCCTAATCCGTTCCCTGAGACGCCTATAAATACCCCCCATCCATCTCCATTAAGAGGTAATCAATCTTTCACCAGTTTTTACGCTCTCTCATAGTCTTTCAGATTACTGACTTGAGCGTCGGAGGGTGCGTCGCCGGGAACAACCCCGGTGTCTCGCACTTTTTGCAGGTCTACGGCAGGATCGACGATCGAAGACCGACGGAACAGGTATACAGGTTTACTATTCAGTTTCCCCAAGAATCCACAAATTCATCTGTTTGCCCCCACACCAAATTTAGCGGCAACAGATTGGCGCCATCTGTGGGAACCTAACGAATAGAGACTCCTCTTCCCGGTGAACAGGTCTTCTCCAGCCATGCCACCTCGGAAAGTCAGGTCAAGGGGGTCCAACCGAGGACCCAATCCTGATCAGCAGCAAGAAGTTCCCCATAATCTCGCTCAGCAGCAGGGGCAACTCCCCCCTACAGCGGAAGACCCGCTTCAACAGGATCTTCCCCCTCCTAACCAGCAGCCTCCAAAGGGTCCTAACCCCCAGAAACAGCCTCTTCATCAAGAACACCTCTCCATCCACAATGCCTCCACAGACTCCATGGCCTCCCATCATCCCCGAGCCTCTGGTCATCACAATACTGCCCTCAACCACCAGAAAGACGATGACCTCCGCCGCCATCTGGATGAAAAGCGGGCCCGAGGGGGAACCTCCCGCCAACACCATCCGGGCGAGCGGTCTCCTCGCCACCGGTACTACAGGTCCCCCGTCCGCAGAGGGAGGAAAGAGTCCCCCGATCACTACCGAAGAAGGCACTCCCCCGCAGGTCGGCAACAGCCCAGGAACAATGAGGCGCCAATCACCCGTGCCGAGTTCCAGCAGTTCCAAGCGACCGTCCTGCAGGCTTTCAACCTCCGTCAAAATCCTAACGAGCCGAAGGTCCCGTCCCCTCCTCCAGTCCGAAGCCCTCGCCGACGGTCCCCATCCCCTCGTCCTGCTCCTACCAACTCCCGGCATACCCCAAGTCCTCGTCACTCCCGAAGTTACCATCGCCGCAGCCCTCGCTCTCCCTCATACGAAGACGAGTCCCGAGGCTCGGCAGATTACCATCGGAGAGATGACACCATGAACCGCCGTCTTCATGAAGTTGAAACGCACCTGGGTCAGATAAACCGAGAAGAGGAGCTCAGGGGGAGGACCCTGCGTCCTAGCCGACCCCCTTTCTCCCGGACCATAGTGGAAGCACCAGTGCCGTTCGGTTTCAAACCTCCCCAATTCGAGACTTACATCGAGGAGACCGATCCAGTTGATCACATCGAAAGCTTTAAGACTTTGATGCTCCTCCATCAAGCTTCCGACGCCCTCCTCTGCAAAACCTTCCCCGCAACTCTCAAGGGACCGGCCTGAGAATGGTACTCTCGCCTCGCCCCCTCCTCAATATTCTCCTTCGAACAGTTCGAAACCCTCTTCGTCACACATTTTGTAAGCAGCCGTAGGGCTGAGAAAACCAGCATCTCCCTATTGCACCTCCACCAAAAGAAGGGGGAGAAACTAAGAGACTATGTGAAGAGGTTCACAGCTGAAGCCAGGTCTATAGCTTCCCTCGACCAGTCGGTCGCTACGGCAGCATTTCAATCTAATGTCCTCAATTCCAACCTCCGCTCCTCCCTCGCCAAGAAACCTCTGCAGAACTTTTCCGACCTCCTCCTTCGTAGTGAAAAGTATATCCGGGCCGAAGAGGCCGAGCAGCGACCAAACTGGGAGGGGACTTCCTCCGGGTTTAAGAGAAAGGGAACAGAGGAGGAAGGAACCAGGAAGCTCCAAAAGGACAATGCCGGCCAGCGCCGAGCTCCCCCCAGGTTCGAAAAATTCACTCCCCTCACCACTGACGTCTCAACCATTTTGATGGAGGTCGAGAAGGAAGGTATTATCCCCCCTGCTTCAAGGATGAACACCCCCGCCAAAAGAAGAGATAAAGAGAAATGGTGCCGTTATCACCGGGACCATGGGCATGACACCAGCGATTGTCGTGCCCTGAAGAACGAGATCGAAGCCCTTATCCAGAGAGGGCAGCTGACTAGGTTCGTAAGAAAAGACCGAGCCGAACTTCCTCCCCCGCCTCGGGGGGCTAACAAGCGTCCGGAAAGGGAAGAGACGCCAGACTTCGAGGAAGAGCGAGTCCTCCACCTCATTCATGGGGGACCAATGGGGGGCTCCTCAAACTCCTCTCGGAAGGCATTTATAAGAGAAGTCAACTCGGTCCGAACCACCCCTCCTCCCAAAGGCCTCGGAGTGCCAGTCACGTTCTCCGACGAAGATCTTGAAGGAGTTCGTACCCCACATTGTGACGCACTCGTCATTAGCCTCCACATGGCGAATTTCAATGTGGAAAGGATCTTAGTAGACAACGGCAGCTCCGTCAACATCCTTTTCCTCTCCGCTTTTAAAGGCCTAAAGCTCTCCAGAGACAGACTCAAGCCCGCCGGCTACACTCTCCATGGGTTCACGGGGGTTCCGGTAACTATTGAAGGGGTAATCACCCTCGATGTAACTGCCGGTCAAACTCCTACCACCCGAACAGAACCAATGGACTTCATGGTGGTGGATGTTCCCGCCGCCTACAACGTCATTTTGGGTCGGTCTGGCCTCGCAGCTCTGGAAGCTGTCCCCTCAGCATACCATCTTAAGATGAAGTTTCCCACCCGGTCCGGGGTCGGGGAAGTAATGGGCAATCAGGAGACGGCTAGAAAGTGCTACATGACCTCAACCCTTGGACCCGTCCTCTCCTTAGAAACTCTGGAAATTCCTCAAGATACTGCAAGGCCAACCTCCGAGCCGGTGGATGAATTGGAAGAGGTACTCTTCTCCGAGCAGGAACCGGCCCGCAAATTCTTTGTCAGCAAGACCCTCCCGTCCGCCCTATACTCAGACATCGTGCAATGCATCCGAAGGAATCAGGATCTCTTCGCCTGGTCAGCTGCAGATATGCCCGGAATCTCCGAAGAACTCCTAGTCCACCGCCTGAGCGTCGATCCGGGGTCCAAACCGGTTCGGCAGAAGAGGCGCAAGTTCGCCCCCGAGCGCCAGCTCACTATAAAAGAGGAGGTAGACAAGCTGTTGAAGGCCCGATTCATACAGGAGGTAAACTACCCTGAGTGGTTGTCAAACGTAGTAATGGTGAAGAAGTCGAACGGGACCTGGAGAATTTGCATTGATTTCACCGACCTCAACAAGGCCTGCCCCAAAGATCCCTTCCCTCTGCCGAGTATTGACACTCTGATTGATGCAACCTCGGGACATGAGCTCCTCAGCTTCATGGATGCTTTCTCGGGTTACAATCAGATAAGAATGTTTCCCCCGGATATCCCGAAGACATCTTTTGTGACCGACCAAGGCCTTTATTGCTACAGGGTCATGCCATTCGGTCTAAAGAATGCAGGGGCGACATACCAACGCCTCGTCAACAAGGTTTTCCAGGCCCAGATCGGCCGGAACATGGAAGTGTACGTCGATGACATGCTTGTAAAAAGCATCCGAGGTGTTGATCATGTGACCGACCTCCAAGAAGCATTTGATGTTTTGAGAAAACACAATATGAGACTCAACCCGAACAAGTGCGCGTTCGGCATCTCATCAGGGAAGTTCCTCGGCTTCATGGTTAGCCAACGAGGAATCGAAGCAAATCCGGAAAAGATCAAGGCCATATTGGACATGGCCCCTCCTAGAAATGTCAAGGAAGTTCAAAGGTTGACTGGTCGCCTAGCCGCCATAGGGCACTTTCTGTCGAAGTCCGGGGAGAAGTGCCTCCCGTTCTTCAAAGCCCTCAGGGGGACTAAAGGATTTGATTGGGGGCAGCAGCAACAAGACTCATTCGACCAGCTTAAAGCATACCTCGTCAATCCACCTCTCCTCAGCAAACCTATACCCGGCGAACCACTCTACCTCTACTTGGCAGCTTCCGAACAGACGCTTAGTGCGGTCTTAGTCAGAGAAGAAGAAAGGGCTCAGAAGCCCATCTACTACGTCAGCAAAGTACTTCGGGATGTCGAACTCCGGTACCCGAAGATTGAGAAAATAGCCTACGCCCTGGTAATGGCCGCGAGAAAGCTTCGGCCCTACTTTCAGTCCCATTCGGTGGTCGTTCTTACCGACCAGCCGCTGAAACAAGTTCTTCACAAGCCCGAGGCTTCCGGCCGCCTTATGAAGTGGTCGATCGAGCTGAGCCAACATGATATAACTTATCAGCCTCGGACCGCGATCAAGGCACAGGCACTGGCCGAATTCATAGTTGAGACCACTATCCCTGAGTCCAGCCAAACGATGAAGGGACCACCCGTCTGGTCGGTCTATGTCGACGGGTCCTCTTGTAACGAGGGAAGCGGGGCAGGAGTCATCCTGGCAGGCCCAGATGACTTTATCCTCCAATACTCCCTCCGTATAAACTTCAAAGCCTCAAACAACGAAGCCGAATACGAGGCACTAATAGCCGGCCTTGGAATGGCCCGAAATGCTGGGGCACAATGACTACAGATCTTCAGCGACTCCCGATTGGTCGTCAATCAGGTCCTTGGCGAGTATGAAGCCCGCGATGATAGGATGGTTAAATACTTGGCCAAGGTCAAGAGCCTCATGGCGCTGTTTGAAGAAGCCATCATCCGAAGGATCCTTCGAGAAGAAAACCTTCAGGCCGACGCCCTATCCAAACTAGCCTCCTCTTCACTTCAAGGTCTTGAGCAGACAGTATTGATAGAAGTCCTCCTGAAGCCGAGCATAGAGGACGAAGCGCCCGACTCCGTCGAAACATTGCCCGTCCTCCTCGAAGACAACTGGATGAAACCCATTGTCGAGTTCTTGAGGGAAGGACTTCTCCCTGAGGATCCAAAGGAAGCAAGAAGAGTCAGAACTCGAGCCGAGCGTTATACATTAATCGGAGGCATCCTATATAAACGCTCCTTCACCCAGATAGACGGCCGGCCTTACCTGAGGTGCCTCTCCCCCGGGCAAGCCGATTACGCCCTGCAAGAACTCCATGAGGGCATCGGCGGAGCTCATTCTGGGTCCAGGGCTCTGGCACGCAAAGTGTTGAACTACGGGTATTTCTGGCCCACTCTACTACGGGATGCCGAACGACACGTTCGGCAATGCAGCTCCTGTCAAAAGTATGCCGACATCCGACGCCTTCCACAAGCACTGCTCACCTCCCTATCAAGTCCGATCCCCTTCGCTATGTGGGGGATGGATTTACTAGGGCCGTTTCCACCAGCCCCCGGATAGCTAAAGTTCCTAGTCGTGGCAGTCGACTATTTCTCTAAATGGATAGAAGCCGAGCCCTTGACTACAATCACCGAGCATAGGGTCGTTCAATTCTTCTGGAAAAATGTGATTTGCCGATTCGGCGTTCCCCGAGTCATAGTCACGGATAATGGAACACAGTTCACTGGGGCCGCCTTCCGAGCTTTATGTGAGGACCTCACCATACAACACCGATTCTCCTCCGTCTCCCACCCTCAGTCGAATGGCCAGGCCGAGAATGCCAACCGACAGATTCTTTCGGGCATCAAGAAGAGATTAGGCAAGTGTTCCAAAGGAGTGTGGGTCGATCAGCTGCCAAACGTGCTCTGGAATCACCGCACCACCAAGCGGACCCTAACAGGCGAGAGCCCATTTAATCTCACCTATGGGGCCGAGGCCATCATCCCCCTAGAAGTCGGGATACCCTCTCCTCGTCTGATAGCTTACGAAGAAGAGCAGAACGCTAGAGAGCTCAGAGCAAGCTTAGATCTGATAAATGAAATCCGAGAGAGAGCTGCCATACGCCAGCAAGCTTATCGAAGGAGGATCGAGCTATCATACAACAAAAGGGTCCGCCCAACGGACCTCAAAGAAGGGGACCTAGTCCTCCGAAAATTGGCCATCTCGTTCCCCGGACAGAAAAGCAAACTGGCCCCGAATTGGGAGGGACCGTACAAAATCTCAAAAGTGATCCGCCCCGGTGCATACAAGCTAGAAGATCTCGAAGACAGAGAAATTCCCAGGACTTGGAATGCCGACCATCTTTTGAAATACCAAGAGAAGGCAACTACGCCTCTCTAAGTAACTCGAGATGTCGAACCATTCCCTTCCTTTTACTAGTAGTGATTTTTCCTTTTATTTTTTCATTGTAATAACGGCTAGCAACTTTAGAAGCAGCCGATCATTAGATATTAATAAATAAGGTTTTTTCATATTTTCACTGCTACTACATCTCTCTGCTTTTAACTCTTAAATCTAACAATGGTTCCGGAGTCCAACACTTGGCTCGATTCTACTTCACAAGTTCGCTCCTAAGCGAGCTAGAAGTAGCTCGCCATTCGGAACTGCTCCCACAACCGTTGAATGGTTCCGGAGTCCAACACTTGGTTCGACTCTACTCTGCAAGTTCGCTCCTAAGCGAGCTAGGGGTAGTTCGCCATTCGGAAATGCTCCCACAACCCTTAAATCTAACAATGGTTCCGGAGTCCAACACTTGGCTCGATTCTACTTCACAAGTTCGCTCCTAAGCGAGCTAGAAGTAGCTCGCCATTCGGAACTGCTCCCACAGCCGTTGAATGGTTCGGAGTCCAACACTTGGTACGACTCTACTCTGCAAGTTCGCTCCTAAGCGAGCTAGGGGTAGTTCGCCATTCAGAAATGCTCCCACAACCCTTAAACTAACAATGGTTCCGGAGTCCAACACTTGGCTCGATTCTACTTCACAAGTTCGCTCCTAAGCGAGCTAGAAGTAGCTCGCCATTCGGAACTGCTCCCACAGCCGTTGAATGGTTCGGAGTCCAACACTTGGTTCGACTCTACTCCGCAAGTTCGCTCCTAAGCGAGCTAGGGGTAGTTTGCCATTCGGAAATGCTCCCACAACCCTTAAACTAACAATGGTTCCGGAGTCCAACACTTGGCTTGATTCTACTTCACAAGTTCGCTCCTAAGCGAGCTAGAAGTAGCTCGCCATTCGGAACTGCTCCCACAACCGTTGAATGGTTCCGGAGTCCAACACTTGGTTCGACTCTACTCCGCAAGTTCGCTCCTAAGCGAGCTAGGGGTAGTTCGCCATTCGGAAATGCTCCCACAACCCTTAAACTAACAATGGTTCCGGAGTCCAACACTTGGCTCGATTCTACTTCGCAAGTTTGCTCCTAAGCGAGCTAGAAGTAGCTCGCCATTCGGAAATGCTCCCACAACCTTTAAACTAATCTAACAGTGGTGCCGAGAGCCCAACACTTGGCTCAATGCTACTTCGCAAGACTCGCTCCTAAGCGAACTGGAAGAAGCTCGCCATTCGGAACTGCTCCCACTTTAAAGGCTTCGGCGCGGCAGACAACAGTCGCGAGAGTAAAACACACAAGTTCGGCAACAACACTTTTATTGATGAAACAGATGCGGTACAAAGACAAACACAACAGGATTACAACTCGTCAAAGAAAAAGTTACAATGCCGACTTATTACACTTAGCAAAAAAAAACAAAAATACACAAAAACTCGCGGAGTCGACGACTTCAGCGCTTCTTTGGAGCCGGAGCGTTCCGCTTCAAGGACACTCGAGAGTGACGACGCTTGTCTCCGGAGAGCGACCCCAAGCCGGCAAATTGAGACGTGTCCTCGGCACCACTCCTAGTAGCTACTCCGACGGACGCTCCGCTCGACGAGATTGCCACCGAGCTCTGCGCGTCCCCCGGACTAGGTCGGCCGATCCGCTGACGGGTCGCCATCTCATAGAAGGTAATGCCCCGCTCACTCTCAGCACGAGTGCACGACGTGCTTCGAACGTTGACCGGTCCTGAATGCGGCTTAAGACGGGCCACTTCTGCCTCCAACTCCGAGATCCGATCCCACAACGAGTCGTCTTTGACATCGACTTCGAAGCGTGGGGGTATCGCGGAGTCCGGAACTCCTGATCGGCTGGCGATGAGGCGCCGGAGGTGGGTGACCTCGATGCTTTTATCCACCGTCGCCCTCTTGAGCGCATCAACTTCGGCAGTCAATTGTATCCGTTCTGTCGTCAACTTGGCCACTTCGGCCGTCAGCCCCTCGCCCTCACTCCGAAGCTTCGCCTCTACGGACTGCAGATGTTGTATCTCGGAAAGCAAGTTGTCCCTCTCCGCTGTTATTTTGGACAAGTTATGACGGATGCACTGAACCCGAATCTCATTACTGAAATCAGTTGGCGAATATTCACCTTCGGGGATAAGCTCGGCGATCCTGCTTTCCAAACGGCAAATCTCGATATCTCGCCGGCCGAGGACGAGCTGGAGATGCTTCCTCTCGCTTTCAGCTCGGCGCAATCCGAGCTCGACCTCATAGAGTCGCTCTCGGCACTTCACCAGACATAGCCTCGTCGCCCCTAGGCCGACCTCGGCTCGAGCTCCTTCATCCGAGCGCAAAGGTTCGACGTCTTGGGCGATCACCATAAGCTGCAAAGAGATCGAAGCAATCAGCAAAAATGTCAAACACCGCCGGAGCACCACACTTGGAAATTTTTTTTCTAAAAACAAGAAGGGAATGTTCGGCGAAAAAGGGGACAAAAGACAAAAACTTCCGAACATCAACACTTGCAAAAACTTTCTTTTCATTCATGTCAAAAAGTAGCGGTGGCCAGTCCGCTATTAGGCATTACAGAGGTTGAAAAGAAAAACAAAAAACAAAAACAAGAAGACGAAAGGCGAAGTCAAGGCTCGACCTCTTTCCCCGGGCGATGAGGTGGGGTAGGGGTTGACTTCGCCGAAGGAGACGCCGCCGCCAGCGGGCTAATCGCGGTGCTGGGGACCTCATCAGTAGCCCCGGCCCCGGCCCCGGCGCCGGCTCCGTCGTCGCCCTCCTCCTCTTCTTCCCCTTCGGACTCGGGGTCGAAGCCCTCGACGTGTCCGGGGAAGAGCCGCCACCCCGAAACGTCCACCCCGGGGTACGCTTCTCGCACCCGGTCGAGGGCGGCGGCGAAGGCCTTCGCCATGTTCTGTGCAAGGAACCCCTGGGCCTTCTCCAGGGTCGCGTCCTCCGCCGCCTTCACGGCTGCCGCCTGCTTCGCCTCGGCCTCGACCAATTGGTTGGCCGACCCCTCCTTCTCCCGAAGGAGCTCGCCCTCCAGCCTCTTCACTTCGGCCTCGAGATGCTGGATCCTCGCCGACCGACTGTTTGTTGGAAATCTAGCTACCTAAATAAATAGATAAACCTAGACACAAATTATAAAACCTCGCAAGTGCACGAATCGAATCGTAGTAATAGCAAGGGTCGATCCCACAGAGATTGTAGATTTCAACTAACTAATCAATAGAAAATAATAAAAATCATAAGGAGTTGTTTTAAAAGTCTAAAAGGAATAAAAAGATTAAAACTAAGAAGGAATTGTTGAATCACAAATATCTCTTGAATAGTTGGGTTGTTGATCTCCACCAATAGTTAGTAATGCTAAGTCACCTTCTGAACTTACTTCTAATTACTCATGTTTGTTCACTTCAAGGGCATGGTATCTACTCCTTAAAGTATTGTTTCCCTAAGCCAAGAATTAGGCATGGTATCTACTCTAATTCGTTTCTTTCCGTAAGTATCTAGCATGGTGTCTACTAAGTTATACTTAGAGAAAACATAAGAACAGTGGAAACGAACAAACACTTAAAGTTCTAGAAATTGGTATCAGATCTAGATCCTCTAAGTTGATTGAACCAAGAACCCCTAAAGATTCTTTTGTTACAAATTATGAGCACGAGATTCGGTCGTCTCAATATGCTTCATATAACAGATTTAGATAAATGATAACATAAACTTGATATTCTCACGTGCTGTATGTCAGTCGACTGGCTCTCACCTCAGTCGACTGCTCTCAGACTTCAAGATCCAAGTTTGATGATCATTAATCTATGTCAATTCAACCAGATTCAATCAATAAGTAATTAGAAGATCTCAGAAGAATATAGCACTACATAACTACGGTTTCGATCTACCCAACTATGAAATTAGTTCCACATAATAATAACTTTATTGCTTAACAAGTTTGAATACATGATCAACATAAAAGAATAAAGAGAGAAGAAGAAATAAACTAATGGATTCCGGCAATATGGTCGACTGTCTGTCACACAGTCGACTGCCTTCTGGTTGCTGGATCTTCTCTTTCCTTCTTCGATGTTGATGGAGTGATGTTCTCGATGCTTGTTCAGGAACTTGGTGATTGAGTCGCTTTCCAGAGCTATATCAGATGATCGGATGGAGTCGTGGAGTCCAGAGAGCGGAGAGTTGTTCTGGAGATGGTATTCTGATATTTATAGAACACGGCTGAGAATTAGGGTTTCCACTTTTTCAGGAAGATCCTTCTTTATTTGATTTGATGATTAATATCTTTCTCTTTTCTCCTTTCTTTCCTTATCTGTTCACCACGTCCACTTGGAAAATACCCTGTCTTTAGATTTGATTCGCTGTATAAAATCTTGATCCAAGTAGATTTGAATTTAGATGCAGGTGTATCTTTGAAGATCTTATCTGTTTACTCCGCCGCAGACCAGTCGACTGAGTCGAGACTTCTGAGGATTTCATCTTTGATCATACCAGTCGACTGTCTTTGGGAATGAGTCGACTGTGACGAGAGTTGTGGAAAATCAGCTTCTCCTGTCCAGTCGCCTGGTTGAGGAACCAGTCGACTTATCCTCTGCAGTTCTCTGTGTATTGTCCTTGAAGTCCTGAATCTGCTTCGTTTTGCTGTTATAAGCTGTTTCCTATGGAAAAGAGAGAATAAGAGTTAAATACCATATATAGAGCTTTCAAATGTCTAATTATATTAAGATTATTGCTCTAAAAAGTGAATAATAATGTGTTCATCAAATACCCCCACACTTAGCTTTTGCTTGTCCTCAAGCAAACTAGAATTATGAATAGGGAGAATAATAATAACAATAGATTCAACCACCAAGATTTCTTATTATGTGGACATCAAAATGAAAAATATAAAACTACAAACAATTTTAGATAAAGTAAAATTAAACATACCCACTTTCTCTAGTGCAATTGTTCAGTCATAATCCCCAAACTTAGTCATATTTGTCATGCGATTAATGTAGTTATAGTATGCATCTACTCAGTCTGTGATTATCCCTTTTCTCTACTACAAATCCAGTAGCAAACTAGAGTTTTTTTTTTTTTTTTATTTTTTATTTTTTAGTCTCTTCTTTAAAGTTGTCACTTGTCTTTTGACGCGAATGCGAAACATTTGTGATGTATCCACCCGGTTACTCAACAAGTCACAAACATTAAAGTGCTTTGCATACTCATATTTCAAGTTGCCGTTTGACATAAAGGTAGACATTGGTGATGAATACCCCTAGTTACTAAGCACTCAAAACATTGGAGTAGACTGACTTATTCAAATATATATATATATATTGTATCACTCTATTTACTTAAACTCGATTTAGGACTAGATCTAAAGGGAATAATTATCAGAAAAAGCATCACATTTGTTTATTATGTATAATCGCATGACTCGCACAATTTTGTAGGGAATTATGAAACTCAACAATCCTAAAGTAAATAAGTATCCTTACTCTTACTTTATAAAAAATTGTTTATCCTAAAAAATTCAAAAGATTCCAAATATAACTAACTAATACCCCCACACTTAGATGGAACATTGTCCTCAATGTTCGCACAAAACATAAGATATAGGCATGTGTTACCATCTAGTAAGGAGAGACTGAAAAATAAAAATGAATAACTAAAGAAAGTAAAGGAAAGTGTAAATACTCCCCTAAAAAGTTGGGTTGCCTCCCAATAAGCGCTGTGTTTCATGTCTTCAGCTAGACATGATGAGTTCATGCAATGTATTGAATGGTTTGAAGATTCACATCTTCCTCTTGCGGTTCTAGACTCATCTCTATGTATGGCTTCGCTCTGTGTCCGTTCACCTTGAATGTTTGATTTCGTTCTTCGCTGTGAACTTCCAATGCACCATGTGGAAAGACTTTTGTGACAATATATGGTCCATACCATCTTGACTTGAGCTTGCCTGGAAAGAGTCTTAATCTTGAGTTGTAGATCAATACCTTTTGTCCTTCATAAAACTCCTTCCGTGCTAGCTGCTTATCATGGTACAACTTGGTTCTTTCCTTGTATAGCTTGGCATTTTCATAAGCATCGTGCCTCAACTTTTCAAGCTCGGTTAGTTGTAATCTTCGTTTGTCGCCCGCTTGTTTCATATCGAAATTGAACTTTTTGATGGCCCAATAAGCTTTGTGTTCCAACTCCACCGGCAGATGACAAGCTTTTCCAAAGACCAAACGGTATGGTGACATGCCAATAGGTGTCTTGAAAGCGGTTCTATAGGCCCATAATGCATCGTTCAAGCGTAGTGACCAATCCCTTCTGCTTGGATTGACTGTTTTTTCCAAGATGCTCTTGATCTCTCTATTGCTAAGCTCCACCTGTCCACTGGTTTGAGGGTGATATGGAGTACCCACTCTATGTGTAATCCCATATTTCTTCATTAAAGAAGCAAATGGGTAGTTATTGAAGTGGCTCCCTCCATCACTTATTATTGCTCGTGGTGTACCAAACCTAGTGAAAATGTTCTCCTGCAAAAACTTGACAACAACTTTGTGATCATTAGTTCGTGAGGGGACAGCCTCGACCCATTTAGACACATAATCCACACCAACAAGTATATATAAATAACCAAATGAGTTAGGAAATGGACCCATGAAGTCGATTCCCCAAACATCGAAAAGCTCGATTACTTGTATGTTGTGTAGTGGCATTTGGTTTCTAGAAGAGATGTTGCCTGTCCTTTGGCATTTGTCGCAAGTCCTGCAAAAAGAAAAAGCATCTTTGAATACTTTAGGCCAATAAAAACCAGATTGCAATACCTTAAGTGCTGTTCTCTTTGGCCCAAAATGTCCTCCACATGCATATTGGTGGCAATGTTGTAGAATACTCCTTTGTTCCTCGTCTGCCACACATCTTCTTATAATTTGATCAGAGCAAAATTTGAATAAATAAGGATCATCCCAATAATAGTGTTTGCTCAGATCCACCAATCTTTTCCTTTCCTGATGTGTCATACCTGGAGGAAAAACATGAGCAGTTAGAAAATTGACAATATCAGCAAACCAGGGGAGTTGTTCAGCGAGATAAGTCGACTGGTTGAGGGACCAGTCGACTGCCCCGAGAGTGTGAATATTTATTGCAAATAATTGTTCATCTGGGAAATTTTCGTTCAGCGGGGGCACAATTCTCTCCTCCTCCTGCAATAATCTGGACATGTGATCT
Source organism: Hemerocallis citrina (assembly GCA_017893485.1). Lineage (NCBI taxonomy): Eukaryota > Viridiplantae > Streptophyta > Magnoliopsida > Asparagales > Asphodelaceae > Hemerocallis > Hemerocallis citrina. Next base: position 192,730,258 of record CM030360.1, on the reverse strand, counting down.
GCCACAACATTGTCACTTCCTTTCTTGTCTCTAATCTCAAGATCGAATTCTTGAAGCAACAGCACCCATCTGATCAACCTAGGCTTAGCTTCCTTTTTAGCAAACAAATATCTCAAGGCAGCATGGTCAGTGAAAACAATTACTTTAGAACCAATTAAATATGATCTAAACTTCTCTACAGCAAATATAACAGCTAACATTTCTTTTTCAGTAGTGGAATAATTTAGCTGTGCATCGTTTAGAGTTCGAGAAGCATAGTAAATAACATGGGGTTTCTTATTGATTCTTTGGCCTAAAACAGCCCCTAAGGCATAATCACTTGCATCACACATGAGCTCAAAAGGATGGCTCCAATCTGGTGCCATGACAATAGGTACAGAAATGAGAAGAGTTTTTAATGTAATAAAAGCAGTAGTGCACTCTTCTGTCCATGTGAATTCAACATCCTTAGCCAACAAATCACAAAGGGGTTTGGAGATTTTTGAGAAATCTTTTATAAATCGTCTATAAAAACCTGCATGTCCTAGGAAACTCCTAACACCCTTAACTGTAGTGGGAGGGGGTAGTTTCGATATTATATCTATTTTGGCTTTGTCTACCTCTATGCCTCTTTTGGACACCACATGTCCCAACACAATACCTTGTTGTACCATAAAATGGCACTTCTCCCAATTCGGCACTAAATTGCATTCTTCACATCTTTTAAGCACCAGCTGCAAATGGTTAAGGCATTCATCAAAACAAGATCCAAAAACACTAAAATCATCCATAAATACCTCGATGAACCTCTCCACCATGTCTGAAAATATGCTCATCATGCATCTTTGAAATGTAGCTGGAGCATTGCACAATCCAAACGGCATCCTCCTGTAAGCAAAAGTACCAAATGGGCATGTAAAAGTGGTCTTTTCTTGATCTTCTGGAGCAATAGCTATTTGATTATAGCTACTATAACCATCTAAAAAACAATAATGACTATATCCTGCTAATCTTTCTAACATTTGATCAATAAAAGGAAGAGGGAAGTGATCTTTCCTGGTTTCATTGTTCAGTTTCCTATAATCAATGCATACCCTCCAACCTGTGGTTACTCTTGTTGGGATAAGTTCATTCTCTTCATTTGTTACCACTGTAACTCCACTTTTCTTAGGAACTACATGTATAGGACTTACCCATTTGCTATCTGAGATAGGATAGATGATGCCAACATCTAGTAGCTTCAAAATTTCTGCTCTTACCACTTCCTTCATGTTGGGGTTGAGCCTTCTCTGTGCCTCTCTGCTAGGTTTTGCATCGTTCTCAAGCAATATCCTATGCATGCATTTGGATGGACTTATTCCCTTGATGTCTGCAATGGTCCATCCTATTGCATTTTTGTGTTCTCGCAATACCTTCAGCAGCTTTTCTTCTTCCTGTGCAGTTAAGTTGGCAGCAATTATTACTGGTAGCGTCTGGTTCTCACCTAAAAAGGCATGTTTCAAATGATCGGGCAGCTGCTTGAGTTCTATGTCTGGGCGCTTCTGTACAGTCGACTGATCCATGTCAGCAGTCGACTTATCCTGTGTTTCTTGGTTCAGTCGACTGGTTAGAAGACCAGTCGACTTGCTCTGTGCACCAGGCGCCTGATCTGTAGAAAAACAAAGATTATCGGACACCAATTTTTCAAATACAGGACCAAGTTTACCTGGGTCTGACTGTGGAGTTTCAAGTTGATGTACTGTCTCTGCAATCTCCCAGTCATCGTATTCCTGTTCAACATGAGATAAGGTTAGAGATTGAGTGATTGTGGCTTGTAGTGGTTCAACGCTATGTACCTAAAATGTTTGATCAACAATCTCCTGCACCACATCAATATTATAGCATTCATGATCATCTTGTGGTAATTTTAGTGTATCAAACATTTTAAATTCCACTTTTTCTCCGTTTATCTTCATACTTATAATGCCCTTTTTAACACAAATTTTTATATCAGCTGTACTCATAAAGGGCCTACCTAATATGATCGGTAGAGATGATGACATTGAAGATTCCTCCATATCTAACACAACAAAATCAGCAGGCAAAATAAAATCATTTACCTGAACTAGGACATCTTCTAAAATACCTCTAGGTCTTTTGATGCTGCGATCCGCCAATTGCAAAGTGATGGATGTTGGCTTGAGTTCCCCCAATCCAAGCTTTTCGTAAACAGAATAAGGAAGAAGGTTGATGCTTGCCCCCAAGTCTAACAGTGCTTTTTCAAAGAAGTGCTCACCAACTTTGCAAGGAATGGTGAAACTACCTGGATCTTTCAGTTTAGGTGGTAGTTTTCTTAATAATACAGCGCTCACTTCTTCTGTCAAAGCCACATCCTCCTTAACCTGAAATGTTCTTTTGTGAGTACAACAGTCTTTCAAAAATTTGGCATAAGAAGGAATTTGTTTAATAGCGTCAAGTAGGGGGATATTAATTTCTACCTTTTTGAGAGTTTCAAAGACGTCAAATAAATGTTGTTCTTTCTTTTTATTGACTAACCTTTGAGGGAATGGTGGTGGAACTGTCCCTACCTTTTCACTTACCTTACTTGAACCCAAAGCTTTTGATGGTTGTTTTTCTGATTTGTCTGTGCAGTCGACTGGTTTGTAAGAACAGTCGACTGGTTTGTCTGTGTGTGTTCCAATCCTGTTGTCAATTATCTTACCACTTCTTAAGGTAGTCACTGCTTGGAGTTGTTCTTGGCCTCCCGGATTTGGTATGGTTTGTGAAGGGAGTTCACCTGCCTTTCTTTCGCTTAGCTCTTTTGCAATCTGACCAATTTGGGTTTCCAACTTCTGAATTGCTTGTCCTTGTTGGTTGCTTGTTTGATGTTGTTGTTGGAGCAATTGAAGAACAGTGGTTTCAAAATCCAACTTCTTCTGTTCTGGAGCTGGTCTTTCAAATCCACTTCCCATCTGAGGGTTCCTTGTATGTCCTTGTGTGAATTGATTCCCTTGATTATTTTGATTATTGCTCCATGAGAAGTTTGGATGATTCCTCCATCCTGGGTTATATGTGTTCGAGTATGGATTGTTCTTTGGTGGAAACACTCCTCGACCCACATAATGCGCATGCTCCTGATCTGTAAAAGTAGACATGGGACATGTATCAGTTGTGTGATCTAAATGAGAACAAATTGCACACATTTCATTTGTTTGATTTTTAACTCCACCCATTGTCGACATTGCATTAACAAGCATATCAATTTTTTTATTTATGTTTGCCATTTCTAATTGAATGTTATTATTATTAGAGATCTCGTAAACTCCCTGTTTTTTCGTAGGTCCCCTTCTTGTTGAGAATTGTTGGGAGTTCTCGCTGAGTTCTTCAAAAAGTTCAATGGCTTCTTCTCCACTTTTCCTCATCAAAATTCCGTTGCAAGCTGCATCCACAATTGCCTTATTAGTATCATTTAAACCTTCATAAAAAGCTTGTACCTGATCATCCTTAGGCAGATTGTGAGTAGGACACTTGAGAAGCTTGCTTTTGAAGTCCTTCCATGCTTCGAAGAATAGATCTCCATCTTTTTGTTGGAAGAGTTGAATCTCCCTTTTTAGCTGTTTGGTCTTTTGGGCTGGAAAGAATTCTTTCAAAAATTTCGTTGCCAATTGCTCCCATGAATTAATTGATCCTGGTTCCAAAGAATTATACCACAACTTAGCATTAAGTTTTAAAGAAAAAGGAAACAAGATTAACCTGATTTGTTCAGCGGTAAGCCCTTGGACGCTTTGTGTCCTGCAAAGATCGAAAAAGTCTTGCAAGTGAAGATGAGGCTCTTCATCTGGTTTGCCACTAAAGTGGGGAACCATACTAAGTAAATGAGGAGATAAGTGCATGTTCCCTGTGGCATTAGGTTGAAACGCAATGCAGGAAGGTTGCTCAATATTCTTAGGAGTGAATTTGTCCTGCATTGGCACTCGATTTTGTATTTCTTCAGCCATTGTTGTCTGTGAGATTAGTCTCTGTGCAGTCGACTGTCTCCTGGTATCAGTCGACTGGTTGGCTGCAAAAAGTTTACCTAGTTTGTGCAAAGTTCGTTCTGTTTCTGCGTCAATAGGTAGTAGCTCTGGACGAAGTGATCGTCTACCGTGCATTCACCGAAGTCCTGTAACCTAAAAGAAAAATTATTAATAAAAGAAAAGAAAAACTAATAAAAATTCTACTGACTTGTAAGTTAAAATACTAAGCAATCCCCGGCAGCGGCGCCAAAAACTTGTTTGTTGGAAATCTAGCTACCTAAATAAATAGATAAACCTAGACACAAATTATAAAACCTCGCAAGTGCACGAATCGAATCGTAGTAATAGCAAGGGTCGATCCCACAGAGATTGTAGATTTCAACTAACTAATCAATAGAAAATAATAAAAATCATAAGGAGTTGTTTTAAAAGTCTAAAAGGAATAAAAAGATTAAAACTAAGAAGGAATTGTTGAATCACAAATATCTCTTGAATAGTTGGGTTGTTGATCTCCACCAATAGTTAGTAATGCTAAGTCACCTTCTGAACTTACTTCTAATTACTCATGTTTGTTCACTTCAAGGGCATGGTATCTACTCCTTAAAGTATTGTTTCCCTAAGCCAAGAATTAGGCATGGTATCTACTCTAATTCGTTTCTTTCCGTAAGTATCTAGCATGGTGTCAACTAAGTTATACTTAGAGAAAACATAAGAACAGTGGAAACGAACAAACACTTAAAGTTCTAGAAATTGGTATCAGATCTAGATCCTCTAAGTTGATTGAACCAAGAACCCCTAAAGATTCTTTTGTTACAAATTATGAGCACGAGATTCGGTCGTCTCAATATGCTTCATATAACAGATTTAGATAAATGATAACATAAACTTGATATTCTCACGTGTTGTATGTCAGTCGACTGGCTCTCACCTCAGTCGACTGCTCTCAGACTTCAAGATCCAAGTTTGATGATCATTAATCTATGTCAATTCAACCAGATTCAATCAATAAGTAATTAGAAGATCTCAGAAGAATATAGCACTACATAACTACGGTTTCGATCTACCCAACTATGAAATTAGTTCCACATAATAATAACTTTATTGCTTAACAAGTTTGAATACATGATCAACATAAAAGAATAAAGAGAGAAGAAGAAATAAACTAATGGATTCCGGCAATATGGTCGACTGTCTGTCACACAGTCGACTGCCTTCTGGTTGCTGGATCTTCTCTTTCCTTCTTCGATGTTGATGGAGTGATGTTCTCGATGCTTGTTCAGGAACTTGGTGATTGAGTCGCTTTCCAGAGCTATATCAGATGATCGGATGGAGTCGTGGAGTCCAGAGAGCGGAGAGTTGTTCTGGAGATGGTATTCTGATATTTATAGAACACGGCTGAGAATTAGGGTTTCCACTTTTTCAGGAAGATCCTTCTTTATTTGATTTGATGATTAATATCTTTCTCTTTTCTCCTTTCTTTCCTTATCTGTTCACCACGTCCACTTGGAAAATACCCTGTCTTTAGAATTGATTCGCTGTATAAAATCTTGATCCAAGTAGATTTGAATTTAGATGCAGGTGTATCTTTGAAGATCTTATCTGTTTACTCCGCCGCAGACCAGTCGACTGAGTCGAGACTTCTGAGGATTTCATCTTTGATCATACCAGTCGACTGTCTTTGGGAATGAGTCGACTGTGACGAGAGTTGTGGAAAATCAGCTTCTCCTGTCCAGTCGCCTGGTTGAGGAACCAGTCGACTTATCCTCTGCAGTTCTCTGTGTATTGTCCTTGAAGTCCTGAATCTGCTTCGTTTTGCTGTTATAAGCTGTTTCCTATGGAAAAGAGAGAATAAGAGTTAAATACCATATATAGAGCTTTCAAATGTCTAATTATATTAAGATTATTGCTCTAAAAAGTGAATAATAATGTGTTCATCACCGACCCTCATGCTCGACTCGGAGCTTGTCGAGCTCGTTCGACATCCGAGCCTTCTCGTTCCAAGCTTGGTCGGACTCCTGCTTTAGCTCCTTCTCCAGAGCTGTCAGCCTCTTGGTGAGGTGGCCGAAGTGGACGATGATCTACAGCAAAAAAGAACTAAAAGAGTTAGAAAATTTTTTGTGATTCGAAGAAATGCAACGAACAAAGAAAACTCGGAGCTTACCGACACCGCCGAACGAGCGATCTCGATCACGTCGTCGCCCTCTCTCCCCGCCTCCATGGCGGCTCGGTCCTTAGGGGTGGCGAGGTGCTTGACGGCCTGCATGCTCGCCAGCGAGTTCCCGAGGAACCCATCATGCCTCCGGACTTGCCAGACCGGGATGTGAATCCGCTTGTGCTCCTCTGTCAGGAGCTCCTCGCCTGCCACAGTTAGCGGCGGCGTCGGCATGGCGAGGGCGGCAGCAATGGGGAACTCGCCCACAGGTGTGGGAGCCGAAGTCCCCGCCACGGTGACAGCCGGACTGTCGAGGACCTCCACCTCCTCGACAGAGGCCCCAATCCTCGGCACCTTCGAGGTCGAGGGCAGCTTCGACGCGACCCTCTTGCGCTTCTTCGGCGCCTTGCTGGCGAGCCCTGCCCTGAGTGCCAATACCGCATCGTAGTCCATGGATTCTGCATCAAAAGAGAAAAGTTGGTTAGCACATAAAAAACAACAAGGCAGTAAGTACGGATAAAAAGAACTTGACGAGAGCCGCGTACTGGGATCTACGCGGCAGAGCCCTCCCTTGTAGAGGACATCCTCCGTCAGCTCCCTCCAATCATACTTCGGCCGGTCAAGGAGGATCCGGACTGCCTCTTCTTCTTCTACTGAGAGCTTCGGCATCGCCGTCGCCCTCTTCGGCACCCCTTCTGCCCAATTAGAGGGGATCGGCTAGGCCTCTCGACTCTGCATGACGAACCACTTCTCTCGCCAGTGCCTAATAGAGTCGGGGCAGATGACGAGCCTGCCGCCGTGCCTCAGAGTCAAATAATACCGGTACTCCGACTTATTCCCTTGGTGGAGCCGGTATAGCGTCCGAAGCACGTTCAGCTGCGGCTCGATCCCTGCGGCCTGGCAGTGGAGAACGAAACCATTAATCACTCGCCACGCGTTCGGCATGAGCTGGATGGGGCTGACCCCGAACCAACTCACCACGGTAATTGCGAACGCGTGGAGAGGTAGCCGAGCACCGGCGATAAAGGCATCGACCGGCCAGCAACACATGGTCACTGGCAGCGGCGAGTTGGCCCTAACTCCGGGGCCCGACAACATGATTTCGTACTCCTCCGGGATGAAAAAAGAATCCCGGATCACCGCCAGTTCCTCCTCGCGCAGGATCGACGCCGCATCATCCGCCTTCGTCGTCTCCCTCGCGGCATTCTCCTCGAAGGACCTCCCCCTCCCGTGGACGATTCGCTCGGCCTGATCCTCCGGGAGCTGCCTGACTCTGTGTAGTCCCGTCAACGGACCTGGCAGTTGTCCGAACTCCCCCATCCTCTTCGGATCCTCAACAATCGAATCCTTGCCGAACACCTTGCCTTTGGTCGGAGTCGGAGTCGAGTCCTCGACGCCTTCAAGGGAGGGCTCGGACCAGGAGACTTCATCGGAGACAGAAGCTAGAGACATAATTGATGATAAATTACCTTAAAAAGCTTTAGTTGCCGGAAAACTTCGCCTGAATCAAACGCCGACCACCGGAAAAAACTCGCCTGAAGCACAAGAGAACGTCTGAGCAAATGAGAGGAGAAATGAGAAATGAGAGAGGGGGGTGAGGATTTATAGAGAGGGGCGCTCCAAACGAGGTTAATGGGCTCGTACGACCGGCCCATTTAAACCAAACGACGAAGTGACCCCAATCGTCGCCTCGCTAACCACGCCAAATCATGAGTCGAATTTAATACGCGTCCCGTCTGATGGAAGCCCAGAGGTCACTACAATTAATGAACGTCCCATCTGTCAGAGTTGTCAGAGCTGTCAGAGCCGCCAGAAGTTCAGATGGTGCACAGAAGAAACAAACTCTTAAAAACGACAAGTTCACAAGCTCGGCACCCACTGCCGAGCGTTTGTGACACCGACCTTGTTACGGGGTAAAAATCGAGTTCGACACTCACTGCCGAGCGTTCGTGACACCGACCTTGTTACGGGAAAAAAATCAAGTTCGGCACTCACTGCCGAGCGTTCGTGACACCGACCTTGTTACGGGGAAAAAATCAAGTTCGGCACTCACTGCCGAGCGTTCATGACACCGACCTTGTTACGGGGAAAAAATCAAGTTCGGCACTCACTGCCGAGCGTTCGTGACACCGACCTTGTTACGGGACAAAAAACAAGTTCGGCACTCACTGCCGAGCGTTCGTGACACCGACCTTGTTACGGGGAAAAAATCGAGTTCGGCACTCACTGCCGAGCGTTCGTGACACCGACCTTGTTACGGGGAAAAAATCGAGTTCGGCACTCACTGCCGAGCGTTCGTGACACCGACCTTGTTACGGGGCAAAAAACAAGTTCGGCACTCACTGCCGAGCGTTCGTGACACCGACCTTATTACAGGGCAAAAATCAAGTTCGGCACTCACTGCCGAGCGTTCGTGACACCGACCTTGTTACGGGGTAAAAATCAAGTTCGGCACTCACTGCCGAGCGTTCGTGACACCGACCTTGTTATGGGACAAAAAACAAGTTCGGCACTCACTGCCGAGCGTTCGTGACACCGACCTTGTTACGGGGAAAAAATCGAGTTCGGCACTCACTGCCGAGCGTTCGTGACACCGACCTTGTTACGGGGTAAAAATCAAGTTCGGCACTCACTGCCGAGCGTTCGTGACACCGACCTTGTTATGGGACAAAAAACAAGTTCGGCACTCACTGCCGAGCGTTCGTGACACCGACCTTGTTACGGAGAAAAAATCGAGTTCGGCACTCACTGCCGAGCGTTCGTGACACCGACCTTGTTATGGGGAAAAAATCGAGTTCGGCACTCACTGCCGAGCGTTCGTGACATCGACCTTGTTACGGGGTAAAAATCAAGTTCGGCACTCACTGCCGAGCGTTCGTGACACCGACCTTGTTACCGGGTAAAAATCAAGTTCGGCACTCACTGCCGAGCGTTCGTGACACCGACCTTGTTACGGGGAAAAAATCGAGTTCGGCACTCACTGCCGAGCGTTCGTGACATCGACCTTGTTACGGGGTAAAAATCAAGTTCGGCACTCACTGCCGAGCGTTCGTGACACCGACCTTGTTACGGGGCAAAAAACAAGTTCGGCACTCACTGCCGAGCGTTCGTGACACCGACCTTGTTACGGGGCAAAAAACAAGTTCGGCACTCACTGCCGAGCGTTCGTGACACCGACCTTGTTATAGGGTAAAAAACAAGTTCGGCAGATCGCCAGACTCACTCCTAGTGCTCGCAGCTATGCCGAACTCGCTTTCCTCTTCGGAAAAGCTTGCCGAACTGCATATGGACCTCGGCCCCCTAGTCAGCGAGCTCCAGGGGGAGTCTAAGGCGTGATACAAATGTATAAGACCCCGAACGACGAATTGATGCTTCACGAAGGTAAAGAGGATATCCCTGCAAGAATACCACATGACCATCAGAGCTCATGAGCAACTCGGAGCTCAGTCCACTTGGCAAATCACCTCACTACCCCTTCAAGATTCAAAACCCTCCATTTGAACTCCGATATAACTCCGCTAGCCATTAAAACAGTTAAACTACTCCTCAAAGGCCGATCAAATTTAGCCTTTAGGAGTGGGGGGCTCGTAATATGGCTAAAAACGGGGGTTAATCGGAACCGTCCAAATCGGGCACGAATCTTGGGACCCAGGGGGAAAACGGTAATTTCGCCTACAAAAGGGGCCAAAATGGGTATTGGATCTTCTCCCCAAGGACCCAATAACCCACGAATGGATCCACCAACGAGAGGGTGCGGGTTTTAACCCGCTGCACACCCAATCCAACAAGATAAAATCGGGGTCCCTGATTGATCTTGATCAGCGGCCCAGATGTACATCTATCTTTTCACCGGGATTTGGGGATTAAATTCCTTATCTGATTACGGGGAATATACCTTACCAGGTTACATTCCTAATCTGTTTACAAGAAGAATATTCCATATCAGATCACGGGGATTACATTCCTAATCCGTTCCCTGAGACGCCTATAAATACCCCCCATCCATCTCCATTAAGAGGTAATCAATCTTTCACCAGTTTTTACGCTCTCTCATAGTCTTTCAGATTACTGACTTGAGCGTCGGAGGGTGCGTCGCCGGGAACAACCCCGGTGTCTCGCACTTTTTGCAGGTCTACGGCGGGATCGACGATCGAAGACCGACGGAACAGGTATACAGGTTTACTATTCAGTTTCCCCAAGAATCCACAAATTCATCTGTTTGCCCCCACACCAAATTTAGCGGCAACAATAACGAATTTATAAATAATTTAATACGGAAAATATTCTGAAAATATGTATTTACGGAAACAGGGGTTACACCTCTCCTTGCTTTATTTTAATAGAGGAAGGACTCTCTCTCCTAATAGTATAATATATATATAATAGTATGCATAATTTTAAAAAATAATTAATTTTAACAATATTTGATCGGACGATTATATATATCTTCATAGTTTATCAAGTAAGATTCCAACAGTAATTATACCATAGATCAATGTTGAGTAGAAAAATTACTGAAGTTGCAGCAAAAGAAAGCAACTTTAATCAAAATTGATGTAAAACAGTAAAGCAACTTTAATCAAGATATAGGTTTTCTTTCCGGAAACACCCTCAATAAACTTTGGTAAGGTGCTAATGCTAGTCAGAAAAAGTATAAACATATGTATTGTTTTGAGCTTAAGAGACTTACATCAATCATTTTAATACAATGCGCATGATGAAGCAGCATATTTCTGCACGCCTATATAATGGCAACAGATGCTCGCTATAAAACTGGAGCATGGATCAAAAGATATAGTATAAGACAAAGTTCATAAGCATTGAGAAACCACTACAGAGGAAACAATCGAACACGAAAAACGCAATTGCTAAGTAGTAGACTTTTACCTTCTATATCTACATTCGTCAGTCATCCAAAATCCGTCGGCAAGACAACACCTGAAAGAAGGTCATTTGAATGACTAAATTGAATCAAAATAATGCCAATTATTATAAAGGTCTTTTGAGCATTTTCACAAACACCTCGTGTGCACCACAAATGAGAAAATAATTGTAATCAAGATAATCCCGAACCCAAATTTGAACCTTCCCAAATCTATAAGTATCTTAATGAACCCTATATTTCGAAGAGGTGTATAAATCCATAATCAAATTCAAAATTAAAACCCATCCACTTGAATTCCATATGCCCCCACCACACAGCAGACTCCTACAATTAACATATTTCAGTTCATTCATGCATATTATCGAACAAAATGAGCGCATACAGTAAATAGAGATAAGATTGAAGAATTTAACATGGGAAGACGAAGCCGCACATAATAAACCAAAGGATCTTTAGACATTACTCTTAGATTCATCAAATATTTTTATCTCTTTAGCAAATAATTATACTATATATACAATCCAAAATAAGAGAGGATGTTACAACTTGATCAATACATTAATCTGACAATCTTAATATTCTAAAAAATAATAAATATATAATCCAAAATAAGAGAGAATCTTACAACTTCTTGAATAGCGAGGATGGGTTGGGGGATTTAGGGAGAGGAAGAGTTTTTTTGTGTTTTGTACATTTTTTAATTTTGTTTTATTAAGTTGAAGGTGTGGTCTGCACGTGGTAAGATAATTAAGTTTGAACTCCTGCTTTTGCTCTCATTTCTTTATTTCAAAATAGAGAAAGGATGGAGTGGGTAGTCCTATTAGCTTAAGATATAATAATAGATATCTATATAATAAAATACAAAGAAAGCTATCAAGTGGCTCTCCTTCAATCCTTCCAAAATCAAAGGCCTACATCTAACCTCACAAAACATATTTCCCCACCAAAATTTTCCCCCAAAACTCAAATTCAAATCCCCCATTCAAAACAACTCCTTTAGTTATTTAATTATTTCTCTCTCTCTCTCTCTCTCCTATTCAAAAAATTAAGAAAATAGAAAATTTATTTTTCTACAAAATTAAAAAAAAATTAAAAACTTAAAAAAATCAAAAACTTATAAAAATTTTTAATTTTTTTATTATAAAAAAATGCAATTTTTAAAATATTTAGAAATTTAAAATTTTAAAAATTTATTATTTTTTTTAAATTTTAGAAATTTTAAAAATTTTAAAAGTTTTAAAAACAATTTAAAATTTTAAAAAAATAGAAAATAAAAAAATTTAATAATTTTTAAAATTTTAAATTTTGAAAAATTTTGAAAATTTGAAATTTTGGAATTTTGGAATTTTGGAATTTTGGAATTTTGAAATGTTGAAGATCTCAAAGCAAATCCAAACCCAAATCCAATGTCGAACCCCAATCAAGAGCTCGTCACCGATATCTGATCCGCTGCTGATTCTGTATCGGTGACTCCCCTCGACCAAATCGAGCGCGAATATCAAGCGACTCCGTATCGGCGACTTCCCTCCACCGAATCGAGAGTCTCTATATGCGATGCAACGACTCTAATTTCATCTTATTAACCGAATTCTCGTTCTAATTTTTAATTTTTTGTGTGCAGGGGATTAATCAATTTTTTGCTAACTCGAATTTTGTGTGTGCATGAGATTTAAGTTCACAGAGGTATCAGTGTTTTATTTTTGGGTTTAAAAAATTTTAATTTGGTAATTTATCTGATGAGTTTTTTTATTGGTTTTGAATTAAGGTGTATGCAAGTGAGAGATGAATTATTTGGTGGCCTCAATTTGGACATCCAAAGCATAGCAGGGCAGGTAAGTTGACTAACAACCTAAAATAACTTGGCAAATATGCAACATTAATTTCTTTACTATAAGAGAAAATACTATCGTGAAGAACTTTTAGTGTATGTTTGCTACTTTAATTAATTTGCTGGACCTCCAAAACTATTTTATATAATCAAACCAAGTGCACCGTTCCGAAGACGTGCCGTAGGCACGTGTCAACGGGCAAACCTAGTAATATAATATGGAGGAATTCACAAATCCCACTCTTTTAAAGAGAAATATATATCCTTCCTAATAAAGGATCTTGATTCTCATGGGAATTTAAGAATGCTTCCAAAACTATACTCATATCTTACTAAACCGTGTAATCCAAAGATGGCGTTTGGTACACTGATTGGAAGAATCTCAGGAATGGGAGGATCCCGAGAATGTGAGGGTGAGAATGAAGATTCCTGGGAATATTGCATTATCACATTTGGTATAGTACATTGCATTTCCGAAAATCCTTTATTATTGTATTTTTTATTCTTTTTTTTAATTTTATTTTATCGTTTGTTTTGGAAATCTTATTGGACTTCTCAAATCTCATGATTTTAGAGGGGGGGGGGGGGGGGGTGTTATATTTTTTAATTATAGTTTTCGGGTTATTTTATTATTTGTTATGAAAATCTCATGGGAATCTTCAAATCCCATAATTTTTTGGGGGAATGGAAATCTTTTCCAACAAAGAATTTTGATTCCCTTATGAATCCATCATTCCTTCCAAAACTATATTTGTCACATTTCAAACAAGGTAATCTAAGAGAGAATTTGGGACTCCTTGCATATTCCCATGTACCAAATGTTTACAAAGGGTACTCCTAAATTTTCTTGTATATTACTGCGTACCAAATCTCCCCTATGATTAAAAATACAAATTTTCACTGTAAACATTCTAACAAAATAACAATAGCTCAACTTTTATTTGTAACAATTCTATTAAAAAAGCATATTTTAAAAAAAATTTAAAAAAAAAAAAACCCTCCAATTGGGCATGTATCCCCCCTCCCGCGAACTCCGAGATCACCCGTACTTTGTTGTGGTTCATCCACAATTAATCAAAAAACAAATGGAAGTAGCAATATTTTTGTATTTTTATATCCTTTTCCTACTAAACAAGATTAGCAAAGATAGAAAGCACTACACCCACTATCTCCACACTACACCCACTAGCATGTGTGACCTACCCCACTACCAATAAATACAATATATATCTTTGTTCCAACAAGTAATACTAATAAATACAATCCCCAGCAAAAAAAAAAAAAAAAAACTCATTTTTTGTTATCCCTACCTCTCTTCCTCCATTTTTGTCCCTTCTCTGCTCTCCTAAATTCCGTGCTCACAAGCTTGCATCAAAACCATGGCCTCTCTCTCTCTCTTGAACCTACCTCCAGCCATCAATGACCGCACCTCCGGTCTCAGAACTCCATCCCCACCATGCCCATCTTCTTCTTCTTCTTCTTCTTCATTGCAGAAGAGACGAGCTCAATTTAGGTGGGTTTCTGTCTCTCTTCCCTCCTTTGAGATTTGGCCGTGTTTCATTTCAGCACATTTGGTGTTATGTTGATAGTAGTAGATTTCTGATTGAAGGTTTTCTTTTTGATGCAAATTACTGTAGGTGTTGGAAGGAAATTGAGATTTGGATTAATTTGGAATTAGTCACTGTCAAAAGATAATTTCCATGCTGATTAGATTTTAGAATTCATTAATTTTAGGTAGTGATTTGGAGATTTTTTTTCCGTAATAGGCCACTTTTTGAAAATATTTGCGATTATGGGTCAGTTTCGAAACTATTAGCGCTTGTAGGCTACTTTGTGCCACGTCAGCAGCGGCCGCTATTCTCATTAGCAAACTCTTTATTTTGAAAGTCGCTAATGATAATAGCGGCATCCGTTTTAAAATATTTGGAATTTTTGTTTGCTGTTGCTATTCCTATTAGCGACCAAAACATATATAAAGTCGTTTATGAGATTAGTGACCTTTAATAAACTGCATTCTAACACTTAGCAAAATCTAGAGAGTTTTGCTCTCTGAAAAAATAACAATCAATTTATTTTTAAAACTGAGGTCGCTATTTAGAATGACGACCTTAGTTGTACAGTGATCGCTATTCAAAATAGAGGCATTTATTGTACTAAGATCACAATTCTGAATAGAGGCCTTAGTTGTGTGACTATTTTGCAAATTTTACAAAGAAAAAGAAAATTGAGTTTCCTACTGAGGTCGCTATTGTGAATAACGACCTAGGTATACTGAGGTCGCTATTCCCAATAGCGACCTCAGTTTTAAATTTTTTTTTTCCCAAGAGAGTAAAAGCTGTCTCTAGAAATCGTTAAGTGTCTCTATACATTCATTTGCCCATTTGCAACCTCATATATACTAAGATCGTTAGTGGGAATAACGACAGTAAACAAAAAACTCCAATTATATTAAAACATAGGCCGCTATTCTCATTAGCGACATTCAAAATGAAGAGGTCGCTAATGAGAATAGCGGCCATAATCGCAAATATTTTCAAAAAGTGGCCTATTACGGCAAAAAATTCTTATTAGTAAATTAAGTTATATTGTTGAGAATAATTGGTATAGTTGGAGTAGGAGAGAAGCAGAATTCTCTTAACTAGTGTGATGAATTCACCTTGGTTGCCACTCTTTAGACAATTCACGCCGTGCAAATTCATCTACATTAGTAACATAGTCATAGGATGTTGGAGCAAGTGTTTGGAATTTGCTTACCCATGAATCAGGTGATGGAAAATTTTGATACATTTGATTCATGGGTAGAGAAATTTCCAAATCATTTGGTTCATGGGTGTGCATTTTGTGGACCATCCTAGGAGTGGCCCATCAAAGTGATTTCATCATTTTAGGGGAGGAAACTCTCTCATACATTAGTTGAATTATGTTGCTGACTCTATTTTATATTAAATTATTTATGAGTAAATAACAAGTGATACAAGTCTGTAGAATGAATTTGTATTTTGACGTGCATCTAGATTTACTGTATAAATAACTTTATATATGTAAAATAGTATTATGAGAAAAGAGGTAAATAGAAGCGAAATAGTCATGCACATTTATGATAAGTTGATAACACGTCAATAATGTCGGATCATTATTTTTGTGTCAATTTACGCATTAAGGATATTTTGTCATTTTACCCTAGAGTGGTTTTCTCTTCCTTCCCTGTATCCATATCATGTTTCGCATTCCTCTTGTGCAAATCTGTCTTTTTTATCCCCCAAAAGAAGACTTCCATGTGAAAATTTCATCAACTTGTACCTTATGGAATTTCATTGTGTAGTTTTTTATTAATGTCATTTCCATAAATCCCGACATAACAAAATGTAGTATTTATTGCTACAGTTTTCATGTTCAACCGTATTATATTTAAGAATGAGTTCTGATAAAAGATATAATGACAAACGTTCTATTTTTTTCATTCAGATGCCGATCAACTAGCACTGAAGAACCGAAGGTCAAAAGAAATTTGCTAGACAATGCAAGCAACCTTCTTACTAATTTTCTAAGTGGGGGCAGCCTTGGATCCATGCCAACTGCTGAAGGTGCCGTATCTGATCTGTTTGGTCGGCCACTTTTCTTTTCACTCTATGATTGGTTTTTGGAGGTGCTCACTACTTCCAATTTCTTACATACCTTCATGTAATTTTAGTTTTAAACGTTTAGGAAATATTTGTGGTCTCATAGCTTATACTTAGTATGTCGTCTTGCGTACCTTTTTCTTTTTTTGGAAACATGGTCTTGCATACCTTGATAATCCTTAGTTCTAATTTTGCCATTTGTTTTGATTTTTTGAATTATGCTTATACAGAAGATGGTGATATTTTCATATTTGTATCTAGTTTTGCGTCTTATTGTCATCCAATATTGGCGCTATAATATAAGTAACTCTCATTTGGGCCAGTTCTAATCGGTGCCTTTCAACTTTTAAGGTGATGCCACTTCCCAATTAGGGTAAAGCAGTAAACTACGAAGTACCTCAAGTGACTGCAGTAGGTTGTTTTACATCTATTTGCAATAATGTTATATCTGCTAATATCTTGCATTAATATTTGCAGCATGGTTCAGTCTACAAACTTGCCTTTGGTCCAAAATCATTTGTTGTTGTATCTGATCCAATTGTTGCAAGACATATCCTTCGAGAAAATGCATTCTCGTATGACAAGGTATGTTGGTGTTTCCATGTTGCTTGCCTCACGTTACTTTATATAAATGAGTTTAGTGCATTAGCATTGTCGCTCTACAATTATTTTTGAGAAAATATCTAACTTGTCTAGAAACTTGGTTTTATATCTCAGATATGATTATAGCACCTCTCTATTGTCTTGCATTTTTACATTTATCGAACAGGACATTCTTGATCAACGATGCCGCATAAGTAGACACTAGTAATCAAATTTTGAAGATACTTTTTTCTGCTTATGGAAGACTTTGTTTCTCGAACAGGACATTCTTGATCAACGATGCTGCATAAGTAGACAATAGTAATCAAATTTAGAAGATACTTGTTTCTGCTTATGGAGGACTTTGTTTCTCGAGTCTTAGCTTGTTTGTGTCTTTAGAGTTAGAGAGTAATTCCTTTTAACAAATCGATCTGTCTTATCCCACCAGGCTTTTCCTCATGTCTAAAAGAGAATTTGGAGGCCATCAACTGTTCATTTAGGATCATGAAGCTCATGCGTATTCCATAGTTTTTTTGATTTTTTTGCCATACTCGGCCACTTTTTGAAAATATTTGCGTTTAAGGGCCAGTTTCCAAACAATTAGTGCTCGTGGGCTACTCTGTGTCTCGTCAGTAGCGGCCGCTATTCCCACTAGCGGCCTATTCATTTTGAAAGTCACTAATGAGAATAGTGGCCTCTGTTTTAAAATTTTTGGATTTTTTTGTTTGTTGTTGCTATTCTCACTAGCGACCTTAGTACATATTTGGTTGCTAATAGGATTAACGACCTCAAATGGATGTATTGAGACACTTAGCGATTTTTATATAGTTTTTGCTCTGTTTGAAAGAAAA
Source organism: Hemerocallis citrina (assembly GCA_017893485.1). Taxonomy (NCBI): domain Eukaryota; kingdom Viridiplantae; phylum Streptophyta; class Magnoliopsida; order Asparagales; family Asphodelaceae; genus Hemerocallis; species Hemerocallis citrina. The sequence continues at coordinate 192,712,366 of CM030360.1, read as the reverse complement.
AAAAACTGTGGTCGCTATTGGGAATAGCGACCTTAGTATATATGAGGTCGCTAATGGGATTAGCGACCTTTAATGAACTGTATTCTAACACTTAGCAAAATCTAGAGAGCTGTTGCTCTCTAAAAAAATAACAATCAATTAATTTTTTAAACTGAGGTCGCTATTCGGAATAGAGGCCTTAGTTGTACTAAGGTTGCTATTCGGAGTAGAGACTTTTATTGTAGTAAGGTCGCTATTCCGAATAGATGCCTTAGTTGTGTGACTATTTTGTAAATTTTACAAAGAATAAGGAGATTGTGTTTCCTACTGAGGTCACTATTGCGAATAACGACCTATGTATACTAAGGTCGCTATTCCCAATAGCAACCTTAGGTTTAATTTTTTTTCTCAAGAGAGCAAAAGCTCTCTAGATATCGCTAAGTGTCTCAATACATTCATTTGAGATCGTTAATTCCATCAGCGACCTCATATATTCTAAGGTCGCTAGTGGGAATAGCGACAGCAAACAAAAATTTCAAATAATTTTAAAATATAGGCCGCTATTCCCATTAGCGACTTTCAAAATGAATAGGTCGCTATTGGGAATAGCAGCCGCTGCTGACATGGCACAGAGTAGCCCACGAGCGCTAATAGTTTGGAAGCTGGCCCTTAAACGCAAATATTCTCAAAAAGTGGCTTATGACGGCAAAAAATTCAGTTTTTTAATCTACAAATTTGGTAGCAGTCAGGAAAGAATTGACATCAGGTTGCAACACACCTTAAATGTTGTTCAACTTTCCAGGGAGCCTTTTCTTCCATATCCATTTTAATGGAAAAGGCTTAGATTATGATAATCGTACTATACTTTGAGTTAGAAGTGTTAACCTGTTCCATTAACCAAATTTCATTAGAGGGAAGTTTTTCTTTAAATAATATTTTAAGAATTTCCATTTTTCATTCCTAGCATATGCAATTTTATAGAAATGACTATTCCACTATTAGGTTTAACTTTTTCCCTTTTGTTCATTAGGGTGTCCTTGCTGATATCCTAGAACCAATAATGGGCAAGGGGCTTATACCTGCAGATCTCGACACCTGGAAGGAGCGGAGGAGAGGTTAGAATGTTGTCTATTATTTGACATATATACTTGCTTGAATTTCTTCTTATTAAAGTTTGAGCAAAAGTACATATAGACACAACATTTTTCATATGTATCGCAAAAGTTACTACCATAACATGGGAAGTTCATTCTAGTATAGTGAACATGGTCCCATAATAGATGATGTGCATAATGATCACTATAATATGTATCTCTACTGTTGTTATAATTATAACTGGAGTTGGAGGTTACTTGTTTGTTTAAAATTATCAACTTATGAATCTCAACCGCACATTTTTATTTTTTAAGTTGGAGTTAGATTCTCCATCCACTTAAAAACAGTCTCAACCATACTTAGCAACTAACGTGCATTGCACATGCTAACTAACTGGTGTTAGTTGGATTAGTTACCTTTTGTAACGATCCGAATTCCAAACACAGGCAATCCGTAGCAAATACAGGATGTTTTGCTTCAAATTCGTACAAATTTATAAGGAATTTAAAACTTTTTATTTACAACATGTTCTTTACAACAGAACAACGGAATTAAATGAATACAATACAATCTACAATAATGAAAATTCTTCAATCTTGTAACAACTCATCATAGTGACTTCAAGTCCATGCCAAGTCCAATCCTACAACTGGAAAACTGTGGGCACGTCAGTTGCTTTCACTGACGCAATGCTATAATACATCGATTCTTCTACTTTAACAAACACACAGGAAAAGTGACTATCCTAGTCGTGTCAGTGTATGATGACTTAATGCCTAATGCTGACATTACACTACGATGACACTAATGCATACTTGTTCGGTATCTATGCATTCCATACTACATAGGCCTGAGGGCAAGTTCTTATCTACTCCTCAATATAGGGTTCAATCTCTCGTTATGAAAATTCTACTACGGTAACAAAAACAAGGTTTAGACATTCCACGAGCACGGACTCCAGTCCTGGAATCCACCGTCAGACTATACGAAAATCCTCTTCGTGCGAACATCCCGCAAGTGCCGCTCTAGCCCTGGTATATACATATATATTGGTGATCTGCCTCCCATCCGCCCGACTATTCATGATCATGGAATCCACCGTCAGATCAATCATAGTCCCGTATTTAATTACGGCATGTCTCATCACGCAAGCAACCACAGTTCAGAAATCCACCATCTAACTGAGTCCGTAGTCCAGGAATCCACCGTCAGACTATATAGATGCGTCCCACTTACGTTTGCCTAAGTTTCATCACATCTTCAACTAGTGCCTGACCTTAGGTTTAAGTTACAGTTAACGAGACCTTGAGTTTAGTTTACCCACCGGACTTAAACCAAAATACTGAGAATGTTAGCCCACACTAGCTACCTCTTAAAGAGAAAGTCAACCCACACTGGTTAATTCTAAAAAATTTATTTATCACAACTGCCGGTATTCTGGGTCCTGCTCACTCTAGAACAAACAACCATCTCAAAAGAGACTACATAGGTCATATCTGACCTCAAATAAAAATTTTCATTCATTGAACATCTTTTAACTTCTTTTATTCATTCACTTATTTATCAATCATGAAGTAACCAACTTCTTATAGCAACATTCAATTAACACTTGATGAGTTAGAACCCTTATAAACATCACATGTTTAACATTCCGACTTCATCCTTTAATTATCTCTTAATTTCTCATAAGGTACATCTTACTAGCATTCTAATTTTAAATCCAATTTATACGTTGTAAGAGTTTTAGGACAACTAGATAAAAGAAATCAACCCAATGATATTGAAAAAAATCATATAGATTCCAATACTACAAAAATAGATTTATTAGTTTCATATGAATCATAAATGAGTCTACTACAACTTTGTAGTTAAGATCATCAAAAATCATTCTCAATAATTTCGTCTAAATTCATTTGCAAAATAGTAGGTTCAAAATCCGAAAACTGCAGCTCATGCTACTTGTAAAAATCATAGAAAATCCTATACTTTATGAAACTTTGTGTTCTTTAGATCAAATTAAAGATATATAAGTCTACTATAACTTCTTAGTTATAAGTTTTCCCAAAATATTATGTCTATAACCTTGAATTCTTAGAAATCTATAGTAGGGTCGAAATGTTAAAGTACTGCCACTGTTCGATTTTGTAAAATTCATTATAAATTCAATTCTTTATGAAAAATTGGTTTCTTAAACTTTACAGAAAGGTTAATGAGTCTACTTCAAGTTCTTAGTTTTGACTTTTCTCAAAATACTTTATCTAAGATGTTGAAATGATCAAAATCCGAAATGTGTACAAATTTCTAGCAACTAGCCAACTGCCAACCTATCTAAAGTTTGGATTTTATTAAAATAGTAAACGAAATCCAAATATTATGAATTTTAAGGAGATGTTCTTAGCATATATGAGATGCTCCTATAAAAATTTTACCTCTAGATTTCATCTAGTTTAATAGTTAAGTGCAACTAAAATTTAAAACAGAAACTTAAAAATGTCCCAAAATCAATCATATCATAATTTCACATACTCAATTAACAACAAATAATCTAAACATGAATACTCAATCTATATAAGTTATCATGCATCTAAAACTTCACACATATCTAGCATTTTACTAATAAAACTATATTAGAATGTTGGAGTAATACCCACCTCAAATGTAGAATTCCTAATAGTAGAACTCTTAGAAAATAATGCTCCAAAGCTCCAAATTCCCTAAAAAATGGCCGGCCTCTTCCTAGCACAACCCTTAACCTCTTCTCCCTCTTTCTATCTTTTGTTATGTTTTGAGTTGTGTTGTTCATGACAAAACTAGGGACAATTTATAGAAAAATTGTGTGGTCAAAATAGCTCTCAACTTTTCAAAATAACTCCCCACTTCCTACTAATTCACACCACTCTCCCTCATTCTCAACCATGGTAAGAAACACGTGCACGTGTAGTCAATGTGTGTGCACACTTTTCATACAAATTTTATTATTAATTTTTATTAGGTTAGATGTATGTGTTACACATAACAAGTGTACCAGACTAACTATATTTTAAATGTACACTTTAGTGCACACAAAATCAATCATGGGCTTTAAATTAATTTTAGTGCGCTACAAAATGGATTTAGGCCTAATGGATTTTAATTAAAATAAATCATACCATTGTGACTAGAAAAATGAGAAGAAAAATATTTATGACTCAAGAAATTTTTTTGGAACAAAAATGTGCATAAAATTTTACATGCAATGCACGTGAAAACACAAAGATTAAAATAAATGTTTGAGTTGGCTCAAAATAGGATAAAAATGAATTTTGAGATGACGGAAAATATATAATTAATCGAAATAAAAAATATGTGGGATATTTATATTTAAATACGCTACGGATATTACCTATAACGGTACAAAATACATGTGCTTAACACCCATGAGAAAAATTGTCATAACTCAATTTTGCGGGGTGTTATACCTTTTGATAAAGCAAATAATGATTGTGGCATGATGTCATCAGTAGTGCAAAGGGAACTGGACAAAATTAATCATTGAACTAGATACTCAATGGTGCGAGACAGGGATATGGTTTTCTTGTCACTCCTTCCTGTTAATATATGTATATATGTAGTTTCATGTGTATAACATGTGCCTATCTTATCTTGTATAGTTCATATATATGGTTGGCCTGTATGCCCCAATAGCTAAGATTTACACTTTCTCTATATCTATCTTTATCTCTCTCTCTTTCATGGTTTGAGAACCTCTTGCTTTTGATCCTCAAATTCAAAATTAGAATAGAGAAATCTAAAACTAAATCTTCTCATTTGATTTTGATATCAAACCCAAAATTCAAATCCAAAGCCAAATCTCAAATTCCGGTCGCAATCGCGATTCCAAATCCAACTCCAAGGCCTGATCGCGGCCCCAAATCTTCTTTCTCCTAGGCCCGATCGTGATCCCAAATCATTTTTCTCCTCATCCTGATTGCGATCCCAAATCATTTTTCTCCCAGACCCAATTGCGATCCCAAATTCTCCAATCCGTTTTCTCCTCCCGATCTCAATCCAACTCCTGAACTCCAACTCTTGATCGCAACTTCAACTCCAACTCCCGAACAACCCCAACTCTTGAACGCAACTCCAACTCCCGAACATCCCCAACTCTCCTAATCTCCTGATCGAAACTCCCTTGGTGTCCTTGTCGTTGTCAACCAATCCTTTCTTCACCGTCACCGTCACCGTCTACTGTTGCTACTAGGTTGAATCATTTCTTTCTTTTCCTCTCCATCGCCTATCCACTCCATTCCCACTGCACCAAAAAATTATCTGCTTGAAAACTATCAAACTTGGTCTGTTCACATGCTTGTGCATTTTTGGCTCATTGCCTTGTCCATCATCTTGAGGAAGATCCGCCATCGATGACACCGCCATCGGTGACACCTCCCACTCATACTTCGAACTCTATCATTACATCCGCTCAAACTTTTAAGGAGTGAAAAGCTTTAGATTCTCGATACATTGTATTATTTGCTATTCTACTAAGTTCTCTATATGTTGAAAAATTGTTACCCTACCATCTGCAAAGGCTATTTGTACCCATCTTCGAGAAACTTATGAGCACTCTAGTCATGCTCGTGAGTATGCCTTGAATCAGTTGAAGCATGAACTTGTTGCAACCACTCAAGGTGATCACTCTGTCTCAGATTTCTTTGCTTCTCTTCAGCCCCTTTGGCAACAAATTAATGAGATTAAGGAGCCTTGCAAGGGGAAGAAGTGTGTATAATCACGTAATTGGAAACACCTCTATGAGTTTTTGATGAGGCTTCGCCCAACGTTCACCGTTGTTTGCAGTCAGCTTATGTCCCATGAGATAGTTTGCACATTGGAACATTCAAAACTAATTGTGTTAGCCGAGGATACCAATCTTCAGACTACTTCTCTTCTTCCTACGCCGCAATATGCTTCTTTTGTGTTGGCTGTCACACCGCCTGTTCCCTACCACCATCTATGTAGCATAGCTCGCCCTCTGCTTCATCTTCCTTTTGTCCAAGGAAGCTGAAGAAATAATGTAACTATTGTCATTTTTATAGGCACACCATAGATCAGTGTCACAAGCACCTGAATCAGAGGCCCCCTATAGCTACTCCTGTCGAGATCCCTTTTGCTTATCCTCCTAACTAGCCCACTCATCTTATATCTCAGCAGCTCAGTCCTTAGCTTCATCAGATGGGGGCATCGCTGCTCCCAGTGTCTCTTCTTCTTCTAGTACTCCAACTTATCCGCCACAAGCCATGAGTGCTACTATTCCTCGCTTATCCTCGTAGCCTACATGGTTACTTGACTCAGGTGATTCCTTTCACATGACCTATCATGTTTCTATTCTTCACAATTGTTCTCATTTTTCTTTTAATTTTGTGCATACTGCTTCTAGAGATCTCCCTATTTCTCAACTGGGGGATTTCTCATTTACAAATTTTTTTACTCCCTCAGTCCTTCATGTTCCTAATTTATATATGAACTTAATTTATGTTGGAAAAATTGCCGATCACAATTGGACTATTACATTGAACTATTTTTCTGGTCTCATACAGGATCGTAGGACGGGGGCACTACTTGGGGCTAGTCGTAGGCATGATTGCACCTATGTCATGGATCAATTTCACATTGCAATTGCCAAGGCCTTAAGTTTCACTGTTCCTACTATGAGTGTTTGACATCAGTGTTTTAAGTTATCCTTATTCTTCCAGATTATCATTTTTATTTTAGTCTGTCAGGTGTCTTAGGTAGTGTGTCTAAGCATTGTACTAGATACATTAATGACTGTCTGGGGTTGACATCTCGGTAAACAAACTCAGTTATCTTATCCTTTGAATAACAGTTGTAGTTCTGCCTTGTTTAAGCTTTTCAATTATGATGTTTGGGAGTCTTCTCCTCATGTATCCAAATCAAACTATAAATATTATGTTATTTTCATTGATGACTACTTTCGGTTTACATGAATTTATTTCATGCACTCTCGTAGTCGATTGTTTAGTATTTACAAAACTTTTGTCACACAATACAATCGTAAGATCAAAATCATTACGTTTGACTCTAGTGGAAAGTATTTGTCTACCGAATTTCGTAGTTTTTTAGCTACTCAAGGAAGCTTTCCTCAACTATCTTGTCCTGGTGGCACTACTGAATGGAAACATATGCATATCATTGAAATTAGTAGGGCCTTGTTTCTCTCTGCCTCTATTCCTCATCAATTTGGGATGAAGTCGCTCTTACCAATGTGTAGTATGAGCATGTAGAAGAGCGTATCTGCTGTTTGAAACTAATGGGAGAGAAGAGAAGGGTGCAAGCTTCTAGAGGCGTTAGGAACATTTTATTGGTAGATCAGCCCCAGCGTGGAATTCATAAGCTCTCTGCAATACCAAAGAGACATGTTAATTGGAAATGGTGGAATTTTAGAGGTCGGAAAGAATCTTTGGCTTGTTTTTTAGCATCCTATTTTACTTGTTCAGGAAGCTAACCAGCTGCGTACCTCAGGAGGCTGTGTGGTGTAGAGAGCTATCTCAGATAGTAAATTTTGTTTTTTGTTTTTTTTTTTTTTGATTAAAAGATGGCAAGAGAATTGCCATCGGATCTCATAAATAACTGAAGCAAATACATAACTAATACATGCTACAAAGTCCACACCAACTCCCAAAATACATAATCTCAAAATACATCATATCACTAGAACAGAAGAAAAGCAACAAACAACGAAGTCATGGCTTGATAGACGGAACATCTGGAGCAGAAGTTGCCGTAGCCCGGGCCAGCCTCCCCTGACAGGAAAACGATCATCGTCTTGACTTTCTTCCTAACACCTGGGATAGACAACCAATATGCAGTGAGAGACAAGATTTTATAAAGAATTTTGTTTTGGTTAATTGTTATGGTCCTTATGGATACAATCACTCAAAAAAGAATATGGCCTCATGATTCAAGTCTATGCTATATGTAGCAAACTCTCAGGCTACTAGCTTATTGTTGAAAATTAATTTCCACTGCCAAACATTTCATCTTTCCTTTTCATTTTAATGATTTGCTGCAGCCTATAAGATAATTTGGAGTATATCAGCTGGCTATATACAGTTATGGTATGCCCCTCTGAATTTGGCACTAGATAAGAGAGGGTTTACAATAACTCAACTCCTGCCCATAAAATTTAGTCTTCATTTATCATTGTCATAAGATTTTGTCTATTTTTATGTGGAGCATTGTACCCTGTAGCTGATCCAATTTTGATGGGAGAAGGCGATGTATTACTTTGGATCATGTTCATGAAAACCACTTTTTTCTGGCACAAATAAAGCGAAAGAGCCATAGGAGACGGGTGATTTGCCCACTCTTTAAAAATTGCTATAAGATTTTCCCTCTTGTTAGATCAACTCTAATGATACAATTTGGCCTTATATGCAAGGAGCTAACAACAGGACTGAAGGAGCTTAGAAGTGTATGACACTAATAAGCTGAAGGAACTAAGAACAGTAGGACACTTAAAGTAGAAGATAAGATAATCAGAAAGACATTGATACAGGAAAATCTAATTTTGGTTCCCTCCAAATTGGGTTATGTAGTGTACATGATGAGGATCAATTGGACATGGCTAACTTGAGAAATAACTGTTTTATAAGTGCTCACGGGAAACTCTTAAAATTTTCTTTACTTGTTTCTGATGAGGCTCTCGTGAGCTTTCAACACGTTGAAAGTAAATAACAAAGAGGATAGGAGCAACGGTGAGAACTTAGCATCTTTCCCTGATAATGTGAAGTTAGCAGACTTTTCTGTATTTACCCATCTTCTCTTCTTTGAATATTATGTGCATTCTCTATTTGGCTTTTTATGCAATTGCTTCAAATGACAAAACATATTATAATATGCGATACTTTGTTAGTTCTTGCTGACCTTATTTTATGGAATGATTTGCCATAATATCTCTACTAATTTGCTTGACTTGGCTATCTGAGTTGTAGTTATTGCACCTGGGTTTCATTCTTTGTTTTTGGAGGCCATGGTCAAAGTTTTCACAGACTGTTCAGAAAGAACGGTATTAAAGGTTGAAAATCTTATTGAAAGAGAGAGAGATGGGAAAAAAACAATTGAATTGGATCTTGAAGCTGAATTTTCAAGTCTGGCTCTTGATATTATAGGAAAGGGTGTCTTCAACTATGACTTTGATTCTGTCACTAAAGAATCTCCTGTTATCAAGGTATTTTACGTTACCCCCTCTCCTTCTTACTATTTTCATATATTTATCCTTGTATCAATTTTTGTTTCCTGTTGGGGATTATATGTGCTAATATATGCATATATGTAGTTTCATGTATATGACACGTGCTTATATGTGCTTTTCCTATCTTTTATAGTTTCATATATATTGTTGGCTTGCCCCAATAGATAGGAATTACACTTTCTCTATATCTCTATCATGGTATTAGAGCCAAGTTTCTCTTGATCCTCAAATCCAAAATTAGAGATAGAGAAACCCAAACCTGAATCTTTTTTTAAAAAAATTTTTGGAAATCAAGCCCAAAATCAAAATCCAAATCCGGATCCCAAATCCAAATCAAATCCGATCCCGAATCCCTTACTCTTCATTATCAGGAGACTTACTCCGGTTGCACACATGACCACCATTTCCGTAACTGGCTCTGGGCAGTTGGATGTGAAGAATGTCATCTTGCATGGTGAGCTTCATGAAGAAATTTATATGCTTCCTCCATTTGGTTTACGTCACCCCTTAAATACTTAATGTCGTCATCGACGTGTACTCTATGGTCTCAAACAGGCTCCACAGGCTCGGTTTAAGCGTTTTAGTTCCACAGTTATATATATATTGTTGGCTTGTATGCCCCAGTAGATAAGATTTACATTTTCTCTTATCTTTATCTCTATCAAAATGAGTCTTTGTTCTTAAGAGATATACCCAACTTTGATGTTTGTTGCTCTTTATGTAACAGGCAGTTTATGGAACTCTTTTTGAAGCTGAACATCGGTCAACTTTTTACATCCCTTATTGGAATCTCCCATTTGCAAGATGGGTAGTTCCTAGACAGCGAAAGTTCTATAATGACCTTAAGGTTATCAATGACTGTCTTGATGGGCTTATAAAAAATGCCAAACAGACAAGGAAGGTGAGGAGTACTTTGAATATTTGATGTGCAAACTGTCGTTTTCATCTCATTAGACTGTTTATAGATTGTCCGTTATATGTATAGATTTTGGAGCCCATGATGTTCTCTCAGCATTGAATATTTTAAGTTATCTTAGTAAAGTCCCTTACAGTTATTTTAGCTCTGTGAAGTTAAAAGTTTCAAGGTGTTTGAAGCATGCATATATGAGCAAGGGAAAAATCACAAATTGCCCTGATAATTTTAAAGTTAATTTTATAGTGTGTGACTTATTAACAATTGACATAAGTTATGATACTAGTGCCACATGGTATGATACCTCGATATAATCAAATACCACAATGTTCTTTTAAACTAAGGAGCTAAACAAAACAGAAATAAATAAGTGGCTAAAATAAGTTTCCACATTGGACATGAACTCAGCCCATAGGTATACCATAATACTTTTGAGTTTCCGCATTTATGTTTACAAAATTTTGTACTACTTTTTTTGTTTCTGACTTTCATGTTTTGGCAGGAAGCTGATGTAGAAAATCTTCAACAAAGAGATTATTCGACTCTGAAGGTTGGTCTGGTGTCTTCTAGAAAATGTTGTGCATAAGTATCTTTTAACGCAACCTTGTTAACTGAATTGATTTGTAGGATACAAGTTTACTGCGGTTTTTTGTTGATATGCGGGGGGCCGATGTTGATGACCGTCAGGTGAGCTTTTCTGTGGTTTTCTTCAACTATCACTTGTTTTCTCTCTTTTGAGTTTTCTGTTTGTAGTATATTCTTGACAATCTCTACTGGAAACAGCTTAGGGATGACCTCATGACCATGCTCATCGCAGGACATGAAACAACTGCTGCTGTTCTTACTTGGTCTATTTTCCTTCTAGCTCAGGTATCTCTCTATTAATTCAACTCAGTTACTGTCCATTTTGTCTTGAAATTCATAAACTGATGTGAATGGGTCTATGGTTTCACAATTCAGAATATACATTTATACTGACCTTTTATCTTTTCTTCTTTGGATGCAGAACCCTGAGAAAATGAGGAAGGCTCAGGAAGAGGTTGATTCTGTTCTTGGTGATAAGAAATTGTCGCTTGAAGGCATAAAAAAATTGAAGTATGTTTGTAGAACTGTTGGCATTTTGAACCAATTAATTTCTTAAATGTTTTCTGCAATCTGTTTACATATAGTGATATATATAGGTTGTCATGTACCAATGCTGATGTTCTACAAACTCATACAGCCAACTTTAAGTATCTGGTTAATTCTACCAGTGTATAGTTAATGGCATGAAACATGGTAATTCTGAATTTTATTTTATTTTTCACTTTGTAATTAAACATAAAGGTGATGGATTATGTACACTGTTATGATATTAACATGTCTTGATTTTGAAATATTACAAGATAACAACTGGATGATGGGTAGAAGATGATAATTTAGATAAGTTACACTGGATTGTTGCTGGAGACGTTCCGAAATAATAGCACGCAATGCTGTGCTTAGTAATTCTAGTTCTAGAAGGATTGTCACATTTATATTATGTTGTTGTTGTTGATTTCTTTAGAAACTGTCTTTGCTTAACCCTTTGGTGCAATTATCTGAAAGTTTAATTACTAAGTGATTCACGCAAATGTTAAATAAAATATAGCATTTAAGTAAAGCATTTCCCCCTCAAAACTGAACCCGGCAATATTGGATGAAGATGCTTGTGCATGTGTAATTTGAAAAGTTCTGTAGTTCCCTGCAAAGTTGTGTTTAACTTCATTATTGGTCTAATTGTTTGCTTATCCTTGTGTGAAGAAGTATTCAGACGTCAACTTGCATTTGTTTCAATCATGGTTATCTAAATAGTGTTTTATACTCTGGTCCAGCTATATACGGCTGATCATTGTTGAATCACTTCGTCTCTACCCTCAACCTCCACTACTTATAAGACGTACACTCCAAGCTGATAGGCTACCAGGTATGGTATCATTTTGTTCTGAATAATTGTGTACACAATGATAATGGTTTTGGATTGTATTGGATACTTGAAAGAAGTTGGTGTTTCTGATTGACTCTGGATTATTGACTGAAATCCCGCAAAAGTTATATTTGATTACCAACTACCATGCATCATTTTTGGGTATACAAGCTTATGAAATTTGAGGGGCAAATGTTGGATTAGCCAATTTATCATTTCTGTTTTGGTCTAGTGCAGTATGCAAGTACAATTATGACTATAATGCATGACATACAATTATGAATTCATGATAATTTTCTCTCCATATCAACGATATATATGTGAGCATCAATTATAAATTCATGATAATTTTCTATCCATGTCAACATTGAAAATGGTCTTACTAATTATTTGTGTAGGAGGAAACAATGGGCCTGAAGAAGGATATGCAATTCCAGCTGGGATCGACATCTTTATATCAGTGAGTAATTTAGGCATTCAATAAATTTACTTGCCGCAATTCTGTAACGTGAACGCTCCTTTTGAGCTTGCATTGGTTCTCAGGCTAGATTTTATTATTATTATTATTATTATTATTATTGTACTGCTAGTTTAAATATTTCTCCTATATTTCTTCCAGGTATACAACCTTCATAGATCTCCATACTTCTGGGACAGACCTCACGAGTTTGAGCCAGAGAGGTTCCAAATTCCAAAGGACAGCAACGGAATCAAAGGATGGTCAGGTTTCGATCCTAACAGAAGTCCCGGAGCAATGTATCCAAATGAGGTTTTTTACTTTAAAACTCTTAAACTAATTTATGCTTCAAACTTGTGTTTCTCCAACAAATATGTAACTGTTTCAGATAATTGCGGACTTTGCGTTTCTTCCATTTGGTGGGGGGCCTCGGAAGTGCGTCGGTGATCAGTTTGCGCTGCTGGAATCAACAGTGGCACTTGCTATGTTGTTGAGGAAGTTCGACATGGAGTTGAAAGGGTCACCAGAAGATGTGGAGCTTGTGACCGGAGCAACAATTCATACTAAGAATGGTCTGTGGTGCAAATTAAAGAAAAGGACCTGTTGAACAAATTTCCTTTTCGTTTCTTGTCCTTTCCTTTTAATTTCTTTAAATTTTCTTCTTATATAATGTTAAAAGCTGATGAATGTTGTCAAGGGATGAAAGCTAATTGATACTTTAAAAAACTGATGTTTTTCCTACAGAAAATTCTTCGAAAACCTTCAATTTTTCTTTTTTGAAGAGATTGTGATCACAGCTCCGTATGAATTAAAAATGCAGTGAACTGGGTGTTTAGCTTATGAATTATGATCTATGTGGAAGTTCTCGGCATAACGAAATAAATTTCTGTTTCGATAGTTGACCTTCTAGTAAAAATTCTCAGAAACACGTTTTGTTATCTTTAACCACCTTACTAGTAGTTTACACGTGCAAAGCACGTTTTATAGTTTTTTAAAATAAAAAATTAGACTTAGTCTTGATTTGAATCTAGGATCTATTTTATAATAGTTATGCACGTGTGTTATACGGGTTGGTAGATTGACAAAATATTTACAAATGACACTAAGGTCCTTTTTCATTATAATATTAGAGATGTGTTTCTTAGTCTACGACGATCGAAATACAGAATGCAGATGTAGAAAATTAGCTTCCCTTTTGTATCCCTTATCTTTTAGTTCAGAAACTTCAAAAGTTTGAATCGAAAAGGCTTCTGGATGAACACTTGCAGATTACAAAATTTGTATTAGAATATTTTACAATAAAAAAATAGTATTAGAATGTTTTATAATAAAAAATAGTAAACTTAGCCTAAATTTGACTAATCTCCCTTAATTAATCACTAATCAAAGCAGTGCAGGTTTAGAAAAGGTCAAAACTCTAAAGTGGGCCCCACAGCAACCAACCTATGCATCCACTTGTCGGAAAGCAGTCAAACAGTTTGACTGGGACGCTTCCGTCACGTCTGACGTTAGTAGATGGGTATTGTATAAAGAGTTCTTTCATAACTAGTTTTATTAAGCTGTTACCCTTGGACAAAACAAATAATTATGTGAAACGTTTGTAAATTTTATTGGAGGGTGTATGTTAATAAAGTGAAGAAGAGGGGGTAGCTTGGACATTAAGTTATGTAGCGTGCGAGAGAGGACAACTGAAGAAAGGTATCTGCATGGATCATGGCACGCTTTTTGGAGTGCTTTTAGGGTCATGTGTTTGTTGTGGGCCTTGTGGCCGGTGTTGGACTTTGAATTTGATTTGGACATCCTTCTCTTGTTTGTTAGAAGAATTAATTAGCATTTCTTTTCGTTTTCATAGATATTCTTAGATATCAACGATGAGTGAGCTCATACGTTGACACGGGTATCGCATAATGGTAGCTGTTAGGATGGGCTACCTTAGAACATCCGCTATCGTTGATGCTATAATATGCATATATAGTATTTGAAGAAGAGCGTTGCAGTCGTTAAAGTCAAATTTATCAAAGACGGAAGATAATCTTTGGTCTAACATTTTTTTTAAAAAAATTGAAAATAATATTTTCGTAAATATTCAATGGTATTTTTATAAATTTGGAAAGAAAAATCTAAGAAAGTTATCGGACCGAAAGGATTATCCATCCGAGATTTAATTATTTTTTTTTCTATAATGATATTTTTGTAAGTCCCTCCCTTTTAAAAAAATAAAAAAAATAACAGACGGTGGATATCATCCGTCCTCTATATTTAGCAATTGCTATATTTAAATATTTATTGTTCATTTCATTTGCTAAATATGCATATTTAACTAATGATAGTTGGACTTTATTTATTTGCCAAAAAATATATTTTTTGAACAAATAGGAAACGTTAGTGGATACTCTTACACAAATCAAACATACTATTCTTGCCCTTCTCATATAACTACTATAAACTTACTTGAATATTTTTTAGAGTTTTAATGAAGAACTGTTCCGTGGTTAAATTTTTGTACCAACCTCATAAAAAAAATTCTGGATATATTTTGGCAGTAAATATCTCTGAGGGCAAAACATGGATTTTATTAATAAGTTGGGAATTACCTAGTACTAAAACATTTAAATCTCAAGAAGATTAAAAGTGCGCTATTTTTACTAGTGGTTTGTTAAAAGTAAGTTAAATATTTTCTTACTGGTAGTAGTATAAGCTAGATTTGAACTATGCTGGGACATGTTGTGAACGGGGAAGAAGCCTTCCAAGTTCCAACTTGGGGTAGTGGGTATGGATAGTGGCACACTGGCACCCTAAAGCACTAGAGCCAACTGAATGCTTTAATTTACTACATTTGAATTGGTCTAGGTGGTAAGTACAATACGGACCAACTAAGTTATAGGTAAGGCTCGATCGTGGAGTGCATGGTAGTGGGAAAGAAGAATGAGACCAAAATAGAGGTCTACACATCGGCCATGTTTGGTCCGGTTTAGTAGTGTAGTATTGCTAACGGTATGCCCTATTTGTTATGACAGAAGAGGAGGCAAAGGTATACACAACTGCTTTTAATTGTAAACTTGATAGCTTCCTTATCAAGTACAAGGGGCTGCCAATTAGATCACAAAACTAAAAAAATCAGATTGGCAGATGTCGATCACACTACAAGAAATTTGCCATATACCAACGGACACCTATAGTGACGGATCACTAAAACAGTGGGTACAGACATAATATACCCACAGGCGTATAGTAAACTGTGGGTATAGGTGGGTATATTCTATAATTCATTTCACCCCCCCCCTCAAATCCCAAATGTCCCCAATTTATAGAGTATGTCTCAGGCTCACAGCCATCTCTCTCTCTCTTCTCTATCTCCCACACCCGAATCCCTCTCTCCCCAAACCCTCTCTCCCCAAGCTTTAGGATCGGGAGCAGTCGAGATCGGGGCAGATCGGGGCAGTCGTCAGATCGGAGCAGTCGAGATCGAGGCACCCGAATCCCTTCATCTCTTCTTCTAGATTCATTTGGTTGTTTCTTGGAAATCCAGATCTGAGGGATTCTAGTAGTAACTGGAGATGCAATCGAGATCGGGGCAGTCGTCGTCGTCGTCGTATCGAGATCGGACGCAGGAGTTCTTGACGGTAGCCGAGAAATTAAAGAAATCGATACCTTGTGGTACAGGTGAGTTCCCCTAAGCGATTTTGAGACTAATTGATTTGACAGAGAAATTGTGTTACTTATAATGGTATTATTCTGCGCTTCTGACCCGGCTATTTTGTATTTACAGGGCACCTGAACTTTTATTAGGAACTAAGGAATATTCAACTGCCATTGACATGTGGTCTTTAGGTTGTATAATGGCTGAGCTTTTAGCAAAGGAACCACTATTCAGTGGGAAAACTGAGGTTGACCAACTCGACAAGGCACTTCTATGCTTATATTTTTCTTTCAACTTTTTAGATATTGTATTTATCACTGTATGGCATATATTCACTTTTTTTGTTCATGTTCTCGTCATTGTAGATTTTCAGAACTAGTTTGCCCAAGGAATAAAGTCTAAGATTAGTACTGGATGAGCAGAAGGAGTAGCTTGAGCTGGAGAAGGTTATTTTACAAAATAGATTCAACAAATTATTCATTCGGTTCTAATTTTCCCTTCATCTCATTGATATATATATATCGAAAGTCAAGGATACTCCTTTGATGTTGATTTACTTCATACATTTAAAGACAAAAAAATAATAGAAAGTTCTTGATTTTGACCTATACGTACATTAATTTTCTGGAGGAGTACATATCCCTTAGTCAACAAAATGAAATAAGCCACTTGATTCATTGCCGTATGGTATGAAATAAGCCACTTGATTCTGCAGTTTTATCTCGCTTGAAGCAATTTTCTGAAATGAACAAGCTCAAAAAGATGGCACTTAGAGTAAGTATTTGAAGCTTAATCCTCATGAATTGTTGTAGTCTTTGATCATTGCCGTATGGTATGAAATATGTTACAAGATTTTTTTGTTGATTAATTGTTCATTGATGTACAAGTGTTTTGAGGGCTGTAAAGGCAAGTTTTCTCATAAAAGATTTTAACGAATGCTTTCAGGCTTGTTACAGTGGTCTTTCATACACATACACACTTTTTTGTAGTTATACAGCAGTATAGATATAGCTTCAAAACTTACAGATAACCTTTAGTTCTAACTTCTAATCGAGCATCACATATTTGTCTCCACTTTGTATGTGATTTATAAGCTCTAGTTGCTATAGCAGAACTGGAGCCAGCGTAAGACTACAAACAAAAAGTAACATTAGAATTTAAACCTTGATAAAGATTTAGTTGAGCGAGAAACATAACCAAAGAATATAAGCATTGAGATTTTTAAGTAAATAACCTCAATACAGAAAACAGAAAGTGTAAAATCAAAGCTCAAGGAAACAATAAACAATAACTAGTCTAACCTACAGTTCATAGTGAAAAAACTAAAATGATTAGCTGCAAAATAGTCAAAAACTTTGTAAAGGAAAGCAAAATATTAAATTCTAACCTCCACTGTGTTATGGTGATGAGATCATGAGATGTAACATATTATGCAGCTTGTAGTCTACAGGCATTTCAATTATAGTCTTTTATTTTTAGTTGTATTTACCTCTAGTTCTTCGAATCATTGTTTAGTAAGTATATGCTACATCTTTTGGTTTCTGCATGTTAGTTCATAATATCTTTAAAATAACCATGCACCTATAATCTTCAGCCATCAACCTTAAAATTTGAGTGGAAACTTTTAGCTAGGAGACTCAAATTAATTACTAAAGAATAAATACTCATATTCTATCTTTGTATCAGTCTATAAATCAACTCTTGTTATTGATCTACCACCCGTAGTTGTAGTTTTCATTACTGTGGACCAGAAATAAACGGTATATTCCAACCAAAGCTACAAAGATTTAGTTCACATAATATCAATCTAACTTCCTATTACTGCAGAATTGATACTAACCAACAATTTTCTCCTCCTTCTGAATTTGTTAATGAGTTAGTTTAATTATCTAAACAATTTTTTTACTTGGTGTTCCTCCAACATACTTAACTGGATTCACTGATCCAGATAGTAAATGGTTTTCTTTTATTGATGTGGATTTCCTTAACTAATGTAAATACAAGACAGGTTTTGGCTAAGTGAAAATATGTTTGTTGGCTATTTTGAGTTAATCTAAATAAATTCTATCTATATTTTGGAGTTGTTAGGGTTGTTGCTCAGGTTGCACCAGAGCTGAAACAGCTAAGCCAAGAAGAAGGTTCTGAATTCGACATTTAACATCCCAGAGTTTATAAATCCCTTATATATCAGGATCGGGTTGGGTATCAACCTCTTATTTATTGGTACTATACTACTATCAGACATCAAAAGATTGCTACAGCTAAGAGAAAAAAGTCGGACATATAAAAAGTAATGGCAGGCAGTATGCAGATTGCTACAGCTAAGATCTGAGACCATGAATCATGTCTCTTTAGCTAGCTATGTTCATAGTTAACTTTAAAAGAAAATCTTTTATGAGAAAACAAAGGCGTTAAGAAAAGCTATGAATTAGGACCTGGCAAGGTATTTACAAACTATATGGTGTCCCTGATGTTATTTTTTAAAAATCAATTTTCACCCAATTTTTGGTACAATCTGATCATCTTGCTGCTTGTGAACATCTACGCTTTCTAATTTTGACTTAGTGATTTTGGCTGCTTCGTGGCTTGCAGGTTATCGCAGGAATAGTGAAGAGAATGAATAAGACTGCGGATCTCGAGGACATCAGTACAGGCAGGTGAAAGCCAAGATGGTCACCTTTCATAGGAAGAAGAATCTTCAGTACTATGAGATATCGGCCAAGAGCAACTACAATTTCGAAAAGCCTTTCCTCTACTTGGCTCAAAAGCTTGATGGGTAAGAAACTGAGTAGTTTGTCTTAATTGAGACTTACGTTTGTGAGAAGATAGCTATTAGGAAAGATTTCTTATACTGGAAGTTGGTTTAATTCAGGGATGCAAACCTTCACTTTGTGGAATCACCAGCAGGGTATGCACATTATCGCTACGAGCTCAGCAGGGTTTCTGCAAGTGTTTTCATAGCACTAGGAAAAGGGAAGCTTCGGTGCCCTGGAGATGTGAGATTTGCTGTCTTAGATTCATGGTTTCGACCTATGTTGAAGGATTTTGAATGGCTACAGAGGTGTCCAAAGGGCCTTCAGATTCGGATGTTAGAAGAAGGCCTCGGTCAGGCGATTCTCACCCTCCCATTGAATCAGCAGCAGAGTTTGTTCCTGGAGTGGTTTTAGTGGTTTGGTGGGAAAGGAACTGAGTGTCATAATCTAAAGTACTAATTTTCTGTTGATGGAGCAAACCTCGAAATTAAGTGGATGAGATTATTATAAGACTTTATATGCTTATTATATGTCAGTATGGTACTTTTAGGTTGACATTTTAACTATTTTGTAATTTGAATTTGACATGCTTGTAATACTTCATTAATTTTTAATATGATTGAAGTTTAATTTTATTTAATTTTGTTTCATAAACACATGTATTTATTTCATTGTATATTTGGTTTATAATTGAATTAATATTATAAAAGAAAATATTAAATTATCATAAGCATATATAATTAATAAGAAAAAATTGTGTAAAGAGCGATGAGTATATATTCAGATAATTGGATGCGAAAACCATCGCTAAAACCTATAGCAATGGAGCTTCAACCGTGGGTATAGGAAAGCAAAATGTGTCTTTAAAACCTATACCAACGGATACGAAACCGTGGGTATAACACCGAGGTTTTGTCCAACGGGTAAAAAAACCGTCGCTATAGGCTATAGTGACGGCATTTTGCCGTGGGTATAGCTAATTAAATACGACGGAAAAATATGTCCGTTGGTATAGATTTTACGGGCTATACCTACGGTTTTTCGCCTTTTACCCACGGATTTTTGCTGTCACTATATGTCAAATTCCTTGTAGTGTCATTGACCGAGTAGAAGCTAAGCTATCATGGTGAAAAGGCAAATCCCTATCGCTAGAGGGTAGAGTGATCGTTATCAACTCAGTATTGTCCAATCTTCCAACCTACTACATGTCTTTTTTTGAATTGCCAAAGTGGGTTATCCATAGAATTGGTTGCGTTCGAAGAGATTCTTGTGGAAATGTGCTTACGCTGACAGGGGGGCTACCACCTGGTCAGATGGGAGAATGTCTGAATGAAGAAAATGCACGGGGGTTTGGGCATTATCGATTTGAGATATATGAATCTGGCCCTCCATGGTAAATGGTGGTGAAAAGTTTTCCATCAAAACTACGAAGGTTGGCAAGACTTTATCCTTACAAGGATAACAGACGAGAAGTTTAGGTTTCTGGGTTAGACCTAGAATCTCCTGGTTTTGAGAGGGATTACCAAAGTTTTTGATCCGTTTAGCACCGGTGTTACGTCTGTTATACAACTTGTAAGAAATTTTTTTGATGAGAGGCACAAAACTAGAGAAAGAGAATAGGAGAACAGAAACCGTACAAATATAAAGAAAAATAAATAATCAGAAAATGAAACAGAATACTGTATATCACACAGAGTCCTTAAAAATAGATTTGCTGCCTCACCGGTGCTGGAGGAACATAGTGGCATCTGTCTCCTAGGATGAAACAGTCATTGAGTATCGACGGCAGCACAACACTACACTCCTGAACTGATTGATGTGTTGAAAATCTATCACCGACATAACCAAACAGAGTAGGGCGAATAAGAGAATTTCTGGTGTGTGGAAAGAGGAGAGAGGGGTCTCAATTTATAGGAGAAGGGGTAGACAGGTGAATGAATGCACAGGTTGTAATGGCAGGCAAAACCATTTCTCGGTTTAAAAACATGTGAATAAATGCAGCAAACAAAACGTTTTTGCATTGATTTGTCTGTTACATATCAGAAAAATAAAAACTGGTCCTAACAGAATCCTCGTACGAGGTGGGATTCAATTGGTCTAGCATTCGTGTTCACAGGACGTGCGGGCACACACAAACCGGTCCAAGATTTGCACCCCCCCCCCCCCCCCCCCCCCGTGTGCGCACGAGAGAGAGTCTTCTATCTTGCTTTCTTACAATGCCAAGAAAGGGTTTATTATATATATCCTTCCAATTCTTATGATTTTTCTGATATGGAACTAAATTCCTTCAACCCATTTTCAGACATAAAGTATCTCACTGTGGAAGACAATTTCTCATTCACCTCATAACCACTTTGAGCAAGTAAATATATGATTTTAATGTGCTCACGAAGGAGAACACAAATCCATAAAGATCTCTCGCTAATTTATAGTGGATCTTACTAAAAAAAATTTGCCTCAAATCTGGTTCGTAAAATGGTGATAAAACACCAATTTTCTAACAACGTCATTCATAGGCAATGGACTATCAACCAAATTCTAATGGGACAATGGTGTAGAGCTCAGTCTCTGAATGATCTGTTCCTGTATCTATATGAACAAGTATCCCAACCACATTTCAGTTGCCAAAACATGGAAAAGAAGGGCATGGAAACCCTCCTTCAGAGCCCAACTAAATCTGGAGTCCTGGTTGGGACTAGGGGCTCTACAAGCCTACATTGCACAGTCGGGACCGAAATGTGCACAAGCTCCAGACTGAAAATTTTGGAGGTTATAGAATAATGGGTTCTACGGTACAACTCTATATAACTGTATCTACTTCAGAGGGTGTAGGCCAGAGTGGTCAACGATACTATGGAAGGCCAAAGCACCTCTCAAAGTAAGAGTTTTCCTTTGGCTTGTGCTAAAAAACGCTATCATGACAAAGAAAAACCTGACCAAAAGATAGCTGAACATTGCAATAAACTACGACTTTGCAATGCACACAAGGAATCATTAAACCATCTATTTCTATAATGTCCTAGGAGCAAAGCGACTTTGGTTTAGGTACGGAGGCCCTTTGGGGTAAACGATTACCCCATGTCTTATGAGGACCTGTGGATAGGTTCAAATTTGGTTAATGAGAGACACGAGATGAAGGAAGCGTGATATATCACCATCGCCATAATGACTTGGGTTTTATGCCTTGACAGAAATAACTTTTGTTTTCGTGGGACTTGTAATATAATTTTTGGTAATCTAACATATATCATGCATCTTATTTTATTTTGGATCACAGGTGCGGCGACATGTCCGAGAGGGAGGATCGCCAAAGCCTTCTAGGTGGACGAGTACAACGATGAGAAGGTTGTGATTGGCTCTACTCCCGACTGAGCGGAGCATCGCGGATTAGTGATCCACCCTCCAAGGTTTTGTTGGAGGGACATATATTATTTTTTTTGTATTTAATATGTTGCTTATTACTATGTTATTAATGATTTGGATATGTCCCACCCTCCATGTTCTATTGGAGGTAATATGTTTTTTTTTCTGCTTTATAGTTTTTGTACATTTGCCCAGTACTTTGGATATATTTTGGTAACCTATTATTAATGAAATATAGTAGTCATACTCCTCTTTTCTTAAAAAAAAAACTCGATTTAGGAGCGATAAAACATGTAGATAACAGGCATACGTATTAAGTATCCTTACAAAAGTTGTAGATAACATGATTTGAGAAGGTTCCAACATCACACTCGTGAATGTAGCTAGTAGTCAGTCTTTAGTTGGACTGAGAGTCGAACAAAATACAGCTCCCATTGGTCGAGCAAGATAGCCATCAAATATGGGCCACGGGGTCGGTCCTGAGGTATTTAAGGCCGAGGGCGAAAAATAAAATTGTGCACTTTATAGACACACATGTATTTAATTATATATATATTAATAAAATATGATATAATGGTGGGGGGACATAAAGCCAATACCCCGAAAAATAAAGATTACATTGTTTTGCTTTATGACACCAAATACTTTATATTTTTCATTAAGCATAGTGAAAGCAATTCTTGTACTTACAAAATAATAATAATAATAATAATAATAATAATAATAATAATAATAATAATAATAATAATAATAATAATAATAATAATAATAATAATAAATCAATAATGTCTCATTTAATATGATTTCATCTTGAATTTTAAAAGAAAAATCATCAATTATATGTTCAATCTCAATATTGTTCAACATATTCTTTTCAATACTTAATCTATCATGAGTCATAGTTGTTCCGCAAATAAGATTTTAATAACTTTAATTTTGAAATGCTTCATTCCACATATGCCACAATTATAGGTACAGTCAATAAAATTCTACTAGTAATCTGCATGTACGATACACGTTCTAATTAATTATTTTAATATAATAAATAATAAGACGTAATCTGGCCTCGAACTTGAGACATCTCTTTACTCATCACACGCTCTTTACAAATTACTCATAGTAGCACAAACTTTTATTTTATATGAGTACTATTTTTGTAAATAATTATGTCGTAAATAAATTTAACTTTGAGGGTATTACGATAACTAACAACAGTTAAGTAAATTGAATGGTTAATATAACTCCCACTTAAAAATGAATGGTTGAGATTAGATGGTTGAATGTCCACAAATTACAGGTTGTCTAAAAATGACAACACCAACTATCCCATTATAATATTAGAGATAAGCAACCAAAATATTTGGATATATATATATATATATATATATATATATATATATGGGTAAAAGGGATATGAGCAACTTGCTCATTTAGTAAATGAACAAATGATTATGTGGTATGCATGTGATACATTGGACAACTAACCCTTTTAATGATTTTCCAATCACATGTATGCCACATCATCAGTTTCTTATTTACTAAATGAGCAAGTTGCTCATACCCCTTTTTCCCATATATATATACATATATATATATATATATATATATATATATATATATATATATATATATATATATATATATATATATATATATATATATATATATATATATATGTATATATATATGGGGAAAAGGGGTATGAGCAACTTGCTCATTTAGTAAATAAGCAATTGTTGATGTGGCATACATGTGATTGGAAAAGCCTTAAAAGGGTTAGTTGTCCAATGTATCGCATGTATGCCACATAATCAATTGCTCATTTACTAAATAAGCAAGTTGCTCATATACTAAATAAGCAAGTTGCTCATATCCCTTTTACCCTATATATATATATATATATATATATATATATATATATATATATATATATATATATATATATATATATATATATATATGGGATTTGCTCAGTTGAAAACGGATCCGTTTTCAATGGGTTGGAAAACAGCCATCTCAGCCATACGATCAGCCTTGATCATGATCAGCGGCTGTGATCGAAACCCACTAAAGTCTCCCACTAACGCTTTCAAAAGCGGAGGGGTAATTTCATAAGTTCACGCCAAAAAACATTTCAGACTTAGCGTTTTTTGGCGTGAAGTTTTTTTTTGTCGAAAAAATCACTTAGGCCGTTGTTGGAAACAACGGCCTAGGTTGTTTTTTTATAAAAAAAAATACCTTGGCCGCTGTTTCCAACAACGGCCTAGGTATGTACAAGTGTTTTTCCAAACACTTGTACACACTCAGGGCTTCATCTCCCTCACTTCGTCACAACTCGCTAATTGAGCTCGATAAACCCAAATCCCTAACTGGAGCTGTCCCTCTATCGAACTGAAAATCCTAAATCTTTCTTGATCGCTGCTTTTCACCGAATCTTCCCCTATTCTCAGTCTCTAGATCTCTTCCTTTGGAGATCCCAATTACAAACAAACCCTAACCCATACAGAATCTATCCAACCCTAAAACCCTAATCAATCTGAGTTAGCCAAACCCTACTCCCCTTCCTTTCTCTACAGCAGCCACTTTGCAGCCTCCCGAAACTCTCATTGTTGAAGGTACTAATTTGTTCCCCTTGAGTAGTTCTTACTAGGCTAATTGATTAGAAAATTTTCACCCATGTTTCAGTGTACAATTGCTATATTATGTGTAGGTTTTTATAGAGTAGGTAATTCTAGTTTAATTGGAGAAGTAGATGATGTATTAGTTGTTGTTGTTTGTTGTTCGATGTTAGTAATAGCGCACGAAGTGGAACAAAATTTATGCAACTTTGCGATTACGTCGGACACGCCATACACAACCCAACGCAATTCGTAGAATTGCGTTGGGATTCACGGTTTCCAGTGTACGGCTGTGCATCCCTTTCAATTCATTTCCGTGAGTGAAAGCGATACATCGGCGTATTTTGCAATCCGTGAGTCGCAATTGACCTCTACAAATTTGGTTGGGTCATGTGTTTTGCCGCCGTCTAGCTCCGAAAGTTTAGGATTTTTTGGATCTTGTCTGTGCGGATTTGTACCGTATATCAAACAGTCGTTTGTTAACAAGCTGTTTTATATATAATGTGTTATTAATTGACCAGTAATATATTTTTACTGTAGATGAAAAACGATACGGAAAGTTCTGTTGCCGGCGATAGTTTTGTGCGGGTAGAACCAATCACCGATTCCATGCCGATAGTCGAAGACCATCTGAAACCAAAGTTAGGTATGACATTCCCCACTTTAGCTGAGGCTGAGAATTTTTATTCTTCATATGCTCGTTGTGGGGGTTTTGCAATGCGTATGGGTGGAAATAAATTAAAGGGGGAATAGAAGTAGATAAGTCATATCTTTGTAATAAAGCTGGGTCGTCGCCGGGTCAACATAGTGACGGTAGATGTGGAACAACCAGTAGAACGGGTTGCAAGGCTTGCGTTCGTGTAAAATTGAACGAAACAAGTAATACGTGGGTGGTGTATTCATTTCACGAAGAACACAATCACGAATTCACCTCACCCGGTAGAAGGCACCTTTTGCCCCGGAACAGGTCCGTGTCAAATACGGACAAAAAGATTATAGATAAAATGAACCAAGCTAATATCCAAACATATCGACAAATGCTCTTCTTCGAAAGTGCCAGTGGTCGTCACGATCAAGTAGGATTCACAGAAAAAGATGTTAGAAATTTAATTAGAGATTCGCAAGAAGCATTGAAAGGACACGATTCTACAATGCTAATTAATTTTTTCGAATCTAAGAAACAGACGGATCCTTCCTTTTTTTATGACATTCAAGTCGATCCCGAAGGGCGGTTGTCACATTGTATGTGGGTAGATGGTATTTGTAGGATGAATTATGAAGAATTTGGCGATATAGTTTGCTTTGATGCCACGTACAATACGAACCGTTACGGAATGTTATTTGTTCCGTTTATTGTAGTGAATCAACATTGGCAATCGACTTTCTTAGGAGGTGGGTTCATTCCAAATGAGACGGCCTCTTCGTTTAAATGGTTCTTTGAAAAGTGGTTAGGTGTTATGAATCGTGCTCCATTCGGTATTGTCACCGATCAAGACCGTGGGATCGCCGCCGCAGTTAAGAAAGTTTTCCCCCAGACTCGGCATCATTTTTGTATTTGGCACATTCTGGATAAGTTACCCCAGGAGGTTCGTCTTGGTTTCGATGTCGATAAGTTTAGGGAGTCCTTGAAGAATGTAATCTACAATTCCGAATATATACATGAACATTGTTGAGTCCTAATGGCAAAACATGGAAAGTTGGGTTAATTAGAGTAGGGCAGAATCATGTGTGCATTGGTGGAGAGAAGTGGAGAGAATTCACAGGTTCTAATAAACTAGAAGTAGGATATATGTTAGTGTTCCATTACAAAGTGAATATGTTCAGCTAACCCTTACCCTTAACCCTTACCTTAACCCTACGATAACCCTAACCCTAACCCATAACCTTACCCTGCTAACCTTACAATAACCCTAACCCTACGTTAACTCTAACCCTAACCTACATATCATGTTTTATTAATTTTTATTGGTTATATACAGAATATGTATAAACTTTTTTGTGGAAACTTAATACCTGTCTACTCCCAACAACCACAAATTAATGATAAATCAAAACCAGATTTTACCGCAAATGTTTTTCTTGCAATAACCTTAACCCTACAATAACCCTAACCAAACCCCTGACCCCCGCTAACCCTAATCCTTCCCATAACCCCCTTTAACACTAATTACCAAACTTGTTACCCTAACCCTAACCCTAACCCTAACCCTAGCCAAGTCGAGAACACCCCAATTTATCTCTTTTTGGCCTAGGGTCCAAGGCCGTTGTTGCAGACAATGGCCAAGGTTAAATACCTTAGGCCATTGTCTTCAACAACGACCTAGGTTTTAGGTTAATACTTTTAAAAAGCAAAAAGTCATAAAGGACCCCTTTATCTAAATGCCTTAAACCGTTGTCTCCAATAACGGCCTAGGTATGAAATATTTGGGATTTATACAATATCCTCTTTACTCTTTACGCACAATCTCTGTGAAAATTTATACAAAAGATAGATAATCCACACTTGTATATCATATTGGTATATTTGTTTATTTGCCCATTACTTACACCTTTCAAAGTGACTCGAAGAACTGCACACAATTACTTCACGACGAGATTCCACATCCCAAATTTCCACAGAAGTAACAGTTGGCGGTAGTGTTTTAGAGTAATCTTTGAACTTTTTCGGAATACTCTTCACATTGGTTTATACATGTGGTCAAATATACATGTGGTTTTCTGTTACGGTTTCCCAATACATGATGGTCCCTATTTAGACCATTTTTTCCCGAAAATAATTAGATCCAGTTCTTGATGGCCAAGTAGTTTGATCTGATTACTCACCGCTCAAAAGCGAACCAAACTTTATATATTTTCCACCTACAACTTAGGCCGTTGTCTCCAACAACGGCTAGGCCGTTGTCTCCAACAACGGCCTTGGGTAAATCTATAAACTGGAGCTGCTCTCTGACTTATTGGCTATTTTTAAAGCAACAAGTCAGAGAGCAAGACAAATTTTATATTTTTTTCACTTACAACTTAGGCCGGTGTCTCCAACAACGGCCTTAGGTATATCTATAAACTGGAGCTACTCTCTGACTTGTTGGCTATTTTTAAAGCCAACAAGTCAGAGAGCAAGACAAATTTTGTATTTTTTTCACCTACAACTTAGGCCGTTGTCTCCAACAACGGCCTTCGGGTATATCTATAAACTGGAGCTGCTCTCTGACTTGTTGACTATTTTTAAAGACAACAAGTCAGAGAGCAAGACAAATTTTGTATATTTTTCACCTAGAACTTAGGCCGTTGTCTTCAACAACAGTCTTGGGTATATCTATAAACTGGAGCTGCTCTCTGACTTGTTGGCTATTTTTAAAGCCAACAAGTCAGAGAGCAAGACAAATTTTGTATATTTTTTACCTAAAACTTAGGCCGTTGTCTCCGACAACGGCCTTGGGTATATCTATAAACTGGAGCTGCTCTCTGACTTGTTGGCTATTTTTAAAGCAACAAGTCTGAGAGCAAGACAAATTTTGTATATTTTTCACCTAGAACTTAGGCCGTTGTCTCTAACAACGGCCTTGGGTATAGACAATAAAGTGGAACTGCTCTCTGACTTGTTGCTTTAAAATTCTATTACCTAGGCCGTTGTTTGGCGTCACGGCTTTGGTTTAAAAAAAAAATCTACATTTATACAGAGCAGCTGAAGCTGCTACACTTGAAAATATCACCAAATTCCGAACACTTTGCCATCACCTACATTCTCCGACTAAATTCATATCTACAACCGCCAAAGTTACCCACCATAATTGACTATCAGAAATTAATAACAACAACATCAACTACACTTACACTTAAAAACCACATTTTCCAATAATTAGTTACAACAGGTTAAAACCCACAAAATCAATAAATAAAAATTACAACCTCCAAAATGAATTGGCTAAGGACCAGGCGTGTAATGCTGTGGTGCTCACCTTTTTCGAGCAGGGTTTCGGCGCCGCAATGTGGTTGGCGAGTCGGGAATTTGTTCAGATCCTCCCTCCTCTTGTTGTACATCTTCGACAACCCTCTCCCCACTCTCTTCATCCTGCGCTTGTTCGTGAGATGGATGTGAAGTTGAAGCTTGTCGTTCTCTGATCTCACGGTCCCGTTGCCCCATCAATGCAGCTGGCCTACCCCTTACACTTTTACGTCGACCCCCCCTCGGTCCGTGTAATGCTCGATCCAAACGTTCGGCCGCTCCCAAAGCATCCATATTGCTACGGCATGAAGAGAGCATCCTCTGAGTGAAACTCTTCATAGCCGTGCCCATATTACTTTTTAGTACCTCCGCGCATTCTTTTGCCATGTCCATCGCGTTATCAATCTAAATCAGAAAAAACCAACAAAAATAATTACACAAATTCAATAATTTAAAGAATTCATGAACTTCACGTATAATGAACATTAAAATAAATATGAAGATTAAAGTTATCACTATACGTATAGCTGTGGCCTTCGGTTGGAACATGGGTTGTGAACTGGAATATGCGGGTAATAGTTCAATCTCCCTCTCCTCAATTTCTCGTTGAATACCAGCAGGTAGTACTGTATCGGGAGAGATGTACAAACGTGTATATTGTCAGAACCAAGTCATGTACTTTCCTTGCACTCTTCCATCGTACTCTGGAACATTGACGAGGACAAGTTCAAACCGTCGCTCGTTCCATTCTGCAACGTGAACACGATGGTAATCTGCCCAATCATGAGTAGGCATGCGGCCGGTACTCCTAACAGCGTGTAACTCATGATCGTATAGGTTTGCGCAGCTTGGGGGACTATCTTGTTGAAGATTGAACTGACGAAGGACTCTCTCCGGTCGCAGATGCTCCACTATACTGAAGTTGATGAGGGAAGCCGTCGTCAGCCACAACTGCAAACCGGTGGTGCATATTGGCGGTAGTCTTCCCACCCGCTCGGGTGTATACGGTGCCCAAATCACGAACTCTTCATGTAGTTGGTCGAGCTCGTCTCTGTAGTACGTTATTACACCCTTGGGGTTGTCTTTGTAACTCCTTGTACCAGCCCAATATACTCCTAATGGTGCTAACATAGCAGGATCTTCAGGTTGGGCCATCCAACCATCCTTGGGTCTCCTAATGCAGGGATGACCCAAGTGCAGTCGCTCCTAGGACCAAATCTGTAACAAAACAATCGGTCTGGTCATTTCTGATGATTCTAGCGCTACATGACACAACGCCCTGCATAGCATTGCCAATGCGTAGCTTCCCCAGCTGTACCGGCCAGCTAAGCCTAGGTCGGCGAGCAATCGTAGGTACATGAGGTGCACCGTATTGCCCGATGAGTTAGGCAATAGAACCCCTCCGATCACCATTAGAATATAGGCTCTGGTGTAGGACTGTACATAGTCGTCGGACGATTCGTTGGTCAGCGTCCCATCAAAACATCCCTTCAACCAAGATAATCGGATTGATTGTCCTTGGAAAATGGTATCATCTTCCGCCGCCGACTCATCAAACTCTGTACCGAGCAGTTCGTTGCACATCTCTATTTTATCAAAGTTAATATTACCCGTCACGGCCAACCCATCTATTGGAAGATCGGATATCATCGCTATATCCTGTAGCGACACCATCATCTCTCCGACCGGTAGATGGAACGTGTGCGACTCTGGCCTCCAGCGCTCCACGAGTGCCGAGAAAAGTGCTCGGTCGAGTTTAACATTCCCCATCATGCTGATTCCATAGAAACCGGCCGCTACAAGGTGCTCGACAATACGTGGATGCACCTTCATGGTCTCGTGGGTGCGAAAATTACATCTGCGCGTTGTCCCACCCCACACTTCCATGGATCTGTGGCGATCTTGCAAGGTCAGTTCGCCGGGATTTATTGGTCCTGGACCACGACGTCCTGTCATCGAAGAGTATGCACCAACCTACACGAACCAAAAAACATCATTATTATTAGTCTAAAATAAATATCACTAAATACAAAATTAGGGACAATACAAGTTATTAGTTCTCACATTCTCTGTGGAATGTTTTCCCCGTGCTTCCTGGGATGTCCTTTCCCTTCCGGTTCCCCTCGTTCTGGCCATTTCTCTGTAACAAAGTTTGCATATATGAAACTAATTACTCGCCGAAAATTACCAAATGTAAACCAACGAGATGAAAAAATTTCAAGAGTTCGCTTATACGCGTCAAAACAACACAAACGAGATGCAAAAATTCCTAAATTTCGCCGACAACTAGGGCACACCAAATACAAGCCAACGCAACTTGTAGAAGTGAGTTTCGACCCACGGTTTGAAATATACGCCCGTGTATCACTTTCACTCTTTAAAATAGAGCGGGAAGCGATACATTGACGTATCTCGCAAACCGTGGGTCAGAACTCGCAAATACAAGTTTCGTTGCGTTGTGAATGGTTAGACGAACCTACGTGCACCGTTTCGAATTTTTTCGACTTCGTTTAAACATTTTTGTATTGCGACCGTACTAAAAAAAATTCGAGGTATATTGAAGTATTTTCATATACGCGTAAAAACAACATAAACGAGATGCAAAAAATTCAAAAAATCCGACTTTGGATTGGGATCCCCGCACACAGGCCAACGCAACTAGTACATGGGAGTTCCGAACCACGGTTTGAAAGATACGACCGTGAAAACTAAGTGGACAGTGATACATAGACGTATCTCGCAAACCGCGGGTCGGAACTCGCATGTCCAGGTTGGTATGGCTTGTGAGTGGTGAGACCAACCTACTTGTAAAGTTTCGTTTTATTTGGACTTCGTTTAAGCTATTTTTACCTCATAACGTATTCCAAAAGTTCCGAGGTGGATTAAAGGTTTTTTTATATAGGCGTCAAAACAACAAAAATGATAAACTTATTTTCTAAATTTGGGCGTCACCTCTGGCACACCAAACACGAGCCGCCGGAACTTGCAGAGGTGAGTTTTGACTCTCGGTTTGAAAGATACGGCCGTGTATCACTTTATATCCGTTGTATTGAATTGAAATGATAAACGGATGTATCTCACAAATCGTGAGATGAAAATCGCCTCTACAAGTTCCGTTACCTTCTACGCGGCGAGTCCGACCTACTCGTACAAATTGAATTTTTTTCATCTCGTTTTTTTTTCATCTCCTATATTCCACCACTACAACTACCACTACATCTACGAAAATATCAACAAAATGTATACAACATACAAGATGAGAGATAATTATATACTCTCTAAATTATAGACTACACTACTACGCATAATACCAAAAAACCAACTCCAAAATTGAAAAAAAATCAAAAAATTCAAAGAGTTCATTATAGTAAATTGGGATTAAGAAAATACCTGGTTCAAAGAGAGAGTGATAGAGAGTTGGCGAAGATGTGAGAAGCCGCTGCACGCGGTTGTAGACAAAGGAAGACAATTTGTGCAAGGGTTTAGATGATTTGGGAATTTGGATGTGAAGTTAGGGTTTGCTGTATTGGGGAGAGGAAGAGAGAGATAGGGAGCTTTCCACAAAGGGCGGAGATCGAGAAGGCAAAGAAATCGATGCCAAAGGGGTTGGGAGAGTGAACTAGGGTTTGGGGATGGGTTTCGGGAACTCGAGAGAAAGAGAGATAGTGTTTGTGACGAAGTGAGGGAGATGAAGATCTGAGTATGTACAAGTGTTTGGAAAAACACTTGTACATACTTAGGCCGTTGTTCCCAACAACGGCCTAAGTTGAATTTTTTTTATAAAAAAACAACCTAGGCCGTTGTCCTAAACAACGGCCTAAGTGATTTTTTGGACAAAAAAAAAACTCCACGCCAAAAAAATGCTAAGTCCCAAACGTTTTTTGGGGTGAATTGACGAAATTACTCCTCCGCTTTTCACTTCGTTAGTGGGATGTTTAACGGGTCCAGATCTGATCCGCTGATCATGATCAAGGCTGATCGGACGGCTGAGATGGCTGTTTTCCAACTCGTTGAAAACGAACCCGTTTTCAGCTGAGCAAATCCCTATATATATATATATATATATATATATATATATATATATATATATATATATATATTGCAAACTCCAGAATTTAATGGAATGCCATGCTTTATCTGTTTCATATGCTTCATTGGTAGCATTTCTTGCAATATTTGTAATTTTGAAAGTAAATAATTTGCATAAATATCAGACATCTCACCCTGTTTCAAAGCAATTTCAAGTTGCATACAACAATTTTTTATGTCGTCGCCATCCAAGAAACTAACTGTGATGCAGTAAACAAGAAGTCAAATATAGATTCAAAAAATTGTATTTGTTCAAATCTATACTTCAATTGAGAAAGAGTCATATAAACTAAAACAAGAAAATAATCAGTTCTAAAATTTTCTTGAGCATATTATTGTTTTCTATCCGTATTAAGATTTCATCAAAATGTCTATTTCTAAAAGCCCCACGTTTTACAGAAAATCATGGCTCAATTTTTATTTCAAATGCAATTTCATTAGCTTCAGTCATAGTAGAAGTAAATCTATATTTCTCAATATTTTTTTAAAAATGAAACCAATCATGCCAAGTTTTTAATTGCAACATCAAAAAGAATATCTTTAGTCTGCAATTTTTTATTAACTAAGTTTATCTTGTGTAAAATTTCATGCCAAATATCAAACTTAAAAATTCACTTGATGCACATTTCTCAGCATCTTAACTCACTTTAAAATCATCAGAAATTTCTGTTAATTTATTTAAAATATGTTTCATAATATAGTAAATAGCTAAGAACACTCATTGAACCATTAATTAGCAAACATGAATTTAAAAGGTAAAAATAAAAAATCGAAAACCATTAATTAGCAAACATGAATTAAAAAGGTAAAAAATAAATAACCATTAATTAGTAAACTGGAATATAAAGTATTAAAAAAATTGCTCTTATTGAAAGTCAGAACTCAAGTCCTCCCGCTTAATAAATAGGTGCTTGATATGGAATAGAGAGAGTGGCGCAATCAGGGCCCTCAGATCTCCTCAAATCCTGCTTTCCTACGATCATCAGGTCTAGCATCAGGTTGGGCTTCAACCAGTTCAACCCCATGGATAAATGGGTCCAACCCGGTCCGTTAGGATCTCAGACCCGTTTACCCCTGTCTATAAATACCAGCACCCTCCTCACTTTCAAAGGTAATAAACTTTCCTCTACCTGAACCCTAGCTACTGTTGCTTTCTTAGTGACTGACTAGATCGTTGGAGAACCTGTCGCCGGGACTTCTCCGGGTATTTTTAGGCAGTGTGCAGGTACACAAGGCCGAGCCGAGCCACCATATCCAAACCAAGCTACTTCATCCAACCCAGACTACTAGATCCGAGCAGAGCGCCCGACCTCTACCTCTCCCCTGCTAATCTCAAGCCAGTTCTACACCCTATGATCGGATCGACGCCAATACCACAGCTTCATCTTCACAAATTACAAGAACTCACACCTGCTGCTTCCACACCCCAAAAACAAACAGCATCAGTACTTTAACATACAAAGCTAAAAAGCTGTTAGCATTCCTAATTTAAATATTAATTATTTAGAGTGTTACAATATATAATGCTTATAAATTTTTGTGCTCCTTATCTAAATTGGGCCTTGGGCGGTCGTCGAGTCCACCCTGGGCCATGGCTGGCCAGGCAAGTTCAAACTAGCTGAACAAAAACAAGATTACTCGCACGCTCGTGCTTCCTATGAATAGACTAGTCAAGACAAGCAGAACGAAAACCTT
The DNA here is from genome assembly GCA_017893485.1 of Hemerocallis citrina. Taxonomy (NCBI): domain Eukaryota; kingdom Viridiplantae; phylum Streptophyta; class Magnoliopsida; order Asparagales; family Asphodelaceae; genus Hemerocallis; species Hemerocallis citrina. Next base: position 192,677,628 of record CM030360.1, on the reverse strand, counting down.
CCGTCACCATTCTAAAATCCGCCACGTCACCTTTTCCACCCATACGTTCCTTCCTCGAACCTCCCCTCCCCTCCCCATCCAGAACCTACGTTCGCACCCACAATTGGTGGAGCCCACTTTCTTTCCACAACTTTACAAATCCAACCATCAAAGTATGGCTGTTTCACTATCAACCCCCGCACACTCCCGCTCCTATAAATACCACCCCATCCCCCTACTCAAAAAAACTTACCTCACACATATACAGCATGTCCATGTCCGCAACCAATGAATGGGCTCAACTCTACACTTCCGACCCAACCGGGCCGGGACTGGCCCAGAGCCCGCCCAGTCCGGTACACAATATCGGGGGCCGGGTAGGGAAATCGGCCAGGAAACGGACCCGGGCATCTAGGCGGGCCCCTACTACACTGCTGAACACTGACCCAACCAACTTCCGGGCCATGGTTCAGCAGTTCACGGGCGCGCCTACTGGGCCGTATACGGGCCCAAATGGACCCGTTATGAATTTCGGGTACGGTGACCAGATGCAGCAGCAGCAGCAGCAGATGGCGGCGCCAGCTGTGATGATGGGGCAGTACCAGGGGCAGAGGGTGAGTTTGCCGGGGGGTAGTGGACCTAATGGGAATGCGGGGTTTTTGCAAGGGTTTAATAGTAATAGTGGTGGTGGTGGTGTTGAGGGTGGAAATGCAAATACTGGGTTTTTTATGGAGGGGATGAACATGATGATGGGATCAGGTGGTAATTATAACGAGAGGGTTAATGCCAATGGTGGGTATTTTTTGTAAAGGAAGGCAGGGAAAGAAAGGGTAGTTTTCTTTTGTAAATTATATTGTTGTTTTTTTTTTATGAATAAATTATATTGTTGTTGACAAAGAAAATAAGTAAGTACGTCCGGTGTTTGTTGCAAAAAGTTGTTTTTTTAATATATTTTGGTCTCTTTTTATTTGCAAACAAGTTGTCAGTCTCAAGATTCGTGGAGGATATATAAGAGGGAATGCAGAGGGAGTCATGAGTTGTATTGGTACACATTTTATTACTATGCAGTATATCATATTTTGATCAAAGAAAAGAAAGGAAAGCAACAAAACAAATGTATCATCGTATTTGTGTGTGTTCTGATAAGATGTGTATGTATTGTTGATCTAGTATATTAGATCTAGTATTTCAATTTCTAAGAAAATGACATTGCATAGTTGCGCATTTATAGAAAAGACAGGTTTGGTGTGAACATGTAGTTGTAGACTTGGGAGGTGGATAAGATCGATCGATGCATATTGTAGTGGGGATTTTGCCTCTTTAATTACAAAAACGTTGAATTGTGGGCTTAATTACTAGCTTAAAAAATGAACGTGCTTGAAAGAGAAAGGGTTGTGCAGTGGTTTATAGTTAGGCATGAGAGGTACATGACTGATTAGGACAGGTGTGATGAATTTGAACGTAAAGACATATAGTATATATATGTGTGTGGAGCCCATTTTGACTCACGATGGCTGTAAATTCAAGTTATCGTTCATGCTTTGATTTTGATTCTTTGAATTGTTTACTTCTGGGTTTGGTGAGATATGGATGGTTCAGTGGTAGACCAGAATTTTTTGAATAATTTCAGTTTCAACCTCTCTCTCTCTCTCGCTCTCTGTATGTGGATTAGCAGCAAGCTATTCCTACTTCCATCACTTTGCATGTTTTTACCCAACAATAAGATGGAATAAGCTGCAAAATAACGAGAGGCAATTCCTCCTTCAAACAAAAGAATCAAAACCTTCCACGTTCCATTCTGGCAGACTGTACTTTCCTATTAGTTCATGAGAATTGAACACCCATATTCCCCTGTTACATGAAATACATACGCCAAAAGAAATAAATGAACCAAAAATCTAGGGCTCATATATATGCTCATCAGAGAATATTTATATGTACTTGCAAACGTTTGAATCTTTCGTCATAATTAGCACGACTCATTAGAATCTGATGTTGTTTGTTTTTGGGGGTGTGGGGCAACATGTAGTAGTTCTTGTAATTTGAAAAACGGAAGACGCGGTACTGATGCTGATCCCATCCTTGACTGTAGGACCAGCTCGGGAGTAGCAGGAGAGAGGTAAAGACCGGGGGATCGGCTCGGATCTAGTAGCTCGGCTCGGATCTTTTAGGCTTGGTTCGGTCTTTTGTACCTGCACACTGCTTAGAAACACCGGGAAAAGTCCCGGCGATAGGCCCTCCGACGATGTAGTCAGTCTCTGAGAAAGCAACAGTAGCTAGGGTTCAGGTGGGGAAAGATTTATTACCTTTCAAAGTGAGGAGGAGATCTGATATTTATAGGCCAGGGAAAACGGGTTTGAGGTCCTAGCCAGCCGGGTTGGACCCATTTGCCCATGGGCTTGAGCCGGGTGGGGTCCGCTGAGTTTGTTAGCCCTGATGAACATAGGAAAGCGGGATCTGAGGAGATCTGAGGGCCCTGATTGTGCCTTGCACATCATAAGACCCCCACTCTAATAGGGCTGTGTAAAACCAGTGGTGGAGGAGTAGTCTGGCTCTATGGGAAAAAGCGGAAAAGAGTTTTTGGCGGTGTTTTTTGGGTCGGCTCCGAGTCCTGGCGGTTGAACACGAGGTGCTACTACCGAGTGCCGACGACCAAGCACTGGTGATTTCACCGAGCATCGAGGCTAAGGGGTCGGCTCGGAGAGTCGGGGGGTCAGGTGCTTCGGTTTGAGAAGGCTACCCTGTACCCGGGACTGCCTCCATTTGCTGAGGTAAGGGTGTTGGCTCGAAGTGTCGAGGTAGGGGGAGATCGTCGAGCTCGGTTGCCGTGGCTTGAGGAAGTTACCGCTGTGCTTGAGATCACTTCCCAGCGTCGAGGCTTAGGGGGTCGGCTCGGAGCGTCGAGCTTAGTTGCCATAGCTTGAGGATGCTTCCCCTGTGCTCGAGATCATTACCGAATGTCGAGTCTTAGGGGGTCGGCAAGAGCGTTGAGCTCAAGAAACTTAGCTTTGAGAGAGCAACACTTGTGCTCGATATCACTTCCGAGCGTCGAGGCTTAGGGGGATGGTACAGAGTGTCGAGCTCAGTTGCCATAGCTTGAGAAAGCTACCCTGTGCTCGAGATCACTGCCCCGCGACGAGGCTTAGGGGGTCGGTACAGAGCGTCGAGCTCAGGCAACTTAGCATTGAGAAAGCTACCCCTGTGCTCGAGATCACCGCCGAGCGTTGAGGTTTAAAGGGTCGGCACAGAGCGTCGAACTTAGTTGCCATAGCTTGAGAAAGCTACCCCTGTGCTCAAGATCACTGTCGAGCATCGAGGTTTAGGGGGTCAGCACAGAGCGTCGAGCTTAGTTGCCATAGCTTGAGAAAGCAACCCCTGTGCTCGAGATCGCTGCCGAGCGTTGAGGCTTAGAGGGTTGGCACAGAGTGTCAATCTCAGGCGACTTAGCTTTTAGAAAGCTACCCCTGTGCTCCAGATCACTGCCGAGCGTCGAGGCTTAGGGGGTCGGCACGGAGCCTCAAGTTCAAGCGACTTAGCTTTGAGAAAGCTACCCCTGTGCTCGAGATCACTGTCGAGCATCGAGGTCTAGGGGGTCGGTACAGAGCGTCGAGCTCAGGCGATTTAGCTTTGAGAAAGCTACCCCTGTGCTCGAGATCACTGTCGAGCGTCGAGGCTTAGGGGGTTGGCACAGAGTGTCGAGCTCAGTTGTCATAGCTTGAGAAAGCTACCCCTGTGCTCGAGATCACTGCCGAGCGTTGATGCTTAGAGGGTCAGCATAGTGCGTCGAGATCAATTGCCATAGCTTGAGAAAGCTACCTATGTGCTTGAGATCACTGCCCAGCGTCGAGGCTTAGGGGGCCGGCAGAGAGCACCGAGCTCAAGCGACTTAGTTTTGAGAAAGCTACCCAGTGCTCAAGATCACTGCCGAGTGTCAAGGCCTATGGGGTTGGCACAGAGCGTCGAGATTAAGCTACTTAGATTTGAGAAAGTTTCGAGGCTTAGGGGGTCGGCACAGATCGTGAAGCTCAAGCGATTTAGCATGCAAAAGCTACCCCTGTGCTCGAGATCACTGTCGAGCGTCGAGGCTTAGGGGGTCGGCACAGATTGTCGAGCTCAGGAAACTCAGCTTTGACAAAGATACCCCTGTGCTCGAGATCACTTTCGAGCATCGAGGCTTAGGGGGTCGGTAGGGAGCGTCAATCTCAAGCGGCTTAGTTTTGAGAAAGCTACCACTGTGCTCGAGATCACTTCCGAGTGTCTAGGCTTATGGGGTCGGCACAGAGCATCGAGCTTAGGCGACTTAGCTTTGAGAAAGCTACCCCTGTGCTTGAGATCACTTCCGAGCGTCAAGGCTTATGGGGTCGGCACAGAGCGTCGAGCTCAAGCGACTTAGCTTTAAGGAAGCTACCCCTGTGCGATGTGTCCTGCTGATGTCATCTTCACGAAATTCTAGGAGCCATTTTGTGGATTTTGAGGAGCCGTTTTTGTGAGAATCGAGGAGCCGTTACTACGAGGATCGATGAGTCACAAGTTTTTTTATATATACACCCCAAGTCCTCTCCTCATTTCTTACTTTCTCTCTCTCTCTAGATCCCAGAGCTTCTCTCTCTAGAAGTTTTCCGTCATTGTCGACTAGCTTTCCGGCAATTTTTCGTGAGACTTCAATCAGGTTAGTACTTTTAATATGTCTAGGTCTTAGTCCGGCTTTTTAGTCTCTACCCCCGGTAGTGGCACTCTCACGGGTCTTTCAGATTCTTCTTCTTGGGAAAGAGACGAGAACATCTATGTTGTGCAGCCGCTCCGCACTCGCAAGCTGTTCGTGGTGGAGAGCATTGATTCGGATGAGGGGGAGCATCTGGTCGAGAATGTCAATGATGAGGATGAAGAGGTGCAATCTGCCGAAGGATCCAGTGTTGAGGAGGTACCGGTCGAGGGGATGGATTCTTCGTCGATGGCCTCAGTCCTCGAGCCCCTGGCCACCCCTTTGCCTGAAAAAGCTCCCAAGGTTCGGAAGAGGAGGATGAAGTGGACCATGCCTAGTATCCCTGACGAGACGATCGCTCATCGGAGGCTGGAGGTCCCATTTCTTTCGCAGCCGTTATCGATCAGGACGTATCCGGACGATGTTGAGGACTGGGTCCACTACGGGGTACAACCTTCCTCGCCAAGTGGCATAAAGACCAAGATGGACAGTACTCCAACTGTGTTGAAAGAGGTTGACCTGTCGCTGATTCGCGCGAGCTACTTCATTGGGAGGGAGTTCGAGTTGATGGTTCCCAATGCCGGCTTTCGTCCTACCGATCCCTTGGCCCCATAGTACTGCATCTTCCCCATGGATGCGTTTTCTTCCGGACTAAGGCTGCCCATCCACCCTTTCATCCGAGAGATACTGAATTGGGCCTCGTTATGCCCGATGCAGTATGGCCCCAACTCGTGGAAGCAGATGGTGAGCTTCGTCTTGCTGTGCGAGGAGAGGAGGGTTCCGCTGAGGCTAAACGTCTTCTGAGCCATGTTAGGCATGTGCTCGTCCGGCAAGTTTGAGGGAATTTACTACGTGTCGCCTCGGAACGGGGGGAAGGTCGTGCATGGCCACCCTTACTCGATAAAGGAGTGGAGAAGAAGTACTTCGTTGTAAGGAGCAAAGAACCATGGGAGATCCCGACCAGATGGAACTTTTACAAGCCTAACTTCAACGGCCTTAAGAAGGGTGACCTTTCGGCTGAGGAGTGGGCGTATGTCGAGCGTCTTCAAAAGAGTAACAACATAAGTTGGTCGAAGGTGATAGAAAGTCACATCGCCCGCGTCAGACTGAGCCCTGCCCCGTCCTGTATGTTTTTTGTTTGTTCCTTTCTTTGTAATTTTCTTTTGTGCTCATCGCTTTTTAATGGACTTTCGTGCAGAGATGGATGCGAAATCAATCAAGGAGAGGAGGCTCGCATTGAAAAGGCAAAAGGCGGAGCAGGCCGAGAAGGGAAAGCAAGTGGGGACTGTTCCCAAGCACCTCCCCAGGGTCAGTTGGAGCCTAGGACTAAGAGGGTGAGGTCCAGCCAGACCCGAGAGACCTCGGTCGTTCCTAGCTCCAGTGCCTTGAAGGTAACAAAGGTCAAGCAGGGTGGTGTTCCCCCTATTCGCACCGATGCCCAGACTTTGGTCGGGAAAGAGGGGCTCCAGCCATGGGCCCATGACTGGGCCATTCAAAAGGCGGACACCTTGACGGAGGGTCCCAATGCTGTTGAATTCGTGGAAAAAATGGTCACGCCTCGCGATCGGCAGAACATGAGTGCCGACACCTTTGAGTCGGCCTACATGAGGTGGGCCCAAGCGAGCGTGCAGGTAAGTTTTGTAGGTGATACCAAGTATTTCTGTGGCCGCTCCATTTGCTAATCGTTTTACTTCGGCTGCAGGCCTGTTTGTCTAGCGCTTAGGTGATGAGGCTCCACGACTAGGAGCTGAGGCATGAGAGAAACCATGCACACCACTTCCAGCGTGAGATGAAAGATCTCAAGCTGGCTTTGGATGCTTCCCAGAAGCGAGAGCAGGCCCTGAAGAGTGAGCTGGCCTCGATGGCCGAAGAGGGGCTACGGAAGGAGACCACACTGAAAATGGTGTTCGAGGTGGAAAAGGGGATGCTCACTTTGAAGGCCCAAGACATGGTCATTGAGGCCCAGAACAAGGTGTATGATCGGGCGCTGGGCCATGTCAAACACTTCTACCCGAACGTGGACCTGGCGGGCTTCGACTATGATATGGAGATCCCCGAGCTATCGAAGACCCCCGGGGGCGATGCTCAAGTCAAAGGGGAGACTAGAGGCGGAGCTACCGGAGTTGACTCGATCGTTGATCCGATTGCTGATCCTGTCATCGCTGCCGACGTCGAGGTAGAGGTTGGCAATAAGTAGTTGTTTTTCCCCTTTTATTTCCTTCCTTGAAATTGTATTTGCCAAAGATGGATTGGCCACCGCAATATTTTTGTAAAGCGCTCTAATTTATAACAAGGAGTTTTTGTTTGGCCAAGTGTTTTAACTTCGACTTTGGTTTTGATTTTGGAATTGTCTTCTTTGCCCGACCGATCCTTCTGACTTGTAATATTTTTGAGATTAGAAGTTAGGAACTATTGGCCTTGGAATGATTTTTGTTTCACGTCTGTCAGATATCGGCCTCCCTCATCGAGTCGAATCCTCGACGATCTGAGGTGACATGGCTTCGGAGCAAGATTAAAGTATTAGAGTCCAGCCTTGCCCGGTATCGGAAGGAAGCTCGTGATCACGATGTAGCTTTGCGCTACTTCTGAAACAAGTCGAAGGAGCTGAGTGTGGAGGCAGCTCATTTGTATAAGGCAATAGTCGACCGCGACCTGGGGAGTGTTGGCCTTGGGTTTTCCATGTCAAGTGCCTCGATTTAGCGGCCTACTTTGAAGTCATTCCTTCGTTAGGTCATTGTGGAGAAAGAGATCGAGATTCAACGTTATATGATGATGTTGGGGCTGTCGGGAGCCACATCGGTCTCCTCGGGGGGTGGGCGCTCCCCGGGCGGTGAGCCGTCGTCGTTTCGGCAGTTGGAATATGTGAGGCCGGGCGAAGCTCAAAGCTCTGTGGCTGGTGTATCTACTTTGGCTGCTCCTAGGGATTTTGGTGGCCAGGTCACTGCCGAGCATCGAGCGTTGCTCCGTTTGTGAATGCCGAATGTTGAGCTTCCATGCTTGTGAAAACCCATGCAGCTTGAGAAAGCTGGGGTGTGCCGAAAGCATCAAAATTTGCACGAAAATGAAAAAAAGAAGGGAAGAAACAAAGATTACAACTTTTATTTATACAAAAAGGAGGGGCACGTGGTGCCGATTACATAAGTTTCGGTTATAAAAGGAGTTTAGTCCTCCCCTTCGAGGAACTTGATGAGGTGCTCCGTGTTCCACGGCCTCTTCACTATTCTGCCCCCCAGGCCTGCGAGTCGGTATGTGCCGGGGCGTATTACTTCGAAGACCTTATATGGGATCTCCCAGTTGGGGGCTAGCTTTCTCTTTTTACTGGGATCGGATACTGACAGCTTTCTGAGCACGAGGTCACCTTGCTTGATGTCGGTGGGGCGTACCTTCTTGTTATAAAATCTCTCGACCCGCTGTGCCTCGGGTGAATTATCCAATCACTTCTTCAGGCCGTCAGGGATTTGACGGTTCGCATTTTCGGCCTGGCCATTCGATTGAGGATGACATATCGATGAGAAGCGCCGCTGGACACCGACGTCTTCGCAGAATTGTCAAAAGTTCTTGCCCGAAAACTGGGTCTCGTTGTCAGCTGTGGGATCCCGAACTGACAGATGACGTGCTTCCAGAAAAAATGTTAAGTTTGGTGTTTTGTGAACGTGGCCAGGGGCTCTGCCTCGTTCCACTTGGTGAAGTAGTTGATGGGCACCACCAGGAATTACCTTTGGCCCGTCGCTTTTGGGAAGGGGCTGACCAAGTCCATTCTCCACATAGCAAAGGGGGTCAGACTGGTCAGGGAGCAGAGGTTGTCTTGTGGAAGCCTTTTCACCGAGGAGAACTTTTGGCAAAGACCGCACCTTTTGAAAAGGTCTTAGGCATCTTGTAACATGGTCGGCCAGTAGTATGCGTGGTTTAGGGCTTTTCTATTGAGCGACCTACTCCTCATGTGACACCCCCCGATTCCTTCATGCAGTTCCTTCAGAGTGTATTTGGCCTCATCGGGGGCCAGGAAGCGAAGGTAGGGTCTGCCATCCGTTGTTGTGTATGAGCGCTTGAAGAGTGTCTCGTTGATTATGATGAACCTTTCTGAACAGACCCTGGTCATTCTTTCCTCGGCCCGCTCTTGAGGAAGCTCGCCTTCTGCCTGGAACTTTCGGATGGGATTCGTCCAGTTGTCTGGTTGAGGTTCGGTGGTGAGGCAGAAGGCTTTGGGGAGGTCGATGCTTGGCTTGAGGAGGACCTCGATTAGGAAGGTGTGGTCGAGGCCTTCAAAGGATGATGAGGCGAATTTTGACAAGGAATTGGCCTTGGCATTTTGCTCCCTGGGGATCCTTTCCACCGAGGAGAAGTCAAAGGACATCTAGAGCTACTGGACTACGGCTAAGTATCGGACCTTTCGAGCGTCACGAGCCTCATACTCCCCGGGGATCTGGTTGACCATGAGCTGGGAGTCGCTAAAGGCCCTGATTTTCCTAACCCTGGCCTTGTGCGCCAGGGTGAGCCTTGCGATCATAGCCTCATATTTTGCCTCATTGTTAGAGGCTGGGAAGTTCAGGCGATGAGAACGCTGGAGAATGAAGTTGGCGGTACCTTTGAGGATGACGCTCGCACCACTCCCCACCTCCCAAGACGAGCCGTCAACATAAACTTCCTAAACCGGATCTGCCTCTTGGACGTCGGATGGCTTGGAGATAGTGCACTTCGTGATGAATTCGGTGAGGGCCTGTCCTGGGCTGGTAGCCGATGTCGTACTGGCTATGTTCGATTGACCACTTGACTAAGCGGTCGGAACTCTTGGGCTTGTGGAGCACGACCTTGAGAGGCTGGTCCGTAAGGACCTGGATCGAGTGGGCCTGAAAATAAGGACGAAGTTTTCTCGTGCTCATGACCAGGGCGTAGGCAACTTTCTCCATCTTTGCGTATCGGGTTTCAGCCGAGAGTAGGACTTTGCTCACATAGTAGAAAGACTTCTAAACTCCGTCGTCTTCCCGGACGAGCACAACACTGAGTGTGTTTTTCGAGGCTGAGAGGTATAGCAAGGGGGGTTCGCCCGTTCGGGTTTGCTCAGAAGTGGGGGGTTAGCGGGGTAAGACTTTAACTGGTCGAACGCCTGTTGCTGGGGGTCGCCCCATTCGAAGCCTTTCGCTCCCCGTAGAGCCTTGAAGAAGGGGAGGGACTTCTCTCCAGACTTAGAGAGGAAGCGGCTGATGGCCGCTAGTCTTCCTGTGAGCCATTGAACATTCTTAATTTGGGAAGGGCCATGTCGATTATGGCCTGGATCTTCTCGGGATTTGCCTCTATGCCGCGCTGGCTAATGACGAACCCGAGAAATTTCCTTGAGGATACGCCGAAGGCACACTTGGCGGAATTGAGCCTTATGTTGTGGGACCGAAGGATGCCAAAGGCTTCCTCGAGGTCGGCGACATGGTCCTGCCCTCGTTGGCTTTTGACGAGTATGTCGTCGACGTATACCTCCATATTACGACCGATCTGCTTTGAAAATTTGGTTGACAAGTCTTTGGTAGGTGGCTCCGGTGTTTTTAAGCCCGAAGGGCATTACCCGGTAACAGTAAAGACCCTGGTTAGTGCGAAGGATGTTTGGGCGATGTCCGGAGGGAACATCCGGATTTGATAATATCCTGAAAAGGCATCCATGAAGGTCAGTAGCTCATCACCCGACGTTGCGTTGATAAGAGCGTCGATGCTCGGGAGGGGGAAAGGATCTTTGGGGCACACCTTGTTCAGGTCCATAAAGTCTATGAAGATCCTCCGGCTCCCACTGACCTTCTTCACCATTACGACATTAGCCAGCCACTCGGGAGAGTTGACCTCTTGAATGAACCGAGCGGACAATAGTTTCTCCACCTCCACTTTTACTGCTTGTTGCCTCTCCGGGGAAAACTTGCGTCGCTTCTGATGGATCGGCTTGGAGCCCGGGGCGACGCTTAGCCTGTGCATGATCAGGTCTTCGAAAATTCCGGGCATGTCGGACAAGGTCCAAGAGAAGAGGTCGATATTGCGGGGACAAAGTCAATTAGGCCTGTCGAGGGAAAGGGAGCGGCTCACGCGCAACCACTTAGACTTGTCTTCTAACTCGAATGAGACCTCCTCCAATTTGTCTGCAGGTTCTGACTCGGGCTGGTTTCTTTCAAGCGGAAGCTCGACTGCGTCAAGGGGGAACACCCCGCCTCCGACTGCGGTCATGTAGCACGAACGTGCAAACTCCTGATTCCCTCGGATAATGTCGACCCCGAGGTCAATGGGGAACTTCAACTTCAGGTCGTAGGTCGAGGGGACGGCCTGGAACGAGCAAAGTCCGGGCCGACCGAGGATGGCGTTGTATGCCACCTTGACATTGACCACCATGAAGTCCATTGATTCGGTCCGTATGATGGGGGTAGTGCCGGCTGTTACATCCAGCGTCACGATCCATTCAATTTGCACTGGGATGCCCGAGAACCCGTGCAGGGTGTACCAGGTCGGCTTTAGCTTATCCCGAGGGGGCTTGAGGTTTTTAAATGATTCAAAGAAGAGGATGTTAGTTGAGCTTCCGTTGTCCATGAGAATTCGGCGGACTTCTAAGTTTGCCATGCCTAGGCTGATGACGAGGGCATCGCAGTGCGGGAGCCGGACTCCCTCCAGGTCTTCTCCGAAGTAGGAGACTGGCCGTTGCTAAATCTGGGGGGAGGGATGATCTCGAACAGAGTTAACCTCTCGGACGAAGGCTTTATGGGACGTATTGGATTCCCCTCCCATGGGTCCACCATGGACGCAGTGTAGGATGGCCTGCCCTCCGGTCTCCTCGGGCTCGGGGTCCCGTTCGGGTCGCCGGTTGATCGTTCGAGGGGGATGCGAAGGCCTCGGATTCCTTGGATCCCTCCGATCTCTTGGGTTATCCCGGGTGAACTCCCTCCGGTACCCTCGTTGGATGAGGGCCTCGATCTCGTTTTTAAGGACCCAGCAGTTGTCCGTCTCGTACCCATTGTCTCGGTGGAAGCGGCAGTAGAATCTCTGATCCTGCTTCTTGTTGTTGCTCAGTCGGGGAGGGAGTCGGACAATCCCTTTATCCTCGATCTATATCAGGATTGCTGATACGTTCTGGGTCAGGGGTGTATACTGTTCAAAACGGGGGACCAGAGGAATTCTTTTCAGACTGGCTGCTTCTTTTGTGGATTTCTTGATAGGCTCAGCATCGTCTGCCTTGCGCTTCCCCTTGGTTGTAGCTTCTTTGGTGCCCTCACGGTGTAGGACATCTTCTGCTCTTCCGCCCGAATGTACTTCTCGACCATGTTGAGCAGGTCGGGGAAGTCGATGGGTGGTTTCTTGGCCAAGGAGGCTTTGAGCTGGTCGTGGCAAACATTTTGTCTGAAAGCTACGAAGGCGACGCCCGCGTCAAGAGAGGAGACAGACCTCGTCTCGGTGGTGAACCACCGAACGAACTCGCGGAGTGACTCCCCTTCCTTCTGTCTGAGGTCCAGAAGGGATGCGCTCTTCTTTTTGTCCTTCCTGCTGGTGACGAAGTGGGCTAGAAAATTTGCTTCTAATTGGTCGAACGAGCATACCGAACTGGAGAGGAGCTTCGAGAACCATTCCTGAGCCGGGCCACGCAGTGTGGCAGGGAAAGCGCGGCATAGGAGAGGATCCCATGCGCTGTGAATCAGCATGAGGGTTTTGAACCATTCCATATGATCAGCGGGATCACCCTTGTCGTTGTATGTCTCAAATTTGGGAGGCCTGAAATTTCTGGGGATTTCGGTTTCCAAGATTTGAGTGGAAATGGAGGTCGGGTCGGCCTATAACCATGGCCTGGTATCGGCCCGCTCTCGTCGAGATGGGCGAGGCGGTTCTCCATCTCTCGGAGGCATCGAAGGACGACGTCTTCTTGTTCAAGCAGGCGGGTCGATCCGTGGGATTCGTCACCCCGGGCTTCTGGCTGAGGGATGGAGTCGTTGCGCGGCTCGATCCTAGGACCGCCTCAGATTGCCTGGAGGACCTCGTCCCTAAAATTCTGAAACTCGGCCATCGTGACTGGGGCTTGCCCCACCGGATCACGTGATGGTTGAGGTCCTCGGGGCAAGCAGCTGTGTCTCGGCTTCCATTCTGGGGTCGGCTGCTTGCTGTGGTTCGGGACCGAGTTGGAAGCGGCCCCTCCCCTGGTTCGATTGGCCTGTCGATTTTGGATGAAGCGTCGCAAGTCAGTTGCGACTGAGAGAGAAGCACCTGGTCCGAGTCTGGTTGCGCCATTGATCCACGGTTGATTAGAGCCCTGGGGATTTGCGCGGCTGTGATGGGGAAGAGGATCAGGACGACGTCCGGAGGTGATGGCCCTCCTTGCTTTGGGAGCCATGAAGGAGCTCGGACTTGAGATGATGTCTCTAGCTGGGATTGGACTGGCGTCAGTACCTAAAGTTTCCCATAGACGGCGCTAACCTGATGCTGTTTGTTTTTTAGGTGTGGGAGCAACAGGTGTGAGTTCTTGAAATTTGTGAAGCTGAAGACGCGGTACTGGCGTTGTTCCTACCCTCGGCTGTAGGACCAGCTCGGGAGTAGCAGGAGAGAGGTAGAGACCGGGGGATCGGCTCGGATCTTTGAGGCTCGGTTCAATCTCTTGTACTTGCATACTGCCTAGAAACACCGGGAGAAGTTCCGATGACAGACCCTCCGATAATCTAGCCAGTCACTGAGAAAGCAACAGTAGCCAGCGTTTAGGTGGGAAAAGATTTATTACCTTCAAAGTGAGGAGGGGATCTAGTATTTATAGGCCAGGAAAAACGGATCTGAGGTCCTAGCGGGCCGAGTAGGAGCCGGGTGGGGCCCGCTGAGTTTGTTAGCCCTGATGATCATAGGAAAGCGGGATCCGAGGAGATCTGATGGTCCTGATTGCGCCATGCCATCTATTCCACATGAGAATCCATTTAAAAACAAAGAATAAAAGCTAGGTTAGGTTGCAAGCACAAACAACAACATGGTACAGAACCTGTAAATGGATTTTGCACCGACATATAGTCCAAAATCATACAGTCATACATCTTTAAAATGAAATTTAAAGCAAAAGGTAGGTGACATATAAGAACACAACGAATATATGAAACTGCAGATGATTCGTATTACATAGGGGCTGAGATAGATGCACGTGAACTGCTTGTTTCGCAAGGGATACAGGAAGATAATGTGTCTGCTTCAGGCCTGTGACAATTAAAATAATTTAAAAATATTGTAAAAATAATAGAGACGATGCTAGAAAGTATAAGAGACAAGAAAGTAGAGTATATCTTTTTATTCCCATCATTTCTTCAAGTCTATACAAACCTATTTATAGGCTTACAAAAGAAGTTGAAAGGACAAATATGGAGTAAATGGTGAGTGGAGAACATGGAGATCATGGGGTTAGTGGAGAAAATGGGATAATGGAGAGACATTCACATTAATTGATTTTTAACACTCCCCCTTGAATGTCTCGTAATTGTGGATAAGAATATGCCTCGATACTGCCTCATTAAAAACCTTACCAAGAAAACCCAATGGGACAAAACTTGGTGAAGGAAAAAAGAGTGCAGTGCATATCCTTTCTCCCCCTGAAAAGATCATCCTTTTAGATCTTTCAAACGACGCATCTCAATTATGTTTACCATCTTTTCAAATGTTGTCGTGGGTAGAGCCTTAGTGAACAAATCTGCTGGATTCTCACTTGACTTTATCTGCTGAACACTTATTTCACCCTTTTGTTGAAGATCATGAGTGTAGAAGAACTTTGGTGAGATTTGCTTCGTTTTATCACCTTTGATGTAGCCATCCTTTAGCTGAGCTATGCATGCTGTATTATCTTCAAATAAGGTTGTGGGATATCTTTATCGACTGAAAGGCCACACATTCTCCGGATATATTGAGATATCGACCTCAACCAAACACATTCATGACTTGCCTCGTGGATTGCCAATATTTCTGCATGATTAGTTGAAGTTGCTACTAGTGTTTGCTTTGTAGAACGCCATGAAATTGTTGTTCCTCCGCAGGTGAACACATATCCTGATTGAGATCGGGCTTTATGTGGATCAGATAAATATCCTGCATCTGCATACCCAATTAAATATGATTTGGACAGGTTAGAATAATACAAGCCCATATCCATGGTCCTTCGAAGATATCTAAATATATGTTTCTAAATATATGTGTCACATCATTCCAATATCTTCGAGTTGGTGAGGAACTATATCTTGCCAATAAATTTACCGCAAAAGATATATCAGGACGTGTATTTTTAGCAAGATACATCAATGCTCCAATGGCACTAAGATATGGTACTTCAGGACCAAGTAGTTCTTCATGTTCCTCACGAGGTCTAAACACATCTTTATTAACATCTAATGACCTCACTACCATGGGAGTACTTAAGGGATGAGCTTTATCCATGTAAAACCTTTTAAGTACTTTTTCCAAATAAGTGGATTGATGCAAGAAAATCCCATCTTTCAAATGTTCAATTTGAATACCTAAACAATATCTTGTTTTTCCAAGGTCTTTCATTTCAAATTCTCTCTTTAAACATTGCACGACTTGTAATAACTCTTCAGGTGTTCCGATGATATTTAAATCATCAACATAAACAGTAATTATAACAAATTTTGATCCTAAACTTTTTATAAACACACATGGGCATATAGGATCATTATTATAATCCTCTTTTATTAAAAATTCACTCAGATGGTTATACCACATCCGTCCTAATTGTTTCAATCCATATAACGCTTTGTTTAACTTAACAGAGTAAATTTCCCGGAAATTATTATTATGTGCTTCTGGCACTTTAAATCCTTCAGGGATTTTCATATATATATCATGGTCTAACGAACCATACAAATAGGCCGTGACCACATCCATGAGACGCATTTCAAGTCTTTCATGCACTGCCAGACATATTAAATATCGAAATGTTATTGCATCCACCACAGGAGAATATGTCTCTTCATAATCAACACCAGGCATCTGGGTAAAACCTTGTGCGACAAGCCGTACTTTATATCTAGTAATCTCATTTCGTTCATTTCTTTTTCGTACAAATACGCATTTATAGCCTACTGTTTGATCTCTTTAGGTGTTCGGACTACAGGTCCAAAAACTCCTCATTTTTCAAACGAGTCTAATTCAGACTTAATTGCCTCTTTCCATTTTGGCCAATCATTTCTATTTCTACACTCTTCCACAGAGGTAGGTTCATGATCCTCGTTTTCATTTATGATATCGCGCGCTATATTATATACAAAAATATTGTCGACAATTATATTATTCCGGTCCCATCTTCTTCCCGTAATGACATAGTTAATCTAGATCTCTTCATTTTCATTAATTTCAGGTACCTGATTCTCTTCATTATTAACTATGTCAATGGTCTCTTCTAGAGAGACATCCTCGATTTGACAATCATGGCTATTTGCTCCTTTTATTTTTCGAGGATGTTTATCCTTGGAACCAAGTGGTCTACCACGCTTCAAGCGTGCCTTAGACTCACTAGCAATTATAGGTTGTCCTTCAGGGACATCAAATTTGACATGAGCATTTACAGCTGGAATATGAGATTTTGTTACTCTTTTGTGGTCAGTAAATGCGTCTGGCAGTTGATTTGAAATACCTTGCAAATGAATTATCCTTTGAATTTCTAATTCACTTTCTTTTGTTCGATGATCTAAACTTTTCAATGATAATTCATTCCATGAAATATCTTTTTCCAACTGTTTATTATCCCCCCTAATGTTGGGAATAGTAATTCATCAAAGTGATAATATGCAAATCTTGCAGTAAACAAATCTCCAGTCGTCGGTTCAATATACTTGATAATAGATGGAGATTCATACCCAACATATATTTTCGTCCTCCTTTGAGGTCCCATTTTTATGTGTTGTGGTGGATTAATTAGAACATATACTGCACATCCGAAAATTCGTAAATGGGAAATATTTGGTTCCTGACCATGAACCAATTGTAAGGGAGAATTATCATTATAGCTGGTTGGCCGGATGCGTATAAGTTGTGCTGCATGTAAAGCAGCATGTCCCTAGGCCCAAACGGGGAGATTTGATTTCATAAGAATTGGTCTAGTGTAACACCTCGAATTTGTAGAATATCGTAAGAACCCATTTTTATATTATATATTCCTGGAGTGGAGAGAACTTTTATTTGGTGTATATTTTATTTTAAATATTGATATTGGTATGGATATTTGTGGTAGATTGGTATTATTGATATATTGGAGCCATGAGTTGAGATTTTATGTGAATAAATATTGTTTATTTTATTTTATAATTTTGGGGGATTATTATAAGATAATTTTAATGTATTTTGTATTGTTCGTATTATTATAGAAAAGAGTTGGGGTTTATTTGTAATATTTTGGATTTGGAAGGCTTATACGTAAATATACCTTATTATTATTATTATTATTATATTATATTTTAAACCCCCCCCCCCCCCCCCCCCATTTCCTTCTTTCCTTCTTCCTTCTTCCTTTCCCGTTTCCTTCTCCCGACCAAACCGACCCATTCAGCCTCTCTCTCTCCCGCCCAAATCCACCCCATTTCTTTGTCGTTTTCAAATTAAACTGAGGGAATGACTAATTGAAGGATTCTCTACAACGTGGTAGCGTCGGTTTTTGGAGAGGGCTTTGGGAAGGTATACCCCATTTTATTTTCTTGTATAAAATTAAGTGTAGATAGTTTTTATTGAGTAGAAATATTATGATAGGGAGGTTTGGAGATGTTAGGAGTAGTAGAGGTGAGAAATTAGCATATTATTAAAGAGTTGGCAAGTTGTTAATAAATTAGGGTTTGTGAATTTGGAAAGAAAAATGGGTTCCATTGATGGTAGAAAAATTATTGGAGGGTGAAAAATGTTATAAGAGGATTAATGAGAAATTTTGGTAATTTTTATAGGCTGTAAGTTCAATTAAATTGAGTGAAATGGATTATAGGTGAAAAGTGCATGCCGGGTATTCGGTGAAATGCTCGAGTGAGATTTAGGTGAGAATTTGTTGGGTTCGGAGGTGTAATTGAGTTCTGTTGTTATTATTAACCCTAATTTGAGAGATTAGGAATAAGGGGATTAAAGAAATTAGAAAATATGAAAATTTCCTATTAGAAAGCCTTCGATCAATATGTGAGTTCTTGTATTGGGGTTCGAATTTGAAATCCGACGATGTAGCTCGCCTACTTATGTCATTTGTGACGTGTGGGTGACGATGTATTCGAATTTGGAGGTCTGTAGGTCCAGTTTTGAGTTTTAAGCTAATCGGTTCTATAATTTTCCAATTAGGTGGAAAAAGTTGAACTTCGACTGGCTACCGGGCGGACGTGGGATATCGTTTGCTCGATCCGTCAGGTGAGTATGTTGTATCTATAAATATTTTATATTGTGGCCAAATTTCGTGACTTTTTGATATATTTTGTAGAAGTTATGCAAAAAATTGATTTTCAATGAAAATACGGATTTTTAAGGGTCCGAAAATGGGTTTTTGAGATATTTAGTGAAATTAACTATTTTAAATATATAAAACCTATATTATGGGTTAATGTGATGTGTTGATGTATAAAAACTAAATATATTAAATTGTTTATGCATATTTTTACCCCGTGCATGTTTTGTGCATGTTTTTGGGTATATAGGCCGATATAGGTAATTTAGTATACGTGGAGCCTTGTGTATGAGCTAGCATGTTATGGATGGATGTTTTAAGATGTAATTAGACGAAATTAGTGATTGTGATCATGTTTTGAAAACCCGTGTATTTATAGTGCATGTTTTGTGCATGTTTTGGGACATATAGGCCCTTATAGGTGATTTTACTTACATGGAACATGATGTATGAGCTAGTATGCTATAACTGGATTTTATGAGATTTAATTAGAGGAAATAAGTGATTTTGACCCTTTTTTCTTCGAAACCCACATGTGTGGTGTACGTTTGTGATATATATATCATGATATTGATTCGTGATGTGATAATTGATGAAATTAGTAAGTGGGTATATGTTTACATTATAATTATATTCGAAGTGAATTAATGAGCAATAGTATGATATTATAATGTGATGAAGTATACATTTTAATACTTTTACGATATGGAATAACATAATGTAGTACTTTTATTAATGTTATAACTTGGCGTATGCCTATATATGATACAATGAGGTAATGAATAACATGGTATTCCTAATGTGGGATGTTATGGAAAACTAAATATTGTGGCGCATTAATATTACGCAATAATATGATATGATGGTTTTATCTGTTGAATGACAGGGTGTATACATAATGTGGTATAATGATACGATGATTAATATTGTGAGCACCGGATATGCATTAAATGGTAAGATAAAAGATAAGATGATATGTGCTAATAAAATATGTCATTAATTCACGTGATTAAAGTCGAGGTGGTGGCAATTATTGAATTCAAAGGTGCAATGCTTGTGTTGATAAAGTGAGATGGAAAGATTAAATGATTAATGCTAATAACAGATGGTTTTGTTGACCAGTACCTACAGCAATCCTGGGGGTTTGGGCTAGACCTCCTAACACCCAAGGACCGGCTTGGGGTAAGTGGACCCAAACTATGTTTGGGGTAAGTGGTTTTTATCGCCCAAGCTATCGGCTTGAAGCCCGGTTATTCCCTCAATGACAGCTGTCGAGAGGAAGTACCCAGTTTATCTGGGGTTAGTGGTTTTCCCTCTTGGCTTCGGCCGGGAGGAAGTACCCAGGTTACCTGGGGTCATTGATTTTCCCCTCTTGGCTTCTACTGGGAGGAAGTACCCAGGTTCTACTTGGGGTTAGTGGTTCCCTTGCCAGTTCGGCTAGGAGGAAGACGTAGCCTCGGACGAGTAAGACTCTGTGTGAGCATCGGGCCGCGTGTTTACTGGGCTGTCGGCTTTCAGTATATTGGGATACTGTGGCTCACTAGTCGACAAACTAATAAAATAACTAAGTGTAAATAAAAATATGAGAGTAAAGAAAGTGGAAAGTGAATTGTGAATGTGAAAGAAAGTGGTTGTGAATGAAATGATATGAAGGAATACGAGTGTATGTGGTTAGTTTAAAATGAAAAAGTAAAAGAGACGTGTGTTAATATGAATAGTATGAAGTAATTGTATTATGAAAGTGATGATTGAAGTAAAATACAGTATGTTATGAGTTGTTACACCTTGGAATTGTGTTGAGGAACTACCTGCCCGTTATTTCTGTGGAAATGGTGGGAACTACCTGCCTTGGCATAATTCGCAGGGTGAGTTGGCATGATATTGGTAATGATTAATGACAATTTCTGTTATTAGTGAAATTGATAATAAGATACATTACTTGTAAGAATGAGAAATTACTAAAGTGATATAACGGGTTGAGAATGAGTTATAAAACATGCTTTTGACGCAATAGGAATGAGTATTCAAATAAGTGATATGATAATGATGTGATGAACTGCAAGCAAGTTGCAATGTGCAATGAGATGTTGTGTTTGTGTTATGAGATATGAATGAATGTGACATTATGAGTATGAATGCATATGTTTATGATGTGATATGTGATGTTATTCAATAAAATAAGTACTTGTAATGAGAAGTTATGACGATGTAGATGGTATTGTTGTTTGTATGCGTGCGATGTATGTAATAAGAGAGTGGTTGTGAAAATGGTTATTAAAGAAAGTATGCCGCGATACAAGTTTGTGTACCTTGGAAGTGTGTCGGGGAACTACTTGCCTTGGCACAACCTCCAGGATGAATGAGTGAGTTGATAATATAATATAAGTAAATGAAGTGCATGGCTAAATAGAGATGAAGAAATGATGTAGTAACATCATGTGGTTTTATTCATATAAATAACAAAATGCTGTTATGACGATAATTGTGAAAAGACGACAATTCGTGTTAGGGAATTCAAATTGAAAAGTAATGGATTGTATGTGAATTCGTATTATGCGAATGTAAAATGAGGATATCTACGAGGTCGATGTGAAGTATATAGTGAAATGTGTGAAGTATGGGTAATTACATAATTGGATACAGATGTGATGAGTATTTTGATATAAAATCGTATTGGTGATGTTTTTATGTTCAGATTTCAAGTTGCATTATCTTAACTTGATGTTTGTAAGTTTAGTTTATTTTCTTTATACAATTTAATGTATTTATTAGATTAATGGTTATACTCACACCAGAAATGGCTAACCCCTATTATTTTCTGGGGGTTAGGGGGATCCCTCCTTGAGGGTGGACAACTCTAACTCTCCTGCAGGTTTGCTAGCATCCCGGTGAGGTAGTTATAGAGTTAGGAATTATATTTTGTTGAGATGATAGATTATTTATGTATTTAGTATATAAAGAAACATGAACAGTTGATGTATTATTTTGTGTTAAAGTGAACATATATAGATAGTGTTGTGATGAGGTAAGAAAGCCCGTACCCACCTCGTTGTGGAGTATTGGGTTCAGTGTTTGGTTTTTGGAAAGTTGTTCTTCAGTTTTTCTATTACTTATATAAGTTTTTAAAGGAAATTTATGGTTTTTAACTGATAATTGATATTATGTTATGAGTTTGGCCCCCAGAGCATGATATTTATATTGCTTGTGTGATTCTGCTTATTTTGGCCTGGGGAGCCTATGATTATATTGCCTGTGTTGTGAGCTACGGAATTTAGAGCAGAATTCCGTAAGCTTTTTGTATTTCGGGGCAGAAATTTCAGGGGAGACTCTGCCAAAATTTTATTTGAAATATATCTTAGTTTATATTTAAAGTGATATAGAAATTGAAAGAGTTGAATTTAGAGGTTTAGTTTAAAAAAAAAAATTGGGGTGTTACATCTAGCAATCCATTGGATCCGTTTTATAAATGATTCTGCCAAACCATTTTGAGGGTGAACATAGGCTACTGGATGTTCCACTTTTATCCCAATTGATATACAATAATTCATAAAAGATTGGGATGTAAATTCACTAGCATTATCAAGACGAATTGTCTTTATCGGATAATCAGGAAAATGTGTCTGCAACCGAATTATTTGTGCAAGTAATTTTGCAAAAGCCAAATAACGAGATGATAATAAACACATATGTGACCATCGAGTTGATGCGTCAATTAGAACCATAAAATACCGAAACGGTCCACACGGGGGATGAATCGGACCACATATATCACCATGATTCATTCTAAAAATGATAGTGATTCGTTCTTTATTTTGGCTGGTGAGGGCCTTGTAATTAACTTTCCTTTGGAACAAGCAACACAAGAAAATTCATGAGATTGAAAAATCTTCTGGTTTTTCAATGAATGACCACATGATTTCTCGATAATTTTTCGCATCATCGTTGAACCGGGATGACCTAACCGATCATGCCAAACCTTAAATATATCTGTAAACTTCTGGTTTACAGTATCAGTAAACTTCATATTTACAGTATTATATGATTCAACCATTCTTATAGTTGTACAATACAATTCGTCTTCAGAAAGCTGGTAATTTTTCTAACACACACTTTTTGCCCATCATAGTTGAGGTAATACAAAGATATTCAATATCTCTTTCATTCATAGTCTCAATATGATATCCATTTAGACGAATATATTTAAAACTTAATAAGTTCCTTTGAGACTTAGGCGAAAATAATGCATTTTCAATTATGAATTTTGTGCCTTCTGGCATTATAAAATTTGCTCTTCCGGGGCCTTCAATTATCTTTGCACAGCCTGATATGGAATTGACATGTGCTTGATCATTTCTCAGATTAGAAAAATATTTCTTATCTTTAAGAATGGTGTGTGTTAAAAGCCTATGGATTTTACCTAGTGATTAAATGTTGACACAGATAAGATATACTTTCCATGGTAGCCTTATTCCTACTAGGCCATGGGATTTATGATAGCCTTGTTCTCCTTGGATCAAATGCCCTTCGATCCAAGTAAACTTTGGACCATAAACAACAAAATGCCTATATTAGAAATATTAATTACTAATTGTTTCACTTTCAGATATGGATTGATTAAAGGAGTATTCAAACTATTTTTTTTTTCTTTCTTTCAAATCTTCAGGACATGATTAACAAGCATCAATATAATTTTCCTTCTCCAACTCCTAATACTATTTGACAAAATAGCCCACTCCATTGCTCTTTGGGTTAATGAGCTTTACTACAAGATAAATTAGGATGAATTTTCTGTTATGCTTCCTCAACATCATTCCAGAAAACAACCACAAACAAATAATTTTCATATACAGAGGCACTTAGGTAAAGTTTAAACTCCTACCTAACAAGAATATGCCTGAGATATGATGAAGCAATGGTGAGATATAAGCATTTAATTTCATTAAGGCTATAAACTAGGTAGACCAAGAAGGTACTATCTTTAGTGTTCTTACTGCGTTTCTGAATATTTGACATTTTGAAAACATATTGTCTAATGTTTTGCAATTTCATTAAACTAACATAATCCATGTTTTGTCAATTTTGCAGGATGAAACTAGGGCTCGTGAGAATCAGATGGATAATTTTAGAACATAACATCCAATTTTATCTAGTACTAGTATAATGGAAAATTTTAGAACATAACATCCAATTTTACCTAGTACTAGTATACATGATAAGAATGAGAAAAAAAGATTAGCAGGTGATACATATAAATTACAATTTGAGAAGTGATTAGGGCACTAACCCAAGCAACGAGTAGACAAAATGCGACTGGTGCCAATTGGTATAGTTCATTGGTTTAAGATAAGAGGCTTATCATCAACCTCAGAAACCAGGGAACACAAGTTCGGCACAATATTGACAGGATAGCCAAGAAAGTACACAGCAAAACCAAACTCGAATAGTTGAAGTAGAGCCTGCTGCTGATAACGTATTGTAAAAATAATAGAGACGATGCTAGAAAGTATAAGAGACAAGAAAGTAGAGTATATCTTTTTATTCCCACCATTTCTTCAAGTCTATACAAGCCTATTTATAGGCTTACAAAAGAAGTTGAAAGGACAAACATGAAGTAAATGATGAGTGGAGAACATGGAGATCATTGGGTTAGTGGAGAAAATGGGATAATGGAGAGACACACATTAATTGATTTTTAATGGAAAACAAAAAAAAGGGGGGGGGGGGGGGGGGGCGGCCGGAATAAGTGATTCCTTGCATGGTTTCCTTTTCTTCTTATTCATGCAGTCAAATCAAGTGCCTTGCAGAGAACCATTGCAACAAGTACAAGATGATGGTTAAGTTAGGCCTGTTAGGCAATCCTCAAGGATGCTTTTTGGCCTGTTCAACAGCAAAATTAATTAAACAGTCAGCAAGATAATTAATTAATATATTACTAAAACGATGTAAGTAACACATACAACATTCAAACTGATATATCAAAAACAGTACAGACTCGTTTGTGTGACGGGAAATTCTCACAATTGTGACAAATATACATGATATAATGGGAACCCAATCCAATCTGCATAAGATATATTGACTATATATGTTGAAATACACACTCGTTTGTGTGAGTAGTGTAGTTACGATTTCTTCCTGATCAGCAAAAAATAAATAAATACACTTTTTATTTTATTTAATACAAATAAGTGCATGTTCCTTTAAAATGGTTAGGTTACGGTTCCTCTTCATGACATATTTAATTTGGTACTACATGCATAAACTCAATTTAGTCTGAAGACTCTTTAACACTCCAAACAATAGTGCAACGATTTGACCAGAACCCATATAATCTCAAACTGACTTAGCCCAACCTAAGTGAGGAGATTGGAGGTTTAAACTTTAAATGCACTAAATCTCTAAGAACAGCATAAATGCAAAGTGGAGCTCCTATTGGAAAAAGTGAAGCTAACAGAATGAATCTAAGAACTGCTTCATATTTTTGTGCATTCTGATTCCCCCTGGACTTCCAATACCAAGTTCTTTTGTGAAATTATCCTACTGACCAATAAAATCAACAAGGGGAAAAAGGATATTTAAAGCCTTACCAAAAAGCGTGATGATCGTCGAACAGTTGATATAGAATCTGGTGATTGAATTGCAACCTAGCCTTGGATGACTATCTAACGAGGATTCTTCCGAGCCTTTGTAGGTTGAAAATGAACAACATTTTCCTTAAATTAAAGATGTTCTGTTTCCGATGTCTGCTAATACTGTAGGTGTAGATGATATTGTTACTGATGATGAAGCTCGAGTGACAGATGGTACCACCCGGAATGCGCCTGCCAAAGGAGCAGGATTGAATGATAACAGATAGATAGATCACGATCAGGAGTTTCTCTCTCTAGAAGAAGCTCTCCCAAAAATTAAAAAAAAACTCTAAAAAAAAAAACTTGTGAAAGTCGCTGTCACTATGCTAAAACTTCGAAGTTGTAGAAGGTTTAAGGGAAATTGTACTTGTATTCTAACACGCCCCCTCAGGTCGAGCGCCCATTTTTTTTTATGGGCCAAAGAAACAAGATAAATACCCAACAAATTGTGGGCCGAGACCTGGACAATACGCAGCGGTATTTTTTTTTAATCCGCATTTAATTGCGTAGCCAGTGGGATTCGAACCTGAGTTGCTCTGATACCATGTGAAAGTCCCTGCCACTAAACTAAAACTTTGAAGTTGTATAAGGGTTAAGGAAAATTGCACATGTATTCTAACAAACCTAGATCTACTCTTTGGGGGCGGCGGCTAGGGTTTATCGCCCCCCCTCCCGTCCACCGTTTGCTCCCCTCCTCTCTCTTTTCCGCTTCTATCCCCGCCCCCGCTAGTTGCCGACGCCAGCACCATCTGCCCCTCTTCTGATCCTCGCTACGTCCCTGGGTTCCGATGCTGGTGGTTTGTCAGTGATGGTGATGGCCAGCTGCTGGAAGAGCAGTAGTGGATCTAGCAAGCTGACACTGATGGGGATGGTTTCGTTGAGGAAGACGAGATCGACGACATGGGGTATCGGATGTCGGACGGCGTCGACTTGGGTTATGGAGTCGGTCTTAAGGGCCCTCATCGGACTGTGGTGGAGTCGTGATCTTGTCGGGTGTGTCTCTCATCGTCAAGAAAGAGATGGCTGGGCCTGCAGATTTTCCTAATCACATTAAGTTAGTGAAAGACTTAATTGATCCAGGTACGAAGCTCTGGAATTCTACTCTCATTCAATCTCTATTTGATCAAGCTACTTCAAAGGTGGAGACAAGAAAAGTCCAAAATTTGCACTGCCCGATCTGCATACAAAATTTTGGAAGTAGCAATGGTGGATCCCGAGATCTCTGGTTTCTACAATAAGCTGTGGCATTACAAAGAGGCCCAATCAAAAGTGATTCATTTTATTTGGAGGGCACTCGATGGAGCTTTTGATGATAAAGTTAGTGAAAGAATGGGTGGTTTGTCAGCGATGGTGATGGCCAGCTGCTGGAAGAGCAGCAGTGGATCTAGCAAACTGAAGCTGATGGGGATGGTTTCGTTGAAGAAGACGAGATCGACGACATGGGGTACCGGACGTCGAACGGCATCGACTTGGGTCATGGAGTCGGTCGCAGGGGCCCTCGTCGGACTGTGGTGGAGTCGTGATCTTGTCGGGTGTGTCCCTCATCGTCAAGAAAGAGGTGGTTGTGGCTAGTTATGGACAGGAATCGGTGGTAAGCAACTGTGAGGGTGATTCTTTCTGGATGGGTGTTCATTGTACCGTCATTGGTGTTTACGGTTCCTAGAACACGCAGTTTCAATCTGCGGCTTCGATTGGCAGGTATAGTTTCTTTGGTTTGGTGCGGGAGTGTTATGTGAGGAATTTGGAATGAGGGAAGTGGTGTTTGAGCTCGGGTCTTTGTTGGGAGATGTGGGGAAGGGGAGAGAGGAGATTGGGTTGTGTGTGTGAGAGAGAGGAGTAGCAGAGGAGTCCCTAATATCCAAAATTTCTTCCTAAATATTCAAATTACAACCAACTTACAATTAGCAAGAAAATGTATTGGTAGGGCGACGGTAGTCCGACAATTTTATAGTTTGTGCTCTACTTTGTCCTATTCAAGTCAAAGTGAGGGGTGCCTAAGGTCTCTCTCATGTCAGGGGGCTTGGAGGGAGTGATGGCGTTTGTTCAGCAGTCAGGGGAGTGGACAACCTATGTTGCGAGGTGCTAATGAGAGTCAACGAGGGTCAAGCGAGCGGATGAGAACTAGGACTCAATCTGTACGGGAAGTTGTCAGATTGGTGGAGTGCCTGCGGTCTCTCATATGGTGCTTGAAGTTGACGCGTGAGTCATTAATGGTAGCGACAGAGGCGTCCGTGCGAGCAGTCAGGGGAGAGAACATCCTTCGTTGCGAGGTGTCAGTGAAAGTCAACGAGGGTCAAGCGAGGGGATGAGAACCAGGACTAAATCTGT
Source organism: Hemerocallis citrina (assembly GCA_017893485.1). Lineage (NCBI taxonomy): Eukaryota > Viridiplantae > Streptophyta > Magnoliopsida > Asparagales > Asphodelaceae > Hemerocallis > Hemerocallis citrina. The sequence goes on along the minus strand of CM030360.1, from coordinate 192,650,594 downwards.
ACAGAGAGTTGTCAGATTGGTGGAGTGCCTGCGGTCTCTCATATGGTGCTTGAAGTTGACGTATGAGTCACTGATGGGGGCGACGGAGGTGTCCATGGGAGCAACGAAGCAGATAAACGATGTACAAGCAAGAGACTGAGAGAGAGAGAATGAGCTCAAATTGGCAAGAGAAATTGACTTGGACGAGGTCAGCTGATCAGTAGGATTAGATTTTGTTGTATTTTTGTTTATTGGTTGAGGTGTATCAGTTTCAGGACCCAGCATGTTGGGATCTGAACTTCATAAGCCTTATTTTTTGTTGTATGTTTTGTTAAATTCTTTTTAATGAAACGCAGAGGTATTCAACCCATCGTTTAACGATAAAAAAAAACAGATAGATATTTCACCAGTGGGAGATAACAGAAGAAAAGCCAGAAAAGAACCTTATTCATATATGCATTAAGGTTGTATGAATTAAACTTGACAAATTTATGGCCTTAAACTTATAATCCAGTAAATATGACAAACAATTTATGTAAACTGCCAATACCAACTACCAAACATAGAACAAACTGAGATAGGAAAATGGAGAGAAGATAATTAATGCTAAAAGTCAGTAAAATATAACTGGAACTATACACACTAGGAGAGCATATAATTTATACTTCAAGGATTAATGATAAGGACAATTAAGAAATTAGGAGCCAATATGGAACTGAAGCATAGTCGAATGGAGAAAATATGCTAATCTGCTAAAGGAATTAATTGCTCACAAAAAAGAGAAAAAATCACAAACCTCAATGGGGCTTGTATAAAGCAGGCAAATATCAAAACAATCTAAAGGAGAATCATAAGCCCAATTACTTGGACTGTGATGCTCGAGAAGATTCTTACCATTTGATGAAGCAACTCGGAACTTCTCTCTCATAATTCTAACAAACTTGAAGAAGTCATCAATTTGAGAACTTTTTGTGATTTCACGTTTTTTGTTCTGTCTTTCAAACAAAAACAACAAGGCCTTTAAATAGGCAAAAACTAAAAAAAAAAACATACAAGACCATTAACTACTCTGCCACCCCTTAGTTTTTCACTTATACCCTTTGACTTTTCACTTACAAAGACTCTTGACCTTTTATTTTTCATAACCCACGAATATGGCATTTAATGTTTATTCAACAAAACTCCCCTGTAAACTTAAATGCTTATACCATCCGTCATGCCAATCATCTTCTTGCATCTGTCGAGAAGTACTTTCGGTAGCGGTTTTGTGAAGATATCCGCAGCTTGATCCTGACTTGCCACATGCACCAATTCCACACTTCCTTCCTTCATATGATCTCGGATAAAGTGAAAACGAACATCGATGTGTTTGCTTCTTTCATGGTTCACTGGATTCTTTGCCAGCTCAATTGCTGATTTGTTGTCAACTTGAATCACGGTTGCACAAGTTGCTTTAGCTCCATCTTGCTTAACGAATTTCTAAGCCATATCGCATGACATACACACCAAGATGCTGCCACATATTCAGCTTCACATGTCGATAGCATCACGATCGGTTGCTTCTTTGAAAGCCAAGTAAACGCAGTATCTCCCATAAAGAACACATATCCCGAGGTACTTTTTCGATCGTCTATATCTCCGCACCAATCGCTGTCGGAATAACCAACCAACTTGTAATCTTCTGCTTTTGAGTAGAACAACCCGAGTGACACCGTTCCTTGGATGTACCGTAAGATTCGCTTCAACGCCTCCTGTTTAGATCCTTAACGAACTCATTGACATCTTCCATGTATAAATCACATGTAACCACTGGAAAACATCAAAAGAAAATATATAAATCACTGTGCTGATTATTAGACTAAAAAGTAAGCTTCATGGCTTTAAAAATTCTGGACTCACAACGATATGTACCACGTCCAAGACTTACACTAAACGCATACTCTTCATCTGGATTGTCCATGTTGGTGTTGTTGAAGAAAAGCTCGACTCCTGGAAATGAAAGAGGAGATGCTCCACTGAGAAAATCAACTTAATATGATGAGAGTACAACAAACAAGATAAATTTGTTGGAATTTTATATATCCTTAAGAACATGCATAAAACATTAATAACAACCTAAAATATGTTACTATGAATCTAGATCTTAATCATGTTGCAAAAGTGCTTTAATATAAAATCCCAAATCATAAAACTATAGATCTTTGCTAAATCAAAAGAAGAAGAACATTAAAAGCGAAAACACTAACCTGAAGCCATTGATAGAGGTTGCGCAGAGGGTTTGGATCTTCCTATATAACATGCACTTCTATGAGATGCCGTCTCTCTATTCTTCTGTTGATGGGATTACAGATGGAATAAGGAGATGCCGTCTCTCTATTCTTCTGTTGATGGGATTACAGATGGAATAAGAAGATACGTATATATAGGGGACCATAACCCTAACCGATAATTATTGATTTCCAATTTTGCCCATCACAAAATACAAAATTTACTTTATGGTCTCTATACGTGTTATATCACACTTTAAATTATATGCTTTTAACCCATTACTTAATCTTGATTAGATCACTTTAATTTGGGTTAGACTTCAGAATAGCAATTATATATTTAGTCACATATGTGAGCCCACAGATTATTTTCCAACAAAATTTACCTTCTCCTCTTTCAGTTCTGAAGCCAAGGACCCTTTTATACCACATAATAGCTTCCTCGATATTTTTTGGTTCCGTCATACTCTCATTGCTCTTTTCCTCGAGAGATTCCAGAACTGAGGGAAGAAGCAAAATTTGTATTTAAACCAAACAAGACACACCATCCTATGAACAGTAGAACCTTTTGAAAGATAAAAAACAGTAATATCTTGGCTTTGTAGACTTTTACTGCTTCCAATATTGAGCGCAAATCACTACAGCAAACTTACCCTCCACTGTCCTCCTCATCTAAATTTTTACTTGCTTTAATCTGGGGAGGATTGCTACCTATTGCATGAGCAGAAACAGAATCTCTGATCAACTAAACTGTATATAATTTTAATTCTATCTTCAGAATAGTAACCAAACTCTTACCTTTTGTTAAGAATTTGGCATCAACTTAAAAGGGTGGATTACAAGTAAAAAAGCAATCATGGATTTTATTCAATCCTTCCAAAATAAGCCTGGTAATGCACGATATGGAAAGGTATAATGGAGCACAACAAGGTTCACAGTAAATTTGCAGGTGACTCACAAAGCAGGGAATCGGGTGCATGACTGCAAGAACTACCTCTTTATTCCAAACCTGAATTCAATTCTCAATTGTCTGCCAATCATTTTTGTCTTTCATTATTCATTAATCTCCTAAAACAAATGCCATAATCACTGGGGAAAAAAACACCAATGATATATGTTCATCACCAAGACACCAATTAAGTATGATCAAGGGCCCAAATGTATATATGTAAAACTTATTCCAATACTTCCTTCTTATTCTCCCTTCAAAACTATCTCCAAAGTATTGAATATTCATTACTGTACATTGGTTGTATCATATCCAAAACATAACTTCCTTCCTATCAAGCAAGCACAGTGGACTGACGTTGAACAAGCTTTTCTTATACGTAACGAATATTTTCTTCTTAAAATACAGGACGGCCATTTTTTAAAGACAAAACACAGAAAGGTCATTAAGACAGAAACCTGATTGTTTATTGAAACAGAAAAGGTTCGTCAAAAGCCTGATAGTTTGCAGATATAATGAATTTGTGGGCAGTGGCAGATTCGGAATTTTTTTTCTAAGACGGGCAAAAGTACATAATAATTTGTGTAATCATCTTTATATATACAAGTCACAAGTTATTAAGGTGGTCAAATAAGGATAGCTGAACAAAACTAACTCAAAACAATACTACTAACCTACCTTTTCCCACATTTTAAGGTGGGCAGCTATTGCCCACTTTAGTTCCCAAGTGGATCCGCCCCTGTTTGTGGGGTCTGTTCTAATTATATCCTTGCTAACTTGAGATAAACTTAGACTGGCAGATTAAATAAATGTGTTCATCTAAAATTTTTATAGATCATAATCTAGTATCAATTATAATAACTATATTAGAAAAATATAATTGGTAACAAAAAAATATAAATAGACAAATAGCTGTTGCCATGTCGGCAAATAGTTTACCTAATGATTACAGTAAAAGCAAATGTGCTTCAGTGCTTGACATCAAATTAATATGGATATAGATATGTCAACAGGATCTTATTAAAAGAAGGTTTACTGTAACAAGTTTAAGATAAAATGATTACTGAGAAGCTGCTGGGACACAAAGGCAGTGTATTGATCTTTTCTGGCCCTTAGTAATTGTTGTAGAAAGTGATTCAGCTATAGCTGTGTGTTTGGCTTCCTTGCAAGTTTTTGCTGCAAACAAAAATAAGATTACATATAATTTTAATACAATCTGCTTTTGTAAGAGAAAGGATGGCTGTATGTATGTTCGCCTTCTTTGCAAGTTTTAGCTGCAAACAAAAACAAAAGTGCATTTAATATTTAAAACTGATAGGTGTGACAGTGTAAAAATGGCCTGAGGCCCAACCAGGGCCCAATACTATTCCTACTCAGAAAAGCAAGAATGACAACCTGGTTCGGCTCCGAACCCCTTTAGGGTCGGCGCCGAACCTCGTGTTTGCCCCCACAGTGCCGGCTTCCTCGTGCTGACGAGCCTCAGTATCCCCCGGAGTCCGATCCGGAGCAGTCCCTCAGGCCGTCCCCCCTCTCTGACGGGGCGAGAGGATGACCTGGCGCAGCCTAGGCCCTCCGATTCCCCCAGAGGCACAGAGGACTCACGATGGGCCACGTCAGCTCCAAATACCGCCAAGGGTTTCGCCACGTCAGCCCTATACCACTCCTGGTATCACAGCAACCGCCCTAAACCCCCTGGGCCTTCTGCCACGTCAGGCCCATGGGCTTTCGGATCCAAACCCGGCCCCCAAGCGGAACCAAACCCGGTTGGGATTTTCTATAAATACTAGACCCTCACCCACCTTTTGAAGGTAATCAATCTTTTGCCACTTAAATATACCTAGTTATTGCTACTCTCTCACAGAGACTGACTAGAGCGTCGGAGGGTCCGCCACCGGGACAAACCCCGGTGTTTCAGGACCGTCTGCAGGTACACAAGACCTCGGATCCGACCCTTCCGATCCGAGCCCAACCTTCAACGCCTTTCCGAGCTCATCGTAGGCCCCAGAAGGTCAACCGAAGGTCGGCAGACGAGCAGCAATCTCCTTCAATACAAATTGAGTTCGAACTCACACCTGGTGCTTCCACACGTGCCTCAGAAATAAACAGCATCAGGTTGGCGCCGTCTGTGGGAACCGCTGCTCCAGAAGCCGATCCGACCCAGACCCTCGAAGGCCATCGACAGCCGAATCCTCATGACCTCCAAAGGCAAGGGGGCTGCTCCCTCCGTCAACCAACGGGACCCGCCCCCACCCTCTGATGAAGCCGGGCCCCGCACGTCGAAACACAAGGCTCCCCCTCGAGAGTCCCAAACGAGCGTCGGCTGGACGGCCCAGCCGGACCTACAAAGAGTAATCCTCAACCACAAGATTACCCACAACTGGGGAAGGGCCGCTTCCAACTCGGCCCCGAACCATCCGAGGAGGACCCACAGGGATGACGGCCCACGGGATCGGCAAGGTGATAGGAACCGGGGATCACCAACCCCGAAGCCTGACCCAAACCGCACCCAGGGTCAGGATCCCGAATACGAGGTATCCCTGGATACGCCCTTCACCCTACACTACATCCACGGGGGACCGGTGAGGGGAGAAAATGATACTTCCCAAAGAACCTTCACCCAGGGGACGAACGCCATTCAATACAGCCCCTCCCCTGAGCTACAACCGCGGCCAGTCTCCTTCTCAGGAGAGGGCCCCGAAGGAATTCACCTCCCCCACGGCGGGGGCCTCGTCGTTAGCCTCAGCATGGCCAATTGTGAAGTTCGCCGAATCCTTGTTGACAGCGGCAACCCGGTAAATATTCTCTTCCTCAAAACCTTCGAAAGCCTCAGATTTCCCAGAGGGAAACTCAAACCAGCAGGAGGCACGTTGCTCAAGCTTGCGGGCGTCCCGATCATGGTGAAGGGAATTATTACCCTCAACGTCACCACTGGACCGGATCCTGTCAAGAGGACCGAGTCCTTGGATTTCATGGTCATCCACGCCAAGGCGGCCTACAACGCCATCCTCGGCAGACCCGGGCTAAACTCCATCCAGGCGATACCTTCGGCCCACCATCTGGAACTCAAAGGGAGAAGGGGCGTACCCCCCCTCAGCACGGGCGTACTCCCCCTCAGCGCCGTTGAACTCGAACCCGAGAAAGACGGCCCCGCCCCCGAGCCCATGGACGAGCTGGAGGAGATCCTATTCAACGCTGAAGATGAGTCCAAATGGTTCCGGGTGAGCCGCTCACTCGCCGAGGACCTGAAGGCGGGCATCATCGCTTGCGTCCGCCGCAACGTTGATCTCTTCGCGTGGAAGCCCTCCGATATGCCCGGAATCTCCGAAGACTTGATCATGCACCGACTGAGTGTCCTCCCTGACTCTAAACCGATCGTCCAAAAGAGGCGCAAAGTCGCCCCGGAGAGGCAACTAATTATAAAAGCAGAAGTAGACAAGCTCTTGTCCGCTCGATTCATCCAGGAAGTCACCTACCCCGAATGGTTGGCCAATGTCGTCATGGTGAAGAAAGCTACGGGGGGTTGGCGAATCTGCATTGACTTCACGGACCTTAACAAAGCGTGTCCAAAAGATCCTTTCCCCCTCCCGCGCATCGACGCTTTGATAGACGCGACCTCAGGGCACGAGCTACTGTCCTTCATGGACGCTTTCTCGGGGTACAATCAGATCCGGATGTTTCCGCCAGACATCTCCAAGACCTCATTCGTCACCGACCAAGGTCTTTATTGTTACCGTGTCATGCCCTACGGGCTGAAAAACGCCGGAGCCACGTACCAGCGACTCGTCAACAGAATCTTCAAGGACCTGATCGGCCGCAACGTAGAAGTTTACGTCGACGACATGCTTGTCAAGAGCCGGGCTGGGCCGGACCACGTCGCCGACCTCGAGGAAGCCTTCGGTGTCCTCCGACGCCACAACATGAGGCTTAACCCGGCTAAATGCGCCTTCGGCGTCTCCACGGGGAAGTTCCTAGGGTTCATTGTCAGCCAGCGCGGCATCGAGGCAAACCCCGAAAAAATACAGGCCATCATCAACATGTCCCCACCCCGGAATGTCAAAGAAGTTCAGAGGCTCACGGGTCGGTTGGCGGCGATCGGCCGTTTTCTCTCCAAGTCAGGGGAGAAATCTCTCCCCTTCTTCAAGGCCTTGCGCGGGAAAGGGGGCTTCGAGTGGGGTACCCCCCAACAAGAAGCCTTCGAACAGCTGAAACGGTACCTCGCCAACCCGCCTCTCCTCAGTAAGCCCGAACCAGGCGAGCCGCTTTGGCTCTACCTGTCCGCCTCGGACCACGCCCTCAGCGCCGTCCTCGTCCGAGAGGAGGCAGGAGTTCAGAAACCCCTGTACTATGTAAGCAAAGTGCTACACCCGGCCGAGACGAGATACGCGAAGATAGAAAAGGTAGCCTATGCCCTGGTTATGGCAGCCCGAAAACTCCGACCGTACTTCCAGGCCCACTCCGTCCAAGTTCTGACCGACCAACCGCTGAAGACCGTCCTCCACAAGCCCGAAAACTCCGGCCGATTAGTCAAGTGGTCGATCGAGCTGAGCCAGTTCGACATCAGCTATCATCCCAGGGCAGCCATTAAAGGGCAGGCCCTCGCCGAGTTCATAACTGAATGCACTGTCTCCGAGCAGCCTGACGTAGAAGAGCCGGATCTGACCTGGGAGGTCTTTGTTGATGGCTCATCCTGCGAAACGGGGAGTGGGGCGGGCGTCATCCTTCGTGGCCCCGACCAATTCCTACTTCAATACTCCCTGCGCCTCAACTTTCCCGCCTCCAACAACGAGGCAGAATATGAGGCCATGATCGCCGGACTGACCCTCGCCCACCGAGCCGGTGCCAAGCGAATCCGGGCGTTCAGCGACTCTCAACTCGTGATCCACCAGATCAACGGAGAATACGAAGCCCGCGACGACCGAATGGTGAGATATTTGGCGGCGGTCCGACGACTCTTGGCGCTCTTCGACAACACTGCGGTTGTCAGAGTCCCCAGGGAACAGAACGCCCAAGCCGACGCGCTATCCAAACTCGCCTCTTCTTCCTTCGAAGGCCTCGATCGTACGGTGCTCGTCGAGGTCCTCTTGGAGCCAAGCATCCTTAGCCCAGAGCCAGAAGCAATGTGCGTACAAGAAGGAACCAGCCCGGACGACTGGACCACTCCCATCCGAAAATTCTTGAGCCAGGCCGAGCTTCCTGAAGACAAAGCCGAGGCCAGGCGAATCAGAATCCGAGCGGAAAGGTTCGTCATAATCGATAACATCCTCTTCAAACGCTCGTACACCCTGGCCGACGGCAAACCCTACCTCCGCTGCCTCGCCAAGGACGAGGCCAGCTACGTCCTCAAAGACCTGCACGAGGGGATCGGCGGATGCCACATGGGGAGTAGGACGCTTGCCCGAAAGGCTCTGAATCAGGGGTACTATTGGCCCACCATGCTCCAAGACTCACAAGACTTAGTCAAGAGGTGCGGCCCCTGCCAAAGGTTCTCTCCCATCAAAAGGCTTCCTCAAGCCAACCTCCGATCCTTGGCGAGCCCTACGCCCTTCGCCATGTGGGGTATGGACCTTGTGGGGCCCTTCCCCCCAGCGGTAGGACAGAAGAAATTCCTGATTGTCGCCATCGACTACTTCACCAAGTGGATCGAAGCCGAACCGCTGTCCAGCATCACCGAACGCCAAGTGCAACAATTCTTCTGGAAGAACATCATTTGTCGATTCGGGATCCCCCGAATCCTCGTCACGGACAACGGAACCCAGTTCCAAGGGCAAAACTTCCAATCTTTCTGTCAGGACATCGGCATCCAGCAACGTTTCTCCGCCATTTGCCACCCTCAATCTAACGGCCAAGCAGAAAATGCGAACAGGCAAATCCTCGATGGCCTCAAAAAGCGCCTTGACAGTTCCCCCAAGGGGCTCTGGGTGGAGGAGCTGCCCAGCGTACTATGGGCACACCGAACCACGCAGAGGATCCCCACGGGGGAGACACCCTTCAATCTGACCTATGGGACTGAGGCAGTCATCCCCGTCGAAGTCGGATTGCCTTCCCCCCGGATCATAGCCTTCGATGAAGACGACAACGCGTCCGCCCTGAGGGCTAACCTAGACTTCGTCGCCGAGGTACGAGAAAAGTCCGCGGTCCGAAGGAGCATTTATCAGCAACGGATCGAGAGATTTTACAACAAGAAAGTCCGCCCCACCAGCATCCAGGCAGGGGACCTAGTGTTGCGAAAGCTATCTGTCTCTGACCCAACCAAGAAGAGGAAACTGGCTCCCAACTGGGAAGGCCCATACCGCGTAGTCGAGGCTGTACGCCCGGGTACATACCGACTGACGGATATGAATGACCGACCCATCAGCCGACCCTGGAACGCTGAGCACCTCATGAAATTCCGGGGAGAGCAAGCTTAGGTTCCAGTGTGGCTTAAGTAAATTAAAGCCTTTGTAAACATTCATGTGTAAAGGGCCGCTTCAGCGACCCCCCCCCCCCTCAGTCTGGTATAAAAGAAGTCTCTTCTGTCAAAAGTTAAATACCTCGGCAACGCCGACCCGGTACCGGGCAAGGCGGGCGGCATCAGGGTTCTCCCTCGGGTCTCATCCCCAAACGCCTCGGCAGGCGCGACCCAACTACGGGCAGGAGGTCTCCCTGCCGCCCCGCATCGATTCCTCACGAATCGGCGGAGCCCGACCTCGCCTAAACCGCCCTTCACCACCCCGATAACCAGAGCAAAGAAGGAAAAGAAAGCTTTATTCATACTCCTTTATTTTTTGTACGGAGAAAACAAGCAAATACCGTTACAGAACCACTCCCCTCATCTCAAACTAAAGGGGATCTCCGACTTAGGGCCCCTCGGACCCGGTAAAGGGAGGAACCACTCCGACCAAACGACTGGGGACTCTCTCCTCGTCATGACGATCCTTCGGTTCTGCCACCGTCGACACCCCGGCCACGGAGCTCTGGGCATCCACGGATCGAATGCACTCCATCAGTGGCAACGCCGAGGGAGCCCCCTCTGCTCGCCGATCCCTCGAGGAAGATGTCGAAACTCCCAACATGGTCCTATAGCGGTGTATCTCCATCTCCTTTTCCACTATCACATCGCGAAGAAGCTTCTCGGAGGAAGGCCTCTGCACCGAAGAACTTGACATGGTGTATCCAAGACCGACGCCCCCTAGCTCCCGATCCACCATCGCCCTCCTCAGCCGGCTCGCCTCCTCACTCAGGGCTTCAGACTTGTTCCTGTAATAATGGAAGGCCGCATCAGTGTCGCGAGCCCTCTTTCGATACCGAACCAAAGTGGCCTCTAAGGCCTCGACCTTGCCTCGAAGCCACGCCACGTCGGAACGAAGGGGGTCCACCTCAGGAAGGGGAGCCGTGACCTACAAGAGAACCAGCCCGCTCAAGACATATATGCAAGGAGGTTCAGAAATTTTTCAAAGTTGGAACACTTAGCCAGCCAGAAAACCCTCTTTTTATAAATTCAGTTTCCCCATACAAAAAATGCGGTGGCCAGTCCGCGGAAGGCAAATACAATCGAGAGAAGGAAAAAGAAGGACAAAAATTATACAGCGGGTTTTCCCACCTCGATATCAGCCGGATCCGTTGGAGGGTCGGTAACCAATTTGTCATCTGACCCTTGTCCGCCAGGAGTCTTTGGTGTCCCCTCAATCTCCATATCATACTCGAAGTTGGACAGGTCGATGGTCGGATAAAAGTGCCTCACATGGCTGAGGGCCTTCGCATAACTACTATCCTGGGCATTGATCACCAGGATCTGACACGACTTAGTCACCTCATCCTTCTCCTTCTCCGACTTCTCCTCCTGAGCCGCCCTCGCCTTCGCCCATTCCTCCTTCTCCTTGTCAAAAGCCACCTTCGTCTCCGCCTCCCTCTTACGAGAGCCTTCGAGCTCTCCCTTCAATTCCGTCACCTCCTGCTCGGCCTTGTCAGCCCGATCTCGCTCTCGCTGCACCGCCGCCTCGTAGAGGCCCCTCACATGGGCCCCCTGCACGGTTGCCTGCCAAGACCAGACACTACTAAGAAATCTTCCTTAAATAACATCACCTGAAAGCTAGGAGGTTCGATCGACTTACCAGCACCGTGGCCTGCGCAAGACGAACATACGCCTCGTCCAGGGTCTGGGACTTCATATCCGAGCGGTCCCGAGGGGTCGCCAACTTATCTGCAACCTCCACGGCCTGGCACCCCCGGACCAGGCTATCACCCTCGCGGATCGACCAATCCGGCACCCACCTTCGCCGAAGCCTCTCCTCAAGTCCGGGATCCACCGGGGGACCCTTCCCCTTATCAGGCGCGGCGACCGCACCCTGATCCGAACCCCCCTGGACCACGGCGTCCCCACCCGTCTCTGATCGAGTCCTCTTCATCCTCGGCTGAATGGGGACCTCGGAGACAACCTGGGACAACTCGGTGGTCTTCACCGCGACATCCTTCTTCTCGCCCTTCTTCTTCTTCATGGCGAGCCTCAGCGCCTTAATCGACTCCTCATCCATTTCTGTAAAGAGATCCATTAAGAACAAATGAGCAAAAAAGTACAAGAAGGGTGTGAGGAAAGAAACAACCACGTACGAGGCACGGCCGGGCTGGGGCTCAGTCCGACGCTCGCCAGGTGGGCCTCCGTCACCTTCCCCCAATTAATGCTATGCGACAGACGGAGGCGCTCAACGAGTCTCCACTCCTCCGCCGTCAAATCCCCTGGCCCCGGTGCTGGGTAGCTCGGCTTAGTATGGTTCCACCGAGTAGGGATAGCCCAAGGGTCCTCACTCCGGATCACCAGATACTTCTTCTTCCAGAACTTAATGGAATCCGGATGACCGTGGACAACCTTCGCCTTACCTCGAGGCGAGATATAATATACCCCTTCTGCCGATGAGCCAATCAATAGCATCGCTCGGAACACGCCCAGCCGTAAGGGTACCCTCCGTTCCTCGCACAACAGCACGAAGCAGATGATCTGCTTCCAGGAGTTCGGCCCGAACTGCATCGGCGCCAGGGACGACCAATTTAACACCTCCCGAACGAATGGGTGGATGGGCAGCCTCAGGCCGGAGATAAAGGCGTCCACAGGGAAGATACAATACCTGTCCGGCAGGGGATCGGTCGGTCGAAGAGAAGAACTCGGCAGCATAAGCTCATAACTGGGCCCTATGTGGTAGGCCAACTGCAGAGCCCCCAAGTCGCTTGCCTCCAGAGCGGTCGGGGAGGCGTCCACCATCAACCTCTTCCGTCTTGACGACGACGGCTGGACCCCCGAGGACTCCTTATCGGAAAGATCGTCGGGGTAGCAACGGAAAGGCCGGGGTTGTGCGGACGACCCTATCCCCAAGTCGCTCGGGCCGCCAATCTTTGATTTCTTCTTCTTCGGAACCCTCCTCCTCTTAGTCCGTTCCGGCGAAGGTGTAGACAAGCGCCCCAGAATGGGCGGATTCGGAGACCCCGCGGAACCTTCTCCCTCGGAGCCACCCTCCTCTCCGGAAGCCGACCCTAGGGTTTGGACTTCGTCTGAGCTGCCGCCCCCCTCCTCAGAGTCGCTGCTTTCTACCACGAAATGCCTCCGAGATCGCAATGGCTTCACGCTGTGTACGACCTCCTCCTTGCCTACCGGCCCCTCCCCAGAGGTCGACGCCAACGAGCCGGACTGAGCCCTATCCATCCGTGCCTAAGTTAAAACAGGATTACCAACTAACCTGAAATCACCTCGGTAACACGACCTTGCTGCCGGAAGCTGAAGGGGTGAGCGCTGAAGAGTTGAAGGATTTTTTCAAAAAGTAAGAGGCAGGAAAGAAATGGGCGACGGGAGGAGAGGGGGGAACATTTATAGGGGATAAGAACAACTCCTCGATTTTCGCAGTCACTATTCACCGATTGACGTGCAAATACCGCCTAGGAAATCACGCCACATCCTCGAAGCACGTGCTGCTGACGTCACCCAGTGCCAGGCTGGCAGCACGGTACGGGGCCGGTTCGGACAAAATAACGACTCGCCTTCGCCAGCACTAAAGTACTCTTCTTCAGAAGATCCACCGGCGAGCCATCACCCTTACCAGCCCGTAATCCCCCCTCGTCTCGAGGTTCGGCTTGGCACCGGGGTACTCTTCCCAAGAAGAAACTACGGCTCGCCTTCACCCTCACCGGCCCATAATCCCTCGCCAGCTCGAGGTTCGGCTCGGCACCCGGGTACTCTTCTTCGGAAGATCCACCGGCGGGCCATCACCCTTACCAGCCCGTAATTCCCCCTCGTCTCGAGGTTAGGTCTGGCACCCGGGTACTCTTCTCAGGAAGAAGCAACGGCTCGCCTTCACCCTTACCGACCCATAATCCCTCGCCAGCTCGAGGTCCGGTCTGGCACCGGGGTACTCTTCTTCGGAAGATCCACCGGCGGGCCATCACCCTTACCAGCCCTTAATTCCCCCTCGTCTCGAGGTTCGGCCTGGCACCGGGGTACTCTTCTCAGGAAGAAACAACGGCTCGCCTTCACCCTAACCGACCCACAATCCCTCGCCAGCTCGAGGTTCGGTCTGGCACCCGGGTACTCTTCTTCGGAAGATCCATTGGCTAGTCATCACCCTTACCAGCCCATAATTCCCCCTCCTCTCGAGGTTCGGTCTGGCACCCGGGTACTCTTCTCAGGAAGAAGCAACGACTCGCCATCACCCTTGTCGACGCGTAATCCCTCGACCCCTCGAGGTTCAATCGAACACCAGGGTACTCTTCTCCGGAAGAGACAACGGTTCGCCATCGCCTTCACCTACACCTTGACCCTCGACTAGCTCGAGGTCCTATCCAAGCTTCAGGACAGCACCACCAGAAAGGCCCTATGATCCGCCCTCCCATTTTTTTACAATCATGAACACTCCTCCACGGCTAGCTCCCGCACCCCCTGCAGGAGTGGGGGGCTTGTGTGACAGTGTAAAAATGGCCTAAGGCCCAACCAGGGCCCAATACTATTCCTACTCAGAAAAGCAAGAATGACAACCTGGTTCGGCTCCGAACCCCTTTAGGGTCGGCGCCGAACCTCGTGTTTGCCCCCACAGTGCCGGCTTCCTCGTGCTGACGAGCCTCAGTATCCCCCGGAGTCCGATCCGGAGCAGTCCCTCAGGCCGTCCCCCCTCTCTGACGGGGCGAGAGGATGACCTGGCGCAGCCTAGGCCCTCCGATTCCCCCAGAGGCACAGAGGACTCACGATGGGCCACGTCAGCTCCAAATACCGCCAAGGGTTTCGCCACGTCAGCCCTATACCACTCCTGGTATCACAGCAACCGCCCTAAACCCCCTGGGCCTTCTGCCACGTCAGGCCCATGGGCTTTCGGATCCAAACCCGGCCCCCAAGCGGAACCAAACCCGGTTGGGATTTTCTATAAATACTAGACCCTCACCCACCTTTTGAAGGTAATCAATCTTTTGCCACTTAAATATACCTAGTTATTGCTACTCTCTCACAGAGACTGACTAGAGCGTCGGAGGGTCCGCCACCGGGACAAACCCCGGTGTTTCAGGACCGTCTGCAGGTACACAAGACCTCGGATCCGACCCTTCCGATCCGAGCCCAACCTTCAACGCCTTTCCGAGCTCATCGTAGGCCCCAGAAGGTCAACCGAAGGTCGGCAGACGAGCAGCAATCTCCTTCAATACAAATTGAGTTCGAACTCACACCTGGTGCTTCCACACGTGCCTCAGAAATAAACAGCATCAATAGGGTATATATGACGTGGCCCTATCGGGACCATCAGATTTCGCTCATCCTAGATCATGAAGTCAACAGGTCCAATGGGCTTCTGCCAACTCAGGCCCGCGAGCAAACGGGTCCGACCCGGCCCGTTACGGTCCCAGACCCATTTACCCCTGCCTATAAATACCAGATCCACTCCTCCTTGCCCAAGGTAATAAATCTTTCCCACCTGAACCCTAGTTACCGTTGCTTTCTCAGTGTTGACTAGATCGTTGGAGGGCCTGTCGCCGGGACATTTCCCGGTGTTTCTAGGCAGTGTGCAGGTACAAAAGTTCGAACCGAGCTACGAGATCCGAGCCAAGCATCCGGCCTCTACCTCGCTCCCGCTACCCCAGAGCCGTTCCTACAGCCGAGGGTGAGATCAACGCCAGTACCGCGTCTTCCGCTTCACAAATTACAAGAACTCACACCTGTCGCCCCCACGCCCAAAAGCAGCATCAGGTTGGCGCCGTCTGAGAGAACTCTTAGGTACTGATGCCGGTCCGATCCTAGCCAAGGATGCCATCTCGAATCCAGGCTCTTTCATAGCTCCCAAAGCCACAAGGGTCGTCACCTCTGGATGTTGTCCTGACCCTCCTCCCCCTACACAGCCGCACAGACACCCAGGGCTCTAACCAACCGCGGGTCAATGGAACAGCCGAACCCGGACCAGGCGCTTCTCACTCAGTCGCGACTGATTTGCGGCGCATCATCCAGAATTGGCAGGTCAGTCGAACCAAGGGAGGGGCAACTTCCAACTCGGTCCCGAACCAGGGCAGATAGCCGACCCCAAAATGGGAGTCGGAACACAGCCACTCACCCCGAGGACCTCCACCCTCGCATGACTCGATGGAGCAAGCCCTAGTAACGAGGGCCGAGTTCCAAAACTTTAGGAACGAGGTCCTACAGGCAATCCGAGGTGGTCCTAGGACTGAGGCGCACAACGACTCCTACCCTCAGTCAGAAGCTAGGGGCGGTGAATCCCACGAGTCGGCCCACCCGCTTGAACAAGAAGATGTTGTCCTTCAACGCCTCCGGGAGATGGAGAACCGCCTCGCCCATCTCGATGAGGGCGGGCCGATACCGGGCCATGGTTACAGGATGACCCGACCTTCATTCTCCACTCAAATCTTGGAAGCCGAGATCCACAGAAATTTCAGGCCTCCCCAATTCGAGACGTACAATGGCGAGGGTGATCCCGCTGATCACATGGAAGGGTACAAAACCCTCATGCTGATTCACAGCGCATCGGATCCTCTCCTATGCCACGTTTTTCCTGCCACCCTGCGTGGTCCGGCTCGAGAATGGTTCTCGAAGCTCATCCCTGGCTCGGTCTTTTCGTTCGACCAGTTGGAAGCAAGCTTTCTAACCCACTTCGTGACCAGCAGAAAAGTCGAAAAGACGAGCGCGTCCCTTCTGGACCTCAGACAGAAGGAAGGGGAGTCACTCCGCGAGTTCGTTCGGAGGTTCACCACCGAGGCGAGGTCGGTCTCCTCTCTCGACGCAGGCATCGCTTCTGCAGCTTTTCGACACAATGTTCGTCACGGCCAGCTCAAGGCCTCCTTAGCCAAGAAACCACTCATCGACTTCCCCGACTTGCTCAACAGGATCGAGAAGTACATTCGGGCGGAAGAGGCCCTACACCCTGAGGGCACCAAAGAAGCCATGACCAAGGGAAAGCGCAAGACGGAAGACGTTGAGCCCGCCAAGAAAGCCGCGAAAGAGGCAGCTGGCCTGAAAAGGCCTCCTCCGGTCCCCCTTTTGAAAGATATATGCTGCTGACCCAGAACGTGTCGGTCATCCTCTTAGAGATCGAGGACAAAGGGATCGTCCGACTCCCTTCCCGACCGAGCAACAACAAGAAGTGGGACCAGAGATTCTACTGCTGCTTCCACCGGGACAATGGGCACGAAACAGACAACTGACGTGCCCTTAAAGACGAGATCGAGGCCCTCATCCAGAGGGGATACCTGAGGGAGTTCACCCGGGGCAACCCAAGAGACTGGAGGAATCCGAGGCCTTCGCCTCCCCCTTGAACGATCAACCGGTGACCCGAGCAGGATCCCGAGCCCAAGGACACTGGGGGGCAGGCCATCCTACACTGCGTCTATGGCGGACCCATGGGAGGGGAATCCAACACTTCCTGTAAGGCCTTCCTGCGAGAAGTTATCTCTGTCCGAGACCATCCCTCCCCCGGGTTCAGCAGCGGGCAGTCAGTCTCCTTCGGAGAAGACCTGGAGGGCGTCCGGCTCCCGCACTGCGACGCCCTCGTCATCAGCCTCATCATGGCAAACTTTGAAGTCCGCCAAATTCTCATGGACAACAGAAGCTCAGTCAACATCCTCTTCTTGGAAGCTTTTGAAACTCAAGCTCCCCTGGGATAAGCCAAAGCCGGTCGGGTACACCCTTCACGGGTTCTCAGGCGTTCCCGTACAAATCGAAGGGATCATGACACTAGATGTAACAGCCGGTACCACCCCCATCATACAAACCAAATCAATGGACTTCTTGGTGGTCAACGTCAATGCAGCATACAACGCCATTCTCGGCCGACCCGGTCTCTGCTCATTTCAGGCACTCCCCTCGGCCTACCACTTGAAACTAAAATTCCCCACTGACCTCAGGATCGGTGTTGTCCGAGGGAATCAGGAGTCTGCATGTTCGTGCTACATGACCGCGATAGGAGGTGGGGTGTTTCCTGTTGACATAGTCGGGCTTCCACCTGAAAGAAACCAGTTCGAGTCGGAACCCACGGACGAATTGGAGGTCTCATTCAAGGCAGAAGACAAGTTTGAGTGGTTTCGTGTGAGTCGCTCCCTTTCCCCCGATCTGAGACCGACCCTAATTGATTGTATTCGCCGCAATATCGACCTCTTCGCTTGGATTTCGTCAGACATGCCCGAAATTTCCAAGGACCTAATCATGCATAAGCTGAGCGTCCACCCGGGTTCCAAGCCGATCCATTAGAGGCGACATAAGTTCGCCCCGAAGAGGCAACAAGCAGTAAAAGTAGAGGTGGACAAACTGTTGTCTACCCAGTTCATACAAGAGTTTAGCTATCCCGAATGGTTGGCTAACGTCGTGATGGTGAAGAAGGCCAGCGGGAGCTGGAGGATCCGCATAGACTTCACGGACCTCAACAAGGCGTGCCCCAAAGATCCTTTCTCCCTCCCTAGCATCGACGCTCTGATCGACGCAACATCGGGTCATGAGCTACTAACCTTCATGGATGCCTTTTCAGGCTATAACCAAATCTGGATGTTCCCTCCGAACATCGCCAAGACGTCCTTCGTTACCAACCAAGGTCTCTACTGTTACCGGGTCATACCCTTCGGGCTTAAAAATGCCAGAGCCACCTACCAGAGACTCGTCAATCGAGTTTTCAAAGAACAAATAGGTCGTAACATGGAGATATACATGCTCATCAAGAGTCGACGAGGGCAGGACCACGTGGCCAATTTCGAGAAAGCCTTTGGCGTCTCCTCGGGAAAATTTCTCAGGTTTGTCGTCAGCCATCGCGGCATAGAGGCAAATCCAGAGAAGATCGAGGCCATAATCGACATGGCTCCTCCCATAAATATTAATGAGGTTCAACGGCTCACGGGAAGACTAGCGGCCATCGGCCGCTTCCTCTCCAAGTCGGGAAAGAAGTCACTCCCCTTCTTCAAGGCTCTGCGAGGAGGGAAATGCTTCGAATGGGGCGACCCCCAGTAACAGGCGTTTGACTAGCTAAAGTCCTACCTCGCCAACCCCCATTTATGAGCAAACCAAAACCAGGCGAATCCCTCTTGCTATACCTTTTAGCCTCGGAAAACGCACTCAGCGTCATGCTCGTCCGAGAAGAAGACGGGGTTCAGAAGCCTCTCTACTATGTCAGCCAAGTCCTGCTCTCGGCTGAGACCCGGTACGCAAAGATGGAGAAGGTTGCCTATGCCTTGGCCATGACCGCACGAAAAATCCGTCCTTATTTCCAGACCCACTCGATCTAGGTCCTTACGGACCAACCACTCCAGGTCATCCTCCACAAGCCAGAAAATTCCGACCGCTTAGTCAAGTGGTCGATCGAGCTGAGCCAGTACGATATCAGCTACCAACCTAGGACAACCATTAAAGGATAGGCCCTCGCTAAATTCATCACGGAGTGCACCATCTCCGAACCTTCCGAAATTCAAGAGGGAGATCATGTTTAGGAAGTCTGTGATGACGACTCGTCTTGCGAAGTTGGAAGCGGTGCGGGCGTTATCCTCAAAGGTCTCAACAACTTCATCCACGAGTATTCCCTACGCCTAAACTTCCATGCCTCTTACAACGAGGCAGAATATGAGGCTATGATCGCAGGGCTCACCCTGGCACATAAGGCTGGGGCAAGACAAGTCAGGGCCTTTAGCGATTTCCAACTTGTGGTTAACCAGATCACCGGGGAGTATGAGGCTCGTGACGCTCGGATGGTCCGATACTTGGCACTAGTCCAGCAACTCTTAACTACCTTCGATTTCACCTCGGTGGAACAAATCCCTAGGGAGCAAAAACCCCAAGCTGACTCCTTGTCAAAACTCGCCTCATTGTCCTTCGAAGGCCTCGACCATACGATCCTGATCGAAGTTCTCCTTAAGCCCAGCATCGACCTCCCCGAGGTCCTCTGCCTTGCCACCGAGCCTCAATCGGACGACTGGATGACGCCCATCTGGAAGTTTCTGGCGGAGGGCGAGCTTCTTCAAGATCGGACCGAGGCGAGAAGGATCAGAGTCCGTCCGGAAAGATTCATCATAACCAACGAGATACTCTTCAAGCGCTTGTACACAATGGTAGACGGAAGACCCTACCTTCACTGCCTGGCCCCCGATAAGGCCAAGTACGCATTGAAGAAACTACACGAAGGAATTGGGGGGTGCCACATGGGGAGCAGGTCGCTCGCCAGAAAAGCCCTAAACCACGGATATTACTGGCCGACCATGTTACAAGACATCTAGGACCTTGTAAAGAGGTGCGACCCTTACTAGAGATTCTCCTTAGTGAAGCGACTTCCACAAGCCAACCTCCGCTCCCTGCCCAGTCCGACCCCCTTTGCCATGTGGGGATGGACTTGTTTGGCCCCTTCCCAAAAGCGACGGGCGAAAGAATATTTCTGGTGGTAGCCATCGACTACTTCACCAAGTGGATCGAGGCAGAACCCCTGGCCACGATCACAGAACACCAAACTCATCAATTTTTTCTGGAAGCACATTATCTATCGGTTCGGGATCCAGCAGGTACTCATCACTGATAACGGGACCCAATTTGCGGGCAAGAACTTTCGAAAATTCTGCGAAGACATTGGTATCCAGCAGCGCTTCTCATCGATATGTCATCCTCAATCAAATGGCCAGGCCAAAAATGCGAACCGTCAAATTCTTGACGGCCTCAAGAAGCGGTTGAATAATTCACCCAAGGGGCTGTGGGTCGATGAGTTACCGAGCGTACTTTGGGCGCACCGGACAACTAAGAGAATCCCCACGGGCAAATCACCATTCAACCTAACCTACGGCACTGATGCAGTTATCCCTTTAGAGATCGGGCTCCCTTCGCCTAAGATCATGGCCTTCAATGAGGAGAACTCAACGGACCTCAGAGCCAACTTAGATCTAATCGACGAGGTCATGGAAAAATCTTATCAGAAGAAGCATATACCAACAACGGATCGAGAGATTTTATAACAAGAAGGTCCACCCCACCGATATCAAGTAAGGTAATCTTATGCTCAGAAAGCTAGCGGTATCCGACCCCAGCAAAAAGAGAAAGTTGGCCCCTAATTAGGAGGGCATGTATAAGGTCGCCGAAATGGTACGCCGCGACATGTACCGACTCGAAGACCTGGGGGGCAGAATAGTAAAGAGGCCCTGAAATGCGGAACACCTTATCAAGTTCCTCAAAGGGGAGGACTAAACTCTTTTTGTTACCAAACTTATGTAATCGTCCTCCTGTATTCGGCACTATGTGCCCCTCCTTTTTGTGTAAATAATAAAGTGTAATCTTTGTTTCTTCCTTTTTTATTTTTGCGCGAATTTCCATGCATTCGGCACACACCCTAGCTTTCTCCAAGCATGGGGGCTCGACGCTCGGCATTGGCCTTGAGCCACGCCCCAACTTTCTCAAGCTATATGGGCTCGGTGCTCGGCATTGACCTCGAACCACACCCCAGCTTTCTCCAAACATGGGAGCTCAATAATCGGCATTGACCTCGAGCCAAGCCCCAGCTTTCTCAAGCTGCATGGGCTCAGTGCTCGGCAATGACCTCGTGCCACGCCCCAACTTTCTCAAGTTGTAGAGGCTCAGCGCTCGGCAATGACCTCGAGCCACCCCCTAGCTTTCTCAAGTTGTATGAGCTCGGCGCTCGGCAATGACCTCGAGCCATGCCCCAACTTTCTCAAGTTGTATGGGTTCAGATCTCGGCAATGACCTCGAGCCACACCCTAGCTTTCTCAAGCTGTATGGGCTCGGTACTCGACAATGACCTTGAACCACACCCTAACTTTTTCCACGCATGGGGGCTCGACAATCGGCATTGACCTCGAGCCACACCCCCGCTTTTTCAAGCTGTATGGGCTCGGCGCTCGGCAATGACCTCGAACCACACCCTAGCTTTCTCCAAGCTTGGGGGCTCGACAATTAGCATTGACCTCTAGCCATGCCCCAACTTTCTCAAGCTGTATGGGCTCAGTACTCAGCTATGACCTCGAGCCACGCTCTAGCTTTCTCAAGCTATATGGGCTCGGCACTCGGCAGTGACCTCGAGCCATGCCCCAACTTTCTCAAGCTGTATGGGCTCAGCTCTCGGCAATGACCTCGAGCCACACTCTAGCTTTCTCAAGTTGTATGTGCTCGACGCTTGGTAATGACCTCGAGCCACACTCTAGCTTTCTCACAAGCATGGGGGCTCGACGCTCGACATTGACCTCGAACCATACCCTGGCTTTTTTCGCAAGTATGGGGGGCTCGACGCTCGGTAATGACCTCGAGCCTCACCCTAGCTTTCTCAGAAGCATGGCGGGCTCGACACTCGGCATTGACCTACCCTGGCTTCCAACAAGCAGGGGGGCTCGACAATCGACCATCAACGCTCGACCCTAAACACTCGGCATGAACCCCGAGCTAATTCCTGGCCCTTTTATAGGCTAGGCCTCGACGATCGGCTCCCGACCCTTAGTGCTCGACGCTTGGGCATTTTTTACTCTCTAGGAGATTTCCTTTGTCCTACCCCCTATTACCTCTTCGAGACTACAATTCATACTCACCGAACACACCGCTCTACTCTTCCTACAGAGACAGATTACTCCTCCACGGCTGGCCTACACAGCCCTCTAGGAGTGGGGGAGCTCCTGATAGGGTATAGATGACGTTGCTCCATCAGGACCATCAGATCTCCTCAGATTTCGCTCATCCTAGATCATCAAGTCAACAAGTCCAATGGGCTCCTGCCAGCTGAGGAACACGGGCAAACCGGTCCGACCTGGCCCGTTAGGATCCCAGACCCGTTTACCTCTGCCTATAAATATCAGACCCCCTCCTCCTTGCCCAAGGTAATAAATCTTTCCCCACCTGAACCCTAGCTACTGTTGTTTTCTCAGTGACTAACTATATCGTCGGAGGGCCTGTCGCCGGGACTTCTCCCGGTGTTTCTAGGTTGTCCCAACGACAGGAAGTCAAAAAAATCCGAATCTCTTCTTTGTGATGATAATGCTAAAAAATCTCAAGTCAGCTCATCTGCCTTTCTTTATGCTGATCGTTATAGGCCTCTTGAATCTTAGCCTTGAAGATCCGAGCCGAGCTACGAGCCAAGCATCCGGCCTCTACCTTGCTCCTGCTACCCCCGAGCCTGTCCTATAGTCGAGGATGGGATCAGCGCCAGTACCGCATCTTCCGCTTCACAGATTACAAGAACTCACACCTATTGCCCCCACACCCAAAAACAGGCGGCATCAAGTACAATCTGTTTTCCTAAGAGATGTAGGACGGTTGCCAATGTGTTTTGGGTTTGGTGGTTGTGGTGGTTCAGAGATATAATGCATTAAGAAAAGCCTGTCTTACTTATTTAACATTTGATTCCACTATCAATTCCGTTCATTTTAAACTTCCCACAGATAGGTGGTTTTACTTGAACATTTAGATAAAGTAAAATGTTGAATCAGAAGAGCATTACATTGACAATGATCATGCATGCAGTCTACGAACTTTTGCAAACTAACAGAGAAGAATGTAACACAACCCACATATAGTTTTATATAAATCAAATAAATCATAATATTCCATTTTATTTCTTTGCGGGGGGGGTTCAACCAACTTATGGTCTTATAAATTCTAATTGTTTTAAACTATATGATGAACCAATTTGTGCAAATTATCTTACACTCGAACTGGAAAATGTAATTACTTCACCTCAAAAATGAAAAAATAATAATAATGAAGTTTTAAACCTAAACAAACCAATATCACCAAAATTTAGGTATATTACACAATTCCAGGTTTTAAAAATAGTCTAAACCTCAATTTCACTTGGAACATAATTAAATGGTGATGGATCAAAAGAAAACCAATCAAAAAGCATACCGGTCAATGCATTGCCCAATTTAGTTTCCAAGTTTCTAAGGTAATCCTTCAACCTACCAAGCTTTTCTGCACATGATGAAAATAATAATAAATTAAATTATTTCTTAAAAACAATATTAAAGAATGATACAATGGACGAAATGCAATAAACTGCAAGCAATAGACGGAACCCTCGTCACTAACGTGAAGCTAAAAGATCAAGGGAATTTAATCCTTAATTTGAGTATTTGAAGTAAAAAAAACGATGTACGTAAAAACTCTTGGGGTTCTAAGCTTTCAAAACCCTAATTAAAGCATAATTTTTCCCGAAATAGATCACTTTTTGAAACTAGTTCCCAAAATAGACCAAAGTACCCAATTGTGGCCTTTTTGATTTCGAGGCCGCTGTTCACAACTGTGGTCTAAGTATATATCATACATATTTAGCTAATAGGCTCTGAGACTTGGAAAAAAATTTGCCTAAGCGTAAAATGTGAAAAATAGAAGGTCGCAGTTGGGTATTGCGGCCTCGAAACTACATAGGCTGCAGTACTGAACTGCGACCTAAGTATATATCATACATATTTGGCTAATAGGCTCGGTGACTTGGAAAAAAAAATGCCCTACTGTAAAATTTGAAAAATAGGAGGATGCAGTTGAGTACCGCGACCTCGAAACTACATAGGCCGCAATACCGAACCGTGGCCTCTTCGATTTCGTGGCCGCAGTTCACAACTGCAGCCCAAGCATTTATCATACATACGTGAAAAATAGGAGGCCACAGTTGGGAACTGCGGCCTCGATAATATAAAGGCCGCAATTCACAATTATATAGTCGATGGAGTCCAGTTCTTAAAACTTTCTAATATTCATTCGACCATATAACTGACAACAAAATTATGAACTGTGGCATCTGTAGTACCGAGGCCGCCGTACCCAACTGCAGCCTCCTATTTTTCACATAGAATTTTCTTCAAGTCTCTGAGCTTATTAGCCAAATATATGTGATATATAGGCCTTGAAGTCAAAGAGGCCGCAGTTGGGTATTGTGTTGGTCTATTTTGCAAATTAGTTTCAAAAGGTGGCCTATTTCGTAAAAAAGTCAATTAAAGCCATTGAAATTAGATATCTCACCTCGATTTGCGAAGGTTTCTTGAGATATGGATCTGACCGAAGACAGATAATCTCGAATCAAGCTCACCTTCGGTTCGAATCTATGGCGTCGGATTCCGATCTCGGTTTGGCACGCCATTCGGATGTCCGACATCTTCTTGTGGATCGGACCTTCCGCCGCCGCCATGGATTGGTGGATAGATGGCGAATTGGATTCGCAGCATGGGGACGGGTTCGGATGTTGGTGATTTGCGGAACGGGTTCGAGTTTGAAAGATGGGGTTTTGGGGGATGAGAGAATGAGAGTGGAGGGAAAGCGAAAATAGGTTGGAATTTTTTTTTGTTTCCAAATTTGGGTTTTTGGTTTTTGAATTTGGGAGGGGGAGGAGCATCCACAGTCAGTGTTATTATTATATCTCTAGTCTCGAAATTTTTTACCAAACTATCCCACTTTTTGTACGTATGTACGAAACCATCCCTGTTTGAGAATTTAATATCAAAACATCCCTGTCGTTAACGGGATTATCGAGTCTAGTAGTTTCCCTAACGTTAACTTAGTTAACGTGCTGATGGGAATATAATTTTTTCCCTTGAGTGGGGATTCGTAGAAAAACTCATCCAATATAGACTCGTTAACCCCGTTAGCGGTAGTATTTAAACCACTCGCATTAACGGGGTTAACGTTTGTAGTTAGGACAGTATGGGGCATTACCTCAAAGAGGGGTGTGGGTAAAAAATCACTAAGTATAGACACATTAACTCAGTTAACGTGCCTATTATTACCAAGGCCGTTAACTGAGTTAACGAGTGTGAAGATTTCAAGTTTCCAGAAAGTTAAAAATTTCTAGAAATTGGAGATACTCATACACGTTAACTCGGTTAACGTGTCTTGTTTTACCAAGGCCGTTAACTGAGTTAACGTGTATGCCTATCTTCACAAACAAACAGACAAGGATGTTTTGTACATAAAAAATCACTAAGTATAGACACGTTAACTCAGTTAACGTGCCTTGTTTTACCAAGGCCGTTAACTGCGTTAACGTGTATGCCTATCTTCACAAACAAACAGACAGGAATGTTTTTATACATATAAAATCACTAAGTATAGACACGTTAACAGGGTTAACGTGCCTATTATTACCAAGGCCGTTAACCCCATTGACGACAAGGATGTTTTGGTATTAATTTTTCAAACAGGGATAGTTTCGTACATACTTACAAAAAGTGGGATAGTTTGGTAAAAAATTCTCTAATCTCTAATCTCTAATATTATAATGGGAGAGTTGGAGTTGTAATGTTGTCAACATACAAACTCATGCGTTGCACGTACAACTCCAACTCTCCCATTATTTACAACAAAAACAAACAAATAAAATAAAATTCCACATATTTAAAACGTGCAATGCACGTGCAAAACAATTTTACAATTTTTTTTAACACTAAACATACATATTTGTTGCACATACAACTCAAATCTACCTATAAACACGTGTATTGTACGTACAAATTGTAGCTTTTTCTTCAAAATATTTTTATCAATTACGTGTAATGCACGTCCAACTCCAAAAATATTTTTAACACATAAATCACACGTGACAATCCTCAAATTCTTATCAAAACGTGCATCGCACGTGAAAAATACTAGTATGGATAAAATGCATTTTTTTAATAATAAGAGCACTACAGTTGTGTGATATTCTGTTATTTCACAGTTTTTTCGTCACAGCAGAATGCTATATTTGAGAGGGGATATATCAATATGCATATTACAGAGGACGTCTGAAGTATTTTATAATATTTTTATTCAATCGGACGAAACATGATGTTTCATCCAAATATTTTATAATATTTTTTTGGAATCGGATCATGGTTCGTCTGATAAAATTAGAATTTCTTATAATTAACCCCCCCCCCTCTCCACCGAAAAAAAGAAGAAAAAAAAGCTCTGCTGGATTGCAAAATTATTGATTTTTTTTGGATTCGGGTTGGATTGCATATGATTTTCCATGGATTATTGATTGAGAACATTGGATTATCTATAGATTATTGATTGACTCATATGATATTCGTTGTGTTACTAAACTGTATGAAGGAAGAAACCAAATAAAATCAGCAAAAGCAAAAACAATTCTCTTTGACGAAACATCATGGTTCGTCTACGAAAAAAATAATATATATATATATATATATATATATATATATATATATATATATATATATTATTCAGACAAAAAAGTTTATACAAAATTAAATATGTTTTTTCCGGACGAAACATTGATCAATTTTTCATCTCCTTTGCTATTTTTTTTGCATTTTATGACTACAGCAAACCCACAAATTGCTATTTCTATATATCTATTTTGCCATTTTTTAACTTTCACGACTGTGGATGCTCTAAAGAGATTTTTTCAGTGGACTTGTACTTTTAAGTTCTCATTTTCAAGGCTACATTTGTAATTTTATGGACAATTTTCTCCTATTTTCTTTTCTTTATTTACTTTTAAATTTTATTTCCCCCTCTCTCTCTTCTCACTTAAATCATACATTTTACCTTTTTTATCTTTTTTTATTAACATTTTATTAGAGCATCCACATTGGTATTTCTCATTTTTTACAAAATGGCAGCTACAATAATAGAAAATAGAAAAATTGTCTATAGTGGTTGTTTGCTATATTTTTGCTAAAATTTGAGAAAGACGAGACATGATGTTTCGTCCGTTAGTTTTTTTTTTAAAGAAATAATTAATTAGTGATTAACTATTAAAATATGTTAATTAAATAAATTAAATAATATAATATTATCTAAAACCTAATTAAATACCCACTAAACCTAAAACCCACCTAATTAACCCACCCCAAATTGCTGGACGGGACATGTTGTCCCGTCCAAGCAAATTTGCTTGAGACGAGACAACATGTCACGTCCGAGCAATTTTTGGATTTTTTTTTCTTCAAACCATCCGATCAATTTTTAAAAAATAAAATAAAATAGTCAGACGAAACATGTTGTCTCGTCCGATCCCATTAAAAATTTAAAAAAATTAGGAACGGAGCATGTTGTCTCGTCTCTTATAATTTGAGAATCGCAAATTGGTTTCTCAAAAATGAGAAACGACTGTAGCTACTTTGCCATAAAATGGCAAAATAGCAAACGACTGCAGCACCTCATTTCTCAAAAAATGAGAAATTGGCAAATATAGCAAACGATTGTGGATGCTCTTAGCCTATGTACAAGGAATCCATCATTCTATACAACAGCAGAAGAACCTTATCATTCAGCTAGTGTGCTTGGGCCGGTTTCTCGCTATTTAGTATTACATTTATTTTAAAAATGTTCCATTGTAGTAGGAGACTAAGGTACTGTTCTTTTTTTTTTCCTCTTATAAGAGGTTATCTCTTATAAGAGGTTTACAGTAAGAGCCTCTTGTAAGAGCCTCTTTTTAAGGTGTTCTTTTTATATAAAAATAAGTTCTTATAAGAACCTCTTATAAAAGATTTCTGTTCTTTTTTCACCTCTTACAAGAGCCTATATTACCTCAAAGTCTATATTACTCCAAAGTATAAAAATAGTGAGATGAAGGACAAGAAAAGATAAGTTCAAATTACTAATATATAAACTAGTTTAATGTACTTACTGGACATAAATATATATATATCTTTAAATCAATCAGTGTTTCGACAGCATCCCTAACATAATTGTTTGAGATTGTGAAGAATGAATTCCCACACTTTTTCTAGGATAACATATTACAGTCAACTACGTATATGATTACACTTTTTCTGGGATAGCATATTTCGGGCTACCATAGACTAATATATAAACTAGTTTAATTAGTAACAATTATAATATAGACTTTGGGGTAATATAGACTTTTTAAGTGATAGAAGTCTTATAAGAATTTGAAAGAGGCTACTAGAAGTCTTTTAGGCTTATAAGATATTTTGAGAAAAATGTCTTATAAGAGGTAGGAACACTAAAAAAACTCTTGTAAGAGGGGGACCACCTCTTACAAGAGGTAAATCTTTTATAAGAGGAGAAAAAGAACACTAGCTCTATTTGATTTTGCTTTTTTGAACATAAAGCTCTTTTATAGATTTTAAAGCGTTTTCGGTGAAAAATTAGATGTTTAACATTTTTTTTAATAAAACTTGTTTGGGCTGAATAGATTCTTAGAACTTTCATTTTCTCTCCAAAATTTCAACACACCAATTTAATGCTTTGGGCATTTAAAAAACAACTTTTTAAAGGGGGTCTCGAGTTCGAAGCCAGACTATGTCGTAATTTTTACTATAAAAAAAGCTCTTTTTAAACCTATATCACACAAAAATATTAATAAATAATTTGGTTAGAAAACAAATAAGAATAAATATTTTTACATGGTATGTTCTTCTTATATATAAATGATTCACTTTTATTCATTTCTTACTAAATATTTTCACATCTTATTTTCTTCTTATAAATAATTTATTTAATTCATTTCTTACTCCCATGTTCTTCCCGCCATCCTTCATCTCAAAAATAGGAGAGGGAGACCCTTCTCTTTTTCCTTCCTCTCTTTACTCTTTTGGTTCCCTCTTCTTAACCCTAAAATTAAGAATTTTTAGTTTTATCGTTTTCAACGCATCCCCCAAAAACCTAATCCGTAGCACCACCACCATTAACTTTAAATACTCCTTTCTACTGTATTTACCATCAACAATATCACATTACAAGCAAAAAGGCTGGAAAAAAATAAAGGGAAAAAAAATTGCTTCCTACAACTCCACCCAAAAGGCTGCTAAATTAGCAACCAAAAACAATTCAAAAATCTAAATTTGTAAAGTGCATGTGACAAAATTCTTGTAAAATATAGAATGAATTATAAGAAACAAAGAACAACAAGCATATCTGAGCAATAATTTTGAACTGGTTTTATATACAACATTTTCCTTGAAAACAAAGAATAGTGTTCCAATATTGATATCTTCTCCCATCAAAAAAAAAATATTGATATCTTGCAAACTTCACTTTTGTCTCCGGATCTTAGCAGAGTGATGCTGCTTGTTTTTTGCTGTGGGGCAACAGGTGTGAGTTTTTGTAATTTATGAAGCGGAAGACGCGGTACTAGCGCTGATCCCACCCTCGGCTGTAGGACCGGCTCGGGAGTAGCAGGAGCGAGGTAAAGGCCGGATGCTTGGCACGGATCTCGTAGCTTGGTCGGACTTTTGTACATGCACTCTGCCTAGAAACACCGGAAGAAGTTCCGGCGACAGGCCCTCCGACGATCTAGTCAGTCACTGAGAAAGCAACAGTAGCTAGGTTTCAGGTGGGAAAAGATTTATTACCTTGGGCAAGAAGGAGGGGGTCTGGTATTTATAGGCATGGGTAAATGGGTCTAGGACCCTAACAGGCCGGGTCGGACCCGTTTGCCCGTGGGCCTGAGTTAGCAGAAGCTCGTTGGACTTGTTGACTTGATGATCTAAGATGAGAAAAATCAGAGGAAATCTGATGGTCCCAATGGGGCCACATCATCTATACCCTATCAGGAGTCCCCCACTCTTGGAGGGCTATGTAGGCCAGCCGGGGAGGAGTAGTCTGTCTCTGTAGGAAGAGTGGAGCGGTGTGTTCGGTGAGTAAGAATTGTAGAGTCTCAGAGAGGTAATGCGGGGTAGGACGAAGGAAATCCCCTGGAGAGTAAAAAATGCCCAGGCGTTGAGCACCAAGGGTCTGGAGCCGATCATCGAGGCCTAACCTGTGAAAGGGCCAGGAATTAGCTCGGGGTTCATGCCGAGCGTCTAGGGCCGAGCATCGATGGTCAATTGTCGAGCCCCCGTGCTTGTTGGAAGCCATGGTGGGGCTCGAGGTCAATGTCGAGTGTCGAGCCCCCCATGATTCTAAGAAAGCTAGGGTGAGCCTCGAGGTCATTGCCGAGCATCGAGCCCATATAGCTTGAGAAAGCTAGAGTGTGGCTCGAGGTCAATGTCGAGCGTCGAACCCCCCATGCTTGCAAAAAATCCACGGTATGGATCGAGGTCAATGCAAAGCGTCGATCCCCCATGCTTGCGAGAAAGCTAGGGTGTGGCTCGAGGTCATTGCCGAGCGTCGAGCCTCCCTACTCGTGAGAAAATCTAGGGTGTGGCTCGAGGTCAATGCCAAGCATCGAGCCCCCCACGCTTGTGAGAAAGTCAGGGCATGGCTCGAGGTCATTACAGAGCATCAAGCTCATATAGCTTGAAAAAACTAGGGCATGGCTCGAGGTCAATGCCGAGCATCGAGCCCCCCATATTTGTGAGAAAGCTGGGGTGAGGCTCGAGGTCATTATCGAGCATCGAGTCCATATAGCTTGAGAAATTTAGACTGTGGCTCGAGGTCAATGTCGAGCATCGAGCCCCTATGCTTGTGAGAAAGCTAAGGGGTGGCTCGAGGTCAATGCCGAGTGTCGAGGCCCCCATGCTTGTGAGAAAGCTAGGGTGAGGCTCAAGGTCATTGCCGTTCGTCGAGCCCATATAGCTTGAGAAAGCTAGGGTGTGGCTCAAGGTCAATGCCGAGCGCCGAACCCCTCCATGCTTACGAAAAAGCCAGGATATGGCTTGAGGTCAATGCCGAGTGTCGAGCCCCCATGCTTGTGAGAAAGCTTGGGTGTGACTCGAGGTGATTACAGAGCGTCGAGCCCCCTGCTTGTGAGAAAAGCTAGGGTGTGACTCGAGGTCAATGCCAAGCGTCGAGCTCCCTATGTTTGTGAGAAAGCCAGGACATGGCTCGAGGTCATTACCGAGCGTTCAGCCCATATAGCTTGAAAAAGCTTGGGTGTTGATCAAGGTCAATGCCGAGCATCGAGCCCCCCATGCTTGTGAGAAAGATAGGGTGTGGCTCGAGGTCAATACCGAGCATCGAGCTCCCTATGCTTGCGAAAAAGCCAGGGTATGGTTCGAGGTCAATGTCGAGCGTCGAGCCCCCATGCTTATGAGAAAGCTAGGGTGTGGCTCGAGGTCATTGACGAGCGTCGAGCCACCTTGCTTGTGAGAAAAACTAGGGTGTGGCTCGAATTCAATGCCGAGCATCGAGCCCCCCACGCTTGTGAGAAAGCCAGGGCGTGGCTCGAGGTCATTGTCGAGCGTTGAGCCCATATAGCTTGAAAAAGCTAGGGTATGGCTCAAGGTCAATACCAAGCATCGAGCCCCCCATGCTTGTGAGAAAGCTAGGGTGTGGCTCGAGGTCAATGCCGAGCATCGAGCCCCCCATGCTTGTGAGAAAGCTAGGGTGAGGCTCGAGGTCATTTCTGAGCATCGAGACCATACAACTTGAGAAAGCTAGGGTGTGGCTAAGGGTCAATGCTGAGCGTCGATCCCCCATTATTGTGAGAAAGCTATGGCATGGCTCGGGGTTATTGCTGAGCGTCAAGTCCCGCTACTTGTGAGAAAAACTAGGGTGTGGCTCGAGGTCATTGCCGAGCGTCGAGCACATATAGCTTGAAAAAGTTAGGGTGTGGCTCGAGGTCAATGCCGAGCATCGAGCCCATATAGCTTGAAAAAGCTAGGGTGTGACTCGAAGGCAATGCCGAGCATCGAGCCCCCATGCTTGTGAGAAAGATAGGGTGTGGCTTGAGGTCAAGTCCAAGCGTCGAGCCCTCCATGCCTGTGAGAAAGCTAAGGTGAGGCTCGAGGTCATTGTCGAGCGATGAGCCCATATAGCTTGAGAAAGCTAGGGCGTGGCTCGAGGTCATTGCCGAACGTCGAGCCCCCATGCTTGTGAGAAAGCCTGGGTGTGGCACGAGGTCAATGCCGAGCGTCGAGCCCCCACGCTTGTGAGTAAGCCAGGGCATGGCTCGAGATCATTGCCGAGCGTCGAGCCCATATAGCTTGAAAAGGTAGGCTGTGGCTCGAGGTCAATGCCGAGCGTCGAGTCCCCCATGCTTGTGAGAAAGATAGGGTGTGGAACTAGGTCAATGCCGAACGTCGAACCCCCTATGCTTCTGAGAAAGCTAGGGTGAGGCACGAGGTCATTGCCGAGCATCGAGCCCATATAGCTTGAGAAAGCTAGGGTGTGGCTCGAGGTCAATGCCGAGCGTCCAGCCACCATGCTTGTGAGAAAGCTAGGGCATAGCTCAAGGTCATTGTCGAGTGTCGAGTCCATATAGCTTGAGAAACCTAGGGCGTGGCTCGAGGTCATTGTTGAGTGTCGAGCCCCCCTGCTTGTGAGAAAATGTAGGGTATGGCTCGAGGTCAATACCGAGTGTCGAGCCCATATAGCTTAAAAAAGCTAGGGTGTGTCTCGAGGTCAATGCCGAGCATCGAGCCCCCATTCTTGTGAGAGAGCTAGGGTGTGGCTTGAGGTCAATGCCCAGCGTCGAGCCCCTCACACTTTTGAGAAAACCAGAGTATGGCTCGAGGTCATTGCCGAGCATCGAGCCCCCCATGCTTGTGAAAAGCTAAGGTGAGGCTCGAGGTCATTGCCGAGCGCTGAGCCCATATAGATTAAGAAAGCTAGGGCGTGGTTTGAGGTCATTTTCGAGCGTCGAGCCCCCATGCTTATAAGAAAGCCAGGGTGTGGCTCAAGATCAATGCTGAGCGTCGATCCCCTATGCTTGTGAGAAAGCCCGAGCGTGGCTTGAGGTCATTGCCGAGCGTCGAGCTCATATAGCTTGAGAAAGCTAGGGCGAGGCTCGAGGTCATCGAGCTTCGAGCCCCTCTGCTTGTGAGAAAAGCTAGGTTGTGGCTCGAGGTCAATGCCGAGGATCAAGCCCCCCACGCTTATGAGAAAGCCAGGGCGTGGCTCGAGGTCATTACCGAGCATCGAGCCCATATAGCTTGAAAAAGCTAGGGTGTGGCTCGAGGTTAATGTCGAGTGTCGAGCCCCCAATGCTTATGAGAAAGCTAGGGTGTGGCTCGAGGTCAATGCCGACATCGAGACCCCATGCTTGTGAGAAACCTACGGTGAGGCTCGAGGTCATTGCCGAGCATCGACCCATATAGCTTGAAAAAATTAGGATGTGGCTCGAGGTCAATGCCGAGCGTCGAGCCCTCATGCTTGTGCGAAAGCCAGGGTGAGGCTCGAGGTCAATGCTGAGTGTCGAGCCCCCCATGATTCTGAGAAAGCTAGGGTGAGGCTCGAGGTCATTGCCGAGTGTCGAGCCCATATATCTTGAGAAATCTATGGTGTGACTCAAGGTCAATGCCGAGCGTCGAACACCCCATGCTTGCAAAAAAGCCAGGGTATGGCTTGAGGTCAATGTCGAGCATCGAGCCCCCGTGCTTGTGAGAAAGGTAGGGTGTGGTTTGAGGTCATTGCCGAGCGTCGAGCTCCCCTGCTTATGAGAAAAACTAGAGTGTGGCCCGAGATCAATGCCAAGCATCGAGCCCCCCACGCTTGTGAGAAAGTCAGGGCATGGCTTGGGGTCATTGCCGAGCGTTGAGCCCATATAGCTTGAAACAGCTAGGGTGTGGCTCGAGGTCAATGCCGAGCGTCGAGCCCTTCATGCTTGTGAGAAAGCAAGGGTGTGGCTCGAGGTCAATGCCGAGCGTCGAGCCCCCCATTCTTGTGAGAAAGCTAGGGTGAGGCTCGAGGTCATTACTGAGCGTCGAGCCCATATAGCTTAAGAAAGCTAGGGCATGGCTCGAGGTCATTGCCGAGTGTCGAGCCCCCGTGCTTGTGAGAAAAAGCTAGGGTGTGGCTCGAGGTCAATACTGAGCATCGAGCCCATATAGCCGAGAAAGATAGGGCATGACTCGAGGCCATTGCCGAGCATCGAGTCCTCAAGCTTATGAGAAAGCAAGGGTGTGGCTCGAGGTCAATGTCGAGCGTCGAGCCCCCCACGCTTGTGAGAAAGCCAGGGCGTGGCTCGAGGTCATTACCGAGCGTCGAGCCTATATAGCTTGAGAAAGCTAGAGCATGGCTCGAGGTCATTACCAAGCGTCGAGCCTCCCTACTTATGAGAAAAGCTAGGGTGTGGCTCGAGATCAATGCTGAGCATCGAGCCCAAATAGATTCAAAAAGCTATAGTTTGGCTCGAGGTCAATTCCGAGCATCGAGCCCCCATGCTTGTGAGAAAGCTAGGGTGTGGCTCGATGTCAATGTCGAGCGTCGATCCCCCCACGCTTGTGAGAATGCCTGGGTGTGGCTTGAGGTCATTGCCGAACGTCGAACCCCCATGCTTGTGAGAAAACTTGGGTGAGGCTCGAGGTCATTGCCGAGCGCTGAACCCATACAGCTTGAGAAAGTTGGGGCGTGGCTCGAGGTCAATGCCGAGTGCCCAGCTCATACAGCTTGAGAAAGTTGGGGCATGGCTCGAGGTCAATGCCGAGTGCCCAGCTCATACATCTTAAGAAAGTTGGGGAGTGGCTCGAGGTCATTGCCGAGCACTGAGCCCATATAGCTTGAGAAAGTTGGGGCATGGCTCGAGGTTAATGTCGATTGTCGAGCCCCCATGCTTGGAGAAAGCTAGGGTGTGGTTCGAGGTCATTGCCGAGCGCCGAGCCCATACAGCTTGAGAAAGCCGAGGCATGGCTCGAGGTCAATGCCGATTGTCAAGCCCCCATCTTGGAGAAAGCTAGGGTGTGGTTCGAGGTCATTGCCAGGGGTCGAGCCCATATAGCTTGAGAAAGCTAGGGCGTGGATCGAGGTTATTGTCGAGTACCGAGCCCATACAGCTTTAGAAAGTTGGGACGTGGCTCGAGGTCATTGCTGAGCGCCAAGCCCATACAGCTCGAGAAAGCTAGGGCGTGGCTCGAGGTCATTACCGAGCGCTGAGCCCCTACAGCTTGAGAAAGTTGGAACATGGCTCGAGGTGATTGCCGAGCACTGAGCCCATACAACTTGAGAAAGCCGGGGCTTGGTTCGAGGTCAATGCCGATTGTCGAGCCCCCATGCTTGGAGAAACCTGGGGTGTGGTTCGAGTTCAATGCCGAGCGCCGAGCCCATACAACTTGAGAAAGCTGAGACGTGGCTCGAGGTCAATGCCGAGCATCGAGCCCCCATGGTTGGAGAAAGCTAGGGTGTGTGCTGAATGCACGAAAATTTGCACAAAAATGAAAAAGGAAGAAACAAAGATTACACTTTATTATTTACACAAAAAGGAGGGGAACATAGTGCCAATTACAGGGGGACAGTTACATAAGTTCGGTTACAAAAGGAGTTTTCCTCCCCTTCGAGGAACTTGATGAGGTGTTCCGCATTCCAGAGCCTCTTTACTATTCTGCCCCCAGGTCTTCAAGTCGGTACGTATCGGGGCATATCATTTCAGCGACCTTATACGGGCCCTCCCAATTAAGGGCCAACTTTTTCTTTTTGCTGGGATCGGATACCGCTAGCTTTCTGAGCACGAGATTACCTTGCTTGATGTCAGTGGGGCGGACCTTCTTGTTACAAAATTTCTCAATCCGTTGTTGGTATATGCTTCTTCTGATGACGGATTTTTCCCTGACCTCGTCGATTAGATCTAAGTTGGCTCTGGGGTTCCGTTGAGTTCTCCTCATTGAAGGCCATGATCTTGGGCGAAGGGAGCCTGATTTCTAAGGGGATAACCACCTCAGTGTCATAGGTTAGGTTGAATGGTGATTCGCCCGTGGGGATTCTCTTAGTTGTTCGGTGCGCCCAGAGTACGCTCGGTAACTCGTCGACCCACATCCCTTTGGTGAATTATCCAACCGCTTCTTGAGACCGTCAAGGATTTGACAGTTCACATTTTCGGCCTGGCCATTTGATTGAGGATGACATATCGATGAGAAGCACTACTGGATACCAATGTCTTCGTAGAATTTCTGAAAGTTCTTACCCACAAATTGGGTCCCGTTACCAGTGATGAGTACCTGCAGGATCCAGAACTGACAGATAATGTGCTTCCAGAAAAATAGTTGAATTTGGTGTTCTGTAATTGTGGTCAGGGGCTCTGCATCGATCCACTTGGTGAAGTAGTCGATGGCCACCACCAGAAATTTTCTTTGGCCCATCACTTTTGGGAAGGGGACGACCAAGTCCATCCCCCATATGGCTAAGGGGGCCGGACTGGCCAGGGAGCGGAGGTTGGCTTGTGGAAGCCGCTTCACCGAGGAGAATCTCTGGCAAGGGCCATACCTCTTTACGAGGTTTACAAGGTCCTAGGCGTCTTGTAACTTGGTCGACCTGTAGTATCCGTGGTTTAGGGCTTTTCTGGCGAGCTACCTGCTCCCCTTTTGGCACCCCTGATTCCTTCGTGTAGTTCCTTCAGTACGTACTTGACCTCATCGGGGGCCAGGCAGCGAAGGTATGATCTTCCATCTACCATTGTGTACGAGCGCTTGAAGAGTATCTCGTTGATTATGATGAATCTTTCCAAACGGACTCTGATCCTCCTCACCTCGGTCCAATCTTAAGGAAGCTCGCCCTCTGCCAGAAACTTCCGGATGGGAGTCATCCAGTCGTCCGATTGAGGCTCGATGGCAAGGCAGAGGGCCTCGGGGAGCTCGATGCTGGGCTTGAGGAGAACTTCAATCAGGAACGTATGGTCGAGGCCTTAGAAGGACGATGATGCGAGTTTTGACAAGGAGTTAGCCTGGGCATTTTGCTCCATAGGGATTCATTCCACCAAGGTGAAATCGAAGGTAGTTAAGAGTTGACGAGTCTCTGGTAGGTGGCTCCGGCATTTTTAAGCCCGAAGGGCATGACCCGGTAACAGTAGAGACCTTGGTCGGTAACGAAGGGCGTCTTGGCGATGTTCGGAGGGAATCTGGATTTGGTTATAGCCTGAAAAGGCATCCATGAAGGTTAGTAGCTCATGACCCGACATTGCGTTGATCAGAGCGTCTATGCTAGGGAAGGGAAAAGGATCTTTGGGGCACGCCTTATTGAGGTCCGTGAAGTATATGCAGATCCTTCAGCTCCCGCTGGCCTTCTTCAACATCACGTTGTTAGCTAGCCATTCGGGATAGCTGACCTCTTGTATGAACCGGGCGGACAACAGTTTGTCCACCTCCACTTTTACTGCTTGTTGCCTCTCTGGGGCGAACTTGCGTCTCTTCTGATGGATCGGCTTGGAACCCGGGCGGATGCTTAGCTTATGCATGATTAGATCCTCAGAAATCTCGGGCATGTCGGATGGTATCCAAGCGAAGAGGTCGATATTGCGGATAATACAATTAATTAGGGTCGGTCTCAGATCGGGGGAAGGGAGAGACTCACACAGATCCACTTAGACTTATCTTCTGCCTCGAATGAGACCTCCTCCAATTCGTCTGCGAGTTCTGACTCGGACTGGTTTCTTTCAGGTGGAAGCTCGACTGTGTCAAGAGGAAACACCCCGCCTCCTACTGCGGTCATGTAGCACGAACGTGCAGACTCCTGATTCCCTCGAACAACACCGACCCTAATGTCAGTGGAGAGCTTTAGTTTCAAGTGGTAAGCCGAGGGGATTGCCTGAAATAAGCAGAGGCCAGGTCGGCCGAGAATGACATTGTATGCCGCCTTGACGTTGACCACCATGAATTCCATTGATTCGGTTCGTATGATGAGGGTCGTACCGGCTGTTACATCCAGTGTCACGATCCCTTCAATTTGTACGGGAACGCCTAAGAACCCGTGATGGGTGTACCCGGCCAGCTTTAGCTTATTCCGGGGGAGCTTGAGGTTTCGAAAAGCTTCCAAGAAGGGGATGTTGATTGAGCTTCCGTTGTCCATGAGAATTCGGTAGACTTAGAAGTTTGCCCTAACGAGGCTGATGACGAAGGCATTGTAGTGCGGGAGCCGGACGCCCCCCAGGTCTTCTCCAGAGAAGGAGACTGCCTGCTGCTGAACCTGGGGGGAGGGATGGTCTCAGACAAACTTAACTTCTCACATGAAGGCCTTACGGGAAGTGTTGGATTCTCCTACCATGGGTCCGCCATGGATGCAGTGTAAGATGGCCTGCCCCCTAGTCTTCTCGGGCTCGGGATCCTGCTCGGGTTGACGGTTGATCGTTCGAGGGGGAGGCAAAGGCCTCGGATTCCTCGGATCCCTCCGATCTCTTGGGTTGGCCCGGGTGAACTCCATCAGATATCACTTCTGGATGAGGGCCTCGATCTCATCTTTAAGGGCACGACAGTTGATCATCTCGTGCCCATTGTCCCGGTGGAAGCGACAGTAGAATATCTGGTCTCGCTTCTTTTTGTTGCTCATTCGGGGAGGGAGTTGGACGATCTCTTTGTCCTCAATTTCCAAGAGGATGGTCGACACGTTCTGGGTCAGTGGCATATATCTTTCAAAAGGGGGACCGGAGTGAAGGGTTTCGAGGCACAAATGCAGCAAAAAACCATAGATAAAATCCGAAACCCTAACCCTAGGATCTGTGTACAAGACATGGCTGACCATGAAAAGAAACGAAATTTTTACCTTTTAGGAGCTTTACGAAGGCTGAAAGATGGAGGTCCTGTTACACAATCACCACGCAACCCTTGTAGCAAGATCCGCGTCTCTAAAGCAGTCCACACGAACGTCCGATCGTCCAACGATCAAGGGAGCCGGTACTAGCCGATGAAGCTTGCCTCTATCTCTCTCTCTCTCTTGCCTCTCAACAATTGGAGCGGCTAGGGTTTTCCCTCTTGCCTCTCAACAATTGGAGCGGCTAGGGTTTTCTATGGAAAACGAAGTTGCCAATAGATCAAATAAACCAATACATCTCTATGTATTTATAAGAGAGAATGAGGTGGGCTTAACCGTAATCAGTTTGGCTTCTGCTAAGACCAATCTGATTTGGTTTTATCATTTAAATTCGAATTATATTTTAATTAATTAAGTCCAACTCAATTAATTAAATAACTAATTTCGAATCATTTAATTTAAATTCCGAATTTAAATTAAAACTCCTTTTAAACATTCTAAGTGTGTGACCCTTTAGGTTATTATTACGTTGGCAATAATTTTATTATCTAATAATAAAATTATAAACAATGAGCGGCATCTAGTAATACATCATTGCTACCCAAGTAATAATAATAATTGGTGATTCAATTAAACCTTTCGTAACTAATGTCTCCATGTAATATAATCCTTTTAACCTTGATATTATAGATTAAACTAGAGGCATGGTTCGTGTCATCCTCTTAATAATTTAATCTTTATTTTCTTGATCGATGAGTAGACTATTCAAACAAATCAATATTTGAGCATGGCCATGCATTTCATAGTCTCACTCAAACAAGAGGCCGATAATATCGCTCCTAAAATTAGGAGGGTTAAATTCCATCTAGATCATTCACATTTCTCACACGATTCATAATGAACCCAATACTATCTTTATCATTACCCGATTAAAGATAATTTTTGATAGAATCAAAGTACATTAATTCTCGTGTAGAAATATAATGATTTCAGGTCAGAGGACCATTACACCATTATCACAGTGAGATTACATATGACACTTATTTATTTATTCCATGTTGAATCTCACAGTGGGTCTGTCCAGTACAATGTACTCTTACATTTACCTATGTATTGATTTTAGTATCTCTATACTAATGACCTATGAGAGGTGGTCATCAATCAATCAACATACTAGTCTCAATGTATTATTACTGTCCTAATAATAATAATACTCGACTAGGGACATTTAAGATTATTATACTATATATGATCTCATGTTCATATAGTTCGTATTAATAATCTAAGAACATTTATCATGCTAACATTTATAACGCAGTAAATATGAAGCATAATAAATTATTAATATAATCAAATAGAACATAATGTCAATAATACTGATTACATAATATCATTGTATTGCCTCTAGGGCACCTACACTAACACGGAGGAGGCCTTTTCAGGCCAGCTGCCACTTTCACGGCTTTCTTGGTGCCTTCAAGGTGTAGGGCCTCTTTCGTCTTGTGCTTTCCTTGGCCGTGGCTTCTTTGGTGCCCTCAAAGTGTAGGGCCTCTTCTGCCTGAATGTACTTCTCGATCTCGACCCAGTTGAGCAGGTCGGGAAAGTCGATGGGTGGTTTCTTGGATAAGGAGGGATTGAGCTAGATGTGGCGAACATTGTGTCGGAAAGCTGCAGAAGCGATGCCTGCGTCGAGAGAGGAGACCAACCTCGCCTCGGCGGTGAACCTCCGAACGAACTCGCGGAGTGGCTCACCTTCCTTCTGTCTGAGGTCCAGAAGGGACGCACTCGTCTTTTCGACCTTTCTGTTGGTCACGAAGTTGGCTAGAAAGCTTGCTTCCAACTGGTCGAACAAAAAGACCGAGCCGGGGATGAGCTTCGAGAACCATTCTCGACCCGGACCCCGCAGGGTGGCAGGGAAAACATGGCATATGAGAGGATCCGATGCGCTGTGAATCAGCATGAGGGTTTTGAACCCTTCCATGTGATCAGCGGGATCACCCTCGCCGTTGTACGTCTCGAATTGGGGAGGCCTGAAATTTCTGGGGATCTCGGCTTCCAAGATTTGAGTGGAGAATGTAGGTCGGGTTGGCCTGTAACCATGGCCCGACATCGGCCCACCCTCGCCGAGATGGGCGAGCGATTCTCCATCTCCCGTAGGCGTCGAAGGACAGCGTCTTCTTGTTCAAGCGGGTAGGCCGACCCTTGGGATTCGCCGCCCCTGGCTTCTGATTGAGGGTAGGAGTCGTTGCGCGCCTCGGTTCTAGG
Source organism: Hemerocallis citrina (assembly GCA_017893485.1). Taxonomy (NCBI): domain Eukaryota; kingdom Viridiplantae; phylum Streptophyta; class Magnoliopsida; order Asparagales; family Asphodelaceae; genus Hemerocallis; species Hemerocallis citrina. The sequence goes on along the minus strand of CM030360.1, from coordinate 192,609,430 downwards.
ACCGCCTCGGATCGCCTGGAGGACCGCGTCCCTAAATTTTTGGAACTCGGCCCTCATGACTGGGGCGTGCTCCACCGGGTCATCTGAGGGGGGAGGTCCTCTGGGTGAGTGGCTGTGTCCGGGCTCCCATTCTGGGGTTGGCTATCTGCCTTGGTTCGGGACCGAGTTGGAAGCGGCCCCTCCCTTGGTTCGACTGACCTGCCGATTCTGGATGATGCGCCACAAATCAGTCGCGACTGAGTGATAAGCACCTGGTCCGAGTCCGGCTGTGCCATCGACTCGCGGTTGGTTAGAGCCCTGGGCGTCTGCGCGACTGTGAAGGGGAGGAGGGTCAGGACGACGTCCAGAGGTGACAACTCTTCTGGCTTAGGGAGCCATGAAAGTGGCTGGATTCAAGATGGCATCCTTGGCTGGGATCAGACAGGCGTCAGTACCTAAGAGTTAGCACAGACGGCGCCAACCTGATGCTGCTTGTTTTTGGGTGTAGGGGCAACAGGTGTGAGTTCTTATAATTTGTGAAGCGGAAGACGCAGTACTGACGCTAATCCCGCCGTCGACTGTAGGACCGGCTAGGGGGTAGCAGGAGCGAGGTAGAGGCCGGATGTTTGGCTCGGATCTCGTAGCTCGGTTCAGATCTTCGAGGCCCGGCTCGGACTTTTGTACCTGCACACTGCTTAGAAATACCGGGAGAAGTCCCGACGATAGGCCCTCCGACGATCTAGTCAGTCACTGAGAAAGCAACAGTAGCTAGGGTTCAGGTGGAAAAAGATTTATTACCTTGGGCAATGAGAAGGGGGTCTGGTATTTATAGGAAGGGGTAAACGGGTTTGGGACCCTAACGGGCCGGGTCGGACCCATTTTTCCGTGGACCTGAGTTGACAGAAGCTTGTTGGACTTGTTGACTTGATGATCTAGGATGAACGAAATCTGAGGAGATCTGATGGTTCCGATGGGACCACGTCATCTATACCCTATCACAGAGCTTCCTGGAACAAGGTAAATGCGACCATACACCCACTGCTCGCCAGGCATCACTACAGATTGCTGCACAGAAAGAAATCATGTCAAAATTGTCATAACTCCAAAATAGTAAATCCTGTCAAAATGTTGTATATACAAACACTAGTTAACACTTGAAAATGTATATGCATGGTAAAATTAAAAGAAAATAACTGGTGAATCAAGTGCCTACCTCCAACTTAGGGCAAAACTCTAAGGCACTCTCACAAACATGACACTCTGTTCTGTGAGGATTTAAATTGGATTTCTCTGCCATTACAAATGCAAAGACCTGAAAGAAATATAATTCGTAGTTTGTTATTATTTTTTCCCGTAAAGAATATAAATTCATAGTTAGAATACTGATGAACCCACAAACAAGCACATAAAATTGAGTATCTACATGGGAAGTACTCAACCTCTCGGAACAGTAAGGGCATGAACCTTTTCGCGCTACCAAATCATTCCTCCATAGGCCTTTAAGTGCTTGTACAGAGATATTGAAAGAACATTTAGAAAATAATTATATTTAACACCTTACAAAAATAACTTAGATGAGTAAACTTATTTGTTTAGTTTTTGGGCTAGTAATTAGTATAGTATAGTTATTTGTTGTTTTTTTTTTTTGAAAGAAAAGGTGGAGTATGGCCACCCTATTTCATTAATAAGGAGTTAATAAAACAAACTCGGTACTGAACCAGATACACGGTCCTATAATACAGATAAAGAAAACATACTTCCTCCCTAACATGGTGGAGGGACAAAAGCGATACAACAAAACATCGGTCATCCATCAGAAGTACAACCCCTCATCTAAACTCCCCCCAACAAAACCCTGGGGTGGTGGGTATCAATAAATGCAGTAAAGGGTCGTACTAGCATAACGACCTTGTCTCTCAGTGGAGTGTCGGCTCAATCTCCACTTCATCGTCGTCATACTCCTCTACCTGGAAAACACTGGCGATCCTCTGTCGGGGTCCTGTAGCAGCGGCCGCAGCCCAAAAGGAAATAAGATGCATAATATGAGTCAAATTACCAGAAATACTATTCTTAGTCCCCCAAAAGTAATAATTATTCCTATCTAGCCAAAGGACCCATGTGGTAGCGGTGATAGCGATAAACCAGGCTTCTCTCATAGAGTGTCTCTCAACAGCGAACTTGGAGCCTATCCATAGTTTCTCATTCATATCGGGGTACTCAGAGGTACCTAGGGCGTTTAGTACCTCAATGAGGTCCGCTTTGCTCCTGGGACAACCTATAAATAGATGGTCTCGAGTCTCGGTCACAACGTTGCATAAACCACATGTAGAATCAATGTTCGTTTGGTGTTTAGCCAGATTCTTTCTAGTCAGAATTGCATTGTTCAAAACCAGCCAAATGAGTATCTTTGTTTTTAGCAGAGTTTTTGCCTTCCAGATAATATTTGCCCATTTCGGGTGACAACCCCGGAAATGAATGCGGTTGTAAAGGGAGAGAACAGTGAATGTGCCATTCTTTTCAGGACCCCAAGACTTCCAATCTAGCCCCTGCGAGCAACTATTACTCGAGCTGGCAATATGAGCCTGTAGCTCCTGATCCTGAGTTGAGATTCCGAATCCAGAGACTGCTTAAAGACCAATTTCTAGGATTTTCTTTTCCATGGTTCAGCCACCGTGCAGTGCGGCTGTGACGCTTGTAGATACAGATTCGGAAACAAATCTTTAAGTGTGTGATCACCACACCACTTATCCCACTAAAATCTGGTAAGTCTGCCATTTCCAATATAAGTCGTTACACAACTTTAAAAGGTTCATACGCTTTAGCAATACCTCTCCAGAACCAGGATATCCATGGGCCTACCCTGAAGCCCAGACTTCTCGTCCCGTTCCCATGCAAGTATGCCTGAACAAAATCCTGCCAACCCTCTCCGTTGGGGTGGAAGATTTTCCACCACCACTTACCCAGAAGGGCGAGATTGATATCCCAAAGGTCAATGATGCTGAGACCTCCGTGTATCTTCTTCATGCACGCCTTTTCTCATCTGATGAGGTGTATCCCCTACTATTAGGGCTTGCACCCTTCCATAAAAACCGCTTTCGGATTCGATCAATTCTCTAAATAACCCATCGTGGCATTTCGAAAAAGGACATGTAATAGGTTGGTAGGTTCGAAAGTACTGCGTTGATGAGTGTGACTCTTACCCCAGGGATAAAGTTTTACCTTTCCAACCTGCTAAACGATTCTCCACCCGGTCAATGATGGGAAGCCATTCAGCCTTCTTGAGCTTACCGGGTCTTAACGGGAGTCCCAGGTACTTAATGTGGAAATTTTTCGATGGCACAATTTAAGATTGTAGCATGCTCAAGTGCCTCCAATGGGTATGAGAGCGCTTTTGCGGAAGTTTACCTTAAGGCCGGACCAAGCTTCAAAGCTGTAAAGAATTCCTTTGAAAACCGTAGTCTCCCTGATGTTTCCATTTCCAAACAGGAGGGTTTCATCTGCGTACTGTAGGATTGAGCATCCAAGACGGTTGACCCCACTGGCCACTAGCGCGATCCAGCCTGCCCTTCTGTAGTTATCCATCATTAACCGCAACACGTCTATCACTATAGTGAACAGAAGGAGGGAGAGGGGGTCTCCTTGTCTAAGGCCCTGCTTACACGATAACGGAGGATCCACTACCCCATTTACCATGATAGCAGTACTACTGGTGGAGAGGCACGTGTTGATCCATCCACCGTTCCCCAAACCCTCTTCCAGCTAGTGCTTCCAAGAGACTCTCCAACTCTACCGAATCATATGCCTTCTCGAAGTCCAGTTTCAGTAGGTAGCTCTTAAAGTTTGGCCTGTGGCAGTGATGGATAGTTTCTTCAGCAGTGGCTATACAATCTTGAATGCATCGACCCTTAATAAACCCCGTCTGCTCGCCGCTAATGAGTCTATCAATTACCTTTCCCAATCTATTAGCGAGTGTCTTGGTAATAATCTTAACTGAACAGTTAAGCAGGCTAATTGGGCAGGATTCTTCCACCCTCAGAGACTCAACTTTCTTGGGGATTAATACAACCTTATCATAATTAATTCTCCCTAATTTAAGCTTATGGTTAAAGAAATCGACAAACAAGTTAATGAGATCGTCTTTGATTTCCTCCCAAAAGGTCTGGTAGAAAAGGATTGGGAATCCATCCGACCCCAGGGCTTTCTCTTTCCCAAGTTGCATTACAGCCTCCCGAATCTCCTCTCCTGAAAAGGGGGCTTCCAAGGATAGAAGATCCACATCAGTATTGACTGCGGGGACATGCCAGAATTAATGGTCTAGGGGGGCTCTCAAATCCTCCTTTCGACCAAAAAGGTGCTTGAAGTGAGCTTGGAATGTTACTTTGATAGCATCGTCCTCTTGTAATAATCCCGAGTCAGTTTGGATCGAAGGAATGAGGTTGGATCTACGTCAAGCATTGGCAACCTGGTGAAAGAAAGCTGTATTCGCTTCTCCCTCTTTGAGCCACGATACCTTGGACCATTGTTGCCACTTAATTTCCTCCAACCTATAAAGCTGAGTAATGTCTTCTTTGAGTTGCAGTAACCTATTCCGCTCTTCTTGCCGTAAATCTCTAGTCTCTTCCACTTTTTCAAGCTCCTCAATTCCTTCCAAAAGGGAGTCTTTTGTTCTCCAGATCAACGCAAATCTAGTCCGGTTCCACTTCCTTAGCTTGGTCCGCAGTCTTCTAATTTTTTCACACCAGATTACCGCCGCTCCTGTCCATCTAGTAGGTCCAGCCCAGCTCTCGTTAACCATGTGATGGAAGCCTTGAATTTCTAGCCACGCTTTCTCAAATCTAAACTTGGGTGGCTTCCTAGTTTGAACTTCACTTGTGGACAGGATGATTGGAACATGATCCGATGTGGGTTTAGGGAGGGACTTAGCCCAGGAAAGTGGAAACTTGTCCTCCCAGTCCGATGAGATCAAAATCCTATCAAGCTTAGCCTGAATAGGATTCGATTGCATGTTTGACCAGGTATAAAGTCTACCGATGATGGGAATGTCAACCAGTTCGAGCTCTGTAATGACCTTGTTAAACGCTTCCCTGTCAGAATCATTGGAGCCTCTACCTCTGTGTTCGGAGGCAAACCTGGTGATATTGAAATCACCCCCTACCACCCACGGGTGCGGCCAGTGAGAGTGAATCATTCGTAGTTCAGTCCAGAATGCCCTCCTGGAAGCAGCCGTGTGTGGACCATACACGACCGTGAATGTGTGGGTCTACAAATCGGTTTTGCATTGCAGCGAGATAGACAAGGAGAATTTCTCGTGGAACTCATCTAGGTAATTAAAAATCTTTGGGTTAAAACCAAGTGCTATACCCCCAGAGGCCCATCAGAGGGGCATAATTTTCACTCAGAGATTCAGTTCCCCCCAAGCTACTGAGTCTAGAAATATGAGCCAGTTTGGTCTCCTGCAGATCAACAATGTTGGCTTTAGATTTAGCAATGACATGCTTAACCATTTTCCGTTTACCTCGCCTACCCAAGCCTCTAACGTTCCAAAAGAGAAAATCCATTAAATAGATTCTAATGTGGGTCTATGATTCGGTTCGTTAACCAAAACCGAAATACGATTAACTCTATTAGTCTCCCACCTCCTAATCTTATTAAGGAGAAAAGCTTTCCGATCAGTATCGCTCACCGCTAAACCACATATTTTGGCTAGATAAAATATCTCAGAATCATACATGAAATTAAAAATAGAGGCTAGGAAGGATCGCGTACCTCCGTCGCTAGTCTTAGAAGACTTAGTGGCTGCAGCAATTTCAAGATAATCATCCAAGGACTCTTCTATAGCCCTCTTCCCAGCTTTCTAAACTCTAAATCCTTTGTCTGAACGACCAGAAACCGGGGTAGTCAATTGTGAGGTAGGATAAGTGGAGGGAACAAAATCTGGGGGGATAGCTCGGTGGTCAACCCCAATATCTTTTAAATCCAAAGACTCCTCTTCAGAATATAGTATAGTTATTTGTTGCCTGTATAGATGTTGCAAGACTATCCCGACATATTCATAGGAAAGAGTGAAAGCATAAAGTAATCTTCATCACGGTTGGTACTGAGTTCATGGGGGCCCGAGGCGAACTCCTAAAATGCCCCCCCCCTCACACACACACATTATTTTAAAAAATATATGTATAAAAAAATTTGCACATTATTGAAGGCAAAATATTCAAAATATATATCATCGAATAACAAGTTTACTCATAAGCATCAATCAGATATGCAAAATAGAGTGAAAATCATCAACCAGATATGCATCCACATAAGCATCCATACGAGAAGCATACAAAAACATGCATAAAACTATTCAGATATGCAAAACATATAACTGAGTCTCAACAATTGTGAATGGATAATCAGATATGCTATGAATTATGAATTGTGAATTGAGCCTCAAAACATATAATCAAATATGCAAAATCTGTCAATAGAAAGCTCTGATTCTACCTCATTTAATGCATGAAGTTGCCTCAACAATTCACCTCCACCTCTACATTGATGAAATGAAAATTATGAAACAGAAACATAGGAATAGCACTAAGTGAAAATGAAATGGTTATAATCATAGGAGAAACATTTCGTGCAGCAAATTTATGAAAATCATGATGTTCTTGAACTTCTTCTTCATTAGCATTACCACTCGGTCCACTTTAATTCTCAATCTCTATTGGTTTGCTGGTAAGAAATTGATTTGGGATTGTATAAATTCATCTTCTTCTTGTTTCTTTTTTTAACGCTCCACACATATTTACGAGGCATGATAAAACTGAAAAAAGAAATAAAATTTAGAATTAAGTCCTAACATATCAAATTTCAGCTTAATTAAGTCCTAATCTATTCAACTTAATTAAGAAACTAAGAAATAGTTACCAATAAGTCCTAACATAAAATTGAACATAAAATTGAACTCATTAAGCCCTAAGATAAAAGTGAGTAAGAAATAGCTACCAATAAGCAACTCAGTCCACCGGCCACCCACTGTATACAACACCCATTGCACCACACCCACCAGCCACCAAGCACCACAAATCCACCACACCCACAGACCCACCGACCATTGTCCCACGAATTTGAGATTTAGATTTTGAATTTAGGGTTAGGGTTTCAGATTTTGAAGAAAATGAGTTGATTGGATTTAGGATTGAGTCAAAATCAACAAGTTTGGGGAGAAGAAAACAAGGAATGGAGAATTGGAGTTGACTGGATTTGGGACTAAGAGTTAGAAATTATAGTTTTGAGAGTTAGAGATTGGGAGAATAAAGAAAGGGGAAGAACACAACGCAGGCTAAGAAAGAGGATAGTGTCGGGTATAATAATTGGGAAGAAGAAAAAGGGTCAGGGTATAAGTGATTGGGTCAGGTTTCAGGTTTGGATTGTTAGGTTTGAATGTGGATTTGAACAAAGATTTGAATGTGTGTTTCGGGTTTGGGTTTCTATTAATTTGAATGCGGATTTATTTTAAATTACCCAAATTTAAGCCTCAAATTCAATTAAGCCCAAATCCAAATAATTTATATATAAAAAACTAAAGGCCCAAATAATTATTTTTGGGAGTCCCTAATAACAATATAATTTTTTTTACGCAAAAAAGGGGGGAGGGGGGATCTTCATATAGAATGCCTGCTATGGTGAATTGTTATGAAGACATTCTTGGAGGTAGTGCTTGAGCTAAGGTTATTTAGCTTTACTAGCAAATGTGAACTATCTATGTGTAGGCACAAGCGGTTCGGTCAAGGAAACTAGTGCCAATTCTTGCACATCCTATGATTTTCGCGCACCTTAGCCTTCTACATTTTATTGATTTTATGGGTGGTACATAAGTTTTCGTTTTAAATCACTAAAATATAAGGCTTCATTTTATGAAAATACACAAGAGAAGGACGGGTGATAATACATTCTCTCAATTAAGGGATAAGTGCTCAACGCATAAGAAGCGAGGTTTGAGCAATTATGTTCAGAAGGACCCATCTTTGTCACTAACACTAGGGCTTTACTATTAACATTGTGCACATACAAAAGCAGACTACCATGACAACCCAAACAAATAAAGGAATAACCCAAATCTGTCAATTTTTCACTTCAATATTAAATGAACAGATATGTCTTCATATCCTTAAATCACCCCACTACAACAAATTACTCATGATTTCAATTCTTCGCTAACGCCTCTCATCAAACATGGATCTTCTCTATATACTTATAACTGGAAATTCTACATCTGAAGTACTCAAGCTGATACCTGATCCAAGTACAATAGTTTTGAACTATGACTATATTTCTTTCATGTGCAATATAATTTAATACTGGTACCAAGGTTTTGAACCGTGATTGCTCTTGGTTCAGAACCAAGAGTAACACACAACATATTCCTCGAGTTATACTAAAATTTGGAAAATGCCAACCAGCAACAAATTGTAAGTAATATTAACAACATATAGCTTTTTCAATAAATGTAGGACACTGTACAAAGATATATCTTACCAGAAGCAGATGCAACAGGATAACCAATCAAACAACCAAGCCCAGTGAACAGAACAACATTTAACATCATAGATATGCCAAATGGACATCTTTCTGTATTTAAAAGATATCTCAAATGGATAGAATTCTCGAAAGCTCTTAAGGTATATATGATAGGTACAAGAACAACCAAAGACCCGAAAAGTAGTACTACCATCCACACACTTGCTAGTGCAACAACCTGCAAGCCAAGGGATCTTCCTGCCCTACACCCAAGTTATATCAAAACCTAAAACAAGTAAACTAGCAATTTTTCTAAAGTAAGAGATATACCCTAGCCGCATAACTTGTATATAAGAGAATGAAGAAAAATACCTCAGCATCAGCATAGGTGGATTGTCGTCTGAGACTACATCAAGGATACTTTACAACACATTTCGAACCAAATAGTCGTAGTTTCAACTGTTGTGCACAATTTTTAGGTTATATTCAATAAAAGTCGTCATGTAATGTTCAGAATAGAGAGAAATGCAACATTTTATCTCAACTTTATTATACATGTCATCAACAATCAAAGGTTTTCCATTATAATAGGAATATCGATCGGGCCTGCAGCATCAACAAACAAACCAAAAAATAAATAATAAATAATAAATAAACAGTCGCATATTTATAATATCCAGCCTGTCACAATGGGGAAATGTCATAGGCATACATTGAATAATTTACAAACGACTATCAAAATCACGATAAGTAGTTGACTAGTAGTTATAATAGATCATGTCTTGTATCATAAGAGCTAGAAGGTATCAGTTTAATATTGACTCGATCCTGGCTTGTCCTTCTTTCTGCTCTTTGATTTTGTGTGTGCAGGTTTTTGTTTTTGGTAGCCTAGTAGACTACATTTTGGAGTTAGTATTGGGGTTTATGGTTTACAGCACCTCTACCCTTCTTTAAAGATTCATCGAATAACCCTTTCCGTCTCTCTTATTTATCTATATTATTTGTTCCTTCTACTTCTTTTTTGGTAATGTTCCTGATGTGATATCGATGACGTATCCCCATCTGGGCCATCAGATCTCCTCAGATTTCGATCCCCTGTGATCATCAGGTCAAAACAGGTCTAACAGGCTTCAGTCAATTCAGGCCCACTGGCTAACGGGTTCGACCTGGCCCGCCAAGGCCAAAGACTCGTTAGCCCCTGCCTATAAATACCAGACCCTTCCTCACTTTCAAGGGTAATAAACTTTTTCTCCCCTGAACCCTAGCTACTGTTGCTTTCTCAGTAACTGACTAGATCGTCGGAGCGCCTATCTCCGGAAACTCTCCCGGGGTTTCTAGGCAGTGTGCAGGTACGAAGATCCGAGCCGAACTACGAAGATCCGAGCTGAGCCACGAGATCCAAGCCAAGCACCTAACCTCTGCTACTCTCCTGCTACTCCCGATCTGATCCTACAACCGAGGATCATATCAACGCCAATGTCGTGCCTTCCGCTTCACAAATTACAAGAACTCATACCTGTTGCCCCCACACAAAAAAATAAACAGCATCAGGTTGGCATCGTCTGTGGGAAGACGCCACGTCACCGACACTGGTCCGATCCCAGCCTAGGACATCATCTCGAATCTAGGTTCTTTCATGGCTCCCAAAGCCAGAAGGGTCGTCACCTCTAGACGTCATCCGGACCCTCCTCCCCTTCACAGCCATGCGGACACCCAGAACTCTAACCAACCACGAGCCAATGGCGAAGCCGGACCCAGACTAGGCGCTTCTCAGTTAGTCGTAACTGATTTGCGACGCGTCATCCAGAATCGGCAGGCCAGCTGAACAAGGGGAGGGGCTGCTTCCAACTCGGTCTCGAACCATGGCAGAAGCCGTCCCTAGAACGGGAACTAGGGCACAACCGCTTACCCCGAGAATCTCCACCCTTGCGTGGCCCTATGGAGCAGGCCCCAGTCACGAGGGCCGAGTTCCAAAACTTTAGGAACGAGATCTTCTAGGAAATCCGAGGTGGTGCCAGGACCGAGGCGCACAACAACTCCAACCGTCAGTCAGAATCCCGGGGTAGCGAATCCCACGGATCGACCCGTCCACTAGAACAAGAAGACGCCGTTCTTCGACGCCTCCGGGAGATGGAGAACCGCCTCGTCCATCTCGGCGAGGGCGGGCTGATGCCAGGCCAAGGTTACAGGCCGAACTGACCCCCATTCTCTACCCAAATCTTGGAAGCTGAGGTCCCCAGAAATTTCAAGCCTCCCCAATTTGAGACGTACACCGGTGAGGGTGATCCCGCTCACATGGATGGGTTCAAACCCTCATGTTGATCACAGCACATCGGATCCTCTAATTTGCCACGCTTTGCCTACCACCCTGCATGGTCCGGCTCGGGAATGGTTTTCGAAACTCACCCCAGACTTGGTCTTCTCTTTCGACCAGCTAGAAGCGAGCTTCCTAGCCTACTTTGTGACTAGCCGAAAGGTCGAGAAGACTAGCGTATCCCTTCTGGACCTCAGGCAGAAGGAAGGGGAACCACTCTGCGAGTTCGTTCGGAGGTTCACCGTCGAGGCGAGGTCAGTCTCCTCCCTTGATGTGGGCGTCGCTTCTGCCACTTTTCAGCACAATGTTCATCACGGACAGCTGAAGGCCTCCTTAGCCAAGAAACCACCCCTTGACTTCCCCGACCTCCTTAACAGGATCGAGAAGTACATTCGGGCATAGGAGGCTCTACACTCCGAGGGCACCAAAGAAGCCACAGCCAAGGGAAAGGGCAAAGTGGACGACGTCGAGCCCGCCAAAAAATCCACAAAAGACGCGGCTGGTCTGGAGAGGCCTCCTCCGGCCCCCCGTTTTGAAAGATATACGCCGCTAACCCAAAATGTGTCATCATCCTCTTGGAGATCGAGGAAAAAATGGATCTTTCGACTCCTCCCCGACCGAGCAACAACAAGAAGCGGGACCAGAGATTCTACTGCCATTTTCACCGAGACAATGGGCACGAGACGGAGAACTGTCGTGCCCTTAAAGAAGAGATTGAGGCCCTCATCTAGCGAGGGTACCTAAGGGAGTTCAGCCGAGCCAACCCAAGGGACCAGAGGGATTCGAGGAATCCGAGGCCTTCGCCTCCCCTTCGAACGATCAACCGGCAACCCGAGCAGGACCCCGAGCCCGAGGAGATCGGGGGGCAGGCCATTCTACACTGCGTCCATGGCAGACCCATGGGAGGGGAATCCAACACATCTTGTAAGGTCTTCGTGCGAAAAGTAAATTATGTCCGCGGCCATCCCTCCCCCTGGGTTCAGCAGCGGACAGTCTCCTTCTCCGGAGAAGACTTGGAGGGCATCCAGCTCCCGCATTGCGATGCCCTCGTCATGGCGAACTTCAAAGTCCATCAAATTCTCGTGGACAACTGAAGCTCTCAATATCTCTTTTTGGAAGCATTCGAAAACCTCAATCTCCCCCGCAAGAAGCTAAAACCAACTGGGTACACCCTTTACGGGTTCTCGGGCATCCCCGTCCAAATCGAGGGGATCGTGACACTGGATGTAATAGTCGAGACGATCCCTATCATACGGACCGAATTACTGGACTTCATGGTGGTCAATGTTAAGCTGCATACAATGCCATTCTCGACCGACCCAGCCTCTGCTCATTTCAGGCAGTCCCCTCGGCCTACCACTTGAAACTGAAGTTCCCCACCGACCATGGGGACAGTGTCGTCCGAGGAAACCAGGAGTCTACACGTTTGTGGTACATGACCGAGGTAGGAGGCAGGGCGTTCCCCCTTGATGCAGTTGAACTTTTACCTGAAAGAAACCAGTCCAAATCGGAACCCACAGACGAATTGGAGGAGGTCTCATTCGAGGCAGAAGGCAAGTCTAAGTGGTTCCGTGTGAGTTGCTCCCTATCCCCCAATCTGAGACCGACCCTCATTGATTTTATTTGCCGCAATATTGACCTCTTCGATTGGACCCCGTCCGACTTGCCCTGGATTTTCGAGGACCTAATCATGCATAAGCTGAGCGTCCACCCAGGTTCCAAGCCGATCCATCAGAAGCAACGCAAGTTCGCCCCAGAGAGGTAACAAGGAGTAAAAGTGGAGGTGGACTAACTGTTGTCTGCCCGGTTCATACAAGAAGTCAGTTATCCCGAATGGCTGGCTAACATTGTGATGGTAAAGAAGGCAAGCGATAACTGGAAGATCTGATAAAATTCACGGACCTCAACAAGGCGTGCCCCAAAGATCCTTTTCCTCTCCCAAGCATCGACGCACTAATCTGTAACGCCCCGAATCCCAAAACACTGAATTCGAGATGTTCTACAGGATCTTTTCACTTTCTTTGAGTACAATTTCGCAAGGAATTTAAACTTTTCACTTTACATCAGAGTTTACATCATATTACACTTTTCATTTGCACAGCGGAAGTATGAAACAACATTTACATAAATGTACAACAACATGGTAAAATCTTTATGCATCCATTCCTCCTTAACATGTAATTTATCCTGCATACAAAACTGTGGGTACGTCAGTTTATTCAACCGACGATAATTATACATGGCCATCCTCTCTATGCCAGAAACAGTATAACGAATCTCATTTCTTAACAGATCACAAACTTGTTCACATAACAATTACAGTAAGGGGAAAATCTTAATAATGTCGTGTCGTGATCGTGCACTTAATCCTTAATGCAATTTCTTAATTTACATGACACTAATGCGCACTTGTTCGGATTCTATGCATCCCATACTACATAGGTCCGAGGGCAAGCCTCTTATTCGTTCTTCATTTTTGTAGGGTTCAATCCCTCGCCATGACTTAATCTACTTCTGTAATTACAGTGAGTATCCTAGATGATCTATGAGTACAAGCACGTGTCCTGGACCCTGGAGGGGAACCCCACGCCATGTCTTGACTCATCAAGCATGCATTCTGTGGCAATTCAGCCTCTTTCCTGAACACGATCCTCTTGCAGTCACCAAACATCCCACAAGCGTGGCTAAAGTCCGATCATTCTGAGTTGTGCCCACGCCATGTCTTGACTCATCAAGCATGCATTCTGCGGCTCATACACCCGCACCGTAAACTCTAGTTCTCATACTTATGTTTTCTCTCACTTTCATCACATCTCCACTATGTATTAAATATTAGAATCATGAATACAAATCAAAGCTCTAGAGTTAGCCTCTCCACCAAACCGGACTTATTCATTTCATTTACACATGACCAACCTTGGTCTTCTTTTCAATTTCATTTCATTTCCATTGCCGGGGGAGACTTAGCTACTCTTGGTTTCAATTTACAATTCACAACTTCCAATTTGAGCATTTCCAACTCATGAATTCATTTATCTTTTTCCATTGCCTCAGCATATCATGTTCATTTAATTCTTAATTCAAAACTATGATTCATTTCATGCAATTTCTCGATTCAAAACTATGATTCGTTTCATGCACAGCAACAAAGTAGAATTTATCCAACAACAGCCATAAAGCTCAAAATCTTCAAAATAAACGGCAATTAAATCAAATTCTGAAACATCAAAATGTACTCTGAACAGTCGACTTGGAGAAGGTCCAGTCGACTTGTCCAGTCGATTCAAGTTCTTCACAACTGCTCGGGAGAGTCGACTGCTACACATGGCCAGTCGGCTGTCAAGAAACTTTCTATATTCTTAATATCATTCACATGACAGTCGACTGTCCTCAGACCAGTCGTCTGTTCTGGGTCTTAACAGTACATTTTCAAGTTAAGGGATTATCTTCCCATCTGCCATTACTTGCACATGCATCATAGTGTCAATTTACACTATATATATTCATACTTACATATTTTCTTAACTGTTCAGTAACAATAGGAAATTTCAAGATAACTAACATTGTCTTTTCTTCAAAGTAATGTTAAACATGCATTTACACTATTCAACATGATGTAAGTATCTCGTTTCATAGAATTCATGGAATAATTATAGTTTAATCAAGGTATCAGTCGGCTGCTCATATCATCAGTCGACTATACAGACTCTTTTCAATTTGTTAATCATCATTAGCCCTTTTTCATCTATTCGCATCTCCTCCATCATATATAACATGGGGAAAAGGAATTTAGCAATCATACTATTACTTCTGTTTTGCATACATTTATTAAAAAATCATAAAAGATACGTCTCGTACCAGTCGACTTGTACATGTGACAGTCGACTGTACCGACTAATTTGTTCTTAATTAAAGTGTCGTTACTTCATCATTTAATCACCAACATAAATATACACAAGACAATCTAATACATTTTAAATTCACTTTCACAAGCGTGGTAACAATCATCATAATCATGACAGGTTTCTACATTAGAAGTCCTGAGAAACACCCACCTTATTGACGAAATAATTGAAATCCAGAAAAGCTCCTCAATGCAACGCACCTTCCTTGTTCCTTGCTCCTTGCTCCTTGCCAAAGATCTCCAGATGAAGCCCGATCTCCACAAACAACACACACACCTCACTCACAATAATTCTCTTTATAAAATAATCTTAGTGTAAAGAACAATGGATGAGAGGGGGGGGGGGGGGGGTATTTATACACCAAAAGGAATGAGATGGAGGGTCAGGATTCGGTAGATGGTTAATGGATCAAGGGCTAGGATGCACTAGGGGGTTGAAATAACTACCCACACTCTACAAAACTACCCATAACTCCACCCACTACTTCACCCAAATCCGGCCAACCAAAGGGGTGTGCTCTACACGTGTATGCAACATGCACGTGTATGCATAAATCACCCTACAAGAAATTGTACATCAATATAACAAGTCCTTTAAAGGGAATGTTACACATACAAGTTATAGAAAAAAATAAGAAAAGATTAGGTTCATGAGCTTAAATTAATTGGGCCAAAATAATTATTTTAGAAGAAAGCAAGTAAATTAACACTTGGGCTTTAGGGAAAATACTTTATAAAAACAATGTTCTTACTCCTTATGTTGAAAATAATAGCCAAAATATTACACGTGCACACCACGTGCAACAAAATAAATAATCTTCATATATTTGGAAAATCAGGGTATTACAACACTCCCTCCTTAGAATAGTTCCGTCCCCGGAACTACCGTCAAGAGTGAGAAAACAAAGATACAACACAACACAAGAACAAAAAGATACAAAAATACAATCAAGCAAAAAGCTCAGGATAATCCCTCAACATCCTCTCCTCAGACTCCCAAGTAGCCTCTTCAATCAAATGGTTTCTCCAGACCACCTTGACCATTGGTATCGTCTTATTCCTCAAGACTTTCTCCCTACGGTCAACAATCTCGACAGGAGACTCGATGTAGTTCAGATCCAACTGCAAACCTTCCGGCACTTCAGGCAAATGATGACTCGGATCTGGGATAAAACCTCTCAGCATAGACACATGGAAGACATTGTGCACCTGAGACAAATCTTTCGGTAATTCAAGCTGGTAAGCAGTTTTCCCGATCCTTTTCAATATCTTATACGGGCCTATAAACCTCGGGGCTAACTTCCCGCCTTTGCCAAATCGAACCACACCTTTACTGGGTGATACCTTCAGAAAGACGAAGTCACCAACCTCAAACTCAAGGTCCCTTCTCCGGTTGTCTGCATAGCTTTTCTGCCTACTCTGAGCTTCCACCAACCTTTTCCTGATCAGAACAATCTTCTCAGAAGTCTGCTGTACAAGCTCAGGACCAAACAACTGCCGCTCCCCAACTTCATACCAACAAACAGGTGTTCTGCACTTCCTGCCATACAAAGCTTCGTACGGCGCCATCCCGATGCTAGCCTGAAAACTGTTGTTGTAGGCAAACTCTACCAAAGGTAAATGCCTTTCCTAACTGCCTCCAAAGTCTAGTATACAACACCGAAGCATATCCTCAAGAATACGGTTGACTCTCTCGGTCTGCCCATTGGTTTGCGGATGAAAAGCAGTGCTGAAATCTGTCTTGGTCCCCAAAGCTGTCTGAAGACTCCTCCAGAAATGCGAAGTAAACCGCGCATCTCGATCAGACACAATAGTTGAGGGAACACCATGAAGTCGGACAACCTCACCAACATACATCTCAGCTAACTTGTCCATCGAAGCAGTGAGTTTCATCGCCAAAAAGTGAGCGGACTTGGTTAGTCGATCGACTATAACCCAAATCGCATCATTGCCTTTAGGACTCTTAGGCAATCCCGTGATGAAATCCATACTGATGTTATCCCACTTCCATTCCGGAATAGGTAACGGCTGTAATAGACCTCCGGGTCTCTGATTTTCGGCTTTGACTTGCTGACAAACCTCACACTTCGCAACAAATTCAGCCACATCCCGCTTCAAACCTGACCACCAGAAATGCTGTTTGATGTCTTTGTACATCTTAGTACTTCCAGGATGTACCGACAAAAGAGTAGCATGCGCCTCCTGAAGAATACTCTCCTTCAGGTCCACCTGATTTGGAACACACAGCCTATCTCCGAACCACAGCACTCCATCCCTGATTTGAAATCTGGGCAACCTGCCAGCCCCAACCTGCTCCTTCATCTCCAAGATATCAGCATCAACCTCTTGACTTGCAATGATCCTTGCATTCAGAGTAGGCTGAAGCCTCAACTGAGCCAAAGATGCTCCCAATCCTTGCAAGACAACCTCAATACCTGCTCGATCCAACTCCTCAATCAGATGCCTCTGAGTTGTAATTAAACTGGCCAAACTGCTCTTGCGACTAAGTGCATCAGCAACAACATTTGCTTTTCCAGGATGATATTTGATCTCAGGTCGCATGTCCTCGAGCACTTCCAACCATCTCCGCTGCCTCAGATTCAGATCCCTCTGCTGATATATATACTTCAAGCTCTTATGGTCCGTGTACATGTTTAACTTCTTACCGTACACATAGTGCCTCCATTACTTCAGAGCAAAGATAATCACAGCCAACTCCAGATCATGAGTCGGGTAATTCTTCTCATGTGGTTGTAGTTGCCTAGACCCATAAGCGATTACTCTACCTTCTTGCATTAAGACACAACCAAGCTCACGATGTGAAGCATCAGTATAAACATCATAGTCGACACCTGCTCTAGGCAAAGCAAAAATAGGTGCAGTAGTCAGCCTATCTTTCAACTCCTGAAAGCTCGCCTCACATTGCTCAGTCCACTTGAAGCCCACATTCTTCTTGGTCAGTCCAGTAAGCGGTACAACTATCTGAGCATAACTTTGAATGAATCTCCTGTAGTATCCAGTCATCCCAAGAAAACTTCTGACTTCCTTCACTGTAGTAGGCCTAGCCCAATCTCTCACTGCCTCTATCTTCTGAGGGTCAGTTGCCACTCCCTCCTTAGAAAGGATGTGACCTAGGAATGCCACTTCAGATTTCCAGAAATCACACTTGGATAACTTGGCATACAACTTCTGCTCTTCCAGCTTCTGCAAAACTGCTGCCAGATGCTCGGTGTGCTCCGCCTCTGACTTGGAGTACACGAGAATATCGTCGATAAACACCACGACGAAAGAATCAATAAACGGCCTCAGAACTCTGTTCATCAAGTCCATGAAGATTGCGGGTGCATTCGTCACTCCAAATGGCATAACTAAGAATTCGTAATGCCCATGTCGAGTTCTAAATGCAGTTTTATGCACATCTTCAGCTTTCACTCGTACTTGGTGATATCCTGATCGAAGATCTATTTTGGAGAATACAGCTGCTCCTTGTAGACGATCGAACAAATCATCAATTCGAGGAATCGGATACTTATTCTGAACAGTGACCTTATTCAGCTCCCGGTAATCGATACACATTCTCATCGATCCATCCTTCTTCTTTACCAAAAGCACTGGTGCTCCCCAAGGTGACGCACGAGGTTGAATAAAGCCTTTCTCCAACAGTTCCTCAATCTGCCGTTTCACCTCATCCTGTTCCACTGGAGCCATCCTATACGGTGCCTTAGAAATTGGTGCACTTCCCGATTGAACAGTGATGCTAAACTCTACATCACGATGTGGAGGTAACCCAGGAAAATCTTCCAAGAACACAGTCGGATAGTCCCGAACCACAGGAATCCCTTGCAATTCCACAGGAGTCTCTTCCTTGCGGATAGTTGCCACCAGCTTAGAACACTTCTGCTTCCTTCGGAAAGTGACTTCAGGTCCACCTGGAGCCTTCACTGTTACCGTCTTGGTCTTGCATTCGATGCTTGCACTGTACACCGACATCCAATCAATGCCAATGATAACATCGACTCCCAAGATAGTCAGCTCGATCAGATCAATGCCAAAGATTCGATCTCCAATCACAATCTCGCAATTAGCATAATACCGATCAGTGGTCAAAGTTTCCCCTGATGGAGTAGCTACTGCTAAGATCTTGCCTGGAAAAGTCTTCGGTTCAACTCCCAACATTTTAGCAAATCTAGGAGACACAAATGTATGAGAGGATCCAGTATCGAATAATACAACAGCTTTCATTCCATTAAGATAGAGTTCTCCTGTTACATAATACACACCATTACATAACAGTTTCACAATATAAACAGGAAGAAGAAATGACGAAAACCACTAAACATCAGCCCGCATACCAGAGATGACCTGATCTGCTTCCTCAGCATCAGCTTCCGTCAAGGCAAATACTCGCCCTGGTTGGTACGGCCTCTTCCCAGTCTGCTGTATTGGCACATTGTGATTGCCAGCCCGTGGTTTGAGACATCGAGATTGGTAATGTCCCATTTCACCACAGTTGTAGCAAGTGACTGCAGAAGGTCTCACCACATTGTTCCCAGGTCCTCCAGCCACACCAATAGCGTTCGCCCCTGTCGGTTTGAACCTCTGTGCAGATGGTTGCCCCTTGAAACTCCCAGAATTGGCGGGCCTCTTCCCGGACTGCCAGTTGTTCCTCTGGTTCTGAGCAACATGGAACTGCTCCATATCTGCCTCCGTTGCTGCCGCCCTCTTGACCAACTTGTCAAATCGCCTGATACCAAGAGGTATCATCCGGGATCTCAAGCTTGGTCTCAGTCCATGCTCGAACTTACGAGCCTTCTTAGCCTCATCCATCACCAGTTCTGGAGCATACCTAGAGAGCTGAGTGAACTTAGTCTCATACTCCCTCACTGACATGCTGCCTTGCTGAAGTGACAGAAATTCCATTGCCTTCTTCTCCTGAACATCGGAGGGGAAATAGTGACTGCGGAATTCTTCTAGAAATTCCTCCCAGCCAAGCACTATGCCTCCCATGGTCCTCTTCATCGACTGCCACCAAACAGCCGCATCCTTCTCCAGTTGCAAAGTCGCCAACTTGACCTTGCTGCCCTCCGGTGTCTCCAACACCTCAAAGATTGTCTCCACTTGTCGAATCCAGTTGTCAGCCGCATCTGGGTCTGACTTTCCCTCGAATACAGGTGGTTTCATTCTCTTGAATGATTCCACCAGCTTAATCGCCTCGGACACTGGATTCACCGGCCCCCTTCCTTGATTCATAGCCACTGCATTAAGCGTCTGGTAGACCCTTGCAAGCTCGGTCTCCAGATCCAAACCTTCCCCACTCCTAGCTCCTCTTCTCGACATATTCTGGTACAAAAGATCCATTAAATTCGAAGTATAAGACAAAAATTTAAATCAACTTGCATTTCATTGAATTTCAAAGTTTATACATTCGAATTAAAAATATTTTCGACATCAGAATAGAAGATAGTAGAAACTAAGACAATCTAATCCCTACGGGTCCTCTTCGCTGCTCGAAGTTCATCCCGTAGTTCATCGACTTCATCCTTCAACACATCTGTCAGGTTCTTTCTCTTCTCAAGTTCCCATACTCGGTGACTGAGAACAGAAAAATCGTCCTTTCGCTTCGTCAGTTGAGCCTCCAATACTCCAACTCTCTCTCGCAGTGTTTCCACCTGCCTCTGAAGAGAAGCCACAGTGGTACTCAGAGTTGGTCCCTCTTCTTCATCGGAAGAAGAATCGTCAGACGAGTCTGGAGGTGGGGTGATCTCTCGAGATTCAGGCCACTCCTCCTCATCAAAATCTGCTTGCCCAGGGTGATACTCATCCTCAGAATCAGCCTGTCCAGGATGATACTATTCCTCAATGATATGCCAGTCATCGTCTCCAGCAGGGTCGAAGTGATCAGCCATCTTAGAATAGAGAGGAAGAAGCATAAGTCATAGAGCAATACAAATGTAAATCACTTACATTTAAATCTCCAAACTCAGACACACACTCTAATGTCCACATCTAGGGTGTCGTTCCTTATAAATTTGTACCAACAGGAAAGCGTAGAAAACCTGGCTCTAATACCACTCTGTAACGCCCCGAATCCCAAAACACTGAATTCGAGATGTTCTATAGGATATTTTCACTTTCTTTGAGTACAATTTCGCAAGGAATTTAAACTTTTCACTTTACATCAGAGTTTACATCATATTACACTTTTCATTTGCACAGCGGAAGTAAGAAACAACATTTACATAAATGTACAACAACATGGTAAAATCTTTATGCATCCATTCCTCTTTAACATGTAATTTATCCTGCATACAAAACTGTGGGTACGTCAGTTTATTCAACCGACGATAATTATACATGGCCATCCTCTCTATGCCAGAAACAGTATAACGAATCTCATTTCTTAACAGATCACAAACTTGTTCACATAACAATTACAGTAAGGGGGAAAATCTTAATAATGTCGTGTCGTGATCGTGCACTTAATCCTTAATGCAATTTCTTAATTTACATGACACTAATGCGCACTTGTTCGGATTCTATGCATCCCATACTACATAGGTCCGAGGGCAAGCCTCTTATTCGTTCTTCATTTTTGTAGGGTTCAATCCCTCGCCATGACTTGATCTACTTCTGTAATTACAGTGAGTATCCTAGATGATCTATGAGTACAAGCACGTGTCCTGGACCCTGGAGGGGAACCCCACGCCATGTCTTGACTCATCAAGCATGCATTCTGTGGCAATTCAGCCTTCTCCCTGAACACGATCCTCTTGCAGTCACCAAACATCCCACAAGCGTGGCTAAAGTCCGATCATTCTGAGTTGTGCCCACGCCATGTCTTGACTCATCAAGCATGCATTCTGCGGCTCACACACCCGCACCGTAAACTCTAGTTCTCATACTTATGTTTTCTCTCACTTTCATCACATCTCCACTATGTATTAAATATTAGAATCATGAATACAAATCAAAGCTCTAGAGTTAGCCTCTCCACCAAACTGGACTTATTCATTTCATTTACACATGACCAACCTTGGTCTTCTTTTCAATTTCATTTCATTTCCATTGCCGGGGGAGACTTAGCTACTCTTGGTTTCAATTTACAATTCACAACTTTCAATTTGAGCATTTCCAACTCATGAATTCATTTATCTTTTTCCATTGCCTCAGCATATCATGTTCATTTAATTCTTAATTCAAAACTATGATTCATTTCATGCAATTTCTCGATTCAAAACTATGATTCGTTTCATGCACAGCAACAAAGTAGAATTTATCCAACAACAGCCATAAAGCTCAAAATCTTCAAAATAAACGGCAATTAAATCAAATTCTGAAACATCAAAATGTACTCTGGACAGTCGACTTGGAGAAGGTCCAGTCGACTTGTCCAGTCGATTCAAGTTCTTCACAACTGCTCGGGAGAGTCGACTGCTACACATGGCCAGTCGACTGTCAAGAAACTTTCTATATTCTTAATATCATTCACATGACAGTCGGCTGTCCTCAGACCAGTCGTCTGTTCTGGGTCTTAACAGTACATTTTCAAGTTAAGGGATTATCTTCCCATCTGCCATTACTTGCACATGCATCATAGTGTCAATTTACACTATATATATTCATACTTACATATTTTCTTAACTGTTCAGTAACAATATAAAATTTCAAGATAACTAACATTGTCTTTTCTTCAAAGTAATGTTAAACATGCATTTACACTATTCAACATGATGTAAGTATCTCGTTTCATAGAATTCATGGAATAATTATAGTTTAATCAAGGTATCAGTCGGCTGCTCATATCATCAGTCGACTATACAGACTCTTTTCAATTTGTTAATCATCATTAGCCCTTTTTCATCTATTCGCATCTCCTCCATCATATATAACATGGGGAAAAGGAATTTAGCAATCATACTATTACTTCTGTTTTGCATACATTTATTAAAAAATCATAAAAGATACGTCTCGAACTAGTCGACTTGTACATGTGACAGTCGACTGTACCGACTAATTTGTTCTTAATTAAAGTGTCGTTACTTCATCATTTAATCACCAACATAAATATACACAAGACAATCTAATACATTTTAAATTTACTTTCACAAGCGTGGTAACAATCATCATAATCATGACAGGTTTCTACATTAGAAGTCCTGAGAAACACCCACCTTATTGACGAAATAATCGAAATCCAGAAAAGCTCCTCAATGCAACGCACCTTCCTTGTTCCTTGCTCCTTGCTCCTTGCCAAAGATCTCCAGATGAAGCCCGATCTCCACAAACAACACACACACCTCACTCACAATAATTCTCTTTATAAAATAATCTTAGTGTAAAGAACAATGGATGAGGGGGGGGGGTATTTATACACCAAAAGGAATGAGATGGAGGGTCAGGATTCGGTAGATGGTTAATGGATCAAGGGCTAGGATGCACTAGGGGGTTGAAATAACTACCCACACTCTACAAAACTACCCACAACTCCACCCACTACTTCACCCAAATCCGGCCAACCAAAGGGGTGTGCTCTACACGTGTATGCAACATGCACGTGTATGCACAAATCACCCTACAAGAAATTGTACATCAATATAACAAGTCCTTTAAAGGGAATGTTACACATACAAGTTATGGAAAAAAAATAAGAAAAGATTAGGTTCATGGGCTTAAATTAATTGGGCCAAAATAATTATTTTAGAAGAAAGCAAGTAAATTAACATTTGGGCTTTAGGGAAAATACTTTATAAAAACAATGTTCTTACTCCTTATGTTGAAAATAATAGCCAAAATATTACACGTACACACCATGTGCAACAAAATAAATAATCTTCATATATTTGGAAAATCAGGGTATTACATAATCGACACAACGTCGGGTCACCAGCTACTGACCTTCATGGATGCTTTTTCAGGCTACAACTAAATCTGGATGTTCCCTCCAGACATCGCCAAGATGTCCTTCATAACCGACCAAGGTTTCTATTGTTACCAGGTCATGCTCTACGGGCTAAAGAACGCCAGTGCCACCTACCAGAAACTTGTCAATCGGGTCTTCAAATAACAGATCAGTCGTAACATGAAAGTATACGTCGACGACATGCTCGTCAAGAGTCGACAAGGGTAGGATCATGTGGCCGACCTCGAGGAAGTCTTTGGTGTCCTTTGGTCCTACAACATGAGGCTCAATCTCGCTAAGTGCATCTTCGGCATCTCCTCGAGAAAATTTCTCGGGTTCGTCGTCAGCCAGCGCAGCATAGAGGCAAATCCCGAGAAGATCCAGGCCATAATCGAAATGGCCCCTCCTAGGAATATTAAGGAGGTTCAACGGCTCATGGGAAGAGTGGCGGCCATCGGCCGCTTCCTCTCCAAGTCTGGAGAGAAGTCACTCCCCTTATTCAAGGCTCTGCGAGGTGCAAAAGGCTTCGAATGGAGCGACCCTCAGGAACAGGCATTTAACCAGCTAAAGACCTACCTCACCAGCCCCCACTTCTGAGCAAACTCGAGCCGGGCGAACCCCTCTTGCGCTACCTTTCAGCCTCGAAAAATGCACTCAGCGCCATGCTGGTCCGAGAAGAAGACGGGATTCAGAAGCCTCTCTACTATGTCAGCAAAGTCCTGCTCTCGACTGAGACCCGCTACGCAAAGATGGAGAAGGTCGCCTACGCCCTGGTCATGGCCGCACAGAAGCTCCGTCCTTATTTCCAGGCCCACTTGATTTAGGTCCTTACGGACCAGCCACTCAAGGCCGTCCTCTACAAGCCAGAAAATTTCGACCGCTTAGTCAAGTGGTGGATCGAGTTGAGCCAGTACGACATCAGCTATCAACCTAGGACAATCATTAAAAGGCAGGCCCTCACCGAATTCATCACGGAGTGCACCATCTCCGAACCTTCCGAAATTTAGGAAGAGGATCCGATTTGGGAAGTCTATGTCGACATCTTGTCTTGCGAAGTCAGAAGCGCACGGGTGTTATCCTCAAAGGTCCCGACGACTTTGTCCTCCAGTATTCCCTATGCCTGAAATTTCCTGCCTCTAACAACGAGGCAGAATATAAGGTGATGATCGCAGGGCTCACATTGGCACATAAGGCTGGGGTAAGGCAAATCTGGGCCTTTAGCGACTCCCAGCTCGTGGTTAACCAGATCACAGGGGAGTATGAGGTTCGTGACCCTCGGATGGTCTGATACTTGGCGCTAGTCTAGCAACTTTTAACCGCCTTCAATTTTACCTCGGTGGAATGAATCCCGAGGGAGAAAAATGCTGAGGCTGACTCCTTGTCAAAGCTCGCCTCATCGTCCTTCGAAGGCCTCGACCACACCTTCCTAATCTAAGTTCTCCTCAAGCCTAGATCGACCTCCCTGAGGTCCTCTGCCTTGCTATCAAGCCTCAATCAGACAACTGGATGGCTCCCATCCGAAAGTTTCTGGCAGAAGGCGAGCTTCCTCAAGATCGGGCCAAGACGAGAAGGACCAAAATCCGTTCAGAGAGATTCATCATAATCAATGAGACACTCTTTAAGTGATCGTACACAAGGGTAGATGGAATACCTTACCTTCGATGCCTGGCCCCCAATGAGGCCAAGTACGCGCTGAAGGAACTACACGAGGGAATCGGGGGATGCCACATGGGGAGCAGGTTGCTCGCTAGAAAAGCCCTAAACCACGGCTACTACTGGTCGACCCTGTTACAAGATGCCCATGACCCTGTCAAAAGGTGAGGCCCCTGCCAGAGATTCTCCTTGGTGAAGCGGCTTCCTCAAGCCAACCTCCACTCACTGGTCAGTCCGAACCATTTTGCCATGTGGGGGATGAACTTGGTCGGCCCCTTCCCAAAAGCAACAGGCCAAAGGAAATTCCTCGTGGTAGCCATCGACTACTTCACCAAGTGGATCGGGGCAGAACCCCTGGCCACGATCACAGAGCAACAAACTCAACAATTTTTCTGGAAGCAGTTCATTTATTGGGTTCGGGATCCCACAGGTACTCATCACCGATAATGGAACCCAATTTGCAGGCAAGAACTTTCGGAAATTCTGCGAAGACATCGGCATCCAGCAGTGCTTTTCATCAATATGTCATCCTCAATCAAACGACCAGGCAAAAAATGCGAATCGCCAAATCCTGGACAGACTCAAGAAGTGGTTGGATAATTCTCCCAAGGGAATGTAGGTCAACGAGTTACCGAGCATCCTTTGGGCGCACTGGACAACTCAGAGAATCACCATTCAACCTAACTTATGGAACTGAGGCAGTCATCTTGTTAGAAATTGGGCTCCCTTCACCCAGAATCATGGGCTTCAATGAGGAGACCAACTCAAAGACCTCAGAGCCAACTTGGATCTAATCGACGAGGTCAAAGAGAAATCCGTCGTCAGAAGAAGCATATACCAACAACGAATCGAGAGATTTTATAACAAGAAGGTTTGCCCTACCGACATCAAGCAAGGTGATCTCGTGCTCAGAAAACTAGCGGTATCTGACGCCAGAAAAAAGAGAAAGCTGGCACCCAAATGGAAGGGCCCATAAAGGGTCTTCGAAGTGGTACCCCCCGACACGTACCGACTCGAAGACCTGGGGGGTAGAATAGTAAAGAGGCCCTGGAATGCGGAGCACCTCATCAAGTTCCTCGAAGGAAAGGACTAGTCTCATTTTGTAACCAAACTCATGTAACCGACCCCCTGTAATCGGCAATACGTGCCCCTCTTTTTGTGTAAACATAAAATAGTAGAAAAAATAAAGTGTATTCTTTGTTTCTTCCCCATTTTTTTTGTTTTGTCCAAATTTCTGTGCATTCTCACAAGCTGGGAGGCTCGACGTTCGGCATGCGCTGCGACCAACGACCTAGCTTTCTTACAAGCTGGGGGGATCGACAGTCGGATGCACTGCGAGCAATGCCCTAGCTTTCTCATAAGCTGAGGGGCTCAATGTTCGGCATGCACTGCGAGCAATGTCCTAGCTTTCTCACAAGCTGGGGGGCTCGACATTCGGCATGTGCTGCGAGCAATGCCCTAGCTTTCTCACAAGTTGGGGTGCTCGATAGTCGGCATGCGCTGCGAGCAATGCCCAAGCTTTCTCACAAGTTGGGGGGCTCGACAGTCGGCATGCACTGCAAGCAACGCCCTAGCTTTCTCACAAGCTGGGGGGCTCGATGCTCGGCATGTGCTGCGAGCAACGCCCTAGCTTTCTTACAAGCTGGGGGGCTCAACGTTCAGCATGCACTGCGAGTAATGCCCTAACTTTCTTACAAGCTGGTGGGCTCGACGTTTGGCATGCGCTACGAGAAATGCCCTAGATTTCTCACAAGTTGGGGGGCTCGACGCTCGGCATGTGCTGTGAGCACCCACAAGGGATTTCTCAATCTCTCAACTCATAGCCCTCGGCCCGGACTACACCTACTCACGTCCTCGCCACTCGGTGCGGACTTCGAGTACCCACGAGGGATTCCTCAATCTCTCAACTCCTAGCCATCAGCCCAGACTACACCCGCTCACGTCCTCGCCACTCGGTGCAGACTTCGAGCACCCATGAGGGATTCCTCAATCTCCCAACCTAGCCCTTGGCTCGGACTAAACCCAATCACATCCTCGCAACTCGGCACAGACTTCGAGCACCTACGAGGGATTCCTCAATCTCTCAACTCCTAGCCCTCGACCTGGAAATCAAGAACCTAGGTGGGATTCATCAAAATGAGCCAAGCCTTAAACGTTTGGCTAGAACTTCAGCTGATCTTGGTACCTCGCCCACGGCGAAAAACATCGACCCCTCGACGCTAGCTCTCAAAAACAAGTTAGGGAGGGTCGAAAAAATATAATTTTATTTATCATAACGCCTTGAAAGGCCATAGTACAATATGGATTATTACAACAGTTTTTACCCCAGCTTAAGTGTTTCTCATGGGGCTTTTTAGGCTTACACAGGCCATCTCGAGCCCCGCCGAGCAGGTCCACCCTCCAGTGAGCTCGCCTGGCATCGTCGGTGTTGCCAAGGTAGACATTCCGGCAATAGAACTCTGTGCGTCCGCCGTCCTCGCCATTGAAGGACTTATCGGCACCTAAAGTTTATAGTAATACCCTAAACACACCTGAAGTGACGATAATACCCTAAACACACCTAAACTTTTTAAAATTGGACCTATAGGTACCTGACATCCACTTCTGTTTGTTTTTTAAATAATTAAGAGGTGAAATTACTTTTTTACCCCCATGCCTTAATAATTTCTTTAAAATTCCTTAAAATTCTTAAAAATTCCTTAAAATTCCTTAAAAAATCCTTTTAAATTCCTTATGATTTCCTTTAAAATTACTTTTAAAATTCTTTCAAATTTCCTTTTAAATTTCTTTAAATTTCTTTTAAAATTCCTTAAAATTCCGTTAAAGTTTCTCTAAAATTTCTTTAAAATTAATTTTTAAATAGAACAAAAAATCATTCAAAATTAAGAGTATTTCTGCAACTGAGAGTGCCAATTGAAGAAAAATCTTTCAAAATTCCTTAAAAAACTTGTTCTCTAAATCCTTAACAGAGGCCATAGTATGTTCAGAACCAAAAATCTTTAATCATAATATATCAGTATATCATAATATCAAGAACAAACAAATTATTCAGAACCAACATAGAACAAAGAGTTTATTGAGATACATTTTCATCTCTAGATCATAAGTATCCAACAGATAGCAAAGAAAGAACTGGAGAATATTGATATAATCCTAAATGCATAACTATTTTGTATACTTTAAATGCAAAATCAATATTACATAACGTGAAACAGTTACATAACATGAAACAATTACACTATCAATATTACATAACGAAGTAAGTTGCTGCTTCTTCTGCTTCTGCTGCTGCTGCTGCTGCCAACCACAAAAAAAAAGTTTCAGAAATAATCATGTATTTATATGTAAATGAAACTAAACAATATGTGAAATAATTATTAGTAGGCTCAAAACACAACTTTCAGCAAGGATTTATCAAATTTACCAAATATTCAAGCATCGGTTCCATAAAGAGATACAAAATGGTGTCACTAGGGCTGCATTGAAATGTCATGCCAACTAGTTCAAATACAAAATTAACCCTCCCTCATATTGAAATTTACAATTGAGTAACAGGAAGTATCAAGTCCAGGTGATATTAAATTCACAATTGAGTAACATGAATGATTGACTTAATCTACTAATTAACCATTTAACCTACAACAGAATTTGATAAAGCATAGTTTTCTGTTAACAAGTTTAATAAAACAAAAACATAAGATATGTACTAGACTGTTTAAGAGTGACAATGCATATAAGCATATAAGCATAGCATATCATATAAGCATATAAGCATAGCATAGCATATAAGTAACTGGCATATAAGTCAGCATAGCATAGCATAGCATACTAGTATGCTCAGACTGTTTAAGCATATAAGTAACTGGCAATGCATATATGCATATATGCATAGAGATCAGATAATGCTCCAAAATAACACTCCAAAGAACCAAAGAACTAGGTAATGCTTCTATGAGAACCAAAGAACCAAATAACCAAAGAAAAAGGTAAAGATCGGGTAATGATCAGGTAAAAACCAAAGAAGCAAGCAAAAAACAGATAATTGATATTTAAATGATTAGGGATAAATGATCAGGGATGTATCTAGTATTCATAAAAGCAGATACTTCATATTCATTCATTCATTCATTCATTCATTCATAACAACAGATAATTGATGAAATCAAATTAGTCTGCTCTTACAAGTCGTGCCACTAGTATTAGTGTATCACCATAGGATGAATCTCCCTTCCAAATATATTACACTTGTTTCTTCTCCAAAACCCACAAGATTACTTCTCAGTGTATTTATAAGATGTTCTTTTTTTCTAAATTAAATAGGTAACACAATATTCAAATTCCTTGTCCTTTAATGGAGATGTTAGATCTATTTGTAATGTCTAAAATTACAAGAACCAACTTAATGAAATTGCAGTTTGGAAATTGCAAGAACCAACTTATATCCAACTGTGAATCATCATTGCCTACACACAACCAAATGAAATCGCAAGAAATTGAACAAAAAGCTTAAAAGCAAGCATGAGAATCAAACACTTCCCTCCAAAATTGTAACACCCCGAATTCCAAATAAGTCTGAATTCGAAGTTCCACAGGATCTTTACACTTCACTTCGTACAATTTTACAAGGAATTAAAAATTTTTATACAATAATTTTTACATCAACGCAGCGGAAATAATTACAACATAATACATGAATAAAATAACAATTGGAACATTTCTTTAATCAACATTCCTTCTTTAGTCATTTCATTCATTTTATCCTGCATTGAAACTGTGGGCACGTCAGTTGCATACAACTAACACTAGGATATAATACATCAATTTCTCTTACTTGGAAAGCACACACTTGATCACAAACAAAGCTAAGGGGGACTATCTTATTGATGTCGTGTGTGACTACGCACTTAGTCTTAATGCAGTTGCTTATTATTTCATGACACTAATGCACACTTGTTCGAACGTATGCATCCCATTCTACTTAAATCCGAGGGCAAGCCCTTAACCGTTCTTCATCTTGTAGGGTTGAATCCTTCGTTATAAGTTTAACTACTACGGTAACTACGATAAGTATCCTAGATTTTTTATGAGTTATGAGCCCATGTCCAGACAGCCTAGAGGAGAATCCCACGTCATGACATGACGCATCATGCAGACAACCTATGGAAAATTCGCCTCCGTCATGGGACAATGGCTCTACGTAGTCACCAAGCACCCCACAAGCGTCGCCACAATCCCGATAATTCCGTAGATGAATTCACGTCATGACATGATGCATCATGTAGATAGTCTGTAAAAATTCTCACACCGTGAATCGGAGGCCCTTATACTTGTGTTTTTCTCTTACTTTCATCACATCTTCACTATTGTGTTGCCCTTAGATATTTGAATCATGAATAAATTAACACCCTAGAGTTAGCATTTCCTCTACACTGGTCTTAAACATCAATTGATAACCACGACCCAAATCTTGGTCTTTTATTACAATATTTCTCTTCAAAAAATCATTCACGCCGGTGTAAGGACTTAGCTATATTCTAGATTTTAACCTCTTTCCATGTTCACCAAAAATTGAGTGTTCATACTCACACTTTTCCATATTTCATCATGATCTTTTTATTTCATTTTCCATGCACACTTGCATATATTAAACATCAAATTTCATTTATTAACTTACTCAAACTTTCCATGTCGAAAATCTCAAAATTTGATCTCTACACACAATTCTTTACATTCAAAATTTTCCTTTTCTTTAATTATTCAAAGTCATATTCTAAGAAAATTTTCCAAGCTCTTCATCCCAAAAATCACTACTACATCTCACTAAAATATGTCAAAATATTGTAGAAATAATTTTTATGAAGTCTAAATAATTTTAGAAGAATATTAGAATTTTTTTTCCAATTTTTATACGCTTTAAAACTCAAGAAATACTAAAAAAATGAAATTCAATTAAAAAGCCAGGCGCCAGGATTCGAACCCCCGACCCCGCCCCTGCTACAGTAACAGACCCAAAGCGCATCCGAAGACCAGAAAGCCGAACAGTGGCTAGCGATATAAGGTGAACTCGAAATACCCATATACTGATCCTCAGTGACTTGCGTAAAAATAGAATTTTAATAAAAACAGCGCCTTCCAAGACTCGAACCTGGGACTTCTAGCACTGTTCACAGCGCCACAAAACCCACACCGTAAACAGTATGCCAAATTCCATTTTCTGTTATAGCCCAGAGTAGAAATTGCTTTATTCTACTAATCTGTATCTAACTCATTCTTTAATAAACTCGATTTCTCAATTAATTTGTACTTACTCAAGATCTAAATCTTTTTCCAGAATGTGTTCTTTCAAAATATAGTATAGTATATATATTTAAAATTTACGAAATTCTTATTTTCAACAACATCATAGAAATTATTCCTTTTATTTCTTTAGGGAAATGAAAAATTAATGTATTTATTGACATTGGAGTTTCTTTTATTGATAAATCTTTTAGCTACTTGTTCCCCATAGTTTTTGTACAATTTTCATTCTTAACATAATTAATTCTCTTAGATCAATTTTTATCCTTTACAAGATTAATTCCTTTTATTATAATTTCAAAAGGCAACATATTTTGACAATCAAGTGGATATAGCACTATTCATACAACGTAAATAAAATTCAACATTCATTGCAACTTTCTATACTAATCAATTGATTTCACAATCCATGAGTGTCATTTTACATTCTACACACTACTTTACACAAGCCATTCACAAGCACAATTTTCATACTAGCATGGTTCATCTAATTAAATATTCTAGCATGAAATATATTAATAAAGCATCATGATAAATCTTAATTCAATAATCTCAATCCATTTTACTAATTTTCTCATATTGACAATCAAGAGTTTTTCTCTTTTTCTTACGAGCCCTTTTTTAGCAATTATATGGCAAATTTTGCTAATTATTCTAGCATATTCATAAAATTAACCTATTAACATGATATCTATATCAGAAGTAGAGAATTTGCCCACCTCTTTGAAGAATAATGAAAATTCCTAAAGAAAACTCCTTGAAAGCACGATTGTCTTCCCTTCTCCTTGATCCTAGTCTTCTCCTCCTAGCTTGTGCAAACCGAGCTCCTCCTCGTTGTACAAAACCCGGGACTCCCCTCTCTTTTTTGGCCGGCCTCCAATGAAAAAGAACACACACTCTATTTCTTTTCTTCACACAATTTCTTCACACTCAATCTTTTTCTCACAATGTCTTCTCTTTCTCTTTCTCTTTAAGAATTTCTAAGTGCAAATGAAAAAGAATGACAAGGGGAAAATTTATACACAACTCATGAACAAATGAAGGGTTGAGATGTGTTTGGATGAAGGGCTAAGATGCACTTAGGAGTTAGAAGAACCACCCACTAGTGAGCAACCAACTCTCCACTATTTTCATCTCCCCACTCCATGTATATGGCCGGCCTGCCCCTTGTATTCTCATTACACGTGCATGTGCAATGCACGTGCCCCCACATGCACACCTAGTTAAGTTTGTTAATTTGTTTATTACACTAATTGGTTACAAGACAAGTCTACCATACAAGTTGTTTTAATTAATAATATAATTAATTAGTGGGCTAACTAGGTGGGCTAAAATCTATAGGCTTTTAATTAATTAATTTAATTTAATTTGGGTGGGCTAGAATTAAGCTATTACGCCTAGGAATTAATAAGAGAATTTTAAAAGAGAAAATGAAAATGTGTTCATGACATAAAAAAAAATAATTTTAAAGCCAAATGCACACAATCTTTTGCATGTGCAAAACACGTGAAATCAACGATTTTTTTTATATTTAATGAAAATTCCGGATGTTACAACACTCCCTCCTTAGAATAGTTCTGTAAAACCCCGAATTCCAAATAAGACCGAATTCGAAGTTCCACAGGATCTTTACACTTATCTTCGTACAATTTTACAAGGAATTTAAAACTTTTGTTACATCAGAGTTACATTTACAATACATTTATACAACAGAAGCAATTTACAACAATTACATGAATAAAATATACAACTCATTGAAAGCATTCTTTAAGCAGCATCCACACTTTAATCTTGCCAATCACTTTATCCTGCATAGAAATTGTGGGCACGTCTATAATATATCAATTTTCTCTTACTTGGAAAATACAAACTTGTCACAAAAAGAACTACGGGGACTATCCTATTGATGTCGTGTTGTGATTGTGCACTTAGTCCTTAATACAGTTGTTTATATTATATGACACTAATGCGCACTTGTTCAGAGTCTATACAGCCCATACTACATAGGTCCGAGGGCAAGCACTTAATCGTTCGTCATCTTGTAGGGTTCAATCCCTCATCATGACTTAGTCTACTACGATAACTACAGTAAGTATCCTAGGTGTTCTATGAGTTACGAGCCTACGTCTAGGCGCCCTGGAGAGAACTGCACGCACTGACACATGACTCATCATGCAGGCATCCTGTGGTCAATTCACCTCCTACCATAGACATGGCACCACCCGTAGTCATTAGACCACCCCATAAGCGTCGCCATTGGGACAGTACTCTGGAGTAGTATCCACGCCCTATTCATGACGCATCATGGGACATCCTGTGAATACTCTTACGCCGCCAATCCAATGGCCCTTATACTCATGTTTTTCTCTTACTTTCATCACATCCCCACTATGTGCCTAGTCCTTAATTTATTTGAATCATGAATAAAAATCAATCACCTAGAGTTAGCACTCTCACTATACCGGTCTTAACCATTTAAATAATACGACCCAACCTTGGTCTTTCCATTTCGAATCTCATCACAATAAATTTCTTTCAATCCCGGTATAAGGCTTAGCTACACTCTAATTCTCAAATTCACTTTATAATCACATAATTGAGTTTTCATACTCATAAGTTCTTTTCCCATAGTTTAACATGATTTCCATTTTTTTCCTATTAATCAATTTTTTACATAAAGTTCAATTTCGATTTATATCTTTCTCATTCAAGATTAATCTCAATAAATCGATTTAATTCTCGCACTATTATTTCTTTCCTTCAAAATCAAAATCATATTTTCATTTAACTTTCAAATGCATGACTTGCAAAAATTATTGAATAAAATTTCTTAAATAAACAATCTTTAATTTTTCTCATACAAGATCCTCTTTATAAATTAGGTAGAATTTTTCTCATGGAATAAATCACATTTTATACTTATGCAAATGTCAATTTTATAGAATTCTACTCAATTTTTACTTCTCAATCTCTTTTATTTAAGTCAAAATAATGTATAAATATTTTTCATGAAGTCCATATATTTTCAGAATATATATATTTTTTCGGATTTTTAAAAGTCAGAAAAATCAATTAAAACTCAAAAAACAAAAAAAATTGTTTTAATGCCGAACTCAGGAATCGAACCCGCAACCCAAGGCCACCCGCCCACTACAATGCAGCGCACTGTGGCACCACTGAAAGCCAGAAAGGCCAAAGCACCTAAGCGATATAGATTGGGGTTTAATTATATATAAAGTTGTTCTCGGGTTTCAGATTTTTGTAAAAAAAAGAAAACAAAAGGGCTAATGCCCAGTTTCGAACCCGAGACCAATAACCAACCCACGGCTATAGTAAAGCGCACCCAAATGCTCCTGATGACCAAATAGTCTAAGCGACTAAACTGATTTGGTTTGGGGCTTTAGGGGTTATAGTTCGAGTCTCTGTTCTTTTCGAATTTTTATAAAAATAAGTATTTTTAAGTTCTCTTCTTCTCCAATTTAATCCAAAAACACCAGATTTTAGTTTCTAAATATTTTTAGTATTTCAGTAAAATAAAACTTGATTTTTGACACAAAAATCATAATTTTACTCTCTACTTACATTTGTCTCTACAATTTCGAATGTTGGAAAACAAGCATAGTTTCTCTACATTGTTTCACTTAAAAATTTTCATAGTTCACTTTTAATATTTTTATTACTATTACACAATCATTTCAGCAACAAATTTTCTTTTCCATGCCATTAACAAGTAAATTAGTAAAAATCACATTTTGCATGATTATCATTTCAATTAACTAAACATACAATCATACTTTCTTAATTTAACCCATAACAAGCATATAAATCATGGTAACATGGAAATTTCTAAGATAACAATCACAATTTGCATTAATTAACAATCTTTTCAGTAAGCATGTCTACCAATTGCAATTTGTCTCATTTCACAACACATGGCTAAATCAACTAGAGTTTTCTTCTCAATTTTATCAAATAATCCCCTAGCATGATGTCTAATTAGAAGTTCGAGAAAATCACCCACCTCTAATGGAGAGAAAACAAACAAGAACTCCTAAAGATTTCTTAGAATGAACAAGGGAAGCCTTCTCCTCCTAGTTTGAGCCACCAAATTGCTTCTCCTCGTAGCTTGAAAGGTGTTGGACTCATTCTTCTTGCTCCAATGGTAGGCCGGCCAAGCTTGGGAAAGGAACACACACAAACTAGCACTTAGTCTTTTAACTCACAACACTCCTAATTTTTTACTCACAATTTTGTCTTTCTTTCTTTCTTTCAATTCTTTTCAAGTGCAAAAATGAATTGGGGGGGGGGGGTGTTTATACAAATTTTGACTGTAAATGGAAGGCTAGGATTAGTCCAACTAGTTAAGGATCAAAGGTCAAGATGAATTAGGGAGTTGTAGTAACCACCCATGATGATGCAGCCACCTCTCCACTTCATCCATATCTCCCTCTATCTTTGGTGAAATACGGCCTACACCCAAAGTGCATTTTGCACGTGCTAGTGTAATGCACATGCAAAACTAGTACCCCCTACTAAAAGTTTGTTCATGCAATTAATTTATTTGTCTACTAGATTAGTCTACATTACAAGTTAGGCTAATAAAAAGGGAAATGGGCTCACTAATGAGCCAAATCAACCATGGGCACTAAATTAATTAATTAATTAATTAATTAATTATTGTGGGCTAGAAAGAGATAATTAGAGCATCCACAATGGTATTTCTCAAATTTTAAAAAATGGCAGCTACAATATTAGCATTTAGCGAAATGGTCTGCAGTGGTTGTTTGCTATATTTTTCTCATTTTTATAGTCGAACGATACATGTTGTATCGTCCGTTGACGTGTAAAATAAAAAAAGAACATGTCTCGTCACAACATGTCTCGTCACAACCTGTATCGTCCGTTGATACGAGACAACATGTCTCGTCACAACATGTCTCGTCCCTCTCAAATTTTTAAAAAAATTTGCATGGGACGGTAGAACATTTACCGTCGCGCAATTTTTTTAAAAAAAAATGGGAGAGATGATACATGTTGTATCGTCTCTTTCGTTTAAAAAAAAATTTAATTACTGATTAACTATTAAAATATGTTAATTAAATATATTATATAATATAATAATACCTAAACCTAATTAAAAACCAACTAAACCTAATTAAAACCAACTAAACCTACTCACTAATCCCTCCTCAATTCTCGGACGGGACATGTTGTCCCGTCCCGAGAATTTTTCCTTTTTTTTTTCCCGGCGAATCTGACCGTTCGATCTTAAAAAGAAAAAAAGGGACGATGCATGTTGTATCATCTGACGTTATTAAAAAATAATAATAATTGGGACGAGAAATGTTGTCTCGTCTCTTATAATTTGAGAATCGCAATTTTGTTTCTCAAAAATGAGAAGCGACTGTAGAGATTTTGCCAAAATATGACAAAATTGCAAACGACTGCAGCGTCTTGTTTCTAAAAAAATGTCAAATTGGCAAATATAGCAAACGACTGTGGATGCTCTTAGGCCTAGGATTTTATTAGGCTTTTAAAAATAGGATTTTTAGAAAATAAAGAGAAGGATTTGAAATAATTATGGTTTCATGTTATAAAGAAATAATTTTCTAGAAAAATGCATATGAAATTATACGTGCAAAACACGTAAAATCACAAACTCTTCATAAATAAAAATTCATGGTGTTACAAGTTCCGTCCCCGGAACTATGCTTAAAGAGTGAGAAACAAAACATAAAAGGAGAAAGAGAAATAATACAATCAGACAAAGAGCTAAGGATGATCCTTCAGCATCCTCTCATCGGATTCCCAAGTAGCCTCTTTAACCAACTGGTTTCTCCAGACTACTTTGACCATCAGTATCATCTTGTTCCTCAAGGCCTTCTCTCGACGATCCACAATCTCAACCGACCGCTCAGTGTAGCTCAGATCTAACTGCAAAACCTCCAGCAATTCAAGAAAATGGTGACTTGGATCTGGAATGTAACCTCCCAGCATAGATACATGGAAGACATTATGCACCTGAGATAACTCTTCCAGTAACTCCAACCGGTATGCAGCCTTCCCAATCCTCTTCAATATCTTATAAGGGCCTATGTACCTTGGAGCTAATTTCCCACCTCTGCTAAAACGAATCACACCTTTACTAGGCGATACTTTGAGTGTCACGTCCCGCTTCCCAAAAATACGGAATACGAGTACATGACATTGGCCCAGCGAATGACTAATGTCATCCATAAGTTGTTTATCAGATCAACTCAACAATATAATTAATACAGAACAAATGCATAGACAGTAATAATCTCATGAACAATAATACTTGGAATGAAACAATAAAAATATCCAAATACAATAATAATCTAACATCTGGAAACAAATACAGCAATCTTCAAGATATAAGCCCAAAACAACAATAATCCAATCACAAATAGATAATAAGTCTCAATACAATAAGTTCATTAAAATAATGAGCAACTAGAAAGCATTAAAAACTTCAGAATGTCTGTCCTCCAATTCCAGCAAGCAATTCTTCATCATTATCTGTAAATACTTCATCTAAAAAAAGGAGAAAAATTGTCCTTAGAGCAAAGTCATGGATAGCAAGTAGAGAAAGAAAGGAACAATGAAATAATGGAATAACAATGAATTCAATGGATTAATAGGAATCAATAACATGGCACGATAATCAATAATCAATATCATAGTAATCGATGCAATGGATATAAATAATGTTTCAATATTCGGTAACAATATTCAATGAACAATATCAAGAACACTTAGCCAAGATTCCATATCAATAGGAACAATGATGAACAATATGCAGTGTCAATGTGGTGTGATCCTTAAGTCTATTAATCATTTTAATTGTAACTAATGTAGCACTTCATGCGTCCCATCTATTTACCACATAGTTGCTACATACAAACAAGTTACGTTTAGACTTAGTAGTGGATTTTATAGTTCATGTACTCGACACGATAACAATGTTCCGTCTATAACGGTAATTTATCAATAAGATGCTACAAGATCACAAGATCATAAGATCACAAGAACACAAGATCACAAGATAACGGTATAGGGAACCACGAGCCCCCTACCCGAGTACAGTCCTTATATTATCCACTACTAGAGTCAACCCTTAAACCCCGGCTTGTTAATTATTTTATTGATGCAATAATACAATATGCAATCAATGGATATTTCGGTGAACGATAGTATCAATAGGGGAACAATAGAATGGTAACATGAAGTAGGACACTTAGAATGGTAAAAATAGGATACTAGAATCATGCAATGCAACGTACACACTTTAATTCATGCAATACTATGAAATATGAATAATTTAGCAATTAAAATCTAGAATATAAAATTCTGGACAGAAAGAGTAGTCTGTACAAAAATACAATTTTTTGCTGTTCCAGAACTCGAAAACTGAATCCGTCAGAAATTCTAGAAACTAGACTTCTACACAGTTCCAACGCATATTTAAAGTTCAAAATCCGACAACAGTAGCTAGGTCAATCACAATGTTCTTTACAGATTTCATGTTCAGGCACAATTTCGACATCATGTTATTTTATTTTTAGAATCAGAAAATTCTCCATAATAAATTCATAATTTTTTTTATGGAATCCTAACCATGATTACTAACAATATGGAAATTATCAAAGCAAAATTTTAACATTTGATTAGCCTTTTTACTGTTTAAGCATGCAAAATACAAAAATCTGGAAATTTGAAAGTAAAAACACAACTGTAGTAAAATGGGCAAAACTTTTGCTACAAAATTCGGAATTAACAAATTCAAGATGTTCCGGAAACTAGAAAGATAAGGATACAAATCTTATTCAGAAAATAATTCATTTTAAGATCGTTTACTATTTCAATAATAGCAGTCAACATACATGCTACCAAGCAATATACAGGTTTTGTGTAGTTTTTTTTGAAATAAATTAATTTAAACATAATGGGTATCGATTCTTTATTAAATAAATTGTGTAATCAACATGATGAATAAGAATAAAATCATATGCATGCACTAAATCATCATTGATCAAACAACAAACAATCAACCAAACATACAACCTAGTAGTTGTTTCTACAATAATTTATTTGTGTGACGATTATATGAACAACCCTATTATCAATTCTATATGCACTCATGAAAGATCTAAACTTTAGAATCAAAAGTGGCACGATGTCAAGAATATTGGGGTTAGCTCGTGTAAACCCTCAATAGACCCAATGAAGAGATGAACAAAGTATAATACGATAAACAAGGTATCTACCTGCAAGAGTTTCAACAAAACTTGAATTTGATATAATTAACAATTCAAGTGGACAGTGACTTGCCTTATAAACGGTCAAAACGAATACCAGAATAACGGGATTAGGATCCCGAAGCAACGAGCCCAGAACTAACACAATCCACCAATAGCATGTGCAATATACGTGCAATAGAATCCAAGAGCAATAACAGCAAGAGCAAAACAGAACTCAGCAACTGCAGCAACAGCCACAGTAAGAAAGAGAGACTTCGGCAATGGCAGCAGCAAGAGCGACGGCGGCGTTGCTGGTGGAGGGCAGCGACGGCAATGGAGACCAGGTGCGGCATCGACGGTGGCAAGGTGGGTCGACGGCGGCGTCGATAGAGACAGAAGAAGGGCGATCGGGATTTGGGGGTTTTGACCGGCATTAATGTCGAGGACAGGGAAGAAGGGTCGGGGGGTTGGCTGGCGGCGCTAGGAGGCAGCTGAGGTCGACGGGGGAGGTTGACAACGAGAGGATGGTTCGCCGGAGGAGAGGGCTCGCCGGAGAAGAAACCCAGCGATGGGTTCACTTGGGTTTGGGTGGAAATTGAATGGGGTAACAGAAAGTGGGAGGAGAGAGAAAGAGAGGAGAGAGAATAAGTGGCTAGGGTTTCAATTATGTACAATTTTTAGGGTTTGCAGTAGAGTTGTATTTATAGGATACAATTAGGGTACTGGGTTGGTGATTTAGGGTCCAATAAAAGCGATTTTGGGTCAAGAACAAATGGAATTGGGTTGTAGGATTCAATAAGAGATAGATCCAAATCAATAGGGTTCAAATAAAAATACCCACAATTAGATAGAAGAAAATAGGAACAACAAGACTAGCTCAATAAACAAGAACGAAGAATTTCATGAATAACAATTTAAATCCAAATAAATAAATAAATAATATAAATGAATAGAATATAAACTGGGCTTGAAAATAAATTGAAAATTCGCCAAGAAAATCAGATCCGGTACAATAATAAAATAATCCAATAGAATAATAAATAATATAATTAATAAAATTTTCTATTAGAAAACACTTTAACAAAAGATCCGATCGAGTTTTGCACAAAATGAATTTATAAAAATCAAATTATAGAAAATACACGAAAAATACTTATTAGCGGGAATGAGGGTTACATTCAGGAAGACAAAGTCACATTCTTCGAACTTAAGGTCCCTTTTCCGATTGTCGGCATAACTCTTCTGCCTACTCTGAGCATCCATTAACCTCTTCCTGATCAAATCGATCTTTTCTGAGGTCGGCTGCACGATCTCGGGCCCAAACATCTGCCGCTCCCCCACTTCAAACCAGCATGCAGGCATTCTGCACTTCCTGCCAGAGCTTTATACGGCGCCATCCCGATACTAGTCTGAAAACTGTTGTTGTAGGCAAACTCTACCAGAGCTAGATGCCTCTCCCAACTGCCTCCAAAATCTAGAATACAACACCGAAGCATATCCTCAAGAACTCGATTGACCCTCTCAGTCTCCCCATTAGTTTGAGGATGGAAGGCGGTGCTGAAATTCGTCTTAGTACCCAAAGCTTCCTGAAGACTCCTCCAGAAATGCAAAGTAAACCGCGCATCTCGATCAGATACAATGGTCAACGGAACACCATGAAGCCTGACGATCTCCCCAACATATAACTCGACTAACTTGTCCATAGACGAAGTGAGTTTCACTGCCAAAAAGTGAGCCGATTTGGTTAGTCGATCGACTATGACCTAAATCGCATCATTACCCTTCAAATTCTTGGGCAAACCCATGATGAAATCCATGCTGATGTTATCCCACTTCCACTCCGGAATGGGTAACAGTTGCAACAAACCTTCGGGTTTCTGATTCTCGGCTTTCACTTGTTGACAAATCTCACACCTCGCCACAAACTTGACCACATCACGCTTCAAACCTGACCACCAGAAATTCTACTTGATGTCCATGTACATCTTGGTTCTCCCAGGATGTAAAAACAAAAAAGTGGCATGTGCCTCCTGAAGAATACTCTCCCTCAATTCTGATTGATTAAGAACACATAACCTTTCTCCAAACCACAACACTTCATCCCTGATCTGAAACTCTGATAATCTGCCTGCGCCAACCTGCTCCTTCATCTTCTGAATCTCTGCATCTTCCCTCTGACCTTCTATAATCCTTTCATTCATCGTGGGCTGAAGCCTCAACTGAGCCAAAGATGCTCCAAAACCTTGCAAAACTACCTCAATTCCAGCTTGATCCAACTCCTCTGCAATATGCCTCTGGGTTGTGATCAAACGAGTCAAACTGCTTTTACGGCTAAGTGCATGAGCAACAACATTAGCCTTACCCGGATGGTACTTAATCTCAGGATGCATGTTCTCAAGTACTTCCAGCCATCTCCGTTGCCTCAGATTTACGTGCTTTTGCTGATAGATGTACTTCAAACTTTTCTGGTCCGTGTACATGTTTAACTTCTTGTCGTACACGTAATGACTCCATTGCTTCAAGGCGAAGATAATCGTAGCCAACTCCAGATCATGAGTCGGATAATTCTTCTTATGCGGTCTTAGTTGCCTAGACTCGTAATCGATTACCTTTCCCTCTTGCATCAAGACACACCCAAGCCCATGATGAGAAGCATTGCTATGGACATCATACTCAACACCTGCTCTAGGCAAAGCTAAAATGGTAGCAATAGTCAATTTCTCTTTCAACTCCTAAAATCT
Source organism: Hemerocallis citrina (assembly GCA_017893485.1). Classification (NCBI taxonomy): domain Eukaryota; kingdom Viridiplantae; phylum Streptophyta; class Magnoliopsida; order Asparagales; family Asphodelaceae; genus Hemerocallis; species Hemerocallis citrina. The sequence continues at coordinate 192,566,877 of CM030360.1, read as the reverse complement.
CGCCTCGCACTGCTCAATCCACTTGAAATTCACATTCTTCTTGGTCAGACCAGAGAGCGGCACGGCTATCTGAGCATAGCCTTGAATAAACCTCCTGTAGTAGCCGGTTAACCTAAGGAAACTTTTAATTTCTTTCATTGTAGAAGGCCTTGCCCAGTCTTTCACTGTATCTATCTTTTGAGGATCAGTAGCCACTCCTTCCTTAGAATGGATGTGACCCAGGAATGCCACTTTAGATTTTCAGAAATCACATTTGGATAACTTGGCATACAACTCATGCTCTTGAAGCTTCTTCAAAACTTCAGCCATATTGGAATCTGCTGCACTTCCACCAGAACCTTCCTCTTGCTGATAGCTGGAACCAAACCTGAACATCTCTTCTTCCATTGGAAAGTGACTGCAGGACCTCCTGGAGACTTCACTGTTACTTCCTTGGTTTTACACTCGATGTTTACACTATACACCGACATCCAATCAATGCCAATGACAACATTGACCCCTAGGATATTCAGCTCGTTCAGATCAATTCCGAAGATCATGTCTCCCATTTCGATCTCGCATTCTATATAATACCGATCGGTGGTTAAAGTCTCCCCTGATGGAATAGCTACTGCTAGGACCTTGCCTGGAAAGACCTTCGGTTCGACCCCTAAGACTTTAGCAAATTTAGTTGATACAAAAGTATGAGAGGATCCAACATCGAATAGAATAAAAGCTTTCTTTCCATTTAATAAAAGTTCTCCTGTTACATAATAAACTCCCATTACATAACAATCTTTACTAAATAAAACAAGGAAAAGAGAAACAAAAAATTCTAAACATCCGCCCCCGTACCAGTAATGACGTGATCCACTTCATCAGCGTCGACCTCAGTCAAAGAATACTCGCCCCTGCTGGTACGACTTCTTCCCAACCTGCTGCATTGGTGCCTTTCGGGCGACATTTTGCAGCTTGGGGTAGTGAGATCTGTAATGACATGTCTCTCCACAATTGAAACAAGTCAACACAGGAGGTCTCACCCAACCATTTCTGGGTCCTCCAGCCACATTAACAACGTTCGCCCCCGTAGGTTTGAACCTTTGAGCTGGGGATTGCCCCCTGACGTTCCTAGAAACTGCAGGCCTCCTTTTGACACTCCAATTGTTCCACTTGTTCTGGGCGGCATGAAACTGCTCCATGTCCTCCTCTGTGGCTATAGCTCGTTTGACTAGCTTGTCAAACCTCCTGATACCAAGGGGTATCATCCTTGATCTCAGACTCGGCCTCAATCAGTGCTTGAACTTCCGAGCCTTCTTCGCCTCGTCCATAACAAGTTCGGGTGCATACCTCGAAAGTTGAGTAAACCTTGTCTCATACTTCCTGACAGACATGCTTCCCTGCTGTAGTGCCAGGAACTCCATTGCTTTCTTCTTTTGGACATCAGATCAAAAGTAGTGACCGTGGAACTCTTCCAAGAATTCCTCCCAGCCAATAGCACCATTTTCCATGGTCCGCTTCATTGACTGCCACCATACACCTGCGTCCTTCTCGAGCTGTAATGTAGCCAGCTTCACCTTGCTACCTTTTGGAGTTTCCAAGACCTCAAAAATAGTATCGACTTGCCTAATCTAATCATCAACTGCATTTGGGTCTGACTTCCCTCAAACATCGGTGGCTTAATCTGTTTGAATGACTCCACAAGTTTGATTGCCTCAGGGACTGGTGCTGCAGGCATCCCCCTATGGTTTTGGTTCATGGCAACGACGTTGATGGTCTGATAGACCCTGGCCAACTCCATTTCCAAGTCGAGTCCACAACTGGGCCCTTCTCCATTCCTTGCTCTCCTTCCAGCCATACTCTGATTCATAATATCCATTAAATTTGAAGTAAAAACATGAATTTAAATCAACTCTTTCATTCATTGAATTCAAACTTTGTACATTCAAATTTAAAATATCATTTGACATCTATGCGAAGAACATTGAGATAATACAACATTCTAATCCCTATAGTTCCTCTTGGCTTTCCTAAGCTCTTCCCATAGTTCTTCTACCTCTCCCTTCAGCACATCAAACATGTCCTTTCTCTTCTCAAGTTGCCAAACTCGATGGCTGAGGGTGGCAATATTCTCCTTGAACTTTGCACACTAGGCCTGCAATTGTTCTGCTCTCTCCTTCTGAGTTTCCGCCTGCCTCTGAAGAGATTCGATGCGATCTCTCAGAACTGGTTCTTCCTTGTTGGATGAGTCCGGAGGCAGGGTGGTCTCTCGGGACTCAGGCCATTCTCCTTCATATTCCTCGGGATCTTCCTCTTCGTTGGAATCTCCTTGTCCGGGGTAGTAATCCTCTTCAATTATTTGCCATTCATCATCGTCTGCTGAGTCATGGTGGTTAGCCATTAGTAGAAAGGGAGAAGAAGAAGCATCAATCATAGAGCAAAACAAATGTAAGCAGCTTACATTTAAATCTCTATACCCATCTCACACTATAATGTCAACTCTAGAGTGTCTTTCCTTATAAATTTGTACTACTTGGAAGTGTGGATACCACTCTGTAACACCCTAAATTCTAAATAAGTCTGAATTCGAAATTCCACAGGATCTTTACACTTCACTTCGTACAATTTTACAAGGAACTTAAAATTTTTATACAACAATGTTTAAATCAACGCAGCGGAAATAAATTACAACATAATACATGAATAAAATAACAATTGAAACATTTCCTTAAGCAACATTCTTTCTTTAGTCCTTACATTCATTTTATCCTACATAGAAACTGTGGGCACTTGGAAAGCACGCACTTGATAAAAAACAAAGTTAGGGGGGACTATCTTTGTAACTATGTTTTCCCTTATTTGTATTTTTATACTGTATTTCGCCTCATTGTACTCCTTCATCTATATTAAGATTCTGCATTTTATTTCAGTCTGAATAAAATTATTATTTCGCCTCGACTCAATTTTTTTGGTTCTTTTACCGAATTCATTTGTGTGCACTTTGTGTCATTCTTCATGAAGAAATGGCTATTTCTTCTCATTTATCTCTTTATCCCCATTTTATTGCATTTTGACCAAGTCTCCTGTTGGATCCTATTTGAAGCGGATACCCTAAAACCCACAAAACCGAAACCCTACTATATAAACCCTATCTCCTATCCCTAACCCCTACCCTATACTGTTAAAAACCAACAACCCGCCGCTACCCCCACGTCTCCTTCATCCGCGCTTCTCGCATCGCCAAACAACCCAATCCCATCACCTCCGATCTCCATCACCTTCACGTTCGACCACCACAGCACCGTCCACCACCATCAATCGTCAACACCACCACAACCTCCATCACCGTCGTCTCCACCATCAACCAAACTCTGAACCCAACTCCACCCTCTGTTCGAACCCAAAAGCAAAGTCACCGCCGCGCGTTGCGTTGTTTCTCGACGTCGCGCTACTGTTCCGCCGCCGTCGTCGCTGTTACACCGTCGCCTTGTCACTGTCGCAGGATCTCGCCGTCGCCAAATCTCGCTCTCGCTGCTGGTTCGTCGAAGAAGTGAACGAAGAAGAAGAAGAACATCGGATTAAGGCGGGATCAAATCCCAACCATCGGATCGCATCAAGATCCGTGCGAATGGGCCAGATCTGATCGCTATTCGGTGTTCTCCCACAGCGAATCCCAGATCCGCTTTACCGTGTTCTGGCCAGCTCCGCGGCTTTGGAGCGTTTTGATTTGCTGAGTTTTCCGCTTCACTGTTTTGCTGCGCCAGATCCCAGAAGCGTGTTCGCTGTTTTAGAGCGATCTGGTGTGGGGGAAAATTCGATCTACGGTCGATCTTCGCACGTGCTTCACACGTGTTTTTGGGAGACCTCTTCTGGGATTTTCGATCCAATTTCCTTCCACAAGTGGATCTAATAGTCGTCAATTAAGGCAAATATCCCTTGTACAATTTATTTGTTCTAGTACAAGCATCCCTTGAAAAATACTACAAATAGTTAGAATTGTGACTCCTCCTTGACTATCGTTGTTGATCAATATTAAACCTCCAAAATTTATAATTCTAAGAGTCTCAAAATTTCATTGTGTTAAATTTAACTACTTGGACTCAGTTTATTCCTTGAACACATGAACATATGAATTAAGGAGCCCTAAATTTGTAGACACATGTTATATCTAGTATTTGATGAACTTGCAACCATTTGACTTGAAAAACAATTATTACTTGCTATTTTGACCACCATTATCCTGTATTTTATATCACACAATAACTTAGATGCCTAATGACAAATTTCCATGTAATCTATACTAGTAAGAGATTCCCTCATGTTGCTGTCCTGAATTTTGCTTCACTGTTTTGACCCATTTAACATTAGAATCTAAACCTGAGCCCTGGATAGAGAATGTAGATCTTGATGTCTAGATGTCGATAGCCTCCGAAATTGTCGAATTTGGAGTCACGGTCTAGGAGTTATTGTAGTTTTACTGCAGCTGTGTCGGTAGACGCAGATTCGCAAAAACTGCTGCACACCTTTACTTTGCAAATTAATTTAACTATGTTAACAGCAAGAGTTTGACTTGAAATTTTATATGAGGTTGCTGGACACCCTATAGGACATCCCCAATTTTTCTTAGAATTAATTAGCAACATTTCAATACTGTTTCACATGTATAAACTCAAATACAGAAATTCTGCCTGAACAAATGTAATAAGCCAGGGTTAAGGGAAAGACCATAGTGGTGGACAATATAGATAAGTGTACTCGGAAGGGGGCCCGTATTTCCCAGTACTCGGTTCATGAACCTGTTGCATGTGATGTATTCATGGATTCAGTTACTTGGCTCATGAACCTGTTGTATTCATGAACCCACCGTATGAGTCTTGAACTGTTAGTATTCACGAACTTGCTTCGTGAACCTGATATTTATTTTCGTATTCATGAACCGTGCCTGTCTGATACTTGATACTTGATACCTGAGTACGCCGCCCTATAGACTCCATTACTAGGTCTAAACGAAATTGTTTTGACTGTAGCAACCATGTAGTAAAAAGATGGATGCATGAAGTACTACCCAGATAGTAATAACTATAAGACTTGAACATGAAACTTGAACATGACACCTGTTACTTGATACTTGATGCTATGATACATGAAACCTGATACATGAAACTCGAACTTGATACATGTTTACTCAAAGCTTGATGACTTGTTACTTGAGACTTCACACTTGAAATAAAAATTTGACACTAGATTTGATACTGGTTACTTGACACTAGACTTGAGACTTGTCACTAAAGGTTGGATATCCCTACAGGTTCACTTGTCACTTGCTTCACCATTTGCATTTGTTATCCAGCCTGTTTACTAAGATGTCCCTCTTGCTAGTTGGTTCTTGGTTTTCCACTACTTGTTGTATCTCCGTTACATTCTTGATTCCAATTCTTGTCCCACATTACTTGTACTCGTTTTTACTATTTGTGGCCCTAATTTGCACTAAAGGCATTTTCTCTTGTTCTTCCTATTTTTCCCTTTTTAATTATTAAGTAGACATGGGAGACGAGCTACTTGCTGGAATTTGCGAGCAGACATTTCAGGTTTCGCTTGGAAGAAGGACTTGTTTAAATAATTGCTTTCCTTAAGGTATTTATTTCTTCTGTTGTATAAGACTTGTTTCCGAGTTTTACACTTGATCCAGACTTGAAAACAATGTGGACATTATTATTTATTTTCAAACTGTTTTCTGTTGCTTTATAAATTATTCATGCATGCTTGGTTATATATATCTCTCTTGTATATTCTTGTTGTGATGCTGAGTCGATCCTACAACTTATGGATGATGTTAAAATCATTCGCTGGGCTTCGTCACGTGCTTGTATTCCATATTTTTGGGAAGCGGGGCGTGACAATCTTATTGATGTCGTGTGTGACTGTGCACTTAGTCTTAATGCAGTTACTTATTATTTCATTACACCAATGCACACTTGTTCGAACTTATGCATCCCATTCTACATAAATCTGATGGCAAGCCCTTAACTGTTCTTCATCTTGTAGGGTTGAATCCCTAGTTATGAGTTTAACTACTATGGTAACTACGATAAGTATCCTAGTTGTTGTATGATTTACGAGCCCATGTCCAGACAGCCTAGAGAAAAATCCCACATCATAACATGAGGCATCATGTAGATAGCCTATGGATAATTTGTCTTCGTCATGGGACAGTGGCTCTACGTAGTCACCAAGCACCCCACAAGCATTGCCATGATCCCGATAATTTCGGAGATGAATTCATGTCATGACATGACGCATCATGTAGACAGCCTGTGAAAACTCTCACACCGTGAATTCGAGGCCCTCATACTTGTGTTTTTCTCTCACTTCATCACATCTTCACTGTTGTGTTGCCCTTAGATATTTGAATCATAAATAAATTAACACCCTTGAGTTAGTATTTCCTCTACATTGGTCTTATACATCAGTTGATAACCACGACCCAAATCTTGGTCTTTTATTACAATATTTCTCTTCAAAAATTCATTCACGTCGGTGTAAGGACTTAGCTAGACTCTAGATTTTAACCTCGTTCGATGTTCACCAAAAATTGAGTGTTATACTCACACTTTTCCATATTTCATCATGATCTTTTTATTTCATTTTCCATGCACTCTTGCATATATTAAACATCAAATTTCATTTATTAACTTACACAAACTTTCCATGTCGAAAATCTCAATATTTGATCTCTACACACAATTCATTACATTCGAAATTTTCCTTTTCTTTAATTATTCAAAGTCATATTCAAAGAAAAATTTCCAAGCTCTTCATCCCAAAAATCACTTCTAAATCTCACTAAAATATGTCCAAATATTGTAGAAATAATTTTTGTGAAGTCTAAATAATTTTAGAAGAATATTAGAATTTTTTCCCATTTTTCATGCTCTTTAAAACTCAAGAAATACTAAAAAATGAAATTCATTTAAAAAGCTAGGCACCAGGATTCAAACCCCCGACCCCGCCCCTGCTACAGTAATAGACCCAAAGCGCACCCGAAGACCAGAAAGCCGAACAGTGGCTAGCGATATAAGGCGAACTCGAAATACCCATATACTGATCCTCAGTGACTTGCGTAAAAATAGAGCCTTCCAAGACTCGAACCCGGGACTTATAGCACTGTTCACAGCGCTATAAACCGACACCGTAAACCAGTATGCCAAATTCCATTTGCTGTTAAAACCCAGAGTAGAAATTGCTTTATTCTACTAATCTGTATCTAACTCATTCTTTAATAAACTCAATTTCTCAATTAATTTGTACTTACTCAAGATCTAAATCTTTTTCCAGAATGTGTTCTTTCAAAATACAATATAGTATATATATTTAAAATTTACGAAATTCTTATTTTCAACAACATCATAGAAATTATTCCTTTTATTTCCTTAGGGAAATGAAAAATTAATGTATTTATTGACATTGGAGTTTCTTTTATTGATAAATCTTTTAGCTACTTGTTCCCCATAGTTTTTGTACAATTTTCATTCTTAACACAATTAATTCTCTTAGATCAATTTTTATCCTTTACAAGACTAATTCCTTTTATTATAATTTCAAAAGGTAACATATTTTGACAATCAAGTGGATATAGCACTATTCATACAATGTAAATAAAATTCAACATTCATTGCAACTTTCTATACTAATCAATTGATTTCACAATCCATGAGTGTCATTTTACATTCTACACACTACTTTACACAAGCCATTCACAAGCACAATTTTCATACTAGCATGGTCCATCAAATTAAATATTCTAGCATGAAATATATTAATAAAGCATCATGATAAATCTTAATTCAATAATCTCAATCCATTTTACTAATTTTCTCATATTGACAGTCAAGAGTTTTTCTCTTTTTCTTACTAGCCTTTTTTAGCAATTATATGGCAAATTTTGCTAATTATTCTAGCATATTCATAAAATTAACCTATTAATATGATATCTATATCAGAAGTAGAGAAATTGCCCACCTCTTTGAAGAATAATGAAAATTCCTAAAGAAAACTCCTTGAAAGCACGATTGCCTTCCCTTCTCCTTGATCCTAGCCTTCTCCTCCTAGCTTGTGCAAACCGAGCTCCTCCTCGTTGTACAAAATCCGGGACTCCCCTCTCTTTTTTGGCCGGCCTCCAATGAAAAAGAACACACACTCTATTTTTTTTCTTCACACAATTTCTTCACACTCAATCTTTTTCTCACAATGTCTTCTCTTTCTCTTTCTTTTTAAGAATTTCTATGTGCAAATGAAAAAGAATGACAAGGGGAAAATTTATACACAACTCATGAACAAATGAAGGGTTGAGATGTGTTTGGATGAAGGGCTAAGATGCACTTGGGAGTTAGAAGAACCACCCACTAGTGAGCAACCAACTCTCCACTCTTTTCATCTCCCCACTCCATGTATATGGCCGGCCTGCCCCTTGTATTCTCATTACATGTGCATGTGCAATGCACGTGCCCCCACATGCACACCTAGTTAAGTTTGTTCATTTGTTTATTACACTAATTGGTTACAAGACAAGTCTACCATACAAGTTGTTTTAATTAATAAAATAATTAATTAGTGGACTAATTAGGTGGGCTAAAATCTATGGGATTTTAATTAATTAATTAAATTTAATTTTGGTGGGCTAGAATTAAGTTATTAGGCCTAGGAATTAATAAGAGACTTTTGAAAGAGAAAATAAAAATGTTTGTTCATGACATAAAAAAAAATTAAAGCCAAATGCACACATAATTTGCACTTGCGAAACATGTGAAATTAATGATTTTTTAAATATTTAATGAAAATTCAGGTTGTTACAAAAATAGAGAGGAATCAGGGGCGTCCGGGGCATCAAGAACGAAGGCGAAGAGGGGCATCTGGGTCATCAAGATCGACAACGAAGTGGGGAGTCGGGGAGACCTCAGGTGGGACAAGGGTTGAATTTGGGGATAAATTTGTCACAACAACGAAGACGAAGAAACTAGGGTTTTGAAATTAGGGAGGATGTCGAGAGCATGAGATGGAGATGGAGATGGGTGATGGTAGTGGTGAGAGTGGCGCTGAAGAAGGAGCTTTGGGGGGTAGGGTTTATAAGAGAGAGAAGGAAGAGAATGAGAGAGAGAGAGGGAGGCAAGCAACAGAGACAGAAGGGGAGAAGTGGTTTTGATTTTGGGTGAATGACTTACTCGCACCCAAAGTTAGTAATAATACACTATAAACACCTGAAGTTACAGTAATACCCCAATGACACCCAAAGTTCTGAAAATTGGACCTATAGGCACCTGCGCCGTTCACAAACCAGTATTTTTTTGGAGAAGGATATTTTTATAAATTCACATGCCTAAACCCGTTAAGAGGCATATTCTTGGAATATTCTACAAACTTAACTGAGAAATAAACGGCAGGGGCCTTTAGGTCCAAATGATAAAAGTTTGGGTGCTATTGGGGTATTATTTTTACTTTAGGTGTGTGTAGGTAATTTACACTAACTTTAGGTGCCAATAGGTCATTCACCCTTCCAAATATAGGGTCGGGGAGGGACCCACGATGGAGGGGCCTCCTCCCCCAAAAGAACGGAATCGGGATCCTCCCGTACCGAGCATGACCTTCACCCTCTGAATCCCCAGCCCCTTCTCCACCACGACCTCACGAAAAACGAACTCAGAGGTCGGCCGCCTGGTGGAGGCATCAGACATCGACTAGGTCGTCTCAGTACTTCCCCAGTCTCGATCGACTATAACCTTTTTCAGGCGTGCCGCCTCTAAGCTGAGCTCCTTGGACTTGTTCATAAAATAGCTTACGGCAGCTTCCCGATCGCGGGCTTGTTTGCGATAGCGGATCAAGATAGTCTCCTTGGACTCTAGCCTATTTCGAAGGCGCTTCACCTTGGCAGAACTGAGGTCAACTCCTAGGGTCTCGTCCATCTGACACAAAAAGAGGAAACAAGATTTCACTCCAAGCTTTTCAAAACAACAAGTCACACAGTTCAGCCATATATATATATATACATATATATATATATATATATATATATATATATATATATATATATATATATATATATATATATATATTGATTGTCCCAAAAAATCGTTACAAAAGGCGGTGGCCAGTCCGCGCTCGGAAAATATAGAAAAGAAGAGGAGAAAAAAAGATTAAGACTACATCTTAGGGGGGATCTGCACCTCTTCGTCATTCACTGCTCCTCCTGCCTCTTTCTCAAGGGTCAGATCTTTCTCCACCTCTTCACCTTCTCCCCCGGGAGTCGGCGGAAGCACAGGCGGCTCCCAGCCGTAGTGGAGATGATCGATCTTGGCCTGAAGATAAAAAAGCAAGAAGTGCTCCTTCACCCGATCATAGGCTTCATCTTGGGCAGCCATCACCTCCTCCCTCATTGCGGTCTACAACTCCTCGAACTTTGCAGCCTCTTTCTTTTGGACTTCCGCCAAAGCACGAAGATGTTTGTGCTTTTCAGTCGCAAGGTCGGCTTGAAGGGCTTGCGTCACCCCTTGCGCTGTCGTCAGCTCAGTCTTTAGATCCTTCGCTTTGCAAAAGAACCTTTCGGCGTTCCTCGCCCGTTCCTCACAATTTTCTCATAACACCTCTTCAGCTGTGCCCCGACCATCGATGCATATGAGCGAGGAGTAATAGGCGCAAATCAGAAAACGATGCCACTAAGTATAAAACTAAACAGACGGGCAGAAACCTACCACCACATGGGCTTGAGCCCACTTCATATAACATGTCTCGACCATCTCGGTTGCCAGGATAGCCCGGTCGCGTGGCAAGACTATCCATGACCTTGACTGATAGGGGACCCTCCGCCAGAGTGTCGGCCTCCTTCACCGACCAGTCGGGGGCCCACGGCCTGAGCCCCTTCTTACCCACCATCGCCTGGGCATCAGGGCATAAGGAGGGGGTCTCGGCCTTCAGAACCTCAGCAACCTTGCGGCTACTGGAACTCGATTCTGGCTCGGGCGCTCCTCTGAGGGAGAGGGCCTTCGATGAGACCATTCCGAGGGGCCTTCGGTGACCCCCTGAGCGGACCTTGCCTTCGGCATATCCTTCTCGGACCTCCTCCTCTAGGCCAGGTCCTTCAGGGCTTTCCTCACATCAAGCTTCACCTGGTCCATCACTGCAGGGAAAAGAGAAAATGTTAACACGAAGGCAGAATGTTAAATTAAAATGTAACGAAACATAGAAGGGTCGACTGGGCTCAATCTGATTTGGGCCAAGTACAATTCGGTCACATTCGGCCAGCCAATGCTGTGTCCCCCGACGATCCACTCAACATCGGCCCACTCCACCTCCCTCAAGTCTCTCCGCTTCGAGGGTTTGTGCTTTGGCTTATAAAAATTCCAAATGATAGGAATTTCCCAAGGCACCTTGCTTCAGATCACGAAGTATTTATCCTTCCACCTCTTGATGGAGTCCGGATGCCAGTGCATCACCTTCTTGTGGGGACGAGGCGATATATAGTATATGCCCTCCTGCTCTCCCAGTGAGCTCACCCCTAGAACGGCCCGAAAATACTTTAGTTCTAAGGGAACCCTTTTCTCCTCACATTTCAAAATAAATCATACCAACTGCTTCCAAGAGTTGGAACCATACTGCATCGAGCAGAGGGCTCCCCATCTCAGCACCCTCTTGATAAACGGGTGCAACGACAGCCTTAGCCCCGAAATGAAGGCATCCTCAAGAAACATACAGAAACCAGGGGCCAACTCGGTGGTAGGGCGGAGACTAGGGCTACGGATCATCAGCTCATACTCCTGCCCTATGAAATAACTGGCCCTTATCACAGCCAGGTGGTCGGCCATCAGAACGCAATGAACTTTGTCCATTTGCATATGGGTCCGACCTGGCAAAGATATCTCCACCCCAAATTGAACCAAGTTCTCGACATCGTCAGGATACATCCTGATAGATCGCGGGTTCTTGACGTACGGGACGTCGAGTCTGTGCATGGGTGCGAACTCGTCCGGTATCCCCGGACTGTTCGGAAGGCGCCACTTCCTCTTCCTCTTTCGGTTACGAGGAGCCATTGGAAAGACGGTGTCGCCAAAGGCGGGAGAATAGGGAGAACCTCTCCAGCATCATCCTCACTACCCTCCACCGCCACTCCTTCCTCGACTCCTTCCCTGGCTCCCTCATCTGCTACTCCTTCCTCGCCCTCCTCACCCTGTACTTCCGGCTCGCCCGCGGAACTACTGGACTCCACCACATACGGCTTGCGAATACAGAGTGGCACTATTTCCCAAACTCGTTCGTCGTGATCCCAGGACGTGGAGTCCAACTGACGATCCCCCTCATCCCGACTAGAGGCACTCGCTTCAGAACCGGACTGAAATCACGACATAATAAAAGCAATACTAACCTGGATTTCGTAAACAGGATGTCAACGGCAAAAGTTATCGCAGTAGCTAGAGAGAGAAGTTCCAATTTTTAGAAAGATAAAGCAAAGTAAAGAAATGGAGAGGGGGTGGAAGTTTTATAGAAAAACTGTCGATGCCTCGAATTTTGTATTACAATCCTGACCGTTCAAACTTAATTCAAGATCTAATAGCTGATATGATTTCAACACCTCGATTCTCCTCCCATGATGTCAGCATCACACGTGCAACGCCCAAGCTTGTCCAACAAGCAGTAAGGGCTCGATGCTCGGCGTGTACTTTGAGCCATGCCCTAGCTTTTCCAACTAGTTGTATGGGCTCTACGCTCAGTATTGACCTTGAGCCATGCCCTAGCTTTCTCAAGTTGTATGGGATCGATGCTTGGCATGTACCTTGAGAAACGCCCTAGCTTTCTCAAAGGCTTTATGGGCTCGACGCTCGGCCTGTACCTCGAGCAACACCCTAGCTTTCTTACAAGCTTTATGGGCTCGATGCTCGGCGTGTGCCTCGAGCAACACCCTAGCCTTCTAAAGTGGTATGGGCTCGATGCTCGGCATAGAACTTGAGCCATGTCCTAGCTTTCTCCAAGTAGGGGGGACTCGACGCTCATCATTGACCTTGAGCCACGCCCTAGCTTTCTCCAAGAAGGGGGGCTCGATGCTCGGCATTGACCTCGAGCCATGTCCTAGCTTTCTCACAAGTTTGAGCTCGACGATCGACACTCGAAGCTCAGCATTGACCTCGAGCCACACCCTAGATTTCTCTAAGCAGGGGGGCTCGACGCTTGACATTGACCTCGATCCACACCTTAGCTTTCTCCAAGCAGGGGAGCTCGACGATCGACATTGACCTCGAGCCATGCCCTAGCTTTCTCACAAGCTTGTGCTCGATGCTCGACGCTCGACCCTCGACGCTCAGCATTGATCTCGAGCCATGCCCTAGCTTTCTCAAGTTGTATGGGCTCCACGCTCGGCATTGACCTCGAATCATGCCCTAGCTTTCTCACGTTGTATGGGCTTGATGCTCGGCATTGACCTCGAGCCATGTCCTAGCCTTCTCAAGTTGTATGGATCGACGCTCGGCGTGTATTTCTAGCCACGTCCTAGCTTTTCGAACAAGTTGTATGGGCTCGACGCTCGGCATTGACCTTGAGCCACGCCCTAGCTGTAATACCCTGAATTTTTATTAAACAGGAAATTGTTGATTTTACGTGTTGTGCATGTACAAATTTTTGAATAAATATTTTTATATATAAAATAATTTTCTATAACATGAACAAATAATTATTTTCTTTCCTTCTCTTTATTTTTAAGCCCATTTTTTATACGCCTAAATTTGTTTTTCTAAATTAAGCCCACCATAATTAAATGTTTTATTATTTGACCCATGAGTCTAAAGCCCACTATTTTGAAGCCCACAAACTAATTAATCTTTTAATTGTCATAACTAGTCATGTAGACACAATTAGTAGACAATTAATTAATTAGTTTTGTACAACTTAATAGTGGGGGACATTAGGAAGCATATGCATGCACTAGAGTGTGCATTGCACACCCTTTCTAGGGTTTGCCGGATTTGAGCAAAAGAGAGAGGGAGAGTGGATGAAGTTGTGGGGGGTAGTTATGTGATCATGGAAGTTGCTACAACTTCCCAATTCATCTTGATCCTTGATCTCTAACTCCTTGATTGAATCCTAGCCATCTATCCTCATCCTAAAAGTGTATAAATACCTCTATATTTCTTCTCATTAGTTCACTAAACAATTCATTAAGAGAGAAAAAGATTAAGAGAGGAAAAGATTGAGTGGTAATAGGGTGTAAAAGATTAGAGTGTGAAATTTTGTGTGTGTTTCCAACCATGAAGAGGCCGGCCAACCGTTCAAGGAGCACAAGAAGGTTCGGGTTCCAAGCATTCAAGGAGGAGAAGGCTACTTTCTTGCACTCTAGGAACTTTCAATTCATTTTTCTCCAATAGGTGACTGTTTCTCATACTTCTAAATCTAGATACCATGCTAGGAATGTTTTGATGAAATTATTAAAGAATAACTAGATGAAATTGGACTCATGTTTGCTAAATTAGAGATGGAATGGTAATTTAGAAAATGATGATAAAATGATTGCTAGTTGATGAATTGTGATTTAAAGTGCTAGAAATTATCATATTGTCATGCTATATGTTTTGAATTGAGTTCTATGTTGAAATTTGTGACAAATGTTGATTAAATGCATCATATGTAGTTGATTGTCTAAAATGAAGTATCATTATTGTAGAAAGATGAGAACTTGTGTTCTAAAAGTATTATTTTGGGGAAACCTTGATTATAAATAATATGAGAATGGTGATCTTATTTTCAATGTCAAAAATATATCCATGATCTACTCTAATTTGCAACCTGGTGCAATCGACAGTCGACCGGATTAGAGTCGACAGTTGACTGTCAGGTAATAAATTTCGGATTTTAGATACAGAACAGTCGACCGACTATATTGTAACAGTCGACTGCCCTGATTATTTGTTTTGAGTTTTAAATCTTTACAGAACAGTCCACCGACTATATTGTAACAGATGACTGCCCAGATCATTTTATTTTCGAGTTTTAAATCACTGCAGAACAGCCGACTGGCCATGTTTAACAGTCGACTGCCCTGATCATTTTATTTTCGAGTTTTAAATCTTTACAGAACAGCCGACTGGCCATATTTTAACAGTCGACTGCTCTGAAGTTTCAAATAATATTTGGATTTTCGTGAGATAATTTTCTATGACCTGTGGCCTAGTATAAATGAGAAATTGAGACTATTTTGTAAGAAATAACTTACTATAAATTGTTAGTTTAAATTGTCTTGAATAAAGAAAAATTTATTGATTAAAAGAGATTTGAAAAGAGATTTGAAAAGAGATTTGATAACGAGAAAAATTAAAAGTATGAATGTTAGATTGGGTATTGTTAAAACAAGAATAAAAGAATCTTTGTGGAAAGAGTAAACTATTGAATAGGACAAGTTGAATTTATTGTTTTATGCATGAGATTGTGTATGAAATTGAAATTAAATGACATGATGAGTTATGAAGGACATTATGAATATGAATACATGAGTACTATGAATATGAAATGTAACGCCCCAAATTTTAAATAAGGATAAATTCGAGATTTCACAGGATCTTTACTTCACTTCGTACAATTTTACAAGGAATTTAAAACTTTTCATTCACAAAACATCAGAGTTCCTTTACACTTGGTTTTTACACAGCGGAAGACTAAAAGATTACAACAATGAAATACAACTTGTATAACTTTAACATCATTTGCAACAACTTTAACTTCTAAACAGCAACAACATATCCACTTTATAACTCCATGAATAGTTCATTACCTGCATGTCAATCTGTGGGCACGTCAGTCACTTACAACTGACGAAATGTTATACACGGCTATCCTCTCTATGCCGGGAATAGTATAACGATCTCATACTTTAACAAATCACAAAAAGATTGAATGAACATATAAAGTGTCAAAAGTGATTATTCTAAACATAAGTGTATGTCATGCCTTAATGCCTAATGCACACAATTCAATACCAGAATGACACTAATGCACACTTGTTCGGATTCTATGCATCCCATACTACATAGGTCCGAGGGCAAGCGCCTACGTACTCCACCATAAAGGGCTCGATCCCTCGCCATGAAAACTACCCGGTAGCAAAACAAAGTTCAGACTATTCCACGAATGTGAATCCCAGCCTTGGAGCCCACCGCCGGTTGTTATAACAGATTCCACATCGTGCGAATCGTCCCGTATGTGACCCTCTGGCCCAGTATATATATATATATATACATTGGAGACGGTAAACACAAAAACTCATCCGTCCGACTACTCAAGATCTTGGAGTCCACCGCCGACCCGTCCTCATAGTTCTGGATTAAAATATAATAATCCGTCTCCCACAGGGCAACCTCAGTCCACCAACTGGGTCTATAGTCTTGGAGTCCACCGCCGACTATATAGAGCACCCCACTTACGTTTCACTAAGTTTACTACATCTTCACTTATGTGCCTAAATTTTCTTAAGTTCAAGACATGAATAATTTCCACACGTAGAATTAGTTGTTACCTCCTACCGGACTTAATTAACAAATACGAGATGGCTCCTTAGCCATATCTCCAAATCATTTCTCAAATCTTTTCTTTTAATAATGCCGGTACCGAGGTCTTACTAACTCTAAATCATAAACTTTCATGTACATGAAACCTGGGTACACATACCCTTTAGTAAACATGTCTTAAATCTAGATATTTTCATCTTTCAACTTATTCACGAAATAAACATAGTCTCGACACTATTCATGATCTATTTATTGATTCATGTTCTTTTTAAACAAACATGCATTTCAAGAACACAAATTTCACCACATGAATTGTTATAACAAATCTAAGTTGTCACAATGTTTCAATTCATTATAAAAATTTCTTAAATAAGATACAAGAGTAATTTCTTTTAGAAGATCGATTCACAAAATACTACTTTCCTTTTCTTCACCACAAAGTGCTATTCTCAAAATTTATTTTTTTTTATACTTCAAAAATATACAAGGAAACTATCTCTTAATATTTCCACTTCATTTTATATTAATACTAAAGTTTAATTCCAATTAAAAATAAACATTCATGAGTAAAAATCCCAAAAAAAAACAAATGTGAGGCATGGGTTTTGAACCCCAAACCTACGGCAAACATAGCCAGCACCTAACCCGAGCCCACTAGCCATTTAGTCCATATGGACTTTTGTCAAATATAGCAACTGAAATTCCTTTCATACATTAGTACAGATTTGGTAATTTAATTGCGTGAAGAGAAAAAAAAAATATAAAAGATGGCTATCAAGATTTGAACCCAAGATCTCTTATAAGAGGTGCTCACTGACTAACCAGTAAGTCCAAATGTGATTTCTGTCTAAGACTTGTATTTGTATACTTTTGTTCATACTTTTCTGAAATTGTTTCTTTTTAACAAAACTTGTTTACCCAATAATCCAATCCTTTAGGATATTGGAATAAACTTCTCTTTGGACTAAAAGGAAATCTTAAATAATAATCAACAAGTCTAAACTTATTTTTTTAGCATATATCTCATTTAAAAAAAAGATTATTTCCTTTCTTTACAAAATTTACATTTCTTTTCAAACACGAAAATTAAAATCATGCTTTTCTAAAAACTAGTTTATGTCCAACATCCTACAAATAAAAATTTGTGTTAAGAATCAAACATATCTTTTAATCGATTATGGATGTCTCAAAGGAATTCCTTTCATACAAAAAAAATTGTATTATTTTTTTTTGACATATGTCAACATACTTCATAAAAAATTATTTCCTTCTCTTTTCTTTTTCATCATATCTCTAATCATATGTCGAAATATAGCATTCTTTTACAATTTCTCATACATATCACACATTTTCCTAGATTTACGAGTCTTCTAACATTGTTCATAGTAATAATTCTTTAGTTTAACTCTTCTTTTCATAAACTTGCATTTCTCAAAACTTGAATGAAAAAAAAATTGTTTAATTTCTCTTATACAAATTGGGAATTTATAGCATGCCAGCAAGTCTCAAATCATAAGAATTTTACAAAATCTCTTTCATGAACAAATTATTATATTCCAAATGTAACAATAAAAATATACATATGTCAATAATAACAAAATTTTACTTTCTTCTTTCTTAGTCAATAAATCATAAAGCATGTTTATCATATGATATTCATTACTAAAATTCCCACATACTCAACAAGTACAAAAATTGCAATCACATTAACATGATTCATGGTATAAAGAAATTCTTCTTTTTAATTAACATGATATCACAACAAAATCATCCTCATTCAAAACATGATATACTAGCATAAATTTTATCTTATAATTCTCAAACAATATCTTCTTATACTACTCTTTTTTGTATGCATATCCTACACTAGAAAATAATGAAATCACCCACTAACACAATGTTAATCTATTTGTCAACATAGCATGATTCACTATCAATCTCACCACAATCATGGTATAGTTATTCTATTTTATCAAAACTACTCATTCACTTTTATTAGCATGTACATTCAAAAAAAATTAGAAAGTAGGAGAACACCCACCTTATTGAAGCTTGAACAATTGAAGGGAAGGATGGGACACTTCTTCTAGCTCCAAGACAAACTCCTAGCAATGCTCCCTTTCCCTAACAATGGCTTCCTCTCTCTAGCAATTCCTCCAAGCAAAAGGACCCTCACTCTCTTTCTTTTCTTTCTTTCCTTTCTTTTGATAATGTTTTTGGTGCAAGATAAAGGTAGGAAATGGGGGCTCTATTTATAGGATTTTGGGAGGGTCTAAAGTGCAAAAATTCCACCCTAATAATTCTTCAAATTTATTCTACAACTCTCCACTTTCCTAACTCCTAAAACCCCCATCTCTTCATCTCCCCACCACTACAAGAAAACCCCTTTTTCGCAACGCCAAATGTCGTTGCTAAAACTCGTTTGTCGTTGCGGAAAATATTTTTGGCAACGACATTCGTCGTTGCAAGGTCGTTGCGCGTCCGGGCGTCGCTAAAGATTTTGACTACGACTTGCTGTCGTTGCCAAACATAGAATTTTTCGCAACGATATTGCCGTTGCAATATATTTTGTCGTTGCCAAACCTAATTCCACCCGGGCTATGGTATAAAATCAATTGCAACAACCTTTGTCGTTGCCAAACATACTTCATATATTTGGCAACGACTAATGTCGTTGGTAAAGATACTTCACATAAAATCAATCGCAACAACCTTTGTCGTTGCCAAACATACTTCATATATTTGGCAACGACTCATGTCGTTGCTAAAGATACTTCATATAAAATCAATCGCAACAACCGTTGTCGTTGCCAAACATACTTCATATATTTGGCAACAACCCATGTCGTTGCTAAAGATATATTTTTCGCAATGAATGATTGTCGTTGCCTTACATTTTCTATTTTGGCAACGACTACTGTCGTTGACAAAACTCGACTGTTTTGCAATTATTTTTATAATTGCTTTGCATTACATGTATTTTGGTAAGAACTATAGTCATTGCTAAAGCTACCAATTGTCATTGCGAAAGTTTAATTCTTTTCGAGACAAATTATATATTGTCGTTGCATCAGCCCTACCCAAACTAGCATACACTTCAAAAACATTAAAAACCAATATCATTCCAAAAACTATAATATTAACCTTGTCCAACATATTATATTTATGTCACATATAAGAAGCAATGCCCAAAATATTACAACCATCAACTTCTCAAAAAAATATCTGAGTATCTCATAATCATTTCCATTGTGCATAATAAGCTTAACCATGTTTTCTAATATTCTCTTGACATCTAAACATTGCAACAAAATTGGATGCAAGATTGAAAGAACTGAATCAATTTAGAACAAAAGATATGCTGTCAAAATATAACTAAATCATACACTGTCAAAATATATCACAAAAATATATGCTCCCGGGCTAATGGCTTCATTCCCTAATTCTCCAAATACAGTTCCTTCTCGTGGTACCCACATATTTGAAATAATGATTAGTCCAGCAGTATACAATGAAACTATGAAAGATTGCCAAAACTATTGGAACCTATATGCACAAAACAATACAGCATAATAGTGCCACTAAAATTAATAGTACCTTGATCATTCGATGAATTTCATGCACCTCTATTTGTAAGTTGTGCCAACAATTCTTGTTTCATTGCATCCATTGCAAGCTGCATATCTTCCTTTTGTTGTTCAATTTGTCTTGTTGTTCTTTCTTGAGTTTCTTGCAACTCCTTTATCATTTTCTGCTGCTCTTCAATTTTCTTTTGTTGCTCACTGATCAAGTTTTGTTGCTCAAGTTGCTGTCTTCCTTTACAATAACCTTTTAATGCAGTTCCCTTGCCACGAAAATATCCTGATCTAGGCTTCAAAACATCTAGAAGGATCTCCTCTTGGGTCATTGAATCACCATGTGCATCAACTGCTACTTTAAGTTGCTCCTAATTAAATAACAATAACAAAAAATAAAATTTAGCAGACATCAATCCTACCATACATTTATAGCATGCCAACAAGTCTCAAATCATAAGAATTTTACAAAATCTCTTTCATGAACAAATTATTATTTTCCAAATTTAACAATAAAAATATACATATGTCAATAATAACAAAATTTTACTTTCTTTTTTCTTAGTCAATAAATCATAAAGCATGTTTATCATATGATATTAAAATTTCCACATACTCAACAAGTACAAAAATTGCAATCACATTAACATGATTCATGGTATAAAGAAATTCTTCTTTTTAATTAGCATGATATCACAACAAAATCATCCTCATTCAAAACATGATATACTAGCATAAATTTTATCTTATAATTCTCAAACAATATCTTCTTATACTACTCTTTTTTGTATGCATATCCTACACTAGAAAATAATGAAATCACCCACTAACACAATGTTAATCTATTTGTCAACATAGCATGATTCACTATCAATCTCACCACAATCATGGTATAGTTATTCTATTTTATCAAAACTACTCATTCACTTTTATTAGCATGTACATTCAAAAAAAATTAGAAAGTAGGAGAACACCCACCTTATTGAAGCTTGAACAATTGAAGGGAAGGATGGGACACTTCTTCTAGCTCCAAGACGTTTCTCCTAGAAATGCTCCCTTTCCCTAGCAATGGCTTCCTCTCTCTAGCAATTCCTCCAAGCAAAAGGACCCTCACTCTCTTTCTTTTCTTTCTTTCCTTTCTTTTGATAATGTTTTTGGTGCAAGATAAAGGTAGGAAATGGGGGCTCTATTTATAGGATTTTGGGAGGGTCTAAAGTGCAAAAATTTCACCCTAATAACTCTTCAAATTTATTCTACAACTCTCCACTTTCCTAACTCCTAAAACCCCCATCTCTTCATCTCCCCACTCTCCACTAACTTAACTCAAAAACCCTTCTCCTCCTCACTCCATGATCGGCCACCCCCTAGCCCACAAAATGGTCCAAATACATTTGTGTGTGCATGCACACATGCACAAACAAATATGAACATATTTCTATAACTCTAAATGTGTACTAATATTTGTAACTTGTCATGTATTAGTACATGTTTAACTAAAAATGTGATTTTAATAATAGGCTTGCTACATGGGCTCATTACTAATTAATTTATTTAATTATCTAGTGGGCTCCTCTCCTAATGGGCCACATTTTAGTTTATAGGTCCATGAATCAACAGAAGGCTAATTAAAACTTGTGCATGCTAAAAATTTGTAAATGAGAATAACAAATGAGAATAAAATTTGTACGTGCATCATACGTGCAAAAATAAAAAATGCATTTTAATAAAAATAAGGAGAAAAAATAAAATTCCGTTTTATAAAAATATAATTGAAAATATAAATAATTGAAACACAGAAATTACCACCCGTGGCGGCGGAAAATATGTAATTAATACGTGTATTGAAAACACGTAGAAACCACGTAATATACAAGGATTGAAATATTATATTTTTGTTGACTCGGAAAATGTATAAATAGTTGGTAATCAAAATACGTGGTGAAAACGTGTTACAGAATATACGTGCGTA
The DNA here is from genome assembly GCA_017893485.1 of Hemerocallis citrina. Taxonomy (NCBI): domain Eukaryota; kingdom Viridiplantae; phylum Streptophyta; class Magnoliopsida; order Asparagales; family Asphodelaceae; genus Hemerocallis; species Hemerocallis citrina. The sequence goes on along the minus strand of CM030360.1, from coordinate 192,544,825 downwards.
ACACCCAGGGGCAAAATTGTCATTTCCAATTTTGCGGGGTGTTACATAAAATATGAATTATTGTTAATCATGAAAAGAGAACTTTATGAGTATGAAAACTCGGTGTTGTAATTATGAGTTGAAATTAAGAACTTGGGTGTAGCTAAGCATTATACTGGCAATAAAAAAAATGTTGAATGATATTTGAAATGAAAAGATCAAGATTTGGATCATGTGAAATGATTGAATAAGACCGGTATAGTGAAAGTGCTAACCCTAAGGGATTGATTTTATTCATGATTCAATTAAATTAAGGACTAGTTACAAAGTGAAGATGTGATGAAAGTAAGAGAAAAACATTGAGTATGAGGGTCATTGGATTGGCAGCATGAGAGTATTCAAAGGATGTCCCATTATGCATCATGAGTAGGACGTGGATACTGCTCCAGAGTACCGTCCCGGTGGCGATGCTCGTGGGGTATTTGGCGATTACGGGTGGTGTCATGTTTATTGTAGGAGGTGAATTACCACAGGATGATTGCATGATGAGTCATATGTCGGTGCGTTGGGATTCTCTCCAGGGCTCCTAGACATGAGTTCGTAGTTCGTAGAACATCTAGGATACTTACCGTAGTTACAGAAGTAGATTAAGTCATGGCGAGGGATTGAACCCTACAAGATAAAGAACGGTTAAGGGATTGCCCTCAGACCTATGTAGTATGGGCTGCATAGACTCTGAACAAGTGCGCATTAGTGTCATATAACATAAATAACTGCATTAAGGACTAAGTGCATATTCACAACACGACATCAATAGGATAGTTCCCTTAGCTTTGTTTGTGAACAAGTTTGTGGTTTGTTAAGCTTTGAGAATCGTTATACTGTTTTCGGCATAGAGAGGATGGCCGTGTATAATATTTCGTCAGTTGAATGAACTGACATGCCCATAGTTTCTATGCAGGGTAAAGCATATGAAAAAGACTAAAGAGGAATTGATGCTTAAAGATTATTCAAGTGTTGTTGTATTTCATTCATGGTTGTAAAAATTTGCTTTCGCTGTATAAATGTTAATGCATATATAACTCTGATGTAAAATAAAGTTTTGAATTTCCTTATAAAATTGTACGAAGAGAAGTAAAAAGATCCTGTAGAACTCGAATTCAGTATGATTTAAAATTCAGGGTGCTACACTAGCTTTCTCAAGTTGTATTGGCTCGACGCTCGGCATGTACCTCGAGCATCGTCCTAGCTTTTTCACAAGCTTTATGGGCTCGACACTCGGAGTTCGACACTCAGAGTTTACCTTGAGTAACACCCTAGGTTTCTCACAATCTTTATGGGCTCGACGCTCGGCGTGTGCCTCGAGCAACACCCTAGCCTTCTAAAGTGGTATGGGCTCGACGCTCGGCATTGACCTTGAGCCACATCCTAGCTTTCTCCAAGTAGGGGGGCTTGACGCTCGGCATTGACTTCGAGCCATGCCCTAGCTTTCTCTAAGCAGGGGGATCGATGCTCGGCATTGACCTCGAGCCACGCCCTAGCTTTCTCACAAGCTTGGGCTCGATGCGCGGCATTGACCTTGAGCCACGCCCTAGATTTTCCAACAAGTTGTATAGGCTCGACACTCGGCATTGACCTCGAGCCACACCCTAGCTTTCTCAAGTTTATAGGCTCGACACTCGGCATGTACTTCAAGTAACGCCCTAGTGTTCTCACAAGCTTTATGGGCTCGACGCTCGGCGTGTACCTCGAGCAACACCCTAGATTTCTCACAAGCTTTATGGGCTCGATGCTCGGCATGTGCCTCGAGCAATACCCTAGCCTTCTCAAGTGGTATGGGCTCGACACTCGGTATTGACCTTGAGCCACGTCCTAGCTTTTGCCAAGTAGGGGGATCGATGCTCGACATTGACCTTGAGCCATGCCCTAGCTTTCTCCAAGCAGGGGGGCTCGACGCTCGACATTGACCTCAGCCATGCCTTTGCTTTCTCCAAGCAGGGGACTCGACGCTCGACATTGACCTCGAGCCATGCCCTAGCTTTTTCACAAGCTTGAGCTTGACGCTCGACCCTCGACGCTTAACCCTCGATGCTGGGCATTGATCTCGAGCCATGCCTTAGCTTTCTCAAGTTGTATGGGCTCGATGCTCGGCATTGACATCGAGCGATGCCCTAGCCTTCTCAAGTTGTATGGGCTCGATGCTCGGCACTGACCTCGAGCCACACCCTAGCTTTCTCCAAGCAGGGGGGCTCAACGCTCGGCATTGAACTCACCTATCTTTCTCCAAGTAGGCAGGCTCGATGCTCGGCATTAACCTCGAGCCATGCCCTAGCTTTCTCCAAGAAGGTGGGCTCGACGCTCGGCATTGACCTCGAGCCACGCCCTGACTTTCTCACATGCTTGAGCTCGACGCTCGAACCTCGACACTTGGCATGTACTTCAAGCTAAGGCCTAGCTTTGTCACAGGCTAGGGCTCGACGCTTGATGCTCGGCGCCCGACCTTTGGTGCTCGACGCTCAGCATTTTCACATTCCAAGGGATTTTTCTGTCATACCCCATAGCGACCCCACTCGTGAACAACCTCTCTAGCTGCTATATGATGCGACCCCAGTGACGCTCGGCTCAACGCCGACCCCATTTACTTCTAAGGGACTCAATAATTCATATTCGCCAAATACTCCACTCTGCTCTTCCTACAAAGACAAAACTACTCTTCCATGGCTGGTTTACACAGCCCTCCAGGTGTGGGGGGCTCCTGATGTGGTATCGATGATGTTGCCCCATCTGGGCCATCAGATCTTCTTAGATTTCGCTCCTCTGTGATCATCAGGTCAAAATAGGTCCAATAGGCTTCATTCAATTCAAGCCCACTGGTTAACGGGTCCGACCCGACCCACCAAGGCCAGAGACCCATTAGCCCTTGCCTATAAATACCAGACCCCCTCCTCACTTTCAAGGGTAATAAACTTTTTCTCTCCTGAACCTTAGCTACTGTTACTTTCTCAGTGACTGACTAGATTGTCAGAGGGCCTGTCTCTGGCTCCTGGGGTTTCTAGGCAGTGTGCAGGTACGAAGATCTGAGTCGAGCTATGGAGATCCGAGCCGAGCCATGAGATCCGAGCCGAGCACCTAGCCTCTTCTACTTTCATGCTAATCCCGAGCTGATCTACTGCCGAGGATCGGATCAACGGCAGTGTCATGCCTTCCGCTTCACAAATTAAAAGAACTCACACATGTTGCCCCCACACCCAAAAACAAATAGCATCAGCTCTATATTAAAATATTTGCTTCTTTATCTTGTCTTGAATATATATATGACTGCTGTTTTGAGTTATGTCTTCTCTTTAGAGTTTTGAATGCTGGATGCTACTGTAAACTTTGCCTACTGGCTGCACTTCTTTTCCAGAGGTGTTTCCACTTGCTGTTTTTGGTGTAGAGAATCTACGAGCACCCGGTGCTGAGCTTGCTGCATTTTTATTGGTTGCTCGGTTTTCCTTCCAGAGTTGTAGCGTGCACCACTTTCATGAGTATTGTATCTGCGGTAGTCTGATATTTTGGTTGTTGCATTTCTTCGTCGCCGGATTTTCATTATTGAGATGTTGCCTGATGCTCTCTTCCTTGCTGGGTTTTTGCTAACTGCACTGTGTGTTGATGTTGTGATATTCTGGAGCTAACTGCTTATTAGCTGTGTTCACTTTTGTATTCATTTATTTTCAGCATTGTATGGTTTCTTTTATCAGATTGCCTTCTTGTAAGCTATTTTTTGTATGTTACTTGCTCCACTTGATTTCAATATAATTTTTGGTGGCTGGAGTCTTTGACTCTATCCAATATATATATATAAAAAATAAAATATTGACTCGATCCCCTGCATTAGGTGACATAGTTATAAAAAGCCACGCTTTTGATTACGCTACTTGCAGGTGCCTTAGCCCCAACAACAACAAAACCTTTCACTCACAATTTTTAAGGATGGCTACACGAATCCTTCTCCTCCAATCAACTCTGTTAAGGCCATCACCTTCGTCAAATTAAGACCATGTTTTGATACAGAGGTTAGTGAAGGTAGGTAAAGGTTAATGGAGTTGACTTGTCTACCTATAGTTATTTTATATGGAGGACTAGGTATTATTGATCTTCGAGATATGAATCTTGCTCTACTGGGTAATTGTGGTGGAAGGTTTTCCACCCTAATGGAGAAGGGTGGCAAAGATTTGGTTCAGGGATATCTGTATGGGAATGGAACGAGAAATTTGGGCTTCAGGGTAGGCCCACAGGTCTCCTGGTTCTGAAAAGGCTCGCTAAGGCCTATGAACCCTTCATTAGCCGTGTGACATCAGTTATCGGCAACAACAGACTCACCTAATTTTGGTGGGATAAGTGGTGTGGTGATCACACACTTAGAGCCCTGTTCTCCGATCTATATGATCACGTGTCACAACCACACTACATAGTGGCCGCAGCCTAGAAAAGAGGCACTTGGAAACTACCCTTTAAACAATCGCTCGATCTGGGCTTTCAGTCTAGACTCATAGAACTTCAAACCTACATCACCAACGCTAGAATTAGCTACTCGCAGGGTCTAGATAAGAAATCCTGGGGATTAGAAAAGAACGGCACGTTCACCGTTCACTCCCTGTATAACCGCATTCACTTTAGGGGATGTACCCCAAAGTGGGCATGCGTCATTTAGAGGGCGAACGCCCCACTAAAAATCAAAGTTTTCTTATGGCTGGTGCTGAACGATGCGATTTTGATTAGATAAAATCACACTAAATGCCAACGGAATGTGGACTCTCGTTGCGGATTCTGCCACGATATCCTATAAACTAGAGATCACCTCTTCCTACAGTTTCCTAGGAGCAAAGCGGTACTCGTTGAGGTACTCAGCGCCCTGGGGACGAATCAGTATCCTACGGTGTACGAGAACCTATGGGTAGAGAGAAGAACTATGAGAGAAGCGTGGTACATCGCTATCGCCGCAATGACCTGGATTCTTCGGCTAGACAGGAATAATTTTTATTTCCGCAGAACTTGTAATAATATTTATAGTAATTTGACTCACATTATACATTTTATTTCTTTTTGGGCTAATGTGGCCACAACAGGTTCCAGGGGGAGGATAGCGAGCGTATTCCAGGTCGAGAATTTTGATGATGAGGAAGTTGAGATCGGTTCGACTATTGACTGACAGCTATCTTGGCCCTTACTGTTGATAGATACCCACCGCCCCAGGGTTTGTTGGGAGGATATAATGTATTTTGTTTAGTCGCATGTATGTTGCGGCCATTCTGGTCTTCTTTTGCACAACCCCCCGTGTTTGGGGTAGAGGTTACATACTTTTGTTATGTTTGTAGGACCTTGTATTTGGCTCAGTACTCTGAGTTTGTTTTATTAATCCCTTATTAATGAAACAGGGTGGCCATACTCCACCTTTTCTTCAAAAAAAAAACTTTGGTCCATTTGGATCATATTTGGAGGTACACTACCTCGTTTTTTTCACCTCAAAGTTAAGAAAAAGCATAGGTTATGATAGACATACAAAGTTAAGAAAATACATCAATCATTCTCAATTTGTCGTCAGTTTTCTGTATAAATGAATTAAAATTACAGTACATCTTTGTAACTTCATATTATTCCTCGCGTTTCCTACCCAAATTTAACACTAATCTTATACATTTCAAATACATGTAGTTTGAGGTAACTTTTAGAGGTAAATAAGAAATGAACTCATATTGTTAGGGCCAAATATGAAAATATATATTTTTGCCACAAAAACAGGCTTAAAAATTAAAATATCGTCCCTTCCTTTTTTTTGTTGCCAGGAAAGTAACTAGTACTGCTGGAGTGTGGAAACTTTTTTGCCGTACTAGGCCACTTTTTGAAACTATTTGCATTTTTGGAACACTTTCCAAACTATTAACGCTTGTGGACTAGTTGTTGCCACGTCAGCAGCGGCCGCTATTCCTATTAGAATGTCGCTAATGGGAATAGCAGTCTCATTTTATTTTATTTTAAATTTTTTTTATTTGCTATTGATATTCCTTAAATGAATGCATTGAGACTCTTAGTGAATCCTAGAGAGCTTTTGCTCTTTAGAAGAAACAAAAATTGACATTGAGGTCGCTAGTTCGAATAGTGACTTCAGTAGAGGACTAAATCTCCTTGCTCTCTATAAGATTTGTAAAATAATCATCCAACTAAGGTCGTTATACTTAGGTCACTATTCGCAATAGAGACCTTAGTAGGGAACTAAATCTCCTTGTTCTATGTAAGATTTGTAAAATAGTCACACAACTAAGGCATCTATTCGGAATATTGACCTTAGTACAACTAAGGCCTCAATTCCCAATAGCGACCTCAGTTGGGGATTTAATCTCCTTGTTCTTTGTAAGGTTTGCAAAGTAGTCACACAACTAAGGCCTCTATTTCAAATTACAACCTCACTAGGGGACTAGATCTCCTTGTTCGCTGTTAGATTTACAAAATAGTCACATAACTAAGACCTTAAGACCTTTATTCAGAATAACGACCATAGTATAACTAAGGTTTCTATTCCGAATAGAGACCTTAGTTTAAAAAAAATTGTTGTTTTTTTTCTCCAGAGAGCAAAAGCTCTCTCGAATTTGCTAAGTGCCTCAGCATAGTCCATTTAAGGTCTCTATTCCGATTAGCGACTTCATATATGCTCTGGTCGCTAATAGGAATAGCAACAGGAAACAAAAAATTAAAAAAAAAATTAAAATAGAGACCACTATTCCCATTAGCGATCTCCTAAAAGAATAGACCGCTAATAAGAATAACAGCCGCTGCTGACATGACAGTGACTAGCCCACAAAAGCAAATAGTTTGGGAACAAGCCCAAAAAAGCAAATAGTTTCCAAAAGTGGCCTAGCAAGAAAAAAATTCGGACTGTGGTTTCCCCCTTGATGTGGCGTGTGTTCTATAATTTTTTAAAGCTAAACAAAAATTATAAATAAAATTATATTGATTTATTTTATTTACTGCCATTTTTAAAGAAAAACTAAATACTTTATTTTTCAGATGAAATTAACTTACCCTTTTGAGTTTTGGCTTTCACATTTTTTGACTTTTGTTCTGGTTTTTGGTGTATAGTGGAAAAAATTGACTAAAATTGTTACATATTGTGGCATTCTTCTTTGTCGGTCTTTCGTGGATTTTTGCTTTTTTGCTGCCGGCCATCAGTGTCACTGTGATCATTTTCCTTCCATATGTTAAATCTTTGCACTGTTTTTTACTGGTCAACGTGGTTATAATAACAATCATATCCTTAATCCTAATTTTGTAACTCATCTCTACTACTATTGGGAGAACCCCGTAGTCCTTAACCCAACCCGTGCAACGCACGTGTTGAGTTGTGGACTAACTTTGATAAATATTTTCGACAGTGGACCAGTTTCGTAAATATTTTCGAAAGTGGATCAGTTTGAAAATTATTTTCTTTTTTCCCTTTTCATTATCTCTTCAATTTTTTCCACGTGCACGTGTGCACGTGTGTGATACTAGTATTTTATTATGTTATCTTTAACATCTCTCGTGTGGCCACAATAGTCACCACATAGCTTACTACTCTTCTCAGTTTAAACAAACTCACTAAATTTGATTTGCACTGGAAAGAAACTAATTTAAATTTAAATTAATGAATACTAAATGCAATAAAAAAATGGGGGTAGAATACAACATGCCAGATTAGTAAAATATAGTTGTTAGATATGTTAGATATTATGTTTAGTCACATATCGGATTATGTATTAGTCTAATATTTGGTTCTCTCCTATATATAAGAGATATTGTACTCAGTTATAATCAATCGAATAACCTTTTTCAATTTTTCTGTTAATCTTAACATGATATCAGAGCACTAACCCTAAATTTCTTTCTTCCTCACTAATCCAAAACCCTAATTACACAAATTCCTTTCTTTTTCACCCCGGGGACAACCAAATCCGGTATCAACAACCCCTTCCGCTGCCCCACCTCATCGCCGAAACCCAACCTTCCAGTCGACGCCAACCCCAAAATCTCATCTGCAACATCAACAACAAGCGTCAACAACAAACAGTGCAACATCAACCCATCTTCAACAGCATCAACATCAACATCAACATCAACATCAACATCAACACCCATCTCCACCTACTGTCTTCTTCATCAACAACATCCCGACTGCAAATAATTCAACCCCGGCTGCAAATACTACACCTAACAGCATCAGCAACAACCCGAACCCATCTCCATCGCGATTGCAAATACCCCAACATCGACTGCAAATACTCCAACCCATATCCTAACCCCATACCCCGACTGCAATACTCCACCCCTAGCCGCCACTGTCTGTGAAATCCCTAGCCTCCACAACAAACCATATGTCTGTTATTTCCCATCTATAACCAAAACCCCACTAAGCCTAATCCCATTAAAAAAAGTCAAAAAAAAAAAGCCAACCAAACCCAAACCCAAATCCAAATCCAAAACCCTAACCTGAAATTCCTACCCCAAAATAACTCCAAACCCTAATTTAACCCTAACTCTCCTTATTGTTGCTGGTCTGTTTCTATCGCCACCGCCGTCGTTTTTCGTTGTCATCACCCAAAAAAAAAAGGGAAAAAAATCGATTTTTTTTTTGTAAGTACTTGAACTTCTCCAATGGAAACCCAGTTTCGCCGGTATTTCCATTTTCACCGACTTTCCCACTACTACATCTTCCTATTCACTTTCCCTCACATCCCGATACCCATTTAGTTTAAGATAGCAGCAACACTGCCATCATCCTAATTCCGACATCCTCCTTCCTTTAATCATCATTCCTAACCTTACTCTATCCTTACTTCCGACCAAGGTAGTACCATCCAGTTTCCTATCTCGATCCCGACACCAACAACATCTTCTTCCTCACTTCTATTCCTGCCACAACAACACCAGTTTCAATCCTCCATGAAGTACTTCTTCCCTTACAACTTTGGTCGTGACTATTACTCCGGCCTTGCCATCTCAGGCTAATTGGGCCAATTTTCAGCATCGCCTCACTCAGCTGGAACTTCAGCTCAGTCTATCACTGCTAGCCCTTCTGCCCCTGCATTTTCTATTACTGCCAGTATGAATTCCTCCAGGATTTTAGATTTTGGTGCATCACATCATCTTAATAGTAATTATACACTGCGCACTACTTGTAACGCCCCGAATCCTAAATACACTGAATTCGAGATGTTTTACAGGATCTTTCCGCTTCCTTTAGTACAATTTTACAAGGAAATTTAAACTTTTCACTTTACATCAGAGTTTACATCAATATATTAGAATTTACATTGCACAGCGGAAGTAAACTTTATAACAATGAAATAAATGTACAACAACATTGAATAATCTTTACGCATCTGTTCCTCTTTAATCTTTATCATGCCATTTACCTGCATATAAGACTGTGGGTACGTCAGTTTATTCAACCGACGAACATCATACACGACTATCCTCTCTATGCCGGAAATAGTATAACTTAATTTTCCATATTTAGCACACACAAACTTGTCACATGTCAAACTAAAGGGGCTACCCTATTGATGGCACAAACTTGTCACATGTCCATATTTAGCACACCAACCGAGAGCTCCTAAGCCAAACCAAGAGCACCTTGATGCCGGCCTCCTCTCCTTCTAGTTGATGCAAGCACAACTCCCACACACAACTCAATCTTTTAACTCACAAAAATAACTACTAGATAATGTATTTTAGACTATAGGTTTGGAGGGATTAATAAGCACAAGAATAACTAGCCGGGGGGGTATTTATACTAAAAATCTAGGGAAATGGATGGCTAAGATTGAAGTAGGAGTTAGGAACAAATGGCTTAGATTTAATGAGGAGTTACACTAACTACCCACAATCAAGTAACCACCACACCATGATTTCCACTCAAATTTTCATTTCCCTCCAAGCTCACCACCGGCCTAGCTTGGAAAAGTGTATTTTGCACGTGTACGTGCCATGCACGTGCAAGCAACTAGGTCCAAAAAATTGTACATTAAATTTTTATATATAAAATAAACTTTAAATTGTACTCTACATGACAAGTTGTATTAAAAATAAATTAACTCATGGGCTTTAATTAGTTTATGGGCCAAAATAATTATTTTAAAATAAAATAAATGAATTACATTTGGGGCTTTTAAAGGAAAAGGCTTTCATCTATTTGAAAGAAGGCTTCATATAAAAGCACATACTTAAAAATCTATACTCATCATGATGAAAATAATCATAACATTTAATTCAACCAAAAATATTGCACGTGCACACTACGTGCAAAATAAAATAAATTTTCATTAAATGAAAAATCAAGGCATTACAACACTCCCTCCTTAGAATAGTTCCGTCCCCGGAACTACAGTCAAGAGTGAGAAAACAAAAATACAACACTCACAACAAGAACAAAAGATACAAAGACACAATCAAGCAAAAAGTTCAGGATAATCCTTCAACATCCTCTCCTCAGACTCCCAAGTAGCTTCTTCAACCAAGTGGTTTCTCCAGACTACCTTGACCATCGGTATCGTCTTATTCCTCAAGACTTTCTCTCGACGATCAACAATTTCGACAGGAGACTCGATGTAATTCAGATCCAACTGCAAATCTTCCGGCACTTCAGGCAAATGATGACTCGGGGCTGGAATGTAACCTTTCAGCATAGACACATGAAAGACATTGTGCACCTGAGATAACTCTTCCGGTAATTCAAGCCGGTAAGCAGTTTTTCCGATCCTTTTCAATATCTTGTACGGGCCTATAATCCTCGGGGCTAACTTTCTGCCTTTGCCGAAACAGATCATGCCTTTACTGGGCGATACTTTCAGAAAGACGAAGTCACCAACCTCAAACTCAAGGTCCCTTCTTCGGTTGTCTGCATAGCTTTTCTACCTGCTCTGAGCTTCTACCAACCTTTTCCTGATCAGATCAATCTTTTGAGAGGTCTGCTGTACAAGCTCAGGACCAAACAATTGACGCTCCCCAATTTCAAACCAACAAACAGGTGTTCTGCACTTCCAGCCATACAAAGCTTCGTACGGCGCCATCCCGATGCTAGTCTGAAAACTGTTGTTGTAGGCAAACTCTACCAAAGGTAAATGCCTTTCCCAACTGCCTCCAAAATCTAGTATACAACACCGAAGCATATCCTCAAGAATACGGTTGACTTTCTCGGTCTGCCCATCGGTTTGCGGATGAAAAACAGTGCTGAAATTTGTCTTGGTACTCAAAGCTGTCTGAAGACTCATCCAGAAATGCGAAGTAAACCGCGCATCTTGATCAGACACAATAGTTGACGGAACACCATGAAGCCTGACGATCTCGCCAACATACAACTCAGCCAACTTGTCCATCGAAGCCGTAAGTTTCATCGCCAAAAAGTGAGCGGACTTGGTTAGTCGATCGACTATAACCCAAATCGCATCATTGCCTTTAGAACTCTTAGGCAATCCCGTAATGAAATCCATACTGATGTTATCCCACTTCCATTCCGGAATAGGTAACGGCTATAATAGACCTCTGGGTCTCTGATTTTCGGCTTTGACTTGCTGACAAACCTCACACTTCGCCACAAATTCAGCCACATCCCGCTTCAAACTTGACCACCAGAAATGCTGTTTGATGTCTTTGTACATCTTAGTACTCCCAGGATGTACCGACAAAAGAGTAGCATGCGCCTCCTGAAGAATACTCTCTTTCAGGTCCGCCTGATTTGGAACACACAGCCTATCTCCGAACCACAGCACTCCATCCCTGATTTGAAATCCGGGCAACCTGCCAGCACCAACCTGCTCCTTCATCTCCAAGATATCAGCATCAACCTTCTGACTTGCAATGATCCTTCCATTCAGTGTAGGCTGAAGCCTCAACTTAGCCAAAGATGCTCCCAATCCTTGCAAGACAACTTCAATACCTGCTCGATCCAATTCCTCAATCAGATGCTTCCGAGTTGTAATCAAACTAGCTAAACTGCTCTTGCGACTAAGTGCATCAGCAACAACATTAGCTTCCCAAGGATGATACTTAATCTCAGGTCGCATGTCCTCAAGCACTTCCAACCATCTCCGTTGCCTCAGATTCAGATCCCTCTGCTGATATATGTACTTCAAACTCTTGTGGTTCGTGTACATGTTCAATTTCTCACCATACACGTAGTGCCTCCATTGCTTCAGGGCAAAGATAATCGCAGCCAACTCCAGATCATGAGTCAGATAATTCTTCTCATGCGGTTGTAGTTGCCTAGACCCATAAGCGATTACTCTTCCTTCTTGCATTAAGACACAACCAAGCCCACGATGTGAAGCATCGCTATAAACATCGTACTCAACACCTGCCCTAGGCAAAGCCAAAATAGGTGCAGTAGTCAGCTTATCTTTCAACTCCTGAAAGCTTGCCTCACATTGCTCAGTCCACTTGAAGTTTCTTGGTTAGTCCAGTTAGCGGCACGGCTATCTGAGCATAACCTTGAATGAATCTCCTGTAGTATCCAGTCATCCCAAGAAAACTTCTGACTTCCTTCATTGTAGTAGGCCTAGCCCAATCTCTCACTGCCTCTATCTTCTGAGGGTCAGTTGCCACTCCCTCCTTAGAAAGGATGTGACCTAGGAATGCCACTTCAGATTTCCAGAAATCACATTTGGATAACTTAGCATACAACTTCTGCTCTTCCAGCTTCTTCAAAACTGCTGCCAGATGATCGGTGTGCTCCTCCTCTGACTTGGAGTACACGAGGATATCGTCGATAAACACCACGATGAAAGAATCAATGAATGGCCTCAGAACTCTGTTCATCAAATCCATGAAGATTGCGGGTGCATTCGACACTCCGAATGGCATAACTAAGAATTCGTAATGCCCATGTCGAGTTCTAAATGCAGATTTGTGCACATCTTCAGCTTTCACTCGAACTTGGTGATATCCTGATCGAAGATCTATTTTGGAGAAAACAGCTGCTCCTTGTAGACGATCGAACAAGTCATCAATTCGAGGAATAGGATACTTATTCTGAACAGTGACCTTATTCAGCTCTCAGTAATCGATACACATTCTCATCGATCCATCCTTCTTCTTTACCAAAAGCACTGGTGCTCCCCAAGGTGACGCACTAGGTTGAATAAAGTCTTTCTCCAACAGTTCCTCAATCTACCGTTTCACCTCATCCTGTTCCACTGGAGCCATCCTATACGGTGCCTTAGAAATGGGTGCACTTCCCGGTTGAACAGTGATGCTGAACTCTACATCACGATGCGGGGGTAACCCAGGAAAATCTTCCAAGAACACAGTCGGATAGTCCCGAACCATATGAATCCCTTGCACTTCCATAGGAGTCTCTTCCTTGCGGATAGTTGCCACCAGCTTAGAACACTTCTTCTTCCCTTGGAAAATGACTTCAGGTCCACCTGGAGCCTTCACTGTTACCGTCTTGGTTTTACACTCGATGCTTGCACTGTACACCGACATCCAATCAATGCCAATGATAACATCGACTGCCAAGATAGTCAGCTCGGTCAGATCAATCCCAAAGATTCGATCTCCAATCACAATCTCGCAATCTGCATAATACCGATCAGTGGTTAAAGTTTCCCCTGACAGAGTAGCTATTGCCAAGATCTTGCCTGGAAAAATCTTTGGTTCAACTCCCAACAGTTTAGTAAATTTAGGAGACACAAAAGTATGAGAGGATCCAGTATCGAACAACACAATAGCTTTCATTCCATTAAGATAAAGTTCTCCTGTTACATACTACACACTCATTACGTAACAGTTCACTTAACAGCGGGAAAAAGAAATGACAATAACCTCTAAACATCAGTCCTCGTACTAGTGATGACATGATCAACCTCATCAGCATCAGCTTCCGTCAAGGCAAATACTCATCCTGGTTGGTACGATCTCTTCCCAGTCTGCTGCGTTGGTGCATTGCTATTACCATTCCGTGGCTTGCGACATTGAGATTTGTAATGTCCCGTTTCACCACAGTTGAAGCAAGTTACCGCAGGAGGTCTTACCACATTGTTCCCAGGTCCTCCAACCACACTAATAGCCTTCGCCCCTGTCGGTTTGAACCTTTGTGCAGATGGTTGCCACTTGAAACTCCCAGAATTGGCGGGCCTCTTTCCAGACTGCCAGTTGTTCCTCCGGTTCTGAACAATATGAAACTGCTCCATATCTGCTTCCGTCGCTGCTGCCTTCTTGACCAACTTGTCGAATCTTCTGATACCCAGAGGTATCATCCGGGACCTCAAGCTTGGCCTCAATCCATGCTCGAACTTACGAGCCTTCTTAGCCTCATCCATCACTAATTCCGGAGCATACCTAGAGAGCTGAGTAAACTTGGTCTCGTACTCTCTCACTGACATGCCGCCTTGCTGTAGTGATAGAAATTCCATAGCCTTATTCTCTTGGACGTCGGAGGGAAAATGGTGACTGCGGAATTCTTCCAGAAATTCCTCCCAGCCAAGAACTATGCCTCCCATGGTCCTCTTCATCGACTGCCACCAAACAGCCGCATCCTTCTCCAGTTACAGAGTCGCCAACTTCACCTTACTGCCTTCAGGGGTCTCTAGCACTTCAAAGATTGTCTCCACCTGACGAATCCAGTTGTCAGCCACATCGGGGTTTGACTTTCCCTCGAATACAGGTGGTTTCATTCGTTTGAACGATTCCACTAGTTTAATCGCTTCGGGCACCGAATTCACAGGCCCCCTTCCTTGGTTCTGATTCATAGCCACGACGTTGAGCGTCTGATAGAACCTCGCAAGTTTCGTTTCCAGATCCAGACCTTCCCCATTTCTAGCTCCTCTTCTAGACATATTCTGATGCAAAAGATCCATTAAGTTCGAAGTATAAGACATGAATTTTAAATCAACTTGCATTTCATTAAATTCCATACTTTATACATTCGAATTGAAAAATATTTCTTGACATCAGAATGAAAATAGTAGAAGCTACAACAGTCTAGCTCATACGGTTCCTCTTCGCTTCTCGAAGTTCTCCCCGTAGTTCATCAACTTCATCCTTCAGCACATCGGTCAGATTCTTCCTCTTCTCGAGTTCCCATACACGATGACTGAGAACAGAAAAGTCGTCCTTGCGCTTTGCCAGCTGAGCCTCCAATAATCCGACTCTCTCTCGCAGTGTTTCTACCTGTCTCTGAAGAGATGTCACAAGACTATTTGGAACTGGTTCTTCTTCGTCAGAAGAAGAGTCATTAGATGAATCCGGAGGTGGGGTAATCTCTCGGGATTCAGGCCATTCTTCTCCGTCAGAATCTGCTTGCCCTGGGTAGTACTTGTCATCGGAATCTGCCTGTCCAGGATGGTACTCTTCCTCAATGACATGCCAGTCGTCGCCTCCAGCAGGGTCGAAGTGGTCAGCCATCTTAGAAATAGAGAGGAAGAAGCATAAGTCATAGAGCAACACAAATGTAAGTCACTTACATTTAAATCTCTAGACTCAAACACACACTCTAATGTCCACTGATAGGGTGTCGTAACTTATAAATTTATACAAGTGTGGAAAGCGTGGCTCTGATACCACTCTGTAACGCCCCGAATCCCAAATACACTGAATTCGAGATGTTCTACAGGATCTTTCCGCTTCCTTTAGTACAATTTTACAAGAAAATTTAAACTTTTCACTTTACATCAGAGTTTACATCAATATATTACAATTTACATTGCACAGCGGAAGTAAACTTTACAACAATGAAATAAATGTACAACAACATTGAATAATCTTTACGCATCTGTTCCTCTTTAATCTTTATCATGCCATTTACCTGCATATAAGACTGTGGGTACGTCAGTTTATTCAACCGACGAACATCATACACGGCTATCCTCTCTATGCCGGAAATAGTATAACTCAATTTTCCATATTTAGCAAACACAAACTTGTCACATGTCAAACTAAAGGGGCTACCCTATTGATGTCGTGTTGTGATTGTGCACTTAGTCCTTAATGCAATTATTTATATTATATGATACTAATGCGTACTTGTTCGGATTCTATGCATCCCATACTACATAGGTCCGAGGGCAAGCCCTTAATCGTTCTTCATCTTTGTAGGGTTCAATCCCTCGTCATGACTTAATCTACTACTGTAACTACGGTAAGTATCCTAGATGTCTTCTGACCTACGAACTCATGTCTAGGCGCCCTGGAGGGAATCCCATCGCTGACATGACTCATCATGCAAACATCCTGTGGTAATTCAGCTCCTACCATAGACATGACACCACCCGTAGTCTTCAAACATCCCACGAGCGTCGCCACCGGGAAGGTACTTTGGAGTAGTATCCTCGCGCAGACTCATCATGGGACATCCTGGGATACGCTCTCGCCGCTATCCAATGGCCCTCATACTCAATGTTTTTCTCTTACTTTCATCACATCTTCACTATGTACTAGTCCTTAGTTTTATTAGAATCATGAACAAAATCAAAGCTCTAGAGTTATCCTCTCCACTAAACCGGACTTAATCATTCATTCAACATGACCAACCTTGGTCTTTCAATTCATTTCAATTTCTTTCCAATTGCCGGGGGAGACTTAGCTACTCTTTCATTTCAATTCCAATTCACAATTACTAAAATAATCTGAGCACTTCCAGCTCATGAGTTCATTTTTCATAATCACCATAGATTTTCTTTTTCATGTCCATAGTTCCACAATTTTATAACTTTCATAAATTCAAATAAATGATTCACTTCATTCTGGTATAAAAATTCATGCAAAGGCAAACAGAGTTTACTTAACTGTCACATCCAATAATCATTCAACATAAGATTCGCAATCTTTATCATAAAATAAAACCATAGAATTCCTGATATGCCAAAAAGTAATCTGAACAGTCGACTTAGAGCTTATCCAGTCGACTTGTTCAGCCAAACAAGGTCCTTCAATAAGTTGCTCGGAAGAGTCGACTGTTGCACATGGCCAGTCGGCTGTTCCGCAGCGTTCAATATTAAGAAATCATTTACAGGGCAGTCGACTGTCATTCAACCCAGTCGGCTGTTCTGCAGAGTGCAATTATGTAATTTTTTAAGTTCAGTACAGTCGACTGTTATACACATTCGGTCGACTGAACAGGTTAAATTCTCAAATTAAGGAATCTTTCCTTCATTCTATTCACGCATCTCTCTTTGTCACACTACAATATACTCATGCCAACCCAGACATGTAATTCTTATCTGTTTATTAACGTCACAACATAGTTTTTGGTTAAATGTAACTTTCACATAACTAGTATTTTCTTTTCTCAAAGGAATGCTAAACATACATTTTTCTTTTACTCAACATTTACTTATGGAGATGAATATTGATCCCAATGTAGCACGCTAGAACATCAAGTTAACAATTCACATTAAAATACATCGTTCCATGGAAATCCGAACTGTACATATTTTATTTTAATATACCAGTCGACTGCTCACCCGACCGGTCGACTGTACAGGTTAAATCCAATTCTTTAATTATTAAAGTCCCTTTCATTCGTTCATGTTTTCTACACTATATATAGCATGGAAAATATCAATTTAGCAATCATTCTATTACTACCACATTTCTTCCTTTTTCGATATTTCTTAACAACTTAACATCACTAATCTCTTTATTAGCGATCTTCATATTATTTTTCTGTTTTTAATCATTTCCCAAATGTACAATTTATATCTTAACTCACCCATCACAACATTATCACAAAAAGTCCATTGAAGTCCATAAAGTAATATTGTCAATCTACTAACTCTTGCATAAAATTCTTGGTGTTTAGAAATAATGAATCCATGGCTATAATCATTTTACTCACAACTTAAATTTAACGATAGAACCACAAACTAATATCTCAAACAATCAACAAGCCATTTTCTAATTTAAGTGTACTCTTATTTTCATGCATCATTCTTTCAATTCACCTCTAGCATGTATTCCTAATTAGATTTACGGAAAATTTACCCACCTTAATTTGGAGAGAAAAATACAATTTAGCAACCTCCTAAACGAATGTCCTTGCAACGAGAGTGCTCCTCCTCCTAGAACACGCGCACACAAGCCTCCAAGCACACCAATCGAGAGCTCCTAAGCCAAACCGAGAGCACCTTGATGCCGGCCTCCTCTCCTTCTAGTTGATGCAAGCACAATTCCCACACACAACTCAATCTTTTAACTCACAAAAATAACTACTAGATAATGTATTTTAGACTATAGGTTTGGAGGGATTAATAAGCACAAGAATAACTAGCCATGGGGGGGGGGGGTATTTATACTAAAAATCTAGGGGAAATGGATGGCTAAGATTGAAGTAGGAGTTAGGAAC
This sequence comes from Hemerocallis citrina, assembly GCA_017893485.1. Classification (NCBI taxonomy): domain Eukaryota; kingdom Viridiplantae; phylum Streptophyta; class Magnoliopsida; order Asparagales; family Asphodelaceae; genus Hemerocallis; species Hemerocallis citrina. The sequence goes on along the minus strand of CM030360.1, from coordinate 192,526,491 downwards.
AAATGGCTTAGATTTAATGAGGAGTTACACTAACTACCCACAATCAAGTAACCACCACACCATGATTTCCACTCAAATTTTCATTTCCCTCCAAGCTCACCACCGGCCTAGCTTGGAAAAGTGCATTTTGCACGTGTACGTTCAATGCACGTGCAAGCAACTAGGTCCAAAAAATTGTACATTAAATTTTTATATATAAATAAACTTTAAATTGTACTCTACATGACAAGTTGTATTAAAAATAAATTAACTCTTGGGCTTAAGTTTATGGGCCAAAATAATTATTTTAAAATAGAATAAATGAATTACATTTTGGGCTTTTAAAGGAAAAGGCTTTCATCTATTTGAAAGAAGGCTTCATATAAAAGCACATATTTAAAAATCTATACTCATCATGATGAAAATAATCATAACATTTAATTCAACCAAAAATATTGCACGTGCACACTACGTGCAAAATAAAATAATTTTTCATTAAATGAAAAATCGGGGCATTACACTACTAGCACTGCACTTCCCTCTCACTCTCCATTCCTTCACACAGCTGATGGCTCACAAATTGTCACTACACACTCAGGGTCTATTAGCTCTCCCATTCTTACATACCTTATGTTCTTTATGCTCCTCACTTATCCATGAACCTTATTTCCATTAGTGCATTTTGAGATAGTGGTCTTGTCATTACTTTTGATTCTTTAGGTTCTTCTATTACCAATTCACACACTGGTCAGGGGTTTGGGCATGCTAGTTGACATGGTCGTTTATATCATCTAAATTTTTTACATGCACATAAATCTCATCCTAATTTTGCTGGTGTTGTGTCCTCGAATGTTGATCTGTGGCACATATGTTTAGGTTATGTTAGTGAGTCTCGACTCACGTATTTAGCCCGTAATAGTGCTATTGGTCCTCTTTCTTTTACACATTTATCTGATTGCCAGGGTTGTTATTTGGCCAAACATGCACTCCCTTTTAATAACAAAAATACTTCTCAAACCACTCACCATTTTTAACTTGTTCATTTTGACATATGGGAACCCTCTCATGTACTTTAATCGATGACTTCACTCGATATACATGAGTTTCTCTTATGCTCCAATGATCTGGCATTCCTAACATTTACCAGTTCTTTACGACCTTGATTCACACTCAGTTCGTTGTGCACATCAAGAAATTTTGCTCCGACGGTGCTCGTGAGTACACTTCCACTAGTATGAGATCGATCCTTTAGTTTCACGACACTTTTTCAGCAGTCATGCCCTCACACACGAGCAGAATGGTGTAGCTAAACGTACGCATCGTTACATTCTCGAGACAGATCGTGCTGTTTTACACTCATTTTCTGTTCCTCGTTCTTTCTGGGCTAAATCGATCATGACTTCTGTTAGCCTCATTAACATCACTCCCTCGTCTACTCTCTTTAGTACGACACTTTATGAAGCTCTTCATCACTCACCACCGGACTACAGTATGCACCATATTTTTAGGTGCACCTGTTACGTCAAGAAAAACATCAAGAAAACATCAAGATTCACACTCAGTATATACGTGATTAAGCTTCAGTAAAACATCAAGAAAACAACACATATAAGTAGTATATTGTTTAAATAAGACTCAGCATCAAAACAATTCAGATTTCAATTGAAATTTTATAAAAACATCAAAAACCAATTTCGACAACAGTAATATATGAGTATATGTATATATATAAGTGTATAGGTATGTTCTAGTATCAGTTAAGCATCAAGATTCATCAATTTGGAGTAGTGTAATGTTTCAAATTAGTCTCAGCGTCAAAACAATCAAGATTCAATTGAAAATTTCACAAAATCACAAAAATCCATTTCGGCAGTAACCCATCAGACCTCAACATCAAACACCCAATTCCAACTCAAACTTGATCTTTTTAATTCAAAAACCACTCTTGCAATTCTTTAAACATACACACCACCTCTTACATCAGTTTCCCATGAATATATGCAATTAATACATATATATAATCAAGTTTTTAATCATCAAACCATCAAAACAGAGCATATACTTAATATACATAGTAAAGATGAAGTTTTATTCTCTTTCATGCAATATCATCATAAAATTTCATAATATATATTCAAATCATCAACAATGTGAACGAAAATAACATACCCATGATTTCCTTCTTAACAATCTCAAGTCATCTATTTAGGGTTTCTATGCATAACTTTCATAAAAAATCAACTTTTAATTATCCATCCATCAAAATATTCAATATATCATCATCTGATCCTATAACATGCTTTCTAATAGTTAAATCATCACATACAACATGCATAGAATAACAGGAAATAAACATGTGTCACTCACCTTATTGAAGAATCAACCGAAGATAATAAAAAGAATAAGAAAATCCATCCTTTTGCAAGAAAAACCAAGATCCTCGCTTCGAAACTTCAAGAAATCAATAATAAAGAAAACCCTTTGTGTAGTACAGCAAAGAGACGGCTGCACTTCTCTTTAATAGGCTGGCAATTAGGTGGATTAGGGTTTTTGAAAAGATTTGTAAAATATCCCTTTTGAATATATCTTTACATATATAACTTCTTATACTTGGAAATTAGATTAACCAATTCAATTCAAATTTAAAAACAAAATAATTGATCAATCTTGGCCGACACTGTTTGTAAACCCAGAAAAACAAAATTTGTAATTTTTGCCTCTAAGTGGCAATTTTTGCCTCTAAGTGGGGTGGGTGTATGTGTAACGCCCCGAATTCCCAAATACACTGAATTCGAGATTCCACAGGATCTTTACACTTCATTTAGTACAATTTTACAAGGAATTTAAAACTTTTCACTTTACATCAGAGTTTACATGAACCTTTACACTTTACATTGCACAGCGGAAGTAAATTTACAACATTTAAATAATTGTACAACAACATTGAATAATCTTTAAGCATCTGTTCCTCTTTAACCTTAATCATGTCATTACCCTGCATACAAAACTATGAGTATGTCAGTTTATTCAACCGACGAACATTATACACGACCATCCTCTCTATGCCGGAAATAGTATAACTCATTTTCCATATTTAACAAACACAAACTTGTCTCATATCAAACTAAAGGGACTACCCTATTGATGTCGTGTTGTGATTGTGCACTTAGTCCTTAATGCAGTTATTTATATTATATGACACTAATGCACACTTGTTTGGATTCTAAGCATCCAATACTACATAGGTCCGAGGGCAAGCCTCTTAATCGTTCTTCATCTTTGTAGGGTTCAATCCCTCGTCATGACTTAATCTACTGCTGTAACTACGACAAGTATCCTAGATGATCTATGAGTACAAGCACGTGTACAGGATCCTGGAGGGGAATCCCACGCCATGTCTTGACTCATCAAGCATGCATTCTGTGGCAATTCAGCCACCTCCCTGAAGCACGATCCTCTTGCAGTCACCAAACATCCCACAAGCGTGGCTAAAGTCCGATCATTACTGAGTAGTGCCCACGACATGTCTTGACTCATCAAGCATGCATTCTGTGGCTCACACACCCGCACCGTAAACTCTAACTCTCATACTTGTGTTTTTCTCTCACTTTCATCACGTCTTCACTATGCACTATTTTTCTTTAATTTAATAGAATCATGAACAAAATCAATGCTCTAGAGTTAGCCTCTCCACTAAACCGGACTTATTCATTCATTCAAACGTGACCAACCTCGGTCTTTCATTTCAAATTTCATTTCATTACTTTCCAATTGTCGGGGGAGACTTAGCTACTCTTTTGTTTCAATTCCAATTCACGATTTCCAAAATTGAGCATTTCCAACTCATAAGTTCATTTTTATAATCATAACAGATTTTCTTTTTCAATAGCATGATTTCTAATTTATTCATGAGCCCATAGCCACACATGGAATTCAATTAATCATTATATATTTCATCAATTATCACTTGCACATTAAAATCACATCACTAAATGAATATTCGCATTTCATAATTTTCACATTATTCTCCAATGAGAATAATTCACATCACATCACTACATATAATTTCTATCTTTCTTACACTTCTTTTCTAACATTTTATTTCAAGTCCTTTTTCAAAGTGTAACTTTCATAACATACAAGTGTAGGACATTTATTCTCAAAACATAATCCATTTCATGTAAATAATTTCCAAACTATTTTTCATAAATCCCCCATATTTCTAGAATAATAAATATATTTTTTTCATAATTTTTCAATCATTAAAAACACAAAAAAATATTTTTTTTCCAAAGTTTAATACTGGCCGAGCCCCAGATTCGAACCAGCAACCACCGAGAAGCAAACCGCACGCTCTGGCCACTAAGCCGAGTGTGCCAATCGATATGAAGGGGGTTGAGAGATTTAAATGCTCTCGGCTGTAGTATTTATTTTTTTCAAAAATACAAAAAGTATAATGCTAAGGGGATTCGAACCAGCAACTCGCCGACCCACTGTAGCGATTAAGATCATCCCGACCACTTGAGCTATGCGCTCATGTTGTCATATTTCACCCGTAGTCTAATTAAATCTATCCTCTCTGTTTAGTAAACATTTCGATGTTCAACAATCTCTCATTTAATTTTGCCTTTACTAAAGTTGCTGTAAATGTCCAGATTGGCTATTCCCAACATAAATTTTACTCCAGTATAATAAGAAATATTTTTTTTCAATAATTAACACATAATTTTCATATAATTAATTCGAATTATAAACTACCACCACCACATTTCTTTTTCGACATTTCTTATTAAGTTTAACAATCCTAATCTTTTTATTAGCAATTAATTTTCTGTTTTTAATCATTTCCCAAACATACAACCTATATCTTAATTCATCCATCACAACATTATCACAAAAAGTCCATTTAAGCACATAAAGTAACATTGTCAATCTACTAACTTTTGCATATAGTTCTCGATGATAATAACGAAGTTTCCTTCATCAATCCATGGCTATAATCAATTTACTCACAACTTAAATTTAACGATAGAACCACATATAATTACATATCCACATTTCAATCAATCAATAAGCCGTTTTCTCATTAAATGTGTACTCTTCTTAATCTTTTTCATGCATCATACTTTCAAATCAAATCTAGCATGCTTCCTAATTAGAAATATAGAAAATTTACCCACCTTAATTGGAGAGACTACACTTAGCAACACCTCCTAAACCAATGTCCTTGCAAAAGCGATCCTCCTCCTTGAAGCGCGCACACAAGCCTCCACAATGCCAACCGAGCCTCCTCCAAGCCAAACCGAGAGCTCCTATTGATGCCGGCCTTGTTGCAAGCACAAATCCCTCACAAACTCTCAATCTTTTACTCACTTGTATACTACTAAATAATGTATTTTAGACTATAGGTTTGGAGGAAATAGTAAGCACAAGAATAACTAGGCTGGGGGAGGGGGTTATTTATACTAAAAATCTAGGAAAATGGAAGGCTAAGATTAACTTAGGAGTTAGGATTAAAAGGCTAGGATTCAAGGAGGAGTTACAATAACCAACCATGATCAAGTAACCACCACCCATGACTCCACTCAAAATTTTCCCTTTTCCCTCCAAAAGCTCCAGCCGGCCATGCTCATCATGTGCGTTTTGCACGTGTACGTGCAATGCACGTGCATGCAACTTGGTCTCCATTAAAAAATTGTACTTTATATTTTACATAAAAATAATCTTTAAAATGTATTCTACATTACAAGTTGTATTTAAAATAAAATAGCTCATGGGCTTTAGTTTGTGGGCCAAAATAATAATTATAAAAAGATAATCAATAAATTAGATTTGGGCTTTTAAAAAGAAAGGCTTTTGTCTATTTGAAAAAAAAGGGCTTTATATAAAAATAATTAAAGAGCACATATATAAATATCTATACTCATCATAATGAAAATAATTATCAAAATATTGCACGCGCACACTACGTGCAAAATAAAATAATTTTCATTAAATGAAAATTGGGGCATTACAACACTCCTTCCTTAGAATAGTTCCATCCCCGGAACTACAGTCAAGAGTGAGAAACAAAATACAGCACTCATAACAAGCACGAGAGGAAGAAAAATACAAAGATACAAAATACAAAATACAAATCAAGCAAAAAGCTCAGGATAATCCTTCAATATTCTCTCCTCAGACTCCCAAGTAGCCTCTTCAACCAAATGGTTTCTCCAGACTACTTTGACCATCGGTATCATCTTATTCCTCAAGTCTTTCTCTCGACGATCAACAATCTCGACAGGAGACTCGATGTAATTCAGATCCAACTGCAAACCTTCCTGCACTTCTGGCAAATGATGACTCGGATCTGGAATATAACCTCTCAGCATAGACACATGAAAGACATTGTGCACCTGAGATAACTCTTTCGGTAATTCAAGCCGATAAGCAGTTTTCCTGATCCTTTTCAATATCTTGTACAGGCCTATAAACCTCGGGGCTAACTTCCCACCTTTGCCAAATCGAACCACACCTTAACTGGGCGATACTTTCAGAAAGACGAAGTCACCGACCTCAAATTCAAGGTCCCTTCTCCGGTTGTCTGCATAGCTTTTCTGCCTGCTCTGAGCTTCTACCAACCTTTTCCTGATCAGATCAATCTTCTCAGAGGTTTGCTGCACAAGCTCAGGCCCAAACAATTGACACTCCCCAACTTCAAACCAACAAACAGGTGTCCTGCACTTCTTGCCATACAAAGCTTCGTACGGCGCCATCCCAATGCTAGCCTGAAAACTGTTGTTGTAGGCAAACTCTACCATAGGTAAATACCTTTTCCAACTGCCTCCAAAGTCTAGTATACAACACCGAAGCATATCCTCAAGAATACGGTTGACTCTCTCGATCTGCCCATCGGTTTGCAGATGAAAAGCAGTGCTGAAATCCGTCTTGGTACCCAAAGCTGTCTGAAGACTCCTCCAGAAATGCGAAGTAAACCGCGCATCTCGATCAGACACAATAGTTGATGGAACACCATGAAGCCTGACGATCTCGCCAACATACAAGTCAGCTAACTTGTCCATCGAAGCAGTGAGTTTCATCGCCAAAAAGTGAGCGGCCTTGGTTAGTCGATTGACTATAACCCAAATCACATCATTGCCTTTAGGACTCTTAGGCAATCCCGTAATAAAAATCCATACTGATGCTATCCCACTTCCATTTCAGAATAGGTAACGGCTGTAATAAACCTCCAGGTCTCTGATTTTCGGCTTTGACTTGCTGACAAACCTCACACTTCGCCAAAAATTCAGCCACATCCCGCTTCAAACCTAACCACCAGAAATGCGGTTTGATGTCTCTGTACATCTTAGTACTTCCAGGATGTACCGACAAAAGAGTAGCATGCGCCTTCTGAAGAATACTCTCTTTCAGGTCCGCCTGATTCGGAACACATAGCCTCTCTCCAAACCACAGCACTCCATCCCTGATTTGAAATCCAGACAACCTGCCAGCAACAACCTGCTCCTTCATCTCCAAGATATCAGCATCAACCTACTGACTTGCAATGATCCTTCCATTCAAAGTAGGCTGAAGCCTCAACTGAGCTAAAGATGCTCCCAATCCTTGCAAGACAACTTCAATACCTGCTCGGTCCAATTCCTCAATCAGATGCTTCTGAGTTGTAATCAAACTGGATAAATTGCTCTTGTGACTAAGTGCATCAGCAACAACATTAGCTTTCCCAGGATAATACTTGATCTCAGGTTGCATGTCCTCGAGCACTTCCAACCATCTTCGCTGCCTCAAATTCAAATCCTTCTGCTGATATATGAACTTCAAACTCTTGTGGTTCGTGTACATGTTCAATTTCTCACCGTACACGTAGTGCCTCCATTGCTTCAGGGCAAAGATAATCGCAGCCAACTTCAGATCATGAGTCGGGTAATTCTTCTCATGCAGTCGTAGTTGCCTAGACCCATAAGCGATTACTCTTCCCTCTTACATTAAGACACAACCAAGCCCACGATATGAAGCATCGCTGTAAACATCATACTCAACACCTGCTCTAGGCAAAGCAAAAATAGGTGCAGTAGTCAGTTTCTCTTTCAACTCCTGAAAGCTTGCCTCACATTGGTCAGTCCACTTGTAGTTCACATTCTTCTTGGTCATTCCAGTAAGCGGCACAGCTATCTGAGCATAACCTTGAATGAATCTCCTGTAGTATCCAATCATTCCAAGAAAACTTCTGACTTCCTTTACTGTAGTAGGTCTAGCCCAATCTCTCACTGCATCTATCTTCTGAGGGTCAGTTGCCACTCCCTCCTTAGAAAGGATGTGACCTAGGAATGCCACTTCAGATTTCCAAAAATCACACTTGGATAGCTTGGCATACAACTCCTGCTCTTCCAGCTTCTTCAAAACTGCTGCCAGATGCTCGGTGTGCTCCTCTTCTGACTTGGAGTACACGAGGATATCGTCGATAAACACCACGACAAAAGAATCAATGAACGGCCTTAGAACTCTGTTCATCAAATCCATGAAGATTGCGAGTGCATTCGTCACTCCAAATGGCATAACTAAGAATTCATAATGCCCATGTCGAGTTCTAAATGCAGTTTTGTGCACATCTTCAGGTTTCACTTGAACTTGGTGATATCCTGATCGAAGATCTATTTTGGAGAAAATAGCTACTCCTTGTAGACGATCGAACAAGTCATCAATTCGAGGAATAGGATACTTATTCTGAACAGTGACCTTATTCAGTTCTCGGTAATCGATACACATTCTCATCGATCCATCATTCTTCTTTACCAAAAGTACTGGTGCTCCCCAAGGTGACGCACTAGGTTGAATAAAGCCTTTCTCCAACAGTTCCTCAATCTACCGTTTCACCTCATCCTGTTCCACTGGAGCCATCCTATACGGTGCCTTAGAAATGGGTGCACTTCCCGGTTGAACAGTGATGCTGAACTCTACATCACGATGCGGGGGTAACCCAGGAAAATCTTCCAAGAACACAGTCGGATAGTCCCGAACCATATGAATCCCTTGCACTTCCATAGGAGTCTCTTCCGTGCGGATAGTTGCCACCAGCTTAGAACACTTCTTCTTCCCTTGGAAAATGACTTCAGGTCCACCTGGAGCCTTCACTGTTACCGTCTTGGTTTTACACTCGATGCTTGCACTGTACACCGACATCCAATCAATGCCAATGATAACATCGACTGCCAAGATAGTCAGCTCGATCAGATCAATCCCAAAGATTCGATCTCCAATCACAATCTCGCAATCTGCATAATACCGATCAGTGGTTAAAGTTTCCCCTGACGGAGTAGCCACTGCTAAGATCCTGCCTGGAAAAATCTTCGGTTCAACTCCCAACACTTTAGCAAATTAGGAGACACAAAAGTATGAGAGGATCCAGTATCGAACAACACAACAGCTTTCATTCCATTCAAATAAAGTTCGTCTGTTGTATAATACACACTCATTACGTAACAGTTCACTAAATAGCGGGAAAAAGAAATGACATAAACCTCTAAACATTTGCCCTCGTACCAGTGATGACATGATCCACCTCATTGGCATAAGCTTCCGTTAAGGCAAACACTCGCCCTGGTTGGTACGATCTCTTCCCAGTCTGCTGCGTCGGTACATTGCGATTCTCTCTCCGTGGTTTGAGACATTGAGATTGGTAATGTCCCGTATCACCACAGTTGAAGCAATTTACTGCAGGAGGTCTCACCACATTGTTCCCAGGTCCTCCAGCCACACTAATAGCATTCGACCCTATCGGTTTGAACCTTTGTGCAGATGGTTGTCCCTTGAAACTCCCAGAATTTGCGGGCCTCTTTCCAGACTGCCAGTTGTTCCTCCGATTCTGAACAACATGAAACTGCTCCATGTCTGCTTCAGTGGCTGCTGCTCTCTTGACCAACTTGTCAAATCCTCTGATACCAAGAGGTATCATCCGGGACCTCAAGCTCAGCCTCAATCCATGCTCGAACTTACAAGTCTTCTTCTCCTCATCCATCACTAATTCCGGAGCATACCTAGAGAGCTGAGTAAATTTGGTCTCGTACTCTCTCACTGACGTGCCACCTTGCTGTAGTGATAGAAACTCCATAGCCTTCTTCTCTTAAACGTAGGAGGGGAAGTAGTGACTGCAGAATTCTTCCGGAAATTCCTCCCAGCCGAGAACTATGCCTCCCATTGTCCTCTTCATCGACTGCCACCACACAGCCGCGTCCTTTTCAAATTGCAGAGTCGCCAACTTCACCTTACTGCCCTCAGGGGTCTCCTAGCACCTCAAAGATCGTCTCTACCTGATGAATCCAGTTGTCAGCTGCATCGGGGTCTGACTTCCCTTCGAACACAGGTGGTTTCATCCGTTTGAACGATTCCACTAGTTTGATCGCTTCGGGCACCGGATTCGCAGGTACCCTTCCTTGGTTCTGGTTCATGGCCACGGCGTTGAGCGTCTGATAGACCCTCGCAAGTTTCGTTTCTAGATCCAGACCTTCACCATTTCTAGCTCCGCTTCTAGCCATATTCTGATGCAAAAGATCCATTAAATTCGAAGTATAAGACATGTATTTTAAATCAACTTGCATTTCATTGAATTCCAAACTTTATACATTCGAATTGAAAAACATTTCTTGACATCAGAATGAGAACTGTAGAAGCTACAACAGTCTAACTCCTACGGTTCCTCTTCGCTTCTCGAAGTTCTCCCCGTAGTTCATCAACTTATTCTTTCAGCACATCGGTCATATTCTTCCTCTTCTCGAGTTCCCATACCCGATGACTGAGAACTGCAAAGTCATCCTTACGCTTTGCCAATTGAGCCTCCAATAATCCGACCCTCTCCCGCAGTGTTTTTACCTGTCTCTGAAGAGATATCACAAGACTGTTTGGAACTGGTTCTTCCTCCTCGTCAGAAGAGTCATCAGATGAATCCGGAGGTGGGGTGATCTCTCGGGATTCAGTCCATTCTTCTCCGTCAGAATCTGCTTGCCCTGGGTAGTACTCTTCCTCGGAATCTGCTTGTCCAGGATGGTACTCTTCCTCGATGATATGCTAGTCATCGTCTCCAGCAGGGTCGAAGTGATCAGCCATCATAGAAATTGGGAGGAAGAAGCATAAGTCATAGAGCAACACAAATGTAAGTCACTTACATTTAAATCTCTAGACTCAAACACACACTCTAATGTCCACTTCTAGGGTGTCGTTCCTTATAAATTGTACAAGTGTGAAGCATGGCTCTGATACCACTCTGTAACGCCCCGAATTCCCAAATACACTGAATTCGAGATTCCACAAGATCTTTACACTTCAATTAGTACAATTTTACAAGGAATTTAAAACTTTTCACTTTACATCAGAGTTTACATGAACCTTTACACTTTACATAGCACAGCGGAAGTAAATTTACAACATTTAAATAAATGTACAACAATATTGAATATTCTTTAAGCATCTGTTCCTCTTTAACCTTTATCATGTCATTACCCTGCATACAAAAATGTGGGTACGTCAGTTTATTCAACCGACGAACATTATACACGGCCATCCTCTCTATGCCGGAAATAGTATAACTCATTTTCCATATTTAACAAATACAAACTTGTCACATATCAAACTAAAGGGACTACCCTATTGATGTCGTGTTGTGATTGTGCACTTAGTCCTTAATGCAATTATTTATATTATATGACACTAATGCACACTTGTTCGGATTCTATGCATCCCATACTACATAGGTCTGAGAGCAAGCCTCTTAATCGTTCTTCATCTTTGTAGGGTTCAATCCCTCGTCATGACTTAATTTACTGCTGTAACTACAGCAAGTATCCTAGATGATCTATGAGTACAAGCACGTGTACAGGACCCTGGAGGGGAATCTCACGCCATGTCTTGACACATCAAGCATGCATTCTGTGGCAATTCAGCCTCCTCCCTGAAGTACGATCCTCTTGCAGTCACCAAACATCCCACAAGCGTGGCTAAAGTCCGATCATTACTGAGTAGTACCCATGCCATGTCTTGACTCATCAAGCATGCATTCTGTGGCTCACACACCTGCACCGTAAACTCTAACTCTCATACTTGTGTTTTTCTCTCACTTTCATCACGTCTTCACTATGCACTATTTTTCTTTAATTTAATAGAATCATGAACAAAATCAAAGCTCTAGAGTTAGCCTCTCCACTAAATCGGACTTATTCATTCATTCAAACGTGACCAACCTCGATCTTTCATTTCAAATTTCATTTCATTTCTTTCCAATTGCCGGGGGAGACTTAGCTACTCTTTTGTTTCAATTCCAATTCACGATTTCCAAAATTGAGCATTTCCAACTCATAAGTTCATTTTCATAATCATAACAGATTTTCTTTTTCAATAGCATGATATTTGATTTATTCATGAGTCCATAGCCACACATGGAATTCAATTAATCATTATATATTTCATCAATTATCACTTGCACATTAAAATCACATCACTAAATGAATATTCGCATTTCATAATTTTCACATTATTCTCCAATGAGAATAATTCACATCACATCACTACATATAATTTCTATCTTTCTTACACTTCTTTTCTAACATTTTATTTCAAGTCCTTTTTCAAAGTGTAACTTTCATAACATACAAGTGTAGGACATTTATTCTCAAAACATACTCCATTTCATGTAAATAATTCCCAAATTATTTTTCATAAATCCCCCATATTTTTAGAATAATAAATATATTTTTTTCATAATTTTTCAATCATCAAAAACACCAAAAAATATTTTTTTTCCAAAGTTTAATACTGGCCGAGCCCCAGATTCGAACCAGCAACCACCGAGAAGCAAACCGCACGCTCTGGCCACTAAGCCGAGTGTGCCAATCGATATGAAGGGGGTTGAGAGCTTTAAATTCTCTCGGCTGTAGTATTTATTTTTTTCAAAAATACAAAAAGTATAATGCTAAGGGGATTCGAACCAGCGACTCGCCGACCCATTGTAGCGATTAAGATCATCCCGACCACTTGAGCTATGCGCTCATGTTGTCATATTTCACCCGTAGTCTAATTAAATCTATCCTCTCTGTTTAGTAAACATTTCGATGTTCAACAATCTCTCATTTAATTTTGCCTTTACTAAAGTTGCTGTAAATATCCAGGTTGGCTATTCCCAACATAAATTTAACTCCAGTATAATAAAAAATAATTTTTTTCAATAATTAACACATAATTTTCATATAATTAATTCGAATTATAAACTACCACCACCATATTTCTTTTTCGACATTTCTTATTAAGTTTGACAATCCTAATCTTTTTATTAGCAATCAATTTTCTGTTTTTAATCATTTCCCAAACATACAACCTATATCTTAATTCATCCATCACAACATTATCAGAAAAAGTCCATTTAAGCACATAAAGTAATATTGTCAATCTACTAACTTTTGCATATAGTTCTCGATGATAATAATGAAGTTTGCTTCACCAATCCATGGCTATAATCAATTTATTCACAACTTAAATTTAAGGATAGAACCACATATAATTACATATCCACATTTCAATCAATCAATAAGCCATTTTCTCATTAAATGTGTACTCTTCTTAATCTTTTTCATGCATCATTCTTTCAAATCAAATCTAGCATGCTTCCTAATTAGAAATATAGAAAATTTACCCACCTTAATTGGAGAGACTACACTTAGAAACACCTCCTAAACCAATGTCCTTGCAAAAGCGATCCTCCTCCTTGAAGCGCGCACACAAGCCTCCACAATGCCAACCGAGCCTCCTCCAAGCCAAACCGAGAGCTCCTATTGATGCCGGCCTTGTTACAAGCACAAACCCCTCACAAACTTTCAATCTTTTATTCACTTGTATACTACTAAATAATGTATTTTAGACTATAGGTTTGGAGGAAATAATAAGCACAAGAATAACTAGGCTAGGGGGGGGTATTTATACTAAAAATCTAGGAAAATGGAAGGCTAAGATTAACTTAGGAGTTAGGATTAAAAGGCTAGGATTCAAGGAGGAGTTACAATAACCAACCATGATCAAGTAACCACCAGACTCCACTCAAAATTTTCCCTTTTCCCTCCAAAAGCTCCAACCGGCCATGCTCATCATGTGCGTTTTGCACGTGTACGTGCAATGCACGTGCATGCAACTTGGTCTCCATTAAAAAATTGTACATTATATTTTACATAAAAATAATCTTTAAAATGTATTCTACATTATAAGTTGTATTTAAAATAAAATAGCTCATGGGCTTTAGTTTATGGGCCAAAATAATAATTATTAAAAGATAACCAATAAATTAGATTTGGGCTTTTAAAAAGAAAGGCTTTTGTCTATTTGAAAAAAAGGGCTTTATATAAAAATAATTAAAGAGCACATATATAAATATCTATACTCATCATAATGAAAATAATTATCAAAATATTGCACGTGCACACTACGTGCAAAATAAAATAATTTTTATTAAATGAAAATCGGGGCATTACACCTTATCTGAGGTTGTTTACATGCATCCTCTTCCTGGACTTACCACATCGCCTCGTCATGTTTTTTGTCTACATCGTGCTATATTTGGTCTGAAACAGGCCCTTTGTGTCTAGTTTGAGTGTTTTCGCCGTGTCATCACACAGGTCGGTTTCAGTCAGTGTTCACAAGACCACTCTATGTTTATGCGGTCGACTCCAGATGGGAGGGTACTTCTACTATTATATGTTTATGATATGATTATTACTGGGGAAGAATCTGCATGCATTGCACACCCAGAAATATCTTCACCAGCAGTTCCATATGAAAGACCTTGACAGACTACGTTACTTTCTGAGTCTAGAGATTGCACATGGATCTCGAGGGATATTCATTTCTCAACAGAAATACACATCACACATTATCTCCACTGCATGTCTCTCTGACAGTTGATCAACTGATACTCCCTTAGAGCTTCACATGAAGCTTTGTCCCATACTTGGTGAGCTCCTTCCCGATCACACTAGATACTGGCAAATTGTTGGACAACTTGTCGACTTATGCATGACCAGACTCGATATTGCTCATGTAGTCGATCAGTTTGTTTCCTTTCCTACATTAGTTTATTATCGTGCTCTTCTTCGGATCCTACGATATCTTTGAGGTACTATCACTCGCTCATTATTCATGCTTTCTATATTTAAACTGGAGGTTAGTGCATATTCTGATTTAGAATGGGCGGGTGATCCTACTACCAGACGGTCTACCATAGGTTTCTGTCTATTTCTTGGTGATTTGCTGATCTCATGGTGATGCAAGAATAGGTAGTTGTTGCATGTTCTTCTACAGAAGCTGACTACAGAGCGATGACAGCTACCACCAGAAAGATTGTTCATGTTCGTTAAATGTTATCAGATATAGGTGTCACTCTTATAGAAGCAACTCCTCTCCATTGTTATATCCGGAGTGCATTGCACATCGCAAGCAACCTGATCTTCATGAGTGAACGAAGCATATAGAGATTGATTGTCACTATGTTCGTAAGCATTTTGAAGCAGGGACCATTTCACGTCATTCTGTTACCTCTTCACCACAGATAGCTGACTTCTTTACCAAATCCCACATTGTCCAGAGATTTCGATACTTGGTGGGCAAACTCACACTGTTCGACCTACTGGGCGTTTGAGAAGGAGTGTTAGATATGTTAGATATTATGTTTAGTCCTATATCGGATTATGTATTAGTTTAGTATTTGGTTCCCTCATATATTTAGGAGATATTATACTCAATTATAATGAATCCAATAATATTTTCCAATCTCTCTTTTAACCTTAACATTAGTATCATATCATAGTCGAGTTTAGGTAACAAAGCAAACAAATTCCATTGGATATCACAACATTCCCTTAAGAAGAAAGGTGCACTTTGAGATTTTGTGCAGTGTCTATCCTCTAGTCTACTAAGAGGAGTGCTATACATACCAAAGAAATTAACTCAAACCTACCCCAAGCACTAAAATACAAGGTTCAACCACTCAAATACAAGATTTTGGTAGTTTTTTTAATGAATTTTTGTTTGTCATTTAGTGCTTGGGGTATATAAAGGTGTATGTGTAGCATTTATGAGTCTACTAAGATCCCTCTGCTCCTCATTGAGTAAAGTGGTTATATATGAACCATATATGTCACTTTCTCTGCAAAAAATAGTGATAATACAATTAGTATGACTCTACGACTCCACTACTAAATTTAATCATGGTTGCTATTAATTTCGTGGCTTCACTCCCTAACTTAATCCAAGTTACTATTGATATCTGTTTCAGTTTGGTCCAAAGAATCAATGTTTCCACATGAATAACATGTTTAACTAAACCATGTAGACCTTCTTCTCCCTCCTCCTGACCCCCAGCCCAGCTCCCCCCCTCCCTCCCCCCCTCCTCCTAACCCCCAACTCAGCCCCCTCCCTCCCCCTTCCCTCCTCCCCCCTCCTTCTAACCACCAACCCAGCCCCCTCTCCCTCCTCCCCCCCTCCCTCCTTCCTCCTCACTCCTTCTCCCCCTTCATCCCCCTTCCACGCTCATCCTTCCTCCTTCCTCCTCCTCATATTCATCTTCCTGATCCCCATCCTAGGCCCCTCCTCCATCCTCTTCCCTTATTGGATCCTCCACTAGTAATGATTTGGAGATGGGGGGAGGTTGTTGGATACCCCTCCTATAACACTCCGGATTATACGATACTTATATATATGTGTATATATGTATATTGTCTGTATGCGTGCACATGATTGCAGTATTTTGTTTGATTTTGTCATCATTGGTGTATGGTTAGGTTTGTGGGATGGTTCATAAGGATGGTTGCGTTCTAGAAGATGCACGAGAATGAGGAGGACCGATACTGGTGTAAATACTAGTTTTTGGTACGATGCCTATGCAAATATAACATTGCATGATACTACGATGGGTATATCTTGCGTACACTCGATAAAATCCTCGTCTCACATCTAAGAACCCATTTAAGAGCTAAATTGGGTAGTCAACCTCTGGTACCCCATAACCATTGGCTAGAGACCATGGTTTCTCACCAAAACCACCCTACACCCTATCCTACTGCCCTAGAAATCGACCCCCTCTTTTCCCTCTTTTTCCCTACTCTTTTCCATCAAAAAACCCTTCATTATTCTCCCTTGTTCTGAAAATTTCAGAACTCAAGCCAAAGAAAAGAAGAGAAAGAGAGAAAAGAAGAAAGATTGAAGAAGGAGCTTTTGGAGTGATTCTTGAGGAAGTGAAGCTCAAAGCTATCATCTACTTTACAATCAACTTAGGGTGGGGAGTTTCCTAAACCTTTCTTTTTGTTTCTTGATTGATTTCTTGCATGCATGTGTAGTAGTAAGTGTTAGAATGAATGTTTAAGAAGATTGGAAGTTGAAATCAGAAACTAGAACTGGAATCTTGATCTGTATGCTATCGTCTAGATTTTTCCGAGAGCAAACCACATAGAATTAGATCATGAAATTTTTACATATTGTTCCTTTATATGTCTAGATGATTCATGAATTATTTCGGATTTTTCTGAGATTGTTTGATATTTTAATAAAATCCATTTGTGGAACAGTGCCGTAAGGTAGTAGCAGAAATTGGTTACTATGATTCCTGAGATTGTTGGATTTTTCATAATTAATTGGAGCAAGATCTTAATCTAAATTTTTTACCTTGTTCCACATGTATCTAGACTACAGAAAAATCAAGAAAATATTTGATGAAATACAGACATGTAAAAATTAATCTATCAACAATAGCTAGAGATGTAACTGAAGAATAGGATGATTTTTGTGCTTAAACATGAAGAACTCAGTGTAGACTTGGAATTTTGACTTAAAACGTTTTGCATGTTTTCCATTATGTAGTCTAGTTTCTTTAATGTAAATTTTGTGTCTATTGGATGTGCATAGGATTTATGTTGGTTTTTATAGAATGTACTATGCTGGATTCAGTCAGATTTGACACTCTGTAGAGATGACACATTTGAGGCTTCTTAAGAGCAAATTTTGAGAAAGTATTTCCTTAGAGGATTGTAGTAGACAGCAAGACCTTTCTAACAAGACCTATTTGAGGTGTTTTTAGTAAGTGATTGATTTATTATGATTTTTGCAATACTAGATAGAGACCAGGATTTGAGCTGAGTGCTCTGATTGAGAAAGTCTTAGTGTGTGACTTGGTACACTTGTGAGTAATGTGTGTGTTAGGGTGATCTATTAGCATATTTTGGACTTATTACCAACTAGAGGATTGTTGAGGACATCCACACCTTTCCATAAAACTTTGGTTTGTAGCATTCTAATGAGTGAGCAGTGATTTATGCTACTGGTAAGGTGCAGCCCGTGTCTAGAAAATACACAGGCTGAGGCTAGAGAGACCATTTTGATGACTTAGACTATAGAATTTGAGGTTATGATCAACTAGGAAGTTGTAGCCTAGGTTCTTACCTTTCCGGATTGGGCTTGTACACCCCAATCAGAGTTTTATCGAGGGAGTTATGATCTTTTTATGTTTCAGACATAAATCCCGTATGTTGCTTAGTCTTGGGTTTTGACTAGGTATTGTAAGGAATTTTCCCCTGTGTACTATTAGAATTGATAACTCTTGCCTGGGAACGTTTGGCATCTGTTGTTGGTTTTGTTGAATCCCTTAGTGGCTGTGTGACTCGAGTTAGTCACTAGGATAAGGTGATACCCTGCATCTGTCGATCCTAAGTTATGAACTTCCACCGAAGCGTAGGACGTCCAAGCCATGCCGTCAAATTAAGCTCATTAGGGCTAAACACACCAGTTCACAGTCGGGTTAGGGGTGAACACATACATTCACAGCCGGGTTAGGGGTGAATGTGGGCCATGGTGCTGGACAAATCCAAGCTTGGAAAAGTGGCGAACCGGACTGGTATCGCCAGGGCCAGAGGTCAATAGTAAAGTTTTCGGAAGCAATCTTATCTTTTACCCAAAGTGATTAGAGTCAGGGTGGGATTAGAGTGATGCATTAAGGGTTTGATAATTGCATTAGTACTAGCAGACCATAGTCGGTGTTGTACCTTCCTGTCGTAGGGGTACGTTTTCGGCACTCATGAGTGAGTCCTCGGCTCGTATCTCGATCTGTTAATTCCCAAAGTTTTGCTGGAGTAAGGAATGGGAGGCTAGGGGATTTAACCCTCGAGGCCATCACGTTCCTATGCACATGGGTTTTGTTTATATATATATATCAGTTCACAGCCGGGTTAGGGGTGAACGTGCATGCATCAGGCCACAGCCTGGTTAGGGGTGGACACACGAATTATACGGTCTTGCGACCGAATTCAACACGGCTTTCTGAAGAGGTCCGTACGCGGGTACCGAGTGGCAAACACGATCACCACTTAGGCACTGCAGTGGCGAAACTAGACCGACCAACTGCAACTTCCTTGGGCAACAAACAATTTATTGGGAACTGGTTGAGTACAAGAGTAGGATGCATGGCGAGGATTTGAATCCCTGAAATGTGGAGAAAGACGGCTAGATTTGGGGGCATATGTAGTATGGAATGCATTCATTCTCCAAAGTCTTGCTTGCATTAGAGTCAGGCATGTGATTTGCTACATCTAGTCATAGGGTCATGGCATACCACTGCACTAGAACCCGAATCCATTAAATCCTTGTTTGGCACATCACTTTTCTTTTGCATAAATTATGGTTTTGATTGTAATTTAGAGGATCACTGTTGTTATTAGCTTTGCGTCAGTCGAAGTACTGACGTTCCCTACCTTGTAGGTATCCGGAGCCGATTTACAGGTACTGCAGAGTTCAAGTTGGTCCAAGAATCCAAGGGACATATGCAAGTGCTATTATATTGTTGTAAACCTTGTAATTTTTATTTGGATATTGTAACATTTGTAAATGTAACATTTATATGGAATAAAAGTTTTAAATTTTCTTGTACTTTCTGTGATTGTGTCTATTTAGAAGTTCGACTCTTGGAGTAAGGTCTCAGGTTCCCGGTATGGAGATTTGGGGCACTACACCCCCCCACAAAAATATCACTCACAATATCTAAATGACAATCAAAATCATCCAATAATTAAGAAAATCAACTCCTACTTGTTGTGGGGCGTTGGACAAACTAGTTTAAAGTTTGGGATCAATTTTAACTTATTCAGGTTAGAATGGGCGGGTGTCTGGGATCTCTCTTGTGTCAATGAGCTTGGAGGTGATGTTTGTAACGCCCCAGAATTTTAAATACTATATATTAAATTTATAAATAATTTTAAAATTAATTTATTTAATTATTTTGAATTTTTTGTAAAATTGATATTTTCACTCGTGCAAAGCACGTGCAAATATTTTAAGATGCAAATTTCCACTTTCAAATTGCTTAAAAAGTTTCCCTATTTATGATTGAGTATATTCTAAATTTTGGAATTTTTCTGAATAAAGAAACTATTTTTGTAAATACTTTGAAAGAAAAGGGTTTTTGTGCAAAATGTCGTTTGGAGGTAAAATTCGAATTCAAAATTTTGTTTTGCTATTTTGGTAGGCCGATCTGGCAGTGGAGATATTGGGGGGATAGATTTTATCCCTCTAATTTGATTTGATTTGATTTTATTGAGTAAATATATAATTATGCAATTTTGGGATTGTTGATGGCTTCATTGCAAACTGTGATTAAAACCCTAATTTCCCAGAACCTGACCATATAACAGAGAGCATGAACAGAGGATTTATGGATATCCATATATTTTCTATATTTTGTGATTTATTAAGTATTTTTCTAAAATTTATCATTTTTGCACGTGCAAAACACATGCAAATATTTTTCTTGGGAAATGAAAAGTCAAAAATTTTATTGGGAAATTTAATACTTATTATTAGATAATAATTCTAATTTTTTTTGTATTTTTATGAATGATTTTTGGTATGGTTGCAGGAGGAGGAGGGTTTTCCTTCTTGTTATTATTATTCACCAATTGATCTTATTTGAGGTGGGTGATACTCTCTTTTCTCTTGTATTGTTATATGTTTGTAGGATGTGATGATTGATCAAGTAAGATGCATGCTAGAAGTTGTATGGTTATATATAACTAATAAAACCCTATTAGGGAATAAATCTCAATGAATGAGTAGTCAAATAACATCTTCATGAATAGGAACCCTAACTGAGATGTGGTTATCATGTATAAATTATTTACTGATGTTATAGATTGGTGATGCATGAAAAAACTTGTTTTGATTTATAAAATTATTTTTATGATCATGGAGTTTATAATAGATGATGGGTATTTGTTATGGTAATTTATAGACCATTGAATACACACAAATTTATTGTTTGATTGATTAAAAAGTTGCAATTTTATAAGAGGATTCGCTGTTTTAATTAGGATTAATTTCATATTTTAGGTTCTAGGGTTTTGATGGATGTATGCATGATGAATGAATGTGGTATTGATATTTTCATGGAATTAGAACTCCAATGATGTTGTAATTATCATAAAGAATATTATTGATATTAGGCTCATGGAAGAACTCATCTTGACTTATGAACTTGTTGTATGATGATGGATTGTGTATTAAATATTGGTTTTTAATATTATGACTTGGAGATTATCATGAACATATGAATACAAATTTTAGTTGATAAAGATTTAATTTCGGATCTATAAAATTGATTGGATGATCATATATTTAAATTATAGATGATGAAGATTAAAGAGATAATTAGAATTTGTTGTATGCTCTTAAATTCATGCTTGACTGATTTTAAAGTTGAGATTTTTCCATGTTTATTTGTTGTTTTAATGCAAATATAGTTTTTGATGGTAAACCCAAATTAATTATGCATACAAATGCGAATATGGATGTAACCCCCGTTCCCACAAATACATTTTCTGAATATTTTCTATATTTTGATTATTTATAAATTCATTTTTTAATAAAAATTCCTTTTGGATCTTCTATTAAAATCTTTTCAAACCGGAAATTATATTTATTTCGAATAATGGTTTATTTTAATTTTATTTTATATTCCTAATTGATCGAATGTTTATATTTGAGCCCAAATCAAATGTCTTATTACCATCCGAATTATTTTAATAAATTTGTTAAACCCAATTCCTGTTTTGTTGTACAATCTTATTATTACTATTGTTATTTTGATTATTATTATAATCAATATTCTTGTTATTATTATGTATTTATATTATTATTATTGTCGTTGTTACCGTTATTATTATTATTATTATTATTATTATTATTATTATTATTGTTGTTGTTGTTATTATTATTGTTATTATTATTGTTGTTATTATTGTTATTATTATTATTATTACTTTTGATGGATTATGAAAAAATTCATTTCTATTTATTAATTGTATTTGTAGTTATTTCAAATAATTTCTATATTGAAATACAAATTATATTTTGTTATAAATCCTATTTCTATTGGTTATTTTATTCCCTATTGGATCTTTAACCCAAACCCTATAGCCTATCTTCCTATTGGATTTCGACCCGAAACTCGTTACCCAAACCCTTCATCTTTTCTCTTATTTAAACCTAAACTACCCTACCCTAGCTAACCCTAACCATAATTTCCCTGTTATAACCTCGCCGCCTATACCTTCCTTCTTCTTCCTCCGTTCTTACTGCAGACCCAACCCATTCTGCAACCCATCATCCTTGTCTTCATTCTCTCCTCGACCATCACCCACACCCCCGTTCATCCCATCGCCACCGCCACCTCCACCTCATCGTTAGCCTCGTCCTTTGAAACCTAACCACCTGCACCCTCGCCTTGCCACCACCTTCATCCTTTCATCGCCCTCCCCTCGATGCTCCCTATCTCCACCTCCGTAGCCAACCTCGCCATTGCCTCTCCCCGACCTTGCTGCTCTGACCCTCATTGCCAACATCACCCCACTATCCCTTACACCACGTTGACCTCGTCGCTGCCGTCGATCCCCGCAATCCTGACCACCTCAGTCGCTAGGGTTCTGAGTCGCTTCCGTTCCGAGTTGCTATCATAGTTGCTATTCTGCCTTGCATGTGTATCACATGTGTTGATCGCTGTTCTCGCTGTTCGGGTGTTGCGAGTGTGTTCATCACCCTTCCGTCATTGTCTCATGTTAATCCAATCAAGGCAAGTATTCTCTTGTATGAATTTTATTGTATCCCGTACAAGCAATTTCTTGAAAATCCGCAAGTAGGTTCATCGTAGTTCAATTCCGATCTCATGTTATTTGTGTTGAAATGCTTTGATCCACTGATATTTCGTTTCGATTCGATCCTATCATTCCGTATTGTAAAAATACCATCATTAGCCTCAATACTATATATATATATATATATATATATATATATATATATATATATATATATATATATGAACTATTAGAAGTGAATTGTATAACTTGGTTGTATGTGTTTGTGTGGAATATTGAAACATGATAGCATAGCCATAATAGTATTTTTCTCATCTTGATAATGTTGAAATAATGCTTGAGTTGCTAATGTGATAATTCAATTATCTCTAGTTAAGATTTTATAATTGTTTGAACAAAAATCAAGTTATGATGAGTATTTTAGTTCTGGAATACTGTTGTCTTGACTTTGCTTGAGGGTTTCGACCCTGTTAATGGCAAAATATTGAGTTAGTTTCTTAATATAAATTGTAGCCCCATGTGTCTAGTTTTCAAAATATCTGACAGAATTGAATTCCGAGTTATACTTTGTGAGATATTATTGTTTTAGTATTGCTGGGTCCGGATTTTCAGATTCACAATTTCACTGTATCACCCTGCCTTGCAATTTAATTTGAACGTGTTATCAGTAATATAATAATATGAAATTTATCTTGCTGAGACTAGACATGCTAGGGAATCACCCTTAAATTTTCTGGATTTATTTGATGAGCTTTCAGACCTAATACATGCATGCAAACATAACTTTAAGATTCTGTATGCACATGAAAATCTGGAAAGAATGAGTAATTGAACCCAGTTGCTGTAACTTTTATATATCGTGTGTATATGATTTGAACTGGAAGAGAGTCTAGTTTTTAGAACTTCTGACGGATCCATATTTGCATTCCTGTAGCAACGGGAATTCCAGTTTTTGTGCAACTACGTCCTCCTGTCCAGAATTGGAGTTCTTATTGTTTCTAAAAATTATAAATTGTTATAAGATCCGAATATGTATTCTACCCAGCCGAACCTGTTTCCTGTTTCCTATCATGTTTACTTGCCTTATTTTTGCACTTTCATGCCTGTTTGATAATAATAATAGGTAACAAGCCGGGATTTAAGGGAAATGTTTAGTAGTGGACAATATAGGCATGTGTACTCATAAGGGGGCCCATGTTTCCCACATGTTACTTGATTCATGAACTAGTTATATCATTACCGATTCATAAACCTGTTATGTTACTATTGATTCATAAACCAGTTATATTATTATCGATTCATGAACCTGTTATGTTACTATTGATTCATGAACTAGTTATATTATTATCGATTCATGAGCCTCTTATGCTACTATTGATTCATGAACTAGTTATATTATTATTGATTCATGAACCAGTTATATTACTACTCGATTCATTAACCTATTTATATGATTATCTGATTCATGAACCTTCTTCCCTGTTACATGATGCCTGAGTACACGGCCCTATAGAATCCACGATTAGGCCTAAACGTAACTTGTTTGTATGCAACAACTATGTGGAATATATATGGGACGCATGAGTGGTTCATTAGATAGGATTAAACAATCGACATAAGAATAACATGTTTTGCCTGTACACACCTGTCATCTGCCTCAGTTGTTTACTTAATACCTGTTACAAATTACATGTTCACTTGTTACATGATCCTGTTACCTGACTCAGTTTACTTGCTTGCTGGTTTCATTGGACACTATTACTTGTTACATCCTTGCCATGACATGTTGTACGATCTTGAATCCAGTTCCCTGTTCTATACCTTCCTGTATTTTTTTCCTGTACCCGTTTGCTTGTACTACTTGCAACCCGTAGCTTGCACTAACGGGCATCTTGTCTTTTGCTTCTCTATTTCTTCCAAATGTTAAGTATACAGGTTTTGGAGATCAGTTGCCTGACGGAGTGAGTGACCAAGTATTTTGAGCTTGGGCTGGATCATTTTATGCTTTAGCTTATTTCATGTTTTGAGTTTATCAATTCCTGTTTGTTGCTAGTTGAACTTGTTTTTGGGCATGTTGTCCCGGAGTTTTGTTTCTTTCCAGATCTTATTTGTATTTGGGGACTATGTAATTGTTTTCAAATATTCTGTTGATTATGAGTTTTGTTTCATGCATGCGTGGTTGTATATTTCTTGTATATTCCTGTTGTACTGTTGAGTTGATCCTTACAGCTTATGAATGATGAAAATCATTCGCTAGGCTTTGTCACATACTGGTATTCCGTATTCTTTTGGGAAGCGTGGTGTGATAATGGAAGAAAATATACATGAAAATACATCAAATATATGGTGGCTAGGTTCTGGAGGTCAGCAACCCTCGGTTTGGGGACAATGTCGGGTGAACATTAACCCGAGGGTTACTGTTCTACCCGCATACTGTGTTGCTGCTATCTTGGGTTTTGTTTGGCGTTTTGTACTGTTTTCGAGTGGTTTTCATGTATGGCTGTGTGATATGGTGGAGGAACCTTAGTATACATATAGAAGTGTATATATATGTGTTTAAACTAATATTTATGATAGGTTTGATTGAGTTTTGATGAAGCTTCGAAGTTGTTAAATTTCAGATTTTATTGATTCTAGTTTCAAGTTTTGATATATTCCAATAACTGTAACACCCCGAATTTCATTTACATGTAATTCGTAGTACAACAAGATCTTTTACTTCAATTTGTACAATTTTACAAGGATTTTTTTTAATTACACAACAATATTTATTACAGAGTTACACAGTTGAAGTTAAATAAAATACAACATGAAATACAACTCTAATATCAGCAGCTTTAATCATGAATATAATCTTTATCATCAACCGTCTTTAAGTCCATACCAATCCAATCCAAGCCCTGTACTGAAAATCTGTGTGCATGTCGGTTGCTTACAACCGACGCAATATTATGAAACAACGATCCTCACTATGCCGTAATATAACGATTCTCTGATTTTAACAATCACAAACTTGAATGCATATAAAAGTGTAAGGAGTGACTATCATAAAATATTAGTGTATGATATGACTTAAAGCCTAATACAAATGTTATACTACAATGACACTAATGCATACTTATTCGGATTCTATGCATCCCATTCTACATAGGTCAGAGGGAAAGCACCTACGTACTCCACATTATAGAGTTCAATCCCTCGCCATGCATCCTACTACTATGACTACTTCAAGATTCAAACACTTTGCAAGTATTGGCTCTCGCCCTTGGAATACTGGAAACCAATCCCACTCCATGGATCATTCTGTAGCCCTTACGTCCATTGTCCCAGAATTTTGGGGATCATCTCACTCCACAAGTCATCCTGGAGCCCTCATTGCACAAGTGTCCCATGAGCGTCGCTTTCATCTCGGAATACTGGAGATCATTTCCGCTATGTGGATCATTATGTGGCTCTTACGTTCATCGTTCCGAAATACTGGGGACTGTCTCTGTCACGCCCCGCTTCCCAAACATACGGAATACGAGTACATGACATTGGCCCAGCAAATGACTAACGTCACCCATAAGCTGTTTATCCGATAAACTCAACAATATTATCAATACAAAACAATTGCGCAGACAATAATAATAATCCCATGAACAATAATACTTAAAATAAAGTAATATAAAATATCCAAGTACTATAATTCAACGTCTGGAAATAATAATAAAATCCAGGTAATAAGCCCAATACAATAATAAATCCAATCTAAGAAAAAGATAATAAGTCTCAATGAATGGAATTAGGCGAATTGTGCTTTCATGCATTTCGACCTATCTCAAAGTGAGCAGCTCTACGAATGAATTCACAAAGTTGCTATAGAAATCCGAGCTATAGCTAGTGAAAGACCTCTGTTTGATCGATCAATGTGTGATATTCTGACATTAAGTTCAATAAAAATAACATTCAATTATAAAGCGATAGTTCTTCAGAAAGTTCAATCTCCAATCCCAGCAGGCAATTCCCCTTCATTATCTGTGAACACTTCATCTAAAAAGAGGACAAAAATTGTCCTTAGAGCAAGTCATGGGCAGCAAGTAGAGAAAGCAAGGAACAATGAAATAATAATATAACAATGAATTCAATGGATCAATAGAAATCAATAACATGGGACGATAGTAATAGTCAATATCATGATAAATGATACAATTGGTATAAACAATGATTCAATATTCAATAACGATATTCAAGTATCAATATCAATAATACTTAGCCAATAATTGATATCAATAGGAACAATGATATGCAGTGTCGATGTTGTGTGATTCTTAAGTTAATTAATCATTTTAATCCTAACTAATGTAGCACTTCATGCGGCCCATTTATTTACCACGTGGTTGCTACATACAAACAAGTTATGTTTAGACTTAGTAGTGGATTTTATAGGTCATGTACTCAGCAACGATAATCAATATTCAATAGTCACGATTCAATATTCAATGCACAATACGATAAATCAGCAATGATACAATACACGATAGATTGAGTTACCGTCGTAAGCCACAATCAACCGATAAAAAAATAACTGATAACAATAATTAGGGAAATACGCACCCTTCCTCCGAGTACAGTCACTATATTGTCCACTACTAGAGTTAACCCTTAAACCCCGGTTTGTTAATTATTTTATTAATGCAACAATACAATATGCAATTTTGAGACATGAGATGAACAATGGTATCAATAGGAGAGCAATAGGACGATAACTTAGATAGGAAAATTAGAATGATGATAATGGGACATAAGGATCACGCAATGCAACATACACACTTTAATTCATGAAATACTACGATATAGGGATAATTAAAATAAGAAAAACTGAAAAGTGAAATTCTGGACAGCAAGAGTGGTCTGTACAAAAATACAGTTTTCTGCTATTTCAGAACTTAAAAACTGAATCCGTCAGAAGTTCTAGAAACTAGACTTCCCAACGAATCCAACGCATATTTAAAGTTCAAAATCCAACAACAGTAGCTAGGTCAAACACAGCGTTCTTTACAGATTTTATGTTCAGGCAGAAATTCGACATCATGTTGTTAAAATTTTAGAATAAGCAAAAACTCAATATTAAATTCATTAAAAATATTTTATAGACTCCTAAAAATGATCACTAATAATATGAAAATTATCAGGTCAAAATTTTATCATTCGATCGGCCTTTTTACTGTTTAAACATGAAACACACAAGAATCTGAGAATCTGGAATTAAAACACAGCTGTAGTAAAACGGGCATAACTTTTGCTACACAACTCGGAATTTATAAATTCAAGAAGTTCTAGAAACTAGAAAGATAAGGCTACAATTCTTATTCAGAAAGTTATTCATTTTTAGATCATTTACTGAGTCGAAAATAGCAGACAACATACATCCAGCAAGCAAGATACAGGTTTTATGGTATTTTTCATGAAATAATTCAATTAACATGATGGGTATCAATTCTATAGTCAATAAATTATATAATCAGCATGATGGGTGCAATAAAAAGATGAATAAAATTTGAATACATGCATACATCAATTTATCATCAACAAACATCAATCGATCAACCACATACAACCTAGCAATTCTCTCTATAATAATTTATTTGTATGACAATTATATGCACAACCCTATTTATCAATTCTATATGCACACATGAAAGATTCAATCTTTGGATTCAAAAGTGGCACGATGTCAAGTAAATTGGGGTTAGCTTGTGTATACCCTCAATATACCCAACGAAATAGATGAACAATGTATAATACGACAAACGAAAGGATCTACTTGCAAGAGTTTCAACAAAAATTGAATTTGATACAATTAACAATTCAAGAAGACAGTGACTTGCCTTTTTGATGGTGAAACTGAATACCAAGAATAACGGGATGAGAATCCCGGAGCGACGAACCCACGAACTCACGGAACACGAAAGCACAGAACACGGAAACAAGGAACACGTGCGTACTACGTGCAAACACTAAAACAGTAAAACAGTAAAACAACTCCAATCGCAACTCCACCAAATAGCACACAGCAGACCAATCCAATCCTTCCTCTTCACACATAGCAAACACCATACACGGAACCAAACACAAATTCAACTCCTTCTCTTCCCAAACAAGTTGAAGGAGAGAGAGAGAGAGAGAGAGAGAGAGAGAGAGAGAGTGGCTCGATGGCGGGGAATAGGCGATGCTGGCGGTGAGGGGTGCTCAGGGGTGTGGCAAACAGCGGCGCTCGCATCAAGGGGCGACACAACGACGAGCAACGACAGGGGAGATGATACTCTATTTCTCATCGAAACAGAGGAGGAACAAGATGGCGGAGATTTGGAGCTCTGGACGTCGATGACGAGGAAGAGGGGGGTCACCGGTGGTCAACCGGATGATGGGTTTGAGTGGTGAAGCTCCGTCGGCAATGACAAGGAGGGGATTCAAAGGGTGCAGGCAGTGGGTTCAGTTGGCATGAAAACGACAAGAATAGGGCATCAGGATGGTGGTGGCGAGGGCGGAGCAAGGACGAATTCGAAGAGGACTGGGGAATGACGATGGGGGGGCAGGTGGGTGCTTTGGAGGTGGTGGTCGGGATCGATGATGGACGTCTGTGGTCGAGGAGAACGATGATGGCACTAGCAATGGTGGGTCGCTCGGGAGGAGGGCGGCGCATCGACTGAAGGGCATGATGGAGGTCGATGGGGGAGAAAGGTGAACAGGGCGATGGGTTCGATGAAGAGGGGCGGGGAAGAAGGAACAGTGGAAAGGAGAGGGGGGTTGTACAGGAAGAGGGGTTGTATAGTAGGGGCGGCTAGGGTTAGGTTAGGGGTTAGGGTCGGGTAATATATATAGGGTAGAGATGCATATTTGGTTATTGGGTTTGGATTCAAAGAGGAGAAGACTATAGGTTTTTGGGTAATGGGGTAGAATCCGAATAGATAAATAAATAATACAATGAAAAGAATATAAATTGGGCTTTAAAATAAATTGGAATTCGCCAAGAAAATTAGATCAAGTACGAAAATGAAATAATTCGATAAATGAACTTTAAATAGATAATCAAGAAATAAAAATTAATAATCATAATCATAATAATTATAAAATTATATAATAAAATAGTATCCGGACTTTACAACTTTATTAAAATAATCTAATAATAATAATATATTTGTTTTAGGCTCAAATATAAATAGTCGACCACTAAGATATAGAAAATAAGATCAAGATACACCATTATTCAAAATGAATAAAATTTTCGATTAGAAAACACTTAAATAAAATATCCGAAAAGAATTTAGCACAAATAAATTTATAAAAATTAAATTATAAAAAATACATGGAAAGTATTTATTACCAGAAATGGAGGTTACAGTCTCTCTCCAAGGATCATTCGGAATCCATAACTCATGTTTGCTTTAGTTTCATCATGTCACCAACTAGTGCATGTCCTTATGTTTCAAACATGAATAAATAATACTACCTAGAGCTAGCTTATCCTCCTACCGGTCTTAAACCAGACACAGAGAACGATAGCCCATACTGGCCCTTTCTCAAAACTCAATTAATCATTTTCAACACTTGCCGGTAACTGGGTCTTACTAAGCCTCTAGAATCAACATCTTTTCATATTCAACAACTTGGGTACTCATACTCTTATAATTCATATTCTCAATTTCATGTATTCATAATTGGTTCAATGCTTTCATTCATTCTCATTTACCAATTATGAAGTATGCACTTCTTGGTTGATCACACAACCAACAATTCATTTTAATAAATTGCCCAGTCCCTTTCATTAACAAAAACTCATTTTCACATATATTTATTCTTCAAGAATATATTTCAAATACAAAGTTCATTTTGATCAATAAAACTCCTTTCATATTCAATTATAAATCTCAATTCTATTCAAAAGATAGATTCATTATTCCCATAAAAGATTCCACTATAAGATTAGTTAAAAACACTTAGAATCATACTCAATTACTTTATCTAGATTCATTTGCAAAATAGTAAGTTCAATACCAGATAACTGCTTCCCTCACAAAAAAAAAACCCCCAGATAACTGCAGTTCATGCTTCTTGTAAAAACCATAGAAAATTATATACTTCACGAAAATTGTATTCTTTAGATCAAAATAAACGCATACAAGTTTACTACAGTTTCTTAGTTATAAATTTCTCCAAAATATTGTATCTTTAACCTTGAATTCTTCGAAATATATAGCAGGGTCGAAATATTGAAATACTGTCAATTGTACAGTCTTGTAAAATTCATTATAAATTTAATTCTTTGTACAAATTTGATTTTTTAGAATTTACAAAAATTTTAACGAGTCTACTACAAGTTCTTAGTTTTGATTTTTCTCAAATTACTTCATCTAAAATATTGAAATGATCAAAATCCGAAATGTATACAGATTTTCAGCAACTAGTCAACTGTTAACCAATTCTAAATTTGGATTTTATTAAAATAGTAAATAAAATCCAAATCTTATGAAATTTTAAAGGGATGTTCCTGACATATACAAGATGCTCCCATAAAAATTTTAGTTTTAATATTCATCTAGTTTATTAGACCCGATTTTCTGAAGTGCAAACAAAACTCAAAACAACAGCTTTCTTTACATAGATTAACAACTTTGTATATGAATTTATCCCCTAATTTATTCAATCTAATTATGATGTATTACCATGTACCTAACAACATCATTTCAATTAGCATGCATTTCCTTTCATACTTATATCTATCAAACATTTCAAATAACATCATCACAAAATTAACTACAACTCATATGAATTATCAATTTCATGCATCAATTTTCCTACACATGCATACTACTACATTTTATAAAGTTCAAGAATCACCCACCTTATAGTTGCAAAGAAATAGGAACTCCTAGATCCAAAAAGAATGAGACTTCTTTCTCCTATTTAGCAAGCACCGAAAGCTTTCATTCCTCCAAGCAAGAACTCAAGGCACTCTTTTTTTTTCTCTCTTTCTTTTCTACTCTTTAGTTTCTTTTGGTTTTTGGTGCAATGTTCATGAAATAACAAGTGGTATTTATAGGGTATCTGGGTGAATGAAGAAACACCCATTACCCAAAAAAAAATACCCATTAACCAAAATAAATACCCATTCACCATTACTACCGCAAACCCCCCAACTCCCCCCCTTATGCATGGCCAAGCCTTTTGAATTTTCCGCATGTGCACACTTTTGCACGTGCACTCTACGTGCATACACTCTCTTTCATTTAATTATTTGTTTATAGTCCAATTGTATATGTTTGTTATATGACAAGTGTGGTGACAATTTTATAAGTATATTTAATATAGAATTTTATCATGGGCTTCTATTTTGCAGTTAACTTCTAATGGGCTTTTAAAATAAATTTGGGCCTATGGATTTAAAAATAAATAACTTATATGGGACAAATAAAATTAGAATAGATATGCATAATTCTTAGAAAATGTCATGGACTAAATTGCTTAAAATTTGCGCGTGTAATGCACGTGCAAAATATTAAAAATTAATTTGAGAGAAAAATAGTCAAAATACAAAATACGTAGAACATTAATGTTACGATATTTCACGTAACCAAAAATATACGTAATCGTCACATATATTGAAAGCACGTACAATGTACGTAAAACACAAGGATAGAACAAATGTTTAAGTTTGCAAAATATAGGATATAATAAGTTTTGGGAAAATAAAAAATATATAAATAATCAGAATATAAGATACGTACGACATTTATATAAAAATATATTACAAATATTACTCATAACGGTACAAAATACACGTGCGTAACACATGAGGGAAAAAATGTCATTACTCAATTTTACGGGGTGTTACAATAACATTTGAGGGAAATAAACCTATATTTTTAGAGGTTAAATTCTCAGCTTTGAGGGCATTTATATCTCAGTTTTTGGAAGTAAAACTTTGAGTTTTAGAGGGGTGTTTTTTAGTTCCAAAAGAGGTGAATTTAAGATTTTTAGCCAAAAAATTTTCAGATTTTTGGGACGAGATCCCACATAATTAAGAAGCTTTTTTTTGTTCGAATTTGATGGAATTT
Organism: Hemerocallis citrina; assembly: GCA_017893485.1. Classification (NCBI taxonomy): domain Eukaryota; kingdom Viridiplantae; phylum Streptophyta; class Magnoliopsida; order Asparagales; family Asphodelaceae; genus Hemerocallis; species Hemerocallis citrina. The sequence goes on along the minus strand of CM030360.1, from coordinate 192,493,259 downwards.
CTAGTAGAATTAATTGGACTATATGGATGGATGGAAAGTAATATTTAAAAGTTATTTTAAACTTTTTCGTAAGTTGGATATGTTTCCATATATGAAAGAGTCTTTTATGGCAGTATGGTTAATTAAAAGAAATGTGATTAATGAAGAGTATTTTGTATAATTGAACCAAGTTGGGCTTTGGTTTGAGATTTAGGGTTATGTTTTGAACCATAGAAAGTTAGTTGAGAATTTTTGTGTTGTGAGCACTAGAAGTTGAGCAGGACCTATAATTACCGACATTGAATTAATTGATTGTGGGACTTGACCACGAAGTGTTAGTGTTCATAGTTTTATGGGTTTAAGTCCGGTAGGGTGGAGCTAGCTTTAGGTGGCTTAGGTTATTTATATGTATGCATAAGGACAAGCACTAGACGGTGACATGATGAAATGAGAGCAAACGTGAGTATGAGGGTCTCAGGATGATCTGCGGTGTGATATAGTTCCCAGAATTATAGAGGTGTGAGTGAAATTGTCTTTGGAATTACCTGCGATGTGGGACTGAGCTTTGAAATTATCGGGATCGAGGCGATGCTCATGGGAAGTCTGTGTGTGGTGAGGCGCCATTGCTTGCAGTGTGGGGTATTCTCAAAAATTTCTAGGTGTGAGTTAAATAGTCTTCGAAATTATTTGTGGATAGAGATTGGCCTCCGGAATTATCAGGGCATGAGCTAGGTACACGCAGAATGTATGAATCTCATAGTAGTCATAGTAGTAGGTTGCATAACGAGGGATTGAACTCTATAAAGTAGAGAACGATAAGGGCTTGCACCGGACCTGTGTAGTATGAGATGCATAGAATCCGACAAGTATGCATTAGGAATCATTATGCATTTGTTTTTCTTGACTTGTTTTATACATGTTTGTTTTCTGTTTTCATCTCATACACTTGACACTTAGCCTAGCTTCACTTATTTTTCTATGTTCTATTTATTATTGTTTATGCATCATTTATTATTATATTATTATTATGCATCAAGTTTGTGATTGTGAGATTTAGAAGTATCACTATTACTATAATTGACGTTAGTTGCATTTAACTGACATGCACACTTTCAATAGACTTTTGCAGGGTTTTCAGTTATGGATTGCATCGATGTAGATAAAGCATGGAGTATAAATGAAAATTGAAGATTCTATGTGTTGTAAAGATTTGTAATTAATGTACATAATTTCACTGTGTTGTAAGAAGAAATGTTGTAATAAAAAGTTTTAATTTTTTCTGTATTTGATACTGTGTTTATGAGTGCAATTGAAGTTGATTCTGAAAATTGTGCCACTTATTTCTTATTTTTATTTATTGAAAATTCGGAAAGCTACCATGTTGGTGTTACCGTTGGTGGCAACGACAGTTGCGGTTGCAATTGGAGGTGACAGTGAACGATGGACAAGTTAGGCGATGAGAGAAAGGGTTCCATTCTGACCTATTCAAGATGGATTGGGTGGGTGCCTGTGGTTTCTCTTGTGCTAGTGAGCTTGGAGGTGGCGTTCATGTTACCATTGGGGCCGATGTCAAGTTGTGGCTCTAGTTGTTGGTGACAGTAGAAGGAGGACAAGCTAGGTGATGAGAGAAAAATGAGCAATATTGAACTATTCAGGTGATATTGGAGGGATGCCCGAGATTTCTCTCTTACTAATGTGCTTGGAGGTAGAGTTTCTGTTACCATTAGGGGCGACGACATCTGTGGTTGCTAATGGTAGTGATAGTAGGCAATGGTCAAGCTAGGGGATGATAGCAAGGTCCCAATTTTGACGTGTACAGGTTAGATTGGTGGATGTCTAGTGTATCTCTCGTTTCATTGATCTTGGAGATGGAGTCTATGTTACTGTTTAGGGCAACGGCAGTTGTGATTGCGTGTGGCGGTGATGATGGATAGTGTACAAGCGAGGGGATAAAAGAAATTTCTCTATTTTGACCTATTCAAGTCATATAGGGTTGGCACGTGAGACTTGCTTTGACTGGGTTGTGGACAAGTAGGATTATATTTTGTTGTCTTATTTGATTGTTGGTTATTATTTTTTTTGGCAAGGAACTCCCAAGTTTGCGGGGAGTTTTCTTTTTTGCGGAGTATGAGTTTCATGACCCAGCCTGTTGTATTTCATGAACTTTATAATGTTGGCGTTACGATCAACACCACTTTGGGATCTTGTTCTTAATGGCAACGAAAAAATAATCACAACACAAATGACACAAGATTTTACATGGAAAACCAAAAACGGGAAAAACCACAGGGTGGACTTGGAGCTCGAAGGGGCTTCACTATGCTGGAATCAACAAAAGTGTATAAATCAAACAATACACCCGACTACATCAATTCTATCATACACGACTCAATACACCCACCTCCAACAACAACTCAGCGCAAGAGTTTTCTTCAAACAAGATAGAGAAACTCTTTTTTAGTCACACTCTCTATACTTTCAGAACAACTTACAATCTCACAACACTCATCTAAGATCAAGAAGACCTTAGGAGGCTTGAACCTTGATTACCTTTCCACAATAAGTAGCATATGCATATTTAAAGGCTTAAGTGAACCCTCTAGGTCCTTCTTATCATCTTCCACGTTCTTGGTTGCATAGGGTCTCTTGGAATCTCACAAATCTAGTCAAAAAATCACAACTCTTCAAATTCTTCATACATCCAAAATGTGAACGGAAATCATACTTTGACTGCTCCTAACTCCTTCACTACTGCTTCGATTTCAGTGATTCAAAGATTTTCATGCACCCGGTCTAATCCTCTATAACTTTTGTGTTAAAGATGGAGCCTAATAAAAACTGCAGCATGCTTGACACATCCATCCAAAAGTGATACTTGTCACACAAAAACTGTAGCTTGACTAGGTTGGAAATTGAGCCAATTACGAACACATAATCCATCATTTGGTTGTATGTTTTGTTATATTCTTTTTAATGGAACATGGGAAGATTCAGAACCACTGTTAATGATTAAACAAGCAAGCGTGAATCTTAGAGTACAACAATCACAAAAATCTTGTGGGAAAGTGATAAATAATTGAATGAAATAATTATGGCTACACCTTTGGATCCTCTCTCTCCAATTTAAAGTCCAGCGCATTTTTTGATGCATGCATTCTTTGTTTGTGCTGAATGTAAGTATGTTTGTATGTTTTCCTCTGAAAAAACTCGGAATATATTTTCGAAACTCGTAAGAGCATCCACAGTCAGATATATTAAAAAATAGCAAAATGGTAAAGTAGAAATAGCATTTGGTTAATTTGCTCTAGTGGTGAAATGTTAAAATATAGCAAAGTAGACGAAAAATTTTAACGGACAAAACACCCGTCTAAATTCCTACAATATTGTATAGGTTTTTTAAATATTTTAATATTTTATTTTAATTATTTAATATTTTTTAATATTTTTGTGTGGGACCCATGGTGAGAGAAACTGCTTAGGATAATTAACTTACTAATTAATTGCTAATTATCTAACTAAACTTAATTATCTAATAAACATTCCATTAAACTAAATAACTAATTAATTATGTAACTAAATATATAACCAATTAAAACTAAAAATTAACTTTATCCCGAGATTATTTAAAAAAAATTCTCTGCTTTCATCGAACGAAACATCGTAAACATTGGATTAAAAATATTATAATATATTTGGGAGTGATGTTCCGTCCGCTATAATATGCATTTTGCCAAATCTTCTATCAAATATAGCATTCTACTTTACACAATTGCAAAAAAATGACAAAATAGCACACGACTACAGAGACTTCTTTGTTATAAAATGAAAAATATGGCAATATAGCACACGACTGTGGATGCTCCAATAGAGTAATAGTTAACTGTAATCACAAATTGCCTTTGAATAGTATTTACACGTTAAACCACTTTCTGTCACGCACTGCTCTCTAATATACGAAAACACGGGTACGCAACTGAGGCCCAATAAATTATATAAGTATACTGTAGCGCCCCGAATTTCTAATATGAGAGCTTAGAAAATACGTGGCACATTCCCAGCGATCCACTTCAATGTAACAATATACATAGACCAAAACTCAAATCATTTTATTCCAAATTCTTATTACAATATTCTTTTTCAATTGCAGCGGAAATACAAAACACCTTAAAATACATTTAACTGTTACAACCCTTTTTCTTTACAAATTTACCCAAGGCTCTATTATATCACTCTCTAAAATCCAAAGCTAATCCAAGCCTCCAACTCTAAGCAACCTGCATCACATGAGGCTAGAGTTGAACCCTAACCCCCAAAACTACGGGGTCAGCCATAAATGGTGTGAGTGATATAAACAACAAACATAAACAAACAATAAACATAAATTCTCAGGCAACATGTACTGAACAAAAATACATAAACTGAACATGTAATCTGAAACAAGAACGATAGGCCAGTACATGCGTGAACCAAGTCGAGAAACAATACCAACGATCAAGTATCAATCAATCAATCACTCTCAAAATAGTACAGCTCAACTGCACTGTACAGTCGACCGTATAATGCACCGGTCGACTGTTCTGAACAAACAGTAAATCCCACAACTCAGAATATGTCCAACTGTCAACAATTCTCAGTACCACAATGTATGTCCAACAATCGATCACCAATAATGCCATAGATCGGATAACAATATATTCATCTACAAAACTAAAGATAATATAGATCGAATACGAACCCGGTATGCCAAGACACCGACGAACCTATCCATCTACAAACAAACTAAGAAGGTATAGATCGAATACGAACCCGGTATGCCGAGACACCGACGAACATATCCATCTACAAACAAACTAAGAAGGTATAGATCGAATACGAACCCGGTATGCCAAGACACCGACGAACATATCCATCTACAAACAAACTAAAGATAACAAGAACCCTCAAGATCATGAAACTCATCAGCACCGGTCGACTCATACTGTAATAAGTCGACTGCCCCAAGAACCAATATCCAAGATTTTGAACAAGTGTAGTAAGTCGACTCAAGAAAACCATCAGTCGACTTACCCGAGACAATTATCAATAATTCTCAAGAAACATTCCAAACACTATAGTCGACTTAAAGAAATCATCAGTCGTCTGTCCCGACGAGAAACTGAGACACTTTACAAACCAAAAATTCAGCAGACCAGTCGACTGAATAGGGTCTCAGTCGACTGTCCCGAACGAATCCTCAAAAGACTGAAGGTACAATATTAGGGTCGTACCAATCGACTGATACATAGTCCCAGTCGACTGCCGGCCTACAGATCTCACAATTAGGTCTGTAATCAATACTCAATACTGGAGTTTATCTCAATACCAAATCTCTTCCTCAACTCAAATCTGATCCAATTCGTAATAACAAGGTCCAGAGATTCCTCCATCCAATTTCTTATCTTCAATAATCATAATCAAATCTTTAACATGTTTCAAGCAATCAAGAATTGTCAATCGAGATCTACTAATCTTTCATGGGTTTTCACATGCATATTACGAATAACAACCATGGCATCGATTTCATACCAGATACGAAAAACATCAACAAAGCAACATGCAAATCATACACATGAACAAAACGAGTCTATATCACTCACCTTTAGAATCGAGAAGAATCCACAAAAGCCTTCCTTTGCTAGATCCAAACTCCTTCTCCAAATCGCCAAGAAAATAATATAATGAAATCTGAGTTATGCAGCGAATGACGGCTGCGACTCTACTTATATAGGCCGGGAATTAGGTCTTAGGGTTTCCAAATACATTTGCAAAACAATCCCTTCAAAATACAATTTTATATATATATATATTTATCTACTCTTGGAAATTCATCTAAAATTCATTAAAATTAGGATTTAAAAGTAAAATATGATCCTAATCTCAAAAGCTACTGTTCAAAACGTCCAGAAAATACAATTTGCATTTTAACCCTTAAAAATGTCAATTTTGCATAAAAGTCCTCCTTTATCAGAAATTGCAAATAGATCAAATTAATTTCAGAAAAATCTGGAAAATTATTACATAATTCCAAAATAATAAATAATGATTTTCCATAAAGAAAACTTAATTTTTCAAATATCTCAAAGTCATTTGCACGTGTTTTGCACGTGTACAAAAGATAAATCTTTTAGAAAATGCCAATTAAATCCTCAAAATTCATTTAAATTCTTTTTCAAATAATAAAAATAATATTTGAAAATACGGGGTTCTACATCACTCCCTCCTTAGAAGAGTTCTGTCCTCAGAACTACGGCTAATGAGGTCCGAACAACCCACTAACAATGATTGAAACTCATGATAGAAACAAAATCTTAGGAGATACAATCACATCAAAGAATACATTCTAACAACACAAATACATCACACAAATAAACACAATCATGCAAAGAATTCAGAAAAGTCAATCTTCCGCTGCGCGACTCTGATAACCTACCATCGGAAATCACGCTGCAACAATTACTGAACTCCTGCATCCCACTCTGACCTTCTGCTCGTCCTTCCAAGAATCAGTGACCACTCCCTCCTTAGAAAAGGACATGACTAAGGATAGCCACCTCAAGACCTTGCTTGGAAACACCTTAAGCTCCATACTAAGACTATCAATAAATGTGCTACACAATTGTATGCAAGAAACAGTATCAAATAAAACTTTATCTTTATTCCATCAATCCAAATAAATATGTTACATGAAGATAATACTCAATCCTCAATCATTCCAAAATAAAGTTTCACTCAATACAAAAGAATAAATTCTTGCACACACAGATCATGTTTCTGGATTGCCCGCATCCCCTTCAGTCAACGCGAACACTCGCCCCTGCTTCGGATCCTTGTCCATCCCTGCATTCTCTTTCTTCAGCAGTGGACATCGTGGTCGAATATGCCCTTCTTGACCACACTGAAAGCAAGTCTGCTTTGCCAACTTCGGACATTCCCTCCTTTTATGTGCTGCCTGCTTACAGTAAAAACAAGTCACCCCCTGAGTTGCCGGTACCTTCTGCACTGGATCATTGGACTTGCTCTGCTTCACTGGGAATTCCTCCCCTTCCTAATCTTCTGCTGGCCTCTTCTTCTTATTCCAAGTCTCTTGCTTTACCCGGGACTGATCCATATCTTCCTCGGTCATAGCTGCTCTCCTGACCAGCTTGTCGAATCTTCTGATGCCCAATGGAACCATCCTTGACCTCAAGTTTGGCCTCAAGCCCTGCTCAAACTTTTTGGCCTTCTTCGCCTCGTCCACGACCAACTCTGGTGCATACCTCGAAAGCTGAGCAAATTTAGTCTCATACTCCCGCACGGTCATGCTACCCTGCTGAAGGTTCAAGAACTCAGTCGCCTTCTTCTCTTGAACATCAAGAGGAAAGAAGCGATCTCTGAACTCCTCCAGAAAAGCTTCCCATGTCAACTGCTGATCTCCCAAATTCCTCTTCAGTGACTCCCACCAGACACCAGCATCTTTCTCGAGCTGCATCGAAGCTAACTTCACTTTGCTAGCTGCCGGAGTCTCTGACACCTCGAAGATTGTCTGCATCTTCCTAATCCAGTCATCTACTGCCGTTGGATCAGCTTGCCCCTCAAAGACTGGCGGCCTCATCCTCTTAAAGGATTCGATCTGCTTGATGGGGTCGGCATTCACCAATCCATGTCCAGCTCCATGATTGGGCGGCAGATTCTGGTGCTGAGCTTGCTGCTGATTCTGCTGCTGCGCCAAGTTGAATGCCATCAGTGCATTGAGGGTCTGATATACCTTGGCGAATTCAGCCTCTAGGTCAATTCCTGCTCCTCGAGAACTACCCGATCCGTCCTCATTGTTGCCACCATTCCTGCCCTTGGGTGCAACCATTTTGAATACTGCAAAACGAGGGTAAAGTTAGAGCATCGCACACACAATTCATACTCATATCAATACCCTATGGCAAAACCATAACCATACCCTAAACCAAACATCATGTTTTAACTCTATGTGATACTCACACTCTAATGTCCACACCTAGGTACTCACTCTCTAGTGTCCACACCTAGGTTGGTTTTCATACTATGTCTATTATTACTATTGAAGCACGCTCTGATACCAATCTGTAGCGCCCCGAATTTCTAATATGAGAGCTTAGAAAATACGTGGCACATTCCCAGCGATCCACTTCAATGTAACAATATACATAGACCAAAACTCAAATCATTTTATTCCAAATTCTTATTACAATATTCTTTTTCAATTGCAGCGGAAATACAAAACACCTTAAAATACATTTAACTGTTACAACCCTTTTTCTTTACAAATTTACCCAAGGCTCTATTATATCACTCTCTAAAATCCAAAGCTAATCCAAGCCTCCAACTCTAAGCAACCTGCATCACATGAGGCTAGAGTTGAACCCTAACCCCCAAAACTACGGGGTCAGCCATAAATGGTGTGAGTGATATAAACAACAAACATAAACAAACAATAAACATAAATTCTCAGGCAACATGTACTGAACAAAAATACATAAACTGAACATGTAATCTGAAACAAGAACGATAGGCCAGTACATGCGTGAACCAAGTCGAGAAACAATACCAACGATCAAGTATCAATCAATCAATCACTCTCAAAATAGTACAGCTCAACTGCACTGTACAGTCGACCGTATAATGCACCGGTCGACTGTTCTGAACAAACAGTAAATCCCACAACTCAGAATATGTCCAACTGTCAACAATTCTCAGTACCACAATGTATGTCCAACAATCGATCACCAATAATGCCATAGATCGGATAACAATATATTCATCTACAAAACTAAAGATAATATAGATCGAATACGAACCCGGTATGCCAAGACACCGACGAACCTATCCATCTACAAACAAACTAAGAAGGTATAGATCGAATACGAACCCGGTATGCCGAGACACCGACGAACATATCCATCTACAAACAAACTAAGAAGGTATAGATCGAATACGAACCCGGTATGCCAAGACACCGACGAACATATCCATCTACAAACAAACTAAAGATAACAAGAACCCTCAAGATCATGAAACTCATCAGCACCGGTCGACTCATACTGTAATAAGTCGACTGCCCCGAGAACCAATATCCAAGATTTTGAACAAGTGCAGTAAGTCGACTCAAGAAAACCATCAGTCGACTTACCCGAGACAATTATCAATAATTCTCAAGAAACATTCCAAACACTATAGTCGACTTAAAGAAATCATCAGTCGTCTGTCCCGACGAGAAACTGAGACACTTTACAAACCAAAAATTCAGCAGACCAGTCGACTGAATAGGGTCTCAGTCGACTGTCCCGAACGAATCCTCAAAAGACTGAAGGTACAATATTAGGGTCGTACCAGTCGACTGATACATAGTCCCAGTCGACTGCCGGCCTACAGATCTCACAATTAGGTCTGTAATCAATACTCAATACTGGAGTTTATCTCAATACCAAATCTCTTCCTCAACTCAAATCTGATCCAATTCATAATAACAAGGTCCAGAGATTCCTCCATCCAATTTCTTATCTTCAATAATCATAATCAAATCTTTAACATGTTTCAAGCAATCAAGAATTATCAATCGAGATCTACTAATCTTTCATGGGTTTTCACATGCATATTACGAATAACAACCATGGCATCAATTTCATACCAGATACGAAAAACATCAACAAAGCAACATGCAAATCATACACATGAACAAAACAAGTCTATATCACTCACCTTTAGAATCGAGAAGAATCCACAAAAGCCTTCCTTTGCTAGATCCAAACTCCTTCTCCAAATCGCCAAGAAAATAATATAATGAAATCTGAGTTATGCAGCGAATGACGGCTGCGACTCTACTTATATAGGCCGGGAATTAGGTCTTAGGGTTTCCAAATACATTTGCAAAACAATCCCTTCAAAATACAATTTTATATATATATATCTATCTACTCTTGGAAATTCATCTAAAATTCATTAAAATTAGGATTTAAAAGTAAAATATGATCCTAATCTCAAATGCTACTGTTCAAAACGTCCAGCAAATACAATTTGCATTTTAACCCTTAAAAATGTCAAATTTGCATAAAAGTCCTCCTTTATCAGAAATTGCAAATAGATCAAATTAATTTCAGAAAAATCTGGAAAAATATTACATAATTCCAAAATAATAAATAATGATTTTCCATAAAGAAAACTTAATTTTTCAAATATCTCAAAGTCATTTGCACGTGTTTTGCACGTGTACAAAAGATAAATCTTTTAGAAAATGCCAATTAAATCCTCAAAATTCATTTAAATTCTTTTTCAAATAATAAAAATAATATTTGAAAATACGGGGTTCTACATATACAAACTTATATCATCCGTAAGCTGTACAATACCAGCAAGCTCAACAATACAACAATAATCACAGGAACAAGAATGTAATACAATAAACAATATCTGAGATACAAGAACTTACAATAAGGTCGAGGATAAACAATCCAGTAAGTAGTTCACCAAGTTCTTTCAGTATCCCATCGTTGTATCTGTATAACATGAACTCAAAATAAAGATAGATGGTACCCGTTAGAGCAAGTTACAAGCCACAAGTAGTAACAAGCAAAATAGGAACATGAAACAAGGCATAACCGAAAAACAATAAGGACTGACAATGTAAATATGGAACAACCTTGATAATGAGAAACAATATATATAACGAGAGAGAAACAAAACCGGACAAGAAGGTAAACAAGAACTAGCGATGTAATTGTAATACAACATGGTCAAGTGTAATGCAAATAACCATTGAAACAAGTCTCAAAATATAACTAATCGGGAACAATGAATCCTGTAATGGAAAACATGTCGTATAAACAGGAATCTTGTAACGTATAAACATGTAACATGTAACTTGTAACCGAAATCATGTAACTCGTAAACATGAATTATATAACTTGTAAACATGAATCATATAATCTTGTAAGTAGGAATCATGTAATCTTGTAACCAGGTAACATGTAACTTGTAAACAGAAATCATATAAACTTATAACAGGTAACATGTAACTTGTAAACATGAATTATGCACGTATTCAGTGTTAATCTCAAGTCTAACAATCTTTTATAAATCCTAACTAATGCACGCAATCCTGCGTCCTAAACCACAGATTCGGGTGCATACAATCAAGTTAACATTTAGACCCTAGAGGTGAATTCTATAGGGGGTCATGTACCCGGGTCTTCCAGTGATAATAACATGAATCATATCATATCATGTAATCATATCATATTATATCGTATTATGTAACCAGGAATCATATCATGTAAACATATACATAGTCACTATTATGAGAAACACTTGCCTCCTTCTGAGTACAATTTCCTATATTGTCCACTACTAGATTATTTTCCTTATTACTCTGGCTTGTTATACTTTTGCAATAATTATTCATGAACAATGCAACTAGTGAAATAGGTACCAGGATAAGACAAGGGAGGTATCAAGGGCTATGAAATGCATGATATACAAGTTTAATTAATTAAATGCAATAAATAAATATATTTACAATCAAGGACATGAAGTTACAATTCTGGTACAGCAATACGTTGTTATACAAAAATTTACTTTTCCGTTGCTACAGGAGAGCGAATCAGGTACCGTCAGAGGTTCCCGGAAATAGACTTCATGCTGGCTCCAATGCATATTCACACGATACATTATAATAACAGAAACTAGGTTTAACAGTCATTTATTTATGGATCTACTTTTCAGGCAGCAGATTAGGGTCAACTTCTTATATATATAAATTGACTGTAAAATCATTTAAAAATCTCATAAAAATTATAAAGGGACTCCTAATCATGTCTAGTAACAACCTGGTAAATTTCAAGACCTGGTAAATTTCAAGTCTTTATTTTGCTGTTAACACAATATTTTTGTCAATAAATCATGGTAGTGTACATCAAATCAGTAATCTGGAAATTAGAAACTATACAGTACTAAAAATGTGATAACTTGCAGCCTAGAATTCAGAATCTGGATTCGTAAGAAGTTACACAATAGTGAGGAGGCATCGGGTTTGCTGGAGGTTGGTAGCTCGTGCAGGGGGTGGTCGGGATGCAGGCTACAAAGGTGGACAACAATGGAGGTTATCGAGGGTGGTAGGGAGGTCGCACGTGGTAGGTGCAGGCAATGAGCGGGAGCTTCGGTTGCATCGGCATGGGAATCATGGCGAGTGATGAAGGCAGGGTCTGGAGGAGACAGCAATGGCGAGAAGTAGTCAGTGGCGACTATGGTGGTGGTGCTGGGTGAGGTTGAGAAGCGGCGAGAAGACGGTGGTCAGGGGATGAAGGCAGGCAGCATGAGGGAGGCCTGCGGTGGTGGCATCAGGGTGATGGGTTCGAGGTAAAAGGTGCTGTCAAGGCAGGGCAGCAATGGAGGTGTTTGCTGCGGTGGTTGGAGGGTGGTGCTGTAATACCCCAAATTTTTAAATAATATTTTAAAGATTAATAAATGAATTAAAATGATTTTTGGTGATTTAATAAATATTTTTCTGAAAATTTATCTTTTTACACGTGCAAAACATGTGCAAATATTTTATTGGGAAGTTCAAAATCAAAAATTATTTTGGGGAAACTCATTATTTATTATTAGATATAATTTTTGAATTTTTTGGATTTTTCTGATAATTATTTGACATATTTGCAAATATTACAAAAAAAAGAACTTTTGTGCAAAATTACCACTTGGACTAAAAAACTCCAGATTTTCAGATTTTTGGGATGGGCATGATGCCTAGTCAACTCAGAGGTAAAGATTTTACTTTTTTGTTTTAATAAATTTGGTTTATTTTGCAAGTTTTAATAAAGAAGGGTTTTTTTGCGAAAATTGCCACTTAGAGGGAAAAAAGTGCAATTTCATTTTCTGGGTTTTCAACACAGTGTTGGATGGTTATAGGGTAGTTGTTCTTGTTTTTAAATATCAATTAGGTTTGTTTTATTTAATTTCCAAGTATAAGGATGTATATATGTAAAGGAATATTTTAAAGAGATATTTTATAAATCTATACAAAAACCCTAGATACTCTAAATCCTGGCCTATATAGGGTGAGGTGCAGCCGATTCTTTGCTGCACAACACAAAGAGATTTCTTATTATTATTTTCTTGGAGTTTTAAAGCGAGGATCTTGGTTTTCTTGCGAAGGAGGGATTTTTCTTATTTCTTTATTATTTACGGTTGATTCTTCAATAAGGTGAGTGACATATTTATTTTCTTATTATTCTAAGCATTTTGTATGTTATGGTTTATCTATTAGAAACATGTTAGGTGATGGTATGAAGATATAATGAATTTTGATGAGTAGATGAATTAAAAAATTGGATCTTTGCATGGAACCTATGCTTTGATGACCAAAACCCTAATTTGATGACTTGTGATTGTTAAAGAACCTAATAGAAATTATGAGTAGGTTCTTTCTTTCAGATTATAACTGATTTGGTTGAGTAAAATGAAGGATATGTTGTACAATGCACAATTTGATTAAAGATGATCTTTACTGTAGGAATATATATATATATGATCTGTGATGAGGTTTGGATGAGTGGAACTCAATTATATGTATGTAGTATCCACACATATTCATCAGTAAACAATTGTAATTAGTGAGGTATGCTTATAACAATGTGTAGAAGAGTTTTGAACTAAAAGAATCAAGTTTTGAGATGAAGTTGAGTTCGGGTCGGTTGTGTGTAGGCTGAAACTTGCTTTGATGCATTTTTGTGAAACTTGGACTTAGATCAGACTTGTTTGGCACTGAGGTGGTTTGGAACAATAAACTACAGATATACAATTCATACTTAAAGTTTAACTAATGCTAATACACATTCATCTTTGTATATGCCATTTCTGAAGATTTTGTGAATTTTGCTGGTATTTTGATTGGATTTCAATTGTTTTGGTTCTGAGATAGTTTTAAACATCTTACTACTCTTATTTGATGGAGTTTGAAGCTTAAACTGATGCTTAAATCTGTATTTGAACATATATATATACAAGTTGCTGTTTTTGAAAGATTTTTGTGAAAAATCAATCTTTTGAGATCTTGATGTGTCTTTGGTTGTTTTATAAACTCAAATATGTTGTATAAGTAATGCTTTTGTATCTAAGGAAATTAGATTTTAATTTTACAAAGTTTTATCGAGTATCATATCAAAACTTGCACAAAAAATCCAACTGGTTGTATAGTAGGTTGCGGTCGACCGCCCGGTTGACCGCCATGCCATTATTTTGAAAATTTCCCATTGTCAGTCGACTGCCCTTTTGTGCAGTCGATCGTCAGTTGCCCTTTTGGGCTGTTTGATTGAATTTTCTTCGTTTCTTTTACACGAGCATTTTCTCGATATTATGGGTTATTACTCTACTGTTTTGGATGATGTTTTTACTACAGATTATTGTATTTTTCAGAGTATTATATTTTATTTATAATAGAGTTTAAATTGTATTCTAATAGCTTTATTAAGTGAACTATATGTGTTTTCAACGAATTGATGTTTTGGTGATGTTCTTCGACTTCAAAAATATGATTTTCTGTTGTTTAATGGATTTAATATTTTATTTGAATTCTGAAATTTTATGAGTACATCATATAGATTTGGATTTTTGTTAAGGAGTTTCTTCATATAGTCGTTTTGATGATGGATTTGTGAGTTTTATTGAAGGTTTTGGTATTAATGGTTGAGTTGTGAGTCTTTAGAGATTGAGTGGGACCCTAACTACCGGCAGTTGTGATTTTTGTGGTTTGGTCAGTTGTGGCCATATTGTTGATCAGTTGAGTTCAGTCCGAAGTGTGTTCTCTTCCTCTGTGCATCTCCCTTATGGGCAAATCCCCATAATAAAGGGGCAACTTTCGTGTAGTTTGTGATTTGATGTTAGTGTTTAGAATAGGGTACATCAACTCTAGGAGATTCATAATTAATTAATTAATTAACTTAACAAGATAAGGACATGAACTAGATGGTGATATGATGAAATGAGTGCAAACGTGAGTTATGGACTCCAGGATGATCCAAGGGGTGAGACATTCCCCAAGTATTCCGAGACGATGGACGTATGGGCCACAGAGTGATCTGCGGAGTGGTATTGATCTCCAGTATTCCGAAGATGATAGCGACATTCATGGGATGTTTATGCAATGAGGGTTTCCGGATGACCTGTGGAGTGGGGCAATCTCCAGTTTTTCGGGACGATGGACGTATGGGCCACAGAATGATTTGCAGAGTGGGATTGGCCTCTAGTATTCCAAAGGCAAGAACCAATACTTACAAAATGTCTAAATCTCATAGTAGTCATCGTAGTAGGATTAGTTGCACAGCGGGGGATTTAACCCTATCAAGTGGAGAACGTTAAGGGCTTGCACCGGACCTATGTAGAGTGGGATGCATAGAATCCGACAAGTATGCATTAGAGGGTCGACATATAACATTGATGTTTTCTTGACTTGTTTTCATGCCTGTTGTTTTCTGTTTTTCTGCACTTGACACTTAGTCTAGTTTTACTTGATGTTTTCATGTTTTATTTATTGTTATTTCTTATTTTATTTATTCTTGTTGTTGATACATGTTGTTTATGACTCTATGCCTTATGTTTAATATATATTACATTTATTTTTATGTCACTCACACCGTTATGGCTGACCCCTGTAGTTTTGGTGGTTAGGGTTATCTCTAGCCTTATGTTTTATAGGTAGGTATCTATAGCTTTGGATTTGGATGTATGAGATAGATTGATGTTATGGCTTATGTAAATTGTAAAAGAATGTGTTGTAGAAGAAAGGATTTGTAATTCAAGGTGCTTGTTTTCCACTGTGTTTTGTAAAGAATTAATGTAATAAAAGTTGAAAAGTTTTATCTGTATTTTTGACTATGTTTACTATTACAATTGAGGTTGATGCTGGAAATTATGCCATGTATTTCCGATATATCATATTGGAAATTAGGGGCGCTACAGAGATTGGTATCAGAGCATGCTTCAATAGTAATGATAAACATGGTAAAAAATAAACCTAGGTGTGGACACTAGAGCGTGAGTACCTAGGTGTGGGCATTAGAGTGTGACTATCACATAGAATTAGAACATGATGTTTTGGTTTGGGATATAGTTGAAGTTTTGCCATGAGGTATTGATGTGAATAAGAATTATATTGTGATGCTCTAACTTTACCCTCATTTTGCAGTATTCAGTAATGGCAAGACCCAGGACCAGGAATGGTAATGGTGATGGGGCTGGAAGTTCCCATAGGGCTGGACTTGATTTTGAAACTGAGATTGCCAGGGTGTATTCGACCTTGAATGCATTCATGATAGCTAATATGGCACAGAATCAGAATCAGGATCAGGGGGCTGGACCAGTGTTTGTTAATCCTAATCCTATGCTGATTGAGTCCTTCAAGCGGATGAAGCTGCCAGTGTTTGAGGGGCAGTCTGATCCAAATGAGGCTGGTGATTTGGTTAGACAAATGGAGATGATCTTCAAAGTCTTAGAAACCCCAGCAGTCAATAAGGTGAAATTGGCTACTATGCAGTTAGAGAATAATGCTAGCGTCTGGTGGCTGTTAATGAAGAGGACCTTGGGAGATCAGAAAGTGACTTGGGAAGCTTTTATGGATGAATTCAGGGATCGTTTCTTTCCTCTGGATATTCAGGAGAAGAAGGCAACAAAATTCTCAAATTTGCAGCAAGGCAACATGACAATGCGTGAATATGAGACTAAGTTTGCTCAGCTGTCAAGGTATGCACTGGAGCTGATTGTTGATGAAGCGAAGAAGGCCAAGAAATTTGAGCAGGGCTTGAGGCCAAATTTAAGGTCGAGGATGATTCCTTTGGGCATAAGGAGATTTGATAAGCTGGTCTGGAGAGAAGCTATGACAGAAGAGGATATGGATCAGTTCCAGAAGATGCAGGATACATGGAACAGGAACAAGAGACCAGTAGCTAGCCAGAGTGGGAAGAAGTTCCCAGTGAAGTAGGGCAAGTTCAGTAGGCCAGAGCAGAGGGCACCTGCAACTCAGGAGGTGACTTGTTACTACTGTAAGGAGGCGGATCACTTCAAGTCAGCATTTCCTAAGTTGGCGAAGCAGACTTGTTTTCAGTGTGTGCAAGTGGGGCATTCTAAGCTTTTCTGTCCACAGTTGAAGAAGGGTGGTTCAGGCAAAGGGAAATTTCAGATGCAAGGGCGAGTGTTCGCATTGACTGAGGAGGATGTGGGTAACTCAGAGGATGTGATCCAGGGTATGCAAGAATTTTGAATTTTTATTTTATTCAACGTATTAAGTAAAACTTTGTTTGAGAATAAGTTGGAGATTTGAGTATCATTCTTCATATAACAGGATTTGTTTTGGTTAATGAAATAAAAGCAAAAGTTTTATTTGATACTGGCTCTTCGCATACATTTGTGTCGCCCAATTTTGCAAAAGTTTTAAGTGTGGAACGTAAGTTGTTTCCTGGCAGAGTTTTGTCGGTGTCAACGGTGTTAGGGGAAGAATTGATTGCTGATCGATATTACAAGGGCTGTGATATCGAGAATGGTGGGAGATTGTTTGGCATTGATCTTATTCAGCTGCAAGTTCTGGGTGTGGATGTGATTGTGGGCATTGATTGGATGATAATATATGATACCACAATTAAATGCAAGAAGAAAAAGGTGTAGGTGAAGGCACCGGGTGGTCCCGCAGTGACTTTTCAGGGGAAGATGAAGGGCCTGAAGGTGGCTGCATTGGTATCTAAGTTAATGATTCCAGATGAAGTCAGAGGCATTCCAGTTGTCAGAAATTTTCCTACAGTGTTCTTGGAAGATTTACCAGGATTACCGCCGCAGCGAGATGTGGAGTTTTGCATTAATGTTCAACCAGGGAGTGCTCCAATTTCTAAAGCTCCGTACAGGATGGAACCTGTAGAGCAGGATGAAGTTAAGAAGCATATTGAGGAATTACTGAGTAAGGGTTTTATCAGGCCGAGTTCTTCACCGTGGGGTGCTCCAGTGTTGTTGGTCAAGAAGAAGGATGGGTCAATGAGGATGTGCATTGACTATCGGGAGTTGAATAGGGTGACTATTTAGAGCAAGTATCCTCTTCCACAGATTGATGATCTATTCGATAGGCTTTAGGGAGCAGCTGTGTTTTCAAAGATTGATTTGAGATCAGGGTATCATCAAGTTCGAGTCAAAGAGGAAGATGTGAGTAAAACAGCTTTCAGGACTCGTCATGGACTCTATGAGTTTTTGGTAATACCATTCGGAGTGACGAATGCCCCGATAGTATTCATGGATATGATGAATCAGATATTACGGCCATTTATTGATTCCTTCGTGGTGGTTTTCATTGATGATATTTTGGTGTATTTGAAGTCGGAGGAAGAGCATTCTATGCACTTGACAGAAGTTTTACAGAAGTTACAGGAGCATAACTTGTATGCCAAGCTGTCGAAGTGTGAGTTTTGGAAGTTCGAGGTAGCTTTTCTTGGTCATATCCTTTCTAACGAGGGAGTGGCCACCGATCCTCAGAAGGTTGAAACAATGAAGGATTGGCCCAGGCCAACGTCAATGAAAGAAGTCAGGAGTTTCTTGGGTTTGGCACAGGTTTGGCACAGTGAAGGGTACTACAGAAGATTCATTCAGGACTATGCACAGATTGCAGTTCCTTTGACAGGGTTAACTCGGAAGAATGTGACATTCACATGGACTGATAAGTGTGAGGCGAGTTTCCTTGAGCTAAAGGAGAGGTTGACGACTACACCTATCTTAGCTTTGCACAAGCTGGGAAGGATTATGACATCTTCAGTGATGCATCTCTCAGAGGTTTAGGGTGTGTCTTGATGCAGGAAGGTAATGCTATTGCCTATGGTTTAAGGCAGTTGTGTCTGCATGAGAAGAATTATCCGACACATGATTTAGAATTAGCAGCTATTATCTTTGCCTTTAAACAGTGGAGGCATTATGTATATGTTGAGAAGGTCAACATGTATACCGACCACAAGAGCCTGAAATACATTTATCAGTAGAAGGATCTAAATCTTCGGCAGAGAAGGTGGTTGGAAGTGTTGGAAGACATTCGTTCTGAGATCAAGTATCATCCGAGTAAGGCGAATGTGGTGGCCGATGGGCTTAGTCGGAAAAGCAGTTTGGCGAGCTTCATCACTGCACATAATGAGTTGGCAGCAGAGATTGATCAGGCAGGTATCGTGAACACCCCGAATTCCAAATAAGACTAAATTCGAAGTTAAACAATAGCTTGAACAATTCTTTAAGCAGCAATCAATCTTTAATCTTGTTAGTCACTTTGTCCTGCATAGAAACTGCGGGTACGTCAATTGCATACAACTGATGCAAGGATATAATACATCAATTTGTCTTACTTAGAAAACACACACTGTCACAAAACAAAGCTAAGTGGGATTATCCTATTGATGTCGTGTGTGAATGTGCACTTAGTCATTAATGCAGTTGTTATTATTTATATGACACTAATGCGCACTTGTTCAGATTCTATGCATCCTATATTACATATGTAACACCCTAGATTTGATTTATGAGATTTTTGTGATTTTACGTGTTTTGCACGTATGATTTTATTTGTATAATTTCTCGTATAAAATATTTTTATATATTATCTGTTCTCTTTATTTTTTCAAAAGTTATTCTCTTTAAAAGCCTAATTAAAATCTAGGCCTAATTGTCTTTTTAAAGTCCACTCTTTAAATTAATTAATTTAATTATTTAAAGCCCATGGTTAGATTGGCCCATTAGTGAGCCCATTTACTTTAATTCTCTTTTGAAATTGTCTAACTTGTAGTGTTGACTCATTTCATGAACAATTAAATTTGCCACATAAACAAATTTGTAAATGAGGGACACTAGGTGGCATGTGCATGCAATGGAGTGTGCATTGCACACCCTTCTCACCTAGGCCGGATTGTAGATGGAGTAAGTGGGAGAGATGGAAGTAGTGGAGAGGTAGTTGCTCATCAAGGGTAGTTTCTATAACTCCCTAATGCATCTTGGCCCTTAATCTCTAACCATTTGATCTAATCTTGGCCCTCCATTCACCCTAGAAAATTGTATAAATACCCCCCTCCCACACTCTTCATTCTCACACTTGGAAAATTTTAAAAAGAAAAAAATAGAAAGAGAGGAAAAAATACAAGTTGTAAGGCAAAAGATTGTAGAGTTTTGTGAGATTGATAAGAGAGAGTATTGTGAGTGTTCAACACATAAGAAGAGGCCGGCATTTCTAGGACCAAGAAGGGAGAGGCTCGGGTTCAAGCTTGCAACAAGGAGAGGCACAACTTCGTGGCTTGATCTAGGAGGAGAAGGCTTTGTTCATTCGTTGTAAGAGATTCTCTAGGATTTCTTTTGATTTTATCTCCATTTTAAGGTGGGTGTTTCTCTTAAACTTCTAATTAGACATCATGTTAGGATGTGTTTTGAAAATTAAGACGAAACTTTAACTAATATAACCATGCATTATGATAAAGAGACAAATTGCTATTAGTTTTGATTATATGTTAAAAGAGTGTTAAATTGATTGCTAAATTATGATTTGTTAAATGATTACCATGATACCATGCTCAATTTTGTTATGATGTGCTAGATAAACAAATACGTGCTTATATGTTGAACAATTGAATAAAGAACTATGGATATAGGTGATTTTGATTAATGAGTTGTTAAATGACATGAAAAATGCAATTTATTACTGAGATAATTGTACAATGTTAAAAAAAATACTATTTGTGATTTAGGAAATTCGAAGAGTAAATTATAAGGAGAATATGCCTTTTTTCCCCCAAATTCGAAAATTGAAGAACAAATAAATTAGAGAGCAAATTATATTTTTTGTGTCAAAAATTAATTTTTTATTTACTGAGATAATGTACTGAGATGAAAAATAAAATCTGGAGTTTTTGAATAAATTTAGAGAAGAAGAGAACTCAAAAATATTTGTTTTTGTAAAAATTTGAAAAGAACAGAGACCTCACTTATAACCCCAGTAATCTAAACCATAGCAGTTTAGCACCATGGCCATATTGGTTAGTCGGTGCAGTGGGTTTGGTTACTGTAGCAACGGGTTTGGGTTGGTGGTCTTGGGTTCGAAACCTGCCGTGAGCCTTATGTTTTCTTTTTTCAAAAATCCGAAAAACCGAGATTCCCACCTTATCTAAAATTAACCCTATTCTGTAACGTGGTGGCGCCTTGGCTGTTCTGGCTCTCGGTGGCGATTGGTTACCCTGTGGTCGTGAGTTCGATTCCCAGCTTCGGCAGGAATTTAACTTTTTTTGATTTTTTTTTTTGTTTTAAAATTTTATTTGTGGCTTATAAAAATTTGGGAAAAATACTATAATTATTCTAAAAATATATGGACTTAATGAAAAATATTTGGGACATGATTTGACTAAAATGAAGATGGTTTAGAAGTAGAATTACATAAAGTTGATATTTGTATAAAATGAAAGGTGATTATTTTCATGAAAAGATTACACTAAGTTATAAAAGAGAAATTTTTTAATGAAAGAAAATTTAAGTGGGTTATCTATGAATTTTATTGCCTAATGTGAGTATTGAAAAATGCGACTTTATCATTATGGAATTAAGTAAGGAAAGAGACTATAGTATGAGAATTTATTGTGCTTATGGAAAAGAAATTTGTGAGCATGAAGTATAAGAATTGAAAGTGAACTTGATATGTGAGTTTTGATTCATAGAAATGAAAAGAAATCATGTTAATTATGAAAAAGAACTTATGAGTATAAAGACTCAATTTTGTGATTATGAATTGAAATTGTGAAGTAGAGTGTAGTTAAGCCTCATACCGGCATTGAAAAGAAATATGTTGAAATTAAATTTGAGATGAAAAGACCAAGATTTGGGACATGTTGAATAAATGGTTAAGACCGGTATAGTGGAGGGCTAACTCTAGAGAATTGGTTTTTTTCATGATTCAAATAACTAAGGACTAGATACATAGTGAAGACGTGATGAAAATAAGAGAAAAACACGAGTATGAGGGCCTCGGAACTACGGTGTGAGAGTATTCACAGGCTGTCTTCACGATGCGTCGTGACATGACGTGGATATGTCTCCAGGAGTCCGTACCGTAGGCAACACTCGTGGGGTGTTTGGTGAATGCGGGTGGTGTCATGTCCTATGAATGAGGCTGAATTGTCCATAGGTTCTTCACGATGTGTCGTGACATGACGTGGGATTCTCCTCCAGGCTGTCTAGACATGAGCTCATAACTCATAGAATATCTAGGATACTTATCGTAGTTACAGTAGTAGTTTAAGTCATGACGAGGGATTGAACCCTACAAGATGAAGAACGGTTAAGGGCTTGCCCTCAGACCTATGTAGTATGGGATGCATAGAATCCGAACAAGTGTACATTAGTGTCATCTAATATAAACAACTATATTAAGGACTAAGTGCACCACACAACACGACATCAATAGGATAGTCCCTTGTAGTTCTCTTTGTGATCAAGTTTGTGATTTGTTTAAGTATTTGAGAATCGTTATACTGTTTCGGCATAGAGAGGATAACCGTGTATAATATTTCGTCGGTTGTAAGCAACTGACGCGCCCACAGTTTTTATGCAGGGTAAAGTGATTAACAAGACTAAAGAATGCATACCGATTAAAGAATGATCCAAGTGTTGTACATTTCAATTCATGCAATTTATTGCACATTGCTTCCGTTGTAAATATGTAATGTAAGTGTAAACTCTGATGTAACAAAAAGTTTTTTTTCCTTGTAAAATTGTACGAAAGAAGTGTAAAGATCATGTGGAACTTCGAATTCAGTGTGTTTTGGAATTTGGGGTGTTACAACATAGGTCCGAGGGCAAGCCCTTTATCGTTCTTCATCTTATAGGGTTGGATCTCTCGCTATGAAAAACTACTACGGTAACTACAGTAAGTATCCTAGATATTCTATGAGTTACGAGCCCATGTCCAGACAGCCTCGAGGGGAATCCCACGTCGTGACATGATGCATCATGCAGAGCCTATGGACAATTCAGCCTCCGTCATGGAACGATGGCACCACCCGTAGTCACCAAACACCCAACATGCATCGCCACAGTCCCAATAATTTCGGAGATGTATCCATACCATGACATGATGCCTCAAGCAGGCAACCTATGAATACTCTCACACCGTAGATCCGAGTCCCTCATACTCGTGTTTTTCTCTTACTTTCATCACATCTTCACTATTGTATTGTACTTAGTTATTTGAAATGAATAAAATCAACACCCTAGAGTTAGCACTTCCTCAATACTGGTTTTAACCATCAATCAATAATAACGACCTAGACTTGGTCTTTCATTTCAGTACTTTATCTCAAAACAATTTATTCAATGCCGGTATAAGGGCTTAGCTACACTCTAGTCTTCAATCTCATTTCATGTTCAAAAAAATTGAGTATTCACACTCACAAATTTTTCTTATAATTCATCATGATCTTTATTTCATTTTCATACACAAATTTCATGTATAAAGCGACAATTCATTTTTCAAACTTACCACATCCATAGTTTAGTCTCATACAATTTCTTTTGTTTTCATAATGTCAATCCTTCATTTATTTAAGCCAAAATAAATCACAATTTATCTTTACTTGAAATTTTCCAAGACACGTCTCATTTAAAAATATCTACTCAAAATTTCTTTTAAAAGAGCAATATTTATTTTTTTTAATTAATCAACATTTCATTCTAATAATTGGCATCAAGTTCTTTTCTAAAAATAGCCTTTAATTCTCACTGTAATAGATCGTAAAGTTATAGAAATACTTTTCATGAAGTCTAGGTATTTTTATAATAATTTAAAACTTAAGAATCAACAATCAGGACAGTGACAGTCGGATGTTGAAAAGTGGCCAGTCGGCTGTCCTGCGAAACTTCAAAACTCAAGAACCGGTAGTCAGTACCGTCGACTGTTGAAAAAATGGCCAATCGACTGTCCTGCCAAAATTTCAAAAAGAACTCAAGATCTAACAGTCAGGACTGTAATAGTCGGCTGTTGAAAAATGCTTGTCTTCTGTCCTGCGAAAATTCAGGTCATAGACGAAAATGGTCGACTGCTTTTGCAAACAAAAATCTAAAATTCAGCACTTGACAGTCGACTGTCGACTCTAGTTCGATCGACTGTTAATTTTAATAGTAATTTTAAAATCATTATTTTGACCTTACAAACATGAATTTTTCATTCTAATTTGTGTTCTATGTCTACAATTTCGACATTGAAAAAGTAACCATTATTTCAACAAAGTTTGGCACCAAAATTATCACATAAGCTTGTTTTCTTGCCTCCTTTTATTTCTACAACATTTCTAGAACATAGTAATGTCACATGAATTAATATAGCACAATTCGAATATTTCAATTTCTCAACTAGCCATTCACAAGCATATTCTACATCTGGTATGGTTCAAAATTTACATTTTCATAGCAACATGATAATCCTACTATAATAGCCATAATCTATAGCAACTACCATACAATTCATAAAACATTCATTTCATTTCTAACTAGTCTCTTTTTAAACAAACACATGGCCAAATTAACTAGTTTTTCTTAGAAATTTCATCAATTTAATCCTTAGCATGATATCTACATTAGAAGTAGATAAATCACCCACCTTAATTGAAAAAAAAATAAAAGAACTCCTAGGGAAACTCCTTGACCACACGATCCCCTCCTAGTTGTAAGCCTTCTCCTCCTTGCTTGTGCACACCAAAGCGCCTTCTCCTCCTTGTACAAGTGAACCCGAGCTCCCCTTCTTCTCCTTGATGTAGGTCGGCCTCCAAAAAGTGCAAGAACACACAACAAAATACCTCTCAATCTTTTTACTCACAATCTCTCAATCTTTTCTCACACTAGCTTTCTTTTTCTTTCTTTTTCTTTCTTTTTCTTTCTTTTTCTTTTACCAATTTTTCTAGTGTATTTCATGAAGGGAATGGGGGGTATTTATACATTTTTCAAAGTAAAATGGAGGGCCAAGATTGAACTAGATGGCTGTAGATTAGGGGCTAAGATGAGTTAGGGAGTTAGAACAACTACCCATGAACCAAAAACCACCTCTCCACTATGCCCATCTCCCTACTCTCTCTTGACTCCATCCGTCCTAGCTTTGTGCACACCCAAGACACGTGCTAGTGCAATGCATGTGTCACACCAAGCATCCCTACTTACTAGTTGTACATGTTCATTTAATTAATTGGTTACAAAACTAGTATACCTTACAAGTTGTGGTAATTAAAAAAGAATTAAATTAGTGAGCTCAATCTAGTGGACTAAAAGTCCATGGGCTTCCAATTAAAAATAATTAAATTAATTAGTGTGGGCTAGATTTAAACAATTAGGCCTAGAAATTAAATAGGCTTTTAAATTAAAAAGAGAAGAATTAAAATACTTTGTTCATGGTATGAAAATAAATAATTTTCTAAGGATAAATGCACATGAATTTGCACGTGCAAAACACGTAAAAATTAACAAACTCTTATTTAATTAAAATTAAAAAATCAGGATGTTTCAACACTCCCTTCTTAGAATAGTTCTGTCCCCGGAACTACGCTTAAAGAGTGAGAAAACAGGACACAACAAGAAGAAAAGAAATGAAGATACAAATCAAACAAAGAGCTTAGGATGATCCTTCAACATCCTCTCCTCAGATTCCCAAGTAGACTCTTCAACCAACTGGTTTCTCCAGACTACTTTGACCATCGGTATCGTCTTGTTCCTCAAGACTTTCTCCCGATGATCCACGATCTCAACCGGTAGCTCAACGTAACTCAGATCCAGTTGCAAACCCTCTGGCACTTTGGGCAAATGGTGACTTGGATTTGGAGCGTAACCTCTCAGCATAGACACAAGGAAGATATTGTGCACATGAGACAACTCTTCCGGTAACTCTAACCGGTAAACAGTTTTTCCGATCCTCTTCAATATCTTATACGGGCCTTGAACCTTGGGGCTAACTTCCCACCTCTGCCAAAATGAATCACACCTTTACTAGGTGCTACCTTCAGATAGACAAAGTCACCTTCCTCAAACTCAAGGTCCCTCCTCCGGTTGTCTGCATAGCTCTTTTCAGAGGTCTGCTGTACGATTTCAAGCCCAAACATCTACCGCTCCCCAACTTCAAACCAGCAAACAGATGTTCTACACTTCCTGCCATACAGAGCTTCATACGGCTCCATCCCGATACTAGTCTGAAAGCTATTTTTGTAAGCAAACTCTACCAGAACTAGATGCCTTTCCCAACTGTCTCCAAAGTGTAGAACACAACACCGAAGTATATCCTGAAGAACCCATTTGACTCTCTCAGTCTGTCCATCAGTCTGAGGATGGAAGGTAGTGTTGAAATCCGTCTTAGTACCCAAAGCTGTTTGAAGACTCCTCCAGAAATACGAAGTAAACCGCACATCTCGATCAGACACAATGGTCAACGGAACACTATGAAGCCTAACGATCTCTCCAACATACAGCTCGGCCAACTTGTCCATAGTCGAAATGAGTTTCATAGCCAAGAAGTGAGCTGACTTGGTTAGTCGATCGACTATGACCCAAATCGCATCATTAACCTTTGAACTCTTGGGCAAACACGTGATGAAATCCATGCTGATGTTATTCCACTTCCACTCCGGAATAGGTAACGGTTGCAATAAACCTCCGGGCTTCTGATTCTCGGCTTTCACCTGTTGACAGATCTCACATTTCGCCACAAATTCAGCCACATCCCACTTCAAACCTAACCACCAGAAATGTTACTTGATGTCCTTATACATCTTGGTACTCCCAGGATGTACTGACAAAAGAGTAGCAAGTGCCTCCTGAAGAATACTCTCTCTCAATTTTGCTTGATCCGGAACACATAGCCTCTCTCCAAACCACACTACTTCATCCCTGAATTGAAACTCTGACAACCTGTCAGCACCAACCTGCTCCATCATCTTCTGAATCTCTGCATCTTCCTTCTGACTTGCTATAATCCTTTCATTCAGTGTAGGATGAAGCCTCAACAGAGCTAAAGATACTCCCAATCCTTGCACAACAACCTCAATACCAGCCCAATACAACTCCTCTGCAAGATGTCTGTGAGTTGTAATCTAACTAGCCAGATTGCTTTTACTGCTAAATGCATCAACAACAACATTAGCCTTCTCCGGGTGGTACTTAATCTCTGAACGAATGTCCTCAAGTACTTCCAACCATCTCCGTTGCCTCAGATTCAGGTCCTTCTGTTGATAGATGTACTTCAAGCTTTTATGGTCCGTGTACATGTTCATTTTCTCACAGTACACATAATGTCTCCATTGCTTTAAGGCAAAGATAATCGCAGTCAACTCTAGATCCTGAGTCGGATAATTCTTCTCATGCAGTCTTAGTTTCCTAGATTCATAAGCGATCACTTTTCCTTCTTGCATCAAGACACAACCAAGTCCACAATGTGAAGCATCGCTGTAAAGATCGTACTCAACACCTGCTCTAGGAAAAGCTAAAATGGAAGCAGTAGTTAGCTTCTCTTTCAACTCCTGAAAGCTTGCCTCGCACTGTTCAGTCCACTTGAAGTTGATATTCTTCTTGGTCAGACCAGTGAGCGGCACGGCTATCTGAGCATAGTCTTAGATAAACCTCCTATAGTATCCAGTTAGCCCAAGAAAGCTTCTGGTTTCCTTCACTGTAGTAGGCCTTTCCCAATCCTTCACCACCTCTATCTTCTGAGGATCAGTTGTCACTCCCTCCTTAGAAATGATGTGACCCAGGATTGCCACTTCAAATTTCCAGAAATCGCACTTGGACAACTTGGTATACAACTCATGCTCTTGAAGTTTTTTTAGAACCTCGGCCAGATGCTCAGTGTGTTCCTCCTCCAACTTGGAGTACATAAGAATATCGTCGAAAAACACCACGACGAAAGAATCAATAAATAGCCTCAGAACTCCGTTCATCATATCCATAAAGATTGCAGGTGCATTCGTCACTCCAAATGGCATAACTAAGAATTCGTAATGCCCATGTCGAGTTCTGAATGTAGTCTTATGCACATCTTCAGTCTTCACTCAAATCTAATGGTATTCCGAACGAAGATCTATTTTGAAGAAAACAGCTGCTCCTTTTAGACGATCGAACAGGTCATCAATTCGTTGAATATGATATTTATTCTGAATAGTGACCTTACTCAGCTCTCGATAATCGATTCACATCCTCATCGACCCATCCTTTTTCTTTACCAACAGCACCGGTACTCCCCAAGACGATGCACTCGGTTGAATAAAGCCTTTCTCCAACAGTTCTTCAATCTGTCGTTTGATCTCATCCTGCTCTACAGGCACCATCCTATACGGTGCCTTGAAAATGGGTACACTCCCTGGCTGAATAGTGATGCTGAACTCTATATCACGATGTGGGGATAATCCAGAAAAATCTTCCAAGAACACAGTCGGGTAATCCCGAACCACCGGAATCTGCTGCACCTCTGCAGGAACCTTCTTCTTGCTGATAGCTGCCACTAAACCTGAACATCTCTTCTTCCCTTGAAAAGTGACTACAGGATCTCCTTGAGCCTTCAATGTTACTTCTTTGGTCTTGCACTCAATGTTCGCACTGTACACCGACATCTAATCAATACCAATGATAATATCGACAGGACCTCTTGGAGCCTAGAACTCAGAATCTTGATCTGTAAGAAGTTACAGAAACTAGATTCATAGGGATACAATAATCATTTATAAAGTTCTAATCGGTTTAAACTATAACTATGTCAAAATCTCACTGTGAGTTAGCATAAGCAGTGGGGCAGAAGCACACAAATTGATATTTACGATCTTTTG
Organism: Hemerocallis citrina; assembly: GCA_017893485.1. NCBI lineage: Eukaryota > Viridiplantae > Streptophyta > Magnoliopsida > Asparagales > Asphodelaceae > Hemerocallis > Hemerocallis citrina. The sequence goes on along the minus strand of CM030360.1, from coordinate 192,464,403 downwards.
ATGGGCATCGAATTACAGAGGCAAATGAGTTGACTCGATTCAATATATCGACTGATTTAATCATGGGAAGACCACAAAGTATGAGCAATACGATGGTTCAAGTAACGAGTTTCAAAATACAATAATCAATTATAAATACTAATTACGGGAGGTCAAATAAATGTTTGTACAGAACAATAAAAATGTACAAGATAATTGCACGTGTTATGGGAAACGACGGGAAGAAGAATGAAGACACTATGCGCTACAACACACAGCAAGAAAACAGCAACAACAACAAGAACAGTAGCAACACAGCGAACGACGGCTGCAACACCTACAGAGGCAGTGGAAACACCAAGAGCAACGACGACGGAAAGAGACGGCGGCAACAAGCAAATTTCAGCAATTGCAATGAGAGCAACAGTGACAACAACAAGTACAATAGCAACACCAAGGGCAGTGACACAACACACGGCTGCAACAACGAGATGTAGCAATAGTGAGGAGGCATCGGGTTTGCTGGAGGTTGGTAGCTCGTGCAGGGGGTGGTCGGGATGCAGGCTACGAAGGTGGACAACAATGGGGTTATCGAGGGTGGCATGGAGGTGGTGCGCGGTAGGTCCAGGCGATGAGCGGGAACTTCGGTTGCATCAGCGTGGGGCGAATGGCGGGTGACGAAGGCAGGGTTCGGAAGAGAGAGCAATGGTGAGAGGCAGTCAGTGGCGACTACAGTGGTGGTGCTGGATGAGGCTGAGAAGCGGTGGGAAGACGGTGTTCAAGGGATGAAGGCAGGTAGCGAGAGGGAGGCTTGCAGTGGTGGCATCAGGGTGATGGGTTCGAGGTAAAAGGTGGTGTCAAGGCAGGGCAACAATGGAGGTGTTTGCTACGGTGGTTGGAGTGTAGTGCTGTATTACCCTAGATTTTCAAATAATATTTTTAAGATTAATAAATGAATTAAAATGATTTTTGGTGATTTAATAAATATTTTTCTGAAAATTTATCTTTTTACACGTGCAAAACACATGTAAATATTTTCTTGGGAAGTTCAGAGTCAAAAATTATTTTGGGAGAAACTCATTATTTATTATTAGATATTATTTTTGAATTTTCTGGATTTTTCTAATAATTATTTGACTTATTTGGAAATATTACAAAAAGAAGGACTTTTGTGCAAAATTACATCTTGAAGTAAAAACTCCAGATTTTCTGATTTTTGGGCTGGACATGATGCCTAGTCAACTCAGAGGTAAAGATTTTACTTTTTGTTTTAATAAATTTGGTTTATTTTGTAAGTTTTAATAAAGAAGGGTCTTTTTGCAAAAAAGCTACTTAGAGGCGCAAAAGTACAATTTCATTTTCTGGGTTTTCAAAACAGTGCCGGTTGGTTATTTTGTAGTTCTTGTTTTTAAATACCAATTAGGTTGGTTTTATTTAATTTCCAGGTATAAGGATGTATATATGTAAAGGTATATTTTAAATAATTATTTTACAAATCTATTCAAAAACCCTAGATACTCTAAATCCCGACCAATATAGGGTGAGGTGCAGCAGTCTTTTTGCTGCATAACACAAAGGGATTTCTTATTATTATTTTCTTGGAGTTTTAAAGAGAGGATCTTGGTTTTCTTGCGAAGAAGAGATTTTTCTTATTTCTTTATTATCTTCAGTTGATTCTTCATTAAGATAAGTGACATATTTATTTTCTTATTGTTCTAAGCATGTTGTATATGATGGTTTATCTATTAGAAAGCATGTTAGGTGATGGTATGAAGATATAATGAATTTTGATGAGTAGATGGATTAAAAAATTGGATCTTTGCATGGAACCTATGCTTTGATGACCAAAACCCTAATTTGATGACTTGTGATTGTTAAAGAACCTAATAGAAATCATGAGTAGGTTGTTTCTTTCAGATTATAACTGATTTGGTTGAGTATAATGAAGGATATGTTGTATAATGCACAATTTGATTAAAGATGATCTTTACTCTAGGAATATATATATATATATATATATATATATATATATATATATATATATATATATATATATATATATATATGATCTGTTATGAGGTTTGGATGAGTGGAATTCGATTATATGTAAGTAGTATCCACACATATTCACTAGTAAACAATTGTAATTAGTGAGGTATGCTTATAACAATGTGTAGAAGAGTTTTGAACTAAAAGAATCAAGTTTTGAGATGAAGTTGAGTTCGGGTCTGCTGTGTGGAGGTCGAACTTGCTTTGATGCATTTTTGTGAAACCTGGACTTAGATCAGAGTTTTTTGGCACTGAGGTCGTGTAATACCCCAGATTTGGCAGTGAACAGTCGACTGGTCGATGGTTCAGTCGACTGGTACTGCAAAGTTGAGACGGATTTGAGAAGATATTGAGAAATTTAGCCCCACATGGGATGTTTGATATGATAATTTGAGTATAAATACTATTAGCCAATGATTAAGAGTCACCTAATTGGTTAACCACCTTTTGAGAGGCAGCCTGTGGTGGGCAGTTGTACTACATAGTATCTAATTTGTCTTCTGAAAATATTAAAAATTGTCTGAGTATTGGGGCGGGGTGTTACAAATGGTATCAGAGCCGACTTTCGACACCGGGTGTAGTAGAGGTCAGTATGATCTGCGGTGCTGTGAGTCATTGATCTCCGGGGTTGGGTATATTCTGCGGTATTGAGAGTCATAGGTAGTGATTGATAGCCGGGTATCCGATCTGCGGTGTTGAGAGTGATTGATTTCCGGGATCGACTATACTACATCGGCTAGAAAGGGCGCTCCTACACTAGATGTGTGACCTGTACTCAGCGAGGACGCTAATTTTTTAAGGTGGGGTGTATGTAATACCCCAGATTTGGCAGCGAACAGTCGACTGGTCGATGGTTCAGTCAACTGGTACTGCATAGTTGAGACGGATTTGAGAAGATATTGAGAAATTTAGTCCCAAATGGGAAATTAAATATGATAATTTGAGTATAAATACTATTAGCCAATGATCAAGAGTCACCTAATTGGTTAACCACCTTTTGAGAGGCAGCCTGTGGTGGGCAGTTGTACTACATAGTATCTAATTTGTCTTCTGAAAATATTAAAAATTGTCTAAGTATTGGGGCGGGGCGTTACAGGTGGTTTGGAACAATAAACTACATGTATACAATGCATACTTAAAGTTTTACTAATGCTAATACACACTCATATACACATTCACCTTTATATATGTCGTTTCTGAAGATTTTGTGAATTTTGATGGTATTTCGATTGGATTTCAATTGTTTTGGATAGTTTTAAACATCTTACTACTCTTATTTGATGGAGTTTGAAGCTTAAACCGTTGCTTAAATCTGTATTTGAACATATATATGTATACAAGTTGCTGTTTTTGAAAAATTTTTGTGAAAAATCAATCTTTTGAGATCTTGATGTGCCCTTGGTTGTTTTATAAACTCAAATATGTTGTATAAGTAATTCTTTAGTATCTAAGGAAATTAGATTTTCATTTTACAAAATTTTATCGAGTATTATATCAAAACATGCACAAAAAACCCAACTGGCTGTATAGCAGGTTGCGGTCGACTGCCCGGTCGACCGCCATGATATTATTTTGCAAATTTCCCATTGTCAGTCGACTGCCTTTTTGTGCAGTCGACCAGTTGCTCTTTTGGGCTGTTTGATTGAATTTTCTTCGTTTCTTTTACACAATCATTTTCTCGATATTATTGGTTATTACTCTACTATTTTGGATGATGTTTTTACTACAACAGAGTATTATAATTTATTTATAATAGAGTTTAAATTGTATTCTTATAGCTTTATTTTGTGAACTATATGTGTTTTCAACGAATTGATGTTTTGGTGATATTCTTCGACTTCAAAAATAGGATTTTCTGCTGTAATGGATTTAATATTTTATTTGAATTTTGGAATTTTATAAGTACATCATATAGATTTGGATTTTTGTTGAGTTAAGGAGTTTCTTCATATAATCATTTTGATGATGGATTTGTGACTTCTATTGAAAGTTTTGGTATTAATGGTTGAGTTGTGAGTCTTTAGAAATTTAGTGGGACCCTAACTACCGATAGTTGTGATTTTTGTTGTTTGGTCAGTTGTGGCCTTATTGTTGATCAGTTGAGTTCATTCCGGTAGGGTAGACCAATTCTAGGAGATTCATAATTAATTAATTAACTTAACATGATAAGGACATGAACTAGATGGTGATATGATGAAATGAGTGCAAACATGAGTTATGGACTCCAGGGTGATCCAAGGAGTGATATATTCCCCAGTATTCCGGGATGATGGACGTATAGGCCACAGAGTGATCTGCGGAGTGGGATTAATCTCCAGTATTCTGAGGACGAGAGCGATGCTCATGGGATATTTGCGCAATGAGGGTTCCAGGATGACCTGCGGAGTGGGGCAATCTCCAGTTTTCCGGGATGATGGACGTATGGGCAACAAAATAATTTGCAGAGTGGGATTGGCCTCCAGTATTCCAAGGGTGAGAACTAATACTTGCATAATGTCTAAATCTCATAGTAGTCATCGTAGTAGGATTAGTTGCATAGCGGGGGATTTAACCCTATCAAGTGGAGAACATTAAGGGTTTGCACCGGACCTATGTAGAGTGGGATGTATAGAATCCGACAAGTATGCATTAGAGAGTCAGCATATAGCATTGATATTTTTTGACTTGTTTTCATGCATGTTGTTTCCTGTTTTTCTACACTTGACACATAGTCTAGTTTTACTTGATGTTTTCATATTTTATTTATTGTTATTTCTTATTTTATTTATTCTTGCTGTTGATACATGCTGTTTATGACTCTATGCCTTATGTTTAATTTATATTGCATTTATTTTTATGTCACTCATACCGTTATGGCCGATCCCTGTAGTTTTGAGGGTTAGGGTTATCTCTAGCCTTATGTTTTACAGATAGGTACCTATAGCTTTGGATTTGGATGCATGAGATAGATTGATGTTATGGCTTATGTAAATTGTAAAATAATGTGTTGTAAAAGAAAGTATTTGTAATTCAAGGTGTTTTTTTCCGCTGTGGTTTGTAAAGAATTAATGTAATAAAAGTTGAAAAATTTTATATGTACTTTTGACTATATTTACTATTACAATTGAGGTCGATGCTGGAAATTATGTCACGTATTTCTAAGATATCATATTAGAAATTAGGTGCGCTACAGAGATTGGTATCAGAGCATGCTTCAATAGTAATGATAAACATGGTATAAAAATAAACCTAGGTGTAGACACTAGAGCGTGAGTACCTAGGTGTGGACATTAGAGTGTGAGTATCACATAGAATTAGAACATGATGTTTTGATTTGGGATATGGTTGAGGTTTTTCCATGAGGTATTGATGTGAATATGAATTGTGTTGTGATGCTCTAACTTTACCATCATTTTGCAGTATTCACTAATGGCAGGATCCAAGACCAGAAATGGTAATGGTGATGGGGCTGGACTTGATCTTGAAACTAAGATTGCCAGGGTGTATCAGACCTTGAATGCATTCATGGCAGCTAATATTGCACAGAATCAGATTCAGAATCAGGGGGCTGGACTAGTGTTTGTTAAATCTGATCCTATCAAGCATGTTGAGTCCTTCAAGCGGATGAAGCCGCCAGTTTTTGAGGTGCAGTCTGATCCAAATGAGGCTGATGATTGGGTTAGATAGATGGAGATGGTCTTCGAAGTCTTGGAAACCCCAGCAGTCAATAAGGTGAAATTGTCTACTATGCAGTTAGAGAAGGATGCTAGCGTCTGGTGGCAGTCAGTGAAGAGGACCTTGGGAGATCAACAAGTGACTTGGGAAGCTTTTATGGATGAATTCAGGGATCGTTTCTTTCCTCTGGATATTTACTTGAAGAAGGCAACAAAATTCTTGAATCTACAGCAAAGCAACATGACAGTGCGTGAATATGAGACTAAGATCGCTCAGCTGTCAAGGTACGCACCGAAGTTGATTATTGATGAAGCGAAGAAGGCCAAGAAATTTGAGCAGGGCTTGAGGCCGAATTTGAGGTTGAGGATGATTACTTTGGACATATGGAGGTTTAAGACGCTGGTCAGGAGAGCAGCTATGACAGAAGAGGATATAGATCAGTTCCAGAAGAAGCAAGATACCTGAAACAAAAATAAGAGGCCAGCATCTAGTTAGAGTGGGAAGAAGTTCCTAGTGCAGCAGGGCAAGTTCAGTAAGCCAGAGCAGAGGGCACCTGCAACTCAGGAGGTGACTTGTTACTACTGTATGGAGGCGGGTCACTTCAGTAATACCCTGCAAAATAGCATATGGCTATTTTGCATTGTAATTTGTGCACAATTAAGAATTGCACGCGATTATGTATTTTGTACTGTTCGTATTATTAAAGTATCGAGTTGTGGTTTATTTGAAATATTTTGGAGATCTGGGGGCCTATTTGCAAATATCCCTTTATAAATATATATTTATATTATAATTTTTTTTATATAAACCCCCTCCCCCACCTTTTCCTCCTTCCTCCCTTCTTTCTCTTTCATGTTTTTCTTCCCGATCACCCAGAGCACCGAAACCCATTTCGGCCCTACCCTCCCCCGCCCTAATCCACTTCATTTCTTCTCCTTTTTTAAATTAACTTGACAGGATGGCTAATTGGAGGGTGCTCTAGCTCGTGGTAGCGTCGGTTTTTGGAGAGGGCTTCAGGAAGGTATACCATATTTTATTTTATTGTATAAAATTAAGTGTGGTTAATTTCTATTGAGTATGAGTATTATGGTAGGAAGATTAAGAGATGTTGGGAATGGTAGAGGCGAGAAATTAGCAGATTATTAGAGAGTTTGCAAGTTGTTAATAAATTAGGGTTTTGGGTTTGTAAAAGAAAATTAAATATGTAAGAATTAGTTCTCGTATGGTAGTAGAAATTTTAGTTGAGCTACTAGAATAATTTGGGAGTGACTTTAGTAATTGCATGGGGATAAAAATTTCGTAGGAATTTGAATATTACGTGCATCGCACGTGTGTATCTCAGACGTTCAATAAAACACCTGTGTGATATTTGGATTAGTGTTATTAGCTCCCGTGATTGGTTTAGATGATTTGAGCCTTAATTGCTTTGAAGTTTGATAATAGGATATATTAGCGACTTTGGATGCAGGGTGGCGTGGTGGCACTTTGAGTCTTCGCGGGATATTTGGTGAGTATGATCTCTTTTATTTTATGTATATGGTGTGTTATGAAAATTTGAAATTATGATTTGCTGTGTATTTTCGATTTTGTATCTCAATGTAGTCTGGCTATTTTAAGCTAAAAATTTTTGTGGACACTCTTGTATATGTCCACAACTATAGTCGAAAGTTTCATAATTTTTTGAGGTCGTTTGGTACCTCAAAAAAATTTGTGGAGTGCAGCTGGTCTGAAAGGGCAGAGCTGAAGTTGATTGCTTTTGGACTGAAGTTCAAAAGGTCATAACCAGTTGTGTATGTATGATCTTGCTATGAAATTTTGGGAGTAGCTTTGGTATGAGTCTATTTGATGATTCTCAAGTTTTATAATTTTTCAAAATCGTTTGATGAGGTTTCAACAATAAGCCGTATACAGTAGTGAAAACCTTGTTGAAAGAGTGGCTAAAATTGTGTGCAATGTTTGAAGAGTCGTAGCTCATTGTGTGAGATGAATCTAAATGTAAATTTTGGACATAATGAAATGGTATTTGTGTAGATTAAGAATCTCAAATTTTATGACATTGGACTCAATGTTGATTTATTATTGACTTTCAAAGTGGGCTATGTTCAGCCTAGTACAAGTTGACTAGTTTGTGTAGATGAGAAATTTGGGAAATTGACCAACTAGAGAGACGTAGTAGGGAGTCATAGCTTTCTAACCCATCTGAAATTTTGTAATTCCAGTTTATAGGTTGAGAATTATGATTTTCCAAAGATGGAACGGATCCAGTCTTAGTTAAGGTATTATTGGCTGTAAACCAGTTTCTCCCTGTTTGTACACCTGATGGAACTTACTGTTTTCAAAAACACAATGATAGAATCTAAAAGAGGTGTTCAACGAGGAAGTTGAAGTAGACACTCCCACCTTTCCATAAGACCCAGAATCGAGTAATTCCGATGAGTGAGCACCTTTTATGATATCGGAAAGGTGCAGCGAGTGCGAGAAGGAACATACTGCTGAGAGTATATGAGGATTATTGGGTGTCAAGATGATTGAATTTGGAAAAATGGTCAACTGGAGAGTTATAGACTAGGATCTTATCTTTCCAGAATGGGGGATATGAAGCAATTCTGATTTTTGTGCTAGAAGTTATGGTCGTTGCAAGCTTGGCAACATGTTGTTTAGTTTTGACTTCAAGCTTAAGTTAGCTTGGGGACTTGAGTTCTTTAAAGAATTTGAGGGAATCGTCCACTGGAAAATTGCAGTGGATCTCCCTACCCTTTTAGAAAGTCTGATTGTGTTGAATTTTCGATGAGCGTAGCTGGAGTTACAACTACTGCTATTTCTTAAACTTTTTCATCAGGCATTTGATGAGGAACCCTCTGCATACCGCAGTGTGGTGATCATGAGTTATCGAATTTTTAATGATGTTTTAGTATTTCATTTGGAACTTAGACAAGTTCCTGTGCTTAGTACTCATGGTGGACATGAGTGAGTTGGATATAGCTCTGATCAGTTTGTGTTTGGTGTCTCGATGCCTGAGTCTGTCAATGGTCGAGAATTACTGGTTATGTGTGTGCTTACCTTCATTTGAATTATATTAGATCCTTGGGGCACCGTTGGACCACTCGCTGAGGGTCACGGGCCGGGATTATTTGGTCATTGACTTGTGAAGGTATGGGGAATCAGTATATGTGATTCCGGTGATGATTATTATTTTGACAGACCAGACAGGCTTGACATTGTTGATCGACACCGAGTGTGATCTAGGTAACAACATATTTTTAGTAAACTGCATTGATTAGGTTTTCTTCTATTGTTTCGCTTGAAGACCGAATTAGTGTTAGGGGTGATTCTCCATAATCCAACTTGTTCTGAGAGTTAGCACTAGGTGGTAATACTATGGGGTTGTCTCTTCCTGTCATTAGGGATACGTACTGCGGTGCATATCTTACACTGTTGATTCCTGAAGTACCATGGTAAGAACGGGATGTCGATTTCCTGGCGGATAGGGGGTTTTAGACCTTCGAGGCAGTCATGTTCTATGTTGGTGGATCATAAAGGATCTTCTGCACAATGGATATGCTGCGGGTATATCTGTAAGTTCATCATAGCTTTCGAGGAGGGTCTGTTGCAACGATTGTTGGTGACAACGGGGTCGCGCCCCAAATTATTTCTGTTATTTATACCTCCTCAACCATGTCATACTATCAGGAACAGGAAGTAGACCGAATTAGAATGCATTGCATAGCGAGGGTTCAAATCTCTGAACTGGAGAAACGGCTTGATCTAGGGTACATGTAGTATGGGATGCATGTGTGTCCAGAGTCTTGCTAACATTAGATTAAGTACATCTATTCTGTACTTTGTGTTTTGTATTAGACTTCAAGTCATGGCCTACACGAACACTAGGAAATCAGAATACACGTTTCTTTTCCATTCAAGATGAATTGTGAGTGTGATAGTTGATGTGTATAATAAGTGTGAAAGTGATGTATTGCGAGACGTGATGATATATGTTGTAAGAAATGCAAATGAATGATAAATGAGGTGCAGTTTATGTGAAAGTATAGTTATTTGTGAATGCAAAGCTTTATGGGAAAGTAAGTTATAGAATTATTTGTATAAGGCATAAAGTGATGGGCCTTAAGAGACTAATTTGTGAATGATTTCCAAACTAAAAATAAGTATGTTGTGAGCGGGTATGAGTATACATATAGGTGATGACTCAGAGAGTATTTGATGTGAAATCTCATTTATGATGTTTACACATTCAGATTTCAAGTAAAACTTGATTATCTTGGTATTCGTAAGTTCGTTCTGTTTTACTTATGAAGTTTAATTTATTTGCTTAATTAGTAGATTATACTCACACCAGAAATGGCTAACCCCTTAGTATTTGGGAGGTTAGGGAGTCCCTGGACTACCTAGATCCCCTACTATTACAGGTCCTCCGCAGTGCAGAGGTGAGGTGTAGATTCATGATTCTGTGGAGTGGAGCTTTTATTTTAAAATTGTTGTTTAAGTTTAATTATGTGAATAGTGAAATTTATGATTTAAATTGTATTTTAGATGTATAAGTATGTGGATGATGATGATGAGTAATAGTGTGGAGTGGCATGATATGTTTTGACCCGTACCCATCTCGTTGTGGAGTACCGAGCCCTGTGGTATGTTTTATAAGGTACTTTCTAAAAACTTTACTATATTTTCAAAGGAATTTATGGTTTTTAATTGATAATTGATATCCTATTATGAGTTTGGCCCCCAGAGCATGATATTTATGTTTCCTGTGTGATTCTGCTTATTTTGGCCTGGGGAGCCCATGATATTATTGCATGTGATGTGAGCTACAGAATTTAGAGCAGAATTCCGTAAGCTTTTTGTGTTTCGGGGCAGAAATTTCATGGGAAACTCTGCCAAAATTTTCTTTGAATATAACTATCTTAGTTTATGTTTAAAGTTATATAGAAATTGAAAGAATTGAATTTTGAAGTCAAAAGAAAAGGGGGGAGGCATTACAGTTTGATATGACAGATTGATATTTGTAATTTTTGATGTAATAACTTTTATGGTAATAAAAGTGTTTAAATTTCCATATTATTTACTATGTTGAGATGCATTTGAAGGCAAAGATTCTGGTTGTGTCACGGATGTCCGATAACGGGGATCCGGGGCGTTACAGCATATCCTAAGTTGGCGAAGCAGGCTTGTTTTCAGTGTGGGCAATTGGGGCATTCTAAGCCTTTCTGTCCACAGTTAAAAAAGGGTGGTTCAGGCGGAGGCAAATTTCAGAGGCAAAGACGAGTGTTCGCATTGACTGAGGAGGATGCGGGTAACTCAGAGGATGTGATCAAGGGTATGCAACAATTTTGAATTTTTTTATTCACCGTATTAAGTAAAACTTTGTTTGAGAATAAATTGGAGATTTGAGTATCATTCATCATGTAACATGATTTGTTTTGGTTAATGGAATAAAAGCAAAAGTTTTATTTGATACTGGCTCTTCGCATACAAGAGAAGGCAACAACAACTAGAAGAAAGCGAAGAATAGGAGAAGGCGATGACAACAAGAGAGGCCAACAACAGCTACAAGAAAGGCAGTTGGAGGAGTTGTGGTCGACTATCCTAGGGTGTGGTCAACCGACCACCAGACCGCAACTAGGCGGCTAGGCATTCTTCGAGTATACAGGGTTCAACAGATAGCGGGATGGTCGACTGTGCAGTCGACCGGTCATGATTCGAGGTGTTGGCTTGACACGTTACAATCGACCTTCCCAATGTGCAGTCGATCGACTTCAGCGTTGTAGGTTTTTTGGGCTTTCAGGTTTTGGATCCAATAAGCTGTCTTTGTGTTTATCTTTTAGGGTTTACTTGAGGCTCTATAAGTGGCTGTAGATTGTAGGGTTTGTAAAACTGATTAGAGAGAATTGGTGTGTCGTTATCATTGTTCAACTTCAAGAGGGGATTGTGTCGAGTGTTTCAAAGGTGAGGGAGAGAGATTGAGAGTTGTAATCTCTTTGTGATCTTTATATTTCTTGAGGAATGAGAAGTATTAGTTATCTCTGCATATTATTGTGTTCTTATGAGATCTTGAGATTATTGTGGCGGCTTGTTCTTGGTTCATCTAGTTATTGGAAAGTTTCTATTGCCTGTGGTGTGTGAGTTCCGCTATTAGTTGTGGTAGATTCTGCAACACAATGATCATTAGATCTGGCATTTTTAAAAAAAAAGTTCTTTATCAATTACCTTAGTAACTTTATTTGAAAAATAATAAATATACTACTTTTTGTTTACTACTTTGCTATTACTAGACTTATGGACATGGAGCCCATGTGAACAACTTTTGAAGCAATAGTTTGTGAGCTTCATCTCTATTAGTGTAGTGGCAACAAAGAAGTGGAAAAAAAAAAACAAGTACAATTAGCAATGCCCTCTATCATATTTTGCTCTTGTTTTACACTGTAATGTGATGACAAGCAAAATAATTAGGTGGAATATTTATATATGGAGGAGAGGGCTGACTTGTCGCTAATGGCAGCCCTACTCCTCCCCACCCTACTTTCTTTGGGAAAGGAGAGGAGAGATGTTTGGCTTCCATTACTAACCATAGCTAGTTGGAAACATATCTAGCTAACGATCGACGTGTCTAGTTGGTAGGCAATGGATCTGGTCTAAGGATTGATGGAATTGGTTGGTGGCCAATGGATAAGACCTTAGACCAACAGATCTGGTTGTTAGGCAACAAAACTGGTTGGTGGGTGAATGATGGCTGGAGATCGATAGATCTAGTTAGTGGGCATCGAATATGGACAAGGGTCAACGGATCTGGTCGGTGGGCATCAAATTTGACTGGGTTTCGATGAATCGAGGTTGTTTCTAGATGGGTTTTGGTGGATCTATACATGATTGATGGAATTTTGGTCATGCTTTCTAGATCAAGGGTGTTGCTCGCATGTTTGGGATGGGTTCCGACGATACTCTCCTCCCTCTTCTTCTTATTTTTCGGCACATCCAAATCTTGGAAGTCATTAAGACGAGTTTTCCTGGTGAGCTTAAATTTCATATGCAAATGAGCAATGAGAGTGATTCAAGATGCAAATCAGATTGCCATCGAGTATAATTATTGGTTGGTCGATGTTGGTGCAACCAAATGGGCCAGGAACTAAATTTAGTCAAATAGATCGGTGTTGGTGCAACCAAGTAGGGCATATGCATTAACTCGGGTTATTTGAACGATATTGGTGCAAGCAAGGAGGCTAGGACACTAAGTTGGGTTAATTTTGGTGTAGCCATGGTCGCTAGGGCATCATATCTGTAATACCCCGCAAAATAGCATATAACTATTTTTGCATAGTAATCCGTGCACAATTGAGTATTGCACACGATTACATATTTTTTCAATAACTCAGTTTTTAATTGAGAAATTTCAGATATATAAGCTACTCTGAACCCGATAAGATAAACTCGGGATATCTTCTTAATTTAACTGTGGATCTGTCCCGATTGTTTTGCCAAAACAATTTTCGGGAGAAAATAATAATTTCTATAAAACATATATTTTTATAAACTAAATTAGTGCTTGAATTAATTATGGATTGTATTTTTGCACAAGAGTTAGGGTATGGTGACCTAGGGTTAGGAACCCTAGCATCATGATGATCATGACTTGAATCTTGATGAAGATCCAATGGCGGAAACAATTCACCATGTGTTGACTTCATGAAGTTTCCAAGAAGCTCCATGAATCTTCTAGATTGTATGTGTTGGCAACATCTCCTCCATCCATTCACACTCACTTCACTCCACTCCAATCTCCACCCTCCATCCCCATCCAAATTGGCCGGCCCATTCCCCAAAAACCCTAACTCTCCATCTCCTATAAAACACCCCACTCCATTCTTTTCTCATCTTTCCTTCTTCTTATTTTATTTTGCTTCAAAAAAAAGAGAGAAAGAGAAGGAGAAGAAAGGTGAATTATTTTGGAAGGAAGTCATAGTAGAGAAGAGTAGTAGGAGATTTGAGGAATCCAAGTTCTTCAAGAGCAAGGAGCAAGGAAAGGGAAGTAAGTAAAGCTACCAGGAGTATTCTTGCAATTTAAAGAAGTGGGTGATTCTCTAAAACTCTAAAGATTAGTTTATTTTTTTTGATGTGTATGTGATTTTTAGCATGTGGTAGTAGTCAAGGAAATTTTGATTTTTCATGTAAAAAATTAACATGCTAAGAAAAAGATATTTGTATGGTAAGAACAATTCTTTTCATGAGCTTTTGATTAAAGAAGCATGCTTGTGAGGTGTAGTTTGGGAATTTCTAGCTCATAAATGATTGGGAATTTTGGACTCAAATTTTGGAGATTTGTTATTCCATGTATCTAGAACTCCCATGAATTTTTTCATAACATTTTGAAGCTATTTAGTAGCCCAAACACTTAGTCCAATTTCGGACAGAGAGCAGCTGAAAAAGCTGCTGGCTGTGTGAGACTTGTTATGACTTTCCGAAATCATAACTCAATATTGGTTAGGTATTTTAAGCTGAAATTTTTTTTGAATACTTTTGTATGTGTCTAAAACCATATTCTCAAATTTCATGAGCTTTGGACTTAGGGTTGATTTTTTGTTGAATTTTAAAGTAAATCAGGTTCGGCTTAGTTCAGATCAACTAGTCTACGAAGATGGGTAATTCTAAAATTATGGGTTAAGAATTTGAAAGATTGATCAACTAGAGATTTGTAGTGGGGAGTCATAGCTTTTCAAAATATCTGGAGGTATATAATTCCAGTTTGTAGGTTGAAAGTTATGATTTTTCGAAGACTGGGGTAGATCCAGTCTTAGTTGAGACAGTGTTGGCTAAATAAATAAATTCTTCTCTGTTTTTGCACCTGATGGAATTTTATGTTTTTGAGGACTTTAGTGATGGAATCTGAGGATGTGTTCTACTAGGAAGTTGTAGTAGACACTCTCACCTTTTCATAGAATCCAGAATCGAGTGATTCCGATGAGTGAGAAAACTTTTATGCTATTGGTGAAGTGCAGCAAGTGCATGAAGGAATGAACAGCTAAGAGTATATGAGGTTTTTATTGTATCAAGACGACTGAATTTGAGGGAATGATTAATTAGAAAGTTATAGCCTAGGGTTTTAGCTTTCCAGAATGGGTGGTATCAAGTAATTCCGAATTATATCTTGGAAGATATGGGTGTTGCAAGTTCGGCAACCTGTTGCCTTGATCGACTTCAAGCATTGTTAACGCAAGGAACTTGAGTTCTGTAAGGAATTCGAGGATATTTTCTACTAAGGGATTACAATAGAGTCTCATACCCTTCTAGAAAACCATTTTTTTTTGGATTTCAATGAGTGCAGCTTGAGTCGCCACAACGGCTTATGATTGGAAGATTGATAAGGAATTTCTCTGCATGACGCAGTATGGTGACCTTGAGCTATTGAATTTAAGATGTTTTAAGTACTTCATGGAATTTAGACAAGTTTCATGTGCTTAGTACTCATGGTGGACATGAGTGAGTTGGGAGATAGCTATGGTCAATTTATGATTGGTGTCTTGATGGCTGGGTCTGTCAATGGTCAGAAATTGGTGATTATGTGTGTGCTTACCTTCATTCAAATTATATTGTATCATTTGGTGCCGTTGGACTACTTGCTGAGGGTCATAGGCCGGGGTTATTGGTCGATGATCTGTGAAGGTATTGGAAATCGGTGGAAGTGATTCCCGTGATAAATTGTTATTTTGACAGACCAGTCAGGCTCGACATTGTTTGATCGACACCGTGTATGATTTGAGTAATAACATGTTTTTCAGTACTGTAATGATTAGGTTTTCTTTATTGTTCGCTTGAAGACCAATTTGGTGTTACGGGTGATTCCTTATAATCTGACTCGTTCTAAGAGTAGCACTAGGTGGTGTTAACCAGGGTTGTCTCTTCCTGTCATTAGAGATACGTGCTGCTGTGCGTATCTCGCACTGTTGATTCCTGAAGTGTCGTGGTAAGAACGGGAGCTTCCTGTCGGATAGGAGGTTTTTAGACCTTCGAGGCCATCATGTTCTTATGTTGTGTAGACACGAACAGACCATGGGGCTACTGTCTTATGGATCTTCGGTACCATAGATATGCAGTTGTATATCTGTAAGTTCATCACAGGCATTTGGTATGATTTGATTTGGGGCAGTAGTGGCAACAAGACACCACTGTATTGGTATTTAGCAGTAATAACTGCAGGATTCACTAGCCACCATTATATCTATCAGGAACAGGAAGAGTACAATAGTAGATTGCATTGCATGGCGAGGGTTCGAATCCCTCAAATTGGGGGAATGGCTTGATCTGGAGCATATGTAGTATGGGATGTAAGTGTATCCAGAGTCTTTCTGACATTAGATTAAGTGCATCCATATCTATACACTCTATTATGCATTAGACTACAGGACGTTGTACACAAACACTAGGAGATTAGGATGCACGTTTCTTTTTTCATTCAAGATGGTTTGTAGGTGTGCAAGTTGGAGATCGCTATTTTCTTATTAGTAATGCGTCAGTAGAAATACTGACGTGCCCACTCATTTTAGGTACTGGATGCCGGGTCGCGAGTGCAGGAGAGCCACGACCAGTTGGGTATCCAAGTGGAGTGGCAGTGAACATGCCATCCATTCGAGCGGGTGCAGAATTATCAGAGTCGCGCAACGGCCATTCGAGCGGGTGCAGAATTATAAGAGTCGCGCAGCGGAAGGCTCTAGCCGAGGGCCAAGCCCAGGGAAGCAGATCGACCATTCAGCGGAAGATTGGCAGTAACCAGTCGATTACCAATCCGAATGACATCTGTTAGCTTCACGGGAAAAGTCTGGATATTTTTGTAAACAGTTATAATGGGTTTACGTAAGTTGTATTCCTTGTTCAATAACAAGAGTATTCTAATCAATGATGTAATAACCCTGATGGCAATAAAAGTTTTTTAATTTCCATATTATTTACTGTGTTGAGATTCTTTTGAAAGAAAAGATTCTGGTTGTGTCACGGATATCTAGTAACGGGGATTCAGGGCGTTACAATATCCGATTAAATACGTCGATGTTGGTGAAGCCAATGAGGAATTAGACACTAAACCGAAGCAATTTGGTCTATGTTAGTGTAACCAAGGAGGAATAGGGCACTATGTCAGCTAAAGTGTGGCAAGGCATTAGTGGAACTTGGTTAGTTCTTTGAATCATTGTGTATGGAATTGTTTGTATATGATCAAAGGGGGATTTTATTTTCATGCTTTTGAGGGGCCTAACTTGTGAGATTGTACCAATCTTGTTTGTTTTCTTTTATTGTGACTGTTTCGTTAACTACTTATTAATGGAATGACGAGTGGTTTTTCACCTCACGGTTCTTTCTAAAAAGTTAAGAGTGCGTTTGTTTCACTTTTTTTTTTTTTTCTGAAAACGCTATCCTGATTTGGCGTTTGTTTTGAGTGTTTTTTCCAAACACTATTCAGAATATTGATACCCCTCTTTTTCGAAAACCACTCCACCCCTCACTCACGAGCCCGTTGTCTTCTTCCTCCCCCCCTCTTTTCGAAAGAAAACTCCACCGAGTCTCTTCTCACATCACTCACGAGCTCTATTCGTTGTCTTCTTCCTCCGGATTTCCCATTCCAGATCTGGTCTCCCTCACTATCGGCGACACCCCCTTCACTCTCTTCTCGCCCGTCTCTCCCTTGAGGAAGCTAACCCTACTCCTTTTTCCCCGTACGGCAACTTCTTCCTCCCTTCTTTTTCAGAACAGATCTGATCTCCCCCCCCCCAAATCAACATTTTTGGAACGATTCTACTGTGAAATCGAACCCAAACGTCTGATTCTCTCTCGCTGGCGACTTCAATACCACTCTCTTTTTCTGTCGATTCGGTGAGGGGTTGAGGGGTTTCGGTTGAGGGTTTAATGGTTTGCACTACCCGTGCTGCATATAGGAGAAGAGCTAGGGAACGACGGGCAAATCGAATCAAAAAGCTGCTCAAGGTCGAATCCTTTGCTGACAATTTCTTCCTTGTTCAATTCCAATCGAAGGTATGATTCGTGGGGCACTTTATTTGGTTGTTTTTCTGTACGAATTTTTGCAAATTTTTAGTACGCTTTTGGACCAAAATTTTTTGGCTGATATGCGGTCCAGACTGCATCTTTTGACAAATTCGCTGTTGCCAATTTTTTGTTTAACCTGTGGCTCCTTGCACTGGCGGTTATCCGATCACTAGGACTAATTGATGGAATTTGGCATTTTTTTTTATTTTTATCGGTATTTCTTCAATATAGATGAGTAATATGGGTAGGGGGAAGGAGAAGGCAGTGGAGGAGGATTATGGGAAGTGGCCTCCCCATATTGTGCATTGTTTTGTCAACCTTATGGATGCTGCAGTTGACAGTGATTGCCTAAAAAGCAACACATTCGATGCAAAAACTTGGAGTAATTTTGCTCTACAAATGCAAGTCGTGTGTGGCCGTTCATTCATGGTAGCACAAGTGAAGTCAAAATATCAGAGACTTAAATCAGACTGGAAGGTGTTTTCTGATATGAAGAAACAGAGCGGTTTTGGTTGGGATGAAGTTAACGAAACCGTTATTTGCGAGAAACCATTTTGGGAACAATATGTTAAGGTTAATATATATAATCTCAAAGTTTGATTTTTGTTTGTGAATCCTTTTTATTATACTTCATCTTGACTCTAATACTTGCATAGTAACAACAAATTCTATGATTAGATGCATCCTGCCGCCAAAAGATTTGAACATAAGGGGTTGACAGATTTTGATGCTTTGACCAAAATAATGGAAGAGTCTACTGCCCAGGGCAATGTGACAAGGTCTTCCACCCAAAGGGTGTTGGATGATGATGAGGAGCGGAGGATGAATTATGAGTTTGGCCACCCTCATCAGTCAAACGTACATGTACTTGAGGATGATGATGATGTACCAATAGGTTCAGGGTCGGGCTCTCGTAAGAGAAAATCCTGTACCTCAAGTGGCCGGGGATCAGCCATGTCAGTTGTGAAAGATTATATTAGCTCCTGTATGGAAACTGAGGAGGTAAAAAGAAACAGGCTGAAGAAAAAAATAGAGGTGGAAAGTAATGTCTCGGCTGACCCTGCTTTGGCCGAGTTGGATCAATGCCAAGATAAAATCTTGGCGATGACATGGATTGATCCCGACGAAGCTGTGAGAGCAATAGCCCACCTAGTAGGAAATCCTCGTGCTTGTCATAGTTTCCTCCGTCTGACCCCAACACATCAGGAGGCTTGGGTCAGGATGTATGGTAGGCAGTAGCCATCCCATTCGGTTGAATGGGATGAAGAAGTCATAATGTGTACTATTTTTTTACTATTATTTGCGTATTTGCGTGAGATATAATGTAATATGACGGTTTGATGGTGTAACATTGCGGTAATTATTTCATTCACATTGAGTTTTATTTTTTTACCAAAAGCGATTTGCTATTAGTAGTGAACTTTTTTACTTTCTCCATTTGATTTCTATCTTTTTGTCATAGTGAGTTACTATTGCAAGTGCAACCTCGGTTATGGACACTTCTTCATCCAGTAGTGACGATGTTGATCAGCTGATGAACATAATCTTCCTAGCTGAATTATGTGAAGAACTTGACAATGAAGAAAGTACAACGTCCTCTCAAAAACAAACAGGACGTGAATATCTGAATGAAATGTTAGAGGGTTCCCAGTCCATGTTTCATGGAATATTCCGTATGAACCAAGATTGTTTCATGGCCTTGTGTGCTTTTTTGAAAAATGGGAACTATCTTGACGAAACAGAACAGTCTTCAAGACGCAGGTGCGTGTCTTTCGAGGAAAGTGTGGCAATTTTCCTGTATATTGTCGGTCACAGTTCAAGAATGCGACTAGTCGCTAATACGTTTAACCACTCACTCCAAACAATTGAAAAGCATTTTACACTAGTATTGAAAGGTTTGGTAAGAGCGGCAACAAGACTTATCACCCCCCCCCCCCCCCCGACACTACACAAGTACCTCAAAGGATTCTCAATAATCCAGACTTTTATCCGTGGTTTAAGGTATTCTTTTACCTTCACCCGTCATGCACTATTAAAGTTTTTTCAACGTTTGCACGTAATATTTATTATTCGAATTCATTAATGTAGGGAGCTATTGGTGCTGCTGATGGCACATTAATCAAAGCTACTGTACCTGCTGTTCGCAGCAATGCTTGTCGCTCTCGAAAGGGTTTTATTAGCCAAAATGTTCTGGCAGCATGTGATTTTAACATGTTGTTCACATTTGTTTACGCGGGATGGGAAGGCAGTGCTAACAATTCCCGTGTGATACAGAGTGCATTAGCACAAAGGCTGTTGGAAATCCCACCAAACGATAAATATTACCTAGTAGATTGTGGTTACACAAATATGCCTGGTTTTTTAGCGCCATACCGTGGTGAGCCATACCACTTACAGGACTTTCAAGGGGCCAACCATGCACCAACTCAACCAAGGCAACTTTTTAATAAACAACATGCTAGGCTACGAAATGTGATTGAGAGAACGTTTGGTGTATTCAAGAAGAGGTTTGTCATCTTTGAGAACATGCCAAACTACCTGTTTACAAGGCAAGTTATGATGTTCACAGCCTGTTGTGCACTCCACAATTTTATATGTATGCACTCACAAAACGATGCATTTTTGGAGGTACTCGATGATGAACAATTAGTACATCACCCACACACTGAAGATATCGCCTCCACATCTCAGGGGTTGGATTTATCATCTTCCCAACTGAATCGTATGAATAGGAAAAGAGATGATATTGCCATGGCAATGCGGAATGCAACACACTAATGTAATTTGAATGTAAACATTTTCATTGCATCCTTTTTTCGAACTGTTTCGAAAGTAATGTTTTCTGCAAGGTGTGTGATTTCATCTTGACAATTTATGGATGAACAGGTACTGCACGCGGAATCAATTTTGTGCACATGATTGGTCAGAAAAATGGATGGAATTGTCGGTAGCAGTATGCGATTTGAAATACACTTTTTTGAAAACTAACAAAGTTGATGTCGTAATAGGCAATGATGATAGGTTTTCATTCAATGTGGAATGTGTCCCTCCCCTACCCCACTGCCACTTTCTGCTTGGTTGTATCGACAAGCAACGGATATTGAAATTGGGGTATATGATTGAACAACCACTGAAATGATGAATAATACCCTTTAAACTGATCTGTGGTTGATGTTTGGAATGAAAGGTTAAGTAAAAATGAATCCATTATGGTAAACAATGATGATGAATTCAGTTATTGTCAACGACAATGTGGGAAGGGGATGGGGGGGGGGTGAACATTGTACTTAGTGGCAATAGGCGTGGCATTGTAACAAATGCAGCCCTAGTGTGGAATTTTTATCATTGATTTGAACAATCTGAGCCTACGACAAATATGATTTTCTTTTTCCTTCACAGCAAATATCAAAGGGATTCACAAATCCTGATGGGCATCATAATACATTTGCAGAATCATAGAACACAGTAGAATATACTGAAAACAAGTGCAATTCATCTGAACAAATCATGTTGCTCCCCAAACCATGAAAACATGTTGGTTTGTTTGTTCTAGGTTCTTTTTTTTAATTTCCTGAAGTAATATCCTGAGTTGGCCTTTGTTTTAAGTGTTTTTTTGGAAACACTATTCAGAATACTTCAAGAGCAGTAAGTGAACAAATTTGTTTTTTAAACCTAACGAAAATGATGTCGTTATAGTCAATGATGAACGGATTTTAGTCAATGTTGATATTGTGCTTTGTACTGATGGGCGTGGCATTGTAAAAAATGCAGCTCTAGTATGGAGTTTTTATCATTGATTTGATGAATCTGAGACTGCGACTAGGTTGTATTTTTTCTGCATTATGTTGTTTTCATGTTTTTCGACAAGAGGGGGGTCAATATTCTGAATAGTGTTTCCCAAAGAAAAAAGACACCCAAAACAAAGGGCAACTCAGGATATTACTTCAGGAAATTTATGAAAAAAACCTGGAACAACAGACCAACATGTTTCTATGGTTTGGGGAGCATCTGATATGTTCAGTTGAATTGCACTTGTATTCAGTATATTCTACTGTGTTTTATGATTCTGCAATTTGTATTATGATGCATCAGGATTTGTGAATCCTTATTTGTAATGAAAGAAGGGAGTAATGGAGCTTTTTTGGAAAAATAGAGTGGGGGTATCAGCATTCTGAACAGGATATTACAAAAAAATAATATATCAACAAAGGCCAACTCAGGATATTACTTCAGAAAATTTAAAAAAAAGAACCTGGAACAAACAGACCAGCATGTTTTCAAAGTTTGGGGAGCATCTGATTTGTTCAGATGAATTGCACTTGTATTCAGTATATTCTACTGTGTTTTATGATTCTACAAATTGTGTTATGATGCATCAGGATTTGTAAATCCTTATTTGTGAAAAAGGAAAATGGCAAAGGAGCTTTTTTGCTTTAATAGAGTGTGGGGTTTCAGTATTCTGAATAGTGTTTCCAAAAAAACACTCTTAACAAATGCCAACTCAGGTTATTACTTCAGGAAATTGTAAGAAAAGAACCTAGAACAAACAGATCAGCATGTTTTCATGGTTTGGGTAGCATCTGATATGTTCCTACACAATTTTGTTGGTATTATTCATGCTACCCTGAATGTTAAAACATGGATTTTGTTATTTTTATGGTTTTGGGCAGCATCTGATATGTTCTGATGACTTGGGCAGTATTTGTTGTTGTGTTTTTCTGAAAAAATGGTTTGCTCCATGATTTTGGGTAGCATGCTGATGCGTATCAAATGCTCATCACAGCACTGTATTAGATTGTGTACAATGTAAACCATCAGAAGGTGATAATCTCCCACCATGTTGTTACTAATATATAAACCATCAGTGGGTAATAATCTCCCACCATGATGGATACCAATACTCATCACAGCACTGTATTGGTTTGCGTACACTAATGAAAATTATACCCAGCTAAACTGATACCTTCCTCAAACCAGAAGAACTCATCACATATTTTCATTTTGTTGCCATCAGAATAATGTTGGAATTTGACAAATAAGGCAATTACTGGATATGATGAATTTTGTAATGGATACTACCCACTTTCAAATTTTGGAAGTGATGATGTTAAATTCTGATCCTTTAATACTCTTTGGAGTTGTTATTGTTGTTTGCTTTAAACGAAAGTAAGGCCTTAATTTTATATCAAATTTGAGAATGACTTCTTCTATGATATGAGAAAGCAATTTGTGTTTAACTTGGATAATTTCCATATTGTACACAAACTAATACAATGTTGTGCTGAGTATGGGTGCCCAACATGGTGGCAAATTATCACCTACTGATGGGTTATATATTAGTAACAACATGGTGGGAGATTATCACCTACTGATGGTTTATACTCAACACAAACTAATACAATGCTGTGCTGAGTATGGGTGCCCAACATGGTGGCAGATTTTCACCTACTGATGGTTTATATATTAGTAACAACATGGTGGGAGATTGTCACCTACTGATGGTTTATACTGCACACAAACTAATACAATGTTGTGCTGAGTTTGTGAATCCTTATTTGTGAAAAAGACTGGAGTAATGGAGCTTTTTTGCCTTAGTATAGTGTGGGGTTTCAGTATTCTGAATAGTTTTTCCCAAAAAACACTTATAACAAAGGCCAACTCTGGTTATTACTTCAGGGAATTAAAAAAAAAGAACCTGGAGCAAACAGACCAGCATGTTTTGATGGTTTGGGGAGCATCTGATTTGTTCAGATGAATTGCATTTGTATTCAGTATATTCTACTGTGTTTTATGATTCTGCAGTTTGTATTATGATGCATCAGGATTTGTGAATCCTTATTTGTGAAAAAGACTGGAGTAATGGAGCTTTTTTGCCTTAGTATAGTGTGGGGTTTCAGTATTCTGAATAGTTTTTCCCAAAAAACACTTATAACAAAGGGCCAACTCTGGTTATTACTTCAGGGAATTAAAAAAAAAAGAACCTGGAGCAAACAGACCAGCATGTTTTGATGGTTTGGGGAGCATCTGATTTGTTCAGATGAATTGCACTTGTATTCAGTATATTCTACTGTGTTTTATGATTCTGCAGTTTGTATTATGATGCATCAGGATTTGTGAATCCTTATTTGTGAAAAAGACTGGAGTAATGGAGCTTTTTTGCCTTAGTATAGTGTGGGGTTTCAGTATTCTGAATAGTTTTTCCCAAAAAACACTTATAACAAAGGCCAACTCTGGTTATTACTTTAGGGAATTAAAAAAAAAAGAACCTGGAGCAAACTGACCAGCATGTTTTGATGGTTTGGGGAGCATCTGATTTGTTACTTTGAATTGCACTTGTATTCAGTATATTCTACTGTGTTTTATGATTATGCAGTTTGTATTATGATGCATCAGGATTTGTGAATCCTTATTTGTGAAAAAGACTGGAGTAATGGAGCTTTTTTGCCTTAGTACAGCGTGGGGTTTCAGTATTCTGAATAGTTTTTCCCAAAAAACACTTATAACAAAGGCCAACTCTGGTTATTACTTCAGGGAATTAAAAAAAAAAGAACCTGGAGCAAATAGACCAGCATGTTTTGATGGTTTGTTGGAGCATCTGATTTGTTACTTTTTAATTGCACTTGTATTCAGTATATTCTACTGTGTTTTATGATTCTACAGTTTGTATTATGATGCATCAGGATTTGTGAATCCTTATTTGTGAAAAAGAATGGAGTAATGGAGCTTTTTTGCCTTAGTATAGTGTGGGGTTTCAGTATTCTGAATAGTTTTTCCCAAAAAACACTTATAACAAAGGCCAACTCTGGTTATTACTTAGGGATTTGTGAATATGATGATCACAGCAGTATTCTCTGATTCTACTGTGTTCTCTAATTCTGCACTTGTAATATGATGTTATCAGGATTTGTGAATCCTTATGATGTAATTCTGCACCTCTAATGTTTTAGTTGTGAAGGAAGATACAAAGTGAGAGATGATGATTTCTGATCCCGAATTTTATTTTGTGGTCTATGCTTCCCGTATTTTACTTTGTTATCTGCCTAAGATTGCTTTCAAGTCTTCTCATATGTAGGTCTCAGTTTGCAAAACAAAGAGGGTAACTGGGTGCCTTCTTAGCTGATTGTATCAAAAGAGGGTTGCTGCAAATGTTTGGTTCATCTTCTTTCCACTTTGGTATTCTTGTTTCATTTTTTTCCTATGATTAATGTAGCTTTTATATTGACTACAGGTACAAGTTTCTTATATTGTTTCTTTGCTTCTTGATGTACCTACTGTATATTTTTTAAATCAAATTTGTACAAGGAGTTAAGAAGCAACAGCAGCAGCTCCAGGCAGCAGCAGTTACTGTTTGGCAACAAATGATGATTATTTTGTAACTTGGTTGTATTGATTGTTTGTAAAAAATTGTAGAACCTGTTTTCAGAATATATGTATCGAGCCCATGCCGTTGTTCCTCAGTTTACATGGGATTGTTGAACAATGTAAACAGCAGTAATGATGTAAGCTTGTTTTCTTGAATAAATTGGTTGAGAATGTTGATCTGTACAAATACAAATTTATTTTGATTATCTACTGCGAATTTTCTTGAATAAATCGTTTGGCTCAGCTTTCCGAAATTTTCTTTCATATAATCTTCTCAATTACTGCAGCCTGCAAGGTGAGCATACTCCAATATAGTTATCCAAATACTACATGCAATCCAATAAATCCAAAGACTGCTTAGATTTAAAAAAAAAATTACATCCTATTTGATCTCACATGCAATCTTCTATCCGATTACTGCTACTACTTGCTGTCACATGCAATCTCAACAAAACAAACTAAAAAATACTCCTCATTTACGACTGAAGAACTGCAATTACCAAAAGAGGCAATGATAACATCAAAACATTTATCCAAATAGAATAACTTATACATGAACTGAGATTTGTTGCTTCACAAAACATCACTGAATCTATATTATGTACATACAAGATTTTGAAATAAATTTTGTACTCTAACGTGAAGAATCAATCGTGGAGATGATGGCGTCTGATTTTTTGCTCGATTCACATGCTGCTCAGGTTTCTTGTTCTCATATGTGTACAACATTGCAATCTAACTGCAACAATTAAAAAAAAGTCAGCAAATGATGAATGCAAATTGATATTCAAAATTGTCAGAAATATAACCGAAAACAGCTTTTAAGCTGTCTTTTTTAGAAAAACAACTTTCAGATAACAGTTTTCAGCTAGAAATATAACAGAACAGCTTTTCAGCTATCTTTTTCAGAAAAACAGCTTTCAGATAACAGTTTTCAGATAGAAATATAACAGAACAGCTTTTCAGCTGTCTTTTTCAGAAAAACAGCTTTCAGATAACAGTTTTCAGCTAGAAATATAACAGAACAGCTTTTAAGCTGTCTTTTTCAGAAAAACAGCTTTCAGATAATAGTTTTCAGATAGAACTATAACAGAACAGCTTTTAAGCCGTCTTTTTCAGAAAAACAGCTTTCAGATAACAGTTTTCAACTAGAAATATAACAGAACAGCTTTTCAGCTGTCTTTTTCAGAAAAACAGCTTTTAGATAAAAGTTTTCAGCTAGAAATATAACGGAACAGCTTTTAAGCTGTCTTTTTCAGAAAAAACAGCTTTCAGATAACAGTTTTCAGATAGAAATATAACAGAACAGCTTTTCAGCTGTCTTTTTCAAAAAACAGCTTTCAGATAACAGTTTTCAGCTAGAAATATAACAGAACAACTTTTAAGCTGTCTTTTTCAGAAAAACAGCTTTCAGATAACAGTTTTCAGCTAGAAATATAACAGAACAGCTTTTAAACTCTCTTTTTCAGAAAAACAGCTTTCAGAATACAGTTTTCAGAAATAAATATAAACAAACAGCTTTTAAACTCATTTTCAGAAAAACAATTTTCAGAATACAGTTTTCAGAAAACTCTATTCAGAAAACTCTTTTCAAAATAACAAAACAAACGCACAGTAGGTGTTTCTTATAACCAATTAATCTGTCCTTCTCATGTACCTGCTAATTAATTAATTGAATTAACATCCAAAGATTGAGTATATTCGTAAAGAATGCTCCGTTATTGCGAAGTAGTAGAGTGTTTTAGTTCTAGCAACTGAACAAAGACAAATCAATAATAAAGAATCTGAAATTTCTACCTTACAGGAGACTATGAACCAGCAGTTTTGTCATCAGTTTTTTAGAAGATCATATAGAAAAAACTTTGGATGATAGTTGGTTTACAAGAATTTTCTCCATTATAGTATTGAAAAAAAGTTTTGTTTCCAAAGTGATTGCATCAATTCTGAAGAGGAATTAGTATATAATTATAAATGTAGATCAATTATTAATGAATTATAAGTCGAGAAAGAAAAATGCTCAATTTACAAATTACATGGTTGAGAAATGTCTGAGTTACCTTCAATTCTAAATTATTTCATAATTTACATGAGAAAACAAATTTATATTATAGCGTAGAGGACTCTTCTAACTTTTGGCCGGCTACATTTCTGATTATAGACATAAGTACTTACAGAAAGTCCTCAATTAGTGACATCTGGACTGATAGCAGGCAACCTTTTTAACTTATGCTCTAATAACTAAATTATCTGAAAGTCGAAGTCATACACTTATATTATATCTTTTCCTTTGTTAGATATTATATTTTAATAGTTCCAAATCAGATTATGTATTAGTTTAGCTTTGAGTCTCTCATATATATAAGATACATTATACTCAGTGATAATGAATCTAATAATCTTCTCACAATCTCTTTATTAACATTATCATGGTATCAGAGCGCTAATCGCATCCCTAAACCCAATTACACAATACTCAACAACAACAAAAGCATCCTGAACCCGACTGCATCAACAGCCCTCCGACAACAAAAATAGCAAGAGCAGCAACTGCATCAAAAGCAAGATCAACAACAGCAAGAGCGGCCTCTTCTCCAACCTCATCACCCCTCTCGGCCTCCAAACTCCGGCCAAACCCAACTTCCGAACCCATCATCCTCAGCTACCTGAACCCTCACCCTAACCCTAGTCGCCAAAACACCAGATCAGAACCGAACCACCTCCCCATGTTTCCCCATCGCCACCTTTCCCTACTACACCCCCCCCCCCCCCCTCTCCCCATTCAGCCCGCTAACCCGATCTCCACCCCGCCGCCACTTTCCCAAGTTGATTTTCCAAACGCATAACCCTAATCCTATTTCCCTCTACCCAAAACCCAACTTGAATCCAAACTCTACTAACCTAATATCCGAAACCATAATTCCTAATAC
The DNA here is from genome assembly GCA_017893485.1 of Hemerocallis citrina. Classification (NCBI taxonomy): domain Eukaryota; kingdom Viridiplantae; phylum Streptophyta; class Magnoliopsida; order Asparagales; family Asphodelaceae; genus Hemerocallis; species Hemerocallis citrina. The sequence continues at coordinate 192,436,390 of CM030360.1, read as the reverse complement.
CCTATACACGAAACCCTAATACCCGAAAAAAATGTAAACCAAACCCTAACCCTCACCTTATTTCTCTTTACTCCAACTCAGTTCGTTGTCGCCGCTGCCGTCGATGTCGCCATTGTTCATCGGGAATAAGTCAGGTAATTATGATTCTCCATTAAACCCCAATTCCGTCAATATCTTCCCGTCTCCACCGACTTCCCTCTTTCTTCTGCTAAGGATTCGACAAATTGGTCTGCCTCTGTTGATGCCACTCTTCTCGGCCATTCTTTATGGGGCCACATGGATGACTTTACTCCTCATCCCAAAGATCTGGCCGCAACCATTGCTGAAGTTGATAAGAAACTAATCCACACCTCCCAGGTCACTTTTAGGATGATCACGATCGTCGGATCATTACCTTCATTATTTACTTTGTTAACCGCACTCTTCGACCCGATCTTCTTCGTGTTCGTCCTGCCAAGGCTCATTGGCTCCAATTGAACACCCAGTATGTGTAGGCTAGTGGAGCCTGTGTGTACCAACTCATTGTTCAATAAGTTCTTGATCGTCAGGGTGATCACGACATTCAGGATCATTACACAGCCATGCACAATATCTGGCGCGAGTTACAGCAACTAGAGGATAGTGATGTTTGTGATACCCATGAATGTTGCCAGTTTATGTTCTTTATGATGGATCTTCAGCCATACTCAGTCCCTATGTAGTTAGTTGATCCATCGAGACCCGATTCCCCGTCTTGAGGCTGTCATTGCTAAACTTGTTGTTGAAGAAACACGGTTGCACGCTCTCCAAACTCCTGACTTTATTGCATCATCAGGCAGTAAAAATGTATCATCCCACAAAATTGAGCTATGAAATTTTTTCCCCACACGTGTTATACACGTGTGCTTTATAACGTTAAGGATAATATCCGTAACATTATTAATATAAATATTTTTACGTATTTTGTTTTTCAATATTTGATATCTTTTTGTTCTCTCAAATTCATTTTTTTATCTCCTATATGAACCAAAACCCTAATATTTTCTAGATCCATTCTAATTTTTCCGATTATTCAATTTGAGTTTAAATCCAAACTCTAACCATAATTAATCATAATCCTAATCCATAATTCTAATTAATTCCTTTATCCACTCTCATCAGCCACCCCAACCCCCAACCAAATTCTACAACATTTATTTGCACCTCCACTCTACTCCCAATCTCTATATCTAGCTCCTATTCACTAATCTAAAATCTCATTGATCAGCAACCCCTACTCACCCTACCTATATCCCTACATTATGTATATAAATATACATGTATATATTTATATACATACACATCCAGCAAATCTCCTACACCCTACACATATATACTATTTATATATTTAAACACATGCACATGCAGCCACCATTAACCCCTACTCCTTCCTTCATATACACTAGTAAATTACACGTGTGATGTACGTTTTAATAAATATATAATTCTTTTAAAGTAAATTACCTCAGACGTAGTCTGGACTCGAACCCGAGACCTCATTCATATTAGTAATGTACGTGCGTTACACGCATTGATAGATTTACAAATAACACTAAGGCTTTCTCCCATTATAACATTACTAGTAACCTGCACGTGCAATGCACGTTCTAATTAATTTTTTATTTATTTTATAAAGTAAAATAATAAGACATAATCTGACCTTGAACCAAGACTTCTTCTTACATATACATACTCTTTACAAATTACCCCTACTGACACAAACTTTTATTTTATGAGTGGCAATTTTTTAAATAATTATGTCGTAAATAATTTTGAACTTTGATGATATTATGATAACTAACAACAGTTGAGTAAATGATGGTTAATATAACTCCAACTTAAAAATGAAAGGTTGAGATTAGATTGTTGAATGTCCACCAATGACAACCCCAACTCTCCTATTATAATATTAGAGATTAGAGATAATTTACATGTGCGATACACGTCTTAATAAATATAGTTTTTTTAAAGTAAAAATTCAGACGTAGTATGAGCTTGAACCTAAGACCTCCTTTATAATAGTATGCACGTGTGTTACACGTGTTGATAGATTTACAAATGACACTAAGGCCTTCTCCCATTATAATATTAGAGATTAGAGATAATTTACACGTGTGATGCACGTCTTAATAAATATAATTTTTTAAAAGTAAAAATTCAGACGTAGTATGGACTTGAACCTAAGACTTCCTTTATAATAGTTATGCACGTGTGTTACATGTGTTGATATATTTACAAATGACACTAAGGTTCCATTATAATATTAGAGATAAATATGCATATACACACTTCATCTCATTAACACCTCATCTTGTCATCTTCTTTTTTCTCTCTTCATCTCCTACAACCGAAGCTTCCCCTCTCACTATTTTCACCCTTAACCCCTTCCTCCTTCTCACCCCCTCATCACAATCCACTCCTAATCTATTATCCTATCCATATATTTCAGTACACTCTAACCTAAAACCCACTCTTCTTCTCATTCTACAGTCATTCCCTCACTCCTATATATATTCTTATACACATGCGTGCACACTCACTATCTTCTCCTTATTATTCCTCTTCTCTCTTTTCTTCCGCACCCGACCAAACCCAAAGCTCCACCTACTGGGCACGCCAACGCCATCGCTATCACCACCATCACTCGAATCCCTCTCCATCACCTCCACCACCAATGTTCACTCACCCCCAAAACCCTGGCTGCCTCCTCACTGAGCAGCACCACCACCACCTGAACCCACCATCTCCACAGCAGCTCCACCTTCTTCTTCTTCTTTCCTGAGCTCCACCAGACCCGACGCTTCACCTTCACCCTCTACCTCCTCTACACCTGGCGCTGCCTCCACCCCGCAATCTCCATCGCTGCCCATGATGCCAAGCTACCTGCAGCCACACCCGCACACCCCCATCCTCACCAACTCGAAAACTCAAATTCCTCCATCGGCAACACCCGAGCTCCAAACTGAAGCTTACACCACCGACCATCACCACCTTGATGGAATTTTATATACACTTAAGAACATGCATAAAATATTAATGACAACCTAAAACATGTTTATATGAATTTAGATCTTAATCATGTTGCAAAAGTACTTTAATATAAAATCCTAAATCATGAAACTATAGATCTTTGCTAAATTAAAGGAAGAAGAACATTAAAAAACGGAAGCACTAACCTGAAGCCATTGATGGAGATTGCGCAGAGGGTTTGGATCTTCCTATATAATACGTACTTCTATGAGATGCCGTCTCTCTATTCTTCTGTTGATGGGATGACAGATGGAATAAGAAGATGCGTATATATAGGGGACCATAACCCTAATTGATAAATATTGATTTCCAATTTTGCCCATCACAAAATAAGAAATTTACTTTACGGTCTCTACACGTGTTATATCACACTTTAAATTATATGCTTTTAACCCATTACTTAATCTTGATTAGATCACTTTAATTTGGGTTAGACTTTACAATAGCAATTGTACATTTAGTCACATATGTGAGCCCACATAGATTATTTTTCAACAATCTCCCACTTGGGCCACATATGTTACTCCTTATAAATGTACATACTTTACGAGCTCAAAATTTTGCTATTATAACCAAAAGCATAGCCAAACAATCTCGTCCATTAATCATGCAAATATAGGATCAAAGCAATTTTCGTTACATTTATCGTAACTAAATTCATCAATGGTCACATATATCAACATAATCAAATGACATAGATCAAGTGTGAATGTGTAGCATGGAAATTTCATGCAATGTGATCTATACACATGCCTATTTCCAACTGGTCCTCTTTAAAACTTAAGTGAGGTCAGAACCAAAACATGACAAATGAGTGAGAAAACTGAATTCTTTATTTCTGATCAGAAAATAACCAAATGTATAAATGTCTCACACAAACATAATACAAATAAAATACAAACTCCCACTAAATCATGATATCCTCAAATAATACAACACCCATATGAGCAGTATGCTCATAAAAGACCTTGGGTGGTAATCCCTTTGTGAGCGGATCCGCTATCATGGAGTTTGTCTCAATTTGCTCTATGGACATCTGTCCACTTTACACTCTTTCTTTCACAACTAGGAACTTTATGTCAATATGTTTCGACTTTGTCGAACTCCTGTTGTTGTTGGAATACATCACTGCTGACTTATTGTCACAAAATAACTTGAGTGGTCTTTCTATATTTTTCAAAATGTGCAGCCCAGTGACAAAAATTTTGCAGTCATATTCCATAATTCGATGCCTCATAGCACGCTACATACTCTGCTGCCATAGTGGAAGAAGCTATAAGTATCTGTTTGGCACTTTTCAAGATATAGCTCCTCCAGTTAACAGGTAAATATAGCATGATGTAGACTTTTGCTATCTTGGCACCCTAGTGAAATCAGAATCAGAATACCTTATGACCTCCAAATAATCTGATTTCCTATATGTGAGCATGTAATCCTTTGTTCTCTGAAGATACCTCATGATCCTCTTAGCTGCTATCCAATGGTCCATACTAGGTTTTCTTAAATACATGCCTAACATCCCAATAATGTACGCAATATCCGGACGCGTACATACTTGAGCATACATTAGACTCCCAATAGCTGATGTATAGGGGATCTTTTGTATTTCCTGAATTTCAAGGTTACTTTTAGGACACTGATTGAGACTAAATTTGTCTCCTTTAGCAATAGGGGTATCCCCTGGTCTTACAATCTTGCATGCCAAATATTTTGAATACTTTATCGATGTATCCCTTTTGTGATAATCCTAGAATACCTCGAGAATGATCTCGGTGTATCTGAATTCCTAATACAAAAGAGGCATCCCCAAGATCCTTCATCTCAAAATGCTTGGACAGAAACTTTTTAGTTTCGTGCAATAAATCTATATCATTAGTGGCAAGCAATATGTTATCGACATATTGAACTAGGAATATATGCTTACTCCCACTGAACTTGTGATACACACAATCATTAACTACATTCATCTCAAAACCAAATGAGATAATTACTTGATGAAATTTTGTGGTACAATTGACAAGGAGCTTGCTTGAGTCCACAGATGAATTTTGTCAATTTGCAAACCATATTCTTTGGATCTCCCGACACAAAGTTTTCTGGTTGCACCATATAAATTGTCTCGTCAATGTCACCATTGAGAAACGCCGTCTTGACATCCATATGATGTAGCTCAAGATCAAGATGAGCAACAATTGCCATAATTATCCTAAACGAGTCTTTCGATGAAACTGGAGAGAAAGTCTCTGTAAAATCAATGCCTTTTTTTCTGAGTATAGCCTTTAGCTACAAGACGTGCCTTATACCTCTCCACATTACCAATTGCATCCCTCTTGGTCTTAAATATCCATTTACAACCAATTGGTTTTGCACCTTCTGGTAATGGGACAAGTTCCCAAACTTTATTGTCTTGCATAGACTTATACTCCTCATTCATAGCATTAATTCACTTTTGAGAGTTACAACCTTTCATGGCCTGATGAAATGTGATTGGATCATCTTCCATCATTCCATTGTCATCCTCATGTTCTTGGAGAAATGCAATATAATCATCCGGAATAGCATTCCTCCTTTCTCTCGTGGATCTCCTTAATGGCACTGGTTCTTGAGGTTGTTGAGTTTGTTCTTCTGGAACAATTACCTCATCTTGAATGGGGGGTTGTTCAACATTATCTTGTTGAGGTTCCAGATTCACTTCTTGATCAATAATAGGTGTGGGAACCTGTATATTGTCAAAAGTGATAGTAGGAATTGGATTTGTAATTGAATCCAATTTCTCCTCAAAAGCAATGTTCCTGACTTTATTTCTCCCCAAAACTCAACTTCCTCAAAAATTGTTGCAGTTCCCGTCTCAAAAATATTCCTTAGTGTGGGATCATAAAACTTACAGCCCCTAGATCGTTCAGAATAACCAATAAAGTAGCTGCTCACTGTTTTGGAGTCCAATTTCTTTTCATGTGTCCTGTAAGGCCTTGCCTCAGTTGGACATCCCCAAATATGAAAGTGCTTTAGACTAGGCTTTCGACCTGTCCAAAGCTCATAAGGCGTTTTGGCAGCTGCTTTAGTTGGTACTCTATTGAGAATGTAAGCTGCAGTCTTTAATGCTTCTCCCCAGAGGGACTAATGTATGGTGGAATGAGCAATCACACTCCTTACCATATCCTTAAGAGTCCTTTTCTAATCCTTGAAATTTTTCTCATTAAGTATGGGAATAGAATTGATGTTAGCAGTTATTGAGACAGCAGATGATAAACTAGCTGAATATAGAACAAAAACTAAACAAACAAAATAAGCTCACTTGGAATCCATATAAAACAATAAATTCAAATAATGGTTAATCCCATTTCAAGATACCAGGCACAACGTTAATATCAAGTCTTTGGACAGTAACATTAACTGTAAGCGGTACTCTTGTTGTAGTAATCAAATATTGACAATAAATCCTGTCAAATAATAAGTCATTCTTTGGACTGACTTATTGTTCACATGGAATACCTTATAATTGTCACATATTTATTACCACAGATGTATATGAAATTCGGCCAAATATCAACTTACCTTTGGGTCAGTTAATAAATGCATAAATTACAGACACATAATCATCTTGATATTTTAAATAAATTAATCTACACAAAAGAGGTCACTTTGGCAACATTTTGTTTCAATTAGTCTATTCAAAATATTAGACATTCATAAGAAAATTCAAAACCAAAATTTGAATTTAAATTGTTTTCCAAAATACATTATCTTTTCCTTAATGACATAATTTTGCTTTATTTGTAGATGGATAATGTCAAGATAATATCTATGATAACAAAACCATAATTGAACCATATCTAATAATTTTACCTTTTATTTTATTTTTTTTGTTCTGGACCTTTAGCAGCATTATTCTTGGTGAACTCAAATTTCTTTCTTTTGCCCTTTACCTTAAATGTGTTAGCCGAATGAGTACTTTTAATCTTTAAGATTGGTCTCTTTAACACATCTAAAGGTTTCTGAAATGGTTTCATTATGACCAGAAGACCAATGCGATTAGAACACTCTCATTTCTCAAAAATTATTTTCTCATAAAGAGAACTTGAATCTATAACAGAAATGAGTGTCTTAATCCATGCAAGGTCTAGATCTATGCACCTAGAAAATGTCGGCAGACACCGCAGCAATATTAACTTAATGAGAACAAATGACCATATAATTCACAAAAAATCAATCAATATTCAAAACCAAATAATTGTACATCACATCTCAAGATATCAAGTGCAACATTAATATCAAGTCTTTGGACAGTAATATTAACTGCTAGTGATACTCTTGATGTAATGATCAAACATTGATAATAATGCATGTGCAATAACAAAACTCTCTTTGGATTGATTTATTATTCACAAGTGCAACCTTATAATTATCACATGTTTACCATCACAAGTGCAGATGTAATCCGGCCAAGTATAGACCTGCCTTTGGGTCGATCAATACTCGCATGGACATACACTTGCACAACATTTAATATTTTTCATGAATAATCTTCACAAGAGAGGACACTTTGGTGTCATCATGCTTCAATTAATTCACTTAAAATATTAAACATGTACAATTTGTAAACAAAACATGAATATTGATTGAAATGACTTATATATAATGAAAGATGTTTAGTGAATTCAAAAAAAAAGGTAAATCTTATCTCAGGCTATTTATCTACCTTTGGAGCTATATATATTAACCAAAATATGTACACAAAATTGATCATATATCAAAATAAATTTCGATATATATACATAAACCAAAGCCTTATTTGATTATCTAAACCATAATTATCTCAACCATAATTATGTATATCTTGAAGCCATTACTAGATGAAAAAGCACAGTATGTTTATAAATGAATCATATCCATATCCTTGAGATTCCATATTTACTTCCTTGAGTATTGGATCAGCTGTTTCTTCTCAAAAGTCAAAACACAATTTCAATATTATGACAAAAGTCACTTGCAGACTCCTGCTTCTGCATTCTAATTCTAAATTATAAACCAAGTTCTATGGGCTTATAGCCAATAGAGGCATACTCTATAAAAATTAGAACTTTTTTCAACTGAGAATTTATATATAAGCTAATGTGACCAAATATGGGTTGCTGAATTTGATGAAACCCTAAATCGACGGGGATTGAAGGTAGAGAAGATAATGGACCTCCAACTTTCATGTCATATCACCACATCAACATCCAAAACCATATTTAAAAAAAAAAAACTGCTTTGAATTTTTTTTTTTTTCAATATTCACCCTTACGGTTTAAAAGATCCAAAACCATCCAAAACCATCCAAAAAACGCATGAATTTTTGTCAATTTTTGTCAATATCCAAAACTATCCAAAACCCATATTTAAAAGATCTCCCTTACGGTTTTGAATTTTTTAAAAAAAAAAACTAAAATAAAAAACCAGAAGCAATTGATCCAATTATTTCATCAATTAAAAACATTAATTGAATTTCTTAAACAGGAAGATCAAATAGAACCCTAAATTTTTTTAAGTTTATTTAAACAAGAAACCCTAAATTTCTTCAATTAATACAGCAAAGATGGCTCTGATACCAATTGATGGAATTTTATATACACTTAAGAACATGCATAAAATATTAATGACAACCTAAAACATGTTTATATGAATCTAGATCTTAATCATGTTGCAAAAGTGCTTTAATATAAAATCCTAAATCATGAAACTATAGATCTTTGCTAAATTAAAGGAAGAAGAACATTAAAAAACGGAAGCACTAACCTGAAGCCCTTGATAGAGATTGCGCAGAGGGTTTGGATCTTTCTATATAATACGTACTTCTATGAGATGCCGTCTCTCTATTCTTCTGTTGATGGGATGACAGATGGAATAAGAAGATGCATATATATAGGGGACCATAACCCTAATTGATAAATATTGATTTTCAATTTTGCCCATCACAAAATAAGAAATTTACTTTACGGTCTCTACACGTGTTATATCACACTTTAAATTATATGCTTTTAACCCATTACTTAATCTTGATTAGATCACTTTAATTTGGGTTAGACTTTACAATAGCAATTGTACATTTAGTCACATATGTGAGCCCACATAGATTATTTTTCAACACACCTCACTTCATCGCCACTCCAAGCCACCACCTCCCTCCACTGCCTTTTTCTTCTCCATCCGACCTTGCCTCCCTCATCGAAACCCGCACTCGAAGCCCCTCCAAAACTCCACCCGCAATCAGCCAAGCCACCATATAACCTCACCCCCCGACTCCCCACCAAGCTACGCTACACGCCACCGTGCAACCATGGGCACCACCCCGTATCCACCACCGGAGTGACATCTTCACCTTCGACCCTAAGCCCCCACTGTCTCCCATCTCCTTCACCCCGAGCTCCATTTCCTTCACTTCACCCGAGCTCCAAGCCAGAACCCCCGACGCTCTGCCTCTTGCTACCTCGCACCGTGCACACCATCTCCACCTCCATTGCCTTTCCATCATCCCAAGACTTTCCTTCATCTCCCTCCATCAACTTCGAAACCTCGTACAATCCGAAGCTCCCATGCCCCATCTCTTCTTCACTATCCCGAGCCCTTTCCCCTAACTTGCTGTCCTCAATCATCAACCGACGACAACACCTCTCTTTCTCTCTCTCTCTCTGTGTATATATATATAGAGAGAGCTCTCGCTCTCTCTCTCTCTCTCTCTCTCTCTCTCTCTCTCTCTCTCTCTCTCTCTATATATATATATATATATATATATATATATATATATATATATATATATATATATATATATAGAGAGAGAGAGAGAGAGAGAGAGAGAGAGAGAGAGAGAGAGTGAGTGTGCCTCTCTCTCTCTCTCTCTCTCTCTCTCTCTCTCTCTCTCTATATATATATATATATATATATATATATATATATATATATGATGCGGTTTATTTTTGGGAGGTGTGTGGATGCATCAGGTGTGAGTTGGTCCCGATGGCAGACCCTCCGATGATCTAGTCAGCTACTGAGAGAGAGTAACAGTAACTAGGGTTTTGAGTGGGAAAGATAGATTACCTGGATAAGGGATAGGGGGTCTGATATTTATAGGAGAAGCCAACCGGGTTTGGACCTGTTTGGGACCGGGTCTGGACCCGGTCGCCTGTGGGCCTGAAGCAGTAGAAGCCCAAGTGGTATAGGACTGACGTGGCAGAGGTCTGCGCGGTTTTCAGGCTGACGTGGCAGAGGCCTGGGCGGTTTTCGTGCTGACGTGGCGGATCCGGATGATCCGGTGGTGCACACTTCATGAGGGGATCCTATGGCCCAGGAGGGGCCACATCATCTGACCCATATATATATATATATATATATAGGTAAAAAAATAGAACTAAAATAGGACCGTTCAAATCGGGCATGAATCTTAAAGCTTTCAGGGGTAAAAAAATAGAACGAAAATAGGACCGTTCAAACGTGCACGAATCTTAAAGCTCTCAGGAGTAAAAAAAATAGAACTAAAGTAGGACCGTTCAAATCAGGCACGAATCTTAAAGCTCTCAGGGGTAAAATGGTAATTTCACATATAAACGGGTCCATGAATGAAAATTGGGCATCTTTCAAGCCTAATAACCCAAAAATGGATGTCTTATTGGGTTGTCATAAAAGCCCATGCAAATGAGTCCAGATCATTCAGAAATGATTTAAACTCGTGATTATCTATAAGAGATGGTTCAAAAATCATATCTCTTATCTAGGGGAGAGTTTAAAACTCAAATCCCCTCAACTACTCTTATCTCTTCATGAAGAAGAGATAACTGATTCAATCCAAAAACACCGGAAAGTAGAGATAAATCATTATCTAGAAACTGACCCCAAGGCGACTATAAACACCCTTCTACCTCCACATGAACCAGGTAATTAGTACTTTGCCTCTAAAACTCTCTTTCTATTCTTGAGTCTGACTTGAGCGTCAGAGGATCTGCTACCGGGGTCAACCCCAGTATTTCAGACTTTTGCAGGTCAATTGGAGCGATCGTCACCATCAAGATCAGATCCAATGGTGTAAACAAGTTAGATTCAACAGTCAACAACAATTGGAAATAGTAAATACTAACGAAAGTCAAAAAGGTCAGTTTTTTATTGTTTTTAAAAGAACTCAAATAATCTTTTTGCTCCTACACAGAAATTAGCAGCAACATATTAGCACCGTCTGTGGAAATTTCAAAAAGCAATCCGACCAACTTCACCAGTAAAAACAGTTTTCAGCCATGCCTCTAAAGGAAAAAGGGGAAGGCAGTGGCCTCAAACCGACGAGCCAACCATCTTCCTCCGCTTCCTCCTCATGAGGACGTCCTTCCTACCCTTCAAGTGGACCAACCTCTTCATCAAGAACAGCCTACTCAAACCCCCTCCGAAGAGCTTCCACCGGGGGGCTCCCAAAGAAATCACCCCCCTGTACAACACATTGGAGAGAACAGAGGGTCGGTCTACACCCCTACACCATCCACCATGCCTCCCGAGTCACCTTAACCTCAACAAGACCTTTGCCATCTCATAAACTCAGAACAACAGGAGTCTGAACGCAGGGGCCATTCAAGTAGGCTACATCCGTCACATCAGGTAGGCACGAGGGGTCCCTCTCCTCGGAGGCCGCATTCTAGAAGAGCTCCCTCTCCAAGGGGTCACAGAAGAACTATCTCTCCTTGAAGGCGAAGAAGATCCCTCTCTCCTAGGGGGAGTAGAAGCCACCGACCTCCAAGGAACCACAGAAGAACTCCTCCCTGAGAGAGGAGACATCCAACTCCAACCAGCAGAACAACCCCTAGAAGAGGGAGGGATGATGAAGTACCTGTCACCATTGCAGAACTCCGAGAGTTCAAAGATAAAATTCTTTAGGCCCTTGACATAATTCCTCCTAAAACCCGATGTACCAGTCCTCACCGCTCTACTCCTCCGCAACATGAAGAATCTCATCGGTCCACCAGATCCGATTAGCAAGAGGACATCGTCCTTCGATGCCTCCGAAAGATGGAAGATCATCTAGCACTGCTGAAGCAGGAAGAGAAGATACCATTCTGTGAAACCCTCCTTCTGCAAGAAGATTATTGAGGCACATGTTCCTATTAACTTCAAGATCCCAACCTTCAAATCATACAACGGGAAAACCGATCCGGTAAACCACATTGAGAGTTTTAAAACCCTTATGATTATTCACCAAGCATCTGACTCCCTCCTTTGCAAGAATTTCACAGCAACCCTGAAGGGATATGCATGGGAGTTGTTCTCTCGACTCTCTCCAGGGTCCATCTTCTCATTCGATCAACTTTAAGGAGCTCTTCCTCACGCACTTCGTCACCAGCCGTAAGACAAAGAAATCAAGTGCCTCCCTACGTGCCTTGAAGTAAACAGACGGGGAGTCCCTCAAGAGTTATGTTCGGCGCTTCAAAGCCAAGTCTCGGTCCATCCCCTCACTCAACTCAACCATAGCCATGGCTGCCTTCAAGCACAATGTAAATCATGATTACCTCAAAGCCTCTCTTGTCAAAAGACCTCCCCGGGACTTCTCCGACCTCCTTCAAAGAGTCGAGAAGTACATCCGAGTGGAGGATGTTATTCGACCTCAAGAACAGAATGTGACCTCATCCGGGAACAAACGGAAGAGCACCAACGAAGATGAACCCAGTTAGTCCTAAAAGGATGTCACAGGCTAGCGTCGTCCACCCCCAATGCCTCGATTTGAGAAGTATACTCCGCTTAATGCCAGCATCTCTATAATCCTCATGGAAGCGGACAAGGAGGGACTCCTTCGACTTCCCCCAAGATGATTGCCGCAAGTGGAAGAAGAAATAGGAACAAGTGGTGCGAGTTTCATAAAGATCACGGTCATCTCACTGATGACTGTTGAGCCCTCAAAGATGAGCTAGAAGCCCTAATCTGACGGGGGTACCTCACCAAGTTTGCCCAAAGGAACAACATAGAACTAGAGGAGCCAATAAACGACCAGATTAACCAACCGAGTCCCAAGGCTCAGCGTGCATGGAGATATTCCACGCTATCCATCGGGGACCTATGGGGGGATCATCTAACTCCTCCAGTAAAGTATTTCTCCAAGAAGTTAACTCGGTGCATAATATCCCCCCTCCCAAGAACTCAGGGATCCCGATTAGAATTGGTATAAATACCCGAAACTCGGATCCGACTCGGACCCGGCATTGGACCGGAACTGACCCGGCTTATCCGGGTCTGGGTCCTAAAATGGGACCCGTTGTACTTTTGGGTCCGGGTCTGGGTCCGCTCAAAAGAGACCCCCCGAACCCATTAAAAATAATCCAAAAAATCAACATAAAAATAAATATTCTATCCTCATCCCTTCCATCATTCCTTCTCAATTCTAAATCATTCTCTTCCAAACTCAAAACTCATGCTTTTTTCTTCTCTCCTCTATTCTAAATCCTCCACTCGCTGCCTCCACTCGCCGCTCACACTCCCGCTCCTATCCGAACAGGTAGGAATATTTTAATAGGACCCGAACCCGGACCCGGAACCGAACCAGTCCTTACGGGTCCGGGTCCGGGTCCAATTTTGGGACCCGCAGGGGACCCGGTGCCGGTCCTGGTAGTGAAGGACCCGACCCGATACCAATGCTAGCCCCGATCACATTTTCAGACCAAGAGCTTAAAGGTGTTCGAACACCATACTGCAACGTGCTAGTAATCAACATATGTATGGCCAATCATGAGGTGTGCGTGTCCTGGTAGATAACGACATCTCGATAAATATCATCTTCCTGAATATGTTCGAGGGCCTCAAGCTCAAGCAAGACCACTTCAAGCCTGCCGGATGAACTCTCCATGGATTCTCTGGAGCCTTAGTTCTAATCGAGGGAATATTCACCCTTGACGTAACTGTGGGGAAAGCTTCAACTACCCACACGGAAGTACTTGAATTCATGGTTTTCGACATGAAGTCCGCCTACTATGCCAACTTTGGTCGCCCGGGGCTAGCAGCCCTTCACGAAATTGTCTCAGCCTACCACATAAAGATGAAGTTCTCTACAGCAGTAGGGGTAGGGAAAGCCAAAGGAAGCCAAGAAGCTGCTCCGGCATGTTATATCGCCACAATGGGGGGCTCTGTCCTCCCCCTCGATGCTGTGGAGCTCCCTTAAGAGAGAGGACAAGCCAGCTCTGAACCCTTAAAAGAACTTGCAGAAATCCCCTTCTCCCAAGAGGATCAAGCTAAATGTCTTCGGGAGAACAAGGCACTCCCACATCAAGTTGAGGAGAAACTCGTCACTTGCATTAGGGAGAACCGAAATCTCTTTGTTTGGAACACCGAGCACTAGATGAAGTACAACGAGGGCGCTCAACGCCTTCCCTAAGTAGTTAGCTTCAAATATATGATAAAGGCCAGCAATCATAACCGTCACAACATGTAATAAAGGCTAGTATCAAAGTAGTCGCTTAATTTTATTCTTCAATGAATTTTTAGTCTTTTCCTTCGCAAAATTTTTGTACAAGTCCATCGGATGCAAACAATGAGTTAGACACATGGTTCACCCCCCGAGCCACACCATCCCTTCATTACGCACTCCAACGAACAAGTGCGGGATCCATTCATAATCCACAGAGTCGCACGGGCACACTTGCCCTGTGGGGTATATCTCGCCATACAAGTGCCCAATTCTGGATGAGTGCAGAGTCCATTCATGGTTCATAGAGCTACTATATCTACATGCTTCTGAGCAAGTGCACAGGGTTCGGCTCACCATTCAAGTACTCCCAAAACTCATCGTCACCTTGTTCGGAATTCATTCACGGTTCATAGGGCCACTTTAGCTACTTGCTCCCGAGCAAGTATGCAGGGTTCGGCTCGACGTTCGAGTGCTCTTAAAACAACCCCAAAAAAGTGTGGAGTCCACTCATGGTTCATAGAGCCGCTCTAGAGATATGCTCCAAAGTAAGTGTGCAGGGTTCGGCTCGTCATTCGAGTGCTCCCAAAACTCATCGTCACCCTGTTCAGAGTCCATTCATGGTTCATAGAGTTACTTTAGCAACTTTTCCCCAAGCAAGTGTGCGGGGAACGACTCACCATTCGAGTGCCCCTGAAATAATCCTGGACCAGTGCGAAGTCTATTCATGGTTCACAGAGCCACTTGCTCCCGAGCAAGTGTACGGAGCACGACTCTCCATTCGAGTTCTCCCAAAACTCGTGTCAACCTGTTTGGAGTCCATACTCATGGTCCTTGGGGTCGCCTTATCAACATGCCTCACCCTTCGAACACTCCCACAACTGGTCACAATAAGAGTACAAGAAATTCAATCATCTACTAAACTCACCTCCTGAACTGCTCTCTTCCAAAGCCCGGTGATGCTCTTCACCCTGCTTGCCTCCCGAGCAGCCTTCTTCCAAACGAGTTCGGAGCTCAACTCATCCCTAAATTTTCTCCCCAAACTTGCCTCTTGAACGACACTCTCCTAGAGCCTAGTGATGCTCTTCTTCTCGCACACCTCCTGAGCGACCTTCTTCCAAATAAGTTCGAAACTCAACTCACCCCTAGAGTTGCTCCTCAAACTCGCCCCTTGAACGACTCTCCCCTAGAGTCTGGTGATGTTGTTCGTCTTACTTGCCTCACGAGAGACCTTCTTCCAAATGAGTGCGGAGCTCAACTCACCCCTGGAGCTGCTCCTCAAAATTGCCTCCTGAGTAGCTCTCTCCTAGAGCCCGACGATGCTCTTCGTCCCGCTCGCCGCCCGAGCGGCCTTCTTCCACAACGAGTGTGAAACTCAACTTACCCCTAGAGTAGCTCCTCAAACTCGCTTCCCGAACGGCTTTCTCCTAGAGCTCGACGAGGATCTCCGTTCCGCTCTCCTCCCGAACAGCCTTCTTCCAAACGAGTTTGGAGCTCAACTCACCCTTAGAGTTGCTCCCCAAACTCGCCTCTCGAACGGCTCTCTCCTAGAGCCTAGTGATGCTCTTCATTCCGCTTGCCTCCCGAGCGATCTTCTTCCAAACAAGTTCGGAGCTCAACTCACCCATAGCATTGCTCCTCAAAACTTCCCTCCCGAACGTCTCTTTTGTAGATCCCGGTGATACTCTTCATCGCACTCACTCCCCGAGCGACCCCCTTCTTCACCAACAGCGAGTTCAGAGCGTAACTCGTCTAAAGACATTCCCCAAACTCTCCTCCAAGAATGGATCTTCCCGAGAGTCATACAAAGCTCTTCTCAACTCCATGGAGGTAAAGATATTACGGGACTATTTTGACCCTGAAAAAGGATGATTCTTCAACCGACTTCTGAAGAGAAACTGTAGATCTTCGAGTCAACTTCGAAACGAGGGATTACACGCTCCAATAGGATCTCTGTAGCACTGGAAAAGCTAGTTACAATGCAGCTCACCGAAGCAACTCCAACGTTCGGAGGCCAGATCTTAGCAAACAAGAAACCGAACGAAAAGTGGCCAAACTTGCTTTGACAAGTCAATAGTCAACATTGACAAGTCAATGGTCAAATGCCACACATCGCATTGTCATCGTTCGCCAGCACTCGTGTAACACCCCACAAAATTGGAAATGATAATTTTGCCCTTCGCGTGTTACGCACGTGTATTTTGTACCATCACGGGTAATATCCGTATTGTGTTTTCACTACGTATTTTGATTTCCGACTATTTATGCATTTTTCGTATATTTTATTCTATTTGAGTCAACTAAAATATTAAATTTCGATCTCTGAATTTTACGTGTTTTTGATGCATGTACCGATTACGTATTTTTCACTGCTACGTGTGGTATTTCTGTGTTTCAATTATTTATTTCATGCAAATCCATTTTATAAAACGGAAATTTATTTTCCCCCTATTTTGATTAAAATAACTTTGTACATATAATGCACGTGTTTTCTATGTACGTAGCAATTACGTCGTGGAATATGTATAAATTAATAGATATATTTTCCTTATATGGTATTTTGACTATCTTTAACAGTTTTCCATTGATTAAGTTGAATTTCGCATTTTCGATATTTTACGTGCGACGCACGTGTTTGTTTTGATGCGCGTATTTGAGCGTATCCGTTTTCAAAATAAATTTTGGAGAGTGCGTATGTTTATTTTATTTGTGCATGAAACATTATAGATTTTAATTAAACTAATTTTAACATACATATTATGTACATATATAGTTTATGTTTTTAAATAATTAATTGGAGAAGTGTGAATTAGTACACGCACGTGCACGTATTTTTCCATGAAGAAAGAGTCAAAACCAGGCTGTTTTGGAGAGGAGGGAAAACCCAAATTTTCGAAATGTGTGAGTGGATGAGTGGGTGCGTTAGTGGGAGTAGTTATTATAACTATCTCTTATTATCTCTTATATAATACCCGCACCCCTACCTCTTCATCATATCTCCTTCACTTATTTCCTCTTTTGTCTGCCGAAAGCCACCAAACCAGCTCCAGCCAATCCTTTTTCATTCCTCCGTTCTCCAATGGGTGTGTACATACATATATATATATATATGTATATATATATAGATACATTCACACACTGCTTCCTCCCCCATTCTTTTCTTTCCTCTGTGCAATTCTGAACACCCCAGACCCCCCTCCCGCATATCCCTGTGCTACTCCAACCTACTCCTTACACCTATGCCCTATCTTATTGTAACGCCCCGAACTTCCTATATGGAGAATTCGAGAAACGAGCCAGGAACTTTACATTCAATTAGTCACAATACACAGAAAACAGGAAAATTTAAAACTTTTTATTAATACAATATTACAGGCTCAGTGTTTTCCATTGATTCAATACTTTACATCAGAGTATATAATAAAATGATAACATCGAGCTCTTCACTTGTAGACCATGCCTTGACTAGAGTCCTCCTGGTTTGGTGATCATGTATCCACAACCTATTAAAGTGGGGATGTCAGTACATATACTGACGCTTAAAGGCTGATGACCAGCAACGAATCTCCAAAAACAAACATATAAAAACATGGTAAATGTGTCTGTGTAGTTTAAGTGTTCGTGAGTGCTATGACTAGAACCTAATGTAATGTCAATTAAGGCTAGGATGCTCCTATTCTAATGCAAGCAAGACTCTGGAACAGTATGCAGCCCATACTACATACGCCCCATATCAAGCTGTTTCTCCATATATACGGATTTGAACCCGTGCCATGTATTTTATTTTTGTACCCATCCTGTTCCTGACATAATACTACATGACTGGTGAAGTTGCAGGTACGGTATAGTTCTGTTACTGTAGTCAATAGTGGTGTCCTTATTTGCCACTATTGCCCGGTCGTACTGGACCCCACTCAAAAGCCAACACGAACTACAAGATACTTTGTCAACCTTCTTTTGTGCCCTCAACTCCTCATGAGAAGGCATAGAACCTTTGGAATCGTAGGGTCTATTTCCTTCGGAAAATCTTCTGTTCTTATCATGGCATATTCAGGAATTAACAGACGAGATACAGAACCCGTGCTCCCAACTTATCATGAAAAAGCACCACCCGTATCCCTTTGATAGGGGATACATCCCAATAACACCTCCTAGTGTCAGCCTACAGGAGAAGTCGGATTATAGGGTATCACCCCTAACACCAACTCTCACCCTTCGGCAATGCATATATATATAAAATGGTTAAGTAACAAGTTACTATCCTAACAATGTCACTAACCCTAATCAAACAAGCGAGACATGCCACTGTGCTTCCAACTTACCATAAAAAAACACCGCCCGTGTCCCTCCTCTGACCAAACAAGTGAGACATGCTACTATGCTTCCAACTTAGCATGAAAAAATATCGTACGTGTCCCTCTTCTAACCAAACAAGTGAGACATGCTACTGTGCTTCCAACTTGGCATGAAAAGTACCGTACGTGTCCCTCTTCTAGAGAGTGCAACAATTTGTTGACACAATTAACCAAGTCTTAACCTAGACTTCGCCATATCTCATCGGATCCACTCCCAGCCTACTTATTCAAGACAATACCTATGTACGATCCAAATAAGCTACTTACGAGACCAACCGTTACATACGGGCCAGGTGAGCCATATGTGAGACAACTACATACAAACAACCATACTAGAAATCAACCTACAAGCAACACACGTGCTTGCTAGCAAAATTTGTTCTTTTATAATTAGAAGCAACAGAAGAATCTACTAACAGTCTAAAATAGGTATTCTACCAATGAGAAGCCCAAAGCGACATAAAAACTTTTATCAAGCTAACAATTATTAGTGATCTTCCCAACCCTTATTACCCATGAAGATGAAGAATGTTCACGTGATATGGTCCAACTTTAATTAGAACCCTATACAACTAGAATCCATGGGTTCCTTTTCCAATTGAACTAGAACTACATGCAACTAGATTCTTAGGTTCTATCTCAAGTTTGAGCTAGAATCACCTAGAACTAAATGCATGGATTATCTTATCATTTGAGCTAGAACTACCGTAGTGCTAGTTTCATGGGTTTCTCTTTAAGTTGACTAGAACAACATAGAATATAGGTTCATTTCATTAGTTTAACTAGAACACCTAGCTCAAGCATGGGTTCATGGGTTCTTTTTAATCTTTCACTACAATACTACCATGTACAATTCAAGCATGACTCTTTTAACTAGAATGTTACACTATACCATTCAAGCATGTGTGGGCTCTTTACTAACACTTACTACAACAAGATAATTAACACTACAACTACAACATGATAGTTTCTTTACTAACACTATAATTACGACATGATGGTTCTTTACTAAACGTGATCAAGCATGAATACAACTTAAGCATGTACTTACAACAATCTTAAGCATGAATACAACTTAAGCATGGACTTACAACAATCAGCATGAATAATTACTACAATCTAAGCATGAAGCTTTACTACAATTTAAGCATGAGCTACAACTTAAGCACGAATGGTTACTACAACTTAAGCATGTATGTTACTACAACTTAACATGAATATCTACTTACTTTAGCATGGATATTTACTACAACTTAAACATGAGCATTTACTACCATTCAAGCATGAGTAACTACTACACTCTAAATATGAATGTCTATTACAACCTTAAGCATGAATATCTACTACAACCTTAAGCATGGATATACAACTTCCCTACAACAATCTAAGCATGGTATGCAACTTTTCCACAACAATCTAAGCATGGTATATAATTTTCCTACAATAATCTAAGCATGGTATATAATTTTCCTACAATAATCCAAGCAAGGTATATAGCATGAGCATCAATCCTATAACAATCTAACATGGTATATAGCATGACATGAGTTTCTTTACTACTTTAACTTACAACAAATTAGCATGGTATCTATTACAACCCAAGCATGAGTATCTACTACACTTCAAGCATGGATACCTACTACTAAGCATGGATACAACTTAAGCATGAATACTAACTACAACTTAAGCATGTATATTTACTACTACTTAAGCATGAATCTTCTACTAATACTTAAGCATGGATGATTCTGCTACTACTACTTAAGCATAGATAATTGCTGCAAATTACACATGAGTATGTACTACATTATCCTATAACAAATTATCATGGTATACAATGTAGCATGAGTTTCGTTACTACATTACCTACAACAACTAAGCATGGTATATAACATAGCATGAACCTGCAACAATCTAAGCATGGTATATATCTTTCCTACAACAATCTAAGCTTGGTTTACAACAATCTAAGCATGGTATATATCTTTCCTACAACAATCTAAGCATGGTTTACAACAATCTAAGCATGGTATATATCTTTCCTACAACAATCTAAGCATGGTTTACAACAATCTAAGCATGGTATATAACTTTCCTACCACAATCTAAGCAAGGTATATATCTTTCCTACAACAACCTAACATGGTATATAGCATGGGCATCAACCCTACAACAATTTTAGCATGGTATACACATAGGTATAGGTTTCTTACAACATCCAACCTACAAAAATTTATCCACACAAAAGTGGGTTCTTTTCACTTACTACCAATCAAAAAAATGTTTCTTTTTCAACATACACAATTGGTTTAACCCTAAAATGAGTTCTTTCTCAACCTTCAACAATTAACCAACATAAAAGTGTGATCTTTTAACATTCTACAACTAACAACATCAAAATTATTTCTTTATCATACTACAATATAAATAACATCAAAGTTGGGTTCTTTTTAGCATACACAAATAACCAATTATATGCTTATGTCCATAGTCCTTCTTGAGTCCTACAACCCAAAAATGGGTGTGTAAACAAATCCTCATATCCTTATGTCCTTGGTTCCAAGTCAAGTTCTACAACCCAAAGATGGGTATGTATACAAATCACCATATGCTTATGTTCATTTAGTCCAAATAACAATAACAAGAACACAACAACCCAAGATTCAATCTTTATGTTCTTATTAAAGTTTTACCATTCACTTACTATTATTTATTCTTAGAAATTTTGGTCCAAGTTGTTTTACAACAAAACAAAACAAAACATATCCAACAAAAGAACAACAACACAACAAATATACTCAAAAGAGAACAAAACAACACACAAACATACACAACAGAAGGAACAAAATAAAACAAAATAAGGTTAGAGAGACCCCCACCTTGAACCTCTTGTTGGAAGGACTAGCCTATGCACCTTCTCCTTCCCCTTAGCTCTTATGAACTTCTATGGAACCTACAATTGAAAAACTCTCTAGTTAGGTTTTCTCTCTTTCTTTTCCTCTCCTTTATTTTTTGTTCTTGTAAAAGTGAGACAAGAGATGAGAGGAGGGATATTTATAGGGTTGAAGAGGGGGTGGAGAGTGCAAAAGTGCACCCACACAATTGCACAAAACCCCCCCTAGGGGTTGGCCAGCTCATGCTTGGGTGAGGGAGGGGGTGAGGTGGAGGTATGGTGTGAGGGTGAGGTGGAAGTATGGTGAAGCATGGTGAGGTGGAGGAGAGAGAGTTTCTAGAAGAACAATTCCTTAAACTCTTATGCATACTTAATCCTAGGTTTAGTTTTTCATTAAAACTTAACCATCTAAACTAGACTTGTCATGACAAAGAGATGTTTCAAATATGAAAAATAAAATAATTAAATAATTAAATAATAATAATAATAATAATAATAATAATAATAATAATAATAATAATAATAATAATAAAATAATAATTTATACAATGTAATATCCGTCCGGTATATTACACTTATCATATATATATAGTATATATAATTGTGTATGTACACTTATATATAATGAATGAGATGTCTTCTCTATTTGGCCGAAGATGAAATTGATGCTCTTGCTGTTAGTGTGCTGACCGAAAGATGGAGTATTGGGGAGTTTTCTTGCGTGCAGAATTCGAGGAGGCGAAACGGAGTTTCTAGGAGCTCTCATTCTAGGAGTGCAAATTGCAAGAAATTAACATTTCTTGGATGGGTGATTCTAAAATACTTTCTAAATTATGAGTAAAAATTTGCATGCTAGTTAATGTAGAAATTTGATTTGTTAAAATTGATTGATATACTAATTCGTAGATTGCTTAATCTTAATTATTTTATGTCATGAGATGTGAATTGATGGTGTGATTCGCATAAGCAATTAGAATTTGTGTTAAATTAAATGTGTATCATTTGAAAATTTGTTGGTATGATATTTGATGCATGTTAGAATAGTAGTCACAAGAATGCAATATGTGTGAAATATGAATTTTAATGCTAATGTGATAAAGAATTGCGGATTTAGTCTCATTAGTTTATTTAATGAGTAGAGAAATTTTATAGAGGAATTTTGATGAAAGACAACATTTTTATGTGAAAATTGATTATATGTGTTCTAACACAATTTTGGGAGAAACTTTGTTTTATTGTCGAAACTTTATAAAATTTTGAATATAATATACTACACTGTAATGTTTTGATAGAAACATATTCTGGAAAAATTATTTGCGGTCTATTAAAAAGTTAGAACGATCGTATTAGTGCGTTTTGTGAAAATAAACTAATCCCAGTACTGTATGAACAAAACCTTAGCATTCTGACTTTACGTCAGTAGTCGCACATGGACTTATTGGCTAGTCGGTGCACCACAGTGACGTTACTGTGGCGCGGGTTGGTCAGGGGTCTTGAGTTCGAATCTCAACATTCCCCTTCCTTTTTCGATTTTGGCTTTAATTAACCCAAAGGCCGAGATTGTGTACTTCTGGTTTGCTGCCTGTCCTTGTGATAGTGAAGTCACATGGACTTCTTGGTTAGTGGAGGCGCCATATGGCGGTATTGTTGCTCGCTGTTGGGCTTGGGTTCGAAACCCGGTAGCTCCATTTGATTATTTTTGGTGTTTTTAACTTTTGAAGAGTTTTAATGCAAATAAAAATTTGGAAAAAATTCTAATATTCCTCTAAAATGGTTTAGAGTTTATTAAAAATAGTTTCAAAATATTTCATGTATTTTTGTGAGAAATTAAAAGTGAAATTGATATAGAAAGTGAGTTGATGACTTCGAAAATATTTATTTAAGATTAAGACCTTTATTTTGATTAGAAGAAGAGTAAAATATTGCAGTGCTACTGATTTCTTTTTTATGAGATTATATAACTATTTTGATTAAGAAATACTTTATGTGGTTTAAGATATTATATGTGATTAAATTGCTAATGAGATTTGAAGTGAATGAATTGAATTTTATGAATGATGCAAAAATAAGACATTGATTAAGTTATGAACAAAGTTAAAGATATGAATACAAATGAGATTGAATTGAATCGTTTTAGGTTATGAGATTTTAAAGAAATGTTTTCTCTTTGAGAAAGATATATGAATAAAGGAATTGAAAGATTATTTTGAGATTGAATATGAAATATTGTTGATCTCTAGAAAGAGATAGTTGTTGGAATCTATAGGCTAGACGAGACCCTAGTGACCGGCAGTTTATTAAATGAATTTGAGAGCTAACCAGTGTGGTTGAGCATCTCCTGAGAAGTAACTAGGTAGGCTGACTGTCTTTTTTGTTTTGGTTTAAGTCCGGTAGGGTAAGCTAGCTGTAGGTTGTGATGATTTTCTTTTTAAACAAACTGAAATTGTAAGAATTTAGATACATAGTGGAGATGTGATGAAAGTAAGAGAAAAATATGAGTATGAGGGCCATTGGATTGGCGGCGTGAGAGTGTTCACAGGATGTCCTCATGATGCATCATGATTAAGGCGTGGATACTACTCCAGAGTACCGTCCCGGTGGCCACGCTTGTCGGGTATTTGGTGACTACGGGTGGTGCCATGGTCCATGACGGAGGTGAATTGACCACAAGATGCCTGCATGATGAGTCATGTGTCAGTACATCGGGTTTTCTCCAGGATATCTGGACGTGGGCTCGTAACTCATAGAATACCTAGGATACTTACCGTAGTTACCGTAGTAGCTTAAGTCATGGTGAGGGATTGAACCCTACAAGATGAAGAACGATTAAGGACTTGCCCTCGGACTTAAGTAATATGGGATGCATAGAATCCGAATAAGTGCGCATTAGTGTCATGTAATATAAATAACTGCATTAAGGACTAAGTGCACAGCACCCACCACATCAATAGGATAGTCTCTTTGTAGATTTGTTTGTGATCAAGTTTGTGTTTGCTAAAGTATTTAAGAATAGTTAAACTGTTTGGCATAGCGAGGATGATCATGTATAATATTTCGTCGGTTGTAAGTAACTGACGTGCCCACAGTTTTATATGCAGGACTTGGAGTTTACAAGAAGATATAAAGACAAATTAGTTGCTGATGATTATTTAAATGTTAAAGTTGTTACAATTATACATTTATCATTGTTGTTTTCTATTTATTCCACTACGTGTTGATGTAAAAGACTCTGATGTAATTATTGTTGAAATGAAGTTTTAAATTTCTTATAAAATTATACAAAATGAAGTGTAAAAATCCTGTGGAACGTCGAATTCAGACTTAATTGGAATTCGGGGTGTTACAACTTGCCCCATCGTTCGCTGTCATCGTTCGCCAATGCTCACCCCATCGTTCGCCAACACCGTTCGCCAGCAGCGCTCACCCCATCATTCACCAGCATTATTCGCCATTGAACACCTTCATTGATTGCCAATGCACATCGAGCAGACCGGAAACCGACCGAAAAATGAGAGAAATGCCTCTCCTCCCGATCTGCGCCCAATCTTGATCGACGGCTGGGATGCAAAAAAAAAAGTCAATGGTCAACAATTGACCGCCTCGTGTCGACGGGCCAAACGATCGCATCGCGCCGAGCAATAGCGGAACCGAACGAAAAGGGAGAGAATAAATCTGCCTCTTAATCCATGCTTGATCATGATCAATGGTCGTGATTAAATCAAGGTAATTTCTTTTATTTAATACCTTTTTAATTATTAAATTGAATTAATTATTTAAAATTTTTGAAAAATATTGAAAAAATCAAAAAAATAATTAAAAATCCTAAAAATAATTATTAATTCGAAAAAAATATTTTTAAATTCTGATAATTATTAGTTTAGAATAATTAAATAAATTTTTCAAAAATTAATTATTAAAATTCGAAAATTGAATTTAAAAATTAGAATATAATTAAAAATTGGAAAAAAAATCAGAAAAATCTGGAAAAATCACTAAAAATCCAGAAAATTCTAAAAATAAGTTTGGGTATTTTAAAAGCTCACAATAATACCGTTACACCTTGAGCAAGATCCAAACTTTCCCGATAACTTCGATAAGTTCTGGAAATCTTTAAAAACGAATGAACTACTCCACAAAAGCTGTGAATCTCAATCTTCGAGAGTGGGGGGGGGGGGGTTGTGATATGGGTAAAAATAGAACTAAATTAGGACCGTTCAAATCGGGCATGAATCATAAACCTCTTAGGGGTAAAATGGTAATTTCATATATAAACGGGTCCATGAATGAAAATTGGGCATCTTTCAAGGCCAATAGCCTAAAAATGGATTTGTCTTATTGGGTTGTCATAACAGCCCCATGCAAATGAGTCCAGATCATTTAAAACTGATTTAAACTCTTGATAATCTATAAGAGACGGTCCAAAAATCATATCTCTTATCTAGATGAAAGTTTAAAACTTAAATCCCCTCAACTAGTCTTATCTTTTCATAAAGAAGAGATAACTTATTCAATCCAAAAATACTGGGAAGTAGAGATAAATCATTATCTTGAAATAGACCCCCAAGGTGACTATAAATACCCCTCTAACTCCACAAGAACCAGGTAATCAGTATATTGCCTCCACAAACTCTCTTTCTATTCTTAAGTTCTGACTTGAACGTCGGAGGGTATATCGCTGGGGTGAAATCCAGTGATTCAGACTTTTGCAGGTCAACCAGAGCGATCGTCACCATCAAGATTAGATCCAACGGTGTAAACAAGTAAGATTCAACAGTCAACAACAATTGGAAATAGTCAATACCAGCGAAATTCATAAAGGCTAGCTTTTTATTGTATTTAAAAGAACTCATATCATCTGTTTTCTCCGAGACAAAAATTAGCAGCAACAATATATACAATATATATATATATATATATATATATATATATATATATATATATATATATATATATATAGTAACACCCTAGATTTGATTTATGAGATTTTTATGATTTTACGTGTTTTGCACGTATGATTTCATTTGTGTAATTTTTCGTATAAAATATTTTTATAGTATTTGTTCTCCCTTATTTTTTTCAAAAATTATTTTCTTTTACAGCCTAATTAAAATCTAAAGCCCAAATTGTCTTTTAAGCCCACTTTATTAATTAATTATTTTAATTATTTAGACCCATGGTTAAATTGGCCCATTAGTGAGCTCATTTAACTTATTTCTCTTTTTAAACAATTTAACTTGTATTGTAGACTCTTGTCATGAACAAATAAATTTTTATGCATATGTACACTTGTAAGGAGGGGGTGCTAGTTGGCATGTGCAAGCACTAAGGTGTGCATTACACACCTTTATCTAGGCCAGATTGTGATGGAGGGATGTGGAAGAGATGGAAGTGGTGGAGAGGTGGTTGTGTATCATGGGTAGTTTTTATAACTCCCTAGTTTATCTAGATCATTGATCTTTAACCATTTGATCACATCCTAGCCCTACATTCACCCCCAAAAATTGTATAAATACCCTTTCCTATACTCTTCATTCTCACACTTAGAATTTTTGAAAGTAAAGAATAGAAAGAAAAGAAAGAGAAATAATTTGAGTGAGACAAAAGATTGAGGAGTTCTGAGATTGTGTGCTATTTTGTTCTTCATCCATGGAGGAGGCCAGACTACACTAGGGGGCAAGGCTCGGGTTGCAGCATCATTAGGAGGAGAAGCTTTTTGGTGGCTTGATTCAGGAAGAGACGATTTCGCTCGATCATTGGAGGAGATCATTAGGAGTTTGTTTTTTTTCTCTCCATCAAACCTGGGTGATTCTCTTACACTTCTAACTAGATTCATGCTAGAGTATGGTTGATGCATTTGAAAAGAGACATTTATTCTAGCCATATGTTTAAGACAAATTAGAATGCTTGATTTTCTGAAAAGAATGATAATTAGTTGCAGATTTTGATAGTTAGTTTAATTTTGACATTTCTACCATGTTTTAATTGATGATTTGTGCTATACCAAGGAGACATGATTGTATGCTTAATTGGATTGAAATGTTAATCATGCTTAGTGGTGAATTTGCTATTTCAATGGTTAAAAATGAGAAAAAGGAATTTTTGTTACTGAAATAATTAAGTAATATTAATAGTCATAATAAGAAGGAAATACGAGAAGTTTGAATGCCAATTTACAAAAGAAACGACCTTGGTTGTACATTTTTGAAATTGTAGACAAATTTGTAGTCAAATAGAAAAAGTGATGTTTTTATGTCAAAAATCAAGATTTAATTTACTGATATGTTAGAAATGTATAAAAGTTATGTTCTGGAATTTTTGAAAGAAAATGGAGAAGAAACGAAATTAAAATTAGTTATTTTTTTATAAAAGTTCAATGAACCGGAACTAAGATCAAACCCCCTAAAAACCCAATTCATATCAGTTGGCCACTTAGCCTAATTGGTTAGTGGGTGTGTTGGGCGCATTTACTGTAGCGTGGGTTCTGGCCTTGGTCTGAGGTTCGAAACCGAACAAGAGACTTTTTCATTCTATTTTCTTTTGGAGAAATCCGAACTCGAGATTGGACTCAAATTAATCTGAACCATCCTTGTGACGTGGTTGCGCTCTGTCCCTTTGGTTAGTGCATGCGCTGGCTTTGTCGAAACCCGAACTCAGCAAATTGAAAACTTTGTGTCTTTTTTAGTTTTTTTGGGTGATTTTGTGACTTTAAAAATTCGGAAAAAATCCTATAATTGTTATAAAAATATGTAGACTTCATGAAAAATAATTGTACACTATTTCGACTTGATTTAAATAGCGTGAGAGGAAAAATTGAGTAGAACCTTATAAAAATCGATATTTTGCACAAGTACAAGTATAAAAGTGACTTTTTGAGTTATGCTAGATTTATAAAAGGGTGTTTTGTGTAAAAAGAACTTGGAGTGTGTTTCATTAAGAATTTTGTTATTATTTTGGGTAATGTGTGCTTTGAAAAGTAAATGAGAAATATGATTTTTGAAATTTGGAGGAAAAGAAATAATAGTACGGAAACTAAGACTTATTGTGGTTGAATGAGATTGTTATGAATTGAATTGGAACATTGAATTATTGGAAAGAATGGAAATCATGTTAATTGTGAAAAAGAACTATATGAGTATGAGAACTAAAATATTGTGATTATGAATTGAAATTGAAAACTAGAGTGTAGCTAAGCCTCATACCGGCATCGAAAAGAATTATATTGAAATAAAATTTGAAATGAAACAACCAAGATTTGGGTCATGTGATATAGATAGTTGAGGCCGGTATAGTGGAAGGGCTAACTCTAGAGAATTGATTTTGTTCATGATTCAAATAACTAAGGACTAGATACATAGTGAAGACGTGATGAAAATAAGAGAAAAACATGAGTATGGGGGCCTTGGAGCTACGGTGTGAGAATATTCACAGGCTGTCTTCACGATGCATCGTGACATGACGTGGATATGTCTCAAGGAGTCCGTACCGCAGGTGACGCTCGTGGGGTGTTTGGTGACTGCAGGTGGTATTATGTCCTATAACGGAGGCTGAATTGTCCATAGGTTTTTCACGATGCGTAGTGACATGACGTGGGATTCCCCTCCAGGCTGTCTGGACATGAGCTCGTACTCATAGAACATCTAGGATACTTATCGTATTTACTGAAGTAGTTTAAGTCATGACGAGGGATTGAACCCTACAAGATGAAGAACGGTTAAGGGCTTGCCCTCAGACCTATGTAGTATGGGATACATAGAATATGAACAAGTGGGCATTAGTGTCATATAATATACATAACTGCATTAAGGACTAAGTGCACCGCACTACACGACATCTATAGGATAACCCCTTGTAGTTCTATTTGTAATCAAGCTTGTGATTGTTTAAGTATTTGAGAATCGTTATACTACTTTCGGCATAGAGAGGATAGCCGTGTATAATATTTCGTCGGTTGTAAGCGGCATAGAGAGGATAGCCGTGTATAATATTTCGTCGGTTGTAAGCAACTCACGCGCCCACAGTTTCTATGCAGGATAAAGTGGTTAACAAGACTGAAGAATGCATGCTGATTAAGGAATGATTCATGTGTTATACATTTTAATTTATGTAAATTGTTGTAATTTGCTTCTGCTGTAAATATGTAATGTAATTATAAACTCTGATATAACAAAAGTTCTATTTTTCCTTGTAAATTATACGAAAGAAGTGTAAGGATCCTGTGGAACTTCGAATTCAGTTGTATTTTGAAATTCGGGGTGTTATATATATATATATATATATATATATATATATATATATATATGTGTGTGTGTGTGTGTGTGTGTGTGTGTGTGTGTGTGTGTGTGTGTGTGGCCCTTCGGTTGAGAACTAATTTGGTGAGAACTCCGTGAGAACTCAAGGAGTATACCCCCCATGAAAAATTCGAATCGGCCATCTCGTTCTACACGCCTTAGATAGCATAACATAAGGAAATCACGTAATTTGAAGTTCATTTTCCCATGATTTACATCATCGCAAAATTGTATGGCTGAAATTTCTACTCCATTTGATGGATGAGCAAACGAACTTCAAATTATTTGAATTCTTTATGTTATGCTATCTAAGGCATGTAGAACGAGATGGTCGGTTCGGATTTTTCATGGGGAATCTACTTCGTGAGTTCTCACTAAAATTAGTTCTCAACCGAAGGGCTCCCTATATATATATATATATATATATATATATATATATATATATATATATATATATATATATATATATATATAACCCCACTTGCTACCCGTAGTGCCGTCATCATCACTGTGCATGATGTCTTTGTGTTGGTTGCTTTTCATCGTTTGCGTTGCTACTATCTTCGCTAAATCAAGCGTAGAAACAATCAAATTCAGAAACGAATAAGTGGGTAACAACTTTAATCAATTCTATTTGTATTGTAGAATGTGTGCATGCTAGATAATCTATATAAATTGAGTATTTATGCTTAGATTATCTATGGATTGTTGTTTGATTATGTGTTTTAATTGTTTTTAATTATAGTGTGAGATTATGATATGTTTAACTTAAAACGTTTAAGTAGTTTCTGTCCTGAGATTTTGTCTCACTTCAGAAAATCATATCTATTTAACAAGGTGGAAAATAAGGCTGAATTTTTTATATGTGTATTCCGTATGTGTCTATAACAACTCCTAAAATTTCATAATTTTTGGATGTCATTTTCTATTTTAATAAAATCCGAACATATTACTAGTTTAGATAGGAAATATAACATATTTTATAATTCTGGCTAAATATCATACTTATTTCCAAAAAAAATCATATCTCTCCAAATATATGGAATTGGAAGTTGAAATTTTTATATGTGAATCCAGTATATGTCTAGTATATGTTCACATCATGAATTTTGTATATCGTTTAGTATTTTTAATAAATTCGAACTTATGATTGATTGATAGTTTTGTCTAGTTTCTGGAAATTTGTACACTTTCAGGTGTTTGATCGTTTTAACCCCTTATATGTAGTATTTTGAGAAAACTCAAAACTAAAAAATTGAAGTATATTCATTAATCTTTCTTTTGAGTCTAAGAAATCCAATTTCCAAGAAGTTGGGGATTTTCTATGATTTTTGAAAGTTGCAAGAGCTGCAGTTTCTGGATTATGAACCTACTGTCTTACAAATGGTTTTAGACTATTAATTGGGGTTAAATTTAGATGTTCTTAACTACAATGTAGTAGACTCATTGAGGTTTCATATGTGACTAAGAAATGAATTTTCTGACAAGTATTGGAATCTATATAACTATAAGAATATGCACTAGTTGGGAGTTGTATTCGCCTGTCAAGGGGACACAGGTGGCTTTGTCTCGACTGTTAAATTCTATGATCTAGTGTTAAGAACGGGAGGCGGATACATAAGCTGTAGCTCTTGTCAGAACTTAGGGGATGGACCCTTAAGTGTCTGTCGATGTTCTATGTTAATATGAATGGGGAGCGAGAGTTTAACTATGCGTCTCTCGGCGGAGTAGGGGAAAGCCTGTAAGGTCGCATTTATGTTCATAACAACTTTTGATGAGGTCCGGAAGTGAAAAAAGACCGCAGGGTCCCGGTAGCACCGGGGAGTGGAGAAAGACCACAGGGTCCGGGGGGATTATGACCGAGGAGTGGAGAAAGACCACATGGTTCGGCACTACATTATTCAATCTTACCACAGGGTGTCGGCGTACAGTTGACATGACCATTTCTGACTGCAAAGGCGGAATTAGACCGAACGACAACAACCTCATTAGCCACTAGATAAATGTCAAAAAAAGTGTAGAATACATGAATAGGTATTGCATAACAGAAGAATGGTCACACTGATAGTGAGTGCTTTATCCAGCATCCACAACTTCTAGTTCAGGCACAAAAGCGTAGGAAGCAACATGGTTTATCTCCTCTCATTATTCCTTCTCGTACACCTCGAGCAATGGTCGTTACTCCAATCATGTCTTCTCCTGCTCTTTATGACATTCCTCAGCGACATCTCGCTCAACCGGAACTTCAGAACTCGGGTCAGTCTATTGATGCAGGCTCCCCTGCCCCTGCTTTCTCTGTTACTCCTAATATGAATTCTTCCTAGCTTTTAGATTCTGGTCCATCACATCATCTTACGAGTAATTATACACTTCTCACCACTAGAATAGCACTTACCTCTCACACTCCGTCACTATACACTGCTGATGGCTCACTACTCCTCACTACACACTCAGGATCTATTAGCACTCACACTCGCAAACTACCTTTCATGTTTTATGCCCCTCACTTATCCATGAACCTTATTTCCATTAGTGCTTTATGCGATAGTGGTCTTACCATTACATTTTGTAACACCCCGAATTCCAAAACAGTCTGAATTCGAAGTTCCAAGGGATCTTTACAATTCTTTCGTACAATTTTACAAGGAAAATAAAACCTTTGTTACATCAGAGTTACATTATATATTTACATTCATACAGCGGAAGCAAATTACATTAATTACATGAAAATGTACACATTTAAATCAATCTTAGAGCAGCATGTATACTTCAATTTGTCAACCTCTTTACCTTGCATGTAAAACTGTGGACGCGTTAGTTCATTCAACTGACGAAATATTTTACACGGCCATTCTCTCTATGCCGGAAACAATATAACGATTTTCCATACTTAAACAACCACAAACTTGATCACAAGTAAAGCTACAAAGGACTATCCTATTGATGTTGTGTTGTGTTGTGCATTTAGTCCTTAATGCAGTTGTTTACATCATATGACACTAATGCACACTTGTTCAGAGTCTATGCAGCCCATACTACATAGGTCCGAGGGCAAGTCCTTAATCAGTCTTCATCTTGTAGGGTTCAATCCCTCGCCATGACTTAAACTACTACTGTAACTACGGTAAGTATCTTAAGCATTCTATGAACTACGAACTCATGTCTCGGTGCCCTGGAGAGAATCCCAATGCACGGACACATGACTCATCATGTAGGCATCCTGTGGTAATTCACCTCCTACTATAAACGTGACACCACCCGCAGTTATTATATCACCCCATAAGCGTCGCTGCCGGGTTGGTACTCTGGAGTAGTATCCACGCCCTAATCATGACGCATCATGTGACATCCTGTGAATACTCTCACGCCGCCAATCCAATGACCCTCTGTAGCGCCCCGAATTTCTAATATAATAACTTAGAAAATACGTGGCACAATCCCAGCATCAACTTCAATGTAACAGTACACATAGCCAAAAAACACAAATAATTTTATTCCAAACTTTTATTACAACAATCTTTTTCAAACACAGCGGAATTACAAACACCTTGAATTACATCTTTCTTTTCACAACACTTCTTTTACTAAAATTTTACACAAAGCTCTATTACATCAGTTTGTCTCCAAATCTATCTCAAGCATCCAACCTCCAAACTCTAAGCAACAACCTGTAACATATGAGGCTAGAGATAATCCCTAACCCCCAAAACTAAAGGGGTCAGCCATAAATGGTGTGAGTGACATAAAAACAAACAAAATAATTTAATTGTAAAACATAAGGTCATCAACAACATGTATTAACCACAATGATAAATGAATGAGGAATAACAAAGATGTAAAGCAAGGAAACATCATAGAATGAAAACAACAAGTGCATCTAGTCTAAGTGTCAAGTGTAGGAAAACTGGAAAACTCATGCATAAAACCAAGTCAAGACAACACAAAATCTATATGCGGACTCTCTAATGCATACTTGTCGAATTCTATGCATCCCATTCTACATAGGTTCGGTGCAAGCCCTTAACGTCTTCACATTATAGGGTTCAATCCCCCGCTATGCAACTATTCCTATCACGATGACTACTACGAGATAAAGATAAACTGTGAGAATTAGCCCATGCTTGATAATTCCGGAGATAGATCCCACATCTCAGGTAATTTACCTGGATAATTCCGGAGATCATCCCACATCTAAATATTGACACATCATCACATGAATACCCCATGTGCGTTGCCTCGACTTTGATAATTCCGGAGATCAATCCCACACCGCAAGAAAATCACTTGGATAATTCCGGAGATATATCTCACATCGCAGGTAATTTACCTGGATAATTCCGGAGATAAATCCCACATCTCAAGTAAGTTACTTGGATAATTCTGGAGATTAAATCCCACATCTAAAGCCATACTGAGGTGCATAACCCATGTTCCCGTTCATCATATCACCACTAGTGCCTGTCCTTATCATTTGGGTTATTTAATTACTTAAAGAATCTCCTAGAGTTGGTGTACCAGTCGACTCATACTGTGGTATGTCGACTGTCCAGAGGACAAATATCCAAAATTTTACAAAAATAAACTAAGTCATACCAGTCGACTTGAAAGCCATTAGTCGACTTAGTCGAGACAAAATTCCAATAATTCTCAAGAAAATATTCTAAGTACATAAGTCGACTTAAAAAGGTCATGGTCGACTGTCCAGAAAGGACTGAAATAATTTTACAAAATAAGGTCTCCGGACACCAGTCGACTGCATAAGAGTCTAGTCGACTGTCCAGAGGGGATTTCAAAAGATCTGAAGAAACGACAGCAGGGTCGTACCAGTCGACTGAGTAGTAGACCAGTCGACTGTCGCCCTACAGTTTTCATAATTTAGGTCTGAATACAAAGATCAAAACTGGAGTTTTCTAAAGATTCTTTGTTTATGAAAATAACTCGTATTCATATAAAAGTGACAAATCTCCAAATATCTCAGACTGGATTCAATACTCAATCATCCAATATCTCAAAACTCAATTCTCATGTTCTCAATTCCTAATTCTTTCATTAGGATTTTTCATTACTAAATTTCTTCACAACTCATAGCATGATCTGATTTATAAACACAAGATCCAGATGCTCACCATCCGATCATAACCATACTCAAATCTTAACATGCTTTTAGCAACACAATTTTATAAACAAAGATCCACTAGTCATTCATAGATTTCACAAATATGGTACAAACAATAATCCTTTGCATCGTTCTCATGCAAAGATACCGAATAACATTCAGGTCAAACAACAATATAACAACTATTCACATAAATCATACCGCAATACATAGTTCATATCACATCACAAAATCAAAACAAAACAAACAATGTCACTCACATAAATCAAACAACAAAACAAATTTACATCACTCACCTTTGAATTGAAAGGATCCAACGAAAAGCCTTCCTTTTTGCGAGATCCAAAAATTCTCCTCTTGATCACCAAGAAAATAATAATATAATAAATCTGGAGTTGTGCAGCGAATGAAGGCTGCACATCCTCTTTTATACAGGCCGGGATTGAAAGGAATTAGGGTTTTGAAGTACTTTTGCAAAATAGTCCTTTTTCAATTTATTACTTCACATATATAACCTTTCTTAGTTAAAATAAGTTAAATAAATCAAAACTAAATAAAATACTTTTACCACTAAGTTTTCCAACAACCCAGCACAGCCCAGAGATAAGAAAATTTCGGATTTACACTCTGGGTGGCAATTTTGCACAAAAGCCCTCCCTTTTGTAATATTTGCAATTACATCATAAAATATTCGTAAAAATCCAGAAAAATCCGAAATAATATCTAATAATACATATTATATTTTCCAATCAAAATATTTGACTTTTACTCTCCAGAAAAATATTTGTACAAGATTCTACATGAATTCCATATTTGCAAAAACACCTTTTTTGTTTAAATCTTCACCAAATCGACTTTAAATAAAATCTAAATATATTGAAATTCAAATGATAACCATGGAGGACCAAAATGTCAGTAAAAACGAATTTTCATATTTTATTCAAGATCCAAATGATTTTTTACATAAAAGCCCCTCCCTTTCGAGGTATTTATAAAAATAGTTTCTTTACTCAGAAAAATCCCAAATTTTAGAATATACTCCATTATAATTAGGAGAATCTAATAAAAATATAAAATTGGTTACTTACACCAAAAATTATTTGCACGTGTTTCGCACGTGTAAAAAGATAAATCTCTAGAAAATATTTATTAATTCTTGAGAAAATCATTTTAATTTATTTTCAAATCTTTAAAATAATATTTGAAAATATGGGGTTCTACGCCCTCATACTCATGTTTTTCTCTTACGTTCATCACATCTTCACTATGTATCCTTATGTATAATTGAATGTCAATATTCTAGAATCTAGCATTACTCCTACATCGGTCTTTTCAACATCAATTATTATCAATGACCCAAACTTGGTCAAAAATATCAAAATTCTCTTTTCCATGTTTTTCATTCTTGCCGACATAAAGTTTAGCTAAAAGTTCTAGCTAAGTCCTCTTTTCACTTTCATAGAAAACATACTTATTCACAAATTGTACAATTCATCAAGTTCTCTTTTCCCGTAATTCAATGCACAACTTGCATACTCAAAATTTCTCATTTAATTCTACTCAACATTTATGAAGGAAGAAATCTCAATTTATCACTTTGGAATTATTTCTATAATCAAAAAAATTCATTTTTTTATTTTAGAGTTCCAAAGGATCAAAACTAAGGTGAATACTTCACTCTTAAAATTGTACTCTTGTTCCTCTTTTAAAAAGTCTAAAGGTCCAAAAATAATTTTTCTTTTCGAAGTTTATATACTCAGGAATTTTCTATTAATTTCTCAGTATTTATTTATTTATATTTTTTTAAAGCTTGAAATACTCAAGAAAAATTTTAAAAAAAGAAAAAAGGGATTTTTCCTTTAAAAAAAATTTGGCCACTACAAGAATCGAACCGCACACACACACACAGCCCGTGCACAGTCACCGAGACCCAAGGCCCCATGTGCTAGCCAAAAGGGACAAGGTGCCCAACTGTTACAAAGGGTGAATGAAAGGGGTTTGAGTTCAGGTCTCGATTTTTGGGAAAAATCGAAATTTAGAAATAAAAGCCTCTGCCGAGACTCGAACCCACACACACACAGTCACACGTTGCTACAGTAACGCAACTAAAGCCCCCTATAACCAGTATGACCAAGGTGACTAACTGATATAGGTTTAGCTTAAAATATGTTTAAATCGATTCTCTGTTCATTTATTTCATTTTTCAAAAGATCTTAACTTTGTTTCTTCTTAACAAAAATTCCAAAAAATTTCTAGAATACTGAATTTACATACATTTAACAAATAAGTGTTTTAAAAATAATTTTTTGACATTAAAACTAGTATTTTCACTCTAATTTGTATTCTATGTTTACAAATTGCAAAATTTCACTTAAACAAATTCTCTACTCAATTCTTTGCATTATGACTTACTAAAGAAGTGTAAAATTCTGTTTTTCCCTCTTTATTCATGACACTCATGAACAAAGTTACATTCCCTCAACAAGTTATACCATGGTTCAATAAACACAAAAATTCACAATTTATCTACTAATCATACATGAACATTTTTCTACAATCGCATGGTTCTAGTTCCACAATTTCATGGCAATAAATTAATTTAGCTACATTAAACATGAATTATAACCAATAGCATGCAATTCATCAAACATTTGCTCATTCATCTATCCTTTTTAGAGTCAACAAGTGATTATTTTATTAGTTCTTTTAGCATGTATATATATATCAAAATCGCTAGCATGATGTCTATGATTAGAAGTATAGAAAAACACCCACCTATTTGAAGAAAATAATACGAAGCTCCTAGAATCTCCTTGAACACACGAGCGGTCCTTCTCCTCCTAGAATGAGCCACCACAATGTCTCCTTCTCCTTGCACTTAGTGAAACCTGAGCCTCTTCTTGCCGTTGGTGAAGAAGTCGGCCTCCAAGATGGAACACACACAACTAATGCTCTTAATTTTTTTACTATCTCTCATTTTTTTACTCTCCCATATATTTCTTTCTCTCCTTAAAAAAATCTTAGTTTTGTATGCACATAAGGGAGGGGTATTTATACTAGTTTTAGGGTGAAATGGAGGGCTAGGATTGCATTAGATGGTTGTAGATCAATGGCTAGGATACAATGGGAAGTTGTAGCAACCACCCATAAACATAAAACCACCTTTCCACTAATCCACACCCCCATTTCTCTCATATGCATTTCTAGCCAAGAATGGTGTGCAATGCACACACACGTGCAAACACGTGTCCCAACTAGTGTCCCCCTAATTAAAGTTGTACATTATAAATTAATTAATTGTCTACAAAAATGTATCTACATGAAAAGTTGTTTAAAAGAGTAATTAATTCATGGGCTTGAAATAGTGGATTTTTAGATTAAAATATTTAATTTATTAGGTTGGGCTTTATTTAGAAAATAAGTTTAGGCTTCTTAAAAATGGGCTTAAAAGAATAAAGAGAAGGAAAGAAAATAACTATTTGTTCATGTTATATAAAAATCATTTCATAAGAAAATATTTATACACAAATTTGCACGTGCACAACATGTAAAATCAACAATTTCACATTTAATAAAAATTCAGGGTATTACACCTTTACTTCTTTGGGATGTTCAATACAGGATCCTTAGACTGGCCATAAGATGGGGAGGGCTAGCCAACGTGGTCGCCTATATCATCTAAATTTTCTTCATGCTCGTGTTTCTAGTTCTAGTTCTGCTGGTGTCATTTGTTTTAATGCCGACTTGTGGCACAGACGCTTAGGTCATGTTAGTAAGTCTTGTTTGAAAAGTTTAGTCCGTAATGGTGCACTTGGTCATTTTAATTTTACTTCTTTATCTGTTTGTCAGAGTTTTAAGTTGGCAAAATACTTAGCCCTTCCTTTCAATAATAAAAGTATTTCTTACTCCACCCATACATTTCAACTTATTCACTCTAACATATGAGGACCATCTCTTGTACCTCCTAGCAAAGACTATCTCAATTATGTTAGTTTTATTGATGACTTCACACGCTACACATGGGTGTTCCTTATGCGCCACCAATATGAGATTCCTGCCATTTACCAGGACTTTATGACCATGATTCATACTCAGTTGGGTGTGCGCATCAAGGTCTTTCGCTCAGATGGTGCTCGTGAGTACACTTCCACTACTATGATATCGATTCTTTAGTCTCACGGCACACTTTTTCAGCAATCATAACTCACATACATGAACAGAATGGTGTAGTTGAACGCAAACATTGTCACATTCTAGAGACGACTTGCGCTCTTCTACTCTCCTCTTATGTTCCTCGCATTTTCTGGTCTGAAGCTATCTTGACTTCTGTCAGTCTTATTAATATCACTTCCTTGTCTATCCTATCTAGTACAACACCTTATGAGGTGCTTCATCACTCACCACCAGACTACAGTATGCTCCATACGTTTGGGTACACTTGTTATATCCTTCTCCCTCCTACTGAGCACATGAAGCTGACTGCCCTAGCTGCGAAGTGCGTTCAGGTATCAGTTCCAAGTATAAAGAATATCATTGTTTTGATCCCTTGGCGCATCATGTCAATATTTCCCGTCATGTCTCCTCTGTGGAAGACTCTCCTTACTACATGTCCTCTGCTGAGAATACTACCTTTCTCGATTCCCTGATTCCCTTGCCTATCTCCCAGGAACATCTTCACGCATTCCCTTTGATCTCACTCATTTAGTTCATCTCCCATCTCATAAAGACATTACAACTATTTTCCCACATACAGAGTCTCATCCCACACCA
Organism: Hemerocallis citrina; assembly: GCA_017893485.1. Classification (NCBI taxonomy): domain Eukaryota; kingdom Viridiplantae; phylum Streptophyta; class Magnoliopsida; order Asparagales; family Asphodelaceae; genus Hemerocallis; species Hemerocallis citrina. The sequence goes on along the minus strand of CM030360.1, from coordinate 192,396,516 downwards.
CCAACATCCCCGCCATTGACCTCACCCCTACAACTTGCAAATCCACCATAAGTTCGTCTATCTACATGTTCCACTTCGGACATCCCATTGGCACGTTATACACCATATGCCACTGGTCCTTCTGACCAGTTTGGTTTTGCCACTCTAGCCTCTTACTCACCATAATTTCATGCATATCTAACCGCTATACACACTACACGTGAGCCCATAACCTTTCAGAAAGTGATTCAATATCCTGAGTGGTGGGAAGCTCTTGCAAAGGAGTTCCATGCATTTGATCAGATTGGCATATGGGATGTTGTTCCACACCCAGCGGGCGTCAAGCTTGTTAGTTGTAAGTGGATCTTCAGCATCAAATATCGATCTGATGGATCCATTGAATGGCACAAGGCTCGTTTAGTTGCCCAAGGATTTACTCAAGAGTATGAAATTGATTATAATGAGACTTTTTCTCCAGTTGCACAGGTGACCAGTTCGCACTCTCCTTACCGTTGTCGCCATCCATCAGGGGCTTATATACCAGATGGACGTGAAGAATATCTTTCTTCATGGTACCCTATCTGAGGGTTTTTACATGCAACCTCCTCTTGGCCTTACCATACTTCCTCGTCATGTTTGCCGTCTACGTCGAGCTATATATGGTCTGAAACAGACTCCTCAAGCCTAGTTTGAGTGTTTTCATTGTGTCATCACACATGCCAATTTCAGTCAGAGTTCCCAGGACCACTCTATGTTTATGCAGTCAACACCTCAGGAGAGGGTACTTCTACTACTATATATTGATGATATGATTATTACTGGGGATAACTCCACAGGCATTGCATTCACTCAGAAATATCTTCACTATCAGCTTTATATGAAGGATCTTGGCAGACTACGCTATTTTCTGAGTTTATAGATTGCCCACGGATCTCAAGGGATACTCAATTCTCAACAGAAATACACATCAGACATTATCTCCATTGAATGTTTCTCTAACATTCGATCAACCGACGCTCCCTAGAACTTCATGTGAAGCTTCGTCTTACAGATGGTGAGCTCCTTCCCAATCGCACTAGATACAGACAGATTGTTGGACAACTTGTCCATTTATGCATGACCAGAATCGATATTGCTCATGCAATCAGTATTGTCAGCTAGATTGTTTCAGCACCCTCAATTAGTTCGCTACAGTGCCCTTCTTCGGATCCTCAGATACTTCGGAGCACTATCACTTGCTTATTATTCATGCTTTCTACATCTAAGTGGAGCTTAGTGCATATTCATAATCAGATTAGGCAATTGATCCTACTATCAGACGGTCTACCACAGGTTTCTGTCTATTTCTTATTGATTCGTTGATCTCATGGTAAAGCAAGAAAAATACAATTGTTGTATGTTCTTCCACAGAAGCTGAGTACAAAACGATGACAGCTACCACTAAAGAGATTGTTCATGTTCGGTGGCTGTTATCAGACATGTGTGTCACTCTTACAGGAGCTACTCATCTTCATTATAATAATCGGAGTGCCTTACATATTGCAAGCAACATGTTCTTTCTTGAGCGGACGAAGCACATAAAGATTGATTGCCACTATGTTCATGAGTGTTTTGAGTCAGTGACCATTTCACTTCATTTTGTGACCTCCTCACAGCAGACAACAAATTTCTTCACCAAATTCCACACTGTCTAGAGATTTTTGATATTTGGTGGGTAAACTCATACTGTTCAAGAGGGTGTTAGATATTATATAATATTAGTCCCATATCGGAATATGTATTAGTTTAGTCTTTACTTATTTCCTATATATAAGAGACATTGTACTCAATTATAATGAATCCAATAATCTTCTCACAATCTCTCAGTTAACCTTATGAGCCTTAATTAGAGAAAGGGATAATTTAGCAAATGTCTCCATTCAAAATATAGAAAATATCATGTACTCCTGCTATTTTAAAAAACTAAGAAATACCCCCAGTTTCGACGGAACCGTTAAAATCCCCATTAAGTGAACTCATGTGCGTCACACATGATATGTAAGATGACCTAAATACCCATGATTAAATTTATTTTAGCAAATGCCCCCATTTAGAATGTGGAAACAAGCATACACCCCAACTATTAAAAAAAATGATATTTAAGATATTTTAGCAAATGCCTTCATTCAAAATGCAGAAACTATCATATACCTCCACTATTTTAAAAAAACTTTAAAAAATACTGTCAGTTTGGACGAAAGAATTTTAGGATTTTGAATACTATATAATACGTGTTTGTTGTTTTGACCAAAAAACATTAATGTACGCATCAATGCTTTGTTTCCACATCTCCACTTGGGTGTCGTTGAAGATGATGCAAAACCTAGTGTGACAACAGGTAATACCATATTAACAAAGTTCGTGAATAATTCGTTAAATTCGCAAATTATTCACGAAAAAATAATTTGCCGAACAAATTCAAGAATTATTCACGAAATCACGAATTAAACGAATGTTTCGCGAATTTAGCGAATTATACAAGTAATATTTATGGATTTGTTTATATTTTTACTTAGATGATGAGTACTAACTACTTAGATGCATTAAAATTGCTCCATCCTCAGCTTGTAGAAGCTCCCTAAATGGAGATTCCAACAGAAAGGTTCCCAAAGGAGAGGATACAAAGATAGGAGATGGCCAGTGAAAATGATGTCATCATGCAGCTCTTTTCTAGGTATTTTCTGTTGGCTGTTTGCAAAAGATGATTTTCGCTAATACAATACGTCTAAGCAACAAGCTGGTGAAGAAAAGGCTTTGTTTTGTACGTTGTGTGATGCTGCAGTATAGGATTCTTTTGATATGCGTTTGTGTGTGTGTGTGTGTTGTTGGGATTGGGGCATGAACAAACACCCTCTAGTTGCAGCGGAACTAATTAGAGCAATGAAGAATTCGAAGTAGACGAGGTGAATAAATTGAGCAAGCAAGTAGATCCACCAAACTAACACAAACACAACAGCGATGACTTATCCCAGTTAGCTTTTGCTTAATCTGGGAGAAAATATAGGGAGATCTGATATTCAACTAGAAGAGATTACAAGGAGTTACTGATTCACTTGACACAAGCAATTAAACTCACCCACCAAGAACTATCTCTCTCTCGAGCCTCTCTTTGCAATGGAGAAAATAATCTATGAAGTACTTCCTCTCATATTGGGGGAGTTTACAATATATATAGAAGAATAGAGAGAAAACCTATGTCTAATCTTGATCCTCAGTCGTCCGATATAACCTGGAAAAGAAGTAACTGGATAGGAGCCGCACGATCTAACTTGGACTTGAAGATTGGGCTGAATCGACCTAACAAATCGAAGTCCAAAAACGAACACAGCGCCGTGGACGGTCGACCGTCCAACAAGACCGGTCGACCGTACCATCTGACATTTCCTGTACTATGAGCGGTCGGGGGTGCGGTCGGGGGGTGCAGGCGACTGTCACCAAGACCGGTCGACCGCAACTAGCATGCACCCTTGTTGCTGCTGTTTCTCCTTCTACTCACTTCGACGCTTCGACCTCCGTGCTTCATATTACCTTCTTCTAATCTGAACAACGAGTATACAAGACACAATCCTAATAAACTCCACCTTGGATTGCATACGAGTGCTATCACATGATGTGTTACTCATCTCCAAACTCTAACAAATTCCACTTGCAATGAAAACTTAGAACAATAGCTTCTTCTTCTAATTGAAATGATCTCTACCCAATCTCACCAAATCCAGTGTCGCCCCTCAAAGGCACACCTCCGTAGATGTACTCACGAAGTTGCCAAACTCTGTATGAACTCCACCTTTCGACGATATTCGAACGTCGTGGTCTCGTCTCGATGATTCTAGTTGCGGCTAGGGCTGTTCATCGGTGCTAAACTAAACCAAACCGAAAATAACCGAACCGAACAGAAATTTTCGATTTGGTATATTTGAAACTGAAATTCGAACAGAAACTGGTAAAATTTGGTTTGAACCGAACCAAATTTTATCGGTTCGGTTCGGTTAATAACCAAACTAACCGAAATTTTTAGTACATACTAATTTTCTACTATGACTCAGAAGAGTGGCAGATGAGTCAGAAATATTCATGCTTTTCGCTCTCATCCCTCAGACTATCTCAGAATGAAAATGGTGCTGGTCCTCCATTTGAGAAGTTGAAGATTGAACCGCCGTCTTATTAGGCTACACATCAGCGTGACTCACATGGTAATAATCTATTCTTCACTTAAAATAATTCACCCTAAATCAGGATTCACATTTCACACACATAGCCTTGGTAGTATTTTGATTTCATTTTTATTTCACACACATAGTCAGGTATGCTACTATTAGCTGGATGTGCACTTGCATAGCATCTTAGTTTGAGATGGATCCTAGGGGTAAATTTATTTTGGTCCAAAAAAAGTTCAGTTTTTTGTTCGGTTCGGTTTATTTAGAAGCCAACCAAAAACCGAACCGAACTTTCTAAAAAAACTTCGGTTTGGATCAAAACCGAACCGAAAACCGAAAAGCTGAACCTAATTGGTAAATTTCGGTTCGGTTCGGTTCGGTAATCGATTTTAACCAAAGTATGAATAGCCCTAGTTGAGGCAAACTAGCTGAGCTTGCGGGAATAATGGGAAAAGAACTATCAACCCCTGCGCAGGATTTTTGAATTCCCCAAAGTTTGTAGAGATTGTGTTGGCTTGGCCCAACCACTCTTATACCTCTAATCACTTCACAATGACCTTGAAAAACAGACAAAACTCCACCTCGAGCTGTGTACCTGCAGCCCCGTGCATCAAGAGTTTTCAAGAAAATCAGATTCCATTTCAGCAGAGAAATATGCAAAACATCCCTTAAAGTGAACAAATTTAGACCTGGCATCTTCAACTCTACTATCCCCTCACCCACTACTTCACAAATCTTTCCAGTTTCCGTTGTCACACAACGCCCTGTAGTAGACTTATAAGTAGAAAACAACTCCCTTTCGGAGCAAATATGAGAAGAACTCCCTGAGTCAAGAATCCAACTAGAATTGACTTCTAAAGAATTTGAAACAAGAAGACACGAACCACCTGAATCAAAGGCACTAACCACATTAGCGGCTGAACTCCCGTTCTTGGCTGTAATACCCCGCAAAATAGCATATGGCTATTTTGCATCGTAATTTGTGAGCAATTGAGAATTGCACGCAATTATGTATTTTTCTAATAACAATTGATTTTAATTGAGAAATATCAGATATATTTTCTACTTTATTTTATAATTTTGAAGGATTATTATGAGGTAATTTTAATGTACTTTGTATTGTTAGTATTATTAAAGAAAAGAGTTGGGATTTATTTGAAATATATTTGAGACTTGTGGGCTTATATGTAATATTCCCTTATACTATTTATTTATCTATTTATTTATTTATTTACTTTTACAACCCCTCCCCCCCCCCCCCCCCCATTCCCTTCCTTCTCTTTTCTCTCGTTCTGTTTCCATCCCGACCCCAAAAAGGAACCCGACTTCGGCGATCATTCCCTCGCCCAAATCCGCCTATTTACTTCATGATTTTTCAATTAAATTGAGGGGAAAGCTAAGTGAAGGGTGCTCTAGCTAGTGGTTGAGTCGATTTGATTAGTGGAGGTATATCCCTTTGAATTTATTTGTGTATTTTCCTATGCTTTTAATCTATTTTGCTTGGGAAAGGAGTATAGGGTTGGGTAGTATTTTATTTTGATGTTAGGGTTAAGAAATTGGCAAGTTACTAGAGATTTTACAAGTTGCTAATAAATTAGGATTTTGGGTTTGTAGAAGAGAATTAAATATGTAAGAATTAGTTCTCGTATGGTGGTAGAAATTTTAGTTGAACTACTAAAATAATTTGAGGATAATTTTAGTAATTTCATGGGGATAAAAATCCTGTAGGAATTTGAATATTACGTGCAATGCACGTGTGCATCCCAGGCATTTAATAAACGCTTGTGTGATATTTGGATTAGTGTTATTAGCTCCTGTGATTGGTTTGGATGATCTGAGCCTTAATTACTTTGAAATGGATGATAGGATATATTAACGACTTTGGATGCGGGTTGGCATGGTGGCGCTTCGAATCTTCGCAGGATATTTTGTGAGTATGATCTCTTTTATTTTATGTACGCGGTGTGTTGTCGGGTTGTTGTTTCTATTGTATGTATGTTTTCCTAAAACAACTTGGACAAAGTCCTAAGCTTATGAATGATGCCATGGATAAAATAAATGATCACCTAAGAAAGTAAATGGTAGAACTTAAATAATAAACATAAAGAATGAATCTTTAGATTGTTGTAATTTTTGTTCTTATTGTTGTTATTTTTGTAGAACTTAACTTGGACTCATGAACATAAGCATATAAAGATTTGTGTACATACCCATCTTTGGGGTTGTAGAACTCAAACAAGGACTATTGATATAAGCATATGAAATTTGTATGGTAGAATTATTACATACCCATTTTGGGTTGTAGAACTCAATAAAAATGAGTCTTTATTTATTGCTCTCTACTTGATTAACTATCAAACCTTGCTAACTTTTGTTATAAAAAAGGGTAAACTTGTTGTATGTGGGAACTAAGTGGTTAAAGAAAAGAATGTTGTAATAAGTAGGACTTGTAATTTTGTTGTATGTAATTTATAGTTCATAAGTTAGATTGTTGTAATAATTTCAAGACTTGTAAATTGTAAAGAGAAATAATCCTTGTAATAGCTAGTAAGTAGATATCCATGCTTAAGTAGTTAGTAGACATACATGCTTAAGTTGTAGCTCATGCTTAAACTGTAGTAAAGCTTCATGCTTAGATTGTAGTAATTATTCATGCTTTAGATTGTTGTAAGTCCATGCTTAAGTTGTATTCATGCTTAAGATTGATGCTCATGCTATATACCATGTTAGACTGTTGTAGGTTGATACTCATGCCATATACCATGCTTGGATTGTTGTAGGATTGAGGCTCATGCTATATACCATGTTAGATTGTTGTAGGTTGACACTCATGCCATATACCATGCTTGGATTGTTATAGGATTGATGCTCATGTTGTATACCATGTTGTAGAAAACCATACTATGTTGTATACCATGTTGTAGGAAACTCATGCTTATGTGTATACCATATTGTAGGTTTGATGTAGTGAAGAAACCATACTTATGTTGTATACCATGCTAAGTAGTAGTAAAGATTTCATGCTTAAGTAGTAGTAGAAGAACCATGCTTAAGTGTAGTAAGGAATTATACTTGAGTTATATGTAGAGTTTATGTATGAGTTGTAGAAATGATGCATGCTTAAAGTAGTAGTAGATACTCATGTTGTAGTTAAGTTGTAGTAAAAAAATCATGTTGTTATAGTTGTGGTGTTAACTATCTTGTTGTAATTAGTGTTAGTAAAGAGCCCATACATGCTTGAATGGTATAGTGTAGCATTCTAGTTAAAAGAACCATGCTTAAATTGTATATGGTAGTATTGTAGTGAAAGATTAAAAAGAACCCATGAACCCGTGCTTGAGCTAGGTGTTCTAGTTTAACTATTGTAATGAGCCTATGTTCCATCATTGTTCTAGTCAACCTTAAAGAGAACCCATGAAACTAGCACTATGGTAGTTCTAGCTCAATGGATAAGAGAACCCATGCATTTAGTTCTAGGTGATTCTAGCTCAACTTGAGAAAGAACCCAAAAATCTAGTTGCATGTAGTTTTGATTCAATTGGGAAAAGAACTCATGGATTCTAGTTGTATAAGGTTCTCATCAAAAGTTAGACCATAGCATGTGAACATTCTTCATCTTCATGGGTAATAGGGGTTGGGAAAGTTACTAATAATTGTTAGCTTGATAAAAGCTAGTCTAGGGTCTTCTAATTACCCTAGGGGTCATCGACCATCAAGACCGCATCCTACCACCTTAGAGACTATGGATAGATCTCACCTCGGGCACCAACGGATCTTAACCGGTGTAGGTTGATCATGGGCCGAGAGTGTTGATAGAATCCAAGTTAGGGGTAGTGATAAGTGAGGGAGATCTCGTTACTAGTGTCTTGGATCGAGGGACCATGAGTTGGACCATGATAATCTAAGTTGAAAATCATGTAAGATTGTTTAGGATTAGTGACATCATTAGGGTAGTAACTTATAAAGATCCCTACTTAACCATTTTTGCCAAAAGATAGGGGTTGGTAATAGGGGTGACACCTTATGACCCAACTCGTCCTTTGTACCGACATTAGGTGGTGTTATTGGGTTGTACCTTTCCGTTAAAGGGATACGTACAGTGCCTTCTCATGAGTTGGGAGCACGGGTTGGGTATCTCGCATTGTTAATTCCTGAAGTGCCATGATAAGGGCGGACGGAGCTAGGAGATGGACCCCGGAACTCCGTCGTGTTTTATGCCGGGAAAGCGAACAGGCCATAGACTACAGTCTATGAGTTAGGGGGCCACAGAGGATGCTTCGAGCTAACCTGTGTTGCAGTAACTTCGAGGATTCGTCTGGTTTTTTGAGTGAGGTCCGGTTAGTCGGGTAGTAGTGGCAAACATAAACACCATGAGCGTACTGCATTTATGGGACTTGACCACGTATGCAACCTCATCAGTCACGTTGTATCTGTCAGGAACAGGTTGTGTACAAATAAAAATTTATAATGCGGGTTCGAATCCCTGAAACAGGAGAAACGGCTTGATCTGGGGCACATGTAGTATGGGATACATGTGTGTCCAGAGTCTTGCTGATAAGAATAAGTGCATCTGTTCTATACTCTGTATTTTTGCATTAGACACAGGTCATGGCTTACAAGAACACTAGGAAATTAGGATACACGTTTATTTTCCATTCAAGATGAATTGTGAGTGTGATAGTTGAAGTGTATAATGAGTGTGAAAGTGATGTATTGCGAGACATGATGATATATGTTGTAAGAAATGAATGAATGCGATGTTATGTGATATAAGATTGGGAAAGAACATGTTTATGAATGAAGATGAGTACGAAAGAATATAAGTCGTGAGTCTGTAAATGCAAATGAATGGTAAATAAGGTGCAGTTTATGTGAAAGTAGAGTTATTTGTGAATATAGAGCTTTATGGGAAAGTAAAGTTATAGGAATATTTGTACAAGGCATAAAATGATGGGCGTTAAGCCACTAATTTGTAAATGATTTCCAAACTAAAGATAAGTATCTTATGAGCGGGTATGGATATACATACAGGTGATGACTCAGAGAGTATTTGATGTGAAATCCCATTTATGATGTTTACATGTTCAGATTTCAGGTAAAATTTTATTATCTTGGTATTCGTAAGTTCGTTCTGTTTTTACTTATAAAGTTTAACTTATTTGCTAAATTAGTAAACTATACTCACACCAGAAATGGCTAATCCCTTAGTGTTTGGGGGATTAGGGAGTCCCTGGACTACCCTAGATCCCCTACTGTTACAGGTCCTCGGCAGTGCAGAGGTGAGGTGTAGACTCTGTGGAGTGGAGCTTTTATTTTAAAATTTTTGTTTAAAGTTTAATTATGTGAATAGTGAAATTTATGATTTAAATTGTATTTTAGATGTATAAGTACGTAGATGATAATGATGAGTAATAGTGTGGAGTGGCATGATATGTTTTTCACTTGTACCCATCTCGTTGTGGAGTACCGAACCCTGTGGTATGTTTTATAAGTTATTTTCTAAAAACTTTACTACACTTCAAAGGAATTTATGGTTTTTAACTGATAATTGATATCCTATTATGAGTTTGGCCCCCAAAGCATGATATTTATATTGCCTGTGTGATTCTGCTCATTTTGACCTGGGGAGCCCATGATATTATTGCCTGTGATGTGAGCTACGGAATTTAGAGCAGAATTTCGTAAGCTTTTTGTGTTTCGGGGCAGAAATTTCAGGGAAAACTCTGCCAAAATTTTCTTTAAAATATAACTATCTTAGTTTATGTTTAAAGTGATACAGAAATTGAAAGAATTGAATTTTGAAGTCAAAAGAAAAGGGGGGAGGCGTTACAGCTTGATATGACAAATTGATATTTGTAATTATTGATGTAATAACTCTGATGATAATAAAAGTGTTTAAATTTCTGTGTTATTTACTGTGTTGAGATACATTTGAAGGCAAAGATTCTGGTTGTGTCACAGATATCCGATAACGGGGATCCGGGGCGTTACATTGGCGCTCTCCTGATTCTGTAATTTTCAACAGTCTTTCTTGATATGCCCTGGCCTCTTGCAATATCGGCAACAGATCGAATCCTTTTGCAAAGCACTTTGTCTTCCTCCTGAAGGACCATCCACTGCTAGACAACTTGTAGGAATAGACGATGATGATTTATGGGTCTCCTTCCTAAGTTGATTTTTCTTCAATGCTTTGATTACACCATCTACCGAACTACTCTCCTTGGCAGATCTACCGTGTAGCATGGTCGTGATCAAAAGATCGTACGAATCTGGTAGTGAAAATATCAGGTTGAAAGTTTTATCTTCCTCACACACATCTGCGTTGATCGCCTTAAGTTCAGATAATACCATATTGAACTCCGTAATGTGGTCTTGGAGATCGGTACCTTCCTTCATAGATAAACGGAACAACTTTCTCTTACACTGCATCCGATCTAATAACAAACCGGAGTAGTCAGCTATGAGTCTTTCCCACAAACTCGCCGCGTCAATTTCTTTAAGAAATCTGCACTTGACCTCGTCCGCCAAGGATAGTCGGATTGGACTTATGGCTCTTTCACGAATATCTTCCCAAATGTCATCCTTCATATCAGTTGGCTTTTCCTTCTTCTTAATTGCTGATTGCAACCGTTCTTGAACAAGAACATCATACATGTCAGTCTTCCAAAGATTGAAATTGATCTTACCATCAAACTGCTTAATCTTCAAAATACTGTGGCCTGTCATCTTAACCAAGGAACTCGGCAACCTGAAGCTCTGATACCAGTTGTTGGGATTGGGGCATCAACAAATGCCCTCTGGTCGCAGCGAAACTAATTAGAGCAATGAGGAAGTCGAAGTAGACGAGGTGAATAAGTAGATCCACCAAACTAACACAAACACAATAGTGATGACTTATCCCGATTAGCTTTTGCTTAATCCGGGGGAAAATATAGGGAGATCTGATATTCAACTAGAAGATATTACAAGGAGTTACTGATTCACTTGACACAAGGAATTAAACTCACCACCAAGAACTATCTCTCTCTTTCAAGCCTCTCTTTGCAATGGAAAAAATAATCTATGAAGTACTCCCTCTTTGCAAGGGAGGTCATTAATGGCTGGGTTCGGAATGATGTCCGTATCGAGGGTTTCCACAGACGGTGCCAACCTGATGTGGTTTGTTTTTGGGGGGTGGCTGCACCAGGAGTGAGTTCTTTCAATTTGTAATTTTACGGAAGCTTCGGTACTGACTGTACGCCCGACCCTCAGCTGAGGGAACGGCTCGTGAGTAGGCGGGAGTGAGGTGGTGATCAGATGCTCGGCTCGGAGCGGGAGGCTCGGCTCGGATCTGAAAGTTCGGATCCGGAAGTCTTGTGTACTTGCACTCAACCTAGGAACACAGGAGTTGATCCCGGTGGTAGGCCCTCCGATGGTCTAGTCAGTCACTGAAGATTAATAGTAACTAGGGTTTTTTAGAGGGGAGAGATTGATTACCTTTTGAAGGGGGAGAGAGCCTGGTATTTAAGGCAGTGCCTGACGTGGCAGAAGCCCAGGAGGCTTAGTGTTGACCTGGCAGACTTGATGATCAGGGGTGAACGGTTTCTGAGGGGATCCTGTGGCCCAAGAGGGGCCACGTCATCTGACCCATATCAGTATGTATGCTGGCAAATGTTCCTTTTCCTCTCTTTTAAACCCACTCCTAGTACCTACCATTTTCCTCTCTCTTCTCTCTAACCCGTCTGTGTGTGTGTGTTTGTTTTATTTTTAGAAAGCAATTTCCATTTTGATATGCAAGTTTAGTATAATGTTTAAAGTTCAAACCATATATTCAAATATCCCACATGATTTTGGATTGGATTTTGGCAATGATACTTTCAATATGTTTAATATACCAACAATGAGTTATTAACTGATCCTTGAACTGAGTTTTGGTACTATTATTGATGCAAGCTAAGCATAACTTTGACTACGTCTTGGGCTTATATAATCTTGTGAACCCTATAAAAAATCGTTGCTCATGGTCATTGCTCTCAAATTTTATCATTTTCTGTCAGATTCTTTTCTGATGCTTTCTAGTCTTGCAATGATATCCATGACAACATTTGAGGCTCCTAGCACTTGGCTTCTTAGTTTGTCCTACTCTTCCTATTTATTGTTAAAATCTTGGAGAACCTTCACTTGAATGTCGTGTTTCTTTAGCTCAAATCATTTCAAACTGTACTCAGATATATATGGAAATGAATTCTCCTCTAGGTACGATTGAGTTTGAGAGGAGAGACTGGATTAGGGATAGAGGCTGTGGGGACTTTTTATATTTTCAAATATTATTTATTTACATTAAAGCACTAGCCTCACACATTCCTGTAGATATATAGTAGCAGAATTCTTCAAATAGGATTACTGATCTTAAACTGATGGAGATCTGACCTACTGCTGTTATATCATATATATGGTTTTGGTAAAGAAATTGAGAATTCTTTATTTTGGTTGTTGATGATCTTTCTCATTTTAAAATAGTGACTCCTTTTCAGTTAGTAGCATGACTTGTTCTTCTTCTTCATTGATTTATATATATTGGATGGTACTAAATATAGTTGTGTATGTGTGCAAAAGTCTTTCTGTTAACTTACAGTGGAGCGCGCGCTTGCGTATTAATTAGTCTTATCTCTAGATCACTTGTGATCTACTGGTCGAACCTACAAGGTACCTTGAACTCAATGCTTAAAGAAGATAAGTCGAGCCTATAGCTCCAAAACATGGCCAAATCCAGTGAGATATAATGTTGTTTCCACATGCGCATTGTATTGTATTTGCTCCTTTTCTTTCACTAACCTTCGGTAATATGTAAGTAATTTTGCAGCGGTACTATGAATGGAAGTGTTATTCAATTTGAATTTGTAGCGTGCTTAGGGAGAAGAGTAGAAAGATAAGAAGTTGGATTCAGACATAATATTTGACACTTAACACGGATAGTAGTAGGACCTGCGATTATGAATTAATAATTATACATTTTTAATCAATAATAATTATGAAGCTCACAACCATACTGAGCCAGCCGTCTTAGCTCAGCCGGTAGAGCGCACGGCTTTTAACCGTGTGGTCGTGGGTTCGATTCCCACAGACGGTGGTTTGTGATTTTTTTTTTTATTTCAGTTAATCTGTTATTTATTAGCATGAATCACTTAATCAGTTATTAATTAACATCATGCGAGTTTTTTTCTTTTATTTTCATGGTTTTTTTAAGGTGGTTTTTTCTTTTATTTTCATGGTTTTTTTAAGGTGGTTTTACTAGTTTGGCAGAAAATCCTTCATGCTGAGTTTTTTTCTTTTATTTTCATTGTTTTTTTAAGGTAAATTTCATATTGGCCTACTGAGTTTTACTAGTTTGGCAAAAAATCCTACTCGGTTTTTTTTTTTTGTTGCAGAAAACCCTATCCAACTTTATTATGTTAGGCAATAAGGCATACTCTGTCAATTTTGGACTGTCAAATGAAAAAAAAATAATGACGTGTCAATTTTTGAATGACTAAAATACACTTCTGCAGTTTTTAAATTTACCCTTATGCCATTTTGGGGTGTTTTTTTGAAAAATTAGGAGATTATGCGGGAAATTTGTGGGGATTAAGACATTTTTTAATTTTTTTTAAAAAATAATTCCTTAATAATTTTTTAAAAATTTCTTTAAAAATTCATTTAAAATTCTTTCAATTCCTTTAAAAATGGAACAAAAATCCTTCAAAATCCTGAATTTATGAAATTACTTTATAAACAGAGCTCATAATGCTCATAAATATATTAAATAGAGCGCAAGATGCATAGAAACAACATAAACATAGCTCATAATGATCACAAACACCATAAACAGAGCTCAAGATATCTGAAAACAATATAAACAGAGCTCATAATGCTCACAAACAACATAAACATAGCTCAAGATGCCTGGAAACAACATAAACAGAGCTCATAATGCTCACTAACAACATAAACAGATCTAAAAATGTCTGGAAACAACATAAACAAAGCTCATAATGCTCACAAACAACATAAAAAGAGCTAGAAATGTCTGGAAACAACATACTCATAATGCATCACCACCAATACAGGATATGGTTCTATTGTACAACACAATGTTTCAACAAAATGACATTTGTAATATGAGCCTACACTACATGCATTTCTCTCCAATTACAAGCGAAATGTACTAAGTACAATACATTACACAATTGAAATTAATGTAATTAGATATATTGTTACTAACATATACAACACTAGAGCTTTCTCTTTGCTATTGGCAAAATAAATTAGTCATACTGTTCATGGAAACATTCCTTCGAGATACTCGTCGAAATTTTCATCCTCTTCAATTTTTGCTCCGCTGGTTGATGAAGTCTTCCAATTTACACACAAAATAAACAAAGTTAATATTCCACATGAAAACCATTACAACCACAATCTACTAGCAACCATGAGGTTACCTTCTTCTTATGTATATCATCATCACCACTAACATTAAAATCAGGATCGCATATGGAGCTGAACGCTCCATAAAAAATAAGACATTTTACAAAATATCCACCTTTCAAAGTTAAAGACTAACCATTCTTTACTCACTGGCTACTACAAAATTACTAATTGTGCACCACATGTATGTTCAACAACAGAATCAAATTTGGTAACTACTTATGGATTCAAATCTAGTATTACATATAGCCATTGAGAGGACAATATAGGCATAAATGATAAGTAACTGCAAGTTCCAAAGTATTAACTTTTCAAATGCAAGCTTTATAGCCAATAGAGATGACCACATTTTAAACACTTATGAAGGGAATTGCTAATGCCCAAAAGTTCAAGATATTGGATTAAGCCTCTAAGGAGAAACTTAAGTATGTACTTCATTTTAGAAGGAAAAGAAAATGAATCTCTTATTTTTCTATCAGCAGGAATGAACCAGCCTGAATGCTTAATGAAATGAGCAGGGTCTCATACTATGGCCAAAATAGCCAATGAAGTAGTTGCGCAAAGTGTCTTCGCAAAAACACAAAACATGTTGTATTTCTGAAGAAACAACCTTCCAAATTACCCTTTTCCCCACCATATAGCACAACTTCCTCCTCAATCATGATAAGCAATCAATGCTATGATGAAAAAACTCACATGTAGGTACTCCATAGTTATCATGAAGCATAAGAATCTAATAAACTAATAAACTAGCTTATTCTGAACTGAGTGATCTTATCTCAGTGTTATAAGAATCTAATAAACACTTGACAAAGACACCTAAAACACTCTGGTGACATTGGATAACACAAACGAAACCTAACATTCGATTATGTAGTACTCCTTGTCTAAAACATTTTGACTAATGAAACTAATTAGTACAAGACATCTACAAATTATTATTTCTTGTTTTGAATAAAAACATTATTGTAAATTAAATCGGGACCTCACGTCATTTCCCAAAATAGTATTGGCATTCTACAGCTTTTACATTAGGGTGATCTTGTAGCTCCAAGCTTGTGGAGACTTAACAATACAGACTAGCTTGGATCTTTATCACTTCGTCCCCTCAAAGTCTTTTACCTCAGCGACAATTTACAATCTTCTGTGCTTTTCAAAATTATCACTGGAGGCTAAGAAACTTAACAATCTCTCTGTTGGTGAATTACTGAAGTTTATACATTATTATAAATTGTACTAATGGTTTTTGTATTTTCATCAAAAGAAGAAAATATAACAAAGGACCTATTATCTGAGAGTTGAAATTTTCATCAGACACCTATGTGCAAGTCATTTTGTATTCGACACATGAACTAACACAACCCTGGCTATTTAGAAGCTCTCCAGAAATTTCGCTATGTCAGTGTGTCTTGTTGCATCATGAGTCCATATAACCATATACATGCTTCTTCTAGTTGAACACAAAAAGATCCAATATTGTACTTTAGACTAAATAACTGATTTCTTACTCTCAAGGTTTTCTTATAAGAATAAACTATACATCTGAATTCAAAGGTTGCATTTCATTGATACATATAACATACTAACTAAGTAAACAAAAACCCTTCACTACAACGATATAAGATATAAATAAGTATGCAACTCTCATTCCTATATACAATAGCCTAATTTTCTTTCACTCATGTTACCATCCAATTTAGAGGATTGATACATTCTCATATCCTATAAAACTATCTCGAAACCCACATACTAAGTTATCACACATCCCCCACACTTATCTCATGTAAATATTAATTGGGGATTTTATGGTGCAAGCAGAATTCGAACTCCCAACCTCCTTATTTACCAGTAAACCATGCCTAATAACCATATATACATACAATCACTCGAAAGAAAACTTAACAACACTGTATAACACTACAATTTACGACAACCATAAATGATGCCAAAACCAACTAATGCAAAGATGACACGATTTGGTTTCCCAATTATCATTCATTCAATCTAAAAACTACAGTAAATTACAAAGTAAAGAAACAAAATCAAATGAAACAACCTCATATTTAAAATACCAAAATCATTTGCGTGAAATTAACAAACATACAAATACATAAACAAATCTAAGATCTGGAACAACAAAATACTAGATCCAATATCAAGAAACATACGGATCCTCCGCCACTGGAGGAAGCGGGGGTTCAGTGGGGGTAGAATCGCAGCATGCTTCTGCCTCCACCGCCGGAGAAAGAGCCGCTGGCGGAAGCGGGAGTTCGGCGACGTCGCATGCCGGCGGTGGCGACTGCGGAGCCACGGGGCCTGACGGTGGTGCACAGCGCTGAGCTGGATTGCGAATAGGTGGTTCCCCTCACCATTGATTCGTTGTGATTTAGGAGAGAGAAAAGGAGAGGAGGTTGTAGGTTGAATATGTTATGAGGTTGTTGAGTTGAGGGGTGTGGTGATTCACGGAGCAGGATAAGGATAGGGGAGGCACATTAAATAATCGATGCAGTCGGCGGCTCGTCGGGCTTCGAAGGTAAAGACCTCGAAGTTGTCATTGGCGGTGTGCCACACGTCCATCAGCGCTTCGCCAGAGGCCACGCGGTTGACGGAGTTGAAGATGAGGTGAGGGTGGGGGAGGGTGGCGGAGCTGGGGTTTGGTGGTGGTGGTGGACCATTTTGGGGGGGATTTTTTGATTTAGGGTTTGAGACATTAGAATTTGGATGAGGAAGAAGAGAATATGGGATTTGGGTTTGAGTTTTACTGAAGAGGGGGTAGTTTTATTAAATGGTTAAGACACTAGGGGCATTTTAGACCTTTCATGCTAAAGATAACGGTGTTAGTGGTGCCTAACGAAAAACAAAGTTTAGTAGGGTTTTTTCCAAGAAAAAAACTCAGTATGATTTTCTGCCAAAAGAGTAGAAGTCAGTAGGGTTTTCAGAAATTTACCCTTTCTTTAATATGATTTGCAACAAGCTAATATATATATATATATATATATATATATATATATATATATATATATATATATATATATATATATATATATATATGTCTTTATAAATATATATATTTTTTAAAGTTCTGACGTTGTCTGTCATCGAACCTAAGACATCCTTTATATTAGTTATGCATGTGCATTGCACGTGTTTGGTGGGTTACAATGCACATGTTTGTTTGGTTACAAATGAAGTTTGTTTGGTGACAAACTAACCCATTAAAATAGTAGAGATATATATAGCGAGTTAAACATTTCTACTACACATCCAACTGTCCAAACATTTTAACTCTATAAGAGCATCTGTAGTCATTGGCCAAATTTCCAAATTTTGAAAATTTCGGTCAAAAACAAGCTGTAGTTGTTGGCCAAATACCCAAAATTTGGGTTCAAGTCGCCAGCCAAATTTGAGAGAAGAAATGGCAAAAGTCAAAATTTGGAAATCGGGATATCACATCCCGTCCGTCGAAAAATTTATTATTATTATTTAATTAAACAGATCGGATATCTCGTCCGATCGATTTGTAAAAATAATAATTAAAAAAATCAAAAGAAACGAAATCATACCGTTCGAGATTCAATTCTCATTTTCATTTTTTAAATCATATACATTAGGCCTATTGTCCATATTATGGGTCCATTCACTCTTTAGTTCAGAATTTTTATTTCTCGGACGGGATATGATATCCCGTCCGATATTTTTTGAAATTAAAAAAAAAACATTTGCTCCCATAGTACATGAGCTTTTGTCCGTTTTTGAAAAGCCAAATTTTTTGTTTAGACGATTACAACTCATTTCCAAAATTTCTATTCCAATATGTCAAATACGAAAATTTTAACTATTAACGACTACAGATGCTCAATTATAGAGATCTGAATTGACCTTTACTAGTAATTTACATGTGTGATGCACGTCTTAATAAATATATATTTTTTAAAATAAATTTTGACGTAATCTGGCCTCGAACCTGAGACCACTTTTATATTAGTTATGCACGGACAATACAAGTCTCAATAAAAAAAAATTAAAATCAAAACTCTGACATAGTGAGGACTCGTGTAACACCCTATATTTATTTTTGGTGATTTAATAAATATTTTTTCTGAAATTTATCTTTTTGCACGTGCAAAATAAGTGCAAATATTTTCTTGGGAAGTTCAAAGTCAGAAATTATTTTGGGAAAACCTAATATTTATTAGTAGGTATTATTTATGAATTTTGTGTATTTTTTTGATATTTATTTGGCATATTTACAAATATTGCAAAAAATGGGGCTTTGTGCAAAATTACCACTTCAAGTAAGAACTCCAAAATTTTGGTTTTTTGGGTTTAGCATGATTTCTAGCCAACTCAGAGGTAATGGTTTTAATTTTTATTCTAATAGATTTGGTTTATTTCGTAAATTTGTTTTTAAAAAATGATCTTTTTGCAAAATTGCCACTTAGAGGCAAAAATTACAAAATTTATTTTCTGGGTTTGAAAACAGTGTCAGCCAGATTAGGGTAGTTATTTTTTATTTTAAATCTCAATTGAATTGGTTAATCTAATTTCCTAGTATAAAGATTTATATATGCAAAGATATATTCTAAATGAATATTTTGCAAAATCTTCTCAAAACCCTAATACCCTAAATTTCGGCCTATTAAAAGAGAGGTAGCAGCCGTCTCTTGCTGCACTAAAACAAATGGTTTTCTTTATTATTAATTTTTTGGAGTTTCGAAGCGAGGATCTTGGATTTTTGCGAAATGAATGACTTTTCTTATTCTTTATTACTTTCGGCTGTTTCTTCAATAAGGTGAGTGACATATATTTGTTTTCTTATTGTTCAATCATGTTGTATGTGATTATTTATCTATTAGAATGCATGATAGATGATACTATATGATGATATAGTGAATTGTTGATGGACGGATGAATAAAGATTGAATCTTTCATGAAAACTATGCTATTGATGATTAAAATTCTATATAGATGACTTAAGAATATTAATGTCCTAATAGAAATCATGGGTATGTTGTTTCTCTTCATTATTTTGCTGAGTTGATTGCATATAATGGATCGTAAGACTTAAATTGCATAAAAGTGAATAAAGAGGGGTCTTTACTGTGTATACATATATGTATAATCTGTTCTTGATGTTTTGGTGAGTAAAATTTGACTAATACATGTTGTAATTGCATATAATCATGGGCAACTGATGTAAGTGGTTATGTATGTGTTTAATAAATTACAGGAGGGGTTTTGGATAAAAAAGATCAAGTTTTGAGGGTTGGAGTTGTTTCATTGATTCCGGGTCTGATGCTAGTAGGCCAAAATCGAATTTTGTGCTTTTGTAAAGTTTTCGATTGAATCTTGATTTGTTTTGATACTGAGATTGAAAGAAACATTATACAACTCATATTTGATGGATTTTGATGTTTTAACTGGTGCATGAACACACACACACACACACACACACACACACACACACACACACATATATATATATATAGTTCTGATGTTGAAGAAGTTTTTAATGAAAATGGTTCTTTTAGGAAATTGATGAGATTTTGATATGTTTTATAAACTTGAGTATGTTTAAAAAATTGTATTTGATCATCTCAGGAATTTTGTTTTACAAATTTATGATTTCACAGAGATTAAACGAAGTATCAGTTAAAACGTGCACGAATATTAAGCTGTGAATTTTTGAAAATGCGGTCGACTGCCCATTTTCAACTGTGGGTGACGGTCAACTAATAGTTCTTGGGTTTTGGAATTTGAGCATGACAGTCGACCGTCGCTTTTTAAACTATTTTGACAGTTGACCGTCAACAGTGTTGCTGATTATTTTCTTGAGTTTTCTGATTGATTTCTTGAACGATTATTTCTTCGAACTTATGGATTATCGATCTAATGTTTTAGATGATGTTTTTACTACAGATTACTGTATTTTACAGTGAGTTATGTTTTGATTATAATAGAGTTTAAATTTGTATTTCTATAACTTTAAGAAGCAAAATATATATGGATTTCAAGATGTAGATGTTTTGTGACTTTTCTACGACTTCAAAATACGAATGGATTTAATATTTTATTTCAGTTCTAGAAATTTGTGAGTGTATTGAATGAATTTGGATTTTGTTGATTTAAGAAGTTTTCTTAATATAAACGTTTTGATGATGGAATTAAGAGTTTTAAATGAAATATTTTGTGTTGATATTCAAATTGTGATTCTCTAAGAGATGAGTGGGATTCTTGCGAACTGGCAGATGAGATTTTGTGGAATTTGATCAGTTGGGTCTTGGGGTTGTTTTTGTGGAATTAAGTCCAGCATGATAGAAACACTAACTCTAGAGAGGGAAAATTGTGCTTTAATAATAACCAACCTAAGAACAAGCACTTGTGGAGATGTGATGGAACTTGGAAAATGTAAGTATATTAGGTTTGCCCGTTGACACGTGCCTACGGCACGTCTTCGGAATGGTGCATCTTGTTTGATTATATAAAATAGTTTTGTAGATCCAGCAAATTAATTGAAGTAGCAAACAAACAGCAAAAAACATATTATATGATTTTTTTGAATTTTTTTGAAATTCTTTTAAAGTTTTAAAATTTTTAAATTTTTAGTTTTTTAAATTTTAAAAAATTTTAAAATTTTTATTTTCCTAATTTTTTGAATAGAAGAGGGAGGGAGGGAGAGAGGAAAAAAATTTAAATAAATATAGGAGTTGTTTTGAGTGGGAGATTTGAATTTGAGTTTTGGGGGGAACTTTTGGGGGGGGGGACTTTGGGGGGGAAATATGTTTTGTAAGGTTAGATCTGGGCCTTTGATTTTTTGGGGGATTGAAGGAGAGCCACTTGATAGCTTTCTTTGTATTTTATTATATAGATTCTCTAGGGGTCTAGTCCAACGGATGCATTCCAGGACTGTGTGTTGTTCTATCTCCAGTGGACAGTTGGTATGTTCGTGTATCGAGGGTCTGCAGGCCTATTCACGGGATGTACTTGTGTATCTGCACGTCGAGGGTCGGCAGGCCTATTCGTGGGGTACACGGCAGGGAGGTGATTCTCCGGTTTTTGAGCTATGCTTACATGATGTTTGCGCGTCGAGGGTTGTTAGGCCTATTCACAGAGTAATCTGGATCTTGTTTTTATCACCGTAGTAGGATTAGTTGCATAACGACGGATCTAACCATATAAAGTGGATAACGATAAGGGCTTGCACCGAACCTATGTAGTATGGAATGCATAGAATCCGACAAGTATGATTAGTGTCACGCCCCGCTTCCCAAAAAGAATACGGATACGTGACAAAAGCCCAACGAATGATTTTCATCATCTATAAGCTGTTCAAGAATCTTTACAACATCTCACGAAATAATCAGGGTCGGAAGCAAAAGAATCAACCAATCATGCACATATGAACCAAAATACCAACAAGAATACTTGAAACCAAATATATAAATCTCAAATAGTCATGATCTGAATAAGACAAATATCCTGAGTCACATTGCCTAAATACAAGAAGATATCCAAGTACAAGATACAATATTGTTCAAGCAAGCTACAAGAAATAATAATAACAAGATTCAGCACTAATACTTCATGTCACCAATACCGTCTGGAACCTGTTCTTCAAAATCTGCAATTCAACAATTGTAGGAAAAGAGGAAAAGAAAAAACAAGTACCCGTCAATTGCAAGTTACGGGCCGCTTGTAATGCAGGATACAAGTACATGGGAAAAACTAACTAGCAACATGGAATAAGCATGATATCAAAATAATCAACTAGCATGGCAAGATGAACAAGTACAAGTGGCATATATCAAGTGTCAAGTAAATAAGTATCATTTAACAAGTGTCAAGTATCAAGAGTCAAGTATCACGAAATCATGTAACAAGTAACAAGTGTCAAGTATCATGTACAAGTGTCAAGTGTCATGTTCAAGTAATCATGTCCAAGTATCATGTAATCAAGTATAAAGTAAGCATGTATCAAATATCTTGTATTATTACTATCTAGGTAACACTTCATGTGCCATCCTTTTATCACATAGTTATTACAGTCAATGCAATTTCATTTTAGATTTCATAGTGGACCATATAGGGCAGTGTACTCAGGGACAAGACTCAATAATCAAGTATCAAGTATCAAGCCTCAAGTATCAAGTATCAAGTATCAAGTATCAAGTATCAAGCCTTAAGTATCAAGTAAACAAGCCTCAAGTATCAAGTATCAAGCCAAGTGAAATATCAAGCCTCAAGTAGTGAAATATCAAGTCTCAAGTAATCAAGCCAAGTATCAAGTACCAAGTAGCAAGCCTCAAGTATCACATAGGATCAAAAGATCCTCTTCCGGGTACACGTTTCTGAATTATCCACTATTAGATCTGTCCTTTAAACCCTGGCTAGGTTAATTTATTATTAATGTCAAACAAGCATGTATGTGTCACGAAAAAAACAAGTATATCATGGTATGATCAAGTAACAAGTTCAATTTGCAAGATAAACAAGTACGAGTGCAAGATAACTTATACAAGGATAAAAATAACCAAATCGCAAGTTTCGGACATCAAGACCATACTGTAGTAAAACTGAAATTTCCAGTGTTACAAAAATACAAATCTGAATCCGTCGAGACGTCTAGAAAATAGACTCTCAACCAAATCCAACAAGTACAAATAAGTTATATAGAAAATAGACTCTCAACCGAATCTAGCATGTACAAATAAGTCATATAGTAATTCACAAAATCATAACTCAAAACGTATTTTAATCCAGAAAACACGTTCAGCCAGAAATCAGTAAAACCAATTCTCAGTCAGGAAAACAGCATCAAAACTCAATAAATAAATCCACGAAAAATCTGGGGTATTTCCCTATATGTCTAGTATCAGAATATAAAGTTTCAGAATTTTTCAGTCAAATTAGATCAGTCATCAAAAATCAGAAAACATCAATAAACAATAGTTTGGCAAATCTGGAATTCCCAACACTGCTGTACGAAAACTATAATATCTCGCAACCAGTAAAACGTAATCCAAATCCGCCAAAAGGAGATGAAAATAGGCAAAATATATTAACTTTCATATTTCACAAATATTTTTCATACAGTAAAAGGAATCAGGGTGAAAATACGATTCTTTACAGAACAGCGAGTAAATTACAACAAGTATAGTCTTTATAAACAAGCATGAAACAGCATATAAAACTTGTCAATAAAATCCACAAAAATTCTGGGTAATCCCTAACTAGATAAAGAAATACTGACCAAAGTTTTGGATCAAAATAATATATGTAGCACAAGTATCAAAATGATTTAGTCACCAAAATCACCAAGAAACGAAATCTGGAAAAGACCTACATCTCTGTAGTAAAACAGTCATATCTCACACATACGAAAACGAAATCGAGCAAGGTCAGAAGGGTTAGAAAGAAGACGAATTCCTCTAAAACTCATGTTTTATACTGAAATTAAGATTCTGACCTTAATATGATATAAATTACTGATCAAGACAGATCATCGACAAAACACAGAATTTCTTCAAAAACCAAAATCAACATAGATCCAACGAAAATTGATCCAAACACCACCAAACATGAAATCGAGTCTACCAAGTATCCAAACATCATGAAATAGGGTAATTAACATATCCAAACCAAGTCTATCACATGGATCTCAATAAATATCCAAACTCTCACAAAAATCTCACATACATGATCAAATTAAGAACGGGCAAAATCTAAGTTGTTTCATGTCAATATTGTGTCGTGAGGCAACTATGGTCAAATCACTATAGAGACAATATCAATAAAGGGTTTCACACACGAATTGTCTCTAGAACCTAACTACACTACAAGGAGTATTTTTGACTTGTATCATACAAAGAAATTTGAGTACAAGTTACTTGCCTTAACCGACGACGAAAATGACTCCAAACAAGAATAACGGGAACGGATTCCCGGGCATGAACACAACAAACGGATCACGAACCAATCACGAACACACGATCACGAACAAGATGAAGACGATCGAGATCACGAACACAATCGAACGGCGGAGATCGAAGACCAAGATCAAGATGATTGGATCAGATTGGACAGTCAGATTTCCTTTATGGTGTAGATAATGATGAAAATCAAGATCGATCGATCGAAAGGCTGCGATCAAAGTAAATTAATGATCATCATGATCGTGACGATCAAGAAGAGATCGGATAGCTAGGATCTGATCGGATGATCAAGAGGAGATCGACGATCCAGAATCACCAGATGATGATCAACATGATAAAGATGAGATGATGATGATGAAGATCTGACGGTTGAGATCCAAGAGCGATGATCAAGATCATCAAGGCGATCGACGACCCACAATAAAGATGATCAAACCAATATCAAACACTACACCCACTGGTTGGCGAGACGACGACCGGCGACTATGAACAGCGGAGCGACGGTAGGAGGCCGGAGAGGGGAGTAACGGCTGTGAGGACTGGCTGGCGACGCGAGACAGGGTGGACAGCAGACGGCGCACAGGGAAAGCACCGGCGTCGAGAGGACAGGCCGGAGGGGGTAGGCAACTGGGTGCACACAGGGGCAGCGCAACCAGGGGGTCGTGACAACTGCAGAGTGCACTGGACGTCGCAAGGTCGGCACTGGCGCTGGTGATGGGGTTCGGCAGTGACGAGGGTGGTTGCGAGGCTGTCGGACGGCGCAATAATGCACAAGGCTGGCATCGCCATTGGGTCGTGCTGCAGAGGTCGCGAGGTGGAGTGGTCGACTGGGGCGCGCTGCAGTCGGGAAGGAGGAAAAGATGGGAGCAAGAGGATGGGGATAGAGGCGGTTGGGGGATGAAGGGAATATGAACAGGTTTATATGCGGGGAAAGATTAGGGTTTGGTCGGCTGTAGGGTGTAAACGGGTAGAGGTAGGGATGTTAACGGGTCTGGTATAGGTTATATTGGGTTTGGTTAGTTAATAACAGGGTAGGGGTTTAAGTAAATGGGTATAGAAAATGAAATGGATAATGGGTATTATAATAACAGGGTAAATGGGTAATAGGGTTTAAATGGGTTTTATTAAAATTCAATAAGAAATGGGGTATGGGATATTAAAATCAAAATAAAATAATATAAAAAATAAAAATATACAATTTAGGGTTAAAAAAAATACCAGTAATAATAATAATACTGAGAACAATAATAATAATAAGAAAATGATAAAAATGATAACAGTATTAATAATAATAATCGAAATCAAAGTAATAATAACCAAAATAAGATTTGCATTACAATATAGATCATAGAAAATAGTTAAAATAAAATTATTGGTCGAAAACAGATTTGGATAGTAGATCCAACAATACATTTTGACAAAAAAATTTGAAAACCGAAAAAAAATAATTTGTGGAAAATTTTAAATACAGAAAATACACAAAAATACATTTTTGGGAAAACAGGGGTTACAATTAGAGAGTCTTCATATTGCATTTATGTTTTCTTGACTTGGTTTTATACATGTTCGTTTTCTGTTTTCCTACACTTGACGCTTATTCTAGTTTCACTTAATGTTATCATGCTTTATTTATTGTTATTTCGTATTCCATTCGTTACTACTGTTGGTATGTGTTGATTATGACTTTATTCCTTATGTTTTATTTATGTTGCATTTCTTTTCATGTTACTCACACCGTTATGGCTGACCCCGTAGTTTTGGTGTGGATTCGATTCCCACAGACGGCGGTTTTTGAAATTTTTTTTATTTCAGTTAATCAGTTATTTATTAACATCATGTGAGTTTTTTTTTTCTTTTTTTTAATTTCAGTTAATCAGTTATTTCTTAACATCATGTGAGTTTTTCTTCTTTTTTTTCCTTGTTTTTTTAAGGGTAAATTTCATATTACCCTACTGAGTTTTACTACTTTGGCATAAAACCCTACTCGATTTTTTTTGTTGCAGAAAATCCTATCCAAATTTACTCTGTTAGGCAATAAGGTATACTAGCTCCGTTAATTTTGGATAGTTAACTGAAAAAAATAATGACGTGTCAATTTTTCAATGGCGAAAATACCCATATGTAGTTTTTAAAATTACCTTTATGCCATTTTGCGGTGTTTTTTGAAAATTTGGGGGATTAGGTGGGAAATTTATGGGGATTTCAACTTTTTTAAAAAAAAATAATTTCTTAATAATTTCTTTAAAATTCCTCTAAAAATTTCTTTAAAATTCTTTCAATTCCTTAAAAAATTGAACAAAAATCCTTCAAAATTATTAAATTACTTTATAATCAGAGCTCATAATGCTCATAAACATATTAAATAGAGCTCAAGATGCATGGAAACAACATAAACATAGCTCATAATGCTCACAAACAATATAAACAGAGCTCATGATGTCTGGACAGGGCCTGATATGGATGTCTTGGTGCTGCTATGCTTGTTGGTGTTGTGCCAATACTCAGCCCACGGCAGCAAGCTTTCCCAACTAGATGACTCATAGACGCAAAAACACTGCAAATAAGTCTCAAGAACCCTGTTAGTCACCTCTGTCTGGCCGTCAGATTAGGGAAGGAAAGATGTGCACAAGCAAAGCTATGTCCCTTGTAAGGAAAAGATCTCTTTCCAAAAAGGTGCTTGTGAAGATGACATCCCTGTCACTAACTATAGATCTCGACACCCCATATAGCTTGACAATAATCTTCACGAAAACCTCTGCGATTTGTTTAGCAATATATGGGTGGGCTATCGCAATGAAATGGCTATATTTGGTAAGTCTGTCGACTACGACTAAGATTGTAGTTTTCCCCAAGTTTTTGGGAAATCCCTCGACGAAGTCGAATCTTATATCCCACTGGGCTAACAATTCTTCTTTCACATGATATTGATTAAAAAGGTTCGGACCCGATTACTTTGATTTCATATCAGACTTACTAAATAGTAAAGCATTAATTAATATGAATATTCCTTCTATTACATTTACAAGGTATAACTACCTATGAGTATGGTGTGGCTGTTAGGATTGTGGACTCAAATACACTTAGGCACAGAGTACTTGAAGTTGGAAAAGAAGAGGAGAAAACGAAGACAATAAGAGAATACAACAACAGCTAGAAGAAGTGCAGTTGGAGAGTTGCGGTCGATTGTCCTGGGGTGCGGTCGACCGACCATCCGACCGCAACTAGGCTGCTAGGTATCTTCGAGTGTACAGGGTTCATGTCACGCCTCGCTTCCCATTATATAGGAACACAGGTACGTAACTGAGACCCAGCGAATGATATAAGTACACCAACTCATATCATCCATAAGATGTATAATACCAGCAAGCTCAACAATACAGTAATAATCACAGGAATAAGAATATAATACAATAACTGATATTTGAGATACAAGAACTTACAGAATAGTCGGAGAATATACAATGCAATAACAGTTTCCTAAGATTCTTCAGTAACCCATTATCAGTACCTATATAAACAATAACTCAAAAGAAAATGGAGAGTACCCGTTAGAGTAAGCTTCGAACGACGAGTAGTAGCAAGTAGTGAAGGAAGTAAAGGACTATATAATAAGAACAGAAATTGGAATGATTGTAACACCCCGCAAAATTGGAAATTACAATTTTGCCCCTGGGTGTTACGCACGTATATTTTGTAATGTATTTCACTACATATTTTAGACTCGTACTATTTATACATTTTCCGTATTGATTTCAGTCAACTAAAATATAATATTTCAATCCCTGGGATTTACGTGCTTTTTACGTGTTTTGATGCACGTGTTTCCACCACTACGTACAATGTTTTCTATAGGTTTAAATTATTTATTTTTATGTATTTAAATCTATTTTATAAAATGAAAATTTATTTTCCCCCTATTTTGATTAAAATGCATTTTCGATTTTTCTGCACGTATAATGCACGTGCTTTCTACGTGTTGTGATTTCATCATGAAATATATGTAAATTAGTAAATATAATTTTGCCAATATTATTTTCGATTATATTTAATAACTTTTCATCAATAAAGTCGATTTTCCCATTTTCATGTTTTACGTGCGGCGCACGTGTTTTCGGTAAACGTACTTAAGCACATTTGTTTTCAAAATAAATTTCAGAGTGTGTGTAATACCCGTAGTTTTCAAAGACTATATATATATATATATATATATATATATATATATATATATATATATATATATATATATATATATACATATGTAGTAAAATATATGTTGAAAAAGAAAATATAGGCTGTGTATAATGCATGCATGGATTAGGTAAATGAGATGAATGGTGTGTATAATGCATGCATGGATTAGGTAAATGAGATGAATGGTTTGCAAGGTGGGGGCCCACATGAGCTTGGGTCTGTTAGTGTTTTTTTTGTGTTTAAGGAATATAATGGATATGGTATATATGATTGTAAATAAGTATGTTAAAAATTGTGTCACGCCCCGCTTCCCAAAAATATGGAATACGAGCACGTGACGAAGCCCAGCGAATGATTTTTACATCATCCATAAGCTGTAGGATCGACTCAGCATCATAACAAGAATATACAAGAGAAATATATATAACCAAGCATGCATGAATAATTTATAAAGCAACAGAAAACAGTTTAAACAAGTAATAATATTCAAATAGTTCCCATGTCTGGATCGAGTGTAAACTCGGAAACAAGTCTTATACAGCAGGAGAAATAAATACCTTAAGGAAAGCAACTATTTAAGCAAGTCCTTGCTCCAAGCAAAACCTGAATTGTCTGCTCGCCAGTTCCAGCAGGTAGCTCGTCTCCAAGGTCTGTTTAACAAATATAAACAGGGAAACAAAGGGGGAAACAAGAGAAAATGCCCTTAGTGCAAGCTAGGGCCACAAATAGTGAAAACAAGTACAAGTAAGGGGAATAAGAATTGGAATCAAGAATATAACAAAGTTATAAGAAGTAGTGGACAAAACAAGGACTAGCTAGCAAGAGGAAACATCTTAATAACTAGATTGGATAACAACTGCTAGTGGTGTAACACATGTCAGGTATACCTATAGGGGTATTTAATATCAAGCGACAAATCTCAAGTTTAGTGTCATATGTTATTTCAAATGTCAGGTTGTCAAGTTTCAAGTAACAAGTTGTCAAGTTCAAGTGTCAAGTTGTCAAGTTCAAGTTATCCAGTTCAAGTCTAGTTCAAGTTATCAAGTTCAAGTCTTGTGGTGATTACTATCTAGGTAGCACGACATGCATCCATCTTTTTACTACATGGTTGCTACAGTCAAATCAATTGCGTTTAGACCTAGTAATGGAGTCTATAGGGCGGCGTACTCAGGTATCAAGTATCAAGCAAGCCATGGTTCATGAATCGGAAATTAAATAACAAGTTCACGAAACAAGTTCGCGAATCCACAAACAAGTTCAAGAACCGCACAATGGGTTCATGAATCAACAAGTTCATGAGCCGAGTAACCGACTCCATGAATCGAACAAGATACAACAAGTTCATGAACCAAGTATTGGGAAACACGGGCCCCATTCCGAGTACACTTATCTATATTGTCCATTCTATAGTCTTTCCCATAACCCCGGCTTGTTACTTTTATTAACTCTTATCAAGCAAGCATACATATGTAAAATGTTGTGATTTAATTCTAGAAAAAATTGGGGATGTCCTATATGGTGTCCAGCAGCTACATATAAAATTTGGGGTCAAACGCTCGCTGTTTACACAGCTAAATTAATTTGCGAAGTAAATATATACAGCAGTTTTGCAAAACTGCGTCTACTGACACAGCTGCAGTATAACTGCCATAACTCCTAGACTGTAACTCCAAATTCGAAAATTTCGGAGTCTATCGATATCTACACATCCAGATCTACAATTCTTATTCAGGGCTCGGGCCCAGATTCAAATGATAAAGGGGTCGAAACCGCAAAAGAATATTCAGACAGCAACACGTAGAAATAGTTTACTAATGTAGATTTCATGGAAAAATGTCATTGGGGGTCTAAGTTATTAAGTAGCATAAATACATAATCATGGAGGTCAAAACAGCAACTAATAAATATTTTTCAAGTCATAATAGTTGCAAGTTCGTCAAGACAATAAATATATATGCGTCTACAAATTTTAGGGCTCCTTAATTCATATGTCTATGTTTTCATGTGTCCAAGGGTAAAAGAGTCCAATGATTATAAATTAAATACAAGGAAATTTTGTGACTCTTAGTATTGTCAATTTGGAGGTTCAATATTGATCTACAACGAATTTCAAGGAGGAGTCACAATCTAACTATTTGTAGTATTTCAAGGATGCTTGTACTAGAACAATAAAATGTACAAGGATACTTGCCTTAGATGACGATGACAAACTCCACTTGATGTAGCAATTTGGGTAGAAAAATCCCAGAAGAAGTCCTCAAAAAGCGCGTGCGAAAAACTACCGAAGATCGAGTTTTCCCCACACACGATCAGCCAAAACAGCAAACGGCGAGAGTGGATCTGGCGTGCCAAAACACGGAACAACGATTCCAGCGAATCAGATCGATCTAATGCAGCGGATCTGCGTCAGAACACGTAACAGCGTTTCCAGATTTGCTGTGGGCAAACATGGGACAGCGATCATGGGCGCGAATCTTGGTGCGATCCAATGGCTGAGCTTCGATCCCGCCCAATCCTCCTTCTTCTTCGTTCTCATCTTCGAAACGGAGTGCGAGAGAGAGAGCGACGGCAGCAGCTGGACTGCGGCGACGTGGTGCTGACGGCGAGGCGCGTCGGGCAGCGATGGCGACTCGGCTGTGGCGACGTCGACGGCGCGGCGGCTCGAGTTCGAGCCCAACTCTGTTCTGCGTCGAAAATAGAGGGGATGGAACGGGGGTCTTCTCGGTGCTTGGACAGCGACGAGGGTCAGCGGTGGAGGAAGACGACGATGGATGTGGAGGTTCGTGATGGTGGAGGCGAATGGAGGTGGGGACGATGGCGATGGTAATGGCGAAATGGGTTCGAGCGAATGATGGAGGATGATTGCGGTGGTGTGGTGGTGAATGTGGACGAAGGCGATGGAGGTGGTTGGGTGCTGTCGAAGCGACGGAGAGGCGCTCGGAGTAGGGAAATTGGGTCCTGGGCGTTGGAGATGGAATGGGTTGTTTGGCGATGCGAGAAGAGCGGAGGGGAGAAGGATACGGAATGAAGAAGGGGGTAGCGGCGGGTCTCAACAGTAAGGGGGTAGGGGTTAGGGTTAGGGTTAGGGGTTTATATATACGGGTTTCGGGTTTGGGTATTAAAATGAGTATTTAAAATCCAATAAGAAAAATACACAATTAGAGACAAATGAGTAATAGATCAATAATAATATAGTAGCGGAAAAATAAATTAATTTGTGTGCATCAAATCAATACTCAAATACTGCTAAGTAGAATAGAATAGACTTCCAATTCATCAATCAAATATAATATCAATATTAATAGCAAAAATAATAATTTTGATACACCTATCAAAAATGAGATTTGAGATAAACAAGTTTAATAGAATCCAAGTAGAATAAAATAAGATACAAATAGCCGATCCTTCAGAAAATATTTATTAAAGTTAGAATATACTACTATTCGAAGAAAATACAACTTCCGGTTCAAAAAGATTTTAAATGGAATGTTCAATTCGAGTTTAAAATAATACTGAATTTATAACTAATGAAAATACGAAAAATATTCACAAAATACGTATTTAGGGAAACAGGGATTACAAATTGTATTGTGCATATGAGTGCATCTGTGCATGCACACACTTTGTGTGTGGCCGGATTGGGCTAGTGGGGGGAGAGGAAAAGTTGTAGGTTATGGGGTTGAGTTTTAAAGAGGTAGGAGTTACAAGGAGGTGAAGAGATGGGAGTTTTTAGGAGTTGAGAAATGAAAAGATGGATAATTAAAAAGAGAATTAAAATGAGAAGTTATTAGGTGGGAGATTTTGCAATATAGTCCCTAACCTAGACCTATAAATAGCCACCATTTCTCTTCTCTTTTCACACCAAAAAGCAAAACAAATAGGAAAGAAAGAAAAGAAAGAGAGTGAGGGTCCTTTTGCTTGGAGGAATTGCTAGAGAGAGGAAGCCATTGCTAGGGAAAAGGAGCCATTGCTAGGAGTTTGTCTTGGAGCTAGAAGAAGTGTCCCACCCTTCCCTTCAATTGTTCAAGTTTCAATTGAGGTGGGTGTTCTCTACTTTCTAATTATAGAAAATGTGCATGCTATTAAGAAAATGAATGAGTAGTATAGAATTTGATTTGATAAAGTCGAAGTATGTAATAAAAAAATGCTATGTTTAGTAAATTAATCAACAATTATGTTAGTTGGTAATGAGAAAAATAATAATGGATCATTTTGCCACGAACTAGAATACGTATGTGATTATATGTTGAGAATTCCTCTTTGATAAACAAATAAATTTTTGTAAAGTGAAATCGATACTATTGAATTCATTTGATTGTTTATAGAAGATATGATATGATACCTTTTGATTAAAATGAATACATGCAAATTCATGCTTATTAATAGGGAGAAATAAATTATTGTCTAAAATATGAATTTTTCTTTCAATAAGTTGCTGATTAGAAAATTCAGTTTATAAATATATATTTCAGTCTAACAAAAAAAATCGATTAAATAAAGAATCGAGTTTGTATGAAATAATGGGCTAACAGAATAAACAAAAGTCGATGATGTGATTTAAAGTTGTTAGGCGCATGTGGCCCTGTGAATCTGGCGTTGCGCTGACTCCTTTTCAACCTGGTTCGAATCCCGTTACACCCAAAGATTTTTTTTTTTTTTCTGTTTTGTTTTAATACACTCAAAGCCGAGAGTTAATATAAGTGGATTTAAGTGTAAGGATTGGACACCAAGTCCAAAAGGACTTAGTGGCTAATAGGCTTGGGCTTTGGAGTTGGCTGTGTGTGTTTGGCAAGTCATGTGATCGAAACCTACAGCCACCAACCCTTTTGATTTTTTAGAGTCCTTTTCATATAATTAAGCTTTTGATGTGAAGAAATTTTAGAGTCCTTTTCATATAATTAAGCTTTTGATGTGAAGAAAATTGAGATATAAACTTTACTATTAAAATGAAATGAAATGAAATGAAATGAAATGTATATATATATATATATATATATATATATATATATATTTATATATATATATTAATTAAGAGATAGGATAAAGTTTTCTTGTATAAAAAGAAATGAATTTGTGTGAATAGAACTTTATAATAAAGAAGAGCAAAGTATTAATTTATGAAGTAATTTTTGAGGAGATTATACTTTGATTTTTTTTTTAAGAAATATTTTAAAGTAAATTGAGACTTTGTAATAGCTTGGATTTGTTATGAATTTCTCTTGATTATTCACTTATGCGAATTAAGAGTATTTGGTATATGTTGAAATATGAATTTGTTATATATGCTTAAGTTACTGAAGAGATTGATGATGGATGAAAATTTGTTTATGAAAAGGAATTATTGTTATTAAGAAATCATGAAAAGTATTAAGATAAGATTTGAGACACTTATGAATAAGTTGAAGATGAAAAATATCTAAATTTGAGACATGATTACTAAAGGGTATGTGTACCCATGTTTCTTGTACATGAAAGGTTTATGATTTAGAATTAGCAAGACCTCGGTTACCGGTAATTTTGAAAGAAAGATTTTGAGACTTGACTTCGAGATAATGCTGTCGGGCGATCTCGTATTTTTGTGAACAAATCCGGTATGAGGTAAAACTGATTCTAGGGTGATAACATATTCATGTCTTGAACTAAAAATAATTAGGCACTTAGGTGAAGATGTAATAGACTTGTGCAAACGTAAATGGGTGCTTCTATATAGTCGGTGGTGGATCTCCGTGGCTATAGACCCAGTTGGTGGACTGTGGTTGTCCCGTAGGAGATGGACTGTATTTTATCCGGGACTTAGGGTAGTCGGCGGATGTTTACCATACTCCAGAGAATATGTATATACCGGGGCTAGAGGGGCATTTACGGGATTATTCTCACGATATAATAGCCAGGGAGGCTGGGATCTGTTATTATAGCCAGGGAGGCTAGCCAGGGAGGCTGAGATCCGTATCTGTGAAATAAATCTAAAACTTGTTTTATTACTGGGTAGTCTCATGGCGAGGGATCGAACCCTTCAATATGGAGTACGTAGGCGCTTGCCCTTGGACCTATGTAGTATGCGATGCATAGAATCCGAACAAGTGTGCATTAGTGTCATCCTAGTGTAGAATGGTATGCATTAGGCATTAAGGCATGACATACACTTATGTTTAGAATAATCACTTTTGACACTTTATATGTTCATTCAATCTTTTTGTGATTTGTTAAAGTATGAGATCGTTATACTATTCCCAGCATAGAGAGGATAGCCGTGTATAACATTTCGTCAGTTGTAAGTAACTGACGAGCCCACAGATTAACATGCAGGTAATGGACTATTCATGGAGTTATAAAGTGGATATGTTGTTGCTGTTTAGAAGTTAAAGATGTTGCAAATGATGTTAAAGTTATACAAGTTGTATTTCATTGATTGTAATCTTTTAGTCTTCCGCTATGTAAAAACCAAGTGTAAAGGAACTCTGATGTATTGTGAATGAAAAATTTTAAATTCCTTGTAAAATTGTACGAAGTGAAATAAAGATCCTGTGAAATCTCGAATTTATCCTTATTTGAAATTCAGGGTGTTACAATGATATCAAAGTCAATAAATCATAAACAATAACAAAATCAAAAGTCGATAATCAATAATCAATAAACAATAGTCGATAACAATAATCAACAATCAGTAGAAATAATAACCGGAACAATAGTCAATAATAGGATCAATAGATGATGCATTGGTCGGTAATCAATGATCGATAAACTATGGTCGATAAATAATATTCCATGGGTCAATAGTCGATAGACTAATCAATAATCAATAATCGATGACCAATAATCAATAACAATAAATCAATAATCGATCTTTAGTGTCAATCTTTAAGTTTATCCATCTTTTATCAATCTTAACTAATGCACGCAATCCTGTGTCTCATACCACAGGGTCGAGTGCATACAATCAAGGGAACGTTTAGACTATAGTAGTGAATTCTACAAAATTATGTACTCGGGTCTTGCAATATCAATGACCGATGACCGATGACCGATGACCAATATACGATAAATCGGGATACTGTAGTCAGTAATCCACAATCAATCGATGAGCAATATGACCGATAATAATGACCAATATGGGCTGTGACCAATATCCCCTTCCGATTACACTCTTTTATATTGTCCACTACTAAGTCGACCCTTATTCTCCCGGCTTGTTATTATATTATTAACAATCAGTTTTGAACATGTAATCAATATGGTCAATGAGAACGTTAGTATCAAGAATTATGCAACGAGTACAATCAATGAGAACGATGGTATAAATACAGTGTCAAGAAGGTATTAAGGCTGTACAATACATGAAATATGCAAAGTTCAATTTATTAATTATGGAAAATACGGGTTTATATGCAAAAACATAACAATGCAGGTTCTGGACAGCAGCACCTATTGGTACTCAAATTCACTTCTCCGCTGCTACAGGAATCCAAATCTGATTCCATCAGAGATTCTAGAAAGTAGACTCTCTGCTAGTTCCAACGCATATTTACAAAATACATGATTGTAACGCCCTGAATTCCAAATAAAGCCGAATTCAAGATTCCACAGGATCTTTACTTCACTTCGTACAATTTTACAAGGAAATTTAAAACTTTTTCAATAGTACATCAGAGTTCATAATACAACTTGATTTTACACGGCGGAAGAATAAAAATTACAACATTTGGAAACAAATATAACTTGTACAACTTGATCAAATAAATCATCGGTTTCATCACAATAGCTTTATTCCTTCATGAATAGTCCATTACCTGCATATCAACCTGTGGCACGTCAGTCACTTATAACTGACGAAAGTGTTATACTTGGCTATCCTCTCTATGCCGTACATATAACGATCTCATTACTTTAACAAATCACAATTACAAGATTGAATGAAATAAATAAAGTGTTAAATTGTGTCTACGCTAAACATGTAAGTGTATGTCATGCCTTAATGCCTAATGCATACAATTTTATACTAAGATGACACTAATGCACACTTGTTCGGATTCTATGCATCACATACTACATAGGTCCGAGGGCAAGCGCCTACGTACTCCACAATAAAGGGTTCGATCTCTCGCCATGACAACTACCCGGTAATAAAACAAGGTTTAGATCATTCCACGAATATGGGTTCCAGCCTGACGGCTATTATAACGGTTCCCTCATCGTGCGAATCATCCCGCAAGTGTCCCCTAGTCCCGATATACGTATATACATTGGAGACAGCAAACTATTCGCTATTAAATTGTGTCGCAATGGGTGGTCGCGGTGGTATAGTCGAGGGGAACGGCACAGTTGTGGTTACGAGATGCGGGGTCGAGGCAGGGGAGATGGCCTCGGCTGAAATGGAGTCAGTGTTGTGGCTCCGGTGGAAGGCAGCGGTGACAGGCGTCGGCAGTGGTGGTAGTCGAGGCTTGGAGAGCGACAATGGAGGCTTGGCAACTTCGGTGGTCAAAGGTGGTGGCGATGTGCAGGGCTGGCGCAGTCGAGGGCTTTGATGGATGAGACTGCGGCGGAGGCAGTAGGCAGCAGGGGGAGATGGCGAGGGCGCACGCAGAGAAGGTAGCGGCGGTGGAAGCGGGGCTGCGGCAATGGTGACGATGGAGGAAGGCGGCAAGGTGGGGCTTCGCTATGGGGTGCTTGTGGTGGTGGTGACTCAACGCTGACGACGAGTACAGGAGGTGGAGATGGGAGAACTCGAGGTGGAGTGTTGTCGACGGGGAGGAGGGGAAGGATGGCTCAAGCAATGGTGGTGGCGATGGGGAGAGCCTGCGGTCGACAAGGAAGGGGGGTACAGCATCGGTGGTTTCGATGGGTGCAGTCGCTCGGTGGTTGGTGTTGCGGTGAAGGCGATGGCGGTGCTCAACAGTGGAGGTGGCTAGGATGAGTGAGGAGGCGGTGTCGTTGAGGAAAAGAAAGGGGTGCGAGCGCTGCGGTGCTCTGTTTTGGAACAGAGAGAGAAAGCGAGAGAGAGTCTCGAGGAGAGAGTGTACGAGGGGTTTTATAATAATATAATATATTAATATTATAATGGGTATTGATTATGGGGGTTACTGGAAGAGATAGTTGACAATAATTAGGGGAAAGTGGGTGTAGTTATGAGAGATGAGGGGATCTGATTGGGTTTTGGGTAGTGGTTTTAAAATGTGGATTTGAGTTATGATCCAATAGGATTAGGGCTTGGATCTTAAATGTGGGCTCATCTTTGGGTTTCAGATTATATGTTGGTGTTAGGCTTACTCAAAATTTAATAGTCAAAATAATAATATAATAGGCCATGGACTTGAGTTGTGAGCTTATACAAATTAAGTAAGTAAACAATTTATATAATAGATTAAGATTTAAAATGTGGGCTTGAAAAATAAATAGCTAAATAAAGTACAGGTTGGTTTAGGCTTAAGTTCAAAAATTAATAAATCCAATAGGAAAAGAAACAAACTTATAGAATAAAATAAGATTCTTGTTAAAATATAAACCATTTAAAAATAACTACAAATACATTTGATGTTTAGAAAGAACCCTATTAGGAAATCCAAAATAAATTAAAATGAATTTTAGGTGAAAAAGATTTTGTCTTGCTAAAAATGAATTGTACGTGGGGTTGGTACTGATCACGTGAAAGTCAATGATGATCAAAGTGTTGTCTTGCGGAAGACGAGACATGTTGCAAACTTGAGAGAAAATCTTATCTCGATTGGAAGGCAGGACAAAGAGGGTATGCCTACTACAGTTGGTAGTGGAGAGGCGTATAGCTGCAGGTTCAAGGATGATTGAAAAAGGAAAGCGTGAGGGAACGCTGTATTTTCTTAGAGGCATGAGGGGCGTTTCTCTTGTAGTTGACTCTCAACCGGAATCGAGTAGCAGGTTGTGTGGGGTGCAACCGAGTTCTTTCAGTTATGGATGGGAGGTTACTAATTTAGTGGGAGCAGCTGGTTATGGAAGTGATCCTCGAGGGCAAGACGTTGCTACGGTGATGGTACTTTGTGATATGACAGTTGAAACTTCAAGTTGCTCTTGTGATGTAGAGAGCATTGGTATCGATATGCAGGGTAATGTCGATGAGGGTAACCGAAATAAGACTGTAGGGATTGAACAGTTTGTGGATTTTGTGGAGGTTTCGTCCACGGATACTTCTAGTGCAAAGGATGCATTGAGAGGCTATGAACCATGTCCGGTGTTGATGAAGATTATGTGAGTTGGGGAGTCTTATAACACAGAATCCAACACAAGAGGTTGTTTCTCCGGTATTCGTGTTCTATGCGATTGGTGGAGCACATCCTTTATGAGGCGATGAGGGGTGGTTGGTGCACTCCGCGTGGCGGAGTGACGAACGTGCTCTTCATGAGAGTGGGAAATAATTGAATCTTCCATGAAAGTGGGAGATTAGCAGAGATAATACGAAGTAAAGATTACAATAACTTTGAAGCGTTTTGTATTTGGTCCAAGTGGGAGATTGTTAGGATTGTGGACTCAAATAAACTTAGGCACGGAGTACTTGAAGTTGGAGAAGAAGATGATAAGATGAAGACAACAAGAGAATGCAACAGCAGCTAGAAGAAGTGCAACTGGAGAGTTGCGGTTGACTGTCCTGGGGTGCTGTCGACTGACCACCCGACCGCAACTAGGCTGCTAGGTATCTTCGAGTGTACAGGTTTCAACAGAGAGCGGGATAGTCGACCGTGCAGTCAACCAACCAGGGCTTCAGAAGTGGACTTTACACGTTGCGGTGCGGTCGACCGTCAGCGGTGCTGTGTTATTTGGGCTGACGGGATTTAGGTCCAATAAGCTGAATTCGTGTGTATTTTTTAGGGTTTACTTGGGGGTTATATATATGGTTGTAGACTCTAGGATTTGTATCACGGATGAGATCAAGAGGTGAGCCGTTATCATTGTTCAACTTCAAGAGGGGATTGCGCCGAGTGTTTCAAAGGTGAGGGAGAGAGATTGAGAGTTGTAATCTCTTTAGTAATCATTGTATTTCTTGGAGAATAAGAAGTATTGGTTATCTCTGTTGGAAAATGGGTGTTTTATACACCATTTATGAGCAGATTTTTGAGCAATTTTTTGAGTAAGAACCTCAATGAATTATTGAGAGATCTTGATTGATTTGTGTTCTCCTTCGTGAGTAGATCAAAATCATATATTGGTTTGCTAAAAACGTTTAAGGGGTGAATGAAAAATTGTCTCTCAAAGTGAGACGTTTTCATTCTTGAAAATGGATTAAGAGAACATAGTCCCATATCGGAAAAGTCAAAGAAAAAAGAAGATGATATATAGTAACCTCCTTCTAAGCATTGTAAGATAGCCAGAAGAGAGGCTCTTTCTCGCGCGCGCAAGGGAGGTGCAAATCCCGGACCGGATTACATACGACTTGTGTGTGCCCGCACGACCTGCGGACACGAATGCCGGACCGACATGACCCCACCCCGTGTAGAGCCACTTTTTGCTACAGTTTTAATTTTTTCTTTTGTAACGGCTGAAATAAATACAGAAACGGTTCTGTCTGCCGTTTCAGTGCTGTGTTGAATGTTTTGTCTGCCATTACACTGAAGGCATTCAAAGACAATGATTGATGTCTGCCGTTACAGTATCGGCATTCAATTACGTGTCTACTGTTACACTAAGGGCATTCAAAGTCTTGTCTGTCGTTACACTAAAGGCATTCAAAGCCTTGTCTGCCGTTACAGTTTTAACCCTGCCTCTACAAATAGAGGTCTCCCCTCTCATTTCTTCCCTGCACAGCAAATCTTCTTCCTTCCTCCTCTGAGTACTGTTCTGTTCTTCTTTCATGCTGTTTGGTAAGTCGGTGATAGGATTCTAACGCTGCTACTCGGTTCGAGAGTGCTACGTGGTGCCTGTGTGAACACTCTGGTCATTGCATCCTGGGAGACAGACGCCTTCGTACAATCTAGCAACCGGAAGAGGCGAAATCTGTTTTAAGAACAGTGTCTTCGACTTCTCAACTTGTAATCTGAAATTGGTTTTTGTAAGTTGTTATTTATTTATTAAATTTTTCTTTTCGGTTTTCTCTTTCTCTCCTGGTTTTCTTCTCTGTTTTCTGTGCCTCTCAATCAAATTGAGTTTATTGTAAAAGAATTTTTGTAACAATCTCTACATATTGATTGTGTTCTTATGACATCTTGCATATATTGTGGTACCTTGTTCTTGGTTTATCTAGATCTTGGTAGTTTCTATTGCTTGTGGTGTATTTCCACTATCAGTACTACAAGTTGTGGTAGATTTTGCAACAGTGGCAATGAAAGCAATGAGTGAAAGCACCATTTGAATTCTTCAATTCTACCAAGTTTTGTATTAAAGTACTTTGATGAGTTCTTCAAACTATATATCTTCCCTCGAAACTAGGCAAATAGCTACTTAATTCGTGAGTAGTTTATTATGAATCTTCTTTGGCAACATGAGGTTCAGTATAGAATTAACCAGTAGCCAAATGCAAAGGTTTGGATTATCACTCTTTTAAGTTGGAAGTACAAGGCTTGGTTCTGGCCTAACGAGGAAAATTTTCGTTTAATTAATTGAAATTCAGCCATCAGTTTGAAGCCTGAATTAGTCAACCAGAGCCAGAAAGAATATATTGCTGATTAATCTAAACCAGTATCCGGGAACCAAGCTTCTGTGCCTAGAGTGGGCTGTTACGTGTCAGTGGTGCGTTCTGCTGTAAGTAATAGAGCTGAAACTTCGAGGGCGTCTGCGGTGAATTCCAGGGCCAGTTTTCAGATGCTTGGCCGGAGAGGCTGATGTATACTGGGCAGTCGATATTCTTTGGTGGGCCACTTCTTGGTCTGTAACCATCGACGGTTAGAGATGGCCATAGGAGCTGAGGGGAGCTCTGGATTCAGAACAGATAATGAGAGAGATCCAAAGGTGGGTCGTAGGAAAGGGAGAAGGGATTCGTTCCCTGTGTTTTTTTGCCTGGAGGGTCTGAGAGAATTGAGCTTTTAAATGCGCGTAAAATCTTCTTCTTTTTTTTTTTTTTGAGCTAACAAATTCGGAACCAGGACGCAACCAGATTGAGGAAGTTCTCTGAGAATCAAAAGTTGCTGACTTACTACTGCAATTTCCTTTGGTCAGAGAGCTAATCAGTTCCAAACCTTTTGGTTGATTTTTTTTCTTCCCTTTTTGATGTACATGACTACTCTCTTTCTTCTGATCCATATGGGTAGTTAGGTACTTGGTTTTGGTAAAGAAATTGAGAATTCTTTATTTTGGTTGTTGATGATCTTTCTCATTTTAAAATAGTGACTCCTTTTCAGCCAGTAGCATGACTTGTTGTTGTTGTTCTTCATTGATTTATATTGGATGGTACTAAATATAGTTGTGTATGTGAGCAAAAGTCTTTCTGTTAACTTAGTCTTACAGTGGAGCACTTGCGTATTAATTAGTCTCATCTCTAGATCACTTGTGATCTACTGGTCGAACCTACAAGGTACCTTGAACTCAAAGCTTAAAGAAGATAAGTCGAGCCTATAGCTCCAAAACATGGCCAAGTCCAGTGAGATATAATGTTGTTTCCACATGCGCATTGTATTGTATTTGCTCCTTTTCTTTCACTAACCTTCGGTAATATGTAAGTAATTTTGCAGCGGTACTATGAATGGAAGTGTTATTCAATTTGAATTTGTAGCGTGCTTAGGGAGAAGAGTAGAAAGATAAGAAGTTGGATTCAGACATAATATTTGACACTTAACACGGATAGTAGTAGGACCTGCGATTGTGAATTAATAATTATACATTTTTAATCAATAATAATTATGAAGCTCACAACCATACTGAGCCAGCCGTCTTAGCTCAGCCGGTAGAGCGCACGGCTTTTAACCGTGTGGTCGTGGGTTCGATTCCCACAGACGGCGGTTTGTGATTTTTTTCTTTATTTCAGTTATTCTGTTATTTATTAACATCATGCGAGTTTTTCTTCTTCATTTTTAAAAAAAAAAAATCAGTTAATCAGTTATTTATTAACATCATGTGAGTTTTTCTTCTTCTTTTTTTTTCTTCTTCTTTTTTTTAAATTTAAGTTAATCAATTATTTATTAACATCATGTGAGTTTTTCTTCTTTTTTTTCATTGTTTTTTAAGGGTAAATTTCAGATTACCCTACTGAGTTTTACTACTTTGGCATAAAACCCTACTGGTTTTTTTGTTGTTGCAGAAAATCATACCCAAATTTACTCTGTTAGGAAATAAGGCATACTCCGTTAATTTTGAATTGTTAACTGAAAAAAATAATGTCGTGTCAATTTTTCAATGACGAAAATACCCATATGCAGTTTTTAAAATTACCTTTATGCCATTTTGGGGTGTTTTTTGAAAATTTGGGAGATTAGGCGGGAAATTTGTGGGGATTTCAGCTTATTTTTTTAAAAATAATTCCTTAATAATTCCTTTAAAATTCCTTTAAAAGTTCCTTTAAAAGAAGAGTAGGTGGAGCCTTACCGTACAGGGCTTGATAGGGAGATGTCTTAGTGGTGCTATGTGTGTTGGTGTTGTGCCAATACTCATCCCACGGCAGCAAGCTTTCCCAACTAGATGACTCATAGACGCAGCCAAATAAGTCTCAAGAACCCTGTTAGTCACCTCTGTCTGGCCATCAGATTGGGGAAGGAAAGATGTGCTCAAGCAAAGCTATGTTTCTTGTAAGGAAAAGATCTCTTTCCAAAAGGTGCTTGTGAAGATGACATCCCTGCCACTAACTATAGATCTCGACACCCCATAGAGCTTGACAATATTCGTCACAAAAACCTCTGTGATTTGTTTGGCAGTATAGGGGTGGGCTACCGCAATGAAATGGCTGTAAGACTAAGATTGTAGTTTTTCCCAAGTTTTTGGGCAATCCCTCTACGAAGTCCAAGCTTATATCCCACTGGGCTAACAATTCTTCTTTCACATGATATTGATTAAAAAGGTTCAGACCCGATTACTTTGATTTCATATCAGACTTACCAAATAGTAAAGCATTAATTATTATGAATATTCCTTCTATTACATTTACAGGGTATAACTACCTATGAGTATGGTGTGGCTGTTAGGATTGTGGACTTAAATACACTTAGGCACAGAGTACTTGAAGTTGGAGAAGAAGAGGAGAAAACGAAGACAACCAGAGAATGCAACAGCAGCTAGAGAGTTGCGG
The DNA here is from genome assembly GCA_017893485.1 of Hemerocallis citrina. Taxonomy (NCBI): domain Eukaryota; kingdom Viridiplantae; phylum Streptophyta; class Magnoliopsida; order Asparagales; family Asphodelaceae; genus Hemerocallis; species Hemerocallis citrina. The sequence goes on along the minus strand of CM030360.1, from coordinate 192,352,603 downwards.
TCGACTGTCCTGGGGTGCGGTCGACCGACCACCCGACCGCAACTAGGCTGCTAGGGATCTTCGAGTGTACAAGGTTCATGTCACGCCTCGCTTCCTATTATACAGGAACACAGGCACGTAACTGAGGCCCGACGAATGATATAAGTACACCAAATCATATCATCCATAAGCTGTACAATACCAGCAAGCTCAACAATACAGTAATAATCACAGGAACAAGAATATAATGCAATAACCGATATTTGAGATACAAGAACTTACAGAATAGCCGAAGAATATACAATGCAATAACAGTTTTCTAAGATTCAGTAACCCATCATCAGTACTTGTATAAACAATAACTCAAAGAAAGATGGAGAGTACCCGTTATAGCAAGCTTCGGGCGACAAGTAGTAGCAAGTAGCGAAGGAAGTAAAGGACTGTATAACAAGAACAGAAATTAGAATGATATCGGAGTCAATAAATGATAAACGATAATAAAATCAAAAGTCGATAATCAATAATCAATAAACAATAGTCGATAACAATAATCAACATTCAATAGAAATAATAACTGGAACAATAGTCAACAATAGGATCAATAGATGATGCATTGGTCGGTAATCAATGATCGATAAACTATGGTCGATAAATAATATTCCATGGGCCAATAGTCGATAGACAATAACCAATAATCAATAATCGATGACCAATAATCAATAACAATAAATCAATAATCGATCTTCAGTGTCAGTCTTCAGGTTTATCCATCTTTTATCAATCTTAACTAATGCACGCAATCCTAAGTCTCATACCACAGGTTCGAGTGCATACAATCAAGTGAACGTTTAGACTATAGTAGTGAATTCTACAAAATCATGTACTCGGGTCTTGCAAAATCAGTGACCAATGACCGATAACCAATATACGATAAATCGAGATACTGTAGTCAGTAATCCACAATCAATCGGTGACCAATATAACTAATAATAATGACCAATATGGGTTGTGACCAATATCCCCTTCTGATTACACTCTCCTATATTGTCCACTACTAAGTCGACCCTTATTCTCCCGGCTTGTTATTATTTTATTAACAATCAGTTATGAGCATGTAATCAATACGACCAATGAGAATGGTAGTATCAAGAATTATGCAACGGGAACGATCGATGAGAATGATGGTATAAATACAGTGTCAAGAAGGTATTAAGGCTGTACAATACATAAAATATGCAAAGTTCAATTTATTAATTATGGAAAATACAGGTTTATTTGCAAAAACATAACTATGCAAGTTCTGGACAACAGAACCTATTGGTACTCAAATTCACTTCCCTGCTGCTATGGGAATGCAAATCTGATTCCGTCAGAGATTCTAGAAAGTAGACTCTCTGCCAGTTCCAATACATATTTACAAAATACATCATAGTTATAGAAGTTAGGTCGATCAATCAATTCTTTACGGGTTTCGTGCACAGACTTGGTTCTGAAAATTATAACATGCCAGTACTAAAACAGTGATAAATTACAATCTATAAATCGGATTGAGAATCCGTAAGATGTTCTAGAAACTAGACATGATGTGATACAATTTTTATGTACAAGGTTCTAAATTTCAATGTCAGGAATTGGGTCAAGCCTCAGTGCAAGCTTAGGCAAGAGACAGGGCAGCAATGTTGAAAGTTCAATAATACAATAAAGGATACAACGAACCAATAATGAATCAATAATGAAATTTAATTAGCTAAGATATCCAATTCAATAACTACTTGCCGGAATTCAATGAATGTTTTCTTGAACTAGAATAATTAAAATGAGTTCAAAGGATGCTTGTCTTTTAGATGATGATTTCAAACATAAAAGAATGACGGGACGAGAGTCCCGATGGCAACACATTCAAACTACGTACACCACAAGAGCACGTGCAAGAAACCACAGCAAGAATAGTAAAAGCAACCAGCGAGACGACAACGGCAATAAGCAAGCGAGAGAGATGGCGAAGCCCGGACAGTAAGAGCTACCACAATCGCAACAAGAAGGAGTTGGCTTCGAGGTGGTCGGGAATAGGCAGCGCTGTGGAAGGAAGGGCATTGGTTGTTTTCGGAAGTTCTTGGCCATCGAGGAGGCAGCGGGGGTGCTGCAAGGAGGTGGAGGAGCATCGAGGAAGGAGCAGTCGAAGAATGGCAGCGGCCGGGGTCGCGATGGGTGGTCGCGGTGGTATAGTCGAGGGGAACAGCACAGTTGTGTACGAGAGCAGGGTCTAGGTAGGGGAGATGGCCTCGGCTGTACTGGAGTCGGTGTTGTGGCTGTGGCGGAAGGCAGCGACGACAGGCATCGGCAGTAGTGGTAGCCGAGGCTTGGAAAGCGGCAATGAAGGCTCGGCAACTTCGGTGGTCAAAGGTGGTGGCGATGTGCAGGGCTAATGCAGTCGAGGGCTTCAATGGATGAGACTGTGTCGGAGGTAGTAGGCGGCAGGGGAGAGATGGCGAGGGCGCACACAGAGAAGGTAGCGGCGGTGGAAGCGAGACTGCAACAATGGCGACGATGGAGGAAGGCAGCAAGGTAGGGCTTCGCTACGGGGTGCTTGTGGCGGTGGTGACTCGACGATGACGATGAGTACAGGAGGTGGAGACAGGAGAACTCGAGGGTGGAGCATTGTCGACGGGACGGAGGTGGAGGATGGCTCGAGCGATGGTGGTGGCGATGGGGGAGAGCCTGTGGTCGACGAGGAAAGGGGGGGGTTCGCTTCATTGATGTCTGGCTGCATATTTGCCTCCTTAACATCAAGTTGTAGATTTTCCTTCAAGACATCGGGTTGCAGGTTGCCGACTGGATATTCGGTTGCACATTTTTCCTCCCCGACATCCAGTTGCAATTTGCCTCCATTGACGTCTAGTTGCATATTTGCCATCTCGACATTGGTTGCACCGAAATGGTGAAATGAAAGATGTAACCTTCCATATGCACATGGATATTGGACATTTAATGTAACGCCCCAGATCCCCGTTATCGGACATCCGTGACGCAACCAGAATCTTTACCTTCAAATACATCTCAACACAGTAATAACACGGAAATTTAAAAACTTTTTATTGCCAAATAAGGTCATTACATCATCGATTACAACCAATATCTTGTTCTTGAATAAGAATACAAATTACATTAACACATTACATCTTATTACAAAATATTTACCAACTCCCCTTGTAAAGCTATCTGCTGTCTCCCGGAATGGCATTCGACTGATCACCGCCGAACTTCGCTGAGTGGACAATCTGCTTCCTCGGGGCTTGCTCCTTGGCTTGAGTCTTCTGCTGCGCGACTCTAATATTACTGAACCTTCTCGAAAGGTAAGACTGGTACCTAAAAGGTAGGTAACGTCAGTACTTCGACTGACGCAATGCTGATAAGAAACGTCGATCTCCAAACTGGCAATCACAAACCATCTTGAATGTAAAAAGAAACGTGCATCCTAATTTCCTAGTGTTCGTGTATGCCATGGTCTAACAATTAAATGCATCAATCACACACCTTATTCTAATGCAAGCAAGACTTGGGACTCTGGATCCGCATGCATCCCATACTACATACGTTCCAGTTCAAATCATGACCTAATCTAATGCACAAAACAAGAATGCACACGATGCACCTACTCTAATGTAATTCATTTGGGAATGTATGCATCCCATACTACATACTTTTCCAAAATCAACTTCAATAGAAACGTATGCATCCCATACTACATAGTTTCCAAAGAGTTCGTCTCTCTTGAATGTAGGGTTCAATCCCTCGCCATGCATCCTACCCTTGTACTCATCCTATTTCCAATAGATTTCTGTGTCTGAGGAGGTTGCAGTCATTCGGTCTAGTTCCGCACTACAGTCCGTAAAGTGGTGGTCGTGTTTTCCACTCAGTACCCGCGTACGAATGTAACTCCTGTTTCCCCGTATTTGTATTTTTATACTGTATTTTGCCCCATTGTACTCTTTTATCAATTTGTGATCCAGTATTTTGTTTCTATTCGAATAAAATCATCAATTTGTTTTCGACTCAATTTTTGGTCCTTTTATCTAATTCAATTGTATGTGCTTTGTATCGTTCTTCATGAAGAATCGACTATTTCTTCTCATTTGTCTCTTTATTCCCCATTTTATTGCATTTTGACCAATTCTCCTGTTGGATCCTATTCAATTCGGATACCCTAATACCCAAAACCCAAACCCACACTATATAAACCCTATCTCCTAACCCTAACCCTAACCCCTACCCCATTTACTATTAAAACACCGCCGCTCCCACCTTTTCTTCCTCTGGTTTCTTCTCAACCGCTCCAGACTTCGTCTCCACGACCCATTTCCCTCGAATCCGATCGCCCTCCAAGCATCCCCTTACCTTCGTCAACACCATCGCCAACACCCACCATCATCCATTCCGTCGTCCATCACCACCACCGCACCCATCGAACCCAACCTCCGAAACCATTTCCCCATTAACTTCAAAACCCAATCCGCCATTCCTCCCTTCAACCTCCATCACCTCGACGTCCAGCAACCCATCCCATCATCTCGCTGCACTCCCTCGCATCGCCTCCCTCTCGACTACACCACCACCGCCATCATCCATGTCCCTTCGTCCACGACCAAACCCACCCTGCAACCAATCCAAACTCGCCTTCACCCAAACTCAACATCTCCCTCACCATCGCTCTCGACCTCACCATTACCCAAATTCTCAATAACCACCCCATCGCCGTTGCCCTCCCTCTCCCTACTGCCTCTCCTGAGTCACAATTCCTCGGCAACCAGACCCCGAGCCCCCCCCCCCCCCCCCCCGCCATTGGACCTTCTCTGTTTGAACTCGAAAATAGAGTTCATCGCCGCACCACCAACTCGACGCGCACTGCCCTGTCACCGCCGTCGCTCCCTGCGCCGTCGTCCCTCACAACATTGCCGCCACCTGCGCCGCCAACCAGTCACACCGTCGCCGCCGCTCCCTCCCTCTCCCTCGCTATATGCCGATCGAAAGAAGAGAACGAAGAAGAAGAAGGCAGCGGATTGGCAGGATTTGATCTCGTCCATCGGATCGCGCCCAGATCCGTACCCCCTGATCGCTGTTCGCTGTTTTGCCACAGCGAATCCCCCACTCGCTGTTCGCTGTTCTGGACGATCCGCTACTTTAGAAGAATCCCATTGGACGGAAACGCTGTCCCGTGTTCGGCGCGCAGCGAATCCAGAGGTGTTGTTCGCTGTTTGGCGATCTGGTGTAGGGATTTTTGGCTCTTCTATTGGATCTTCGCACGTTCTTTTAGGAGACTTCTTCCGAGATTTTTTGATCCAATTTCCTTCCACAAGTGGGTCTAATCGTCGGCAAATTAAGGCAAGTATCCCTTGTACAATTTATTTGTTCTAGTATAAGCATCCCTTGAAAAATACTACAAATAGTTAGAATTGTGACTCCTCCTTGACTATCGTTGTTGATCAATATCAATCCTCCAAAATTTTATAATTCTAAGAGCCACAAAAATTTCATTGTATTAAATTATAATTACTTGGACTCTTTTTACCCCTTGAATGCATGAACACATGAGATTAAGGAGCCCTAAATTTGTAGACACATGGTATATTGTGCATTTGATGAACTTATAACCATTTGACTTGAAAAACAATTATTATTTGTTGTTTTGACCACCAATATCCTGTATTTTATATCACACAATAACTTAGACGCCAAATGACAAATTCCCATGTAATCTATACTAGTAAGCTATTCCCACATGTTGCTGTCCTGAATCTTCTTTTGCTGTTTCGACCCCTTAACATTAGAATATGGACCCGACCCCTGAATAGAAAATGTAGATCTGGATGTCTAAATATCGATAGCTTCCGAAAGTTTCGAATTCGGAGTTACGGTCTAGGAGTTATGGCAGTTTTACTACGGCTGTGTCGGTAGACGCAGATTTGCAAAACTGCTGCACACCTTTACTTTGCGAATTAATTTAGCTATGTAAACAGCAAGCGTTGGATTTGAAATTTTATATGCGGTTGCGGGACACCCTATAGGACATCCCCAATTTTTCCCAGAATTAATTTACATTATTTCAACACTATTTCATATGCATAAATACAAATATACAAATTCTGCCTGGACATTTTAGCTGGAAAATTTATTCATGTCGACCCTCGATTATGCCATATAATTACCCTAAGCTTATTCCATGTACATGACCCTGATTTCTTGACTTGTTTCGCACACATGTATGCTTGCTTGATAAGAAATAATAAAAGTAACAAGCCGGGGTTTAAGGGAAAGACCATAGTGGTGGACAATATAGGTAAGTGTACTCGGAAGGGGGCCTGTGTTTCCCAGTACTCGGTTCATGAACCTGTTGCACTTGATGTATTCATGGAGTCAGTTACTTGGCTCATGAACCTGTTGTATTCATGAACTCACTGTGTGGGTCTTGAACCTGTTAGTATTCACGAACTTGCTTCGTGAACCTGTTATTTATTTTCGTTTTCATGAACCGTGCCTGCTTGATACTTGATACCTGAGTACACCGCCCTATAGACTCCATTACTAGGCCTAAACGAAATTGCATTGTCTGTAGCAACCATGTAGTAAAAAGATGGATGCATGAAGTGCTACCTAGATAGTAATAACTACAAGACTTGATTACATGAAACATGTTACATGACACCTGTTACTTGATACTTAATGATATGATACATGAAACATGATACATGAAACATGATACATGAGACTTGAAACCTGAAACTTGAACTTGATACGTGTTACCTGATACTCGACAACTTGTTACTTGAGACTTGACACTTGAAATAAAATTTTGACTCTAGATTTGGCACTTGTTATATGATACTAGACATGAAACACGATACTTGATGTTAGTTACCCTTACAGGTTCACCTGTCATATGTTTTACCATTAATAGTTGTTAACTAGCCTATTGACTAGGATGTCCCTTTTGTCAGCTAGTTCTTGGTTTTTCTACTACTTGTTATAACTCTGTTACATTCTTGATTCCAGTTCCTGTTCCCCATACTTGTACTTGTTTTCACTATTTGTGGCCCTAGCTTGCACTAAGGGCATCTTCTCTTGTTTTTCCCTGTTTTCCCTTTTTATATTTATTAAGCAGACTTTGGAGACGAGTTGCCTGCTGGAATTAGCGAGCAGACATTTTAGGCTTCGCTTGGAGCAAGAACTTGTTTAAATAATTGCTTTCCTTAAGGTATTTATTTCTTCTGCTGTATAAGACTTGTTTTCGAGTTTACACTTGATCCAGACAAGGAAAATATTTGAATATTATTATTTGTTTAAATTGTTTTCTGTTGTTTAATAAATTATTCATGCATGCTTGGTTATATATAAATCTGGTTATATTCTTGTTATGATGCTGAGTCGATCCTACAGCTTATGGATGATGTAAGAATCATTCGCTGGGCATCGTCACGCGCTCATATTCCATGTTTTTGGGAAGCGGGGCGTGACAACGGACCTCACTCAAAAAGCCGTGAAAACCTTCCGGTACGAAATCATGTACCCAATAACCTTCCGGTACAGGCCATGCACCCAATGATGTCAATGATTTATATATAGAAGAAACCCACGCGCATAGGAACATGACGGCTTCGAGGGTCAAATCCCCCTATCCGACATGAGCACCTCCCGTTCCTTACTCCGGCTCTTTGGGAATTAACAGATCGAGATATGAGACTGTGAACTCAAACCTGAGAACCAAATCCGTATCCCTACGACAAGAAAAGTACAACACCCGACTATGGTCTACTAGTACTAATACAATGTACAAACCCCTAATACATCCCTATAATCCAAGACTCACTCTAATCATTTAGTAAAATATTGCTTCCAACCTCTGTCCATCGACCACTAGCCCTGGCGACACAAGTCCCGCTTGTCACTTCCTGTCACGCCCCGCTTCCCAAAATATGGAATGCAAGCACATGAGATGGCCCAGCAAATGACTTGCGTCATTCATAGGCTGTCATTGATTCAACTCAACAATATAAAACATGAAGTAATACAACCACGCATGTAATAAAAGAAGTAATCACATAAATAACAGTACTTGAAATTTTAAGCATAAATAACCAATATGAAATAAATTCAACATCTGGAATCGACAATAATATTATTCGGGTCAAAAGCCTACAAATACAACAATATTCAATTATTAAAGTTCAAAAAGAGAAACAATATTTATTCAATGACGTAGCAACACAAGCCTTCCACCAATGTTTTTCTCCTAGTCCATCAGGTAAATCTCCTTGATTACCTGTAAGTTGTTCATCTAAAGAGAGGGAAAATGTTCTTAAAGCAAGTCGTGGACAGCAAGTAGAGAAACAGAGAACGATGACAATATTGGTATAACGATGAATTCAATCGACGATAAAATCAATAGTATTGAACAGTGACAAGGCTATAATAGTACAATATGTAATAATGATGATTTATAACGATAATAGTAAACAATAACAATAATGGTAAACAATAACGATAACACTGTTCAATGAAGGTGACAATATGCAATGACAATGCGATGAAAATCTTAAGTCTATTATTCATTTTAATCCTAACTAATGCACGTACTACTGCATCCCATACTACAGGTTCCATGCATACAATCAATTTCGTTTAGACTACAGTGCTAGATTCTATAGGTCATGTACTCACACGATAACAATAGCAATTTCTTGCACAATAACGATAACAATAGTCGGCACGATAGATCCTAAAACAATACACAATGAATTGGGATACTGCAGTTAGTAATCCAACAATAAATCGATAGCACTAGCCGACACAATATTTTGGGAACAAAGCCCACAATACCGAGTACAGTCACTATATTACCAACTACCCTTGTCAACCCTTAACCCCGACTTGATTAACATTCTTTATTCAATTAACATACGATAATGCAATTTTTCACGCCCCGCTTTCCAAAAAGAATACGGAATACCGATACGCAACAAAAGCCCAGCGAATGATTTTCATCATCCATAAGCTGTTTAGGAATCTTTACAATATTTCACAAGATAATTAGAGTCGGAAACAAAAGATACAACCAGGCATGGATAATTGAAACAAGATACCAACAGAAATTACTTGAAATCAAATATAATAATCTCAAATAATCAAATTCTGAACAAGTGAATTATTCTGGGTCACATCGCCCAAATACAAGATAAATATCCAAGCAGTCAAGTACATCTTATTCAAGTTCAAGCAACAATAATAATTAAAATCATAAAGCAGAAAATCCAGTCCTAATACATCATTTCACCAATACCGTCTGGCAACCGACCATACTGATCTGCAATTAGTAAATTTGCAGTAGAAGAAAGAAGAAAAATAAGTACCCGTCAATTGCAAGTTACGGGCCACTTATAATGCAGGATACAAGTATATGGGATACGTAAATCTAAGTAACAAGCCTAGCATGGTATAATCATGATTTCAGGATATAAATCATAGCATATCAAGATGAGAAAGTATAATAGCATGTGTCGAGTGTTAAGTAAACAAGTGTCATGCATCAAGTAACCAGTATCAAGAATCATGTAATCATGTAGCATGTATCAAGTATCAAATCTCATATATCATGTAGTCAAGTGTCAAGTGGGCATGTATCATGTTCAAGTGTCATGTTTAAGTCTTATAGTTATTACTATCTAGGTAGAACTTCATGCATCCCGATTTTTACTACATGGTTGCTACAACAAACATTTTCGTTTTAGATTTTGTAGGGGATACAGGGCAGTGTACTCAGGGACAAGCTCCAAGTATCATGTAATCATGTATCATGTAAGCAAGCTCCAAAATCCAAACAAGCTCCAGTGTCTTGTGTGTACATGTCATGTATATCGTGTCAAGATCCACATGTAAACAAGCTCCAATAACCACTAGGTTCTTCCGAGTACACATTTCTGCACTATCCACTACTAGATCTTTCCCTTAACCCCGGCTTGGTTATTTTATTATTAATAGTATCCAACAAGCATGTAGGTGTACAAAACATATCAAGTATATCATATCATGATCATGTAACAAGTTCAAGTTGCAAGATAAACATGTACGTGTGCAAGATATCTCATAAAATAACTAAAATAAACAAATCTCATGTTCAGGACAGCAAGACCATACTGTAGTAAAACAGTAATTCCCAGTGTTAAAAACATGCAAATCTGAATCCGTCGAAACGTCTAGAAAGTAGACTCCCAATTGAATCCAGCGAGTATAAATAAGTCATATATTAATTCACAAAAACATATCTCAAAACTGATTTTAATACAGAAAATAGGTTCAGCCAAAAATTAGGAAAACGAATTCAAGAACAGGAAAACAACATGAAAACCCAGTAAATAAATACACGAAAAATCTGGGGTATTCCCCTATATGTTCAGTATCTAAATATAAAGTTTCATAATTTTCCAGTGAAATTAGATCAGTCATCAAAAATAAGAAAATATCAATAAACCATAGTTGGGGAAATCTGAAATTCCCAACACTGCTGCACGAAAACTATGATATCTCGCAACCAGTGAAACGAAATCCAATTCCGCCAAAGAGATATGAAAATAGATGAAATATACTAACTTTAATATTTCACAACCATTTTCATACAGTAAAAGGAATCAGGGTGAAAATAAGGTTCTTTACAGAACAACGAGCAAAATACAGTAAGTATAGTTTTCATAAACGAGCATAAAACGACATCTAAAATGCATCAATAAAATCCTCCAAAATTCAGGGTAATCCCTAACAAGATAAAGAAATATTGACCAAAGTTTTGGATCAAAATAAAATGTGTAGCACAGTTAATAAAATCATTTAGTCATAAAAAACATCGAAAATAAAATCTGGGAAAGATCGATACCTCTGTAATAAAACAGTCATAACTCAATCATATGAAATCGAAATCAAGCAAGGTCAGAGGTATTTGAAAATAAACGAAATTCTCTAAAACTCATGTTTCATATCGAAATTAAGATACTGACTTCAAGGCAGTCCAAAACACCAAACAAAACAGATCAGCGACAAAATACAGATTTTTCTCTTTAACAACAACTCAACATATATCATACAAAACTTGTTCAAAACACAACCAAACATGAAATCGAGTATGCCAAGTGTCTAAACATCATGAATTATGGTATCTAGCATGTCCACACCAATAATATCACATGGGTCTCAATAAAATCACAAATTCTCACAAAAGTCTCACATACATGATCAAAATCAAGAACGGATAAATCCTAAGTTAATTCATGTCCATATTGTGTCGTGAGTCATTTATGATCAAATTTTCACAATAGAGACAAAACCCATCAAACATAACACAAACAAGAGTCGTCTCTAGACCCAACTACAGTATAGGTGGTATTTTTTGACTTGTATCAAACAAATAAATTGGAGTACAAGTTACTTGCCTTAACCGAAGATGAAGAACAACGAAAACCAAGAGTAACGAGTAAAACCCACGAACGAAAATTTGCAAATGAAAGAATCCAAGCAAACTTGAACAAGAATCTCCACACGAACAAATCTCCACAAAGCGAGAGGTGATCCAAGAAGGATGATGACAATAGTGGCTTGTGGCCACAAGAGAACACCACGAGAGAGACAAGGGAATATATGGTAGTGCGAGGTGGTGCGAAGGTAGTCGGCCAAGGGGATGAGGTCTCGGGTGTTGGGGAGAGTGGGCTCGGGTGTGGGGTGTTGCCGGGAGGTATGCAGCCGGGAGGGGGTGGTCGGCCTGGAGGTGAGGCTCGGCTTGGGCTGGCTGTGTGGGGGTTGGAGGGTCGGAGAAGGGGTCGGCGGCCTGGGTGGCTTCGGGTTCTATGTGTGGCGCAAGCAAGGAGGGGAGAGAGAGGGGGGAGGCCGGGTGAGATTAGGGTTAGGGTTGAGAGAGATTAGAGAGGGTTATATATATATATATATATAGAGGATTAGGGTTATTTGGTAATTGGGTTAATGGGTATTAGGAGTATTAATAGGTTATACCAATGGGTTGTGGATTTGGGTCAAAACAAATAGGAATACAAATAGGATTTTGGTTTAATTAGGCTTTGGTGAACAAATTGGGATAAAAATAATGGGATTGAAAAAGGGAATGAACCACCAACACACCACAAGCACCAAAAGACAACAATAAAGAGTGAAAACAACAACCCTGAACAAGAACAACCAATAAATCGGAAATAACTCGCAAAAATCAAGAATGAGAAAAGAAAATGAAAATATATTGAAATAACTCAATATACGGTTAAGAAAAAAATACAAGAGAGAGTACAAATACACAAGAAAAGAAAAATACACCAAAAATACACAAAAAGAAAAACAGGGGTTACACAATTAATAAGGGACACTAGAAAGATGACAACACAACCCTGAGATCATGCAATGTACTTTATACAATTAAATACACCAAATTCAACATTATAGATTCACTTACATATTATTAAACATGAAAACCCAATTCTGGACAGCCGTAGGTTGTTGTACCAAAATTAGAATTTCCGTTGCTACAGGATAGCAAATGTGGATCCGTCAGAAGTTCTAGAAACTAGACTCCTGCCCGGTTCCAATGCATATAAATAAGATACATAAAAGTTGTGGTAACATGTGTCAAAACAGCAAACTATACAGGATTTGTGTTTAGCCCGAATTTGTAAAATTGTGTTTATATATATGAAAAAGGACTGAAACAACATTAATTAATTCCAGAAAAATTAGGGAATGTTCCCTAATGTGTCTAGTATCAGCATGCAAAATTTTAAGTCATTATCTTATATGTAGCATGGTTAAATTAATTGTGAATCAAAGTGTGCCAGCAGTCTTTAGAATCTAGAATTGTACGACACAGCAGCAGTAAAACTGCGATATCTCACAAACCTTAACTCGGAATTCAATTCTGTCATAAAAGGAAGGTAAACTAAACATCTGGGGCTACATTTCATATTCGTGAAGTTATTGATTATGGTGACATTATCTAGGTCGAAACAGCAAGGTAATGTTCAGGTTGGCGTTAATTTTCAAGGTGTCAACATATTCTTTTTGAATAAAACTATTAAAATGTTAAGAACGATGAGTTGGGGGTTAACAATCATAAATCACAGCAAGCCATATCTATGTGAACATGGTATTAAGATGTGAAATGTCCATAATCTTACTTATCACAACAACTAATACACTAACATCAATCATATAAGCCATCGATACTAGTATGCAATCTATAATTGTTATGAGATGTCATGATATGAAATACATTAATAATCCATATTCCTAGATTGAATAACTAACTATATGTATGCATGTAAGATCTCTATATATTGGAGACAAGGATAGCACGAAGTCAAGACTACTACTTGGATTCGCCCGTGTAAATCCGTAGTATCCCAACGATAGATAACAATAACAATATACGATAAAAATTAGGGATCTACTTGCGGGATTCAATAAAAATCTCGAATATGACACAATAATTATTCGAGAAGAAATGACTTGCCTTTAGATGATGATTAGATTCAATAATTTGAGAATAACGGGATTGAAATCTCGGCGACACAGCGATGAGCAAACGATCACGATAATCACGATCGGGTACGGATCTCGATGATCAAGATGGTGATCAAGATGAAGATCAAGCAAATCCAATGGCCGAGATCAAATATAAAACATATAAGAATTAGAAGAGTACTAAAAGAGTAAATATACAATGATTGACAATTTGATGAATGAGAACAAAAAGTTGATCAAGTGTTTAACTCACCAAGTAGAAGACGAACGAGACGATCGAGACGATCAAGGGCCGAGATCAAGTGTGATCGGTCGATCGGACGGCTGAGATTGAAGATCAAGATGATGATCACAATAGTGATGATCAAAAAAGATCCGACGGTCGAGATTAAGATCTTAATAATGATGATGATGGTGATGATGATCCATGCAAATCCAACGACCAAGATCAACGGATTAAGATGATGATCATCAAGATCGTGATGATCAATGATCGGACGGCTAGGATCTGAACGGATGATCAAGAGATCAAGATCACAATCATGATGAGGATCGAACAGCCAGAATCCAACATGATCAAAACTTGATCAAAGAGCAATGGGGCTTCGCTGCGGCGCGTCGACAGAGGGACACCATAGGGGATGCGCTGGCGGCGGCGAGGGGGACACGACGGACGGGAAGCGGTAGCGCACTAGCTGTGTCGCGAGGCAGGAAGGAGGCATACAGGGGAGCAACCAGGGGGTCGCGACTGGAGCTACGGGGCTGTTGTCGCTACTATAGGGGAGTCGGCTGCTGTTGTGGGCAACAGCAACGGGAGGAGACCAGAGCGATTGCGCTGTGTCGTCGCGTGAGTAGCGACTGGGGTGGTGCTGCTGCTCCTTGATGTCGCGACTGTAACATCCTGCAAAATTGGAAATTACAATTTTGCCCTCGTGTGTTATACACGTGTATTTTGTAATGTGTTTTCATTACGTATTTTGGATTTCCATCTGTTTATGCATTTCTCATATCGATTTTATCCTATTTGACTTAACTAAAATATGATATTTCAATCTTTGTATTTTTACATGCTTTTACGTGTTTTTGATACACATATCGATTCTATATTTTTTCACTGCTACGTGTGATATTTTTGTATCTCAATTATTTATTTTATTCATTTGAATTCGTCTTACAAACGAAAATTTATTTTTCCCTTTTTTTGATTAAAACGATTTTTTATACGTATAATGCACGTGTTTTCTATATACGTAGCAATTACGTCGTGCAATATATAAAATTAATAAATATATTTTCTTATGTTGTTTTCGAATATATTTCAATAATTTTCTATTCATAAAGTCGATTTTGTATTTTAATATTTTACGTGCGACGTACGTGTTTCGGTGCGCGTATTTGAGCGTGTCCGTTTTCAAAATAAATTTTGAAGTGTATGTATTTATCTTATTTGTGCATGATACATTATAGATTTTTAGTAAACTATTTACTTACATATAGTATATGTATATAATAAATTATGCATGTTGGTATAAGAAAATTTATGCATATTGATGTTTAAGAACAATGGCATGTGTATATGATGGAGGGTCCCCTTACGTGAAGAAACAGCAAATATTTGTTGTGTGCTCTGACTGTTGTCACCCGAGGGTGACGTGGCAGTGTGGTGGAGGGGGGGTTTCGGCTGTCACAGGAAAGAGGGGTTTCGGTTTTGGGAGTTTGGGTTTTTGAAAAGATGGGAGTTAGGGAATTAGAGAGGTAGAGTAGTGAAATGTTGGAAGTTTTGGGAGTTAAGAAAATGAAGAGATGGAGAGTTAACTGAGTAATTTATTAGGTGTGTAATTTTGCACTTTAAACCGTCACCTAGCCCTATAAATACACCCTCATTTCTCTTCTTTTGTCACACTCAAAATAAACAAAAAAATAAGGAGAGAAAAAAGAAAGAGAGAATGAGTGTTCTTGTGCTTGGAGGACTTCTTGCTAGAGAAGAAGGAGCTAGGATTGCTTGGTTGGAGCTAAGAGCTAGAAGTAACATCTTCTTCTTTATTTGCAACCTTCATAAGAGGTGGGTGTTCTCATGCTTTCTAATTTTAGAACTATGTATGCTAGTAATAATAAATGAGTATTATATTTTGATATGATAAAGTAGAACAATCCATTCTACTGGATATGATGAGAATAGTAGTGAATCATGTTATGATTAGTAAATTAAATTACAACTTGTTAGTTCTTAATGGGAAAAGAAATGATTGATGATTTCGCCATTTATTAGTATACATGAATGAATAGTTGATTGTATGAACAATTGTTGAGAATTCTTCCTTTAATAAGCAAATGAAATTTTTTGAAGTAAATTCGATACTCATGAACTCACTTGATTGCTTTATAATATGCTATCCTTGGTTAAAAGGAAATGAATGTAATTTGTGTTTATTAATAAGAAGAAACAATTTTGAAAGTTTGTTTTATTTTTCTTAAATATGATTTATAAATCTATGAGTTACTGTTAAAAAGTAAACTCAGATTATATGAACAAATTTCAGTCAAACAAAAGATTAGAACAAATGGAGAAAAATCAAGTTTTTATAAAAAGAGGGAATGACAGAAAGCTTGAACAAAAGCCCACGAAGAGACCTTATATCATTAGGCACACTTGGCCCTGTGGCCTGGCGTTGTGCTGGTCTCCTTGTCGGCCTGGGTTCGAAACCTGTTAGCCCAAAACATTTTTTTGTTTTTGTTTTTGTTTTTAAAACTATTCAAATTCGAGAAGTGTGTATAAGGGGATTTCGGTGAAGAATCTGAACACCAAGTCCATATGGACTTAGTGGCTCTCGATGTGTGGTCTTGGGCGCTGACTGGTTTGGCTCGGGTTCGAAACCCAGCAGCCACTTTTATATTTTTTTTGTGTTTTTAAATGAATTGTTGAGTTCTAATGCATTTAAAGAATGGGGGAAAATTCTAGTGTTCATACAATGTGATAGAGAATTTATTAAAAATTGTTCTAAAGATTTCCATGTATTTTGAGAAGTTTTTAAAGAGGATTTGAGATAGATAGTGAAATGAATTACAACAAATTATTAATAAAGAACATGACTTTTATTCTAGAAAGAGAACAAAGTAACGACTTGGGTGAATTGAATTCTCTTGAAGAAATCATACATTTATTTTGTTAAGAAGTGCTTGATGTAGTTGAGTTTTGTTCATGAGCTTAAATTTTGCTATTGAGAAGAATTATCGATTATGAATAGATGAATCTTGAAAGAGACATTGAGATAGAAT
Organism: Hemerocallis citrina; assembly: GCA_017893485.1. Taxonomy (NCBI): domain Eukaryota; kingdom Viridiplantae; phylum Streptophyta; class Magnoliopsida; order Asparagales; family Asphodelaceae; genus Hemerocallis; species Hemerocallis citrina. The sequence continues at coordinate 192,335,788 of CM030360.1, read as the reverse complement.
GTGGTATTGTATTCAAAATAAATTATTTAATAGCATTATTTATCTCCTTAAAAGAAAAGTAATGTGGGAATTAATTCTCTTGATGAAAGTATGCTTTTGTGTTGAGTAAGAAATTCTTGATTACTATTGTGCTCAAATTAATAATGAGTTTAAATTAAATGTTTCATGTGAAGAATTATTGGTTGGAAAGAATTAAGAATGGATTTCTTTTGATTGTGATTATATGCTTATTTGATTTAAGAATACTTGGTATAGGTGGAATTACGAATTTGTTATTTGTGCTTAAGTTGTTAAAGAGATTGATGATGGATGAAAATTGTTCATGAAAAAGGATTATTGCCATTAAGGATTGAGAATGAATCATGAGTAGTATTAAGATAAGATTTGAGACAATTGTGGATAAGTTGAAAATAAAGATATCTAAGTTAAGACATGATTATTGAAGGGTATGTGTTCCCATGGATTCTTGTACATGAAAAAGTGATTTAGAGTTAGTGAGACCTCAAGTACCGGCACTACTGAATTGAAAAGAGTTGAGATATATTTTGAGATTGGCCATGGAGCTATCTCAGTAAATGTTGATTAAGTCCGGTAGGAGGTAAAACTAATTCTAGGTTTGAAAATTTATTCATGTTTTGAACTTAAGAATTAGGCACATAAGTAAAGATATAGTAAACCTGGGAAAACGTAAGTGGGTTGCCTCTATATAGTCGGTGGTGGACTCCGTGGCTATAAACCCAGTCGGCGGTGGACTCCGTGACGGTGGTTGCTCCGTGGGAGACGGGCTTTTATTTTTAAATCCGGGATTATGAGGACGGGTCAGCAGCGGATTCCGGGATCTTGAGTAATCGGGCAGATATTTTGCCATACTCCAATGTATATATGTATACCGGGGCTAGAGGGACACTTGCGGGATGGTTCGCACGATGAGGGATCTGTTATAATAGTCGGCGGTGGACTCTGTGGCTGGGATCCATATTCGTGGAATAATCTAAACCTTGTCTTATTACTGGGTAGTTTTCATGGCGAGGGATCGAACCCTTAAATGTGGAGTACGTAGGTGCTTGTCCTCGGACCTATGTAGTATGGGATGCATAGAATCCGAACAAGTATGCATTAGTGTCATCCTAGTATAAAAATGTATGCATTAGGCATTAAGGCATGACATACACTTACATGTTTAGAGTAGTCACATTTCTATACTTTATTTCATTCAAGTTTTGTGTTTTGTTAAAGTATGGAGATCGTTATACTGTCTTCGGCATAGAGAGGATAGCCGTGTATAACATTTCGTTGGTTGTAATCAACTGACGTGTCCACAGTTTTACATGTAGGTAATGGACTTTTTATGAAGAAGTAAAAATATTATGATGCAGTTGATGACTTACATTGATAGAGTTGTATAAGTTGTATTTCATTTTCAATTTTGTATTTTTTTTATTCTTCCGCTGTGTAAACAAAATGTAAAGAACTCTGATGTTGTTGAAAAGTTTTAATTTTCTTGTAAAATTGTACGAAGTGAAGTGTAAAGATCCTACGGAATCTCGAATTCGGTCTTATTTGAAATTCGGGGCATTACAGCGACTGTTGTAAGAGGAGGACGGGACGGTGCAATCGGCGAGGAGGAGCACAACGAGGGGAAGTCGTCTGAAGGCGCTGGGTTGAGGCTTCAACAGGCGAGGAGGGGGAAGAGGGTGACAGAAATGGGTGTAGGGGTTTTGGAAGATGAGAAGTGTAGGCGGCTAGGGTTGGAGTATACAGGGGAGTTATAAGGGATATATATATAATGGGTATTGGGTTTTATAACGGGTATGGGTTTGGTTAACGGGTATTAGGGTTATTGGGTTTTAGAATGGGTATTTTAAAACAGAGTATGGGTTTAATGTATAATGGGTTTGGGTATTGGGTATCCAAAAGCAGTAGGGTATAGGGATTTAAATAGGGTATGAAAATCCACTAGAGAAATAATTATAAAAAATTAGATAAAAATATGATATATAATAAAATGTAATTTGTATTACACTATAGAATTTATTTGAATACTACAAATACAATTAACAATATAAATAGATTTTTACTTTATCAATCAAGGGTAATAATAATAATAACAACAATAACAATGATCATAATAATAATAATAAAATAAGAATAATAGTAATAATAATAATACTAATAACAATAATAATAGTAACAACATAAATAGTGTTTGTATTACAATATGAGAATCGTAGTGAATAGTTACAAATAAAATTATTGATTAAAAATAAACTTTAATAGGAGATCCAACAATACATTTTAAGAAAAAGAATTTGTAAGCGGAAAAATAATTTACAAAAATTTAAAATACCAAAAATACACAGAAAATATGGAATTGGGAAAACAGGGGTTACACTTCCCCTGGCTTGGATTCGTCCCTTACCATGGCCCACGTTCATCCTTAACCGGCATGAAATACAACTTGATGGCACCACTAGGACGTCCAACGCCTCGGTGAAAGTTCACGTCTAAGGTCGATAGACGTAGGGTATCACCCTATCCTAGTGACTAACTCGAGTCACAACAAACCTCCACAGGAGTCACACTAACAAGACCAGCAAAGAGACATCACTCATCCCCAAACAACGAGTTATCAACTCTTAGGTACACAAGGGGAAATGGTTCTACCAACACTTTGTCAAACCATGACTAAACTCAACTAATGGTGTTCTGCCTGAAACTTAAAAAGATCATAACTCCCACAATACAACTCAGATTTGGGTGTTCTAGCCCAATCAGGAAAGGTAAAGACCTAGGCTACAACTCTCTAGTTGATCATCACGCCAGATTCAGTCATCTAGATCCTCAAATTAGCCTTACAAGCCTCAGTCTGTGTACTTCCTGTACACTGGCTGCACCTTACTGGTAGCATAAAACCCTACCTGCTCATCAGAATGCTACCAATTCAGGTTCTGTGGAAAGGTGTCAATGTCCTCTAAAACTTTCTAGTTTATCACCAATCCAAATTATATCATTTGATCACCCTAAAACAGACATTACTCTCATGTGTACTGAACCACACACTAAGCCTTACTCAAACAGAACCTTTAGCTCAAAACCTGGTTTCTGTCCAATCTTGTAAAAATCATATTTAATAATATACTCACAGTAATTTTTTCAAATAAGGCTTATTGGAAATCTCTAGATGTCTACTACAAATTTCCTAGTATAACACTTCCTAAATTTCTGCTCTTACAGAACCTCAAAAGTACCATCTTGTCGAGTGTCCATTCTGACTGAGTTAAGCACAATACATGATAAAATATCCATCATAAATCACATAATGATCAAATGGTCACCAAATTTGCATTAAAGAAACTAGACATCATTTTGAGTAACATGCAAAAGGTTTCATATCCAAATTCCAAGTATTTACTGAGTTCTATCTGTTACAAACATGCATAAAAATCCTGCTGTTCTTCAGTTACAGACTTGATTACTGTTGATTGATTAATTTTGAATATGCATGAAACTTCATCCAAATAATTTCATAATTTTTACGTAGAGTCTAGATACATGCAAGAAATCATGGTAAAAATTTCAGCCATAGAACATGTGTCAATTAATTATAAGAATTTACATAATTTCAGTTATCACAATAAACATATCCAGTTCCTGACTTACGGCTCAGTCCACAAATTGAATTTTATTAAAATATCAAACATCATCACAAAATTCCGAAATAAATCATGCATCTTCTAGACATATATGAGACCAATTTGTATAAATTTTATCATCAAATTCTAAGTAGTTTGCTCCCTGGAAATTCGGAACTAAGGCATACAGATCATGCTTTTTTGTTCTTGTTTCAGATTCTAATAATCTACTCTTGAATCAACCATTTCTCAACTACTACTACTCATGCATGCAAGAATTCAAACAAGAATGAACAAGAACAAGTTTAGAGAACTCCCCACCCTGAGTTAGCTTGAGAAGATGTGGTTGTCTTGAGCTTGCTCCTCCAAAGATCCTACTCCAAGTTTAAGAACTCCTCTTCAAATTAGCTACTTTCTTCCTCTCCTTCTCTTCCTCTTTTTCCTTTTTTTTCTGAAATTTTAAGATCTTGGGAGGGGGAAGAAGGGGGTTTTTAATGAGAGGGGAGTGAGGAAAGAGGGGGCCGGCCTATAGGGGTAGGGGGGTAGGGGGTAAGCTAGGTGGTTTTCCAAAACCATGGTCTAACTCATGATTTTTGAGTTGGACTTGGGCTGAAATTGTTTGGTCTTGGTCAAGCTCTAAATGAGAGATGAGAGGTTAGATTTGGGTGCATGCAAAGTATACCCATTGTAGCATTATACAATTGCATATTTGTATACGTACCGTACTCAAAACTAGTGTATGTACTAGTATCGGTCCTTCTTATTCTCGCGCATCATCAGGAACGCAACCGCCCACACGAACCACCTCGCAAACAAAAATGCCCTCCACATCAATCATACGCATATAATCAAAACAACCACTGCAATATATACATACATACGGACAATATATATATACAAAAGAATTATATTACCCGGGATATTACATTTAATTTAAGTATGGTGTTATGTTTTGAAATTCGTGATATAAAAATAGTAGAAAAAGTAAGAAATGGAGTTGAAAGTCACACAATGGAATATTAAAATAAATGTATAGATTATAAATATCAAACATAATAGTACAAATGAATAGTAGTGAAAATGATTTATAAAAGTAAGTAAAAAACGGAATGAAATACATGCATAAGCACAAACGCAAATGTGAATGAGAAAATAAATATGCACTGTAGTAAATTTATACAATAAATATATCATAAAATATACAGTAATGTAGGAATTAAACGGGTGTAAAATGATATGCATAGTAAGTATGTTGAAATATATGGTACATATAAAGTAATTTGTAGAAAGTACATGTAGAAATCAAGAATGTAATGATAATAAAAGTTAAGTAAAATATAAGTAGTGAGTGCATATCGTACATTCGAGAAGTATAAAGCAACAAAATTAATAAGTAGCTATAAATGGTGAAAACTAAATATAATGAAAACAATAAACAATAAGTAATAATAAAGATATTGAATATAAGGTGCAAAAAAATAATTAATAATAAAATTTTAAATGTGCAGAGATATATCATATTTATATGAGTAAAATATTATTATCAAGTTTAAAGGTTTCGAAATAAATAAGACAATACAAAATAATGAAAAACATAGCATCGAAAAATTCAAGTATGTCAAAATGAAAGTAAATATGTAAAAATCAAAATTTTTATAATATAGCAAAAAAAATAATGAAAGAAAATAGGAGTTGGAATAATAACTTATCTCGTAGTAATTCAAAACTTAGTGTAATATGCAAAAGTAATAGCAAAATATACGAGTAACGTAAAAGCACATGAAAGTAAGAAGGGTGAAAACGTCAATAAAAAAATGAGTAAGAGTTGCAAAAATAAAAATGAGCTTGTGAAATGTACTGTTGAATTATAGCAAAAGTTACAAAATAATAATTTGGACAAAAGAATAAAAAGTAAGAACCAATAGTAAAGTCATAGAAACAGTTTTAAAAGAAAAACAAGACGATTAGTGAAAGCTTAATGTTTGTACTAACGAATAGAAATAATATAAACTCTGTTAGAGATATAGAACTAAAATAAAATCAATCACTGTCAATAAAAGAAACCGAATAAAAGGTTGAAATAATTTAATTACACAAAAGTTATCTAGTAAGCAAACAAATGTAAAACAGTAAAAGTGATAGGATACAAGAGTGGAAAATACAAAACTAAGGAACATTTAAAAAAATACAAGTAAATAAATAATTAAAAGAATGTAGCGGAAGATAATTAAATTTAATAACTGAAAATAAATAAATAAATAGAAAAAAATAATACTGGCAAAAATCATAGAATCCAAAAATTATATACAAGGAGTAAAATACACTACTAAAGGCACGAGAATTGAGGGCGTATATACCCCGGCGTTTGGAAAGAGCGCCAGCGGGTTGGAAGCAATCCCCGGCGTTTATTTACAAACGCCGGGCTTTGTTGCCTATTATTATGCCCCAGCCCAATTTTCCCACGACCCTTTCTTTCGCTCTTCGAGCCGCTTCCCCCAAAACCCTACTTCCTATTTTCTCACTTCGCGCAGAATCCCCCCAAAACCCTATTTCCCTCTTTCGTTCTTCCGCTAATTTGATCCCTCTTTCCCTCGTCACCCTCAATCTCTCCGAAACCCAATTTCATCTTTGCTTTCCCTCTTCGATTTCGCACCCATTCAGTTTGCTCGCCGTAGTTTGCTCGCGCAGCCGTTCGCAATCGCGTTTGCTGCCGTCGTCGTCATCGCCCTTTCGTCGTCATCCTCAATCTCTCTCTTCATAAACCCTAGGTAATTATTCTATAAACCCTCTTTATTAATCTAAACCAAAGATGAATGACGATTTGTTAATCTGAGTTGTGGTTTTTCTGAGTTTCTTTTAATTTTGTTAATCAACGATAGAGATCTGATTTTTTCCCTTTACATCTTTTTCACATTTGAAGTGCAGGACCGTTAAAATCACTACCCTAATACTGGTCAGTTACTTTGGTTTATTCTTATATGCTAATGTTTGCTGTTTATATTAGTTGAATAAGGGGAGTGGATTGTGCCTTGAATTTTTAAAAAAAAATAAGGGGTTGGATGTCAGATTTATGAATTGCACTTTTAGTTAGTTAATAACTTATATGGGTTGTGGGCAAGTTTATACCTATTTTTGGGTCGATTAGTGGAAGTAGTTTTTGGTGTTAGAGTTTTCTTTTGTGCATGTTATGACACAAGTAAATGTGGGAAGTATTGGTAGGTTGAGAGCGTCTTCAGTTTTTTTAATGATTGTTTGTGTTTGTAAGTTCATTTGGTGAGTGTGCATATCAGGGTGAGGTCCTAAGTCGATATTAATACAACAGTGTTAGAAATTTTATGTTTTTAGTTGTTATGTATTGCCACTTTTAGTTGTTTGTATTTGATCTAGAATATCTAGATTCTTAATTAATAGAGGTGGTATTTCATCAAATCTGTTGTCAGTGCAAGGGACACATATATTGTGCAATTACTTAGTTTAATTGGTCTCCGAAATTTATGAGTTTGTTGTTGTTCTCCATCATATCTGTCATTTTCTAATTCAAATTAAGTAGCAAACTTGTAGTGGTGCTGGCATCTGCCTTTACGTGGACCGCTTGTTACAAGAATCACTTGAAGATATACAAAAACTGCGCAGCTGTATGTATAGTTTTAAATCCATGTGAAAATTTTGATCAACTTACTCATTTCTGTGCTAGTCAATCGTTCTCAGATCTTGTTGTGTTTGGGTTTTAGTTTTTTGTTTAAATACTGCTATTGTGTAAGTGCATATTTTCTGGAGGTCTTTCTTTCATGTCCTGCATAGTATCATGGCAGTCATTGAGCATATTTTCTACCTTGGAGTTTCACTTCACATTTACGAAAGTTTTTTCCGAAATATTTATTTCAGAAAACGAAGCATACTGTAGGAAGTAGAGTTTGAACTTTGAAACATTCGGAAACATACTCAATCTGATTGAGTTCTATGCAAAGGCTCTCTAGACTCTTAATATTGTAAAAATGAACTACTAGTGCATGAACTTCCTCTAACTCATTCCAATATTTGCTACAGATTGAACTTATATCAAGATTAAACCACTGCCATGTGATTCCTTTGAATAAGCATAGATTGGACCACACGAGTCCGCATTGCAATGGGAGCTGCAAGAGGTTTGGAATATCTACATGAAGCAGCTGCTCCTAGGATATTGCATCGGGATATCAAGTCCACTAACATTCTTCTGGATGACAAGTACAGAGCTAAAGTAAGATCTCGAGTTTCTGTGTTCGTTAAATGTAATCTTTCAAAACTTCTACTTTTTCTTCATTGATTTATTTAATTTTAATCATATCTATTTTTGATATGCTTACTTATAGAAGTGAACTAAATTTGTTTCAAAGTTTTGTTTTCTAAATTCTAATTTCTGTTGACTAAAAAATTAGCTAATATGATGTTTGTGCAAATCAGATCTATTTCTTTTTTTTTACTTCATCATAGGCTAAATCATGGCTTCTCTCTTTACAGCGTCCTATGCTAATATAATACCCCATTTCATCCATTTATTTGTATCAAATCCTTGAAATCAAGATAAGAGTAGTCAGAAAAGAGTGATCATGAGTGGTATTGCAATTTTGTTAATGTTCGTGGCGGCAAGGGATTTATGTTGTGTGTGGTACTTTCATTATCTAAATTATGTTTCTTTGCCCCTTTGCGAAAAATAATCCTGTTCAGGGTGAAAAATAGATATGTATTCTTGCAGTTTCTTTGATGATGATTGCTAATGTAAGTTCTGATCTATTTTAAGCCAAACTTCTTGATATGGTGATGAATTTGATGAGAACATGTCACTTTACTAGTGAAACTATCTTTGCTGTCAACCTTTTCACAGAGAAAAAAATTTGCCAAAAAGCTTCTAAGAAATGTGTCTTCTTCCAAATCACATTATACAAATCCTCCATGCTGCTTCCTCGATCAAGCGAACAAAATCGAGATGTTTAAGTTCTGCTTCTTCTGAGCTGCCAATTGACAGGTACGCAATCAATTGTTAATTCATTCATTGCTTACTTTGTTTCTTTCTTGGTGGAATCGTATCTTTCAGTTGGAAAAAGCTTTGTCCACATACGTTTCGTTTGTTTCTTGCTTAAGTTTCTGCTGTATTGACCCTTAGGGTTATCGGTTTGATTACTATCGATAGCTTAATTTGTTTCTTATCCAAAAAACATCTACATCATTGTTTTTATTCTTAGCATAAACAAATAGCTTGTATTTTATGTGAAAGTGATGTAAAGTATCTCGATCTTCTAAGGCTCACACATCCGGTGTAATTTTACTTGGGTCTTTGATTGACTCCCCGTCAAAAGCCAAAGCTTATGATCCTTAGTTAAGCTTACAAATACCCATTCAAACAGTAGTTTATTTCTTATCTAAATTTGCAAATGCATCTTTATTTTCTAGTACGTAATGTGGTGCAAAATTCATGTTCCTTATTTGGTGTGCAAGTGGCTGGCAAACTTGTAGTGTTTTCAGTTAGTCACTTTCATCATTTGTAGTGGTGCTGGCAAACTTGTAGTGTATGCTTTATGTTTGTGTCTTCAGATTCATGTAATTATAAAGTGGAACATCAAAGCATCTATTACTATTTAGAGAGAAGTGACCCTTATATCTATACCTTATATCTATAAGAGGATATTCCCTCAATAACTAGTGCTATAGCACTGTAAGCCTGGAAAATCAGTGTGCTAAGTGCAAAGTGCTTTTATTCATTGTGCAAAGTGCTTTTATTCATTGTGCAACATGAAGGTATGATATGTATATTAGTACATGCCCGAATCATCAATTCTTCATTGAATCTTGCTACTTTACTGTTCTTTGACCATAAATCTATGCAAAACTTCTCTTTCTTAATTGTTCTTTTAGTTGTTGTGCTCTTCTTCTTTATTATTTCAGGCTTAAGTAGTCATTAGAGCTAATTTTCTTCATGGAACATTTCAAAGAGAAGGATAATTTTTGAAAGTAACTAAAATTATCATTTGCTAATCAAAACCAGTTTTTGCCATTTCCTTTAGGTTGTCAAAGTACCTGGTAGCTTTGAGAACCATTCGTTGCACAGAAGCTTGGGAGGTCTGGGAACTTTCATGCGATAGTATGCATTGGAGCTGTGGTAACTTCTAACTTTTTCAATGAGAAAAATTGGAGTTAGTTTTCAGCTAATTATTTTCAGAGACAATTTATCAGAATTTTGAAACTGTGAAAATTTTGTTATCAAGGAGCTGAATATTTGTGTTTATGAAGTTGATATTAGTCAATGATTTTAAAATATTTGATATTGGTCAACGTGAAAACCAAATATTAATGTTATGTATTATTAACAGTGACTGGTAGTAATAAGATATTATTACCAAATATCTCTGTATGATTTCTTAGAATTAAGACTGTATAATTGCAAGTAAATATATATAATTGGGAGGAACAAAGTTGAGACAACCAAAGTTATCTCACACATGCACACACACACACACACACACACACACACAGACACACACTGTTATTATGCGTGTTGATTGTTTGACACCTTTTAACACTTTGTTCTTTTATACTCACACCCTTATAAGCATACTAGTAGATTCAGCATTGAAGTTCCTATTCATTTGCAGAACCAAAGCTTCTTGGCTTGCTGAGGCTGATGATATGGGCTCAAAATCAGCTGGATGAGAAGGCTTCATATCCTCATATTAGTAACTTGTCTACAGCCACAGTTAAAGACCCAGCCTAAAGACCCAGCCGTCTGAAAGTAAAACTTTTCTATTTGAGTATGAGGTCGGATTGTGGTACTAGGCATCATGTGAGCAAATCAAGATGTATGTGAATATCTCAGTATAGATAGTTAATGAATGGTTTGAAGGCAGTTTTTAACATGTAAAAGTAAGAATTTGTTAAACCACCTTTGTTACTTTGCTCCTTTAACATGAATTCCTTAGTTGGTGGATTTCTTGGTTTGTGAATATATTGCTACTTCACTTAAAATTTGTGGATAATTTGATTATAATTGTTTAATTATTGGAATAAATTTGTGTTCAAAAGTACATTTATATTGTTTATTATGTTTGTTCATGAATTTGTCGAAAATTGTGAATTGAATTGCTTCTATTTTGATTTGCTTTATATATATATATATATATATATATATATAATAAAAATTTAAAATAAAAAAAACACTATCCCCGGCGTTTTCAAACGCCGGGAAAGAGTTTTTATCAAAAAATTTTAAAAAATGAAAATTAATATATAACGGCGTTCCCAAACACCGGGATAGTGTAAAATACAACCCCGGCATTTGAAAACGCCGGGGAAAGTTTTCGCATCCCCGGCGGAGGAACACCCGGCGCTTGCGGCAGCGTTTCATGGAGTGCCGTGGCCATCAACCCTGGCGTTTTGAAACGTCGGGAATGCCAAAATTAAACGCCGGGAATTCCCTGTTTGTTTGTAGTGATAGGAAAAGATATAGTGAATATTAGCAGGTAAGATAGAAATGATACAAGTTGAAAGGGTAATACTTTACATAATAAAATATCAAATGCATAAAGCGGACAAAAGAGGTAAAAAAAAGCTAGTGAGAAAAGTATATGCTTTATGCAAAAATAACCAATGCACTTGCGATAAAGAAATTTTATTCAAGTCTAAGCATACAAACAGTCTAAATCTCACTACAGGTCTTCATGACCAAACAATCAAGTCACACATATCAGATGTCCACCAAGGAACTCACACTTCTAATGTCCACTTAGGTTCTCATACATTTAATGTCCACTTGTGTACTTACACATCTAATGTCCACCTAGGTTCTCACACCTTAAATGTCCATTTATGTTAATTCCCCGTACTATGTTTAAAATTACTAATTGAAGCATGCTCTGATACCAACTCTGTAGCGCCCCGAATTTTCAATATAATATCTCAGAAATACGTGGCACAATTTCTAGAACCAACTTCAATGTAATCATAAATACAGCAACCAAATACAGGAAAAATTAAAACTTTTTATTACATCAGTTGTTTACAAAGCACAACGGAAAATTAAATACCTTGAATTAGAATTTCTTTCTCTTACAACACATTCTTTTACAATTTATATAAGCCATATATCATTCTACCCCATGCATCCAAATCCCAAGCTATAAGTACCTACCTGTAAAATATGAGGCTAGAGATAACCCTAACCCCAAAACTACAGAGTTCAGCCATAACAGTGAGTGACATCAAAAAAAATACAACATGAATAAAACTTAAAGAATAAATTCATGAACAATATACGTCAACAGTAATAACAATGAAATATGGAATACCAATAAGTAAAACAATGAAAACATCAAGTGAAACTAGACTACGTGTCAAGTGTAGGGAAACAGAAAATAACATGCATAAAACCAAGTCAAGAAAATACCAATGCTATATACTGACTCTCTAATGCATACTTGTCGGATTCTATGCATTCCACTGTACATAGGTCTGGTGCAAGCCCGTATCGTTCTCCACTTGATAGGGTTTAATCCCTCGTAATGCAACTAATCCTACTACGTGATTTAGACATTTTGCAAGTATCGGTTCTCGCCCTTGGAATACTGGAGGCCAATCCCACTCACGTTGGATCATTGTGACCTATTTCAGTCATCGTCCCGGAATGCTGGGGATTGCCTCACTCCACAGGTCATCCTGGAATCCTCATTGCACAAACATCTCATGAGCTTCGCTCTCATCCTTGGAATACTGGAGATCAATCCCACTCACGTTGGATCATTCTGTAGCATATTTCAGCCATCATCCTGGAATACTATGGAATATCTCACTCCTCGGATCATCCTGGAGTCCATAACTCACGTTTGCACTCATTTCATCATATCACCATCTAGTGCATGTCCTTATCTTGTTAAGTTAATTAATTTATTATGAATCTCCTAGGGTTTGGTGTACCCTACCGGACTTAACTGAACCGATCAACAACAAGGCCTCAACTAACCAAATCACGAAATCTCAACTGATTAACTGATCAACAATAAGGTCTCAACTAACTAAATCACAAAATCTCAACCGCCGGTAATCAGGGTCCCACTTACCCTCTAGAGATTCATAACTCAACCATCAATACCAAATCTTTCAATAAAACTCATAAATCCATCATCAAAACATTTATATAAAGAAAACGACAAAAATCCAAATCCATTTGATGTACTCATGAAATTCCATAATTCAAATAAAATATTGGACCCATCAAATAACAGAAAATCATATTTTTGAAATCGTGGAATATCGCCAAACATCAATTCTTTTGAAAAACACATATCTTTTTTTATAAAGTCATAGAAAAGTAATTTAAATTCCATTACAAACAAAAATATAACTCTTCGTAAAATACTGTAATCTGTAGCAAAATATAATATAAAATAGTAGATTAATAATCCACAATATCGAAGAACCAATCGTTTAAAGAAAACATCAGAAAACTCAAGAAACCCATCAGCCAGAACAATGACAGTCGACTGTCGCAAATGGCCGGTCGACTGTCCTGCGAAAATCTGAAACTCAAGAAAACCCATCAGCCAGAATAGTGAGAGTCGACTGTCGAAAATAGTCAATCGACTGTCCTGCGAAAATTCGAAACTCAAGAATTGACAGTCGACTGCCGTCTTCAGTTCAAAAGCGAAGCGGTCGACCGTCGACCGTAAATTTCAACATACTACAGTTTTGAAATTTCATGCATGTTTTACTGATACATGCATAGTTCTTTGTAAAATCTTAAATTTGAAAAACCAATTTCCTGAGATGCTAAAATATGACTTGTATAACATATGGATTATATGAAATAAATCAAAAGCACTTCAAATCCATCAAAGAGTAAATTTGCACGAAATTCCTTTAAAACAGCAATATGTGCATATATATATATATATATATATATATATATATATATATATATATATATATATATATATATATATATATATATCTGTGTGTGTGTGTGTAAGTGTGTATATGTGTGTGTTTGCATCAGTTTAAAAACATCAAAATCTCATCAATTAGAAATGTTATAATGTTCAAGATTATTTCAGTACCAATAACTCAAATCCAACGCGAAACCCCACAAAACTCACAAAACTCATTTTTCTCCAAGAACAGTAAGATAGTATGTGTAGGTGTGTATATGTGCATGTTTAAGCATCAATTAAACATCGAAGTCCATCAGTTAAAAGTAGTGTAAGGTTTAGATTCAATCCCAGTACTAAAACAAGTCATATCCAAATTGAAAACTTCGCAAAACACACAAAACCACAATTTCGGCCATATAGTGTCAGATCTGAAGAAAACCCTCAACTTCTACCTCCTAAAATTTAATCTTTTTGACTCAAACTCATCTTGCAATTCATTAAACACATGCCCATTGGTTATAATAGTTACTCATGATTAATAAGCCATACAACGAGTATTAAATCTAGTTCTCATTCGTCAATATCTCAAACAGTGTGTATATATATAAGTTCATCAGTAAAGATCTCTCAGCTTCATTCCAATTGTGCAATTCACATCATATCATCATTATATTCAATCAAATCAGCAAGCATATGATAGAAAACAACATACCCACGATCTCTATTAGGTCCTTTAGCAATCTCAAATTATCTATTAGGGTTTAATTCATTAATGGCATAGTTTCATAAAAAGATTCAATTTTTAGTTCATCTACTCATCAAATTTATTATTTCTTCATACAATTCATAACATGCTTTCTAATAGATAAATCATCACATAAAATATGCTTAGAACAATAAGAAAATAAATATATGTCACTCACCTTATCGAAGAATCAACCGAAGATAATAAAGAAAATAAGAAAATCCCTCATTTCGAAAGAAAACCAAGATCCTTACTTTTAAACTCCAAGAAAATAATAATAAAGAAAACTCTTTGTGTTGTGCAGCAAAGAGACGGCTGCACCTCACCTTTAATAGGCCGGAATACAGGGTATCTAGGGTTTGTGAATAGATTTGCAAAATACATCTTTTAAATATATTTTTACATATATAAATCTTTATACTTGGAAATTAAATAAAACCAATTCAATTTGTATTTAAAAACAAAACTAACACTCCAGATCTGGCTGGCACTGTTGTAAAACTCAGAATTTTCCCTCTAAGTGGCAATTTTGCAAAAAAACCCTTCTTTATCACAACTTGCAAAATAAACCAAATTTATTAAAAAAAAGAATAAAATATTTACCTCTGAGTGGACTAGGCATCATGCTCAGCCCAAAATCCAAAAATCTAGAGTTTTCACTCCAAGTGGTAATTTGCACAAAAGTCCCTCTTTTTGTAATATTTGCAAATATGTCATAAAATATTCGTAAAAGTCCATAAAATTCAGAAATAATATCTACTAATACATATTAGATTTTCCAATTAAAATTTCTGACTTTTACTTTCTAAGAAAACATTTGCACTAGATCCAACCTAAATTCCATATTTGCAAAAATACCATATTTGTTTAAATTTTTACCAAATAAACTCTAAATATATTTTAAACAAACTTTATCTTTAATAATGATCTTGGAAAGCTCAATAATCAGCAAAAAAAAAATTTCATTATTTTTTTGAGATCCAAATAGCTTTTTACATAAAAGTCCCTCTCTTTTGAAGTATTTATAAAAATAGTTTCTTTACTAAGAAAAACCCCAAAATTTAGGATATACTTAATTACAAATAGAGAATATATCCAGAAATTTAAAATTAGATATTTGCACCAAAAATATTTGCACGTGTTTTGCATGTGTAAAATTGAGAAATTCATAAAATAGTCAAATAAATTCAAATAAATCTGAAAATTAAAATATCATAAATAAATGAGGAAAATCAATCACTAACCATAAAATTTTAAGAATTTAAAATTTTCTAACCTCGCACGTGTGTTACAGCGCAAAATTGCAATTTCAAGAAAATAGTCAAAATAGTCAACTTTACCAATTTAATAATATTTAGTAATGCAAAATAAATCATTTTATTTTGCGGGGTGTTACACGAGGGGCCTTCGAGGGGGGGGGGGGAAGGCGTCGCCATCAGCCTTAGGTTTGGGGCCTCCACAAAAAGATCGGCCTCAACGACTTCCTCATCCTCTCTCTCACCAACCCCTCTATCAGGGTCCTCCACTGCCTCTACATTTCTCGTGTCAACTACCTCGGTCACATCCCCCTCCCCTTTCGAGTCGCTCGACTCTATCACAATGGGATTTCGACTACGGAGTGGCTGGACATCATAGACCTGCTCCGTCGTCTTCCAGGACGAGGAGTCGGAAAGGAAATCCTCACTACCACGACTAGATGTGGAGGCGGAAGAACCGGACTGAACCCTTGACATAATAAAAATACTAACCTTATTGCCGGAAAGTTCTCTGAAAAAGTTGATCGCCGGTGACTGAAGAAGACTTAAAGAGAGAGACTCTTAAGGATTGGAGAGAGAATGCAAGGTGAAAAGTGAGAGGAGGTGTGACGGATATATAGGCAGCTTTACAATGCCTCAATATCAACAAACAGATCTCAATCGTCCATCTAGATCCAATGGTTAGCAAGATTTCGACGCCTCGATTTTCACAAATGTGACGTCAGCATCACACGTGCATCAACACGTGTCATTGCAACCAGAGCAGGCGTGCAACTCCCTTGCTCACAAAGTCCATGACGTTCGGAGCTCGGCCTTTACCTCGAGCCAGCGGCTAGCTTTCTCACAAAGCCGCCAGGGCTTGATGCTCGGCATCAACATTGAGCAAGGGCCTGGCTTTCTCACAAAGTAGCCAGGGCTCGATGCTCGGCATCAACCTTGAGCAAGGGCCTGGCTTTCTCACAAAGCAGCTAGCGCTCGACGCTCGGCATCAACCTCAAGCAAGGATATAACTTTCTTACAAAGCACGAGGCTCGACGGTCGACATCAACCTCGAGTAAGAGCCTGATTTCTCACAAAGCACGAGGCTCGGCGCTCGGCATCAACTTCGAGCAAGGGCCCGACTTTCTCACAAAGCACGAGGCTCAGTGCTCGGTATCAACCTTGAGTAAGGGCATGGCTTTCTCACAAAGCAGTCAGGGCTCGACATTCAGCTTCAACCTCGAGCAAGGGTCTGGCTTTCTCACAAAGCACGAGGCTCGGCGTTCGACATCAACCTCGAGCCAACAACTGTCTTGGGCACGACACTCGGAGCTCCACGCTCGGAGGTCGGAGCCCAGTCATCCCGAAGCTCGACATCGAGCCCATGTAACTTTTTCGGGTATCTGTCATCTTACCTACGTAACCACTCTCTACTGATCTTCCTACAAAAAAAGACTACTCATCGACAGCTGATACGTACAACCCTCCAGGAGTAGGGGGGCTATGATGTTGGTAAAAAACTCAGGACGATCAGAGCCATTTGAACCCCTCAGAATCCGCTCATCCCTGATCCTCAGGCCAGGAGATCCAGCAAGCCTTCTATAGGTCCAGGCCCATAGAAAAACGGGTCAACCCGACCCATTAGGGTTAGGGTACTCATTCTTTCTACCTATAAATACCAGGTTCCCTCCACCCTTCAAAGGTAATGAATTTTTCCTCACCTGAACCCTAGCTTTCATTTCTTTCCAGTGACTAACTAGATCGTCGGAGGGCCTGTCACCAAGATCACTCCCAGTGTTCCGAGGCGCTTTGTGGGTACCCAATGCGGCCAACTACCAGCAGCTCCCCCTCCATAGCTCCACACAACCTCCACCTCTCAGACCCAGATCTGAAGCTATGATCTGTTTCAGATCTATCGCTTCCACCACAAATTACAAGAACTCAAATCTGTTGCTCCCACCTCAAAACCAACAGCATCAGATTGTCTATTCTTATAACGTAATCTTTAAGACAACTCACACTATAATTTTAGCAATGCAAGAATATAATGGATATGCTTTTAGCCATTATGAGAGATGATTCGACTCTAGCATAGATCACGAACGGTTAATTCAAATTTGGCTTTTACAATTCCCCTCATCTTATTTATAGCAGTTTTTGCCCCCCCCCTCCAAAAAAAAGCCTATTATTGAAACAAAATCCTGTAGGAGGTCACTTGCCGAACTTATTCCCCAGGCGAGCCAAAAATTGCCACATTAGCTGTAGCCTGTTGGAAACTATGACCTCTTCAACAATATTTTATACTGAGGCCACTATTCTCAACTACGGTCTCAACTCATTTTATGAATAGCTGAGTCCGCAATTGGGTATTGCAACCTCTATTTAACTTGGACCACAATTGACTATTGGGACTGTGTCTCAAGTAAGCAACACAGAGAGCCAATATGTGGACAAACATAGTTGGATACTTAGGAAAAAAAATAGTAAGTAAAATTTTGTTAAAGAGATGTCGTAATGCTCAACTGTGGACTCAATTGTACTGAGGCCGCATTTCCCAAATGCGGCCCTTTGTAGTTTCTTAAATTTTTTTTAGAAGTAGCCGCAGTTGGGAACTGCAGCTTTATAATAAGAATATTCGCGGTTGCTACCTAGGCTTAAACTGATGGGACAACAATTAGTCCAACAGTTAAATAAGTTTGACAAGGGTCCCCCTAAAACATGCTTTTTCCCGCGGGGGGGGGGGGGGGGGGGGGGGGGGGGGCTACCCATAAATTTTTATTTTATCTTACAGAACCATGTATTATATATATCTTAAGCTAATAGGCATACCCTTCTCATTTCTCCATTTTGAAATAGAGAAAAGAAAGCAAAAGTAGGGATTCACACTTCCTAAACACGTGAGCACCATATTATATTATATATTATTGTATCTATATATTATACTAATAGGAGAGAGAGTCAACCTCTCTCCTTTCTCTATTTTAAAATAAAGCAAGGAGAGCAAAATGAGAAATTCACATTTATTAACACGTGTAGTACACACATTTTCATTAAAAATAATATAAAAGCCTCAAACCTATAATCTGGAACTTAATTACTAGAATTGTGATTTGCTCATTAAGTGTTTGATGAAATGTCTATTTATCACACAATGTGTTTGTGAAAAAAATAGTTTTGAAAAAAATTGTTTAACTAAATTAATTGTATCTATGTATGGTGTACATACTAATTTTTGAAACCCTAATTTACTACCTCATTTTATTTTCAATTTCTAATTTTTGTCTTTGAAATCATGAAATTTGAATTTGAGGAAGAGTACGGGTGAAGATGGGGATGACTGTAGTATCGGATCCAATAATATGATTTGGTAAGGAGGTAGATGGCGGAGAGTAGGGTGAGGCGAATGGAGAGGTGGAGGAGGATGTTGGAGAAGGGGACATCGTTGCGGTCGAAGACGGCGGAGAATGGGAGATGAGGAATAAAGCATCTGATAAGGTGTGAATTTGGGAGGGGAGGGTTGAAATGAGACGGGTCAAAGCTTGAGTATTGCCGGTCATGATGTATACAAAGGCCGAGCACATTTTTTAGGATAAATTTCACTAAACTATATACTTGAAGAGTTAATTTCTCTCAATTCTCTCACATCTTTTTAAAGTTCTATATAATTTTATTATTTCATTAAAATTTTTTTTAGTCTGTGCAATTTGCATAGGATAACGCTAGTGCAGTATTAAGCAGCTTTGATAAGGGTATATTTGCAAAACCATACTAATTCATCCTTGAAAGAAATAACCTTTCCTCTTCCTCCAATTCTTCAACCCAAACAAAGCGATAAATAAAAAATAATGGCTTCTTCTCTCCCATTCTTCTCCATCTCCACCTTCAAACCCTCCAATTTCCCGCCAATTTCACCCCCAATTCGACCCACCCCCTTTTTAAAAATCAGAACTTGCGTCAATGCCCTCAAAGACTGGCGCGAATACGAGGACGCAGTCCGAGATAAGGACCTCGGACGTGCGCTCCAGTTCTTGAAATCCGTACAAACCACCAACACTGCGACGTCATCACCATCATCATCTTCTTCTTCCTTGGATTCGATTTCTGCTTATAATGGGGACTTTTTTAGGCCAGAGAGGGATTGGGAGGTTCTTGACACGTGTCTTAATGCCGATGATATGAGGCTTGTTGGAAGTGCGTATAGGTTCCTTCAGAATCGAGGGTTTTTGGAGAATTTCGGGAAATATCGGAATATCGGTGAGATTCTTATCTTGAATTTCGAGTTAAAGTTTAGTTTGTTAGTGTATTTTACTAGATTGATTGAAAAGTGTAATTCACGTGAAATTATGAAATAATGCATGAATTTTAGAAATAGTTCATTTTCATTTGTAGGATAAATGAAAACAAGTTACTCAGGCCTCCTTTGGTAACAAAGTTTGAATACAACAACTAACAAAGTACAATGAAGCAAACGAAAATTGAACAATACAATGTCTTGTTTCCTAATATAAGAAGCTCTAATATCACCCAAATAATGCGACAAGTCCAATGTAACTTCGAGAAGTTGACAACAGTTGCACAAGTTAGTACTCCATGTAGCTACTAACTTATGCAATGAAATTTTATATTAAGTAACTATAAATTTAATAAACACTGCATATAGCGGGTGTCCTTGTACCCTATATCTTACTGAAAATTGCTGCATTACCGTATCAGCGCTGTGTCATATTGGTGTTCCATGTCCATACCCGAGCAACACAATCTCTGATTTCCCGTTTATATTCAATGCTATCATGGGAAGCTGATACGCGCATGTCTCAAAATGATATAAGCAGTGGTATCATTTTTAACCAATGATATGTACGCATTTCTTTCAATATCACAATTAGATAGAAATAGCATCACAGCTGTGGATCCCACCTTTATCTTTTTGTTTATTTATTGGGAAGTAAGTCATGCATTTACTTTTAAGGCCTGTTACATACCATATGGGATTGCAGATTATAAGTGATCCTATTGGCATGCTTCTGAACTAATTTCTTACTATATCATGTACTCTGTATAATGGCTATTTTGCCTATTTCTATTACTCATGACGGTGTTTCTCTCTGCATGATGTTGCAGTTCTTGAAGGAACTAGAGACGTGACTCCAACAGTTTTGAAGGAATCAACTGGTTTGGAAGGTTAGTTTTTTTTCTCAGTGCACTTCTCTAAATATGAACTTACGTCTTGAATCACAAAAACCAAGTCAGTTCTCATTCCTCCTTTAGTACAAGTGGTTGTTGAAACTGTAAATTAGCATCAATCAATCCATTATTTTGTGATAAAGTTTGGACGACTCAGCAGCTATCTGCTTTTCTGCAGCTTCTAAACTGTCACCCAAAAAGTGGGGCCTGTCTGGGAGCTCCAGGATTTTCTTACTAGCAACCCTTGGAGGTGTATCTTTTCTACTCTCTCGTGATATAGATATACGCCCTAACATAGCAGCAATATTGGCATTAGCAATGGGAGATGCAATTTTTCTTGGTGGCAGTTGCCTCGCTCAGATATTGTGCTTTTGGCCCCCATATCGCCGCCGGGTTCTTGTTCATGAAGCTGGGCATCTTTTAATTGGTAATCTCACTATGAACAAGTTCAAATAGTTCTTTATGTTCAATGCTTTTGAGAGCTATTTCATTTATGGGTTCTTTACTTTCTTTGCTCACACAAATTTGTAGCTTATCTAATGGGTTGCCCGGTTCGAGGAGTGATTTTGGACCCAATCGTGGCCATGCAAATGGGTATCCAAGGACAGGTATTCAACTAATTTCCAATACGTGATATGTAAGTATATGCAAAATTCTAGACACTCCACTGTGAACATATTGCAGTACGTTCTTTTTACTTGTTTAACCATCTATTCTTTTGCAAATAAACACCAGGGAATTTTCAAAATTTTATCTATGTACCATGATTGAATGAAAAATGAAGATTCATGTAGCTAATCCAAAAAGGGGGCAAGGGCTTGTTGTCTTACATACACGCATATAGTTTTTCCTGTGCCTCAGTTTTTAGTTTTGTTCTCTAATTTATTCTTTCTTGATAAATAATGGTGCCTTTCAATTTTGATATCCCATTTACAGGCAGGAACCCAGTTTTGGGATGAAAAGTTGGAAAATGAGCTTGCAGAAGGTCGTCTTAGTAGTACTGCTTTTGACAGGTATATATCATTACTCATTTGGATCTAAAACCCCGGGGGCATTCAGAATTTGAGGTGTCATCAAGCAAATACTAATTATTGGCAATGTGTAGAATCTAAGCAAAGCTGCTAGTAAAATCAAATGTTCTGGGACATGTTTCCATAGACGCAGATCTAAAATTTAGACCCACCTCATAGATATTAAAGCATACCGAAATTGAAGAGAGATGAAACAAACAACCAGTTATAAATAAATTAATTACGAGGTTTGTGCTTAATAGTCTTGCAGCGGATCAGTATGAAGGCTTGGCCATTGGTGGTTACTGGTCACACGAGAGGCCTTGACCTTGCTTCGAACAAATTGCTCACCCTTGGATCGGGTTTCAAATTTCGTAGGTTGCAGCTGGATAAGATTTGTTCACTGCCTACGAAAGTGACTTGGTGCTAATAGTCCCCTTCTCATCTGTGTATTCATGTATTCCGTCAGACATATACCACATAATTTCTCCATTTACACCATATCCATAATGTGTGGGGTAGGATTACCTTCTTAAAGACAACCATGGGCTGTGATTTAAGTTTGTTTACTGACATTAATCATTTTTATGTCAGTAAAAATACCCTAATATTTCTTTTATGTCGGCACCTTCACTTCTGTACTCGAATAGGTAGGTAGGAAGCATCCTCTTTCTGGCCGATGGCTCAGGTATAGATTCTTTGTGAAAAAGGAAATCTTTAGGGCCTGCACAATAAGCAGACTGAAAACTAGATATTTAGATCTGTAGCCTATGATCCCTATCCCAGTATATTGTAGTTCCAACCTTATAGTCTACCATGATAAATGCATTGAAACTTTACTCATGCATCTAATTCTGAAATATAATGCTCAGGTACTGCATGGTGCTCTTCGCTGGGGTTGCAGCTGAAGCCCTAGTTTATGGGGAGGCTGAAGGTGGAGAAAATGATGAAAACTTGTTTAGGGGTGTATGTCTTCTTCTACGACCTCCATTGACTATTGCTCAGGTCTATACCTTTTACTGTGGAAATGCCTTTCTTATTGTTTGTGCAGTTAAATTTCATCCGAACAAGAACAACAATCCGTCTGTAAGAAACAATTTAATTGGAGATCAATAAGCTTGTTATATGAATGACATTTCTCTGGGACAAGAAGATATAACTGACAAACTAAAACACAACATTACTGAGTAATTGTCTGTTCAGTATTCATATTTAGGAACTATATATAGTATTATCTTCATTTCCCTCTCCGCTCCAAATAGAAAAGAAAACAATGTCCTTCTCTGTGCAGTAAGCATTAATCCTATCCAAGGACACTTTTTGGTCTATTATGCAATTCATCCATTTGTTCACTAATTTGTATTTGTGGGGACTTATTGATATTAGATGTCAAATAAAGCGCGATGGTCCGTTTTGCAATCGTACAATCTCCTGAAGTGGCACAAGCGTGCTCATAGAGCTGCTGTTAAAGCTTTAGAAAGCGGTCATAGCCTTGGAATCGTCATCAGGAGGATAGAAGAATCCATGTCTTCTAATAGCTGATATCGAAAATCTCTTACCTCAGTCTTCAAATGAAAGGTTTTGTCAATATTTAGAACAATTATTCTGTGAATAAGTTAATTTTTCCACAGTTTAGTTAATAAAGATCCTCCTTTTTGCAGGGAAAGTACTCTGGAGGCAGAACTTTGAGCAGTTTGATTCACAGAAAATATCCGTAGGGTCTAACTGAAACCTTCAGAAAATTTCTAGGATGTTTGTATCTTCATAACATGTCCATCTTCAGTTATATTCAGCTGACACCTTTTGATGCTTACATCAAACACGACAACTTTCTTGAAAGAAAAAGGTTTTCTACTGGAATTTCCTGATGTATAGTCAGAATACACTGCCACCTTCAACAAAGCCTGGGGTTTTGTTGTTTAATTGGCTTCACTAATTATTATTTCATTAATCATTATATCGTCACATGCTGTAAATCATGATAGTTTCTTGCCATACTATTAGAAAATTTTGATTGTTGAATATCAGTTCAAGAAATGGTTTCTCCTGTAAATTTCCTCAATTTTCTCCAGTAAATCTTATGAGGAGTAATTTATGTGATATTCGATATCTGTGTATTATTTACTAGGTTAATCGTCAGGCTTGTCTTAAGAAGGCTCATAAGTTAACCTGATTTTTCTTTATATACCATATCAGGTTATTGTCTATTTTATAGTCCCAACTGAGTTGTATTTCATTGTATATTTGATCAGTTGTATTGTTTGAATGATTTTGCAGGCTTTGAACAACTGTTTACCATGGTCCAACGAGCGTTGGCCTCCATTTCTGTCAAATTGGTGCTGAAATGATAGAAAGAAAAATTACCACTTCAAGGTATTTGGTAGAAGAACATAAAACAAACGACACAATGCCACGGAAACAAAATAATCTTTGTTATACGATCCGACTTTTTAAGTCCTCCACACTGCATCTGGAGTGTGCTGTCCCCAGCAGTTGAGGTTATTGTAGTTGGGGAGAAGCGTAGCTAAAGGATTATATTGTTTTGTAAAATATAATGTTTCTTTGTTTGTATATACTTGTGAATAGACATACTAATGTGTATATATATTCAATCACTTAATTGCTAAATAATTCCGGGACTCACCTTTCTTAAGTAGATTATGCCTCCAGACACCAGTTAAGGAGAGAGAACAACTGGCTGTTTAATCATGGAGAATATGTGTAGTTTTATGCTCCATGATGATGCTGAAATTGACTGAGGGTGGGTGGTTGGTTATTTTCGCTTTACATGGGAAGGAAATCTGAGTCTTCCACGTAGAATTGGAAGGACGTGCCACTGCGTTTCCATGTTTCTAAGGCATATTCATTGAAAAGCATATGCAATATGCATTTAAATCAAGTACCTATTGATATCAGGGTCCTTATAAACTCAACCTATACCTATAATGAGTCATCTTAAAATTTATCTTCTGATGCTTGCTCTATATGTATATAAGTATATCATGTCTTCTTATACAAAAGATGGTTGGATGTTGTTTCTCAATCTAATGTATTGCAATACTAAATGGATAATTATGATTTATTAAGTGTCCCTCAACTACATGTCCATATGACTATCTAAGCATATAGTTTATATTAGTTTTAGGTGTAATTGGCTTATTCAGCTCCCTAGGCCAATTGCAGGAGTAACCACCTTGGTGGTGTTGAGTGTATGTCTTGCATATTAGGCGTCGTTGGAAGGGAGAAGAAACATGTGACAGTCAACTGCCATATTGGGCAGTCGACCGCCACATGCTCTCTCACTTGGGATTGAGAGAATGGCAGTCGACCGCAGTCGACGATGCAGCTGTATATGGGCCAATTCTGGGTGAGTTTTTTTAGCCATTCTTCTCCTCCAAGTTAGATCGTACGGAAAGTGACTCTCTTTTCAAGATATAATGGACGGTTATTGTATTGAGACTACACTTAAGGGTTCTCTAGATTTCTATGTTAGGGTGTGTGAATCCAAATACACGATAATGAGGTTGAGAAGACAGACAAAAAGAAGAGTCAAAGATGGAGTCAGCAGCTTAGAGCAGCCAGCAGCTGCAGGCAAGTTGCGGTCGACCGCACTTGGACAGTCGACCGCACACGTAGAGGCAAATGTACGGTCGACTGTGTAGTCGACCGTCTCTCTCTCTGTTGGACCCTGCAGACTTTAAGGAATGACCGGTCGACCGGCAGTTGATCGACCCACTCTCTGTTAGACCCTGCACAGTCGAAGGCATGAACCGGTCGACCGTCACTGTGTTGCGGTCAACCGTTGCGACGCTGATTGATGAGCGACTGAGATTAGAAGTTGTGTAAACCTATATATATTGTATTGTGTACGATTTTAGGGTTAAGTGATAAAGAAAATAAAGATCTAACAGCCGTCATTGAGAGAGAGGGATGTAGAAAGAAACCATACACCTTGGTGGTGAGTTCTTGAGAGATTTGTAAACTTATTCTTCATATTTCTAATTGAAATCGCAGGAGTGTCTCTGCACGGGAAAGTAGTCATTGCATTGGGTGAACCTCGAAAAATCTCATGTGTTCTTGTGTGTTGCTTTTGGTTGTTCTTTGTTCTCTTGCTTTTGATTCTATTGTTCTTGTATCTCCTTGGTGAGTTATTCCGCAGTTAAAACTCAACATTATTATATATCTTAAGCTAATAGGCCTACCCCTCTTTCTTTTCTTCATTTTGAAATAGAGAAAGGAGAGCAAAAGTAGGGATTCCCACTTTCTAAACACCGTGTGCATCACATTATACTAATAGGAGAGAGAGTGTTAACTCCTCTCTCTATTTTGAAATAAAGAAAGGAGAGAGAAATGAGAAATTCACATTTATTAACACGTGCAGTACGCGCATTTTCATTAAAAAAATATAAAAGCCCCAAACCTATAAATATGTTTTGCTCATTAAGTGTTCGATGAAATGTCTATGTAGCACACAATGTGTTTGTGAAAAAATGGTTTTGAAAAATTTTGCTCACTAAATCAATTGTATCTATGTATGGTGTATGCTCTAATTTTTGAAACTCTAATTTACTACCTCATTTTCTTTTCAATTTTTAATTTGTGTTTTTGAGATCCTGAAATTTAAATTTGGGGAAGAGTACGAGTTGAAGATTGGGATGGCTGTAGTATCGAATCCAATAATGAGATTTGGTATGAAGGTAGATGGTGGAGAGTAGGGTGAGGCGTACGGAGAGGTGGGGGAGGATATTGGGGAAGGGGACGTCGATGTGGTCGAAGATAATGGAGACACATGAGATGAGTGATAAGACATCTGGTAAGGTGTGATTTTTTTTTGGGGGGGGGGGGGGGGGGGTGGGAGATGAGACGAGCAAAGGTCTCACTGTTGACGGTCATGATGCATACAAAGGCCGGACTATATATGAGCATATTTTTTAGGATAAATTTTACTAAATTATACACTTGAATAATTAATTTCTCTCAATTCTCGCACACTTTTAAAAGTTCCATTTAATTTTATGAGTTCATTACAATTATTTTAGTCTGTGCAATTTGCACAGGGTAACGCTAGTTCTATATATTGTAATAGCCTCTATTGAGAGAAGTAGTACTTTATTAAGAGTTCTCCATTGTAAACCATAGACTATCTTCTAATAAGGTTTGAGAGATAGATATGTTATTGGTGTTGTCACTCTTGTAATATTCTTTAGTTGAATAATATCTCGTATTTTCCTTCAGATTAGGGTTCGCCCAAATCGGAACAAGATTGTGTGTTTGTGTGCCTGATTAGATCTCTTGTTTGATTGGTCATCAAATCGGTTGTTGCTTCTCGCTCCTAAAGCTCTAACTCAACTGCGCCAAATTCTTAATAATTGGACATTGTCACTTTTTTTAAAAGTTGAAATCTAGATGTACCGAAGTGTGACTTTTAAAATTTAAAAGGTACATGTTAAATATGTTGTAGACTTGTAGTTCACATAATGAACCTCCAACTAGAATAATCGTCTTTCTGATTTTGGTCTACACGGTTTTATTCACCCATATTTTCATGTGTCACGTATGTGTATCTATAAATATTTTTTGGTAGATAATTTTTTGTGTGTGCATATTTTTTTTGGTGGAGAAAATATTTTTGTTTTTGCTAGACTTTTTGCCTATAATATAAACACAATTAAGGGGAAAAAACCAACCCCTTAGGGTTTAGTTTTTCCCATCCCTAAAACAAAGAGAAATGTTACATATACATTGGTTTCTACCCTAAACATGTTAGGAATTTGAGGATCTTGTTGTGTCTTCGATACAATCAACACAAACCACAAAGCAAAATTAGATCGCACCAATCACACAAAGCACACAAGAACTGTCCCGGTTGGGGCTTTCGCCTTAATTCGGGGGAGGAAGAACCGAGATATTATTTCAACTAGAGAAGATACAAGAATATTTCAATTCTCACTACGACCCTCTCTCAAGCCTAACTGGAACTTGGTTGCTGCTTACAATGGAAAAACTCTCTCACTCTCTCAGATGAAGTATTCTCTTCTTTTATTCGGCACTAAATAGAATCATATCATACTAGGAGACTTTTACATTGTATTTATAGATCTAAAGAAACCCTAGTTTAGATATCTTGATACAATAGTCATCCGATGTATACTGAAGAGATAAACATACAATTAGATTCGTATGTTCTAATCAGAAGACGAAGTGGGCTTTAATCAGATCAACAAACCCGCACCCAAAAAATCCATCAGCGCTGCGGACGGTCAACCGCACATAGTTGCGATCGACCGCAACTCCCCGACCATCAACCTGAGAAGGTGATAGTCGACTGTCGCTTTCTCTGTTGGCTGCTACTGCTGCTGACTTTTTCTCCTTCTCTTCTATCCTTCGCTTCGAACCGCCTACTTGCATCACCATCTTCTCTTCACACCGAACAAGTATGCAAGACATAAAACCCAACAATGTCCATCTTGGATTGCATACTCATAAATCCATACTTGTGTGATTTAAAACTCTTCTAGACCTTTCTTCTCTGCTTTGTAAACAACACGTTTCTATGGCTTCTTCAGCTAGTTGAACAAACCTCCACCTATTTTCCTCCAGTTGTATGCCCTCTTCAAGCGCACACCCCTATAGATGTAATTATGGAGGTGCCACCCTCCACACAAACTTCACCAACATCAAGGCTCTCTCCACCTTCCAACGGTATTCGAAGGCTGCAGTCTCGATTCGGTAATTCTAGTGACGGCTTACTAGATGATGCTTTAGGAACAATTTGCTTCCATACACTCGATCGAGTTTTCCTACTCCCACAAAGCTGGTAGAGGTTGTGCTGAACCTGCCTAATTCCCCTTTTACCCTTCATTACCTTACGACGACTATCCCAAACTGTCAAAACTCCACCTCAAGCTGTGTATTTGTAGCCACGAGCATCAAAGGTCCCCAAGGATATCAGATTCTACTGTATCGAAGGAATATGCATGACCTCTTCTAGTGTGAACCATTTACCATCTGTCGTCTCCAATTCAACTGTTCCCTCACCCACTACTTCACAAATCTCACCATTCTCCATTCTCACACTACGGCTTGTTGATGACTTGTAAGTAGAAAATATCTCCCTCTTGGAAAAAATATAAGAAGAACTTCTTGAATCAAGATACCAACTTAAATCCACATCTGAAGAACTTGAAACAAGAAGATATAGGTCATCAAGCCTAACTGGTTTACCTGAATCAATTGCGCTGACTATATGAGCTTGTTCACCTTTTTTAGCAGGACTCTTCTGACTCAACCATTTGCGACAGTCTCTCTTGTAATGCCCAACTCCTCTACAATAGTGGCAACGAATCTTACCCATGTGTGCCGTATCCCTTCCAATTGAAGTATCACCATCCACTGCAAAAAACCCTGTAGAAATAAACCCTCCTTTATGAGTCTCCTTTCTTAGTTCATCTTCCTTCAGACTCTTAATCACCCCGGCTACTGTAAGTGTCTCCTTGGATGACTTCCCCTATAGCATGGTAGTTTTCAAGTGATCATAAAAAGTTGGCAATGAATATATCAAGTTGCAAGCTTTATCCTCTTCGCTAAGATCATTAGCATTAACCGCCTTCAGTTCAGATATTACCTTATTGAACTTCATAATGTGATCTTGAAGATGGGTACCTTCTTTCATTGAGAACCTAAACAACTTCCTCTTCCAATACATCTGATCTAGCAACGACAACCCCGAGTAGTCAGATATGAGTCTCGCCCACAAACTTGCTGTGTCTTCTCAAGAATATTACACTTGACTTCGTCTGCCAATTGCAACCGGATTAAACTCAAGGCCTTCAAACAAATCTCATCCCACTTTTTCTGCTTCATGTCCGTTGGTTTCTTCACTTCTAAGGCAAGGTGCAAGTCCTTCTGAACCAAAACATCATACATGTCCACCTTCCATAGATTGAAGTTGATCTTACCGTCAAACCGCTTGATCTTCGTCTTTTGATCTGCCATCTCCTCCAAGGAACTCGAACAATGATTTTTCTGATACCACTTGTTAGGAATTTGAGGATCTTGTTGAGTCTTCAACACAATCAACACAAACCACCAAGCAAAACTAGATCGCACCAATCACACAAAGCACACAAGAATTGTCACAGTTGGGGCTTTTGCCTTAATCCGGGGGAGGATGAACCGAGATATTATTTCAACTAGAGAAGATACAAGAATATTTCAATTCTCACCACGACCCTCTCTTAAGCCTAACTGGAACTTGGTTGCTGCTTACAATGGAGAAACTCTCTCACCCTCTCAGATGAAGTACTCTCTTCTTCTATTCGGCACTCAATAGAATCATATCGTTCTAGGAGACGTTTACATTGCATTTATAGATCTAGAGAAATCCTAGTTTAGATGTCTTGATACAATAGACATTTGATGTATACTGAAGAGATAAACATACAATTGAACCGTACGATCTAATCAGAAGACGAAGTGAGCTTTAATCATATCAACAAACCCGCACCTAAAAATTCATCAGCACCGTGAACGGTCGACCGCACATAGTTGCGGTCGACCGCAACTCAGAGACCATCAACCCGAGAAGGTGACAGTCGACCGCACAGTCGACTGTCCCTTTCTCTGTTGGCTCCTACTACTGCAGACTGTTTCTCCTTCTCTTCGATCCTTCGCTTCGAACTCTCTACTTACATCACCATCTTCTCTTCACACCGAATAAGTATGCAAGACATAAAGCTAACAAAACATACATTGAGCTTGTCTTTTAGTGATCATTGGGTCCATTACTCACTAAAAGACAAATGGAAAATACCCAATAATCAGTAAAAGTCAAGCTTAATGTATGTTTGTGGTAGAAACCAATATATGTGTAGAATTTCTCCAAAACAAAAGGTGGGGAAAAAAAAGGAAGCGAAGCGAAATCGAGAAAGAGGCAATTTTCGCCTTTTTTGTTCCAGCTCGACCTCTGACGGCACTGTTGACTTGCACCAAAGCTAGAGTTTGGGTGGTTCAAGAATGAGAAGGAGGGGGGGGGGGGGATGAACAGATAGAAGAAATATCAATTCTATTCATACCCCAAATCAAGTTACAATGCTTTGTATTTATACAAGAGTGTAGTACGTGCATTGCACATGTTTGGACAAGTCGTTAGACAATTACACAGGTTACTGGGCTTATGTGTTAATATCCACACACATTTACATTCAAGTCCAACAAAGAAGGAACTTAATCCAGTGACGGATATGTGAATCTCAGGGACTGACACGCAAACTGATACTCGAGTTCCTAACCTTTTTTCACAGTCGAACGCCCGTACTCCGGTTGACTGCCCCGTTGACTGCTATTGGATCCAAGGATTGGATCATTCTTTTCCCCTTCAAAAAAGAAAGATCTGCCCCAAGCTCTTTCAACTGATCCACTTGAACACCCCACCATAGACCGCACATAGCCCTATTGAACTGATCCACTTGAACACCCCACCGCAGACAGCTCATAGCCCTACAAGTTACTTCACTGAACCATTTTCGACTCATTTGTTCCTACCTTTTACGAACACCTTCAATGCCAGCAGCAACACCAATAAGGTTGATTTGAAGCAGCACCTGCAACACCCTTTGGGATGATCTCAACAACAACACAAAAATACTTAGGCTGTGTTCGGATAGCATTTTAAAAACTGTTTTCAGTTTTTTGAAAATTAAAAATGAAAAAATCATGTTTGGATAGGTGTTTTTGAAAAAATTGGTTCTGATTTTTTTTTTGTTGAAATGTGTCGTTTTAAAATGCGTTTTTAGAAAACATAAAAAACCTGTTTTCTGAGATAAGTTTTTTCATTTCTCAACCAACATACTGTATTTGTATATGTATATATGTATACATTATGTACATATACAGTATGTATGTAAATAGTATGTATACAGTATGTATGTATATGTATGTATATATAATATTATGTATATATTATTATTATTGTTATTATTATTATTATTATTATTATTATTATATACTATTATTATAATATATTATTATAATATATTATTATTTCATATATACTATTTTATATATAATATTATTATAATATATTATTATTTCATATATACTATTTTATATATACTATTATTATAATATATTATTATTTTATATATACTATTTTACATATAATATTATTATACTATTGTTACTGCAAAATCTGGGGTGGGGGCAAACAGATAGAATTTGTGGATTCTTTGGGACGCTGAATAGTCAAACCTGAAACCTTTCTGCCGGAGTTTGACCGTTATCTCCTGGCATTGACCTGCAAAAAGTGCGAAACACCGGGGTTGATCCCGGCGACGCACCCTCCGACGCTCAATTCAGTAATCAGAAAAGATTATGAATGAGCTTTTACTGGCAAAAGATTGATTACCTGTTAATGGTGGGGATGGTGGGTATTTATAGCCGCCATAAGGACCAGTTTCGGGATAAGATCAAATCCCTACTTCCCAGTGAATGGATAGAGTGAATCAGGGCCGTTGATTAAGGTTAATCATCTACAAGGAATTTGACATATAGTGACAGCAAAAATCTGTGGGTAAAAGGCAGAAAACCGTAGGTATAGCCCGTAAAACTTATACCAACGGACATATTTTTATGTAGTTTTTAGTTAGCTATACCCACGGCACAATGCCGTCACTATAGCCTATAGTGATAGTTGTTTCACCCGTTGGGCAAAACCTCGGTGTTATACCCACGGTTTCGTATCCGTTGGTATATGCCTCTTGCTTTCCTATACCCACGGTTGAAACTCCATTGCTATAGGTTTTAGCGATGGTTTTCGCATCCAAATATTTGAATATATACCCACCGTGTTTATTCCGTTGGTATAGTTTTTTTTGTGCGGTCCGTTGGTATAGGTTTTAGCGACATTTTTTACACATACACCCACGAATTCTAGGGATGTCATAATTTGCTCTATACACAATTTTTTTCTTATTAATTACGCTTATGATAATTTAATATTTTCTTTTATAATATTAATCCAATTATAAAATAAGTACACAATAAAATAAATAGATGTGTTTATGAAACAAAATTAAATAAAATTAAACTTCAATCATATTAAAAATTAATTAAGTATTACAAGCATCTCAAATTACAAAATAGTTAAAATGTCAACCTAAGAGTACCAAACTGACATAATAAACATATAAAGTTTTATAACAATCTCATCCACTTAATTTCTAAGTTTGCTCCATCAAGAGAAAATTAGCTTCTAATTTTTACCTGCAAGTAACAAAAAGAACAAATGAATAATAGCATAACTCAACATAAGAAATACTAACAATTTTAGTAAGAATTAGTTAATACTAAGTAGATACCATCTTCATTATCTTCATTAGTGTCTAGATTTAGAGCATTCGTATGGTCAGGGGCACTTGAAGCCTCTGTAACCTATTAAAAATAAAATACAACTTAGACTCTTCTTAATAGATATTTCCATCATTCATTAGAGAAAAAAATATATCCCTCAAACAAAAACAGATAGAGCAACATAAAAAAAAGACATTACAAATGCAATATATTAGAATTAAACATATGGAAAATCAGTAATAAATACAAAAATATCTCATACAAAACATAACATTGAAATATGAACTCCAAGGGTAAAATATAATATACCTGTCTTGCAGCCTGTACAATGTCATTCACATCTTCTCCAGAAAATCGATTATGAATCAACGATTAGGTTCCACATCTATAATTAAAACAAAACTTATAATTAAATTGTTATAGATAAATAAAGTATAAATCCAATTAAGCATGCAGCATGACAGAAAAATAATGAATCTAATTTACATTTACATTCGCACAAAAAAACAGTGAGCCCCAAGCCATTATATATTGTTAAATGGACAGTTAAGAAAAGCAATTATATATCTTTAATCTATAACAAAATAATGAATCTAATTTACTTTGCAAGTGTGACTCCAATTTGAATTTTCTTTTGCTAGTCCTGATGTTTAAGAAGGATAAAAGATATTCAGAAGACAAAGTAATCAATCTAAAACTGCTGATGCATTGAGTTTATTTTGGTTAAGTCACAGAATTCAATGAAGTTATGCAGTTGTAAGAATAAATAGTAAATAGCATTATTGGATACCACCATTTGTACAGACAGATCAAGTGAAATAGTGAAGGTTCTAAGTAAGAATCCAAAGCATAAAGCAAGAATTAGGCAATAATGCATTGGAAGATTTAGATGTAAGAAGAGAGCATAGCTCTATTCTACATGGAAAATAAGGACCACACACAAATGGATTTCACTCATAAACGAAAGCCATACAGAAACTAGACCAGATATTTGGATGTTTCCATAGAACCGAGTTAATCCCCCATATGATGCATTCCAATGTACAATCTTCTTGCAGTGATGATTCTCTTCACCTAGTTACCTACACTATTGATTTATCAGCTGAATTACATCTTCACACTAACAACAAACTAGATAGAAAGTATTAGTTAATGTACAAGAAATATAACCAATCGAGACACTTTTTCTTGTCATGTTACCACCAAACTTCTATCTTGCTTCATATAAATGTTTTTCCTTATCACCATCAAGAGAAGTCTTCAGATGTATTTTCCTAATAACTTGTGAGTAGATGTAAAGACTGATAATAATTTAACCGTAACTAGGCATAGAAGAGTAGGTTTCAATATAATATATATTCTTTTCTTTGTGTATGACTTTCGATAAAACGATCCTTCTAAAAGAAACTGCATGACAATTAACATAGTACTATCACTACTGTGACAACATACCCATTGACTATTATAGTCTACATCAAGTCAGATTAAAATATTGTGAAACTATGGTAGTGAATAGAAATAATTGTGAAAAATTTCCCTGAAAAGTTTATGGAGTCTCCAAACATGAAAGATGGAAGCAATTAAAAATCAAAGTAAGTGCTAATAGTAGTTTCTGATTTCGTATTAACCTTGGCAGGCAATAAACATTTGTAATGTCTGTGTGCTGCATGACAAATAGTATCAAGATCTAGTTAGTTCTTTTCACTCAAACAAACATACATGCAGAAGTAAGATAAAAGTACAAGGATACAACCAGTTCAACTAATCTTATTACCAGAAGTGATCATGTGCTTCTTAAACATTTGAGAGAATATTAACCTGGACTGACACAGCTGCCTGAAGAAAAAAAGCTGCTTACATGCGAACTTCTCGAGCACGATCAGGCATTGCAAATTTCATTACAATTGGAATCTACAATTTAAGGTATACGTGCAATCTGATACCCACTAATTGCAAAAAATTCAAAATTGAAATAAAAACAACATCAAGTATGATAAACTAAAATTCTCACCAAGCCAACTAGACAAGCATTTTCCTGGAAAGCAACATTGTCGCTGACTATATGATTAACTATTTGAAGGGCAGAACATATAACCTGCAGAAAACGACCAGCAGTGTCATATCATACTCGTGATAACACACAGAAATGAAAACAATAGACGTAAAAAAAGAAATCTGACTCATAATGTGCATTGGCACCATCATTTTCCATTTTACATGATAAATATAGATCTATATAACAAGTGTACTTTGTGAGGAAATACATACGCGGTTTCTAGGAGATTCTAAAAGTTCCATAAGTGGAAGAAAACCATGCTGCGACATATATACAAGTATTTGCTCGGGTCGTTGGATGAAGAAAGAAAGAAGCTTCTAACATGCTGACATAATTACTTCTACAGGTTCTGTTGGCTTCAACAATCCAACCAATTTGATGAACTCTACAGACCGGAACAAAACCAAAATACTTTTCATAGAAACAAATATTGTCAAGTGGGAATCCATGAAACCAAAAAAATAAGATGTATATCTAACTTCTGCAGATGAACTAAAAAATGTTCAGAATTTGAGTAGATAATCAAATACATAAACTGTGAACGAATAAATTATTATTCGAACTAAAAATTTATAAGTTATGTGAAGAATACCTGTAGGTGGAAAGTGCTGTCTGAAGCCAAATTTTCATCAAACACCTGGTTACAAAATACAAAGTGAAACACTGAAGACTCGCTAAAACTTTGAATGTTGATAGATGTTAACAATTATAGCATTAGTGCATGCCAGTTTACAGTTAAGTACATGGTTCAAATATCAGCCAAGACCAAGACAATACTCTTGAAACCGTCTTAGCTTTTGGATTACTCGATTGGGTACCTGACTTAAACCTGAATATTGGCCGATGTTTTAGTTGTGGAGAAAGAAAATAAAAAAAACAGCAAACAGGCAAACAGTATGAAATCAAAACTCCATGAAGTTCATAGTCTCACAATTTTGGTAGAAAACACACCATAGTTTAAAAATTATTAAATATGGTAGTGAATAGAAATAATTTCAGATGATACTATCAACTTACTTCATTGTGCATATCCTTTGATTTTTGGGGCTTTGAATCCTTTGCCTTGACATTGGAAGATACTGTTTCTTCTTTAGATGAGATACCTATATAAAAATGTAATAGATCGTCATAGAGACAGGAATACAAAGACGAAATGAAGATCACGTACAGGAGGAATATAACTTTAATCTTTTGAAGTAAAATTCAGTATCAATAAAGAAGTTAAGTTGAAGATTTGGATATGATATTTCAACATTGTTCCTGCAAGCCTCAAATGAACGTGAAATCTACATTAAAACGAGAGCTTGCATATATCAGAGGCAGAAAAAATCTGAATTAATGAACTGAGACTTCGGACAAAGTCCATATTGAAGTTGTTCTCCTACTAATTCAAAAAGTAGATGATGGAAAGTATTAACACAATCTATTATGTGGGAAACTCTCAGCTTCTAGGTTGGGAACATGTAACAGCTCAATGATCCCCATAGTTATCCAAAATCATAATAAATGTTTGAACATTTTTATACCAGTATACATCAATTTAGGTCTTGCCTATGTGATGCTAGAAAGATAGCAAGTGATACTAAGGAAGTAACAAAAAGTGAATATAACTTAAACATGACAGCACTTCAAATCCAATAATGAATATTGATGAAGAACATAACAGCTGATCATGCTAATGCATATTTGTTCTTATCTTGGGATGTTCTCCAACACAATTATTTTCCTAATGCATAAACAAAGAAAGATATTGGGATGATGGAATTGAAATCAATAGTGTAAGAGTGAACATGGCAATCTTGCAAGAATCAATGAAGCATGGTAAACAACAACAACATGGCAATCAAAATTCATCAACTAAAGGGGAAACACCCAAATTCATACCTAGGGCTTGCAA
Organism: Hemerocallis citrina; assembly: GCA_017893485.1. NCBI lineage: Eukaryota > Viridiplantae > Streptophyta > Magnoliopsida > Asparagales > Asphodelaceae > Hemerocallis > Hemerocallis citrina. The sequence goes on along the minus strand of CM030360.1, from coordinate 192,298,784 downwards.
AATTAATCAAAAATAGATGACCGCGGGTGATGGTGGAAGCGGTGGGTGACGGCGGATAACGAAAGATGACAACAGAGGAAGAGGTGGGCGACGGTGGTGGGTGGCAGCGGAGGAAAAAGGCGAGAGGAAGATGGCGGCTGCGGTGGCGTTGGAAGACAACGGCGATGGTGGAAGAGGGACGACGACGGCGATGGTGAAAGAGGGACGACGACGGCGACGTGGCAGACTGACGACGGTGACGTGGCAGACTGACGACGGTGACGTGGCGAGTTGGGGATTCGTGTGTGTGAGAGAGAGAGAGATATGGGTGTGAAAGAGTGTATAAATTGGGGAATTTGGGATTTGGGGGGAAAATGAAAAAGTTTGGGGAAAAATAAATTATGGAATATACCCACAGTGTTTTATCCCGTTAGTAAAACTTATAGTTACGGATTAGAAGCTCTAAAGCTATAGGATACCTATACCCACAGTTTACTACACGTCTGTAAGTATATGATGCCTATACCCACGGTTTTAGAGATCTGTCACTATAGGTGTCCGTTGGTATATGGCAAATTCCTTAAACCCTAATTCTATCCAGCTGGATCGGGTTTATTGCGAGTTGGAACCCGCACCCAGTTGAGATGGATCCTTTTTATGGGCTATTGGGTTTTTGGAGAAAAGACCCAGTACACATTTCAGACCCATTTGCAGGTGAAATTACCATTTTACCCCCAAGCTTTAAGATTCGTGCCCGATTTGGACGGTCCCGATTTAACCCTATTTTAGCCATATCAACTATATTATTATTATATATATTATTATATTATATACTATTATTATAATATATTGTTATATACATACTTATAATATATTATTGTTACACACACACACACACACACACACACACACACACACACACACACACACACGTATATATACATATATATATATATATATATATATATATATATATATATATATATATATATATATATATATATATATATATATATATATGTACTATTGTCATTATAATATATTATTATTTCATATATACTATTTTATATATACTATTATAATATCTATTATTATTATAATAAATTGTTTAATATATAATTATAATATATTATTATTAAATATAAATTATTATAATTATTATATATTATTATATATATGTATATAATTAAATATGTTTATTATAATAAATTATTTTATATTATTATATAATATACAATTATTATAAAATATTATTATTTTATATATACTATTATTATACTATATTATTATTATATATATTATTTTTTTATATGTATACTATTTTATATACACTACAACACAGAACCTATTTGCCGGCATTTTTTTAGACCTTCACCGGCGTTTTTTTATATTAGGACGTGGTAGTCGTGTGACTTTAGACCCTGAAGCCTCTTCTCTTTAAAGTTGACACATCTTGCTATGTTAGAAGAATACCCATCAGGAACTTTAAGTTCCAGTAGAACTTTGTAAAACAATTCCAACTCCGGTTTTGACATTGAATAGATTGCAGGAGGTAGGAGTACTTTCCCGTTCGGTAATTCCTCTGGGTGCAACTCATGTCGGATGCCCATTGACTTCAAATCAAGTCGGCTCTTGAGATTGTCCTTTGTCTTCCGGTCATCTCCCATAACTGTTCCTATACAATTTTCACCAATATTTTTTCCGATATGCATCACATCTAAATTATGTCGCAATAAGTTGAATTCCCAATACGGCAACTTGAAGAAAATACTCTTCTTCTTCTTCCATGCACCTGAACTCATCATGTTCTGATCCTCATCTTCGCCACATAGATCGGTCTCCTCACCTTGCTCCGGCCTTGCCCTTTTCTTTCCCTTTTTGCTGACTTGTGGTTCTTTTCCATATTAGAACTGATGACCATCTACCCGCCTCAAAATATCTGACCCAGAAGAAGCTCCAGGAGCATGTTCCCACTCGTCGGTACCATCAAATGTCACTGTCTCTGCCCGAAATATATGTGTGACAGGCAACCATCTCCTATGACCCATATAGCAAAACTTTCTGCCATTGTACAACCACCTTGAACTAGTTTGGTCAGCACAACAAAGACATGCATAACGTCCTTTAGTGCTATATCCAGATAAATTTGCATATGCTGGAAAATCATTAATTGTCCAAGACAACGCAACCCGAAGAGAAAATGTTTCTTTAGCCACAGCATCATAGGTTGGAACACCCACCCACAATTTCTGAAGTTCATCTATTAACGGCTGTAGGTACACATCTATATCATTTCCAGCACCTTTCGGTCCAGGAACTATCATGGAAAAAATAAATGAGGACTGCTTCATGCATTTCCAAGGCGGCAAATTGTATGGTATTAACACAACAGGCCATATGCTATATGTACTACTCATTTTCCTAAAAGGGTTGAAACCATCACTAGCTAGTCCAAGTCTCACATTTCGAGGATCTTCCGCAAAATCAGGATATCTTTCATCAAAATTTTTCCAAGATTAAGAATCAGCAGGATGTCTAAGAATCCCATCATTAGTGCGACCTTCAGCATGTCATTTCATATCAGAAGAAGTTTTCGTAGACATAAACAACCTTTGTAGCCTAGGAATCAGAGGAAAGTAACGCAGTATTTTGGCAGGCTTCTTTCTCCTACTTCGCTTAGTAGATCCACTGGCTTGATCGTCTTGATTTGGTGTTTCTGTCCATTTCGAAGAACCACATACTTTGCAATTCTCCAGACTTTCCTTACCTCCCGTGAAAAGCATACAGTCATTTGGACATGCTGCTATCTTCTCATACCCTAGATCGAAAGAATTTAGGAATTTTTTGATTTTATAGGCTGCATTTGGAATACAGATTTCTGGAAATGCTTCATTCAACAGTTCAAGTAGCATACTGAAGGACTTAGCAGACCACCCGTTTAAACATTTAATCTGAAATAGTCTGACAATGAATGAGAATTTAGAGAATTTGGTGCAATTGCGGTACAACGGAGTACTAGCATCTTCAAGCAACTTAGCGAAAGATTCTTGCTGTTTATTATTTTCAGGGGCGGGGTCAGGCATTTCCTCGTCCACTCCACCACCAATCTGGTTTGTTTCTGTTGACTCATTATGAACTTGGGTTGTTGGATTATTGGTGTGGAAAGAAACATTATGAATCCCCAGGGCGTCTTGCAACAAAGCATGCATCTCATCGGGAACACTTAAGTCTTCGTTCACTAAGGGCTCATCTACATTTTCTAATACAACCGGACGAACAGGAGCTGACGTATGATCCTCTCCATGACAAAACCACCGTGTGTACCCTTGAAGAAAACCGTTGACAACCAAATGTGTATGTACTACGTCACATGTCCTCAAATTACAATTTGTACACCGAAGGCATAGACAAAGGATTAGGTTGGGATCACGGGAATGTCGTTTGGCAAAGATAATAAAATCTTTAATACCATCACGGTACTCCTTAGATAATCGTGGTTTACTAATCCAACTTCTATCCATTATAACAATAGCACACAATCTGAAATTAAAATTTGACATATTAAATAGTATTAACAGTAAAGGGCATTTTGTATATTTAATTTCACCTTTTTTAAAACCAACCCTAGCTGCAAATAAATAAACGATATAACAATTAACTGTAAAATAAAGAAATCGTGGTTCCAAAAATGTAAAAAAAAACAATTAAATCTTAATACAATCTACTCTATTCACATAACCCTAAACTACCTTTGTGGAAATTATCACAACCACCTTAGTGCCATTTTATCGCACACCTTGTGTTCGAGTCTAATATCGATTCGACTATAGCCTCCCCTGTATTTGGCTTTCCGTTCAAGGAGATGATGATGGTAAAGGGTATTTGCTGAGGAAGAGGAATCGGACGAATAACGAAAGCGTCGTGCTGTAATTACGGTAACAAGAAGATCTGATGACTCATGAACTATTCTGTTCATGGCTACTAATAATCAGTTACTCATCCCAAAATAATAATAATAATAATAATAATAATAATAATAATAATAATAATAATAATAATAATAATAATAATAATAATAATAATAAACCTGCACAAAAGAAACTAATATGGCTACTAATATGTTGCTCTATTAATTCTTCATCCCAACTAAATCATTGATGTTTGTAGCTCCAAAAGAAACCTGCACAAGGTTTGTTCAGCCCAATTCTTGTATAGATTTGGAGGATTTTGGTATATAGCTAGCATCCTTAGATGATAATCAGATGCATGAATTCAGCATCTTTGACAGTAAAGGAAAATGAAAATTTCCAGTATATAAGAATATATGTTTCTCTATTAATTCTTCATCCCAACTAAATCATGATGTTTGTGGCTACAAAAAAAACCTGCACAAGGTTTGTTCTCACCCAATTCTTGTACAGATTTGGAGGATTTTGGTATACAGCCAGCATCCTCTAGTTGACAGTTAACACATTTTGGGGAAAAAATCATGCTAAGAAGGCAATCAGATGCATGAATTCCAGCTTCTTTCACAGTAAAAGAAAATGAAAATTTCCAGTATATAAGCATATATGTTTCTCTATAAATTCTTCATCCCAACTAAACCATTGATGTTTGTGCCTCCCAAAGAAACCTGCACAAGGTTTGTTCCGCCTAATTCTTGTACAGATTTGGAGGATTTTGGTATACATACAGCATACTTAGTTGACAGTTAACCCATTTTGGTAAAAAAACATGCTAAGAAGGCAATCAGATGCATGAATTCCAGCTTCTTTTACAGTAAAAGAAAATGAAAATTTCCAGTATATAAGCATATATGTTTTTCTATAAATTCTTCATCCCAAATAAATCATGATGTTTGTGGCTACAAAAGAAAACTGCACAAGGTTTGTTCTCACCCAATTCTTGTACAGATTTGGAGAATTTTGGTATACATACAGCATCCATCTTTGACAGTCAACACATTTTGGTAAAAAAATCATGCTAAGATGACAATCAGATGCATGAATTCAGCATCTTTGATAGTGAAAGAAAATGAAAATTTTCAGTATGTAAGCATATATGTTTCTCTATTAATTCTCCATCCCAACTAAATCATGATGTTTGTGGCTACAAAAGAAAACTGCACAAGGTTTGTTCTCACCCAATTCTTGTACAGATTTGGAGGATTTTGGTATACATACAACATCCATCTTTGACAGTCAACACATTTTGGTAAAAAAAATCATGCTAAGATGACAATCAGATGCATGAATTCAGTTTCTTTAACAGTAAAAGGAAATGAAAATTTCCAGTATCTAAGCATATATGTTTCTCTATTAATTCTTCATCCCAACTAAATCATGATGTTTGTGGCTCCAAAATAAACCTGCACAAGGTTTGTTCCGCCCAATTCTTGTACAGATTTGGAGGATTTTGGTATACATACAACATACTTAGTTGACAGTGAACCCATTTTGGTAAAAAAATCATGCTAAGATGCCAATCAGATGCATGAATTCAGCATCTTTGACAGTGAAAAGGAGAGAAATCAACAGTAATTACCGAAGAGAGAGAGGGGCCGACCAGCGGGGCGACGAGCGGTGGCGTAGGAGATAGAGAGAGAGCGGGGCGACGAGCGGTGGTTTTCGATCGCAAATTCACCGCGAAATAGAGAGAGGGAGGAGGGAAATCGAATTGGGCTGTCGAAGATGACGAAGAGTCGGAGGCGAAGCGCGCAAAATAGAGAGAGGGAGGAGGGAAAACGAAGCGGCAAAAATTAGGTTTGGGAATTAGCGAGCGAAATGTTAGGGTTCGCGGGGATTTATCTCAGTTAATTCACCGGCGTTTGAAGTTACGAACGCCGGTGAATGTATCTGTATATTCCCCGGCGTTTGTTATTAAAATGCCGGTGAATAATACCATTCACCGGCGTTTACAAATAAAACGCTGGTGAATATCATGATTCCCTGGCGTTTTATAGAGGCCACCGGTGTATAACCATCCATTCTGACGCCCCATTCCTGGTCACTCCCTACCCCGGCGCGAATGGTAAAACGCCGGGGAATATACGCCGGTAAATCGCACATGTTTTGTAGTGATATACTATTATCCTATTATATTATTATTATATATATTATTATTATTATATAGTACTATTATATATTAATATATATGTTAAAGTATAATATATTACTATTATATATTATATATATTATTAATATATATATATATATATATATATATATATATATATATATATATATATATATATATATATATATATATAGATTTGACCGTAGGCACGTGCCTACGACACGTCTTCGAAACGATATATGTAAACCGTAAAACAATAATTATGTAGCTCAAATTTGAATAGTGTGACAATAATTAGTTATAAATAAAAGTCTATGTTTCTATTAGTATATGTTGAAAAATAATTATAAATGGGGGTATAAAATCTAACTTCTTAAAATTAAGTGTGGAAAATAATGAAATTTAATTGTTGAAGAGATATTTGCTATTTTCAATATAACATTTGCAATAAAAAAAATATAAAAAATCTGAAAATTTACAAAACTGAAATCTTAAAATCTAAATTTCTAAGTAAATAAAGAAAGAATGGGAGAGAAAGAGATAGACAAAGAAAGAGAGAAATATGAAAAGGTAAAGAGAGAAGAGAGAGATAGTAATAAAGTTATGAGTTTTTTAGGGAAAAAAAATTGGTTTGGGGGTTTGAAATTTTGGAGGGAAAATGTGTTTTGTGAGGTTTGATATGGGCCTTTGATTTTTGGGGGGGATTGATTGTGAGCCACTTGATAGCTTTCTTTGTAATTTATTATATAGATATACACACTATTTTCTAAATACTATTATAATATATATTATTATTATTATATATTAATATTATATATTATTATATATATTATTATGTAATTTATTATTATTGTAATAAATTGTTTAATATATAATTATAATATATTATTATTACATATATATTAGTATAATTATTATATATTATTATATGTATGTATATTATTAAATATGTATATTATAATAAATTGTTTTATATTATTATATATCAGTATGTATGTATATGTATACAACATGTATGTATCAGAGTATATATACTGTATATAGTATATACATACTTTAATATATATATATATACAATTATCATTATAATATATTATTATTTCATATATACTATTTTATATATACTCTTATATAGTCTATTATTATTATAATATATATTATTATTATTATATATTACTATTATATATTATTATAATATTATTATATAATTTATTATTATTATAGTAAATTGTTTAATATATAATTATAATATATTATTATTACGTATATATTATTATAATTATTATATATTATTATATATATGTATATTATTAAATATATTTATTATAATAAACTATTTTATATTATTATATATCAGTATGTATGTATATGTATACAACATGTACGTAATAGAGTATATATACTGTATATAGTATATACATACAACCAAAGCTATACATACATTATATATAATGAAATAAAATATAGTCTTTATGAATATACATATATACATGAATAAGGATTATATATATACATACATGCTATATACAGTTTACCAAACACTTTTTATACTTTAATTTTGAAAATTTTATTTTATGAAAAAAGTTTACCAAACAATACTCTGTTTTCGAAAATCACAAAAAACAACTTTAAAATTTTTTTTCCAAAAACTATGTTTAAAATGAATTTTCAAAACAACGAACCAAACACAGCCTTAGAATGTGGTCCAATTCAGGTCCAAAATCCAAACTCACAATATCCAGAGACTTTAGAGAAGCTTCTCCTGATCCTAACTTCATGTTGTGCTCTAATACACCAATCACAGTGACATTCCTTACTCTGTCATGTCCTGCCTCCTCAAAGATAAAAGAGATTTTTTCTTGCTGTGGAATTATATTATTTTGCTTTCATTGTTCACTTCTTTTTATATCTGTTTATGGCCCTTGTATTCAATCGCTTAAGGATGAGTTTTGGGAGGAATTTGAACAGTGGCATTCTGTTATGAATGGTTGGGTCATTTTTGGAGGTGATTTTAATGCTGTTCGATTTGTTTATGAAAGAAGTGGCTTCTCTTACTATAGATCTGATTCTGATAACTTCAACAATATTTTTAATTCCCTTCATCTTGTGGACTACCCTATTTTAGGGAGACAGTTCACGTGGTCTAACAAGAGATTAGTTCCTAGCTTTGCGAAACTTGATAGATTTCTGGTCTCTTGTGATTGGAATTCTGACTTTCCTTTATCTTTTGTTCAAGCTTCTTCTAATATTGTTTCGGATCATGTACCTCTTATTCTCTCCTCCTCTTCTCCTTCTCCTACAGCTCTTTCTTTTAAATTTGAGAAGTTTTGGCTTGAAGATCCACCTTTTCAGGCTATGATTTCTAATTGTATTAATTCTGTTAATGTTTACAATCAAGCTGGTCTTAGAAGACTTTTGGCTAAAATTAAGAATATTAAATCTGGTTGTAAGCTCTGGGTTAAATCTAGATTTGGTCCTTTGAAAGATAGGAAACTTTTTTTGAAAAAGGAAATTGACACTTTGGATGTCCTTGAGGAACAGAATCCTCTTTCTTCAGCTGATAGAAACATTAGATCAGATCTTAAAAAAGAGTATCTCCATCTTTTGGAACTTGATAAAATCAAATGGTTTCAAAGGGCTAAAGTGAGATGGCTCACTTTGGGAGATGGTAATACTAGATTCTTTCACAATTATGCGTCTCATAGGAAGAGATTGAATCATATTATTTCTATTCAGTCTGATGGGGGTTCCACTTCTGATCCTTTTCTGATTCATCAAGAATTTTTTAACTTCTGTAAAAAGCTTATGGGAGATCCTGGGGAAACCTTCTTAGACATGAATTGGGATCAACTCTACCCCCCCCCCCCCCTCTCAACGTATCAATTTGGATTGCTTAGAAGCTCCATTTTTGGAAGATGAAATATATCAAGCTGTTTGTGGCCTTCCTCTTGAGGCTGCTCCTGGTCCTGATGGTATCCCTACTTTCTGCTATAAACTTTTCGGGAATGATTTTAAAGAGGACATTGTTGGGGTGTTTCAAGAACTTTTTGATAACTCTCTTAATTTCTCTAGAATTAATTATGCTCAAATCATTCTCATCCCCAAATGTCTAGGGGCTAATAAAGTTTCTCAGTTCAGACCTATTAGTCTTATGAATGTTATATTTAAAATTATTATGAAAGTTTTAGCAAATAGACTTGCTAATGTTATTGGACTTTTGGTTGGATCTTCCCAATCAGGATTCATTGAGTATAGGTTTATTTTGGATAGTGTTGCTGTGATTCAAGAAACTATTCATTCTATTCATCATGATCACACTGAAGGCATCCTTCTGAAACTTGATTTTGAGAAAGCCTATAATAGAGTGAATTGGAATTTTTTAAGGAAGGTTTTTATTGCTAGAGGCTTTGGACCTAAATGAATTGATTGGATTTTTAGCTGTCTTCACTCTGGTACTTCTTCTGTTATCATTAATAACTTTGAGGGTAGGAAATTTTTATGTAAAAGAGGACTTAGACAGGGTGACCCTATCTCCCCTCTGTTATTTGTCCTTGTTGCTGATGTTTTCAACTGTATGCTCTCTAATGCTTGGGATAATGGATATATTCAAGGTATTGGTGGCTTTCCTTCTTTCAGAGGTGTTCTTAACTTACAATATGCTGATGATACTATTCTCTTTTCTTCTTGTGATGGCATTATGCTTAGAAATCTCAAATTCCTTCTTTACTGCTTTGAAAGTGTTTCTGGGATGAAAATCAATTTTTCCAAATCTTCTTGTATGTGGATTGGAGGTGATGATAATAGGCAAGAAGAAATTTCTGCTTTCTTTAACTGTCCTAAAGGCTCCTTTCCCCTCAACTATTTGGGCATCCCTTTAAGAGTGGGCAATCTTCATAAATCAGACTGGTTTCCTGTAATTGATAAAATTGAAAAGAGACTTAATTGTTGGGCTGGTAGATCTCTTTCTAGAGCTGGTAGGCTCATTCTCATTAATTCTATCATTTCTAGTATTCCTTTATACCTTATGTCATTTTTCTATGTCCCTGTATGGGTTATTAAGAAGATTGATCTTCTTAGAAGGAGATTTTTTTGGGTTGGCTCTTCGTTGAAATCTGATCAGGGGAAATGTCTTATGAGTTGGGCTAGGGTTTGTAAACAAAAATCTGAAGGTGGCTTAGGTGTTATTAACCTTCGTCATCAAAATCTAGCCCTGCTTGGTAAGTGGCTTTGGAATTGCCTTATCTCAGAAAATAAAGTCTGGATTAGAGTTATTAAAAGAAAATACTTTCGTAGAAGAAATTTTAGTGACTTTCCTAATATACCATCTTCTGTGGGATCTTCTTTTTGGAAAGGAATTTGGAAAGTTGCGGCTCCTTTTAAGTGTGGTCTGCAAAAGATTTGTGGTGATGGTAAGAATGTTCGTTTTTGGACTGACATTTGGATTGGTAATTGCAGTCTTTCCTCTAGATTTCCAGATCTTTTCAATATTGCTTGTTTACCAAATGCTTCAGTCTTCTCTCTTTACTCTACTAATCGTTATGGTAAAGTTTGGAATATTGAGTTTCGTAGAAATCTTTCTCTACAACAATCTCATGACTTCAGCTCTCTTCTTCATATTCTTAGCAACTATGATTGGAAACCTCATAATAAGACTATTTGGAGATGGACTAGTTCTGGTTTATTCACGGTTAAATCCTTTTATAATTTTTTAAATGCGGGTGGTCTTATATGTCCTTTCTATAAGTTCATTTGGCAAAATGTGGCTCCCCTTAAAGTTAGAATTCTTGTTTGGCTTACTATTCACAACCGCCTCCTCACTGTTGATAATTTGAATAAGAGACATTTAGTCGTGGGTCAAAAATGTGTTTTTTGTGACTATGGAGATGAATCTGCTTGTCACCTCTTCCTTAGATGCCCTTTTGTTAAACAAGTGTGGATTATTTTGAAAGTGGCCTTTAGTTTTAGAGGTTTCCCTCCTTCTATTAAGGCTTGGTGGGGTATTTGGAGAAAGAAGAGGATTAGAAAGAAAAAGCTCTTGCTCTGGGATATGTCTATGATGGCTCTGATTTGGGTTATTTGGAAAGAGCGTAATAATAGAATTTTTATTAAGAAATCTATTGATATTGTTCAGATTTTGGATTCCATTTGTTATTTTATTTTCTCTTGGACAGATATACTACCCCCTTCTAAGAAAATCAAGACGGAGGTGAACGTATTGGTGGATGCCTGCAAATCCTTCATTCCTAATGTTATCAACTCAGCTACTTCTGCTGTTCATCCTACGAGGAGTTCCTCTGCTATTCCTGGTGCATCTCCTATTACTACAATTACGATTGAAGATGATGTAGAGGATGTCCCAGTTGATTCTCATGCACAAGATGATCATGATGAAGAGGAAGATTTGGTCTCCAACACTCTTGCCTCGATTACTAATATGTCAGCTTTTCATCAGGAATTGGTTACCGGCATTCTGCTTGTGCATAATATACAAACTGCTCATGAAGATCATGCATCCTCAAGTTCGGGATCGGATGGCTTTGCTTAATGTCTTGTTCTGGGCTGTTCTACTCTTTTGTCTGTTTCCTTATATTCTGTTTAAACTGTTATCCTCTTTGTATGAGGTTGCTTTTGGTTGATGTGGTGGTGCTATAATCCTCTGTTTGAGGATATTTTGGGTTGTGTTTTGTGCCCACCGCTCTATTAGAGTCTGTATGAACTCTGGATCCTTTTTAATTTTTCTTGGCTGAGGTCTTCGGACTTCATCCCTTCTATCAAAAAAGATAAAATGCTTTGTGATATGGAAATGCTCATATTTGAATTTTCAATCCCTATCTAGAGCAAATGAGCTACCCAGGACATTGTCTGCAGAGTTATTACTGGTATCATCTTCACTCAGAGGAACATCTTTGATCTTCACCAGCTTAGCAAAATCAAAATATATGTTCTTTCATTTAAGGCCTCCTACGAACTTTGATGGTTGTGATTCAATAGGGACATCCTTCTCCCTAATAACTCGTGGTAAAGCAATGGATACCAGATTGCATACTCAATTTTAGTAGGGCTTGTAAACTCTATTAATAATCCATCTACATCTATTTGAGTAGTTTGGCAAGACTGGACATTTTCTGTAAATCAACCAGTGTGAGAAGAGATGAGGACAAGAACATGCTCAAAAGAAGATACACTTGCACCGGCTTCTGAAGTCTTTCCTTTAAGTAGGGCAGTGAAAAGGATGCCACACATCATAACAAAAACTTTTCTATGCAATTCCTTGTTGTTGCTCCCTTGAAATTTATCTACCTTAATATTAGAAAGTGGCTCCAATCCTGCAACATCCTTGTCCCTTCTCTCAAATATAGCCTGTAGCTCTTTCAAAAACGCTCCTACCTGCTCCCGAACCCAAAAACAACCAAAACCCTAGATCTAACCCATAGGGGCGGCGGCGGCTAGCTCTTAGCGCCGCCGCCCCCCCTACCTCTACTCCATGCCCTACCATGGCCACCATCCCACTACTCCTTTCCCGTCGTAAAGTTTTCCCGAACGATCATGGGGACCACCATTTCGCCGATGAACTTCCAAAGCCTCGAATCTCCATTCCGACCTTCCGGCACTGTGCGGTCTCCATCGGAACTCAGGCGGAGCATACGACGGGGCGGCGCATCCTACGGGAGGTGATTCCAGCCGGCGGAGTTTGGGGGGCCAGGCAGCTGCCCCCCCCTCATTTGGTGCCAGTCAGTGGCGCCCCCCCTCCCCCCTGGCGCCAGCCAGTGGTGCCTCCCCCCCCTGGCGATTAGTTGTTGTGGTTGGGGTGCTTTTGCCAATGCTTTTGCTGTGGTTGGGGGTGGGAAACTTGTGGTTTTGTGCGATTGAGGAATGAGACTCGAATTGGGGTCCCTCCATGATAGACGCCGGGAGTTAGATTGTCTTGCACGTTTGTGGAGCTTGGGCCCAAAGATGGGGTCCCTCCGTGATGTGTGAAGTCGGTATGTTGGGGGTGAGGGGGTGTGGGGTTGGGGTGGGGGGTGGTCGGGTGTGTCCTACGATGTCGTCAGTGCAGTCTCTACAGTGCCTACTATTTGGCTATTGAGCTTCCTCTAGCTTAGGCCACTACCTCGTGACAGCGCTGCCTCGTCCCTCGTATTGGGAGTTTGAGGTGAGATAAGTCTGTGTGGTGAGAAATCACCGGAGAGAGCTTGAACGTGAGAGAGGTAAGGTATCCTCTACACGGCTCTCTCCTGAAGGATGGTGTTAGGTGGGGTGAGCGAGATAGTTTCTTTGTGAGAAATCGCAGGAGAAAAGCGCTAACGTGTGAGAGGTTAAGGTATCCTCTTCACGGCTATCTCTTGGTAGCGGCTGTAGAAGTGGCTGGCGTGTTTGTAGGATGAGTGGTGAAGTTGGTGGGAGGCTGCGAGTTTCGATCTACGGGGTTTGGGCCCAAAGATGGGGTCCCCCCAGCGAGGTGTACGCAGGGTGCGGCGGGTGATAAAATCCTGCCAGACTTGTTTCAGGCGGGTGTGCATGTGCCGTGGAGGCACTGTACGAAGCTAAACTGACGTACTCACAATTTTTCTGGACCGAGCTGGTTTGTCGGCCCACCCTCCAGGGTTGTTGGAGGGGCTTGTTTGTTTGTAGCCATGTTGCTTCATGTATGTTTTATTTTATGTCTGTAGGTTGTATCTGGGCCCAGTACTCTGGGTTTGTTTCGTTAAACTCTTATTAATGAAACAGGGTGGCCTTATTCCACCTTTTCCCTAAAAAAAAAATATATATATAGCCTGTAGCTGCTCCTTCAATTGCTTAATAACCTTCACTATAGCCTTCACCTCTTCATCAATTTGCTTCACATCTTCGTCAATTTGCTTGATTTGAGCAATTGATATTAGGGAACTAAGATTCACAGTCTTCACTCCTCTATATTCCTCCCACCACTTTAACCACTCAAGCCTAACATCAAATTATCCTTATTCTTCCAAAGGAAATTGAAAAATACCTTTGGCTTGAGAAATACCTTTTGCAATTTTGCCATTCGCATGATCCTCTTTCCTCACCATCCTGTAGTTCCTTGGTTAATTTCATAAAATCTTGAAAGAATTTTTGCGCAAGACCTTCAAAATTTTGTGGCATAGCATTATTCCCGCATCCACTTCCATGTCAACCTGATGCACTTAAGATCTTTGGTCTTTGTTGGCTTGTTTCTTGCGAATTACTTCCACATTGGACACCTGACTTTGCTCCATTATCTCTCTCTCTAATCTAGCTTGGCTTTCGGACTGGACTTTGTTTGATGTCTTAACACCTGAAGCTATGTTCTCCCTATCTGGACAAAATGCATCGCTGAGGGAGTCATCATCACTCAATTTCCTTTTCACTTTTTCCTTATCAGCAAGTGTAATTTTGAAACCACAACTGACATTATACTGGCGTGACAGTTCCCATATGAACGTGCATCATCGATCACCCTTCCAACACAATAATCATTCTTTGACAGTGTTGGCTTCTCAAAGGATTTATGTCGAACAGTTGGTACGCGCTCTGGAATCCTCATTACTGATTGCACCCTCACAACTGAAGGGGATTCTTTGATTATATGATTATAATTATAGGGAATGGAGATGATGTAGCTTTGTTTCGCAGATGAGGGGGGCAATACCCACCCTGTGAACTCCTGAATGGCACTGGGTTCTCACAAGAATTTCGTCGAGCAGTTGGTGATCACCAAGAACAATCACTAGCTTCCCAATCTTCTTCACTATCTTCGAACTTCCAACAATCCTTCCATCGTCGAGAGTGATGATGGCGTTGCTGTTTGTTAGGGTCGCCGGAGGTCAACCCATCACCGGACATCACCGGAGGACCGCCAGGGAGGTTGCTGTCCCACCGGAGCTGAGTGGAAGCTGCTTATGTGAGAAGATGAAGTAGGAATTGGGTGTATCTGATGTATCAGGGTTTTACATATAGAGCACGTAATATTTGAATGTTTTAAATAGGAAAAGGGCGGTAGGGGAAAGGTGCGCTACGCATGTAATTTCCGTTTTGTCGCGTAGCGTAACCGATTCATCCCCTCCCTTCTTATATGAGCTGTATTTCCTTTCAGATTTTTCAATGAAATTGATGCTAAATCCCTTCTTCCATCTTCAATCTCTTCAATCTCCTATCTTCTAACCTTCTCCACTAGCTAATGGCGCGATCCCGATCAGTTCGCGATCAGAACCCTAACAATTTGGTATCAGAGCCGAACGGCTCCGAGGGCGATGGGCGCGATGAGGGCAGCACCGCCATGGAGGGAGATGTGGCGAATTTGAAAAGCCAGATGGCGGAGGCACAGTTACATAATGGGTTCCTTGCTGAGAGGGTGGAATCGATAGTGACCAGCATCGGGGAGAGGTTCTCGTCGGTGGAAACAAGGATGGAAGCTCTAATGGCGATGATGCAGCAGACCCAAGCCAGACTCTCCAATCTACCTCTACTTCCTAATCCACACGTCCAAATGCCACATCGAGAGGTAAATCGTCCTCACTCAAATCCCAATCATTCCTCAGGGTTCGGCAATGGAGAGCAGGGGTTTAAGACTCCATTTAAGGTGGAGTTTCTTATATTCCAAGAAGGTGACCCAACGGAGTGGATTTGTGGAATCGAGCAGTTTCTAGAGTTTTATGAGGTGCCGGAGGGGCAAAAGCTGAAGTACGCCGCGCTGAATTTGAGGGGTAAAGCCGTCCAGTGGTATCGTCGACACCTGAAACCCAAACACCATGAAGTAACTTGGTCGAGCTTTCTTGAAGAGCTGATTACCAGGTTTGGGCCAACTGAGTTCCAAGATTACGAAGGAATACTCTCGAAACTACAACAAAAAGGGGAACTAGAACTATACATCCAAGAGTTTGATCGACTCTCCAATTTCGTTACAGATTGGACTGAATCCCACTACCTGAATACCTTCATTAGCGGACTCAGGGATGAGATCCGTTGGGATGTGAGATCTCAAAGACCCAAAAATGTTAACGAAGCGGTGGGATTAGCTAGAGGATATGAAGAAAAAATTGCTTGTTTAAGGAAGAATTTCCGCAACTCATACCCTGCCAGAACCAACCCTGTTTCCATTCTCAATAACCCAAACCCCACTCGACTCTCAACTCAGCCCTCTCCCACTCCCTCAACAACTAACTTGTTTCCCAAGAGGTTGAATTACCAAGAAATGAAGGAAAGAAGAGCCAAGGGTCTGTGTTTTAATTGCGATGAGAAATACGTCCAAGGTCATCTGTGCAAAGGGCAGAAGTTCTACTACCTGGATCGATGGGAAGAAGAATTAAGTGAAGAAGCAAACTATGAAGCTATTCAGATGGAAGACTCTCCTCAGCTGATAGTTTCCAATTTGATGCAACCACCACCTTCACACTAAACACCTCCTCTCAACTTTGTTCATCTTGAAATATCCCTCCATGCTCTCGTGGGCTCTCAGTTGTATCCTCAAACTATGAGAGTGGTTGGAAAGATCAATGGTAGAGAAGTAAACATACTGATTGATACGGGTTCAACTCATAACTACTTGGATCCCTTGACAGTGGAGAAGGCCAATCTTCCAATCCTGGAGGAGCCAAGGTATAGAGTAACCGTGGCTAATGGGGAAACTATGTATAGCGAGGGAAAAGTGACAAACATGAGCTTCATGGTTCAAGGGGTAAACCTCCAAGCTGAGTTACTACTGCTTCCCTTAGGACCAGCTTAGATGGTATTGGGAGCACACTGGTTGAGAACACTTGGCCCCGTCACGATGGATTTCAACCAAATGACCATGGATTTTGCTGTGGAGGGTCAAGTGAAGAGGTTGCAGGGCATCATTCATACTCAATTGCAGTGTATGGAGGCAAAAGAATTGATGAAGTTGGGAAAATACTCTTGCCAAGCATTCTTGATTCAAGTTGAAGAAGCCTCTGAGGAGAAGATACAGTTTGGTGCTAGTGATCAGATGAGTGAGGAAGAAGAACAACTCCAACAGGTACTAGGAGGGTTCCCAGATGTTTTCTCAGAGCAAATTTCCCTTCCCCCACATAGAGAGGTGGATCACCAGATACCAGTGTTAGAAGGGTCCAAGCCCGTATGCCTCAAACCCTATAAACAACCACACTTCTACAAGAAGGAGATTGAGAAGCAAATAGAAGAAATGCTCACATCTGGTTTGATTCGACCCAGCAATAGTCCCTATGCATCACCAATCATACTCGTAAGGAAAGGAGATGGAAGTTGGAGGCTATGTGTGGACTATCGAGCTCTCAACAACCAAACTATTAAAGCCAAATTCCCAATACCCCTTATAGATGATCTACTGGATGAATTGCATGGAGCAAGATACTTTTCTAAGATTGATCTGAGGGCTGGTTATCACCAGATCAGAGTAAAAGAAAGTGACATTCCAAAAACAGCTTTTAGAACACACCATGGCCATTTCGAATTCATAGTAATGCCCTTTGGCTTAACTAATGCACCAGCTACCTTCCAGGGCCTCATGAATGAAGTCTTCAAGGAATACTTGCGCAAATTTGTTCTAGTGTTCTTCGACGACATCCTAATCTACAGTCCTACTTGGGAAAGTCACCTCGCACATGTAACAGCTACTTTAACAGTGTTGAGAGCTAATAAACTGGTGGCGAAGCTGAGCAAGTGTGCATTTGGCCAACTGTCGGTGAAGTATTTGGGTCATGTGATTAGTGAGAGTGGGATCTCAGTTGATTCCAGCAAAATCGATGCAGTGGGAAATTGGCCGGAGCCAAAAACTGTGAAGGAATTAAGAGGATTCTTTGGGCTAACTGGTTACTATCGCAAATTCGTCAAAGACTATGGAGGAATTGCTCAACCCCTCTCTCAGCTGCTTAAGAAGAATGCTTTCAAGTGGTCGACTGCAGCAGCTACTGCGTTTGCAGCACTTAAGCAAGCTATGACTACCACCCCTATTCTCAAAGCTCCCGACTTCTCCAAACCATTTGTAGTTGAAACTGATGCATCGCAGCTTGGTATAGGTGCTGTTCTCCTTCAAGAAGCTCATCCGATAGCTTATATGAGCAAGGGTCTCAAGGGAAGGAATTTGGCTTTGTCCACCTACGAAAAGGAAGTCCTAGCTATCCAACAAGCTGTAAAACAATGGCGACAGTACTTACTTGGCAACACCTTCACCATTAGAACAGATTAACAAAGTATCAAATATATCTTGGATCAGAGGATCAATACTGAATTTCAAGAGAAATGGCTCTGGAAGTTAATGGGGTTAACCTTCAATGTGGAATATAAGAAATGAGTTGATAACGGTGCGGCAGATGGATTGTCAAGAAGGAGTGATGTGCAAGAGAGCTGTTCAGCGATAACTTTTGTGATTCCGCAATGGCTAGAAGAAGTGAAAGGAATGGTTGCGCAGGATCCCTATTTCAATGAATTGCAAAGGAAATTGTTAGAAGGGAAGCTGGACTCCAGTTTATTCAAAAACTTGGGGGGAATTTGGTATCACAAAGGCAGGATCTTAATCAGTCCCACTGCGGAGTTAAGGAAGACCATTTTCTTTGATCACCATGCCTCTAGTGAAGGAGGTCATTCGGGCTTCCACAAGACCCTGCAGAGAGTGAAGAGAGCTTTCACTTGGGAGGGAATTAGTAGAGATATCAAGCAAATGATCAAAGAGTGCTTAAGTTGCCAGCAAAATAAGCATGAAACCATACTTCCCGTTGGTCTCTTACAGCCCTTACAAATTCCCAACATGATATGGGAGGATCTATCGATGGATTTCATTGAGGGTCTTCCCAAGAGTGGAAACAAGAATGTGATTATGGTAGTAGTGGATCGCCTTTCTAAATACGCTCATTTTATAGCCCTCACACACCCTTACACTTCCCAAACAGTGGCTCAAGCATTTGTGGAGAATGTGTATAAGCTACATGGTATGCCCAAGTCCATTGTCAGCGATCGAGATCCCATCTTCCTTACTAAGTTTTGGAAAGAGTTCTTCAATCGACAGAATTGCAAACTACACCACTCTACAGCATACCACCCCCAAAGCGACGGCCAAACAGAGATAGTTAGTAAAGCTTTGGAAATGTATCTCCGGTGTTTTTGTGGCCAAAAACCTGCAGATTGGAGTAACTGGTTAGCGTGGGCGGAGTTTTGGTATAATACTAGCTGGCATGTCTCAACAAACATTACACCATTTGAAGGTGTATATGGAAGACCCCCTCCTTCATTACTGCATTATGTAAGCGGAACATCAAGTTTACCCATTGTTGAAGAGGCTCTCATGTCCAGGGATGCAATCATCAAGCTGCTGAAGGACAACATCCACATGGCTCAAGAACGCATGAAGCGTTTTGCAGATAAAAGAAGAAGTGAGCGTGAGTTTTCCGTGAGAGATCTTGTTTTCCTCCGATTGCAGCCATATCGACAAACTTCCTTGAGATACCCATCACCACAAAAGCTGTCCTTAAGGTTCTTTGGGCCTTATAAAGTTGTAGAAAGAGTGGGTTTTGTAGCCTACCGCCATGAATTGCCTCCCACAGCTTCAATCCACCCAGTTTTTCATGTCTCGAAGTTGAAGAAATGCTATGGAACCCATACAGTTGATGTTGCTCCGGGATTGCCCCATTGGTGGGTCGATAGTCGTGCTATAGATGAGCCAGAGCTGGTGATATGGCTAAAAATGGGGTTAAATCAGAACCGTCCAGATTGAGCGCAAATCTTGAAGCTCGGGGGTAAAACGGTAATTTCACATACAAATGGATCCAAAGCGGGTTTTGGATCTCCTTCTCACAGATCCAATCACCCACGAACGGACCCACTCCAATTGGGTACGGGTCCCGACCCGAGGCGAACCCAAACCAACAGGAGACAAATCAGGGTCACTGATTTGACCAAGTCAACGGGCCTGATTTGCTCTCACCGGGAATCAGGGATTAGTTTCCTAAACAGACTGTGAGGATTTTACTCCTGGCAGTTACACAGGGAATCAGGTCCCTAATCACTCCCCTGGCGACTATAAATACCTCCCCTCTACCACTATGACCAGGTAATCACTTTTTTTCCACCTTAAGCTCTTTCTTTAATCACCACTGGTTACTGACAAGAGCATCGGAGGGTGCGTCGCCGGAATCAACCCCGGTGTCTCGCACTTCCTTGCAGGTTGCGCCAGGAATTGGAAGGCTTCGATCTGCTATTCAGGTTTTCTCGAACTCACAAATCTCATCTGTTTACCCCCACACCGAAATCAGCGGTAACAGATTGGCGCCGTCTGTGGAAAACACCACACGAACAGCCTCCATCTCTTTCTCGTCGTCTACAACCATGCCTCCAAAGAAGGTCAGATCCAGAGGGTCCAACCGCGGGGCCAATCCCGCCGATCAGACAGAGGAAGTCCCTGTCAATCCTGTTCCACAGCCTGAACTTCCTCCCCCGGTCCAGCAGGGCCAACCTCCTCTTCCCAAACAACAACCCCCCAATGGCCCTTCCGGCCAAAACGGGCGAAGGCAGAAGCAGCCCCTTAACCCAGACCATGTCTCGGTTCATAATGAATCCTCGGATTCAATGGCTTCTCATCACCCCGACCTTCGCAACACAGTCCTGAACCGCCAAAAAGAGGAGGACCTTCGCACCCACCTAGATGAGAGGCGGGCCCGAGAGGGAGCCTCCCGCCAGCATCATGGTGAGCGATCTCCTCACCGCCGAGACGGTAGGAGGTCTCCAGACCGACGGGGCCGAGCGGCGTCTCCCGAGCGACGCAGGAGGAGGCCACATTCCCCTACGGATCGACATCATCCGAGGAACAATGAGGCACCTATCACTTGTGCCGAGTTCCTACAATTTCAGGAGACCGTGCTACAGGCCCTCAACCTTCGCCCCAACAACCAAAATGCCCAGAGGGTTCCAACACCCCCGCGGGTTCCCAGTCCTCGCCACCGATCCAGAAGTTCTCTCCCGGCTCCCAGTCGCCAGCAGCATCACTACAGTCCCAGCCGATCCCAGGACTACCGGCGCCGCAGTCCCCGCTCCCCTTCCTATGAAGAAGAGTCCAGGGGATCGTATGATTACCAGCGGAGGGACGATGCCCTCAACCGCTGTCTCCATGAGGTGGAAATGTGCATTGGTCGCATGGACAGAGAGGAGGAGTCTAGAGCAGGGACCGTCCGTCCCAGCAGACCCCCCTTCTCTCGGACGATCATGGAGGCCCCCATACCGAGGGGTTTCAAACCTCCGCAGTTTGAAACGTACTCAGGAGAGTCCGACCCAGTTGATCACGTCGAGAGCTTCAAGACCTTAATGCTGATCCATCAAGCTTCCGACGCCATGCTCTGCAAGACCTTTCCCGCCACCCTCAGGGGGTCGGCTCGGGAGTGGTACTCCAAGCTCGCCCCCTCTTCTATCTTCTCGTTCGAGCAGTTTGAAACGCTGTTCATAACTCACTTCGTGAGTAGCAGGCGAGCCGAGAAGACGAGTCTCTCCCTACTCAACCTGCGGCAAGAAAGGGGAGAGAAGCTGAGGGACTATGTGAAGAGATTCACCGCAGAAGTCAGGTCTATCGCCTCCCTAGACCAGTCAGTGGCGACTGTTGCGTTCCAGTCGAACGTCCTCAACTCCAACCTCCGGTCGTCCCTCACCAAGAAGCCCCCGCACAACTTCGCCGACCTTCTCCTAAGGTGCGAGAAGTACATTCGGGCGGAAGAGGCCGAGTGCCTCCCGAACTTCGGAGGATCAGCCTCTGGATTGAAGAGGAAGGCGACAGAGGAGGAGGGGTCGAAGAAGATGCAGAAGGACAGCGGCGGTCAGTGCCGTCCTCCCCCTAGGTTCGAGAAGTTCACTCCCCTCACCACCAATGTCTCCACCATCCTGATGGAAGTGGAGAAGGAGGGGGTCATCCCTCCAGCACCGAGGATGAACACCCCGGCCAAGAGGAGGAATAAGGAGAAATGGTGCCGTTACCACCGGGACCACGACCATGACACCAACGACTGTCGGGCGTTGAAAAATGAAATAGAAGCCCTCATCCAGAGGGGGTAGCTGGCCAAATTTGTAAAGGCAAACGATCGGGCGGATCGCAGCACTCCTCCGCCTCGGGGGGCTAACAAGCGCTCCGAGCGGCGCGAGGAGACGCCCGAGTTCGAGGAAGAACGGGTTCTCCACCTCATCCACGGAGGCCGCATGGGGGGCTCCTCCAACTCCTCTCGGAAGGCCTTTGTTCGAGAGGTCAACTCAGTTCACAACGCCCCTCCTCCCAAAGGCCTCGGAGTCCCGGTGACTTTCTCCGATGAAGACCTCGAGGAGGTCCGAACTCCCCACTGTGACGCCCTCGTCATCGACCTTCGCATGGCAAACTTCAAGGTGCAGAGGGTCCTGGTAGATAACGGGAGCTCGGTGAACATCCTCTTCCTCTCGACCTTCCGAGGGCTGCAGCTGTCTCGGGACCGTCTCAGGCCGGCCGGTTACACACTCCACGGGTTCACGGGGGTCCCAGTAATTGTCGAGGGAGTGATAACCCTAGACGTAACTGCTGGAAAGACCCCTACTACCCGGACCGAGCCGATGGACTTTATGGTCGTCGACGTCCCGGCCGCATATAATGTCATCCTAGGCCGACCCGGCCTAGCTGCCCTGGAAGCTGTCCCCTCAGCGTACCACCTTAAAATGAAGTTCCCCACTCGGTCGGGAGTAGGGAAAGTCAGGGGAAGCCAAGAGACGGCCCGGAAGTGCTACATGACTTCCACTGGGGGACCGGTGCTCTCCCTCGAGACACTAGAAATCCCCGAGCCGAAAGTCCGACCCACGTCCGAGCCGACAGACGAGTTGGAAGAAGTGCTCTTCTCGGACGAGGATCCGAGCCGAAAGTTCCTCATCAGCAAGTCCTTGCCGACTGCACTGTGCTTTGACTTGGTGAAATGCATCCGGGATAACCGCGACCTGTTTGCTTGGTCAGCCGCGGATATGCCCGGCATCTCAGAGGAGTTGCTAGTCCACCGCCTAAGTGTCGAATCGGGGTGCAAACCGGTTCAGCAGAAGAGACGAAAATTCGCTCCCGAGCGACAACAGGCCATCAAGGAGGAGGTGGATCAACTCTTGAAGGCTAAGTTCATACAGGAGGTAAACTACCCCGAGTGGCTCTCCAATGTTGTAATGGTCAAGAAGTCCAATGGCTCTTGGAGGATATGCATCGACTTCACCGACCTGAATAAGGCGTGTCCGAAGGATCCCTTCCCTCTTCCTAATATCGACACCCTCATTGATGCCACCTCGAGCCATGAGCTCCTTAGCTTCATGGACGCCTTCTCCGACTATAATCAGATCCGAATGTTCCCCCCGGACATTCCGAAGACCTCCTTCATCACCGATCAGGGCCTCTACTGCTACAGGGTCATGCCGTTCGGGTTGAAGAACGCGGGTGCCACCTACCAGCGCCTCGTCAACAAGGTCTTCCAGAGCCAGATAGGCCGCAACATGGAGGTGTACGTTGACGACATGCTCGTCAAGACCATCCGAGGCACTGACCACGTGGCCGACCTCCAGGAGGCATTCAGCGTGTTGAGGAGGCACAGCATGCGGCTGAACCCGAACAAGTGTGCGTTCGGGGTCTCTTCGGGAAAGTTCCTCGGTTTCATGGTGAGCCAGCGAGGGATCGAGGCCAATCTCGAGAAGATCAAGGCCATATTGGACATGGCCCCGCCCTGGAACGTCAAGGAGGTGCAGAAGCTTACGGGTCGGCTCGCCGCTATCGGCCGGTTCCTCTCGAAGTCTGGGGAAAAGTGCCTCCCCTTCTTCAAGGCACTTAGGGGGGCTAAAGGTTTTGAATTGGGCCAACCACAACAGGAATCGTTCGACCAACTGCAGGCCTACTTGGTGAACCCCCCTCTGCTCAGCAAACCTGTCCCGGGGGAAACCCTCTTCATCTACTTGGCTGCTTCTGAGCAGACCCTAAGTGCTGTTTTGGTGAGAGAGGAGGACCGGACCCAAAGGCCCATCTACTATGTGAGCAAGGTGCTTCGGGACGCCGAGCTCCGCTATCCGAAGATAGAGAAGATGGCCTAAGCCCTAGTCATGGCGGCAAGGAAGCTCCGGCCGTACTTTCAATCCCACTCGGTCGTTGTCCTCACCGACCAACCTCTAAAGCAGATCCTCCACAAGCCTGAGACCTCGGGCCGGTTAATGAAGTGGTCCATAGAGCTGAGCCAACATGACATCTCTTACCAACCTCGGACGGCAATCAAAGCACAGGCCCTCGCCGACTTCATCGTAGAGTCCACCATTCCTGAGGTCAGCCACGTCCCGAACGGACCCCCCATTTGGATGGTCTTCGTGGACGGCTCCTCCTGTAACGAAGGAAGCGGCGCCGGTATCATCCTGAACGGCCCTGATGACTTCGTCCTCCAGTATGCGATCCGTATGAACTTCAAGGCCTCGAACAATGAACCGGAGTACGAGACACTCATCGCAGGCCTCAGACTTGCCCGAAGTGCTGGGGCGCGGTGCCTCCGAATCCACAGCGATTCTCAGCTGGTTGTGAACCAGGTCTTGGGTGAATATGAGGCGCGAGACGAGCGAATGGCGAAGTACCTCGCCAAGGTCCGGGCCCTCATGAGCCGGTTCGAAGAGGCACTCATCCAACGAGTCCCTCGTGAGGAGAATTCACAGGCCGATGCCCTCTCCAAGTTGGCCTCATCCTCCCTCCAAGGTCTCGAGCAGACCGTTTTGATCGAGGTCCTCTCAAGGCCGAGCATAGAAGACGAGACCTCCGGCTCGGTAGAGTCATTGTCGGTCATGCTGCAAGACAATTGGATGAAGACGTTGGCAGAGTTCTTAAGGGACGGGCTCCTGCCCGAGGATCCCAAAGAAGCACACCGAGTCAGAACCAGGGCCGAGCGGTATGTCTTGATCGAGGGTATCTTATACAAACGTTCTTTCTCTCAAATTGACGGCCGACCATACCTAAGGTGCCTCTCCCCAGAACAGGCTGACTATGCCTTACAAGAGCTCCACAAAGGCATCGGCAGGGCACATTCAGGATCCAGGTCCTTGGCCCGGAAAGCTTTGAACTATGGATACTTCTGGCCGACCCTCCTTCAAGACGCCGAGCGACACGTTCGGCAATGTAGCTCTTGCCAGAGACACTCCAGCATTCGTCGCCTCCCTCAAGCCAACCTCGCCTCCCTATCAAGTCCTATCCCTTTCGCAATGTGGGGGATGGATTTACTAGGGCCTTTCCCTCCAGCTCCGGGTCAGTTCAAGTTCTTGGTCGTAGCCATCGACTACTTCTCAAAGTGGATCGAGGTCGAGCCCCTCGCCACTATAACCGAGAACAAGGTGGTTCAATTCTTCTGGAAGAACATCATATGCAGATTCGGCGTCCCACGTGTCCTTGTGACGGACAACGGGACTCAGTTCACTGGCGCAGCATTCCGAGCTCTGTGCAACGACCTTGCCATCCAGCAGCGCTTCTCGTCCGTCTCCCACCCTCAGTCGAACGGACAGGCAAAAAACGCTAATCAGCAGATCCTCGCAGGTATCAAGAAAAGGCTGGACAAATGTTCCAAAGGCTTATGGGTCGACCAACTCCCCAACGTCCTATGGAACTACCGCACGAGCAAGCGGACCCCCACAGGATAGTCCCCTTTCAACCTCACCTACGGGTTCGAGGCGGTGATACCCCTCGAGGTCGGCATACCTTTGCCAACGAGGAACAGAACGCCAGGGACCTCAGGGCAGACTTAGATTTGGTAGATGAGCTGAGGGAAAGAGCGTCAATTCGGCAACAGAATTACCGAAGAAGGGTCGAGTTGGCATACAACAAGAAGGTCCGACCCACCAACCTTAAGCAAGGGGATTTAGTCTTGAGAAAATTGGCCACATCCTTCCCCAATCAGAAGAGCAAGCTGGCTCCGAACTGGGAAGGGCCGTACAGGATCACAAGGGTAGTTCGGCCCGGGGCATATCATCTAGAAGATCTAGAGGGCAGAGAGATTCCGAGGACCTGGAATGCCGACCACCTCCTGAAATACCAAGAAAGTGCCCCGGCGCCACTCTAAGTATCACAGGATATCGAGCCATTCCTCTCCTCTAACTTGTAATCTATTTTCATAAGTTGTAATATGTAAAAACGGTTCGCCGTCGATTATCAATGAAGAATGCTCTTTCATACTTATAAATTTGCATGCCTCTCGCCGCCCTTATCATTTGTTTTTTAATTTGATTTCAACCAATGGTTCGGAGTCCATGTCCGGCTCGACTCTACCTCCTCGGCTCGCCCCCGGACGAGCCAGATGTAGATCGCCGTTCGGAACTCCTCCCACAACCGTTGAACTACACCAATGGTTCGGAGTCCAACACTCGGCTCAACTTTACCTCCTTGGCTCGCCCCCGGACGAGCCAGAGGTAGATCGCCGTTCGGAACTGCTCCCACAACCGTTGAACTACACCGATGGTTCGGAGTCCAACACTCGGCTCGACTTTACCTCCTCGGCTCGCCCCCGGACGAGCCAGAGGTAGATCGCCGTTCGGAATTGCTCCCACAACCGTTGAACTACACCGATGGTTCAGAGTCCAACACTCGGCTCGACTTTACCTCCTCGGCTCCCCCCGGACGAGCCAGAGGTAGATCGCCGTTCGGAATTGCTCCCACAACTGTTGAACTACACCAATGGTTCCGGAGTCCAACACTTGGTTCGATTCCACACCCCAAACTTGCTTCTCGGCGAGTTAGGAGTAGATCACCATTCGGAATTGCTCCCACAACCGTCGAGCATTCGCTACGACCGGCGAACTTCACCATGGAAAAGAGCTCGGTTCACTCCTCGACTTCGCAAGAAGAGGGAGACGGAAGCCCCAAGAAGAAGGGTCGGATCACGTTGCCTCCGGTCGGATGCCGAGCAAGTGCCATTCCGATCCTGCAAACGGGGAAAACTCGCTTTCTCCTCAACTTTCGCATAGGATCCCGATCAGACGGCAAGGATCTTGCCAGCGACACTAGACGACAAGATAACGTTTTCTTGGGAACAGAGCCGCCTCGAGATTCGTGCCAAAATCTAACGGCCCAGATCTTGTCAACGCCGCTAACGACAAGATAGCGTTCCCATGGGAACTGGTTCGACTCGAGATTCTTGCCGACGGCACTATGCGCTCGGCTCGTAAACCTCGGCACGACGAACACACTCACAAGCGAGATAAATACGCAGAGCGACAAAAGATGCTAGTTCTTAAAAGAATTTTATTAGTGATCGGGACACAATACAAAGCAATCTTTCCATGGTTACAAAGTATTAGAAAACAAAAAATACAGTGCCGACCCATTACACTTGGTCTTCAAACAGAAATGTCTTCACTGATCTGTTCGGTCGCTAGTCCATCCACTTCAGCTGATAGCTCCTCTGCCTCCTTTCGAAGCTTCGCCTCCACGGTCTGTAAGTGATGGATCTCGGAGAGCAAATCGTCCCGCTCGGCTAATATCTTCGACTGGTTGTGCCGAATACACTGAACCCGAAGAGCGTTGCTAAAAGCAGTCTGCGAGTCTTCGTCCTCTCCTACGGGGGTCGCCTCGATGATCCTACTCTCCAGACGTTGGATCTCGGCGTCTCGTTGGCCGAGGACGGACTGAAGGTGGGCCCGCTCGCTCTCAGCTCGACGTAACTCCAGCTCGACACCATGAAGCCGTTCTCGGCACTTTATCGCCCCTGAGGTTACCTCGGTTTCAGCTTCATCGTCCGAGCCGTTGGGATCAGTGTATTGGGCTGACACCACGAGCTGAAAAGAAGGGAAAACGAATAGCAAAATTTCAATACACTACCGAAACCCAACACTTGGAAAATTCTACGCCTAATCAAACACAAAATCCGAGACTCAACACTTGGATAAATTTTGGCCAAACAAACTATTTTTCATTCAAAACCGAGAAGAAAGTTTTACACGAGCAGTGGCCAGTCCGCAGTTAGGCTTACAAAAAGAAACAAAACAGCAAAAGACTGAAAGAGGCAACCGAGTCAGGGGTCGACCTTTTTGTCGTTCGGGTCCGTCGACCCCTCGGCCTTGTCCTCGTCCTCGCCCTCGTCCTCGCCCTCATCCTCGCTCCCACTCTCCTCCTCAGAGTCATCCTCCTCTTCATCCTCGGCCTCGGTCTCGCCCGGGCCTTCGACACGGTCCGTCTGTCCCTCGGGGCCGAGCATCCCCAGGGGAACCTCCTCCCCCCCTCCACGGGGTCGTAGAAACGGTAAGAGAACGTGTCGAAACCCGGATTCCGAGCAGCGACGTGGAGCATTGCTCGGCCGTAGGCGTCCTCCATGTTCTTGTACATGTGGAGCTCGGCCTCCTCCTGGACAGCCTTCTTCGCCTTCGCCACCTTAGACCGGTGCTTGGCCATGATCCTCTCGGCCTTCTTCCGAGCCCTCTCTGCCTCCGATCGAGCAGTGGCCAGCTCCTCCTTCAGCTCGGCATTCTCCTTCTCTGAGGCCTCGAGCTTGGCTGCCGTGTCTTTCGACAGCTGAATGGCGTCGGCCAACTGCTTCTCCAACCCTGCCGCTTCGGCAGCCCTTTTTGACGAGAGGAGCTGTTCGGCATCAAGCAACTTCGTGGCTTTGACGCGCTCCGTTCTCTCCCGCTCATACTCCTGCTCCTTGCTCGCAAACTCCTCGAGCAAGTAGTTGAAGTGACAGAGGGTCTGAAAAGAGAGCAAACTGTCAAAGTCCGAACGCAGGGACTTGGAAAAATCTCAGAAAAAGTTTCAATGAGAAAGAGTTCGGTCCGCTTACCGACATGGTGTTCCGAGCGATCTGCATCATGGCGTCTCCTGCTAGCCCGGCCTTTAGGGCCGCTCGATCCTTTGGGGTCGGCAGGTGCCTCACCGCTTCCATGCAGATGTTGCCGTCGCCCAAGAAGCCGTTGACATTCATCACCTGCCAGTCAGGGACGAAGATCTGCTTATGCCGCTCGGTCAAGATCTTCTCCGCTTCGGCAGTGAGGGGCGGAACTTGGAGGGACAGCACCTCATTCACTCCGAATGCACCGCTCGACGAGCCAGCGGCATCCCCCTCCACCACTGGCGCCGGCACACCGGAAGCCGGAGGATCCGTAGCCGAAGACTTCTCCTGCTCGGGGCCGGTCCCGGGGACAACGGTCTTCTGCAGGTCGCTCGTCTTCCCGACCGACGGTATCTTCGGGGCTCGGCCGCCCTGAGGCCCCGCCGAAGGCCTCTTCTTCCTCGTCTCCTGCTCCGCCGCCCTGGCCTTCGCCATCAAAGCCTTATAGTCCATCTTCATCGTCTCTGCACAAGCCGAATGAAAAAACTTAGAAAAATTTTTCTGAACTTTAAACAAAGAGTATAAATACCAGAAGCGTACTAGGGTCGATCGGACTGAGACCCCCTCGGAACAGAGCCTCCTCAGTAATATCTTTCCAGCTTAGCGCTGGCAGAGCGAGGAGCTTCTTGAGGACCTCTGCTTCCTCGTCACTCAACGCCGGCTCTTTCTTGGCTCGCTTGGGCAGGCCATCCTTCGCCCAAACTATCGGTATCGCCCATGGCGTAAGGGCTCGGATGATGAAATACTTCTCCTTCCAATGTTTGATCTAGTCCGGGTTCTCGATCAACTTCACGCCCGTCCGCGGCGAAAGATAGAACCTCTGTTCGTTTCGGTTTGGTTGGCATGGGCGGTAAAGGCTCCGAAAGAGAAACATGCTCGGTACGGCACCGACCTCGTGGCACCGGAGATCAAACACCAGGACGTGCCTCCATGTGTTCGGCATCAGCTGGGCGGGGCTTAAACCATACCAATTCAAGACATCAATTATAAACGGATGAAGGGGGAAGCGAAGCCCGGCGACCAGGGAGTCGACAGGAAAGACGCACACGTCTGTCGAAGACTTAGTGTTGGCTCGGAAACCCGGCCCGGGGAGGAGTAGCCCGTAGTCGGTAGGAATCCGGAACCCCTTTCGGATCAGATGAAGATCGGCCTCCGTAAGAGATGAGATGGTATGGTCCACCTCGGACAGCTCTCTCGGTTCATTCTCCTCCACCGACTTGGCCGTGCCTTGGGTCACCTTCTCCAAGATATCCTTGGCGTAGTCCCGAACGCCTCCCATGCTCGACAGAGCAATAGGCTGCCGACCAAATGCCCTCGCCGTCTTCGGCGCTTCGACGATCGTGACCACTGCTTTACCCTTCTGAGACGCCGCCGCGACCTCCTGAGGTGGCTCGGCTACTTTGCCCCCTCTATCCGGCCGAACAATGCTCTGATCGGTCGGCTCCACTACCTCATTTCCTTTGCCTGCTCGGCCTACGGCTTGCTCCGAGGCGGGGGTCTCATCCGAGGAAGTAATCTTAACCATTTTCTAAAGAAAGAGGAAGGAGACTGACCTTGAAGTGACAGCTACGGTCGGAAAAGCTCACCGGAGACAAAGAATGCCTTGCCGCGACAGCTAGCACCGCCACCAAGGAGCTAAAAACTTCGAAGGTGAAAGTAAAAGCTGGAGAGAGAGAGAGTAAAAGTGAAAATGAGACTTGGATTAAGGGGGGGGTGAAGATTTATAGTAAAAGAGGAACGTCCCTTGGACTTCCAAACGTAAGGGCGCGACTTTTGGGCCACTCTCGAAACATCGCGAAGGCCCAACACGACTGTCTTTTCACCAAGTCAAGTAGCTCGGCACGACAGGACCTACATCCGAATTACATGCAATCCGAGCCCAGAGGCAATGGGCCCGGTCGGCAACCGAGCAAGTGCCATTCCGAGTCTGCAAACGGAGAAAACCCACTTTCTCCTCAACTTTTGTGTAGGATCTCGATCAGGCGGCTCAGATCTCGCCAGCGACGCTAAACGACAAGATAGCATTTTCTTGGGGACTGAGCCCGTCTCGAGATTCTCGGCACCATCTGACGACTCAGATTGCACCGCGTCGCTCGGACAACCGTGCTCTCGGATGTCCCACCTCCGTCTGAAGAAACCAGAAAAAATTTAGATTCAAAGTTTTAAGGCACCGCCCTCGGCGAGCCCCCCAGGCCCCAGGTCTCGGTCGGTATTCCGCCGACCCACGGGGCCCGGTCAAAAGCAGATCGGCACACCCCCCATCTCTAACTCCTTCGGGCTGAAAACCATCGGAAGCCGTCAGCCCGGAAGGAAGACAGAGATGGGAAGAGACCCATCATTCCGAAGCTGCTGCAGTCCCTCAGATCCGGACCTGGGTCATCACCTCTTCTACCGTGATCTTCCCCAACCCTGACACCCGCATCGGGGCAGTCAGAATCGGGAGAAGATCACGGTGGAAGAACGACCACCCGTCCTCCCGAAGCAAACTCGTCCCTCGGATCCGGACTTGGGTCATCACCTCTTCTACCATGACCTTCCCCGACCCTGACACCCACATCGGAGCACTCAGAATCGGGAGAAGATCATGGTGGAAGAACGACCACCCGTCCTTCCGAAGCACATGGTCCCCCGAATCCGGACTCTGGTCATCACTTCTTCCACCATGATCTCCCCTGACCCTGACATCCGCTTCGGGGCCGTCAAAGTCAGGAGAAGACCATGGTGGAAGAATGACCACCCGTCCTTCCGGAGAGCAACCACCCAAAGCAGATGCCTCCGAGGGCTAAAACTCTACATTGTTGCGATTAAAATGACAAAGGGAATGGGGTACTTATAAGCTACCCTCCAAGATCCGGCCATTATGACCCTCGGAAGTTGAAACGCCACGCATTAATTGAGGGGAACCATTCTTAATGACCCCGGGAAGATGGAACGCCGCACAAATCCTGGGACACCATTAATGCCCTTGGGAACAGGATCGTCTCGAAACTCGTTGCGCCACGTCACTCGGACTGCCGAAGCCCCATGCCTTCGGTCGGCTTCCGAGCAAGTGCCTTTCCGATCCTGCAAATGGAGAAAACTCACTTTCTCCTCAACTTTCGTGTAAGATCTCGATCAGACGGCCCAGATCTTGCCGAGGGCACTAAACGACAAGATAGTGTTTTCTTGAGAAATGTGCCCGTCTCGAGATGCGTGTCGTCATCCAACGGCTCAGATTGCGCCACGTCACTCTGACTGCCGAAGCCCCATGCCTTCGGTCGGCTTCCGAGCAAGTACCTTTCCGATCCTGCAAATGGAGAAAACTCACTTTCTCCTCAACTTTCGTGTAAGATCTCGATCAGATGGCCCAGATCTCGCCGGGGACACTAAACGACAAGATAGTGTTTTCTTGAGAAATGTGCCCGTCTCGAGATGCGTGTCGTCATCCAACGGCTCAGATTGCGCCACGTCGCTCGGACAGCCGAAACCCCATGCCTTCGGTCGGCTTCCGAGCAAGTGCCTTTCCGATCCTGCAAACGGAGAAAACTCACTTTCTCCTCAACTTTCGTGTAAGATCTCGATCAGACGGCCCAGATCTCGCCGGGGACACTAAACAACAAGATAGTGTTTTCTTGAGAAATGTGCCCGTCTCGAGATGCGTGTCGTCATCCAACGGCTCAGATTGCGCCACGTCGCTCGGACAGCCGAAACCCCATGCCTTCGGTCGGCTGCCGAGCAAGTGCCTTTCCAATCCTGCAAACGGAGAAAAAAGCCACCGAGCAACTACGACCTTTGGATCTCTCAGAAATTCGTGCTTCTAATTATGAACGGTCCAGATTGCGCCACGTGCGCTAAAAGACAAGATACCGTTTTCTTGGGAGGCGCGCCATCATCCGACGGCTCAGATTGCGCCACGTCGCTCGGCCTGCCGAACCCCTATCCCTCCGGTCGGCGGCCGAGCAAGTGCCTTTCCGAGCTCACAAACGGAGAAAAAAGCTTCCGAGCGATAACAACCCTTGGATCTCTCAGAAATTCGTGCTCGTCCATGATCAACGGCCCAGATCGAGCCACGTCATAAATCGGTATTTAAAATCATTTTTTATTTATTTAAATCGTTTTATTTATTTAAAAATTGCGAAAAAATTGCTAAAAATTCGGGAAAATTAACTAAAAATTCTAGAAAATAATTAGAAACTCGGGGGTAAATTTTTGAGCCCCTGAACGAACAATTATTGCCTAGAATGTACTGTTAAGGCCCCCAAACGATTAGTAAACACATCGCAAAATTAAATAAATAGTCCGAAAAAATAAATAAAAGCCGTCAAATACTCGATATGGCTAGAGAACAGCACCTGGCCTCAAAAATTATCTCACTACCCCCTTCGAGATTCAAAATCCTCTACCTGGACTCCGATACAACTCCACTAACCACTAGAACAGTTAAACTACTCCTCAAAGGCTGATCACACTCAGTCTTTAGGAGTGGGGGGCTCGTGATATGGCTAAAAATGGGGTTAAATCGGAACCGTCCAGATTGGGCGCAAATCTTGAAGCTCGGGGGTAAAACGGTAATTTCACATACAAATGGATCCAAAGCGGGTTTTGGATCTCCTTCTCACAGATCCAATCACCCACGAACGGACCCACTCCAATTGGGTACGGGTCCCGACCCGAGGCGAACCCAAACCAACAGGAGACAAATCAGGGTCACTGATTTGACCAAGTCAACGGGCCTGATTTGCTCTCACCGGGAATCAGGGATTAGTTTCCTAAACAGACTGTGAGAATTTTACTCCTGGCAGTTACACAGGGAATCAGGTCCCTAATCACTCCCCTGGCGACTATAAATACCTCCCCTCTACCACTGTGACCAGGTAATCACTCTTTTTCCACCTTAAGCTCTTTCTTTAATCACCACTGGTTACTGACAAGAGCGTCGGAGGGTGCGTCGCCGGAATCAACCCCGGTGTCTCGCACTTCCTTGCAGGTTGCGCCAGGAATTGGAAGGCTTCGATCTGCTATTCAGGTTTTCTCGAACTCACAAATCTCATCTGTTTACCCCCACACCGAAATCAGTGGTAACAGCTGGTGTTGGAAAGGAGAATGTATCGGAAAAACAACAGGGCAGGCGTCCAACTGTTGATCAAGTGGAAGAACTTAGGGTATGAGCACACATCGTGGATGGACATTGATGAATTCCGCAATAAATTCCCAACCTTCGAGCTTGGGACAAGCTCGCTGCTAAGGGGGGAGGAATTGTTAGGGTCGCCGGAGGTCAACCCATCACCGGACATCACCGGAGGACCGCCAGGGAGGTTGCCGTCCCACCGGAGCTGAGTGGAAGCTGCTTATGTGAGAAGATTAAGTAGGAATTGGGTGTATCTGATGTATCAGGGTTTTACATATAGAGCACGTAATATTTGAATGTTTTAAATAGGAAAAGGGCGGTAGGGGAAAGGTGTGCTACGCACGTAATTTCCGTTTTGTCGCGTAGCGTAACCGATTCATCCCCTCCCTCCTTATATGAGCTGTATTTCCTTTCAGATTTTTTCAATGAAATTGATGCTAAATCCCTTCTTCCATCTTCAATCTCTTCAATCTCCTATCTTCTAACCTTCTCCACTAGCTAATGGCGCGATCCCGATCAGTTCGCGATCAGAACCTTAACACTGTTCTTGAACCTTTTGATCCATCGCCAGCTCCAATTGATCAAATCTTGGTTCTTGATTTTGGCGCCAATTCCTTCTCTGCTCAAAATCGCCACGTTCTTCATCATCCCTGCGAAACTCATGCTAATCCTGATGTTGAACACCTGGTGGTCCGCGAAATCCACCGGTTTCATCACCACCACCATTCATTCTTGAAGCTGCTCTGATGTGCCTCATTTGAGAGTGTGGCGACGTATCTTGAAGCCAACGTTCACTGCCAACTCCAATCGATCAAATCTCTCTTCGAATTCTTGATCAAGAAATCGATGTAGCGCTAACTCCAATCGATCAAATCTCTCAAAACTCTCTTCGAGTTCTTGATCAAGAAATCGATCTAGCACTAACTTCAATCGCTCAAATCTCTCCTCGAATTCTTGATCAACTTCTTGATCGAAGATTGGGTCAGGAAATTGATGCCGTAACGATGGTCGTTGATAATATCAAGGTGAAGAATAACCCCCACCACCATCATTGAGACCATTCTGACGAATTCCTGACCTCCTACGCCTGTGACAAGACTCAAAGCTCAATCGCCGTTCAAGATCGAACAACCTATGGGTTCGACACCATAATCAGTGGAATTCTGCGTTGTCTAGTCTTTTGAACCGACTTTGGATCGAAATCCAGGGTCAAGACTCCTTGGACTCTCGATCTCACCGTCGAATGTGGTCGTCACTGTCGCCATTGCAGGATTTTAAAGCTCTGATACCATTGTTCCAGTTCGATCTCCGACGGCGTTGCTGGATGTGGCGGGTTATCTCCTCAGCATTCGACCTGCACCAAAGTTAGGGTTTGGTTTGGGTGGTTCAGAATGAGGGGAGGAAGAAGACGATGAACAGACAGAAGAATATCAATGCTCTGTATTTATACAAGAGTGTAGTATGTGCATTGCATGTGTTTGGACACGTTGTTAGATGGTTACACATGTTGTTGGGCTTTTGTGTTAATATCCATACACATTTACATTCAAGTCCAACAAAGAAAGAAATTAACCTAGGAATGGATATGTGAATCTCGGGTTCTGATATGCAAACTGATACTCGAGTTCCTAACCTTCTTCCGCAGTCGACTGCCCGAACTCCGGTTGATTGCCCTGCCGACTGCCACTGGATCCAAGGATTTAATCATTCTCCTTCTTCCTCATCATTCTCATCCCAAGGTCAGAACTTTATCCAAACCCTCCTCTTATTCTCACTCTCTTTCCAAACGCTTTTGATAACATTCGCAAAATTTGCTTATTCCTACTTAATTAGACGAGGACGATAGGAGGAAGATGCGTAAGAAAGATAAAGATAGGAAGAGTCGAAGAGATGATCAGAATAGTGCTCCAACCTGCTCGCCTCCGGTGTGAATGGACACTACGGGGTATTTTTGCACATGACGATGACCTGCAAACTCCAAGCAAGAATTGAAATGAAAGAAGGAAGAAGACGATGAATAGTAAAGCTTCAGCTTAGATTTCTATTTATATGAAATTCTGTTAAAAAGGGGTACTTTTTTTTTGAAAAAAGGGGTACTTATACAGAGAAAATATAGGTATGGTACGTGTTAGTAGATGCAGTTACAAGAGGTTGGACTTCTATGTAAAACACCCAACATATTTGCAATTAAGTCCCCCAAAGAAAGATAATATCCTAAGGACTGAAACGTCCTAATACTTGGTTTCTTCTAGTCTTCACTTGAGGCAGAAACCTCTTCCGCATCGCCGCCCGTTGATTGCCAGAGCTTCGGGTAGATCCAAGGACTGGATCAAAGAAGGATAGAAAGAAGAAGAAGAAGAAGAGTAGCAGCAGTAGTGATAATCTCATAAGCACTCTAGAGATGATAAAGGTGAGACCATGATATATATTTAGGATTATTTTTGCTAATGACTATTTGAAAACCCTTGTTTAGGAAACACTTAATAATCCTATGTTTAACAATTTATTTTAATCAGAGAAGAAGTTGAAAGGAAGCATAAGCACGGTAGAAGGAAGAATCTTGATTTGGCGAGTCAGTTTCTCTTATGTTACCCAAGCAATTGTGATTGATTATATTTTTGTCATATCAAAGCACTGATTGTGTTGTCCATGTGGGATTGATTGCCAATCGAATTTAGCTAAATTTTAGATATATTTCTCAAAGTTTCACAAACTTTACTGAAAATTTGTAGATTAATACCTTATGTTAAGGAATTTAACAAAATATTCTTGTGCTATTTGGCTCTATACAAAAATTAAAAGACCCAATTCGCTAAACCTCTATGTTTTTGGTTCTGGACCGTTCGTTCCAAAATATGGTACACTCATGTTCCGAAATGGTAAAATGAGTGATCTAAAAGTGAAAAACCTAGACAGATTGTAATCCATGTGGAAGTAACAAACTTTAATTAATTATAAAAAAAAAAGGAAAAGTACAAAAAAAAAAAACCACAACGTTTGATTTAGATACAAAAAAATATCCACACGTTATCCAGAAGACCGTTAGTTTTCACCGTTATCTCTATTTTCTCTCATGTGACCAATTTTGGCCCAACTGTAATTTTTTTTTTCTCCTACACTACCCTTCTCTCTTATATGCTAACCCCCTCCTCTTCCCTTCTCCCTCCTGCATCATCTATTAATGGTTTCCACCATCCGAACCCATTTGATCTTGAAATCTCCCACTCCAAAACCTGTAACTTCTCTTCTCAAAACTTCATCTCTCCAAACCCAATCTTCCATGTGAAACTTCTCTATCTCCCCCCTCGCCTTAATCCCAAATCCCAAAATCCACCATGTCAATTTCCCCCACTCCAATTAAAATCTTAAATAAGAAGTTAGAAATCCCCTAACTGATATCCTTTGTCCAGTCCATTTTGATTATTCCCAATTAAAATCTCAAATCACAGGTTGTAGGGATGGGTTAATATGCGTGTGTATGTGAGAGAGAGATAAAGTCTAATTTGGGGGTAAGATATAAAAGGAAGAGGTAGTTTAGGAATTTTAATAATTTTTTAATCCATTCAGCATAATCAAAATGGGTCAACGCTGAGTCAAATGAGAGAGAGTGGAGATAATAGAGAAAATTAACGGCGGGAGTTCACTTTGTACTTTTAGGTAATGTGTGTGTATTTTTTGTATGTAAATCAAATGTTGGGGACCTTTTTTTTTTTAATTTTTTCCTAAGAATCAACAAAGGAATAACATGGAATTTGTGAAATCCTTCTTCAGATCATGAAAATGCAAAGTAGAAGAAAGAAAATTTAGAGTTGTTTGAGAAAAACATTCAAGCTAAACGTATTTTAGTACCGAATGAGTGCGAAGAAAGCTACCCCGTCATACTATGTCCCAACACTTCTAACATCTTACATGCCCATTTTCGTACCAAAGTGATCTGCGTACTAGGCAGCCTAGCTCTCGTATCATATTCTCATGTTTGTTGGATGTGGAGAATGGTCCTTTAGGAGCCAAGAAGGATCATGAAAGATAGGGATATGAGGATGGATTTATTTTATTAGAATTGATTTCAAAGTCAATGTGATGCTGGATTGTATGGTAGTTTAGTGATCTAGGAGTTATTTTAGAGTTGATGAATATCAGATTTGCTTCTCTAGAGGACTCGAGACTGCCAAGGAGTTTATGTGCAAATATGGTGTTACTCTATCTTGGTTGTAGTTGGTTGTACTTAGTAAAACTGCTTGATGAAAAAATGCCTATGATTCCTATGATTCGTGATTTGAGATATCTGTGCGTGAATGAGATTTTTGTTCCAACCTAGTGATTTTTTCCCAAATTTATCTACTGGTAAATTGTTTGTCCTATTAGCAAGTTCCAACCTAATGGTTTTCTTCCAAATTTTTCTTGTCATTTGGCTTCATCTTCAAAACCTGATGATTTTTGTGAAGTGTTAAAA
Source organism: Hemerocallis citrina (assembly GCA_017893485.1). Taxonomy (NCBI): domain Eukaryota; kingdom Viridiplantae; phylum Streptophyta; class Magnoliopsida; order Asparagales; family Asphodelaceae; genus Hemerocallis; species Hemerocallis citrina. Next base: position 192,260,374 of record CM030360.1, on the reverse strand, counting down.
CATTGTTATGTATTAAAGTTAGAGATGGCAACCTAGTATCTTGTGGCCTTTGTTGAGCTTAGTTGTAGGATGGTTTGACTGATCTTTTATCAGCTTGTCGTAATCTGATAATTAACGTTGGATTCTTGTGCATGGATAACACGAAGTGGTTCATAATTTAATGAGGGTGATAGAACTGGTTGATATACTGGACAACTTAGGGACAAACCTCACAAAGTTCGTGTGAGGACAAACCTCACAGATAAATATCCTCAATATCCTCACAGATATTTATCTAGGCACAAAGTCGTGTGAAGACAAACCTCACAGTGAAATTGTTCTAGGCACAAAGTCGTGTAGGACAAACCTTACAGATTAATATCCTCGGGAACTTTTATGTTTGGATTATTTGGAAATGCCTCATAACAACTTAATCTCCATCCTTGAAGTATGACTTTTGAACCTTGAAAGTTATAATGATAAAATTTTTACAAGATTCATATATTTTGTTGAAGCCCCCCACCAATTCACTATTTTCATATACTTACAATTCACTATTTCTATATACAACACCCGCAAGATTCAGAATACTCATAATTCACTATTTTCATCCACAATGTTATGTTCACTCAAAATACAACTCTTGAGTTATCTGGTGTTAAAACAATGGTAAATATTATGTTAACTCTAATGGAAGAGGAGTAAAATGTCTAAATTTGCCCCCCCCCCCCCCCCCCCCCCCCCCCCTTAATTAAATGCCTCTTGAGAAACTCCCTCCATTCCCATTCAACTACTGAGAAACTCCCAACCATTCTATCCAATGGCTGATGATACATCTCCTTTGTATCATCAGAAGGAGAGAGATGGAATCAGTATTCTGAATCTTGTGGGTGTTGTATATAGAAATAGTGAATTGTGAGTATATGAAAATAATGGATTGGTGGGGGCCTATAACAAATTATATGAATCTTGTAAAAAGTTTATCATTATAACTTTCAAACTTCAAAAGTCATCCTTCAAGGATTGAGATTAAGTTGTCATGAGGCATTTCCAAATAATCCAAACATGAAAGTTCCCAAGGATATTTATCTGTGAGGTTTGTCCTATACAACTTTGTGCCTAGAACAATTTCCCTAAGTTGTCCATTATATCAACCAGTCCTATCACCCTTATTAAATTATGAACCACTTCGTGTTATTCATGCACAAGAATCCAACGTCAATTAACAGTTTACGGCCAAACCTGAAACTTGAAATCCGAAACTTCATCTTCTATATTAACGGTTTCCACCATCCGAACCCATTTTATCTTGAAATCTCCCACTCCAAAACCTAAAACTTCTCTTCTCCAAACTTCATCTCTCCAATCCCAATCTTCCATGTGAAACTTCTCAATCTCCCTTCTTTGCCTTAATCCCAAATCCCAAAATCCCCATGCCAAATTCCCACACTCCAATTAAAATATCAAATAAGAGGTTAGAAATCCCCAAACTGATATCCTTTGCCCAATCCATTTTGATTATTCCCAATTAAAATATCAAATCACAGGTTGTAGGGTTAGGGATGGATTAATATGCGTGTGTGTAACGCCCCGATTTCTACACACAGGAAAATCATAGCACATCCAGAAATCTTTTCTTTCAATTGAGTACATAAACATAGTATAATATAGAAAAATGCAAAAATCTTAATATAAATCCAAACCTCTTGGATTGATAAGATGATGGGCACAGGATGTCACAACTCTATGCTTCAACTCCAGGTACTCTTACCTGCACAACACAATCTGTGGGTTCGTCAGTGTGTGAGGCTGAAGGTAAGAATCATAACAACTTTAACTAACTCCAAAAATAACATACAATATACATAGCATAATAGTAATAAAACTGGAATCAATAAATGTAAACAGAAAATAGTCAAATATACGATGTCATATGAATGTGTGTATAAACAATTGATTAAAACCCTAAACATATATTTATCATGAAAACATGCACAAACCAAATATGCTCTTTTAATGCCCGCTTGTTTGGAATGATATGCCGCCCATACAACATATTTTCCGAATACAAGCTAATAGCGTTCATTACAGGGTTCAATCCCTCATTATGCAAAACATGCTCATGTATTCCACACTGTTTCTGACATTTATCTAGTGACTAGTAAGATTGCAGTTGTTCGGTCAAATTCTGTTACTGCAGTCGGTAGTGGTCATGCCAGAAACCCTGCGGTCTTCTCCACTCCTGAACATCTATAATGATGCCCAGCCCTGGTGGTCTCTTTCCGCTTCCCGGCCTTACATATTCCACCCCGCCCGAACCCTAGCAGTTTTTCTCCACTCCTGAGCATCCATAATGGTGCCCAACCCTGTGGTCTTTCTCCGCTTCCGGACCTCATTAAAACTGTAATACCCCGCAAAAATAGCATATGGCTATTTTGCATCGTAATCTGTGCGCAATTGAGAATTGCACACGATTATGTATTTTCTAATAACAATTGATTGTTATTGAGAAGTATCGGATTTATTGTCTACTTTATTTTATAATTTTGAAGGATTATTACGAGGTAGTTTTAATATATTTTGTATTGTTTATATTGTTAAAGTAGAGTTTTGGGGTTTATTTGACATATATTTGAGTCTTACATTATTTATTTATCTATTTATTTATTCATACTTTTACAAAACCCCACCTCACCTTTTTCCTTCTCCTTCTTCTTTCCTTCCCCTTCCCGTTTCTTCCCAGCCAAAAGAAGGAAACCCCCCGGCCTCCTCTTCTCCTCCCCTCCTCCTCCCGTTCGCGCCCAGCCGAAGGAAACGAAACCGCCCCTTCATCTTCTTCCTTCTCCATCTTCTTCCCATCCCGTTCCCTTCCCGACCCCCAAAACCGAGAACCCACTTTGGCGATCATTCCCCCGCTCGATTCCCCACCATTTCTTCATTATTTCCGAATTAAAGTGAGGGGTAGACTAAGTGAGGGATTCTCTACATGGTGGTAGCGTCGGATTTTCGAATGGATTCGGGAAGGTAAAACCCTAATTATTTTATTGTATAAAATTTAGTTGGGTTAATTTTTATTGAGTAGGAATATTAGGGTAGAGAGATTTAGAGATATTAGAAATTGTAGATGTGAGAAATTAGCGGATTTTTAGAGAGATTTCAAGTTGTTAGTAAAATAGGGTTTTGGGTTTGTAAAAGAGAATCATATGGATATGAATTAATTCTCGTATAGAAATAGAAATTGTAGTTGGGCTATTAGAATATTTTGGGGGTGATTTAGTAATTGTTTGGAAATAAGAATCTCGTCGGCATTAGCTATTACGTGCATCGCACGTGTATATCCCAAGCGTTCAATAAACGCTTGTGTGATATTTGGGATGTTGTTGTTAGCTTTTATAATTGGTTTGGACGATTTGAGTGATTACGTGCAAAGCGCGTGTGCATCTTAGGCGTTCAATAGATGCTTGTGTGATATTGGAGTTAGTATTATTATTTTCCCGTAACTGTTTTTGGATGCTTGAGCCTTGATTGCTTTGAACTCTGATGATAGGATATACTGGCGGCTTTGGAGGCGTGATGGCGCTTCGAGTCTTTGCGGGACAATTTGTGAGTATGATATCTTTTATTTTATGCACATGGTGCGTTGTGAGAATTTTAAATTATGAATTGCTGTGTATTTTTATTTTTGTACCTTAGTGTAGCATGGATGTTTTGAGTTAAGGATTTGTGTGGACACTCTTGTATGTATCCACAACTATAGTTAATTTCATAAATTATCGAGGTCGGTTGATACCTCAGAACTTGCAGAGTTCAGCTGGTCTGAAAGGGCAGAGCTGAAGCCGGTTGCTTTTGGACTGAAGTCCAAAAGGTCATAACCACTTGTGTAGGTATGATCTTGCTATGAACCTTGAGAGTAGCTTTTGGTATGGGTTTATTTGATGATTCTCAAGCGTTAGAAATTCTAGTGTTCGTTTGGGTGAAGGGTAGTAAATGCTCTGCTGAAGGAGTTGCTGAATTTGTGTGCTATGTTGGAAGTTGTGGTTGTTGTAAGTTTGGGACCCTATTGTTGAGATTGACTTCAAGATTAAGTTAGCTTGAGGACTTGAGCTCTTAAATATTTGAAAGAGTCGCCCACTGGGGGATTGCTGTGGATCCCCCTACCCTTCTAGAAGTCTGATTGTGATTGAATTCAGATGAGCATAGCTTGGGTCACAGCTACTGCTAATTCTTGAGTTATTTCATCGGACAATTGATGAGGAGCCCTCTGCATACCGCAGTGTGGTGTTCATAAGCTATCGGGTTTTAATGATATTTTAGCATTTCATTTGGGACTTAGATAAGTTCCCGTGCTTAGTACTCAACGTGGACACGAACGGGTCATACGGACTGCGGTCCGACAAAATACGATGCTATAGGTATACTGCGGTATATCTTTAAGTTTGTCACGACTGTTGAACGGGATCCGGGTATATGCTAGTGGACACGAACGGGTCGTACGGGCTGCGGTCCGGCAAAATACGATGCTATAGGTATACTGCGGTATATCTTTAAGTTCGTCACGACTGTTGAATGAGATCCAGGTATATGCTAGTGGATACGAACGGGTCGTACGGACTGCGGTCCGGCGAAATACGATGCTATAGGTATACTGCGGTATATCCTTAAGTTCGTCACTATCAGGAACAGAAAGTAGACCAAATTAGAATGCATTGCATAGCGAGGGTTCGAATCCCTAAACTTAGGGACAACGGCTTGATTTGGAAAGTATGTAGTATGGGATGCATACATTTCCAAAGTCTTACTTGCATTAGACTAAGTACGTTGGCTTGACCTGGGTCACATATAGTATGTGATGCATGTGCATCCAGAATCTTGCTGACATTAGATTAAGTGCATCTGTTCTATATTCTGTATTGTTGCATTAGACTCAGGTCATGACATACACAAACACTAGGAAATTAGGATACACGTTTATTGTCCATTTAAGATGAAGTATGAGTGTGGAAGTGATGTATTGCGAGACGTGATGATATATGTTGTAAGAATGAATGAATGTGATGTTATGTGATATGAGATCGCGAAGGAAGATAAGTCGTGAGTTTGTAATTGCAATGAATGGTAAATATGGTGCAGTTATGCGATGGTAGAGTATTTGTGCATGTAAAGCTTTATGGAAAAATAAAGCTATAGGAATGGTTGCTTAAGGCGTAAAGTGAAAGGCCTTAAGCGACAAATTGGAATGATTTCCAAACTTATGATAAGTATGATGTGAGCAGGTATGGATATGCATACAGGAAGTGATGCAGTGAGTATTTGATGGGAATTCCCATTTATGATATTTACATGTTCAGGTTTACCTTGGTATTCGTAAGTTCATTCTGTTTCACTTATAAGATTAATTTATTTGCTTATTAATAGATTATACTCACACCAGAAATGGCTAACCCCTTAGTGTTGGGGGGTTAGGGAGTCTCTGGACTACCTAGGCCCCTACTGTTACAGGTCCTCAGCGGTGCAGAGGTGAGGTGTTGATTCATGGTTCTGTGGATGGGGCTTCATTTTACTATTTGTTGCTTAAAGGTTTAATTGGGTGAATAGTGAATTTTATGCTTTAAACTATAATTGTGATGTATAAGTATGTGGATAATGATGATGAGTATAGTGTAGGGTGGTATGCTATGTTGTTGACCCGTACCCATCTCGTTGTGGAGTATCGGGCCCTGTGGTATGTTTTATGAATTATTTTCTAAAAACCTTACTATGTTTCAAAGGAATTTATGGTTTTTAATTGATATTTGATATTCTATTATGAGTTTGGCCCCCAGAGCATATATATACATTGCCTGTGTGATTTTGCTCATTTTGGCCTGGGGAGCCCGTCATATAATTGTCTGTGATGTGAGCTACGGAATTTAGAGCAGAATTCCGTAAGCTTTTTGTGTTTCGGGGCAGAATTTCAGGGGAGACTCTGCCCGATTTTTCTTTGAAATATAACTATCTTAGTTTATGATTAAAGTGATAAAGAAATTGAAAGAATTGGGTTTGGAGTCAAAATGGGGGCGTTACAGTTCGATATGATAAATTGATATTCGTAAGTATTAATGTATTAACTCTGATGGCAATAAAAGTGTTTTAAATTTCCGTACTATTTACTGTGTTGAGATGCATTTGAAGGCAAAGATTCTGGTTGTGTCACGGATGCCCTATGACGGGGATCCGGGGCGTTACAAAAACTTATCATGAGTATAAGACACCCTGGCTGGCATTACCTGCTCTGCCTAATTCGTATTTGATAACATAGAACATCAATGGATACTTATGGGTCCATCCCCTAAGTTCTGACCGTTCTTAACACTAGATCTCAGAAATTAACAGTCGAGACAATGCCGCACGTGTCCCCTTGACAGGTGAATACAATATCCAATAATTATATAAACTCCAATACTTGTGAAAATTGATTTCTTAGTCGCATATGAAACCTTAATGAGTCTACTACAACATTGTAGTTAAGAACCTCTAGTTTCAACCTAATTAAATCTGTCCAAAACCATTTATAAGACAGTAGTTTCAAAATCCAGAAATCCCAGCTCTTGCTACCTTTAAAAATCACAGAAATTCCCATATTTCTTGGAAATTGGATTTCTTAGAAAATAAGTATGATATTCAGCCAGAATTAATATTTCCAAGATAATTATATCATAATCCCAATAATTATTTAACAGCAATTAACACCCCTAATCAAACAACATTCATACACAATCTAAGCACGGTTACTTAATATATCATCTAACATGCATACATCCTATAATAAAAATAGAGTTGGTTAAAGTTGTTACCCACTTTTTATTGTTTCTGGATTTGATCGATTCTACGATCAATTTGAAGACGACAACAACATGAAGAACGACAATGATTCTACGGAAAGAAACCACGTCGATGATGACGGTATCACGAACTGCAATTGTTCGTCAAGTTCGGGAAGCAAATGAATTAAAAATTGTATTAATACATAATATATATATATATATATATATATATATATATATATATATATATATATATATATATATATATATATATATATATATAAGAGACAGAGACAGAGAAGGAGAGAGAGAGACGGTCAGAAAGAGAGAGAGAGCTAGAGAGAGAAAATAAGAGTTAGAGAGAGAGATGACGGGGAGAGAGAGAGGGCGCTAGAGAGAGAAAGAGCTAGAGAGAAGGGAAAACAGAGGAAGATTTTGCCGTACTACCCCACTTTTTGAAAATATTTAGCGATCTGCCCTACTTCCCAAAACAATTAGCGATATGCCATTGTTTAGGACACGTCAGCAAGAAACGTTATTGAGAAAAATGGCATAGGTTATTTCCATGTCATTCTTCCCAATAACGGCAACTGTTTGAAAAAAAAATTGCATGCCGTTATTTGGAATAACGGCATAGGTTGTTTTGTTTTTCGAGAACTTGTAGTCTCCACTTAGAGGAAAAATTACAAGTATGAAAAACCTTATAACAGATGCCGTTTTTTCATATAACTGCATTCTCAATACTGATGCCGTTATTTGGAATAACGGCATCAGTTATAAATTTTTTTAATAAAAAAGTAACTTATTATTCATCCTCTCTGATGAATAAGTAAAAAAAAGTGCCGTTATTCCACACTTATAACTTTTTAAACTTAGAAGTTTCACACTTGTAAGACAAATATACTGATGCCGTTATTCCAAATAACGGCATGCAATTTTTTTTCAAACAGATGCCGTTATTGGGAAGAACAGCATCGAAATAACCTATGCCGTTTTTCCCAATAACGTTTCTTGCTGGCGTGTCCTAAACTAGGGTATATCGCTAATTGTTTTGGGAAGTAGGGTAGACCGCTAAATATCTTCAAAAAGTGGGGCAGTGCGGCAAAATTTTCAAAACAGAGAGAGATAAACAGAGACTTACGGTGATGGTCAAGATGAGGCGATCGATTGTGATGGTGACAATGAGGAGCAGCTTCGACGTGCGACGGCGAGGTAATGGCGGTGAGGTTGGGGAGCAACGGGAGCTTCGGTGGAGTGGAGGTCAAAGGAGATGGCGATGGGGATGGGAGTTGGTGGCGGTAATGGCGATGATTGCGGGGTGGAGGACTGCGAGGGTGAGCTTGGGTTTCGGTGAAGAACGAAGTGGAGATGGCGATGGCGAGGTTCTTCGGAGGTTGATGAGGTTGAGACGACAATGGTGATGGTGAGCTTGGAGGAGGCAGGCGACGGTGGGGCTCGAGAGCTCGAAGGGAGCTCAGTGGTCGCTCGGCGGTGCTGACAGCAGCGAGGAGGAGAGGAGGAGATGGCAGTGGTAGTGTGACGATGAGCTGCGGTGGAGCTCAGAGGTAGTGAGCGATAATGGCGAGGTGAAGGTGGAGTGCTGAGTTGGTACTCGGTGGCGATTGTGACGAAGGCGAGGTGGTGGTGCTGACTGGCGACGTGGAGAGGAGGGGACGACGATTGACAGCAAGGAGGTGGAGGTGTTCGGAGGTGGTGGAGGCAGTCATTGAGGCGTCGGGGTGTTGGGTTTTTGGGTTTCGGAAGAGGAAACGAAGAAGAAAGAAGAAAGAAAGTGGGGGAGGGGGTGGAGTTACTGTGTTTAATTTACATGTGTGATGCACAATTAATATATTAAAAAAGTTAAAGTAAAAAAATTGACGTGGTGAGGACTCGAACCTGAGACCTCCTTCATATTAGTTATGCACGGGTGGGTAGATTGAAAAATGACACTAAGGTCTTCTCCCATTATAATATTAGAGATATATATTATATATCAATATACATAAGAGAAAGGCAAAATGTGTAAGTTTGTGACTGAGTGAGAGGGTGACCGGGAGAGAGAGATAGGTAGTGTGATTGAGTGAAGAATATTTATAGGGGGTGAAGGAGGGCGCTGCATGCGCATGCAATAATTTAGCTGGAGATAAAGTCGTATAGGGAGGGAGATAAAAGTCATTTAGGAGGGAGAAAAAGATAGAAGAAGACGACGATTGGAGTTTTTTAGGAGGAGGTGGAGGCATAGGGTAGGGGAGGTGGGTATTAATGCCGTAAGAGTAGTTGGGGAGAGCTGTTGGATTAGGATTAGAGAATTTAATTAGGAATAGGAGTTAGGATTTAGGAACAACTTAGATTTAAGACAACTTACAACCTATAAACCGGATTGAGAAACTGCAAGATGTTCTGGATTCCAGACTCGATGGGATACGATTTTTATGTATAAAATTTCTCAATTTCAATGAAGAGAACTATGTCAAATTCTCGGTGTAAGGTCAAGAAATTTAGAGATAGAAAAGTTGAATATTCGATTATACGATAAATCAACGGTCTTATATTGAATCAAAAACAATGTATGATAAGGAGACTGAATTAATCGGAAAATTTGGAATGGATCAGAAAATATTTGGATTGGGTTCAAATAAGAGATCAAAAATAAATTGAAAGAACGAAAAGAGATACAAAAATATAAGTATTTATTGAGAATGTACAAACACATGTTTAATACATGAGTGGGGAAAAATTCTCATAATTCAATTTTGCGGGGTGTTATAGTGTGTGTGTGTGAGTGTGTGTGTGTGTGTGTGAGTGAGAGAGAGAGTCGAATTTGGGGGTAAGATATAAAAGGAGGGGGTAGTTTAGGAATTTTAATAATTTTTTAATCCATTTAGCATAATCGAAATGGGTCAATGCTGAGTAACATGAGAGAGAGGGGAGATAATATAGAAAACTAACTGCGGGGTCCACTTTGTACTTTTAGGTAACATGTGTGTATTTTTTGTATCTAAGTTAAACGTTGGGCACGTTTTTTTATATTTTTCCCTAAAAATCAACGAAGGAATGACATGGAATTTGTGAAATCCTTCTTCAAATCATGAAAATACAAAATAGAAGAAAGAAAATTTAGAGTTGTTAGAGAAAAACATTCAAGCTAAACGTATTTTAGTACCGACTGAGTGCGAAGAAAGCTACCCCCGTTATACCACGTCCCAACACTTCTGACATCTTACGTGCCCTTTTTCATACCAAAGTGATCCACGTACTAGGCAGCCTCGCTCTCGTATCATATTCTCATATTTGTTGGATTTGGAGAATGGTCCTTTAGAAGCCAAGAAGGATCATGTGAGATAAGGATATAGGGATGGATTTCTTTTATTAGAATTGATTTCAGAGTCAATGTGATGCTGGATTGTATGGTAGTTTTGAAAACTAGGAGTTATTTTAGAGTCGATGAATATCAGATTTGTTTCTCCAGAGGACTCGAGATTGTCAAGGAGATTATGTGCTAATATGGTGTTACTTTATCTTGGTTGTAGTTGGTTGTACTTAGTAAAACTGCTAGATGAAAAAATCCCTATGATTTGTGATTTGAGATATCTGTGCGTGAATAAGATTTTTGTTCCAACCTATTGATTTTTTCCCAACAAATTTATCTACTAGTGAATTGTTTGTCTTGTTATCAAGTTCTAACCTAATGTTTTTATTCCAAATCTTATTAGTCATTTGGTTCATCCTCAAAACCTGATGATTCTTGTGAAGTGTTAAAACATTGTTATGTATTAAAGTTCGAGGTGGCAACCTAGTATCTTGTGGCCTTTGTTGAGCTTAGTTGTAGGATGGTTTGATCTAATCTTTTATCAGCTTGCCGTAACCTGTTAACTGACGTTTGATTCTTGTGCATGGATAACACGAAGTGGTTCATAATTTAATGAGGGTGATAGGACTGGTTGATATACTGGACAACTTAGGGAAATTGTTCTTGGCACAAAGTCGTGTAGGACAAACCTCACAGGTAAATATCCTCGGGAACTTTCATGTTTGGATTATTTGGAAATGCCTCATAACAACTTAATCTCAATCCTTGAAGGATGACTTTTGATGTTTGAAAGTTATAATGAATTTTTTTTTACAAGATTCATATATTTTGTTATAGCCCCCCACCAATTCACTATTGTCATATACATACAATTCACTATTTCTATATACAACACCCGCAAGATTCAAAATACTCACAATTCACTATTTTCATCCACAATGTTATGTTCACTCAAAAAACAACTCTCGAGTTATTTGGTCTTAAAACAATGGTAAATATTATGTTAACTCTAATGGGAGATGAGTAGAATGTCTAAATTATCCCCCCCCACAAAAAAAAAAAAAAAAAAACAACTTAATTAGATGTCTCTTATATACAACAATTGAGAAGCTCCCTCCATTCCCATTCGATCTATCCAATGGCTAGTGACACACTCCTTTGTTCTAGAATCCTCATTCCTATTCTTCTTCAACCTTACTGATTCTCATCTTCGTTATTTAGTGTTTCTCCAACTTGTCACTCCAGATTCGCCTAATTTGTTTTTTTATCAGTGATATGGCTAAAAATGGGGTTAATTCAGAACCGTCCAAATCGGGCACAAATCTTAAAGCTCAAGGATAAAATGGTAATTTCACCTACAAACGGGTCTGAAATGGGTATTGGGTCCTTTCTCCGAAGACCCAATAACCCACGAACGGATCCGTCTCAACTGGGTGCGGGTTCCAACCCGCAAGAAACCCGGTCCAGCTGGATAGAATTAGGGTTTATGATTAACCTTAATCAACGGCTATGATGCACTATATCCATTCATTGGGAAGTAGGGATTTGAATCTTATCCCGAAACTGGTCCCTATGGCGGCTATAAATACCCCCATCCCCCACCATTAACAGGTAATCAATCTTTTGCCAGTAAAAGCTTATTCATAATCTTTACTGATTACTGACTTAAGCGTCAGAGGGTGCATCGCCGGGATCAACCCCGGTGTTTCGCACTTTTTGCAGGTGAACGGCGGGAGTCAACAGTCAAACTCCGGTGGAAAGGTTTCAGGTTTGACTATTCAGTGTCCCTAAGAATCTACAAATTCTATCTATTTGCCCCCACACCAGATTTAGCGGTAACAGATTGGCGCCGTCTGTGGGAAACTACGAATAGCAACCCTTCCTCTTCCAATCGGTCAGATCATTTCTAGCCATGCCTCCAAGGAAACTAAGATCCAGAGGGCCCAACCGTGGACCCACTCCTCCTCAACCACAATAGGAGATCCCCCTCCAAACAGTCCATCCTCAGGGCCAAATCCCCCCTCAGCCTGATCAGGCCTTGCAGCAGGACCAACCTCCTCCTCAGAACCTTCAGCCCCCGTGGAGTCAGACCGGGCCCCAGAATTCCGGTGCAGGGGTCTCCCGTCCCAACCATCAGAAACAACCTCCTCATCGTGACCACGTCTCCATGCACAACCCCTTTACCGACTCGATGGCATCTCACAACCCCCGGCCTTCCGAAGACCTCCGCAATATCCTCATCAATCTGTAGAAAGAAGAGGACCTTCGCCGCCATTTGGATGAAAGGCGGGTCCGGGAAGGAGCCTCCGACCAAAAACGTCCAAATGAGCGATCTCCTCATCGCCGAGACTACAGGAGGTCCCCTCCTCACAGAAGACGGAGAGAGTCCCCTGAGCACCGTAGAAGAAGGCCTCACTCTCCTGCTGGTCGGCAACCCCTGAGGGATGATACCGCACCTATCACCCATGCCAAATTCCAGCAAGTCCAAGCTACAATCTTGCAAGCCCTCAACCTCCGACCGGAAAACAACAATGATCAGAGGGTCCCCATTCCTCCTCCGGTCCAAAGTCCTTGCCATCGGTCCCTAAATCCTCCCCCAGCTCCTAGCAACCGCCATCATGTTCCTAGTCCTCGCCACTCCCGGAGCTACCGTCGCCGTAGCCCCCACTCCCCTTCGTATGAAGACGAGTCCAGAGACATAATTGGCTACCATCGAAGGGATGATGCTGTCTATCGTCATCTCCACAAGATGGAGAGACGCCTCGGCCAACTAGACAAGGAAGATGAGCTGAGAGGAAGGACCCTTCATCCAAGCTGACCTCCCTTCTCTCGAACTATCATGGAGGCTCCCGTTCCAATAGGCTTCAAGCCCCCGCAGTTCAAGACTTACTCAGGGGAGTCAGACCCCGTAGACTACATCGAGAGCTTCAGGACCCTCATGTTGATCCACCAGGCTTCCAATGCTCTACTGTGCAAAACCTTCCTGCCTACTCTCAAGGGTCCGACCCGGGAATGGTACTCTCGCCTTGCCCCATCCTCCATATTCTCTTTTGAACAATTTGAGACCCTCTTCATCACCCACTTTGTGAGTAGCTGCCGCACTGAGAAGACCAGTATTTCGCTACTCTACCTCAGCCAGAAGAAGGGTGAGAAGCTCAGAGACTATGTGAAGCAGTTCACCGCGGAGGCTAGGTCTATTGCCTCCCTCAACCAATCGGTCGCTGCAGCAGCCTTCTAGTCAAATGTCCTTAACTCAAGACTTCGTTCTTCCCTAGCCAAAAAGCCTCTGCAAAACTTCTCTGACCTCCTTCTCAAAAGCGAGAAGTATATCCGGGCTGAGAAAGCTGAGCATCACCCTACTTTTGAGGAGTCTTCCTCCGGGACCAAGAGAAAGGTAGCTGAAGAAGAGGGAGCTAAGAAGCTCCAGAAGGACAACGGGGGCCAGCATCGCCCCCTTCCCAGATTCGAGAAGTTCACCCCTCTTAACGCCAATATTTTCACTATTCTCATGGAGGTTGAGAAGGAAGGGGTTCCCTTGGCAAAAAGAGGGACAAAGAGAAGTGGTGTCGATATCACTGGGACCACGGCCACGACACCAATGATTGTCGGGCCCTGAAGAATGAAATTGAGGCCCTCATCTAGAGGGGGCAGCTGTCTAAGTTTGTGAGAAAGGCCCGAATTGATCTTCCTCCTCCCCCAGGGGGGCTAACAAGTGTCCCAAAAGGTGCGATGAGACTCCCGAGTTTGAAGAGGAACGCATCCTGCATCTCATCCATGGAGGTCCCATGGGAGGCACCTCCAACTCCTCTCGAAAGGCTTTCATCCGGGAGGTCAACTCAGTACATGGCATGCTCCTAAAGGCCTCGGAGTCCCGGTCACTTTCTCGGATGAAGACCTGGAGGGTGTCCGAACTCCCCAACTCCCCATTGTGACGCACTAGTGATCAACCTCCATATGGCAAATTTCAAAGTGGAAAGAATTCTGGTGGACAATGGTAGCTTCGTTAACATCCTCTTCCCCGCGGCTTTCCGAGGACTCAAATTATCGCAGGACAGGCTCAAGCCCGCCGGCTACACGCTCCATGGGATCACGGGAGTGCCAGTGACTATCGAAGGGGTAGTTACCCTCGACGTAACCGCTAGCAAAACTCCTACTATCCGGACAGAGCCAATGAACTTCATGGTCGTCAACATTCCCGCTGCTTACAATGTGATTCTTGGCCGACCTGGCCTAGCTGCTCTAGAAGCCGTCCCGTCGTCTTATCATCTTAAGATGAAGTTCCCCACCAGGGCAGGAGTAGGAAAAGTAAGAGGTAGTCAAGAGATGGCCCGCAAGTGTTACATGACCTCCACCGGGGGTCCTGTTCTCTCCTTCGAGACTCTTAAGATTCCCCAAGGGAACGCCCAACCTATGTCCGAACCGGTGGACGAGCTGGAGGAAGTGCTCTTTTCCGAGCAAGATTCGAACTGCAAGTTCTTTATCAACAAGACCCTCCCATCTGCTCTATGTTCCGACATAGTCCAATGCATCAGAAAGAACCATGAGCTTTTCGTCTGGTCGGCTGCCAAGATGCCAGAAATTTCTGAGGAGCCCCTCGTCCACCACCTAAGCGTTGCTCCGGGGTCCAAACCGGTCCAACAGAAGAGGTGCAAATTTGTCCCTGAGCGACGGCAAGCCATAAAGGAAGAAGTGGACAAGCTCCTTAAGGCCCAGTTCATACAAGAAGTCAACTACTCCGAATGGCTCTCTAATATTGTCATGGTAAAGAAGGCCAACGGGAGCTGGAGAATTTGCATCGACTTCACGGACCAGAACAAAGCATGCCCTAAGGATCCTTTCCCTCTCCCCAGCATCGACACCTTGATCGATGCTACCTCGGGTCATGAGCTGCTCAGCTTCATGGATGCCTTCTCCGGGTATAACCAGATCAGGATGTTCCCCCCGAATATCCCGAAGACCTCCTTTGTGACCGATCAAGGACTCTATTGCTACAGGGTAATGCCCTTCGGGCTGAAGAATGCACATGCGACCTACCAATGCCTCGTCAACAAGGTCTTTCAGAATCAGATCGGCCGAAACATGGAAGTGTATGTTGACGATATGCTAGTTAAGAGCATCCATGGGGCCGACCATGTTGCTGATCTACAGGAAGCATTCGATGTGTTGAGGAGGCATGATATGAGGCTCAACCCGAACAAGTGTGCGTTCGGAGTCTCGTCGGGTAAGTTCCTAGGCTTCATGGTCAGCCAAAGAGGAATCGAAGCCAACCCCGAGAAGATCAAAGCCATACTGGACATGGCTCCCCCCACAAATGTGAAAGAGGTTCAGAAGCTCACAGGGCACCTCGCGGCCATAGGGTGCTTCCTGTCTAAGTTAGGAGAGAAGTGTTTTCCTTTCTTCAAAGCCGTCAGGGGGGCTACGAGCTTCGAGTGGGGCAAACAGCAGCAAGAATCGTTCGATCAGCTAAAGGCCTATCTGGTCAACTCCCCTCTCCTCGGCAAGCCTATCCCCGGGAAGAACACTCTACCTCTACCTTGCTGCCTCTGAGCAAACCCTCAGTGCTGTCCTAGTGAGGGAAGAAGAAAAGGCTCAGAAGCCCATCTATTATGTGAGCAAGGTACTTCAGAATGCCAAGCTCTGCTATCCAAGATTGGAGAAGATGGCGTACGCCTTGGTTATGGTAGCTAGGAAGCTCTGCCCTTATTTTCAATCTCACTCGGTGGTCGTTCTTACCGACCAGTCGCTTAAGCAAGTCCTACACAAACTCGAGACCTCTGGCCGTCTGATAAAGTGGTCAATCGAGCTTAGTCAGCATGACATATCATACCAGCCTCGGACTGCAATTAAGGCTCAAGTCTTGGCTGAATTTACTGTTGAGAGCACCATCCCAGAGGTCAGTCAAGCAGCGAACGGGCCTCCTATCTGGACAGTATATGTAGACGGATCCTCTTGCACCGAGGGGAGTGGAGCCAGGGTCATTCTGCCAGGCCCAGATGATTTCGTTCTTCAGTACTCCCTCCGCATCAACTTTAAGGCCTTCAACAATGAAGCGGAGTATGAAGCCCTTATAGCCGGCCTCGGTATGGCTCGCAAGGCCGGGGCACAACGTCTCCGGATATTCAGTGACTTGCAACTGGTTGTGAATCAAGTCTTAGGAGAATACGAGGCACGAGATGACCGGATGGCTAAGTACCTAGCCAAGGTCCAAAGTCTAATGTCTTCATTTGAAGAGGCACAAATTCAGCGAATCCCTAGAGAAGAAAATTCCCAAGCAGATGCCCTTTCCAAATTGGCCTCCTCCTCCCTTCAAGGTCTCGAGCAGACCGTCCTGATTGGAGTACTCCTGAGACCGAGCATAGAAGAAGAAACCCCCGACTCGATGGAGTCGCTGCCCGTCCAACTTTAGGACAACTAGATGAAACCTTTGATAGAATTCCTCAGGGATGGGCTCCTCCCAGAAGACCCTAAAGAAGCTCGTCGAGTCCGAACAAGAGTGGAGCGGTACACCCTCGTTGAAAGGGTCTTGTACAAACGCTCCTACACCCAAGTAGACGGCAGACCCTACTTGAGATGCCTCTCTCCGGAAGAAGCCTTATATGCTTTGCAAGAACTCCACGAAGGCATAGGTGAAGCCCATTCAGGGTCAAGATCCCTCGCCAGGAAAGTGTTGAACTACGGATATTTTTGGCCTACCCTGCTTCGTGATGCCGAGCAGCACGTGCGGCGATGCAGCCCTTATCAGCAGTTATCCAACATCCGCCGACTACCCCAAGCTCAACTCACTTCCCTCTCAAGCTCGATTCCCTCGCGATGTGTGGGGTGGAATTGCTAGGTCCATTTCTACCAGCTCCGAGTCAACTCAAGTTTCAAGTCATGGCGATCGACTACTTCTCAAAGTGGATAGAGGCCGAGCCATTGGCTACAATCACTGAGAACAAAGTGCTGTAGTTCTTCTGGAAGAATGTGATATGTAGATTCGGCATGCCTCGGGTCCTCATAACAGATAACGGAACACAGTTTACATGGGCAACTTTCCGATCTTTATGTGAAGACCTCGGCATCCAACAACGTTTCTTCTCCGTCTCCCATCCTCAGTCCAATGGTCAAGCAGAGAATGCCAACAGGCAAATCCTCTCCGGCATCAATAAAAGGCTAGATAAGTCGGCCAAAGGCTTATGGGTGGAGCAGCTTCCCAACGTATTGTGGAACTACCGCACTACAAAACGAACCCCCACAGGAGAATTGCCATTCAATCTAACCTATCGGTTCGAGGCTGTGATCCCCTTAGAAGTCGGTCTACCATCTCCTCGCTTTATGGCTTATGAAGAAGAGCAGAGTGCCAGAGAGCTTCGGGCGAATTTGGACCTGATTGATGAGCTCCGTGAGAGAGCTTCAATTCGCCAGCAAAATTATCAAAGGAGGATCGAGCTAGCCTACAACAAAAAAGTCCGTCCCACTGATCTCAAAGAAGGAGACTTAGTCCTCAGAAAGCTAGCTATCTCGTTCCCCAGCCAAAAGAGTAAGCTAGCTCTGAATTGGGAAGTACCGTACAAAATTTCCAAAGTAGTCTGCCCCGGAGCGTATCGTCTTGAAGACCTTGAAGGCAGAGAAATACCCAGGACTTGGAATGCCGACCATTTACTTAAGTACCAAGAGAGCGCCTGAACGCCTCTCCGCGTACCTTCAAATGTCGAGCCATTCCTCTCCTTTTTACTTCTTGTACTTTGCTTCTTTATTTTCACATTGTAATAACAGCTTGAAACTTAGAAGCGGCCGATTAGCAGTTATCAATAAAGAACATTTTTTCCATATTTTCCTTGTGATTATTTTTATCTCTCTATTTAAGCCCTTTAATCGCTTTCACTCAAACGACGAGTTCGGAGTCCAAAACTTGGCTCGATTCCGCTTCTCAAGCTCGCTCTTAAGCGAGCTAGAAGTGGTTCGCCGTTCGGAACTGCTCCCACAACCGTTGAAATTCACTCAAACAACGAGTTCGGAGTCCAAAACTTGGCTCGATTCTGCTTTGCAAGCTCGCTCTTAAGCGAGCTAGAAGTGGTTAGCCATTCGGAATTGCTCCCACAACCGTTGAAATTCACTCAAACGACGAGTTCGGAGTCCAAAACTTGGCTCGATTCCGCTTCTCAAGCTCGCTCTTAAGCGAGCTAGAAGTGGTTCGCCATTCAGAATTGCTCCTACAACCGTTGAAGCTTAAGTGACGCGCATGAAGTTTTTACAAGTATACTAGACATGGGAGAAGAGTACTTGGAAGAGTAATTCTTCAAGAGGCTGCTCCCCACCGCAAGGAACAGTCTTCTCTTTCGATTCGCAGCAGCTCTAATATGGGTAGGTTACCAAAACCATAGCACTGCTCATCAACCTCAAGTTCATGAGGTTGACATTCCGTGCCTATAAGAAGGAAAATTTGCTTCTGATTTTGAGTAGTTGTCAAAAGTTGGAGGAGTTGTACTTGAATAAATGCCTACCAACAAAGCGCACAATCACCGAAGAGAAACAAACCTTCACTTATATAAAATTTTAGTGTACAAAAGCGCTTAAGTTACAAGACCAAGCTACTCTACTACGAGGGACTACAAAGACTCAAAGAAATATGATTACAACAACTTATTCAACGCTTCTTCGGAATGGGGATGTTTCGGTTCAGAGACACCCGAGGACGGCGTCGCCTAACCTCGGAGCTCATCTCTAGACCAACAAACCGAGACGCCTCTTCAGCACTGCCTCTGACCGTGGCCCCAACCGAAGTGCCGCTAGACGAGGTAGCCACCCCACTTTGAGCGTCAGCCGGGCTCCGCCTAACGGCAGGTGAATGAGTCACGAGCTCATAGAACGAGATTCCCCTCTCGCTCGCTTCGCGAGTACACGACGTACTTCGGACGTTAATCCTTTCAGGCCGGGGCTTGAGTCGAGCAACTTCCTCCTCGAGCTCGACGATCCTATCCTTTAGAGAATCGTCCTTCATAGATATTTTGAAGCGAGGAAGTTTAGCGGAACCTATGGCGTCAGCGCTGTTGACTATAATGCAACGAAGATGGGTCACTTCGATACTCTTGTCGACCGTAACCCTCCTCAACTTGTCAACCTTTGCCGCCAACTCATCGTGCTCGGCCATCAACTTACTCACTGTCAAAGCTAACTCCTCTTCCTTTGCCAAAAGTTCTTCTTCAGCTATCTCCAAATGGTGAACTTCCTCCAGTAATTTGCCCTTCTCTTGTGTAACGTCGAATAGAGTCTTCCTGAGCAACTCCACCTCGCCATCAAGATGAACCTCGCGAGCTCGCTTCCATAGTTGTTTCAATTCAGAGAGATATCCTTTCGATGTCGCCTTGAGATCCTCTAGTTCCAACTCGCTTTTGAGGAAACACTCTCGGCTGCGGGAGAGGGCCCGCTTTGCTGCTTTCAATTCAGTGCGAAGACGAGAGGTTTCCGCTGCCAAACTCGACTCGACAACCTGAAAAGAGAAAGCATATCAACATAAAGAATAAAAGGTTTTCAACACTTAGAGAAATTTTCAAGGTGTTCACAACACCTGAGTTCTCAACACAGAGCAAAAGGTGTTCACAACACTTATTGAGAAATTTTTTAATGACCAAATGTTCGCAACGCAACACTAGAAATCAACATCATACTTGAAATCTCAAACGCTCGGCCAAAGTCTCAAAAAGTTAGTCATTTCATTAAAATTCAAAACATACATAAGAGCGGTGGCCAGTCTGCAGTTCGGCGTTACAACAACAATAAAAAAAAAGGGTGGAACAAAAACAACAAGAGAAGAGGCGACTGGGTCAAGGGGCCACCTCATGGTGTTGCTCGAGGCGTCATTGCTTGGCACAGGGACGATGGCTCCGTCGATGTTCACGTCGTCCTCGGCGCCCTCCTCGGCTTCTTTGGCCTCCTGCTCAGGTGCGAGCTCCGCCAGAGGAAGTTGCTCCTCCCCCTTTATGGGATCATAGAAGTAGTACGAGGAGCTGTCGAAGCCTGGGTTGCGGGCCGCCACATGTTGCAACGCTCGGGCGTAAGCCTCCTCCATGTTTGTCAACATATGCTCTTCGGCCTCGTCCCGAACTGCCTGTTCGGCCCCCGCCACCTTCCTCGCCTGGTCTTGTAGTGCTTCCCCGGATGCCTTCAGAGCTTTGGCCAGTTCCTCTTCGAGGTGAGCTCTCTCCTTCTCCAATGCCTCGACCTTGGCAGTCTCAGCTGCGAAATGCTTCAGTGCCTCGGCGAGCTTCATCTCGAGGGCCCCCACCTCAGCCGCATGAGAGGCCGAGATGCGCTGCTCAGCCTCGAACAGCTTGACCGCCTTGGAATGCTCCGACCTCTCTCGGTCGTTCAGCAACTTCATCTCCATCTCTTGCTCAACGAATTGCTCAAGGAGGTGACTGAAGTGGCAGAGAGTCTGCAAGCAACACAAAGGAAACTATTAGTGCCAAACAAAAAAACTTAGGAATTTTTGGGTCATCATAGTCAACTCGTACTTACCGACACAGTATTCCGAGCAATCTCCAGGGCACCGTCGCCCACGCTGCCGGCCTTCAGCGCGGCACGGTCCTTCGGGGTCGGCAGGTGCTTCACCGCCTGCATGCATATCCCCGAATCACCGAGGAAGCCGTCCAACTTCATCACCCACCAGTCGGGGACGAAGAGACGCTTGTGCTCCTCGGTAAGGATCTTCTCCGCCTCGACAGTAAGTGGCGGCACCTCCAGTGCTAGAGCCGTGCCGGCGGTGAACGCCCTGCTCGACGAACCCGGGGCATCCACCAGAGGGTCCTGAGCAGGAGTTTCCGAAGGGGCCTCGGCCATCGGCTCCACAATGGCCGAGGGTGCCGAGGGTGCCGAAGGGACCTTTACGGCTCGGCCCGAAGGAGGCCCCGCTGTGGTCCTCTTCCTCTTCCTCGTTGCCTCTTCCTTCGTCGCGCGAGTCTTCGCCATCAGTGCCTTATAGTCCATGCCGGGGTTCTCTGGAAAAACCGAGCAAAAGAGTTAGAAAAAATAACTAAAAGGTAAAAAAAATTGAGAAAGGCGAGAAGAAGAAAAGAAGCATACTGGGGTCGATCGGACTGAGACCCCCACCAAACAAGACCTCCTCAGTGATGTCCTTCCAACTGAGGATCGGAAGTCCGAGGAGCTTCACCACCACTTCTTCTTCTTCTCTCATGAGCACTAGCACCTTCTTCGCCCACTTCGGGACCCCGTTCTTCCACAACGTCGGGAAGTCCCACGGCTCGGGAGCACAGATGAGAAAGTACTTCTCCTTCCAGTGCTTGATCGAGTCCAGGTTCTCGATCAACTTCACCCCTTCCTCGGAGACAAGTAATACCTTTCCTCCATCTTGCTCATCTGACAGATGAGATAGAGGCTCTGAAGCAGAACAAGCTGCGGTTGCACGCCGATCGCTTGGTACTGAAGGATGAAGGCGATGACGTGCTGCCACATGTTCGGCATAAACTGAACGGGACTCAGACCATACCACCGTAGCACCTCGATCACGAAGGGGTGCAGTGGTAGCCGAAGTCCGGCATTCAGTGCGTCGTACGGGAAGATGCAAGTGTCAGCCGAAGTCCCCGTACACGCTCGGATACAGGGACCAGGGAGTAGAAGGACTTACTCCTTAGGGATGCGGAACCCCTTCCTGATCCGATGCAGATCTGCCTCGGTCAAGATTGAGGGAATCGTGTCCACTTCAGAAGGGTCCCTCGGCTCGTTCTCCTCATATGACGAAGCCATCCCATGCACCACCTTCTCCAGGAGGTCTTCAAGGTAACTTCTCACTCCGCTGAAGCTAGACAGAACGGACGGATGCTGAGCCAACTCCCCTGCCCCCTTCGGAGTCTCAACTATCGTCATCCCCCCGACCGAATCTGCAACTTCCTTCCCCTTACTCGGTCTAACTACCACCGCTCGGCCGGTGTCTTGGTCTGAGGTGGAGGTCTCGTCCCCAGAAGAAATCTTAACCATTCTCTAAGAGTAGGGGAAAGACAAACCTTGAAGTGATGTGTATGGCCTGAAAAGATCGCCGGAATCCAAAGTCACCTTGACACAAAAGCTAGTAGCGCCGCTCGAGAGCAAAAACTCCGCTAGCAAAGAGTAAAAGTGAAAGTAAAAATGAAAGTGAAGGAATGAGGTAAAGATTGAGGGAGGTGAAAACTTATAGTCAAAGAAATGACTCTTGGGCTTTGTAACGTAAATTCACAACCCTTGGGCCTCCCCTCAAGGCGTTAAAGAAGGCTAAATGACAAAATAGCAAAGAGCGGCAATGGTTCACAAAAGTAACGCCGACTTAGGATGGGCCACGCCGCTCGGCTATTCCTCTAGCACCAAGACGCCGAGGCACTCTGACGAGCTATCGAGAAGCAATTCAGATCGCCCCCCATTCCTCGGAATCCTAATCTGAGTGACAGGCGATCCGAGCAGAGTATTGAAGAAAAACTACTTTCTCCCCAAAATTCGTGCAAGATCTCGATCAGACGGTTCAGATCACGCCACGCCCACAAAATGACAAGATAGCATTTTCTCATTATCTGAACCTCTAACCTCGTGATCTACGCCACGATAAATGGCTCAAATTGCCCCACGTCCCTCAGAATCCTAATCCGAGCGACTGGCGATCCGAGCTGCGTATTGAAGACAAACATCTTTCGCCCCCCCAAAATTCGTGCAAGATCTCGATCAGACGGCTCAAATCATGCCACGCCCACAAAATGACAAGATAGCGTTTTCTCAGGATCTGAACCTCTAACCTTGAATTCTACACCACGATAAACGGCTCAGATCGCCCCACGTTCCTTGGAACCATAATCCGAGCGACTGGTGATCCGAGCTGTTCACATGAAGAAAATAGCAGAGAGCCCCGTTGCTTAGAATCCGAGCAACCAGCGATCCGAGTTGCGTATTGAAGAAAAACAAGTCTCTTCCCAAAGTTCGTGCGAGATCTCGATCAGACGACTCAGATCACACCACACCCACAAAACGACAAGATAGCATTTTCTCATTATCTGAACCTCCAAACATCGTGATTTGCGCCATGATGAACGGCCCAGATTGCCCCACGTCGCTCGGAATTTCGAACCGAGCAACTAGCAATCCGAGTTGCTCACGCGAAGAAAATAGTGCCGAGCAACACCGGCCATCAGATCTTCTCAAAATTCGTGCATCGACCTCAGATCACCCTACGTCGCTCGGGATCCAAATCCTAGCAACAGGAGATCCGAGCTGCTCACATGGAGAAAAATAGTGCCGAGCCCCTTTTCTCGAAATCTGAGCAACTAGCTATCCGAGCTGCACATTTGGAGAAAAATGCCACCGAACAACTCCAACCGTCCGATGGTCTCAAAATTCGCGTCGAAAGATGATGGGCGGATCAGATCACTCCACGCCCACAAAACGACAAGATAGCATTTTCTCGTGATCTAAATCTCCAAACCTCGTGATTCACTCCATGATGAACAGCCCAGATTGCCCCACATTGTTCGGAATTCCGAACCAAGCGACTAGCAATCCGAGCTGCTCTTACGGAGAAAATAGCGCCGAGCAGCACCGGCCGTCAGATCTTCTCAAAATTCGTGCATCGACCTGATGAACGGCTCAGATCACCCCACATTGCTCAGGATCCAAATCCAAGCGACAGGCGATCCGAGCTGCTCACATGGAGAAAAACAGCGCCGAGCTACGTTGCTCGGAATCCGAGCGACTGGCGATCCGAGCTGCTTATGAGAAGAAAATGGTGTCGAGCGATTCTAGCCGTCTGATCTTCCAGAAACTCGTGCCAACACGAGATGGGCGGCCCAGATCATGCCACGTCATAAATAGGATTAAAAAATTAATTTTTATTTATTAAAATCGAATTATTTATTTAAAAATTACAAAAAATGGTTAAAAATTCAGGAAAATTAATTAAAAATTCTAAAAAATAATTGTAAATTCGGAGAAATATTTTTGAGCCCCTGGGTATATAATTATTGCTTAGAATAGTTAATTAAGACCCCCGAACAACAAGTCATCACTTTGCAAAATTAGATAAATGGTCCAAAAAGTAGATAAAAATTAAGAAAAAACACAAGAAGTTCAGGAAAGCTCAAGAACAACCTAGAGCACGCAACTAACTCAGAAAATCACCGTAATACCTCATACCAAGATTCGACACCCCTCATTTGGACTCCGATACAACTTTGTAAGCCATTTAAACAGTAAAAACTACTCCTCAAAGGCTGATCAAACTCAGTCTTCGGGAGTGGGGGCTCGTGATATGGCTAAAAATGGGGTTAAATCAGAATCGTCCAAATCGGACACGAATCTTAAAGCTCAAGGGTAAAATGGTAATTTCACCTACAAACGGGTCTGAAATGGATACTGGGTCCTTTCTCCGAAGACCCAATAATCCACGAATGGATCCATCTCAACTGGGTGCGGGTTCCAACCCTTAAGAAACCCGGTCCAGCTGGATAGAATTAGGGTTTATGATTAACCTTAATCAACGGCCCTGATGCACTCTATCCATTCACTGGGAAGTATGGATTTGATTCTTATCCCGAAACTGGTCCCTATGGCAGCTATAAATACCCCCCATCCCACACCATTAATAGGTAATCAATTTTTTGCCAGTAAAAGCTCATTCATAATCTTTCCTGATTACTGACTTGAGCATCGGAGGGTGCGTCGCCGGGATCAACCCCGGTGTTTCGCACTTTCTGCAGGTGAACGGCGGGAGTCAACGGTCAAACTCCGGTGGAAAGGTTTCAGGTTTGACTATTCAGTGTCCCTAAGAATCCACAAATTCTATCTGTTTGCCCCCACACCAGATTTAGCGGTAACAATCAGTAAAAACCCAAATTCACCTCAAACGCATTTATATCTTTAGGATGAGTTAAAGTAAGACATAATTGGGGCATGCTTAATTGAATGACATGTTAGTCATTTGTCAACCTTGGTTGGCTTTTAACTATGGCAAAACCTTAATGGAGTGTTGTTTTTGGATTAAGCCGGTGTTGTAAATGAAAATAGTGAATTGTGTATTTGGAATTTAAAGAATTGTGAGTGTCCTTTCTTGAAAAGATATTTTTATATTATTGAAAAACCGTTCATTTTGCATTCACTTAAAAGCGTAGATAAAAGATCTTCGAACTACTTGATACGTGTAGGCGATTAGGCATACATATTATGACAAAAAAATCAAAATGAACGGTATGGATCGTCCATAGAGGTTCCCACCAAGGAATGAGAAACACCACATGAGGAAATTTTCTCCTATAAGAATGAGGTACCTTTTTCTGATTAATTATTTACATAATTATCCATGTTCTTTTAATTGCTTCGTCTGATTTTTTTTGATTATCTCTATATATTGAGGCACTTGAGTGGTTACGTTATGTCTCTTTATGTGTTCTTCTTTACCCGGTTGACATGTAGTGATTTTCATTCTTGTTTTTGTGTAGCATGATTTCAAGGAGCTCTCCACCGATGACTACTTCTCCAAAAACAACGAATTTTCGACCTGGTTGAAGTAAGAGAAAGGCATATATTTCTCCGACCTTTCTTCAGAGACTGCGAGGGATCTCTTCTCAAGATTTGTCAAAGACTGGAACAACCAAAAGCTGCTACCCCAATACTATGAGGGTATATCTGCTGCGCCGAGAACAGTCCACAATTGGAAAATTAGGCACGCGAAGCTAATGCAACAGATGTTTGTCGTGGTTGTTTAGCATTGGTTAAAGATCATACCGTCTTACCTGGAATGTCTTTGAAGGATGTTTAAATTTGAAAATTTGTGTTTTCTTTTGTTCATTTCTTTTATGAATCATTCAGTTGAAAGATGAGTTCAGATATGCTGCATGTCGCTGGAAAAAGAGAAGATATGCAGTTCACATTTGTAGAGCTCAGAATGCCAGTGCATTTTTTTTTTCTTTTCTTTCTTTCTTCAGAAACCATCATAATTTCATCATTTTGATTATTTCATTGTGTTATTTTGAAGCTATCAGTAAAGTAATTGGGTTCACCGAGTAAGCTGGGCAAATAAGTATGAAAGCGGGGAAATGACTATTGTAGTATGTATACACATCGAAAAGCTCACTGAAATTTACACCATGTGATAATTAAGCCAAGGAGGGATACTGCAGCTGTTCTTGTTAATAATCTACATATCCAATTTAGACTTTTGGTGAGAAGTTAAAGCGATTTAAAACTCATTTGCCCACGCATTATGTGGTTTATTAGCTATAAATCACAGGATGCGTTAGATACGACCTGATATCCTACCAGTAGACCAAAATTAGGCCCATCGAACAATAGAAACTTTGCAAATTCTTTGCAGGAATGCTGATGGTCTTATATCAAAAGGATACCCAAATTGAATACATTGAAAATCTCAAACAATGACCCATTCAAAGAAAAACTGATATCCATTCACTTGAAGATCGATCCACTTTTGTGCTACTCTTTTGATTCATTTGTAATTATTCCGCTTTTTGAAGGGGCGGAAAGAGAGTTTCCTTGAATTTTGAATTTCATCATGATTTTTGAAATTCAATTTTTATTGGGGAATGTGAGGAGATTATTATGGTGTAATTTGAATTTCAAATTTGTGGAATTCAAATTAGATTTGAAAGAGTTAGGTGGGAGAACAGGGTACAAATACCTTGTCGACAAGTTTGGTCAGGAGAGGGACTAGTTAGGCTTGTAGATTTAGTTATGTTACTGTTCTCTAATGTTCCTTTTTAGGAACAATTAGATGTATACTTCTTGTACTACTTGTTTCGTTAATTTTTATTAATGAAGCGGTTACGAGGTCATTTTTTTCTCCAAAAAAAAAAAAAAAATGCCACTTTTTGGGTAGAGGGACTATCTTGTACTGTAAGGGATGGGTTCTCTAATTTTTGTCGGGTAATGAGTCTTATAACCCACATGTTGGGATCCATGAAGGTCATTACCCTTTGCATGGTTGTTTGTTTGGTTAAAACCTTTTTTAATGAAACGCGAGGCGTCTACGACCCACCGTTTACAATTAAAAAAAAAAAAAAAAAGATCGATCCACCTCTCCACTACTGATATCCATTCACTTAAAGATCCACTTCTCCACTTGGGGAGTTCAACAGCTGAAAAGTAGACAAGCATTTCCGGAAGCATCTAGCAGTAACCTGCTATGAAGTATTATGAAGGACTATAGATGATTATTTCAGCATTCAGCATCGAGAAATATATAACCAAAACCAGGATAAACTAGACTAACAAATTCTTTTTTTATTTTCCTTTCCCTTTTTCGGAACCTTTTTACCAACTGATGAGGCTCTGTTTCTGTTACAGAAAATATGACAAAGTGTTTCGCATCTTCTTCCTTACACTGCTTTGAGTATTTATCGGAATCCATCAAAGAATCCAACTCTCCAGCAGTGCTCATCTCAACCTTCATAATCCAGCCGCAAGGGCCAGCACTGACCTGGTTCAAAAGAACAAGAATATGAAAAACCTGGTTACTATAAGACATTTGAGAACTGAAATAAATAGGACAGTATTATGAAATGCATGATGTTCACATAGACTGAGATCAGTAAAAACTACACTTTCAAAAATTAACAAGTGACTTCATACTTCTATCAACAATAGTTAATTGATTCAACAATATTAACTAATGCATATCATAGCATACACAGTTATCTGTTTGGACTCGTCAACTTTTACCATTGTTCATATCTAATCTAATAATAGCATATATGGTTGTCTGTTTGGATGTGTCAAATTTACCATTGTTATATCTAATCTCATATTCTAAACTAGAGAGAAAGCAAATATCCATACATACGAAAGTTTGAAAGTATGGACTTATTTGGTTAGTAATACTGATTTACATTCCTAGTGTTGATGATACAATCAATCAAGTAACAGTTCCGATGATTGAATTAAGGCAAGGGTAAGGATTCAAGACCTTGAATGATGGCGGGGCACCAAAACTTTAAACTTTTTTTCTAGAAATTTCTTATGAGGCTAAAATCAATGAAAGCTTGGATCGAATAAACCAATAAAAAGATGTGCGCTTCTGCTTTGTCCCAGGGATCAAACAAATATGCAAAACCGAAAATAGAATAGACAAAGCACTAGAAAATGCACAGTGGGAGCGAAATATAGCATGATAGACAAACTCATGCATAATATAAAAGAGAAACAATGAGCTGATTAAGTGCATAGACTCACCAGACCAGGAGAGTTATTCAACTCATTGTCGACTTCAACCACTGTACCAGTCACTGAAGAGGATACATCACTTGGTAGCCTTAACGCTCTCAACCGCGCCAAATTTTTTTCCCTTCACCACACTGGTTCCAACATTGGGCAACTCCACATAAACCACATCACCTAAATGGTCCTGAAAAGGAACAGATGATAATTCGTTAAACAGTATACTGTGACCTATGCACAGAAGAAGCCATTCCTTGCGTTTATGAAGAACAAAAGCAAATATATATCATTTTTGATAGAATGGAATAATTGGCTTTTCTGGATGTATTGGATGTATGCTTGAATTCTCAGATAACAAACAGTACACAGGAACATAGTAGCTAGATAAATGCTGGAGTTACAGACTATCAACAATAGAAAAACGATATGGGTAAAAGAATTTTACTTGTGCATGGTCGGTAATCCCTCCGGTTGCAAACTTATCGTCAGCTTTCACCCACTCGTTAGTGTCAACATACTTGAAGTCCTTCATTACTGGCAATGATTTGAAAGAAATTTAGACAATATTCTCTTTGCAAAATTTAGATAAATGAATTATGTCATATTGACTAATTATTTAATCACCTTTATAAGTATCTTTAACCAAATGACAACACCTACTCAATCGTCTAAGTGCTAACATCTCAAGAAATTGACAGCTTCTTTGAAATTCAGAGTCTTCATTAGTTACATAATTTCTTTTCAAGAAGAGAGTTAATTACATAATGATAAATATTCTAACAACAAATACAACTTCCCCAGTGATCACCAGGGACCAGGATCAATCAAATTTAGCAATGTAATCCGATTTTGTTTGCTATTACATAAGCAACCTTCACAAATCTGCCAAATGGGCTAAAATGTCTATCAACCAATTCTTTACTAACTTTCGAAAGTTTGAAATTCTCAATTCTTTTCAGAGCGCAATTGGATGCTAATAAGATCAATCATTATCCCAGACAATACTCGCTCTCGAGCACCGGAACAACAAATGATTGGTATCCTCGTCTTCCTGCTGGCACCTATCGCAAATAGAATTGGGGATAATATTTCTCTTCTGTAGGTTGGACTTACAAAGGATAGCGTCGTGATACACCAACCAGAGGAACACTTTGACCTTTAGGGGAGCCCCTATACTCCAGATACGATCAGAATTAAAATTCCGCACTCCTCCATCGTTCAACCACCTGTACATAGACTTGACAAAGAATACTGCGCTTGAAGTAATATTCCAAACCCTTTCGTCCTCATTACCGTTTGAATATTTCCCTTCGCTCCTGATGAAAGAATTCAAGCTCCAAAGCTGAGCTAAACAATCCTGATTTGGGTAACTGTGAACATCTATGGTAAGCGTGTTGTTCCGCCAAACGTCTGCTACAAGCACAAGCGTGTTGTTCCGCCAAACGTCTGCTACAAGCACATCGGTATTTAGTGTCGCGGATGCCGCCTCTGGGAACAGGCTAGTAAGCGTGTTGCTTCCGCACCATTTATTCTTCCAAAATCTAGTATTTTTTCCGTTCCCAATCCTACATAAGGTATTGTCATGGTAAATTGTCCCGACTCTCGCTATTCCTTTCCACATAGGGGACGCCTTCCTTTGCCCCATAACCCCTCCGAATCTGAGTTTCTTCCTCCTCTTATAAGAATCGAATGATTTACTCCACCAAATGTTGTTCTTGTTCCTCATTTTCCACCACCACTTGCATAACAAGGCCTTGTTCATTGCTCTAAGATCAAGACCCCTAACCCCCCAAACTCCTTACGCTTGCAAACCCTCCCCCATTGAATAAGATGCACCCCTTTGTTGTTCTCGCTCGCACCATTCCATAGAAATCTCTTCCTGAATTTATCGATCTTGGTAATGACCCATTTCGGGAGCTCATACATGGACATCATATAGATTGGGATACTACTTAGAACCAAGTTGATAAGTGATAATCTACCACCCAACAAAAGAAATCTTCCCTTCCAACCCGATAGTCGTTTACCAATTTTTTCAATTAGTATGCTCCAGTCCTCCCTAGTCAGCGGACCCGGTCTCAGTGTCGAACCCAAATACGATACTGGGAAAGCTCCCACAGCGCACCCTAAAATGCTTCCAACTTTGGGTGGTGGGGAAACAGTAGATCAATTAGGGTTCGGAAAGAGAGTACTCAACAGTGGGATACATTAGTAGCTGCAACTACGTGGGGGTTGTGGTTGGACCAAAACGAATTCTGTTTTCATAAGATTAATCACTCATTGTCATTTTTGATGCATAAAATTTATTCAAACATTCATGACTGGAATGTATTCACAGGTGGAAAGAAGAAATTGCGCTTGGGAGACGAGGCATAGAGTGCGAAAGCATCTCAGGATGGGATATTAGAAAGCTTGACATGATGGTCCTTTGATTTTGGTTTCAATCTGTTCAGTCGCGGCTGGATGGACGGGAGTATCTTTTGTTGTTTTGTTTATCACTTTGTTTAGTGATGGTTTATAATATGGAGGTTGTTGTGCTGTGGTTCGATATTCTGTGTTTCGTTAATTTTCCGTTAATGAAGTGATAACGTTAGTCATCTTTTATCAAAAAAAAAAAAAGATCAATCATTATGAATAAAATGATCCACAAATCCTATCCCGTAAATTTGTTTACAGTTTAAAATTTATGCCATTTTGGGTCTAGGTATTATACTATATCTTAAGCTAATAGGCCTACCCTCTCTCCTTTGTCCATTTTGAAATGAAGAAAGGAGAGCAAAAGTAGGAAATCACACCTACCTTAACACGTGCACACTACATTTTTTTTTACTTAACAAAAACAAATACAAAAACAAAAACAAATCCTTCCTCCCCCAACCCCCCTCCTCAAAATCCCGCTAACCCCCCTCCTCCCCAAATCTCAGCAGTCGTCGTTCGCCAACTCGCCCAAATCCTCGCCGTCGATGCTCGCTGGTCTGCCATGGGTGATGACACCGCCGGTAAGAATTCTCCTATGAATTAGGGTTTTTTAAGTCCTAATTTGTTTTGTAATATTGTATTCATAAAACCCTAATTTACCACCCGCTTTTACTATTGATTTCTGATTAGGGCGTTTCAATTCTTAAAATTTTAAAATACAAACCCTAATTATGGATTCAAAAATAAAGATTGGTTATTTTTAGACCAAATCCTTACTAATGTTCTGTTCTTGATTCTTTGTTTCTTCAGATCCAAATAAATTAGATTTTAGAGGCTATGGTAGAAATTAGGATTTTGGAAGGCGAATAGATGAAGGAAAGAATAAACAGCGGGAAAGTAAGAGGTAATGTAAGTGATTATATGTTTGTTTTTGTTTATTCACTGATTTACATTACTCTCTCCAATGTGTACTCCCAGAGATTACGGAGATGGCAATCAGGCCTGTATGTCATGTCATCGCTGCAATTAACCTGAAGATCAACTTTTATTCTTTAATTGGATGGTAATTGTGTTCACTACTTCTTATAATTATTTCTCATGAAAAATTATTTTTGTTAAGTTCTTGAACTTTTCATTTATTTTTAGCAATCTCTCATAATTATTTTAGCAATCTTTCTTCCATTAGAATTGTTGTTTCAGTTTTTATATCCTTTTTCGGGTAATAATTAATTTGTTTGTGTTTGAGTATTTTTCTGCTTTTTTACGATTATATGGTCAAGTTTTGAGATTCAGGATCAAATGCAAACCTAATAATGTAAGGTTTCGGATTAGAAGTAAGGGAATCATCAAGTGTGAAATTGGAACGAATTGACTTGCATACGAGGGCTTTTTCTTCTAATTGATATTTATTTTCATGTGAACTTTTGCATTTTAAGTAATATTATCATTAAATTTTCAATTACAAAGAATGATGGATTATAGATGATGGTAAAAAGCATGAAAGTTGAATAGTTTGGTAAATATTATCAGTATTTCATTTTATTATTTTTATTTTCTTAGGGTAAAAATGAACAAATGAGTAAATATATAAGAAAGCTAAGGACTTTCATCAAATGGTTGATGAAATGAGAAGATGAAAATTTGATGAAGCAAGAGAAGCTTCAGAATATGTTGGAATCAGAAGGGAAACAACATACAGATAGTGGTATCTTTTCTACATTTTTTTTTTGTTTGAAGAGTTTTGGTGAATTATAGTATTGTATGTGTATTTTATAGTTTGATCATTTTATATATACACAGCTAAGGAGTAATATAGAAAATTTGGAGGCAAATATTGAGGAACTTCGCAGATAATATGAGTATTTGCAAGCAAGTTTTAGAATGGAGAAATCTGACAAGATTGTAAGTCACTTTCTTAGCATCTCTAAATTTCGGTAATTATTCGACTATTTTTTTATATTTTCTTTTAATTGAATAGATATATAGAATGATGTTGGTTAGTTTGAAAGTGTGAATTAGTTAATTTGTAGATTTGTCATCTTTTTATTATATTGTGATTGAAATAGCCAAGAGGTATTTTTAAATTTTTAAGTAATATATAATTTTATGAGTCCCTCAAGATTATTTTAGTCTGTGCAATTTGCACAGGGTAACACTACTAATCATTGAGGTACTCTGATCATGCTCATAATTTCAATTTCAATAACAGGGACTATTTCTGCCATACTACAGTTAAGCAAGCAACGACACTTGAGTAACCTACCAATTCTCTACAAGATAACTCGAAACATTTTTCAAGGATTACTAATAAAAACTGTAACGCAAACATAGCTAATCATAAATTTTAACAACTTAACCAATCCAACTCAATATCTAAGAAGGGATCAAGATAAACAAAAACCAATCAGAACCCATTTCAAAAGACCCAAATTTTAGCTAAAATCTCATGCGACCCATCAGATTTAACGCATCATTTACCCAAATCACACCAAAATAGATTTATCAAATATAACAGTAAGTAATAACTACAACATCCTCGAAGGTGGCGGCTCTCGAAGCCCACAACATCCTCGAAGCCATGGTCAAATTGTTTGCACATTTTTTTAACTCTGTAGTAGTTTTGGCTGCACGGTGTATTATAGAGTTGAGACAATTTTCAAACTTATATATACTATGATTTATATATGGAAAGATCTGGAAGAAAAGAACCTAAGTTATCCAACATGATGGTGACTGATTTGATTCTAATACAATCTGATTCATATATAATGGGCCCCAAACCGAACCCAACTTTAAAATTGGTTCAAAGGGTGGGTACCTTATAAGGATGATTTAGATTCAGCACCGAGACTAATAATAGATATATAGATTTTATGATTTTACATTCTATAATATAATATAGTTCAATCTTTATACATTATTGTATTTCTAGAGACCATATAATACAATGGAGATTGTGTTACATCAGTTGTGAAGTAAAGTTTATGTACATAACATTACCATTAGTACCGATGAATAGCTGTAATATGTATATTGGACTCACATGTAGTCAAACTTTGTGCTTTTACATTAATTCCACATCATGATGTTGTATAATCTTCAGAAATAATTGTATTTCCAGAGACTCGTGCAATACAATAGAGATTGTCATATCAGATTATGGAATAAAGTTTGTGCACATAATATTACATTTTTTACTTCTTGTGCTGGTTTGACTAATTTTACAAAGGAAGATTTTCATAAAATTGTTGATTTGGAAATTAGTAGAGGGGAGTTTCAAGGTTATCAATGATTATATCTACCTGGAATATAAGAGGGTTAGGGAGTGAGGATAAGAAATTAGCTGTGTTTGATTTTATTGTGTCTTCTCATTCTGATATTATTGCTCTTCAAGAAACGAAATTATCTTCTCCTTCTCCTTCTTTGTTTAGATCTTTAGGTGGCTCTATTATGACTGAATGGGTTACTCTTGACTCTGAGGGTGCCTCTGGTGGAATGCTTATTGGTTTCAAAGATCATTTATTCAAATGTTTGAAGGTTATCAGAAAGAGATTTTTTCTTGCGGTAGAATTATATTGTTCTACTTTCAACTGCTCTTTGCTTTTTATTTCTGTTTATGGTCCTTGTACTCATTCTCATAAGAATGAGTTTTGGGAAGAATTTGAACAATGGCATTCTGTTATGAATGGTTGGGTCATTTTTGGGGGTGATTTTAATGCTGTTCGTTTTGTTTCTGAAATGAATGGTTGCTCTTACTATAGATCTGATTCGGATAACTTTAACAATGTTATTAATTTCCTTCATCTTGTGGATTATCCCATTCTAGGGAGACAATTCACTTGGTCTAATAATAGGTTAGACCCTAGCTTTGCGAAACTGGATAGATTTTTGGTCTCTTGTGATTGGAATTCATATTTCCCTTTGTCTTTTGTTCAAGCTTCCCCTAATATTGTTTCGGATCATGTTCCTCTTATTCTCTCTTCTTCTTCTTCTTCTCCTAAAGCATTTTCTTTTAAATTTGAGAAGTTTTGGCTGGAAGATCTTCCTTTTAAGGAGATGATTTCTACTTGTTTAAACTCTGTTAATGTTTACAACCATGCTGGTCTCAGAAGATTGCTTGCGAAAATTAATAATATTAAATCTGGTTGTAAGCTTTGGGTTAAAGATAGATTTGGTCCTTTGAAAGAGAGGAAAATTGTTTTGAAAAATGAAATTAATTATTCGAATGTTCTTGAGGAACAGAATCCTCTATCCTCAGATGATAGAAACATTAGATCTGAGCTTAAAAAAGAGTATCTTCATCTTTTGGAACTTGATAAAATCAAATGGTTTCAAAGAGCTAAAGTGAGATGGCTCACTTTGGGTGATGGCAATACTAGATTCTTTTACAATTTTGCTTCTCATAGGAAAAGACTGAATCATATTATTTCCATTCAATCTAATGGGATCTCTACTTCTGATCCATCTCTGATTCAACAAGAATTTTTTAATTTCTATAAAAATCTTATGGGAGACCCTGGGGATACCTTCCTAGACATTGATTGGGATCAGCTATACCCCCTTTCTCAGCGCATTAATCTGGATTGCTTAGAAGCTCCATTCTTGGAAGATGAAATTTATCAAGCAGTTTGTGACCTTCCTATGGAGGCTGCTCCTGGTCCTGATGGGATTCCTACTTTCTGTTATAAACTCTTCTGGAATGATTTTAAAGAAGATATTGTGGGTGTGTTCCAAGAGCTATATGATAATTCTCTTAATTTCTCTAGGATTAATTATGCTCATATTATCCTTATCCCCAAGTGTCCAGGGGCTAATAAGGTTACTCAGTTCAGACCTATTAGCCTTCTGAATGTTATTTTTAAAATTATTATGAAAGTTTTGGCAAATAGACTTGCTAATGTGATTGGTTCTTTGGTTGGTTATTCCCAATCAGGTTTTATTAAAGATAGGTATATTTTGGATAGTGTTGCTGTGGTTCAAGAAACTATTCATTCTAGTCATCAAGAACATTCTGAAGGGATTCTTCTGAAACTTGATTTTGAGAAAGCCTATGATAGAGTGAATTGGAATTTTTTAAAAAAGATTTTTTTAGCTAGAGGCTTTGGTCCTAAATGGATTGATTGGATTTTTAGTAACCTTCATTCTGGTACTTCCTCAGTTATCATTAATAATTCTGAAGGTAGGAAATTTGTTTGTAAAAGGGGACTTAGACAGGGTGATCCAATCTCCCCTTTGCTATTTGTCCTTGTTGCTGATGTTTTCAATTGTATGCTTTCTAAAGCTTGGGATAATGGTTTTATTCAAGGTCTTGGTGGCTTTCCTTCTTTCAGAGGAATTCTTAATTTACAATATGCTGATGATATTATTCTCTTTTCTTCCTGTGATGGGATTATGCTTAGAAATCTTAAATTCCTTCTTTACTGTTTTGAAAGTGTTTCTGGTATGAAAATTAATTTTTCCAAATCCTCTTGTATGTGGATTGGAGGGGATGATAACAGACAAGTTGAAATTTCTGCCTTCTTTAACTGTCCTATAGGAACTTTTCCTTTCAATTATTTAGGGATTCCTCTTAGAGTGGGTAAGCTTCATAAATCAGACTGGTTCCCTGTTATTGATAAAATTGAAAAGAGGCTTAATTATTGGGCTGGTAGGACTTTATCTAGAGCTGGTAGACTCATCCTCATTAATTCTATCATTTCTAGTATCCCTTTATACCTTATGTCTTTCTTTTATGTCCCAGTATGGGTTATTAGGAAGATAGATCTTCTTTGTAGGAGGTTCCTTTGGGTTGGTTCATCTTTGAATTCTGATCAGGGGAAATGTCTTATGAGTTGGGCAAGAGTATACAAACAAAAGTCTGAGGGTGGCTTAGGTGTTATTAACCTTCGACACCAAAATTTAGCCCTACTTGGTAAATGGCTTTGGAATTGCCTTCTCAGAAGATAAAGTCTGGATTAGAGTTGTTAAAAGAAAATACTTTCGAAGAAGAAACCTTAGTGATTTTCAAAATATCCCTTCTTTTGTGGGTTCTTCTTTTTGGAAAGGTATTTGAAAAGCAGCAGCTCCTTTTAAATGTGGTATACGGAAGATCTGTGGTGATGGTAAGAATGTTCGTTTTTGGACGGATATTTGGATAGGTAATTGCAGTCTGTCCTCGAGATTTCCTTCTCTTTACAATATTGCTTGCTTACCAAACGCTACTGTTTTCTCTCTTTATACTACCAATCGTTTTGGTAAAGTTTGGAATATTGAGTTTCGTAGAAATCTTTCTCTTCAGCAATCTCATGATTTGAGCGAACTTCTGCATCTCATTAGTAACTATGATTGGAAACCTCATGACAAGAATGTTTGGAGATGGACTAATTCTAGTTTATTCACTGTTAAATCCTTTTATAATTTTTTGAATGCGGGGGGTATGATTTGTCCTTTCTATAAGTTCATTTGGCAAAATGTCGCTCCTCTTAAAGTTAGAATTCTTGTTTGGCTCACTATTCACAATCGTCTTCTCACTGTTGATAATCTTAATAAGAGGCATTTAGCTTTGGGGCAAAAATGTGTTCTTTGTGGTTCTGGAAATGAATCCGCTTGTCATCTTTTTCTGAGATGCCCTTTTGTTAAGCAAGTGTGGTTTATTTTCAAAGTGGCCTTTAGTTTTAGAGGCTTCCCTCCGTCTATTAAGGCTTGGTGGGATATTTGGAGGAAGAAGAGGATTTGAAAGAAAAAACTTCTTCTTTGGGATATGTCGATGATGGCTTTGATTTGGGTTATTTGGTTAGAGCGTAATAATCGTATTTTTATTAAGAAATCTGTTGATATTGTTAAGATCTTGGATTCCATTTGTTATTTTGTTTCTATTTGGACAGATATTCTTCCTCCCTCTAAAAAGATGAAGACGGAGGTGAACATTTTATTGGATGCCTGCAAATCCTTCATTCCTGATGGTAGCAATGCTGCTTCCTCTGCTGTTCATTCTGGGTTGAGCCCTTCTACTATTCCTGGTGCATCCCCTAATACTGCCATCCCGATTGAAGATGATGAAGAGGATTTTCCAGTTGACACTCAAGTTCAAGTTGATCAGGATGAAGAGGATGTTTTAGTCTCCAACACTCTTGCCTCAATTTCTAACATGTCCTCTTTTCACCAGGAGTTGGTCACTGGGATTCTGCTTGTTCATAACATTCAGACTGCTCAAGCGGAACAGGAGTCGTCGAGTTCGGGGTCGGCTGGCTTGGTTTAATGTCTATGTTGCTCTGTTATGTCTTTTCTGTTTCTCTTTGTCTGGAACTGCTGTTCTCTGTCTGGATTTACTTTTGTTTAAGTTGGTGGTGTTTTGGTCCTCTGTTTGAGGATATTTTGGGGTCTGTTTTGTGACCACTGCTCTGTTCGAATCTGTAAGAACTCTGGATCGTTTTTATTTTATCTTGGCTGAAGTCTTCTGACTTCATCCCTTTTATCAAAAAAAAAGAATAGCTAAAAATATACATTAGACTCACATGTAACAAACTTTATGTCTTCACTCTACATTCCACAGCATAATGTGGTACAATCTTCACAAAATGTTATATTCATTGAGATTCATAGAATATAATGAAGATTGTGTTACATCAGATTGTAGAGTAAAATTTGTGCACATAACATTATCCTTAAAACAGATAAATAGTTGGAATATTGCATTGCTATGCGTTAAATACTAGAGAATTTCTCAGGTGTAGGGGAGAGAAAAAATGATTGTAAAGGTGGGTTGCACATCAAATCTCAAGTTGAAACATGGATAATATTCCCAAGTTGACATGTTGATGATAAATCCTCACCATTTATTGACTTTTAATTGAATCTCTCGAACCAGATAAGTACTTTATATACTATACCCTCAATCGATTATTCGAAATTCAATATTTTGGTCTATGATAATGTTCTTCACATGCATTGGACTCTCCATTATTAAAAAGCAGACTCCATTCCTAAAAGTTATATTGCATGTAAATTTTAATACCTATTTACTTATCATATCAATTATAAACAAAATTGGAAACCGATGATAACTGCTTTCTTTTAAAACAAAAAAAATGGATGATAATTGTTACTAAATGTAATCCTTAATTGCACATGCTGAACTATAGTCCACATTGAGGACGAGGACATAGGAGAGGACCAGACCTCATCTAATTTTAGTAGGATAGTGATGGGTCGGGTGTATGAGGTATATATATAAATTGAACAAAACCCAACCCGTTTATGTGACTGGATATTTTCTCACCTCCTTATCTCCTGAATATATATATGTTCACAGGAATTAAGATAGAAAAAACCAGATGCAGTTCGTAAGATTGGTTTTTTTTTTTTTTTTTTTCCTTATGCTTTATAAAATTATTAAGAACAGTGATCTTTCTTTCTAGCATTTTCTTTAATTCTTTGTTATGGTTTGAAGGAGCGGGTTCGCATTTTAGTTGAATTAATGTAGTTGTGTTATACAATAACTGATTACTAGGTTCGAATAGAATTAATGTATTTGTTTCAAGTTTAACTCATGTACTTCTAAACCTAGGTCATTAGCATTGCGGAATAGTATTCAATTCAATGTGATTTCTAAAATCCTATCGGTTATTCCTGTTCTAGACTTTTTAGAGCTCGGAATCATTATTTCTTTACTATTTTCATTATTCTAAGCTCTGTACTTCACTGTACTGTACTTCACTGTACGGTATCTGGCGCTTGTTAAGAATTGAAATAAGTCCCATAAAATTAATTTAGTCAATCTTTAGTTAGCCTTGTGCTCCATATTCGGCCGCATTTTGATGGAAGAACACTTAGACGATGATAACGAATGGACCAAATTAGGGACGAAGCCAAAAAATGTTTTTTTTTTTTTTGAGGTAAAAGGTGGAATAAGGCCATCCTGTTTCATTAAAATAAGAAGTTAATAAAACAACCCGGCGTACCGGGAGAAAACAACAGTACAAAACAAAAGTACAATGCGGGAAGAAAATGAAAGAAAGCAAACATACACCCCCAACAAACCCTGGGGGTGGGTCTAACTACTCAAACATCCAGCAACCAGAGAGTACAGTAGGTTGAAACAAAACACAAGCTGGCAAAAGCACTGTCATGACTGGTGAAGCCATTCCCCCAGTCCAGCGTCGGCCCGAACTCTACCTCCTCATCGTCAAACTCCTCTACATGGAATACTTTGGCTATCCTTCCTCTTGCCCCCGTGGCCGCAGCTGTAACCCAAAAAGAGATAAGATGCATGATATGAGTCAGGTTACCAGAAATACTATTACATGAAGTACGAAAATAAAAATTATTTCTGTCAAGTCATAACACCCATGTTGTAGCCGCTATTGCGATGTACCACGCCTCCTTCATATCATGTCGAAGAATTTGGGGCCAATCCACAAATCCTCATATATACAGGGGTAGTCGCCTGTTCCTAAGGCTCGGAGTACCTCAACCATATTTGCCTTACTTCTAGAGCAGTGAATGAAAAGGTGATTTAGATCTTCCACCTGTGTGTCGCATAAACCACAATTGGTCGCCACCTGTGGTTGCCTTTTGGCAAGGTTTTGCCTAGTGAGAATAACATTATTGAGCACTAGCCATAAGAAAACTCTGACTTTAAGGGGAGTTTTCGCCTTCCACAATACCTGTGCCCAGCTGAGTCTGCATCCTCGAAAGTGGATCCGATGATACAGAGATCTCAACCGAGAAAGCTCCCTTGTTCTCGAGTTCCCATCGCTTCTGATCTGGGCCTTGTGTGCACCTTGTGCCTGCCTGTGAGATGTGTGCTTGCATGTCAAACAATTGCTGGTGAAGATTTGGGGTGAGCGTTCCTCGGAACGCCGGTCTCCAACCTCCCCTTTTTCAACCTTCGGCAACGGACATATTCGGTCGACTCGACTTCTCATACAGCTCTGGGAACGTTTCCTTCAGGGTATGGGCTCCACACCACCTATCCCACTAGAATCTGGTGGACCGGCCATTGCCGATAGTCGACGTGACTGCCGAATTGAAGGGGCCGCTAGCCTTGGCAATTCCTTTCCAGAGTCGCGAAACTTTAGCCCTTACTCGGAATCCAAGGTTTCTCGTGCCTTTTCCCCTAAGATAAGGTTGAATGAAGTCCTTCCAACCTTTCCCGCTGTTGTGGAATACCTTCCACCACCATTTCCCCAGCAGGGCAAGGTTCATATCTCTGAGGTCGATGATGCCTAGCCCTCCATGCCTCTTCTTCATGCAAGCGATACTCTATTTGATGAAGTGGTAACCTCCTTTATCCGAATCTGCCCCCTTCCAAAGGAATCATTTTCGAATCCTGTCAATCCTCTGGATCACCCATCTTGGAAGCTCGAAAAATGACATGTAGTAGATTGGCAGGTTAGACAACACTTAGTTGATGAGTACCACTCTGCCCCCGAGAGACAATGATTTACCTTTCCAACTCGACAGTCTGTCCTCCACCCTGTCAATGATAGGTAACCAGTTTGCTTTAGATAATTTTCCTGGTCTGAGTGGTAGCCCTAGGTACTTGATAGGGAAGCCACTCGTCGTACAGTTCAAAATAGTAGCGTGTTCCCCTGCTTCATCATCGGATAGGGAAATTGGAGTCAGCACACTCTTGTGAAAATTAATCCTAAGGCCCGACCAGGCCTCAAAACAGTATAGGGTCCATTTAAAGCAGACAATTTCTCGTCTAGACCCATAACCAAAGAGTAGGGTGTCATCTGCGTATTGCAGGATCGTACACCCTTTAGTAGACGCGGAACTGGCCACTGGCATGATCCAAACTTTTTCCTGGCAATTCTCCAGCATAACCCTCAACACATCCGCTACGATAGTAAACAGGAGTGGAGATAGCGGGTCCCCTTGTCTGAGACCCTTCCTACAGGGGAACGGCTTCCACGACCTAACATTCACTGATATGGCC
The DNA here is from genome assembly GCA_017893485.1 of Hemerocallis citrina. NCBI lineage: Eukaryota > Viridiplantae > Streptophyta > Magnoliopsida > Asparagales > Asphodelaceae > Hemerocallis > Hemerocallis citrina. The sequence goes on along the minus strand of CM030360.1, from coordinate 192,218,763 downwards.
GTTTTGCTAGTCTGCAAGCACTGCCTGATCCAGCAGATCCATTTATTCCCGAAACCCCTATCCCAATCAACCGAGTCATAAGCTTTCTCAAAGTCCAACTTAAGCAGAAAGCTCTTAGAGTTGGTCGTATGGCAGCGGTGGATAACTTGTTCCGCCGTTGCCATACAATCTAGGATATTTCTATCCTTAATGAAGCTCGATTGAGATTTGTTGATAAGGCTTTCCATAATACTCCCCAGGCGGATAGCTAGGATTTTAGTAATAATCTTCGCCGAGCAATTTATGAGGCTGATTGGCCTAAAATCGCCCACTTTCGATGCCTCTTCCCATTTGAAAATCAGGACTACATCCGCAAAATTAAACATTCCCAATCTGAGCTTGTTGTTAAAAAAGTCGTCCAACAATGCCATATAGTCCCCTTTAATTTCTTTCCAGAAAATTTGGAAGAAAATCATTGGGAAGCCATCTGGCCCTGGCGACTTGTCCGCTCCCATGTGACTGAAAGCCTTTTTAACTTTCTCCTCCGAGAACGGAGCCTCCAGGCAGGATAGCGAAGGCGATGACTCGATCTGGTAAGACTGCCAGAAATCATTCCTGAGTGGGACCCGAAAGTCATTCTTCTTCCCCAGGAGGTCCTTATAGTATCCTTGGAAGGCTGTGGAAATCAGTTGTTCATCTTGTACCGTCTCCGAGCTTGTTTCTAAGGATAAAATGAGATTTGACCTGTGCCTTGCACTTGCCACTCGGTGGAAGAAGGCCGTGTTCGCGTCTCCCTCTTTGAGCCACGAAATTCTAGATCTTTGTTGCCATTTGATCTTCCATCTTATAGAGATTGGCAATATTCTCACGGATCTCCAAGAGTCTATTTCTTTCCTCCTGTAACAGGTCTCTCGTTTCCTCCAGTCTTTCAAGTTATCAATTCCTTCCAACAAGGAGTCTTTTGCGCGCCAGATGGTCAAAAACCTAGATCAGTTCCATTTATGCAGCCGATTTCTTAATCTGCGAATTTTTTCACACCATCGGCCCGCAGCATCTGTGCCAGTCACTGGGAGCGCCCAGTTTTCCATCACCAGGTGGTGAAACCCCTGAATCTCCAGCCAGGCCTTCTCAAATCGGAATTTTCTATGTCTTTTAGCTCCCTAAAGCCCAATGTCAAGAAGGATTGGAGTATGATCTGAAGGGATCGATCTAGCAGCTGCAAGGGGGAACTTGGCCTCCCAATCCGTTGATACGAGAATCCTATCCAATTTTGCCATAATCGGAGTAGACTGCATGTTAGACCACGTAAATAGTCTATCATTAATAGGGATATCTATCAACTCGAGATCCGTTATTTCCCTATTGAACTCTACTCTGTGCTTGTCGCTGGAACCTCTACCCATGTGTTCGAACGCAAATCGGGTAATATTGAAGTTCCCCCTACAATCCAGGCCCCCGGCCAACGGATGCGAATATTGACAAGTTCTTGCCAAAAGGCGTCACGCTCTGAAGCCACATTCGGCCCATAAACCACTGTGATAGTCTGCATATACTTATCAAATCGACATTCCAGTCGTGTAGTCAGGAAGAATGTACCATTATAAACCTCTAAACAAGTGAGCAGGTCCGAGTTGAAGCCAATAGCAATTCCCCCTGAGGCCCCCACGGATGGGCGTAAAACCCATTCCTTGATTCAAACTCGTTGATTCTTTGATTTTCTGCAACTCGAAATAATAAACTAAAATAAATTAGAACAAAGTTACCGGCCTATGGGAAAGTCGCGCGGAATGCACTATCCTAAGAGTTGATCCGAAGTCTTATGTGCAGACGTTTCTCAGATGCTCCTAGTGGTAAAATCCCCGGTATCACCGGCGTCTCGCTGTCGCACACAACGTACATCGAGAGATCGACCCGAACTTGTCCTTGCCCAGAACCAAAGAGAAAAATAGAGGACCGGAAGCCAGAGAAGAGGTGAACGGGAGGAAGAGTTAAGTGGGAAATAAAAAAAAAATTTCCAGTCTGTGTAAAGGGATGAGAAGATTGGAATATATAGGCTGATTGTTATTGATCCCACGCACAATGTGCACAAAGAAGATGACAAGAATTTCGGATCTGAATAATTGATCCAGTGTTTGGAGGAAATAGTCAAAAGGTAAAAAACAAATAGCAAGAAGGAGTTTTGGGCCTCAATCCGAACCCGAAAAGCAAATCGGATCGACATTTGGCGCCCGCAGGTGTGGGCGCGCACCCGTGCCCATTACGCCCGCCGAACCGAACCGGGCCGGGCCGGGCGACGGTGGCGCGCATGTGTGGCCCACGGGTTTCCCACACCACACACAAAACTTCAAAGGAGTAAAGGAGGGGTTGTAATATAACCACTCACAATGCAACTCCTATTATCGATGTGGGACTAAAAGCAAGCAAAGAGGAGATTGGTTTTGAGCAACACAGCCAACAATCCCCCCCCCCAAAACCAAGATCCGAAGATAGAGATGACAAAAGAATAATGATGGAGAAGTTCTGGGCAAGAGTATACTATGCATAAATGAGATGGACTACAGCCTTGAATCTCACGTAGTGACTATTGTCTTTGTCTGAAAAAGTACTTGATGGACTATACCTTGAATCAAACTTCTTGAACCAGATTTAGAAAATAGCACGCATAGTACGCTAGAGGTTCTTAGGTCTATCGGGTGGTGCTTTTGTATGGCCATGCACATTTTTTCCATATTTATGAGAGTTGTCTGGGATCGCCCTGTCCCATAGTCGCGGCTTTCACGACCTCTCATATAGGTAAGTCCTCAAAGGGTTGGTGATCGGAGTCAACCCTACATAATAATGCTTGGACCTATTAAGAGTTTAGAACTCATCCTAACCAGATCACACCGGAACACTGTCACCATAGAGATGGGATATCATTGTACAACCTCGTACAGCCACCTGGGTATTAGTTTATGAGAATTTAATCTCTGAATCAGTATTCCATAATAGTCACCGAAGTCCAGCTTGTTTCTACCCATTGAACCGGCTTCTTGGGATCTCCAGTCAGACTCGGTTGGGTTGCCACTGCTGGTGACTTACTTATGGGCTTAATCCCATCCCCCTCGATGATTCTAGGATCAAAGCCCTAGATAGACCCTTTGTCAAGTGGTCTGCAAGGTTCTTTTCTGACTTTATATAGTCAAGAACCACATATTTGCCTAATAGGCTCTTGATTGACTTGAAGCGCAGTTGCAGGTGCCTGTTCATCTTAGCATTCACAGAATCATGCTTTAGTAGTTCTATAACAGATTTATTATCACAGTTTATGGAAATAACAGGAACAGGAATATTAGCAACAGGTATATGCATAATCAAATTTCTAAGCCATTCAGCTTCTGTATAAGTAGTGTCTAGAGCTATCATTTCAGAATCCATAGTACTTCTAGCTATGATGGTTTTTTTTACATGAACCCCAGGAGATTGCAGCTCCTCCTAGGGTAAAAACGCATATCCAGTTATGGATTTCACATCATGTGAGTCAGTTACCCAGTTTGCATCTGAGTAACCTTCTATGATATTAGGGTGTCTAGAATAATGAAGTTTATAATTTGTAGTACCCTTAAGATATCTAAATACTCTTTCTAATGCTGACCAATATGACCGGTTTGGATTACTAGTATATCTACTAAGTCTCCCAACAGCAAATGCAATATCAAGTCTAGTTCTATTTGTTATATACATAAGAGAACCTATCATTTGGGAGTATCTATGTTGTTCTACAGGTGAACCTTCATTCTTCTTGAGAATGATACTACTGTCAAAAGGAGTACGAGCAGGTATCTTATCAAAGTACTCAAATTTCCTTAGCATTTTCTCAAGAGAATGTACTAAGGAGAGAGTATAACCCTCTTTGGATTTGGATACTTGCATTCCTAGAATCAGGTTGGCTTCACCTAGGTCTTTCATAACAAACATGCTAGATAAATAATCTTTAGTATTATTTATCAATTCAAGTGTTGATCCTAAAATGAGGATGTCATCTACATACAAACATAAAATGACACAACTTCCATCAATATTTTTAGAGTATATACATTTGTCATACTCATTTGGTAAGAAACCATATTCTAAAATCACTTTATCAAATTTGCTGTGCCATTGCTTGGGAGCTTGCTTTAGGCCATAAAGTAATTTTACTAATCTGCAAACTTTCTTTTCTTGACCTTTAGCAATAAAACCTTCAGGTTGCTCCATGTATATTTCTTCCTCTAGGTCTCCATTCAAAAAGGCTGTCTTTACATCCATTTGATGAATTAGCAAGTCATAAATGGATGCTAAAGCTAGAAGAGTTCTAATAGAGGCAATCCTAGCTACAGGAGAGTAGGTGTCAAAATAATCTAATCCCTTTTTCTGGGTGAAATCTTTGGCTACTAATCTAGCTTTGTATTTCTCTATGGAACCGTCAGCTCTAAGTTTCTTTTTGAAGATCCACTTGCAACCTATGGGTTTACTACCTAAAGGTAGGTTTGCTAAATACCAAGTACTGTTCACCATAATAGATTTGTACTCATTGTTGATGGCTTCTTTCCAAAAAGGAGCATCAGGAGAAGATATTGCTTCTTCGTAAGTTGAGGGATCACCCTCTATCAAATAAGTGAAGAAACCTTCCCCTAAATTTCTTTCAATCCTACATCTTTTGCTTCTTCTAGGTTCTGAGTCTTGATCAGGTTGAGAACTAGAAGGTTGAGAATAGGAACTGGTAGAAGGAGCAAGGGAATAACTGGAGGGGTTGGAAGAAATTCTATCTTTAAAAGGGAGTATATTCTCAAAGTAAACTGCATCTCTAGCTTCTATGATGGTATTGTTAGAGATTTCATTTACTTCAGAATGAGTCACTAGAAATCTATTGGCATTGCTATCTAAGGCATATCCTATGAACACAGCATCTACTGTCTTAGGTCCAATCTTTCTCTTTTTAGGTTCAGGGATTCCTACTTTTGCTAGACATTCCCATACTTTGAGATAATGGACTCTAGGAGTTCTACCTTTCCATAATTCATAGGGAGTCTTATCCTTAGACTTACTAGGGATCCTATTTAGGATGTAACAGACTGTCAATAAGGCTTCTCCCCACAAGTTGTCAGGAGCACCTGAGCTGAGAAGCATGGCATTCACCATGTCTAACAAAGTTCGATTCTTCCTTTCAACAACTCCGTTGGACTGTGGTGAGTAAGGAGCAGTCACCTCATGAACTATTTCGTGTTCTTCACAGAAGTTAGTCATTTCGTTTGAGGTATACTCTCCTCCACGATCAGATCTAAGGATCTTAATCTTTTTCTCTAATTGGTTCTCAGCTTCGAATTTGTAAACCTTAAATCTATCTAAAACTTTATATTTGGTTTTAAGAAGGTAGGTATAGCAATACTTTGAACAATCATCTATAAAAGTGATAAAGTATTTCCTACCGCCTCGGGTCAAAACCCTATTTGAGTCACAAACATCACTATGAAGTAGTTCTAGAGGATCAGAATTCCTTTCTACAGATTTAAAAGGTAGTTTAGAATGTTTGGCTTGAACACAAATCTCACATTTGTGTTTATTATCTACAGGAGACTTGGGAATAAGAGCTAAATTCATCATCCTTCTAAGAGAACCAAGATTCACATGACCTAGTCTACTATGCCAAATATTGGAAAATTCTACATTTGAAACAATAGGAGAAGGATCTGACATTTTATTTATAGCACTGAGAATAAAAAGACCATCCTTTACATATCCTTTTCCAACAAAGGACTCATTCTTAGAAAATACAACTTTATTGGCTTTCATTACAATCTTGAAACCTGACGCTACAAGAAGGGAATCACTAACTAAGTTTCTCCTAACTGACGGCACATGAAATACATCATGAAGAGGCAGATTTTTTCCTGGTGTCATCTTCAGATCTATTCTTCTTCTTCCTACAATTTGTGTCGTTGAGCCATCTCCTTGGGTTATGCCTCCTCCATATGATTCCTGATAGTTTGAAAAACAGGAGCGATCAAATGAAACATGAACATTAGTTCCAGAATCCAACCACCAGTCATCAGAATGGCAAGAAATATTAACAGAAGGTTGGTAAGTCGCAGACCTGAAGGAACTAGAAGATCCATTCAGAATCATGTTGGCTTCTAGTTTGGTAGGGCCTTTTTCCTTATAAGGAGTCTTGATTGGTTCCTTCTTCCTATGAAAGCAATTGAAGGATAGATGGTTTATTCTTCCACACACCAAACAAAACTTCTTTTGATCCTGAGTCTGAATGAAGTTTCTAGTTCAATGGTTTTGCTCGTGTTAGCGGTTTTGGTGGTTTTGGTGATTCTGGTGATGAGGCTGAAAGTCCTTCTTCTTGAAGGAGTTCTTCTTGGGTTTGTGAGGATTATTAGGTTTGGGTTTGCCTCGGGATGATGCTACAAGGTTTACCTTTGCCTTAGACTCATTTTTAGGGTTGGACCTTAGCCTAAGTTGATCTTCTGTTCTAATCTTCTTTAGGACTTGGGCAAAGGTAAGCTCACCTTGAGTATGAGTGAGATCCTTCTTGACATCAGACCAAGAAAGAGGGAGCTTATCTAGGCAAGCGATCTTATACTCAGTAGAAAATATTGTACCTTTGGCTTGAATATGCCTCACATATTCTTAGAATTCAAGGATTTGGTCATTCATAGGTTTGTTATCTACCATGAAATACCTATTAAAAGCAGAAGAATTGAATCTTTCAATTTCAGCATCATCACAACCATATTCATCTTCCAGAGCATCCCAAAGTTCTTTAGCGTTCTTATATTCAAAGAATATATCATAAAGAGAATCAGATAAAGCGCTTAGAATTCGATGAAAACAGTGAAAGTCTATTTCCTTGGGGGTTTTAGGTTTTTGGGCAATAGAGGGTTCCTTAGGAGTTTGAGAGGAAATAGGGGATTCAGAAACTTCTATGGTAGACTCAGATTTGTCAGAACCAGTTGTAATGGGTGTGGATCCATCAATTGCTGAAAGCAGTCCTAAAGTGGTGAGCCAGAATTTCATCTGACTCTGCCACATCTTGAAGTGGGTGCCATCAAACTTGGCTAGCTTGACAGTAGCAGTCTCTTCTTTTCCAGTCATGATAACTAGTATAGCAGTCTAGAGTTTGCAGGAATAATATTGTAGCTACTTAATAAAGGTGTCAGGGGCTCTAGAAAATAGTTTAATGATCTTGCTAATCAACCTTAACAAATCTTTAGTCTATTAAGTTCCGATTTACTTGGGTTAGCTGTAGGGGCCGGTTCCCAGCTAGCGGTGGTCCAAAGACACGTTAAATACCGTGTCGCTTAGGGTTGTTTATACCCGGTTGACAGAAGGACCCTTTCGGCTTGTCCCCAAATTTATCTTCACTTTTTAGAACTTTAGATTTCTTTTCAAAGAAATTTGTAAAGTCAATAAACTATTCCTTTATCTAAATGTTTAAAGAATACCAAAGTAATATCTAGTACCACAAATTAATAATAGCCTTGATATTGTTATGTAAGCAGTAATGCTATTCACAATATAACAAGAATAATGTACTAACAATTAATTATGCTAGCAAATTGATGATTGCAAATTTATAAAAGCAGATTTACAGCAAGAAGTATTCTAAAGCTTTGAGAATATTAAAATGAGTCTAATAACACAACTGTTGGTGTCAACTAATATTGTGATTAACAATATATCAATATTTTAAGAATATTAAAACTACAGATATTCTATAATGTGGGAATTTATAGTGATGCAATTTTGTTAATAACAAAGTATGTGATCCATAAGCAATATGAACAATACTTTATGAAAATGAATCTCAGTATTCCTTGACAGACAAACAGAAAATATGTATTAATTCTGTTGACTAAACAAATTATCTAACCAGATTTGTTTTGTTCTGAAGGCAAAATTTAGTAGTTTACTAACATACTAAAAATGTGACTGATAATTTAATCAGTGCGAATTTAATCAGTAAAATAATCAGTGCAATTTAATAATATATATATATATATATATATATATATATATATATATATATATATATATATATATATATATATATATATATATATATATATATATAAAATTATTATTAACAGAACAGGTTGGATAAAATAATCGATATTTAAAATTTCCACTGACTACAAAAGCCTAATTAAGTTAAATAGATTTGAGGCGAACAATTTATACAAATTACAACTTATCTTAACAATCAGTGCTAATTTAGGCCTGATCAATAATAAGAGAGATTTTTGTAGCCCTTACAATATTTAATAATGAATTTAATTAACAGAAGAAAGTTTATGAACAATATATATATATATATATATATATATATATATATATATATATATATATATATATATATGAACAGCGAGAACAAGTAATAATAAGGTATATTTTTCAACTCTTAGATTGTTGTGTCAAACTCGTTGATTCTTTGATTTTCTGCAACTCGAAATAATAAACTAAAATAAATTAGAACAAAGTTACCGGCCTATGGGGAAGTCGCGTAGAACGCACTGCCGTAAGAGTTGATCCGTGGTCTTATGTGCAGACGTTTCTCAGATGCTCCTAGTGGTAAAACCCCCGGTATCACCAGCATCTCGCTGTCGCACACAACGTCGAGAGATCGACCCGAACTTGTCCTTGCCCAGAACCGAAGAGAAAAATAGAGGACCAGAAGCCAGAGAAGAGGTGAATGGGAGGAAGAGTTCTGTGGGAAATAAATTTTTTTTTTTCAGTCTGTGTAAAGGGATGAGAAGATTGGAATATATAGGCTGATTGTTGCTGATCCCACACACAACGTGCACAGAGAAGATGGCAAGAATTTCGGATCTGAATAACTGATCCAGCGTTTGGAGGAAATAGTCAAAAGGTAAAAAAACAAATAGCAAGAAGGAGTTTTGGGCCTCAATCCGAACCTGAAGAACAAATCAGATCGACATTCGGCGCCCGCAGGTGTGGGCACGCACCCGTGCCCATTACGCACCGAACCGAACCGGGCCGGGCAGTGGCGGCGTGCGCGTGTGGCCCACGGGTTCCCCACACCACACACAAGACCTCAAAGGAGTAAAGGAGGGGTTGTAATATAACCACTCACAATGCAACTCCTATTATCGATGTGGGGCTAAAAGCAAGCAAAGAGGAGATTGGTTTTGAGCAACACAGCCAACAAAAAATATTCGTAGGGAAGGCCAGCTAAGAATGACTATTAATCATTCATGAATTATTCCATTGAAGAGAAGAAAAAAAAAACATTAAATAATAGATATTATTCTGCATTAACTATCCATACTTCTAAGGTTGCGTTTGGCCTATCTTTTTTTTGGGCTTTAAAGCTACTTCAGAAGGAGAGGCCAGAAAGTAGAGCTTTGAAATTAAATGCTGAAGTTGTTTGGATTGTCAGCTTTTTTTTTTAACTTTAAAGCTACTTTGAAGCTAGAAGTTGTTTGGCATAAGATATCAATTGTAAGCTACTTTTATACTCAATTTAAGCTTTTGATTTTATTTAAGAATAAAATATAAGTTATCATATTACAAAAAAAAATCTTAATATTACTAATAAATAAAATATTTAGAATAACCTAGAAAACTCGTAAAAAGGAAAAAAATAAAATAAAAATAGATCCCCGGTCGAAGGCGGGGTTCAACGGCGGGGTTCGATGGTCGAACCCCGCCTTACAACTCACACTTGAAAGAGGTCTTCTTGCTATGGTTGGTTCATTCACATCAAAGCAGTTGCCATTCCCGTACCTCTCTATGCTATGGTTGGTTCATTCACATCAAAGCAGTTGCCATTCCCGTACCTCTCTATGCTGCACTGTGCAAGATGTGGAATTGATTGGGAGAAAAATGGTTGGTCCTCCTTTCACTCAATTTATATTGAGATGTTTTAGTGCTATTGCTTAGTTATATGGAAAACACAATTTTGAGGTATGTTTTTGGTTGATTTTTTTAAATGAAATGTATTCTTAGTTTTTTTTTCTTTCTTTTTTTGAGTAAAGACTACGAAGTAGCCTGGTCCCGGAGATCTTCCTTTATCCATTCCAAACCCTTACCATAACACAGTGGTGTATTCTTGGTTGTAACTATATCAATTCTTGTCACGTCTATTATATGTTGCTCTTAATCTTATAATTGTAATGAGACTATAATTTGAATTGACAAAGGAAAGCAAAATTTTTATTTGTATTATAGGATAAATCATCTTCAAATGATTAGTTAAATAAAGATTATAACTGTTGATGCATGATCAGTGTAATAGCAACTTATCGCTATAAATATATCTTGATAATGGAAAGAGTACTATGATTCAAATACTTTCAGAATTTTTTTTCCTTTACATGTTGCACTGAACTGAATCATCAGTCAAAATAATATGCTTACACACGCTTCTTGCTGCAGATGGCATCTTTTTGGTCGAAGTCGACAGACTTGTAAGGCGGGGTTCGACCGGGGACCAAACAGAATAACCTAGAAAACTCTTCAACGGCGTTCGAAGGCGGGGTTGGACGGCGGTGTTCCCTGGTTGCGAATGTTCGGCAAGGAAGGGGAAGGGGACGGGGAAGGGGGGAAATTTTTGTTGTTAGGCTTTGATATGTGGGAAGGACAAAAAAAAAGTGAACAAGTAAAAAAAATTGAAAAGGAGAAGCCAGAAGTTGTTCTTGAGGGTTTTTTTTTAAGCTCATTTTCTTCATTAAAAATAAGATACTTCTCCTTCTGTAGAGCTTCTCAAAATATGCGTTTGACCCATCTTCTCCTTCTAAAGGAGAAGAGAAGCTAATTTTAAGCTGGGCCAAACGCTACCTAAAAATACCATAAATTCTATGAAAGTTTAACAGGAAAAACGATAAACAGGTGTAAGTTACTAAGTTAGAAGGGTAATAATCTGATTTTTCATGTCGAATTAAAAACTTGCTATGGCATGTCTCTATTTAAATAATTAATCATGCCTGAACTATAAATGTTTTTCGCACAAATAGAACTTTTAATTAACTCCAAATTAAACGACATCATTTCAAGCTGCAGTAGTTAACATATTTCATTAAACAATTTGATATCAAAATATTCATTATAGATTCACATTATAAATATATATATTAATACCTCACTTTCTATAATAAATAATGAAGATAAGAGAACAAATTCTTCTTCTTCTTCTTAAATTCTTCGATTTTTCTTTTACTTATCAATGTATCTTCTATCATATGAATTCAATTAATCAATTCAAATTTAGAGATAGAGACTTACTCTCATCTTCGAGATTGTCGCCTTCAGATTGTTGATCGGTGACAAATTAGGATATCCAACATTGGAAGCACTTCTATTCTTCATTGTCTTAGAGTTGCATTTAATAAAAGAAAGGTTGATTTGGAAGTATCCATATTTAGATACTAGGTAGGGTTTTGGAAAAATATTACTTTTTCTTTTTTTAGAACATGTTGAAATATAGCGTCCGCTTTTGATTTTTATCTTTGTTTATTTATTTATGGCAATAAAAGTAAAAATGAGAGGCCAATCAATAAAGTATAGATTTGCATATATGTGTATGGTTGTTTTTACAAATGTACAGGGATCTAAAGAGTGGGGCTGGTTAATTATTAAGTACTAGTCATTTACATGTGCATTTGACTTAACAAATAAATAGTTTTTAAAATAAAAATTTCGATGTAGTCTGGCCTCGAAGGTGAGACCTCTTTTATATTAGTTATGCACGGATAATGCCATCTTAATAAAATATTTTTTTAAATAAAAACTCTGACATAGTGAGGACTCGAACCTGAAACCTCCTTCATATTAATTATGTATGCGCGTCACACGCATTGATAGATTGACAAATGACACTAAGGCATTCTCCCATAATAATAATAGTTTTATTAGAGATTAGAGATAGTGACACTTTGGTAAATAATTATGTTGTAAATAAATTTGAACTTTGAGGATTTTATGGTAATTAACAACAGTTGAGTAAATGAATGGTTAAAGTTAAGATAAATCAGAGATGAAAACAACACTGAATATTAAATTGAGTTCAACCAAGTACAATACCACCTATATATAGGAGGAGAACAAAGATCAAAACAACTCTACAATCAATATGGGACTATATATCTAACACCCCCACTCATACTCGCAATGGGTCAAACAGTGTGAGTTTGCCTACTAAGTATCTAAATTTCTGAATAGTATGGGATTTAGTGAAGAAGTCTGCAGTCTACTGGGAAGATGTAACAAAATGGAGAGAAATGGTCTCTACCTCAAAGCGCTCATGAACATAATGGCAATCAATCTCTATATGCTTCGTTCGCTCATGAAAGACCGGGTTTCTTGCAATGTGCAATGCACTCCGGTTATCACAATGAAGATGAGTAGCTCCTGTAAGAGTGACACCCATATCTGATAACAGCTAACGAACATGAACAATCTCTCTAGTAGTCGCTGTCATTGCTCTGTACTCAGCTTCAGTCGAAGAACATGCAACAACTGCCTGTTTCTTACTTCGCCATGAGATCAGCGAATCACCAAGAAATAGACAGAAACTAGTGGTAGACCGTCTGGTAGTAGGATCACCTGCCCAATCTGAATCAGAATATGCACTCAGATCTAGTTTGGATATAGCAGGCATGAATAATGAGAAAGTAATAGTGCTCCGAAGATATCTGAGAATCCGAAGAAAAGCACCGTAGTGAACTGATGTAGGAGCAGAAACAAAATGACTGACAACACTGACTGCATGAGCAATATCGAATCTGGTCATGCATAAGTAGACAAGCTATCTAATAATCTCTCTGTATCTAGTGGGATCAGGAAGGAGCTCACCATCAGTGAGACAAAGCTTCACATCAAGCTCTAAGGGTGTATCGGCTGATCTATTGTCAGAAAGGCATGCAGCGGAGATAATATCTGATGTGTATTTCTGTTAAGAAATGAGTATCCCCCGAGATCCATGAGCAATCTCTAGGCCCAGAAAATAATGTAGTCTGCCAAGGTCTTTCATATGGAACTGCTGATGAAGGTATTTTTGGGTAGATGTAATGCCCGCAGAGTCATCCCCAGTATTGATCATATCATCAACATAGAGTAGTAAAATTATTCTCCCCTGCGGTGATGACCGCATAAACATAGAATGGTCCTGAGAACACTGACTAAAACCAGCCTTCGTGATGATAAGGCGAAAACACTCAAACCAGGCTCGAGGGGCCTACTTCAAACCATATATAGTCCGACGCAACCGGCAAATATGACGAGGAGGAGTAGAGAGGCCAAGAGGAGGATTTATATAAATAACCTCAGATAAGATACCATGAAGAAAAGCATTCTTCACGTCCATCTGGTATAACGGTTATTGGCGGATGGCTGCAACAGTAAGAAGAGTGCGAACAGTAGTCATCTGTATAACAGGAGCAAAGGTTCATCATAATCAATGCCATGCTCCTGAGTAAATCCTCGGGCTACTAGATGAGCCTTGTATCGCTCAATAGATCCATCAGGTTGATATTTGACCTTGAAGATCCACTTGTAGCTAATAGGCTGAACGCCCTCTGGCAGAGGAAAACCATCCCAAGTGCCAGTCTGATCAAATGCACTGAATTCCTCTGCAATAGCTTTCCTCCATTCAGGATATTGAATTGCATCTTGATAGGTTTTGGGCTCACGTGTAGAGTGTATAGCAGTGAGATATGAATGAAACTATGTTGAGTAGGAAGCTAGGGTGGCAAAACCAAACTGGTCAGAAGGACCAGTGGCATTGGGTGTACAACGTGCTAGAGGAATACCAGAAGTGGAATGGGTAGACTGACGAAGAGGTGGTGGACTGACAGGGTGTGGGGGTGAGGATGGTGGAGTAGGTGCATGTGTCGGTGGGGAAGTATGTGGGATGAGTGCTGGCTGCTGTGGGGATGCAGGTGGTATTTCGGTAGAGGGGACAACAGGTGTAAGGATTGCAGGAGATGTGAATAGAGCCAGAGGAGTGGGATCAAAAGGAATGCGGGAAGATAAAGTTGGGGAGCTAGCAACAACTTGGGAATCGAGAAATTTAGTATCCTTGGGGGGAGTCAGGTAGTAAGGGGAGTCTTCCACAAAGGATACATATCGAGAAATACGGACACGACCCGCTGATGAATCAAAACAACGATAACCTTTGTGTTTAGGACTGAGAACTAGGTAAACGCACTTAGCAGCACAAGCGGAGAGCTTCATGCGCTCATTGGGAAGGAGAAGAATGTAACAGGTGCACCCAAAGGTACAGAGTATACTATAGTCTGGAGGTGAATGATAAAGAGCCAAATAAGGCGTCGTACCAGCTAGGGCAGACAACGGAGTAATGTTGATGAGACTAACAGAGGTCATGATAGCTTCAACCCAGAAAGAACGAGGAGCAGAAGAGGAGAGTAAAAGAGCGCGAGCCGTCTCAAGGATGTGACAGTGCTTGCATTCAACTACACCATTTTGCTCATGTGTGTGAGGGCTTGATTGCTGAAAAAGGGTGCCGTGAGACTGAAGGATCGATCTCATAGCGGTGGAAGTGTACTCACGTGCACCGTCTGATCGAAAATTCTTAATGCGCACACCTAACTAAGTGTGAATCATAGTTGTAAAGAACCGGTAAATATGAGGTATCTCAGATCGCTGACGCATAAGAAAAATCCATGTATGTCTAGTGAAGTCATCGATGAAGGCAACATAATAGAGATAGCCTTTCCACGAAGGTACGGAAGAGGATTTCCATATGTCAGAATGAACAAGTTGAAAAGGGTGAGTGATTTCAAAAGTTCTTTTATGACTAAAGGGTAAGGCAATGTGTTTGGCCAAATGACAATCCTGACAATCAGATAAATGTTTAAAAGTGAGAGAACCAAGGGCACCACTACGAGCTATAATCTGGAGTCGTGATGCGCTAATATGACCTAAATTTCTGTGCCACATATCAGCATCAGAGGAAACAATACCGGCAAAACTAGATGAGTGATATGCACGAAGAAAATTTAGATAATATAGACGACCCTGACGACTAGCACGCCCAAACTCCTCACCGGTGGAGGAATCAGTAATAGAACAACTTAAAGAGTCAAAAGTAACGACAAGACCACTATCGCATAATGCACTAATAGAAATAAGGTTTATTGATAAATGAGGAGCATAGAGAACATATAGTAATGTGAGAGTAGGAGAGTTAATTGTCCCTGAGTGTGTAATAAGAAGTGGTAAGCCATCAGCTGTGTGTGGAGATGGAGAGTGAGAGGGAAGTGCTGTGCAGGTGGTGAACAGTGTCTGATTACTAGTGAGATGATGTGATGCGCCAGAATCTAAAATCCAGAACGAATTCATACCGGGAGTGGCAGAAAGTATAGGAGCAGAGGAGCTAGCATTGATAGACTGACCCATAAGCTGTAGTTCCAGCTGAGTGAGGCGTTGTTGAAGATTAGGCCAATCAGCAGGAGATGGCAAGGCCGGAGTGATGGGCATGACTGAGGATGTGAGAGAAGAAGCACTGCGAGGAGAAATAAGACTAGTGCTGCTGTGACTGAGAGCACAATGTGGAGGGAGATGCTGCTGGTGTCTGGATCGGGGTAGGGAGTAGGGCGGTGCTACCGGTGGCGGAAGTAGAGGTGGGGTAGGGTAAGGAATGATGTAAGGAGAAGGTAGGAGGCCGGAGGCAGACTGAAAGTAGCGCTGCTGCTTTTTGAATCTGGAGGAGGAACGAGAGGCGGTTGCATCGGGGAAGTCAGTGGAGGCGAAAATATGTGGGAGAGACCGAGATGCCATATACATTTGATTTTTTTGTTTTTTTTTGTTTTTTTAATTATTATTATTTTTACTTTTTTTAAGAGTCAAGCTAACAAATTCTTAACCAAATCATCCAAACTTGATAACAAAAACAGAGATTGCAATATCCATAACAACAAAAGTTCTGCCTACTCCAAAATCCAATTAACCAAAACTCGACAAAGCATTCGTACCTAAACCCTAACTCGTTCGATTGAGAGGGGGTGTCTGGGCGGAGATCTGGCGGAAGAGGAGGACAGGGGGTCACGGCCTGGCTGTGTAGGGCATCGACGGGAGTAGGGTGGCGACGGGGTATGGTCGCCAGAGTTGGGGATTCGTCGGAGAAGACAAACGGAGAAGAGGAACGGAGAAGAGAATGGGGTTTGGGGGTCTGGGCGGAGTGCTGGTGGAAGAGGAGGACATGGGGTCGCGGCCTGGCTGTGTAGAGCGTCGACGGGAGTAGGGTGGCAACGGGGTATGGTCACCGGAGTTGGGGATTCGTCGGAGAAGACGAACGGAGAAGAGGATGGGTGTTGGGGCAGATGTTTTTTTTTGGCTGTTGTTGGAATTTCAGAATTTTTTATGAGAAAATTTAAGAAGGGAAAAATTGGATAATTGGCTCTGATACCATGTTAAGATAAATCAGAGATGAAAACAATACTGAATATTGAATTGAGTTCAACCAAGTACAATACCACCTATATATAGGAGGAGAACAAAATAACTCTACAACCAATATGGGACTATATATCTAACAATTAATATTACTCTCACTTAAAAATAAATGATTGAAATTAGATGGTTGAATATCTACAAATTACAGATTGTCGACAAATGATAACCCCGGCTCTCCTAATATTAGAGATAAATATAAAAGGGAGGGGTCAATCAATAAAGTATAGATTTGCATATATGTGTATGGTTGTTTTTACAAATGTAGAGGGATCTAAAGAGTGGGGCTAGTTAATTATTAAGTATAAATATGTAGGGTTGTTTTCATAAATTTAAAGAGGTATATAGTGGTATATTTTCAGAACTAGAAGGGGGGATAAAAATTTTAATTGGGAGGAGGTTTTTAGGAACTCAGGGAACTCAGCCTTATTTTCAGCCATAAATGGGCTTCATTCTCAAACGAAATCTCATCCAAAGCCCTAAGGGAAATTAATTCCACAAGAGGACAACTTAGTATGGCATAAGATTAGGATGCATTTGATATTTGTAGCTAAGGAAAATTTCTTGCCACAAATTTCAACTTCAACGAAAATTCAAAGAATAGAAAAATTAAGAGGTTGCCACTGTTTAGAATTGCAAGTTATATTACTGTAACGCCCCGCTTCCCAAAAATATGGAATACGAACACGTGACGAAGCCCAGCGGATGATTTTAACATCATCACAACAAGAATATAACAACATATATATGTACAACCAAGCATGCATGAATAATTCATTAAGCAACAGAAAACAATTGAAAACATATAATAATGTCCACATAGTTTTCAAGTCTGGATCAAAAGTAATACTCGGGAACGTAAACCCGTTACAAGTCTTATACAACAGAAGAAATAAATAACTTAAGAAAAATAATTATTTAAACAAGTCCTTGCTCCAAGCGAAACCTAAAATATCTGCTCACCAATTCCAGCAGGTAGCTTGTCTCAAAGTCTGCTTAATAAATATAAAAAGAGAAAATAGGGAAAAACAAGAGAAGATGCCCTTAGTGCAAGCTAGGACCACAAATAGTGAAAATAAGTACAAGTATGGGGAACAGAAATTGGAATCAAGAATGTAACAGGGATACAACAAGTAGTGGGAATCTAAGAACTAACTAGCAAGAGGGACATCCTAGTAAACAGGCTAGTTAACAACTGCTAATGGTAAAACACATGACAAGTGAACCTGTAGGGGTATCTAACATCAAGTGACAAGTCTCAAGTCTAGTATCATATAACAAGTACCAAGTCTGGTGTCAAAATTTTATTTCAAATGTCAAGTTTCAAGTAACAAGTTGTTGAGTATCAGGTAACAAGTATCAAGCTCAAGTTTCATGCTTCAAGTCTCATGTATCATGTTTCATGTATCATATCATCAAGTATCAAGTAACAGGTGTCATGTTCAAGTTTCATGTTCAAGTCTTATAGTTATTACTATCTAGGTAGCACTTCATGCATCCATCTTTTTACTACATGGTTGCTACAGTCAAAACAATTTTGTTTAGACCTAGTAATGGAGTCCATAGGGCGGCGTACTCAGGTATCAAGTATCAAGCAAGTGATCAAACCATGGGCTCTAGAGGTGGCCCCCGTAGGCTCTAGAGGTGGCCCCTGTCACCATGATGTGACACTTAGTTCTACGTGGCACTTAGTTCCATGTGATCGCAAATATATATCATGTAACCTTGTAATGGGCTCTAGAGGTGGCCCCTGTCACCATGATGTGGCACTTAGTTCTACGTGGCATGTTGTTCCATTTAACATACAACTTTGGAAAACACGGGCCCCCTTCCGAGTACACTTACCTATATTGTCCACTCTATAGTCTTTCCCACAACCCCGGCTTGTTACTTTTATTAATTCTTATCAAGCAAACATGCAAATGTGTGAAATGTTGTAAATTAATTCTAAGAAAAATTTGGGATGTCCTATAGGGTGTCCAGCAACTACATATAAAATTTCATATCCAACGCTTGCTGTTTACACAGCTAAATTAATTCACAAAGTAAGGTGTACAGCAGTTTTGCAAATCTGTGTCTACTGACATAGTTGCAGTAAAACTGCCATAACTCCTAGACTGTAACTTCGAATTCGAAACTTTCGGAAGCTATCCGTATCTAAACATCCAGATCTACATTTTCTATTCAGGGCTCGGGTCCAGATTCTAATATTAAGGGGGTCGAAACAACAAAAGAAGATTCAGGACAGCAACATGTGGGAATAAATTACTAGTATAGATTACATGGGAATTTGTCATTTGGCGTCTAAGTTATTGTGTGATATAAAATACAGGATATTGGTGGTCAAAACAGCAAATAATAATTATTTTTCAAGTCAAATGGTTGCAAGTTCATCAAATACAAAATATACCATGTGTCTACCAATTTAGGACTCCTTAATCTCATGTGTTCATGTATTCAAGGGGTAAAAGAGTCCAAGTAATTATAATTTAATACAAAGAAATTTTGGTGACTCTTAGAATTATAAAATTTTGGAGGATTGATATTGATCAACAACGATAGTTCAGGAGGAGTCACAATTCTAACTATTTGTAGTATTTTTCAAGGGATGCTTGTACTAGAACAATTAAAATCGTACAAGGGATACTTGCCTTAATTTGACGACGATTAGATCCACTTGTTGAAGAAAGTTGGATCAGAAAATCCCGAAAGAAGTCTCCCAAAAGCACGTGTGAAGCTCCAATAGAAGAGCCAAAAATCCCCACACCAGATCATCCAGAACAGCAAACAGCAAAGTGGGATTTGGCGCAGCAAAACACAGGACAGCCAAGCGAGCGAATAAGATCATTTCCCCCGCACTGGATCCGACCAAACAGGGGACAGCGAAAGTGGGATCTGCTGTGGGTGAAACACGGGGCAGCGATCAAATCAGAGCCACTGGCACGAATCTTGGCGCGATCCCACGGTTGATATTCAAACTCGCCCAATCCCCGTCTTCTTCTTCGTTCTTACGATCGGCGGAGAGCGAGGGAGAGGGGGAAGCGGCGGCGACCAGTGGCAATGGATTCAACGGCAAGGCGGCGTGACTGTGACACTGGCGGCGGCACGAGCGAGGCTCTGATTCGGAGTTCGGAACAGGGGAAGCAAGCGGAGATAATGGGTTCGGCGGTTGTTGATGGCAAACGGAGGGGATTGGGTGATGGCGAAGGTGGTTGCGACGGCGAGCGGCTGGTGGAGGCTAGGGTGCGGGGCGAGGAGGTTAGAGAGTTAGGTTTGGGTAATGGTGGAGCTCGAGAGCGATGGGTTGCGAGGTTGAAGAAGATGGGTAATGGTGGGGTTGGGTTCGATGGTTTGAGGAAGACGGCAAGGGGGTGCTGTGGTGGTGGTGACGAAGGTGATGGAGAGGCGATCGGAGGTGCGAGGTGGATTGGGTTGATTTCGGATGGAGGCAAGAACGGGGAAGGGGAAGTGAGCGGGGGGTAGTTGTGGGTTTGTTTGGGAAACAGAAGAGGGAGAGAGAACGGAAGAGAGAGAGAGAGAGAGTTGTTAGAGTAGTTCTGATTTGTGGGGGAAGTGGGAGAGTTTTTTTTTTAATATAATAAAATGAGAGAAGATCATGGGGGAGTTGGAGAATCGTGGGATTGAGGGGAGAATGAGTCTAGGTTTTAGTTAGGGGAATTGGGTTTGGGTCGACTAAGTACTGGGTTTGCAATCCAATAAGGGTGTGGGTTTGGGCTTGAATGTAGTTGGGCCAAAATGCAATAATATAATAAATAATTGGTATTAGTGAGCCCACAACATGACAAAGGCCCAAATACAATAAATCAGGGAGGAAAATACATCTATAGAAATCCAAGGAAAAATAACCCGTACAATCGGAAACAGGGGTTACAAATCCTACCCACCTTACACAAAAATTTCATCCTCGAAATTTGTTTAGGCAGTACATAGGACAGGGTAAAAGCAACTTAGGGGAGGGTAACAAACAAAGGACCCCAAGAAAAGTCAACTTGGTGGTAACATCAAAATAAGAAGGGAGCGGATAACAACAATGTCAAATGGAATGCTTGAAAGAGAATAGACGGTATCAAAAGGAAAGAACAACACGAGATAATAAAGCAAGATAAGAAGTTGGCAGAACCGAAATCAGAGAGGAAAAGGACCGGGAAGAATCAAACCATTCAGTGAATCAACGGATGGGGATGAATACAAGGAACAGAGAGGGAAGTAACAATACAAAGGACTAGTCGCAACAAGGGGATCTCGGGACCTGTGGGTTATGGGCCCACCATGGTTTCGCTGCGCTACTCTGATGGTCACACTCCAAGCTCCAGACATGTCGTTGTAGACCACGTGACACCAAGCGACGATCCGAGCAGAAAGAAAGGAATGAGACACCAAGATCAAAGAGAGTATGGGCTCCAAATAGAGATAGGCAATAATGCAAAATGGATATAAGGCTTGAGCTCCAATCTTCATAATTAAAAGATAGAATACATATCAAAACTAATGGTTTTTAAATAATAACACAACAAATATCAATAATAATAATATCAATAGTAACAGAATAATAATAAAAATAATAACAGTAATAAGGGTGATGAAAACAATAATAATAACATCAATTGAACCGACAATGATAATAATACCAATAATAACGAAAATATTTCTTTACCATCAGTTTATTATATAAGTAACGAGTCTTGAAATATCAATTAGAAATAGGTAGAAAATCTTACCTCCTTAACATCAAGTTGCATGTTTGCCTTCACGACATCAGGTTGCAGGTTGCCGTCCGGATATTCGGCTGCACATTTTGCCTCGCCGATATCCAGTTGCAATTTGCCTCCATTGACATCGAGTTGCATATTTGCCATCTCGACATTAGGTTGCACCGAAGTGGTGAAATGTATATAAAATTGAGCATGCTCAGGCTCAAAACAAATTAATAATAATAATAAGGGCAAAAGCCAAAGTACCCCCCCAACATTTGCCCCGAGTACAAAATGCCCATACAACGTTTGAAAAAATACAATAAACTCATTCATCCGTTAACTTAACCCTTTCCGTTAAGTTATAATTATTAAATTACTTTTTTACCCTTACCCTTTCCTTTTCATATTCAATCTCTTTCTTCCCTTTCTTCAATTTTTTTTTCTTCCTTAATTTTTTTCTTAATCACGTACAGTAAGTTCAAAACTAAAACTATAAAATAATTTGAGTTTTAAGATTTTTTCAACAAATTTTTTTAAATAGAAATGATGATGTTCAAATTGGATGGAGTATGGAAATTAGACATGACAAAAGAGGTAGGGTAGAAAACGCTAAGTTTTGGGTCTTAATTGGGTCACAGGTGCCTCCAGTAGTACTCGCTCCTGAACTCAAACACAGAGAAGACACTCGTGACCACATTAGAATCATACATTGATGCAGTCTGCTTCTTAAAATAAACTATGCTAGAACTTCATTATGGTCCATCACATAGATCATCCTCTTGGTTTATCTTGATACACTTGTGACTTGTTCACTACAATCCAGTGGTCCAAATAGTTCATTTTATTTCTTGGTAAAAATTGGACATCATTATAATCAATTCTGCAAAATTTAAGGTGCATGTCTAAACTTCCAAGTTTATGGCATAACTAATATGGATGGAGATTGGATACATTTGTACGTATGGACCAAGAACTAGTTTCCGTAGTTGTCGGCTTAATTTAGTCAATCTGGGAAGTGCATTTTTCTACCATTTCTTCAATCATTTTTGGGTTTTAAAACACACTACAATTACTTTAAAAGGGAACAAGTCACAAGTGTATCAAGATAAACCAAGAGGATGATCTATGTGATGGACCATAATGAAGTTCTAGCATAGTTTATTTTAAGAAGCAGACTGCATCAATGTATGATTCTAATGTGGTCATGAGTGTCTTCTCTGTGTTTGAGTTCAGGATCGAGTACTACTGGAGGCACCTGTGACCCAATTAAGACCCAAAACTTAGCGTTTTCTACCCTACCTCTTTTGTCATGTCTAATTTCCATACTCCATCCAATTTGAACATCATCATTTCTATTTAAAAAAATTTGTTGAAAAAATCTTAAAACTCAAATTATTTTATAGTTTTAGTTTTGAACTTACTGTACATGATTAAGAAAAAAATTAAGGAAGAAAAAAAGAATTGAAGAAAGGGAAGAAAGAGATTGAATATGAAAGGGAAAGGGTAAGGGTCAAAAAGTAATTTAATAATTATAACTTAACGGAAATGGTTAAGTTAACGGATGAATGGGTTTATTGTATTTTTTCAAACGCTGTATGGACATTTTGTACTCGGGGCAAACGTTGGGGGGTACTTTGGCTTTTGCCCTAATAATAATAGTAACGATAAAAATAATAGTACCAATAACAATAATAATGATAAAATATTGATACTAATAACAATAAGAATAACAATGATAATAACCATGATCATAATAGTAATAATAACAGTAATCGCAAAAAGAATGATAATAATAATAATAATAATAATAATAATAATAATAATAATAATAATAGCAATAATATTAAAATATCAACAACACTGGTAAAAATAATAATGCAAGACAAGATATAGTTTGTGCCCAACATTTTTGTGAAAGTAATTTAATATCAACAATAATAATAAAATAATGAAAACAACAATAAGAATATCAACAGTAGTAACCATAATAATAATACTAGTAATGATAATGAAAATAATAGCAAATATAATAATAGTAGTGGTAATAATAGCATTATACAACAAAATAAGAATTTGTCTTACTAAAATAATTCAGTAGAAATATATAGTCGATCAAAAATGAAAAGTGAAGTTAGAATACACCATTGTTCGGAATAACAAAATCTTTGTTGAGAAACATTTTTTTTTTATAGGAGGTCGAAAATAAATATAACAATTAATAATCGAAACATAGGAAGTATTCGGAAAAATAAATATAAAGAGAAAAATAAGTAGAAGAAAAATGAAGCTACATCCAATAAGAAGTTAAATAGGAGGATGACTAGAAGGGACAAGAGAAAATTAAGGAATTGAATACGAAGGAAGAAGGACAAGGGGCAAAATCGGAATTGAAGAGAATATAGCAAGGAAGAAATAAACAACATGATACTCAATATGAATCAACAAATAAAAATGAATGCAAGGCAGGGAAAGCAACGAACAACACACGAGTTGAAATAAGATGGAATTATCGAGGCAAGCAGAAGAAAAGAGATCGCTTGCACCGGAATCAAAAGAATATAGGTACGGAAAGAATAAATTTGTGCCCATCATGGAATCAACATATCAGGATGACTGTAAAAGGTGGGAGGAAACAATGAATCAAAGAATTGAACAAGAAGGGATCAAAATGGATGGGATAAGACTTGTGTCCAGATCGAGTTGAATATTAAATTATTCACGTGGTTGCATGGCCTGTTTAATGTTGAGTTAATCCTGACTGAGTCAAGCATGTCTAATGTATTAGTCAAACTAACACATTAGCCAAACCTGAGCTCTGATACCACTAAAAACCTTGTCACGCCCCGATTCCCAAAAATATGGAATACGAACACGTGACGAAGCCCAGCGGATGATTTTAACATCATCCATAAGCTGTAGGATCGACTCAGCATCACAACAAGAATATAACAACATATATCTGTACAACCAAGCATGCATGAATAATTCATTAAGCAACAGAAAACAATTGAAAACATATAATAATGTCCACATAGTTTTCAAGTCTGGATCAAAAGTAATACTCGGGAACGTAAACCCGTTACAAGTCTTATACAGCAGAAGAAATAAATAACTTAAGGAAAACAATTATTTAAACAAGTCCTTACTCTAAGCGAAACCTGAAATATCTGCTCGCCAATTCCAGCAGGTAGCTTGTCCCAAAATCTACTTAATAAATATAAAAAGAGAAAACAGGGAAAAACAAGAGAAGATCCCCTTAGTGCAAGCTAGGGTCACAAATAGTGAAAACAAGTACAAGTATGGGGAACAGGAATTGGAATCAAGAATGTAACACGGATACAACAAGTAGTGGCAATCTAAGAACTAACTAGCAAGAGGGACATCCTAGTAAACAGGCTAGTTAACAACTGCTAATGGTAAAACACATGACAAGTGAACTTTTAGGGGTATCTAACATAAAATGACAAGTCTCAAGTCTAGTATCATATAACAAGTGCCAAGTCTGGTGTCAAAATTTTATTTCAAATGTCAAGTCTCAAGTAACAAGTTGTTGAGTATCAGGTAACAAGTATCAAGCTCAAGTTTCATGCTTCAAGTCTCATGTATCATGTTTCATGTATCATATCATCAAGTATCAAGTAACAGGTGTCATGTTCAAGTTTCATGTTCAAGTCTTATAGTTATTACTATCTAGGTAGCACTTCATGCATGCATCTTTTTACTACATGGTTGCTACAGTCAAAATAATTTTGTTTAGACCTAGTAATGGAGTCCATAGGGCGGCATACTTAGGTATCAAGTATCAAGCAAGTGATCAAACTATGGGCTCTAGAGGTGGCCCCGTAGGCTCTAGAGGTGGCCCCCGTCACCATGACGTGGCACTTAGTTCTACGTGGCACTTAGTCCCATGTGATCGCAAATATATATCATGTAACCTTGTAATGGGCTCTAGAGGTGGCCCCCGTAGGCTCTAGAGGTGGCCCCCGTCACCATGACGTGGCACTTAGTTCTACGTGGCACTTAGTTCCATTTAACATATAACTTTGGAAAACACGGGCCCCCTTCCGAGTACACTTACCTATGTTGTCCACTCTATAGTCTTTTCCATAACCCCGGCTTGTTACTTTTATTAATTCTTATCAAGCAAGCATGTAAATGTGTGAAATGTTGTAAATTAATTCTAAGAAAAATTGGGGATGTCCTATAGGGTGTCCAACAACTACATATAAAATTTCATATCCAACGCTTGCTGTTTACATAGCTAAATTAATTCGCAAAGTAAAGGTGTACAACAGTTTTACAAATCTACGTCTACCGACACAGTTGCAGTAAAACTGTCATAACTCCTAGACCGTAACTCCGAATTCGAAACTTTCGGAAGCTATCGGTATCTAGACATCCAGATCTACATTTTCTATTCAGGGCTCGGGTCCAGATTCTAATATTAAGGGGGTCGAAACAGTAAAAGAAGATTCAGGACAGCAACATGTGGGAATAACTTACTAGTATAGATTACATGGGAATTTGTCATTTGGCGTCTAAGTTATTGTGTGATATAAAATACAGGATATTGGTGGTCAAAACAGCAAATAATAATTGTTTTTCAAGTCAAATGGTTGCAAGTTCATCAAATACAAAATATACCATGTGTCTACCAATTTAGGGCTCCTTAATCTCATGTGTTTATGTATTCATGGGGTAAAAGAGTCCAAGTAATTATAATTTAATACAAAGAAATTTTTGTGACTCTTAGAATTATAAAATTTTGGAGGATTGATATTGATCAACAACAATAGTCAAGGAGGAGTCACAATTCCAACTATTTGTAGTATTTTTCAAGGGATGCTTGTACTAGAACAATTAAAATCGTACAAGGGATACTTGCCTTAATTTGACGACGATTAGATCCACTTGTTGAAGAAAGTTGGATCGGAAAATCCCGAAAGAAGTCTCCGAAAAGCACGTGTGAAGCTCCAATAGAAAAGCCAAAAATCCCCACACCAGATCGTCCAGAACAGCAAACAGCAAAGTGGGATTTGGCACAGCAAAACACGGGACAGCCAAGCGAGCGAATCAGATCGTTTCCCCCGCACTGGATCCGGCCGAACAGGGGACAGCGGAAGTGGGATCCGCTGCGGGTGAAACACGGGGCAGCGATCAAATCAGAGCCACTGGCACGAATCTTGGCGCGATCCCACGGTTGATATTCAAACTCGCCCAATCCCCGTTTTTTCTTCGTTCTTACGATCGGCGGAGAGCGAGGAAGAGGGGGAAGCGGCAGCGACTGGTGGCGATGGATTCAACGGCGAGGCGGCGTGACTGTGACACTAGCGGCGGTGCAAGCAAGGCTCTGATTAGGAGTTCGGAACAGGGGAAGCGAGCGGAGATAATGGGTTCGGCGGTTGTTGATGGCAAACGGAGGGGATTGGGTGATGGCGAAGGTGGTTGCGACGGCGAGCGGCTGGCGGAGGCTAGGGTGCGAGGCGAGGAGGTTGGAGAGTTGGGTTTGGGTAATGGTGGAGCTCAAGAGCGATGGGTTGAGAGGTTGAAGAAGATGGGTAATGGTGGGGTTGGGTTCGATGGTTTGAGGAAGACGGCAGGGGGTGCTGTGGTGGTGGTGACGAAGGTGATGGAGAGGCGATCGGAGGTGCAAGGTGGATTGGGTTGATTTCGGATGGAGGCAAGAACGGGGAAGGAGAAGTGAGCGGGGGGTAGTTGTGGGTTTGTTTGGGAAACAGGAGAGGGAGAGAGAACGGGAGAGAGAGAGAGAGTTGTTAGAGTAGTTCTGATTTGTGGGGGAAGTGGGAGATTTTTTTTTTTTAATATAATAAAATGAGAGAAGATCATGGGGGAGTTGGAGAATCGTGGGATTGAGGGGAGAATGAGTTTGGGTTTTAGTTAGGGGAATTGGGTTTGGGTAGACTAAGTACTGGGTTTGCAATCCAATAAGGGTGTGGGTTTGGGCTTGAATGTAGTTGGGCCAAAATGCAATAATATAATAAATAATTGGTATTAGTGAGCCCACAACATGACAAAGGCCCAAATACAATAAATCAGGGAGGAAAATACATCTATAGAAATACAAGGAAAAATAACCCGTACAATCGGAAACAGGGGTTACAATTACACTTCATCCACAAATGTCAACTGCAATTTTATTACTGCCATTGACCCACAAAATGAAAATACTTTTAGAGCTGGATCTAGGTGGGATTTAGTTTCAAATTAGGGCTTATTTAGGGGAACCCCTGAGATGGGCATGACAGATCTCAAAAATACGCTTGGTGGGGATCGTGGATCCCGTCACCGGCGTTCGGAGGAGACCCGTTCTCCTCATCATCAATCCATCTCACCTCATTTTAGAGGAAGGGTCCGACGAGAGGGTCCTCCTACAAGCCACTACGGGTGTAAAATGAACCCTCTGGCGGACCGTCGAGACGAGAGACACAACAGAGGGAGGATTTATGCGAGCAAGGAGAAGAGAGAGTTTGATGGTTCTCACTGATCTCACTGACAACACCAACATCACAGCAATTCAGCTTCCAGAGCAAATACTTACAGACAGTATAATCGTCAGAATCATCAGCAACATCCTAACCATATTCAGCACCAGCCTGAGCACCACCATCCTCAACACCCCTACACGGCTCTCTCTCCGCCAAAACCCAATCATCAAGCCCATCAAACATTGCCTCAGCCTCAATCTTTCCAACACCAACACCTTCTACTTCAACACAAGGACCCTTCTCCACCAAACTCCAACACTATTGGCTTCACAAAACCAAGTGTTTTAGCTCCCCATACTTCGGACACCCTCATCACACCACCCTGCCCCTGAGTCCTGTCCAAGAACAGTCTAAGCCCCCCCCCCAGGGGGGACTGCTCTGACTGAGATTCAGGTTCAGTAGTTAGTGGTCAAGGAGACGGAGACTAGAGAAGGACCCTCAAACATTGCCTCAACCTCAATCTTTCCAACACCAACACCTTCTACTTCAACACAAGGACCTTTCTCCACCAAACTCCAACACTATTGGCTTCACAAAACTAAGTGTTTCAGCTCCCCCATACTTCGAACACCCTCATCACACCACCCTGCCCCTGAGTCCTGTCCAAGAACAGTCTAAGCCCCCCCCAACCCCCCTCCCCCCCCCCCCCCCCCGGGGGGGGGGGGACTGCTCTAACTGAGATTCAGGTTCACTAGTTAGTGGTCAAGGAGTCGGAGATTAAAGAAGAACCCTGGGTGGAGGTGGTGCACAAATCTTCTAAAAGACTACCAAACTCCAATGCCTTTAGCTCAAGGAAAAAAAAATTGCAAAGGCAAGAAGAAACCCTCTCCCTGTTTCAACTGTGGTGACTTGGGGCATTTTCAGGCAGATTGCAGGAAAGAGGTTAGATACTTGAAGTGTATGAAATGAGTTCATAAGTCGTATGTGTGCACCAATGTCACAATTGGCACCACCAAGGAACATGGGGAGGTTCATCGTGGCCTTGTGAGCAAGACTGAGATCCCTTCGAATTTCGTTTAACTGCTTATTTAGAACATCCTTTCACGGAGTATATTTGAATGCTCCTCAAATTTAGAAGCTAATAACGCCTCTCCCTCCTCAGCTGCTACCTTCACGCTTGCAATCAGGCCCCAGAATATTTTACAATTTTAGGGACCCCCAAGTTTGTTCTCCTTGTAAATATAGGCACTTATTTTGCGCATTAAAAAAATTATATTGTTATTAGGGACCCCCAAAAATAATTATTTGGGCCTTTACAAGAAAAAAATTAAAATTATTTGGGTTTGGGCTTGATTGAATTTAAGACATTAAATTTGAGTGATTTAAAACAAATCCACATTCAAATCTATAGAAACTCAAACATGAAACCACATTCAAATCCCTGTTCAAATCCACATTCAAACCCAACAACCCAAACCCCAAACCCTACCCAATCGCTTATACCCTTATCCTCTCCTTTTTCTTCTTCCCAATTTTTCAACCTGGCCATATCCGCTTTCTTAGCCCACATAGCGTTCTTCCCCTTTCTTTATTCTCCCAATCTCTAACTCTTATTTCCCAAATCCAATCAACTCCAATTCTCCAATCCTTGTTTTCTTCTCCCCTAACTTGTTGATTTTGACTCAACCCTAAATCCAATCAACTCACTTCCTTCAAAATCCGAAACCCTAACCCTAAATTTGAAATCTAAATCTCAAATTCATGGGACAGTGGACAGTGGGTCAGTGGGTGTGGTGGACTAGTGGTGTCCACTGGCCGGTGGGTGTGCAGTGCGTGTTGTGTGCAGTGCGTGGTCAGTGGACTGAGTTGTTTATTGGTAGCTATTTCTTACTCAATTTTATGTTAAGGCTTAAGGAGTTGAATATTGAGTTCAATTTTATGTTCAATTTTATGTTAGGGCTATATCTTAATGAGTTCAATTTTATGTTATTGGTAGTTATTTCTTAATGAGTTCAATTTTATGTTAGAGCTTATTGGCAGCTATTTCTTAGTTGCTTATTCACAATTCACAATTCACAGCATATCTGATTATCCATTTACAATTATTGAGGCTCAATTTTATGTTTTGCATATGTGAATAATTTTATGCATGTTTTTGTATGCTTCTCGTGTGGATGCATATCTGATTGATAATTTTCACTCTATTTTGCATATCTAATTGATGTTTATGAGTAAACTTGTTATTCGATGATATATATTTTGCATATTTTATCTTGAACAATGTGCAAAATTTTTGTATACATGTTTTTTTTAAAAAAATTATGGGGGAGGCCCATTTCGGGAGTTCGCCTTGGCCCCTGAAAACTCAGGACCGGCCTTGCTTGCAATCTAATACAAGATGGAGATCCATATTATGCATTTTGAGGTAAATTAATGAGCATCAAGGGGGAAAGGGTTTTTTTAATATTAAAAAAAGTTAATATTTCAAAGTAAAGGTCAGTAACATGTTGAGAGCAATTATTGTTCAACCAATGATATCAGGGCATCAATTAAGGACCGTTGATTACCTCAGATTTCAAATTTTCCACCTCAGAATTCACGGTGATTTCCCTTGCCTTCTGTTCTTCCACTTGCAATATAGCTGACTGCAGATCTTCCTTCGATTTTTCATACAATTTATTCATAGAATCGTTCTCTTCCATAAGAGAGTAAATCTGCAAAAAGACCTTCCATCTTAGCAATGCATTTCAAATCAATTTTGACTTTTAAATAATCTCCGAACAAATAGGCATGCCTTTTAGAACAGTTAATTTTACATAATATATAATCAATGCCTATGGATATATTGCTTACGATATACTAACCTGGGCTTGGAGTTTATCACCATCAGAAGCAAGTTGATGTGTTAGATCATACATTGTCTTCCTCAATGAATGAAGCTGTGAAGATGTATCCTCCGTGTCAGCTACTGCTGCACTCAGCGTCACCTCCAGCTCATTCATTTTCGACTCATTTGTTGCCAACTGCTGAGTCTGAATCATGTTTGCTTGGGCTAAGCCTTCCTTCTCTGTTTTAAGTTGATCAGCCTTGCTTTCTGCCTCCTGAATAGATATTTCCAAGTTTTGAATTTTAAGCAGAGCCTCCTCCAATTCAACCTTTCGGTTTTCTTTATCTGCGGTCAACTCACCAAGCTGTTCCTCGTACTTTCTCAGTTGTGCTTCGAGTGCAAGTAACTTCTCATTTAGATCTCTAGCTTCAGAATCTCTATGAGCGAGCTTCTCAAGAGCTTCATGCAGCTGAACCACAATTTCTTTAATGAGCAATTCAGATGCAGAGTGTTGTTCCAAGCCTTTTGAATGTTGGTGACTCAAATCTTCTAGAGTTTTGACATGAGAAGCCAGTTGTTCAGCAGTTGCCTCCTTTTCTGCCTCAATGAATATTAGCAACTCGTTGAGCTCTTTGACTTTAGACTGGTGGGCTTCCAGCTCTGATCTCAGCTGTGAATTTGTGCCTGCTAACAGTTCGTTCTCAGCGAAAGACTGCTCAAGCTTTGCTTCAGACTCTGAGATCTTTCCTTCATGTTTCTCAACCGTGTTTACTAAATTTACCAATTTTACTGCATTTGCCTCCAGTTCTGCATTTAAAGATGCAACTTTTTCAGTTGCCTCGACTGCTTCCCCTTGATGGATTGAAATTTGTTCTTCAAGAGTCATTATTTTTTGTTGTAACTGTTTGACTTCTGAGTCTTGCTGAGTAATGCTGCTGATAGCTTCTTGGAGTTTCATCTCTGATTCTGTACGCAAAGATCCATGGGCCGATTCTAGCTCCAAATATCTTGCAGAAGCTTGCTCAGCTGCCCTACTGTGATGCTCCAACTGTTCTTCCGCAGACTTGAGCTTCTCAAGTATCTCATTCCCTCTAATACCTTCCGCCTTGATGTCTTCCTCGTTGCTTTCCAATTTATCTTGTGTAGATTTCAGCTCTTTCTGCAACACCTCAATGAAATTTTCAGCCAACAAAATCTTTTCACTTGAAAGGTTAGACAAGTCTTCAAATTTTTTCTTCTCTTGAATAGTTTTGTTCAATGTGTCGGTCAACTCTTTCTCCTTCTCATTTGCTGCTTGCACCACAATTTCTAAGCTCGCTGATTTTGTTTTGGAAGCTTCTAGTTCTGTGGAAAGTTCGGACACCCTGCTACTGTACTGCTTTTGGACACCCTGTAGGAGACTCATGGACACAAGATAGCAATGAGATTACACAAGAGGTAGATAGGTGCTTCAGAGATCTGATTGGAAAAGAGAACGCACAAAATTGTAAACTACAGCGGGATATGTGGAATGAGTCGAGACTAGATGGGAGTGAGGAGCTGGAAGGAAATTTCTCGGAAGACGAAGTGCCAAAAGCTATCAAATGCTTGGGTCAGGACAAGGCGCCGGGACCGGATGGTTTCCCTATCCTTTTTTATAGATTATAATGGACGATTGTCAGGAAGGACTTCCTAGATATTATACAAGAGTTATTCTCCAGAGATGCGCAGATTGATAGACTTAATTATCCAAATATAGTTCTGATCCCAAAGAAATATGAGGTTCTTAGGGTGTCAGATCTCAAACTCATCAGCCTGTTAAATGGCTCCTTTAAAATTATAACCAAAGTACTAGCAAACAGACTCTCTCCGCACTTAACAGATATCATTGATGGATCACAAAGCGGGTTTGCCAAAGGTAGGGATATTATGGACAGCATTGCGTCTGCCCATGAGTTGATCTTTAGAGCAAACAAGGATACAGTGGACGGCTTTCTACTTAAACTAGACTTTCGGAAAGCATACGATACAGTAAATTGGGATTGTGTTGATGAGGCTCTGGAGCTAAAAGGATTTGGGGATAAATGGAGAATGTGGATGAAGATGTGTGGAAAATCTTTTGTTCAGCTTAATGATGAGTCGGGCAAGGAAATCAAATGTCGTAGAGGGCTGAGGCAGGGAGATCCACTATCACCGTTGATCTTTACTATCATCGCCGATGGACTGGCAGAAATGACTAGGAGAAGGTGTGATGCAGGATTAATAAAAGGGATGAAGGTTAAAGGTTGTCCAGTACCGTTGTCGGTCCTTCAATATGCAGACGATACTCTCATGTTTGGGGTAGCAAAGATTGATGAAGCTTTGGCTATTAGGGTTATGTTAAGATGCTTTCAGTATGGTCTGGACTAAAAGTCAATCTTCACAAAAGTTATGTTTTGGCGTTAAGCAACGAACAAGCGAGCACATTTAGGATGATCCCAGCGGTGCTAGAATGCGACATTGGGAATTTCCCACTTCAATACTTGGGCACTCCAATAAGACCGGGAAAACTTCTTAGGTGGATTGGGCACCGTTGGTAGATAAGATAGAGAAGAAACTCGACGGGTGGAAGGGGAAACTATTGTCTCTAGGTGGGCGAATCACTCTAATCAATTCGGTCCTCAGCAGTTTACCTACGTACTTAATGTCTATTTATGAGATCCCAAACTGGATTATTGATAGAATCGACTAGTGTAGGAGACGCTTTCTGTGGAAAGGCACTAAGGAGGAAAATAAGGGACTGAACCTAGTGCGGTGGGGAAGGGTGTGTAAGAAGAAAGAGTTTGGGGGATTTGGAATTGTAATCCTACGAGATATGAACAAAGCTCTTCCAACGAAGTGGTGGTGGAAAATCCACAAACAACATAAGGCCTGGTGGGGAAACTCGTTCTTGATGTATCGTAGACAGAAAAAATTTAGATTTGGGGGAAGAAGCAAACATGGGAAAGCTTCCTACATATGGAAAGGGATTGCGAAGGTGGGGGAGGCTTTCCACGCCAATACCATGTGCAGGCTAGGTAATGAAAAAAATACCAGATTCTGGAAGGACAAATGGGCAGGAGACAACACTCTACAGGCACCATTCCCACAAGTCGCAAGAGACTCAACACAGGAACATGCAATGGTGGCAGAAATTTGGAAAAACAGTTTGGTCTGTCTACAAGCAGTTGGAGGCTTATCCCAGGAAAGCCAGAGACAGCTCCAACAACTACAGGCATTTTTAGAAAATGGGGTGAGACTGACTACAGGAGTAGATGATGAAAGAATCTGGAAATTAGAGGTTAATGGCAGTTTCTCGGTTTCCTCCATGTATAACTTCTTCAATGACGAGGGAATTAAAAATGCAGAGGCAAATATTATTTGGAAATCAGAGGTTCCGAATAAAGTGAAGGCTTTCCTTTGGCTTGTCTTGAATAATGCGATCATATCAAAAGTAAACCTTATGAAACGTAAAATCACGCTCGATACGCAATGCCCAATATGTAACGCGGGGGAGGAGGACACGCTGCATATCTTCGTTACCTGTCCTAAAGCGAGACTGATATGGAAAATTATGGGTTTAGGGTTTGGGATTATGGCAGTTCCTAACACTATTGTAGACCTGTGGGGGGAATGGAGACTGAGGTATGTTAGAAAAGTGTATAGGATAATTTGGGATATTACTGTAGCTGCTAGTCTCTAGAGCCTGTGGCTAGATAGGAATGATGCATGTTTTCATAGCAATAATTGTAGAGCTAAAGTGCTATTAAATAAAACGATGACTCTTATTATTGCATGGGCAGGTCAAACAAGGACCAGAAAGAAGCTTCGACTGGAGGAGGGAGAGTAGACCGGAGGGTGGGACTTCATCCCTAAGATCCGGTGCCATTTTGGAGACAGGACTACAGGGAGGAGATAACAGGTCACCGATGGGAGTCTCAACAAGTATGGACTCTTGGGTGTTTTGAGGTGTTTTGTGGTGTATGATGTTTGAACTGTGTACTTGGAGATATGGTGTTTCGAGATGTACTAGTTTCTTTATGTTCGGTTTGATCTATGTAATATTGGGTTTCTTTAAAACCTCTTTAATGAAATAGGTGACTATATATGTCACTTCTATCTCCAAAAAAAAAATTTAAAAATAAAAAATAAAAAAAATTCAGCAACCCTGAAATGTGCCTCTGCAATGCTCAGCTGTTATTCCAAATCTTGTGCCTCGATTTTAGAAGCTTCCAGCAGTAATTCCAATTGTCCCACCTTTTTCCCTGCATCCTCTGCTTCACTTAAAGATAATTCCAGTTGGCTAATCTTATCTTTATATTCCTGAAGCTGGCCTTTTGATAGATCACTTTCCACCTCAAGTTTACTTTTCATCTCAGTGAGCTCAGATATTTTCTCACTGAGTCCTTTTATTTCTAATTCTGCAATAGAAAATTTTAATTTTGCACGAGCTATCTGCTCCTCAAGCTCTACGTTCTTCTGCTCAGAAGATATCAATTTGACCTCTTTTTCTCTAAGTTGTTCTTTAAGCTCCTTCACAGCTGCATTGAATGACTGAACTAAATCTTCGAGTTCAATGTTTCTCTGGGAAGCCATCTCTGCAACCATTTTAGACTCGCCATGGCTCTCTTCAATTGACTTCAGCTTCTGTTCGAGGTCTGCATTGTAGGATAGGTGATGTAAAACGTAATCCTAAATAGAGAATTTCCAAGAATCTTGAAGGATTAATTTTATCAACATGTAGTGCGGATCAAAGTTAGAATTTTAAACAGTTAATCGGTTTGATGGATTTTCAAGAATTGAATTAAATTTAACAGGCCCAATTAATAATTCAGTTCTAACAATCAATAATTATATCTCTAAGCGTTCTTAGCAAGTAAAAGATACAATATTGATTCGTACTCTAATTAGGCAAGTAGAACACTCGATCTCGATATTTGTGGTTAACAGTTAAATTAAATAATATAATAGAGATGATAAAACAGTATAACACAAATATTTGAAAAGTGAAAAGTGCATACCGGAATTCGAAAAAACCAGCGTTAGATCTCGGGTTGGCAGCAACGCAGAACACAACAATCAGCAACAACAGTGAGAGCGGCAACAACAGCAAGCTTGCTGTCGATGGCGACAACTGGCGGCGGACGGGACTGGAGGCTGACGATGGAGGGTGGCGACAGGCGGCGGGACTGGACGGCGTCGAGCGGAGGTGGTCGCTAGAGGTTGATCGGCAGCGGAGGGTTCAGGTTCGGCTGCTGTAGTCGAAGGGAAGAGGAGCAGCGGTGGTTGCTTGCGGTGGAGGGGATGACGATGGCTTGTGGTGGCGGTAGGAGGTGACGACGGTGGTGAAGGCGTTTGACAACAGTGGCGATTGGGATCGCGGCAAGGAGGAAAGGATGAGGGAGATTCGGAGTTGGGGGAGATAGGGGAAAGGACGGCGATGGGGTTAGGTTTTCGACGGAGAGGGCGTCGAGAGGTAGAGGAGGGGAGGAAGGGGGAGACGGTGGTGGATCTTGGGGTCGGGATTTGGAGGAAGAGGAGAAAGAGATTAGGGTTTTGGGTAATTTTATTTGGAGATTAGGGTTTGATTTAAGTTGGTTTGGGAATTTTGGATAGTTTTAGAGTTTATCACAAATCCTAAAAATTTATTAAGATTTATAACAAATCATAATAAGTTGGATCTCAATTGTATCACACAAAGGAGAGACGAAGAGCAAAACTCAACACAATAAATTTTTAATCAAGAATAGCATACTTTTTCATTAATCTCAAGACCTATATATAGACTCAAAACAAATCTTGATACAAATCTCAAAATATTCTAAAATCTCAGAAATATTCTCATGCATAAAAAAAAGATTACAAATGGCTATAAATGCCAAAAACAAATAAGATACCGAAATAAAATACTAAACTAAATAGAATGGATGTCCTCGTCAATAGGGCTTGCGATAGGGCTTGCGATAGAAGTGCTTTTGTTCTGCTGAAGTTCTGATCTGCCACATGAATTTTTTCCTCCAGCTGACCACACAATTCTTTGGTAAGTGATAAATTGGAGTATAGTTCAGACACAGAACTAAGAAGAGCTTCATGTTCTCCTGTCAATTTCTCCAGTTCCTCCTTTAAACTTGACATCTGCATCTCGTGGGTCTGCAAACTAGACTCAACAGCTTCCCTCGTTTTAACTTCCTTCTGGAGTTTCAACTCAACTTCCTCTAAGTTAATGATCTTTGACTGTATATCATCTTTAGAAGAAGAAAGCAGATTCTCAAGTGCTAGCAACTCTTCCTTCAGCCTCTCTTGAGAAGACTTCTGAAAATCCAGTTCTCGAGTCAGTTCCTGAATAACATCTTCCTTAGAAACAAACTTCTGGTCCAACTCTGCTACTTGAGATTCTGAGAGTTTCAACTTTTCCTGAACTGCTAAAAGTTCTGACTTGGATCGACTCAGTTCTTCGTCAACTTGCACATGTTGTGAAACCTGATTATATAGCCCTTTTAGCTCTTCCTGCAGATTGCCTATTTGATCTTCCAAATCTTTTGCACCGTCTTTTGCAAGTTCAAGCATTCTTTCCAACTCCGAAGCTCTATTTGATTCTGACTCCGCATATGAACTTCTCTCATTGAACTGCTCCTCCAATTTACGTGTTTCACTTGTTGATGATGCTAGCTGAGCTTCAAGCTCCTCCAACTTCTTTCTTGAGTTCTCTAGTTCAGCCGACACTCCACTGAATGATTCATTCAAGTCACTGAGCTCCTTCTGCTTTATGTCGAGAGCGCCTAATGCTTCTTGGTGCGATGCTAGTTGCAGATTGTACTGTTGTTCAGCAGCAGAAATTTGTTCTTTCATATTCTTTTGCTCAAGTTCAAGTTCTTCAGAGTGCCCACTCACTATTTTTACTTTCCCATTTACTAAATCAACCTCGATCTGATTTCAAGTGAGCATTCTCAGATTCAGAGTGATGCAATTTTCTGGAGATCATCTCGAGTTGGAGTTCTAGAGATTTGATCTTGTCTTCAGCTTCTAACAAACTGATGTTGGTTGCACTGCTTGGTGTTTCCTCCACTTCTATTGGTCTGTCTTGGTGAGAGTTTTCTTTCAGATCTCCCACTTCCTTCTATATTTTTATGAATTCCTCGTCTAGCATAGTTTCATATTCCTCTTTGCTTGCATCTTTTTTCTCAGGAATCGTGTTGCCATCAACTGTAATCTCTCTATCAACTTCACGTACCTGTAATTAAAAATATCAAGGAGGCTTGCAGGAAAAAAATAAAACAGTGGGGAATGTAACATTTAAAGTGTGTTTCATTTAATTGTAGGGTGGCCAAGTTCCACAATAAATGACCCTTCAGCATGGTTGAATATTGTCAACTCAATTACATATATGTGAAAATTTTGCCGTACTGCCCCACTTTTTGAAAATATTTAGCGGTCTGCCCTACTTCCCAAAACAATTAGCGATATGTCCTTATTTAGGATACGTCAGCAAGAAACGTTATTGGAAAAAACGGCATAGGTTATTTCGATGCCGTTCTTCCCAATAACGGCATCTGTTTGAAAAAAAAATTGCATATATTTGTCTTACAAGTGTGAATCTTCTATCTTTAAAAAGTTCTAAGTGTGAAAAAAACTTATAAATAATGTCGTTATCCTAAATAACGGCATTCGAATAACTGATGCCGTTATTGGAGATAACGGCATTAGTTATATATCAATATGCACTCTTGCCGTTGTTTGGAAACAGAAAGAATTAATAAAAAGTATAAAAAAAATAAAAAAAATTATAACTGATGCCGTTATTTGGAATAACGGCATCAGTTATAATTTTTTTTTTTAAACTTTTTCATCCGAGAGGATGAATAATAAGTTACTTTTTTATTAAAAAAATTTATAACTGATGTCGTTATTCCAAATAACGGCATCAGTATTGAGAATGCCGTTATTTGAAATAACGGCATCTGTTATAAGGTTTTTCATACTTGCAATTTTTCCTTTAAGTGGAGACTACAAGCTGTCGAAAAACAAAACAACCTATACCGTTATTCCAAATAACGGCATGCAAATTTTTTTCCGAACAGATATCGTTATTGGGAAGAACGGCATGGAAATAACCTATGCCGTTTTTTCCAATAACGTTTCTTGCTGACGTGTCCTAAACAAGGGCATATCGCTAATTGTTTTGGGAAGTGGGGCAGAGCGCTAAATATTTTCAAAAAGTGGGATAGGACGGCAAAATTTTCCATATATGTTTAGTCTGTAAGATTTCATCAACTAGGAATTATAATTAGATCTAAGCAGATATCGAGCCAATTCAATGACCCTTCAGCTTGGTTTTCCATCGACAAAAGTGCACAGTATTCCTCAGGTTAGAGCTCTAGTCTTATAGATTTATAACTTACAATCTATTCGCATGTTGGATTACCTTGATCACAAACCAGCCTTTACATATGATCTCAACAACCAGACCCAGCTAAAAAAGAACTTGGTTCAAGCCTCCCGTAATGGGATCAAACTAAATATGTAATAATATTAAAGTTTCATTTGAAGTTTGGTAAAACATGGCAGTGGGATGTGGGATGAGAAATGTTCATGCCACCATAACAAAACTCCATAGTAAGGGTTGAACGATTTATAGTTATATTCTTGCTGCAGCTCTGCAGGTTGAGCACTCGTTTGTGGGTGGAACCTGAGTTGTGCACAACATTGTTTTTCTAAAATACATTTAATATGTGCATTTGATGGGAATTGAACCTAGCTAGCTCTAATACTATGTAAAAGGTCCCTGTCATTAATCCAAAAGACTTGTTATGAATCTGTGACCACCTATTTAGGTGGATGCTCATCTATTAAGGTGCCGACCCAACCCCACCAAACTACAAAACCCTAATTTTCCCCTCTAAATATATGTTATAAATGAAAAGTCACAATACTTGATTCGGCGATACCTCTCTAACTACGTCTCTCTATCTTTTGGAACACGTTATCAGCACGACGCCTCGGGGAGCTCTAGGCCGCTGGCTTAACCACGACAAGAAAGATTTGATGTTTGTGATTTTGGGAATGCAGAGATATGGTCGAGGAGAACAACAATGAAGAAGTTGATCTGGAGATGGAACTCATAGGAAAACTCAATAGAGACGGCAACTGTCAGATTGACAGTGCTACTACCCACACCATCCTTAAGAATAAGATCTTTTTTCTCCAACATTAATCCTAGTTTGAACATAGTATGAACGATTGCTGGTCTTGCTCACATTGTTGAAAGCGCCGACAGAGCACATTTAACTTTACCCAATGGAACTCATCTACTTATTCAGAATGCATCGTGCTCTCCAAATTCTAGAAGAAATTTTTCAAGTTTTAAGGACATAAGGACAAACGGGTATTATATTGAAACCTTGAGCGAGAAAAATAATGAATACATGTGTAACATCAAGTATAGGATACCAGAAGTTCATTCTAGAGAAATTATCCAGCTTGTCAGTAGAGATCTACTTCACTCACACTAGGGTAATCGAATCACATACCAATATGAGCCAGCAGCTCACTCCTAATCACGGACCTATAATTGGACAGACGCCAAAAGATCCCCTCATTTTTAAACTTTGGCATGACCATCTTGGCCATCTTAGGACTACAATGATGAGAAGG
Source organism: Hemerocallis citrina (assembly GCA_017893485.1). NCBI lineage: Eukaryota > Viridiplantae > Streptophyta > Magnoliopsida > Asparagales > Asphodelaceae > Hemerocallis > Hemerocallis citrina. The sequence continues at coordinate 192,178,693 of CM030360.1, read as the reverse complement.
ATTATAACAAATTCCAGTGGCCATCCTTTGAAAACTTGCAACATACCTAATGTTCATCTGTGTCCCATGTTCCCATGAAAAACTCATAACAAGACCTTCAATCTTGAAGATTGATTTTGAATCACCTCCTTTTCTTTATATGATTCAAGAAGACATTTGTGGACCAATTCATTCCCTAGTGGACCTTTTAGATACTTTATGGTATTACTTGATGCTTCAACAAGATGGTCTCATGTCTGGCTTTTATCATTCCGGAACCTAGTTTTTTTTAGTTTTTTAACCTAAATCATCAAACTCAGAACTCATTTTCCTGATCAAGCTATCAAATCAATAAGACTAGACAATGCAGTTGAATTTACCTCACAGGCCTTCAATGATTTTTATCTATCCTTGGGAATAGAGGTTGAGCATCATGTTCCTCACGTCCATACCCAGAATGGTGTAGGAGTGGAAACAAGTCCGGGCCAACCCGGGACCGGCCTGCCCCCCAGTTAGGCGGGCTCAACCCGGGACCGACCCCCCAAACCCAGGGGCTGGTCCGGTTCACAATTTTTTCAAAATAGCCCGGCCCTGTTAAGGACCGAGACCGGCTGAATCGGCCCGCCCGGGTCCGGGCCGGTCAGGGCCGACCGTTGGAAATTATTATTATTTTTTATTTTTTTTAGTTTAGAATTTAAGAAAGAAAATTAATTAGCAAAAGAAAAAGAGTCATGCAACTAGTAGTGTTTTAAATCTTATTAAATAAAAAAACAAAGAACCAATTCACCAAATGAGTTGAATTGGTATAATGCACAAAGTTTGATTGAAGATGCAGTAGATGTGCTACAGTTTTGGAAGAGCAATGAAGTTATTTTTAATATTCTTTCTCGTATGGCTAGAAATTTGCTAACAACACCAGTGACAACCGTTGCATCGGAAAGTGTTTTTTCTCTTGGTGGTAGGATAATGAGCCCGAACAGAAATCGATTGATAGCCAAAAATTTGGAGATTCTAGTATGCGCCAAAGATTGGATGAAAGCGGAAGAGAGGGTCTATCACGCCCCGCTTCCCAAAAACACGGAATACGAACGCGTGACAAAGCCCAGCGAATGATTTTCATCATTCATTAGCTGTAGGATCGACTCAACATCATAACAAGAATATAACAAAATGTATACAACCACGCATGCATGAATTATTTATTGATCAACAGAAAACAATTGAAACAAAATAATAATATCCCAAATAGTTTTCAAATCTGGATCAAAAGATAAAACTCGGGACTATAAGCCCGTTACAAGATTCAAGTAGCAAAATAAATAAATAACTTAAACATATAATATTTAAAGCAAGTCTTTTCTCCCAGCGAAGCCTAGAACGTCTGCTCACCAATTCCAGCAGGCAATTCGTCTCCAAGTCTGTATATATAAATATAAAAAGGAAAAAAATAGAGAAAACAAGATAAACGCCCTTAGTGCAAGTTAGGGCCACAAATTGTACATGCAAGGATATGAAAACAAGTGCAAGAAATATGGAACAAGATATGGAAATCAAGAATGTATAACATAATATAATAGAGATGCAACAAGTAGTGGGATTCAAGAAACTAGCTAGCAAGAAAGACAACTCAAGTGACAAGATTGAGAAACAAGTATTAGTAGTAGAACAAATGGCAAGTGAACATGTAATGGTATCAAGCATCAAGTAACAAGTATCACGTACAAGTGTCGAGTAACAAGTAACAAGTCTCAAGTAGAGTATCAAGTGTGTACAAGTGACAAATTAATCTTAAGTCTAATGCTTGATTCTATCTAGACAGCACTTCATGCATTCATACTTTTACTACATGGTTGCTATATATAATAAGTTACGTTTAGGCATAGTGGTGGAGTTTATAGGACGGTGTACTTAGGTATCAAGTATCAAGCAAGCTATGCTCATAAATCGAGTAATCATATAACTAGTTCATGTGTCAAGTCATATGAAGACAAGTTAGAATCAAATATATTACTTCATGAATCGAGTAATAACAAGTCCATGAATCGAATAATAATATACTAGTTCATGACTCGAATAATAATGTACTAGTTCATGAATCAAATAATATACTAGTTCATGAATCTAATAATAATATAACTAGTTCATGAAGCATGTATCAAGTGGGAAACACCGACCCCCTTCCGATTACACTTACCTATATTGTCCACTACTATGGTCTTTCTCTTAAACCCTGACTTATTATTTATTATTATCATCAAACAAACATGAAAGTGTGCAAAACAGGTCAAGTAAACATGATCAAGAACATGGAACAAGTTTAAGATAAATGTAAAGCATATTCAAGGGTCAACACAAATTAAGATTATCAAGAACTACGAGAGTTGCAGTTCTGGACAGCATGACGTTGCTGCACCAAAACTGTGATTCCCGTTGCTATAAGATAGCAAATGTGGATCTGTCAGAAGTCCTAGAAACTAGACTCCTGCCCGGTTCCAACACATAATTAAGGTTCATAAAAGTTGTAGCAACATGTCTCAAAATAGCAAACTATACAACATTTGTGTTCAGCCAGAATTTAAAAAACTGAGTTTATACATATGAAACAGGGTTGAAACGTCATTAATTAATTTCAAGAAAATTAGGGGATGTTCTCTAGGGTGTCCGGTATCAGCATGCAAAATTTTAAATCATTTACTTACTGGTAGCATAGTTAAAATAATTGTAAACCAAAGTGGTGCAACAGTTTTTTATGAATCTGCGATTACCGGCACAGCAGCTATAAAACTGTGATATCTCCTAAACCGTAACTCGGAATTCAAAAATTCTGGATATTATTAGCAACTAGACACTTGGGGCTACATTTCATATTCAGAACTCTAGTTCAGATTCTAGTGTTATCGGGGTCGAAACAGCAAATCAACACGGAACAAAAACCAAATAAGACACTTTTTACAGGAAATGTATCAAAATTTTACTAGTTGTGAACAAGTGTATCAACAAAGAGCTGTGACTCTTAGATCATGCGAAAGATAAGGCAAAATATGAGATCATCAACGATAAACAAAGAGGAGTCACATTTACAATCTACTTGCAGTATTTTCAAGAAAAAACTTGTACTAGAAAATAAAATGTACAAGAAGATACTTGCCTTAGGGTGTAGACGACGAATCCAACAGAGGAATAACGGAAATGGATCCCGACATGGATCTTGATGGCAATCAAGATCAGACCAACGGACGGCTCAGATCGGATATGATCAGATCTGGTGATGGAGGGCTGAGATCCAATCAGGTGTGATGATCAGATCGGATCTGATCTTTAGGAGATCTGAAGGGTGAGATTGATTTGATCAATCCCCCTCTTCCCTCCTTCACAGTGACAGAGAGAGGGAGAGCGACTCCGGCGGCGACTGTGAGCGGCAGAGGCTGCGAGGCAGCGGCGGGGTGACGATGGCGGCGACGACACTGCGGTCGGGAAGCGACGACAGCGTCGGAGGCAGTGGTGCTCGAGTGCTCTATTTTTGCTTCCGAAACAGGGGAGACGAGCGACTGGGTGTGCTCGGGGCTTGGATGACGATGAAGAGGACGGAAGGTCTGCGGTGGATATTGGTAAGCGGAGAGGGTGAGGGCGATGCGGTGGCGGCGAGTGGTGATGGGTAATGGCGATGGCGAAGTTGGGTTGATGGGTTCGAGAGGAGGCAGGCGAAGGTGGGGATTCGATGAGGGTGGCGACTCAACGACGAGTGTCGAGGAGACGGGGATCACGAGGCAACGAGCACAGGGTTGGCGAAGGCAAGGTGATGGGAAATGGCCGGGGGGGGAACGATGGGTTCGAGAGTGAAGTAAGGCGAGGAAGACGATGGTGGATAGGCGGGGATGAGCACGACAGGGATGGAGGTGAGAGCAGAGCAAGGGGACAATGGCGAGGCGGTGAGGTGATGGGTCGAAGCTCCAAATTGGGTTTTCGATTGAAAGCGGAGGAAGGAGACGGGGGAGAAGATGGTAGGTGGCTGTAGAAGAGATTAGGTTTACACAGTAATTAGGTTAGGGTTAGGGTTAAGTAGGTTAGGGGGTTTAAATAGTAGGGTTTTGGGTTTTGGGTATTTGGATAGCGGGTTTGAGTAGAATCCAAAAGGAGATTGAGTCAAAATTCATCACAATTAGGGAAAATGAAATAGATGAGGTGAAACAATCAACTTTTCATGAAGAATAGCAAATCAGAGCTGATAAAAACGATGCAATTGAAATAAATATTGGCACAAAATGAGTCGAAACAAATGAAATGATTTTGTTAAAATTGGAAACAAAATACAGATTCCCAAGTTGATGGACAGAATACAAGAAATGGAAAATATAATAGAAAAATACAAATACGGGGAACAGGAGTTACAAATCCTACCCACCTAAAAAGCAGAATTTCGTCATCGAAATTCAGACAAGTGGCACATAGGGCAACCCCCCCAAAGGAAAAGAAAGAACAACAAAACAAAAGCTACTGAAACAGATGAGGAAACTTCTGCTGAATCTCCTCTAATTCCCAAGTCGACTCACCTGGCGAGTGAGGATTCCAAGAAACTCGAACCAACTTGATGACCTTGTTCTTCAGCACCTTCTCACGCATGTCCAAGATAGTAACTGGCGGAATCTCACAAGACAGATCTGGTTGCACAGACAACTCTGAGTAGTCGATCACATGGCTCTCATCCCTGATGTATCTACGGAGCTGGGAGACATGAAAGACATCATGCACTCCAGATAGAGCCGGCGGCAATGCAAGTCGATAGGTCACCTTGTCTACTCGCTCCACAATATCAAAAAGGCCCGATGAACCTGGGGCTTAGCTTGCCTCCACCTCCAAATCGGATAATGCCTCTCCACGGCGATACCTTAAGGAACACATGGTCTCCCACCTCAAACTCCAAGGGCCTTCTGTGGACATCTGCCCATTTTCTCTGTCCGTCTTGTGTTGCCAGAACATGCTTCCTGGTCTGAGCCACTGCATCGATAGTCTTGGTGATCAATTCTGCCCCCAACAATTTTCTCTCACCAATGTCATCCCAGCACACTAGTGACCTACACTTCTGACCATACAGTACTTCGTACGGTGCAACTTTAAGACTGGCTTAATAGCTGTTGTTGTACGAAAACTCAACCAAGTGCAGATGATCCTTCCAAGACCTTCCAAACTGAAGTACACAGGACCTCAACATGTCCTCTAATGTCTGAATGGTCCTTTCTGACTGCCCGTCTGTCTGAGGGTGAAAAGTTGTACTGTACTTCAACTTGCTCCCAAGACTGCTCTGAAGGCTCTCCCAAAACTGATATCTGAACCTGGTATTCCTGTCGAATACAATGCTGACCGGAACCCTATGAAGCCTGACAATTTCCTGTATATACCTCTCTGTGAGACTCTCAGTAGACTGGCCAACTCTGAAGGGGATAAAGTGAGCACTCTTCGAAGCCTGTCGAAAATCACCCAAATGGCGTTATGACCCTTAGGACTCCTTGGCAAGGCGGTCACAAAATCCATGGTGATATGCTCTCACTTCCACTTCGGAATGAGAAGAGGTTGAAGAAGTCTGACGGTCCTCTGATGTTCTGCCTTCACCCGCTGGCAGATCAAGCACTGAGACACAAATCTGGCTATTGCCCTCTTCATACCATGCCATCAAAAGTGGAGCTTCAAATCCCGATACATCTTGGTACCACCGGGATGAATAGAGTATGCCGATTGGTGGGCTTCCTCGAGCAATTTCTGCCTGATTTCACCATTTGGGACACAGCCTAGCCCCAAAGCGAAGTGATCCATCTGAGTGAATGACCATATTGGTCCTCAAACTTGCCTCAACTTCTGCTCTGAACTTCTGTAACTGCTCATCACCTGCCTGTGCTTTCTTAATCTGCTCTATCAGAGACGATTGTAACTGAAGCATCATACAACTCCGATCGGCGCCCGGTGTAATCACATTCAAGTTCAACCTTCTCATCTGCTCAATAAGCTCCTTCTGCTGAGTCAAAAACATGGCGACTGGCCTCCTGCTCAACGTATCTGGCACCAAGTTCACCTTACCGAGATGATACTGCAAACTGATGTCATAGTCAACCATCAACTCCAACCAGCGCCTCTGTTTCATGTTCAGCTTCTTCTGAGTGAAGACATACTTGAGACTTTTGTGGTCGGTAAAAAATTTTCCACTCGGTCTCCAAGTAAGTAGTGTCTTCACAACTTCAAAGCGAAGATCACCGCTGCCAATTCCAAGTCATGAGTAGAGTAGTTCTTCTCGTGCAGGCTCAACTACCTAGACACATAAGCAACAACCCGACTCTTCTGCATCAACACTGCACCTAGACTTCTGTCTGAAGCGTCGCAGCGAATCATGAAACCATCCGAACCATCTAGTATAGTCAACACTGGCGCTAACGTCAACCTGCTCTTCAACTCTGCGAAAGTTTCACTGCAGGCCTCATCCCAAGCAAACTTCTGATCCTTCCCTATCAGTTTAGTCAACGGCCTAGCAATCTTCGAGAAGTCTTGGATAAACTTTCGATAATACCCTGCTAGCCCGAGAAAACTCCTCACTTCTGAAACTGACTTAAGCACTGGCCAATCCTTCACTGCAGCAATCTTGGACAGATCTACAGAGATTCCCTCGCCCGAGATAATGTCCCAAGAATGTGACTCGGTCAAGCCAGAACTCGCACTTGCTGAGTTTTCCAAAGAGCTAATTCTCCCTTAGAGTCTGCAAGACTAACCTCAGATGTTCAGCATGCTCTTCCCGGTTTCGCGAATACACCAAGATGCCATCTATAAAGACCACCACAAATCTGTCTAGGAACTGGGAGGAAACTCTTTTCATCAGGCTCATAAACACTGCTGGGGTATTCGTGACTCCGAAGGGCATCACTAAGAACTCGTAATGCCCGTACTTGGTCCTGAACGCAGTCTTCTGCACATCTACTGCCTTCACCTTCACCTGATGGTACCCCGAGCGAAGGTCCAACTTCGAAAAGACTGCAGCACCGCCCCACTGATCAAACAAGTCGTCAATCCTGGGTAGTGGATACCGATTCTTCACAGTGACATTGTTCAGCTCTCGGTAATCCATACATAACCTGCGACTTCCGTCCTTATTGACGAACAGAACAGGAGCTCCCCACGCACTACAAGAAAAACTCTTTTTCGCAATGCCTAATGTCGTTGCGAAAAATATTTTTGGCAACGACATTTGTCGTTGCATGGTCGTTGCGCGTCCGGACGTTGCTAAAGATTTTGACTACGACTTGCTGTCGTTGCCAAACATAGATTGTTTCGCAACGACATTGCCGTTGCAATATATGTTGTCGTTGCCATACCTAATTCCACCCGTGCTATGGTATAAAATCAATCGCAACAACCTTTGTCGTTGCCAAACATACTTCATATATTTGGCAACGACTCATGTCGTTGCTAAAGATACTTCATATAAAATCAATCGCAACAACCTTTGTCGTTGCCAAACATACTTCATATATTTGGCAACGACTCATGTCGTTGCCAAAGATATATTTTTCGCAATGAATGATTGTCGTTGCCTTACATTTTCTATTTTGGCAACGACTACTATTGTTGACAAAGCTCGACTGTTTTGCAATTATTTTTATAATTGCTTTGCATTACTTGTATTTTGGTAATAACTATAGTCGTTGCTAAAGCTACCAATTGTCGTTGCGAAAGTTTAATTCTTTTCGAGACAAATTATATATTGTCGTTGCATCATCCCTATCCAAACTAACATACACTTCAAAAACATTAAAAACCAACATCATTCCAAAAACTATAATATTAACCTTGTCCAACATATTACATTTATGTCACATATAAGAAGCAATGCCCAAAATATTACAACCATCAACTTCTCAAAAAGATATCTAAGTATCTCATAATCATTTCCATTGTGCATAATAAGCTTAACCATGTTTTCTAATATTCTCTTGACATCTAAACATTGCAACAAAATTGGATGCAAGATTGAAAGAACTGAATCAACTTAGAACAAAAGAATATTTTGGGATGAATATTCTCAGAAAATACAAGTAGCAAAAAATTGGGGTTGATGTTGGAGAGTTAATAACCTAAACCAACAGCTAATTCATATAAGATATAACTAAATCATACACTGTCAAAATATGATACAAAAATATATGCTCCCGGACCAATGGCTTCATTCTCTAATTCTCCAAATGCAGTTCCTTCTCGTGGTACCTACATATTTGAAATAATGATTAGTCCAGCAGTATACAATAAAACTATGAAAGATTGCCAAAACTATTGGAACCTGTATGCACAAAACAATACAACATAATAGTGCCACTAAAATTAATAGTACCTTGATCATTCGAGGAATTTCATGCACCTCTATTTGTAAGTTGTGCCAACAATTCTTGTTTCATTGCATCCATTGCACGTTGCATATCTTCCTTTTGTTGTTCAATTTGTCTTGTTATTCTTTCTTGAGTTTCTTGCAACTCCTTTATCATTTTCTGCTGCTCTTCAATCTTCTTTTGTTGCTCATTGATCAAGTTTTGTTGCTCAAGTTGCTGTCTTCTTTTACAATAACCTTTTAATGCAGTTCCCTTGCCACGAAAATACCCTGATCTAGGCTTCAAAACATCTAGAAGGATCTCCTCTTGAGTCATTGAATCACCATGTGCATCAACTGCTACTTTAAGTTGCTCCTAATTAAATAACAATAACAAAAAATAAAATTTACCATGAAGCATCTTACAAAAATATCTTACAAAAATATCATCTGCACTTGGTTGTTGTCACCTTCATATTTAAATTAAAGAAACTGATTAAACAAATTAAATATCATCTGCACTTACATGAAGAGATCACAATTCACACTTTATGACTGAGAAATGCTAAGAAGTAAGAACCATAGGTTTTAAATCATCTATACTGAATGTTAGATACTAAAATTCAGTAGAGATGATAATTAACTAATCCAAATGGAGTTAAAAAAAATTCAAATTTAAATGATTTCTTCATAAATTCCCAGTTTTTATGCAACAAAATTTTCATATTTCTGATATAAAAGAATAAAAAATGAAATCAACTTCCTCCAAAAAGGAAAAAAAGAAAATAAAAGAATATTATCCTTGTATGGAACATTTGCTCCCAACATCTCTTGTATAAGCTAGTCAATCCAAATCTAGTTTGTATTGGATGCATGGTCTGACATCATTTAAATCCTAATAGATTTAATAGATTTAGTCTCATACATATATAATGCATGTATCACCCCCATCATAAACTGTTTTTTGTTTTACGTGTGTTGTACATGCATGCAATAGATATTTAACTTCCCCCAATATTTCTGTTCAACAAATTTTCCCAATTGCTATGATAAATTTACTACACTGAACAGCATTCAACTCCGTGGCCTAGAATGAGGTAAAAGAGCCAAATAGAATATGTATCAGATATAAGTCTGGTTATTTTAGCAAGGTCTCCTAACTTCATATTTATTCGATTCTACTTAATTTGTTGGATTGAATCTGTAATAAGTTAGGCCCACTCTTTAGAAGGGGGTTATTGTACTCAATGTATATTGCAGAATGTGGAGGATTGATTACTATAAGCTTATTTAAACATATGTTTTATGTTTTCCGTTGCAGGAGTTGGACTCAATACTATATTCTGCGACATTAAGTATCACATTAAGTTTTACACCCAACTGAAAACTGTAAAATTGTAAAACCCATTACATACAGTCATTCCTCCCTTTTCACACTTGAATTTCTAATAATACTAGATGTTCTGCAGAAGCCAAACCTGCTCGCTAATAAGCCCACAGCAAGAATCAATTTTTTTTTTCCAAATAATGATCATTAGAGCATCCACAATGGTAATTCTTATTTTTGGCAAAATGGGACGAATAGAAATGGAATAGATCGAAAGTGCTGCAGTGATCGTTTGCTATATTTTGACAAGGACGAGACATCTTGTTTCGTCGTTTAATTTTTTTTTTTAAGATTTAATTAATTACCGATTAACTATTAAAACATATTAATTAAATAAATTAAATATTATAATATAACCGAAACCTATCTAAACACCTACTAAAGCATCATTAAACCAACTAAACCTACTTTCCTAAAAGCCCTAAAAGCTGGACGGGACATGATGTCCCGTCCGTGCTTTGTTTTTGATTTTTTTTTTTTTTCTTCATCCAATCTGGTCCGTTGGATCATGAAAAAAAAAAAAAAAAAATCCAACAAACAAAACGGACGGGACAACATGTCTCGTTCGACTGTTTTTAAAAAAAAAATTTTTTTTTGGGAAGGACGATACAACATGTATCGTCCGACCCTATTTTTAAAAAAATATATATAGTTATATATACGGGACGAGACAAGTTGTCTCGTCCGATCGGAATGAAAAAAAAAAAAGCTGAGACGATACATGATGTGTCGTCTTCTATATTCTCAAATTCGCTAGCCCACTTCTCATATTTGAGAAGCGACTGTAGCTCGTTCGCTATTTTTTGAGAAAATAGCAAATGACTGCAGCGCTCAATTCTTATAAAATTCTCATAATATGAGAATATGGGAATTATAGCAAACGACTGTGGATGCTCTTAGAAGCCATTCTCAACAAACACTATTTGATTTCATTTATTTAATTTCTAAATACTCAAATAATACATATCTTAACAAATCAATCCCAAAGTCCACCATTAGGTAAAGATGGGTGTAAAAAAACCAGCTCTGTATACACATTTTCACAGCTTTCAATCCAGCATATTCTGAAATATCTGGAAGATCTGCGAAAAGAAGACTCATCAAGCTAAGGGAAAAAATCCTCCTATTCAGGCTCACAAATTTAATTCACAAAAAACTCAATTATCTCCTTCAGAGCTTTATCAACTAAGAACTCTCATCATTATAGCTCACAAAGTTAATTTGCTAAAAACTCTACACCCTTCAGATATTTAATCAACAAAGAACTCTATTCACTTATCACATAATTCAACTATTTACCCTTTAAAGCATTCAGCCAACCAACAACTCTAATCAACGCTATTTGGAGTGAACCGTTTGAATCCTTCGTCCTGCTTATTTTATCTATTGCGACATCTGATGAAGTATGGTAGAATCTACCAAAACTTCACAGCACAATGTCCTCAGTCTCTCATACCTACTTCATATCTATGATATAGGATCTCAATAGACGAATCTACTTCATATCAACCATATCCATGTTATAGGGTCTGACTAGTTCCCATAACATCATGTTGGACACAAGAACTTACAAAACTGGCATTCCTACATCAAATCTAAAGAGAAACAGTTCTCTTCCTTGAAGTCAACCAGCAAAAACTAATATTCTCTAAAACCAAATTCCAGTATATTTCCCATTTGGCTGCCAAAAGAACTGGGAAGCCTATGCAACCTACAGACACTGAACCTTCATGGTGGCAATTTTAGTAGAGGCCTAACTGAGCTTGCTGAAATTTTTTCTGGATGCATCAAATACCGTATTGAGAATGTGGACCTAGGCAACACTTTTCTTACAGGTTCTTTACCAGAGTTCAATAAATCAAATCTCAAATTACGACAATTCTCATACATTCCCGACTTCAATAAATCAAATCTCACATCACACCTTCTTTTAAAGACTAAATTACGACAATTATTGCAAGGACATCTAATGGTGGCAGCATCAACACCCTCGAAGATATTAGAAAATGCAAAGTTCAAGAAATCATCAACACCCTCTCTATACTCGGACAATGAATGATCATTTATTTTCATCCATTCCTTATTGAAAGCCATTCCCTAAAATGCAGTTTCAACTAAGTTAATAAAAATTGCAACATACTTCATATAGCACCATACATATCATTTACCTAAACATAAGAACATGTGCAGTATCATAAATACTAGTATATCCCATGTGCAAATTGCACAGACTTTATGAAAAGATGAATTAAAATATCAATAACATTTTTTTAAAAAATTCGGCAGAACCTCCCCATATTTACAACTTTTTCCTGTTTAATTATAATCCAACATATTAATATTCAAAAATTATGCAGTAAAGTTTTGCACATAAAACACAATATTCAAAAGCAACTATTTGATAATATTCCCCTTGTTTACAAAAAAAGATCACTGCCACCGTTTTTCCTAAGAGACACATACGACCTATCTTCCTACTAATAATTTTCTGCAATCAGACCTGAACAGCTTCAACAACAACTATACCATTAAAAAAAAATGTAGAAAACTCATAATGATCCATGTAGAAAACTCATAATGATCCCCTTGTTTAAAAAATGCATAATGCAGTACAAGATGTCTAAAGCCCAAACAAGATCAGTGTTTCCACAGAACAAGAATTAACTTAATAACTTTAATTAATCGTTGAAGAAATTTTGCAAATCATTGAAGAAATTTGCAAAATGAAATATAAACGGAGAAATAGCAATTAGAACCCAAAAAAGCATAACTCCACAAAAAAACTAATCACAAGCAAACTGCTATGCACCCAAAAAAATCAATAAAAGAAAAGGACTGTCATTAAATGTATTGCACTATGAAATATAAACGGAAAAACAGCAATTAGAAGCAAAAAAAAAAGCATAACTCCACCAAAAACTAATCACAAGCAAACTGCTAGCAGAAAATGGAAAACTATCTGTTTTTATAATCATATTTTTCAGAGTGAACATCGTCTATTTACAAATTAATATTGGGTTCAATCATCCCCATGATATTATGATCAAAACCCAAGCTCCCTTGATTATAACATGAAGTTATCATCACAGTTGGGAGAATGATGTCGATTTTGACATCCTATCCAAATTTTAACCAACAAAGAAATACAATACCCATCTAACTAAAAATAGATTCAGATATGAATTCTGCGAAACCACCTGTCATATCTGAAGTGATCTGATTGAACGAATATGTATTTATGTAGAAAGGCTAAAGGTAATCATCTACCGCTAGAGGAAATTTGACTTTCATTCTTTATACACAAAACCTTGTCATACTGTTGATCATCACAATGTGCTCAAATGTGAGGGCCAGTAATGCTGTTTTTTAGCAATATATTGTATACAAGACTTCTCAAAAAAAATAAAATCCATACAAGCCCAAGCAAATAAAACGAATTCTCAAAGAATTGGTGACAGAAAAAGTATTATATTCCTAAAGAAATCTAAACCAAGCAGACCAAGTACTTAAACAAACAAAATAATTAACAGGTATACGTAGAATTACCTAGCAAAAAACCATGACCAAGTTCAAGGTATTCTCAGAATAATTATTGAAATTTTCGAATGTATCTATGTAGAAACTGCACAGGGTATCGATCAAAGTTACCTGGAACGAGGATTTCTTCAGTACATTGAACGAAAATAAGAACATAAATAGGTCGCGACCCGATCACCCAATCCGGTCTTGACAAACCCGCGAGCGAAGAAAAAGGAGATGCCGATGAACCAGATGACCTCGTTGGTGAACGCGGAGAATGCGGCGGCGAAGGTTAGGGTTTTGGTGAGGACGGCGGCAGTGAGGCCGAGGAAGGCCCAGGCGCCGACGGGGAGAGGGGAGAGGACGAGGCTGGCGATGGTGGAGAGGAAGATGGAGAGGAGGGAGTAGGGCTGGGCAGTGACGGCGGCGATGATTGAAAGATACGACTAAGTATTTGCTGTGGTGGGTTTGGGGAATTAGGAAAATTTTGTGGCGACGTTTGGGGAATTTGGTGAGGTGGGGGATATTAAGTTAATTTTTTTTATATATTTTTGGCAACAATACTGTCGTTGCAGTAGATATAAGGAAATATACGCAACGACATTTATCGTTTCCAATTTACACACAATCTGGCGGGGATGTGCAAAGGCCCGGGAAAATTTTATTTTATTTTTAGCAACGACTTTCCCATTGCCGTAACTAATTTTCACAACAACTAAAAAGTCGTTGCCAAAACCTCGTTGCGAAAAAGAGTTTTTCTTGTAGTGACGGTAAAACACTAGGCATGATGAAACCCAAATCCAAAAAATCATGAATCTAAACCTTCAGGTCTGCTAGCTCAATCGGTGCCATCCTGTACAGGCTCTTCGATATCGGCACTGTACCCGGCTGAACCTCAATGCCGAACTCCACCTCTTGATCTGGAGGTAACCCAGGCAATTCCTCTAGGAACACATCCAGGAATTCTCGCACTACAAGAGGCGTAGCCTCACAGCCTGTGTGCAACTCTATTGCACAACCTTCCTCATCTGCCACCTTCTTACCACGCCCAAGGGGTGTCTCCCCGGCATGGAACTCAAACTCTGCATGTTCCGAGATCCTGAACACAACCTTCATCGCTCGGCAATCAATAACAGCATTAGACTCCCCCAACCAATCCATGCCGAGAATCACATCAAACCCCGAATTTCCGATCACTATCAGATCTGCCTTGAAATTTGTGCCTCTAATAACCATAGAGCTCTGCTTGTATTCCCTAGAGCAAACAACAACACCGCCACCTGTGGTGATGTTCCAAGCTGCCGGCATAGCACTGCATTTCAACTGATGCTGATCCACAAAGCGGGAAGAGACGAAGGAATGAGTCGCCCCGGAATCAAATAAGACATGATCGGGAAAAGAATAAACTAGAATGATACCTATGATAGAAATCAAAAACATGGAAAGAAGTGAATATTGCAGGATAATAAGGAATAAAAAATACTGACGTGAAAAGAAATTACACAATGAATGATGCAATGATAACAAATAAAGCAGGGAACAGATAATAAAATAACAAAACACAATATACCTGCAACGACCTCCTCTACGGTCTCGGCTTCCTCTGCAGTCAGGTTGAAGACCTGACCTCTCATCGGGGCAGCGGTCCTTTGATCGACGATCTGATGCTGAGGGGAAAGTATCGGTCGAACCTAATCGTGAGACGGCACGACTACAGTCTGGCCTAGCCTGCCTCCTGGACAGTCCCGAACTGTATGGTCACTAGCACCACAACCAAAACATCGGCGGTTGGCTCGCCGGCAATCCCCACGCATGTGCCCCGGAATCTGACAGAAGTCACAGAAACCTCCCCTCCGTGGAGGAGCAGCAGCAGGGTAGGGAGCAGCCCTAACAGGGTGGACTGGAACTGGCCTCCTGATTTGCCCTCCAGTGGGCCTAACAGCGACAGGATGCGGAGCGAACCGCTGAATGGCACGCTTTCACCTACTGGTCTGTTCCTGGCTTCTGGCAGCCTCCAGAATGTCAGCATAGGATCGGAGTCGCATGGCAGCTAGGCGATCCTAGATCTCAATGTCCAAGCCCAATAAGAAATGACGGCCCTTATCTTCATCATTCGCCACCATGCACGTGGCAAAGCGACTCAGTTGGGTGAACTCCGCAGCATACTCGTCTACAGTCCGACTCCCCTAATTCAAGATAGTGTCTCAGTTAAATATTGATATATCATGAATTAACAATGAAAATTGCATAATAAACACTATCTGACGAACCTGAGTAAGCGCGACAAATTGCCGCTCCATTTCATTTCTGGTGACATCAGGAAAGAACTTCGTGAGGAAGCTCTCTCTGAAGATGGCCCAGGCGATGGGGCGCCCTAGCCGGTCCATCTCAACTCGCCACCAGATGTGGGCGAGATCAACAAGCTGGATGCTCACGACATCTACGCGATCAACATCAGCTATCCGCACTGCGATCAATAGCTGCTCAGTCCTGATGAGCCATTGCTCGGCTTCCAACGGACCTTCAGTACCTGAGAATTTATCTGGGTGTAGTCCCATGAAGTCCGCTACATTGCCAGGTCTCAGTGGCAGCACCCCGGGAGCAGGTGCAATGGGCTTTCTGTTGGCAGCTTCCATAGCTGCCCTCATCAGTCTACCATGTTCCCACTGCATCTGCATCATTTGTTGCATCGGCCGCTCATTCTGTTCACGCTGCATCTGCAACAATTGCACAATAGTGGGCTCCTTCGACGGATCACCCCAAGTTTGGGAGGACGAAACATTCCTATGAGCTATAGCCTACACAAACCGAAAACAATCAGTATCCACATCATGTTGATAATCAACTTTTCATGCAATTACATGGCCTGTTAAATGTTGAGTTAATCCTAACTGAGTTAAGTCTGTCTAATGTATTAGTCAAACTAACACATTAGCCAAACCTGGCTCTGATACCACTAAAAATCTTGTCACGCCCCACTTCCCAAAAATACAGAATATGAGCGCGTGACAAAGCCCAACGAATGATTTTCATCATTCATGAACTGTAGGATCGACTCAGCATCATAACAAGAATATAACAAAATATACACAACCACGCATGCATGAATAATTTATTAATCAACAGAAAACAATTGAAACAAAATAATAATATCCCAAATAGTTTTCAAATCTGGATCAAAAGATAAAACTCGGGACTATAAGCCCGTTACAAGATTCAAATAGCAAAAGAAATAAATAACTCAAAAACATAATATTTAAAGCAAGTCTTTTCTCCTAGCGAAGCCTAGAACATTTGCTCACCAATTTCAGCAGGCAATTCGTCTCTAAAGTCAGTATATATAAATATAAAAAGGAAAAATAGAGAAAACAAGATAAATGTCCTTATTGCAAGTTAGGACCGCAAATAGTACAAACAAGGGTATGAAAACAAGTGCAAGAAATATGCACTACAAGGAATTTGCCATATACCAACGGACACCTATAGTGACGGATCACTAAAACCGTGGGTATAGGTATTATATACCTACAGACGTATAGTAAACTGTGGGTATAGGTATCCTATAGCTTTAGAGATTTTAATCCGTAAAAGTTTTACTAATGGAATAAAAGACTGTGGGTATATTCCAACTTTTTCATTCCCCCCCCCCCAACTTTTTCATTTTCCCCCCAAATTCCAAATCACCCAATTTATAACTCTCTCTCACACCTCTCTCTCTCCTCTCTCTCTCACACCTGAGGTTAGAGTAATACCGATCTAGGGTTAGGGTTTTGATTCCGAGATCCCAAGCTATTGCTACTAGGTACACGATGCTGACGTGGATGGACAAGTTGGCCGATCAGATCTCCGGCCTTCTCGCCGACTCCCCGTCCGCCTCTTCCCCTCCCGACAATTCCCCCACTTCTGCCGATACGAACCGCCCCAGGTATCGACAAAGATTCATCCTTTTCATTGTTGATTCGATCGTGCGTTATAGTTTTTATTCGATTTGGTTGGTGTTAGATCTGGATCTTGGCTTGAGAAACGAGATCTGTGGAATCGAGGGTTTCGGAAAATGTCGAAATTGTTGTTATTGGGCTTAAATTAGGTAAACTGGGGAGAGTTGTGTGTTTATCTTATTAATACTAGAACTAGAATTTCTATATTAGAAAAACTATAGTCAAAATTTTCTTGCTTTGGTTTGTCTTACAGAGTTCCTCTTTCAAGAAAGTGGTTGAATTTGAAGAAGAAGAAGAAGAAGAAGAGAAAGATGGCTAACTCGGGTAATAACTGCTGCTTCCTTTTTAAAAAAAAAATAATTTTAAATATAATTTTTCTGACTTTGTGCATGTTTGATGGCTGACTTGGAAACTATTATGTTTGGATTTTGGATCATGTTCTTTGTGATAGTTGTTATTATCATTGTTTAGGGTTTGGAAATTGAAGGTGGTAGTGGTAAATTTTGAGTACTTTTCATAAATAACGGAAACTGGGGATTGTTTTCTATCTATATTTGTCAAACAAAATTTGGAAATAAGGTATTTGGGATCGATTGTTATTGTTTATTTGAGATGAGAGAAAAAGAGATGGAAGAACAGAAATTTGCCCTGCAAATTTTCTGATCTAAAGGTGGAAACTTGTTTGTAGAATCTGGCCTATGATGCGTGTGTAGGGCAACAAAAATTACAGTGTTATGTTATGAAGTCACTTATCTAGTTTCTATTTTTCTTTTTCCATGTGGAAAACATGTGAATGCATTGAAGTTATCAGTCACTTTCCCCTTCGAATTTCACTTGCCATACATGCTTAGATGCATTAAAAGTGTGTTGCTCCAGGTTGCATCTTATGTTTGGCTTTGGATTTAAACAAAACCTAGATCATTATGTCTTTGAAATTGACTACTCCTTGATGTTGGATTATGGTTATCACAGAAGATAAAGGTATGATCCATTATCATTATTCTTGCTGTCTACTTTATCAACTAGACAACTATAGATCTTATAAAGCTGAGACTTAAGCTGAAATATATTCTATAATTTTTTTCATATACTTAGTGGGTCCTTTCTCCGTCTACAGGAACATTTTGTAAAAATTCACAAGGTTTTGAATCTAAAGTATATAGGTGTGCAGTTCAAACTGAATACTTTTTTTTTCCTTTTCTGAATTTAATTTTACTTCATACTAACTTGGACATATGCAAACCCAAATTGCAGATCCAACCTACATGATCCGTGCAAATCCCAAGCAATGCATCCGACAACGTATATAGCACTTTGCTGGCTCATAGTGCCATCCACGGCACAATGGCAGGGTACACAAGGTTCACTGTTCGGCCGGTTAATGGGAGACATGCTTATATACCTTTCCATGTAAGTATTAGTATTGGTCTTTCTCTTCTTATCCATGTAGGCTAAACACTGTTATCATTATTGCTGTCTTTACGTAAGAAATGTTTGGTTACTGAGACTGAGCACGTATAGTAATCTATTTAAACTTAATTTCTCATGTGAAGGTGAACTTTAGAAAACTTGGTGCTTGATCACCACCTATAAATAATTCTGTGAATTCTATTTTACATGATGTGGAGACTCCATCTTTATGTAAGGCAAAGCTCATATCCCACAAGTGTGGGAAGGGAACACATGTATTGGCTGCTTTTGTTTATTTTTTTTCAATATTTGATGAATGACATAGCCTTTTCTCTCTTCTATTGTGCACTTGTGCTGGCCAGGAGGTTTTCTATTATCAGCCTATCTGATATCCAGCAATTCTTTCTATGATTTCTCTCTATGTGGTAAGAGTGAAGTTAAATAAATACATCATTTTCTTTTTCTTTCTTACCATTTTCTCTTCATGTATAGGTTACAGAAAAAACCAATGTTGAACGAGCATAAAGAAAGAACGAGGGGTGAGGGGGTGTGTGAGAGGATTGTGTTTTTCCTTGCAGTGACTTAATTCAGTCTTACTATATTATTACACTTATTTTAATACACAAAGTGCATATGTTATTTTGCTGAGTTTAGAGCACATATAGTAAATAGAATTTTTTGTGCTGATACATTATTTTCAGTTAGCTAATGTTAATTGAAATTATTATTATTATAGTATTTTGAAAAGATTAAACAGGGAACAGACTTAAAAGAATATAAATTATTTTAGGAAAATTATTCTTTTTGTAAATTTGAGTTATTTACTAAAGTACTAAATTGTACATAACCATCGTTTTTATATACTACTAGAAAATATAATAGCGGAGTTGGTAATCTTGTAGTACTCTGAAAAGATGCATGAAACTGTAAAGGCATTTTTTGATGCTTTCTCATGTTTGTAATAACTGGATAGGAGCCAATTATTGTCTCATGAATTGTTGTAGTCTTTTGATCATTGCCGTATATGGTAAGAAATATGTAACGAGATTTTTTTGTTGATTAATTGTTCATTGATGTACACGTGTTTTGAGGGCTGTAAAGGCAAGTTTTCTCATAAAAGATTTTAACGAATGCTTGCATATGAATGAATTAGTTAAGAGTTTTGTAGAGAAATTTCTAAATTTCGGATAGATGGAAATATTATCCATGTGGTATAACTAGTAGTACTTTGGATCATCTCTGAGCTTATCAGTCTGAAAATTGTTTCAAAAGTTTTGGATATTGAGAAAGAAATTTTACTGTATATATATTTATTTTCCCTTTCAATAGATGGTTACTTAAATTGTCATGTAATTGACATGACAAAACAATCATTATGTTTTTTCTTTAACTGCAGGTCTGTTTCTGTGAAGTTGTGAAGAAACTAATTCAAGGTAAGTACTTTAATTCTAGTGCCGGCACATCGACATGAGCAATTAATCACAGAAAACAATCATTATGTTGTGAAGAAATACCTGGAACCACACCTGCCTATAAAAGAACCGTTTGCATCTATCCCTCGTCATAGTTGCATCCTTGTGGTTAGAGGTAATATACAGTAGAGGCATGAGAGGTGGTTACTGGTTAGGGAATGTGAGTGGAAACTTCTATAAAAGGGTAAACATATTTATCCTAGCCACCAAATCCTTTCAGTTATTAGATATGCTGCTACTCAGTTTCTGGTCAAGTGCTAAATAAAAATTAAGGATTATTTGGCCCCCCTTTGCTTTTAATGTGTAAAATATGTACATTCTTTATGTTATCTGCATCTATTTGCCAACAATCTTATTGCATGTATGCATGATGTAGAAATTTCATAATCAATTTTCTAAATCATTTTATTTTGCAGGAAACAATGATCCATCTATTCCGGAAGAAGATGATGTTGAAAGCATCAATCCAGTTCATGATAATTCAAAATCTCAAGATTCTACCCACAAGTCACGTTACTCAACGATTGACTGGCGGGATTTCAGAGCAAATCTTGTGGCTCGTGGACATGTGAGTCTGACTAAAATCTATAGCTACTTGATCACTTGAAGTAATTTTAATCTTAGTTTCCAAGCTCCACCTTACTTGCTACTGTCCTTCCACATAACATGATTATATATTATATATTCCATCAGCATACAGCCATTTTATCATACTGGTTAATTGCTGCGTACACTTGCATGTGAAAAGATTGACTCCAAATGTGTACACTTATTAACATAACATATAAAAGAATATGTAAATTATTAAAGAAAAGGTAAATACATTTCATGGATTTTTAAAAAATGCAGTAGTTTCCTGTTGAGTTTTGGGGAGAAGAGAAAGCTCAGGAGTAAATATTTTTTTCAAAAAGGAAAAGATTAGGAAAATGATATGAACCAATGAATTTGAGCTGCATTTACTTTTATTATGCCCATGCTTTTTGTTTTTTCGAAAAAAATGTCAGTGAAATTTTTATAAAGTTATATCCTTTTTTTAATCGGGGGAATTTTTGAAAGGGTATCTTTTGAAATATTTTAAAACTTGTACATAGTAGTATAAATAAACAGTTGTATATCGAAAATTCTACATTTAAATCTAAATGTCACAATGTTATCTGAAACTTTCGGGTCAGGATGTGCATGATCAGAAATACTTTTACAATTTTATAATATGGTGTACCCAAATCTGTAATTCTGTGAAAATGCTCACCCAGGAGTTGCTACATTCTGCAGGCTCTACTGAACACACAGTCTTCCACAAGGCACATCGACATCTTTAACTGCAGGAGTTTTGCAGCTATCTGCAAATGGACTTCTTCACCACAACTTGGTCAATCAGATGATATGTAATTTTCTATTGTGGCATTGCCATTTTCTATTGTTTCTTAATGCATGTTGCTCTTAATGCATGTTGCACTTTGCTTTTTTAATATATGGAGATTCAATTTATACTTCTTCTACATCTCAGGAGGTTATGCTTACTTTCTACATCTCAGCAAAACCATCTCAGGAGGTTATGCTCATTTTCACTTCTACAGCAACTTCTACATCTCAGGAGGTTATGCTGAAACGGTTCTCCGCCACGCTGTTAAAACCATCTTTAATACATTAGAAGTAAGTTTATTTTTAAGAGTTTATACTTTCATTAGTTATTTATTTCCTGATATGTTACATGGTTTTCTTTTTCGTAGATTGATGGTAAAATAGTTTTGAGATTTGCCCTGTGTCGAACAAGTTTTCTTTATTACCCTTCGCTGAATGTGCCTAATAACTATTCCTTTAAATTTTTGATGGTACAGGAACTTGCTGAGATGATTTTCCAGTCAGCATTGTAGATCGGAGTTATTTATTGGCGAGTTGTAGATGTACACTATTTATTGGCAATGGATGCTAATTTTCTGTTGATGGAGTAAACCTCGAAATTAAGTGGATGAGATTATTATAAGACTTTATATGCTTATTATATGTCAGTATGGTACTCTTAGGTTGACATTTTAACTATTTTGTAATTTGAATTTGACATGCTTGTAATACTTCATTAATTTTTAATATGATTGAAGTTTAATTTTATTTAATTTTGTTTCATAAACACATGTATTTATTTCATTGTGTATTTGGTTTATAATTGAATTAATATTATAAAAGAAAATATTAAATTATCATAAGCATAATTAATAAGAAAAAATTGTGTATAGAGCGATGAGTATATATTCAGATAATTGGATGTGAAAACCATCGCTAAAACCTATAGCAATAAAGCTTCAACCGTGGGTATAGGAAAGCAAAATGTCTTTAAAACCTATACCAACGGATACGAAACCGTGGGTATAACACCGAGGTTTTGTCCAACGGGTGAAAAAACCGTCGCTACAGGCTATAGTGACGGTATTTTGCCGTGGGTATAGCTAATTAAAAACAACGGAAAAATATGTCCGTTGGTATAGGTTTTACAGGCTATACCTATGGTTTTTTGCCTTTTACCCACGGATTTTTGCTGTCACTATATGTCAAATTCCTTGTAGTGATGGAACAATATTTGAAAATCAAGAATGTATAACATAATCTAATAGAGATGCAACAAGTAGTGGGATTCAAGAAACTAGTTAGCAAAAAAGACAACTCAAGTGACAAGATTGGGTAACAAGTATTAGTAGTAGAACAAATGGCAAGTGAACATGTAATGGTATCAAGTATCAAGTAACAAGTATCACGTACAAGTGTCGAGTAACAAGTAACAAGTCTCAAGTAGGGTATCAAGTATGTACAAGTGACAAGTTAATCTTAAGTCTAATATTTAATTCTATTTAGCCAGCACTTCATACATCCATACTTTTACTACATAGTTGCTACATACAATTGGTTATGTTTAGGCCTAGTGGTGGAGTTTATAGGGCGGTGTACTCAGGTATCAAAAATCAAGCAAGCTATGCTCATGAATCGAGTAATCATATAACTAGTTTATGTGTCAAGTCATAAGAAGACAAGTCATGAATCAAATATATAATAGTTCATGAATCGAGTAATAACAAGTCCATGAATCGAATAATAATATACTAGTTCATGAATCAAATAATATACTAATTCATGAATCGAATAATAATGTACTAGTTCATGAATCAAATATACTAGTTCATGAATCGAATAATAATATAACTAGTTCATGAAACATGTATCAAGTAGAAAACACGGACCCCCTTCCAAGTACACTTACCTCTATTGTCCACTACTATGGTCTTTCCCTTAAACCCTGGCTTATTATTTATTAATATTATCAAACAAGCATGAAAGTGTGCGAAACAGGTCAAGTAAACATGACCAAGAACATGAAACAAGTTTAAGATAATTGTAAAGCATATTTGAGGGTCAACACAAATTAAGATTATCAAGAACTACGAGAATTGCAGTTCTGAACAGCATAACATTGCTGCACCGAAACTGCGATTCCCGTTGCTACAAGATAGCAAATGTGGATCTGTCAGAAGGCCTAGAAACTAGACTCCTGCTCGGTTCCAACGCATATAATTAAGGTACATAAAAATTGTGGCAACATGTCTCAAAACAGCAAACTATACAACATTTGTGTTCAGCAAGAATTTGTAAAACTGAGTTTATACATATGAAACAGGGTTGAAACGTCATTAATTAATTTCAAGAAAATTAGGGGATGTTCTCTAGGGTGTCCAGTATTAGCATGCAAAATTTCAAGTCATTTACTTACTGATAGCATAGTTAAAATAATTATAAACCAAAGTGGTGCAACAGTTTTTTTATGAATCTGCGATTACCGGCACAGCAGCAGTAAAACTGTGATATCTCCTAAACCGTAACTCGGAATTCAAAAATTCTGGATATTATTGGCAACTAGACACTTGGGGCTACATTTCATATTCAGGACTCTAGTTCAGATTTTAGTGTTATCGGGGTCGAAACAGCAAGTCAAGACGGAACAAAAACCTAATAAGACACTTTTTACATGAAATGTATCAAAATTTTACTAGTTGTGAACAAGTGTATCAACAAAGAGCTGTGACTCTTAGATCATGCGAAAGATAAGGCAAAACATGAGATCATCAACGATAAACAAAAAGGAGTCACATTTACAATCTACTTGCAGTATTTTCAAGGAAAAGCTTGTACTAGAAAACGAAATATACAAGAAGATACTTGCCTTAGAGCATAGACGACAAATCCGACGGAGGAATAACGGAAATGGATCCCGACACGGATCTTGATGGCGATCAAGATCAAACCAACGGACGGCTCAGATCGGATCAGATCAGATCTGGTGATGGAGGGCTGAGATCCAATCAGGTGTGATGATTAGATCGGATATGATCTTGAGGAGATTGAAGGCTGAGATTGATTTGATCAATCCCCCTCTTCCCTCCTTCACAGCGACAGAGAGAGGGAGAGCGACTCCGGCGGCGACTGTGAGCGGCAGAGGCTGCGAGGCAGCGGCGGGGTGACGACGGCGGCGACGACACTGCGGTCGGGAAGCGACGGCAACGTCGAAGGCAGTGGCGCTTAAGCGCTCTGTTTTTGCTTCCGAAACAAGGGAGACGAGCGACGGGGTGCACTCGGGGCTTGGATGACGACGAAGAGGACGGAGGGTCTGCGGTGGATGTGGGGTGAACGGAGAGGGTGAGGGCGATGCGGTGGCGGCGAGTGGTGATGGGTAATGGCGATGGCAAAGTTGGGTTGATGGGTTCGAAAGGAGGCAGACAAAGGTGGGGATTCGATGAGGGTGGCGACTCAACGACGATTGTCGAGGAGACTGGGATGAAGAGGCGACAAGCACAGGGTTGGCGAAGGCAAGGTGATGGGAAATGGCGGGGGGATAAACGATGGGTTCGAGAGTGAAGTGAGGCGAGGAAGACGATGGTGGATAGGCAGGGATGAACACGACAGGGATGGGGGTGAGAGCGGAGCAAGGGGACGATGGCGAGGCGGTGAGGTGATGGGTCGGAGCTCCAAATTGGGTTTTCGATTGAGAGCGAAGGAAGAAGGAGACGGGGGAGAATATGGTAGGCAACTGTAGAAGAGATTAGGTTTACACAGTTATTAGGTTAGGGTTAGGATTAAGTAGGTTAGGGGGTTTAAATAGTAGGGTTTTGGGTATTTGGGTATTTGGATAGCGGGTTTGAGTAGGATCCAAAAGGAGATTGAATCAAAATTCACCACAATTAGGGAAAATGAAATAGATGATGTGAAACAATCAACTCTTCATGAAGAACAGCAAATCAGAGCTGATAAGAACGATGCAATTGAAATAAATATTGACACAAAATTGAGTCAAAACAAATGAAATGATTTTATTAGAATTGGAAACAAAATACAGATTCCCAAGTTGATAGACAGAGTACAAGGAATGAAAAATACAGTAGAAAATACAAATACGGAGAACATGAGTTACGGGGCCCAAGATTTACTTAAAGCATAACCTGACTCAACAAGTAGCGATAAATGAACAATTATATTTAGTCAATTTACATTTAAATGATGTACAATATATTGTAAATAATTGGAAAATTTAGAGGGATGAGATTCTATATTTAGGTTAAGTAGAAGTACACGACAATAGTCCAATGCATTCTCTTCAATCTAAATAGAGGTCATCTCGATCTCTAAATTCAAATAATTCTCTTGTTTTCTAATTTGAGCTAATTTGTATGAAATGTTATTCATGTACTTCATTTTATTTAACAATTTATAGTTTATTAAATCAATTTAAATTTGGTTTTAATTTCTTTTATTTATTAGTTCTTTGTAATTGTTATGAAATTACAATTTAATACTGGATCTTTCATCTTCCTTTAAATAATAATAATAATAAAATTATACTCAAAAACTGGCCTGGCTCGGCCCCCACCCTTGGGGCCGGGGGCCAGGTCCGGGCCTAGGTCATCCCCACCTAGCCCGGCCCGGGTTGGCCCGGGACCGGGCAAAGCCCTGCCGGTTTCGGCCCGTCCCGGCCCGGGTGGCCCAAATGCCACCCCTAGAATGGTTTGACAGACTCCTTAATCAAAAAACTCCAATTAATAGCTAGACCTCTTCTAATGCAGACAAGATTACTCGTAAGTGCCTGGGGTCATGCAATCCTTCATGCTGCATCATTAATCAAATTAAGGCCAACATCTTACAATGCGTTCTCTCCCACACAGTTAGTATCTAGACATCAACCAAATCTTTCTCATCTTCGAAAATTTGGTTGTACAGTATATGTCTCTACTCTCCAATGTGAACAAGAAATTAGGAGAATTATTCACTTGCAGTCTATTGCAAATGAATTACCCGATGATACTGCAAAAATAACTAGATCACATATACTAGCTATAAATGTACCTACCAGAATAGAAATACCAAAAAGAACCAAATAAAGCACCAAATGAAATAGCTCCACATCAAAAACATGGAAGACCTAAAGGTTCTAAAAAATTCAACTCACTTAAAAAGGAGACTGAATAACATAACACACCCTAATGCTCCTGGAAGCAGCTCCTGAAGTAGCATCTTCTGTAGAAAGAGTTCACAACAGTATAGAAGATGTCTTGAACCAAAGATTCAATTTTTCCAAAACAAAGCATCACTCTGGTCAAGGATATGCCTCAGATCTCACCGAGAAAGAGGTACTGGTATCCAATAATAATAAAAACCAGTATTTTATAAATGCTCAGGAGAATCATGGAATCGAAAAGAATTTAACATGGATGACATTTTCCCATATGCAGTAACAAATGAGATTAAAAAGGGTGATGAAAATGATTACACTGAACCACGAATAATTCTTGAATGTCGAAAGAGACAAAATTAGCCAAAATAGAAGGATGTGATTCAAGCAGAACTAGATTTCCTCGCAAAACATGGAGTATTTGGTCCTATAGTACAAACCTTAAAAAGAATAAACCATGTAGGTTTTAAATGGGTGTTTGTAAGAAAAACAAATGAAAAGAATGAGATCCAAATGTATAAAGCACGGTTAGTTGCACAAGGATTCTCACAAAGACAGGGAATAGATTATGAAGAAACATATTCCTCGTCATGAACATCATCACATTTAGATATCTAATAAGTCTCGATGTCTCTTGAAAATCTAGATATGACTCATGGATGTCATGACAACAAATCTATATGGTAACCTAAACAGTGAGATATATATATGAAAATCTCTGAAGGATTTAAATTACCATAAACCAAGTCTAGAAATATGCATTGTATAAGATTAAAACGAGCCCTATATGGACTAAAATAAGTTGGAAGAATGTCGGACAATATGCTCAGTGAATATCTGTTTAGGGAAGGATATAATAATGATCAATATATGTCCGTGCGTATTCATAAAGAAATCCCTGAAGGGATTCGCCATAACAGCCATCTATGTAAATGATATAAACTTGATCGGATCTCCTGAAAAGATTGAAAAAGATGTTAGCTATCTTAAGAAAGAATTTGAGAAGAAATACTTGGGTGAAACAAAACTTCATCTCGGCCTGCAGATCGAGTATAGTAAAAATGAAATTTTACTACATCAAGCCAAATATGCTGAAAATCTCCTGAAGAGATTCAATATGAGTGATTGCCATCTACTTGTTACACCTATGGCGGTCAGGTATTAGAAGTTAACCAGGATCCATATCGGTCGAAAGAAGAAAATTAAGATATTTTGGGTCCTAAAGTATCCTATTTGAGTGCAATATGCACACTCTTTTATTTAGCACAATGCATTAAACCCGACATATATTTTTTTGTGAACCTACTAGCTAGATTTAGCTCTGCACCTACATGTAGGCACTGGAATGGCATAAAACACATCCTTAGATATATCAAAGGAACCATTGATCTTGGTTTATATTATTCATATGAATGTGTTGAACTTGTATATACAGCGCAAGTTATTTATCTGATCCCTATACATGATATTTCTTTTTTTAACAGTGGTGCAGCTATTTTATGGAGATCGGTCAAACAAACAATTGCTGCAACATTGGCCAATCATTCTGAGATACTGGCACTTCATGAAGCACGTAGAGAATGTGTATGGTTAAGGTATCTAGTTCAGCATATCAGGGAGAGTTACGAGCTTCCAGAAGTCACAAACAAGCCCACATTATTTATGAGAATAATGTAGCATGTATAAAGCAAGTTCAAGAAGGCTTCATCCAAGGAGACATGACGAAGCACATCTCACCAAAAAATTTCTTCACCCATCAGCTTCAAAAAGAAAAGATGATTGATGTAAAGCAGTCTAAGCAGATCAAGTCTTCAAAGAATCTTGCATATCTCTTCACAAAATCTCTCACAAATTCCAGATTTCAAAAGTTAGCACACCAAATTGGCATGAGAATACTTCAGCAGATAGGCATATAAATGTATAGGCTGATAATTTTTTGGGTTGGAATGTAATGACAAAATGTATTATTTGTGGGGAGTGTATTTTCATTCAAGTTAATGTAAGAATTATATGTAATATTTTTTAGTGTTTTTTTTAGGGGGAGCATCATGCAGATACAAGCATCCTGAAGATGCTGATGGAGACATCCTGAAGAATGTCATTGCGCATTGTACTCTTTTTCTTCGATGAGGTTTTTTCCACTGGGCTTTTCCTTCGAAAGGTTTTAATGAGACAATGTAAGTCATACCCACTTAGATTTTTGAAGAATCATATTCCTGAAGAATTAGTTGTACTCTTTTCTTTCACTAAGGATTTTTTTTCTAAATGTGGGTTTTTCCTTATGAAAGTTTTTAATGAGGCAATATTTTAAAAGTAGGCATCCAAGAGGGAGTGTTGTGAAACTGTGACCACCTATTTAGGTGGATGCTCACCTATTAAGGTGGCAGCCCAAGTCGCTCATTCAGGTGGCGACCCAACCAAACTACAAAACCCTAATTTCCCCCTCTGGTCTCTATATATATGTTATGAAAGAAAAGCCACAATACTTGATTTGGATACACCTCTCTATCTCTCTCTCTCTCTTTTGGAACAAGACTGAAGTTGTAGCGAGGATTGTTATATTTATATATTTTTAACATGGGCTAGTGACAATATCGAGCAATTTAAGTGCTTCTCATCAAAGTAATCTTTATGGCACATAGAAAGGCCTCCAGCGGGAAGAGGCACACTTTGAAGAATAAATCTGGATTAAATTATCATTAATGAGATCAAAATTGGGAAAGAATAGTGTTCGGATTTTCTTGATTACTTTTTTAGGGTTTTATTCTCTTCCCAAGGCAATAAAAAGACTATTTTTGTAATACCATATTTGCCCTTCCGTCTTTACCACGTCACTAGTCTTAGTCTAAATGATAAAAAAATAAAAAATTACATTTCCATCATCATCCTTCTCTTTCTTCTTTCTGCCCACTTCTTTTCACCCAATCAACATCACTGCCATGGCCGTTGCCACCAAAACCGACCTCCACAGCTCCACCCTCAAGCCTGAGATCATCCTCCTCCTCATCTCCAACTCAAAAGAGACTTACCCTTTTATTCAATCCTCATCAAACACAAACCCTAACCCTAGATCTACAATCCCACTGATCCCGACCCATCAAATTAACTGACTCGATCCATCCCTCTTTCCGTCTACCTCGCCTTCGTTATCCCCTCGATAACCCCTTTAAATCTCTCCACTCATCACCCCATCTAAAAACCTCCATTGTAGAGAAAGGCGAGTAGGGTCCTCTTTAGGAATTTGGAGGGTGTATGAGGAGGATGGTGATGCCAAAGGTGGTGTTTTAGACAATATGGTGGCAAACTTATTGGTAGCAAATAGAGGTTTGGTTCAATGGGTTCTTTGTAAAGAGGGAGAAAGTGAGGAAGGAGATGAAAAGATGGGAGGGTGGTTCAATCTTTTTCTTCATTCATTCTCTATTCTATTAGCTTTAATTTTAATTTTAAATTCTATTCCCCCCTCCCCCCCTGATTTGGACTCAATCAAATTAGAGACTAGGGGGAGCATGTCAAAAAATTTAAAAAATAGAGTGCACAGTTCTTGAGGGGTGCCAGCTGGATTATCAACTAATTAAGAAGTCTTTATCAAAGTATGAAGGGCATATTTGGTATTTTCAAAAAGTGGTAATTTCTTTACTGAAAAAGACTTTGTCAACCTTAAAGGAGTGGCATTATTGTAAATTAAAGGAAGTTGTTAATAAGAGCCCTGGGGCGCTCGTTAGCAAAACCCTCTTCTTTTATATGTACCACATAGTATAATCTGAGTCCAAAACATCTTTCCTCCTCGGCTATTAAATTTATCTAAAGTCTAAAAGAAGTCAGGCCTAAGGAAACTCATCTTTTCTCCAAACTTCCATAGTTTTCTGGATAAAGAATATGGCATGAATTAAGGGATAGCTTACAGTCAGACCTAAATATTTGTCATCTCTTCTATAGCCTTGTACAAAATTGCAACCCAAGCTTAACGGTGAAGGGCACGGAATGGTGATGATGACGATGATGGTGATACTGGTGTCAATAGTGATGTCCGAACTCAAAACCACTAGAAAACCAGGTGTTTTGATAATGTGTTTGGTAACTACTTTACAAAAATGTTGTTACATGATAGACAACTACTTAAAAGTTTAAGATTATAGGTTGCAAGCCAACAATAATATAGATCGGGCTTAAGACAAAGTCTTTTGGCACAATATATTGTTAGAAAGAAATTGGTATGAGAAAAGCCATCTACACATAAAATTTTAATCCACGACGCATATACTTTTGGCTAAACTTCTGAATTAAAAAAAAATTGAATAAAATAAAATAAAATAAAAAATTTAGAAGCTGAAAGTATAAATTGTAAGAACATTGTTGATCAAGAAAAGTATTCAAGAAACAGAAAAGGGTACAAGTATGAACTTCAAGGTGACTTGTGACACTTCCTTTTAGCCTAACAAGCTTATTGAAGTACCTCACCCCACTACAAGGCCCTGTGCTGTAGCATAATATAGAAAAGTAATTTTTTCCTTCTTATTAAAAAGAGAATTTAGACACCTCAAAAGTCAGTACATTACCTTGAAATTGTCTATTACTGACAGATCTAGCCTTGAAGAAGAGGAAGAGGAGATTTCAACTGATCTTTTTTGGGGTAAAGGTAGAAAGTTACCCTCCCCTCCTTCTGTGGAGAAAAAATCTCTAATTTTACATCTATCGTGTGAACATGTGATCCTTTGTCATGTAATACCCTATACAAAATCTCCTCTAAACAAACTTGCTTTCTTATATTTGGTAATTTACCATTGTTGAGTATAGAAGATATCATTAGGGCTAACTCACCCATAACAAGGCTATGTTCGCTGCATAAACTACAGTAGCGCTGTTTGGACATCTGCCTAGTTGTTCACTTTTTCAGAATTGATATTGGTGAAATGATCATTCATGGGATCAGCAGCAGTCATAAATCAGCTAATTTGTTGACTTGTGGGGGTATTTGGTAATATTGTATGACTCAAATATTGTTTCTAAGAAAAGTACCAAGTTATGTGAGAATCTGTAAGAACCATTATTTGGGATAAAGATTTTGGGAGAGATCTTTAGGTGATTGTAATTGGTGCTCTTGATAGCTTTCACCGGCAGAGTTGGTGCAGTTGGAGCAGTTGTACACTCTGCCTTGTTTGATCTCACCTCTTGTTGGTGGGTTTCTCTGTCTGATCACCAATCAGTCTGTAGGTTGGCATTATATTTACCACATGAAAGTCTGGTGGGTACTTTTTATTTTCTTCCACTCTATTTGCTTCGCAATTCTAGTTCATAACTCTGTATATTTCTGGAAATCGATTTGGGTGTACCTTTCTCTGTGCTACTCTTGCTACTAACCCTATAACTAACTCACACACTTGACCCTGGTGTTGTAAACGTCCAAAAGAAAACAATTGACTGAAAACCAAAGAACAATAATTAAGAGTGTATAATTCAAGAAATGCCCCAACAGAATGGCCCTAAAAAATGACTAGTGTGAGAAGCACAAGCAGTATCGTAGAAATTACCATACAATAAGGTTGTATTAAAGCAATGCCTCAATTCAAGAAATTTTTTTATGAAATTTAAGAAAAATTGCCAACTTACCACGTTTGTAAAACTTGTGAAACTTGTGAAAATTGTCTCTCCAGTGAGGTGTCTTAAGTCTCTGTGGATTATACTAGAATGTACAATTATGAACTTAACAAAAATTCCTTGGCTGATTATTTTTGTTAATAATGTTATCATGCAAGATGCCTTCCGTGTCTATGGATTGTAGTGGAATGTCCAGTTACCACTAACATATTACCGGAATAATCATAACTAATACGCAGCTCCAAAATTCCAGTAAGCTTCAACATTGAATTCAGGGAGAATAGACAGATAAGTCATGTCGGCACAAGGCTTCGCTGAAAGCCATGACTTGCATATTTAAAAGTAAACTTGTTGGTTATCCCCTAACCAACCATAAATGAAAAAACAAAACAAAACAAGTAGATAACTAATTCTAAGTAGAATTATGATAGTTAACAATCAAAGCAAAAACAGTTGGTTATGTAACTTGAAAGTGTCTCGACTTGAGAGAAACTTTTTGAACCCTTGAGTATCGCAATCTAAGCATCTTGAAACTATCTTGAACAGAATAAACGAAAATTAAGAAATAATACAGAAACCAGTACCTCTAAATCTTCAATTTTGTTGTCAGACAGCTCCACTTTCACATCACCAGAACTTGCATGTGTACCTTCCTCCATTTGAGCCAGGAGGTATCAGATAAACTTTAACTAGGAACTACAAAAAAGTTCAATTAGATAACTAACGAAAAAGCATCCAATAACAAAGTTGCCTAACAATCAAAACTGCAAACTAGTGGGAAAAAAGAGTGTAGGGCATGGTTTCAGCGAGAGAAAAGTTTATTCAATTAAACAACTGATAAGATTCAAGGAACAAGGCTGTCTATCTTTAAAAAACTGAACTGTGGTGAGCAAGAGTTGTAATGGTGTAGCAAGGGAGAGACACCCTAAGAATAGGCATGTTTAGGAAATATATTGCACCTCAGTAAAATTCAGATTTAACTTCTAGCCTTATGAAGCCACATGCACAAAAGAATCAAATCAATTTTTCCCAATAAACCACAAATGTCTCAGTATATACTTGTATAACTCCTTAATGAAATAAGAAAGAAATTTTAAGATAGAGACATAATATGATATTTTGATACCATAACCAAAATTGGGCAATGGTTTATATCCTAAAATCCCAATAATCGAATAGTCCTTAATTCTTTATAGAAGTTACAAATTGAACTATGTTGAAGTGAAAATGAATTGTACAACGAAGAAAGGTAAATGTAGTCTAGGCCCCAGCTTGACACTGAATTTCTATTAGGCACCTTGACTGTTTCAACTCTTTTATAAACCCCTCAAACAGTACAAATTCAACAAAAACAGTACAAAACATGTACTCTCTTCATAGATTATATACTGTTATTGTGGGTTAAGTAGAGTTGAAGAAGTCAAGAGGCCTAGATAATTATCAAATGAGGGGCCTAAACCATATTTACAAAAAATGAAATATAACTTTACAAAAAACTTCATAAAAAAATAAGAAAAGAAAAAGAACACTAACTTACGTAAATCCATAATTTTATCAAGAAATATCTAAAACCTTTAGAAAAATGAACAAACACGAAAAAGTTAGTAGTGTGTTCTAGATACAAGGTACGCAACTCCCTTGACTGTGTATGCATGTAAATAAGGTGTCTTATATACCTCTAAATCTCCTACTTTTGGGTTGTTATGCATCCTCTATTTGAATATAAATATTAAACCCTCAACTCTTACCACAACTTTGGAGTAATGAATTATGATCTGTCAGTATTTCACATGTTATCAAAGCAACCCAGGCTGCACAAATTAAAATGCAGATTTAAAAATAAAAATGTCATTGCTGCAGTGGTCGTTTGCTATATTGTTTCTCATTTTTCTCATTTTTCTCATGTTATCAAAGCAACCACAGTCGTTTTTCTCATATGCTATAAAATGGCAGCTACAGTAATAGCAAATAAGATCGATCGCTACAGTGGTCGTTTGCTATATTGTTTCTCATTTTTTAGAAAAAAGCGAGCGACGGTATATGATATACCGTCTCATCGTTTAAAATAAATTAAAAAAAGTTAATTACTTATTAACTATTAAACTATATTAATTAACTAAATTAAATAATATAATAATAACTAAACCTAATTAATTAACTACCTAAACCTAATTACTACTCCTAAACCTACCCAATCAGCAATAACCCACTGTGCCAAATCCTTCACGGACGGGGTATGATACCCCGGCCGGGGTATCATTCCCCGTCTGAGGGAATACTAAAAAAAATTTATTTTTTAAGGGGAGAGATGGGGTATCATATCCCGTCCGGGGTATGTATCCCCGTCCGACCATTTTTTTTAAAAAAAATAATTAAAATTATTAAGACGGTATATGTTCTTCCGTCTGAATCGATTAAATAATCATTAAATCGGAGGGACGGGATATGATATCCCGTCCTTTATAATTTGAGAAACTACATTTTGTTTCTCATATTTGAGAAACAAGAATAGAACGTTTGCCATAAAATGGCAAAATGAGAAACAATTGCAGAGGTTCGTTTGCTATAATATGGCAAAATGGCATTTATAGAAAACGACTGTGGATGCTCTTATATACCTCTAAATCTCCTACTTTTGGGTTGTTATGCATCCTCTATTTGAATATAAATATTAAACCCTCAACTCTTACCACAACTTTGGAGTAATGAATTATGATCTATCAGTATTTCACATGTTATCAAAGCAACCCAGGCTGCACAAATTAAAATGCAGATTTAAAAATAAAAATGTCATTGCGTACAATCCAGATCTTGACCCGCAAAGATGGCCCTCAACCGGAGTGTTTAAAACATAAATACTAATCGCCTTACTCAACTTTGGAGTTATGGTCTTTCACATCCTCTTCTGCGTTAACTTACCTCCAATTATTTGAACTCCAAAAGTAAACTCTCCTACACATATCTGAACTCTACTCTACTCCAGCCTCATCTTTTTTTCTTTCACCTCCATTTTCTTATGTACAGAAAACATAGATGAAAGATTTATCAAGTTCTATTACAGTTTAAAATTACCTCATAACAAGTAGTATTAAAAAACCAACTAACCAACTAACCATTTGATCAAACATTTCGGCGGGGACTATTTTGGAGTCCTATCCATATGATAAAAAAAAAAAAAAAGATCAAACATTAAAGATCAAGAGCTAAAACCTCAGGATCAAGAATCATTTCAACTCAACCGAATCTTCTTGATCCATCATATACACTAAACGATCTACAATTCTCGATCACGATCATAAATACTTCCTCTTACATATATTCAAACAAGATCAGATCAAAATTATCAAAATCAAACGAAGAAAAGTGGAAGGAGTATATACCTTGAGATCCGATCCGATCCGATCCGATTCCGATTCCGATTCCAAAAGATCTCTCTCTCGATCGAATGGCTTTTTTGTATTATTCTAGAGAGAGAAAGAGATGTATTTTTTAGAGAGAGAAACAGAAGGAGAGAATCATTATATATAGACTTAACCAAACTACGTAAACCCTCTTTTGAAAAATATTTAGCCAAACGATCCATTTGATCTCTCTCTCTATCGAATGGCTTTTTTTTTTTATTCCAGAGATAGAAAGAGATGTATTTTTTAGAGAGAGAAACGGAAGGAGAGAATCATTATATAGACTTAACCAAACTACCTAAACCCTCTTTCGAAAAACATTTAGCCAAACGATTCACCTTTATAAAATATTTAACTAACTAACTATTTTTTTATAATAACTTAAAAACAAAAATTTTTATATAACCCTACTTTACAAATTATAAACTATAATCTTTATAAGTGCTGGATAATTCATAGTAAATAAAGAAACTAAAATTAAAAAATCTTTCAGAATTTAAAATAAGATACATTGACAAAAATTAATAGAAAGGAACCATATTGCTAATAGAAAAATATTAGAATATTTGTTACTAACAAGTAACAAATAAACTACCTAAAGAGATACAAAAAGAGATAACATACAAAGTATTATATTACAGATTCGAAGAAGCAAGTTGGTATTACCGACACCTACTAGCATACAAAATAACAGGCTCAGTTTGACCAACAAAGCAGTTGCATCAAATCTTAGCATAAACCCAGAAATTTATATGATAAACATATAAGAGTTGGAAGAAGATTACAATGGTCCTGAAATTGTAGGAGATATAAGAAAAGATAAATCATAAATAAAAATATAAAAGAATTAGGTAGATATATAACTGACTACCCAGAAGAAGAATAAGGCATGACGGAAGAATGTATGAAAGAGTTAGAAGTCATAACAAAACTTAATATAAATATCTTGGAAATAAAAGATTTAATGGCAAATCCTAATTCAAAAGAAGAAGAAGAAGCCTTGAAAAATCTAGATATAACAAGTGAAGAAATAAAAATGGACCAAGATAAGATTATTGCAAAACTTTCAGAAATTCCAAGTAACATGTACGAAATCTTAAGACCACCACCTAATAAAAAATCTTACCAATTACCATGGAAATGGCAAAACACAAAAAGAAGAATGCAACTAGGAAAAGATAAAGAAAAGGAAACCCCAAAATATAAACCTACAGAACACTACAAAAAAGAAATAGCAGGAAATGGAGAATGGTTAGACCTAGATTGCATAAAAGACGTAGATAGGACAATTGAAGAATGGGTAAAATCCTCACTAATAATAGGATTTAGGCAAAACCTTAACGGAATTGCATTTGAGAAATTTATAGAAGCCACCTTTATGGGAGTAGTAGCAAAATGGTGGAATGGGCTAGAGGAAGAAGAGAGAAATACTATAAGAAAATCAAGACCAATTGATGATAGAGGAACTGAAGAAAGCTCAGCACAATGGACCTTAGGTCTAAAAGAAATAATTACAAATTACGAAAAAGCAATAAGAACTGAATTCAGTGTATATGATAAAGGAGAAAAACAGACTATATATAAAAAGAATCAAGCAAGATGGAGACTAACTTAGAAATATGCGACATGTGCTATTTTGACAACTATGTTTGTGAATTCCGAGAATATTTTCAAGATAGTTATTATACAAAAGAAGAACGGAGTACAATTTTAGACTCATTCTTACTAAAACTACCTGATCATGGAGTATAAACATATATAATGTATACATAAGTGAGAAAGTAAAACCAGAATTAGACACTTTAGGATATAGAATGCAATTCGTAAAAGATTATAGGGACAAAGTATGCCAAGAAGCTAGAGCAACAATGAAATATTAAAGAACATATAAACAAAAAATTTATTGTGAGGATGCAAGGCCGAATCATTGGGGGATGTAATAATAACTATAAATACACAAAGAATATAATAATCACAAATTCCAAAAATATAAACCAAAATATAGAAAACTTTTAAGAGATATAGAAAACCCTATAAAAAATACTTTAGAAAAATGAATAAGAATAAAAATAGGCAGTACACGAAAAACCTTAAGAAATGTAATTGTTACATATGTGGAGAGGGAAGACATATATCACCAAATTGTCCTAAAAGAATAAAAAAAGAAAATGTAAAATACGTAGAAGAAATTGAAGAAATGAATAACATAAATTATGAACCCTTAGAATATGATGAAGAATGGTCAGAAATAAGTGAAGATGAAGAAATAATGGTAATGGAAGAAGATAGTGAAAGTGGTGAAGGTGAAACAGAAGAATGTGAAATAAACATGATGACAGATTTAACAGAAATAGGAGAACCTTCATAAAAAGAAGAAAACAATGAAGAACTAAGAGAAAGAATGTGCTTTAACATACAAAAATACGAAAAAATAAGAGCGACCAAATTAGATATAAATCCAAAAGAAAATTTTAAACTACCAATATTTGAAAGAGAGAAAAGTACCATCATAATAGCTAGGAATAATGAACAACCTATAGACATTGAACAAGCACAAGAAAAAACCATAATCCCATTAATAACCGAAAGAATAATAAGACAAGAGATGGAAAAAATAAATGAAAAAACCAGAAAAACATTAAGACACATATATTTAGGAGCTGTACAAATAATAATAAAAGTCTATTTTAAGGAAGGGATAAATACACCCCTCGAAATATACCTAATGGATGATAGGATAATATCAAGTACACAAGATGCCTTAATAGGAATAGTACAAGAAAACCTAATGTACCAAAAGATAGAGTTTACAATAAAACCTAATTTCTCTATAAGCATGACAGAAGAAAATAAAGATAAAAGTCTAGTCATGTATCATAGGTTATCAGGTATAGAAATGATAGAAAAAAGCAAAGTTATGAGTATACAAATGAGAAACATTTACGCTTTCACTAGCAAGCACAAAGTAAAAAATAGAAATATAGATAATTTTCAAATAGAGCCTCTATTCAACGAAATCATAGGATACAAACCAGCTAGAGAAAATCCTGAAATGACTATACCAAATTATATAGAATTTAACTTTAATAAAGCAAAAGAAACTGCAAAAGGAAAAGCACCACAAATAATGTTCGGAAAGAGATCACTATCAATAAGAAATAAACAATAAGCATTGGAATTAATATCAATAATAAATACATTAGAACACCAAAATAATAACCAATTTAAAATAGAAATAGAATATTATGACAATGGAAAATTGAATAAACAAATAGCCTTAGTAGATACAGAAGCTACTAATTCACATATTAAACAAACAAATGTAAAAACCACTGAATTAATAACATTAGAAAACTCATATTACTACCTAGACTATTACAATAATAGACATCCAATTGTACATAAAATTATACTACCGTTAAGGATAAATGGTAAAAAGAAAATGTTATTACATTTACACGTAGACCCAGAACACCATGTTAATGAACTGTTATTAGGAACCGACTTCCTTACATCAGTACAACCTTACTCAATTCAAGAAGAAAAAATCACAATAACAGTAAACAATAAAAGCATGGTAATAAATAGGATATTGGACAAATGAATCCATTAAGAGCAACAAAAAACATATTATACATTCTAACAGAATTTATTTTCGAATGATACAAATCATGAAACTATCACAGTCTAATAGACACCGGAGCAGGCACTAGCCTATGCCGCAAAAATATACTAGCAAAATGAAAACAAGATGGATATAATAAAAAAGCAATAACTGGATTAACTGGACAAACTATCATACTTGACAAATATCAACAAAATGTTAATGTACAAATAGGAAGTTACATACTAAAAATACCAATAATATACCAGTTTGATGATATGAATAATGATGTACTATTAGGAAATGACTTTTTCCAACAATACTATCCTATAACCATATCACATAAATCAGTTATATTTACAACGCCTTGTCGACACCAAGCAATAGCAATCAGAATCACTCAACCTTATTCTAGAACTGACCTGCCACACATCAGAGTTTCTTCAATCCAACGTGGTGAATATCAATATTTACCAAACAAAACTAGAATAAAACACGTCAAAGAGATAACTACAGAGGAAATTTTACCAAAACAATTGGAAGATGTGGAGAAGACCCCTTGGCAAAATGGGACTTAAGTAAACCCACGGCACATATAGAGTTAATAGATAAGAACAAAATAATAAAGATTAAACCTATAAGGCACACTCCAACAAATCTAGAAGAATTCAAAATATATATAAAAGAATTAATGGAAAATAATTATATAAGAAAATCACAAAGTCCACATTCATCACCAGCATTCATGGTAAGAAAACATTCAGAAGAAAAAAGAGGTAAATCTCGAATGGTAGTAAATTATAAGGAACTAAATAAAAATATTAAGAGATTTAGATATCCACTACGGGATATGCAAATACTACTAAACACAGTTAGGACAAGAAAAGTGTATTCAAAATTTGATTGTAAATCAAGATTTTATCATGTAAAATTAACAGAGGATTCAAAACAGTTAACAACATTCAGCACACCTCAAGGATTCTATAAATGGAATGTATTACCATTTGGTTATAAAAATAGTCCAGGAATATTCCAAGAATATATGGATAAGATATTTGAAAAATACAACGATTTTATATTAGTATATGTAGATGATATTCTAATAATATCCGAAAACAAGAAACAACATAAAGAACATCTACTAAAGTTCATAGAAATAGTAAAAAATGCAGGTATCGTACTATCAAAAAAGAAAATAGAATTGTTCAAAACTGAAATAGAATTCTTAGGAACAAAATTATCACATGAAGAAATAGAACTACAGCCACATATAGCAGAAAAAATCAAGACATTCCCTAATGTACTAAAAGAAAAAAGAGAAGTACAAGCTATAATCGGACTACTAAACCAAACAAGAGATTACATACCCAATTTATCAGCAAAAACAAATTGGTTACAACAAAAACTTGAAAAATATAAGAAATGGAAATGGATCCCAGAGGATGAGGAAAAACTAAAAATACTAAAACAACATACATCGAAGTTAAATAAACTAAGATTATCTGTTAAAGAATGTTCATGGATAATAGAAACAGATGCATGCGAAAATAATTGGGGAGCAGTACTAAAATTCATTGAAATAGAAGAAAAAGAGGAAAAACTAGCCCGATAGTGGATCTTTCACACAGACCCAACAAAATTACCACATAAATGAAAAAGAACTACTAGCAATCTTAAAAGCTATAAAAAAAATTGAGTTATTCATAATACATACAAAATTTACAGTAAGAATAGATAATACACAAACAAAGAGTTGGATTAACAAGATAATAGACCCAACTATAGAAAATAAAAAATTGATAAGATGGCAAATGGAGTTAGCACATTATGATTTCTCAATAGAAAATATAAAAGGAAAAGATGATATCTTAGCATATTTCTTGTCAAGAAGCTAACAATTTGGTTTTTACATGATGGAAAATAGAGTTCAGCAAATAGGATAGGATAGTCTACCTAAAGGAGACAGTGGAGCAATTAAAAGGAGCATTTAACCAACTACAGCTGCAAATATGTGGTCTTCAAAGTATATTTTACCAACATATAAATACAAATCATATTGAAAAACCGAGCGAAGGGAGTGAACCTATTAACCCACAAAATATAAGTGGGATCTCAAAAATAGCCACACAAGAGGAAAACTCCACATCCATACAGCCCAATACCTACAAAGAGAGTTTACTATCAAATCTTCCAAAATACTCCAAGAAGGATTTATTTTTACAACATATTAAGAAATTATGCCAGACCACTCAGGTCAACCAATATATCAAAACTATTTCTCAACAATATATGAACAAAACGATCATACTACCAAGAGCAAATCCAAAAACAGTGAAGGTATTATTCGAAAGAGGACTTATCCACTGCATCTATCTATCTCGAGAATGTGAAGAACTTAGTTCGTTACCAAAAGAAATATATAAGGCTGCTAAGAGTTATTTTGGTCTCACAAAAGCATCCAAAATATATGTCCGTCTATTTTCAGCAATTCCAGAATTTCTTGAAGATAATGAAGAACTACCAGCTGAACATATTATAAAGATAGAAATGACTACACAAATTCTGTTTGGAGCAACCAGTATTATACCATATAAGAACGAAGAATTTAAAAAACTAATCATAGAAAGAAGAGCTACAAAATTTAGAACAATGTATTGTGAACTGAAGGACATACAAAACAGAGAAGGTAACATATGGATCTATGACAGCCCTGACCCACAAAAATTAATGA
Organism: Hemerocallis citrina; assembly: GCA_017893485.1. NCBI lineage: Eukaryota > Viridiplantae > Streptophyta > Magnoliopsida > Asparagales > Asphodelaceae > Hemerocallis > Hemerocallis citrina. Next base: position 192,136,832 of record CM030360.1, on the reverse strand, counting down.
TCTACAGCATAGTAAAAATTAAACAATCACAGTCAAAGAAAGAAGTCTTTGATAGCTGGTATCGAATCTTGGAAAAAGGTGACATGACAATGACAGAAGAAATAGCTGTCCACTATTGTAGATTGATGAGGATGGAACCACAACATTCATGTGACTGCTGCAGAAAAGAACAAGAAAAGACTGACGAAGAGCTGTTTCTGATGTAAAGCATGTGAAGATGTCGACCAAAATGTAATCCGAACAATTATTGTAAGATGATGATGTAAGCACTTATGTATTTGTAGCAATTATTGAACATATGATGTAAGCAGTGATGTATGAAAACTTGTTGTAAGCTGATCCCTTGGTCTATAAAAGGAAAAGCAAACCAGGAGAGAAGGCAGACTATCATAGAGAGTAAAAAATTCCTTAAAATCTTGAAGAGTCTCTGTTTGTAACAAGTTTGAAGGAAATAAAAATTATCTTTTATGAGTTCATGCATCTACCAGATTTTGTAGAAAATAAGGTATGGATAACTAAATCTCTTTCCCTTAGGGAGAGTTTTGTAAGGCTCTGCTTGACTGATCTTGCAAAAAGACCCGTTTGCAACCTTCTATAGTTAGACTGTACACCTAGCAGTAGAAAACGAGCTAGGTTGTGGTTGTCTGTACCGAAGTGCTACTAGTTGTTCCTGACGTATCTCTCGGATGAAGCTCTCTTGAGGGCATAGTAATCCTAAGATGGGAAGAACGTAAAAGGAGCACAGAAATCGGGGTGCATACCAGAGGAATTTTATCCACTGGTAGTAACTGGTACAGAGCAGCTCAAAGAGGTTTAACTAGGTCGGAAGCATGATGGGCCGTTTTGTTTTGATTTTTTAGGTATCCTTAGAAATCTCTCTCTACTCTTGATTTTATAATTGATTATTGTTCAATAGGACTAATGGATAATAATAGTTTAAGTATTGCCTCAAAAAATTTCGAATTAATGATTAATTATCGAGGAAGTGATAGAATGCTAGTTTTCGATGTTTATTATCCTCATAGAGTAACAAGCATGAATGACTATTATGAATTCAAATTATTTTTCTTCAGTGTTCAACGATTAATAATTATAACAATAAATCAAATAAATCCTGGAGAAACTAGTAATATAAATGTCGAAATAATTGATGATTTAACTTTTTATGAAAGATCTTTATTATTCTATGAGAATGGTGTATTTAGTAGTTATATCTGGAGCCCTACAACAGCATATAGACAATTTCTAGAAGAAAAGGAACAAACTGAAGAAGGAAATAGACATATAGAAGAACTCGAAGAACCTCCATATGATAGTAATAGTGAAATATCTGAGACAGAATTAGAATACATGGGAGATCTTGAAGATACATTAGATTACTTTTTTGAGATAAACAATATACATTATTTCGAAGAATATTATTTTACAAAAATTATCATCTTTAAGAAATTTTTGATCCTTTAAAGTTTTAAAGTTTTTTGATACTCCCTTTAATTTTATTTTGCAGGAGAGATTTCACGGTTCGCACACAAGTTGGTATCAGAGCCAGCGCAAAGTAAGTAATTTTTACTCAATTTCTGTAATTTTTCTTAAATTAATCACTAATTTATAAGCTACAGAATAGATAACTAAAATCTAATAATAAAAATAGAAATTATCTTAAAACCTAAAAACTTTTATAATTTAAAGAAAGGTCACACATCCTATAAAAATCATTATAGGAAGAATACTATAAAAAATTAATCAAGAACTAGGTCATTTCACTAAATAGTATCTAAACAGGGTCGTTTCACTAATTTTTATCAAAAAGTGGGTCATTCCACTAATTAGCTCCATTATATACCAACACAGTCTCAGTTGGGAACCCGATAGGCCGATAGAGATGAAATCGCAATGTTTCCGGGTTTTGTTCCGCTCACCGCCCGGTGCAGTTACCGGCTGTTGTAGGTAACTGCATCACAACATTGGAATTATGCCAGCTAAGATTGTCACTGTTTTTTTTGTTTGCTAATGCTGACATGGATTTGACTTTTATTGGATTCTTTAATAAGTGAATTATGTATTTATTAAAAACTAAAATAATGTCTCTTCTCATAAATCACAACAACTCTCATATTGTTGTAAAACCGTGACCACCTATTAGGTGGATGCCCATCTATTAAGATAAGGCCGGCCCCCACCTTGAGGCGGGTGAGGCAGCCGCCTCAGGCCCCTGATTTTTTTGCAATTTTAGTGGCCCCAAATTTGTATTTTTCTTATAAATATAGGCACATATTTTGCGGGTAAAAAATTATAGTGTGATTAGGGGCCCCAAAAATAATTATTTGGGCCTTTCACCTTGGGCCCCCGAGAACTCAGGGCGGGCCCTGGTTAAAAGAACGGTCCAAGTCCACCTACTTAGGTGGCGGTCCAACTGCACTAGTAAACCCTAACCCTAACTTCTCCCTATATATATGTTACAACTAACCCTAGGAAACATCTCTCTCTCTCTCTTTTCGTCACACGTTTCAGCACGACGCCTCGTGAAGCTTTAGGTCGTTGGTTTAACCATGACAATAAAGATATGTCACCGAACTTAATGATCTGTCAATATCACTACGAGTATACATGCTTCACATTTTTATAAAGAGATCTTCATGTGAAAACCTATTAATCAACTTTAAATCTACGTTTAATATCTGTATGTCATTGTTGTGATAATGTATTTATTGATGTCCATTGCACTTACTGATTTATCATGTTTGTGTCTTTCATGAGAGGATTTCAGTTATTCTGATAGAGGAATGAACATAGTCAGATAACAGTCTTCTGTACGGAAAGGAAGTTTATTTATTTTTATTTTTTTGTTTATTCTTTTTTTTCACAAATCTTTGAATTGCCTAAATAGGTGATCCAGCGGATCGACCAAGTTCAAAAAAGATTCCTCTGGAGAGGTGTCGATGCTGACAAAGGAGGGTACCACCTTATCAGGTGGGAGAAGGTATGCATGAAGATAATTCATGGTGGGTTGGGTGTTATCAACCTAAGAGATATGAATCTGGCACGTCTTGGTAAATGGTGGTGGAAATCTGATCACCCAAACGGTGAAGGCTGGTAAGATTTCGTACATTCTTATTTCCAAGGATAAGGCTCACGTAACCTGGGGTTCAGGCTGGGTCATAGGGTCTCCTAATTTTGGAGAGGGGTTTCTAAAGCTTATGACACATTCAGTAGTAGAGACATCGTTCAATAGTAATGACCTGACGACTAAATTCTAGTGGGAAAATGGTGTGGAGCTCATACCTTACGTGATCTATTCCGGATCCCTACGAGCTAGTCACTCAACCTCACATCTCTGTGACCAAGACTTCGAAGAGGGGGTCATGGAGACCTTCCTTCAGAATCCGTTTGTCACAGGAATCCCAAGCGAGTCTCATAGCGCTACAGGAGTTTATCTCTCAATCATGGGTTAGATGTTCATATGGCCCAGATCGAAAATCATGGCAGCTGGAAAAGTCGAGTTCCTTCACAGTCAGTTCCCTTTATAATCACATCCATTTTAGGGGCTATCGTTCGAGTTGGTCTTCATTTCTGTGGAAGACAAAAGCCCCCCTGAAAATTAGAGTTTTCTTATGGTTAGTCTTTAACGATGCTATTTTAACCAGAAAAAACCCAATTAAGAGACTTCCTCAAGTTGGGTCCAACTGTGGTTTTTGGAACGCTGACCTGGAATCGGGAAACCACCTCTTCCTTGAACGTCATATAAGCAAATTGTTTCTTTACGGGGTCCTTAGAGTCCTTGGTGCTACAACATACCCACATTCATATGAGGAATTGTGGATAGGCCCTAGGTTTGTTTCAGAGAGGAAAGCAATGAAAGAAGTGTGGTATATCGTCATTGCAACTACGACCTGGGTCTTATGGCTAAACAAAAATAAATTTACTTTAACCCCTGTTTTTCGTTTTTCATATTTTTGATGTATTTTTCTTCTTTCTTGAGTATTGTACTCTCTTGTATTTTTCTGGACCGTATATTGGAGTTGTTTTTAATATATATTCATTTTGTTTCATTTTGAGCTCTTTGTGTTTGATTTGTTGTCTTCATTCTTCATCGATTGTTATTCTTTTCTCTTTATTTGGTTCTTGTTCTCTTTATTTTGGTCCTTGGGTCTCAGGGTGATTTGGTTGATCATCCTATTTTCAATCCTATTGTTTTTATCCCTAATTGATTACCAAAGCTAAATTAAACCACAATCCTATTTTGAAGCCTATGCAATTTATCCTATTAACTAATCATATTACTACTCATAAACTATCCACAACCCAATACCCAATTACCCATCTCATACAACTAACCCTAAATCATCCCTATATAAACTCCTCTCCTTAAAACCTAAACCCTAACCCTAATCACAACCCCGGTCTCTTTCTCCCCTCCCTACCCCGTGCGCCACTCACCCCAGCCTCCACCCGATGCCAGCCGACCACCCCCTTCGGCCTGGCCTCACCCCGATCCCGATCCCCATCCATTGCCGACCAACCCTAGCCGCACCCTCCATTACACCGAGCGCCTCCACCTCTCCATCCATCTCTCTCCTTCCCCCTTGGCCATCCGTCACCGTCGACCAGCGACAACAACTGCCAGAGCACCAGCCAGCAAGAAGCCAGTCGATGCCCCGACCCATTGCTCTCTCTCTCTCTCTTGGTTCGTGTTTTGCACGTGTGGAGTTCGTACGTGTATTGCTTGGATTCGTTGGTTTGTGGATTCTCGTTCATGGATTTTGTTCGTTGTCGGGATCCGTTCCCATTATTCTTGGTGTTCTTCGTTTTCATCTTCGGTTAAGGCAAGTAACTTGTACTCCAATTCCTTTGTGTGATACAAGTCAAAAATACCGCTTATAGTGTAGTTGGGTTCTAGAAACAACTCGTGTGTGTGTTATCTTTGATGGGTTTTGTCTCTATAGTGCTATTTGACCATAGTTGCCACACGACACAAAAAATCGACATGAAAACAACTAGGTTTGACCGTTCTTGATCTATTCATATATGTGAGATAATTAGATGAAATTATATGTTTGATGAGATCTATGTGATATGATGGTTGTGAATATGCTATATACCCAAGTTCATGATATTTGGACACTTAGTAGATTCTATAACATATTTGATTGTGATTGGAACGAGTTTCGTGTGGGTTATGTTGGTTTTGTTTTCAAGAGAAAACATGTATTTTGTCGAGGATCAGTTTTGATTAATAATTTGGACCCTATTAAGGTCAGAATTCTTAATTTTTGTATTAGACATGAATTGTAGAGAAATCCATCTTCTTTCCAAACTTTCAGACCTTGATCGTTTTCATTTTCGTACAAGTGGGTTATGGCTATTTTATCACAGAGGTGTATTATATTTCCAGATTTCGTTTCTTGATGATTTTGATGATTTAACTATTTGAATATTAGTCCTGTAATACCCTGAATTTTTCATTTAATGAAAAATATTGATTTTCACGTGTTGTGAACGTGCAAAATTTTGTATGCATATTTTCTTATAAAATTATCTTTTATAACATGGACAATTATTCCTTTCTTTCTCTTTATTTTTCTAAAAAGCCTATTTTATAAAGTCTAAACTTGTTTTCTTATTTTAAGCCTACTCTAATAATTAAATATTTTATTAAATAGCCTATGAGCCTAAAGCCCACTATTTTGAGGCCCACAAACTTAATTAATCTTTTAATTGTCACAACTTGTCATGTAGACACAATTAGTGGACAATTGATTAAATAAATTTGTACAACTTTAAATAGGGAACACTAGTTGGGACACGTGCATGCACTTGTGTGTGCATTGCACACCCAAGGGAGGCCGGATGTGGCTAGAGAGGAGTGGAGGAGTGGAGTTGAGTTGAGGGGTGGTTATGAGATCATGGAAGTTGCTACAACTTCCCTTTTCATCTTGATTCTTAATCTCTAACTCCTTGATTAATCCTATCCATTCAATTTCATCCTAAAAGTGTATAAATACCCCTAGTTTCTTCTCATTTATGCACACCAAATTACTAAGAAAAGAAAAGGCTAGTGAGAAAAAGATTGAGAAGTTTAAGTGAGTAAAAGATTGAGTGTGCATATTTGTGTGTGTGTTCTTTCTAAGAGGAGGCCAGCCCATCATCAAACACAAGGAGGAGGCTCGGGTTCCACACAATCAAGGAGGAGAAGGCAACTTGCAACACAATCTAGGAGGAGAAGGCTACTTTCTTACATTCTAGGAGACTCTAGGAGCTTTCCATTTCGTTTTCTCCAATAGGTGGGTGTTTTTCATACTTCTAGAATTAGATACCATGCTAAGGATGATTTAATAAAATTATTATGAATCAATTAGTTGAAATTGGAACCATGCTTGTTTAATTAAAAATAGAATGGTAACTTAGAGAATGTTTGATAGAATGTTTGCTAATGGATGAATTGTGAATTAAAGTGCTAGAAATCACCATATTGTTGTGCTACATGTTCTAATTGAATGCTATGAAAAAATTTGTGCTTATGAGACAACTAGTTGAATTAAATGTCTTGTGTAATTGATTGCTTAAAATAAAGTTTTTTTGTTGTAGAAAGACAAGAAATTGTCTCTAAATTATTGTAGGTGGTTAATGAATAAAAGAACAATGAAATATAGTAGTTGTGGAAATTTAACTCTTAAGTTATAAAGAAATATGGTGTTTGTTCTCAAATTCGAAATTATGGATATAGAACATAAAGTAGGGCCAAAATACATGTTTTATAAAGTAAATAATGGTTATAAAAATACTAGTTTACTGTAAATTCATGTTTGGCAAAATCTGGAGCTTTTTATTTTCAAAAGAGAAGAAAAAGAAACAAAATCGTTTTGAGATTTATAAAATTTAGAAATGAACAGAGAACTGGGTTATAAACAACCCATTACTCTTTGAGACAATCTGGTCCCTTAGACCAAGTGGTTAGTGGTGCGGTGGCTTTTACTGTAGCCATGGTCAGACCCCTAAGGTCTCGAGTTCGAAACCTAAGCCTTGCATTTTATTTCGTTTTTTTGAGTAAAAACCCAAAATCCGAGAACAAGTTTATCCAACAAAAACCCCCTTTCATATCGTATAGGCGCCTTAGCCCAATTGGCATGCGGTGGCGGTTGACTTGGTCTAGGTCGCAGGTTCGAATCTAGCTATCGGCAAACTTGAGCATTTTTTTGATTTTTTTGAGTTTAAAATCGAATTTTTAACTTTTAAAAATCCCCAAAAAAATACTACAATTATTCTAAAATATAGATCTTGTGAAAAATATTTGAACACTAATTAGACAAAGTAAAAATGAGTTAGAGGTGAAAATTGGGTAGAATTTCATAGAAAATTGTATTTTTGTTAACTATAAAAGTAATCTCTTTTACGAGAAATTATACTAAGTGATAAAGGATAATTTCTGGAAGAAAGAAGATTCAAGTGTGTTAGCTATGGACGCTCATTGTTAAATTAAGTATTGTTTATGAAAGAAAATACGACTTTGTGCCTTTGAATTAGATAAATGAAACGAACATTAGTAGGAGAATTAAATAAAGGTTAGTGTTGATTAAAATAAGATTAAGAAAGTTTTGTGGAAAGAATAAACTATTTGAGTATGACTTATTGTAATTATTTATTTATGCGTGATGTGCACATGAAATGGAAATTGAATGACTTGATGAATTTATGAATATACAAGTGAAGTGAACATGAAATGGAAGTTATTATTAACCATGAAAAAGAGAACTTATGAGTATGAAATACTCAATGTTGTAATTATGAGTTGAAATTAAGAATTAGGGTGTAGCTAAGCCTTATACCGGCAATAAAATAAATGCTGAGATGAAATTTGAAATGAAAAGACCAAGAGTTGGGTCATGTGAAATGAAGGAATAAGACCGGTATAGTGGGAGTGCTAACCCTAAGGGATTGATTTTGTTCATGATTCAATTAAAGTAAGGATTAGATACATAGTGAAGATATGATGAAAGTAAGAGAAAAACATTGAGTATGGGAGTCATTGGATTGGCAGCGTGAGAGTATTCATAGGATGTCCCATGATGCGTCATGAGTAGGACGTAGATCCTGCTCCAAGGTATCGTCCCAGTGGCGACGCTCGTGGTGTGTTTGGTGACTGCGGGTGGTGTCATGTCTATGATAGGAGGTGAATTACCACAGGATGCCTGCATGATGAGTCATGTGACAGTGCGTTCGGATTCTCTCCACGGTGCCTAGACATGAGTTCGTAGGTCATAGAACATCTTACAGTAGTTACAGTAGTAGATTAAGTCATGACAATGGATTGAACCCTACAAGATGAAGAACGGTTAAGGCCTTACCCTTGGACCTATGTAGTATGAGCTGCATAGACTCTGAACAAGTGCGCATTAGTGTCATATAACAGAAATAATTGCATTAAGGACTAAGTGCACATTCACAATACGACATCAATAGGATAGTCCTTTTAACTTTGTTTGTAAACAAGTTTGTGGTTTGTTAAGTATTGAGAATCGTTATACTGTTTTCAGCATAGAGAGGATGGCCGTGTATAATATTTCGTCAGTTGAATGAACTGACGTGCCCACAATTTCTATGTAGGGTAAAGCACATGAAAAAGACTAAAGAAGACTTGATGCTTAAAGATCATTCAACTGTTGTTGTATCTCATTCATTGATGTCAAATTTGCTTCCGCTGTACAAATGTTAATGTAAATGTAACTCTGATGTAAAGTAAAGTTTTATTTCCTTGTAAAATTGTACACTACAAGAAAAACCCATTTTCGCAACGAGGTTTTGGCAACGACTTTTTAGTCGTTGTGAAAATTAGTATGGCAACGCAAAAGTCGTTGCTAAAAATAAAATAAAATTTTCCTGGGCCTATGCACATCCCCGCCAGATTGTGTGTAAATTGGAAACGATAAATGTCGTTGCGCCAGATTGTGTGTAAATAGGAAACGATAAATGTCGTTGCGTATATTTCCTTATATCTATTGCAACGACAGTATTGTTGCCAAAAATATAAAAAAAAATTAAAAAATTAACTTAATAATTAAGAAAGATGATAAGGTTGTATAATGTAAACTTTCGACATAAAAATCCAGATCGGTTCCTTCTCCTCATTCGCCGCCTCTCCCTCGCCAACTCCATCCTAAAACCCTAGAAACCCACAGCCATGAACAACCACCTCGACTCCTCCGCCCTCGATGACGGCTTCACCGCCTATTTCTTTCCTTTCTTCCCCCGAATTCAGTTGTTCAATAGACCAAGATCCACTATTTCCCTCCCTCTTTATCAGATTTCCATTAATTTTTCTCGATTCCAATGGCGATCGCCTCCCAAACCGGCGAAGAGAAGGTAACGAACAACCCCAATTTCTTGATTCCTCAGACTGTATTGCTAATATGGTGTGAAACCCTAATTTTTGGGGAAAACTTTAGGGTTTCTTTTGTTGATTGTGATGCCCTTTTGCGTTCTTTTGGATTGTGTGTGAAAAATGTTGGATGTTTGTGTTTTCTGCTGTGAATTTGGTTAGGGTTTTGGTAGATGAAGAAATTTTTATTAGGGTTTCTTGGAAGGGGGAAGTTTGGCCATGTCTATTTAGCTAGAGAAAAGAAGGTACTGAATTGTTGAGTAATTTTTTAATCATATGTATTTTCAATTCGTATGGTAATGAAGTTTGAGTTAATGATCTAGAGAGTATCGTTATGTTGGAAATCTCAAATTGGGTTAGTTTTATTTCTCTCAGATAGTTCAGTAGGATAGCCAATCTGTACGAAATAATGCTTATAGAATTTAAAATCTTCCTTAACCAGAAAACAAAATAATATAAATATAACTCAAAATCCCAGTTTAAATAGTCAATTTAGTCTCCTTTTTTTTTGGTCTGAGAAACTTTTTATCCTTAATTTTCTATAACATTTGAAAGATGATCCTTATCCTTTATGTTAGAAAGATGAAATTGGAACAGTCGTATTTCTTTCAGATGGTCCAGTCATTTGGGTTAAATTTGGTTAGATAGATAACCTATACTCTACAATGCAATATAGGGAACGATGGAAAAGCTCTTTCCCTGTCAAACTTGCCCTTAACCAGGGAATGAACATAATTGAAAAAATCTCAGTCTTAAAAACTCTCGTATGTATAATATGTTCAGTTACACACATTAACTTGTTGTAAGTTGTGACATGCAATTGCACCTGTAAGTAATTATCACTCCTAGAATACTGACTATAAATCTTTCATTGCTTGAAACAGAGTAATCATATAATGGCATTAAAGGTTCTCTTCAAGAGCCAACTGAAACAATCGCAGGTTGAGCACCAGTTGCGTCGTGAGGTTGAAATTCAAAGCCACCTACGACACCCAAATATACTACGCTTGTATGGATACTTCTATGATCAGGTTAGTATTCCAGCCTCTGTCTTCAATTTTAATCTGCCATAAGCAAAATCAGGTAGCCTTATTTTTCATGTGCTTCTATTGCAGACCCGGGTTTACTTGATTTTAGAGTATGCAGCAAAAGGCGAGCTTTACAAAGACTTGCAGAAGTGCAAATATTTTAGTGAAAGACGGACCGCAACTGTGAGTAAATGCTATTTATAACTGCTCATGCTTTTTATCCTAAAAAATCTTGACACATTTGGGTAAATTATATTCAAACCTCTAACATTATATTAACTTTGGACTTTTATCTGTATGGTTGGATGTTCAGTATATTTCATCGTTAGCACGGGCCCTTATCTACTTACATGGCAAGCATGTCATTCATAGAGACATCAAACCTGAGAATCTTCTTATTGGTGTTCAGGTACTTATGATTTATTGTGGTCTAGCATTCTTGTTTACATAATCTCGCTTACTTACACAGGTGGTGTTATGTTGATAGGGTGAGTTAAAGATAGCTGATTTTGGTTGGTCGGTGCACACATTTAATAAAAGGCGGACCATGTGTGGCACGTTGGATTACCTTCCACCTGAAATGGGTACGAGTTATTTTCCATGATCTCACTCTTTTTAATTTATTTTTTTCCTTGGCGTTTATACTCTTATGATCCTTATCTTTGTCCATCCTTGTCCCTGTTGTAGTTGAAAGTGTTGAACATGATGCTACAGTAGACATTTGGAGCTTAGGTGTCTTGGCCTATGAGTTCCTTTATGGGTTGCCACCATTTGAGGCAAAGGAACATTCAGATACATACAGAAGGTAAAAGAAAGCTTATATTTCTCTTGTTTAAATTAAGTACATTCCAATATATTTCGTAGGAATTTGTGGTTTCATATAGATATAGTGAGATTGATCAGCTGTATATGTTTTATAAATAAAATAACAAGCAAAAGCTCTCTCGCCAAAGTACTGGGGGTGCTAGTTGCCTCTAGTTGCCTTGACTAGGAAGTTGACACTAGTGAGTTGATTGAGCAGAACTTTGTCTTCTAATTCATGAGTTGATTGAGCAGTACCTGGATAGGGAGCCGTATCCTTTTTATGGGAAGAGCATGTAGTTCCCTTCTTAATGATAAATTTCTAGGGCAATTGATGCAAGTCACTGTCCAGTCTTTGAGAATAACAAATAACTATGGCAATCAACTCAATCCAGATTTTTCTTAGTTGCCTTGACTAGGAAGTTGACACTAGTGAGTTGATTGAGCAGAACTTTGTCTTCTAATTCATGAGTTGATTGAGCAGTACCTGGATAGGGAGCCGTATCCTTTTTATGGGAAGAGCATGTAGTTCCCTTCTTAATGATAAATTTCTAGGGCAATTGATGCAAGTCACTGTCCAGTCTTTGAGAATAACAAATAACTATGGCAATCAACTCAATCCAGATTTTTCTTAGTTGCCTTGACTAGGAAGTTGACACTAGTGAGTTGATTGAGCAGAACTTTGTCTTCTAATTCATGAGTTGATTGAGCAGTACCTAGATAGGGAGTCGTATCCTTTTTATGGGAAGAGCATGTAGTTCCCTTCTTAATGATAAATTTCTAGGGCAATTGATGCAAGTCACTGTCCAGCCTTTGAGAATAACAAATAACTATGGCAATCAACTCAATCAAGATTTTTCTTAGTTGGAGAACTGAGCTGGTCATTAATCTGAACTTGTCAAGGGGGGGGGGGTTATTTTCTTTTTAAAATTTTGTCAGTGCTGTTGTCTGTTGAGTCTTGATATTTACATTGACATTGGCTGTGTTGCTTTAAAATTCCAGAGACTGAAGAAAGAGTAGACCATGTTGATGTACATTTTGATGTTTTGCAAGAAACTCAAGAAAGAACAACAAGACAAATTGAACAACAAAGGGAAGATATGCAGCGTACAATGGATGCAATGAAACAAGAATTGTTGGCACAACTTACAAATAGAGGTGCATGAAATTCCTCGAATGATCAAGGTACTATTAATTTTAGTGGCACTATTATGCTGTATTGTTTTGTGCATACAGGTTTCAATAGTTTTGGCAATCTTTCATAGTTTCATTGTATACTGCTGGACTAATCATTATTTCAAATATGTAGGTACCACGAGAAGGAACTGTATTTGGAGAATTAGGGAATGAAGCCATTGGTCCGGGAGCATATATTTTTGTATCATATTTTGACAGTGTATGATTTAGTTATATCTTATATGAGTTAGCTGTTGGTTTAGGTCATTAACTCTCCAACATCAACCCCAATTTTTTGCGACTTGTATTTTCTGAGAATATTCATCCCAAAATGTTCTTTTGTTCTAAGTTGATTCAGTTCTTTTAATCTTGCATCCAATTTTGTTGCAATGTTTAGATGTCAAGAGAATATTAGAAAACATGGTTAAGCTTATTATGCACAATGGAAATGATTACGAGATACTTAGATATCTTTTTGAGAAGTTGATGGTTGTAATATTTTGGGCATTGCTTCTTATATGTGACATAAATGTAATATGTTGGACAAGGTTAATATTATAGTTTTTGGAATGATGTTGGTTTTTAATGTTTTTGAAGTGTATGCTAGTTTGGATAGAGCTGATGCAAAAATATATAATTTGTCTCGAAAAGAATTAAACTTTCGCAACGACAATTGGTAGCTTTAGCAACGACTATAGTTGTTACCAAAATACAAGTAATGCAAAGCAATTATAAAAATAATTGCAAAACAGTCGAGCTTTGTCAACGACAGTAGTCGTTGCCAAAATAGAAAATGTAAGGCAACGACAATAATTCATTGCGAAAAAAATATCTTTAGCAACGACATGAGTCGTTGCCAAATATATGAAGTATGTTTGGCAACGACAAAGGTTGTTGCGATTGATTTTATACCATAGCACGGGTGGAATTAGGTATGGCAACGACAAAATATATTGCAACGGCAATGTCGTTGCGAAAAAATCTATGTTTGGCAACGACAGCAAGTCGTAGTCAAAATCTTTCGCGACGCCCGGACGCGCAACGACCTTGCAACAACAAATGTCGTTGCCAAAAATATTTTTTGCAACGACAAACGAGTTTTAGCAACGACATTTGGCGTTGCGAAAAAGGGTTTTTCTTGTAGTGGTACGAAGAGAAGTGAAAAGATCATGTGGGACTCGAATTCAGTTGTATTTGAAATTCGGGGTGTTACAAGTCCTAACCATATTATTTTGATCTGAAATTTTGCACAGTATTTCTATATCTATCTAGGGGTTACCAAGAATTTTGGTAGATTTTATTGATGAGTTTTATACGTTGTTTCATGCTTTTGAACAAGAACTATAATTGATGTATTTTGCTCGCTGTTCTGAAAAGAATTGTATTTTCACCCTAATTCCTTTTACTGTATGGAAAATAATTATGAATATGAAAGTTAACTTATTTTGTCTATTTTTATCTCCCTTTGACGGATCTGGATTTCGTTTCATGGTTTGCGAGATATTACAGTTTTTTTACAGCAGTGTTGGGAATTCCAGAATTGCCAAACTATCGTTTCTTGATGTTTTCTTTTTTTTTTGGCTGAACTAATTTTACTGGAATATTATGATACTTTATATTCTGATACTAGACATATAGGGGATTACTCCAGATTTTTCCTGGATTTATTTGAGAAGTTTTGATTCTGTTTTCCTGACTGTGAATTCGTTTTACTGATTTCTGGCTGAACGTATTTTCTGGATTCAAATTAGTTTTGAGTTATAATTTTGTGAAATACTATATGGCTTATATATAAACGCTGGATTTGTGTGGAAGTCTATTTTCCAGATTCTTTGACAAATTCAGATTTGGATTTCTGTAGTATCGGATATCACTGTTTTAGTACTGTACTGTCATGCTGTCCTTAATATGAACATACACCGTTTTGCTTGTTTATGTGACCGTATATCATCTATGCATGTTTATTTGTTTTCTTGAACCTAATACTGATTGTACCATGTTAGTTTGACACTATTTCATGCACTATCATGTTTGTTGATAACCATAATAAGAGTGATCAAGCCGGGGTTTCTTAAGGGAAGATCTAGTAGTGGAAAATATGGAAACGTGTACTTGGAAGGGAACTAGTGTTCCATACTGTTACTGTTACTGTTACTTTTACTGTTACTGTTATTTTTACTGCTACTGCATCTATTACGGATACCTGAGTACACTGCCCCATTATGGTCCACTATGAAATCTAAAAGCGAAACTGTTTATTGTAGTAACCATGTACTAAAAACCGGGATGCATAAAGTGCTACCTAGCTAGTAATACACACAAGATTGTAAGAACATAAGATTGATACTGTTAGACTGATACTGTTAGATTGATACTGTTGTACTGATACTGTTATACTATTATCCTGGTATATTGATATTCTGAGCTTATTATTACTGGACACTGTTAGTTGCCATATGACACTGCATTTGACACGAACATCTTGTACTGTTAGTATACCGTGCTAGTTGACTTTGCCTTACTGATTTACATTAGATATTACTTTTGATGTGTTATACCGTGCTATATTTGTTTTCGTTGTTATTTAGATTGATTATTTCATGTACTTGTATCCTACATTATAAGTGTCCCGTAACTTGCATTGACGGGTACTTTTTTTCTTTTTCCTTCTCCTGCAATTTATTGATTGCAGATCAGGATGATCGTTTGCCCAATGGTATTGGAGAAATGAAATATTAGTGTTCGACATCTTTTTGCTATTATTATTGTTGTTGCTTTGGAACAATGTATTTTAAGTACTTAGATATTTACTTTGTATTTGGGCGATGTGACCTAGGATATTTGACTTGTCCAGATTCTGATTTGTTTGAAATTATTATGTTTTGCTTCAGGTAAATTATGTTGGTTTATTAGTTCAGTTATGCATGTGTGGTTGACTCTTTTGCTTCCTACTCTGATTATCTTGTGAGATGTTGTAAAGATTCATGAACAGCTTATGGATGATGAAAATCATTCGCTGGGCTTAGTCACGTATCCGTATTCCGTATTATCTTTTGGGAAGCGGGGCATGACATTTACATTCTTGGAACTTGTAATAGTATTTTTGGTAATTTAACTCACATTATGCATCTCATTTCTTTTAGGCCTCAGGCACGGGATCAGGGCCTTGAGGAAGGATCGCCAGTGCTTTCCCGATGGAGGAGTACGACGACGAGGAGATCATGATCGGCCTTACTCTTGACTGATCGATGTACTGATTCCCACCCTCCAGGGCCGTGTGGGTGGGAACCCCGATCTATGTTCGTACTCTCTATGTTGTTATTTTGTTGGCTCTAATTTTTCGATTTGTCCACCCTTTAGGGTTTTGTTGGAAGAGTTATGTTGTTAACTTTTTCTGCTTAATAGTTTAGTTTCTATATCTGGACCCAGTATTCTGGGTTTGTTTTGTTAAACTTGCTTTAATGAAACAAGGTGGTCATATTCTACTTTTTCCCTCAACAAAAATTTTGAGGTTGTAGTTGCTGCCTAAATCAACACCTTTTACCGTAGGATTTTTGCCTTGTGTTATGTTTTGCATTCTTAATAGATCTAGGATCATAGGGCATGATCTCATCTGAATGAAGTGATTAATTTTTTAAGGGAAGTTTAGTACAGTAAAATCTTGATAAATGAATGTTCGATAAAGTAATAACCTCGCTTAGATAATAATTTCTTCTGGTCCCGACTTGGGCATATGTACTAAAGTAATAATCTTGCTAAATGCATTAAGTAATAATTTTGTTTGAACCCTTAATGGCCCAACGAAAATATAAATTAATAATTACTAAATTTCATACAAAAATTTATACATATAATCCACATGTTCTTGAACTTATTGTAATAACATCCATACAATAGACCCAAACTTTTCAGTCAATCAACAATATTCATACAAAAAGTCATTTTTTTCTTAAAATATGCATCTAAAGTTATTAGTTTTTTTCTTCTTTACACCTAAATCAAATTCAACCACATCCTTAACTTTTTGTAGTGCATACACAACTCCGGAATATTTTGCTCTTGTCGTAGCAAGTAGTTATTTAAGATGATTATTGCTTGAAAGGCTTCCTGACGAAACATTTGGTAAAACGAAACTATCATCTAGATTAGGATCATGCTCATCATCATTAGGTGTATTCATTACTGACTGAATAATTTCTACATCTGTAGGCAATTCCATCACTGCATCATTCTCGCTAGGATAGTTCAAAAGATGTTCGACATCCATCACATTGCTTTGGCTAATAGAGGGATGCTCCTTCTTATACTCACATATTACTCTCATCATTTCATTGGTTAATGTTGATTTTTTACTTCTTTCAAATGATGAGAAGCTATGGGAGAAAAAAAAATTGTAACTTGTTGGAATATACAATATCTTTTATACATCTACCTTATATAACTAAAGACTTGAATCTTTTCGTTTGCTATGTACATTAACTTAAAATATTTTGTTTTCCAAGACATTATAAGTTTCACCAATTCTTTTTAACTTCTCTAGACTCAAATTAATATATTAATTGTTGTCTTTTAAATTTTTTTTGACCACATACATTACAGTATAAGTTTTGAGGAAAATAGATTTGGGGGAAAATGATTCTTATTCTTCTTATTCTTTATTCTTTACAGTATACATCTATATATAAGGATTACAATCTTGAAGGAGAAGAAAGGAGATTGAGAGAAGATTGAGGGGTGAGAGATTTGGGGAATCTGTTTCCTATAGATTAGGAAACAGAATATACATATTACTACTTACTACATTTCAACACTCCCCCTCAAGTTGGTGCATAGATATTGAACATGCCCAACTTGTCAACAAATTTCAAGAAGAACCGATTCGAAACTGTCTTGGTCGAGATATCTGCAAGTTGATCTTCAGACTTCACTTTAGATATCTCAATGACCTTCTGTAATGCCCTGAATTCCAAATAAGACCGAATTCGAGATTTCACAGGATCTTTACTTCACTTCGTACAATTTTACAAGGAAATTTAAACTTTTCAATAATACATCAGAGTTTGTTACATTTGTTACACAGCAGAAGACAAAATAAATTACAATGAAACATGTACAACATCTTTAAACAAAACAGCATCAGCATATCCCCTTTATAGCTTCATGAACATCCATTATCTGCATGTAAGACTGTGGGCACGTCAGTTGATTACAATCGACAAAATGTTATACACGGCTATCCTCTCTATGCCGGAATTAGTATAATGATCTCTATACTTTAACAAATCACAAAAGTTGAATGAACAATAAAGTGGTAAATTGTAACTACACTAAACATGTAAGTGTATGCCATGTCTTAATGCCTAATGCACACATTTTATACTAGGATGACACTAATGCATACTTGCTCATATTCTATGCATCCCATACTACATAGACCCAGTCGGGCAAGCGCCTATATACTCCACAATAAAGGGTTAGATCCCTCGCCATGAAAACTACCCAGTAATAAGACAAAGTTGAGACGTTCCA
This sequence comes from Hemerocallis citrina, assembly GCA_017893485.1. Taxonomy (NCBI): domain Eukaryota; kingdom Viridiplantae; phylum Streptophyta; class Magnoliopsida; order Asparagales; family Asphodelaceae; genus Hemerocallis; species Hemerocallis citrina. The sequence continues at coordinate 192,118,925 of CM030360.1, read as the reverse complement.
CGAGTACGGATTCTAGTCCCCGCAACAAATCCCCCGCCCGTTTGTTATACAGACTCCTCGTCGTGCAAACCTCCCGCAAGTGCCCCTCTAGCCCCGGCATACGTATATACATGGAGTACGAAAAATTATCCGCCCGACTATGCATAGTTCCGAATTTCAAATAAAGGCTCGTCTCCCACGAGGCAACCACAGTCCTGGAGTACACCGCCGATTGGGTCTATAGTCCCGATGAACCGCCGCAACAAGCCCATCGCCCGACTATATAGGGTGCCCTACTTATGTTTGCCTAGGTCTTACTACATCTTCACTTATGTGGTTATTCCTTAAGTTCAAGACATGAATAATTCCACACCTAGAGTTAGCTTTAACCCCCTATCAGACTTAATCACAAAATCGAGATAGCTCCATAGCCATATCTCAAAATATGTCAATTATTTAATTCAACTTGCCGGTACCCGGGTACCCGGGGCCTCACTACACCTCTAGATCACAACTTTTTCATATACGAGAAACCATGGGTACACATACCCTTCATCATATCTTAAACTTAATTATTCTCAACTTCAATTCATTTCACAACTTAATCAATGTCTCATTTTAACACTAATCATGATTTACTTTTCCAGTCTTAATTCTTTCCAATCAATGATTCTACTCATGCATTCATCTAATTTAAACTCATGGTCAATTTGAGTACATATAGAAATTTAGAAATTTCACATTCAACATAATTGCATTATCTTAACAAGAGAAACTAATTCTCACATCAAAATCTTACTTCTAAGGATGAAAATCATGTTCTAAAAAATAATTTAACTTGAGAACAAAATCTTATTCTATCTCAAAATGTCTCTTTTACTTCTCAAATATACATAGAAAATCTTTAAAACAAATTTTAATAAATTCTTCATCACATTTTATAAACACTAGGATTTCCCCCAAATTTTTAAATGCATTAGTCTTCATCAAATGTATTAAACACTATAAAAAAATGTGTCAGCCATGAGTTTCGAACCCCTGACCCATGGAGCCAGCGCCCAAGCAAACCAGCGCCAACCACCAAGTCTTTAAAGACTTAGTGTTCGATTTCTTAAACGAATCCTTTTATACTAAATTCACGGACTTTTGGATAAATAAAAACAAACAGAAAATACTTGGGGCCTAACGGGTTTCGAACCCAGGACCACAGAGAAGGCCAACGCAACACCCAACTGCTAGGCCAATTGCGCCTCACGTCCAAGAGTTTAATTCTTTGCTTTTGTTCAAAACTTTCTGATCTCCTTTCTTTTATAAAACTCTAATCTTTTGTTAGACTGAATTTTGTTCATAAAAATCCGAGTTTACTTTTCAACAGTAAATTATAGATTTATAAATCATATTTTAAAGAGTAAAACAACTTTCAAAATCGTTTCTTTTCATTGATAAACACAAATTTGCATTTATACTTTTTACTTAGAGATAGCATACTATATTTTCTATAAACACTCAAATGAGTTTCATAACATCAAATCTTCATTACAATAATTTATTTACTTATCAATTGTTCACATAAAAATTCTCTACATTCATGTACACAAATGTATGAAAAATAATCAATCAATTCTTTTTCTCATTAACCCCTAACATGATATAATTTAATTTATTAATCATACATGGATTACTATCATTCTCATCTCATACAATAGCATAGATCACATAAGAAATTCCATACTACTGATTATTTATTACTTGGCATGCATTATTCTACAATTAGAAAGTATAGGAACATCCACCTTTTGTGAAGCTTGACTAATGAAAGAAAAGAACACCACTTCTAGCTCCAAGGACTCCTAGCTCTTCTCCTCCTAGAAAAAGCCTCCAAATGTAAAAACTCTCTTTCTCTCATTCTTCTTCTTTCTCTTCTTTCTTGATTTGCTTTTGGTGTGAAGAATGAGAAGAGAATGGGTGTTATTTATAGGTCTAGGCTAGGGTTCAAATTGCATAATTATCAACCTAATAAATCCCCATTTTAATTCTCCATCTCTTCATTTTCTTAACTTCCCTAACTCCCAACTCTTTAAATACTATAACCTCCAAACTCCTACTTTTCATCTCCCCACTACTTCAATACCTTAACTCCCTCTTCTATCCCGTGAGCACATCTATATGCCATGTCCCTTTTGGTTGACCGAAGTCAACCTGTGCTCATTCACACCCGTGGGACCCCCACCTCCTAGCCATGTCAATAGAGCATACACAGCCAAAGCATGGTATCAAGCATGCTTCTTTGACGTACATTTTACCTCACGTTGTCCCCCCCCCCCCACCAAAAACCAATTAATTCCATACTATTCCTATAACATTACCATCTGTTTTATAACAATGTACATATTCCATTATATTTAAGGCACATATACCAAATAGATACAATTTGTATAGTTCTAATTGTGTACTAGAATTTGTAACTTGCCATGTATTAGTTTATGTTCAACCTAAATTAGGTTATAATTAGTGGGCTTGATTTATGGGCTTTATTTTTAATCAACTAATTTAATTATTCTAGTGTGCTCTCTTTTTAATTAATCTAATGGGCTAGACTTTAGCTTTAGGTCCATGGGTCAAAAGAAGGCTAATTAAAATTTTGTGCATGCTAAAGATAGATAATGGGAGTAATAAAATAAGAATAAAAACTAGCACGTGCATCATACGTGCAGAATTTGAAAAATGTAATTTTAATTAAAAATAAAAATGTGGGATGTTACACTTTCTCATCCAATTTCTCCTTGATGAAGAATCTATCCACCTCTACATGTTTCGTCCTATCATGTTGAACTGGATTGGAGGCAATATCACATGCTGCTTGACTATCACAATAAACCTTCATAGGTTCATTTGGACCATAGCCTAGGTCCTGCAACAAGAGTTTCAACCATAAAGCTTCCGCTATACATAGAGCTATTCTGCAATTCTCAACCTCTGCACTAGAGCGTGCAACAACATTCTGCTTCTTACTTATCCATGTAACTATATTTCCTCAAACGAAGGTGAAGTATCCTGAAGTGGAGCGCCTATCAATTATAGATCCTGCCCAATCAACATTAGTATATGTCTCAACCTTCAAGTGACCATGTTTCGCAAATAGGACCCCTTTTCCTGGAGCAAACTTAATATATCTCATAATTCTCATCACTGTATCCATGTGACGTTCCTGAGGTGCATGCATAAACTGACTTACCACACTTAAAGCATATGATAAATCTGGTCGTGTATGCACAAGATACATCAATCGTCCAACCAATCTCTGATATCTTTCCTTATCACAAGGCACATGATCAGGTTCGTTGTAAAGTTTCAGTCCTTCTTCTAATGGTGTACCAATCGGCTGGCAAACAGACATTTCAGTTTTCTTCAATAAATCGAGAGCATACTTTATTTGAGACAGAAATATACCATTTCTCGAGCGAGAAACTTCAATACCAAGAAAATATCTCAAATGGCCAAGATCCTTCATTTCGAACTCTTGTGACAAGTATCTCTTCAATGTCATTCTCTCCTCAGGATCATTCCTAGTTACTATCATATCATCCACATATATAATGAGAGCAGTAATCTTGCTTCTTTCCTTTTCAGGAATAAGGTATGATCTGAATTACTCTAACAATATCCGAATGTCCTCATTGATTTTGTAAACCTCCCAAACCAAGCTCTTGGCGACTGTTTGAGACCATATATCGCCTTCCTCAATCGACACACTTTATTACTGTGTTGGACTAGTCTGTTCGACCCTGCTAGAAGATCAATATAAACCTCCTCTGTCAATTCCCCATGCAAAAATGCATTCTTCACATCAAATTGCTCCAACGGTCACTCAAGATTTGCAGCAAGTGACAGTAGGACTCGAACAGTATTGAATTTTGTCACAGGTGCGAATGTATCTTCATAATCAATTCCATACATTTGAGTGTATCCTTTGGCAACCAGCCTTGCTTTGTATCGCTCTATTGAACCATCGGACCAATACTTCACTGTATAAATCCATCTGCATCCTACTGGCTTCTTTCCTACTGGCAGCTTGACTATCTCCCAAGTCTCATTCTTTTTCAAGGACTTCATTTCCTCATCCATAGCTGGTTTACACCTTGGACCAGTAAGAGCTTCTTGCAAACTGTTAGGAATAGATACAATAGATAATTGATTTACAAATTACTTATTTGATTCTCACAAGAGGTGAGTAGATACATAATTACTCATGTGATATTTGATGTTACTAGTGGGATCAGGTTCATAAGTGGGTTTTGGTATACCTCTATTAGTACGGTGCTGGAGTGCTCTTCTAGGAGCTTTGGACAACGATGACGATTGGTTTTGGGGTTCTGACGGTTCACTTTCACTAAGATTTGGTACTGGTCGCAATTCTTCAAGAGGGTCTTCTTCGAGAGGGGCTTCTTCCCTTGGTTGCACTTCTTCGTAAGGGTCTTCTTCCCTTACTAGGTCTTCATTCAAGTGTTCACCATTATTTGTATACAGTTGTTCGTTCTGACTGATAATTACTTCTTCTTACCCAAGAGTCTGAACTTCACTAACCCCTTCATCATACCCAAGAGTCTGAACTTCACTTCGGTACTCCCCCTGAAGTTCAGTCGTAGAAGAAGAAAAATACATCTCATCTTCATGGAACACAACATCCATAGTCACAAACATCCTTTGAGTTGGTGGGTGATAGCACCGGTATCCTTTCTTATCCTGTGCATATCCCATGAAAACACAGCGAACAACTCGAGGAGTTAACTTATTGCGTTCATGTTGATAAAGATGAACAAATGCAACACACCCAAACACACGGTGCATTCACAACTTCAGTTAATGCTTGAAATGGTGTGAGGAAGTTTAGGATACTAGAGAAAACTCGGTTGATTAAGTATGCAACAGAAGTAAGAGCTTTCCCCCAATAAATGAGTGGTATATTTCCATGGATAAGAGAAGCACGAACCACCTCGAGCAAGTGCCCATTTTTCTTTCTGCAATCCCATTCTGTTCATGTGTATAAGAGCATGTAGTCTGGTGAACAATGCCATGTTCCACCAAATATTGTTGCAGATTCGAACTCAGGTACTCTCCGCCATTATCACTTCTAAGAACTTGAATCTGTGATTTATACTGAATCATAACATGCTTGTGAAATTTTTGAAATAAGCCACTAACTTCACTTTTCAACTTCATCAAACAAATCCAGGTCATACGAGTACAGTCATCAATAAATGTTACAAACCATTTGGCTCTTCCAAATGTAGTGGTTTTGGATGGACCCCAAACATCAGAATGGATAATCATAAATGGAAGAGAGCTTCCACTTGAACTTGGAGGAAAAGATACACGGTGACTTTTTGCGAGTTCACACACATCACACCGAACGTAGAAATATCCAAATTCAAAAATAAACTTGGAAATAATTTCTTCAAATAACCGAAAGAAGCATGTCCTAAACGTCGATGCCATAGCCAAATATCTGATTTCTTCTTCTCATCTTTGGATCCTTCCACACTTAGAGCTTGAGTCAACTTGGTTGAACTTCCAGATTCTAAATCCAGGTAATAGAGCTTCCCATGTCTAACCACATAATCAATCGTCTTGCGAGTCTAAATATCCTTAAACACACAATGTGAAGACCAAAAAACTACAATACAATGTAAGGCAGTAGTTATTTGAGCAACAAATAATAGGTTAAAATTCAAGGATGGCACAGCTAGGGCAGTATCTAAGGTTAGGTTGTTTGTGAGAGTTATGGTACCCTCGCCAATAACAGTGGTGGGATCACCATTGGCAGTGGACATATATGATTTGGTGGATGGTTGAAAATTTTGAACTTGTCTAGAATCAAAAGTCATATGGTCGGTAGCACCCGAATCAATTATCCATGCATTATTCATAACAGATACAGAAATATTAAATACCTTACTATCATTACCTGCAGCTGTAACTAGTGTAGAGGCGAGTCAAATACTCTTCTCAGCTTCATCAATTTTTTCCATGGTAGCGGTACAAGAAAAAACAACGGATCTAATTTGATCAGCAACAACAAATAGCGAACAGGGATCAACTCCACACAACAGCAAACACAAATTCTCTCTTCTCCTGAACACCAAACACAATATCAAGATCCCTCCTTCTCAGATAAGCAAACCCACAATTTACACGTGCACAAACTACATGCAAAGAAACCCAAGAAAAGAGATAGCAACAACAATGGCCAGCGACAGCAATAGGGAACCTCGGGCTAGCATCGTGGGCGGCGGACGACGACGTCGCAGGCAAGCTTGTCGACGGCGAGAGGCGATCACGGTCGTCGACAGGAAAAAGGGAGGCAGCAGGGGATCGGGGACTGGCTATGTCGAGGATAGAGGAGAAGAGGAGAAGGGTCGGGGGGTTGTGCTGGGTGGTTGACGGGAGGAGAGATGACAAAGGGGGTCGCCGGAGGCCAGGGCGGCGACTGGCAGGGTGAGGGGTGCGATGGCGAGGAGCGCCGGAGAGGATGCTGAAGTGGGTCGGGGAAGAAGTTGCAGATGGTTTTGGGTGATTTTGGGCGCGGCTGTTGACGATCGGAAGAGGAGGGAGCAAGGGGTTTTGGTGGCGGATATCATGGATGAGGGCAGAGCGGTGACGGCGACGGGTACGAAGGATTTTCGGAGTCGATGATCGATGACGGGATCAAGAACGGGAACAGATCAAGATGGAGGTGATCAGCCTCATCTTCTTCTTCTTCACTAGGCCTGGATCTGATTAGGCTCTGATACTCTAAAGAAAACAGATTTGGGGGAAAAGTGATTGTTATTCTTCTTATTCTTTATTCTTTACAGTATACATCTATATATAAGGATTACAATCTTGGAGGAGAAGAAAGGAGATTGAGAGAAGATTGAGGGGTGAAAGATTTGGGGAATCTGTTTCCTATAGATTAGGAAACACAATATACATATTACTACTTACTACATTTCAACAAGTTTCACCAATTCTTTTTAACTTCTCTGGACTCAAATTAATATATTAATTGTTGTCTCTTGATTTTTCTGACCGCATACATAAATTGAAAACTCCCTCTTAACTAATAAGTATTAATTTATCAATAATAAATAAATAATCTCACTGAAGTAACATTATTTTTTCCGGTCTCAAAGGTATGCATTTATCAAGATTTTACTGCAGCATTACACTTATTTTCACATTTATTAATTTCATTGCTGGTTGTTAACTAAAGTAAGTGATTTGTATTATGAATTGTTACATTTAGGCCGGCCCCACCTTGAGGCCGGTGAGGAGGCCACCTTAGGCCCCCAATTTTTTCACACTTTTAGAGGCTCCTAAATTTGTATTCCACTAATAAAAATAGGCACGTATTTTATGCATTAAAAAAATATATTGTAATTAAGGGCTCTAAAAATAATTATTTGAGTCTTTCGTCTTGGCCCCGTGAACTCAGGGCCGACCCTGGTTACATCTCAGTTCAAGTTTTATCCGATGTGGAGGCATTTATTGATATACATTGATGAATATACTTTCGTTCTTAATCATTGAGGTTTGTGAAAACATCAATCTGACATGAAATATATATAGTTGTGTCATGTGTGCGTACAGGATAATCTTCGCATGCTTACATTATCTCTCCTTATTTGTTCTACTTTAATGAGCTGTTAATATTGGATAACTTTGTTTTAAATCTTTCATTCAATACAACTAAAATAATTGAGAAGAATTGCATAATATTGACTAAAATATGAAATAGATAAGTAATTATGCTGCCTACTCTAATTAACCAACGACACGAACTGACCGTCCGATAGATGATTCTTTTTCTTTTTTTTATGATTTAATTTTTTTATTAAAAAAATAAAAATTATAGATGATTCCCTTTTTCCTTTCGTGTGATTGCATCCCTTCACTAATGATGCATAACCTGATAAAGAAACCATACAAATATTTGCTTAATCATGGATATAGCACCGGCGCCATTGATTATGATATATACTTCATGTGTTTAACCATGCTTCTTTTTGTACAGGACAAGTTTATTTATTTCTAATAGTTTGTACTTGTTAGATATTATAGTCCCACATTGGGTATTAGGCTAATTTGGTATTTGGTTCACTCCTATATATATATGAGATATTGTACTCAGTTATTTCGTAATTCAATAATCAGTATTATTTTCATCACTCTGATTTATCTTAACATGGTATCAAAGCCAAGTATACAAATTTTCTTCGCTTAAATTTCTACATCCAAAAATCCTCAAATTCCAATCCAAGAAAGATAGGGAGGATCGGAGGATGCCACATAGGGAGCAGGTCACTTGCTAGAAAGCACTAAACCACGACTATTATTGGTAGGACTCCGTCAAAAGGTGTGGGCCTTGCCAGAGATTCTCCCCTGTCAAACGACTTCCGCAAGCTGAACTCAAGTTGCTGACAAGTCCGACCACCTTTGCCATGTGGGGGATGGACTTGGTCGGCCCCTTCCCAAAAGCCACTTGCCAAAGGCGATTCCTACTCGTAGCCATCGATTACTTCACCAAGTGGATCAAGGCGGAACTGCTGGCCACGGTCACGGAGTATCAAACCCAACAATTTTTCTGGAAGCACATCATCTGTCGATTCGATATCCCACAAGTGCTCATCACTGATAATGGAACCCAACTCGCAGGCAAAAACTTTCGGAAATTTTGCGTAGACATCGGCATTCAGTAGCCTTCTCGTCGATATCTCATCCTCAGTCAAACGGGAAAGCAGAAAATGCCAATCCCCAAATTCTTGACGGGCTCAAGAAACGGTTAGATAACTGTCCTAAAGGACTGCGGGTCGACGAGCTGCCAAGCGTTCTCCGATCGCACCGAACAACCCAGAGAATCCCCACAGGTGAATCACCGTTCAACTTAACCTACGGAACCGAGGCGGTCATCCCCTTGGAAATTAGGCTCCACTCGCCCAGAATCATAGGCTTCAACGAGGAGACGAACTCAGCCGACCTCAGAGCAAATTTGGACCTAATCAAAGAACTCAGAGAAAAATTTGCCGTCAGAAGAAGCATATACCAACAGCGAATCGAGAGATTCTACAACAAAAAAATCCGTCCCACCAACATCAAGCAAGGCGACCACGTGCTCAGAAAACTAGCTATTTCCGACCCCAACAAGAAGCAAAAGCTAGCCCCAAATTGGGAGTGCCCATATAAGGTCTCCGAAGTGGTACGCTCCGGCACATACCGACTTGAAGACCTGGAGGGCAGGGTTGTCAAGTGGCCCTAGATTGCTGAGCGCCTCATCAAGTTCCTCGAGGGGGAGTACTAGACTTCTTTTGTAATCAGTCTTATGTAATAGGTAGTACGTTCCACCCTTTGTATGCAAACATAAATAGTTAAAAGAATGAAGTGTAGTCTTATTCTTTCCCTTTTTTGTTCAAATTTTTATGAATTCTCATAAGGTGGAGCTCAACACTCGCCGTTGACTTCGAGCAAAGCGCTAGCTTTCTCACAAGCTGGAGACACTCGACACTCGGCATTGACTTCAAGCAAAGCACTAACTTTCCCACAAGCTGGGCAGGCTCGACTCTCGGCATTGACTTCAAGAAAAGACTTAGCTACCCAGCCCCACCACGTCCTCGCTACTCGGCGGGGACAAAGAGCGACAAACGGGAGATTTCTCAATCTCCCAAGTCCTCGACCCTCGGCTCGGTTCCTGAGCCAAACAGGGCTACCTAGCCCCACGTTATTGCTACCCGGCAGGGACTACGAGCGACAAACGGGAGATTTTTCAATCTTCCAAGTTCTCGACCTTCGGCTCGGTTCCTGAGCCAAACGGGGCTTCTCAGCCCCACATCCTCGCTACTCGGCAGGGACTACGAGCGACAAACAGGAGATTTCTCAAATCTCCCAAGTCCTCGACCCTCGGGCCGGTTCCTGAGCCAAATGGGGCTACCCAGCCCCACGTCCTCGCTACTCAGTGGTGACTACAAGAGACAAATGGGAGATTTCTCAATCTCCCAAGTCCTCGACCCTCAGCTTGGTTCCTGAGCCAAAGGGGGCTTCTCAGCCCCACGTCCTCGCTATTCGGCGGGGACTACGAGCGACAAACAAAAGATTTCTCAAATCTCCCAAGTCCTCGACCCTCGGGTCGGTTCCTGAGCCAAACGGGACTTCTCAGTCCCACGTCCTAGCTACTCGGCAGGGAATACGAGCGACAAATGGGAGATTTCTCAACTCTCCCAGGTCCTCGACCATCGGCTCGGTTCCTGAGTCAAATGGGGCTTCTTAGCCCCACGTCCTCGCTACTCGGCGGGGACTATGAGCGACAAACGAGAGATTTCTCAATCTCTCGTCATCTCCCAAGCCCTCGACACTCGTTATTGAGTTAGAGCAAAGTCCTAACTTTCTCACAAAATTAGGGACACTTGATGCTCGGCATGACCCTCGAGCAAACTACCATCTTTCTCCCTAACATAGCTTCAGTGGCCAACGTCCTGGCAACACCAAGAATCAAAAGCATGTTATGGCAAATCGAAAAGATCATTTTTATTATAGCGCCTAGAGAGGCCAAGGTACAACAAGTTTTTATTACAACGGCTATGACCTCAGCCTAAGTTTTTCTCCGGGGTCCTTTGGGCTAACACAGACCAACTCGAGCCCCGCTGAGCGGGTTTGCTCCCCAACAAGCTCGCCTGGCCCCATCGGCATCGCCAAGGTAGACGCTCCGGCAACAGAGCTCTGGGTGTCCCCCGGCCTTGCCATTTCCACGTGAAGGGTCGGGGACGGACTCATAATGGAGAGTTACCTCCCGCAAGATAATGGAGTCGAGATTCGCCGGTACCAAGCATGACCCTCATCCTCTGAATCTCCAACTCCTTCTCCACTATGACCTCATGAAGGAAGGACTCCGAGGTCGGCCTCCTGGTGGAGGCATCAGACATCGACCACCCCATCTCGGCACTCCCCCAGTCATGGTCGGTAATCGCCTTCTTTAGGCGTGTCGCCTCCAAGCTAAACTCCTTAGACTTATTCATGAAGTAGGAAACGACGGCTTCCCGATCATGGGCCTATTTACGAAAGCGAATCAAGACAGACTCCTTGGACTCTAGCCTACCCCGAAGGCACTTGACCTCCGATGGACTGAGGCTGGCTTCGAGGGTCTCGTCCATCTGACACAAAAAAGAAAACGAGGGTTCACTCCAAGCTTTCAAACCAATAAGTCTTAAGGTCAAAAAGTTAGGCCAGAAATATATATTCATTATCCCAAAAAATTCTTACAAAAAGCGGTGGCCAGTCTGCACTTGGCAAATACAAAAAGAAAAGGGGGGAGGAGATGATTAAAACTACTTCTTAGAAGAAATCAACACCTCTTCTTCGACCGCCCCCTGAACATCGGCGTTCGCCGCTCCTCCTGCGCCCGTTTCAAGGGTCGGCCCTATCTCCGTCTCCTCGCCTTCCGCCCCAGGCGCCTTCGGATGGTCGGGCAACTTGAAATCGTAGTGAAGGTCATCAATCTTGGACTCAGGGTAAAGGAACAAGAAGTGCTCCTTCGCCCGATCATATGCCTCGTCCTGGGCCGCGATTACCTCGTCCATGGCCGTGGCCTCCATCTCCTGGAACTTCGCATCTGCCTCCGCCTTGACCTGCGCCACGACGCGAAGATGCTCGTGAGAATGAGTCACAATCTCGGTCTAAAGGGCATGTTCGCGCCCCTGAGATGCCTCCATCTCCATCTTCAAATCCTTCATTTCATGCTCATATGACTGAGCATTCCTCACCTCCCTCTTAAGGTCCTTTTCGTGACACCTCTTCAGCTGGGCCCCGGCCATAGATGCATGCGAATGAGGATCCAAGAGTTGTTATTTTTGAGATAAAAGAATGCCGCAAGGATGAAGCTATCAGACAAGCAGAACCTTACCATTACGTGGGCCTGAGCCCACCTCATGTAGCACGACTCGGTAGTCTCGGTCGCCCAAGTCTCCCGGTCGCGTGGCGTGGAGAGATTGTTCACCACCTCGACCGCCACTGGTCCCTCAGCCAGAGTTTCGTCCATTTTCACTGACCAATCAGGAGCACACGACAACAACCCCTCCTCGCCTACCATCTCACAGGCATCTGGGCGAACCAGAGGGACCTCGCTATTCAGAGCCTCGGCAACCCTACGGTCACTAGTGCTCACCTCCTGCTCCCGTGACCCTCCAACAGAGAGGGTCTTCGCCCTCTTATGAGTCTGTTTCGAAGGGCCTTCGGAACCACCCTAAGTGGGCCTCACCTTCTAATTAGGCTGCTCGGCCGCCATCTTCTTGGCCTGGTCCTTCAGCGCCCTTCTTGCGTCAATCTTGGCCTTATCCATCGCAGCAGGGGAAAGAGAAGATTGTTAACACGAAGGCATGAAGTTAAATAAAACAAAAACAAAACGTACAAGTGTCATGCCCTGCTTCCCACTATACGGAAATATAGGCACGCAACTGAGGCCCAGCGAATGATATACATCATCCATAAGCTGTACAATTATAAGCTCAACAAGATCTTTATAACACATTCACGCAGGCAAATATAATAATCACATGAGCTGAAAATAGAATAACCATCATTTGGATAATGCATCAATATCGGGTCAAGATGCCCGGGAGTACAAGGTGCCAGAATTAAAATAATATGATAAGTAGTTCGCTATAACAACTAGATAAAATAGCGACTGAAAAAAAAAACAACATGAAGTAGTAAGGAAGTAGCAACGATCGTCTAGCGAGTCTGCTCGTCGGATCCATCAGTACCTGTATAATTATTAACTCAAAGAAAAATAGAAAAGTTCCCGTTAGAGCAAGTTTCGGGCAGCAAGTAGCAACAAGCAGTAAAAGGGATAATATAACAAGATATAACATGGAAGAAACAAGAAGCAGAAGTAAAAATACAATATGGAAGTAAGCAAGGAACTGGGACAATATGATCATGTAAGTAATAACGGTAACTAGTGTATTCTAGACTTCAAGATATAAGGAATTGATAACCTAGGCTCAGTTAATTGATAATCATGTAATCAAGGATCGAGAGTCATGTAATCAAGAGTCATGTAACGAGGAGTCATGTAATCAAGAATCAAGAGTCATGTAATGAAGAGTCATGTAATCAAGAATCATGTAATCAAGAATCATGCTTAGTGAAGATCTCGAGTTTATCTATTTTATTAACTTAACTAATGCACGCAATCCTATGTCCCATACCACAAGTTCGGTGCATATCAATCATGTGACGTTTAGACTTAAGTAGTGAATTCTATAGGATTATGTACTCGGGTCTTCCAGTGATAGTATCAAGACATGTAATCATGAATCATGTAATCGAGAATTATGTAATCAAGAATTGTGTAACCAAGAATCAAGAATCAAGAATCAAGAATCAAGAATCACTATTTCGGGAAACACGGCCCCCTTCCGAGTATACTCTCCTATATTGTCCACTGTTAAGCGGTACCCTTATAACCCCGGCTTGTTATTCTTTTATAATTAATTATGAACATGCAATTGGTACGACTAGTGGAACAGTATAATCAAATAGTTTAGTCAAGGAAAATATCAAGGGCAGTAATCATGGACATGAGACGTAAAATGAGTACATGTATTGAGAGTAGTTATTATAGAATTATCAAGTGGTATAAAATGCATTCTATCAACCTATTATATCTATGCAAGTTATTATTACAAGAACAATAATACATTCAGTTCATTAAATATGAAAAAATAACGGGTTTATATGAAAAATGTATAGATGAATTTTCAGACAACTTGACATATCTGCATTCAAATTCACTTTTCCGTTGTTACAGAAAAGCAAATCCGATTCCGTCAGACATTCTAGAAAGTAGACTCTCTTTCGGTTCCAATGCATATTCACACGATACATTCTAAAGACAGTAGCTATGCGTACCAATTCATTCTTCGCTGGTTTTGATGTTTCGCGCGCATTCTGGAAATTCGGAGTCACAATACTAAAACTACAATATCTCACAATCTATACATCGGATTGAGAAATTGTAGGATGTTTTGGATATCTAGACTCGAAGGGCTACGATTTTCATGTAGAAAGTTTTTCGATCCAGTGTCGGGAACATGGTCAAATTCTCAGTACGAGAGACCGGTTAGTAATCCCGTACAGGTTCAGAAATTCACGATATGTCAGTACTAAAATTGCGATATCTCACAATCTATACATCCGATTGAGAAACCGTAAGATGTTCTGGATTCGGGACTTGATGGGCTACGATTTCCACGTAAAAAATCTTCAATCCAGTATTGGAAACATGGTCGAATTCTTAGTGCAAGGTCAAGAAATTTTAGAGATAGTAAGGTTGAATATTCGATATTTGATAATACGATTCGAAATGTGTTAACGGTTCACTCTTGAGTTGATATAGCATGGAACCAGTGACTAGAACAGATTTTGACAATAAAATATGATGATAACTAGACTACTTATCACGAGTCAAAGGAAAATGCTTGTACGAGAACAAAAAATAGTGTACAAGGTACTTGCCTTAAAACGTGACGATTACGGTGGTAGTGTTAACCACGGAAAGAAGCGATGTCGGCAACGGACGGCGGCACAACGGCGGTAAGAATGGCGGCAAGACGGTAACTAACGGTAGCAATGGTGAGCGACGACAACAACAAGGTGGCGCGGCGTCAGGTTGTTTTTCGGGGTTCACGGGTTCGTAGAAGCAGAGTCGTTGGCTCGAAGGTGGAAGGTGAAGTGGAGCTTGGGTGTTGCTTGAGCTCTCGGGTGTGAAGAAGGCAAAGGAAGAGAAGGAGAAGGGCTCTCGGGTGTGAAGAAGGCAGAGGAAGAGAAGAAGGGAAAATGAAGTGGGAGGTTCTGCATGTGTGTGTGTGTATATATATAGAAAGGAAGTGATAGGAGGGGTGTAGAAAAATCAAAGAGGGGTGTAGAAAAATCAAGGAGGGGTGCGGAAAAATCAAGGAGGGGTGTGGAAAAATGAGAGTTAGGCGTAGAAGGATAAAGGGGGGGGGGGGGGGGGGAGAAAATGAGAAGTTAGGCAGGATTAGGATTAGGATTAATCAGGGTTTAAAATTTGTATTTAAACTCCGATCGAAAATCACAAAATTATAGAATTGATCAGAAAAATATTCTGGCTTTAGATAAAGAGTCCAAAAAGAAAAAATGAAACTTCTGAAAATATGAAGTACAAAAATTCACGTAATAAAATACGTACAACTGGAACAGGGAGTTACAACAAGGGTTAACAGGGCTCAGTCTGATCCAAGCCAAGTGCAACTCGGTCACATTGGGCCAGCCGATGCTATGGCCACCTACGATCCGTTCGACATCAGCCCACTCCTCTTCCGTCAACTCTCTTCGCCTCAGAGGTTTGTGGTTCGGTTTGTAAAAATTCCAAGCGGTGGGAATTCCCCAAGGCACCGGGATTCGGATGATGAAGTATTTTCATTTCCACCCTTTTATAGAGTCCAGATGTCCGTGAACCACCTTCTTGTGAGGGCGAGCCGATATGTAATATATGCCTTCCTGCTATCCCAACGAGCTTACCCACAGGACGGCACAGAAGTACTTCAACTTCAAAGGCAGTCCCCTCTCCTTGTAGAGAAGCATAAAACAAACCAACTGCTTCCAGGAGTTGGGACCATACTGCATTGGACAGAGGGCTCCCCAATTTAGCACCTCTTGATGAACAGGTGCAAAGGTAGCCTTAGCCCCGAGCTGAAAGCATCTTCAGGGAACATGTAATAACAGGGTTCCAACTCGGTCATCGGGCGGAGGCCAGGGCTGGGAATCAACAGCTCGTACTCCAGCCCTATGAAATAATTAGCTCTTATCACGGGAAGGTAGTCAAATGCCAAAACACTCTAAATCCTATCCATTTGGATATGGGTTTGACTCGGCGAAGAGATTTCCATTCCATACCGAACCAAGCCTTCAACATCATCCGGGTACATCCTAATAGATCTGGGTTGCTTGAAGTACGGGACGTCCAGCCCGTGCTTATGCATAAACTCGTCTGGCATCTTCGGACTGTCCGGGAGACACCATTTTCTCCTCTCCTTCGAACGTGAGGACCCTTCGCAGGGGACGATGTCGCCAGAGGTGGAAGAGTAGGGTTAACTTACATGACATCATCCCCACTATCCCCATCAAGGGCGCTCTCTGCTCCCTCATCCACTATGCCTTCCTCCACATCCTCATCTGCAACTTCCACCTCGCCATCAGAATCGCTCGACTCCATCACAAACGGCTTGCGACTGCTGAGCGGCGCTACGTTATAGTCCTTCTCACTTGTATCCTAGGATGTTGAGACCGAGAGGTGACCCTCATCGTCCCGACTGGAGAAACTCACTGCAGAACCAGACTAAGACCGCAACATAACAATAACAATACTAACCTGACTTTGGTTAACGGAATGGTTCACCGGAAAGGACGCCGCCGACTGCTAGAGAGAGAAGCTCCAAGGGTTAGAGAAAGAAAACAAAGTGAAGAAATGACAAGGGGGTGGGGGATTTATAAAGCTGTCGATGCCTCGAATTCCTGAAAAGGATCCTAAACTGTCCAATTTTGATCATCAAAATCTAATGGTTGGTAAGATTTCAATGCCTCGATTCTCCCCCTTGACGTCAGCATCACACGTGTGGTGCACGTGCCCCCACAAGCTGGAGATGCTTAACGCTCAGCAATGACTTCGAGCAAAGCACTAGCTTTCTCACTTTCTCACAAGCTGGAGAAGTTCGATGCTCTGCATAGACTTCGAGCAAAGCACTAGCTTTCTCAATTTGTTTCAAGCTAGAGAAGTTTGACGCTCGGTATAGACTTCGAGCAAAGCGCTAGCTTTTTCACAAGTTGGAGAAGCTCGACGCTCAGCAATGACTTTGAGAAAAGAACTAGCTTTCTCACTTTTCCACAAGCTGGAGAAGTTCGACGCTCGGCATAGACTTCGAGCAAAGCGCTAGCTTTCTCACAAGCTGGAGAAGCTCGATGCTTAGAATTGACTTCGAGCAAAGCACTAGCTTTCTCACTTTCTCACAAGCTGGAGAAGTTCGACGCTCGGCATATACTTGAGCAAAGCGCTAGCTTTCTTACAAGCTGGAGAAGCTCGATGCACAGCAGTGACTTCGAGCACAGCGCTAGCATTCCCCACAAGCTACTCGACATTCGACGCTCGGCATAGACTTTGAGCAAAGCGCTAGCTTTTTCACAAGCTGGAGAAGCGACGCTCAGCAGTGACTTCGAGCAAAGCGCTAGCTTTTCAAAAGCTGGAGACGCTCGACGCTCGATGCTCAGCAATGACTTCGAGCAAAGCGCTAGCTTTCTCACTTTCTCACAAGCTGGAGAAGCTCGACGCTCAGTAGTGACTTCGAGCAAAGCACTAACTTTTCACAAACTGGAAATGCTCGATGCTCGACGCTGGTGGGGCTCGACGCTCGGCAGTGACTTCGAGCAAAGCACTAGCTTTCTCACATTCTCACAAACTGGAGAAGCTCGACGCTCAGCAGTGAATTCGAGCAAAGCGCTAGCTTTCTCCACAAGCTGCTCGACGCTCGACGTTCGGCATAGACTTCAAGCAAAGCGCTAGCTTTCTTACAAGCTGGAAAAGCTCGACGCTCGACATAGACTCCAAGCAAAGTGCTAGCTTTCTCACCTTCTCACAAGCTGGAGAAGTTCGATGCGGAGAAGTCGGACGCTCGGTATAGACTTCGAGCAAAGCTCTAGCTTTCTCACAAGCTGGAGAAGCTCGACGCTCGGCAATGACTTCGAGCAAAGCACTAGCCTTTTCACTTTCTCACAAGCTGGAGACGCTCGATGCTCGGCAGTGACTTCGAGCAAAGCACTAGTTTTCTCACTTTCTCACAAACTGGAGTAGCTCGACGCTCGCAGTGACTTCGAGCAAAGCGCTAGCTTTCTCACTTTCTCACAAACTGGAGAAGCTCGACGCGCAGCAGTGACTTCGAGCAAAGCGCTATCTTTTCACATGCTGGAGACGCTCAACGCTCGACGCTCGGCATTGACTTCATGCAAGGCGCTAGCTTTTTCACAAAGCTACAAACGCTCGACACTCGACGCTCGACGCTCAATGCTCGGTATTGACTTCGAGCAAAGTGCTAGCTTTCCTCACAAGCTGGAGATGCTCGATGCTCGACGTTCGACGCTCGACGCTCGGTAGAGACTTCGAGCAGAGTCCCAGCTTTCTCACAAGCTGAAGGGTCTCTACGCTCAAGGCTCGATGCTCGGTGGTGACTTCGAAGCGAAGGCCTAGTCCTTTTGGCAAAACTGAAGAGGCTCGACGCTCGGCGCTCGGCGCTCGGAGGTCGGGGTGTCCGACTCCTTAACGGTAGGACTCGGCCCAATTTCTGCTCTCCAAGGGATCTTCCATCCTTACCCCATAACCACTCCCTACTGATCTTCCTACATTGACGGGCTACTCCTCGACGGCCGATACATACAACCCTCCAGGAGTGGGGGGTTGTGATATGGGTAAAAAGAGCCCTACCTAATCAAGACCGTTCGATCCTCTCAAAATCTGCTCCTCCATGATTATCAGGTCAAAGGTCAAACAGGCCTCCTACCACTTCAGGCCCGTGGGCAAACAGGTCCAACTCGGCCCAGCAGAGTTCCGGGCAGGTTTACCCCTTCCTATAAATACCAGACCCCCACTTCCTTGCCTGCCGAAGGTAATAAACTTTTCTCCATCTAAACCCTAGCTACTGTTACTATTCCAGTGACTGACTAGATCGTCGGAGAGCCTGTCGCCGGAATCTCTCCCGGTGTTTCTAGGCATTCTGCAAGTACCAAGGATCCGAGCTGAGCCACAAGGATCCGAGCCGAACACTCAGCCTCAACCTCTCTCCTGCTACCCCCGAGCCAAATATACAGCCCTAACATCGTCCGAGGCCCAGATCTCTTCCAGTGTCGCTCCTTCCATCACAAAATTACAAGAACTCACACATGTTACCTCGACACTCAAAAAACAGCATCATCAAATAGGAAACAACTGCAGCCTTTTTTTCCTCAAAATTTCCAAAATTAAGAGAACGACTACATATGGTCTTACAAAGAACCAACCAAACTCATTTCTCAATCGTTTCAATCTATCTACCTTAGCCTTCACCAATGTTGTCAACGAACATCACTACCTGGAAAAACGGTTCCAACAGAACCCAATAAAACATTTGCCGCATCAATGGTAAAAGATTGGTACAACATGGAGATGAAAGCCCATGACCCCAATCTATATGAAAAATTCAATGGATGTTTCAGAGCCGTCCAGTCTGCCGGTTTTAGAACGGTAAACTTCTGGCTCACTAAACTTGAAAGTGAATTTCTCGCTATCATACGAGAATTTCGCCAGCATTAAACCCGTCAAACTGAGACCCAAAATCTCCTTTTGAAAATTACACAGTTTTCATCAACTTCTCGCTCTGAAGCCCTTAACAAAAAGGAAGCTGCTTTATTTTCTGGAAACACTCCAGAACAGAGAAGTTTACAACAGATTTTTTCTCAAATGGACACAACCAATCTGGTCAATCTAAGAATTCAAGATTTCTTAGATTTACTAAAATCTCTGAATATACAAACAGAGAAAACAAAAGAGTTAGAAGCAGAAATCACGGTACAAAACACGATTTCTATGTATTAACAAAATCTTTTAGATGATACAAGGCTTCTAAACTTCTTTAAACAATTAGAAGACACAGACATCATCTCTTTCTTTACAGACGAAGAAATTATAAAAAATTCGAACGAAAGACCTCGTTTAGTTGTCTTCTTTAGTGAAATTCAAAAATACCAGAAGCACATTCGCAAAGGGATTGTGCATGAAATCTACGTCAACACCAAAAATCCAGAAGAGTATGCCAATTGCATACCAGAGGTTTGCAAGATCAAACTCTTTGAATATGCAAATTGATTTCAAAACATATTCATGTTCCGAATCTGGTATATATGGGAAGAACGACAATACGTTAAGTTATTTCCATCAGTCCAGTTATGGGAATTGGAAAGAGTCACAGAAGAGCCTAGTCACCAATTTTCCAAATTTAACAAAAAGAAGTTTGTTGAAGAAACAGAGCGACTACTAGCATCTCAAGAGTTCTTTGAGCACACAACAGAAGTTGCAGCAATTGGAGCTCACTCAATCCATGAAGGAAAAACTATATTACTAGTAGACACTCTCTTGACATATGAGTCTTCTTCACTCAGAATCCAGAAGGCACAAACCTTCCTTTCCTCCCTCACACTTAGCCGATTAGGCGGAGCTGCTCAGGAAGAATACCTTGAGTAACAAGAAGACTTACAGAAAATCCTCAACGGTTCTAATTCAGTAGATTCAGATATGCTTGCTGACCTAGCCACGAACGATTAACAAGAAGCATGGTGGACCTTACCACTATACCTAACGCACTTAAAAGATTCCTACCTATCTGCCGACACTAAAGGACAGACAGCTCATCAGGATAATGCCAGCTGCCTCCACTAGCAAAAGGATTGATAACAACATCTCACCCAGAATGCGTGCCAGCTGCCTCCACTAGCGAAGAAAAGATGCTCTCCTCCTGCTATATAAGAATGGCCCAAGGGCCTTGTATAGACATAAGCTTTTCTACTTAAGTTTTTTCCTTTTCCTTTGTGAGCTCTTGCGAATCCTTTTCCTTTTTCCTCTTTTTAAGTTTTTTGTGTGCTTCCGAAATTTGGTATCAGAGCCAAGTTATTATATATACTGTGTATGCTGGAAGGCGATCACGCCAACTACTATTGTAAGTATCTTGTATAATTATGGAATAAATTTGTAAGAGCATATTCTATGGTTGTTCATTGATCTTTATAATTAAAATGTAATCTTTTTTAGCTCTCTCTCTCTAGCTCTAGTTGTAATATTCATGCTTTTTGGTAGAAGCTTGTGGTATCTAGACCAAAAACACCAGGGGTGTTAGGTTCAAAGAGCTATAGGCTCATTTGCGGCTTAATCCTATCTATAAATCCACGGTTAGGAATACCTGAAAGCAGAAATATATCAACTTAGACATAGAAGGAAAAAGATTAAGAAGATTACTTGTTAATCATAAAGAAAAATGAATAACTATAGAATATGTTCTCTCTATCATGGACGAATCTAGGAGAAATCCAATTATTCTAGATGATAAACATCACTGTTCACACCATCTCAATGAAGAACACTATGAACACTTTGTTCACTTACCTACACACGGATCCTTAAACACAGGGATCTTTAACTATATGGTGGACTTATTACAAGATATAAAACTAGAGGTTAAAGCCCTCAACACATGGTTTCCTAAATCAGGACAACCATCAAAACCATATAACTCCTCCTTATCATGTTTGTCTAAACCAAGAATAAATATGGCCAAGTATTCGTCACAAGAACGTAATACAATACATACAGATGACATAGATAAAATCTATTATGAAGCATTTCTCCATTTACAAGAAAACGAATTAACTGGAGAAATAGATAGTATCGATGTATTTTCGTATTATGAAAAACATGAATCCGCAATAAATTATTGGTTATACAAACATCCTGAATCAGATTCTGATTCAGAAACAACCTCTTAACTAGAGGAAAACATGTCCGACACATCGGACAACCAAACGTAGGCAATTCGTACAAATGCAATTCCCCAGTTAACAGGACCAGGTGGCCTTATTCCCACAGCTCCTCTATAAATTGGCAGACCTAGTCATCAAATACCATAACCTGTATCACAGGCGTCAGGTATACATGATGAGGTCATGGCTGAAACATCACAACGCCAAAATATTGACCAATATAGCACAAGAGCAGAATGGCTTCAACATAAATCATCCGTAAACACCCAAACTCCGGGGTTAATCATAAACATAGATAAGATTCGTCATAGATATCTAAAAACCTATTTAAAAAATTGGTTACAAAAAATGGTTGGAACGATACATGTTTTACCAATCATGAGTATAAATAATTTTTTGCATTTTGCAACTAGTTATTGGGAAGGTGATGCCCTTCACTGGTTAACTAGCCTCGAAAACACTAATAAACCTGTAATGGATGAACTACTACAATCAACTGATGCTAAGACAGCCCTAACAGAACTAATAGATATATTTACCGCCGATCTTACAGGCGAGATATTAGCAACAGAACACGAATACGAGAAACAGCTAATGAAAATGCAATTATGTGATATTTGCATGTTAGAAGAATTCGTTTCTAAATATATAGGATTAATATTTCATCTTAATACTACGGAACAAAAATTATTTTGGATGAAAGGGTTTTTTGCAAAAATTCCTTATCCATGGAGTAACCTCATAAAAGAGCAATACGATAAATTAGTTGCCACGACACCTAATCCATGAAATGCTCAATCAACAGGAAATTTAAAAAAGGCTTGTATGGATACGATGGAACAATACTGTGAAAGAGCGAAAGCTCATAAACAGATTGAGAATAAAATCAAACATTCAAAATTAGGCTATGCCTGTTGTTCCAAATACAATGAAGATCTAAATCTACAATATGGGTGTAGATTCGAATATAAGAATAAGTCAAATCGGTATAGAAATAAAAAATCCTTTTATCGGAAAAAACCAAGGTTCCGAATTACTCGGAAACCATGGAAACCGGAATTCAAAAGAAAATTCAAAAGCGAACGGAAGTTCCCGGCAAGAAAGTTTATCAAAAAACAAAAATTCCATAAAGGTTGCAAATGCTTTAAATGTGGCAAAGAAGGACATTTTGCTAATGAATGTCCAACTAATATTAAAACTCTAATCATTGACAACTTAGATGAATATGGAATTAATCTTGGTACATTTGAAGATATACCAAGCGATAGTAATTCTTCGATATATGAAATAGAAAGCATTTATTCTGATTCTTGCTCTACTAAAGAAGAACAAGAATTTAAGAACAATTCGACTCTATCAACATCAACATGTGGACAATAAATAAAACAATAAATTCGATTAAACTTATACCGTTACTAGATAATATTCTTCTACCACAAAAGGGAAAAACATATGCCGCAGGCTATACACTGTTTTCCAGTAGAACCTATTATCTAAAACGATATAGAACTAACACTCATTCATCTGGACATTATTATACAAATACCACTAGGATATTATGGTATTATCCATAACTCTCCAAGACATGCTAAAGAAAATATATTTATTACCAGTGGCATAATTGAACCTATGGCTACAGAAAAAACAGCCATACAAATAAAAAATACTAGTCTGAACGACCAAGACTATAGAATAGAAAAAGATGATCCAATCGGTTTACTTGTCATACATAAATATGAAGACCTTCATATAATCAAGGAAGATCAAATAAATCGATCATCTCCAAATCAATTTCAAAGTCCAACTAAATACCAAACACAAGGCTCAAGTTCTAATCCTAAAGAACAAGAAACTCACTTCGAATATAGAATATACATGAATACTCTTACAACTACTGATGAAATAACATCAGAAGAAGTTACGAACTCAAGTATTCAAGATAGCATGGGAGAAAAATTTGTCGTCACAGACGAAGATCTCGAAAAATTAAAAGAAGCTATTCCTCATTCGGATAAAAAGAAATATACAAAAATCCTTCTTTCAAATCTCGATTTCTAAATCAACATTGCTATATTTTCGAACGTATGCAAGGAAATATAGAGCTAAAAGGAGATGAAGATTTCTCTTCAGTAAAACTCCTAGATGTTAATAAAATCGAAAAATTAAAGAAAAAATATCCTAAAATGAAGTACCTTCATATAGGATTAATACAAATAAAGATAACAGGACTATTCCGTTCTGGCATAGATACTCCCATAATGCTAGTATGCATAGATGAAAGAATCATCAATAATCCTTTAAATAGTATTATTGGAGGTGCTAAATCCAATCTAGCACATAGATTATTTGGAGTAAACATACACCCAGATTTTTTTATAAGTCTAGAAGACAAAAATATAAATAAAGCCTGTACACTTTCAATAAATCTACAAAGGATAGAACTTTTACCCGGTTCGAAAGTTCTAGGAATACAATAGGAACATTGTATGGCTTTAAATGACACATCTACATTTAAATCCATTACACCGACAAATTTCATAAAACTATTCGAAGTAGGAATTGGAAAAACAATCCAACCTCGATTAGTAGATATTCGGCATCTTAAATTTGATCAAGACATGCAAGTTTTCATTAAATCTTTAAAACCAAAAATTCCAGTCCCTATTGAATATTTTACTGCTTCGGGAAATACAATATCGACTACCAGAATGAATCAATTTGAGGGATCAACATCCAACCCTTCCTTACAAAGATCATTTTCATCAAGATCCAATCTATCAGATATACCTGAATCATTTGCCAATATACCACCAAAATTACCAAGAGCAAGTTTTCAACAAGAAAGAATAGAACCTCTTGAAGGTCGTACCAAAAAACTTATTCAACAACGAGAAAACGAATCTGACCAACAGCAGATTCTAAAAATACCCTTAGCCCAAATCCATAATAATGATTCGCTCTATTGATTTAAAGAAACAAGCACAATTACATATTTATATTCCTCTTACAATATGTATCCCCGATATCTAAGAATTTACTCTACATGCTCTAATAGATACAGGAGCAGGAGCTAGTCTATTACAAGAGGTGTTCATTCCTCCCCAGTTTCGAACACCATTAGACAAAAAGGGAATGTTAAATGATTTCATGGGTAAACAATGTCCTATAACCCATAAAGTTGTTGGACTCCAGGTCCAAATTCCTGATATTCATAACACTATGGAAACATATTCCTTCGATTTTGGTTTATTTCCAAACGTCTTAGAAACTGATTGTCTAATAGGTATGGATAATCTTTGATTCTTCGAACCGTTTAACAAACAGTATCTTCAACTTAACAATCGTTTAATACCCAGAGTTCCTTTAACGGCTCCTCTGGCCTCTCATTATTCACCTGCAGCACAGCGTGGTGATAACATTCTCACAAATTGGAGAAGCTCGACGCTCAGCAGTGAATTCGAGCAAAGCGCTAGCTTTCTCCACAAGCTGCTCGACGCTCGACGTTCGGCATAGACTTCGAGCAAAGCGCTAGCTTTCTCACCTTCTCACAAGCTGGAGAAGTTCGACGCGGAGAAGTTCGACGCTCGGCATAGACTTCGAGCAAAGCACTAGCTTTCTCACAAGCTGGAGAAGCTCGACGCTCGGTAATGACTTCGAGCAAAGCACTAGCCTTTTCACTTTCTCACAAGCTGGAGACGCTCGATGCTCGGCAGTGACTTCGAGCAAAGCACTAGTTTTCTCACTTTCTCACAAACTGGAGTAGCTCGACGCTCGCAGTGACTTCGAGCAAAGTGCTAGCTTTCTCACTTTCTCACAAACTAGAGAAGCTCGACGCTCAGCAGTGACTTCGAGCAAAGCGCTATCTTTTCACATGCTGGAGACGCTCAATGCTCGACGCTCGGCATTGACTTAATGCAAGGCGCTAGCTTTTTCACAAAGCTGCAAACGCTCGACACTCGACGCTCGATGCTCAATGCTCGGTATTGACTTCGAGCAAAGTGCTAGCTTTCCTCACAAGCTGGAGATGCTCGACGCTCGACGCTCGACGCTCGACGCTCGGTAGAGACTTCGAGCAGAGTCCCAGCTTTCTCACACGCTGAAGGGTCTCTACGCTCAACGCACGACGCTCGGTGGTGACTTCGAAGCGAAGGCCTAGTCCTCTTGGCAAAACTGAAGAGGCTCGACGCTCGGCGCTCGACGCTCGGAGGTCGGGGTGTCCGACTCCTTAACGGTAGGACTCGGCCCAGTTTCTGCTCTCCAAGGGATCTTCCATCCTTACCCCATAACCACTCCCTACTGATCTTCCTACATTGACGGGCTACTCCTCGACGGCCGATACATACAACCCTCCAGGAGTGGGGGGTTGTGATATGGGTAAAAAGAGCCCTACCTAATCAAGACCGTTCGATCCTCTCAAAATCTGCTCCTCCTTGATTATCAGGTCAAAGGTCAAACAGGCCTCCTACCACTTCAGGCCCGTGGGCAAACAGGTCCAACTCGGCCCAGCAGAGTTCCAGGCAGGTTTACCCCTTCCTATAAATACCAGACCCCCTCTTCCTTGCCTACCGAAGGCAATAAACTTTTCTCCATCTAAACCCTAGCTACTGTTACTATTCCAGTGACTGACTAGATCGTCGGAGAGCCTGTCGCCGGAATCTCTCCCGGTGTTTCTAGGCATTCTGCAAGTACCAAGGATCCGAGCCGAACACTCAGCCTCAACCTCTCTCCTGCTACCCCCGAGCCAAATATACAGCCCTAACATCGTCCGAGGCCCAGATCTCTTCCAGTGTCACTCCTTCCATCACAAAATTACAAGAACTCACGCATGTTATCTCGACACTCAAAAAACAGCATCATCAAATAGGAAACAACTGCAGCCTTTTTTTTCCCTCAAAATTTCCAAAATTAAGAGAACGAACTACATATGGTCTTACAAAGAACCAACCAAACTCATTTCTCGATCGTTTCAATCTATCTACCTTAGCCTTCACCAATGTTGTCAACGAACATCACTACCTATCATCTCACCCAATTCGTAACCATTTGCAGATACTCGTAGCGTAAAAATTCAAACCTCAATCATCATAACAACATTTAACGAAATAATAAATCACACAAACCAAATAAAATTCCTACTACTTTATAAGATAACTAGCATGCATATCCCCCAAAATAATATTTCAATACAAACTAGTACAAAATCTTCTATAAAACTAACTATCCGCCCCGAGTTCCCATCCATCTCCATCTCCGTCTCCATCCCCATCAAGTCTCCTTGGTGGTCGACGAGGGAAACGCATCCTTGACAGCCGCCGCCGCAGTCAAATAATTCAATGTATTCTTGAGCGTCTCCCTCTCCCTCCTCAACCTCTCCCCAGTATCCTCCATCTCCAGCAGCGCCTGCTGCTCCTTTGGCGCCCCCTCGAACGTGCTCCCCACGAAGAACGAAAACATCGTCGGAAACTGCCCCCTCCTCAAGTCCATCTCTCCCTCCTCTCCTTCTAAATTGTCCTCCTTCTTGTCCTTCTTCTTCTTGCCGTTCAATCTATTTGATATCCGAATGACGTCCCTCATGAGGCGCTCGACTTCGGAGGAGAGGGATTCCAGGTCGAGGTCGCTGACGTTATCGGGGGGTCGGTCCTCGAGCCAGGTGACGTCGGCGAGAAGGTACGGTTTGGAGCGGAGGATGCGGTTTATGCGGAAGCGCTCCTGGCCCTTGGCGATGAGGAAGAAGCGGTCGTCGGCCAGCTTCTCGTGTTTGACGACCTCGGCGACGCAGCCGACGGAGGTGGGGGAGGAGGAGGACGAGAAGAGGACGCCGAAGCGGAGGTCAGACTGAAGGAGGGTGTGCATCATGATGCGGTAGCGGAACTCGAAGATTTGGAGGGGGAGGATGGAGCCGGGGAAGAGGACGAGAGGGAGGGGGAAGATGGGGAGGGGAACGGAGGATGATTCCGGCGAGGGGGAGGAGGAGCAGCGGAGGCGGAGGTGGTGGTGGTGGCGGCGGCGGCGGGGGAGGCGTTGAGGAGGGAGAAGGAGGGAGTGGGGGTGGGGAAGGTGAGGGAGGAGAGACATTTGAGATTTGGGGATTTTTTAGGTTTTTTTTTTCTTGATTTTTTTGGGAGAAAATAATTTTGTGATGGAGGGATGGGTTTGATACTTTGATCATTGATGGGTTGAATGGAAGGAGACACGTGTGTGGGTGTGGAGTGGCACGTGCGTTATCCACACATGGGGATGCCAAACGGACCGGTTTGACCCGTGACCCGCCCGCGATCCGTCTGCGATCCACTCGATCCAACCCGGTCCGCAAAATGACGGTTCGGATCGGGTTGAACCCGCAAGTCTAAGCAGGTCGACTCGGGTCACTGAAAATGCAGATATGACCCCCCAACCTGTTTGCCAACCCGCGGGTCGACCCGCGGGCTTTGAACCGTTTGACCCGAACAGTCGACCCCGCGGGTCAAACGTCTAAAAACAGAGCCAATGGTGGACTTTTTTTTCTTTTTTTCCTTTTTTTTCCCTATAAATACTCCTTAAACAACTTAAAAAATTTCACACCTTGCTATTTTACTCTCTCTACAATTACTACTCAATTCAATCTCAATTCATTCAAATTTTTTCAACAAAGAAACTAGCAACATAGAAGCGAAAAATTCCGATCGTATCAAATTCAACTTTCAACTACTCTATTTCAACTCCTCCTACAAAGAAGCTCTCTTTCTTTCGCTTTCAACAACTACCGGACGGTCCGGACTTCTACTTCTACTTTTATTTTCACTTTCATTCTATATACGAGTATCGGCGAAGTACAATATCAAAATTTCACAACCCTCCTACTGTCTTGATTATTTTTTGTAGTTATAATTTTTTGTATCATATTTGTTTGTTAGTTTTTTGATTTTTTCTCTCAACTCTCCTATTGTTTTTTAGATTTTATTTGTTAACATATACCTTAAACATTGTTTTTTAATTATTTCACATATACTAGCCCAACAATAGAAATCATTTTTTTTATCACATACACTATTTACTATTATCATGTCTTGATCACGAGGTAGTGGTCGTAGCCAAAATGGACAAGATTCCACCGGCACTTCTCGTAGGCCTTCTATTGTCCCACAAATTGAGTCCGCCGAAGAATACCCTATGACCGGACACATTGGTGCACACGATATGTACCCAAAAGACATAGAATGCAAACATAACAAACCGAAACAACACAACCAGGTAGTAGTAGAAAAATTAGAGGGTAAACAAGTGATTAACACAAATTTTATGACTATATTCTGGACGAAGAAAATCCGGGTGCAGGTCTAAAAATTTGTAAAACTTGTTCCAAGCCATTCAAATGGAAGAAAGGTGGGGGGACGGGTACAATAAAATGACACATCCAAAATGTACACAATGAACTTCTTGATGACCTATCTGGCCAACAAAAAATTCACCCTAGGACCGATCTAGTTTGATGGCCACTCTTATGATCCTGAACTTGTTCGTCGGGAAATGGTCCAACTAGTAGTTAAGGAAGAGTTACCATTTTCATATTCCGAGAGTAGGAACTTAGAGTCTTTTCATCAAACCACATTAAACCTGCATTTTAAAAGAATCCCTAGAAATACTTTGAAGTCGGATTACCGAAATGAGAGATAGTTTGATTGCTATTTTATGGAGTTTAACTTGTAGAGTTTTTTTAACTTCCGATTGTTGGAAGGGTTGCAACAATATTCCAATGATGAGAATAACTTGTCATTGGGTAGATAGTGATTGGATTCTTAATAAAAGGATCATATCACTTGCCACGTTGCCCTATCCTCATAGTGGTATTGAAATTGCAAATCGTATTTTAGAAATTTGTGATCTTTTTCATATCTGAGATAAAATTATGTGTATTAGTTTTGATAATGCATCTAACAACAATGCATCAATTAGTATATTACAAACACAATTAGCTCCTTCATGTGACGAAATTTTTCATATTAGATGTACATGTCATATTTTAAATTTATATGTTCAAGATGCATTAAAAATAGTCAACTCATATATAGTTAACATTAGAAATTGTGTATATTTTATTGCATTAAGTGGCACTATATTCCAAGAATGGAAAGAATGGTGTAAGCTTTAATATGTATATTTTAAAAAATTTCCAAAGGTTGTTAAACACCGATGGAACTCTACTTTTGATTTGCTACATGTTGTTATTCAATATAAAACATGTATGAATGATTTTTGTCTTGCAAAAAAAACAAATTTAAAATGACTAACGAAGCTTGGTATTATGCCGAATCTTTGTTAAAATTTTTAGAACCTTTTAAAACCGCAACTTTAAAATTTTCAAAATCTTATGATCTACTTCTAGTAGCATTTTTATTTCAATTGTTACTATAATGCAAACTTTCAATGAAATGATCGATAATGTTTATATTGGTTATATTGTGAAACCTGCATACACCAAAATTTTGAAGTATTTTAGTCTTCCTCCTATGTTGTATTGTATGGCTACTGTGATGGATCATCGTATCTAATTTTAAGGTACGAAAAGTTTGATTGAAATATTTTTTACCTTACTTAGAGATGAATCTGAAATTGATTGCAAGACATTTTTAGCTAACTTTGAATCGACATTAAATAACTTGTATGATTTTTATGATAGAAATTTTGCATCTAGTAGTACAACTAATTTAGTTAGTTCTTCTTCTGCTACTTCTAGAGGTAAGGGTAAGAGTAGCATTGGTATCGAGTTGGGTCGGGTCGATTCCTTCACTACCCGGACCCGGACTCGGTTCCCTACGGGTTCAAAAATTGGACCCGGACCCATGAGGACCGGGTCCGGGTCCTATTAAAATAATCCTACCCGTTCGGGTAGGAGCGGGAATGTGAGCGGGGAACGGAGGACCGGGTCCGGGTCCTATTAAAAATATTCCTATCTGTTCGGGTAGGAGCGGGAGTGTGAGCGAGGAGCGGAGGCGGCGAGCGGAGGATTTAGAATAGAGGAGAGAAGTAAAAAACATGAGTTTTGGGTTTGGAAGAGGAAGATTTAGATTTGAGGATGAAGGATGGAAAGGATGATGAAAGAATATTTATTTTTATGTTGATTTTTTTGGTTTTTTTTAACGGGTCTGGGTCCAGATCCAAGTCGGGTCTCTTTTGAGCGGACCCGGACCCGGACCCGAACCCGAAAGTACAACAGATCCCATTTTAGGACCCAGACCCGGATAGGCCGAATCAGTTCCAGTCCAATGCCGGGTCCGGGTCAGATCCGGATTTCGGGTATTTATACAAATGCTAGGTAAGGGTAAATTGGATGATGCCACATATAATTTACATGCACAAATTCAATCAAAAAAACCTAGGACTAATTAACCAAATGAATTACATTGGTATAATCAACAATATTCTAAAAGTTTTACTTCTACACTTGATATTTTACAATGGTGAAAAGACCATGAACATACTTATAGTATTATTAAATATATAGCTAAAGATCTACTAACTCCTACTGTCTCTACAGTTGCTTCAGAAAGTGAATTTTTTTCAAGTGACAGAGTTCAACCGATTATAGGAATCGATTGAAGCCCCAATCGTTGGAGATACTTGTCTGCATGGAAGACTCGATGAAGGCCGAAGATAGGACTAAAGGAAAATGGTTCAACACGACTACAAGCAAAAGCAACTCGCCGGAAGAACAACAACAACAACAATAGCAACCAACATAAAGAATTGAAGACCAATAACAACAACAACAACAACAACAAAAAATTGAAGACCAACAAATTGAACAAAATTGTAAATGTAAAAAAAATTGTAAAAAATCTTTGTTTCTTATAAAAAAGTTGGAAAATCAAAGAAAATTGTAATTGTATAAAACAAATTTGTAATAAATCTTTGTTTCTTATAAAAAAAAGTTGAAAATTTGTATAAGTTGAAATCATATGCAGAGACAGATCTGGGCCCAAGCAGCCTAAGCGGTTTCTTTGGGCCCCCAAATTATATAGGGCCCCTTTTTTTAAAAGTATATGCACTGTTATACTCTCAGAAGAAAAAAACGATACCTGATCTCCCTCACAGTGAAGGAGTGAACGAGAACAAACATGCATGAAGCATTTCATTTATGGCTTCTCACAGTGAACGAAATCTAGGTTTTGATCCCCCTCTCACTCTCCCAACTTTTGTATGATTTTGGGTTCTTCTTCTTCTAATCTTCTTAATCAGTTAATTAATGTCATGAGTAACTCACCTCCTCCAGTCCTCCTCACTGTCGCCCGTTGTCCACTCGTCCGTCACCCATCGCCCATCGCCCTTCACCACTCGCCGACACAGCGACACCATCCCCCTTGCCCCACACCGCGCAATGGCCCGTTGCGACGACGCGATGTCAGGGCATGCTGAGTCCGCAACCGCAGTAATTTCTTTAATTCTTCTTTGAATCTTTTGATTCTTTTTTTTCTTCTTCTAGTTTTTTGATTTTTAAAATTTTTTTTTTTAAAGTCATTTTGGTGGTGAGAACTGAGAAGAAGAAGAACTTTAGTCTTTAGTCAAATTTTCATTAATTTGCATTGTCGTCTGTCATTTTGGTGGCCAGTACTTGACTACTAGTAGGCAGTACTGCAGCAGCGTAATATCTGTTGTGTCTGTGTCTTTAGTCAAATAATTTGTATTGCAGACGTGTAGTCAGACTTTAGTCAAATAATTTGAATAGAAAAGCTCGACTATCAAAGCCTAACCAATGATTTTGCTTCTAAAAATGTGAGAAGAGTCATGTTTAAGTGATATTTATTTGTGTGTTTTATTTTGTTGTCCAATTTTAAATGCAAAAAAGGAGCTTGCTTTGATGAACATGGAGTGTGTATGCGATGTTAAAGATTTAAATGTAGCAAGTAAGACTTTTAAAAAAATAGTCGAGATCACATATTTCGTTTTTATTGTTAGAGTTTATCTGAGTTACTTTTTTGCCATGAGAAATTTTATGTAAAATGCATACGTTGTCACTTAATTTTTTTTTGGAATGATATATATAAATTTCATTTCATTTAAATAGTTTGTCCTCAAAAGCTCCAATTTTGTTTGCATTTATATAATTCTCGTTTTTATTTTGTAAATTTACAAAAGGCCCCATGTTAAAATTTGCTTAATGTCCCCTGAAACTCAGATACGCACCTGATCGTATGAATAATATATGCATTTCTTTTAGCAATTTCACTTTTTGATTCTTATTATTATTATAACATTTTTTTAAGTTAAAAAAATTAAGTTGAAATCAACGGGCCAACCCGCGACCCGACCCGGGTTGGACCCAAATGGGTTCACGAGTTGGCCGGGTTGAGATTTCGCTAACCCAATCCGGCCCGGCCCGGCCCGGCCCGCCCGATTAAGCAACCGAACTGACCCGGACCATTCCGGCCCGGCCCGGCCCGCCCGATTAAGCAACCGAACCGACCCGGACCCACCCTATTTTGGTTCCAAGCCGAACAGGTTCGATCCGACCCGGTCCGATCGACCCGATTGCCAACCCTATCCACACAGCAATTCCAATGTTTGAAAATGAAAATGACATTTGAGACACCTCTTGGAGTCTGAAATGAGGACATGGAGTAGTGTACATACAACATCATTTTGTGTGGCAGTTGGCACAAATAATCTTTAGATTATTAACGTATATATGCGTAAACAAAATATCTCTAATACAGATTGTGGCGTTTATTCTTGAGAAATACAAGGAGTTATTTGGATTTTTTTTTCATTATATGTTCTTTTTTAAGTATTTGTAAAACAAGAACCATTGTTAAATTAATTGCGCTTGGGTGCTCAACATCCATACTCATCGTTCCCAACAATGAGCTTAGTTATTTCGTGCTCGCCGTTGAGAACAACAGAACTAGTTTTATTTTTTGAGAAACTTGTCATTCCCAACAGCGAGTGTGGTTCAAAATTATCAAAACAAAACTAGTCATTCCCAACAGCGAGTTTCTTTATACTATACTCGCGATTGGGAACAACTTGGACTTGGTGAATTTTTCGGAAAAAAATGCATAGAATAGCTTGTTGCTGGAAACAACGAGTCTTATTTGAAAATTTTGAACTAAACTCGCCGTTGGGAATAGCGAGTCTTGTATAAAGCACATCGCCGTTAGAAACGATGAGTCTTGTTTGAAATTTTTTAACTAAACTCGCCGTTGGGAACATCGAGTTTCTTAACAAGAACAAAACTACACTCGCCGTGTGCAACAACGAGCACAAAATAACTAAGCTCGCCATTGGGAATGGCAAGTGATGCTGCTTGTTTTCGGTGTGGGGGAAACATGTGTGAGTTCTTGTAATTTGTGAAGCAGAAGAGACGGATCTCGATCGTGGCTCGGGTCGGTTCCTGGAGGTCGGCTCATAATAGAGGATGGAAGCTCGGACGTTCGGAGTACCTACAAAAGGCCTAGAAACACCGGGAGAAGTCCCGGCAATAGGCCCTCCAACGATCTAATCATTCACTGGAAAGAGACTGGGCAGCTAGGGTTCAGATGGGGAAAGATTCATTACCTGTGAAAGTAAGGAGGGGTCTTGTATTTATAGGCAGGGGTAAATGAGTCTCGGGCCCTAATGGGCCGGGTTGGACCCGTTTGGATGTGGGCATGAATTGGCAAAAGCCCGTTAGACCTGTTGACTTGATGATCCGGGATGAGCAAAATCTGAGGAGATCTGATGGCCCTGATTGGGCCACATCATCTATGCCACATCATAAGCCCCCTACTCTTGGAGGGCTATGTGAGCTAGCAGTGGAGGAGTAGTTTGTCTTTGTGGGAAGAGCAGAGGGGAGTATTTGGTGAAGATGAGTTGTTGAGTCCATGAGAAGTGACTAGGGTCGGCGCCGAGCCGAGTGGGGTTTTTCAGCCTAGTTGAAGTCCGTGCCGAGCATGGAGCACACTGGGTCGGTTCCGAGCATCGAACTAGGAGGGTCGAGACATGGCACGACGAACGGGGTAGTTCACGAGAGGGAGTGGTGGCATTGCTCGAAGTTCATGCCGAGCTCTGAGTTACGGGTCGGTGCCGAGCGCCTAACTGAGGCATTTTGTGAGAGAAAACTATGGTGGTGCTCAAAGTTCATGCCGAGCTCTGAGCTAGGGGTTGGCATCGAGCACCTCGACTGAGGCATTTTACGAGAGAAAGTTGTGGCGGTGCTCGAAATTCATGCCAAGCTCCGCGCTAGGGATTGGCACCAAGCTCCTCGACTGAGACATTTTTGCGAGAAAAAGTTGCGGTGGTGCTCGAAGTTCATTCCGAGCTCCGAGGTGGGGGTCGGCGATGAGCGCCTCGAGTGAGGCTTTTTGAGAGAGAAAGCTGTGGTAGTGCTCGAAGTTTATGCCGAGCTCCGAGCTAGGGGTCGGCGTTGAGTGCCTTAGCTGAGGCATTTTGTGAGAAAAAGTTGTGGCGGTGCTCAAAGTTCATGCCGAGCTCCGAGCTAGGGGTCGGCGCCGAGCGCCTCGACTGAGGCATTTTGCTAGAGAAACCTGTGGCAGTGCTCGAAGTTCATGCCGAGCTCCGAGCTAGGGGTCAGCACCGACCGCCTCGACTAAGGCATTTTGCGAGAAAAAATTGTGACGGTGCCCGAAGTTCATGTCGAGCTCAAAGGTAGGGTCAGCGCCGAGCACCTCGACTGAGGTATTTTGCGAGAAAAAATTGTGGCGGTGCTCGAAGTTCTTGCCAAGCTCCGAGCTAGGGGTCGGTGCCGAGCGCCCCGACTGAGGCATTTTGTTAGAGAAACCTGTAGCAGTGCTCGAAGTTCATGCTGAGCTCCGATCTAGGGGTCAGCACCGAGCGCCTCGACCGAGGCATTTTGCGAGAAAAAGTTGTAACGGTGCTCGAAGTTCATGCCGAG
This sequence comes from Hemerocallis citrina, assembly GCA_017893485.1. Taxonomy (NCBI): domain Eukaryota; kingdom Viridiplantae; phylum Streptophyta; class Magnoliopsida; order Asparagales; family Asphodelaceae; genus Hemerocallis; species Hemerocallis citrina. The sequence goes on along the minus strand of CM030360.1, from coordinate 192,083,479 downwards.
CTTAGAGCTAGGGTCGGCGTCGAGTGCCTCAACTGAGGCATTTTGCGAGAGAAAGCTGTGGCAGTGCTCAAAATTCATGCTGAGCTCCGAGCTAAGGGTCGGCGCCGAGCGCCTCGATTGAGGCATTATGAGAGAGAAGTTAGGTTGATGCTCGAGATCAATGCCGAGCGTCGAGCTAGATGGCCTTGGGCTGTGAGGCAATTTTTGTTGAAAAGCTATGTTGATGCTCGAGATCCATGCCGAGCGTCGAGCCATATGGGCCTTGCATTGTGAGGTAATTTTTATGGAAAAGCTGAGCGTCGAGCCAGATGGCCTTGTGCTGTAAGGCAATTTCATGGAAAAGCTAGGTTGATGTTCGAGATCCAAGCCGAGCGTCGAGCCAGATGGCCTTGTGTTGTAAGGCAATTTTCGTGAAAAGCTAGGTTGATGCTCGAGATCCCTGCCGAGCGTCAAGCCATATGGCCTTGCACTGTGAGGTAATTTTCGTGGAAAATCTCGGTTGATGCTCGAGATCCAAGCTGAGCGTCGAGCCAGATGGCCTTGTGCTGTGAGGCAATTTTCCTGGAAAAACTTGGTTGATGCTCAAGATCCCTGTCGAGCGTCGAGATAAATAGCCTTGCGCTGTGAGGAAATTTTTGTGGAAAAGCTAGGTTGATGCTCGAGATCCATGCCGAGCGTCATGCCAGATGGCCTTGCGTTGTGAAGCAATTTTTGTGGAAAAGCTAGGTTGATGCTCGAGATCCCAACCGAGCGTCAAGCCAGATGGCCTTGTGTTGTATGGCAATTTTCGTGGAAAAGCTCGGTTGATGCTCGAGGTCCAAGTCGAGCGTCGAGCCAGATAGCCTTGTGCTGTGAGGCAATTTTTGTGAAAAAGCTAGTTTGATGCTCAAAATCCAAGCTGAGTGTCGAGCCAGATGGTTTTGTGATGTAAGGCAATTTTTGTGGAAAAGCTAGGTTCATACTCGAGATCCAAGCCGAGCGTCGAGCCAGAAGGCTGTGTGTTGCCTGGCCAAAACTTGGCCTCGGTGTTTGGCGTGTTCGAGGTGCACGCCGAGGTCCGAGGTTTTTGGACTTAGAAAAGAATTGGTCTTGGGGAGATCACACGTGTCACATGTGGGCCACTCCTGTGGTAACACGTATGATGACTAAACCAGGTTTAAGGGCATCGAGGAGTCACAGGATTCGCAAAAATTGAGGAGTCGCGGGGTGGCTATATATCCCCTACCCCTCCTCTCATTTTTTACTTTTGCTCTCTCTTTCCAAGATCCCCTGGTTATGTTGTAGCACTGTTCAGTCACCATCGACCAGATGGCCTGGAGAAGTATATATGGCTCTTTCTTTGTTTGTCTGCTAGATGGACGCGACCGTGGGAGTAGACCCCGGTCGTGCTGAGATGAGCCGGCTACGGGGTAAGATCTTGGACCTGGAGTTCGCTCTTACCCGGTTCCGTAAAGAGGCTCGCGATCACTAGCAGTTGCCCAATACTTCATGGATAAATCAAAGGGGCTCTGTTCGGAGCTGGAGCATTTGAAGAAACTGATAGCCAACCGTGACTTGGAAAGTGTGGGAGTGGTGTTTTTGATGGCGAGCACGTCAGCTCTACAGCCGTCGTCTGAGTCTTTTCTTTGCAAGGTTAATGTGGAGAAGGAGTTGGAGGTGCAACGGTATAAGATAATACTCGGGATGTTCGGATCCAGATCCATCTTCTTTAGGGGCACTTGTCCTTCAGCCAAGGCTTCGTTGCCGACCCCGAGAATTAGGCTGGCGAGGCTCTATGACGCACATAGCTCGGTTGCAGGTGTGTCCATCTTGGCGGTACCGGGCGACCCGACGGAGGACCCAACTCGCTCGGCTGGCCTCGAACTTGCATGTATCAACCCCGTGGCTTCGATACAGGATCCCTAGGTCAAATGTGACCGATGTAATAGAGTCCCCCCTTGTAACGATGCATTTTTCTTTTGTTGAAATAATAATGAGAATAGGATTTTATCGCCTTGATTTTGGTTCTTTTGCCGTGCGCTTACTTCTAATCTCCGAGGATAGGTCATCGGCTTTCAAACTGAGGGATGGGCTCGAGCCAAAGGATGATGACGAGTTGGAGGGATTCTGAATGCTTGGCAATGGAGGATGTTTTGTCTTCCAATGTCATTAATGCCCATCAGGCATTTCTTCTTCCAATGTCATTAATGCGCATCTCTTGAGGGCTATATAACCCCCCCCCCCCATCAGATTACTTCTCACTTCATCGTGAGCTCTCGTCGTCGGCGGCTCTCCTGTCACTGTCTGACAATTTGGGGTAACAGCGATGAATTTTGTTTTATCCCAAATTGCCAGTGGGTGAAAGGAGGGTCGACTCGGAGTATGAGGCTCGAGGCAGTCGCCGAAGGCGAGTGTCAGAAATAGAAATCTTGGCTGAGGGCTCCAGTGGCTAGTGGCCTCCTACCACCCTCAGAAAGTTAGGGTAGAGGCGTTGAATGCTAACCCACCCTTGACTGTCGGTGGGTGAAAGGGGGTCGGCTCGGAACACGGGACTCGGGGTGCTTTCTGCAAGTGAGTGTTCGACTAGAAAATCTTTTCTGCGGGATCTAGTGACTGATGGCTCTCTTACCGCCCGCTAATAGTTAGGGATAGCCGCGATGATAGAGACGCTACCTCTGGCTATCAATGGGTGAAAGGGGGGTCAGTTCGGAACACAGGGCTCGGAGGTCCTCGCTTTTGGTAAGGACCACAAATCAAACTGAAAATTTGGGTAAATGGTGAGTTGACGACTGTGCCAAAGGGCACCATTAGTAGCCGAAGTCTGAACCGAAGGCTAGAACTTGAGGGATTAAAAATTCCATCATGGGTGTTCGAAGTCCACGCTGAGCAGCAAGGACGTTAGTAACCGGAGTCCGAACCGAAGGCTCGAACTGGAGGGATTGAAAAATCCATTATGGGTGGTCAAATTCCATGCCGAGCGGCGAGGATGTTAGTAGCCGGAGTCCGAACTGAAGGCTGGACCTTGAAGGATTGAATAATCCCTCCTAGGTGGTCAAAGTCCATGCTGAGCGGCGAGGACGTTAGTAGTCGGAGTCCAAACCGAAGGATAGACCTTGGGGGATTGAAGAATCCCTCATGGGTGGTCGAAGTCCATACTGAGTGGCGAGGACATTAGTAGCCGGAGTCCGAACCGAAGACTAGACCATGAGGGATAGGAGAATCCTTCATGGGTGGTCGAAGTCCAGGCCGAGCGGCGAGTATGTTAATAGCGGGAGTTTGAACAGAAGGCTAGAACTTGAGGGATTGAAGAATTCCCCATGGGTGTTCAAAGTCCAAGCCGAGCAGTGAGGACGTGAGGGATTGAAGAATCCCCCATGGATGTTCGAAGTCCAAGCCGAGTAGCGAGGACGAAGGATAGAAGAATTCCCCCGTGGATGTTCGAAGTCTAAGCCGATCTGCGAGGACGAGAGGGATTGAAGAATCCCTCGTGGGTGTTCGAAGTCCAAGCCGAGCGGCGAGGACGAGAGGGATTGGGAGATCCACAAGTTTTGATTTGTTAGACAAAATCTCCCGCCTTTATATCACATTTGTCTGTTTACAAGATAATTGCTCGCGTAAAGCTTACAATAGTGGACTCTCCTTCACTTTCCTTTTTGAAACTTGATGAGGTGCTCTGCGTTCCAGGGCCACTTAACCATCCTGCCCCTCAGGTCTTCGAGTCGGTAAGTGGCAGGACGAACAACTTTGGAGACCTTATACGGGCCTTCCCAATTGGGGGCGAGCTTGCCTTTGGCTGTAGGCTGGGAGATTACTAGCTTTCGGAGTACGAGGTCCTCTCCCTAGATGTTGACTGGACGTACTTTCTTGTTGTAAACCCTCTCAACTCGTTGTTGATAAATGGCCCGTCGGATGGAGGATCTTTTCCGTACCTCGTCAATGAGGTCTAGGTTAGCCCTGAGGTTGCTTGAGTTTGATTCCTTATCGAAGCCAATGTACCTCAGCGATGGGAGGCCGACCTCCAGAGGGATGACCGCGTCGGTCCCGTATGCCAGATTGAACAGGGACTCACTGGTCAGGTGTCTCTGTGTAGTTCAGTGTGACCAAAGGATGCTTGATAACTCTTCGACCCATAGACCCTTGGAGGATTGGTCCAGCTGCGTCTTGAGGCCGTCAAGAATTTGACGGTTGGTGTTTTCCGCTTGGCCATTTGATTGGGGGTGAAAGATTGACGAGAAGCATTGTTGAATGCCTAGATCTTCACAAAACTTGTGGAAATTTTTGCTGGCGAATTAAGTTCCGTTATCGGTGACTAGCATGCACGGGATCCCAAACCTACAGATGATGTTCTTCCAGAAGAATTTTTAGGCTTGATGCTCCGTGATTGTGGCTAGGGGTTTTGCCTCGACCCACTTGGTGAAGTAGCGATGGCCACGATGAGGAATCGCCTTTGACCGGTAGCCTGTGAAAAGGGGCCGACCAGGTCCATCCCCACATGGCGAAGGGGGTAGGGCTGGCAAGCGACTTCAACTTGGCTTGGGGCGAGTGTCTAATGGGAGAACCTTTGGCAGGGGCCGCACCCTTTTACGAGGTCCTGAGCATCTTGGAGTATAGTAGGCTAGTAGTAGCCATGGTTGAGTGCTTTTCGGGCCAGCGACCTGCTGCCCATGTGACATCCCCCAATCTTTTCGTGTAGTTCTTCCAAGGCTTACTTAGCTTCATCTAGTCTTAGACAGTGGAGATAGGGTCTCCCGTCAGCCATAGTGTAGGAGTACTTGAAGAACACATCCCCAATGAACCTTTTGGACCGGATCCTTGTAGTTCGCACCGAGGCATGGTCATGCGGCAACTCTTCGTTGGTCAGGAATTTTTGTATGGGATCCATCCATGTCCTAACTTGATCGTTGGAGGCGAGGCAAAGGACTTCAGGATCTTTGATGCTAGGTTTGAGGACCTTGACTACGACAGTTCGGTCTAGTCCTCCGAGTAATGATGACGCGAGTTTAGACAAGGAGTCGGCATGACATTTTTGCTCTCTTGGGATCCGCCTGACCTCTGCCTGCTCGAAGAGCTCCCAGAGCTGTTTTGCGCGTGCCAAATTCTGGGTCATCTTGAGGTCGCAGGCTTCGTATTCCTCGATGATCTGATTGACCACGAGCTGGGAATCACTGAAGACCCGTATTTGTCTTGCACCAGCCCGGTAGGCCAGTGTAAGTCCAGCAATCAGGGCTTCATATTCTGCCTCTTTGTTAGTTGCCGAGAAGTTTAGTCGAAGAGAATACTAGAGAATGAAGTCGTTGGAGCCCCGAAGGATGACGTCGGCTCTGCTCCCTTCCTCGTACGAGGATCCGTCCACATAGACATCCCATGCCGAGGTGTCCTCCTGAATTTTTGGGGACTCGGGGATGGTGCACTCCATAATGAACTTAGCGAGAGCCTGGCCCTTGATGGCCGTCCGAGAATGGTAGCTGATGTCGTGCTGACTGGGCTCGATTGACCACTTGATTAAGCGGCCAGGGCTCTTAGGCTTGTCGAGGATCGTTTTGAGCGGCTGATCCGTAAGGACACGGACGGAGTAGGCCTGGAAGTAGGGTCGGAGTTTCCGTGCAGCCATTATTAATGCGTAGGCAATCCTTTTCGTCCTCGGGTATCGGACATCGGCATCGTGCAGAACGTTGCTAACATAGTAAAGGGGCTTCTGCACCCCATCCTCTTCTCTGACCAACACGACACTGAGCATGTGTTCGGTGGTGTCCAGGTAGAAGAAGAGGGGTTCGCCCGGCTCTGGCTTGCTGAGGAGTGGCAGGTTGTCGAGGTAGGCTTTCAGCTGGTCAAATGCCTCTTGTTGAGAGGTTGCCCACTTGAAGATTTTTGCCCCTCGGAGGGCCTTAAAGAATGGGAGCGACTTCTCTCCTGACTTGGAGAGGAAACGACCGATGGCCTCCAGTCGCCCCGTGTGCCTTTGAACATCTTTGACATTTCTTGGAGGGGCCATGTCGATGATGGTTTGAATCTTCTCGGGGTTCACCTCGATGTCGCGCTGGCTTACCACAAATCTGAGAAACCTCCCCAAGGAGAAGCCGAAGGCACATTTAGAGGGGTTGAGTCTCATGTTGTGAGATTGCAGGACCCCGAAAGCCTCTTTGAGGTCATTGACATGATCCCGACCTCTGCGGCGTTTGACAAGCATATTGTCAACATAAACTTCCATGTTCCGGCCGATTAGGTATTTGAAGCCCGGTTGACGAGCCTCTGATAGGTAGCACCAGCATTCTTCAGCCTGAAGGGCATAACCCAGTAACAGTAGAGGCCCTGATCGGTCACAAAGGCAGTCTTCGATATTTTGGGAGGGCACATTCTCATTTGGTGGTAGCCTGAGAAGGCATCCACGAAGCTCAGCAGCTCGTGCCCCGATGTTGCATCTATCAGGGCGTCGATGTTCGGGGGGGGGGGGGGGGGAACGGGTCTTTAAGACAGGCCTTGTTGAGGTCTGTGAACTCTATTAAATTCTCCATGTCCTGGTTGTCTTCTTTACCATCATAATATTGGCCAGCCATTCCGGGTAGCTGACTTCCTGAATAAATCGTGACGAGAGGAGTTTGCCTACTTCTTCTCTCACCTCCTGTTGCCTGTCGGGGGTGAACTTATGCTGCTTTTGTTAGACCAGCTTCGAGTCTGAGCGGACGCTTAGCCGGTGCATTATAATGTCTTTGGAAATCCCCAACATGTCGGACTGTGTCCAGCCGAAGAGATCGGAATTCCGACGGATGCATTCGATGATTGCCAGCTTCAGATCTGGAGCCAGGGATTGGCTTTGTAGCGCCCCAGATCCCTGTTACCAGACATCCGTGACACAACTAGAATCTTTGCCTTCAAATGCATCTCAACACAGTAAAAGTATGGAAAATTAAAAACTTTTATTGCCATCAGAATTATTACATCATTAGTTACAAATACTATCTTGTCCTTAAATAAGGAATACAAATTACATTTACTCATTATAACTGTTACAAATAATCAGACTCCTCTGGTGAAGCTGTCAGCTGTCTTCCAAAATGGTAATCAATTGGTCACAGTTGAAACTCCCCTGAGTGGTCGATCTGCTCCCCTAAGACTTGCCCCTCGGCTTGAGTCTTCCGCTACGCGACTCTGATTATTCCGGCATCTGCTCGAATGATAGGCGTGTACACTGCCACTCCACTTGTGTAACCCCTGTTTCCCTAAATATGTATTTTCTGAATATTTTTCGTATTTTGATTTATTATAAATTCAGTATTATTTTAAACTTGATTTGGGCATTCTATTAAAATCTTTTTGAATGGGAAATTGTATTTTCTTCGAATAATAGTATATTCTAACTTTAATGTTTATTTTCTAAGTGATCATCCATTTGTATCTTATTTTATTACTATTTAGATTTTAATAAACTTGTTTATCTCATATCTCATTTTGATATGTATATCAAAATTATTATTGTTGTTATCAATATTATTATTATATTTGATTGATGAATCGAAAACCTATTTCTATTGTATTTTGTAGTATTTGAGTTTTAATTTGATGCACACAAATTTATTTATTTTGTTACTATATTATTATTGATCTATATTTTTTTTTCTCTAATTGTATATTTTTTTTATTGGATTTTCTTCTAAATACACATTAAAAACCCAAAATCCATCACCCATTTTCTTATTGGATAATCCAATACCCTATAACCCATTATATAAACCTATCCTATACCCAAACCAACTAACCCAATATTTAAACCTAACCTAACCTAACCCTAACCTAAATTACCGTGCTAACCTATTTTACCCAGCCGCCACCCCCTCACTATTCCATCGTCTTCCTCTATCCCATTCATCTCCATCCCTATTTCGTCTCCTTCAACCCATCTCCCTCCTGCCGCTTCACTCCAGCGCGCCGTAACACCAGACCATCACGACCTCCCCGTAGCAACCCCGACTGCAGTGCCAGCCCCACCATCCCCCGCACTCTCTGCATCGCGACTCAGCCAGCGACTAGCGCTGCCCCAGTCATGCCACGACAGCCAGTGCCTCCGCCTCTCCCCTGTGCTGTGCCCCGTCGACGACGCAACCAGTCGCGTTGCCCCCTGCAGTGCCAAACCATCGCTTCTTCCTTCCCTCTTCCCCGCAGCCACCTGCGGCAGCGCACTTAGCTGCCTTCGCCTCAGCTAGCACACCGTGACGACTCCGTTTCCTCGCCTCCTGTCGCTGTGCCGGTGCGGTGCCGCCTGTCCCCGTCATCCTGCTCCTTCCCATCCTCCCGTCGCCCTGAGCCCCTGTGCCCTGTCGCGATCCACACAGCAACAACACCAGCCTTCCACAGTGCCAGCGATAACCCCCCCAGCCTGTCCTCCCGACGCTGTGCTGCACCACCATCGTGTCCCCTGGCCACCACCAGCAGTTGAAGCCGTCGCCATGGTCGCCGCCAACCCCCTAGCTCTGTTGGTTTTAATCAAGCCATCCAGAACCGTCCGATCGACTTGATCTCAATCAGAGCATTCTGGGCCGTCCATTCGATCAGATCTTGATCTCCTTGATCATGGGCCATTGATCATCCTCTTGATCATGATATCCATCATCTTAATGATCACTTTGATTATGGGCCGTCGGATCTTCATGATCTTGATCAAGTGATCCTGGATCGTCAATCTCATTTTGATCATCATGATCATCTTGATCACCTTAATCTAGGCCATCTAATCTCTCCTTGATCGTCACGATCTTGATGATCGTCAATATCCTTTGATCGCAGTCGCTCGATCGATCGATCTTGATCATCATCATCATCTTCGTCATCAGGAGATCTGGACCATCTGATCTTGTTGATCTTGATCATCCCCTTGATCATCGAGATCCGTGCTTGGTGTTCGTGGTTACGATTGTGATCGTGTGTTCATGATTGGTTCGTATTCGTTTGATCCGTTCGTTGAGTTCGTGTCGGGATCCCCCGTTATTCCTTCATCGGATTCGTCACCTACTCCCCTAAGGCAAGTATTCATCTTGTACAAATTTTTGTTCTAGTACAAGCGTTTAATTTGAAAATACCGCAAATAGATAGTAGTTATGACTCCTTCTTGACTCGTCGTTGTTGATCAAATATTAATCCTCGTCGATTCCTTAATCTTAAGTCACAACCCTTTCGTTGACATATTTACAAAACTAGTTGGACCATGTATCTCCTAGTTACTTGAACATGAACCCCTTGACTTGTGGACATGTGAGGTGGATGTGTTGTGTCGATTTTACATTCTTTAGAGTTGTTAAATATATGTGACTTGCTGAGGTGATAACCACTACACCCGTATTTGTATCACACATTAATCTTGACTCATAATAACTAATTATCATGCAACTTATATATGAAAGACATTCACACTTGTTGCTGTCCTGAACTTTATTTGCTGTTTCGACACATGTTATCACAACTTTTATGTACCTTAATTATATGCGTTGGAACCGGACATGAGTCTAGTTTCTAGACTTCTGACCGATCCACATTTGCTATCTTGTAGCAACGGGAATCGCAGTTTTGGTGCAGTAATCCCATGCTGTCCAGATTTGAGACTTTCGTTGTTCTTGATATTTTGATTCGTGTTGACCCTCGAATATGCTATATAAATATTTCAAACTTTTTCCATGTTCATGACTATGTTTACTTGACTTGTTTTGCACACTTTCATGCTTGCTTGATGATAATAATAAATAATAAGCCGGGGTTAAGGGAAAGACCATAGTAGTGGACAATATAGGTAAGTGTACTCGGAAGGGGGTCCGTGTTTCCCACTTGATACATGTCTCATGAACTAGTATATTATTATTCGATTCATGAACTAGTATATTATTTGATTCATGAACTAGTTTATTATAAATCGATTCATGGACTAGTATATTATTGATTCATGAACTAGTATATGTATGATTCATGACTTGTCTTGTTATGACTTGACACATGAACTAATTATATGATTACCCGATTCATGAGCATGACTTGCTTGATACTTGATACCTGAGTACACCATCCTATAGACATCCACCATTAGGCCTAAACATAACTGATTGTATGTAGCAACCATTTAGTAAAAAGATGGATGCATGAAGTGCTACCTAGATAGTAATAACTACAAGACTTGATACATGAAACTCGAACTTGATACATGCTTACCTGATACTTGATTACATGATACATGAGACTTGATTCTTGTACTTGACAACTTGACACTAGACTTGAGACTTGATACTCGACACTTGTATGTGATACTTATTACTTGATGCATGACACCTTTACATGTTCACTTGCCACTTACTCCACTATTAGTATTTGTTACCCAACCTGGTTACTTGAGTTGTCCTTCTTACTAGCTAATTTCTTGAATCCCCACTACTTGTTGCATCCCTATTACATTCTTGATTCCAAATCTTGTTCCATGTTGCTTGTACTTGCTTTTACTATTTGAGGCCCTAACTTGCACTAAGGACATTGTCTTGTTTTCTCTCTTCTTTTTCTTTTTATACTATACAAGCAGACTTTGGAGACGAGTTGCCTGCTGGAATTGGTGAGCAAACATTTTAGGCTTCGCTTGGAGTAAGGACTCGCTTAAATTATTTGTTTTCCTTGAGTTATTTATTTCTTGCTACTTAAAACTTGTAACGGGTTTATGTTTCCGAGCTTTATCTTTGATCCAGACTTAAAAACTATTTGGATATTATTATTGTTTTCAATTGTTTTCTGTTGCTTAATAAATTATTCATGCATGCATGGTTGTGAATACTCGTTATATTCATGTTATGATGCTGAGTCGATCCTATAGCTTATGGATGATGTTAAAATCATTCGTTGGGCTTCGTCACGCGCTCGTATTCCATGTTTTTGGGAAGCGGGGCGTGACAACTTGGATGCCCTGCTTTTCTTGGGTTCTCCTGTACTCGCGACCCGGTATCCAGTACCTAATTAAGTGGGCACGTCAGTAATTCTACTGACACAATGCTGATAAGAAAATAGCGATCTCTAACTTGCAGTCACAAACCATTTTGACGGGAAAAGAAACGTGTGTCATAATTTACTAGTGTTCGTGTATGCCATGACCTGAAGTCTAATGCAAAACACAGAGAACAGAACGGATGCACTTAATCTAATGTCAGCAAGACTCTGGATACACATGCATCCCATACTACATATGCTCCAGATCAAGCTATATCCTCCAGTTTCAGGGTTTCGAACCATCGTCATGCAAAACATTCTACTATTGTACTCAACCTATTCCTGATAGATATAATCATGGCTAGTGAATCCTACACTTATTACTGCTAAATACAGTGGTGTTTTGTTAGCCACTAGTGCCCCAAATCGGATCACACCAAATGTCGTGAAGATCTTACAGATACGCACCCACTTATTTATGGCACCGAAGATCCATGGGACAGCAGTCCCATGGTCCATTCGTGTCCATTCAACATAAGAACATGACGGCCTCGAAGGACTAAGCCCCTATCCGACAGAAAGCTCCCGTTCTTACCACGGCACTTCAGGAATTAACAGTGCGAGATATGTACAGCAGCACGTATCCCTAATGACAGGAAGAGACAATCCTGGTTATCACCGCCTAGTGTTGACTCTTAGAACAAGTTGGATTTTGGGAATCACCCCCAACACCAACTCGGTCTTCAAGCGAAAATTAAAGAAGTACAATATGAAATAACATTGTGCTAAACATGCGAGTTGTCAAATCATGCTCAGTGTCTAACGAATGATTGAGCCCAAGCAGTTCTGTCAAAAATAACTAATCACAATCACGGCGAACCGACATTCATTGGTTGCCAACACCTCCGTTGGTCTTTGACCTAAGGTCCCCGGCCCGCAACCCTTAGCAAGCAGTACAACGACGCCCAAGGGAGTGCTTCATACCCGACGATAGAGGTGAAACACACACAACTTACTAACATCCAGTCATTGACAGACCTAGGCATCAACACATTCTAGATGAGGCAGATAACCTAGCCTATCAACCCCTAAACACTGGCGATCCGATCTCCATCGGTCGCCACCACCTCCGTCTCGAATTTCATCCAGTATCCCGGCCCGCGGTCAACATTTGTCGGTAAACAAACCGACGGCGCACAGGAAAATTTACTATCTTTTGAGGTGGGAAGAATGAATATCAATACCATACTTGCCAACTGGGTTGATAGTCTTAGGGTATCACAACCTAAACTAGCTCCCAACTATACTAGCTACAAGCCACACACAAAAAACTGACCATAATGTTATTCTCTCAACTCACACATGTGTCCACCATGAGTACTAAGCACAGGATCTCGTCTAAGTTCCATGAAGTGCTTAAAACATCTTAAACTCAATATCTCATAATCATCATACTGCAGTATGTAGAGATTTTCTGTTTCGATCTTCCAAGATTAAGCAGTTCAAGCAAATACTAGTTGCTGTGAATTAAGCTACGTTCATCGGAATCCAACAAAATTTGGTTTCTAGAAAGGTAGGAGGCTCTACTGCAACTAGTTGACAAATCCCTCAAATTCCCTATAGAGCTCAAGTCCCCTGAGTTAACATAAGCTTGACATTGATCAAGACCGCAGGTTGCTGAACTTGTAACCTTCATAACTTCCAATATATAATTTGGATTTTCTCACCCATTCTGGGAAGCTAGGAACCTATACTACCAAGCTCTAGTTAACCATTTCCTCAAATTCAATCATCTTGATGCTATAAAAATCCCATATACTCTCAGCTATACATTCTTAAATGCAAATGCTGTACTTTCCAATAGCATAAAAATTTGCTCACTCATCGGAATTACTCGATTCTGGATTCTATGGGAAGGTAGGAGTATCTACTGCAACTTTCTAGTTGAACACATCTTCCTATTCATCCATTAAGGTCCTCAAAAACACCAATCTCTAACAGGTGCACATTCAAGGAAAGAATTATCTATTCAACAGATAGGGTCTCGACATGACTGGGTATGCCTCAGTCTTAGGAAAATCATAACTTTCAACCTACAAACTGGAATTACATAATTCCATATGTTTTGAAAATGTATGACTCCCTACTACAAATCTCTAGTTGATCAATCTTCCAAATTCTTAACCCAAAATTCCAGATTTACACATCTTCACAGATTAGTAAATCTGTGCTCAGCTGAACCTGGTCTACTTTGAAATTCTATAAAAAATCAACCCTAAGTCCAAAGCTCATGAAATTTGAGATTCTGAACTAAACATATAGCATTACATTGTGTCCAAAAATTACATCCAGATTCAAACTACACAAAGAGTTATGACTCCTCAAACATAGCACAAAAATTCAGTTGCATTCCAAATAGGGTCTTTACCACTTTACACTATTTATTTTTGAAACATCATCAAATATCATCTAAAAATTCTAAAATGTTAGAATCATGAATTAGGCTCATACCAAAAGCTACTGTAAAAATTTCAAGGCAATGTCATGCACACACAAGTAGCCATGACTAGATGAACTTCAATCTAAAAACAGATAGCTTCAGCTCTAACATCCAGACCAGTTGTAATTTAGAAATTCTTTGAGGTATCAAATAGTCTTAGAAAATTAGGAATTTAAGATTATGGCTGTGGACACATACAAGATCATCCATAAAAATTTTCAGCTCAAAATAACCCACCAATACTGAGTTATGATTTCGGAAAGACATAACAAATTTCACACAATAACAACTTTTTCAGCTGCTCTCTGTCCGAAATTTGAGTGGGTATTTGGGCTACTAAATGGACTCCAAATATTATGAAAAAATTCATGTAAGCCCTAGATACATGGAATAACAAGACCTACAAATTTGAGTCCAAAATTCCAAACCATTTGAGAGCTAGAAATTCTCAAACTTACATACTCATACATGTTCTTTAACCAAAGCATCGTGAAAGAGTTGTTCTACTATACAACTATCTTTTTCTTAGCATGTCAATTTCTTCACACATGATAATCAAACTTTTCTTAGCTACTACCACATGCTAAAAATCACATATACATTAAAAAAAAACTAATTTTTAGAGTTTAAGAGTATCACCCTCTTTTTTTGGCAAGAAGACTCCATGTAGTTTGCTCCCTTCCTTTGCTCCCTTCCTTTGCTCCTTGTTCTTTTAGAAGCTCCACAACTCTTTCTCCTTCTCTACTACACTTTCTTCTACTACAATTACAAAAAGAATCTCTCTTGCTATGGGTTCTTGATAAAATAGAAGAAGATGGAGAGTAGAAGAAGTAGAAGAAGATGGATGTGGAGATTTTGGGTGAAAAATGAGATGAGGATGAGGAGCTTGGATTTCGGCCATGGAGGAATTGGGTTTAGGTGATTTTGAGAGAAGGGGAAGGGGTTTGGTCGGTGGAGATGAGGAGAAGAAAAATGGCAGAGGGAAATAGAGTTGGGGAATTTTATTTGATTTGGTGTGTGTCTTATACACCCATACAATACAATGTATATATATATACACACTCCAATTATACTTATGTATGTATTTGTACAATCCTCTTCAATACAATACATGTATACATACAAATATATATTTATAAATATACACATATACATATACATGTAAAATGCATACAAGTATACATGTAATCATATCATATATAATCCAATCACAATATACATCTATATAATAAAACACAAAGAAAGCTATCAAGTGGCTCTCATTCAATAGGGTTGAAATCAATGGTCCAGATCTAACCTCACAAAATATATTTTTCCGCCCAAAAGTTTCCCCCCAAAACAACTCCTTTATTTATTTATTTATTTATTTATTTATTTATTTATCTCTCTCTCTCTCTCTCTCTCTCTCTCTCTCTATTTACTCAAAAATTTATATTTTCAGATTTCAGGTTTGTAATTTTCAGATTTTTTATACATTTTTTATTGCTTATGTTATATTGAAAATAGCAAATATCTCATCAACAGTTAAATTTCATCATTTTCCACACTCAAAGTTCTAACAAGTTGGATTTTACACCCCTATTTATAATTATTTTTCAACATATACTAGTGGAAACATGGACTTTTATTTACAACTAATTATTGTTTTACTATTCAAACTTGAGCTACATAATTGTTGTTTTACTGTTTATAAGACTTTCATATGCTGTATCGTTCCGAAGACGTGCCGTAGGCATGTGCCGACAGGAAAATCTAGTATTTTCATATATGTATATGTACCTCCATATACAAACAAAATATTTATTTGTAAAATAATATATACGAATGTATGTTATAAAAACATTATTTTCCCAAAGATTGTCTCGTTTAAACAATCGAGACAATGCACCCAGTTTAATTGAGAAGATATCCCGAATATACCTCATCGGGTTCAGAATATGTAATATATCTGAAATTTCTCAATTAAGATCAATTATTATTAGAAAAATACGTAATCGCGTGCAATTCTCAACTGTGCACGGATTACGATGCAAAATAGCTATGTACTATTTTGCAGGATATTATAGGCTTACCCGGAACCACTTGGACATGTCTTCCTCGAAGAAAGGGACCTCTTTCAGCACGTCTACGGGCTCCGAGCCTTGCTCGGAATGGAGTTCTACCACATCGAGGGAAAAGACTCCGCCCCCACTGTGCTCATGTAGCACGATCGTGCCGATTCCTGGTTGCCCCGGACTACATCCACCCTCTGATTGGTAGGAAACTTCAGCTTCAGGTGGTAGGCGGAAGGAACCGCTTGGAGTGTGCAAAGGTCGGGTCTGCCCAGAATGGCATTATAGGCCACCTTGATATTGACTACCATGAAGTCCATTACTTCGGTCCGGAGGGTCAGGGCCATACCGGCGGTCACGTCAAGTGTGACAATTCCCTAGATTTGGATAGGAATGACGCAGAACCCATGGAGCGTGTACCTCGCTGATTTTAATCTTTCGCGAGCGAGCTTGAGGCTTTCCAATGCGGCATGAAACAGAATGTTGGCCGAACTCCCGTTATCCACAAGGATACGCCGGACCTCATAGTTCACCATGCCGAGGCTGACCACCAGTGCATCGCAATGAGTCAGTCGGACGCCTTTGAGATCCTCTTTGGAGAACGAGACTGCCAGTCGCTGGTCCACAGGGGGCTGATAATTATGGACCAAGTTCACTTCTCGAACGAAATCTTCACAAGAGTTGTTCGATTCTCCCCCCATGGGCACGCCGTGAACACAGTAAAGGATGGTCGGCGCACGGTATTCTCAGGTTCAGGCTCGGGCTTGGTCCGCCTGCTGATCATCCGAGAAGGAGGTTACGACCGTGGATCCCTCTGGTCCCTGGGGTGGTTCGAGTGAACTCCCTCAAGTATCCCCTCTGGATGAGGGCTTCGATTTTGTCTTTGGGGGCGTGGCAATTATTGGTGTCATGCCCATTGTCCCGATGGAAGCGATAGTAGAATCTTCGGTCCCTCTTCTTGTTGTTGTTAGGTCGGGGAGGAAGGCAAATGATACCCTTGTCCTCGATCTCCACGAGGATGGTCGACATGTTTTGTGTCAGCGGTGTGTACCTCTCAAAACAGGGGACCGGCAGTGAGCGTTTCTGGGCGAACAGATCCTTCTAGGTCTTCTTCATAGGTTCGCGCTCCCCACTCATCCTCTTTCCCTTGCCTGGGGTTTCTTTTAGGCCTTTGGGATGCAGGGCTTCCTTGGTCCGAATGTACTGAGCAGGTCGGAAAAGACTAGGGTTGATTTCTTAGCTAAGGAGGCCTTCAGCTGGCCGTAGCGCACATTATGCCGAAAGGCCGCCGAGGAAACACTCGCATCGAGGGACGAGATTGCCCTGCTTCGGTTGTGAACATCCTCACAAATTTGCAGAGGAGCTCTCCTTCCTTCTGCTTGAGGTCCAGGAGGGATGCACTCGTCTTCTCGACCTTCCTACTAGTGACAAAGTGGGCGAGAATGTTTGCCTCAAGTTTGTCGAATGAGAAAACCGACCCGGGGGTGAGCTTGGAGAACCATTCCCGAGCCGGACCACAGAAGGTGGCCAGGAAGGCACGACATATGAGGGGATCCGATGTGCTATGAATCATCATGAGGGTTTTCAACCCTTCCATGTGATCAGCTGGATCACTCTCGCCATTGTAGGTATCGAACTAAGGCGGCCTGAAATTCCTGGGAAACTCAGTGTCTAGAATTTGGGGGAAGAACGGAGGTCGGCCCGGCTGATGCGCCCGGCCTGTTTAGGGCCCTCCTTCGTTAATGCGGGCGAGGCAATTCTCCATCTCCTGGAGGCGATGGAGGGCGGCTTCGTACGGCTGCGGTGGCTGGGAAGAACCGTGAGACTCGGTACCTCGACCCTCTTCAAGCCTTGGGCCAGCGGTTTGTTGTTCGAATTTGGGACCGCCTCTGAGAGCATGGAGGATCTCGTTCCTGAAATCTCGGAACTTGAATCTTGTAACTGGAGCCTGTCCACCCTGACCTAGTGGAGGCGAACCTCCCCTCGGGGAGCGACAATGGTTGCTTTGGGACAGAAGGGTGGTATGTGTCAGAGCTAGGTCGGAAGGGGCTGCCCGGCTCCGTGATCGGCTGAGTTGGAGCCACAGGTCAACTAGGGGTTGTCGTTTGTTGAGGACATGTCATAAATCACGGGTTACCGAGCGTGAAGCACTCGGATCGGGTCCCGCTGCACCATTGATTAGTGATTGATTGGATCCCTGAGAGTTGACATGGTTGTGAGAGGGAAGTGGATCCGGACGACGTCCGGCAGTAAGGATCTTCTGGCTTTGGGGCTCGGCTCCAAAGGAGATCCGAGATTAGGATCGAGTCAGTCGGGTTTTCATAGATGACGCCAACCTGATGCTGCTTGTTTTTCAGTGTGGGGGCAACAGATATGAGTTCTTGTAATTTGTGAAGCGAAAGGGACGAATCTCGATCATGGCTCGGGTTGGTTCCTGGAGGTCGGCTTGAAAGAGTGGCTAGAAGCTCGGACGGCCGGAGTACCCTCAAAAGGCCTAGAAAAACTAAGAAAAGTCCCAGCAACAGGCCTTCCGACGATTTAGTCAGTCACTGGAAAGAGACTGGGCAGTTAGGATTCAGATGGGGAAAGATTCATTACCTATGAAATTGAAGAGGGGGTCTGGTATTTATAGACAGAGGTAAATGGGTCTCGGACCCTAATGGGCCGGGTCGGAACCGTTTGGCTGTGGGCCTGAATTGGCAAAAGCCTATTGAACCTGTTGACTTGATGATCCGGAATGAGCAAAATCAAAGGAGATCTGATGGCCCTGATTGGGCCACGTCATCTATACCACATCAGCGAGTAGAGCTATTGAGTCCCCGAGCACAATAAATTTGACAAGTGTCCTCCTTTTGCAAATAGTATCGAAAAAAACATAGTTTTAAAAAAAAATCGAGATATTTGATTCTTCTTGGAGCAATTTGTTACATGCTGGTTGACTTGAGGAGATTTTTCATTATACACTAGTTGACATGACACTAGACTCATGTGCTATAAAGGGTCAATTATCATCGAGATTAATGGAAATATGAACTATATTTTTGGAGACGACAATATAGCACACCAGGCGAAAGCACTGTATGCAAATTTGTATACTAGATTTGAAAAACTTGTTATAACCTGAATTTCATAAAATAGGAAATTGCTAACAATGTTTGTGAAGAAAGATAATTACAGGAAATAAAAGAACAAACTGGACACTTTAATACAGAGTCGAGATTAAGATCTCTGTCCTTAAATCAAAATTCGCCCCGTAGTGTGACGGTGGTTGATGAATTGCCTCCCAGGATACAACTATATTACCTTTACCTGAAGAGCAGCACCCTAGCTTCAGAGATCTCAGCGAACTAGTAGTTGTGTTGTACTCTCAGACTCTGACTCATAGGAAGAAGGAGATTCAGAATTTTAAAACTGTGTGTTCTGGCAGACAAAAACTACTGGTCTTATAGGAGAAGAGAAGTAACTGAAGGGTCCATTACTCTGTAACAGCAGAGTAATGGTTCAAAAAACATAACTGATGAGCCATTACTCTGCTGTTACAGAGTAATGGTATTAGTTACAGAATTTGAAAAGCCTCAACAGTAAACTGAGGAAAATTTTAGAACAGGGCAAAAAAAATATAGGCCAGAGCGAAGCCAAGCCAAGCCAGACCAAACCGAGTCGAGCCGAAGTCGGGGCCGGTCCGGGCGCACGCGCGTGTGTCTGTAATTTTGGCTATGTCCTCTCTCTTTTACACGTTAGTGGTAACCCCCGGGCTACACCCTTTAGTCCATTTCTTTAGCTTATATACTAGAGAAATCTTTCCCATCTTCCTATGTGGGACTATCCATTCCAACTTCCTAAGTTAGTACATTTCAAGTACCCAACTTTGGACCTACATTTCTCATTCATACAGAAACCATTTTTGACAAATGAATACATTACGGAATAGTACTCGACGAGAGGAACGTAATCCAATCACTTTTCAGTACCACCGGTGGCCGGAGCCCACTGTAATCTGTCCCCGAAAATATGCCAAAAATATTTCCGACAATCCCCCACATGAATGGAAATTAGCAGACTATGTAATCCAGACACAATAGAAAAAGACATGACAGAAAAGACACTGAGAGTATAATTGGAAAATCACTGCATCAGAAATGGTAGTAATTTTTCAACTTTGAACCACCCTCAGTGAGTAGCCATCAGATTCACTTGACCAGGTAATGAACATGATGTCTTGAACTACCTGAGCTTTGATGTGAACCTAGACAATAATTATCACACGGTTTCATCTTCTCACAGAACTAGGTTCTCTTTTTGTATTCATTTTGGCCTTGAACAACCCTGGTTAATCGTGAGTGAACTTGGAGAATGTAGCCTCTCTTCATTCTCCTAGAAACGGTCTCATTTCACACTCACAAGGTGATTGACCATAAAGAGTATCCTGCCATACCCCACTTCTATTTCGAAGCTATGGGACTCATTAAAAGCCAAACTTATCCTAACCCCTTGAAGGAAGCACTAGTTTATCATCCTAAGAGTGGGTATGAGATTTTAATTTCTCAGTGCTCAAGTCGACTCAACAAGATTTAATTGTCCCCTTGAACATAGATTTTGGGATCTCCAATTCCTAAGTAGGGTTTCCGTCAAGTGTCCTCTTTCGTCATAGACTTTAAACGCATTCTTCTTCATGACCTCACAACTTGCTCTCGTGACAAACATTTAGTAAATGGATCCGCTAGGTTGTCGGCCAATTTTATATACTCTATAGAGATTATTCCATTTGAGAGCAGTTGCCTAATGATTTTGTGTCGCCTTCTGATATGACGAGACTTACCATTATACATACAACTCAGTGCCCTTGCTATAGCCGATTGGCTGTCACAATTTACACATATAGCATGCACCGGTTTTTTCCACATGGGAATATCCTCTAAAAAGTTTCGAAGCCACTCTGCTTTCTCTGTCTTTTTTCTAAAGCAATAAGCTCAGATTCCATGGTGGATCTGGCCAGTAACGTTTGTTTAGAGGATTTTCATAACACAGCTGCACCACCAAGAGTGAAGACATACCCACTTGTGGATTTCGAGTTCTTGGAGTCCGATATCTAGTTGGCATCACTGTAGCCTTCTAGTACTGCTGGATATCTGGTGTAATGCAGCCCATAACTCTGAGTATGTCTCAAGTAGTTCAATATTCTAGTTACTCCATTCCAATGACTTCGTCCTGGATTACTTGTGTAGCAGCTCAGTACATTTACCGAATGTGCCAAGTCCGATCTTGTACAATTTGTTAAGTACATCAGACTACCAATTACACGTGCATATTCTAATTGTGATATGCTGTCACCCATGTTTTTGAACAAGTGAAGATAAGGATCCACAGGACTTTTGGTAGTCCATTGGAGTAAATTTTGAATCTTTCAAGTGCTTTCTTAGCGTAATGAGTTTGAGACAAAGTAATTCCTTCAGACGTCCTAGAAACTTTAATTCCTAGTATGACATCTGCAACTCCCAAATCTTTCATATCAAACTTGCCACTAAGCATGTTCTTAGTTTGTTTGATAATATCATTATTGCTACCAATAATGAGCATGTCATCTACATACAGACACATCAGAATGTATCTATTTGGAGTATCTTTGATGTAGATACACTTATCGCATTCATTTTTTTTGAAACCATTTGACATCATAATATTGTCAAATTTTGCATGCCACTGCTTTGGAGCTTATTTCAGTCCGTATAAGGATTTACAAGCCTGTATACCTTGTTTTCCTGTCCAGGAACTACGTAACCCTCAGGTTGTTTCATGTATATTTCTTCTTCTAAATCCCCATTTAGAAATGCGGTTTTGACATCCATTTGATGTATTTCGAGGTTACGAAGAGCTGCAAGAGCTATCAGCATTCTTACTGAAGTTATTCTTGTGACCTGAGAATATGTATCAAAGAAGTCTATGCCATTATTTTGCCTAAATCCTTGTTCTACAAGTCTTGCCTTATGTTTCTCTATTGAACCATCTGGTTTCAATTTTTTTTTGAAAATCCATTTGCATCCTAGAGCTTTACACCCAGAAGGAAAATCGACCAACTCTCATGTATGATTTTGCATGATCGAGTCTATTTCACTTTTGATTGCTTCCTTTCACATAGGAGCATCAGGCGTAGACATGGCTTCCTTGAATGTTCTGGGCTCATTCTCTAACAAAAAGGCCGTTACAAAGTCAGGACCAATTGACTTTGATGTTCTAGCACGTTTACTTCGTCTAGGTTCATCATTATCATGTCATGGTTCATCAACCAAAGTGCATGCATTCCCTTGCTCACGTGTACGTTTGGGATACATAGCATCCTTGTACGGAAACACATATTCAAAGAAGGAAGCATTCCTTAATTCCATTATTGTATTCACATGGATGTTCGGTATATCCGATTTATATACCAAGAACCGATATGCACTACTGTTGTGTGCATAGCCTGTGAATATACAATCAATGATCGTAGGTCCTATTGTCACCTGTTTTGGATTATGTACTGCCACTTTTGCTAGACACCCCCACACTTTGAGATATTTATACGAAGGTACATTACCTTTCCACAGTTCGTATGGTGTCTTGCCAGTTTTCTAGTGAGGTATTTTATTGAGAATATAGTTGGCAGTCAGCAACGCTACCCCCCACATGTTTTGGGGTAACCTAGAATTTAACAAGACATTAATCATCTCTTGTAGAGTTCGGTTCTTGCGCTCGGCACTACCGTTTGATTCAGGTGAGTAAGGAGCAGTTGTCTGATGAACTATTCCATATTCAGAGCAGAACATATTGAATGATGCATCATATTCCCCTCCTCTATCACTCCTAACGATTTTAATTATTTTTCCAAGTTGATTCTCAACCTCCAGCTTATATTCCTTGAATTTATGCAATGTCTCATTTTTTCTATGTAACAAGTATACAAAGCAGAATTATGTGCAATCTTCTATGAATGTTACAAAATACTTTTTGCCGCCTCTGGTCTGCACGTATTTTAAATCACACAGATCCGTGTGAATTAGATCTAGAGTTTTAGTATTTCTTTCTACAGAACGGGATGAAGTTTTAGTCAGTTTGGCTGCTGTGCAAACTTCACATTTTGCGCAATTGTCTACCTTAAGTTTTCGTAGTAAATTCATGTTAATTAATCTATGCAGAGAATTGAAATTAACATGGCCTAGTCTTTCATGCCAAACAGAAGAAGACTCAACAACATAAACAACAGGATTAATCATTAATTTTGGGAACAACAGGAGGAACAGATTTTGGGATGACTGTCATTACATTGAATTTGAACATCCTTCACATATCCTTTTCCCAAGTACACCTCATTCTTTGGAATTACAAAATTATCAGAAGCAAGAACGCACCTAAATCCATTCTTGCTTAGCAAAGATCCGGAGACCAAGTTCTTTCTAATATCTAGAACGTGCAACATATTGGTTAGTGTTAGTTCCTTGCCTGAAGTCATCTTCAGCACTATCTTCCCTGTTCCTTCAATCTTGGAGGTGGAAGAATTACCCATGAACAACTGTTCATCCTTGTTGCATTTCGGGTATGAGGTGAACATCTCTTTGTCCAAGCAGATGTGCTTGGTGGCTCCTGTATCATACCCCCACTCATGCGGATTGCTCCCCACTAGATTGACCTTCGATACAACACCACAGAGGTCTAAGTCAAAGAGACTAGTGGACAAGTTCTCAGCTATGTGTGCATGGGATTTCGCATTCCCTTTTGCTTGTCCAGTTCCAGCACGGTTGTTATCCTTGCTGCGGTAGTCAGAGAATTTGTGCCCCAGCTTACTACAATTGTAGCATTTTCCAGCAAGCCTCTTTGCTACAGGTTTTTTGTTCGAGGTCTGTGGCAAGAACTTCCTCTTTTTGCCCTTCTGTTCGTGCTCCACCATGTTGGCATTTTCTATGGACTGATTTCCATAGGACCTATCAGCCTTGCGATTCTCCTCTTCAATCCGCAACCTGACAATCAAGTCTTCAAGAGACATCTCATTTTGCTTGTGCTTGAGGTAGCTCTTGAAGTCTTTCCATCCAGGTGGAAGCTTCTCAATGAACACTGCAATCTGGAATGGTTCACACGGTGTTATGTTCTCTACAGCGATATCATGCATTATCACCTGCAGTTCCTGAATTTGACTCACAACAGTCTTGGATTCAACCATCTTGTAGTTCAGAATCTTGCCGACTACAAACTTCTTGGAGCCAGCATCTTCTGTTTTGTAGTTCTTCTCCAAAGACCCCCACAGAAGTTTGGATGTCTTGAAGACATAGTAGACATTGTAGAGCAGGTCTACCAAGCCGTTCAGGATGCAGTTACTACAGAGATAATCACCCTGAGTCCATGCATCAACCGCAGCAACGGAGTGTGCATCCATAGGGGCAGCTTCAGTAAAAAACCTGTCTATCTTCAAGGTGGTCAGGTAGAACTACATCTTCCCTTGCCACTTCTTGAATCCAGTTCCATTGAACTTTTCTATTTTTTCTCCCACAGTTATATGTGTGGGCAGAACGACCATTTGTGCTGCAACCGATTGTGCAGTCACATTTTGGGTCATTGGTGTTTGTGTACGGAGAAGTCCACTGACATTTTCGTTTTTTGTGTTTTCCATTTTCTGAAACAGTTAAAATTGAACTGTTAGTTGTTTGTTTTTCCGAAATGATAACATTACCTGTAAATAATCTTCACAAATTCTGTTAGAATATAGGAAAAATTTTGCTTTAAGATTGTTATAACTTGAATTTCATATAATAGGAAATTGCTAACAATGTTTGTGAAGAAAGACAATTATAGGAAATAAAAGAACAAACCGGACACTTCAATACAGAGTCGAGATTAAGATCTCTGTCCTTAAAGAAAAATTCGCCCCGTAGTGTGACGGTGGTTGACGAATTGCCTCCCAAGATACAACTGTATTACCTTTCCTTGAAAAGCAGCACCCTAGCTTCAAAGATCTCAACAAACTAGTAGCTGTGTTGTACTCTCAGACTCTGACTCAGAGGAAGAAAAAGAAGGAGATTCAGAATTTTAACACACTATGTTCTCGCAGACAAAAACTGCTAGTTTTATAGGAGAAGAGGAGTAACTGAAGGTTCCATTACTCTATAACAACAGAGTAATGGTTCAAAAAATGTAACTGATGAGCCATTACTCTGCTGTTACAGAGTAATGGTATCAGTTATAGAATTTGAAAAGCCTCAACAGTAAACTGGGGAAAATTTTGGAGCAGGGAAAAAAATATAGGCCAGAGCCAAGACAAGCCAAGCCAGACCAAACCGAGCCGACCCGAGCCGAGCCAAAGACGAAGTCGAAGCCGAGGTCGGGGCCAGGCTGGCGCACGCTCACGTGTGTGTGTTTGTAATTTTGGCTAGGTCCTCTCTCCTCTACACGTTAGTGGTAACCCCAGAGCTACACCCTTTAGTCCATTTCTTTAGCTTATATACTAGAGAAATCTTTCCCATCTTCCTATGTGGGACTATCCATTCCAACTTCCCAAGTTAGTACATTTCGAGTACCCAACTTTGGACATACATTTCTCATTCATACGGAAAC
The DNA here is from genome assembly GCA_017893485.1 of Hemerocallis citrina. Taxonomy (NCBI): domain Eukaryota; kingdom Viridiplantae; phylum Streptophyta; class Magnoliopsida; order Asparagales; family Asphodelaceae; genus Hemerocallis; species Hemerocallis citrina. Next base: position 192,058,426 of record CM030360.1, on the reverse strand, counting down.
CGTTTTTGGCAAATGAATACATTACGGAATAGTACTCGACGAGAGGAACGTAATCTAATCACTTTCCAGCACCGCTAGTGGCCGGAGCCCACCACAATCCAGCCCCGAAAATATGCCAAAAATATTTCCGACAATCCTCCACATAAATGGAAATTACCAGACTATGCAATCCAGATATGACAAAAAAGACACTAAGAGTACAATCGAAAAATCACTGCATCAGGAATGATAGTAATTTTTCAACTTTGAACCACCTTTAGTGAGTAGCCATCGGATTCACTTGGCCATGTAGTGAACATGATGTCTTGAATTACCTGGGCTTTGATGTGAACCTAGACAATAACTATCACACAGTTTCATTCCCTCACAAAACTAGGTTCTCTTGTTGTGTTCATTTTGGCCTTGAACAATCCTGGTTAATCGTGAGTGAACTTGGAGAATGTAGCCTCTCTCCATTGTCCTAGAAACGGCTCCATTTCACACTCAAAAGGTGATTGCCCATTAAGAGTATCCTGCCATACCCCACTTTTATACGTCGACGGCTCCTCCTACGAAGCGGAGAGTAGTGCGGGTATCATTTTGCGAGGACCTGACAGTTTTCTTCTTCAATATTGCCTCCGCCTCAACTTTTCGGCCTCTGACAACGAGGCTGAGTATGAGGCCATGATTGCCGGGCTCACCCTGGCGCATCGGCAGGCGCCAGACAGATTAAAGCCTTTAGCGGCTCTCAGCTCATGGTCAATCAGATCACCAAAGAGTACGAGGCCCATGACGATCGGATGATCAGGTACTTGGCCGTGGTCCAGCGGCTCTTGGCGTCCTTTGACAAATCTGCAATGTTAAGGATCCCCGGAGAACAGAACGCCCAGTATTTCAAAGCTATGAGAATCATTAAAAGCCAAACTTATCCTAACCCCTTGCACGCAGCATTGTTTTATCATCCTAAGAGTGGGTATGAGATTTTAATTTCTCAGTGCTCAAGTCGATTCAACAAGATTTAGTTGTCCCCTTGAACCTAGATCTTAGGATCTCCAATTCCTAAGTAGGGTTCCTATCAAAAATCCTCTTTCGTCATAGGATTTAAACCCATTCCTCTTGATAACCTCACAACTTGCTCTCGTGACAAACCTTTAGTAAATGGATCCGCTAGGTTGTCGGCCGATTTTATATACTCTATAGAGATTATTCCATTTGAGAGCAGTTGTTTAATGATTTTGTGTCGCCTTCTGATATGACGAGACTTACCATTATACATACAACTCTGTACCCTTGCTATAGCCGATTGGCTATCACAATGTACACATATAGCACGCACTGGTTTTTCCCACATGGGAATATCCTCTAAAAAGTTTTGAAGCCACTCTGCTTCCTCTGTCGCTTTGTCTAAAGCAATAAACTCAGATTCCATGGTGGATCTTGCGAGTAACGTTTGTTTAGAGGATTTCCATGACACAACTGCACCACCAAGAGTGAAGACATACCCACTTGTAGATTTCGAGTTCTTGGAGTCCGATGTCCAGTTGGCATCACTGTAGCCTTCTAGTACTGCTGGATATCTGGTGTAATGCAACCCATAACTCTGAGTATGTCCTAAGTAGTTCAATACTCTACTTATTCCTTTCTAGTGACTTCGTCCTGGATTACTTGAGTAGCGGCTCAGTACATTTTCTGAATGTGCCAAGTCTTTTCTTGTACAATTTGTTAATGTAACACCCCGTAATTTTCAAAGGGTATAATTATATATATAATATATATATATGAAATAAAAGTTGGTTGTTATATGTATCGTTGGCTGATGGTATGTGTGTAATTAAAATGAGAAAGTGGAATGGTGCATGGAGTGGTGGGGGCCAACGTGAAGGCAAAAGACAGCAATGTGCTGCTTTGAATTCGGTCGATGACGTGGCATTGTATATGGGGCCCACCTACTGTGTATGCACGGGGAGATAGAAGAGAAATGTATTAGGATTGTCCCATATCGGATTTGACAAAGAATAAAATATAATATAAATAATATAGCCTATGATCAAGAGTCACCTAATTGGTTAACCACCTTTTGAGAGGCAGCCTGTAGTGGGCAGTTGTACTACATAGTATCTAATTTGTATTCTAAATTGTATAAATTGTCTGAGCTAGGGGCAAGGGCGTTACAAATGGTATCAGAGCCGACTTTCGACACCGAGTGTGGGTAAGAGTGGGCGAGATGTATGCCTGAGATGAAGCTAGCAGATGTACGGGTATGCCTGAGAGGGAGCGAGGTGGCGGCCTGAAATAATGGACCACCCTCATAATCTAGGTACGGTGCAGCTAGCAGAATTAGGGTACTCCACTCCATCGGCTAGAAAGGAGATCCTGCACTAGATTGTGCATGCCCGTACTCAGTGAGGACGCTGATTTCTGAGGGGGGGGGGGGGGTGTAACACCCCGTAATTTTCAAAGGGTATAATTATATATATATAATATATATATGAAATAAAAGTTGGCTGTTATATGTATAGTTGGCTGATGGTGTAATGTGTGTAATTAAAATGAAAAAGTGGAATGGTGCACGGAGTGGTGGGGGCCTACGTGAATGCAAAAGACAGCAATGTGCTGCTTTGAATTCGGCCGATGACGTGGCATTGTATTTGGGGCCCACCTACTTTGTATGCACGGGGAGATAGAAGAGAAATGTATTGGGATTGTCCCATATCGGATTTGACAAAGAATAAAATATAATATAAATAATATAGCTTATGATCAAGAGTCACATAATCGGTTAACCACCTTTTGAGAGACAGCCTATGGTGGGCAGTTGTACTACATAGTATCTAATTTGTATTCTAAATTGTATAAATTGTCTGAGCTAGGGGCAGGGTCGTTACAGTTAAGTACATCAGACTACCAATTACACGTGCATATTCTAATTGTGATATGCTGTCACCCATGTTTTTGAACAAGTGAAGATTAGGATCCACAGGACTTTTGGTAGTCCATTGGAGTAAATTTTGAATCTTTCAAGTGCTTTCTTAGCGTAATGATTTTGAGACAAAGTAATTTCCTCAGACGTCTTGGAAACTTTGATTCCTAATATGACATCTGCAACTCCCAAATCTTTTCTATCAAACTTGCCACTAAGCATGTTCTTAGTTTGTTTGATAATGTCATTATTGCTACCAATAATGAGCATGTCATCTACATATAAACACACCAGAATATATCCATTCGGAGTATTTTGATGTTGATACACTTATCACATTCATTTATTTTGAAACCATTCGACATCATAACATTGTAAAATTTTGCATGCCACTGCTTTGGAGTTTGTTTCAGTCCGTATAAGAATTTTACAAGCCTGCATGCCTTGTTTTCCTATCCAGGAACTACGTAACCCTCAGGTTGTTTCATATATATTTCTTCTTCTAAATCCCCATTTCGTGTAATATCCCGGTCGGATATTATATTGTATAAATTATTATTTTTAAATTAAAATATTTTTATGGAAATTTCTTTGTTTTACTATTAAAACTTATCGTATATATATACTAGTAAATATATATATGTATTGTATTGATTTTGTGCGCTTGTACAAAATCCTATAAAATGCATTTTTGAGAAAATGTCTGTAAAAATCTCGGGCTGGTATTGAAAATTATTATTTTATTATTATTTTATTTTTATTTTTCGAATTGAAATATTTTTGGTGGATATTAACCGGTTTTGTTAATAAACATTATATATATATATATATATATATATATATATATATATATATATATATATATATATATATATATATATATATATACCAGTCTGTATATATCTGGATTGTATCAAATTGATACTGAAATCTTCCGAGCTGGTAATAAAATTATTTTTATTATTATTTCTGAATTAAAATATTTTTTGGTAGAGATTATTCGTTTTAACGAATGAAAATTATCTGTGTAGACATATATATGTACGTAGTACTGTATCGATTTCGTACGTTTGTACGAAATCATGTAGTATGTGATTTTGGATAAATGTCTCTTATTTTTTATCAATCATGATCAAATAGAGGGTTAGGATTGGATTAGGGTGTTGATTGTAATATAAAATTGCAAATTGACCCCTAATTGGTTTAAGCCACAAATGAGAAGACACTTGTCTCTCTTCTCAACCACAAAACCGTTCCCCTTCTCCTGTAAAACACCCCCAACCCCCTTGGCCGGCCAACCTCTTCAAAGGGCAAGAAACCCTTCATTTGTTCCTCCATCCCTTCTCTTTCTCATCTCATTCTTCTTCCTCTTTTACTAGTTTTATTTTAGAAAAAAATTGAGAAAAGAAAGATAGAAAAGAGAGATCAAATCAAAAAAAAAAAGTGGGTTTCTTCATGGGTTCTCTTTGAAAAGGAGTAAGAACAAGGAGCAAGGAGGAGAAGGAAGAAAGCAAGTTCTTCCAACCGATTTCTTTGGGTGGGGGTTTCTTAACTTTTTTTGATTGTTTTTATTATTGTTATTTGCTTGTTATGTTCACAAATGGACTATCATCATGTGCATATTGTTTATGTGGACTAGAATAAAATGGCACATAAAGATTGAAGTAGTAGAACTAAAACAAAACCCTAAAGATTCAATCTTGTAGGTTTGATGGTTAGAATTAATTTGTTATGCTAAAGTTGAAATCTTGAGCCCAAATTAATCAGAAAGGTCCTTATATGTGTTATTATCATGCTCTAATTTTTATAGAATTTTCTGGGTTAATTTGATGGGTTTAAACACATCGTTTCCCTAAAATAGCGAGTTTTGCAACAACTGTTTTGGTTGATTCGACTTGCGTTTAAAGGACTAGATTTTGAGTTCCATGTGGAATATGAAAAAGTGTTCAACTAGAGAGTTGTAGTAGAGTCTCTCACCTTTCCAAAATGTCCTATTTGGTTAGATTCCGATAAGTACTACAAAAGTTATGAGCTTTACAAATCTCAGCAGCCAGCTTTTTGGCTAAAGCTCGCTGTTTGGATTGTTTGAAGTTTTTGTACCTTTTAATGACTAAATCTGAGAAGTTCATCAACTAGAGAGTTGTAGTAGATTTTCTCACCTTTCCAAAATGTCCTATTTGGTTAAATTCCAATAAGCGGAGCAAGAGTTATGACCCTTACAAAATTACAGCAACTGGCCTTTTTGGCTGAAAGCTCGCTGTTTGGATTGTTCGAAGTTTTTGTACCTTTTAATGACTGAATCTGAGAAGTTCATCAACTAGAGAGTAGTAGTAGAGTTTCACACCTTTCCAAAATGTCCTATTTGGATAAATTTCGATAAGCAGAGTAGGAGTTATGACTTTTACAAATCACAGCAGGCAGCTTTTGGCTGAAAGCTCGCTGTTTAGATTGCTTGATGTTTTTGTACCTCTTACTTGTTGAATCTAAGAAAGTGATTAACTAGGAAGTTGTAGTAGACGTTCTCACATTTCTAAAGTGCCCTATTTTTTTAGATTCTGATCAGTGGTGCAAAAGTTATGACTGTTCCAAAACAGAGCAGTCAGCTTTTGGGTGAAAGCTCACTGTTTTGATTGCTTGATATTTTGTACCTCTTACTTGCTGAATCTGAGAAAGTGATCAACTAGAGAGTTGTAGTAGAGACTCTCACCTTTTCAAAATATTCTATTTGGTTAGATTCCGATAAGCGGAGTAGGAGTTACGACATTTGCAAGTTTCAGCTTTGCTGTAGCTTTTGGCTGTCTTTTGTTGTCTTTGCGTGTGTTCAAGGGACGGTAGATTGAATTCCATAAGGAATCTGAAAAGGTCATCAACTAGAGAGTTGTAGTATATGTTCCCGCCTTTCCAGAAAGTATAATTTGGTTAAATTCTGATAAGTAGAGCAAAAGTTACAAGCTTTCAAAGTTTCAGCTTTTTTGTTAAGAAATCTGATGTTGGTTAATTTTTGCGTGTTCAAAGGACGGTGGATTGAATTCCATAAGGAATCTGAAAAAGTCATCAACTAGAGAGTTGTATTATATATTCCCAACTTTCCAGAAAGTATAATTTGGTTAAATTCCGACAAGTAGAGCAAAAGTTACAAGTTTTCAAAGTTTTAGCCTTTTGTTAAGAAATCTGTTTTTGGTTAATTTTTGTGTGTTCAAAGGACAGTGGATTGAATTCCATAAGGAATCTGAAAAAGTCATCAACTAGAGAGTTGTAGTATATTTTCCCACCTTTTCATAAAGTATAATTTGGTTAAATTCCGAAAAGTAGAGCAAAAGTTACAAGCTTTCAAAGTTTCAGCTTTTTGTTAAGAAATCTGCTGTTGGTTAATTTTTGCGTGTGTTCAAAGGACAGTGGATTGAATTCCATAAGGAATCTGAAAAAGTCATCAACTAGAGAGTTGTAGTATATATTCCCACCTTTCCAGAAAGTATAATTTGGTTAAATTCCGACAAGTATAGCAAAAGTTACATGCTTTCAAAGTTTCAGCTTTTTGTTAAGAAATCTGTTGTTGGTTAATTTTTTTGTGTGTTCAAAGGACGGTGGAGTGAATTCCATAAGGAATCTGAAAAAGTCATAAACTATAGAGTTGTAGCATATGTTCCCACATTTCCAGAAAGTATTATTTGGTTAAATTCCGACAAGTATAGCAAAATTTACAAGTTTTTTAAGTTTCAGCTTTTTGTTGAAATTCTGCAGTTTGGTTAACTCGTTTGTATGTTTGGTGGACTGGAATTTGGAATTCCTTACGAAATCTGAGAAAGTGTTCAACTAGGAAGTTGTAGGAGATGTTCTCACCTTTCTAAAAAGTCAAATTTTGTCGAATTCTGATGAGCGTAGCACAGTTTGCTTCTAGGGTGTTAGAAGGCTTTTTATGTCGCTTTCGGGTTTTCATTGGCAGTATGTTTATATAGGGCTATTAGAAGATTCTTCTGTTGCTTCTAATTATAAAAGATCAAGTTTTTGTTAGTAAGCTCATACACAAAATTCTAGTTCATGTTAACTAAAGTTGTCGTGAATTGCTTATAGTTTGAAACATGCACTTGATTATGAGTAACAAGTATTCCTTGTGCTCATAAGTCATGTAATAAGTATTGGTCCATCTCATACGTAGCTCACCTAGCTCGTATGAAGTTTTTTATTCATGCGTAGCTCATTGGACTCGTATGGAATAATTATCTTGAATAGATAGGCATGAGTGGATCCGTGGAGATCTTGTGATGTCTAGATTAAGTCTTGGTAGATTGTGTCAACAATTGTTACACTCTCTTGAAGATGGACATGTGCGGTGCTTTTTCATGATAAGTTGGAAGCACAGTGACATATCTCGCTTGTTTGAATCTTTTGATGCCGTCTCAGGACAAGTTGAGAGTACAACTCTAGGTTCAAAGTACCTTGTAGCTCGTACGGCTCTATTTGATTGGTTAGGGTTAGTGACATCGTTAGGCTAGTAACTGTTACTTAACCATTTTTATCTATGAATTGCCGAAGGGTGAGAGTTGGTATTAGGGATGATACCTTATAATCCGACTTCTCCTATAGGCCGACACTAGGTGGTGTTATTGGGATGTATTTTCCTGTCAAAGGAATACGGGCGGTGCTTTTCATGACGAGTTGGGAGCACAGGATCCATATCTCGGCTGTTAATTCCTGAACTCCATGATAAGAACAGGAAGTTTCCCTAGGAAAATAGACCCTACGATTCTGTCAGCTTCTATGCCTTCTCATGACGAGTTGAGGGCACTAAAGAAGGTTGACTAGTATCTTGTGGTTCGTGTTGGATTTTGAGCGGGGTCCGGTTTGCCGGGTAATAATGGAAAATGGGAACACCACTATTGTACTGCAGTAGCGGAACTATAACGTACCTGCAACCTCATCAGTCATGTAGTATGTGTCAGGAACAGGATGGGTAAAAAAGTAGAATTCATGACGTGGGTTCAAATCCCTATATATGAAGAAACGGCTTGATATGGGGCGTATGCAGTCTGGATTGCATACTGTTCCAGAGTTTTGCTTGCATTAGAATAAGTGCATCGTTGCATTAGTTAATCCTGTATTAGATTCTAAGTCATAGCATACACTGACACATCAATTATATATACACGTTTTTCTTTTCATCAGTCTGTTTGTTTAAAGTTGAGAATCGCTGCTAGTCATCAGCCTTAAAGCGTCAGTATATGTACTGACGTCCCCACTTCAATAGGTACTGGATTGTAAAATTACAGGTACTGGATTGCAAAGCTACATGTACAGGATTCAGGAGGACTCAAGGCAAAAGAAGCAAGTGTTGATTTATTTCAATTGTAATATATATTGTAATTCATTTATGTTGAGAAGCATCTAAGTGAAAGTACCAAGTGTTATATATTATTCATTGTACTCTGATGTAATTTTTATTGAAAGTTTGTAACACTTGGGCTTGTATGGCATTATTGTAACAATGATGTAATGTATTGCAGTTTTATAACATTCGGACTTATAATACTTTTGTGTTGAATAAAAAGTTTTAAATTTCCCTTTTTTCTGTGTATTGTGGCTAATTGAATGAAAAGATTTCTGGCTTATGTCACGGTTTTCCAATTTATGGAAATCGAGGCATTACATTTAGAAATGCGGTTTTGACATCCATTTGATGTATTTCGAGCTTACGTAGAGCTGTAATAGCTATCAACATTCGTGTGGAAATTATTCTTATGACCGGGGAATATGTATCAAAGAAGTCTAGGCCTTCCTTTTGCCTAAATCCTTGTACCACAAGTCTCGCCTTATGTTTCTCTATTGAACCATCTGGTTTCAATTTTTATTTGAAAATCCATTTGCATCCTAGAGCTTTACACCCAGAAGGCAAATCGACCAACTCCCATGTATGATTTTGCATGATCGAGTCTATTTCACTTTAGATTGCTTCCTTCCACATAGGAGCATCAGGCGTAGACATGGCTTACTTGAATGTTTTGTACTCATTCTTTAACAGAAAGGTCGTTACAAAGTCAGGACCAAATGACTTTGATGTTCTAGCCCGTTTACTTCGTCTAAGTTCATCATTATCATGTCCTGGTTTATCAACCGAAGTGCTTGCATTCCCTTGCGCACGTGTACATTTGGGATACGTAGCATTCTTGCACGAAAACACGTGTTCAAAGAAAGAAGCATTCCTTGATTCCATTATTGTATTCACATGGATGTTCGGTATATCCGATTTATATACCAAGAACCGATATGCACTACTGTTGTGTGCATAGCCTGTGAATATACAATCAACAACAAGGCATTCAACAACAAGATATTAATCATCTCCTTTAGAGTTCGGTTCATGCGCTCGGCACTACCGTTTGTTTCAGGTGAGTAAAGAGCAGTTGTCTGATGAACTGTTCCATATTCAGAGCAGAACATATTAAATGGTGCATCATATTCTCCTCCTCTATCACTCCTAACGATTTTAATTGTTTTGCCAAGTTGATTCTTAACCTCCAGCTTATATTCCTTGAATTTATCCAATGCCTCATTTTTGCTATGTAACAAGTATACATAGCAGAATTTTGTGCAATCGTCTATGAATGTTACAAAATATTTTTTGCCGCCTCTGGTCTACACGTATTTTAAATCACATAGATCCATGTGAATTAGACCTAGAGTTTTAGTGTTTCTTTCTACAGAACGGGATGAGGCTTTAGTGAGTTTGGCCTCTGTGCAAACTTCACATTTTGCGTAGTTGTCTACCTTAAATTTTGGTGGTATATTCATGTTAACTAATCTACGTAGAGAATTGAAATTAACATGACCTAGTCTTTGATGTCAAACAGAAGACGACTCAACAACATAAGCAACATGATTAATTTCATTAATTTTGGGAACAACAGGAACAATAGATTTTGGGTTGACTGTTATTACATTGAATTTGAACAGTCCATCCTTTACATAACCTTTTCCCAAGTACACCCCATTCTTTGAAAGTACAAAATTATCAGAAGCAAGAACGTGCCTAAATCCATTCTTTCTTAGCAAAGATCCGGAGACCAGGTTCTTTCTAATATCTGGAACGTGCAACACATTGATTAGTGATAGTTCCTTGCCTGAAGTCATCTTCAGCACTATCTTTCCTGTTCATTCAATCTTGGAGGTGGAAGAATTACACATGAACAATTGTTCATCCTTATTGCATTTCTGGTATGAGGTGAACATCTCTTTGTCCGAGCAGATGTGCTTGGTGGCCCCTGTATCATACCACCACTCACGCGAATTGCTCCCCACCAGATTGACCTCCGAGAGACCAGTGGACAAGTTCTCAGTTATGTGCGCATGGGATTTCTCATTCCCTTTTGCCTGTCCAGTTCCAGCACAGTTGTTATCCTTGTTGCGGTAGTCAGAGATTTTGTGCCCCAGCTTACCACACTTGTGGCATTTTCCAGCAAACCTCTTTGTGGCAGGTTTTTTGTTCGAGGTCTGTGGCAAGAACTTCCTCTTTTTGCCCTTCTGTTCGTGCTCCACCATGTTGGCCTTTTCTATGGACTGATTTTCATAGGACCTGTCAACCTTGTGATTCTCCTCTTCAATCCGCAACCTAACCATCAGGTCATCAAGAGACATCTCATTTTGCTTGTGCTTGAAGTAGTTCTTGAAGTCCTTCCATCCAGGTGGAAGCTTCTCAATGAACGCTGCAACCTGGAATGGCTCACACAGCGTTATGTTCTTTGCAGCGATATCGTGCATTATCACCTGCAGTTCCTGAATTTTCTCACAACAGTATTCGAGTCAACCATCTTGTAGTCCAGAAACTTGCCGACTACAAACTTCTTGGAGCTAGCATCTTCTGTTTTGTACTTCTTCTCCAAAGACTCCTACAGAAGTTTAGATGTCTTGAAGACACAGTAGACATTGTAGAGCAGATCTATCAAGCCGTTCAGGATATAGTTTCTACAGAGATAATCACCCTGAGTCCATGCATCAACCGCTGCAACGGAGTGTGCATCCATAGGGGCAGTTTCAGTGAGAAACCTGTCCAGCTTCAAGGTGGTCAGGTAGAACTGCATCTTCCTTTGCCGCTTCTTGAATCCAATTCCATTGAACTTTTCTGTTTTTTCTCCCACAGTTATATGTGTGGGCAGAACGACCGTTTGTGCCGCAACCGATTGTGCAGTCACATTTTGGGTCACTGGTGTTTGTGTACTGAGAAGTCCACTGACATTTTTGTTTGTGTGTTTTTCATTTTCTAAAACAGTTAAAATTGAACTGTTAGTTGTTTGTTTTTCCGAAATGATACCAGTACCTGTAAATAATCTTCACAAAAACTATTAGAATAGAAGAAAAATTTTGTTTTAAGATTGTTATAACTTGAATTTCATAAAATAGGAAATTGCTAACAATGTTTGTGAAGAAAGACAATTACAGGAAATAAAAAAACAAACCGGACACTTCAATACATAGTCGAGATTAAGATCTCTGTCCTTAAAAAAAAATTTGCCCCGTAGTGTGACGGTGGTTGACGAATTGCCTCCTAGGATACAACTATATTACCTTTCCCTGAATAGCAGCACCCTAGCTTCAGAGATGTCGGCGAACTAGTAACTGTGTTGTACTCTCAGACTCTGACTCAGAGGAAGAAGAAGAAGGAGATTCAGAATTTTAAAATTGTGTGTTCTAGCAAACAAAAACTACTGGTCTTATAGGAGAAGAGAAGTAACTGAAGGGTCCATTACTCTGTAATAGCAGAGTAATGGTTCAAAAAACGTAACTGATGAGTCATTACTCTGCTGTTACAGAGTAATGGTATCAGTTACAGAATTTGAAAAGCCTTAACAGTAAACTGAGAAAAAATTTGGAGCAGGGCAAAAAAAATATAGGCCAGGCCGGGCGCGTGTGTGTATTTGTAATTTTGGCTAGGTCCTTTCTCCACTACATGTTAGTGGTAACCCCAGGGCTACACCCTTTAGTCCATTCTTTAGCTTATATACTAGAGAAATCTTTCCCATCTTCCGATGTGGGACTATCCATTCCAACTTTTCAAGTTAGTACATTTCGAGTACCTAACTTTGGACCTACATTTCTCTTTCATACGAAAAATCGTTTTTAGCAAATGAATACATTACAGAATAGTACTTGACGAGAGAACGTAATCCAATCATTTTCCAGTGCCGCCGGTGGCCGGAGCCCACCGGAATCCGGCCCGAAAAATATGCCAAAAATATTTCCAACAAAACTCTCTGTTCGCACTTTGTCAATAGACAACAATTCTACTGCTGTTTTACCAGCACAATTCATAAAGTATGAAAACCATACTGATTAAAGTTTTTGTGATATTGATTCCACAAAATTCATCGTATGTCGGGTAAATAGTGGAAGAAGCTCCCTCATCTTTTAGTGGAAGAAGCTCCCTCATCTTTCAATTAACACAATAGTTTCATTATTTGTTATCCCGTATAATTGGCAACTACTAATGCCGGTTTAACTCCCTATCATTTCGATTATTATAACTCTAATAGAAGAGTACATTGGCCAGATATGGTGGCCAGATGAATTAGGTGATCAGTAACTAAATATTAATTAACTGGCTTATCGTAAAGTGAAACTATGGAGAAAAAAAAATTTCTCGCAATGACTGAAAGGTGAGTGCGTTATCCGAGTTTGGCCAGTAGTTCATGCTAATTTTTTTTTTTTAAAATATTTACAAGTCATATGTGTCACTCTCTGATCTTAGTCTGGAGGATGAACCATTCTCTGGAATTAATTATTTACTAGTAATTTACACGTGCGATGCACGTTTAAATAATTTCAAATTAATAAAAATAAAAACTCTGACGTAGGAAGGATTTGATCCAGAATCCTACTTTATATTAGTTATGTACGTGCATTGCACATATTGGTAGAATGACAAAATGACAAATGACACTAAGGCCTTCTCCCATTATAATATTAGAGAATTAGAGATTAGAGATAGAGATTAGAGATTAGAGATTTAGGACTAAATTTAAAATTATTTGCAAAAAGAGGACAATGACCAAAATATTTGCAATTAAGGGATAGTTTTTAATTAATATTCAATTCTTACTATTCTATAGATTTTTCTATAGGATGTGTGATCTTTCTACAAATTTAAAATTTATTTTTGTAATATATTCTAGTTATCTTATCTAATTGATTTTTTAACTACTTAAATTGTACTAAATATTTTGAGAAAACAAGATGGGAATTACTTATTTAGAAATAAGGCTCTGATACCACTGTGGTTGCGAAGTGTGAAATCACTTGAAAAATAGAATTAAACAGAGTATCAAAAAACTTCAAAGATGATAGTTTTCTGTAAAATAATATTATTCGAAATAATGAGCATTGTCTATCTCAAAAATATTAAAGTAATCAAGCATGAGTTCAAGATCTCTTATAGATTCTGATTCTGTCTCAGATATTTCACTATTACTATCATATGGGGGTTCTTCGAGTTCTTCCACATGTCTATTTCCTTCTTCAATATGTCTATTTTCTTCTAGAAATTGTCTATATGCTGTTGTAGGGCTCCAGATTTAACTATTAAATTCACCATTTTCATAAAATAATAAAGATTTTTCATAAAATGTTAGATCATCAATTATTTGAACATTTATATTTCTAGTTTCTCCAGGATTTATTGTTATAATTATTACTCGTTGTACACTAAAGAAGAATAATTTGAATTCAAAAGAATCATTCATGCTTGTTACTCGATGAGGATAATAAACATAAAAAACTAGCATTCTATTACTTCCTTGATAATTAATCATTAATTCAAAACTTTCCTTGATAATTACATAAAAAACTGTTATTATACACTAGTCCTTTTTTAGCAATTTTGTGATTTAAAACAACAATTATAAAATCAGGAGTAGAGAGAGATTTCTAAGGATACCCTACGAATCAAAACAAAACGGCCCATCATGCTTCCGACCTAGTTAAACATCTTTGAGCTGCTCTGTACTAGTCAGTACCAGTGGATAAAATACATCTAATATGCACCCCGATTTTAGTGCTCCTTTTACGTTCCTCCCATCTCAGGACTACTATGCTCTCTAAGAGAGCTTCATCCAAGAAATACGTCTGGAACAACTAGTAGCACTTCAATACATGCAACCACAACCTAGCTCATTTCATGCCACTAGGTGTACAGCTTAACTATAGAAGGTTACAAATGAGTCTTTTTGCAAGATCCTTCAGTCAGAGCCTTACAAAACTCTCCCTGAGGGTAAGAAAATAATTATTCATATCTTATATTCTTTAAGAGCTTAACAAGAAAGATAGTCTTTATTGATTCCACTTCTTACAAACTCTTCTTACAAACTTATATGAAAATTCTCCTTCTTAGATGTTATCCTTCTCTCTTACTTAGCTTTCCCTTCTATAGACCAAGGGATCAGCTTACAACAAGTTTCCATGTGTCACTGTTTACATCATATGTTCAATAATTGCTACAAATATGTAAGTGCTTACATCGGCCTGTAATAATTGTTCTGATTACATTTGGAACTATTCTAGGAAAATAGATTCCTCCTGGCCAACATCTTCACACGCTCTATATTTGTGTTGATATTCTGTCTTCATCAAGCTACAGTAGTATTCAGCTGTTTGTTCTGTCATTGTCATTACTCCTGTAGATAGTATCTAGTACCAACTGTCAGATAGCTCATGTTTATCTTGTGCCTATTTTATTTTTTGATATACAATACATTAATATTTTCTCTGGGTCTGGGCTGTCATACATCTATATGTTGTTGTCTCTTAGTTTTATGCCTTATAGTTTTATGTCATACATCTACATGTTTATGAATCTCATTGCTCTTCTTTCTTGGATTATTTTTTCAAACTCCTCGGCCTTATATGGTACAATGTTAGATGCTTCATAGATCACTTGGTTAGTCATTCCTATTTTTATAACATGTTCTGCTGGAAGCTCTTTATCTTCTTCAAGATACTCAGGAATTTCTGAATACATTCTGACATATATTGTTTAGGCCTTTGTAAGGCCAAAATAACTCTTGGCTGCTTTATAAATTTCTCTTGGCAAGTGGACTAATTCTTCACATTCTCATTTTGTTGTTCTTGGATTATCTCCTAATAAGATGATGGCCTTGTTTATATATTGTTGTGATATTGTTTTGATGAACTGGTTCACCTCGGTTACTTAACATAATTTTTCAATATATTATAATAATAAGTGTCACGCCCCGCTTCCCAAAAATACGAAATACGAATATATGACATTGGCCCAGCGAATGACTAACATCACCCATATGCTGTTTATCCGATTAAATCAACAATATAATCAATACAGAAGAATTGTGCAGACAATAATAATAATTCCATGAACAATAATACTTGAAATGAAGCAATATAAAATATCCAATTACAATAATCCAACGTCTGGAAACAATAAAAAAATCTGGGTCATAAGCCCAATAGCTCATTCATTATACTGTGTGTGAAAGTTGAATTATAACATGTTAGTCATAATCTCATTTAGCATCATGAAGATGATGAAGAACGAATAACGGAACGAACTCTTCGCTCAGTGTGTTTGGGCAAGTGGACATTGTTAGAATCACTAGAGAAATTAAGCAAATAGTTTTGTAAAATTTGGAAGAGTAATTTTGTATTAACACTTATAATGTGCATATATTGTCAATCGCATGTATAAGTTGAGTTTAACAAAAAAGACAATTAATAATAATAGTTTTAATTGTGTATAGTTCCTGAACATAGCATAATTGGCTAGGATTTGAGAACTATATATTAAATTGTTCGTTCGTGTTAAAACTCATAATTCTACTAAATGGCACTTCATTAAATATGACAAATGAGAAGTTTGAATTCAGATTTTGATCACTAGAAAATCATTTTGTATGGTCTCTAGGAGTTCACAACTTTTTGAATCAATACATTCTGATAATTGTGATCTCAGTAGTTTTATGACTATGTGAAATAATTGTTGGTCAGAAGTATTTAATCGCTTTGGTAGATGATTAATATAAGTCTGTCATATACATAAAGAATGAAGCACTTGTTATTCTTAATGAATTAAAAAATTATAGTTAAATGCTAAAAATCAAGGGTTCAGATTTGATAGAGGTGGTGAATATGTTTTAACAATTTAAGAGAAGTTTGCATTTGGCATAATCTCTACTGCACCCTACTTACAACAGTTAAACGATATTGATAAAAGTTAGAATCAAACACTTAGTGAAATATTGAATTCTATATTATTGACTGTTGTTTGTCTTGTGTAATTATGAGTGATGTTGTATTGTTAATCATATCTCTAATGTGTTACTACACTCTAAATTGAATACACCTTGTAGATCATGGCATGAAAACACAAATAATTTTTTTAAAGTAAAAATTTGTGTTGTGATACATTTGTTAGAGTACATGACCCTAGAAGGCCTAAAGTATGACCTACAACAAATATTTGTGTGCACTTAAAAAATGCATAATGTAGTTCTGTGGACAGATGTTAGATCTATCTAATTTGTGTTCGAAGAATCTAGACTTACAGAGTTCTTTGAGGATGTGTTCATCAAAGATAAATGTATGAAATGATCTAGTCATACAGACACGGTCAATGATTCACAGTTGGAATCAAGAACCAGCCTTACTGACACTTAAAACTTCACTGGCAAATGAGCCAAGAAGAGTCTTTAGTAGACAATGAGATAAATTTTGTGTCATACAATAATACTTTATTAGTTGATCTGCCGAAAGGGACTAAAACTATAGTAAGTAAGTGGGATTTTATAGAAGAAACTTAATTTTGATAGTCCAGCAGCAATTTTAATGCATTTTAGTAGCTAACAGATTGACTGAGAAAAATATGATAGATTTATTTGATGTCTACTTACATGTTTGTCATATTGCTACAATAAGTATTCTTCTAACCCTTACATCTATTGAAAATTTTGTTATTCATAAAGGATATTTAAACAGTTTTGTACTTGATGTTTTGTACTAGAAAGTTTTGAACTAATATGTTTAGTGAACAAGATTTACAATTTAGTAAAATCGTTGTATATTCTTAAAACATGTATAGCCGACGAATAAATAATTTGATAAATTTCTGAAAGAGCCTAGTATATGAATCAAGTAATTCAGATCAGTACCTTGAACTTTGTGGTGTGTCAAATATAGTGGCTATTATTTACTTGTTCTGTTGACATGCCTGTTCTTGGAAGTGACCTCTCTATTACAAATGAAGTTAAAATTGTGTCATCCAAAGAATTCAACATGAAAACCTAGGTATTGTAGACATCATAAGTATAAGGGTGAGTTTCGGTTGGCAAGGGATAACTCTTAGTCAAACTCATCAAATAAAAATGTGTTTCAGAAGTGGGGATATAGTGATTGAGAGTGTGTTTTGAAATACCTTATGATTATAATAAAAGTTTGACACCTAATGAGGTGCAACAATGTGACATGAAGATCATTCTAAAGGAAATGAAAGTCTCATGTATACAAAGACCTGCACTAGAATAAACATAGCCTTTGAGGTAGGTATGATCTGTAGATTCACTAATAATCTCATACACATTTGAGTGCCCTAAGAAGCTAATGAGATACCTGAGTGGTATTCAACAGTTTGCTTTATGCTACTCTAGTCATTCTTCGAATGAATGGCTATTCTGATGCATTATGATGCTCGGAATTTAGTAAAAGTTGATAACTAGTGGATATGTGTTTACACTAGAAGAAACAAAAATATTATGAAAATTAAAAGGCAAACAGGCACTGTGCTATCATGCATGAAATCAGACTTCTATGTGTTATCCTCTGCAGGGAAAAGGCTGAGTGGATTGAAAATTTTGTTGCTAGTCATCCATTAAGAAGTTTAAGTAACTCTCTAATTCTGTTGTGCGACTACCAAGCTACAATACACTGTAGCTCATAACTCACTCTATAATAATAAGATGATTATATTAAGGCTGAAAGAAGCCTAGTTACACTTTCTCATAAATAAAGTGCAATTGAAATAAAGTATGGCTAATGCTCTTGCTAAGAGACTTGAAAGTGATCTAATTATCAAAACTGTAAAGGAAATGGAGTTAAAAGCTATTGAGTCAAAACTTTAACATTCTAATTATTTTGAAATTTAGAATCCAATTGGAGCCATAGAGAAGTTCAAACTTAAGCATCAATTTTAGGCAGTTGACATGTTTTAGATAATTTTGATGATTCCACATAAATTCCACAAATATATAATATCATTCCAATTTTGATGGTATTATATATCTAAAGAATTTACTTAGAATAATCATATTATTGCAATACGAAACATGAAAACTTGCTGATGTGTTTGTAATGTTTAGAATGTCGTTATATCATTCCAATTTTGATGATATATCTCTTTTATGGATTCTTGTTTCATTCCAATTTTGATGATTCAGATTTAACCATAATTGATTTGACTGTTCTATCATTCCAATATGAAACATAGTATAGTTCTTGTGTAGAAATTATAATAGTTCTTGTTGTTTATTTAGTTAAAGAAACTTGATTGTGATGCTTGTGTTACATTTTTACTAAGCTAATTATGAATTGTACTAAGTTATTTTGTGGAACTAGATACTTTGTGAAATTCGTTGGAATTCTTAGAGATGTGTCTCTTGATATTCTTGTTTTCAATAAGCTAGCAAAGATGGAGGAGTTGAATCTGTCAACATAGATTTCAAAATAATGATTTGCTCAAAATGGAGGAGTAAACATAAAGCAGTGTGCAAGGATAGAGTTTCAGTTTATTTCTTTCGAGAATAAATTAGTCACTTGCTTGGTAAAACTTCTGTTGAGTTTAAGACTCTTGTGTTCATTGAGCTTAAAACTGTTATTTTGTTCTTGAAGTTTATTTGCTTTGTTTGATTTTGAAACGATGACATATTATTTCAATTGGTTTAATCATTGTGAATTATTCTTTTGTGATATGGTTTGGGAACTAATTAATTATTTTTGTTTAGTCTTTTTGAACTATTCGGATTTATAATTGATTTAGTTCTTATGAACTGTACTTTGAGTGATGCATTTCTTCTATTTTAAGATTGCTATCAGCCAGTCAGCTTCATGTTGAACTGATGAGATAATCTAGACGTCTATATATTGAGAATATAGGAGGAGATTGTTGGATATATATGTATATTCTAACTATATATGAATAATATTATGTGTAATATTATTCTATGAGTAACACATGTGTTACACGTACTAATTGTATGGATATCGGAATGCGGGTTGAGTGGGTTGAGAGCCCAGTACCCAAACCAGTATTTATCTTATAAGTACTGACTTGTGATAGTAGTCTAGGTATTCCAATTTTGATAGTTATAATAAATATCTCAAGCACATTAGTCTAGGATATTAACCATAATTTCTATTGTTATAATCTCTCATAATCTCAAACAGTACATGCAGTGGCTCCATGCCGATTTGTTCCTATGGTGTGAATTCCTTACTCTTGACGTTAGGCCGTTTTCCATATCTGTGAACTTAGAAGTCGTTCTACATTTGTTTGGCAGGAAGTGCACATGTTGGTGCCGAATGTTATCATGCATTCCATTCTTCATTATGTACCCCAACACTCATTGCAAAATGATGGATAATCATGGCTATGGTGTGTTTCTATTTACTGAGTTTAGTAGTGCATGCGACGAGGAAATCAGTGTTTGGATCATACTTCATTGAGAGCTCTTTCCTTTATTATATATATGTTTTCTAATTACACCTCACTATGCTTGTGATCTTTAACTACAGCAATGCATCGAATGATTTGGACCCCAACAACAAAGTTTGAAAATATAACTGATGAACAACATGAACAGACCGGAAAGAACTTTAGAAGTGCACTCCTAGTTTGCTGGGCTTATCCCAGTTAATAGAAAGCGCTCACTAACTCGAAGCTTGCAGTTCTATTATTCAGGAGTAATAGTTGCAGTTTCAAAAGCTCTATAATCCTTCCCTTGTATGAAAAATAATTATGATAAAGAATTACGAACAGAGAATTGAAGAAAGAATTGGACTGGAGGGTAGAAATAAAGGCAATCCTCAATTAACAAAGACACAATAGATTCTTACGTACAACAGGATTTACTACGTTTTGGGCAAAGGCACACCGCATTACAATTAGGACAACAAGACCAGACACAACCGCAAGAACACTGAGAGCAAAAGATGTTTGGCCAAAGGCACTTCAAGCTACAGCAGGAAATGTTGCCACAATCACAGCAGCAGTTATTTGGGGAGCTTGGACGATGACAACTGCAGTCCAATGTCTTGAACTGGAGGGAGCAGAAGCACGAGCAACAGATCCACCGACATCCACGACAAGTTGAAGCACACATTGGCTCTGTTGGGGAAAATGGAAAAGAAAAAAAAAAAGGTTCAATGTGTAAGATGTTTTGAAGCGTGCATATAATTCACATAAACAAAATGAATTAGGTTGTTAGCAGTAAGAAAAGAACCTACTGCCAATTTAATTATTCACAAAAAAAATGTTGCATCACATTACAGTTCCATGGAAACGGGATCCGATCCAAAAAATCATAATTTCATCGTATTATTCATGCCCTTAAATCATATAGAATATAAATACGAAAGAAGAAGAAGAATGATAATTAATTACACTGCTAATGATGCTTACAAAAATATAAAACCAAGCGAAATGTTCAAATGCAGATGGAAGAAGTTCTAACTATTTCGTTCTCCTTTTGTTATGCATCAATAAGTTTCTTTTAGAGTCAAAAATGATTTATTTGGACAAATCTTAAGGCAAGTATAGTGAATATGATAAGTATCTCAAGCTATTGAGCATGTATAAAATCAAAACCTACAAAAACTACATGATTCAGATATATTACCGCAAGCCACTTCCACACGCTACAGGATTTGTGTTTCGCTTGACATGAAAAACACAGATATAAGGTATCCACATATAACTAAAAATTTCAATTTATAAAGGAAAAGGAAACAGAAAAGACAAAAAAAGTCCAGTAATCATATGCTGGTATCAGTGGATCCGGGTTTGAACCCACAAATTCATGATCCATGCTAAAATGCCATACTGCTTAGGGACAATAAAAGATCGATGCAACCCACCGTTTACAATAAAAAAAAAAAAGACAATAAAAGATCGATGGTTGCAGAAAGTAAAGGCAAATATATTAACTGTAGACAGAGACTCAGTCTTGTAAGCAGAAGTCGAAAAACAAGTTTTCCTTAACAAGTTGGAATTTCGTTAACCAAAAAGGAGCAATATTTCACATCAATAATTTGTCAACTTAAACCACCTTTCACTTCTTAATTTAATTTTAAAATGTGAATCAACTAAGAGCAATGGTATAAATTCTTCACGTATTTAAATCCCTTAATAATATGACACAGATACAAATTTCCTAGAAACATTAGCTCAACAAGGAAAAGAAAAGATGAGGTTGCTATATTTTTTTTGGATATGAAAAAGAGCTCATTAACCAACGTTAACATGAGTTTATTTTACTATTGCTGTTAACACAGAGGTATTTAAACACACCAAGAAAAAAGAAAAATAGAGAGAGAGAACTATAGAACATACTCTTTGCAGCATCGAGAAACAGATGGGAGATCTTGTTCTTTGAGTGTTTGTAGCTCCTCCTGCTTAAATTGAAATGTACCATAAGTTCATGCTTTACATATTGCAAGGAAAAAAAGAAAAAAAAAAAAAAAAAAAAAAACCGGGGACATAGAAAAAAAAACGAGGGGGGCAAAGTGAAGTTGTAAAAAATCTAAATAGAAATGAGTTATCAATTTTTTAAACTTATCCCTATCGGGTACTCCCTCTCTAAATTATGTATTTCTATGTCCCCATTTTATTGTAGCTATAGTAAAAAAAAAAATTATTATTATTATTATTATTTTTTTAAGCTAAGATATATCAAGGTGAGCTAGGTCCTGTTTAACTTCTCAGTCAAACTTAACCAATTTCCCCTTAGGGAATTGATGTAAAACTAATCCTAAATAAAGAATTTTCAAAATTCTTAATGGATTAATTTTACCAACACGTTGTGCGGATTAAAGTTAGAAATTTTAAATAGTTAATTGGTTTGATGGATTTTCAAGAACTGAATCACGTTTAACAATCCCAATTAATAATTCAATTATAACAATCAATAATTAAATCCCTGTGTTTTTAGCAAGTAAAAGATTCAATATTGATTCGTATTCTAATCAAGCAAGTGGAACACTCAATCTCAATTATTTTGTGGCCGACAGGCAAATCAGATAATATAATAGAGATGATAATTGATAAAGCAGTATAACACAATGATGGAAAACTAACCCTAAATAGAGAATTTTAAAAATTCTTAATGGATTAATTTTACCGACACGTAGTGCGGATTAAAGTTAGAAATTTTAAACAGTTAATTGGTTTGATGGATTTTCAAGAACTGAATCACATTTAACAATCCCAATTAATAATTCAATTATAACAATCAATAATTAAATCCCTAAGTATTCTCAGCAAGTAAAAGATTCAATATTGATTCGTACTCTAATCAAGCATGTGGAACACTCAATTTCAATTATTTTTGTGGACGTCAGGCAAATCAGATAATATAATAGAGATGATAATTGATAAAGCAGTATAACACAAATATTTAAAAATTAGAAGGAGTATACCGGGATTCGAAGAAATCAGCGTAGATCTCGGAAGAGCACAGCAATGGCAGCAACAGCTTCAAGAGCAATGGCAGCAAAAGCGAGGGATGGCGGATCTGGGCTGGCGTCGGCGCTCGGGAGGAGCAACGGCGGCTGGCGCTGGCGGCTGTTGGGCGCGCGACAGACGACAAAGAGACAGAGCGGGAGGGAGGCAGACGCTGAGGGAGAGGGAAGGACGCTCGGAGCTGCAGGGGTGATTGGGCTGTTGAAGAAGAGTGGCTAAGGACGAGGGTGAGGTCGGGGATGAAGTGGAGTAGGGTGTCGAGATGGGTGCTGGCGCAAGGGAAGGAGACGATCGAGATGTGGGGGGTTTCGATGTGACGACGATGTTGGGGGTGTAGGCGGAGGGGAGAGGGAAGGGCGAGGGTGACAGAGTTGGGCGATCGGGTTGATGGCGGAGGCGGTCGAAACTAGAGAGGTAGGTTGGATTTTGGTCGGGATTTGGGGGAGGAGGAAGGAGGGAGAGGGGTTAAGTTAATGGCGGCTGAGTAGGGTTAGGGTTTGATTTTATTTGGGGAATTTTAATTTGGGGGTAGATTTTAGAGTTAATCACTAACCCTAAAATTGTATTATGATTTATCACAAACCCTAATAATTGAATCTCAATTGTATCACATAAAAAGAGACGGGAAGAGCAAAACTCAATACAATAATTTTTAATCAAGAGTGGCATACTTTCTCATTAATCTCAAGGCCTATATATAGGCTCAAAACAAATCTTGATACAAATCTCAAAATATTCTAAAATCTCAGAAATATTCTAATACATAAAAAAAAGATTACATATGGCTATAATTGCCAAAAATAAATATGGTACTGAAATAAAATACTAAGCTAAATAGAATGGATGTCCTCATCACACAAATATTTCCAAATTGGAAAGTATATACCGTGGATTCGAAGAACTCAGCGTAGATCTCGGGTTGAACAGCAGCGAAGAGCACAGCAATTAGCAACACAGAAAGAGCGGCAGCAACAGCACGCTTGCTGTCGGTGGAGACAACTGGCGGCGAACGGGACTGGAGACCGACAACGGGGGTGGCGACAGGTGGCGGGACTGGAAGGCGACGAGCGGAGTGGTCGCTGGCGGTCGATCGGCAGGGACGATTTTGGTATCGGCTGCTACAGTCGAAGAGAAAAGGAGCTATGGAGGTGGATTGCGGTGGAGGGGAAGATGATGGTTAATGGTGGCGGAAGGAAGTGACGACGGTGATGAGGGAATTCGATGACGGTGGCGGTTGGGCTCGCGGCGAGGAAGAACGGGAGAGGGAGAGTCGGGGTAGGGGAAGATTGTAATACCCTGATTTTTCATTTAATGAAAAATTATTTATTTTTGCACATAGTGTGCACGTGCAATATTTCTGGTTAATATTTTCATCAAGATGAGTAAAGATATTTTAATATGTGCTTTTAATTATTTTATACAAAAGCCTTCTTTCAATTAGACAAAAAGCCTTTTTCCTAAAGCCCAAAATTTAGTTTATTTATTTTATTTTTCAAAATAATTATTTTGGCCCATTAACTAAAGCCCATGGACTATTTTTTATACAACTTGTAATGTAGAATACAATTTAAAGACTATGTTATTTTTATACAAAAATTTAATGTACAATTTTTGGGCCTAGTTGCATGCACGTGCACTACACGTACACGTGCAATATGCACTTTCCCATGGCCGGTTGCATCTTTTGGAGGGAAATGAAAAGTTGTGATGGTGATCATGGTGTGGTGGTTACTTGGTTGTGGGTAGTTATTGCAACTCCTACTCTCATCCTAGCCCTCCATCTTACAACCAACCAATTGATCCTAGCCCTCCATCCTCTTTGATTTTTAGTATAAATACCCCCCCCCCCCCTGGCTAGTTATTCTTGTGCCTATTAATCCTTCCAAACCTATAGCCTAAATTATATTATCTAGTAGTGTTTTTGTGAGTTGAAAGATTGAGAGTGTGTGCGATTTTGCTTGCACTAAGGAGAGGAGGCCGGCTACCACTAGAAGGAGGAGCTCGGGTGTGCTTGGGAGGCTTGTGTGCATGTGTTCAAGGAGGAGCATTTTCGTTGCAAGGACATTTGTCTAGGGATTTCTAGTGAATTTTTCTCTCCATACAAGGTGGGTAAATTTTCTATATTTCTAAATAGGGATATATGCTAGATTGGAATGGAAAAATGATGCATGAAAAAGGCTAATAAGAGTACACATTTTAATTGAAAAATTGAGCTATAAATTGATTGGAATGTGGGTGTGCAATTGTATGTGATTTGATTAGTAAAAATCTAATTTTTATGTGAATTAGTTATGGCCATGGATTGTTGAAGGGAATTTCATTATCTAAGTCATAAATTATATACACAAAAGTTAGTAGATAAACCATGCTACTTTATGTGTTTTAATGAGCCTTTGTGTTGCATTGAAATAAACAAATCAAATTATGGATTCATATGGTTGGTAAATGACTAAAAACAGAAATTAATATGAGAAATTTCTAGTAAAGAGATTGAGTTGTTAATTGTGAAGAAATGTCGAAAAAAAGAAGAAATGTAGTATTTATAATGTAGAATTTGAATTAGTTACATGAAAATATGTTTTAATTGTTACGAAAATTATTTTACTCTTACTGGTATGTAAATTATGTGAGGAAGAATTAATCTGGAGTTGTACAGTAATTTTTATGAAAACCAAATGAAATGGGGACTAGTTGAACATCGAAATGTTCTAAATAACAGTGAGTATGGGTTAAATGAAATTGGAATTATACTAGTGACAACCTGAGCACGTAGCTCAAGTGGTCATAGTGTGCGGTTGGGTTCCCTGTGGTGATCGGTTCGAATCCTCTGGGCAACACATTTTATTCCATGAATTTTTTAAAATAAAAGAAAGCAGCGACCGAGAGCATATAATGCTCTCAGTCCTCTTTATAGTGCTTGTAACACCCAGCCTAGTGGTCTGTGCCTTGGGCATTTTTCCTGGGGTGCTGGGTTCGAATCTTGCCGTCGGCAAGATTGAAAATTTTATTTTTTTGAATGTTTCGGTGGCCAAAAAATTATGGGAAAAATATGGTTATTCTTCTAAAAATATATGGGACTTTATAAAAATAAATTGGGGATTATTCGCATGAAATAAAATGTGATTTGAGAATAAAACGTGTAATTAGAACTATGGTTTTATAAGTGTATTTTTGGGAAAATTATACCTTGCAAAAAGAACTTGGAATGAAGGATTAGAAGATTAATATAGTAAAGATTGAAGTGATATTATGTGATGGATGTGATTTATTCCTAATTGAGAATAGTATGAAAAATATGAATTGTGAATATTCGTTAGTGATGTAAAGTATTTCTCATTTGAGAATAATGTGACAACTATGAAATGTGAGTTATTCTCGTTGGAAAATAGTGCGACAAATTATGATGCGTGAATATCCATCTTGATTGAATACTAGTGATGTGGGTTTTAATGTGAAAATAATAATTCATGAGTTACATGATGAATAGTTGAAATTCATGTATAGTTATGGACTATGTGAACGAATTAGAAATCATGATGTGAAAAGAAAAATACTTTTGAGTATGATGACTCAACATGGAAATTTATGAGTTGGAAATGCTCATTTTGGAAATTGTGAATTGGAAATTGAAACAAAAGAGTAGCTAAGTCTCCCCCGGCATTGGAAATGAAAGGAAATGAAAATTGAAAAGAAAGACCAAGGTTGGTCATGTTTGAATAAATGAATAAGTCCGGTTGAGTGGAGAGGCTAACTCTAGAGCTTTGATTTTTGTTCATGATTTTAATAAAACCTAAGGATTAGTACATAGTGAAGACGTGATGAAAGTAAGAGAAAAACACTGAGTATGAGGGCCATTGGATAGCGGCGAGAGCGTATCCCAGGATGTCCCATGATGAGTCTGGGCGAGGATACTGCTCCAGAGTACCGTCCCGGTGGCGACGCTCGTGGGATGTTTGAAGACTACGGGTGGTGTCATGTCTACGGTAGGAGCTGAATTACCACAGGATATCTGCATGATGAGTCATGTCAGTGATGGGATTCCTTCCAGGGCGCCTAGACATGAGTTCGTAGGTCAGAAAATATCTAGGATACTTACCGTAGTTACAGTAGTAGATTAAGTCATGACGAGGGATTGAACCCTACAAAGTTGAAGAACGTTTAAGGGCTTGCCCTCGGACCTATGTAGTATGGGATGTATAGAATTCGAACAAGTGCGCATTAGTGTCATGTAACATAAATGACTGCATTAAGGACTAAGTGCACAATCACAACATGACATCAATAGGGTAGTCCATTTAGTTTGATATGTGACAAGTTTGTGTTTACTAAATATGGAAAATAAGTTATACTATTTCCGGCATAGAGAGGATGGCCGTGTATAATGATCGTCGGTTGAATAAACTGACGTACCCACAGCCTTATATGCAGGTAAATGGCTTGATACAGATTAAAGAGGAACAAATGCTTAAAGATTATTCAATGTTGTTGTACATTTGTTTCATTATTGTAAAGTTTACTTCCGCTATGCAGTGTAAATTGTAATGTATTCTTGTAAACTCTTATGTAAAGTGAAAAGTTTAAATTTCCTTGTAAAATTGTACTAAAGGAAGCGAAAAGATCCTCTAGAATATCTCGAATTCAGTGTATTTGGGATTCGGGGCGTTACAAAGATGGGAGAAAGTACGACGGCGATGGGCGGGGGGTAGTCGAGGTCACGAGGTGAGGTGCTAGGGTTTCGATCGGAGTCGGGAGTATGAGGAAGAGGAAGGAAGATTAGGGTTTTGGAATTGGGGATTAGGGTTTGGGTTAAGTTTATTTGGAGATTTTTTTAAATTTGGGGGTAGATTTTAGAGTTTATCACAAATCCTAATAATTTGATCTCAATTGTATCACACAAAAGAGAGAAGAAGAGCAAAACTCAACACAATAATTTTTAATCAAGAATGGCATCTTTCTCATTAATCTCAGGGCCTATAAATAGGCTCAAAACAAATCCTGATACAAATCTCAAAAGATTCTAAAAATCTCAAAAATATTCTAATGCAAAAAGAAAGATTACATATAGCTATAATTGCCAAAAAAACAAATATAGTACTGAAATAAAATATTAAATTAAATAGAATTGATGTCTTCAACATTCTCTCCGGGTGAGAGAGAGTTCGACTCAGTCGAGTCAAAACAAGTGATCCTATCATGGTGCTCCAAAAGATCTGGATCCAGTTGCAGGAGCCCCTTATGATCACTACAAGTGTCATCCGACTTCGGCGTGTTCTTCCACCTCACCAACGATCACTACAAGTGTCATCCGACTTCGGCGTGTTCTTCCACCTCACCAAATACTTGTGCATACCACCATCTCTTGTAGAGATTATCTGATCATCTAATATATTATTCAATTCTTCTGTCGATGGGTGAATAGTATCAGGTAGAAGGGTAAATGTGGGAATCTCACCATTAGGCTGCAGGATAGGCTCATCTATAAGAAAATTTTTATGGTTGAATTTTGAGTCTTCATAAAGTTCTAGATCCTCAATATTGAAAGTCTTACTATGCCAAAACCTTCATGAAGGTCGACGATATAGGTATTATCATTGATTATATGTAGAATCTTAAATGGGCCTGCGACACGTATGTTCAAGTTCTTAACGGCTCCAACTGGAAACCGTTCCGGACGAATCCAAACCATCACTTCGTCACCAATATCAAAAGTTATAAATTTCCTTCTAGTATCTGTTATTAATGTATAGTTAAAATTATTCTCATTAAGTTCCTTGGAAATTTCTCTATGCAAGTCATAAATGTGATATGCAAATGTGGGTGCAGATTCTGTGACTCTAGGATATTCTAATACATGGATAAAATCTATAGGCTGCCAAGTGACTTGGGAAGGGATGAGTGACTCAGGTACACTCAATGGAGGTGACTGGACAGACTGAATACAATTAAGAGACTGGTCATCCTCTTTTTAATCAAAGTCATCACTTACATTAGGTTCATAGGTAAACTCATTGTCAGAATCTTCAGCGATGACAGCGGTACCCTCTACAATATTGATCCTACTGGGGCTGAGTCAGTTGCTAGCAACATGCTCGTATCCCTTACATTTATAGCACTTAGTGAGAGGGTCAATCTTAGAGTAGTTTCTTTCGGTGTTCTTACGGGTCAATCTTAGAGTAGTCTCTTTCGGTGTTCTTACCCTTATATTCATCTCTATGTGAATTGAAATTTGAGTTAGGTTTGCTAGGGTAAGATTTGTTGGGGTGCTGAGAAAGACTTAGGCCTAGATGGATCAGTAGATGTCATTTCAGAGGAATGATCTCTCGAATCGCTGGACTTAGAATGAGAACTAGCTTTAAGAGAATCCATATCGAGGACAAGAGCATAAGCTGCCGCTAATGAGTCCACATTTCTATGAATTAGCTCGTTCCTCCGATCGGCTCGTTATCCAGTCTTGAACCTAGAGAGAGTTTGTTTTTCACTCTCTTTACCTAAAGCATTGCACCGAATAGAGAGACTGGTCATCCTCTTTTTAATCAAAGTGATCACTTACATTAGGTTCATAGGTAAACTCATTGTCAGAATCTTCAGCGATGACAGCGGTACCCTCTACAATATTGTACCTACCGAGGCTGGGACAGTTGCTAGCAACGTGCTTGTATCCCTTACATTTACACTTAGTGAGAGAGTCAATCTTAGAGTAGTCTCTTTCAGTGTTCTTACGGGTCAATCTTAGAGTAGTCTCTTTTGGTGTTCTTACCCTTATGTTCATCTCTATGTGAATTGAAATTTGAGTTAGGTTTGCTGGGATAAGATTTGTTGGGGTGCTGAGAGAGAGACTTAGGCCTAGATGGATCAGTAGAAGTCATTCTAGAGGAATGATCTCTCGAATCGCTGGACTTGGAATGAGAACTAGCTTTAAGAGAATCCATATCGAGGACAAGAGCATAAGCTGCCGCTAATGAGTCCACATTTCTATGAATTAGCTCGTTCCTCAGATCGGCTCGTAATCCAGTCCTGAACCTAGAGAAAGTTTGTTCTTCACTCTCTTTACCTAAAGCATTGCACCTAATAAGGAAGTCATCAAATTTATCAATATATTCCTGTGTGGATTTACTTCCTTGATAAAGTTGGTTCCACGAATCTAGCAATCAGTTGTGAAACGATAATGGTACATATCTCTCAGTGAGCTTCTCTTTCATGGCTTCCTAAGTGGCTATGGGTGTCAGGACTCGGCCTCTGCGGGTATATTCAAGATTGGTCCAGTGTTGTTGAGCTTTACCCGTTAATTTCATAATGGTAAATTTAACCTTCAGAGCTTCGCTCATGTCAAACCACACAAAGTAGTGATCCATAGCACGGATCCAATCAAGATAAGCTTGGGGTTCCATATGGCCTTCAAAATGGGGAACGTCAGGCTTA
The DNA here is from genome assembly GCA_017893485.1 of Hemerocallis citrina. Taxonomy (NCBI): domain Eukaryota; kingdom Viridiplantae; phylum Streptophyta; class Magnoliopsida; order Asparagales; family Asphodelaceae; genus Hemerocallis; species Hemerocallis citrina. The sequence goes on along the minus strand of CM030360.1, from coordinate 192,028,367 downwards.
ACGTTCCTTTTATAATGTTCACCAGGGTCACGTTCTTGACGTCGATCGTCTCGAACATTCCCTCGAGGGATCTGACGATTAGCATGAAGCTCAGGGGCAACAGTTTGATTTAATTCCACTTTCTTAAGCCTCTGATTGATATTGGCAAGAGTTGCTTGAATGGCAGCTAGGGTAGCAAAAATATCAGAGTTGTCCATTTCAGGTCGGGGAAGGTCTAGGGTTTCTAATTGGGTGATGTGGGGGGGATAAGAAAGGCTGGTCAGGATCAGTGATGGTGCTGCGAAGACGCATTCACCAAAAGGGAAAAACTAGGGGGTCGTGTGTGTACTATTTTTTGAAAAATTAATCTAAAGTGATCTAAAAGAGAGAAAGAAAAAATAATAAAAGACTAAACGATTCTAAATGAATGCAAAAATAAGGCCTAAATGATGCAAGAACTAGGGTTTTAAGAACCTTTGCTCTGATACCAAAATGATGTAAAACTAATCCTAAATAGAGAATTTCCAAGATTCTTAATGGATTAATTTTACCAACACGTAGTGCGGATTAAAGTTAAAAATTTTAAACAGTTAATTGGTTTGATGGATTTTCAAGAACTAAATCACGTTTAACAATCCCAATTAATAATTCAATTATAACAATCAATAATTAAATCCCTAAGTGTTCTTAGCAAGTAAAAGATCCAATATTGATTCGTACTCTAATCAAGCAAGTGGAACACTCAATCTCAATTGTTTTTGTGGCCGACAGGCAAATCAGATAATATAATAGAGATGATAATTGATAAAGCAGTATAACACAAATATTTGCAAATTGGAAAGAGTATACCGTGGGTTCGAAGAACTCAGCGTAGATCTCAAGTTGAACAGCAGCGAAGAGCACAGCAATTAGCAACACAAAAAGAGCGGCAGCAACAGCATGCTTGCTGTCGATGGAGCCAACTGGCGGCGGACGGGACTGGAGATCGACGAAGGGGGTGGCGATGGGTGGCGGGACTGGAAGGTGGCGAGCGGAATGGTCGCTGGCAGTCAATCGGCTTGCTGTCGATGGAGCCAACTGGCGGCGGACGGGACTGGAGATCGACGACGGGGGTGGCGACGGGTGGCGGGACTGGAAGGCGGCGAGCGGAATGGTCGCTGGCAGTCGATCGGTAGCGATGATTTTGGTATCGGCTGCTACAGTATAAGAGTTGAGGAGCCGTGGTGGTGGATTGCGGTGGAGGGAAAGATGATGGTTAGTGGTGGCGGAAGGAAGTGATGGCGGCGATGAGAGAATTTGACGACGGTGGTGGTTGGGCTCACGGCGAGGAGGAACAGAAGAGGGAGAGTTGGGGTAGCGGAAGATGGGAGAAAGGACGACGGTGATGGGGGGGGGGGGGTAGTCGAGGTCGCGAGGTGAGGTGCTAGGGTTTCGGTTGGAGTCGGGAGTAGGAGGAAGAGGAAGGAGGATTAGTGTTTTGGAATTGGGGATTAGGGTTTGGGTTAAGTTTATTTGGGGATTTTTTTAATTTTGGGGTAGATTTTAGAGTTTATCACAAACCCTAAAATTGTATTAGGATTTATCACAAATCCTAATGATTGGATCTCAATTGTCTCCCACAAAAGAGAGGAGCAAAACTCAACATAATAATTTTTAATCAAGAATAGCACATCTTCCTCATTAATCTCAGAGCCTATAAATAGGCTCAAAACAAATCTTGATACAAATCTCAAAAGATTCTAAAAATCTCAAGAATATTCTAATGCAAGAAGAAATATTACATATGGCTATAATTGCCAAAAAACAAATATCGTACTGAAATAAAATACTAAATTAAATATAATTGATGTCCTCATCAGGCATACTCACAACCTTTCCTCAAGAGTCGGTTTTCTTTGCCTACAGGGTCACTTCTGGTTATAAGACCTAACTATGCTATTATGATATACTTAGAATAAACAGGATAAAAGGAGTTTATGTGTAAAACAAAGCTACAAACTAGGCATATAATACAGAATTTTATTTATTTGGGGAACATAGTGGATACATAGTAAAGAGGTTTCCCTTTCGGGAAATCCCTTAACGATCTAAGAAAAACTTACAATGAGTTCAAGCTTGAGGAGCTTGTTCTTTACAGTACATGCAATATTTTACAAAGCTGTGGTAAGGGAGAACATTGGAGTACAAAAGGAGTTTTTGAAGCAGGGTAAGGGATTTGATACCCAGTGGAAGAGGAGAAGGGTGGTATTTCTAGAGGTTTTTCTGGAGAGGAGCACTTGAAGGAGAATTTGCACTTCTCTAGTGGGTTCTTCTTGAGTGGACATTCCTTTACACGTTGCTTATCTGGAGTCCATACCTTTCTGGGTGGGGGGATAAGTGGAGGTTTCTTTACACGTGGCTTTCTGGAGACCACGCCTTTCTGAGTGGAGGTGTTAATCTGTCCATGCCCTTCTGAGTGGAGGTGACAATTTGTGCAGGAATATTCTGAGTGGAGTTATCCGGGGTGGAGTTAGTCTGAGTGGAGTCTAGGCATTCAAATTATGTAGAGCCACCGAATCTAAGGACATTGGGGTCATGAGATTGTTGTCGCCACTATCTCCTTTGTCTGACAGGTTGTCTATTTGGGATAGAAGCGGTTTATCTTCAGGAATTTCCTTCTCACTTTTTGTCACTGTCTCCTTTTCTTTTGAGACAGCTGTCTTTACTACTTCTGCTACCTGTGTTGCAATCATAGCTCGGATTGATTCTTTTCTTTTTCCCTTCTTCTGTCTTGGTTGGATCCTTTCTGGTTGCTTCTGGAAGCCTTCAATCTGTTGGAGGAGCTGCAGAATTTGGTCATATATGTTTGGTTCTGTAATATCTTGGTTTTCCATAGGGGCTTTGCCATTGTTTTGACATTTTGGCAAAGTCACAGGCATCAACGGATTTGGTGTGTCTTTACTGGTAGCCGTTTACTCCAGACTAGCCATTGGTATTGTAGACCCAATGATATCTTTGTGAAGGTTTTTTGGCAAAACCTCAGCCATAAATGGACTTGATGTGTCTTTACTGGTTGTCGTTTGAACCAGACTAGTCATTGAATTTGTAGGCTCAATAGTACCTCTTTCTGCATTTAGAGGGAAATGCAAACCCTTCTCATCCCACTTATTATAGACCGGGGGAGCAGTCTGTGGTGGATTCTTAGGTGAAAATCTAGTCTGGAATAGTTGTTTCTCCAAGCTTGCTATCTTTTCCTGTAATTTCTGTTTTTCAAAAATCAGGCAACTTTTATTATCATTTAATGTTCTTAACGTTCTTGACATTGCCTCGCAATGATCACAAAATAGGATTTTTCCCTGTATATCCTTTGTAATATAGTATTCCAGGGGAGTTTCCTGCATGGATCTTAAGGAAGGATAAACAAAATAGTTAGGTCCTAAGTAGCTTCTAGCTACATCTAGTGCTTCTGACAAATTATAGAAACCTTTATAAATTGGATTTTTGAAGTTCTTAATACTGCCTGGTACTTCTATCCAAGTATGAAAAACACCTACTAAATTACCTTGGAGGACTGCATAAAACTTGTATCCTCTTTGGTTCTGACTAAATACTTCTGATATGGAATTCATGGCTACTAAGAAATATTTTTGGTCCTTTCTATTAAATGCAATCCATAAATTATTTAAGATGCATTGTTGTTCTTTTGATGTAGAAATATGAGAATATGTTCTGAAAGGGGGATTGCCATTTGAAAAAATATAAAGTTCTTGGTTTTCGAATCTCAATCGTTCTTGGGGGGTTCCTTGGGGGTTCTACTTTCATTGGTCTGCTGACTGTTTTGTGGTGGAAACATGTAGTCTAGACGGATACCTGGTTGTGGTGGTGGCCTCGCCATCTGCATATTGTCATAAAAAGTATTCATTAGATCATAATCTTGTGGTGTTTGCAAGAGATAAGAAATTCGTGTATTAATGAATTGTCTCCTAACTAGGTTTTCATAACCATCCTCAGAAGGATCAAATTGTTCAGCAAGGGTGTATAAAAAATGCTCGTCATAGATGCAGTTAATACTTATATACAAAGCTTCGATAGAACATAATTGCAAGAAGTGGAATAAAGTAAAGCTTATATCTGTATAATCTAGGAATGGATTTGGAAAGTTGCTAATATTAGAATGTACCATATCATTATCTATTCCTTCATTCTGTCTTATATCTATTGTGAGAAACACTTCTGATGTGGATAGTGCTCCAAGATTTTCAAGATTTTTTGCCTTTTCCTTAATAATTGGGCATAACTTTGTTCTCGAAATTCTTTTAACCTGTTGGATATAATTGTAGCATGTGGTTCTTTAACCCACCAATATTCTAATAGCTCATGAAGAGCTGTTACATTGTTCATTTTAGTAATTACATTAATGAATTCATTTTCTGTGCAATGTTCTAAAAGGACAATGACTTCTGTCAATACTAGGTCTTCTTGAGTTACATCATATGTTTATGGATGCTCATCCACATTAAGTAAGTCAAAAGATGTACCTATGTTGGTGAGGGTACTATTTCCTATGTCCACTAGCGCATGTTGATGGAGCAAGCGGCTAAGAGTATCGGGTGAGATATTAGTACTGCCTTTGATGTGCTCAAAGGTGATTTGGGTGCTAAGGTGAAGGCACCGATCTAGAAAATTAAGCCAACACTGTCTAGAGCTACGTTTAGGTTCTAAAGCCATTTTTGAATGAAAGGAAACGATGGCTTCACAGTCTGTTCAAATAGTTATTTCTATCTTGGAAATAATAAATAGTTCAAAACTAACTAAAGCATAAGAGATGGCTAATAATTCGGCATCAATACTGCTAATGTTACATTTTTCTTTATATTTACCACTAGCATAGCGACAAATTCTTTCTAAATTTTTATCGGAATACTTATTTGGTTTAGCAATCAAAGTTGCGCCCCAGCCTGCATTGCAGTCGTCTGATTCTATAATTAGGTAGTCTGAATCCAATGGTAATGCTAATTCTGGAAGTTCTCTAAGCAATCTCTTTATTTGTTGGACTAATTTGACATCTTCTTGGTTAAAAGCATTTTCTGAAATACAAGTATAATAAAAATAATCATTAAGAAATTTCTTTATATACTTCCATTTGTATAGACTTAATTGTTCTAAAGTTCTGATAGCATCCTTTTGTAATCCTATCGTTCACGTATTCGGATCTTCTCCTGTAACTAAATCTTGTATTTTATTTACAAAATTATAGGGATTGGGGCCTAGCATCAGCAATGTATTATAATCTTCCACATATGATACTTTAAAGGCTTCCCATAATGCCCTGACACATTCTCCTAAAATCGTTTCTAAATACTTGTACATTTCTTCTTTTTCTAAATTTAAAGATGTTCTATAATATGTTAGAATATAAATATTAAAACACTCACCCTTACCACAACTTTGGAGTTTTGGTCCATCGGTAGGGTCATTTAATATGGTATCAGAGCATCCCAGGTTCGAATCTCACCTGCTGCGCAATTTAAATGCGGATTAAAAAAATTAATACCACTGCGTATAGTCCAGATATTGGCCCAAAAGGATGGCCCTCAACCTGCGGGGGCGTGTTAGAATATAAATATTAAAACCCTCACCCTTACCACAACTTCGAAGTTTTGGTCCATCGGTAGGGTCATTTAATATCTCCTATCAGTGTATATTTCCATACGCCTAATATGTTTGACCAAGCTTGTGGATCATGGGCAGCTAGGTTTAGAATCTGAGCTTCTTCTCTAGTCTGAAACTTAATTGGTTGCTCTAAAGGTTGTCTTATTCCTTTAGTTTTATATTTATTTTCGGGTTCTTTGCAATCGTCTACTCTCGTTCTGGGGGTATTGTCACTTCTATAACCACTATGGCCAATTACAACTCCTAACGGATTATATATTGGTGTTCCTCGATAGGGAGAAGTAACCTCCGATTCTTCTACTAGATCCTTTTGATATGATACCTCTGAGATCTGTGTTATATTATCTATTTCCTCTTGTAGAATTCCGATTCTGATATTTTGTTCTATATCATAGTATAAATATTCATGTTCTTTTATAGAAACATTCATATAATGCATATCTTCTAGTTCTAATAATTATTTAGGTGATAGCCTTCCTATGCTTAATTCTGTAGGATAGAGAATCCTATCAGTTTCTGATACTAATGTTTCAAGGCATTTGATATGCACTAAGATTCTACATCCATTTCTAATTCTTGTATGTTTCTGTGAACTTGTGGGACATAATCTGTAAAACGTATGCTAATTCTACCTTTTTCTTGATAAACTAATGCCTCTTGAGGTACAAGAGTTTTTACTGGGTTTAGGAAGTTGTCCAAATTCCATTCTAATCCTGCTAGCCTTTGGGAATCATACGTTAATGGTTATACCATTTTTATTCCTTTGCTGGTTAATAAATCAACTATTTCTGTTACGTTTACTTGATATTTTACCTTTGAATTGGTTGTAGTTCTTCCTAAGAATGCTATGTGTACTAATAGGTTATCTCCATTATGGACTTCTTCATATCCTTTTGTCTGAATTCCGAAATGGATATATCTTGTAAAATCTTGAAGAGTCATCATAAAATCTGGGCTACAATAAAACATTCCTGAATTGTTGTTCATATCAACTTCTATACTGGCTATCATACCTCTAGCAATATCATTCCATCTATTATCATATAAGGTGATTAGAGCTTTGCAGCCTAAGTCTTTTCTCATAAGTCCCTTAATACCTATGACTATTAAACCCAAATGCATTAATTTATATCGTGAGGTTCTAAGCTCATGTCCTGCTTCCTGACTTACTAAAGGTAGACTACATGTCTGGTTTCCCAGACAACTTAGTGCTTGTTCTCGGTTATGTCTAAAAAATTATGGTCAAAATTCAAAATGCCCAGTCTGGTAAAGAATTTTTGGGTTTAGGATATTGAGTCCTTCCTTTTGAAATCTTTCATAGTCTTGTTCAGGATCTATAAGTTCTCCGAGTTTGATATCATAATTGCTTGACCTTCTGGAAAGTAGTTTATTGATAAATGGTCTTGTCCTACTTGTAGAATGAGGGGGGCAAAGGTGAAGTTGTAAAAACTCTAAATGGAAATGAGTTATCAATTTTTAAACTTATCCCTTACCCCGCTTCAAAAAATGTGAGGGTGTAGTTTAAAACGAGTAAGTCAGGAAGCAGGATCCTCTAGAACAATCAGGCCAGATCAAGGACATTGGGGTCATGGGTCAAACCTAGCTCTGATACCAAAAAATGTGAGGGTGTAGTTTAAAACGAGGGGGGCAAAGGTGAAGTTGTAAAAAATCTAAATGGAAATGAGTTATCAATTTTTAAACTTATCCCTACCGGGTACTCCCTCTCTAAATTATGTATTTCTATGTCCCCGTTTTACTGTAGCTACAGTAAAAAAATTATTTTTTATTTTTTTTAAGCTAAGATATATCAAGGTGATCTAGGTCCAGTTTAACTTCTCGACCAAACTTAACCAATTTCTCCTTAGGGCATACTCACGGCCTTTCCTCGAGTCGATTTTCTTTGCTTACAGGGTTACTTCTGGTTATAAGACCTAACTATGCTATTATGATATACTTCGAATAAAAAGGATAAGAGGAATTTATGTGCAAAACAAAGCTACAAACAAGGCATATAATACAGAATTTTATTTATTTGGGGAACATAGTGGATACATAGTAAAGAGGTTTCCCTTTCGGGAAATCCCTTAACGATCTAAGAAAAACATACAATGAGTTCAAGCTTGAGGAGCTTGTTCCTTACAGTACATGCAATATTTTACAAAGTGATGGTGAGGGAGAACATTGGAGTACAAGAGGAAGTTTTTGAAGCGGGGTAAGGGATTGGATACCCTGTCGAAGAGGAGATGGGTGGTATTTATAGAGGTTTTTTTGGAGAGGAGCACTTGAAGGAGAATCTGCACTTCTCTAGTAGGTTCTTCTTGAGTGGACATTCCTTTACACGTTGCATATCTGGAGTCCATACCTTTCTGAGTGGAGATGAGTGGAGGTTTCTTTACACGTGGCTTTCTGGAGTTCATGCCTTTCTGAGTGGAGGTGTTAATCTGTCCACGTCCTTCTTAATGGAGGTGACAATTTGTGCAGGAATATTCTGAGTGGAGTTATCCGGGGTGGAGTTGGTCGGAGTGGAGTCTAGGTGTCTAAATTATGTAGAGCCACCGAATCTAAGGACATTGGGGTCATGGGATTATTGTCGCCACTATCTCCTGTGTCTGACAGGTTGTCTATTTGGGATAAAAGCGGTTTATCTTTAGGAATCTCCTTCTCATTTTCTGTCACTATCTCCTTTTCTTTTGAGACAGCTGTCTTTACTGCTTCTGCTACCTGTATTGCAATCATAGCTCGGATTGATTCTTTTCTTTTGCTCTTCTTCTGTCTTGGTTGGATCCTTTCTGGTTGCTTCTGGAAGCCTTCAATCTGTTGGAGGAGTTGCAGAATTTGGTCATACTTGTTTGGTTCTGTAATATCTTTGTTTTCCATAGGGGCTTTGCCCTTGTTTTGACTTTTTGACAAAGTCACAACCATCAACGGATTTGGTGTCTTTACCAGTAGCCGTTTTCTCCGGACTAGCCATTGGTATTGTACAGAAATATTCTGAGTGGAGTTATATGGGGTGGAGTTAGTCTGAGTGGAGTCTAGGTGTCCAAATTATGTAAAGCCACCGAATCTAAGGACATTGAGGTCATGGGATTGTTGTCGCCATAATCTTCTGTGTCTGACAGGTTGTCTATTTGGGATAGAAGCGATTTATCTTCAGGAATCTCCTTCTCACTTTCTGTCACTATCGCCTTTTCTTTTGAGACAGCTGACTTTACTGCTTCTGCTACCTGTGTTGCAATCATAGCTCGGATTGATTCTTTTCTTTTGCTCTTCTTCTGTCTTGGTTGGATCCTTTCTGGTCGCTTCTGGAAGCCTTCAATCTGTTGGAGGATCTGCAGAATTTGGTCATACTTGTTTGGTTCTGTAATATCTTTGTTTTTCATAGGGGCTTTGCCCTTGTTTTGACTTTTTGACAAAGTCACAGCCATCAACAGATTTGGTGTCTTTACCGGTAGCCGTTTTCTCCGGACGAGCCATTGGTATTATAGACCCAATTATATCTCTGTGAAATTTTTTTGGCAAAACATCAGCCATAAACGGACTTGATGTGCCATTTACTGGTTGTCGTTTTAACCAGACTAGCTATTGAATTTGTAGGCTCAATAGTATCTCTTTCTGCATTTAGAGAGAAATGTAAACCTTTCTCATCTCACTTATTATAGAGCGGGGGAGCAGTCTGTGGTGGATTCTTAGGTGGAAATCTGGTCTGGAATAGTTGTTTCTCCAATGGTGGATTCTTAGGTGGAAATCTGGTCTGGAATAGTTGTTTCTCCAAGCTTGCTATCTTTTCCTGTAATTTCTGTTTTTCAAAAATCAGACAGTTTTTATTTTTATTTAATGTTCTTACCGTTCTTGACATTGCCTCGCAATGATCACAAAACAAGATTTTTTCCTACATATCCTTTGTAACAGAGTATTCCAAGGGAGTTTCCTGCATGGATCTTAAGGAAGGAGAAACAATATAGTTAGGGCCTAAGTAGCTTCTAGCTACATCTAGTGCTTTTGACAAATTATAAAAACCTTTATAAATTGGATTTTTGAAGTTCTTAATACTGTCTGCTACTTCTATCCAAGTATGGAAAACACCTACAAATTTACCTTGGCGGACTGCATAAAATTTGTATCCTCTTTGGTTCTGACTAAATACTTCTGATAAGGAATTCATGGCTGCTAAGAAATATTTTTAGTCTTCTCTATTAAATGCAATCCATAAATTGTCTAAGATGCATTGTTGTTCTTTTGACGTAGAAATATGAGAATATGTTCTGAAAGGGGGATTGCCATTTGAAAAAACAAAAAGTTCCAAACATAATTGCAAAAAGTGGAATAAAGTAAAGTTTATATCTGTATAATCTAGGAATGGATTTGGAAAATTGCTAATATTAGGATGTACCATATCATTATCTATTCCTTCATTCTGTCTTATATCTATTGTGAGAAACTTTTCTGATGTGGATATTGCTCCAAGATTTTCAAGATTTTTTGCCTTTTGCTTAATAATTTGGGCATACCTTTGTTCTCGAATTTCTTTTAACCTGTTGGATATAATTGTAGCATGTGGTTCTTTAACCCACCAATATTCTAATAGCTCATGAAGAGATGTTACATTGTTTATTTTAGTAATTACAGAAATGAATTCATTTTCTATGCAATGTTCTAAAAAGGCAATGTCTTCAGTCAATACTAGGTCTTCTTGAGTTATATTATATGTTTGTGGATGCTTATCCACATTAAGTAAGTCAAAAGATGTACCTATGTTGGTGAGGGTACTATTTCCCATGTCCACTAGCGCATGCTGATGGAGCAGGCGGCTAAGAGTATTGGGTAAGATATTAGTATAGCCTTTGATGTGCTCAAAGGTGATCTGGGTGCTAAGGTGAAGGCACCGATCTAGAAAATTAAGCCAACGCCATCTAGAGCTACGTTTAGGTTCTAAAGCCATTTTTGAATGAAAGGAAACGATGGCTTTACAGTTTGTTTGAACAGTTAATTCTTTCTTGGAAATAAATAGTTCAAAACTATTTAAAGCATAAGAGATGGCTAATAATTCGGCATCAATACTGCTAATGTTACCTTTTTTCTTTATATTTACCACTAGCATAGCGGCAAATTCTTTCTAAATTTTTATCGGAATACTTATTTGGTTTAGCAATCAAAGTTGCGCCTTAGCCTGTATTGCAGCCATCTGATTCTATAATTAGGTAGTCTGAATCCAATGGTAATGCTACTTCTGGAAGTTCTCTAAGCAAGCTCTTAATTTGTTGGACTAATTTGACATCTTCTTGGTTAGAATATCTTTGTCCTGTCTGAGAAGTTTTTGCATATAAGGGTCCTGCAATTTTGCCTAAATTCTTTATAAATGGTCGTGCATAATTTTGCCTAAATTCTTCACCCATTATTCCTAATTTTTCTATTTTTGATATTAATTGTTCAATATCTTGTTCACTTATGAGGGTGTAATAAAGATATTCTAGATTTATAAAGTCTGTGTGGACTTCTATCCCATACTCGTTATCTATGTCATGATCACTATAATCGTCATTGGGAATTACGTTATGTAACTCACATTGTCTTTCATGGGGACAATTGCATTCTTTTTCTTCTTTGAGATTTTCTAGTTCTCTTATCATGGTTGGTTCATCATGTGTATAAACAGGTGTAAAGATTGTATGTTTCTGCAACTGTAAGTAATCTTTACTTATTAGCATACTGCCTTTATCCTTTAATAAGAAGCTTAATCACAAAATTAAATCATTGCTTAGGTCAAGCTGTCTAACCCATGTGAATTCTTTAGGTAATGTGTATTCTATACTTTCTCCACAATTGGTTTCAAATCTAATTTTACTATTTGGGATTAACAGATCATCATATGTAAAAACTTTTCCATCCATTTGTTGGGCTGCTACAGGTTTCAAGGCTTTTACTATGTATTGTTTTCAGATTATGTCTTTATTTATAATACAGTTCGTACACCCTGAATCTATTAATGCTAGGCACTTTACTTCATAGGCCATCATTCTCACCACACATCTAACTTTTAGTGCCCTTAGTCTATCTTTAGTGCATATTTGAATTAGATCAATTTGATATGGATCTGTTCTTGGTTCGCTTTGGTCTACTACCATTTTTCCTCTGTCTAGCCTTTCTTTTATTGTTTCTACCTTGTATAAAAGAGTTTCTGTGTATCTTCTAAATTTTCTATTCTTTTTTTTAGGATTTTTACTTCATCAGTATTTACTGTTGAGGTATTGAATAACTAATTGTGATATTGTAGTTCTTTTCTACGCATTTCATGCAACATTCTTGATAACACTTGGAACATTTTGTTCTGTTCATCTTACTGGGGTACCCTTTGCAAAATAAACATGGCATGCTATCCATACCTGTTCGGGTTTGCCAGTCATTTTTACAAGTTTTCAATATGCTTGAGGTCGACAATGATGGAGCCATTTGTCCCTTACTAGTAGATTCTATGTTCATCATGTCTAAATCAGAGAAGTCTATTTCTGGTATATTGGGAAATGGTGCAAAATCTTCAATTAATTCATTTGGCTGTTTATCTTCTTGGGTCTCATTTTCTTCATCAAAACCTTCTATGGTGACGATCGAATAAATTGATTCAGAATCAGATATTGTTTCGTCAATATTAGTTAAATCCTCATTTGTGCATTCTATGAGTATGCTATTTTTATCATGTCTATTTATTCTTATAGGACAAGTCCTACTCAAATGTTCTGAGCTACCACATGTATAACATTTGAGTTTATTTTATACAATCTATTTGGCTTAAACTTTCTGACATGTTTCTGAGGGTCTAGATATGGTTTTCGTCTGTTAAATTTTCTTTAAAAATATTTTTTCTTTCTATACTTTGTGTTTTCTTTTGTGTATTTTCTATGTTCTTTATAAGTTCTAGTTTTTCTTTCTCCTATACCATATGTCTGAGAAGAAGCTTATAAAGAACATATGTATCCTCAGACATATGGTATAGGAGAAAGAAAAACTAGAACTTATAAAGAATATAGCAGATACACACTAGGAATGCCAAAACCTGCTCTTATCATGATCAACTCATCGCATGTAAGAATAGGGCGGTATGATTAGCCTCAGTAGTATGAACAAGCTCTGGCTCATCGTATTCCATGCCGCTCCTCAGGAACTGGTGATCTACTACCGAGTATTCCCTAATCAACTCTGGAACAAGAAACAACGGGGTCTGGAGCCTACATCCCCTATCTCTCTCAGGTTCAACGATTGTTTCTGTAATATCCCGGACGGATATTACCTTGTATAAATTACTATTTTATTATTATTTTTTTATTATTTTGTTTTAATTCCAAAATCAAATTATTTGGTGATTTTCGCCCGGTTTGTCCACAAACATTGTCTGCGCGCATATATCGGTCGGTGTACATCCGTAGTACATCAAATTGGTAGCGCGATCCTCCGAATTGATAATAAAACTTATTTTACTATTATTTTCAAATACTATTTTATGAGGATTATATAAGAATTTTTGGTATACACATACATATACATATACATACATTTGTATTATACTCAATTAGTACATTATACAAAATATGTAGTATGTACTCTTGGACAATGTGCTTATCCTTGTCATGACAAACCAAAATTAGATGCTTAGGGTTTTATTAAGTGACTAAGCTAGGGTTTTTGTAAGCATAAGAGATTAGGAAACTCTTCTAGAAGCCTTATCACTTCCACCATGCTTCCAACTCACCCTAGCCCATGCCTCCACCTCATTCCTAGGCCATACCCTACACCTTACTCCTCCCTCACCCTAGAGTGGCCGGATTGCTTCTTCTTGGGGTGTTTTGTGCAATTGTGAGTGCAACTTTGCACTCTCCACCCTTTCCCTCCTCCTATAAATACCCCCTCCTTCTCCACTTGTCTAACTTTTTACAAAAACAAAGACAAAAGAAAGGAAAGGAAAAGAAAGAGAGAACCCTTTCTAACTTGAGAATTTTCTCTTGTAGGTTCCATAGAAGTCTAAGAGCTTAGGGGAAGGAGAAGTATAAGCAAGCAAGTCCTTCCAACAAAGAAAATTAGGTGGGGGTTTTCCACCTTCTCTTTTGTTGTTTGAATTGTGTTTTGGTTTCTTCTTCTTCTTACCTTCCTTGGTTTTGTTTTCTTTTGTTCTTTTGGAAGGTTGTCTTGTGATGTTGTTGTATGTTGCTTGGTTGTATGTGTTATAGCTTATATGGATAAAAAGAAAAGAAATAGTGGTAGTACTAAATAACACATAAAGATTGAATCTTGTAGTATTAGTTGTTGTTTGTGTTTATTAATTGGACCAAAATACACATATGCATATGGACTTGGTACATACAACCATTTGGGGTTGTAGGACTTGAATGTGGACTCATACACATAAACATATGGACCTTGTATACAACCATTTTGGGTTGTAGAACATACACTTGAACTTTGGACTAAAAGAATGCATATGTTTGGTTGAACCAAAATGGAGGACTCTTTACTTTATTTTAATTATTGTGATTTCCTTTTATAAAACATAAGTAAAAAGAACCCATTTTAGATGTTAATTTTTAGTATTGAAAAGAAAAGAGACTAATCTAAGTCATTAGTTGTAGAATGATTAAAAAGATCTCTTTTTATGTTCACTAGTAATAATAAAGAAATAAATGCTTATGAAGTAATAGTGGATGTTATGTTTATGTAAAGTGGTAGTAGGTGCTTATGTTTAAAATAAGTAGTAATAGTAGATGTTTATGTCTAATTGAAGTAGTAGTAGATGTTTATGTTGGAGTAAAGTTGTAATGGATAGTTATGTTATGTTGAAGTGGTAAATGACAATTGCTTTAGAAGTATGCCCCATTGTAGTAGATATCCATGGTTAACTAGTTATAGGTTGATGTTTATGTGGTATTTATATTTTTGTAGAAAGTCCATGTTTGATGTCTACCATGTGGTGGGTTGATGGGACCATGTTTATGATAGGTATCATGTTGTAGGAAAAATATATACATGCTTAGATGGTTCTAGGAAAGTTGTATACCATGTTAGATTAATTTATTCATGCTACTACTATACTTAGATGGTTCTAGGAAAGTTGTATACCATGTTAGATTAATTTATTCATGCTACTACTATACTTAGATGGTTGTAGGAAAGTTGTATACCATGTTAGATTAATTTATTCATGCTACTACTATACTTGGATGGTTGTAGGAAAGTTGTATACCATGTTAGATTAATTTATTCATGCTACTACTATACTTAGATGGTTGTAGGAAAGTTGTATACCATGTTAGATTAATCTATTCATGCTACTACTATACTTGGATGGTTGTAGGAAAGTTGTATACCATGTTAGATTAATTTATTCATGCTACTACTATACTTAGATGGTTGTAGGAAAATTGTATACCATGTTAGATTAATTTATTCATGCTACTACTATACTTAGATGGTTGTAGGAAAGTTGTATACCATGTTAGATTAATTATTGTTCATGCTAAGTTAGTAGATGATCATACTTAATTATTGTTCGTGCTAAGTTAGTAGATGTCATGCTTAATTATTATTCGTGCTTGAGTTAGTAGATATACATGCTTATATTGTTGTAGGATTAATGTGGAATTAATCTACCATGCTTAGGAATGTGGTGGATCAATACTAAGTAGTATTACTATGCTTAGAATGTAGTGTTTAAGGCTAAGTAGGATTACCATGCTAAAATTGTTGAAGGAACCCATGCCATGTTGTAGATCATGCTCATCTTGTTGTAGGACAAATTGTAATATCCATGTGTAGATGTACCAATTATCCATGCATAATGGTAGCAATTTTCTATGCTTAAGTTATAGTAGTCACCCATGCTTAGTTGTAGCAATTACATGTTATGTTCTATCCATGCTAAGATTGTAATAGTAGATGTTCTACTAAGTTGTCTTCATGCTTAGATCACTATAGATCAACCTACCATGCTAAGATTGTGTAAGGCTATGTTTAAAGCAACTACCATGCTTAGATTAATGCTAAGTAGCCTTACCATGCTTAGAATGTTGTATGTTATGTTCGGAATGTATACCATGCTTAGATTGAATACTAAGTAGCTTACTGTTGCCGCTAAATTTGGTGTGGGGGCAAACAGATAGTATTTGTGGATTCTTAGGGAAACTGAATAGTAAACCTGTATACCTGTTCCGTCGGAGTTTGATCGTCACTCCCGCTGTACACCTGCAAAAAGTGCGAGACACCGGGGTTGTTCCCGGCAACGCACCCTCCGACGCTCAAGTCAGTAATCAGAGAAAGATTATGAAAGAGCGCAAAAACTGGAGAAAGGTTGATTACCCCTTAATGGAGATGGATGGGAGGTATTTATAGGCGTCTTAGGGAATAGATTAGGAATGTAATCCCCGTGATCTGATAAGAAATATTCTCCTTGTAAACAGATTAGGAATGTAATCCCTAATTCCCAGTGGAGGAATAGGCATGAATCAGGGCCGTTGATTAGGATCTAATCAGGAACCTTAATTCTATCCCTCTGATCGGGCTTTATTGCTAGTTGAAACCCGCGCCCGATTGAAGCGGATCCGTTTGTGGGTTATTGGGTCTTTAACGAAGAGACTCAGTACCCACCTTAGATCCTATTGGTAGGTGAAATTACGGTTTTACCCCTGGGCTTCAAGATTCGTGCCCGATTTGGACGGTTCCGATTAACCCCGATTTTTAGCCATATCACGAGCCCCCCACTCCTAAAGGCTGAGCTTGATCAGCTTTTGAGGAGTAGTTTAACTGTTTTAATGGATAGCGGAGTTGTATCGGAGTTCAAATGGAGAGTTTTGAATTTTGAAGGGGGTAGTGAGGTTATTTTTCAAGTGGATTGAGCTCTGAGTTGCTCATGATCATGTGGTATTCTTGCAGGAATATCCTCTTATCTTCGCGAAGCGTCAATTCGTCGTTCAGGGGTCTTAGAAGTTTGTTCTTAGCATCAATTGCTTGTTTAGGAACTAGAAGATGCTTTCCAAGCCTACAACCGCTTTTCAGGAGTTCTTCCTCATCCCTTCGAATTTTTAATTATTTTTTCTGTGATCTCTTGGTGGATGGGTTGGTCGTTTTCCTCCGTTGTGTGGGCCACAGGCTTGTTTCACTCTCCCGACCCCCTCTAGAGCTCGCTGACTAGGGGACCGAGGTCTGCAGGCAGTTCGGCGCTTCTTTCCAGAGAGGAGAGGGACCTCGGCTTGATTGTGAGCACTGGCGAGGTCTGAGGTCCAAATTTTCCCCCATAACGGGGTCGGTGCCAAGAACGCTCGGCAGCTGGTGCCGAGCTCTATTTTTCCTCGTAACGGGGTCGGTGTCAAGAATGCTCGGCAGCTGGTGCCGAGGTCCATTTTTCCCCCGTAACGGGGTCGGTGTCAAGAACGCTCGGCAGCTGGTGCCGAGGTCCATTTTTCCCCGTAACGGGGTCGGTGTCAAGAACGCTCGGCAGCTGGTGCCGAGGTCCATTTTTCTCCCGTAACGGGGTCAGTGTCAAGAACGCTCGGCAGCTGGTGCCGAGGTCCATTTTTCCCACGTAACGGGGTCGGTGTCAAGAATGCTCGGCAGCTGGTGCCGTGGTCCATTTTCCCCCGTAACGGGGCCGGTGTCAAGAACGCTCGGCAGCTGGTGCCATGATCCATTTTTCCCCCGTAACGGGGTCGGTGTCAAGAACGCTCGGCAGCTGGTGCCGAGGTCTATTTTTCCCCGTAACGGGGTCGGTGTCAAGAATGCTCGGCAGATGGTGCCGAGGTCCATTTTTCCCCCGTAACGGGGTCGGTGTCAAGAACGCTCGACAGCTGGTGCCGAGGTCCATTTTTCCCCCGTAACGGGGTCGGTGTCAAGAACGCTCGGCAGCTGGTGCCGAGGTCCATTTTTCCCCCGTAACGAGGTCGGTGTCAAGAACGCTCGGCAGCTGGTGCCGAGGTCCATTTTCCCCCCGTAACGGGGTCGGTGTCAAGAACGCTCGGCAGCTGGTGCCGAGGTCCATTTTTCCCCCGTAACGAGGCCGGTGTCAAGAACGCTCGGCAGTTGGTGCCGAGGTCCATTTTCCCCCGTAACGGGGTCGGTGTCAAGAACGCTCGGCAGCTGGTGCTGAGGTCCATTTTTCCCCCGTAACGGGGTCGGTGTCAAGAACGCTCGGCAGCTGGTGCCGAGGTCCATTTTTCTCCCGTAACGGGGTCGGTGTCAAGAACGCTCGGCAGCTGGTGCCGAGGTCCATTTTTCCCCCGTAACGGGGTCGGTGGCACGAACGCTCGGCAGCTGGTGCCGAGGTCCATTTTCCCCCGTAACGGGGCCGGTGTCAAGAACGCTCGGTAGCTCGTGCCGAGGTCCATTTTTTCCCCGTAACGGGGTCGGTGTCAAGAACGCTCGGCAGCTGGTGCCGAGGTCCATTTTTCCCCCGTAACGGGGTCGGTGTCAAGAACGCTCGGCAGCTGGTGCCGAGGTCCATTTTTCCCCCGTAACGGGGTCGGTGTCAAGAACGCTCGGCAGCAGGTGCCGAGGTCCATTACTTGTCGTTTTTTGGCATAGGAGTTTGTATCAACTGTGCGCCTTCTGAACTTCTGACAACTCTGACAGATGGGACGTTTATTAAATGCAGTGATCTCTTAGCTTCTGTCAGATGGGATGCTCATTAAATGCAGCGTACGGTTTGGCGTGGTAAACAAGGTGACGATTGAGGTCGCTTTGTCGTTTTGCGTAAATGGGCCGGTAGTACAAGCCCATTATCCTCGTTTAGTGTGCCCCTCTCTATAAAACCCCACCCCCACTCTCATTTTTCACTTCTCCTTTCTTTTACTCAGGCGGTTATTTGTGCTAAGCGAGAGCTTCCGGTGGTCGACGTTTGTTTTTCCGGCGAAGTTTTCCGGCAGCTAACCTTTCAAGGTAATTTACACTTAGTTTATTCCATAAACTATGTCTCTTGCATCTGTCTCCGAGTCGATCTCTTGGTCTGAGCCCTCCCTCGAAGTTGCCGAAGATTCAACTCCTACTAAAGGCCAGAAGGTATTTGGCAAGGATTCGATTGTGGAGGACCCGAAGCGTATGGGGGAGTTCGGGAAACTGCCAGGGCCGCTGACCGGGCTTCACAGGGTTCGTCAGCTTCCGGAGGATCAAGCCGAGCGAATCGTGCACGGGAGGGGGAGGTCCTTCGAGGAGAATGCAGCGAGGGAGACGACAGAGGCGGACGATGCGGTGTCGATCCTGCGTGAGGAGGACTTGGCAGTGATCCGGGATTCTTTTCAAATCCCGGAGGAGTACGAGCTCATGTTGCCGGGTCCCGGGGTTAGGGCCAATTCGCCGCTGCCAGTGACGATGTGTTGTTGGCTGGTCGATGCCTTCATCGCCGGGGCTCGGCTACCTCTCCATGCGTTTGCCGTTACCGTGGTGAGTTGGTTCGGGGTCAGCCCTATCCAACTCATGCCGAACGCATGGCGGGTGATAAATGGCTTCGTGCTTCATTGCCAAGCTGCAGGGATCGAGCTGCAGCTGAACGTGCTTCGGACACTATATCGGCTCCATCAAGGGAACAAGTCGGAGTACCGGTATTACTTGACTCCGAGGCACGGCGGCAGGCTCGTCATATGCCCCGACTCTATCAAGCACTGGCGGGAGAAGTTTATGATTGTGCGGAGTCGGGAGGCTTGGTCGATCCCCTCCAACTGGGTAGAAGGGGTGCCGAAGAGGGCGAGGGCGCTGCCGAAGCTTAGTGTTGAAGAAGAAGAGGCAGTCCGGACTCTCCTCGATCGGCCGAAGTACGATTGGAAGGAGCTCACCGAGGACATTCTGTACAAGGGAGGGCTCTGCCGCGTAGATTCCAGTACGCGGCTTTTGTTATGCCTTGCTTTCCGTACTTTACTTTTTGCTACTTGTAATGTATTAACCAATTTTCATTTTGTATGCAGAGACGATGGACTACGATGCAGTGCTGGCTCTCAGGGCTGGGCTCGCCAGCAAGGCGCCAAAGAAGCGCAAGAGGGTCGCGACCAAGTTGCCGACCCCGAAGACTCTGAGGATCGCTGCCTCGGTCGAGGAGGTGGAGACCCTCGACAGTCCAGTCGCCGTCGTGGCGGGGACTTCAGCATCGGCTGCGGCAGGCGAGTTCCCCATCGCCGCCGCCCTCGGAATGACGATGCCGCCGCTTACGGCAGTTACCGAGGAGCTCCTGACGGAGGAGCATAAAAGCACGATGGATTCCTTGGGAACTCTCTGGCGAGCATGCAGGCCGTCAAACACCTCGCCACGCCGAAGGACCGAGCTGCCATGGAGGCCGGACGAGAAGGCGACGATGTCATCGAGATCGCTTGTTCGGCGGTTTCGGTAAGTGTTGCATTTTTGTTATCGTTGAATTTCTCTAACCACAATTTTTCTAACTCTTTCAGTTCTCCTTTCTTTGTTGCAGATCATCGTCCACTTCGGACACCTCACCGAGAGGTTGATAGCTCTGGAGAAGGAGCTGAAGCAAGAGTCCGACCAGGCTCGTAACGAGAAGGCTCGGATGTCGAATGAGCTCGACAAGCTTCGCGTCGAGCACGAAGGAAGGTCGGCGAGGATCGAGCACCTCGAGGCCGAAGTGGCGAGGTTGGAGGGTGACCTCCTTCGCCAGAAGGAGGGGGCGGCCAAGCAGTTGGCCGAGACCGAGGAGGCGAAGGCGGCAGCAGTGAAGGCGGCGGAGGATGCGACCTTGGCGAAGGCGCAAGGGTACCTCGCCCAAAACATGGCCAAGGCTTATGCCGAAGCCATCGCCCGGGTGTCGAAGGAGTACCCCGAGGTGGACGTCTCGGGATGGAGGCTGTTCCCGAGCCACGTCGAGGGCTTTGACCCCGAATCCGAGGGGGAAGATGAAGAAGGGGAGGACGAGACCGATGCTGAGGTTGAAGTCACCAACGAGGTTCCCACTACCGTGGTTACCCCGTTGGCGGTGGTGTCCCCCTCGGAAAAGTCAACCCTAACTCGCACTCGTCGCCCGGGGAAAGAGGTCGCGCCTTGACTTTGCTCTTCTCTTTTTTTGTTTTTGTTTTTTTCTTTTCACAAAATGTAACGCCTAATAGCGGACTGGCCACCGCTGTTTTTTGAAATGAATAAATTTTTTTTTTGAAGTGTTGGACTTCGGCTCTGTGTCTTTAATTTTTCTTCTCTGTTGTCAAGATTTTGTTTGAAAACTTCTGATGTGTTAGACTACGGCAGTGTTTGAATTCTTGCTGTTTTTCTCAACTTCTTTTCAGCTCATGGTGGTCGTTCAAGACGTCGAGCCCCCTCGCTCGGATGACGAAGCTCAAGCCGCGGCTGGCTTAGGGGCGACGAGGTTGTGCCTGCCGAAGTGCCGAGAGCGGCTCTATGAAGTCGAGCTCGGATTGCGTCGAGCCGAAAGCGAGCGGAACCATCTTCAGCTCGTCCTCGGTCGGCGAGACATCGAGATCCGGCATCTGGAGAGCAGGATCACCGAGATGACTCCCATAGGAGAGGATGAATATTCGCCGACTGCTTTCAGCAACGATCTTCAGATTCAGTGCATTCGGCACAACTTGTCCAAAATAACGGCGGAGAAGGACGACCTGCTTTCCGAGATTCGGCATCTGCAGACCGTAGAGACGGAGCTTCGGACGGAGGGCGAAGGCTTGACGGCCAAGGTGGCCGAGTTGACGGCTGAACGGGACGAGTTGACAGCCGAAGTCGACGCGCTGAAGAGGGCTACGGTTGACAAAAGTATCGAAGTCACTCACCTTCGTCGTCTGATAGCGAGTCGTTCGAGTGTGCCGGACTCCGCGATACCCCCTCGCTTCGAGGTCGACGTAAAGGATGACTCTTTGAGGGAGCGAATCTCCGAGTTAGAGGCGGAGGTTGCTCGCCTAAAACCGCGCTCGGGGCCAATCAACGTCAGGAGCACTTCGTGCACTCGCGCGGAGAGCGATCGGGACATTTCGTTTTACGAGATGGCGACCCGTCAGCGCATCGGCCATCCTAGTCCGGGGGACGCGCAAAGCTCTGTGGCAATTTTGTCGAGCGGAGCATCCGTCGGAGCAGCTACTAGAAGCGGTGCCGAGGATTCGTCCCAATTTGTCGGGTTGGGGTCGCGCTCCGGAGACAAGTGTCGTCACCCTCGAGTGTCTTTGAAGCGGAATGCCCCGGCTCCAAGAAAGCACTGAAGACCTCGTTTCCAAAAGCTTTTGTATTTTTTAGCTAAGTGTAATAAGTCAGCATTGTAACTTTCACTTTTTAACGACTTGTAATCTTGCTGTGCAAAAGAGTCTCTTTGTACCGTATCCCATTTATCAATAAAATGTTGTTCCCGAACTTGTGTGTCCCTTTGGGGCTTTGTGTAGTCTTTATGTGTGTGACTGTTGTTCATTGCGCCGAGGTTCCTAGGTCGGCCACTTGCTTGTTCGCGGATCGGTCGAGGTGAGTGTTCGGCTAGTGGTGCCGAGCTTTGTTTCTGATGCCCAACCTCGCAGTCTCGCGAGGTGAGCTGAACAGTGAGCTCGTGGAACGCTTTCAAGCTTAAGTGTTTGACCCCGGATCTTTGCTAGAATGGTTCGACGGTTGCGGGAGCGATTCGAATGGCGAACTACTTCGAGCTCGCTTAGGAGCGAACTTGCGAAGTAGAATTGAGCCAAGTGTTGGACTCCGAGCCATCATTAGATTAGTTCAACGGTTGTGGGAGCAATTCCGAATGGCGAACTACCTCTAGCTCGCTTTAGGGGCGAACTTGCGAAGTAGAATCGAGCCAAGCGTTGGACTCCGAACCATCGTTAGATTAGTTCAACGGTTGTGGGAGCAATTCCGAATGGCGAACTACTTCTAGCTCGCTTAGGAGCGAACTTGCGAAGTAGAATCGAGCCAAGTGTTGGACTCCGAACCATTGTTAGATTAGTTCAACGGTTGTGGGAGCAATTCTGAATGGCGAACTACTTCTAGCTCGCTTAGGAGCGAACTTGCGAAGTAGAATCCAGCCAAGTGTTGGACTCCGAACCATCGTTAGATTAGTTCAACGGTTGTGGGAGCAATTCCGAATGGCGAACTACTTCTAGCTCGCTTAGGAGCGAACTTGCGAAGTAGAATCGAGCCAAGTGTTGGACTCCGAACCATCGTTAGATTAGTTCAACGGTTGTGGGAGCAATTCCGAATGGCGAACTACTTCTAGCTCGCTTAGGAGCGAACTTGCGAAGTAGAATCGAGCCAAGTGTTGGACTCCGAACCATCGTTGGGTTGAAGAGTTAAAAACAGAGAGATGTAAACAATAGTAAAGATATGAAAAAACTTTATTCATTAATGACTAATAATCGGCTGCTTTTAAAGTTGCTAGCCGTAATTACAAGAAAAAAATGAAAGAAAATCACTACAAGTAACAGGAAAGGAACGGTTCGACATCTCGAAGTACTTAGAGAGGCGTGGGTGTTCTCTCTTGGTATTTTAAGAGATGGTCGGCATTCCAAGTCCGGGGGATCTCCCTGCCTTCGAGATCTTCTAGTCTGTATGTGCCGGGGCGGATTACTTTGGAGATCTTGTAAGGTCCCTCCCAATTTGGGGCCAATTTGCTTTTCTGACCTGGGAACGAGATGGCCAACTTTCGAAGGACCAGGTCCCCTTCTTTGAGGCCCATGGGGCGGACTCTCTTGTTGTATGCTAACTCGATCCTTCTTCGGTAGCTTTGTTGACGTATGGCAACTCTTTCTCGGATTTCGTCTATTAGGTCTAAACTTGCTCTGAGCTCTCTGGCGTTCTGCTCTTCTTCGTAAGCTATCAGACGAGGAGAGGGTATTCCAACTTCTAGGGGATGATGGCCTCGGACCCATAGGTGAGATTGAAATGGCTCTCTCCCGTTGGGGTCCGTTTTGTGGTGCGGTAGTTCCACAGCACGTTGGGAAGCTGATCGACCCACAAGCCTTTGGAACACTTGTTTAATCTCTTCTTAATGCCGGAGAGGATCTGTCAATTAGCATTTTCGGCTTGGCCATTCGACTGAGGATGAGAGACGGAGGAGAACCGATGTTGGATGGCAAGGTCTTCGCATAAAGCTCGGAAGGCAGCCCCAGTGAACTGGGTTCTGTTGTCTGTTATGAGGACCCTGGGGACGCCAAATCGGCAGATCACGCTCTTCCAGAAGAATTGAACGACCTTGTTCTCGGTGATTGTGGCCAGGGGCTCGGCCTCTATCCATTTCGAGAAATAGTCGATCGCCACGACTAAGAACTTGAACTGTCCGGGAGCTGGCGGAAACGGCCGTAGTAAATCCATCCCCCACATAGCAAAGGGGATCGGACTTGATAGGGAAGTGAGTGGAGCTTATGGGAGGCATCGGATATCGGAATACTTCTGACAGGAGCTGCATTGCCGAACATGTCGTTCAGCGTCTCGTAGGAGAGTGGGCCAGAAATATCCGTAGTTCAACACTTTGCGTGCTAGGGCTCTGGAACCCGAATGTGCCCTGCCGATGCCCTCATGAAGTTCTTGCAGGGCGTAGTCGACTTTCCCGGGGGAGAGGCACCTCAGGTAGGGCCGGCCGTCCACCTGTGTGAAGGAGCGTTTATATAGGATACCTCCGATTAGTGTGTAACGCTCGGCTCGGGTTCTAACTCTTCGTGCTTCCTTGGGATCCTCGGGGAGGAGTCCGTCCGTTAAAAATTCGATGAGGGGTTTCATCCAATTGTCTTCGAGGAGGACAGGCAGCGTTTCTATGGAATCGAGAGCTTCGTCCTCTATGCTTGGCTTCAGAAGGACTTCTATCAAAACGGTCTGCTCGAGACCTTGGAGAGAGGAGGAGGCTAATTTGGATAGGGTGTCGGCCTGAGCATTTTGTTCTCGGGGGATTCTCTGGATGAAGGCCTCTTCAAACAGTGCCATGAGGCTCTTGACTTTGGCTAAGTGTTTAACCATCCTATCATCGCGTGCTTCATACTCGCCGAGGACCTGATTGACGACTAGCTGGGAATCGCTAAAGATCCGGAGGCATTGCGCCCCGGCATTTCGGGCCATTCCAAGGCCGGCTATGAGTTCCTCGTATTCAGCTTCGTTGTTCGAGGCTTTGAAGTTTATACGGAGGGAGTTTTGGAGGATGAAGTCATCTGGGCCTGCCAGAATGACCCCTGCCCCGCTTCCCTCATTGCAGGAGGATCCGTCAACATAAACCGACCAGACGGGTGGTCCCTTCACTGTTTGGCTGGACTCGGGGATAGTACTCTCAACTATGAATTCGGCTAGCGCCTGAGCCTTGATCGCGGTTCGAGACTGATAAGTTATATCGTGTTGGCTCAGCTCGATAGACCACTTCATAAGGCGGCCCGAAGTCTCGGGCTTGTGGAGGACCTGCTTCAACGGCTGGTCGGTAAGAACGACCTCCGAATGGGACAGAAAGTACGGGCGAAGCTTTCTCGCGGCCATCACCAGGGCATAAGCCATCTTTTCTATCTTCGGGTATCGGAGCTCGGCGTCCCGAAGCACCTTACTGACATAGTAGATGGGCTTCTGAGCCCGGTCTTCTTCCCTCACTAAAACTGCACTGAGGGTCTGCTCGGAGGCTGCCAGGTAGAGGTAGAGGGGTTCGCTAAGGATCGGCTTGCTGAGGAGAGGGGGATTGACGAGGTAAGCCTTGAGCTGGTCGAAGGACTCCTGTTGCTGCTGCCCCCATTCGAAACCTTTAGCCCCCCTGAGGGCCTTGAAGAAAGGGAGGCATTTTTTCCCCGGACTTCGAGAGAAAGCGCCCAATGGCGGCTAAGCGGCCTGTTAACCTCTGGACTTCCTTAACATTTTTGGGAGGGGCCATGTCTAATATGGCCTTGATTTTCTCCGGGTTTATTTCAATTCCTCGTTGGCTAACCATGAAGCCGAGGAACTTCCCTGACGAGACACCGAACGCACACTTGTTCGGATTCAGTCTCATGTTGTGCTTTCTCAGAACGTCAAACGCTTCTTGGAGGTCGGTCACATGATCAACACCTCGGATGCTTTTCACAAGCATGTCGTCAACATACACTTCCATATTATGGCCGATCTGAGCCTGGAAAACCTTGTTGATGAGGCGTTGGTATGTGGCACCCGCATTCTTCAGACCAAACGGCATGACTCTGTAGCAATAGAGGCCTTGGTCGGTCACAAACGAGGTCTTCGGGATATCCGGAGGGAACATCTGGATTTGATTGTAGCCTGAAAAGGCGTCCATGAAGCTGAGGAGCTCATGTCCCGAGGTTGCATCAATCAGAGTGTCGATACTCGGAAGAGGGAAGGGATCCTTGGGGCAAGCCTTGTTGAGGTCGGTAAAATCAATACAAATCCTCCAAGTCCCATTGGACTTCTTCACCATTACTACATTCGACAACCACTCGGGATAGTTCACCTCTTGTATGAACTGGGCCTTCCAGAGCTTGTCCACCTCCTCTTTAATAGCCAGCTGATGCTCGGGGGCAAACTTGCGCCTCTTCTGCTGAACTGGTTTGGACCCCGGAACAACGCTCAGGTGGTGGACTAAGAGCTCTTAGGAGATCTCGGGCATATCTGCAGCTGACCAAGCGAAGAGGTCTTGGTTCCTTCGGATGCACCGTACAATGTCCGAGCATAGGGCGGACGGGAGGGTCTTGCTAACAAAGAACTTGTGAGGTGGGTCTTGCTCAGAGAAGAGCACTTCCTCCAATTCGTCCACCGGCTCGGACATTTGTCGAGCAGCATCTTGGGGGATTTCCAGAGTTTCTAAGGAGAGGACTGGTCCGAGGGTAGAGGTCATGTAACACTTACGGGCCGTTTCCTGATTGCCCCTTACTTCCCCTACTCCAGCCCGAGTGGAAAACTTCATTTTGAGATGATAAGCAGAGGGGACTTCTTCAAGGGCTGCTAAGCCGGGCCGACCCAATATGACGTTGTAGGCGGCAGGGACATCCACCACCATGAAGTCCATCGGCTCCGTTCGGGTGGTAGGAGTTTGGCCAGCGGTTACATCGAGGGTGATCACCCCTTCAATAGTCACTGGCACTCCCGTGAACCCATGGAGCGTGTATCCGGCGGGCTTGAGTCTATCTTGAGAGAGTTTTAGGCCTTTGAAAGCGGCGAGGAAGAGGATGTTAACGGAGCTGCCGTTGTCTACTAAGATCCTCTCCACTTTGAAGTTCGCCATGTGGAGGCTGATGACGAGTGCGTCACAATGAGGGATGCGGACACCTTCAAGATCTTCGTCGGAGAACGTGACGGGCACTCCGAGGCCTTTGGGAGGAGGGGTGGCTCGGACCGAGTTAACTTCTCTTATGAATGCCTTCCGGGAGGAGTTTGAAGAGCCCCCCATTGGGCCCCCATGAATAAGGTGGAGGACTCGCTCTTCCTCGAAGTCGGGTGTCTCATCTCGTTCCGGACGCTTGTTAGCCCCCTGGGGTGGGGGAGGAAGTTCGGCTCGGTCCTTTCTTACGAACCAGGTTAGCTGCCCCCTCTGGATAAGGGCTTCTATCTTGTTCTTCAAGGCGCGACAGTCATTGGTGTCGTGCCCGTGGTCCCGGTGATAACGACACCATTTCTCTTTATCTCTTTTCTTGGAAGGGGTGTTCATCCTCGAAGCAGGAGGTATGATCCCTTCCTTTTCAACTTCCATCAGAATGGTAGAGACATTAGTGGTGAGGGGAGTGAACTTCTCGAATCTGGGGGGAGGTCGGCGCTGGCCGGCATTATCCTTCTGGAGCTTCTTGGCTCCTTCCTCTTCTGTTCCCTTTCTCTTAAACCCGGAGGAAGACCCCTCCCAGCTGGGCCGATGCTCGGCTTCTTCAGCCCGAATGTACTTTTCACTGCAGAGGAGGAGGTCAGAGAAGTTCTGTGGGGGCTTCTTGGCGAGGGAGGAGCGGAGGTTGGAATTGAGGACATTAGATTGAAATGCTGCCGCAGCGACCGATTGGTCGAGGGATGCTATGGACCTGGCTTCAGCTGTGAACCTCTTCACATAATCTCTCAATTTCTCACCCTTCTTCTGGTAGAGGTGCAATAGCGAGATGCTGGTCTTCTCAGCTCTAGGCTGCTTACGAAATGGGTGACGAAGAGGGTCTCGAACTGCTCGAAGGAGAATATTGAGGAGGGGGCAAGGCGAGAGTACCATTCTCGAGCTGGGCCCTTGAAAGTTGCAGGGAAGGTCTTGTAGAGGAGGGCATCGGAAGCTTGATGGAGGAGCATTAGGGTCTTAAAGCTTTCGATGTGATCAACGGGGTCAGTCTCCCCGGAGTAAGTCTCAAATTGGGGAGGTTTGAAACCGATCGGCACAGGTGCATCCATAATGGTTCGGGAGAAAGGTGGTCTGCTAGGACGAAGGGTTCTTCCTCTAAGTTCTTCTCGGTCTAACTGGCCCAGGCGCCTCTCCATCTCATGGAGACGGCGGTATACAGTGTCGTCCCTTCGACGGTAATCAGCCGAGCCTCTAGACTCATCTTCGTACGAGGGAGAGCGAGGGCTACGGCGATGGTAACTCTGGGAGCGAACGAGGACTTGGAGTACGCCGGGAGTTGCTAGGAGCGGGAGGAGGAGATGGGGACCGTCGGCGAGGGCTTCGGACCGGAGGAGGAGAGGGGATCTTGGGTGCATTGTTGTTGGGACGGAGATTGAGGGTTTGTAGGACGGTCACTTGGAATTGCTGGAACTTGGCACGGGTGATGGGTGCCTCATCGTTCCTAGGCTGTTGCTGACCTACAGGGGAGTGTGGCCTTCTTCGGTAATGCTCGGGGGATTCTTTCCGCCCCCTTCGGATGGAGGACCTTCTGTATTCTCGGCGGCGAGGAGACCGCTCATCCGGACGGCGTTGGCGGGAGGTTCCCTCTCGGGCCCGCTTTTCATCCAGATGGCGGCGAAGATCATCGTCCTTCTGTCGATTGAGGGCGGTATTGTGGAGACCAGAAGCTCGGGGATGATGGAAGGCCATAGAGTCCGAAGAGGCGTTGTGGATGGAGACGTGGTCTTGGTGAAGAGGTTGTTTCTGAGGGTTAGGACCCTTAGGGGGTGGCTGATTAGGAGGAGGAGGAAGGTCCTGTTGGAGCGGGTCTTCCGCTGGAGGAGGAAGTTGCCCCTGCTGTTGGGTAGGCTGGATGGGAACTTCTTGCTGTTGATCGGGGTTGGGTCCTCTGTTAGACCCTCTTGATCTGACATATCTGATTCCGTCGCTGTTGCCCTCTTGACCAGCTTGTCGAATCTCCTGATACCAAGAGGTATCATCCGGGACCTCAAGCTCGGCCTCAATCCATACTCGAACTTACGAGCCTTCTTAGCCTCATCCATCACCAGTTCTGGAGCATACCTAGAGAGCTGAATTAACTTGGTCTCGTACTCTCTCACTGACATGCCACCTTGCTGAAGTGACAAAAACTCCATTGCCTTCTTCTCCTGGACGTCGGAGGGGAAATAGTGACTGCGGAATTTAAATTCCTCCCAGCCAAGCACTATGCCTCCCATGGTCCTCTTCATGGATTGCCACCAAACCGCCGCATCCTTCTCCAGTTGCAAAGTCGCCAACTTGACCTTGCTGCCTTCAGGGGTCTCTAGCACTTCAAAGATCATCTCCACTTGATGGATCCAGTTGTCAGCCGCATCTGGGTCTGACTTCCCTTCGAAAATGGGTGGTTTCATTCTCTTGAACGATTCCACTAGTTTAATCGCTTCGGGCACTGGATTCACCGGCCCCCTTGCTTGGTTTTAGTTCATAGCCACGGCGTTGAGCGTCTGATAGACCCTCGCAAGTTTCGTTTCCAGATCCAAACCTTTCCCATTCCTAGCTCCTCTTCTCGACATATTCTGATGCAAAAGATCCATTAAATTCGAAGTATAAGACAAGAATTTAAACCAACTTGCATTTCATTGAATTCCAAAGTTTATACCTTCGAATTAAAAAACATTTTTGACATCAGAATGGAAAATAATAGAAGCTAAGACAGTCTAACTCC
The DNA here is from genome assembly GCA_017893485.1 of Hemerocallis citrina. Taxonomy (NCBI): domain Eukaryota; kingdom Viridiplantae; phylum Streptophyta; class Magnoliopsida; order Asparagales; family Asphodelaceae; genus Hemerocallis; species Hemerocallis citrina. The sequence goes on along the minus strand of CM030360.1, from coordinate 191,998,824 downwards.
TACGGGTTCTCTTCGCTGCTCGAAGTTCTTCCCGTAGTTCATCAACTTCATCCTTCAGCACATCAGTCAAATTCTTCCTCTTCTCGAGTTCCCATACTCGATGACTGAGAACAGAAAAGTCGTCCTTCCGTTTCGCCAGCTGAGCCTCCAACAATCCGACTCTCTCTCGCAGTGTTTCTACCTGCCTCTGAAGAGAAGTCACAAGACTATTTGGAACTGGTTCTTCTTCTTCGTCAGAAGAAGAGTCATCAGATGAATCCGGAGGTGGGGTGATCTCTCGGGATTCAGGCCATTCTTCACCGTCAGAATCTGCTTGCCCAGGGTAGTACTCGTCCTCAGAATCTGCCTGTCCAGGATGGTACTCTTCCTCAATGATATGCCAGTCGTCGCCTCCAGCAGGGTCGAAGTGATCAGCCATCTTAGAATAGAGAGGAGGAAATATAAATCTTAGAGCAACACAAATGTAAGTCACTTACATTTAAATCTCTAGACTCAAACACACACTCTAATGTCCACATCTAGGGTGTCGTTCCTTATAAATTTGTACAAGTGTGGAAAACGTAGAAAACGTGGCTCTGATACCACTCTGTAACGCCCCGAATCCCAAATACACTGAATTCGAGATGTTCTACAGGATCTTTCCACTTCCTTTAGTACAATTTTACAAGGAAATTTAAACTTTTCACTTTACATCAGAGTTTACATCAATATTACACTTTACATTTGCACAGTGGAAGTAAAATTTACAATAATTAAATAAATGTACAACAACATGGTATAATCTTTAAGCATCCATTCCTCTTTAACCTTTAACATGTCATTTACCTGCATATAAGACTGTGGGTACGTCAGTTTATTCAACCGACGAACATTATACACGGCCATCCTCTCTATGCCGGAAATAGTATAACTCAATTTTCCATATTTAACAAACACAAACTTGTCACATTTCAAACTAAAGGGACTACCCTATGGATGTCGTGTTGTGATTGTGCACTTAATCCTTAATGCATTTATTTATGTTACATGACACTAATGCGCACTTGTTCGGATTCTGTGCATCCCATACTACATAGGTCCGAGGGCAAGCCCTTATTCGTTCTTCATCTTTGTAGGGTTCAATCCCTCGTTATGACTTAATCTACTACTGTAACTACGGTAGTGTCTTAGATGTCCTATGATCTACGAGCCCATGTCCAGGCAGCCTGGAGGGGAATCCCACGCACTGACACGACGCATCGAGCAGGCAACCTATGGACAATTCAGCCTCCGCCATGGAACAATGACACCACCCATAGCCACTCGAACATCCCACGAGCGTCGCCACCGGGACGATAATTCAGGAGTAGTGACGCATCAAGCAGGCAGCCTGTGGATCACTCTCACACCGCTAATCCGATGGCCCCCATACTCATGTTTTTTTTCTACTTTCATCACGTCTCCACTATGTATTAATCCTTAGTTTTATCAAAAATCATGAACAAAAATTAAATCTCTAGAGCTAGCCTCTCCACTAAACCGGACTTATTCATTCATTTCAACATGACCAACCTTGGTCTAATTTCATTTCATTTCATTTCCAAATGCTAGGGGAGACTTAGCTACTCTTTTATTTCAATTTTCATTTCACAATTTCCAACTCATAAATACCCCATGTTGAGTTCTCATACTCACATGTATATTCTCTTTTCAATTCGTGACTTCTAATTTGTTTACAAGTCCATAACTGTACATGAATTTTATACACTTTATCAATTATCAGATCATATCAAATTTTACATTACTAACAAATATACATACTTCATATTGTTTCTCAAATGAGAATAAATTTCATTATGTCACACAACAAAGTTTCTTTTTGCCAAATCATTTTCTAATCCTTCATTTCAACTTATTCTTTTAAGTTATAATTTCACATCAATAAACATATAGAACCATATTTCTATTTATCTATTTTATTCATAAATCATAGTTTATTTCATTCAAATAATCCCCAAATCATTTTTATAAAGTCCCTTATATTTTTAGGAGAATAACCATATTTTTTTCATAATTTTTGGACACTTAAAAACCCAAAAAAATATATTTTTTTCACTCTTGCCGATAGCAAGATTCGAACCCAGCAACCCCAAGAACACAGCCCAGAGCACAGACCGTTCGCGCTAGTCGTTATAAACATGGCTGAGAGCGTTAAATGCTCTCGCCCCGCTGTTTAATTGTTTTCTAAAAAACAAACAAAAATAATGTTGCACCGGGATTCGAGCCAGTCACCACAGAGAACACAGCCGCACACAGTGACCACTTGAGCTACATGCTCAGGTTGTCACAGTCCAATTTAAAATCCTTTTTGAACCAAATGTCGCTGTTGTTAAAAACGTCTCGAAGTTCAATTAATCTTTGTTTCATATTGCTTTTATAGAATTTACTGAAAAATTCCAGATTGACTTTCCCTCACATGATTTTCATACCAGTATGCATAAAATAATTTTTGTACCAATAAAAATATATTTTTTCACACAATTCAATGCATTTTACATTACAACTACTATATTTCTCATTTTTGACATTTCTTAGCAATTGGCCTTCTAATCTTTTTATCCACAATTTTCACATTAATTTTCTGTTTTTAATCTTTTATTCAACATACAAATCTATATTTGAGTTTATCCATTCCCACAATAACTCAAAAAGATCTCTTCAACACATAAAATAGCATTAACAAAGAACTAACTTTTACATATAATTTGTGATGGTAATAAATGTATTTTCTTCCATCAATCTATGATCATAATCAATTACACATGCAACTTATAATTTTAACGATAGAACTACATACTATTTCCATGTCAACCATTCAATCAATTAGGAATCATTTTCCAAATTTAATGTGCATCTTTATTAATCATTTTCATGCTTCATTGTTCAATATAATACTAGCATATTCCTACTAGAAATAAGGAGAATTAACCCACAACTCAAATTAATAATAAAACCACATACAAGTTAATCATAACATTCCAATCAATTCATAGACTAACTTCCTAATTAAAGTGTATTCTTCTTAATATTTTTCATGCATCATTTTGATAATTAAATCTAGCATGGATCCCTATATTAGAAATAGGAAAAGTTACCCACCTTATATGGAGAGAACAAACAAAATTAGCAACAAAAGTCCTTTGCGATGAGATGCACCTCCTCCTAGATGATGCGCGCATAAGCTTCACAAGCACCAACTGAGCTCCTCTCCTTGGAATGACCGGCCTTCTTCTCCTTGTTTGAAATGCAACACAATCCCACACAATTCTCTCAATCTTTTTAACTCACAACTTACTACTAAATAATGCTATTAGACTATAGGTTTGGAAGGATATAATTTGCATAAGAATACTAGCCATGGGAGGGGGTATTTATACTAGAAATCAAATAGAATGGAGGGCTAGGATTAACTAGTTGGTTGTAGGATGGAAGGCCAAGATGAAAGTAGGAGTTACAAAAACTACCCACAACCAAATAACCACCATGCCATGACTACCACTCAAATTTTTGAGTTTTCCCCCCAAAGATCACTACCGGCCTAGCACTTTTGTGCATGTTGCACGTGTACGTGCAATACACGTGCATGCCACTTGATCCAAAAAGTTGTACATTAAATTTTGTACAAAAATAAAATAGTATTAAAATTGTCTTCTACAAGACAAGTTAAATTAAAAAAATAGATTAATCCATGGGCTTTAGTTTTGGGCCAAAATAGTTATTTTAAAATAAAATAAATAAATTACTTTTTGGGCTTTAAGAAAACGGCTTTAAAATAAGGCTTTCTATTTATTTAAAGAAAGGCTTTTGTATAAAATAGTTTGAAAACACATATTTAAATATTTATATAAAAAATAATCATAAGATTTAATTCAACCAAAATATTGCACGTGCACACTACGTGCAAAATAAAAAAATAATTTTTCATAAATTGAAAAATCAGGGCATTACAACACTCCCTCCTTAGAATAGTTCCGTCCCCGGAACTACAGTCAAGAGCGAGAAAACAAACATACAACACTCACACAAGAACAAAAAGTTACAAAAATACAATCAAGCAAAAAGCTCAGGATAGTCCTTCAACATCCTCTCCTCAGACTCCCAAGTAGCCTCTTCAACCAAGTGGTTTCTCCAGACTACCTTGACCATCGGTATCGTCTTATTCCTCAAAACTTTTTCTCGACGATCAACAATCTCAACAGGAGACTCGATGTAATTCAGGTCTAACTGCAAACCTTCTAGCACTTCAGGAAAATGATGACTCGGATCTGGAATATAACCTCTCAGCATAGACACATGAAAGACATTGTGCACCTGAGACAACTCTTCCGGTAATTCAAGCCGGTAAGCAGTCTTCCCGATCCTTTTCAATATCATGTATTGGCCTATAAACCTCGAGGCTAATTTTCCGCCTTTGCCAAATCGAACCACACCTTTACTGGGTGATACTTTCAGAAAGACGAAGTCACCGACCTCAAACTCAAGGTCCCTTCTCCGGTTGTCTGCATAGCTTTTCTGCCTGCTCTGAGCTTCTACCAACCTTTTCCGGATCAGATCAATCTTCTCAGAAGTTTGCTGTACAAGCTCAGGACCAAACAACTGACGCTCCCCAACCTCAAACCAACAAACAGGTGTCCTGCACTTCCTGCCATACAAAGCTTCGTACGGCGCCATCCCGATACTGGTCTGAAAACTGTTGTTGTAGGCAAACTCTACCAAAGATAAATGCCTTTCCCAACTGCCTCCAAAGTCTAGTATACAACACCGAAGCATATCCTCAAGAATACGGTTGACTCTCTCGGTCTGCCCATCGGTTTGCGGATGAAAAGCAGTGCTGAAATCCGTCTTGGTCCCCAAAGCTGTCTAAAGACTCCTCCAGAAATGCGAAGTAAACCGCGCATCTCGATCAGACACAATAGTTGAAGGAACACCATGAAGCCGGACGATCTCGCCAACATACAACTCAGCTAACTTGTCCATCGAAGCAGTGAGTTTCATCGCCAAAGTGTGAGCGGACTTGGTTAGTCGATCGACTATAACCCAAATCGCATCATTGCCTTTAGAACTCTTAGGCAATCCCGTAATGAAATCCATACTGATGTTATCCCACTTCCATTCTGGAATAGGTAATGGCTGTAATAGACCTCCTGGTCTCTGATTTTTGGCTTTGACTTGCTGACAAACCTCACACTTCGCCACAAATTCAGCCACATCCCGCTTCAAACCCGACCACCAGAAATGCTGTTTGATGTCTTTGTACATCTTAGTACTCCCAAGATGTACCGACAAAAGAGTAGCATGCACCTCCTGAAGAATACTCTCTTTCAGGTCTGCCTGATTTGGAACATATAGTCTATCTCTGAACCACAGCACTCCATCCCTGATTTGAAATCCGGGTAACCTGCCAGCACTAACCTGCTCCTTCATCTCTAAAATATCAGCATCAACCTCCTGAATTGCAATGATCCTTCCATTCAGTGTAGGCTGAAGCCTCAACTGAGCCAAAGATGCTCCCAATCCTTGCAAGACAACCTCAATACCTGCTCAGTCCAATTCCTCAATCAGATGCTTCTGAGTTGTAATCAAACTGGCTAAGCTGCTCTTGCGACTAAGTGCATCAGCCACAACATTAGCTTTCCCAGGGTGATACTTGATCTCAGGTCGCATGTCCTCAAGCACCTCCAACCATCTCCGCTGCCTCAAATTCAGATCCCTCTGCTGATATATATGCTTCAAGCTCTTGTGGTCCGTGTACATGTTCAATTTCTCACCGTACACGTAGTGCCTCCATTGCTTCAGTGCAAAGATAATCGCAGCCAACTCTAGATCATGAGTCGGGTAATTCTTCTCATGCGGTCGTAGTTGCCTAGACCCATAAGCGATTACTCTTCCTTCTTGCATTAAGACACAACCAAGCCCACGATGTGAAGCATCGCTATAAACATCATACTCAACACCTGCTCTAGGCAAAGCCAAAATAGGTGCAGTAGTCAGTTTCTCTTTCAACTCCTGAAAGCTCGCCTCACATTGCTCAGTCCACTTGAAGCTCACATTCTTCTTGGTCAGTCCAGTAAGCGGCACGGCTATCTGAGCATAACCTTGAATGAATCTCCGGTAGTATCCAGTCATCCCAAGAAAACTTCTGACTTCCTTCACTGTAGTAGGCCTAGCTCAATCTCTCACTGCCTCTATCTTCTGAGGGTCAGTTGCCACTCCCTCCTTAGAAAAGATGTGACCTAGGAATGCCACTTTAGATTTCCAGAAATCACACTTGGATAACTTGGCATACAACTCCTGCTCCTCCAGCTTCTTCAAAACTACTGCCAGATGCTCGGTGTGCTCCTCCTCTGATTTGGAGTACACGAGGATATCGTCGATAAATACCACGACAAAAGAATCAATGAATGGCCTCAGAACTCTGTTCATTAAATCCATGAAGATTGCGGGTGCATTCGTCACTCCGAATGGCATAACTAAGAATTCGTAATGCCCATGTCGAGTTCTAAATGCAGTTTTATGCACATCTTCGGCTTTCACTCGAACTTGGTGATATCCTGATCGAAGATCTATTTTGGAGAAAACAGCTGCTCCTTGTAGACGATCGAACAAGTCATCAATTCGAGGAATCGGATACTTATTCTGAACAGTGACCTTATTCAGCTCTCGGTAATCGATACACATTCTCATCGATCCATCTTTCGTCTTTACCAAAAGCACTGGTGCTCCCCAAGGTGACGCACTAGGTTGAATAAAGCCTTTCTCCAACAGTTCCTCAATCTGCCATTTCACCTCATCCTGTTCCACTGGAGCCATCCTATACGGTGCCTTAGAAATGGGTGCACTTCCCGGTTGAACAGTGATGCTGAACTCTACATCACGATGCGGGGGTAACCCAGGAAAATCTTCTAAGAACACAGTCGGATAGTCCCGAACCACAGGAATCCCTTGCACTTCCACAGGAGTCTCTTCCTTGCGGATAGTTGCCACCATCTTAGAACATTTTTGCTTACCTTGGAAAGTGACTTCAGGTCCACCTGGAGCCTTCACTGTTACCGTCTTGGTCTTACATTCGATGCTTGCACTGTACACCGACATCCAATCAATGCCAATGATAACATCGACTCCCAAGATAGTCAGCTCGATCAGATCAATGCCAAAGATTCTATCCCCAATCACAATCTCGCAATCAGCATAATACCGATCAGTGGTTAAAGTTTCCCCTGACGGAGTAGCTACTGCTAAGATCTTGCCTGGAAAAATCTTCGGTTCAACCCCCAACACTTTAGCAAATTTTGGAGACACAAATGTATGAGAGGATCCAGTATCGAATAACACAACAGCTTTCATTCCATTAAGATATAGTTTGCCTGTTACATAATACACACCATTACGTAACAGTTTCACAATATAAGCGGGAAAAGAAATGACAAAAACTCTAAACACCAGCCCTCGTACCAGAGATGACCTGATCTGCCTCATCAGCATCAGCTTCCGTCAAGGCAAATACTCGCCCTGGTTGGAACGGCCTCTTCCCAGTCTCCTGCGTTGGTGCGTTGCTATTACCATTCCGTGGTTTGAGACATTGAGATCGGTAATGTCCCGTTTCACCACAGTTGAAGCAAGTTACCGCAGGAGGTCTCACCACATTGTTTCCAGGTCCTCCAGCCACACTAATAGCGTTCACCCCCGTCGGTTTGAACCTCTGTGCAGATGGTTGCCCCTTGAAACTCCCAGAATGTGCAGGCCTCTTTCCAGACTACCAGTTGTTCCTCCGGTTCTGAACAACATGGAACTGCTCCATATCTGCTTCCGTCGCTGCTGCCCTCTTGACCAGCTTGTCGAATCTCCTGATACCAAGAGGTATCATCCGGGACCTCAAGCTCGGCCTCAATCCATGCTCGAACTTACGAGGCTTCTTAGCCTCATCCATCACCAGTTCTGGAGCATACCTAGAGAGCTGAATTAACTTGGTCTCGTACTCTCTCACTGACATGCCACCTTGCTGAAGTGACAGAAACTCCATTGCCTTCTTCTCCTGGACGTCGGAGGGGAAATAGTGACTGCGGAATTCTTCCAGAAATTTCTCCCAGCCAAGCACTATGCCTCCCATGGTCCTCTTCATGGATTGCCACCAAACCGCCGCATCCTTCTCCAGTTGCAAAGTCGCCAACTTGACCTTGCTGCCTTCAGGGGTCTCTAGCACTTCAAAGATCGTCTCCACTTGACGGATCCAGTTGTTAGCCGCATCTGGGTCTGACTTCCCTTCGAAAACGGGTGGTTTCATTCTCTTGAACGATTCCACTATTTTGATCGCTTCGGGCACTGGATTCACCGGCCCCCTTGCTTGGTTTTGGTTCATAACCACGGCATTGAGCATCTGATAGACCCTTGCAAGTTCCGTTTCCAGATCCAAACCTTCCCCATTCCTAGCTCCTCTTCTTGACATATTCTAATGCAAAAGATCCATTAAATTCAAAGTATAAGACAAGAATTTAAACCAACTTGCATTTCATTGAATTCCAAAGTTTATACCTTCGAATTAAAAAACATTTTTGACATCAGAATGGAAAATAATAGAAGCTAAGACAGTCTAACTCCTACGGGTTCTCTTCGCTTCTCGAAGTTCTTCCCGTAGTTCATCAACTTCATCCTTCAGCACATCAATCAAATTCTTCCTCTTCTCGAGTTCCCATACAGGTTGGGGCGCAACTTTGATTGCTAAACCAAATAAGTATTCCGATAAAAATTTAGAAAGAATTTGCCGCTATGCTAGTGGTAAATATAAAGAAAAATGTATCATTAGCAGTATAGATGCCGAATTATTAACCATCTCTTATGCTTTAGATAGTTTTGAACTATTTATTATTTCCAAGAAAGAAATAACTGTTCGAACAAACTGTGAAGCCATCGTTTCCTTTCATTCAAAAATGGTTTTAGAACCTAGACGTAGCTCTAGACGGCATTGGCTTAATTTTCTAGATCGGTGCCTTCACCTTAGCACCCAGATCACCTTTGAGCACATCAAAGGCAGTACTAATATCTTACCCGATACTCTTAGCCGCCTGCTCCATCAGCATGCGCTAGTGGACATGGGAAATAATACCCTCACCAACATAGGTACATCTTTTGACTTACTTAATGTGGATGAGCATCCACAAACATATAATGTAACTCAAGAAGACCTAGTATTGACAGAAGTCATTGCCTTTCTAGAACATTGCACAGAAAATGAATTCATTTCTGTAATTACTAAAATGAACAATGTAACAACTCTTCATGAGCTATTAGAATATTGGTGGGTTAAAGAACCACATGCTACAATTATATCCAACAAGTTAAAAGAAATTCGATAACAAAGGTATGCCCAAATTATTAAGCAAAAGGCAAAAAATCTTGAAAATCGTGGAGCATTATCCACATCATAAGTGTTTCTCACAATAGATATAAGACAGAATGAAGGAATAGATAATGATATGGTACATCCTAATATTAGCAATTTTCCAAATCCATTCCTAGATTATAGAGATATAAACTTTACTTTATTCCACTTTTTGCAATTATGTTCGGACTTTTTGTTTTTTCAAATGGCAATCCCGCTTTCAGAACATATTCTCATATTTCTACGTCAAAAGAACAATAATGCATCTTAGACAATTTATGGATTGCATTTAATAGAAAGGATCAAAAGTATTTCTTAGCAGCCATGAATTCCTTATCAGAAGTATTTAGTTAGAACCAAAGAGGATACAAGTTTTATGCAGTCCTCCAAGGTAATTTAGTAGGTGTTTTTCATACTTGGATAAAAGTAGCAGACAATATTAAGAACTTCAAAAATCCAATTTATAAAGGTTTCTATAATTTGTCAGAAGCTCTAGATGTAGCTAGAAGCTACTTAGGACCTAACCATTTTGTTTCTCCTTCCTTCAGATCCATGCAGGAAACTCCCCTGGAATATTCTATTACAAAGGATATGCAGGGAAAAATCCTATTTTGTGATCATTGCGAGGCAATGTCAAGAATGGTAAGAACATTAAATGAAAATAAAAACTGTCTGATTTTTGAAAAACAGAAATTACAGGAAAAGATGGTAAGCTTGGAGAAACAACTATTCCAGACCAGATTTCCACATAAGAATCCACCACAGACTGCTCCCCCGGTCTATAATAAGTGGGATGAGAAGAATTTGCATTTCCCTCTAAATGCATAAAAAGGTACTATTGAGCCTACAAATTCAATAGTTAGTCTGGTTCAAATGGCAACCAGTAAAGACACATCAAGTCCGTTTATGGCTGAGGTTTTGCCAAAAAATCTTCACAGAGATACCATTGGGTCTATAATACTGTTGCCGCTAAATTTGGTGTGGGGGCAAACAGATGAATTTGTGGATTCTTAGGGAAACTGAATAGTAAACCTGTATACCTGTTCCGTCGGGCTTTGGTCATCGATCCCACCGTAGACCTGCAAAAAGTGCAAGACACCGGGGTTGTTCCCGGCGACGCACCCTCCGACGCTCAAGTCAGTAATCTGAAAGACTATGAGAGAGCGCAAAAACTGGTGAAAGATTGATTACCTCTTAATGGAGATGGGTGGGGGGTATTTATAGGCGTCTTAGGGAACAGATTAGGCATGTAATTCCTGTGTATACAGATAAGGAATGTAATCCCTAATCCCCAGTGAAAGGATAGATATGAATCAGGGCCGTTGATTAATATTAACCAGAAACCCTAATTCTATCCCGCTGGACCGGGTTTGTTGCGGGTTGAAACCCGCACCCAGTTGTGGTGGGTCTGTTCGCGGGTTATTGGATCTGCGAGAAGGAGACCTGGTACCCGCTTCAGACCCGTTTGGTAAAATTACCGTTTTACCCCTGAACTTCAGGATTCATGCCCAATTCGGACGGTCTTGATTAAACCCCTATTTTTAGCCATATCACGAGCCCCCCACTCCTAAAGGCTGAGGAGAATCAGTCTTTGAGGAGTAGTTTGACTGTTTTAGTGGCTAGAGGGGTTGTATCGAAGTCCGAATGGGTGTTTTTGAAGCCCGAAGTGAATGGTAAGGTAATTCTTTCTTCTTTCTCGAAGTCCTGTGGTATATCAAGTATTTATCTATCTTTTCAGACTATTTATCTAATTTTGCGGTGCGTTAGCTAGTCGTTCGGGGATTTTAGCTGTACATCCTAGGCAATAATTGTTCGTTCGGAGGCTCAAAAAATGTCCCCCGAATTTTCCAGTATTTCCTAGAATTTTTAGCTATTTTTTCCGAATTTTTAGCAATTTTTTGTGATTTTTAGATAAATAAAATGATTTAAATAAATAAAAATTGATTTTTTAATACCTATTTATGACGTGGCGTCATCTGAGCCCTTGATCAGGGCGGAGCACGAATTTCGGAGTGATCAGACGGTCCCTGCTCCTCGGCGAGTTTTTCCGCCGTATACGAGGGTCGGTACCTCGGTACCTCGGCTCGGCTTGGTACTTCGAGGACCAGCGCCTCGGCTCGGAGAGTTAGTGCCTCGGCTCCGAGAATACGAGGTACGTGGCATCATCTGGGCCGTTTATTTCAGCGTGGATCTCCATAAAATGCTATCTTTTCGTTTAGTGGACATGGCCAAATCTGGGCCGTCCATCATGACGAGCGTGCTTTTTTACACGATCCAACGGCTGATATGGGTCGGCGTGATTTTTTTCCATATACGAGGGTCGGTACCTCGGCACCTCGGCTCGGAGGGTCAGTGCCTCGGTTCGGGGAGTCGGTGCCTCGGTTCGGAGAGTCGGTGCCTCGGTTCGGGGAGTCGGTGCCTCGGCTCGAAGGATCCGAGGTACGTGGCATCATCTGGGCCGTTCATCATGGCGCGCATCACGAGAATAGGGTTCAGATCACGAGAAAATGCTATCTTGTCGTTTTGTGTGCGTGGCACGATCTGAACCGTCCATCAGATTCTGTCGCGAATTCTGGAGAGATCCGACGGTGACTTCGCCTCAGGACAATTTTTCTCCATATACGAGGGTCGGTACCTCGTCATCTCGGCTCGGCACGTCAGGGCTGTCTGGCCGAGATGCTGAGTTGGGTATTTTGGAGGAAGCGTCTCTTGATGGTTCCACTTCTCCGTGCCTAGTGGCTCGGCTGCTCGGCTGAGCTGTTCGGTAGCTCGGCTAAACAAGCCGATGGCGGGCAGCTCGGAAGAGGCGCGTGGCTGGATCTGGGCCGTTCATCGTGGCGCGCATCACGAGGATGGGGTTCAGATCACGAGAAAACGTTATCTTGTCGTTTTGTGTGCGTGGCACGATCTGAACCGTCCATCAGATTCTGTCGCGAATTCTGGAGAGATCCGACGGTGACTTCGCCTCGGGACGATTTTTCTCCATATACGAGGGTCGGTACCTCGTCATCTCGGCTCGGCACGTCAGGGCTGTCTGGCCGAGGTGCTGAGTTGGGTATTTTGGAGGAAGCGTCTCTTGATGGTTCCACTGCTCCGTGCCTAGTGGCTCGGCTGCTCGGCTGAGCTGTTCGGTAGCTCGGCTGAACAAGCCGATGGCGGGCAGCTCGGAAGAGACGCGTGGCTGGATCTGGGCCGTTCATCGTGGCGCGCATCACGAGGATGGGGTTCAGATCACGAGAAAATGCTATCTTGTCATTTTGTGTGCATGGCACGATCTGAACCATCCATCAGATTCTGTCGCGAATTCTGGAGAGATCCGACGGTGACTTCGCCTCGGGACGATTTTTCTCCATATACAAGGGTCGGTACCTCGTCATCTCGGCTCGGCACGTCAGGGTTGTCAGGCCGAGGTGCTGAGTTGGGTATTTTGGAGGAAGCGTCTCTTGATGGTTCCACTTCTCCGTGCCTAGTGGCTCGGCTGCTCGGCGGAGCTGTTCGGTAGCTCGGCTGAACAAGCCGATGGCGGGCAGCTCGGAAGAGACGCGTGGCTGGATCTGGGCCGTTCATTATGGTGCGCATCACGAGGATGGGGTTCAGATCACGAGAAAACGCTATCTTGTCGTTTTGTGGGCGTGGCACGATCTGAACCGTCCATCAGATTCTGTCGCGAATTCTGGAGAGATCCGACGGTGACTTCACCTCGGGACGATTTTTCTCCATATACGAGGGTCGGTACCTCGTCATCTCGGCTCGGCACGTCAGGGCTGTCGGGCCGAGGTGCTGAGTTGGGTATTTTGGAGGAAGCGTCTCTTGATGGTTCCACTTCTCCGTGCCTAGTGGCTCGGCTGCTCGGCTGAGCTGTTCGGTAGCTCGGCTGAACAAGCCGATGGCGGGCAGCTCGGAAGAGACGCGTGGCTGGATCTGGGCCGTTCATCATGGCGCGCATCACGAGGATGGGGTTCAGATCACGAGAAAATGCTATCTTGTCGTTTTGTGGGCGTGGCACGATCTGAACCGTCCATCAGATTTTGTCGCGAATTCTGGAGAGATCCGACGGTGAATTCACCTCGGGACAATTTTTCTCGATATACGAGGGTCGGTACCTCGTCATCTCGGCTCGGCACGTCAGGGCTGTCGGGCCGAGATGCTGAGTTGGGTGTTTCGAAGGTGGGCAGTAGCTCGGTGGCCCAGCCGGGCTGTTCGATAGCTCGGCTCGGCAGACCGATGACCGAGTTGCTGACTTAGTGATTTAAAGAGTTTTGGTTTCTCATAACGTTGCCACTTCTCCGCTTGTCGCTTTGGCTTCTTAGTGGGCTTTTTGCGTTTCCCAAGGAGGCCCAACTTGTTAGGGGTTATAAGCTTTCGCCCTCACTCTCAAGCTCATTTCTTAATTTTTACTCTCAAGTTTTCACTTTCGATCTCTAAGTTCTCTGCTAGTGGCGATTTTCTCTCCAAGGCGTTGCCGTTAGCTGTCGCGTGGGCCAGGCAATTTCCGGCGAGAGCACTCCGACCGTGAACGTCACTTCAAAAGGTCAGTTCACTTAGCCTAAATAATTTTTCTACAGATGTCTTGAGTGAACTCGGGGAGTGGGGCCTCGTCTTCGGGCGATGATGGTGGCGAGGAGAGGAGGAGGGCGGAGATCCGGAGAAAGGGAAAACATGTCGCCGAACCGTCTGTAGCCGAGACGAAGCAGGAGAAGAAAAAGAGAAGGGTGGAGACCCAATCTCCCGTAGTGGCGGTGATTGTGGAGAATCCGAAGCAAGCCCCCGAGATGGGACGATATCCTTCTGTCCTGTCCGGGCATTCGGGGGTCAGGCAGTACAAGGGCGACCTGCTGGAGAAGGCGATCTATGGGAAGTCTAAGATCGTCGAGGAACCTAACCCAGCCCTTCCCACCGAAGCCGACGAGCTCATTTCATTGTTGTCCGAGAAGGATCTGCTTCGGGTCAAAAAGGCCTTCGCCATCCCTTCGGAGTACAAACTGATCCTCCCGGGTCCCGGGATGCGAGCGAATTCCAAGCTGCCGTCGTCGGATATGTGCATGTTCGACGTCGACTCCTTGAATGCCGGACTGCGTTTCCTGCTGCACCCCTTCGTCCTTGAGATCCTCGGCTGGTTCTGCCTCGTGCTGACCCAGTTCATGCCGAACACGTGGCGTCACGTGAACGCCTTTTTGCTTCAGTGCTACAGAGCCGAAGTAGAACCGGATCTAACGGTCTTCCGAGGAATGTATCGGATAAATAGGCAGCACAAGACGGAGTATCGATACTACTTGGGGCCGAGGAAGGGGGTTAGGATTATAGAAAACCCTGACTCAATTAAGGGTTGGAGAGAAAGATATTTTATAGTAAGGGGCGAGGCGATTCGGCCTATTCCGACCCGGTGGAAAATGGAGGTACCGAAATTCGCGCGGGCCGACCCTGTTCTGTCCGAGGTCGAGGAGGAAGTGGCGAGGAAGCTAATGTCTCTTCCGCTGTTGAGTTGGAGGGAGTTGACGGAGGAGGTGTTGTTCGGGTCCGGCCTAAGCCCCATCGACCCGAGTATGCACCTGACATCTCTTTTATTTTCGTTTTTCTTTCAAGTTTTTAGTTCGTCTCGCTAATTTGCTTGTCCATTCTTTTTTTGTTTCGATGCAGAAGCAATGAAGATCGACTTCAACTCCATGATGGCTGATAGGTCGAAGTTGGTCGGGGGTAGGAAAAGGAAGAGAGCGGCCGCGGCTACCTCGTCGACTCCGCCGCCCACGGTCGCCTCGACCATCACCCCGCCCCCTCCGACTGTTGACGCGCCCTCGGAGGTTGTTGTTGTTGAGGAGCCCTCGTCTCCTGTGGCCCCTGGCGTGATTGAGGGGGCCTTCGATGTGAATGCGGCGCTGTCGATCGAGGCACCGCCGCTGACCAGGGATGCCGAGGAGATTCTGACCGAGCAGCATAAGCAGCTGTTCGTGCCGAATTGGCGAGTGAAGAACCATGACGGGTTCCTCGGCAATTCGCAAATGTCAGTGCAGGTCGTCAAGCACTTGGCGACCCCGAAGGATCGAGCCGCGCTACGAGCGGGGACGGTGGGCGACGACACCTACGAGGTGGCTCGGTCACTTGTCTCGGTAAGTTTTTTGTTGCTAAGTTTTTTTGTTGTTAAGTTTACTGTCCGGTTTGTTTAGCGTGCTTCGACGTTGTGTTCGCAGGCTACCTGTCACTTCGGCCATCTCCTCGAGACGTTCGCCGAGCAGGAGAAGGAGTTGAAGGCGGCGAGTGACAAAGACCGGTTGGCGAAGGTCCGGGCGGTCAAGGAACTCGAGGCCGAGCAGAGGAGAACCGAGGCCTTGGAAGTCCGGGTGGCCGACCTTGTTGCCGACCTGGAGAAAGTTAACGGGAGCCTCAAGGCCGAGTCTGCCAAGGCCGCCGAGGAGCTGGCTGCGGCGACGAAGGCCTTGGCTGAGGAGAAGGCGGAGAAGAAGGCCCTGGCAACGAAGATCCGGGCCGAGGTGGAGAACGAGGTCGAGGCCGAAGCGAAGAAGCACATGGCTGAGAACATGGAGCGGTCTTATCAAACGGCGCTCGACCATGTCCAAGAGCGGATCCCTGGCTTTGAGCGGGTCGGCTACCGCCTGTGGCCAGGGTCGCCTTCAGGCAACGAGGGGGAGGAAGGCGAAGGCGACGAGGCCGAAGACGAGGACGAGGAGGGGGAGGCCGACCGACCGGTGGTGGACGGCCCGGTCGAGGGGGGGATCGAGGGGCCATCTGTTAATGCGCCCGTGGTCGAAGCGGCGACGCAGGTGGACCCTTGATCCCCTTGTTAAATTTTTGTAGTTTTCTGTTTTGTTTTTTCCTCCGATCATTGTAATGCCTTTTGCGGACTGGCCACTGCTTTTAATGAATGAAAAATGTTTTGACTCCGAAATTTGTCTAAGTGTTTGGTTCGGTAGTGTAGTATTTCAATGCTATCCCTTTCTCGTTTCAGATTGCCGAGCAGACCCCTATCACCTCGGCTGATCGGCGCTGAGCCGAGTTGTTTAAGCGATCTCGGGAGGATCGTCTCGAGGGTGAGGTTCACTTGACGAGGAGGATACTTCACAACTTAGAGATTAGGCATAGTGAGGCTTTGGCCGAGCTGCACCATCTACGGATAGTCGAGGTCGAGCTATCCGCTAAGGAAGAGGAACTGGCGCGAGTTTCAGCGGAACGAGATGGCTTTGCGAAGAAGGTGGAAGAGCTGCAAAGGGTGACGGTCGACAAGAGCATCGAGGTGACCCACTTGCGTCGCGTCATATCCGACAGTGCTGAGTACCCCGGTTCGGCAAAACTTCCTCGGTTTAAAGTGATAGTAAAGGATGACACACTGAAGGATCGGATCGTCGAACTGGAGGAAGAGGTCGCTCGGCTCAAGCCTCAGCCGGTGAGGGCTAACGTCCAGAGCACCTCGTGCACTCGCGAAGAGATCGAGCGAGGGATCACGTTCTATCAAGCGGCGAGCCGGACTCCTATCGTAGGCAAGTCAGTAGCCGACGCCCAGAGCGGTGTAGCGGTGTCCTCAAGCGGTGCTTCGGTTGGGGCAACTGTCAGGGTCAGTGGCAAGGAGGCGTCTCGGTTCGTTGGACTGGATTCGAGCTCGGAGGTCAAGAAACGCCGACCCAGAGTGTCTCTGAACCGGAGCATACCTCTTCCTCGGAGGTAGTAGACGGGTCGTGTCTTGTTTTTGTAACCCATTTGCAAGCTTTTATTGTTGTAATCCACTTTGTAATTTTGTCCAAGTTATTAATAGAATTGGGGTTGTTTTATCCGAACTGTTCTCTGTTGTCTTCTTATCTGTGCTCTAGTCGCGCTAACTAGGGTAGGCTCGAAATGAATCCGCGAGGCAGGTGTTCGCATCACCGAATACCTTGGCCTCAGAACTTTCTCTTTTGCTGCGCTTCCGAACCTTGCCCGGTCCCTTCAGGAACGGCTCGGCTCGGCTGCTTAGGCGCAGTTGTTTCTCGACTGCGCCCACATGGCCTGACCGTAGTTTGAAGACCAGGGTGACTTCTGCCGAGCGAAGTGAAGCGATCAGGGCCGTCTGATGTTTGCACGAATCTTGAGGCGGGTCCATTTCCCAAGAAAACACTATCTTGTCGTTTTGTGGACACGTGGCTGAATGAGATCCGCTCATCATGCCCTAGCACACCTTATGAGATGATCTGACGGTGGTTTCGTCTCGGGAGGTTTTTTTGCCATATACAAGGGTCGGTACCTCGTCCGTTCGGCTCGACAGTCGCAGGGCAGGTTGTGGTCGGCATCTAACTCCGGTCCGTTTGAGGACGAGCCGGTGAAGTAGAGTCGAGCCGTAGGAGAGATCCGATCGTTAGATCAGTTTAAGGGATGCAGGAGCAGTTCCGAATGGCGAGCTATCTCTAGTCCGCTTAAGAGCGAACTTGCGAGGTAGAATCGAGCCAAGTGTTAGACTCCGATCCATTCAACGGCTGCAGGAGCAGTTTCGAACGGCGATCTACTTCCTGCTCGTCTACAGACGAGCCGAGGAAGAAGAGTCAAGCCGAGTGTTGGACTCCGAACCATCGTGAGATCAGTTTAAGGGATGCAGGAGCAGTTCCGAATGGCGAGCTACCTCTAGTCCACTTAAGAGCGAACTTGCGAAGTAGAATCGAGCCAAGTGTTGGACTCCGATCCATTCAACGGCTGCAGGAGCAGTTTCGAACGGTAATCTACTTCCGGCTCATCTACGGACGAGCCGAGGAAGTAGAGTCGAGCCGAGTGTTGGACTCCGAACCATCGTGAGGTTTGTTTAAGGGATGCAGGAGCAGTTCCGAATGGCGAACTACTTCTAGTCCGCTTAGGAGCGAACTTGCGAAGTAGAATCGAGCCAAGTGTTGGACTCCGATCCATTCAACGGCTGCAGGAGCAGTTTCGAATGGCGATCTACTTCCGGTTCGTCTACGGACAAGCCGAGGAATAAGAGTCGAGCCGAGTGCTGGACTCCGAACCATCGTGAGGTTAAAGAATTAAAGGCGGAGAGATGCGATAGTATCAAAAATATGAAAAAACTTTATTTATTAATATCAAATGATCGGCTGCTTCTAAAGTTGCTAGCCGTTATTACAATGAAAAAAAAAATAAAGGAAAAATCAATACTAGTAACAGGAAGGGAATGGTTCGACATCTCGAGTTACTTAGAGAAGCGTAGTCGCTTTCTCTTGGTATTTCAAAAGATGGTCGGCATTCCAAGTCCTGGGAATTTTCCTGCCTTCAAGATCTTCTAGCTTGTATGCACCGGGGCGGATCACTTTTGAGATTTTGTATGGTCCCTCCCAATTCGGGGCCAGTTTGCCTTTCTGTCCGAGGAACGAGATGGCCAATTTTCGGAGGACTAGGTCCCCTTCTTTGAGGTCGGTTGGGCGGACTCTTTTGTTGTATGCGAGCTCAATTCTCCTTCGGTAACTTTGTTGCCGTATAGCAGCTCTTTCTCGGACTTCGTCTATCAAGTCTAGGCTTGCTCTGAGCTCCCTGGCATTCTGCTCTTCTTCAAAGGCTATCAAACGAGGAGATGGTATCCCAACCTCTAGGGGAATGAGGGCCTCGGACCCATAGGTGAGATTAAACGGGCTCTCACCTGTTGGGGTCCGCTTCGTGGTGCGGTAATTCCACAGAACGTTGAGCAGCTGATCGACCCACAAGCCCTTGGAGCACTTGTCTAGTCTTTTCTTGATGCCTGAGAGGATCTGTCGGTTGGCATTTTCGGCCTGGCCATTAGACTGGGGATGTGAGACGGAGGAGAAGCGGTGTTGTATGGCGAGGTCTTCACATAAGGCTCGGAAGGTGGCCCCGGCGAACTGCGTTCTGTTATCTGTAACTATGACCCGGGGAACGCCGAATCGGCAGATCACATTTTTCCAGAAGAATTGAACGACTCTATGCTCGGTGACTGTAGCCAGGGGCTCGGCCACTATCCATTTCGAGAAATAGTCGACTGCCACGACTAGAAACTTTAGCTGTCCGGGAGCTGGCGGAAACGGTCCTAGTAAATCCATCCCCCACATTGCGAAGGGGATCGGACTTGATAAGGAGGCGAGTGGTGCTTGTGGAAGGCGTCGGATGTCGGAGTATTTCTGGCAAGAGCTGCATTGCCAAACGTGTTGTTCGGCGTCCCGTAGGAGAGTGGGCCAGTAATACCCATAGTTCAACACTTTGCGCGCTAGGGCTCTGGAGCCAGAATGAGCCCCACCAATGCCCTCATGGAGTTCTTGCAGGGCGTAGTCAGCTTGCCGGGGGGAGAGGCACCTTAGGTAGGGCCGACCGTCCACCTGGGTGAAGGAGCATTTATACAGAATGCCTTCGATTAATACATAACGCTCGGCTCGGGTTCTTATCCTTCGTGCCTCCTTCAGATCCTGGGGGAGGAGTCCGTCTCTTAGAAACTCGACGAGGGGCTTCATCCAATTGTCTTCGAGGAGGACTGGCAGTGTTTCAACGAAGTCGAGCGCATCATCCTCTATGCTCGGCTTCAGGAAGACTTCTATCAGAACAGTTCGTTTGAGGCCTTGAAGGGAAGAGGAGGCTAATTTGGATAGGGCATCGGCCTAAGCATTCTCTTCTCTGGGGATTCTAAGGATGAGGGCCTCCTCGAACAGCGCCATGAGGCTTTTCACTTTAGCCAAGTACTTAACCATCCTGTCATCACGGGCTTCATATTCGCCGAGGACCTGATTGACGACCAACTGAGAGTCGCTGAAGATCCGCAGGCATTGTGCCCCTGCATTTCGGGCCATTCCAAGGCCAGCTATGAGCGCC
Source organism: Hemerocallis citrina (assembly GCA_017893485.1). NCBI lineage: Eukaryota > Viridiplantae > Streptophyta > Magnoliopsida > Asparagales > Asphodelaceae > Hemerocallis > Hemerocallis citrina. The sequence goes on along the minus strand of CM030360.1, from coordinate 191,978,630 downwards.
TCGTATTCGGCTTCGTTGTTCGAGGCTTTGAAGTTTATACGGAGGGAGTATTGGTGGATGAAGTCATCTGGGCCTGCCAGAATGACCCCTGCCCCACTTCCTTCGTTACAAGAAGACCCGTCGACATAGACCGACCAGACGGGTGGTCCCTTCATTGTTTGGCTGGAGTCGGGGATGGTGGTTTCGACTATGAATTCGGCCAGTGCCTGTGCCTTGATCGCGGTCCGAGGCTGATATGTTATATCATGTTGGCTCAGCTCGATTGACCACTTCATAAGGCGACCGGACGTCTCGGGCTTGTGAAGGACCTGTTTCAGCAGCTGGTCGGTAAGGACGACCACCGAATGGGACTGAAAGTAGGGTCGAAGCTTTCTCGCGGCCATTACCAGGGCATAGGCTATTTTCTCAATCTTCGGGTACCGGAGCTCGGCGTCCCGAAGCACTTTGCTGACATAGTAAATGGGCTTCTGAGCCCTTTCTTCTTCTCTGACTAAGACCGTACTAAGCGTCTGTTCGGAAGCTGCCAGGTAGAGGTAGAGCGGTTCGCCAGGTATAGGTTTGCTGAGAAGAGGTGGATTGACAAGGTATGCTTTAAGCTGGTCGAATGAGCTTTGTTGCTGCTGCCCCCACTCAAATCCTTTAGCCCCCCTGAGGGCTTTGAAGAATGGGAGGCACTTCTCCCCGGACTTCGACAGAAAGTGCCCTATGGCAGCTAGGCGACCAGTCAACCTTTGAACTTCCTTGACATTTCTAGGAGGGGCCATGTCCAATATGGCCTTGATCTTTTCCGGATTTGCTTCTATTCCTCGTTGGCTAACCATAAAGCAGAGGAATTTCCCTGATGAGACGCCGAACGCACAATTGTTCGGGTTGAGCCTCATATTGTGCTTTCTTAAAACATCAAATGCTTCTTGGAGGTCAGCCACATGATCAACGCCTCGAATGCTTTTCACAAGCATGTCATCGACGTACACTTCCATGTTCCGGCCGATCTGGGCCTGGAAAACCTTGTTGACGAGGCGTTGGTATGTCGCCCCTGCATTCTTTAGGCCGAATGGCATGACTCTGTAGCAATAAAGGCCTTGGTCGGTTACAAAAGATGTCTTTGGGATATCCGGGGGGAACATTCTTATCTGATTGTAACCCGAGAAAGCGTCCATGAAGCTGAGGAGCTCATGTCCCGAGGTTGCGTCAATCAGAGTGTCGATGCTCGGCAGAGGGAAGGGATCTTTGGGGCAGGCCTTGTTGAGGTCGGTGAAATCAATACAAATTCTCCACGTCCCATTGGACTTCTTCACCATTACTACGTTTGACAACCATTCAGGGTAGTTTACCTCCTGTATGAATCGGGCCTTCAACAGCTTGTCCACCTCCTCTTTTATAGCGAGCTGACGCTCGGGGGCGAACTTGCGCCTCTTCTGCTGAACCGGTTTGGATCCCGAATCAACACTCAGGCGGTGGACCAAGAGTTCTTCGGAGATACCGGGCATGTCTGCAGCTGACCATGCGAAGAGGTCTTGATTGCTCCGGATGCATTTTACGATATCTGAGTATAGGGCGGACGGTAGGGTCTTGCTAACGAAGAACTTGTGGATCGGCTCTTGCTCCGAGAAGAGCACCTCCTCCAACTCATCCGCCAGCTCGAAAGTCGGCCGAGCGGCATCTTGGGGAATTTCCAATGTTTCTAAAGAGAGGACGGGTCCGAGGGTAGAGGTCATATAACACTTGCGGGCCTGCTCCTGATTGCCCCTTACTTCTCCTACTCCGGTCCGAGTGGGGAATTTCATTTTGAGATGATAGGCAGAAGGGACGGCTTCAAGGGCGGCTAGACCGGGCCGATCCAAAATGACATTGTAGGCTGCTGGGACATCTACGACCATGAAATCCATCGACTCCGTGCGGGTAGTAGGAGTTTTGCCAGCTGTGACATCGAGGGTAATCACCCCTTCAATAGTCACCGGCACTCCTGTGAACCCATGGAGCGTGTAGCCGGTGGGCTTGAGTCTGTCTCGGGAGAGCTTCAGGCCCTTAAAAGCGTCGAGGAAGAGGATGTTGACGGAGCTGCCGTGATCTACTAAGATCCTCTCCACTTTGAAATTGGCCATGTGGAGACTGATGACGAGTGCGTCACAATGAGGGGTGCGGACACCCTCGAGATCTTCATCAGAGAAGGTGACGGACACTCCGAGGCCTTTGGGAGGAGGGGTGGTTCGGACTGAGTTGACTTCCCTGATAAATGCTTTTCGAGAGGAGTTCGAGGAGCCCCCCATTGGACCCCCATGGATGAGGTGGAGGACTCGCTCTTCCTCAAAGTCTGGCATCTCTTCTCGTTCCGGACGCTTGTTAGCCCCCCGAGGCTGGGGTGGAAGTTCTTCTCGGTCCTTTTTTACAAATTTTGCCAGCTGCCCCCTCTGGATAAGGGCTTCGATCTCATTTCTCAGCGCACAGCAGTCGTTGGTGTCATGCCCATAGTCCCGGTGATAGCGGCACCATTTCTCTTTATCTCTTCTTTTGGCGGGGGTATTCATCCTCGGAGCTGGAGGCAGGATCCCTTCTTTTTCAACTTCCATGAAGATGGCGGAGATGTTAGTGGTGAGGGGAGTGAACTTCTCAAATCTAGGAGGAGGTCGGCGCTGGCCGGCATTATCTTTCTGGAGCTTCTTGGCTCCTTCTTCTTCCGTCCCCTTCCTCTTAAACCCGAAGGTAGACCCCTCCCAATTGGGTTGTTGCTCGGCCTCTTCGGCCCGGATATACTTTTCAATGCGAAGGAGAAGGTCGGAAAAGTCATGTGGTGGTTTCTTGGCGAGGGAGGAGCGGAGGTTGGAATTGAGGACATTGGATTGAAATGCTACCGTAGCAACCGACTGGTCGAGGGATGCTATGGGTCTGGCCTCGGCCGTGAACCTCTTCACGTAGTCTCTCAATTTTTCCCCCTTCTTCTGGTGGAGGTGCAATAGGGAGATGCTCGTCTTCTCAGCCCTTCGGCTGCTTACGAAATGTGTGACGAAGAGGGTTTCGAACTGTTCGAAGGAGAATATCGAGGAAGGGGCGAGACGAGAATACCACTCTCGGGCTGGTCCTTTGAGAGTTGCGGGGAAGGTTTTGCAGAGGAGGGCATCGGAAGCTTGATGTAGGAGCATCAGGGTCTTAAAACTTTCAATGTGATCAACTGGATTGGTTTCCTCGGTGTAAGTCTCAAATTGGGGAGGTTTGAAGCCGAACGGGACAGGTGCATCCACTATGGTTCGGGAGAAAGGGGGTCGGCTAGGACGTAGGGTCCTTCCCCTGAGCTCTTCTTCTCGGTTTATCTGACCCAGGCGTCTTTCTACTTCATGATGACGGCGGTTCATGGTGTCATCTCTCCGACGGTAATCTGCCGAGCCACGAGACTCGTCTTCGTATGAGGGAGAGCGAGGGCTGCGGCGATGGTAACTTCGGGAGCGGCGAGGACTTGGGGTATGCCGGGAGTTGCTAGGAGCAGGATGAGGAGATGGGGACCGTCGGTGAGGACTTCGGACTGGAGGAGGGGATGGCACCTTCGGCTCATTAGGATTTTGACGAAGGTTGAGAGCCTGCAGGACGGTCGCTTGGAACTGCTGGAACTCGGCACGGGTGATTGGTGCCTCATTGTTCCTGGGCCGTTGCCGACCTGCGGGAGAGTGCCTTCTTCGGTAATGATCGGGGGACTCCTTCCTCCCTCTGCGGATGGGGGACCTGTGGTACCGGTGGCGAGGAGACCGCTCGCCCGGATAGTGTTGGCGGGAGGCTCCCTCTCGGACCCGTTTTTCTTCCATATGGCGGCGGAGATCATCCTCTTTCTGGCGGTTAGAGGCTGTATTGTGGCGACCAGAGGCTCGGGGGTGATGGGAGGCCATAGAGTCAGTGGAGGCGTTGCGGATGGAGACATGTTCTTGATGAAGGGGTTGTTTCTGAGGGTTAGGACCCTTTGGATCAGGAGGGAGAAGGTTCTGTTGGAGCGGGTCTTCCGCCGTAGGGGGAAGCTGCCCTTGTTGTTGAGCAGGATTGTTAGGAACTTCTTGCTGCTGATCAGGGTTGGGTCCTCGGTTGGACCCCCTTGATCTGACTTTCCGAGGTGGCATGGCTGGAGAAAACCTGTTTTCGGGGAAGATGAGAGGTTCCTATTCGTTAGTTTCCCACAGACGGCGTCAATATGTTGCCGCTAAATTTGGTGTGGGGGCAAACAGATGAATTTGTGGATTCTTAGGAAAACTGAATAGTAAACCTGTATACCTGTTCCGTCGGGCTTTGGTCGTCGATCCCGCTGTAGACCTGCAAAAAGTGCGAGACACCGGGATTGTTCCCGGTGACGCACCCTCCGACGCTCAAGTCAGTAATCTGAAAGACTATGAGAGAGCGCAAAAACTGGTGAAAGATTGATTACCTCTTAATGGAGATGGGTGGGGGGTATTTATAGGCGTCTTAGGGAACAGATTAGGCATGTAATTCCTGTGTATACAGATAAGGAATGTAATCCCTAATCCCCAGTGAAAGGATAGATATGAATCAGGGCCGTTGATTAATATTAACCAGAAACCCTAATTCTATCCCGCTGGACCGGGTTTGTTGCGGGTTGAAACCCGCACCCAGTTGTGGTGGGTCCGTTCGCGGGTTATTGGATCTGCGAGAAGGAGACCCGGTACCCGCTTCAGACCCGTTTGGTAAAATTACCGTTTTACCCCTGAACTTCAGGATTCGTGCCCAATTCGGACGGTCTTGATTAAACCCCTATTTTTAACCATATCAAATACCAATGGCTAGTTCGGAGCAAACGGCTACCGGTAAAGACACCAAATCTGTTGATGGCTGTGACTTTGCCAAAAAGTCAAAACAAGGGCAAAGCCCCTATGGAAAACCAAGATATTACAGAACCAAACAAGTATGACCAAATTCTGCAACTCCTCCAACAGATTGAAGGCTTCCAGAAGCAACCAGAAAGGATCCAACCAAGACAGAAGAAGAACAAAAGAAAATAATCAATCCGAGCTATGATTGCAACACAGGTAGCAGAAGTAGTAAAGACAGCTGTCTCAAAAGAAAATGAGACAGTGACAGAAAGTGAGAAGGAGATTCCTGAAGATAAATCGCTTTTATCCCAAATAGACAGCCTGTCAGACATAGGAGTCGGTGGCGACAATAATTCCATGACCCCAATGTCCTTAGATTCGGTGGCTCTACATAATTTGGACACCTAGACTCCACTCAGACTAACTCCACCCCGGATAACTCCACTCAGAATATTCATGCACAAATTGTCACCTACACTCAGAAGGGCATGGACAGATTAACACCTCCACTCAAAAAGGCGTGGTCTCCAGAAAGCCACGCGTAAAGAAACCTCCACTCATCCCCCCACTCAGAAAGGTATAGACTCGTAAAGGAATGTCCACTCAAGAAGAACTCACTAGAGAAGTGCAGATTCTTCTTCAAGTGCTACCCTCCAGAAAAACCTCTATAAATACCACCCCTCTCCTCTTCCACAGGGTATGCAATCCCTTACCCCGCTTCAAAAACTCCTCTTGTACTCCAATGTTCTCCCTCACCACCGCTTTGTAAAATATTGCATGTAGTGTAAGGAACAAGCTCCTCAAGCTTGAACTCATTGTAAATTTTTCTTAGATCGTTAAGGGATTTTCCGAAAGGGATACCTCTTTACTATGTATCCACTATGTTTCCCAAATAAATAAAATTCTGTATTATATGCCTAGTTTGTAGCTTTGTTTTGCACATAAACTCCTCTTATCCTTTTTATTCTAAGTATATCATAATAGCATAGTTAGGTCTTATAACCAGAAGTGGCCCTGTAGGCAAAGAAAACCGACTCTTGAGGAAAGGCTATGAGTATGCCCTAAGGGGAAATTGGTTAAGTTTGGCTGAGAAGTTAAACAGAACCTAGCTCACCTTGATATATCTTAGCTTTAAAAAATAAATAAATAAATAAATAATTTACTGTAGCTACAGTACAATGGGGACATAGAAATACATAATTTAGAGAGGGAGTACCCGGTAGGGATAAGTTTAAAAATTGATAACTCATTTCCATTTAGATTTTTTACAACTTCACCTTTGCCCCTCTCGTTTTAAACTACACCCTCACATTTTTTGGTATGGAAATCTAAATGGAAATGAGTTATCAATTTTTAAACTTATCCCTACCGGATACTCCCTCTCTAAATTATACATTTCTATGTCCCCATTTTACTGTAGCTACAGTAAAAAAATTATTATTATATATTTTTTTAAGCTAAGATATATCAAGGTGAGCTAGGTCCTGTTTAACTTCTCAGCCAAACTTAACCAATTTCCCCTTAGGGCTAGCAGGATTAGAATGGAATTTGGACAACTTCATAAACCCAGTAAAAACTCTGGTATCTCAAGAGGCATTAGTTTATCAAGAAAAAGGTAGAACTAGCATACGTTTTACAGATTATGTCCCACAAGTTCACAGAAACATGCAAGAATTAAAAATGGATGTAGAATCTGACTTAGTGCATATCGAATGCCTTGAAACATTAGTATCAGAAAGAAAAAATAATAAAACAAAAAAAGTGTGTGGTGCAATATTGTCATTATGTTGTGTAGCTACTGAGCAGCGAGTTCATCACCTTAAGTCAAAATTCTACACGAATTTAGACCAAATTAATCTTGCCTCCGCACAAAAGATGAACAGTATGACGGGAGGAGGCAATCAGGAGAATGGTCTCGAGTATCTCGGTGTGCTGATAGTCTGCACCAGACATTAAAAAAAAGAGCATTTTAATAAAATACTGCGGAAAATGGAAGAGGCTCCAGTGAAGTGGAAAGTGAGGCATATGTCTTTTGTGGGTAGGCTTACACTGGCCAAATCAGTACTAAATGCTATCCAGGCGCGTATCTGGGTTTCAGAGGGCTCTAAGCACGTTCTTAAATGAGGTCTTTGCAAGTTGACTAAATAAAATGATAATTATTTAAATGCAAATAAACTCGGAGCCTTGAAAAACAAACTATTTAAATGAAAACAAATTTTTATATATGCTTCCAAACAAAATTTAATTGATAACATACGCATTTTACATGAGATGCCTCATGGCAAAAAGAAACTCGGACAAACTCTAAGGAAGAAGCGGCAGTAATTTTATTCTGAATTGTATGTTATGTGAGAAGATAAAAATAATGAATGCGAGAATTAAAGAGGAATAGAACAAAAAAAATTATGTTCAAAACATACAAGCAAATACACACGGAGTTTGTGTACGTTAAGAGAAAATATTGAGCTGACATGATTGAAGTATCTCTACTACTATAATGGGAGAAGGCCTTAGTGTAATTTGTCCATCTACCAACCCGTGCAACGCACGTGCATAACTCTTGTAAATGAGGTTTTTGATCAAATCCAAACTACGTCTGAATTTTTAATTTTAAAAAAACTATATTTATTAAGATGTGCATCGCACGTGTAAGCTATTATATATATATATATATATATATATATATATATATATATATATATATATATATATATATATATATATATATATATATATATATATATGGGCCTTCTTCGGTTGCAAACGCTACTGTAGCGTTTGCAAACGTGAAAATGCCTTAACCCGTCATTGGGGATGACGGGTCAAGACAAAAACGTAACCCGTCATCCCCAATGACGGGTTAAGGCGTTTGCACGCGTTTGCACGATATTTGCATTTGCAACGGAAGATGGCCTTATATATATTGCTATAATGGGAGGAGGCCTTAGTGTAATTTGTCAATCTACCAACCCGTTCAACGCACGTACAACTAAAATCCTTTATATAAACCCATCAAATACGTAAACTACCCATACAAACTCCCTCTCTCAAAAAAACAAGACGAATGTTCCTCTTCCTCTTTCTCAAAACCCACAACACCATTTCTTCGCCCTGCCGTCTAACTTTTTACTTTAAAAAAATTATAGATTTATTAAAATGTGCATCGCACGTGATAATGGGAGAATTTCTTCGTGTCATTTGTCATTCTACCAACATGTGCAACGCACGTACATAACTAATATAAACGAGATTTCCGATTCAATACCTCCCAACGTCAGAGTTTTTATTTTTATTTTTTGAAATTATAAAAACGTGCATCGCACGTGTAAATTACTAGTATATATAATGCTATTTTGAATGCTTTCATGGATACATTTTAGTTTTATCAAACACCCCATATATATATTTTTTCCTTTTGACGGCAACCCTAGTATTCCTTTATCAACATATACAAAATTTAGAAGAAAGGGAAAAGAAGTAAACAAAGCAAATATGTATATGCACTTGAAGATTACATTATCTCAAAGAGATAAATATGATATATTAGAACACAGTCAGAATGGAGTGGTGATGAATATATGCATATAAGAATACTAGTTGGAAGCTTACAATGTAGAATAACCATATGCACTTGAAGATTTGGTTAGAAATTTATCATAAACAGGTAAATATGATGTAGTGTTTGTAGGTCATGACTTGGATCAGAGGTTGAAATTATCGCAGTCAGTGCGATTCTTCTGCAAAGAGCAGATTCTTAGAAAGAAAAGTAATATTCTAATTCACACAATGATGATAAAGACTACATACAACACTTCTCACTGATACAGTGGCACTTTCCTCGGTGTCTTTGATCTCTGGATTAGATGCTGCATTTTCTCTTTTCTTTTATTCTACGTAGGGCTGCAAACGAATCGAGCTATTCGCGAGCTATTTGGCTCGAGCTCGGTCAAAGCTCGCGAGCTATTCGGCTCGAATACAGTCAAAGCTTGGCTCGAACCGAGCTCGAGCCGAGCTCGAGCTCAAAACTAAGCTCGTTTCCTTAATGAGTTGAGCTCGAGCCTGACCGTATTCGGCTCGACTCGGCTCGATTGCAGCCCTAATTGTACGGATTTTCTTATTTGTTTTTCCTCACAGTCATTCTATATAAAAAAAAAGGGAAGGACGAAATAGCAACCAAAGTTTTTATAAAACCCAAATAACACCCGAAATTTTTAAATATGGACGAAAAACCACCTGCCGTTAATTCTTTAGTAGAAATGACGTGAAATTGCAAAAATACCCCCACTCTTCTTCTCTTTTTAGTTTTTTTTTGTCATTTTTTTCAGTGGTGGTGGAGATGGTGGTCGGTGGTTGGTGGGGGTCGGCGGTGGAGATGATGGTGGTCGGCGGTCGGAAATGAGTTTGGATTTTAACCCCGTTAAGAGGTAAGGACAATTTCAACATTTCACTTTTCTTAACGGGTTAAAACCCATTAGGTATATTAGGAGAATATTCCATTAACTTGACTGAAAACTTAATAATAGGTGTTTTTTCATCCATATTTAAGAACTTCGGATGCTATTTGAGTATTTTAAACACTTTGGGTGCTATTTAAAAATTAGTATAAACTTTGGGTGCTATTTGGTCATTTTCCCATAAAAAAACAAATAGATGTGTGTGTAGTCTTTATCATCATCCTCTCATGAGTAAATGTAATTGCACCTCATCATTCTGTAATATGAATGGTAAAGTCTTTCCCTTTGAGGGGACATTGGAACAACTTAATATCAATGAAACCTCAACATCAGATAGAAGGAGGTGGAGGGAAATGAAACGTCGGATGTTTGCAATAGTATAATCTGTTCTATTGCAAGTTCAATCTAATATTTATGTTAAAGAAAATTACCTGTATAATTTAATTCAGTTGATCCGACCGTATTCCTAACAGTAACAAACACACAAGCATTGTGTGCATTAATTCAGATGTGGATGTATGCAGAATGAATAGAAGAGAGTGTGTGTGCATGTGTTCTCTTTGCATAATCTTGAGTATATATTAAGCTAATGGGTCTACCTCATCTCCCCTTCTTCTATTTTGAAATAGAGAAGGGACAGCAAAAGTAGGAATATCATATAAACAAACACGTGCGTTCTGCATGTTTTCATAAAATAAAAAAATTAAAGAAAAAAACTCAAATCCTCCCCAGCTACGATCTCATCCTCTCCCACTATCAAAATCCTCCCCAACCATCGCCTCACACTTTGCCACCTCACATGCCACGTGCCCTCCTTGCCTCCCACCTCTCATGCGTCTTCCTCGCCTCCGTGCTGCCTCACGCTACCCCCTCCGACCTACACGCCCTCCTCAGACTCGCCTTCGAGCCGCCTCCGACTCGCCTCAAACTCGCCTTCGAGCCGCCTCCCGTGCCCCTCTATTCTCCGAGCCGCCCCCCGCGTCCCCGTACCCTTCTTGCCTCTGATGATGCCGCAGCCTCCCACACGTCCTTATCGCCTCCGACGATGCCCTCTTCAACCCGCCTCCTACACGTCCTCCTCCCATCTAACACACCTCTAACGTTGCTCCCTCAACCTCGGACCTCGTCTTCGATGTTGTTGTCTCTTCTGCACCGCACTGCCTCCTTTGCCATTCCGAACCACCGTGTTCATCAAGGTGGTATTTTTGTTGGAATTAAGGAATAGTATGAGTTGAAGGCAGGGATGATAGCAGTGTCGGATTCAAGAATGTGATTTAGTAAGGTTTCTTCTACTTTTCCCTTTTTACTATTGCCTCGTGCATGTTTGAACAGGAAACACTTGAAAGCCTAGAAATTCGTTACATAATTTCTAGAATTGTGCTTTGCTCATCAACTGTTCGATGAAATGCCTATGTAAGCACACAAGGTATTTGTGACAATACTTTTGAGAAATTTTGCTTAATTAAATCAATTGTATCTGTATGTGGTATATGTATTAATTTTTGAAACCCAAATTTACTACATGATTTTATTTTATTTTCAATTTATAATTTGTGTTTTTCAAATCCTAAAATTTGGATTTTGGGTAGAAACTATTTAAAGACGAGGATGATGGCGGTGTCGGATTCAAGAATGATATTTAATAAGAAGGGAGGTGGGGGGGCAAGGTGAGGCGGACAAAAAAGTGGAGGGTGTTGGAGAGGGGGACATCGCGGCGATCAAGGACGGTGGAGACCCGGGATAGGAGGGGGGAGTGGGAGCAGCATTGGAGAGGGTGTGAATTTGAAAGGGGGAGCGAAGGGTCGAGATGAGGTGGGTCAGGACCTGAGGTTGTTGGTTATAATTTACACAAAGACCGGGCTGTGCACTTATTTTTTAGGGTATATTCCACTACACTATACCATTGAATATTTCCTAATTCTCACACTTTTTTTGAGTTCCATATAATTTTATGGGTCCCTCAATTTTTTTTAGTCTGTGCAATTTGTACAAGGTAACAATAGTGAAGGTTTACATGGATAAGAAAAAAAATGTCCAGCAACTCCTAGCTAGTGACGCATGGAGAAATGTACAACGGAGAAGACAAACGCTTACAACAAATTACCAACATGCGAACCTATAAACTAGCATAGTTGATGGATAAATTACTCCACATGACAAATGTAGTATAAAATAAAAAATAGCCTATTGCATACTTTTTTTTGGCATTCGGCCATAGTCAGCCACCATATTGGGGAAAGATAGATTTTCTAGCATCCCAAATTAATTTCGTCTTAAGGCCGGAAGCCTTACGACTTGCAATATAAGTACTTGGTGCTCATTATATACTTTGCGCGGGGGGAGGAAGGGGTCTAATGAATTACTTAAAGTTGGAGTATATTGAAAATGAGAAAAATGATAGAAATTTGGGTATTATCCTTTAGGCACCGTTTGGGAACAAAGTCAAGTTTAGACAACTTTGAACCGTTTCGCACCCATTTTGGAGTTAAGATAAACGTAGTTGTCTCACCTAAAAGGTTGAGATAACTGCAATTATCTAAACTCCACTCTAACCTCTTTTATCTTAACTGAGCAACGTTGCGCTCTCTTTCTTTCTCCCCTATCCGGGGCAAAACTTTGGGTCTTCCCAAACACCAAGTTTAAGTTAAAGTCAAAGTTAGCTTTAGGTTGGAGGTAAAGGAATAGTAACTAAAGTTTGCATACCTTTACCTCCTTAGTTTACCTTAGTTATCATATTTTTTTTTCCAAACAGGGCCTTAGTTTAAAAATCGATACATCACGATGAACCCCGAAGAAGTCATCAACCCTACTCCTTACTAATCTTATACAAACTCGCTTAACTTCAGAGTTCTGATAGGATATGGTGTTATAGTACGATCAATTTGTTTTTTTTTTTTTGATGAAATGTACGATCAATTTGTTTAATAATTTATACATCCGGTGTCTGTATGAGTGTATATGTAAGTTGTACATAGACTTTGCCTATATATACACATAGGAGATTTTTACCTCATTGTAACTGCTCTTGAGTCAATATTCATCTTATCCATTTGACAAAATGTGACACAACTCAACAAGAACCTAATCTATCAAAACTCCCCTTTAAACACAAAAACAAGAACCTAATCAACGGTAAAATACAACAAAAAAAATGATATAATCAAATGTAACAAAATCATAATATTAGAAATGTTAATCAATCTCAGATGAGCAAAAGAAAAGAAGAAAAAAAAAAGTTCACCTTAAGGAATCCGATCTCGCGATCCAGCATCTGAACCTCCGCCAGTAACTTCCGCCTTCTCGGCGGCGACCTCGCAACTCGGACTCACCATTATCAACAACGGTAACCTTACCGCCTTATTTTCCGGCCATTTAGATCCCGTTCCCGCTATATCATTCCCTTCCTGTTTACTTGTACCACCTGCAATCGCTCTTCCCTGAGACAAAACAAAGGGGCAAAATCGTAAAACCAGCTCAAATTGTTGACTGGAAAATAGTAAACACAGATTCCAATGACTTGTCTTTCGCCAATTCCCACCCACGGAGGGTCCACCGCACGTGACCTGCGAACAGGATGTGACGTGATTGGAAACGAATTGACGACTACGTATTTTACGAAAATGCCACTACAACTAACATGGTAAGAGTAAAGAGCATCTTTTTTTTAACTTTTTCTCTCTGACGAGGATAGAATCACACTGGATTTGTTCTTCTTTTCTTTGTCTGTCTCTAACGAGGATAGAATCACACGATTCCAGTCCAAAATATAAATTGATATAATAAGTATAAACAGGATCGTAAACAGGGACAATTTTACACCTTCGTAAAACAACGTATACCAAAGAAGACCGGGAAAAAAAACCCGGAACAGCAAAACAAAACGGGCAACTAAGCTAATTGCTCAAAAGACAACTGAGACAGTTAAAAAAAACTAGAAATAAAAGAATGCAAGAAAAACATCAGAAGAGCCCCAACGATCCAACGCGACAACAGCCCATATGGCCACAACACACCAAGCACAATTAGGACCTCCACGGCAGAGAGGAGCGAGGAAAAGTGGAGAACAGAACGATGCATCAACGACCGAAAAAACTCCGCACCATCCAAGAGGGGGAGAGAGACGAGACTAAAAATGCCCAGCCATGAGCAGTTGAAGCAGGGAAAAGCGACGCAAGAACAGCCCTCCATCATGCTCCACCCCCTCAAACCAATCCAAGAACGGCCCTCGACAAAGAAGCAAAAGGATAGCAGAACCGTGCAGCCAAACTCGAAAATAACCGAACAGAAAACCTGTGAGGCAATCACAGAAAACACCTCAGAAACCTGATCCCGGCAGGAAACAACTAAGCCGAGATTGCCCCGATGATGGGCTTCCAGAACTGGGACCAAACCTCGTCCCAGAGCAGCAAGGTAGTTAGAGAACAAAGCACAGATAACCAATAGCTAAGCACAAACCACTGGCCCAAATCTAGTCTCAAAACTCCTCAATTATAGAGCCAACGAGAGTAGAGAACATACACAGAACAGAAAAAGAAAACAAAGCAGCAATCGAAAACCACATCCAAAATAGAGGATCACAAAGATACTGCGATATAACAAAACAAAACGCAAAAGCACCCGAGGGTGGAGAGGGAAGATAATAAACCACATATCACAAAGTAACAGATAGACTATACCAGAGGCATACCAACTGGATTTAGAACAGAGGAAGGCTATAAGCTAAGCCTACCACAACCAACATCACCTTACAGCGGTGGAACAGAAAAGAGGTATTCCAAAATAGAAATAAGGCACAGTGATTAAGACATCTCCAAAAGATGAATCCAAAATACAAAAGGGGGAGAAGTAGAGAAGCCATGAATCACCTCAATCCTGCAACGAAGAAATAGAAAATAGTAATCAGCCCAACTGAAAACATAAGGTTAAACAACATTAAGAGAACGTAAGCAAATAAGCGCCTCATCCAGACACTTAAGATGTAATGCTAAAATCTTGTCTTGTTTTAAAGTAGAGCACTAGAAATTGATGAGAAATAAAAAATCATCAATGATGGAGATGATCGTAGCGGAAGAGTGAGAGAAAATCCGCTTATTCCTTTCCGACCAAATCACCCAAATAATAGTCATAAGGGCGAGAGTCCAAGAACGACGATATTTTTTATTGATATGCTGAGGAAACCAACAAGAAGTCATTACAGAAGGTAGAGAGGGAACCTCCCATGCCAAGACGCAAATCTTCCATAAAGGACGTATGAAGGTGCACTGAACGAACAAGTCTTCAACATCTTCAAACTCGGTAGAGCACAAGGGGCATAATTGACCCAATGCTAGATTCCTTCTGTTAAGCACCTCCACAGTGAGAAGCTTGTTGTGGTAAGCTAACCAAGAGAGAATTTTGACCTCAAAAGGTGCGCAACTACTCCAAATTAAGCAAGCCGAAGGCGAGATAACACCACGAAAGTTAAGGAAGTTATAAAACGATTTAACCGAGTAGGAACCCGAACTGGACCACCGCCATTTAAAATCTTCTCTCGGAAGCCAGACCTGGTTGTTAAGGCTAAAAAGTAGAACGTTGAAAACCGGAATAAGGTCAACGGGAAGGGCGTTACAGAAGGGAATGACCCAGACCCACTGGTTATTGTGAACATAAAAAAGATTCTACGACAGTGGCAGTGGGATTGGATGATAATCGATAAAGTGAAGGGAATGCCGTCACTAACTTGGAGTTACTAATCCAAAGATCGGACCAGAACTTGGTCTTAGAACCATCGCAACACTCATGATAGATACCACATTGAAATGATATGGCCGCTTTCCACACTCTCTTCCAAAATGGGGAGGCCTTACGGGCAAGGTAAGGAGAAAAGTCCCAAATCTTGCACCTGGAAAAACACTTAAAAGAAATGATGCGGGCCCAAGGTAATTGGTCTTCTTTCAGAATTCTTCTAAGCCACTTGCCCAGAAGTGCAAGATTTTGATTCCTGAGATCCAGAACTCCTAAACCTCCCGCAGCCTTGGAAGTGCAGATCACCTTCCAGTTACAGAGGTGAGAGCCAGGTTTATAATAGGGAACACCTGACCAAAAGAAGTTACTTCTGATTTGATCAATCTTCTTGATAACCCAAGAGGGAACGTAAAAGAAAGACATCATATAAAGAGGGATGGAGGAAAGAACCGAATTGAGTAGAATTAATTTGCCTCCACGGGAAAGCTGCTTACCAGACCAAGAATTAAGTTTCGATTCAACCCTTTCTATCATCGGTAGCCAATCAGATTTGTGCAGCTTTCCCCATCTCAAGGGAATACATAGATACTAAAGAGGGAAAGAAGCCGATGCACAGTTGAAAATTTGAGCAATTTTGGCCTGTCGATTGGGGGAGCTCCCAAGCCAAAGAACTGAAGATTTCTGAAAGTTGATCGATAATCCTGAAGCTCTTTCAAAAATATATAGAAAGAGTTTCAGGTTTCGAAGAGAACTGCCATTAGGTTTGACAAAGATGATTGTGTCATCAGCATATTGAGGTTAAGGACCCCACGAAAGCTCAGCGCTCCACCAAGCCCGTCAATAACTTGAGCATCCCAAGCATTACAGAGTAATTTACTGAACATGTCGGCAACAAGAGCGAATAATAGGGAAGAAATCGGATCGCCCTGTCGGAGGCCACACTTAATTTTGAACTTGTGGCCTTCCAACCCGTTGATGAGAATGGAAGAAGTACCGACGAAAAGACTGGATTTAATCCAGGCAATCCACTTGGGACCGAAACCACGATTAATAAGAATATCGAAGAGGAAGTCCCAGCTAACATTATCATAAGCTTTTTGAAAGTCAAGCTTTAAAAGAATACCCTCAGAGTTAGACCTGTGACACTCTGAGATGATCTCTTGAGCAGTCGCAACACTATCAAGGATAAAACGATGTTTGATAAATCTAGATTGAGCAGAATCAATGAGAGGAGAGATAATCGCACTAAGGCGGGAGGAAAGCACCTTCATAATGATTTTGAAGGTTGTATTGAGGAGACTAATAGGCCAAAAGTTAGCGACTGAATGTGCTCCTATCATTTTGGGTATGAGCACAATATAAACGTAATTGATACAGTCAAAAGAGAAGGAGCCTTGGTGTAATTCAGCAAACATACTGAACAGATCATCTTTAAGCCATTCCCAGAATTTTGGAAGAAGAATGAGGGGAAACCATCAGGACTTGGTGCTGAATCGCTCTTTAACGAGAAGACGGCAGACTTGATTTCTTCCATCGTAAAAGCATTTTCAAGATAGACAGGTCATGCGCTTCAGGACCGTAAAGTTGGTTCCAATCTATGCAGATGGAATGCTGTTTATAAGAACCAAGAAGGTTTTTATAAAAACAAAGGAAAGAATGGTGGATAGCCAAATCCGAATTCACCTCATTACCGTTGTCAACAATGGAGGTGATATGGTTACAGCATTGCCTGTGCGACGCAAAGTTATGAAAGAACGAAGTATTGCCATCTCCCTCCTTAAGACAACGATACTTAGCTCTCTGAACCCACTTAATGTGCTTATTGTGGAGAATGATGGCGTAGTCTCTCTTACAAGAGCTACGTTCCGCACACATGGAGTCTAATAAAGGACCCCGCTCTTCAAGGAGATCAATGGATGCAATAGAGGAGAGGAGAAAATTTTTAAGGAAATTAGAATTAGCCTGTCTCTCTTTGCACCAGATCTTGCAACCGTGCTTGATAGCATGAAGCTTGAGCAGCATACATCCTAGACCGAACAATCCCGTAATAGCGGAAAGGCATTCCAAAACAAGATTAACAAACATTTGATCTTGCAGCCAGAACTTTTCAAAACAAAATTTGAATTGCTTCGCGAAATTGAAGTTAGAATAAATAGCTATAGGTACATGGTCGGATGATGGATTGGGCAAAGTCACGGAGAAAGAGTTTTGAAAATAGTTAATCCAATCCTCAGAGACCAGAAATCGATCGAGTTTAGCCATAGTCGAAGAAAGCCACATATTGGACCAAGTGAAGGATCTGCCATTAAGAGGAAGATCAGTGAGATGGAGGGAACAGATGCAATCGTTAAAACGAGAGGAGAGAAATACATTGGGAGCGTTCGTAGACCTTTCACAGGAGAATCTGGTAACATTGAAATCACCACAGAAGAAAAAGAATCCATTAATGTTGTTTTGGAACGATAAGAATTCGTTCCAAAATAAATTGCGCCGTTCAGGAGAAGAAGGGCCATAAACAGGAACGACAGTGAGGCCGCAATTGAATGTTGACCAGTGAAGGCGAACGATGAGAAAGAAAGTTAAACATTGTATAGAAATAAGAGAGAAAATGGACTCTTTGAAGCCAAAAATGATCCCTCCCCTGGATCCAATGGCGCCTAGGGAGATTCACTTTGAGATGATGGATCCACCAATAGCACGGAAGATCGAAGGGGAAGGGGATTCAAGTTTGGATTATTGGATAGAAATAAGGTCACAATGAGACGAGGCGATCAACTGATAAACAGCCTGCTGTTTAGAGGGGCTCCTGAGCCCATGAATATTCCAACAAATACTAATCATGGAAACTTAGTGACTCAAGAGCTCTAGACATTTCTTGAAGCCTAATAGCCTCAAAATCCACCACATTATCCGAATTAACCACAAACCCTATATCATTGGCAAGGTTAATCATGTCAAGGTTGGAGAGGGAGTTGAAATGGATATGATAGATGGAACCTAACAGTTTCTGATCGTCGTTAGTATTAGGTGGTTGTGGGAAATTTGAATTGCGATCCTGAGCTGCCAACGAGGGAAGAGACACGGCCGAAAACCCAGCAACTCTTTTGGCCCTAATACGAGCGCTAAAACGAATAAGTGGGAGGGGAACTTTCCTCGCTGAAGAAGTCTTTTGAAAATAAACATCTTCCTTCCCCGGGGAGGAAGGAAGAGGAGGCATATGCGGAGATGACCCTCAATAGGAACGAAGGACTTTACTAATAGGGATAGGATCGGAGATGGGTTTCTGACTAGGAGAAGAAATAATGGTCAGTATGGGTAACTGAGAGGGGGATGGGAGTGGAAGAGAACAGAGTGGGATAATGGTCGGGCTAAGCCTAAGAGAGATATGGCTATACCCTCTCAAAAAAACGGACGAAGAAAATCTGCTATCTATTGTAGCACAATAAGTAAGATAGAAAGAAAGGTAAAGATTATAAGGGAAAGGAGAAAAAGGAAGCACTCTCAGGATAGTGTTGTAAGAAAACTAATTCAATAAGACAGAATAATTAATGAAATTAAAAGAAAGGAGGGGAAAGTGGACCTTAAGAGGCGACTTAACACTGCTCAGCTCTGCTTCTTCTTCCTTCAAAAGATTGTCTTGATCCACCCATTCGGTAGCTTTAAGCGACGGAGCAACAGTTGCTTTAAGGGGAGTAGCAGAGGATCTGGAAGCCTGGGAGGGGAAACTTGGAACAGCTCGCTAGAATTTGTCCCAATCAGAGGAGTAGTGAGGGTTTGTATCCCAGGAAGGCCACTTTGGATCCGCTACCTGCACCTTGGGTGGAACAGGAGGAGAAACAACCATCGAAGAGGAGGATGGATGCACCTCCACAGCTGGCTTAGAAGCTGCCAGGGTCAGCAAAATCTTAGGCTAGTTCTCGGCAAGAGCAGCATCCGAAGAACTAGAAGGTTTCCCAATCGATTGAGACGAGATGTCTGGGTTGATCCAGACAAGGTTAGGACCCTTGGCAGGAGAAATTTTGGAAATGTTTGGTTTGACGAAATTCCGAATCTGATTAGCATAGTGCTTCCGAATGGGGCCCTTGAAAGAACCCTTGAATTTGGTGGAGGGAGGTTGCGGCAGGGAAGAGGTACTGACAGCGAAGGTGGAGGGGAGTGAGGAGGAAGTTGCCAAAGCTTTAGGGGCCCCAATCAAGAAAGAAGGTTGAGAAATGCCACTGCTAACTGAGTTATGATATTTCACAGAGATAGAAAAAATGGATTTGTGATCTGAAAGAGTAAAAGCTTCAATTCTGTCTTGAACTTTGGGACATCGAAATTGAGCTTCTACCAGCAGGCAGCCTGAAGCCAACATAGAAGAAGAAGAAATACTAATCAATTCCCCAATGCATTTAGTCAAATCTCCAATGATCCGATGACAGTCGCAGAAAGGAGGGAGTCCCAAAAGGGAGATCTTAGTAGGGGAAGGGTTCAAAGCCAGTGGGGTAAGGCAGGACTGGACCCACTTGCGAATGGACAGCAAGATCTCACCGATGGTAAGGGAGGAGATAGCCGTGAGATCCTCTAAAATTTTAGTAGAGGGGCAATGGATAACCACATCTCCATTAGAGAAAGTATTAACCACCCAATCCGACTCTTTCACATTACAGGAGTTGTAGAGGAAGGAATTTAAAGTGAAATTGGGAATCGAACCTCCCCCGAAGGTAACAGCTCCGTAAGTATCAACCATAACTAACCTATCAGAGAGCTCCGCTGAAGGGATGAATACTTTAGTGACCTGAGGCTTCAGGGCCAGCAGAGGAGGATGAGCCAGCTCTGGAGCCTTGGGGATGTGAAGAAAGACTGGAGGAGTGGGAAGCAACGGCGATTTAGAAGAAAGTTTAGCTCTCTTAGGTTTGTTAGGATGGATATCCGCAAGCTTGCTTTGTAAGGAGGCGAAATCAAGCACTGGAAGGACTTGTTCGGAAATGGGTACTCCCAAGGAGAACCCCAAAAGCTGTTGTAAGGAGAAGCATCGATGACGAGCGTGCCCAGGTTTGAGATAAAATAAGCACTTCATGCTGGAGGAACAGAAAGCCTTAAAGTGACCGGGTTGAAGACAACGATGGCAAATTTGGTGAACGGGAGGTGAAGAATGGAGAGAGGTAGATGAAGATGAAGCGGTCGGATGAGAGAAAGAGCAGCAATAGGGGGATATAGAACGCCCTAGAATGTTCCTCACTGTGGGCCGGGGAGGCCCTTGAGAATTTGGGCCATCCGAACCGCCAGTAGGAAAAGAAATAGCAATATTATTTTTTTTGTTTTTTTTAATAACTTGGACCCAAGAAACATCCATTAAAGAAAGGGCCCAACCAGATAAGAAGCGAGTGGGGAAAGCCCAAAAGAAATAACCAAAAATTCTTAAAAACCTTTACTTTAGAGATCGATGGACAAAGAAAGAAGGGGAAAAAGAAGGGAAAAAATGGATCGAGAGGAATAAGAGAAGAACGAATAGCCACAAGGGCTGAAGATTCCTGATGACAACGATTAGTAGGCAGGGCTACAAACGCCCAGAACAAACACCAAAGAGTAGAACTTGCTCCTGGAAAGAAGTACACGCTAAATTGAGAAACGCTAAGAAAGCAAGTAGATGAAATTGCTCAAAGAGGAGAAGCCTCTACAAACAACAAATCTGAAGCCTACAATCACCTTAATAACAAGAAGACCAAAAAAAAAACTTAGAAAAACCCTAGATCTGTGAGGGTAGCTGCCGCCCCGGTGCTCCTCTCCCGCCGTTCCTCCCTCCCTTCTTCTTCCCGGTGCTCGGCATCTCTGCCAGACCCAGTTCGCGGAAGCTGCGGCCTCGAGCACTGCCTCTGATCATCACGCTTCAGCCCACGGAGTGCCGCTCAGATCGCGGCGCACCGCCAGCAACGTCGCATCCCCTCAGTTCGCGGCGCTTCTCCGTCGACGCCGCCTTCCGCTTCCTGCCGCCATCATCGCGCCCTCCCCTCCCGTACTGTCACGCCGTACCCCCGATTCGTTCAATGCGACGCCTTCCCTCCCCGTCAGTCTCCCCTTCTGTCGAGCGGTTGGAGGTCGTCGGACGCCGTCGAGCAACGCTAGCTACCTCCTTCGTCCAGTCAACGCTATCGGAAATGTTGGTTGGTTGGTTGGTTGGGGTTTCCGTACTAGATCGGTTGTTGCTTTCAGATCTGAGATCTGGGTTGCTTTTGGAGTTAGGGGGTTTGGGGTGGTTTGTTTGGGGTTTGGGTTAGATTGGGGTTGGTTGGCCTTGCTAGATGTTTGCCCCGTTGTTTTTCGCGCTTACCACCATGTCCACATTCTTGGGGCCAATCACGGCGATATGCGGTTATGATTTGGTTTTTGCGAGGGTTGGTAGTGCGTGTGAAGAAACTGGGGTGGTGGTTTTGGTGTGAGAGGTGTGGAATGTGTTGTATCGCACAATTGTGGGGCGTGGACCCGAGATGGGGTCCCTCCATAGTATGCGACGTCCACGATAATACCGGAGTTAGAGATGGCTGCAGGTTGATCTGGTTATTTTTTGTGTGAAAGTGGAGGAGGTGATTGGGATCGGTGTTGCACGCCCGAAGACGGGGTCCCCCCATAGGTGCACACATTTACAGCACAAGGTGGGGCTTGGGCCTGCAGACGGGGTCCCCCCATGAGGTGTCCTGTAAAAATTGTTGAGGTGGAGATGTATCTGTTTTTGTTCGGTAGTAGGTTAGTCGCATCCAGAATTCGACACCTGTTAATCAACGGCCACAGGTTTCGCAACAGCGCCGCCACTACGCCCTCATCAATAATCCTGCAATCTATAACGTCCACCGCCCGTAGGGGCGAGAGGGGAAGGTGATGCTTCTGTTAGTTGTGGTTGTTTCGGGTTTTGCATGAGAGAGAGAGTGAGAGAGTGAGAAAGTAAAGATGTTGCTTCTCTCTATTCTGTGCTGGTGTCTGTTAGTGTTTGTGAGAAATCACTAGAGAGAGCAAATGCGTGTGAGAGGCGAATGTATCCTCTTCACGGCTCTCTCCTTGTTGGTGTTCGTGGTTAGGGTGACCGAGTGTTTTGTTTGGTGAGAAATTGCTGATGAGAGCTATAGCGTGACAGAGGTGAGTACCCTCTCCACGGTTCTCATTTTGGGTGCGACTCCGATTGGGCCATGTGTGAAGTTGCGTTGGTGAGGTAGAAGGAGGGGAGCAGCAATTTTTCAAATCCCACATGATTCGCTTTAGGTGGGTGGGCGCATGCCGTGGAGGTGGGTGCTCGAAGCTTGCTTGACGGATATACAATTAGTTGGTCCTCATAGTTTAGAGTGAGAGCTGATTATATATACTGGTCATGTCGCTTCATGTTTTTTTTTCTGTCTGTAGGTTGTAACTTGCCCCAGTATGCTGGGGTTGTTTTGTTAATTTCTTATTAATGAAACAGGGTGGCCTTATTCCACCTTTTCCCTAAAAAAAAAAAAAAAAAAAAAAAAAAAGAAGACCAGAGGACAAAGCCTCAACCAGCACACGAGAAGAAAGGAAAGCCAAAAACTCACAGCGATGGGCTAGGGTGAAGAGTAACGGGTGAGATCCTGAGAAAGAGCGCCACCGACTGTAGCAAAAGGCTGAGGAAGCTAGGAGGACGAGGACCCACCTAGAGGGGCAGGAAGAGACACAGCTCCGCCTAATTGAGGACCAAAGCGAGGATCTGCAGAGTTGGAGGAGAGGAAACGCCTCCGATCAGATCTGGTCTAGCAAACTAGAATGGGAGAGGAAAAGGGAGCGCCGAGAATAGAGCGAGAAAGGCCGAAAACAAGAGATGGGTCGGTAGGGATTCTCGAGCAAAGCAAGATGAGGCCCAGAGAAGGGCGGATGAGAGGAGGGAACTCCGGGATCTAGGTGATCAAAGCCCTAGGATATTTGGGAGAGGCGGATGAGTTTGAAAGTAATAATACTATTAGTATACTTTTCTGCAGGTTAGTGATTGTTGAAAGGTGCATAAATAGGAGGGAACTCCACTCGTTTTTGTTATTTGGCAAAAAATAGCAAATGACAAAAGGAGTGTTTTATTTCAATCACTGTTTGCTATAATTTGACAAAAGGCAAAAAAAAGAAAGAAAAAAGAAAAAAAAATCGGACGGAACAAATTGTTCTGTCTGATTTTTTTATATAAAATCGATAAGATGATTTAATTAGGGATTAAATGGTAATTAGTTACTAAAAAATATCAAATTAGTGATTATTTAATTAAGTTATTACTTAAACCATGATTAAGTGGGATTAAGTTGGGTTTAATGGCCCTTTGGTGGGACAGGACAACACATGTTGCCCCGTCCAATAATTTTTCGGTTTCGAACTGGACAATATTTTCCGTCCAATGCCTCTTTCTCTTTTATTCGCTAAAATAGTAGAAGATATTTTAAAATTAGGGAAGAAACATGTTGTCTTGTTTGATCCCTTAAAAAAAATATATATATATGCGACGAAACGTCTTGTTCTGTCTGCTATATTTGACAATACTGTTCCTCGTTGCTAAAATTTGGCAAAATAGCAAAGGATTGCAGCTGCCAATTGCTAAAAAAATTTTTGTCATTTTGCCAAAATAGCAAACAATTGAAGATGCTCTAACAGACGATTGAGATTGGCTTGGGATCAACGGTGTTTGAGTGAGAGTATTTTGGGAAGAGAGAAATTGGAAAGAGAATCTAGTGGGACCCGCTGGATTCAACAAGGCATGACCTTCTGGATGAAAATGCATGCGATGCTGACGTGTCGTTTTCCCAGATGGCTTCTAAGAGCATCCACACCATGCTCTCATTTAGGTTTCCATATTCATATTTGGTAACTCAAATGGCAAAAATGCTCCACACCAACATTTCATTTGGGTTGCCAAATTTGGCAAACCAAATGGCAATGCCATATGTTTCTCTTTTCCCTTCAAATGTATATACATAATAGTGTGTGTATATACTATATAATATACATAAATATCTATTATTAATATACATATACATTTAATAATAATAATAATAATAATAATATATATATATATATATATATATATATATAATAATAATAATAATAATAATAATAATAAGAATAATAAGAATAATAATTATACATAATTGTATATTATTATATAATTTGTAGGTGAGAGAACTCTCCAATAAGAGTGCACCACCTAAAATAGTGAAGAGAATGATAGTGGAATTGATAGTGGATGCAGCATTACTCAATAGTTCAAAACTCGTATAAACTTTTGGTCAATTGCAATAAACCCCGAAGTCAAATTCATTGCAAGAAACACCTAAGTTTCACATTTTCTAAATACGCAAAATTAGACCCTTCCAATAATGCACGTGTTATCACGTGCTCTTTTAAACTCCTACACATTTTTCATGCCTAAAATACCCCCCCAACACCCCCCGGGCCCACCATACCCTATCTTAATCCCAAAATTAAGGCAAAAAAAACCCCAAAAGAAAGAAGATAGAGCTTTATTGGGTTCTAGGGATTCTATGGAGATTAAAGAAAGAAGGCAACCCCCAATTTTTGGGTAAAAAAGATCATGAGTGGAGAGAGGTGGGTTAGGAGGGTATGCAGGTATTTTTGACATTAAAAAATGAGCATGAGTTTAAAAGAATACGTGATTGCACGTGCATCATTAGGAGGGCCTAATTTTTTTATTGTGTTGAATTTCATTTGGGGTGAGTCTTGGGGTTTCTTATAATTGATCAAGTTTTGAGCTATTCTTCTTTATTAATTATAGGAAAGATATTCTAAGTGCACCTGGGTTTTGTGTACTCATGTTTTAACGCACGCGTGGGTTTAGAAAACTGAGAGAACGCACATCGTAAAGCAGCTATAGAATTGAGCCTCATGGCTGCGGGTGCTTTTTTTTAATTTTCTCCTCCATTCGGTCGTAACCTGACTTAAGTATTAATAGGGTGTTTAGTAGCATGATTATTTACTGATTAGCCATAATTAAGGTGTTAATTGACTAAGTCACTTGCTTTGTGCTTGTTTTTTTAGAAATTTTAAGGATGCTTTGTGCTTGTTGACAAAACAATAGCAGCTTATTTTATCTATTTTTTATGGGAAAAAAGCTGAGGCACTAGATCGCATTCAAGATTGCTATGGGAATGTAGTTCTTAGGATTATGTCTTGAATACTTGTGGTTTAGATTAAAAGAAAAGATGATGAAGCACGGAGGTCAAAGCGTCGAAGAAAGTAGAAGAGAAAACAACAACATTAGTAGTCAGGAAGAGGGATGGTCGACTGTCATGGGAGATGGTCGACCGCACACCTGACCGCAGTTGTACAGAGTTTTGGATGAGAGGAGGTTGGTCGACCTGTCTTGTTGGATGGTCGACCGTGTGCGGCGCTGTAGTCTTTTTTAGTCTCGATTTGTTAGGTTGTTTCAGCCCAATTTTCAACTTCAAGTCAGATCACACGACTTGTACTCAATTACTTCTTCTACAGGTTATATCGAACGACTAAGAATCAAGATTAACCTAGGGTTCTCTCTATTCTTTTTCTATATATTGTTGTAGTCTCCGATATGAGAGGCAAGACAGTACTTCATTGATATTTTCTTCATTGCAAAGAGAGGCTTGAGAAAAATAGTTCTTGATGGGTGATTTTAATTCCTTGTGTTG
Source organism: Hemerocallis citrina (assembly GCA_017893485.1). Taxonomy (NCBI): domain Eukaryota; kingdom Viridiplantae; phylum Streptophyta; class Magnoliopsida; order Asparagales; family Asphodelaceae; genus Hemerocallis; species Hemerocallis citrina. Next base: position 191,953,004 of record CM030360.1, on the reverse strand, counting down.
AGTGAATCATTAAATCCTTGTAACTTCTTGTAGTTGAATATTATATCTTCCTATATTTTCCTCCAGATTAAGCGAAAAGCTAACCGGGATAAATTCTGGTTGTGTTTGTATTGCATTGGTGGATCTATTTGCTTGAACTTTTATTGACTCGTCTCATCTACTTCGACATCCTCACTGCTCTACTTAGTTCTACTGTGCCACCACCGGTGTGTTTATAGACACTCCATCCCAACAAAGTGGTATCAGAGCTTCAAGTTGCGAGTCCCTTGGTTAAGATGACATGTCACAGTCATTGGAAGATCAAGCAATTCGATGGAAAGATCAACTTCAATATTTGGAAGGTAGACATGTATGATGTCCTAGTTCAAGAACGTCTACAGTTAGCCGTCAAGAAGAAGGAAAAGCCAACCGATATGAAGGAGGGTGTTTGGGATGATATTTGTGAAAGAGTCGTAAGTCTAATTTGACTATCATTGGCAGGCGAGGTCAAATACAAGTTTGTTGAAGAAATTGGTGCGACAAGTTAGTGAGAAAAACTCGGTGCTGACTACTCTGGTTTGTCATTATTAGAACAGATGCATTAAAAGAGGAAGTTATTCCATTTCTCAATGAAGGAAGATACTGATATCCAAAACCACATCACAGAGTTCACCAAGGTTCTATTGGAACTCAAGATGATCAACGCAAATGTGAGTGAGGAAGATAAAACATTCAACTTGTTATATTCACTGTCGGATTCGTACGAGCATTTTATCACTAACAAGCTACACGGTAAATCTGCCAAAGAGAGTATTATCGTGGATGATGTAATCAATGCTTTGAAGGAAAATCATCTTAGGAAGAAGACCTAGAAATCATCGTCTACTCCAAGTTGTCTAGCAGTGGAAGACCCTATGGGTGGAAGACAAAGTGCTATGCAAAAGGTTCGATCCGTTGCCGATATTGCAAGAGGCTAAGGCATATCAAGAAAGACTGTTGAAAATTGCAGAATCAGAAGAGCGCAAAGGATGAAAATCTACCGCCTATGTGGTTAGTGCTTGTGATTCAGGTGATTCGTGTCTTCTTGTTTCAAATTCTTTAGAAGTGGATTCTAGTTGGTTTCTTAACTCGGGGAGTTCGTCTTATATTTGCTCTGAGAGGGAGTTATTTTCTACTTATAATTTTACTACATGGCGTTGTGTAGTAACGAGAACTAGAGAGATTTGTGAAGTAATGGGTGAGGGGACAGTTGAGTTGAAGTAGCCATGTCTTAACATGTTCACTCTAAGAGAAATTTTGCATATTCCTCTGCTTAAAATGAATCTAATTTTCTTGGAAACTCTTGAAGCACGAGGTTGTAGGTACACAGCTCAAGGTAGACTTCTATCTGTTTTTTATGATCGTCGTAAGGTGATTAGAGGTATGAGAATGGTTAGGCCAAGCCAAAATAATCCCTACAACCTTTGGGGAATCCGAAATACCTACGCATGTATTGTTGTTTCTTTTCCCGTTATTCCCACAAGCACATCTAGTTTGTCGCAACTAGCATAATCAATTTGAGACTAAGACGTTCGAATATCGTCGAGAGGGTGGAGAGTACCTAGATGTAGGTGGAGTTCGTACGAAGGTTGGCAACTCCGTGATAACACCTACTGAGGTGTGCCCTTGAGGGAGTATACTGATTGGTGAGATTGGGTAGAGATTTGTTCAACTAGTAGAAGAAACTATTGTTCGAAGTTTGATTTGCAAGTAGAGTTTAGTAGAGTTTAGAGATGAGTAATCACAACATGTGATAGCACTCGTATGCAATCCAAGGTGAAGATTGTTAGGGTTTTGTCTTGAATACTCATGGTTCAGATTAGAAGAAGAGACAATGAAGCACGAAGATCGAAGCGTCAAAGAGAGTAGAAGAGAAAACAACAACATCAGCAGCCAGGAAGATGGACGGTCGGCTGTCCTGGGAGACGGTCGATTGCACCCCCGACCGCACACCCGATCACAGTTTGTGTAGGGTTTTGTCCAAGAGGATGTCGGTCGACCGTGCGCGGCACTGTGTTCTTTCTGGGCCTCAATTTGTTAGGTCGTTTCAGCCCAATCTTCAACTTCAAGTCAGATTGTACTACTCCTATTCCGTTACTTCTTCTACAGGTTATATCGGAAGACTGAGAATCAAGATTAACCTAGAGTTCTCTCTATTCTTCTTCTACATATTGTTGTAGCCTCCAATATTAAAGGTAAGATAGTACTTCATTAATATTTTCATTGCAAAGAGAGGCTTGAGAGAGATAGTTTTTGATGAGTTTAATTCCTTGTATTGAGTGAATCATTAACTTCTTGTAATTTCTTCTAGTTGAATATTATATATTTCTATATTTTCCTCCAGAATAAGCGAAAGCTAACCGGGATAAATAATCGTTGTGTTTGTGTTGGATTGGTGGATCTATTTGCTTGGATTTTCATTGACTCGTCTCATTTACTTCGACAACCTTATTGGTCTACTTAGTTCTGCTGTGCTACTACCGGTATGTTTGTAGACATCCCATCCCAACAGTGTTATCGTTATTGAGTCCGGAGAGTTCAGTACATGATTTAATCATTCATTGTCAGTATGACAATTACAGTGATTGACAGCTAGAACATATTTCTTAGACAAAAAGAAAGGGTTCTGTAATAAATTCACATTTTATGTATAAAGAAAAAAGGGTTTAACGAGATTACTTTGAGAACATGATGATGAGGTTAACCTTGTTTTAAGGCTTAGAAATATAATTAAGGAGTCAAAAGCCCCAAATCAAGGGAGTTAAGCAAGCTAAGTAATGGAAAAGGAGTGGTCAAATGGGAGAGTTTAAAGTAGGAAAACACATACATAATATGGTATAATCAAACATGAATGAATTATATGGAAAGAGCTTTCTAATAGTGAGCAATTTGGTACTTTAAAGTAAACCTTTTCAAAGATGCTTCTCAAACTATACCTGTTATTTTCTTTTTGTTAGAAACATAACTTTATCCATTTAGAACTGATATATCAGAGCCAACAAGATGTGTTTGAATATAATTAGAGCCAACAAGATGTGTATCCGTATTATCAATAAAATGTTGGAGCTACGTATTTCTAGCCTACTACTTTTAAGTATAACACCGAAGAGAATATCTTTTTTGAACAATCAATTTTCCAACTATCATCTGCTTTATTAGGCATCTTGCCTACCTTGAGTTTGCACACAAGCAACTCATTGGCTACACTCAAATTAAAAGAGATTATCAACCACCTTTCTCTCTTTATATATACTCTTTATACTAATCTTTCAACATCAGTTTCTTCACATTCTTGCAATACAAGCTAATTTGTTTTGTTTTGACACAAGAACCATTTATGGGTACTGAATCAAACATCAACCTCAAGCCAATTGTTAGCAAGATCTTCTGCTCTCCATCACAAGCAATGCTAATAATACGGAAGAGACCGCGGCTTGTGAATGGAGGTGGCTTCGCAGTCTTGAATTCTCACCAGAATGTTGTGTTTTCTGTCGAAGGCTGCGGAATTCTTGGGGGCAAAGGGAAGTTGATACTAAAAGATGGCGATGGAGCCTCCATACTCTACATCCAAAAAAAGGTACGTTACATTTTGTCATGTGTATATTTGTAAGTAACTCGAGATTGAATTTATGTCAACTTTGTTTTTAAGGAAGGGATAGTCCAAGCTTTAAGTTTTTACGATAGATGGAGAGGGTATCATATGGAGTCCGGTAGACCGAACAAGAACAATTCGGTATTCAGCTTGAAAGATCCAAGGTCATGCTTTGTGATGAACAACGCTGCTAGGATTTCGGTCAAGCCCAAGAGTTCTAACAAAGACTGGGACTTTGAGATAAATGGGTCCTTTCTCGACAAGGCTTGCATCATCAATGACAGCCAAGGAAACATCGTTGCTAAGGTAGAGAGAAGGGTCGAGTTATCTTATAGATCATTCCGTTCCATCGTATAATTGATTGATTCTAAATTTGTGACGTAGGTCAGAGTGAATGAGATGAATGCAGATGGGGACCTGTACTATGTGGCAGTTCAACCAGGCTATGACCAGGCATTTGTTGTTGGAGTGATTGCAATTCTTGACAACATACACGGAGAATCTACAAGCTGTTGAACTAGAACAAATTCAAGAAGAGATCTCATAGTTTTTTTTTTGTTATCCTTGATTAAGCATTGAAGGTTTCTTGTGCATTAGTATATATCTTGTTATTCGATAGTGAACTAATTAAAGAAATTATGTTCTCCTTTGCTATTTTTATGGGTATTCTTAGTAGTGAAGCAATGAAGGAAGTGACCATCCTATCTAATATGAATGGGAACGAGTTGCTAATACTTTTTAGGTTTCTTTTCGGCTGTTTGGTTTGAAGTCTTTGTTGAAATGTAATAAGGACTAATATGTATATTATGTTTTCTAATTTATAGGAAACAGATTCCCCAAATCTCTCATCCCTCAATCTTCTCTCAATCTCCTTTCATCTTCTCCAACTATGTAATCCCTATATATAGATGTATACTGTAAAGAATAAGAGACAAGAAAAATAACAATTATTTTCCCCCAAATCTGTTTTCAACATGGTATCAGAGCCTAACCAGATCTATGCTAGTTGAAGAAGAAGAAAAGAAGGAGGTGATTGGATCTGACACCTCCATCCCGATCTGATCCTGAACCCAACCCCTTCCCCAACCAAATTCCGGCGCCACCTCTGGCGATCCCCGTCGAACCACCTCACCCGTAGACCTCCCGAGCATCCCCTTCCTCCTCCGTCAGCGACCCAAACCACTCAACCGCCCAATCCCGTTCACCCCCTTCCTGTTCTTCAACTTCAGCCAAACCTCAACCCACTTCGTCGTCTTCTCCGGCGAACCCTGTCGCCATTCCCCCCCCCCCCCAGCGCCGGTGACCTCCCTGCAGCGCCGCCCACCTCCTCTCCGATGCCCATCCACCACAGAACCCCACCTCCGGCCTCCCTTCTTCACTCTCCTCGACATTAGCCGACGCTAGAGCCCAAAACCCTTGCCCTTGTCCTCCTCCTCTGTTCGACCGCCGACCAGAACCACCAGTGCCGCCACCGTTGCGCCTCGCCGTCGACCTCGCCATCACTCGCGGCCAGTGATGCCGCTCCTTGCTGTCGTGGTGTTCTCTGGCTGCTGTTGCTGCAGTCTCTTTGAGTGTTGTTTGCTGTTTTTGATCCCGTCTGCTGTTTGGTGTTTAGATCCTTGGTTCTGCTTGCTGTGTTGTTTGTTGTGTTGCTATGGGATAATATCCGTATGAGTCAAGAAAGTGTACTTATTGTGGCAAGATCAGCCACATGAAAGCTCGTTGTTATAAGATTATCGGCTATCTGGAGATCTGAGATCATAGCAGGGATATTCGGGAGAACACTTGCAATCAACCCACTGTCGCAGGTGGAGTAGCTAATCATGCTATTGCAGGTAATGATGGTAAGGTTTTTAATATTTCTGGCTCTGTTATGAATAATGCATAGATATTTGATTCGGGTGCTACCGACCATATGATTTTTGATTCTAGACAAGTTCAAAATTTGCAACCTTCCACCAAATCAACTGTGTCCACTGCAAATGGTGATCCTGCCACTGTTACTGGAGAGGGTACCATACCTCTCACAAACAACCTAACCTTAGATACTGTCCTAGCTAGTTGTGCCATTCTTGAATTTTAACCTATTATTTGTTGCTCAAATAACTACTACCTTACATTGTATTATAGTCTTTTGGCCTTCACATTGTGCGTTTAAGGATATTAGAACTCGCAAGACGATTGATTATGGGGTTAGACACGGGAATCTTTATTACCTACATTTAGAATCTGGAAGTTCAAGCAAGTTGACTCAAGCTCTAAGTGTGGAAGAATCCGAAGGTGAGAAGAAGAAATCAGATATTTGGCTATGACATCGACGTCTAGGGCATGCTTCTTTTGGTTATTTGAAGAAATTATTTCCAAGTTTATTTTTGAAGTTGGATATTTCTATCTTTCGGTGTGATGTGTGTGAACTCGCAAAAAGTCACCGTGTCTCTTTTCCTCCAAGTCCAAGTAGAAGCTCTCTTCCATTTATGATTATCCATTCTGATATTTAGGGTCCATCCAAAACCACTACATTTGGAGGTGTCAAATGGTTTGTGACATTTATTGATGACTGTACTCGTATGACCTAGATTTGTTTGATAGAGTCGAAAAGTGAAGTTAGTGGCTTGTTTCAAAAATTTTACAAGCATGTTATGATTCAGTATAAATCACAGATTCAAGTTCTTAGGAGTGATAATGGCGGAGAGTACCTGAGTTTGAATCTGCAACAATATTTGGTGGAACACGACATTGTTCACCAAACTACATGCTCATATACACCACAACAGAATGTGATTGCAGAAAGAAAAAATAGACACTTGCTCGAGGTGGTTCGTGCTTCTCTTATCCATAGAAATATGCCACCCATTTATTAGGGGGAAGCCCTTGCTTCTGCTGCATACTTAATCAACCGAGTTCCCTCTAGTATCATAAACTTCCTCACACCATTTCAAGCATTAACTGAAGCTGTGAATGCACCAAAAATCGTCAACTTGCCACCTCGTGTGTTTGGGTGTGTTGCATTTGTTCATCTTCATTAACATGAACGCAACAAGTTAACTACTCGAGCTATCCGCTATGTTTTTGTGGGATATGCACAGGATAAAAAGGGTACCGGTGATATCACCCACCAACTCAAAGGATGTTTGTGACTATGGATGTTGTGTTCCATGAAGATGAGATATATTTTTCTTCTTCTACGACTGAACTTCAGGGCGAGTACCGAAGTGAAGTTCAGACTCTTGGGTATGATGAAGGGGTTAGTGAAGTTCAGACTCTTGGGTATGATGAAGTAATTACCAGTCAGAATAAACAACTGGATTCAAATAATGGCGAACACTTGAATGAAGACCCTGAAGGGAGAAAGACCCTCACGAAGAAGTGCAACCAAGGGAAGAAGCCCCTCTTGAAGAATTGCAACCAGTACCAAATCTCAGTGAGAGTGAACCGTCAGAACCCCAAAACCAATCGTCATCCTTGTCCGAAGCTCCTAGAAGAGAACCCCGCACCGTACTAATACAGGTATTCCAAAACCCACTTATGAACCTGATCCTACTAGTAACATCAAATATCCCATAAGTAATTATGTATCCACTCACCGCTTGTCGGAATCAAATAAGTTATTTGTAAATCAATTATCTACTGTATCTATTCCTAACGGTGTGCAGGAAGCCCTTACTGATCCAAGGTGGAAAGTAGCTATGGATGAGGAGATGAAGTCCTTGAAAAAGAATGAGACTTGGGAGATAGTCGAGCTGCCAACAGGGAAGAAGCCAGTAGGATGCAGATGGATTTATACGGTGAAGTATAAGTCCGATGGTTCAATAGAGCGATACAAAGTAAGGCTGGTTGCCAAAGGATACACTCAAACGTATGGAATTGATTATGAAGATACATTCGTACCTGTGGCAAAATTCAATACTGTTCGAGTCCTAGTGTCACTTGCTGTAAATCTTGACTGGCCGTTGGAGCAATTTGATGTGAAGAATGTATTTTTACATGAGAAATTGACAGAAGAGGTTTATATGGATCTTCCACCAAGGTCAAACAGACCAGTCCAACACAGAAATAAAGTATGTCGTTTGAAGAAAGCATTGCATGGACTTAAGCAGTCGCCAAGAGCTTGGTTCGGGAGGTTTACAAAAGCAATGTGGACATTTAGATATTGTCAGAGTAATTCAGATCATACCTTATTCCTAAAAAGGAAAGAAGGTAAGATTACTGCTCTCATTATATATGTGGATGACATGATAGTAACTGGGAATGATCCTGATGAGAGAATGGCATTGAAGAGCTACTTGTCACAAGAGTTCGAAATGAAGGATCTTGGCTCTTTGAGATATTTTCATGGTATTGAAGTTTCTCGCTTGAGAAATGGTATATTTCTGTCTTAAAGAAAGTATGCTCTCGATTTATTGAAGGAAACTGGAATGTCTGCTTGTCAGTCAATTGGTACACCATTAGAAGAAGGACTGAAATTTTGCAACGAATCTGATCATGTGCCTTGTGATAAGGAAAGATATCAGAGATTGGTTGGTCAACTGATGTATCTTGCGCATACATGGCCAGATTTATCATATGCTTTAAGTGTGGTAAGTCAGTTTATGCATGCACCTCAGGAACAATACATGGATACAATGATGAGAATTCTGACATATATTGTAACACCCCGTGTTAATATATATATATATATATATATATATATATATATATATATATATATATATATATATATATAATAACATATGTTGAAAAAGTATAGTTTGAAAAAGTATACTTGGCTATTGTTGAATATATGCAGAATGGCTTGGGTTGTATATATGTTGAAATGGTATAAATAGGGGGGGGGGGGGGGGGGGGGGGGGTGAGGCTTTGAAGCTAGCAGGCTTTGGCTTCTGTGTACTTAGGAGAGGGAGTACGGGAGAGGTAACTATGAAATATCCCATATCGGTAAGAAAAATAAATAAAATAATATATAAATATAATAGCCTATTATCAAGAGTCACCAATCTGGTTAACCACCTTTTGAGAGGCAGCCTGTGATGGGCAGTTGTATTATACTATAAATAATTTGTCTTCTAAATTGTATAAATTGTCCAAGCTAGGGGCAGGGGCGTTACATATATTAAATCTGCTCTAGGAAAAGGGGTCCTATTTGCGAAACATGGTCACTTGAAGGTTGAGGCATATACTGATGCTGATTGGGTAGGATCTATAATTTGAGCAGGGAGGAGTTGTTACGGGGTGATTATGTACACAGGATGGAGAGGCAGCTAGATATGTACTGATACATGAGCTAATACCTGCACTAATACTTGATTCATCATGTACATAGTGTTAATTGTGTTGTACATAGTGTAATTGTGTTGTACATAGTGTAATTGTGTTGTATAAGGTGTTACTGTTCATTCTGAGTGAAAGGGTACTTTGGATCGGGTTTGTAATAGCATGTAGGATCTATTGTGAGTCTGTAAGAGTCGGTTAAGTCTGTTACGACTGTAGCTTCACGTGCTTTGAGCATGAGCATCTCTCGATTATAAAGAGAGAGTTCTGAACTATAAGAAGGGAGCTATTAATAAGATTTCCAATTTCCCAATTGTTCACATTTGTGAGTTCTTGAACCCTAACCACCATTAATGGCGAGGAATCGCAACAACCAGATCTCAGCTCCTCATAATGTGGTATCAGAGCCGGTTATCGGCGAGGAAGATGATCGCAATGTCGGGGGGCCATCAATGGGAGAATCAGATATCGCTGAATGGAGGAACCAGATGGTGTCTCAAATGCCTTCGGTTCAAACTCAGCTCAATTTTGTGGTGGATCAGCTTCGTGAGTTAGTGATTCAACGAAATCGATCTTCCAATCAGATTCCTAGCATGAATCCAAATCCAGGACCTAATCATGAGGTAACAAACCATAGCTCACCCCAATCTAGAGCATCCTTTGGTTTTAGCAGTGTTCATAGAACTGCTTTCAAAATGGAGTTCCCTTCGTTCACAGAGGGAGATCCTACGGAGTGGATTTGTAGTGCTGAGCAGTTTCTTGAGTTTTATGAGATCCTTGAAAATCAGAAACTGAGGTTTGCATTGCTGAATCTTAAAGGAAGAGCAGCTCAATTGTATAGGAGACACATCAAGAGTAGGAGAGATACAATCATATGGTCTCAATTCTTGGAGGAGTTGATCACTCGATTTGGACCTACTGAATTTCAAGATTACGAAGGGGCTTTATCGAAGTTGAGTCAAAAGGGAGATCTAGAGTCATACATCCAGGAGTTTGATAGGTTATCAAACTTCGTGGAAGGGTGGACTGAGAAACATTATCTCAGCACCTTTGTGAGTGGATTGCGTAATGAGATACGCTGGGATGTTAAGGCACAAAGGCCTAGTAATGTTAACGAAGCCATTGGTTTAGCTCGTGGTTACGAAGAAAAGCTACAATTTAACTGAAGATTCTCCAAAGCTGCTTTTGTACCCAAGGGAATTGTGATTAACAACTCTACTCCAAAAGTTCCAGCAGTGTCACCTGTAGGAGTAAGGGTGCCAAAACAACTAATTCCTCATGAGTTGAAGGAGAGAAGAGCAAAGGGATTATGCTTTAACTGTGATGAAAAATATACACCTGGACATAGGTGTGTATCGCAGAAATTTTATTTTCTGAAAATGTATGAAGATGATGGAGATGAGCTGATTAAGGAAGAAGAAGAGAATGTGGAGCAGGTAGCTACTGGCTTGAGCATGGAAGGGGAGAGACCTGACATATCTTTTCATGCACTCACAGGGTCCACTTTGTATCCACAATCTCTCAGAGTTAAAGGAAAAATCAAAGGAAAAGAAGTTAATATTTTGATTGACACAGGGTCCACACATAATTACATTGATCCTAAAACTGCCATTAAATCAGGTTTGAATATAAATCCAGAACCCAAGTTTAAAGTGACAGTTGCTAATGGGGAGATAATGCACAGTGAAGGTATGATTAAAAATGCTATGTTTACTGTACAAGGTGTGTAATTAGAAGCAGAATTATTGATTTTGCCATTGGGGCCTTCTCAAATGGTTCTAGGGGCTCAGTGGTTAAGATATCTTGGTAGGTTTACCATGGATTTTGACAAACTCACAATGGAGTTTATGCAGGAGGGTAAACTCAAGATATTACATGGGGTTAGAAAGGGTCAAATCCAACTCATTGAAGTGGAGGAATTGCCTAAAGCTATTGAGAACTCCTATCAGATCTTCATGCTTCAAGCTCTATAGAGTGCAGGTGAATCTCTTCTACAGGATGTTCAATTTTTAGAGTGCAGAGTAGACTCTATTAAGCAAGTGTTGGAACAGTTTCCTGGGGTGTTTACACCTAATCTGCCCATGCCTCCAAAGAGGGGAGTAGACCATCAAATATTACTTATTGAGGGACACAAACCAGTGTGTATCAGACCGTACAAACACCCCCATTATCACAAGGATGAAATTGAGAAGCAAGTGAAGGAAATGTTATCTGCAGGGTTAATCAGAAACAGTGGAAGTTCATACGCTTCCCCAGTCATCCTAGTTAAGAAGGCAGATGGCACTTGGAGGATGTGTGTGGATTATAGGGCACTTAATTCACAAACAGTGAATGCCAAATTTCCTATTCCCACTATAGATGATTTGTTGGATGAGCTCTATGGTGCAAAATATTTTTTCGAAAATTGATCTCAGATCTGGATACCACCAGATTAGGGTGCATGAATCTAATATACACAAAATAGCCTTTAGAACACACCAAGACCATTATGAGTTTATGGTCATGCCATTTGGCCTTACAAATGCACCTGCGACCTTTCAAAGTCTTATGAATGGGATATTCCAAGAGCATCTAAGGAAGTTTATATTGGTTTTTTTTAATGATATCTTAGTATATAGTCCTACTTGGGAGAGCCATATTCAACATTTAACAAAGCCCCTGGAGATTTTGAAGAGACATCAATTGGTAGCCAAAGAAAGCAAATGCAGTTTTGGGAAGGAAACTGTAGGTTACTTAGGCCATGTAATTAGCCAAGAAGGAATTGCAGTGGATCCCTTGAAGGTTGAGGCAGTGATTAAGTGGCCACAACCCACTATGGTGAAGGAGTTGAGAGGGTTTTTGGGCTTAACAGGGTACTATAGAACATTTGTCAAAGGTTATGGTAGTATTGCAGCCCCACTTACCCAGTTATTGAAGAAAAATAACTTTAGTTGGAATGCATCGGCAGCTGAAGCATTTACTAATTTACAGAAGGCACTTACCTCTACTCCTGTGTTACAATTGCCTAATTTCTCAAAAGCTTTTGTGGTGGAAACTGATGCTTCCCAATATGGGATAGGAGCTGTGTTAATGCAGGAGGAACATCCCATAGCATTCATGAGTAAAGGACTCAAAGGTAAAGCTCTAGCTCTCTCGACTTATGAAAAGGAAGTATTTGCTACTTTAAGTGCAGTAAAATTTTGGAGGCAATACCTTTTAGGAAGAGAGTTTACCATTAGAACTGATCAAAGGAGTATTAAATACATCCTTGAGCAAAGGGTGAACACTGAGATTCAGGAGAAATGGCTCTAGAAGCTATTGGGTTTTAATTTTTCAGTGGAGTGTATAAGAAGGGGAAGGAGAATGTGGGAGCTGATAGCTTATCAAGGAGACCTCACAGCTCTGTGAGTGATGAAGATGGAGCTCAGATCTTAGAAATAACTTTTGTGGTTCCCCAATGGGTGGAAGAAGTTAAAATCATGGTACAAACAGATCCTTACTTTGATAAATTAACTGAGAGAGCTGCAAATGGTGGGTTGGACAACCAAAAGTATAAATTACTGGGTGATATTTGGTACTATAAGAACAAGATACTCTTAAGTCCCAATTCAAGTTTGCAGAGTAGGGTGATTGGGGAGAGTCATGATTCAAAAATGGGAGGGCACTCTGGTTTTCATATAACCTTGAGTAGAGTAAGCAGATCATTTGTTTGGAAGGGAATGAGCAAACACATAAGAAACTTTATCAGGGAATGTGTGGTTTGCCAAAGGAACAAACATGAAACTCAGCTACCTGCGAGCTTGCTCCAACCTTTGCCTATACCTAAGTTGATTTGGGAAGATATCTCAATGAATTTTATTGAGGGTTTACCCAAGAGCCAAGGTAAAAATGTGATTCTAGTAGTTGTTGACAGACTTTCAAAATATTCACACTTCATTGGATTATCTCACCCATATACTGCACAAGGAGTGGCTCAAGTCTTCTCTGAACAAGTGGGCAAATTGCATGGTATGCCTAGGAGTATAGTATCTGATAGAGACCCCATTTTTATGAGCTCTTTTTGGAAAGAGTACTTCAAACTACAGGGAAGTAAACTCCATACATCAACTGCTTACCATCCACAATCCGATGGACAAACTGAGATAGTTAATAAGGCTCTTGAGATGCATCTTCGTTGTATGTGTGGACAAAGGCCAAAAGATTGGATGAAATGGTTGTGTTGGGCTAAGCTGTGGTACAACACTAACTGGCACACTTCTATAGGAATTTCTCCCTTTGAAGCTGTATATGGGAGACCTGCACCATCTCCGAAGTTATATGTGAGGGGTACTGCTAACCTCCAAAGTGTAGAGGAGAAGCTGTTATCTAGAGACACTATACTCAAATTGCTCAAGGACAACAGTAGAGAAGCTCAAGAGAAGATGAAATATTTTGCTGATAAGAAGAGGAAGGATAGGAGTTTTGAAGTTGATGATTGGGTATTGCTTAAACTCCAACCATACCGTCAAGTTAGCCTTCGAAATCCTGCTCCACAGAAGCTGTCTCCAAAATATTTTGGTCCCTACAGAGTGATAGAGAAGGTGGGCACATTGGCTTACAGGTTAGAGCCTCCTCCTACGGCTGTGTTGTACCCAGTATTTCATGTTTCGACGCTCAAGAAATTTGGGTAGATCCATCTGTCGTCGTTGCTGCTGAGGTTCCTGCTTGGTGGGTTTCAGATGAAACTTCTATGGTTCCTGAGTTGGTAATAGGAGAGTTTATAAGAAGGGAAATGGTGCTGGGGTGAAGCTTTTGATTAAGTGGGTTGATCAAGCTGAGGAGTTCGCAACTTGGGAAGATGCAGATGGCCTCCGACGTTCCTTTCCTGATTTTGATCTTGGGATATGCTCAATTTGAGCAGGGAGGAGTTGTTACAGGGTGATTATGTACACAGGATGGAGAGGCAGCTGGATATGTACTGATACATGAGCTGATACCTGCACTGATACTTGATTCATCATGTACATAGTGTTAATTGTGTCGTACATAGTGTAATTGTGTTGTATAAGGCGTTACTGTTCATTCTGAGTGAAGGGGTGCTTCGGGTCGGGTTTGTAATAGCGGGTCGGGTCTATTGTGAGTCTGTAAGAGTCGGTTAAGTCTGTTACGACTGTGGCTTCACGTGCTTTGAGCGTGAGTATCTCTCAATTATAAAGAGAGAGTTCTGAACTGTAAGAAGGGAGCTATTAATCAAATTTCCAATTTCCCAATTCTTCACATTTGTGAGTTCTTGAACCCTAACCACCATTAATGGCGAGGAATCGCAACAACCAGATCTCAGCTCCTCACAATGTGGTATCAGAGCCGGTTATCGGCAAGGAAGATGATCGCGATGTCATGGGGGCCATCAATGGGAGAATCAGATATCGCTGAATGTTTTTGCACGCTCTAGTGCAGATGCTGAGTATCGCGGAGTAGCTCAATGTATAGTGGAAGCTTTATGGCTGAAACTCTTGTTGCAGGACTTAGGCTGTGGTCCGAATGAACCTATGAAGGTGTATTGTGACAGTCAAGCAACATGTAATATTGCCGCCAATCCAGTTCAACATGATAGGACGAAACATGTAGAGGTGGATATATTCTTCATCAAGGAGAAATTGGATGAAAAAGTCATTGAGATATCTAAAGTGAAGTCAGAAGATCAGCTCGCAGATATCCTGACCAAGGCAGTTTCAAGTCGGCTCTTCTTGAAATTTGTTGACAAGTTGGGCATGTTCAATATCTATGCACCAACTTCAGGGGGGGTGTTGAAATATAGTAAGGCCTAATATGTATATTCTGTTTTCTAATCTATAGGAAACAGATTCCCCAAATCTCTCACCCCTCAATCTTCTATCAATCTCCTTTCTTCTTCTCCAAGTATGTAATCCCTATATATAGATGTATATTGTAAAGAATAAGAGAGAAGAAGAATAACAATAATTTTTTCCCAAATCTGTTTTCAACAGTCTTGGGGTTTATCCTTAATGAGGGACCCACATACATGTAACTTTACAACTCACCATGTCCACTAAGTTTAGTTTAAAGGAGGTTTGCTTTCATTAAGCACCATCTATAGGCACAACAAATATGGGGTTCCAGAATAATTCGGTTAGGTTCATAGGTTCAGAATTCGCGAAAAAAATGGGTAAATTCAGTTAGTTTAACTTCAAAAGCAGATTATGCCGAGTGTTTCAAAAGTGAGAGAGAGAGACTGAGAGTTGTAATCTCTTTGTAATCTTTATGTTTCTTAAGAAATTAGAAGTATTAGTTATCTCTGCACATTGATTGCGTTCTTGTGAGATCTTGCATATATCGTGGTGGCTTGTTCTTGGTTCATCTAGTTCTTGAAAAGTTTCTATTGCTTGTGGTGTGTTTCTGCTATTAGCACTACGAGTTGTTAGTAGATTATGCTTAAGGAAATTGTTAGCGACAATATCAAATGCATGCAGTGCAATAACTATTAATACTACTTATCGGAACCAATAATTTTGTGATTCAAAGATAAAACTCTTCTTAGAACTGATGGTGATGATTTATCAGGCCATATAAAGAGTACGGAAAAGATGCTTTGAAGTAAGAATAAAGTCAAGCAAGCACAAATGAAACGTTTGGGAAGCACAAAGTATTGATTACTAATTCGAAGGTGGGAATTCCTCCCAATCATGCACTTTCATGGCTACAAGTGAGAAACCTCCAGATTTTTGTAGATGAACAGAGATTCTACATTGAAATATAAAGATGCTATAATCTGTTATGGAATATTATTCATAACTAAATACGCTGAATTGTTTAAACTGGACTGGAAAAAAAACAGAAGACAGAGACAGAAGTAGAACAGGGTTACAGGAGAAGCATATACAAGTTCCTTTTATACATATAAATTTCTATCAACCACACTTTATTACAATAATTCTTGTACATACATGCTTTTAAGGCTACAAAATAAATTAATTAAATTAAAATATGAGCCGAAGAAGATCAAAGGAATTATTGAGGAAATGAAAGAATATACAGAAACATCTTATTACTCTCATTGACACTGAACGGGTGCCACACCAGCAGAGCACAAATGCAATAAGAAAGAGCACGAATGCACTACGAAAATGGCACTACTATATGTACAGCTGCATAAAAACTGATACCTTGTTGCCAAACTCAGCAATTCAACTAAATGTTACCTTGTCATCTGAGGATGCAGGAATTCCCATATAAAAATATAAGCCCTGCAAATAGATGATCATTCATCCAGAATAAGCATCCTAAGAAGGGTTAACATATCTATGAGGATGAGTTCCAACCGTGCCTTACCAAGTAGTGAGACGGACTTTTCTACCCATGATTTGGGGAAGGGGAAGAATGGTGCTACCCTTGTACCAGTGAGATGGAACAAGGTTGCGGGTTTACCTCATGAATTGTTGAGTGTGTTCTTTATGGAGCCATTGGAAACTATGCTATGCTCCATGTAGAACTATTGGAATCCATTTTGAAAAGATCTTGATTTTACCCAGTACTGCAATCTAAAAAACACGCCATGGTGTTATCGGAAAACTAGGCTTCCATTCTGCTGCAGTTTCAACTTCTCTATAAGAGATTGGTAGAATGATGTTAAAGCCTTGATATCACTGCCCTGCTGCGGAATAGAGAAAATGAACTTCAGTCAGACAGAACACTAACAAGTAGCAACAGTATGCACTTGTACAAAACTCATTATAAAGCTGTAATTGACACTCCTGAAAGCCCTTCCACTGATGTGCAAAATCCACACCAGGAAGAGGCCCAAAAATATATTAACACAGTATTCAACGTCATGTCCTTAAAAAGCATATTTATATAATAGATTGTTACTGTAAGATCATAGTTACCAAAACAATCCGTGTTGAGGATCTCATGTCCTAACTTTAAAATGAGAAAACACAAGATTTATATTTTCACGATGTCCGCTTTAACCAAGAAAATTTTTGAGGCTTGCACTAAAAAACGTACGAGAATCTCATTTCATAATTCTCAAATTTATAGAATATATTTTCTTAGAAGATAAGTTTCAAAGCTTCCTGATCATGTATGCGAAAAAGGGTGCTTCCTGATCATATGGACGGCACTGTTTTTTGTATTTAAATTTACTAGCTCCATCATTGCTTCTTCTTGATCAATCTTTCCCTCTATAACTATATTTCCCTTCTTTTCAGAAAAGGATTGAGATAGAATCACATAACATATAATGTATGCAAATTTACCTAAGTTCCAGAGATTGCCTATACATGAACAATATACAGTCTACCCAATACTACACAAATTAAGCTTGAGCTGTGTCATCTGCTAATAATGAAAAAAACATAAAATGCAACTATAGTTATGTGGGAAGCATAAAGTACAAAAATTCTTGAACCTGGAAGTTTTGGTAGTACTGCTCTGCCAGATCTTGTGGGCAGTGAGCTGTCGCTAGACCATGCGACACAAAGTGAATGAGAAAATCATTGCCACGCTTCTCATACATTACTTTCTGTGCAACCACTATTTCACCAAAAAGAATGAGCTGTAAAACAAGAAAAGTGTAAGCATGAAGTAGTAAGTGGATGCAACTAATAGTCAAAATAAAGAAAGATAACAACAACAGCAGCAACAAAAATTGAACTGAAAGTCAGCCAAGGATACCATATATGCGACATAACAAATTAGTACAATGAATAAAAAAACCATATTCTTAATCCATTAAGTAATAGCAGTGTTTTAAGCATGCTGAGTATTCATGTCTCATGATTAGATACTTGCATGAAAATTTGGAAGCATATATATTCCACATTTTAACAGTTACCTATAAATAGATGATACTGAACATATGCACCCGTGGGAAACATGTTGGGGTTTGTGGATCCAATACACGATAATGGGTTGGAGAAGTCAAATGAGAAGGAGAGTCGAGGTGGAAGCAAGAGGTCAGAAGTGGTTTGAAGCTACAGGCAGAGTTGCGGTCGACCGCGCTCCAGGCAAGTGTACGGTCGACCGCGCAGTCGACCGTCTCGCTCTCTGATTCAATCCTGTAACTTGAAGAGGCGACCGGTCGACCGTGCAGTCGACCGACCTACTCTCTGTTGGACTTCGTGCAGTCGAAGGAAAGAACCGATCAACCGTCATGATGTTGCGGTCGACCGTCCCGATGCTGATTAATGAGCGGCTGAGATTAAAGTTGTGGAATCCTATATATATTATATTCTGTATGATTTTAGGGTTAAGTAAAAAAAAGAAAATAGAGATCTACCAGCCGTCATTAAGAGAGAGGGAGCTAGAGAGAAACCCTGCACCTTGGGGGTGAGTTCTTGAGATATTTGTAAACCTATTCTTCATATTTCTAGCGAAAATCGCATGAGTGCCTCTGCGCGGGGAAGTAATCATTGTTTTGGTGAACCTCAAAAATTTTTTGTTTGTTCTGGAGTGTTGTTTTTTTGTTGTTCTTTCTTCTCTTGTTTTTTGATTCTATAGTTCTTGCATCTCGTCGTCATCATTGTTGAGTTTATTCCGTAGTTAGAATTCAACAAAGTGGTATCAGAGCTACAGGTTGGTAGTATTGATTGAGATGGGAGACAAGAGTAAAGTCAAGGAGTTCGATGGAACGGATTTCACAATGTGGAAGATCCAAATGATTGCGTATCTCCGACAAAAGGATCTAGATGATCCGTTGTTTGGTGTGAAGCCAGAAGGGACAGAGGTCGATCTGGTTGCATTGGCGCCTGAAATAGATTGGATCAGAAAGCGCTTGGGCAGATTCAATTGTCGCTGAGCAGGAAGGCGCTATTTTACATTGAGAATGCAAGGACCGCAAAGGAGGCAATGGAGATATTGACAGACATGTTTGAGAAGCCGAATGCAGCAGATCTTACACCTAAAGAAGTTGGTTAACTTGAAGTTGTCAGAAAGGGATTCGGTTGCTGAGCACATCAATAATTCCTGTATGGTTTACAATCAGATGAAATCGTCGGGTTTAAAGTTTAAGGAGAGGGCACAATCGTTGTTGTTGCTATCCAGTCTTCTCGATAGTTATGGCACAGTAAAGCAGACTATTACAAGAACCATAACTGATACGACAACCCTAAAGGATGTTACATGTAGCATTATGAATAAGAATGCAAGGAGAAAAAGATATGGAGAGACTTTGGTGTCATATCCTAGCAATGCCGTGCTGTCAGTTGATAACCATGGTAGAAGTAACAATAGAGCGAAGTCACAGAGCAGGAATCACAGGTCCAAGTCAAGAACAGGACATCGCAAAGGTGAGTGTTGGTACTGTAAGCAGCCAGGACATAGGAGAGACCAATGCGAGGAGTATAAGAAAGCATAAGCAGGGTCACAGGTAGCCAATGTGGTAAGTATTGAACCCCATCTAGATGAATTGTGTTTATTTGCTAGATTTAATATTTTGCAAGATAATTGGTGTATAGACTCAGGTGCTTCCTATCATTGTACCCCCATGAAGGATGTTTTTGAGGATTACACAACAAGTGATTTTGGTGCAGTTTCAGTTGGTAATGGGCAGATATGTCCAGTTGTAGGTAGAGGCACTGTGAGAGTAAAGGCTCGCAATGGTGGGCAATTGATCTTGTATGACACAAGACATATTCCAAGCTTGAAGAAAAACTTGATCTCAATTAGCAAACTAGACAAAGAAGGGTTCACAACAACTTTTGGACATGGAGAATGGAAGGTGACTACAGGTGCCAGGTTGGTGGCAAAAGGAAAGCGTGGTGACACGCTGTACTTGCTCAGAGGAAGTGATTCAAGTGATATCATTGCTACAGCATCAGCAGGTAGTTCCCCTTCAATCTATGGCATGTTAGGTTGGGGCACCTTGGTGAAAGGGGTGTCGAGCAGCTTTGTTCTAGAGATCTTTTGCCAGGGCTGAAGAAGGTTAAGATGGATTTTTGTGAGAATTGTGTGATGGGCAAACAGAAGACAGTTAACTTTCAGTTGGGTGGACGTGAGAAGAAGCTTGGGAAGCTATAGTTGGTACATACAAATGTGTGGGGTCCAGCTCAGGAATTCTCTTAATGGTTTCTAGAGATACTTCATCACATTCATCGATGATGCTACAAGAAAGGTTTGGATTTATGCAATTCGCGAGAAATCAGAAGTTTTTGAGGCATTCAGAGCTTGAAAGGCTAGGGTTGAGAATGAGACGGGTTGCAAGGTGAAAGCAATAAAGTCAGACAACGGATGTGAGTACACAAGCAAAGAGTTTGTTAACTATCTGGCAAAGGAAGGTAGCAGAGGAATCAAGACAGTTCCTAAGACTCTACAGGAGAATGGTGTAGCAGAAAGAATGAACTGCACGATACTCGAAAGGGCGAGATGCATGAGACTTCATGCGGGTCTTTCGGTCCATCTTTGGGCCGCTACAGTTGATACAACAGTGTACTTGATTAACCGTTGCCCGTTTAGTGTCCTTGATGGGGCCATTCCAGAAGAACTATGATCAGGTAAAATTGTTAATTATTCGCATTTGAAAGTTTATGGTTGTATGGCATATGCACTGATTGATGGGAAGAAAGAAAGCAGTTGGACTCTAAGTCCAGGAGGTGTGTTCATTGGCTACGGTGGCGATGCGTATGGTTACAGGCTTTAGAATTTTGTGGATAACAAAGTCATTTGCAGCAGGAATGTAGTGTTCAATGAAGAGGTCCTATATAAGAACAGGCATACAGGTCAAGACAGTACAACCAGTTCAGAGTCAGATTGGGGTTCAGACTCAGACTCAGATTTAGATTCTGAAGACAACCCTAGTGGTGGGGGTCCTACAATGCAGTAAAAGGTACAAGTACCACAGGCAGCATAGGAGGCTCATGGTGAGCCTATTAGGAATGAGCAGGTTATCCAAGACGAACAGGTACAGCCAGAACAGTTTGGGGAACCTGAACCAGTTGGTGAACCGGTATCTACATTGAGGAGATCGTCATGAGAGAGGAGACCAACCAAGATATTTGATCCATCAGCTAGTGTTATTCACGAGCATGTTTTGTACACAGATTCAGGAGAGCCAGAGACTCATAAAGAGGCATCGAGGGATGAGGCTCGAATTCAGCGGGAGTTAGTCATGAAGGACGAGATAAACTCCTTGGAACAGAACCAAACTTAGGAGTTGACCAAGTTACCTACAGGGAAACGCGCTCTTATGAACAAATAGATTTTCAGAGTCAAAGATGAGGCAGATGGCAGTAAGAGGTACAAGGCAAGGCTTGTTGTGAAAGGATTCTCTCAAAGAGAAGGTGTTGATTATAGTGAGATCTTTGTACCGGTTGTGAAGATGACTTCTATTAAGGTTCTGCTTAGTATTGTGACAGCTGGACCTGCACTGAGAGCAGTTGGATGTGAAGACAGCATTTCTCCATGGTGATGTCGAAGAAGAGCTGTACATGAAACAACCCACAGGTTTTGAAGCTAAAGGAAAGGAAGACATGGTGTGTGGATTGAAGAAGAGTCTTTATGGGCTCAAACAAGCACAGCGGCAATGGTACTTGAAGTTTGATTGCTTCATGAGAGGGAAAGGTTTCAATAGATGCAAAATGGATCATTATGTGTATATTCGTAGATATGAGGACAATGATATAGTTACCTTGGCGTTGTATGTGGACGACATGTTGTTAGCAGGTTCATGTATGGAGAAAATCGAGGAAGTGAAAAAGACGCTAGCTTCAGAATTTTCAATGAGGACTTGGGTGAAGCAAAACAAATCATCGGCATGAAGATTAGTATAGACAGGAGAAGCAAGAAGCTTTGGTTATCTCAAGCGGACTACGTGAAGAAGGTGTTGAAGAGATTCAACATAGATGGCGCGAGGCCAGTCACTTGTCCCTTGGCTGCTCACTTCAAGTTATCAATGGACTTATCCTAAGACGAGGCAGAGATGGAGGAAATGGCTGCTATTCCTTATGCCTCAGCCGTTGGAAGTTTGATATATGTGATGGTGTCTACAAAACCAGACATCGTACAAACAGTGGGAGCTGTCAACCGTTACATGAAGAATCCAGATAAACAATATTGGGATGCAGTAAGGTGGATTCTTAGATATCTAACATGTACTTCAGATTACTCTCTTTGTTTTGGGAGAGATTCTTTGCATATACATGGTTATGTGGATGCAGATTTTTTGGGCAATTGTGATGGTTGCAGAAGTACCACAGGATATATATTTACAATTGGAGGAACAACTGTTAGTTGGGCTTCGCAGTTACAAAAGGTTGTAGCACAGTCAACCACGGAGTCAGAATATATGGCACTTACAGAAGCGACGAAAGACATGTAGTGGATTTCAGAGCCTATAAAACAGTTGGGCAGAAAGCAATCCATAGGTGAACTATGGTGTGACAGTCAAAGTGCACTAATCCTGGCGAAAAACTTGGCATATCACTCTATGACTCGGCACATTCAAATGAGGTATCATTTTATCAGAATAGCGGTTGAGAAGAAATGGTTGAAGCTAACTAAGATTTTTAGTACTAAGAATTCGGCGGACATGCTCACTAAGGTGGTGGATAGTAGGAAATATCAGTTTTGTTATACCGTTATCGGATTGTCTTCAGGTTAATTATTGAGGAGACTCGCAGAGGCACATGCCTAGACTAGACCAATAG
Organism: Hemerocallis citrina; assembly: GCA_017893485.1. NCBI lineage: Eukaryota > Viridiplantae > Streptophyta > Magnoliopsida > Asparagales > Asphodelaceae > Hemerocallis > Hemerocallis citrina. The sequence continues at coordinate 191,930,507 of CM030360.1, read as the reverse complement.
AAGAATGAAGAACAGAACAGGTTAGAGATTTCGTATATGTCTCCAAGTGGGAGATTGTTGGGGTTTGTGGATCCAATACATGATAATGGGTTGGAGAAGTCAGATGAGAAGGAGAGTCGAAGTGGGAGCAAGAGGTCAGAAGTAGTTTGAAGCTACAAGCAGAGTTACGGTCGACCGCACTCCCCGACCGTGCTCCAGGCAAGTGTACGGTCGACCGCGCAGTCGGCCGTCTCGCTCTCTGATTCAATCCTGTAACTTGGAGAGGCGACCGGTCGACCGTGCAGTCGACCGACCTAGTCTCTGTTGGACTTCGTGCAGTCGAAGGAAAGAACCGGTCGACCGTCATGATTGTAGCGCCCCGAATTTCTAATATAATAACTTAGAAAATACGTGGCACAATCCCAGCATCAACTTCAATGTAACAGTACACATAGCCCAAAAACACAAATAATTTTATTCCAAACTTGTTACAATAATCTTTTTCAAATGCAGCGGAAATACAAACACCTTGAATTAAAAACATTCTTTTACAACACTTCTCTTTACAAAAATTACACAAGGCTCTATTACATTACTTATAATCTCCAAAGCTAACTCAAGCGTACAACCCCCAAACTCTAAGCAGCAACCTGCAACACATGAGGCTAGAGATGATTCCTAACTCCCAAACTAAAGGGGTCAGCCATAAATGGTGTGAGTGATATAAACAAACAAACAACATAAATAAACATTAAGCATGGTTTCTTAATCAACCTGTACTGAGCGAGGGAAACGTATACTAAACATGTATTGTGAAGTAAGAAATGACAGTAAAACATGAAAACATCAGGTATAGCTTAACTAAGTGTCAGAAGAATCATTCTCAAACAAGTACAGCTCAACTGTACTGTACAGTCGACTGCTTAATGGACCAGTCGACTGTTCGCTACCAATATTCGGTTATCGGTCATTTCAATGCCACAGATCGGATACCCGGTTATCAGTCACTCTCAACACCGCAGATCGGATACCCGGTTATCAATCACTAACAGTGATTCTCACACCGCAGAATATACCCAACCCCAGAGTTTAATGACTCACACCGCAGAATATACCCAACTGTCAATCAAACTCAATACCACAGATCGGATACCCGGTTATCAGTCACTCTCAACACCGCAGATCGGATACCCGGTTATCAATCACTAACAGTGATTCTCACACCGCAGAATATACCCAACCCCAGAGTTTAATGACTCACACCGCAGAATATACCCAACTGTCAATCAAACTCAATACCACAGATCGGATACCCGGTTATCAGTCACTCTCAACACCGCAGATCGGATAACCAGTTATCAATCACTAACAGTGATTCTCACACCGCAGAATATACCCAACCCCAGAGTTTAATGACTCTCACACCGCAGAATATATCCAACCCCGGAGGCTAAAGACTTGAAAGAACATTCAATTTTAAGAAAACTCATCAGCACCAGTCGACTTATACTGTAGTAAGTCGACTGACCCGAGGACAAATATCCATGATTCTAATAAAATAATCTAAGTGACATAAGTCGACTTATCAATCCATCAGTCGACTTACCCGAGACAAATTTCAATAAATTCAAGAAATATTCTAGGTACTAACAGTCGACTTAAGGAGGTTTAGGTCGACTGCCCTGAAAAGAAATCAACAATAACTTTGCAAAATAAATTTGAAGTATACCAGTCAACTGTGTCAGGGTCTAAGTCGACTTTCCAGAACGAATTTTAAAGAATTAAAGATCACAACAGCTGGGTCGTACCAGTCGACTGATGGGTCTACCAGTCAACTGACGGCCCACTGTCTGCAAGATTTTGGTTGTTCATGATAATCAAAATTAGGGTTTTCCAAAAGAAGTCATTGTTTACTAAAATAATTTGTATTCAAAAGTAACGACAATCTTAAACATGTTTTTCAAGTAATAAAGAATTTATCAATCAAGATCCACTAAACGTTCATAGATTCCTCATACACAATACAATAATTACCATTACATCGTTCTCATACAAAATACACTAAATAAACAAATATGTCAAACAATCAACAAAACAATCATTCACATAATTCAAACTACAAAACAAAGTTCATATCACTCACCTTTAAAATTGAAAAGATCCAACGAAAAAGCCTTTCTTTTTGCGAGATCCAAATCTTCCCCTTCCAAATCTTCCTCAACTTCCGAGGTGTTGTTTCGCCGGCTGCAGATTTCATCTGGAAATCCTGTGCTCCCCTCAAGGTTAAAATTAACTCTTGGTTGGCCATCCACAACAAACTCCTCACGGTCCAGGTTCTCAACAAGAGGAATTTAGCGTGGGGTCAGCCCTGCATCTTCTGTTTGGAGGCCCCCGAAAATGTGGACCATCTTTTCGTAGTTTGCCCTTTCATTAAGCCTCTTTGGAAATTAGTTTCTCTGGCATGGTCCAATCCTTCCCTTCCGCCCAATCTTCTATCTTGCTGGAAATCACCTACGTGCCTTCCAAAATTTAGCAAGAGTTGGCTCCTTTCCGTCCATTTAATCATCTGGATTACCTGGAAGGAAAGGAATTGCCGGATCTTCTCCCAAAAGGCTTCTCCTACCTCCTCCCTCTTAGAGGAACTGATTTACTTATTCAAATTCTGGACTTCGATTATTAAAGTAGAGAAGCGTCAGTTTTATCATGTCTACCGTTTAGACGAGTCTCTCTCTGTTCTTTCTAGGCTTAATGCTCTATAGCTTTTTTTGGCCTTTGCCCCTGTTTTGGGTTTTTTTCATTGCTGCACTTATTTCTCCATTGCTCTAGCTGTGTGTTTTTCGGTTTTTGTATATTTCGTTCTCTCTTTATAACATTTTTTCCTTCTGGCTCTTGCAGGAGTGAGCGTTTCTCTTAGTGGTGCTTGTGGGCTCTCCCGAGGCCTTTTGTTTTTTTGACTGTGTTTAGTCGAGTCCCTGGCTCTGCTAGTTTGTCGCCGGGTCTTCGTCGAACCTTCAGTTTTTTGCTTAGCACTGGTTTATGGCTTCGACTTTGCTTCTCCTCTATGGCCTTTTTAGTTTCTTTTGCTCTATGACTGTTGGCAGGTGGGCTTTTTTGGTTTTTTGGTTTGCTATGGCAGTGTGTGATATCAAGTTAGGTGGGTGAGCATGAGATTGTAGTCTTGTTGTTATCTATCTCCTTGACTTGTTATCATTTTGGTCAGGCTATTCACTTCCCCTGATCTTTAATCTATGTTTAGTTGTATGTTTATTGGAGATTTGTTCTGTTTCTCCAGCGCGTGTTTTTTTTTCTTGCTGCCTGCTTGTTTCTTTATGTTGCTTTTGGTCTGAGTTTCTGTTCTAAGCTTTTGTTACCCTGAGATGTTGAGCAACTTGATTTGTTGCACTTCAGTTTTGATGTAGCTCGCTCATATGGTTTTTGGGGCTTTTCTTGTTGCCCTTGGCGTTTGCTGAAACTTTCCTGTGGTCAGTAGCCAACTCAGGTTACTTTTTCTTTTTTAGCTCTGGATCGGACGAGCGTTAGTTTCGTTGCCCGTCTCCTTCCCTGGTGACGGGCATCGGAGCCCTCCCTGCCTGCATTATCGTCACTGCCTCCCCAGCACTCCGGACCGGTGGCGCCAGCCTTGTTTCGTTTGGCCAGAAGCACTGTTTCCCGATCGCTCCCCCTCCAGCTCGCTCCTTGGCCGACTGCTCCTCCCTGAACATTTGTTTTGTATCTATTATTTTAGTTATCTCTTCCTACTTGTTGTAGTTTAGTGTTGTCGCTTTATTGTTATTTTTGTTTTACCTCTGGTAAAACCTTCCTCGTTGTCGCTGTACAGTTCAATTTTGATTTATATATATTTTTTGATCGGGCTGGAGTCGGTCGACTCTATCCGCTTACATCAAAAAATCTTCCCCTTTCAATCTCCAAAATACAACATAATGAAACTTGAGTTATGCAGCAAATGACGGCTGCAACTCTCTTTATATAGGCCGGGGAATCAAGTTTTCCAAATATTTTTGCAAAACAATCCCTTCAAAATACAAATATACATATATATATATATATATATATATATATATATATATATATATATATATATATATTCTTGGAAGATTCATCTAAAATTCATTAAAATTAGGATTTAAAAATAAAATATGATCCTAAATCTCAACCGGTATTGTTCAAAACGTCCAGGAAATATATTTTGCATTTTAACCCTTAAAACTGTCAATTTTGCAAAAAGGTCCTTTTCTCAAAATTGCAAATAGATCCAATTAATTTCAGAAAAATCTGGAAAAATAATAAATAAATTTCAAATATTAAATAATGGTTTTTCATGAAGAAAACTGAACTTTCAAACTTCTCAAAAAGTATTTGCACGTGTTCTGCACGTGTAAAAAGATAAATCTTTTAGAAAATATTCAATAAATCCCCAGAAAATCATTTAAATTCATTTTCAAATCTTTTAAAATAGTATTTGAAAATACGGGGTTCTACAATGATGTTGCGGTCGACCGTCCCGACGCTGATTGATGAGCGACTGAGATTAAAGTTGTGGAATCCTATATATATTGTATTGTGTACGATTTTAGGGTTAAGTAAAAAAAGAAAATAGAGATCTACAGCTGTCATTAAGAGAGAGAGAGAGAGAGAGAAACCCTACACCTTGGGGGTGAGTTCTTGAGAGATTTGTAAACCTATTCTTCATATTTCTAGTGAAAATCGCAGGAGTGCCTCCGTGCGGAGAAGTAGCCATTGTTTTGGGTGAACCTCGAAAAAATCTTGTTTGTTCGTGTGTTGTTTTTTGGTTGTTCTTTCTTCTCTTGTTTTTTGATTCTATAGTTCTTGCATCTCGTCATCGTCGTTGTTGAGTTTATTCCGTAGTTAGAATTCAACAAAACATGGTTTGGATTTTAAATCCAATATATGAGCAACTATAAGGAGTTGAAGAAAATCAAAGTTAAAAAGCAGTATCAAAACTAGCACTAGTATTGGGTCGGGTATCTCGGATACTGGTCTATTTAATTTTTCCGGGTCCGGTTCGGGTCCAATCGGTTCCCAGGTACCCAACGGGTCTAATAATATACGACAATAATTTTTTTCTTCAATGTTTACCAAAGTTTTCAATATTCAAATTCCTAACAAATATTTTTTTTCTTTAGAATACCACCATATTAATTAGCTACATATTGAAAGTGAATAAAATTAATTAATATGTAAATGAATATAAGTAAGTTGATTATACAAAATAAAGATTATGAGATGCAAATTGGGAGTAAAAGAAAAGATTGCAGTCTTTATTAAGTTATATGAACATATTAAGCTTTATTTTCTATCAAAAATAAAAAATAATTTTTTTTAACACATACAACTGTCTTGTTCTAATTAAAAATTAAGTTATTGGTCTACTAACAGGTCCATGGGTTGGGTCCGGGTCGGGCCGGGTCCGATCGGGTCCAAAATCATTGGACCCTAATCCCATCCGTCTAGAATCAGGTCAGTTCCGGTCCAATATCGGGTCCGCATCTGATGTAAAACCAACCCTAAAATAGGGAATTTCCAAGAATTTTAATGGGTTAATTTTACCAACATGAAAGTGCAGATCTATGTTGGAAATTATTAACAGTTAGCAGGTTTGATGGGTTTTCAAGAATTGAATCAAATGTAACAGTTCCAATTAATAATTCAACCTTATAATCAATAAGTAAATCCCTATGTGTTTTAGCAAGTAAAAAGTTCAATACCGATTCGTACTCTAATCTAGCATGTGGATCACTCAATCTCAGTATTTTGTGGTCGACAGGCAAATTAGATAATATACTAGATGATAAGGCAGTAAAACACAAATAGTAAGAATGGAAAGAGTATACCGAATGTGAAGAACAATTGCAGCAATCGAAGTGGCGACTACTCGAGTGGCTGATGGCTGTCGGGATGCAATCGGACCGGTGAGAGTGTTGTGCTGCCGCTGGCGGTTGATTGGCGACGAGGCAAAGGGAACCAGGGGTTTGGATGCAGGCGAGGTGGAGGACGGAGAAGGGGAGGATGACGGCGAAATCGATGAGGGGAAGGGTCGGAGGTCGACGACGAAGGGGATTTCGACGGGGTGAGAAAGGAAGAAGGGGCGACGGTGTTTGGGTGAGGGATTTGGTGTCGGGAGGAGAGGAGGAGGGAGAGGGGAGCTGTCGGGATTGGCGTGGAGGATGGTGGTAGGGGTGGTAGCGTCGGGTGGTGGTGATGGGTCGCCGGAGTTTGGGGTGCGGGATTGGGTGGCGACGGGAAGGGGGTCGTTCGGGACGAAGGTGAAGGAGGGAGAAGAAGGGTTTGGAATTTGGATGGGTTACGGAAAAGAAGAAGAAAGGGAGAAGAAGGGAAGCGGCTGTACGGGGGGATTAGTTTAGGATTTTGGGATTAGGGTTTGTATTAGGGATTTGTATTTGGGGATTTTAATTTTGGGTAGATTTTAGAGTTTATCACAAACCCTAAAATTTGATTAGGATTTATCACAAACCCTAATGTAGATCTCAGTTGTATCACACAAAAGAGAAGGAGGAAGAGCAAAACTCTAACACAGATTTTTTTTAATCAATAATGGCATACTTTCTCATTAATCTCAAGGCCTTTAAATAGGCTCAAAATACATCTTGATACAAATCTCCAAAATATTCTCAAAATCTAAAAAATACAAAAAGATTACATATGGCTATAATTGCCAGAAATAAAAATGGTAGTGAAATAAACTAAACAGGAAAGATGTCCTCATCAGCATCGGGTCCGGGTCTCGGGTAAATGTGACAGTGCTACTCAAAACCTTTAACTAAACAAAATGTTAAGCATTAAGTACAAGCAAAATATTGTTTTAATAACAACTCCAGAATGCATACTAGTAATCTTGAATTAGAAGAAGTTACCAGTGTTTTAAGCAGTAAACTATTATCAATTTGTGTTTGTTATAAAAAAAACAACACTTACTTTCCACAATTAAACTTCAAAACCTTAACTAAGTTTTAGCAAGAATATTTATCAATTACAGATCGGACAACTGAGTAAAACCTTGACATACATCCTATGTTCCTACCTCAAATCACAACTTAGGTCCCAACTCCTAACCTACTCGAGCTCAATTATTCTAACCTAACTGAGAAATGAACTACCCACAACATAATTTCACTAGCTTTTCATGAGCTCAAAAAGTCCATAGTTGGAGTCAATCTAGACCCAAAATGAATGCTCGATGTTCTACTTTGTAAACAAAACACACTATTATCTAAAGATATATTTTAAGATGGTCCGCACAGTTGAAATTCTTTTTTTCCCTGTGAGGAAACATATTTAGAGCATAAAGCAAGTCGGAATGATAACATTGTAAAGTATACTAATAAACATCTATTTTATAAATTAATAACAATAAAAACTTGGCTCTTCCCTCATTATAGTACTCAATCAATAAGTTCTCATAGCTGTATGGTCACTTCATGAACCCTATATATGTTATCATCCTGCATTCTTCATCAGCAATGCTCCTCGCATCCTACTGGCTACTGTGATAGAAGCCATATATCATTGTAATGCCTATCTAACCCTTCAGACGGTTCAATTTTTTCTTAACTAGAAATGAGCAATTGAAGAAAAATATACTTCCATTAACAACCAACTAGACCCTATCATGTAGGTTTAGACTACATTATGAGTACCTCTCCACTTTTCTGCTTCCTATGAACCGTTGAGAAGAGGCAATATAAATGATGCAACCGTTTAATGGTAATACATAGAGATAGTGAACCAAAAATTGATCTTCGATACCTACAGAAAATCAGTACATGCAAATAATATAACATAAACTAGGCAATGCACTAATTTTGGAGATCATACACCACATTATTCCCTCATCAGATCACCCTAAAAGCATTCCCGTTTTATGAATATTACGGGTCAAAATTGCCAAACATCTCCTAGTTCTATCTTATCTACTTCACGTAAATCTCCACAGGATACACATGTTAATATGACTAATCTAACATGGAAGATGTTTATAGAACGTAGAATACCTGATAGCAAAGTAATAGTCCATGAATTCACATTAAGCAATAAAATATAACATGTCTAATTGCTATGACAAATTAAGATTAAATTTGAGTTGCTCAAGCAAAGAAATTGGAAAGGACAATGCTTTAACATAGACAAAATAGAGTGAACATATAGATCATTCAACCAGTTCATATTTAGCGATATTTCAACTAGTTAATATTAAGTTAGTGATATTGCTTTGGTGAAATAAAGTAGTTCACATTGGAGATTTAGGAAATAGTGAGCTTTAATACTACAAGTTGTAAGACATTACAGTATTTGCTCCACGGAACTCAAATGACTTGTCAAGTACACTGTAGACGCAGCAATTGGATGCAAATTTATCGATAATGAAGCTTCGGAAACCAGGAACCTAAAAAATTTACAGGAAAAAATTAGCTAAGAAAATAAGTATAAGGTCAGAAGTAAGTGTTTCATCATTTAGGTAGATATGCTGGACACAATGAGAAAGTACCTTCTCATCACCATTTTCTTTTGTACACCAGTCTTGGATTAGCTCGACAAAAATTTGCACGCACATCTGAAAATAGGCAGTGCATTCGTTAGGCTTGTTAGTCTGCCATTCACCTATAGGGATACACTCAACACAGCCTTGACTTTTGACAAATAAAACAGCAGCAGGCAAGTAGCTTAGCTACAGAAGTTATTCTCACCTTCCTCACAACTAAGTCTTTGTGACTGCAAGATGCTGACAGCAGTAACTGCATTATAGTATCCAAATACACTCTACAATTTGGAGCAAGGAAAACTGAAGACGGATTGTGCAGAGCCATGACATGAAGAAATGTATATGATGTATTCTGCAATTCTTGCAATTCACGTATCTCCTGCAAGGTTCAGAAGGGAAAAAAGAAAATGCATGCCATTCATATAATCCTGATGATTTAAAAATAAAACAACGTTTAATTATATGTTTGCTTAGTATGGATATCAGCTAAAAGAACTTCATATTAAAAATAAAAAAAGAACTATGATCTTGTGAAAAAAATAAACAATTAAGACAGCTTCAACCAACCTCTCTCTCATGAAAGTTCCAGAAAAATTACAAGGCAAGATAAAAACGTGACCAAATTTTATATATCTTCTGTTAAGACATACTTCACAGGAGAGGTGAGGAAAATATTAAGTTGAAAAAAAGTTAGGAAGAATTAGAGGGGCAGTGAACAGAACATGAGAAGACGATAGGATCTATACAGGTGATTTTAAGTTAACAATATCAGATTTTGGGCCACAAAAATGAACCTACCAAACAGCATACTACTATTGAGTTCTTTTTGCCTTCGGAAGCAATTCATAAACCAAGTATTTGAGTTCATATGTGGCCATATTGATGTAAAACTAACCCTAAAATAGAGAATTTCCAAGATTCTTAACGGGTTAATTTTACCAACACGTAGGGCGGATTAAAGTTAGAAATTTTAAACAATTAATTGGTTTGATGGATTTTCAAGAACTGAATCACGTTTAACAATCCCTATTAATAATTCAATTATAACAATCAATAATTAAATCCCTAAGTGTTCTCAACAAGTAAAAGATTCAATATTGATTCGTACTCTAATCAAGCATGTAGAATACTCAATATCAATTATTTTTGTGAACGACAGGCAAATCAGATAATACAATAGATAATAAAGCAGTATAACACAAATATTTAAAAGTGGAAAGAGTATACCGAGAGTTCGAAGAACAATTGCGACAATCGAAGATGAAGCCACTGTTGGAAGGACTGGCCGTTGGATCTGGCGACGACTGGCACTGCTGCAGTCGGGACTGAAGGCGGCAGGGGGAGGGGCCAGGGGCGGCGCGACTGGCTGTCGTCGTTGGGGCGTCGCGACGTTGGCGGTGCGACAAGACGACGTCGAGCAGTGGTGATGGCTGGAGGTTGATCGGCGGCAGTCTAAGGGAAGCGGGTCGGGATTTGACGGGGGTTTCGAAGGCAGAGCGATGGGGGTTTTCTGGAGGTGGTAGCGGGGAGGCTGTGGAGATGGAAGGGGGAAGAAGAAGTCGGCGATGGTAGGGTTTCGGTCGGGAAGGGGTTTGGAGATTTGGGGGACGGTCGACTTTGATGTTGGAAGGGGGAGAGGGTAGGGTGGCGACGGGATTGTGGTGACGATGGCGATGGCGGTGGATTGGCATCGAAGTGGGCGAGGAGGGGTGGAGGTCGGGTGACTTGGGGAAGAAGACGATGGAGAGTAAGGGAGATTAGGGTTTGGGTTATTGTAATTTGAGAAATTATTAATTTGGGGTAGATTTTAGAGTTAATCACTAACCATAAAATTGTATTAGGATTTATCACAAACCCTAATAATTGAATCTCAATTGTATCACACAAAAAGAGACGGGAAGAGCAAAACTCAACACAATAATTTTTAATCAAGAGTGGCCTATCTTTCTCATTAATCTCAGGGCCTATAAATAGGCTCAAAACAAATCTTGATACAGATCTCAAAAGATTCTAAAAATCTCAAAAATATTCTAATGCAAAAAGAAATATTACATATGGCTATAACTGCCAAAAACAAATATGGTACTGAAATAAAATACTAAATTAAATAGAATTGATGTCCTCATCATTCTCTCCGGGTGGGAGAGGGCTCGACCCAGTTGAGTCAAAACAAGTGATCCTGTCATGGTGCTTCGAAAAATCTGGATCCAGTTGCGAGAGCTCCTCACGATCACTGCAAGTGTCATATGACTTCGGCTTGTTCTTCCACCTCACCAAATACTTGTGCATACCACCATCTCTTGTAGAGATTATCAGATCATCTAAAATATTATTCAATTATTCTGTCAGTGGGTAAATAGTATCAGGTAGAGGGGTAAATGTGAGAATCTCACCATTAGGCTGAGGCTGCAGGGTGGGCTCATCTATAAGAAAATTTCTATGGTTGAATTTTGAGCCTTCATAGAGTACTAGATCCTCAATATTGAAAGTCTTATTTATGCCAAAACCTCCAGGAAGGTCAAAGACATAGGTATTATTATTGATTGTCTGTAGAATCTTAAATGGACCGCAGCACGTATGTTCAAGTTCTTAACGGGTCCAACAAGAAACCGTTCCGGATGAATCGAACTATCACTTCGTCACCAACATCAAGAGTTTTAAATTTCCTTCTTGAATCTGTTATTAACGAGTAGTTAAAATTATTCTCATTAATTTCCTTGGAAATTTCTCTATGCAAGTCATGAATGCAGAATGAAAATGTGGATGCAGACTCTGTGACTCTGTGATGTTCTAACACAGGGGTAAAATCTATGGGTTGCCAAGTGACTTGGGAAAGGATGGGTGACTCAGGTACACTCAATGGAGGTGACTGAACATACTGAATACAACTGAGAGACTGGTCATCCTCTTTTTTATCAAAGTCATCACTTACATTAAGTTCATAGGTAAACTCATTGTCGAGCTCATCAGTGATGACCGTAGTACCCTTTAGTATATTGATACTACTTGGGCTGGGACAGTTGCCAGCAACATGGCTGTATCCCTTACATTTATAGCACTTAGTGAGAGGATCAATTTTAGAATAGTCTCTTTTAGTGTTCTTATCCGTGTTGACATTTCTAAGTGGATAAGAATTTGAAGTATGTTTGTTTGGATAAGACTTGTTAAGCTACTGAGGAGAGAAGTGCTCAGGTCTAGAGGGGTCAGGAGGGGATTCATTCTAGAGGAATGATCCATCGAATTGCTGGACTTGTAGTGGGAACTTGCTTTAAGAAAATCCATATCGAGGATAAGAGCATAAGCTACCGCTAATGAGTCCACATTTCTATGAATTAGCTCGTTCCTCAGATCAGCTCGTAATCCAGTCCTGAACCTAGAGAGAGTTTGTTCTTCACTCTCTTTACCTAAAGCATTGCACCGAATAAGGAAGTCATCAAATTTATCAATATATTCTTGTGTGGATTTACTTTCTTGATACAGTTGGTTCCACGAATCTAGCAATCGGATGTGGAACGATAACGGTACATATCTCTCAGTGAGCTTCTCTTTCATGGCTTCCCAAGTGGCTATGGGTGTCAGGCCTCGGCCTCTACGAGCATGTTCAAGATTGGTCCAGTGTTGTTGAGCTTTACCCGTCAATTTCATTGTGGCAAATTTAACCTTTAGGGCTTCACTCATGTCAAACCACAAAAAGTAGTGGTCCATGGCACGGATCCAATCAAGATAAACTTAGAGTTCCACGTGGCCTTCAAAATGGGGAACGTCAGCCTTAACGTTCTTCTTATATTGTTCGTCAGGATCACGTTCTTGACGTCGATCGTCACGAACATTCCCTTGAGGGATCTGACGATTAGCATGAAGCTCAGGGACAATAGTTTGATTTAATTTCACTTTCTCAAGCCTCTGATTGATATTGGCAAGAGTTACTTGAATAGCAACTAGGATAGCAGAAATATCAGAGTTGTCTATTTTAGGTCGGGAAGGTCTAGGGTTTCTAATTGGGTAATTTGGGAGGCATAAGAAAGGCTCTTCAGGATCTGTGATGGTGTTGCGAAGACGCATTCACCAAAAGTGAAAACTAGGGATCGTGTGTGTCCTAAATTTTTTTTAATGAATCTAACGTGATCTAAAAAAAATGAAATAAAATAAAATAAAAGACTCCAAATGAATGCAAAAATAATGCCTAAATGATGCAAGAACAAGAGTTTTAAGAACCTTCGCTCTGATACCAAAATAATGTAAAACTAACCCTAAAATAGAGAATTTCCAAGATTCTTAACGGGTTAATTTTACCAACACGTAGTGCGGATTAAAGTTAAAAATTTTAAACAGTTAATTGGTTTGATAGATTTTCAAGAACTAAATCACGTTTAACAATCCCAATTAATTATTCAATTATAACAATCAATAATTAAATCCCTAAGTGTTCTCAGCAAGTAAAAGATTCAATAATGATTCGTACTCTATCAAGCATGTGGAACACTCGATCTCAATTATTTTTGTGAATGACAGGCAAATCAGATAATACAATAGATAATAGAACAGTAAAACACAAATATTTAAAAGTGGAAAGAGTATACCAAGAGTTCGAAGAACAATTACGACAATCGAAGGTGAAGCCACTGTTGGAAGGACTGGCCGTTGGATCTGGCGACGGCTGGCGCTGCTACAGTCGGGACTGAAGGCGGCAGGGGGAAGGGCCAGGAGCGGCGCAAGAGGCGGCGCGACTGGCTGGCGTCGCTGGGGCATCGCGATGCTGGCGGCGCGACAAGACGACGTCGAGCAGTGGTGATGGCTGGAGGTTGATCGGCGGCGAAGGCTTTGATTTCGTCAACGGCAGTCGAGGGGAAGAGGGTCGGGATTTGGCAGGGGTTTCGAAGGCGGAGCGATGGGCGTTTTCTGGAGGTGGTAGCGGGGAGGTTGTGGAGATGGAAGGGGAAGAAGAAGTCGGCGATGGTAGGGTTTCGGTCGGGAAGGGGTTTGGAGATTTGGGGGACGGTCGACTTCAATGTTGGAAGGGGAGAGGGTAGGGTGGCGACGAGATTATGGTGACGATGGCGATGGCAGTGGATTGGCATCGAAGTGAGCGAATAGGGGTGGAGGTCGGGTGACTTGGAGAAGAAGACGATGGAGAGTGAGACTGAGGGAGATTAGGGTTTGGGTTATTGTAATTTGGGAAATTATTAATTTGGGGTAGATTTTAGAGTTAATCACTAACCATAAAATTGTATTAGGATTTATCACAAATCCTAATAATTGAATCTCAATTGTATCACACAAAAAGAGACGGGAAGAGCAAAACTCAACACAATAATTTTTAATCAAGAGTGGTCTATCTTTCTCATTAATATCAGGGCCTGTAAATAGGCTCAAAACAAATCTTGATACAAATCTCAAAAGATTCTAAAAATCTAAAAAATATTCTAATGCAAAAAGAAAGATTACATATGGCTATAACTGCCAAAAACAAATATGGTACTGAAATAAAATACTAAATTAAATAGAATTGATGTCCTCATCACATATATTTCATTTTAGAACACTATAAGTGCTAGGCTACCTATACTTGATGGTATTATCTGCAATCTACACAAAAATCAACACTTGCCAGAATTATCATATTTCTTTATTAGTTGTAAGTGATGTATAAAAGCATCTAAAAATCAAAAGAGAACGTGAACTCGTTATTGAGCATATGCAATAATGGAGTTCATCTTTATGCAGAAACAACAACCCTCATTGCCAAATTAGGCTCCGATTGTTTTCATACTAGACATTAAACCACTTCAGAGCTAAAAAAAACATGTAATAGTAACACTTCATAATCAGCTGTATGGAAGAAAGTAGAGATAATAACAAGTACATTCATTTTCTAACAAATCCGTTTTAATATGGACAAATGAACAAAAACATGGAAGTACAGAATCATTTGCAGATGTAAGTAATAAGGAAGAGCCAATCAGCCAATCTATTCAATTATGGAATCATTTTTTTTTGCGGGGGGGGGGGGGGGGGGGGGGGGGGGGGGGGAATAATGAGATATGAAATGGGAGGGAACCAGTCGGAAATATCTCTTTTACCATGATCACCACAGAGGTTTTGAATTTGAATATAACTTGATTCAGTAGTACTAAAAATTCCATCATATGGTTTGGCTGCAATCGGGAATTCATAATTGAAATAAGATAATGTTAAGTAAAAAGAAAGCTAAGGTATTCGATCATACTAAAGTCAATTTCTTTTGATCACCAGCCAAATCGTTTTTGCTGGAAAAGCTACTTTCCATTGTGAACACTATGCAGTAAATTTGTCAATCTAAAACTAGCTGTCCATCTGACATTGATTTTCTAAGCTAGATAACAATTTTAAGACCAGCCAATATATGGACAATAAAAGGGACAAACATATACCTTAACATATATGGACCTCAACATATGTAAATGCACAATATAATCTAGCAATAAAAGGGACAAACATATACCTTAACTTATATGGACCTCAACATATGTAAATGCACAATATAATCTAGCGTTCATTCTGTAGTCTAACCTAAGTGTGAACCATGGACCGTCTCTTGAAACTTATATGAGAGCAATTATTTAGCAGCTGCATAGGGGTGAAGCCAGAACAATTTTGTCAGGGCCAAGAAAAAATCATGTGACTATAAATAAATATACTAGGTTAAACCGTGGACACGTGCCTACAGCACGTCTTTTGAACGATGCAGTATATGAAAAACACGGTAAACAGTAAAATATATGCAATCCTATTTAACTAACAAATTACATAGGTCAACATTTATATGCAATACCATCTGGTTAGTGACTACACGATAAGTTATAAAAAAATATTAGAATGTCGTAAAATAATTATGATGTAAATCGTAATCCAAAATAGAGAATGTCAAAGAATTTTAAAGGATTAATTTTTTACCAATATGTAATACGGATCAAGTTAGAAATTAAAACAGTTAATCGGTTCGATGAATTCTCAAGAATTGAATTAAGTTTAACAGGCCCAATTAACAATTAAGTTCCAACAATCAATAATTATATCTCTAAGCGTTCTTAGCAAGTAAAAGATGCAATATTGATTTGTACTCTAATTAGGTAAGTAGAACACTCACTCTCAATATTTGTGACGACGGTTAAACCAAATAATATGATAGAGACGATAGAGTAGTAATACAAATATTTAAGAAGTGGAAAGAAGTTACCGGGTTCGAAAAAATTCCGCGCAATAGATCCAACAGCCGATCAGGATCAAGAAATTAAATCTGATTTGGGCAAATAGTAGTTGCAGCAATGGTTCCCGGGTGGTGGCGATGTTGGCCGCCGGAGTTCGGGGAGAGGGAGCAGCGACGAGGTGTAGGGTTGGTGGTGATGTCGGGGAAGCAGAGGTGATGGGAAAGGTTTTGGGGATGGCGGCGTTGAAGGGTTTCGGCGACGGCAAGGGGCGTCGTCGACCAGGAGGAAGGAGGACGATGGGGGTCGCTAGTGATGGAGGGATGGAGAGTGGCTGGCGGTCGGGGGTTGTTGGTCGGTGGGTGAGAGGGCGACGGTGACTGGAGGGTGACGAGGCTTCGGGAGTGGGTTCGGAAGTTGAGCGGGAAGTTGAGTTGGCATTGGGTTTCGGGAGGAACAAAAAAAAGGAGGAAGAAGAAGATAGGGGATTAATTAGGGTTTGGTTAATTTGGGGATTAGGGTTAGGGTTTGAATACAGATTTGAGGATTTGGGGGTAGTTTTAGAGTTTATCACAAACCCTAAAAGTTTATTAGGATTTATCACAAACCCCAATAATTGGATCTCAATTGTATCACACAAAAGAGGGATGAAGAGCAAAACTCAACACAATTATTTTTTTAATCAAGAATAGCAAAACTTCTCATTAATCTCAAGGCCTATATATAGGCTCAAAACAAATTTTGATACAAATCTCAAAATATTCTAAAATCTCATAAATATTCTAATGCATAAAAGAAAGATTACAAATAGTAAAACTACTACATATGACTATAATTGCCAAAACAAAATAAAACAGATTTGATGTCCTCTTCAAATTACATACTAAAACAATTATGGTTGTAAAAAAAATGAAGAGAGGGAAAAACACTGTAGTGAAAGCACTTCCTTGGATTTGATTTCTTAAAAATAGCTTTGGTTGAATATAGGTTTACTGTAGCAATAATTAAATGTTAGCTTTATTTTGGTTGTGGTAATACTATAGCGAAAGTAATTTAAAACACTTTTTTATTTTTTGTTTTACATGAAATTAATCTAAAATTAGGGATTAATTAATTTTATTTAAGCTTAATCCCTAATGTTTTGGATGAGTTAATTAAGCTTAATTAGATTGAAACTAATTAACTTTTAATCCCTAAATTTTAATTAATTAAGAAAAGACTAATTAAACCATAACAATTAAAGTTTTTCTTAATTAAGATTAGTATGATTTTAATTAGTCTTTTCTTAATTAATTAAAAAGTAGGGATTAAAGGTTAATTAATTTCAAAACCCAAACAAATATCAACTACTTCACACAACATAAAGTATAAATCTGAATGTGGCTACTGTAGTTACAGTGACGGGCGGGAAAATGTCTTTGTGAGCTTCAATCTGGACCGTTGATTTCCTTCCAATTGAAGGAGAGCCACTCGATAGCTTTTTTTTTAATTGCCTTGTGTTTTATTATATAGATAGGTGTTTTAAAAATAATTTTTAGGGGGGCCAAACCATAAAATTTAATATATTTAAGGAGGATTTTTAAAAAAAATCATTTCTTGTGTGTGTGTGTGTGGTGGTGGGGGGGGGGGGGGGGGGGGGGGGGGGGGGGGGTTCCCCAGGCCCCCACATAGCTTCGCCCCTGCAGGTGCATGTCTGTTGTAAAAGACAAATGAGCGGAGAAACTAATTGAGATTAAATTTTCATGTTTGACTATAATTATGCAATTTTGGCTCAATCTTTCATGGAGACTTGTGCTACATAGTCATCCTCATTATGATGGCAAAAGGGATCAAGATAGTGATGATCCTCAAAATGATGGGAGAAGATATATGATAATAATGACTAACTACGAGTGAAAAATATCTATATTTCTTTAATTTTAATGCATTTTATTTTGTACCACATGAAATATAAGTTATACTCTATTATTATATTACAAATTAGATATCACTACTACGATTAGTGACTCTCTCTCCTCTTCCTTCACAAAATTACAAATTTCCAATTACTAGTGTTAAAATATGCCTGTCATACCGTATATTATCTTACTCAGTGAAATATTTCCCTATTACAATTTGACACCCCAGTATTACTCGTGGAAAGACATCCCCTTTTTCATGATAACATATCCTCCTCTCTAGCTGTCGATTGTGCCATCTGAATGTTACTAACAAAAGTTTCCTTCGTCAATCACCCAGTAATAGTTCTATTTCCACAGTATTTGTGATATATGTCTACATACGTATGCATGCTTGGCAACTCAATATCATTTTTTAAGTTTCAGTTAGAGATTGTTGAGTTTCATATACAAAATATTTGTAGCACTGTTGAATCTTTTTACAAGTAACCCTTAGGCTTCATTAAGCAAGATTTAACTACCTCTAAAGCATTTACGAGCCAGTAGAATCATGATCAAGTTGTGCATATTTCAATTCAAAATTAATATAATCTCTCAACATAAATGACGAGTTCTTTTAAGAATGGAAGGATGCAATATATATGCAGCTTCCAGAACCATAGTGGGTCACCAACACCTTGACAGGTTTCACTGAGGTGTATTTAAATTCTAGCAGCTTTGTAGAATTTGCGAAAATCGTCTATGAAAATCGTCTATTGTTATCATTAGGTTGTTATTTGTTCTTTATCACAATTTCCCATACAGAATATTTTTAGGATTTCATTCTTTCCTTCTCAATTCAGACATCTATAATTACACACCCATTTGAAGGAACAGTTCCATGTTTTCTATCAGACTATATTAATTCTATAAATTAACTGAGAAGACCTAATATTATGAAACATATTTACTAAGTTTCCAAGAGAAGTGTTTGCATACTGCCTTGATAGACAAGCTGCATACTGGTATAGCTTGAGAAACAATATAAATGCATTCATATATAGATTGATTCTTGCAATCAAGATATAATTTTTTTCAAAATTCCTTACCTTAACACCTATATCCACAAATAAAGATTAAAGAAGAAGAATACAAAGTGATAAATTCTTACCTCACTCTCCAAAAGTAACTGATTAAATGCCAACGGAAGGTAAGTAAAAACAGATTCTCCCAGGATTTCAACCATGCGATGAAGAAAGGATGTAATCTGCATTTTTAAAAATAAAATCAGGTGTTGAATTTCATAAAAAAAATTTTAAAAAATGAAATCACTTGACTAGTTACCTTATTTCGCAATGGCTTGATATTTGGAAAAGTAACAAGGATCGTCAGAAGAACATCCATAGTCTGGAACTCCAAAAGAAAGAAAAAACTAAAACTATACTATTACTATAAATCTGCAACTCAATGAAATCATGGATCATAGTTTTGTCAAATATATGCATGCATGCATGCACGCATAAAGGATAAATAAGAAACCTCAACTTGCCTGTTTAAACATGATACCAATTGCTGGACGGTTAGATGTGACAAGCCGTTCACTAAAACCCTACACCATCAGCCAACATGAAGTCAGTACTCAGTAGAATGAATTAGTGTCCTAAGCAACATACTGATGAGTCTTAGAGTAGAGTACTCGGGAATCTGAAGCTAAAACTAGTTGAAAATAGTAGTGATCTCAATGACAGGTGGAATAATTGAGCTCAAAGATGAAAATCAACCTTGCTGAGGGCGCACAATGCCATAATAATCTGTTGGAAGCTCACAACTTTTGCAGAAGATTCTTCCAACCCCAGTTCATTTGCTTGCAGGAGCAGTGACTCAACCTGAGTTAAAAAAGAAGTCACAACAACACATTCTATAAGCGGCTAGAGATAACAGAAGGCAGCTGATAGATCATATGTTTGCTTTCAGAAGCTAACGTGCACCTGTTGACATAGAGGGATAAGCAATGCTGCCAAATACTCTGACTGCTTTTCCGGTGAAACATCCTCCATACCAATTAATAATCCAATTGCCTATACAATCAACAATGAAATTTTGATTAAGAAATGAAGGAACCTCATAGAAAATAGCACAACAATGTTGTTTGACAATACCTCAAATGTGTGACAACCATCTTCAGATCCAGAGCCCTTCAGCTCTTTAGGTGACCAATCCAAACTGGTAAAAGTAAATTATTGTATCTTGCAGGTTTCGCCTACCATGAGATACCCAGAACTAAGCAGTGCAAAATTCATCATATAAGAATAAATAATATGAAAAGTTAGGGGGAAAGTATAAAAATCACTAAACAAGAGAAGCTAAAGCATTAAGCACCCATTTACAATAATATGTCAATATACCATCAAAAGGTTGAGGTTTTCTGTTCAGTATATCATTAAAGTAGTAAATTTCTTACTTTCTTATGACCTATATCATTATTCAGCTCATTTTCATGTTTATCTCATTGATTTTCAACTTCGAGTGAAAATATAGATTATCATAAAATAACTGTGTTGATTTATGTTCAATTTTCTGTATGTAACGAAGAAATTTACGTATCCTGAAATATTCCAAAATGAAAGATGGAGTCCAAATGATTTACACTAAACTAGTGAAGTTTAAGTATCAAATTAGTACACGTGAACATCTCCCTAAATTACTGTATGACCTCAAGCAGCACAATAATAGTACATAGATTAATGTCAATGCTTTAACTTAGCCATGACAGCTCATGAATAATTTTTTATCTGTATGAATTGGCTGACGATCTCCTGAATGAATTTAGTTACTAAATAAAATTATGAGAGTTACTCTACTCATGATTTTATCTATAGTTATATAGAATTGAAACATTGAGAGACATACCTGAAGAATAGTATCTACAAAAGGCACAAGCTTTGACTTTAGCAATTTCACAACCTTCGTGAACAGATAACTAGCCTGCCGAGCAACATTGATATTTGGATGATGAATCCCTCTCTCATCAAGAAATGCACCCAAAACACTGGGTATGTACTGGATATTCTCATGCACAAACTTCAAATATTTCATAATTGTCTCCAAATACACAAGAACCACCATCCTATGAGAATGGCAAGAGAACCTCGCCAATAAGAGCATCACAACCAACTCACCCAACAATCCACTACCCGATTTCATCGTTTCCTTGCTTACCATCTCACCCAGTTGATAGAACAAAGTAAGAACAGCCTCAACTTCCTCCACATTGTGTTCAGAAGACGACAACACATTACCTAACAAAGTCCTTATAAACAACATCACAACATCCGGAGCAACTCTACAAACCACCCAAAAAAGCATGAACAACTCCTTCCTATGCTCACCCATCTCATCCTCCTCAGCTTTCCCAATCTTATCCATCACATCAAGATTCCTTGTATAACTCCCATCATACCGAATCTGAACACAAATCAATTGAAGAATCAGACCAATATAAACCAACTGCTTCTCCGACATGTTCCCCTTCATCGCCCCAACATAATCAGACAAGAAACCAACCACGCTCCCCAAACTCACCTCCCCCTCACTCTCCACCACGACATAAAAAACAGCCGGCAACACCTCGTCCACAAGTTCCATCCCCTCTCCCAGCCTCTTCCAACACTCCAACCCCTCCCTCGCAAACCCAACCACCAAATCCCCAACTTTCACAACCAAATTTGCATCCCCCCCTCCAACTTCCTCAACAGCTCCAACTTCGCCCTCCGCTCCATCCCCTTCCTCACTATCGCAAGCACGCACCCACCGATCCCTCCTCCCTCACCATCCCAAACAACAGCCCCAGAAAATCATCCGCCGCAACCAGCCCAATATCAATCCAAGCCACGTACCTCCTCATAGTATCAAGAACCATAGAAACCAATTCCACGTCAGTGAGCCTGTAGGAACTGACAGTATCGAAAAAGAACAGTACAACACATGTCTCTCTCATAGCGTCCTTAACTCTCCCCGCAGCAGAAACATCGTCTGCTGATCTCGGATAATCCTGGCTTAGCAGATCCTCATCAAGTGCAGACAAGAGTCTAACAAAAAAAAATCAAGAAATGATGGGAACCGGGAGGGGTATTCGAGGCGGATCAAGAAAGCGAGGGTTTGGGCGAGCTTGTTCCTCAAAAATGGCGGCGACTGCGAGAAGGATTGGGCATTGAGAGGAGGAGGAGGTCGGGGGAGAAGGAGGAGTAACGGAGGGAGAGGAGGGAGTGGAGGGTTTGGAGGGACCAGAAGCTGGAGTGGAGGAGGAGGAGGTGGAGGCACGTGCGGAGGAGGGTGGGGGGAGGGGTGGAGGATTTGAGGTGGGAGAGGAAGCAGATGGCTTGGGAGAGGAGGTAGGGGTCAGAGGAGGGGTCCAGTGTTATGTGAATGGATTTTTCGAGGTCGTCCATGGCGGTGGGAGAAACCCTAAGTGGAGATGAAGATGAAGGGGTTCGTTAGTTAGTTAGTTAATTAAGTTTTCTGTTTTCTGTTTTTTGTTTGGCCTTTTTTTCGGGGAAAAGTGGAGGTTTGGGGAGTGCGGGTTTGTTTGCTTTTGGGAGAATTTTCGCGGAATTTGAAAGGAAGAAGTGGGAGGGGGAAGTATTTAAAGGGAAGGACGGAAGTTTATCTTTTTTTTTTTTTTTTTTGGATGAAACGGATAGGGTCTTACGACCCCAGCCATCAAAAATATATATATTGAAAGGATAAACAGTAATTTTACAAGCCGTAAAATGAGCCACTACGAGAACACAAAGCATTACAGTAGGCAAAAGGAAGCAATACAATCAGAATAGAAATACATCAGATCCGGAAGGAGATCGATACTGATGCCGCATCTAACCATCGAGGAAGCAACAGCCGGGGTGCCGCACCCGATGAAGAAGAGGGTCCTGTCGAACTGATGTAGACGGGGAAAAAAACACTCGACCGCTGCAATGTAAGACCACTCTCCGCCGCGTCCACATTGCTAGCACCTGGAAACAGTGATGAACCAGCCAACAACAAACAAACCATAGCACCAAACAAACAAGAATAAACTACCTGCACCTAGGCAGCAAAAAAGCCAAACCAACCATAGCACCAACAGGTCAAAATAGAAGGGAAAAACACACACAAGCACAGAGAGCAAATGGTAAAGAAAGCTCCCAAAAGTCACAGATCAAAGCACAAACATAGCCCACTGATAGCACAAACGAGTGCGAGAGAGGCCCAGCTATAAAGAAACCAACAGCGCAATTAAAATACAACAGACATTAGCATAAAAGAAAGTTTCATAACGTCCTGGAACAAACAGCTATACAGGAGCTGAGCAGAAAGACAAAAGCTCCCTGTAAGGGAGAAGTAGCATAGATACTAAGAGATAGTAGCAAACAGAAGCATGAGAAGCAAACCACAGTCAAAATCCATCAGTCACCCAGACCAACAGAAGAGATATCAAAGTCACCAGGGAAAGCAACATAATAGTATAAAAGCTCTGATAAAGTCAAGAGCACAGATCACTGAGGATCAGAACTGGTAGATGCCTCTGGCGCAAAAACCTTGACCTGCAAGAGATAAGGAACATAAAGAGGTTGGTTAAGACTAAAAGCAAAAGCTGCGGAAAAACCGATAATTAAATAGCATGAAGAGAGCGGAGGCATAGGTAGGCATTATGAATAAGCTGAAGAGCGGAAGTGGTACAGTGCTTGGAGTCAATAACTGAGGACCAAAGATTGAATAGAAAAAAGAACTCATCGATCAACGCAGGAATTGAAGATCTGCGGTGCTGGAATATCCTACCATTCCTTTCTTTCCAAATAATCCAGATAATGATATGAACTGATAAGGTCCAGGCGTGCCTGAGCGAGGGGTTTAAAGGCTTAGTGAAACAAGCCGAGGCTAGATCTGGAGGAATAGATGCTAGACTCGAAGCCAAGGTGCATATCTTCCATAAAGCAATAATATTGGGACATTGAATGAACAAATGATTCACGTCTTCCTCGTGCTGGTCACAGAAAACACAGAGCTGTCCCCATGCAAGATTTCTCTTGTTTAGAACAGCCACTGTAAGTAGCTTATTGTTAAAAGCTAGCCAGGAATTGATTTTAACCTTAAGAGGAATCTTCGGCTCCCAGAAAAAATTGGCTATAGGAGATTTCACTCCTCTCGAGTTGAGAAATCTATAAAAAGAGTTGACGGAGAAAACTCCTGAAGGAGACCAGCGCCAAACTATGCTCTCGGTTAATCTCCATTCATAGTTGTTAAGGACATGAATGAGACTATCGAAAAGCTCGGACAACGGTGGAGTGAGAACACTCGTGAAAGGAATAAACCAATAGTGAATATCATTAATAAGCATGAAGGAATTCGCTAAGGAAGCTTGAGGAAAAACTGCTAGATTGAAAAGGGAAGGAAAGGCTGATGCTAGCGAGGTGTTGCCCACCCACTGGTCAGTCCAGAGTTTGGCACGCGAACCGTCACGACATGAGCAGTAAATACCGCAGTGAAACGCGGCGGAAGCTTTCCAAACACCTTTCCAAAAAGGGGATGCAAGACGATGAGTTGCTTCAGGAAACTCCCACCAATTGGAAGAGAGTGGATGAAAACTTCTAATGAAACGCACCCATGAGAGGTGATCGGAATTATGAAGTTTCCATAACCATTTGCCCAATAAAGCGATGTTATGGTCCCGAAGGTTTAGAACACCAAGGCCCCCTTCCTCTTTGGATGAACAAATCAGTTTCCATTGACAAAGGTGGGATCCTGGTTTAAAAGAAGAGGATCCATTCCAAAAGAAGTTACTTCTAATTTGATCAATTCTTTTAATGACCCATGAAGGCAAAAAATAGAAGGAAATAAGATAAAGGGGCATGGCTAAGATAACCGAGTTAATAAGGGTCAACCTCCCACCTCTGGACATAAGTTTGCTCGACCAGACATTGAGCCTAGCTTCCACTCTGTCAATTAGTGGGAGCCAGTCTGCTCTATGCAACTTACCCCAGCGAAGGGGGATACCTAAGTAGGTAATGGGGAAGGAAGCAGTGGGGCAGTTAAAAAAATGGGAAATCTCAATTTGCCGGTTGGGGGATCCTCCCAACCAGAGAACGGCAGATTTGTGAAAATTAATAGATAAACCAGAGGCCATCTCAAAACAGTAAAGAAGAAGTTTAAGGTTACGGAGGGAGTGAAAACTTGGTTTGGTGAAAATAATCGTATCATCAGCGTATTGGAGATTGAGCACTCCCTTAAAAAGAGGCGAGCCGCCAAGACCCTCGATCATGTTTAAATTCCAAGCATTCCGAAGGAGTTTGCTAAAAACATCTGCAACTAACGAGAAAAGGAGAGACGAGAGGGGGTCTCCTTGGCGGAGTCCACACCTAATTTTGAATTTGTGGCCTTCCGAACCATTGATAAACAAGGAGGAGGTCCCTGAGAAGAGGCTGGATTTAATCCAAGCAGTCCATTTGGGACCAAATCCCCGAAAGACGAGGATATCCAGAAGAAAGTCCCAATTAACATTGTCGTAAGCCTTTTGGAAATCAAGCTTAAGAAGAATACCCTCCGACTGGGTTCTATGGCAGTGAGAAATTATTTCTTGAGCTGACGCAACACTGTCAAGTATGAAACAATCTTTGATGAAGCCTGATTGAGCTGAGTCAATTAAGGGAGAGATAATTGAACTCAGCCTCGAAGCAAGGACCTTCATAATGATTTTAAAGGTCGTGTTGATCAGACTAATCGGTCTAAATTCCAAGACGAGGTGAGCTCCTGCAACTTTGGGGATAAGCACAATGTGGGCGTAATTAATATGATCAAAAGAGAAATTTCCTTGGTGAAGGTCTTGAAACATTTTAAGGAGGTCTGTTTTCAGCAAACCCCAAAATTTTTGGAAAAAGAAGGCAGGAAAACCATCAGGCCCTGGCGCCGAGTCACTTTTGAAAGCGAATACAGCCGATTCAATCTCTTCAATAGTAAAAGGAGCCTCGAGAGAGGAGAGATCGTGATCTTGGATGCCATAAAGTTGATCCCAATCGAGCTCGAGAGCTCGGTTTTTCTTCGTTCCAATAAGAAGTTTGTAGAAGGAAAGGAATTCTTGGTGAATAGATTCATCAGAGGTAATGTCCACTCCCTGAGCAGAGATCGATGAAATCCGGTTACACCGTTGTCTATGCGAGGCAAAATGATGAAAGAACGCAGTATTCGCGTCACCGTCCTTTAACCAATTGATCCTAGCTCTTTGAGCCCATTTAACGTGGTCTTGGTGGAGAATGTCAGCGTATTCAAGCTTGTAAGAATTACGTTCAGAACGATAAGATTCAGTTAAGGGGCCCATTTCTTCCATCTTATCAATGGAAGCAATGGATTGCAACAGGAATTCTTTAAGAAAATTGGTGTTGCGTTGCCTCTCATGACGCCAATTTTGCAACCATACTTGATGGCATGCAGTTTAAGAAGGATGTTCCCCAGCCCGGAGGAGCCAGTAACAGAGGCCAGACATTCAGAAACTAAGTTAGTGAAAAGTTGATCATTAAGCCAGAATTTTTCGAAACGGAATTTGTGCCTGTGGTTGAAACCGAAATTGGAGAAAAGCACAATAGGGACGTGATCGGAGGAAGGGTTAGGAAGGGCCTGGACAAAAGATTGATGAAAACGATTCATCCAGGAGTGCGAGACCAGAAAACGATCGAGTTTGGCGAAAAGTGGATGTTCTCGTAGGTTGGACCAAGTGAAGGATCTACCGGAAATCGGTAGGTCCGACAATTGAAGGTCACGGATACAGTCGTTAAAGATGTATGATTGAGAGAAAGAAGAACCAGGGTGTGATCTTTCCGAGTGGAAACGTGTAACATTAAAATCTCCACAAATCACACAAAGGTCTGAAGTGAATTGATGTAAGGATAGGAATTCTTGCCAGAAAAGCTGCCGCCTGTCAGACGTCGACGGACCATAAACTGAAATAACAGTAAGAGGGCAATTCATAGGGATCCAATGAAGCTGGACAATTAAGAAGAAATTTAGGCGCTGAACCGAAGTCAGAGAGAAGAGGGCTTCCTTAAAGCCAAAGAGGATTCCCCCTCTAGAGCCATTCGCATCCAAAGAAATCCATTTGGAAATAATAGATCCTCCTAAGGCTCGATAAACCGCCAAGGAGGGGGCCACTAACTTGGATTCTTGGATGGAAATAATATCGCAGTGAGAAGAAAAGATTAAATCGAAAATCGCCCTTTGCTTAGCCGGGCAGTGCAATCCACGAATATTCCAGGAGACGCTAATCATTAAAATTGCGGTACTCCGAGACTCTGGACAATTCTATTCTTCTAAGGGAGCGGATACGAGGAGAGTCCAAAGGGTCAATCAAGAAGCCTAGATTGTGAGCTTTGGAGGCAAGTTCAGAGTTGGAAAACGAGTCAAAAATAGGAGTATAAATGGAACCCAGGAGATGTGGAGAAGGCAGAGATGAATGGATAGGCGAAGCCAGCTGAAAACTAGAACAGTTATTATGGATGGGAACCCGAAGGGGAAGAAATATGTGAGCGTTGAGAGAACTTAGCTAATAGGCGAGCACTAGACCTAATACAACTTTTATATGGGTAAGGGGATAGTGGAGCGTCCGAGGACCGATAACTCATCTTAAGAAGAGGAGAAGATCTGACCTGAGAAGCGATAGATGAAGCAAGGGAGCAAGGGGGAGTGCCAGCTATAAGGGAACTTGAAGGGCAGGTGGTAATGGTTTCGGTGATATCAATAGGAGAAGAATATAGATAATCCATAATCTCTCTGGCCTTTACCGCGAGAGTAAAGCAAGTCCATTTAAGAGAGGAAGGAAAAAGAGAACCGAACCCATAGATGGGTCTAAGTAAGAGAGGAAGTGAGCAGGAGTAAAAATGAAAACCCAAAAGAAATAATTTAAAGCTAAGAAAAGATATAAAATAATAATTAAAATCGCACTGCGAGAACAAAAGATGAAAGTTTACCTCCTTCGGCTTATTAGCAACCAATTCTGCTTCCTCCTCCGATAAGAGAGAGACCTGTTCAGTCCAGTCCGAAGCTTTAGAGGATAGCTTGGAGGAAGACTTGGAAGGAGTGAATGCAGGGTCTGACTTAGTCGGCATTGGAAAATGAGCTAATAGTTGGAACTGCTCCCAGTCTGAAGCAAAATTGGGGTTAACTTTCCAGGCCGGCCAATGAGAGGAGGAACTCTTATCTTTAATGGCGGAAGGAGGCACGTTCATCACTGGCTCTTCTTTAGAGAATATAGGTTGAGAGCCCTTGGAGGGTAAAGTGGAGACCGACGAGGGCACATTAGTAGTATTTTTGCTGCCAGAACGCTCCGGATTAATCCAAACCAGGTTGAGCGCTTTAGAGGGAAAGATTTTAGAAGTGGACTGTAGCGGCAGAGGCTTAAGGGGGGTGGGGAGAAGGCTACGAGCAACTCTAACTGGGGCCGGTTTCATTTTGGGAGTCTTCAGCCTAATAGATGAAGATGAGCCAGGATGAAAGAGAGAAGATAACTCTGAACCGAAAGCCTGAGACTTTGAAAGAGGATTAGGCTCATTCCTAGAGGCCAGGGAATGGTCATGGTAGAGCACCGAAATAGCAAAGGAAGAAGAGCCATCAGTAAGGCAGAACGCCTCAATTCGGTTAGCAGCGGAAAGACAATGAAATATCGCTTCAATCTGCAGACAACCTGAAGCCAATCTAGCCTTGGATGATATGCTGACGAGCTCACCTATACACCTAGCCATCTCACCCACAAGGCGATGAGAGTCGCAAAAGGGTGGTAAGCCAACAAGAGAGACTTTGGTGTCTGGAGAGAGAATACTATTAGAAGCTGAAGGTGATTTGACCCACCTTCTAACAGTCAGTGAGATGCTCCCTATATAAAGAGACGAAGTCGCCATGAGATCTTCCAGGATCTTAGACGAAGGGCAGTGTATGACTAAGTCACCATTGGAGCAATTATACAAGACCCATTCCCAATCTGATACGTTGCAGTGATTACTAAGGAAGGAGTTCACAGTATAAAAAGGAACTGTACCGCCAGCGAAAGAAATGGCTCCAAAGTGACTAAAATAAACCAATCGATCAGAGAGTTCCGCTTTGGGAATGAATACCTGAAGAATGGCTTGTTTACCAGGAAGCGATGGTTGATCATCAACCACAGGAAGGGAGGGAGAGGGATCAGCTGAACTTGAGGCCTGAGTAGGGGTGGGGAGCAGCGGAGCATTAGAAACCGACTGCTGCTTCAGAGGCTTAGGAGGTTTAGTAGAGAGAAATTGTTTGCGAAGGGATTGAAGATCAACTGCTTTCAAAATATGCTCAGACACCGGAACCCCTAAGGGGAGACCAAGGGTTTTTTGCAGTGCATGACACTTGTGTTTAGCATGGCCGGGCTTATCGCAAAAAAGACACTTCATCTTAAAGCGACAGTTGATTTTAAGGCAACGGAAGCAAATAAGAGAGGGGTTATGAAAACTGGAAGAGGAATGAATTGAAGAAGGTGGATAAGAGGAGTGAGAAGGGCGGGAATTGTACAAGAGGAAGCCAGAGGGAAGCTTCGCGTAAACAGGCTGACAATGGGCCTGGATGGGCTTCAGGGGAGGCAGCGGCCCAGAGGACAGATCGTTAAGAGTAACAGATTTTTTCTTTTTCTTAACAACTTCGACCCAAGACAACTCCATGGGCTGAAAATAAAGGCCCACTGAATAGAGAAATCGCAGGAGCAAGGAAAAAGGTGAATAGGGAGGTGGAGAAGAGTGAAATGGCGAAGAGGGTGGAGTAGAAGTGGGAAATGGAGAAAAGAGATCTTAGAACTAGTAGCCGAAGAAGGCCAAACAACACGAGGAGAGAAGAGAGAAAGCCGTTGAAATTAATAGCCAACAGAGCCAAACAAGCTAGTGCAACCCACCAAAGAAGAGTGAAGTTGGGGATGCACATAGACTGAGGCTAAAAGAACTAATAGATAAGAAACAGCACTACCGCTGCTTTCCAAAAGGGAGAAGAGAAAGTTTAACAGGAAAACTCGCAGTAATGAAGAATCAACTACAAGCCACACCCTCATCAACGGAGGGGCAAGAGCATAGAAAAGAAGGCTGCGAAAACATGCCTCAAATAGCAAAATTTAAACAAGACTAAAATAAACAGGTGGAGGATACTTACAGTGCTCAAAACCAGTACCTGAGAGGCGATGACCAGATTCTCGCTGAGACGAAAAAGCCGAATGGGGGGGAAGCCGCCGGCTCTCCAAGACAAAAGGGGCCTCTAGGGAGAAGACTCGCCGCTGACCAGGGAGTCCAACACGCGGTGGAGAGAAAGGAACGCCGCGCAGGGAAGCTCGAAAATGGAGGGGGGTCGAGAAGACTCCCGCAGAAGAGGGGAGAAGGGGTAAAGGGAAATGAAGTGAAACGAAGGGGAAACGAAAAGGGTTTGTGGATGAGGAGGAGAGGAACAACTTTTATGAAGGGGAAAAGTAGGATGGAGGAGGAGGTCGACGGGATCTAAGAGAGCAAGAAGATCTGAGGGAGCAAGGAGACCGTTCTTTTTGTAACGAAAGATGTAGCTTTTCAATTTGTTTTGTTTTGTTATTCAAGTTTTCAAGTTTATCTTTTTTTATTATGGGTTTTTTGTGTGTACAGGTCATTCAAAACTTTTTAAATTGCAATTACTCACTAACTAATAATTTGTATGTGCAATGTATGTTTTAATAAATATTTTTAAAAAAGTAAAGACTGTCGTAGAAGTAAGGCGGTACGACGGCGCAGTACTGTAGCGACACGGAGGCATGTTGGATGGTTTGGAAGCGAGAGAGGGAGAGGAACATGCAGATGGGTTTTAAGAGAGAGGGGGAGAGGAACAGTCAGATGGAAATTGAAAGTAAAGGTTTGCATATTGGTAAATTAATTTGTATGTGTTGAAATATAGTAAGTGTTAATGTATATTCTGTTTTCTAATCTATAGGAAACAGATTCCCCAAATTTCTCATCCCTCAATCTTCTCTCAATCTCCTTTCTTCTCCTCCAAGAATGTAATCCTTATATATAGATGTATACAGTAGAGAAATATGAATAAGAGAAATATTTTATTTTCCTCAAAATCTGATTTCAGTATGGTATCAGAGCCTAACCAGATTTAGGCTAACTGAAGAAGAAGAGGAGGTGATCAATCTCCATCTTGATCTGATCCTGTCCAAAGATCCCGTTGCTGATCTCGTCACTGATCCTGTCACTGATCTCGTCATCAATCTTCGTCACCGATCATCACCGATCTTTGTCTCCGATCACCAAAACACCTCGTCGACCCCGAAGCCGTTCACATCGACAACTCCGACCCGCCGCCAACGCTGCTCTGCCCTCTTCCGCCGCATCGACGACTCCAACCCGTCGCCGACGCTGCTCTGCACTCTTCAGCCACTGAAACCCCTAACAATACCCATCTTCCACACATCGACGACTCCAACACTCGTCGCCGTTGCCTGCTCTGCACTCTTCTACCACTGAAACCCCTAACAATACCCATCTTCCACACATCGACGACTCCAACACTCGTCGCCGTCGCCTGCTTTGCCCTCTTCCGCCACCGAAACCCAACAATACCCATCTTCCACACATCGACGACTCCAACACTCGTCGTCGTCGCCTGCTTTGCCCTCTTCCGCCACCGAAACCCAATGATATCCTCATCGAATCCAACACCTCGACGACTCCAGATCTCTGCCCTCATCGACGACTCCAGATCCGTGCCCTCATCGATGACTCCATCTTTGGTATCCAGATCCTACCCTCATTGACGACTCCATCTCAATTCCATACGTCTGAGTGTATCCTTTGGCAACCAGCCTTGCTTTGTATCGCTCTATTGAACCATCAGACTTATACTTCACTGTATAAATCCATCTACATCCTACTGGCTTCTTTTCTGCTGACAGCTCGACTATGTCCCAAGCCTCGTTCTTTTTCAAGGATTTCATCTCCTCATCCATAGCTGCTTTTCACCTTGGATCAATAAGGGCTTCTTGCACACTGTTAAGAATAGATACAGTAGATAATTGATTTACAAAAGACTTATTTGATTCTGACAAGCGGTGAGTGGATACATAATTACTCATGGGATATTTAACGTTACTAGTGGGACCAAGTTCATAAGTGGGTTTTAGAATACCTCTATTAGTACGGTACGGGAGTTCTCTTCTAGGAGCTTCGGACATTGATGACGATTGGTTTTGGGGTTCTGACGGTTCACTCTCACTGAAATTCGGTAGTGGTTGCAATTCTTTAAGATGGTCTTCTTCCCTTGGTTGCAGTTCTTCATGAGGGTCTTCCTCCCTTGCTATATCTTCATTCAAGTGTTCGCCATTATTTGTATTCAGTTGTTCATCCTGACTGACAACTTTATCATACCCAAGAGTCTGAACTTCACTCACCCCTTCATCATCATACCAAAGAGCCTGAACTTCACTTCGGTACTTTCCCTGAAGTTCAGCCGCAGAAGAATAAAAATACATCTCATGTTCATGGAACACCACATCCATAGTTACAAACATCTCCTGAGTTGGAGGGTGATAGCAACGATACCCTTTCTGATTCATTGCATATCCCACAAAAACACATTTCACTGCTCGAGGGATTAACTTACTCCGCTCGTGTTGATGTAAATGCACAAATGCGACACACCCAAACACACAAGGTGGCAGGTTCACAACAGTTGGTGCATCCACAACATTAATTAGTGCTTGAAGTGGCGTGCTATAGTTCAGAATACGAGAAGGGACCCGGTTAATTAGGTATGCTGCAGAGGCAAGGGCTTCCCCCCAATACATGAGTGGGATATTGCCATAAATAAGTGAAGCACGGACTACTTCAAGCAAGTGTCTATTCTTCCTTTCGGCCACGCCATTTTGTTGAGGAGTATATGAACATGTAGTTTGGTGGACAATTCCATGTTCCACCAAATATTGTTGCAGCTCTGTATTCAGGTACTCGCCACCATTGTCACTCCGAAGAACTTGAATGTGTGCTTTATAATGAGTCATAACCTGCTTATGAAATTTTTGAAATAAACCACTAACTTCTCCTTTAGATTTCATCAAACAAATCCAAGTCATACGAGTACAGTCATCAATGAATGTCACAAACCATTTGGCTCCTCCAATAGTGGTGTTTCTGGATGGACCCCAAATATCAGAATGAATAATCATAAATGGAATTGCACTTTTATTCAGATTGCAATGAAAGGAAACACGGTGACTTTTTGCTAGTTCACATACATCACAATGAAAACTAGAAATATCCAACTTTGAAAATAATCTGGGAAATAATTTAAGCAAATGGCCAAATGATGCATGTCCTAGACGTCGGTGCCATAACCAAATTTCTGATTGCTTCTCCCCCTCGGACTTATTAACGGCGAGAGCTTGAGTCAACTTGTTTGAACTCTCAGATACCAAATTCAGATAATAGAGTTCTCCACGTCTAACCCCATAACCAATCGTCCTGCGAGTCCAAATATCCTTAAAGACACAAAAAGAATGCCAAAAAACAACAATACAATGCAGGGTATTAGTAATTTGGGTGACAGATAACAGATTAAAGTTTAAGGATGGAACTACTAGTACTGTGTCTAATGTTAGGTCTTTTGTGAGAGATATGGAACCCTCGCTAGTAAAGGGAGCAGGATCACCATTGGCAGTAGATACTGTGGATTTGGTGGATGGGTGTAAGGTTTAACTTGTCTAGAATCAAAATTCATATGATCGGTAGCACCGAAATCAATTATCCATATATTATTCATAACAGATGCAAAAATATTAAAAGCCCTACCATCATTACTGTAACACCCCGAATTCCAAAATACAACTGAATTCGAGATTCCACAGGATCTTTACACTTCTTTCGTACAATTTTACAAGGAATTAAAAACTTTTCTTTCATCAGAGTTACATTTACACATGTACATTATCACAGCGGAAGCAATATTACAATAAATTATATGAAACAATATTTAACTCAATCCTGCGCAGCATGTATGCTTCAATTGTCAAGCATCTTTACCCTGCATATAAAACTGTAGGTGCGTCAGTTCATTCAACTGACGAAATATTATACACGACCATTCTCTCTATGCCGGAAACAGTATAACGATTCTCATTTCTTAACAAATCACAAACTTGTCACAAACAGAACTAAAGGGACTATCCTATTGATGTCGTGTTGTGAATGTGCACTTAGTCCTTAATGCAATTATTTATATTATATGACACTAATGCGCACTTGTTCGGATTCTATGCATCCCATACTACATAGGTCCGAGGGCAAGCCCTTAATCGTTCTTCATCTTATAGGATTCAATCCATCGCCATGACTTAATCTACTACTGTAACTACGGTAAGTATCCTAGATGTTCTATGAGTTACGAGCTCATATCCAGACAGCCTGGAGGGGAATCCCACGTCATGTCACGACGCATCGTGAAGACAGCCTGTGGTCAATTCAGCCTTCGTTATGGGACATGACACCACCCGCAGTCACCAAACATCCCACGAGCGTCGCCACCGGGATGGTACCCTGGAGCAGTATCCACGTCATGTCACGACGCATCGTGAAGACAGCCTGTGAATACTCTCACGCCGCCAATCCAATGGCCCTCATACTCAATGTTTTTCTCTTACTTTCATCACATCTTCACTATGTATCTAATCCTTAGTTTAATTGAAATATGAATAAAATTAATCTCTTAGAATGTAGCACTTCCACTATACCGGTCTTAACCATTTATTCAACATGATCCAAATCTTGGTCTTTTCATTTCAAATTCCATTTTAATTCATTTCTCTGCCGGTATAAGGCTTGGCTATACCCTAATTCTCAATTTTAACTCATAATTACAATGTCATACCCATAAGAGCTTTTCATGATTAACCACCATTCATGTTTCAAAAGCATAGTATTCATGTATTCACATTTTTCATAACTCATCACAATCAATAATTCAATGCATATATACTTGAAAAACTGAAATTCTTCAAACATATCACATTCACTAGTTTAATTATAAACTCACATAATCCTATTTCAATCCATTCTAATTCCACAGTTCACATTTTCAATAGGTTTCACAATTCATACCTTTCAAATTTCTCACTACCCAAAATCTCATCTTAAATTTCTTACATAATCCCTTCAATTTCCTTTATATAAAAAGTTAATAATCAAAATGAGTTCCTCTTTATAAAAAAAAACTGTCTCAAATCTCATTTATACTAAGACATAGGTCATAGAAATTTTCTTACAAAGAGAATACAGATTTACATTAAAACTTCGGGGAAGTCGACTGTCACAGATCACCAGTTGGCTGTTCTACGATGTTTTTAGACTCAAAAATAAAAATTTCCAGGGCAGTCGACCATTACCATGACCAGTCGGCTATTCTGCGAGTTTCTAAAGCTCGAGAATAAAATACTCAGAGGAGTCGACTATCTTATATGGACAGTCGGCTGTTCCGCTATGATTTTTAAATAAAAAAAAATAAACGATTAGGCCAGTCGACTGTTAAATGTGATCAGTCGGCTGCTCTGCAATGTTTTTCAAGTCTAAAAATATATTTTTTTCTCTTTTTGAAACATAACTTTCCAGTTCACAATCTACTTAAAAATTTGCTTTATAAGAACTTCTGTTTTATTAATTACACATGATGCATTCGATCATTTGTTTGCAAAAATACATTCCTTTTTATTTTTTTTCTAATGGCATAAATAGCAATGGGAAATTTCATGACATCTATTACCAATCATTTCTTATAATTTATTCTATCAATTCATCTTTAACACACCATTCTACTTTAGCACTTCAATCCATAAATATGATGTTAGTCTTTTACTAGTTAAACCACATAGTTCACATTTAGGACATATTTTGCATACTAACATTATAAATAACGAGAACATTCACTTTACTCATAATTAATAAATATAGTAATCGATCAACACATATTTGCTAATTTCTCAATTCCCTTCTATTTAGGCAAGCATGCATTTCTTTCAACTAGTATTTCATAATAACAATTCAATTTCATTCCCTAGCATGATTTCTACTTTAGAAGTCATGAGAAACACCCACCTTTTTGAAGAAAACCCAATTAAGAAATATCCCCTAGAGCCTCCTAGATTGCAATGCACGCCCCCTCCTCCTTGCCAACATCGAAAGCTCCAAGATGGGAAAAATAGCCGGCCTCCAATAGGGGAATACTCACACTCACACTCACAATATATATCTCCTATATAATTTCCTCTTCCAATAGCTTATTAGTGTAGAATACAAGTAGATGGGAGGGGTATTTATACTAATTCTAAGATAGATTGAAGGGCTAGGATTTAATGGATAGTTATAGAATGAATGGCTAGGATAGGAGTAGGAGTTATAGCAACCACACACACACAAATAACTACCCATGCACACTCACCCACTCTCCCATCCTTCCAAGCACAAAACCGGCCCAAAATAAAGTGTGCATTGCACACTACGTGCTTTGCATGTGCCACCTAGTACCCATATCTAAAAGTTGTACAATTTTAATAAATCAAATTGTTCACATTTTGTCTATACATGACAAGTGTGGCCATTTAATTAATTTATTAAATTAGTGGGCTTCATAAATAGTGGGCTTAGGTTGTGGGCCATAACAACAAATTAGTAATTAATTAAAGTGGGCTAAAACAATTAATTAGTATTTTAGGCTTTTAGAAATAGGCTTTTTAGGAAAATAAAGGAAAGAAAAAAATAATTGTTCATACTATTAAATAAATTTTGTATATAAAAATAAATAAATAATATACATATGAAATTTGCACGTGCACAACACGTGGAAGAAAAAATATATAGTATTTTTATTAAAATGAAATTTGGGATATTACAATTACCTGCAGTTGTAACCAGTTCAGAGGTTTGTTCAATGCTCTTCTCAGCTCCTTCAGCAATTCCAACAGCTACAGTGAATATCTTCTTCCGAGAATCTCTGCTATGATCCCAGTCATGCGGGTAGCCGATAATCTGATAGCAACGAGCTTTCGTGTGCCCAGTTTTGCCGCATTGGGTACACTTCCTTGACTCATAAGTAGATATATTGAAGCTCTTAGAAGTGTGTGCATATGATCCAAACTGACCTGGGAGGCCTTTGAATGGATGTGGCCGAGCCACTATTGTAACTACATCAGAAGATTCAGAGGAGTTGTTCATGGTGCTTTGTTGATGAGCCTCCCGCCGAACATATGCATAGGATGCCTCAAAATCAAGAGCAGGATCCTTCCGCAAAATTTCTCCTCGAACCTGCTCAAACTCAGCATCTAATCCGGCCAAAAAAATATGAACCCGCAAGCGGTCGATCGATTTATGATATGTTTGGACATCATCAGGATTCTTCATAATCACCTTATCCCGGTGATCCAGTTCTTGAAAAATTTCAGTCAATTCTCCATAATAAATAGAAAGTGGCCTGACATTTTGCCTTGCCGAAAAAGCTTTCTGGTTAAGAGCAAACACCTGAACCTCATCGGTTCCATCATATAATGCTTTTGCAAAAGCATCCCAAATATCACGAGCGATTTTCAATCGAATGTATCTCTTCATGATCTCAGGTTTTATGGACATCAACAACCATCCTTTCACTTTCTGATTATCAGCATACCATTTGGCATAAGAATCATCACTTTCAGCAGGAGCTTTACTTTCTCCTTAAATATACTGGATCTTTTCACGTCCAGCAATATGCATCTCCATCAACCGAGTCCAAACATCATAGTTTGTTTCATCAAGAATTATTCCTGCATTAAAGCTGGAATTCTCGGATTGTACAATAAGCGGTGTACTACCCATGTTAGCAGTACAAGTAAACAATGGATTTGGATCGAACAACAACAGATCTAGATTAAACAACAATAGATCTGGATCAAGTAAACAATGGATCTGGATGAGGAGATGAAATCCTTGAAAAAGAATGAGACTTAGAAGTTAGTTGAGCTGCTAGCAGGAAAGAAGTCAGTGGGATGCAGATGGATTTATACGGTGAAGTATAAGTCTGATGGTTCAATAGAGCGATACAAAGCAAGGCTGGTTGCCAAAGGGTACGCTCAGACGTATGGAATTGATTATGAAGATACATTCGCACCGGTGGAAAAATTCAATACTGTTCGAGTCTTACTATTACTTGCTGCAAATCTTGATTGGCCTTTAGAGCAATTTGATGGGAAGAATGCATTTTTGCATGGGAAATTGACAGAAGAAGTTTATATGGATCTTCCACCAGGATCGAACAAACCAGTCCAACACTGCAATAAAGTATGTCGTCTGAAGAAAGCATTGTATAGACTGAAGCAGTCGCCAAGAGCTTGGTTTGGGAGATTTACAAAATCAATGAGGACATTTGGATACTATCAGAGTAATTCAGATCATACTCTATTCCTGAAAATGAAAGAAGGTAAGATTACTGCTCTCATTATATATGTGGATGACATGATAGTAATTGGGAATGATCCTGAGGAGAGAATGGAATTGAAGAGCGACTTGTCACAAGAGTTCGAAATGAAGGATCTTTGCTCTTTGACATATTTCCTTGGTATTGAAGTTTCTCACTCGAGAAATGGTATATTTTTGTCTCAAAGAAAGTATGCTCTCGATTTGTTGAAGGAAACTGGAATGTCTGCTTGTTAGCCGATTGGTACACCGTTAGAAGAAGGACTGAAACTTTGCAACGAATTTGACCATGTGCCTTGTAATAAGGAAAGATATCAGAGATTGGTTGGACAGCTGATGTATCTTGCGCTGTAACACCCCACTTTTTATTTTTATTAAAAATGCATTATTTATTTTTTTTGCATGTATGATGCACGTGCAAATTTTTATTCTCATTTTTATTACTCTTATTATCTATTTTTATCATGCATAACTTATTTAGCCTTTTTAATTAATCCATGGACCAAAAGATTAGAATCTAACTCATTAAGAGAAGAGCCCACTAGGTAATTAAACTAATTAATTAATTGTTGCGCCCATTAAGCTAGCCCACTAATAAAATCACATTTTTAGTTAACCATGTATTAATACATGGCAAGTTACAAATGTTATTATACATTTAGAGTTATAGAAATGTATGCACATTTGTTTATGCGTGTGTGCATGCATACACCAATGAACTTGGACCAAAAAGTGGGTAAAGGGGGTGGCCGGTTTTAGGATGTGGAGGAGAAGAGGTGGACTTTATGTTCATGAAGAGTGGAGAGATGAAAGGTTTTAGGTTTTAGGAGTTAGGAAAATAAAAGGTCATAAGAATTAACTTGAAGAGTTATTAGGGTGGATTTTATGCATAAAGAACCCTTCCAAAATCATATAAATAGAGCCCTAAACTCTACACTTCTCTTGCACCAAAAATATAATAAAAAGAGAACGAAAGAAAAGAAAGAGAAAGAAAGAGAAGAAAAAGAGAGGAAGAAAAGAAAGAGAGTGAGAGTTCTCTTGCTTGGAGCCATTGCTAGGAGGAGAAGCCATAGCTAGGAGAGGAGGCCTTGCTAGGAGCTAGAAGCACTTGTGAAGCTAGGAGCAAGAAGGAATCCTTTTTTTGTAGTTTTCAACCTTCAAAATTAATGTGGGTGTTCTTATGCATTCTAACATAGAATTTGCATGCTAAACTAGTTAAAAGAGTAATATAAATTGAATGAGTTATTATGAATAAGAATCCATGCTAGCATCTCATGTAATGATTTTGTTGTTACCATGCTAATAGTTTAAAGTATAAGAATTGAATGTAATATGTGTGGATAAAATGCTAGCATAACATGCAATGTCCTTTTTGTTGAAATTTAGCAATTGATTGTTATTATGCTAATTGAAAGTAAAGAAATAATCACATAGATCATGGTAGAATATTTGCAAATTCTTGTCTGAAAAATGCATGATGAGTAGGAAGGATTGTTAAAGAATATTTTATTGTGACATGCTTAGAAACATGATGCCTAAAAGAAGAAAAGGGAAAGATAGATTTTATTATTTTTGGCTTGTCGACATATGAAAAGGATGATAGTTTTCACATAAAGAAACATTTGTAATGTCCAAAGTTGATCTTAGTGATATAGTTGGTTTTTAGTAACAAGAATTTTATTTTGTAAGATGATGGATTTTCTTAAACTAACCATGATTTCTACAATTTCGAGTTTTATTGAAAAATGCAAATTTTATAAAGTGAGGAGAAAATAATAGGAAAGACTTATCTAAATAATAAATTAAACTTGTCTTTTGTATCTTTGATTCATTTCAGTTCTAAAAAGAAAAATTTATCTATCAATCTTAAAAAGATAGAATCGTTAGAAAAATGAAATTTTCGAAAAAAAAGAATTAGATTCAGACTTAGGACTGTTCATACTTTGGTTAAAACCGATTACCGAACCGAACCGAACCGAAATTTACCAATTTGGTTTGGTTTTTCGATTTTTCGGTTCGGTTTTGATCCAAACCGGAGTTTTGTTAGAGAGTTCGGATCGGTTTTTGGTTGGCTTCTAAATAAAACGAACCGAAAAAAAAACCCAAACTTTTTTTGGACAAAAATAAATTCTACCCCTAGGATCTAGGGTAAATGGGATCTAAGGAGATTGAATTACAAATTTATAAGGAGACTGAATTACAAATTTATAAGGAGACTGAATTACAAATTTAAGCTTCTCTGACAAAAATGCAACTGAATTCACGCAATGATGTTGAGAGCCATGACATTGTAGGATGGATAACTTATGAATATGAATGAGCCCTAACTACTACTGAGAATTATATAAAACGACCCAAAATAAATAGAGTAAAACATTAAAGCCGAAAATATTTACAGATAGCTGAAAATATCTATGACCGCAGGTAATACAGAGAATCTTGTAGGAAGAAACCCGAATTGCTTTCCATCAGACTGCACGCTTACTGCCTCCACGACTTCAATGGATTTCACACTGCACCAACCACCAATATTAAATATCATATTTAATGAAAATGAAATAGAGATCGAGATGAAGTAGAAGAATGATTCAAATGAATATGAAAGAAGCATGTTACTAGGAAGTTACCTTCGTGTAATAACATTTTTATCTGATAAATGTGTTCCACACTTCCACTGTACAACTTATGTAACTTCAGCGCAAAATCGTACCATTTGAAATCTTGAAGAATAACCACCTGATCTAACAATAGCATTATCAGCATTCAATTTTCAAATTTTAAAGACATAACACTTACAATTAAGTTTAATAATAATTACTGAGATGCATCTCTAAATTTCCATAGGAAGGATCAGCTGTTGGAGTAATCTTCGTACCACCACCAAAGAACTTTGTATTTCCAATGCAGATGGCAGTGACCTGTTTATATTTCCTCCCACTCTCCATTATCCATCTGTATAAGATACCGTATACTGTGGTAAAATTAACGCTGTCACGGGCTAAACTGTACACTGCATTATGCATGTATATTACAAGAAATACCAATATCACTTACCTTGATCATAGGTAAAATTCAAAATTGAACAACTTCTAAAAATTTCGGTTATTCGGTTATTAACCGAACCGACCGAATTTTATCAATTTCGGTTCGGATTTCAGTTTCAAATATACCAAATCGAAAATTTCGGTTCGGTTCGGTTATTTTCGGTTCGGTTCGATTTCGCACTGATGAACAGCCCTATTCAGAATAGTGTAAACAAAAGAACAATAATGAAATTCCTAAACAAAAAATATGCCTGGTTTTACTGGTTAGCCAGTGCAATATAGAGCTTAGTTGAAAGAGGTTCTAGGTTCAAAACTTGATAGTTGCTTTTATATATTTTTTAATATAATTTTCGAAACTAAAAGAGCATTCATAAGAAATCCGAATTGTATTATGGACACAAAGTCCACTTGGGCATCTTGGTCAGAGTGTGGGCTTGGGTTTCTGTGCTGGTTCGGCCTGAATTCAGGGGTTTGAATCCCAGCCCTTTTGTTTCTTTTTTTTTTCCTTTACTTTGTTTTCATATTTTGAGTTATCATGAAAAAGATTCTTAATTACAACTCATTTTTATAAAATTGAAGTGATAATTATTAGTGTAAGTTATAAGATTTTATGGTATATTTTGAGGAAATAAAAATGAAATATAAGTTCTTTAATGAGTTCTAACTCCAAAGAATTATTATTAATTTTTCTTTGTAAAAGATCTTTTGAAGGAAAAATGGGTAACAAGTGTAGATCTCTCTTTTTAACACACATGTTGAGATGTGGATTTGTTTAGTTTGCTTATAGAAGTTTATAATGTTGAATCTTTTGAGATAGAGATTATTTGTTCTATGTTTGAAAATGCATGAATAAATACTAAGTTGGATTCAGGGGTTCGAATCTCAGCCCTTTTGTTTCTTTTTTTTTTCTTTTTCTTTTCTTTGTTTTCATATTTTGAGTTATCATGAAAAAGATTCTTAATTACAACTCATTTTTATAAAATTGAAGTGATAATTATTATAGTAAGTTATAAGATTTTATGGTATATTTTGAGGAAATAAAAATGAAATATAAGTTGTTTAATGAGTTCTAACTCCAAAGAATTATTATTAATTTTTCTTTGTAAAAGATCTTTTGAAGGAAAAATGGGTAACAAGTATAGATCTCTCTTTTTAACACTCATGCTGAGATGCGGATTTGTTTAGTTTGCTTATAGAAGTTTATAATGTTGAATCTTTTGCGATAGAGATTATTTGTTCTATGTTTGAAAATGCATGAATAAATACTAAGTTGGATTCAGGGGTTCGAATCCCAGCCCTTTTGTTTCTTTTTTTTTTCCTTTTCTTTTCTTTGTTTTCATATTTTGAGTTATCATGAAAAAAATTCTTAATTACAACTCATTTTTATAAAATTGAAGTGATAATTATTAGAGTAAGTTATAAGATTTTATGGTATATTTTGAGGAAATAAAAATGAAATATAAGTTGTTTAATGAGTTCTAACTCCAAAGAATTATTATTAATTTTTCTTTGTAAAAGATC
Organism: Hemerocallis citrina; assembly: GCA_017893485.1. Taxonomy (NCBI): domain Eukaryota; kingdom Viridiplantae; phylum Streptophyta; class Magnoliopsida; order Asparagales; family Asphodelaceae; genus Hemerocallis; species Hemerocallis citrina. Next base: position 191,887,886 of record CM030360.1, on the reverse strand, counting down.
TTTTGAAGGAAAAATGGGTAACAAGTATAGATCTCTCTTTTTAACACTCATGTTGAGATGTGGATTTGTTTAGTTTGCTTATAGATGTTTATAATGTTGAATCTTTTGAGATAGAGATTATTTGTTCTATGTTTGAAAATGCATGAATAAATACTAAGTTGAAACATGAATATTTGTTTAAGAATAAGTTGGAGACATAGGCATGATTATGAAAGAGTATGAATACCCATGATTTTTGTACATGAGAAATTTTGATTTAGAGTAAGTAAGACCTCGTATAACAGCAATTTTAAAAAAAATGATTATTATATTTTGAGATTTGCCATGGAGCCATCTCGGTGGATGTTGATTAAATCCGATAGTAGGTAATACTAATTCTAAGCTTGGAAAAATATTCATGTCTTGAACATTAAGAGTTACGCACTTAAGTGAAGTGTAGTAAACCTGGGCAAACGTAAGTAGGCACTCTATATAGTCAAGCGAAGTACTTCAGAACTATAGACCCAGTTGGGCAGTGTACTCTGGGGCTGTGGTTGCTCCGATGGGGACGAGTTTATTTTTGAAATCCGGGATTATAATGATTGATCGGGTGGTGTACTCCGAGATCATAATTAGTCGGTCAGATAGTTTTTCGGTCCCTAGTGTATATACGTATACCGGGGCTAGAGTGGCACTTACGGGAGATTCGCACGACGAGGAGTCTGTATAACAGTCGGGAAGTGTACTCTGGGACTGGGATCCGTACTCGTGGAATGCCTGAACCTTGTTCTTGCTACTAGCCATGGTAGTTTCATGGCGAGGGATCGAGCCCTTTATTGTGAAGAACGTAGGCGCTTGCCCTCGGACCTATGTAGTATGGGATGCATAGAATTCGAACAAGTGTGCATTAGTGTCATCCTAGTATAGAATTGTGTGCATTAGGCATTAAGGCATGACATACACTTACATGTTTAGCGTAGCCACTTTAACACTTTATTATTCATTCAACTGTTGTGTTTTTATTAAAGTAATAAGATCGTTATATGTACAGCATGGAGAGGATAGCCGAGTATAACATTTCGTCAATTGTAAGTAACTGACGTGCCCACAGATTGATATGCAGGTAATGGACTATTCATAAAAGAATAAAGATATTATCATGCAATCAATGATTCATTTGATATTGTTGTACAAGTTGTATTTTATTTTAATGTTGTAATCTTTTATTTTTCTGCTGTGTAAAACCAAATTGTATTGAACTCTGATGTTATTGAAAAAGTTTTAAATTTCCTTGTAAAATTGTACGAAGTGAAGTAAAGATCCTGTGAAATCTCGAATTCAGCCTTATTTGGAATTCGGGGCGTTACATGCGCTTACACGACCAGATTTATCATATACTTTAAGTATGGTAAGTCAGTTTATGCATGCACCTCAGGAACACCACATGGATACAATGATGAGAATTCTGAGATATATTAAGTCTGCTCTAGGAAAAGGGGTCCTATTTGCGAAACATGGTCACTTGAAGGTTGAGGCATATACTGATGCTGATTAGGCAGGATCTATAATTGATAGGCGCTCCACTTCAGGATAATTTACATTTGTGGGAGGAAATCTAGTTACATGGAGAAGTAGGAAGCAAAATGTTGTTGCATGCTCTAGTGTAGAGGCTGAGTATCGCGGAGTAGCTCTAAGTATAACAGAAGCTTTATGCTTAAAACTCTTGTTGCAGGACTTAGGCTGCGGTCCGAATGAACCTATAAAGGTGTATTGTGACAGTCAAGCAGCATGTGATATTGCCGCCAGTCCAGTTCAACATGATAGGACGAAACATGTAGAGGTGGATAGATTCTTCATTAAGGAGAAATTGGATGAGAAAGTCATTGAGATATCTAAAGTGAAGTCAGAAGATCAGCTCGCAGATATCCTGACCAAGGCAGTTTCGACTCGGCTCTTCTTGAAATTTGTTGACAAGTTGGGCATGTTCAATATCTATGCACCAACTTGAGGGGGGGTGTTGAAATATAGTAAGTGTTAATGTATATTCTGTTTTCCAATCTATAGGAAATAGATTCCCCAAAATTTTCATCCATCAGTCTTCTCTCAATCTCTTTTCTTCTCTTCCAAGAATGTAATCCTTATATATAGATGTATACAGTAGAGAAATATGAATAAGAGAAATATTTTATTTTCCTCAAAATCTGATTTCATTAGTATGTACGTGCATTTTACAAGTTTCTTAGATTTGTATTGGGGAGTTTCTTTGTACAGGCGATGCATGCGTTGGTAGATTTACAAATGACAACTCCAAGTCTCCAACTCTCCCATTATAATAACTAGTATAATGTACATGCGATGCACGTCTACAAAAAGTATAGTCATCAAATTAAATTAATATATATCAAATAATAAAAGAAATAATTTATATTTGAATATTTGAATTTGGCTACACGTGCGGTGCACGCTTATATTTGTTTCATATAGGTTGAATGTGTATTGCACGGATTTGTTTGGTTACAAAGTTAGAGTTTATTTGGTTACAAAGTCCAACTCTCCCATTAAAATAGTAATGATTATAGATAAATTAATATTTGCATATATACCATTAATAAAGTGTGGTTGATTTTAAAATTGTTTTTTAACAAACAATAGAATATTTATACTCGTTCTTCATTATTTCTATTAATTTTACACTAAATGAAACCAAAATAGAGCATAGAATTAATGAATGTAAGGGGAAAAAATTAAGAACTAGGGATTCATATTATAAGAAGTAAAGACTAGTTGTAAGGGATAATAAAGAGAAAATGATAAGATACAACGGTCAAATGTAAGTGTGTTAAAAATAATATTGTTTCTTTGTTTTGATAAACAGTAACAAAAAAATATTTTCAAAAGAATCCAATTTATTAGTGAGGAATACATATATAACAATCTGTGAGTAAGTAATTTCTAATTCTAAAAGTTTTGAGTGACCAATGTATACCCATTTTATTAGTAGTCCTGGGTGGCCAAGTTTGTGAATTTTCTATGACTTTGGTGGCAAGGAGAAGAATGGTTCTTTTGTTTGTGGTTTACGAGTCATATGATTTTTGTGTTCTTGGATGCCAAGTAAACCTATAATTATAATATGTTAATTTTAATAATTAAAGCTAATTAAGACTTTAGAGAATACTACAACTTAAGTAGCATGTTTCCTTCTTCTTTAAATAAAAAAAAAGTGAAGTATGGTCATCCTATTTCATTCAAAAGAAAACAACGTAATAAACCCAGAGGAATTGAGCAAAGCGAAATAAAAGAAAATGCAGTATCAATAACCTCCAACAATTTTAGGAGGATAGACAATAAACTAAGTAAAATAAAACAAATGATAAGAAGCAAAGTAAGATAGCAGAGATTACCCTCAACAGACTTGGGTGGGAGGCTCTATCCAATTATAGGGCTAGGGATGTAAAATGGGTCGGATCGGGCCGATCCGGCCCTCTAGGAGGCTTCCCTATGCCCTGCCCGAGCCAAGGCCTATGGGCGTCCTTAAAGGTTGGACTGGGCCGAACCCCTCTTGTTAGTAATTTTGTGAAGCCCATATCCAGCCCTTATCCCGGGCTTTTATCCGGCCTGCAAGTCCATACCTAAGCCCAAGCGGAAAGCCCGAGCCTAAGCCCAAGTGAAATTATATGATTTTTTAAATAAAAAAGTCAAATAACTAACATTTTTTACCTACATTTATCAAATGATTAGAAGATTCTATATTCTAGTAATCTCAAACTTGTTCGTTTTTTGACTCATTAGATGATACTTGATAGGCCATCCCCTGTCCGGGGTTGGGACCGACCACCAAAAAGAGTGAATGTCAATACTACACTGGCAGAGTTACCTATGTTTTATTAATAAATTATTTTTTTGTAATTATATTACTATAATAGAAAATAACTACTCGAATGATGGATACGTACTATTGTTATAATTATGATTTGTAGTAATTATAATTTATAAATTTGGTTGCAATAATTTTGTAATAGCTAGAGAACTATTATACAACTATGCATGCACATAGTAGATAGATTAGAATTGATTTAAACTATTACACAACTATGCATGCAGAAGTTAGTAGATAGGTTTAAATTAATTTGAGCTATAATAGTATAAAATTAGATGGGCTTTATATATGAACAGGCTAACTGGGCATTATGGATAGGCTAATGGACGGGCTTATGTATGATCCTAGCCCAGCCCAGCCCTTATGTATGAAGGGGCGGGCTTTTTAGAGGGCCAGATCAACGGGCCTATGGAAAGACTTGGGCTGGTAGGACCTATCTTGATCTTCTCCTCATCGAAGAATTACTACGGGAATGGATTGTTGATGCGCTCCCTGGCACTTGTAGCCGCTCCCTCTGTCCAAAAAGAAAATAAAGTCCATGATATGAGTGAATTTGCCATGGATGGAGTTCATACAAGTACCACAAAAATATAAAATATTCCAGTCTAGCCAGAGCGTTTAGGTTGTTGCTGCAACTGCTATGTACACGCTTCTTGCATGTCGTGCCTATTTCTTGCGAAGGTGTTGCCTGCCTATTGATCATGGTAAGTGATGGGGTACATGGAACCTATCCCAAAGGTTTATGCAACCTCTTGCCACATGGCTTTGCTTCTAGGGTACTCGATGAATAGGTGATTCCTCATTTCCATGTGAGAGTTCCAAAAGCCACAGGTTGTAGTGATATTCAGTTGTCTCTTGGACAAGTTCTGGTGAGTGAGGATCACATCACTGAGAAGTAGCCGTAGGAACACTCAAACTTTTAGTCGGGCCTTCGCTTTCCAAACTATCTTCGCCCAGGGTGGTTTACACCCGCGATAATGTATTTTAGAGTAGAGCAATGGACCGAGAATTGTCCCTTTTTTTCTAGCTCCCACGCTCGAATATCTTGTCCAGAGGTGTGTCTTATGCCTGAAGCATGGATATACTATCTAAGTTCCTCTGCGCTACTGACCAGTTGTTGTGATAATCTGGTGTTTGGAATGGGCTTCCAATCACCTCACTTCCAAGCCTTGGCAATCGATTTGTGTGGATGCAACTAATTAGCATAAAGGTCTGGAAACAATGACTTCAAAGGTTGCCCTCCACACCACCTGTCCCACCAAAATCTTGTGGAGTGTCCATTTCCAATAAATGTGGAGATACATCTACTAAAAGGTCGTAGGCTTTTGAGATTCCTCTTCAGAGACATGAGTTCTCGGTCCTACTAGGAACCTTTCTAACCTGGTTCCTTTTCCACAGAGATATTGTTGTATTGATTACTACAAACGCTCACTTTTAGGGTGGAATATCTTCCACCACCATTTGCCTAGCAGTGCTAGATTCATGTCCCTGAAATCAATGATCCCTAGAACTTCATGAAAACGTCACATGCATACCTTCTCCCACTGTATAAGGTGATAACCCCCTCTAGATTGGTTCGCTCCTTTCTAGAGAAATTGCTTATGATCTCTATCAATCATCCAAGTCACCCACTGTGATATCTCAAAGAAGAACATATAGTATGTCTGCAGACCTGAGAGTACCGCATTTATGAGGGTGACTCTACTACCCAATGACAAGGATTTTCTTTTCCAGCCCGCTAGTTTTGCTTCCACCGGATCCACGGTTGGGAGTCAATCGTTCTTCTTCAGCTTTCTTGGTCTTAGTGGTAACCTAAGAAAGTGGATATGGAATGAATCCACGTTGCAATTCGATGTGGCTGCATGATCTCGTACCTCTTCATCCAAAAGATCTATGGGAATGATGCTTTTCTTGTGGAAGTTCACTCGTAGCCCATACCAAAGCTCGAAGCAGTAAACAATACCTTTAAATGCCACCGTTTCTTTCATATTCACATTGCCGAATAATAGGGTGCCGTCAACGTATTGCAGGATGGAGCAATAAACTCTGGTTATGCATCTACCCACTGGTGTTACCCATCCCATTGCATTACAGTTCTTGTTCATCCCTCGTAAGACATCAGCTACTTAAGTGAAGAGGAGCGGTGATAAAGGGTCACCATACGGTAACCCTCGTCTCTATAGTCCTATTAACCATGATAGAGGTTTTGCTTGTGTTGAAGCAAGTCTGGCTCCACAGAATCCATCTTTCCCCAAATCACATTCTGTAATACCCCGTAAAATTAAGTTATGATACTTCTGCATGTGTTATGCATGACTATTTTGTACAATTGCGTATAATATCTTATGTAATACCTTGAATATTTTTAAATGTTAGTTTGTAGAATATAAATATTTGGGAATGACCCATATGCATATTTAATATTCTATTTTTGAATAAGGACTTAAGAGCTATTGTGTTAGGGACTTCTAGAAAATGGTTATCCTAAAAAAGTGCCTTAATAAAATTATCCAATTTTTTATTATGCATTCTTATTGGTTAGTGACATAGGGGAGGTTTAGAGGATCTGGAATTAAATAGAATCTAGAGTTAGGGGAGGTGGATTAATGAGTTGGATGGTATAGTGCATAATTAGGCTTATAAATATCCCACATAAGCCTAGCTTTCAAGAGAAGAGAAACAAAATCTTTGGAGTTGAAGTTTTCATAAGGTAAACTTAGAAACTCTAATTTATTTCATGAGTTGTAGATTATTAATATAAGAGATGTTAAAAATAGTGTATGTTTTGTTGTGGTAATAATGTTAAGTTTATCGATTTTGGTGTTGGAACACTTCGGGGGGCTTAAAAGCAATTGAATTCAGAAATTTTAGGTGGGTAACAACTTTACCACTTTAATTTCAATTATATTGTAGGGTGTATGCATGTTAGAGAATCTATATATGTTGTATTGGATGAGTATTCATGCTTAGATTATGTGTTAATTGCTAATTAATTGTGTGAAAATTATGGTAAGATTAACTTGAAAACGTTTTACAGTTTTTGTCATGAATTTTGGGACTTACTTCCGAAAATCATTTATCTTTAACTAGATGGAATGTAAAGCTGTAATTTTTATATGTGTATCTCATATATGTCTATAATATATATTCAAAATTTCATGATTTTTGGATGCCATTTGATATTTTAAATAAATCTAAACTCATTTCTGGTTAAAAACGGAAACATGACCTATTCTATAATTATGTCCTGAATATCATACTTACTTCCAAAAATTATTTATCTCTAAATATATGGAATTTGAAGTTGAATTTTTTATATGTGAATCTAGTATATGTCTATAATATATTCACAAAATTTTCTGAGTTTTGGATATCGTTTAGAATTTTAAATAAATTCGAACTTGTACAGTTTTGTCGTAGTACTGGTTGACAGTTTTGCCTTAGTTCTGGAAATTTGTATAGTTTCTATCGTGAGTTTTAGACTTAATTCCAAAAATCATTCCTCTTTAACTAGATGAAATCTAAAGCTAAAATTTTTATATGTATATCCCATATATGTCTATAACATCTCCTCAGAATTTCATGATTTTTGGATGTCATTGGGTATTTTAAATAAATCCGCACTCATTCCTGGTTAAGAACTGAAACATCACTTATTTTATAATTCTGTCGTGACTATCATGCTTACTTCCAAAAATTATTTCTCTCTAAATATATGAATTTTGAAGGTGACAATTTATATGTGAATCTAGTTTATGTCTACAATATGTTCACAGAATTTCATGAGGTTTAGGATTGGTCGACAGTTTGCCTTGGTTATGAAAATTTGTATACCTTCTGATTTTTTATCATTTTAACCTCTTATATGCAGTATTTTTAGAAAACTGTAAACTATGAATTTTAAGTAGATTCGTTAATATTTCTTTCAAGTATATGAAATCAGATTTCCATGAAGTATGAGATTTTCAGCGATTTCTATAAGTAGCAAGAGTGCACTTTTCTACAATCTGAACCTACTGTTTTGCATATGAATTTAGATAAAATAAGTGTGGTTAAATTTAGACGTTCTTAACTACAATGTTATATTAGACTCATTTCGGTTTCATATGAAACTAAGAAATTCATTTTTTTTAATAAGTATGGGAATTTATTTGATTTTTACAAGACTAGTAAACTAGATAAAGAAGGATTCACGACAACTTTTAGACATGGAGAATGGAAGGTTACTATATTTGTCAGGTTGGTTGCAAAAGAAAAACGTGGTGACACGTTGTACCTACTCGTGGCAGGTGGTTCTTCTTCAATTATATGGCATGTCAGGTTGGGGCACCTTAGTAACAAGGGTGTCCAGGAGCTTTGTTCTAGGAATCTTTTGCAGGGGCTTAAGAAGATTGAGATGAATTTCTGTGAGAACTCCAAGATGAGCAAACAGAAGACAGTTAGCTTTCAGTTGAATGACCGTGAGAAGAAGCTTAGAAAGCTAGAGTTTGTACATACAGATGTGTGGAATCTAGCTCAGGAATTCTATTATGGTGGTAAGAGATACTTTGTCACATTCATCGAAAATGCTACAATGAAAGTTTGGGTTCATGAAATTCGTGAGAAATCAGAGGTGTTTGAGGCATTCAATGCTTGGAAGGTCAGTGTTGAGAATGAGACGGTTTTCAAGGTGAAAGCATTAAAGTCAGATAATGGTGGTGAGTATACATGTAAAGAGCTTGTTGATTATCTGGCAAATGAAGCTATCCAAGGAATCAAGAATAGTTCTCAGGACTTTGCGGGAGAATGAAGTAGCAGAAAGAATGAACCGCACGATACTCGAAAGGGCGAGATGCCTGAAACTCCATGCGGGTATTCCGGTCCATCTTTGGGCAGCTATAGTAGATACAGTAATGTACTTGATTAATCATTGTCCGTCTAATGCCCTTGATGGGGCCATTCCGCAAGAACTACGGTCAGTCAATTATTCGCATTTGACATTTTTTTGGTTGTATTGCATATTCACTAATCGATAGGGAAGAAAAAAAAGAAATTGGATTCTAAATCCAGGAAGTGTGTAATCATTGGCTATGGCGGCGATCAGTATGGTTACAGACTTTAAGATTTTGTGGATAGTAAGGTCATTTCAGCAAGAATGTAGTGTTCAATGAAGAGGTCTTGTACAAGGATAGACACACAGGTCAAGGCAGTACAACTAGCACAATGTCAGATTCAGATTTAAATTCTGAAAGCAGCCCTAATGGTAGGGGCCCTCTAGTGTAGATGCAGGTACATGTACCATGACAGCACGGGAGGCTTATGATGAGCCTATTTGGAATGAGCAGGTTATCCAAGATGAACGATACAACCAGAGCAGTTTGGAAAACCTGAACCTGTCGGTGAACCGATACCCACATTGAGAAGATCGACACGAGAGAGAAGGCCAGCTAAGATATTTGACCTATTAGCTAGTGTTGTTCACGAACATGTTCTGTGCACTGAATCAGGAGAGCCAGAGACTCATGAAGGTGCTTTGAAGGATAAAGTTCGAATTCAGTGGGAGTTAACTATGAGGAACGAGATGAACTCCTTGGAACATAACCAAACTTGGGAGTTGACCAAGTTACCTGTAGGAAAACACGCTCTTATAAACAAATGGATTTTCAGAGTAAAAAATGTGGTAGATAACAGTAAGAGGTATAAGGCGAGGCTTGTTATGAAAGGTTTCTCTCAAAGGGAATGTGTCAACTACAGTGAAATCTTTGCACCGGTACTGAAGATGGGTTCAATCAGGGTTTTTCTTAGTTTTGTGACAGTTGAAGACTTACACTTAGAGCGGTTGGATGTGAAAACAACATTTTTCTATGGTAATATCGAAGAAGAGCTGTATATGAGACAACTCACAGGTTTTGAAGCAAAAGAAAAAGAAGAAATGGTATGTCAACTGAGAAAGAGTCTTTACGGGCTCAAACAAGCACCACTGCAATGATACATGAAGTTTGACTACTTTATAAGAAAAAAGGGTTTCGAAAGATGCAAATCAGATCATTGTGTATATGTTCGTAGATATGACGCTAAAGATATAGTCATCTTGGCATTGTATGTGAACGGCATGTTGTTAGTAGGTTCATGTATGGAGCAAAATCAAGGATGTGAAAAAGTGCTAGTTGGAGTTTTCGATGTAGGACATGGGTGAAACAAAGCATATCCTCGGCATGAAGATCAATACAGACAGAAAAAGCAAGAAGCTTTGGTTATCACAAGCGGGCTATGTGAAGAAGATATTGAAAAGATTCACTATGGATGGCGCGAGGCCAGTCACTTGTCCCTTGGCCGCTCACTTCAAGTTATCTACAAATTTGTGTTCGACAACCAAGGCAGATATGGAGGAAATGACTGTTGTTCCTCATGCGTCATCCATTATGAGTTTGATGTATGCGATGGTGTCTACAAGACCAGACATCGCACAAGTAGTGGGAGTTGTCAGCCGTTACATGAAGAACCCTAGGTAAACATCATTGTGATGCAGTAAAGTGCATTCTCAGATATCTTGCAGGTACTTCAGATCACTTTCTTTGTTTTGGGGAAGATTCTTTGCATATACATGGTTATGTGACTGCAGATTTTTTGGATGATCGTGATGGTTGCAGAAGTACTACAGGGTATGTATTTAAAGTTGGAGATACAACTATTAGTTGGGCTTCATAATTACAAAAGGTTGTAGCACAGTCAACCACGGAGTCAGAATATATGACACTTACAGAGGCAACGAAAGACATGTTATGGATTTCGGAGCTTATACAGTTTTGCAGAAAACAAACCATAGGAGAGTTATGGTGTGACAATCAAACTGCGGTTTTCTTGGCAAAGAATTCAGTCATTCTCGGACTCGACACATTCAGATGATGTATTATTTTATTAGAATGACAGTTGAAAAGAAATGGTTAAAGCTATCTATAATTTTTGGCACTAAAAATCTGACGGACATGCTCACGAAGGTAATGGACAACAGGAAGCATCAGTTTTGCTATACTGCTATCAGATTGTGTCCAGGTTGATAGTTGAGGAAACTCGCAGAGGCACATGCCTAGAATAGGCCAATTGAAAAATGAAAAACATGTTAGAACATTTTGTGTATATATCTCCAAGTAGGAGATTGTTGGGGTCTGTGGATCCAATACACGATAATGGGTTGAAGAAGATTGAAGAGAAGAAGAGTCAAATTAGGAGCAAGCAGCTAACAGCTATAGGCAGAAGTTGCGGTCAACCGCGCAGTCGACCGCACAGGTGACCGACTGTATAGACTCTCAAGCCGAGAGCTGTACAGTCGACCGCATAGTCGACCGTCTTTCTTTCTGTTGAAACCATGTACACTTGAAGAAACGACTAGTCAACCGCACAGTCGACCGTCCCGCTCTTTGTTGGAACCCTGTACACTCGAAGGGCAGTTGCAGTCAACCGTCCAAGTTTGCGGTCGAACATGCGGCGCTGTTTGATCTGTGGCTGAGATCTAATCTGATGTAAACATATATATATATTGTATTGAGTATGATTTTAGGGTTAAAAAGAAAAAAAGAAAAAGAGAAATCTATCATCCGTCCGATAGAGAGAGGGGGGGGGGAGATAGAAAAGAACCCCATACATTGGTGAATTCATGAGAGATTTGTAAACGTGTTCTTTATATTTCTAGTGAAAATCACAGGAGTGCCTTTGCGTAGAAAAGTAGCCATTGCATTGGGTAAACTTCGAAAAAAATCTCTTATATTCTTGGTTGTTGGCTATTGATTCAATTGTTTTGCATCTCGTTGGTAAGTTATTCCACGGTTAAAACTCAACACCAACCACAACAACACAATTTTAACCTACTCCAGAGAGTTGATCTTGTAAGATACCAAAAGTGAAATCTGTCTATTGGCAATTGTCGCTCCTAGATTAAGGAAAGTAGGAAAAATAAGGAAAGGAAGTAGTGGAAGGAAGAAAATATGTGTACATCCATATTAATGCATGTCGATCAATATTATCCATGCTTTTAATTTTTTAATTTTTTAAATTTTTGATGATCACATGCTTTTAATAGATAGTTATTCATCCAGTCTAAAAATTTATTCAACTTAACTTTTCAACTAAGATATTGATTTCACCACAAAATCTAAGTGCATGTATGAACATCTCCATGTATAATGCAAAAGATGAAGTCGTCTGTGTTTTGTGGACAGCGTGTGTTTTGTGGACAACCATAAACATTCATGTGTTCACATGCTTTCAGCTACTTGTTAGGGTCGTCGGAGTGATCTGGTGGCCGTCGGATTCCATGGAGTTGCTCAGAGTTGCTGCGAAGTTAGCTAATGAGAAGATTAGTATCGATATTTGTTGATTGGAAGTTGTATCTGTTTTTACATGCGCTACGCACTTTTGTTTTTGTTACTTTCAAATGTTGGGTTGGCAGGTAAGTAGAGTGTGCCCTGCACGTGCATGTAATGGAGTCCTTGTCCTGTAGCGTAACTGCCACCAATCCTAGCTATGAAAGGCCAGCTTGTAATCAAAGTTGATTTTCAATAAAAAAATCTGCATTGTTCTTCCCTAAATCTCAATCTCTCAAATCCTAATCCTCTTCATTTCTCCTCAAATGGTGCGATCCCGAAACAACTGCAATCAGAACCCTGACAACTTGGTATCAGAGCAAGACAATGTTGACGGTGATGGTTGCAATGAAGGGAGCACTACGATTGCAGGGGAAGAGGCAAATCTGCAAAGCCAAATGGCGGGGGTCCAACTCCAAACTGGGTACCTCACTGAGAGGGTATAAGCCGTATCCACAAGCATCGAAGAGAGATTTTCGACGATGGAAGCTAGGAAATAAGCGATGACGACGATGATGTAGCAATTCCATCCACGACCTCCAAATCCTCCCCTGCTCACGAATCCTCCTCATTAGATCCATGACAGGAGGTAAACAATTCTAACCCCATCTCCATTAAACGACAGGGCATAATGATGGAGGAAACTCGTTCAAAACCTCGTTTAAAGTAGAATTTCTGATCTTCCAAGAGGAAGACCCAACGGAGTGGATCTGCTTTGTGGAGCAATTTTTGGAGTTCTATGAAATTCTTAATACAAAAAAATTAGAACACGCATTGCAAAATCTGAAGGGACGAGCTGCTCAATGGTTCTGAAGGTATATTAAACCTAGAGCTCATGAAATCTTGTGGACTTCATTTTTGAAGGAACTGATAACTAGATTTGGGCCTACGGTTGTCCAAGACTATGGGGGTCTCCTCTACAAGCTGCAGCAGAAAGGGGATGTCGAAATTTATATCTAAGAGTTTGATAGATTATCAAATTTTGTGGAAGATTGGTCGGAGTCTCATTTCTTAAGTACATTTTTCAGTGGACTTAGGGATGAGATTCGGTGGGATGTCAAGTATCATAGGCCAAAAAATGTGAACGAGGTAGTGGAATTAGCTAGAGGATATGAAGAGAAACTAGCTTGCTTAAAAAAATTATAGATCCCCTTTCGTACCAAAAAGTCCTAATGCAACAACTCATGCTCCTGTACACTCTGTAAGAGCTCCTGAAGTTAGTTCTACAACTAATTTTGTGTCACGAAGATTAAGCATCCAAGAGATGAGAGAAAGAAAAGCTAAGGGGTTATGTTTTAATTGCGAGGAGAAGTAAACCCAAGGGCACCATTGCAAAACTCAGAAATTCTATTTCCTTTAATGCTTAGAAGATGAAGATGGAGAAGAGTCTGAAATTGAAGCTACTGTAATTGAAGAGCCTCCTCAAAACCCTTAACAAACACCTACTTCCTTCCAAACAATCCTTCAACCTGAGATTTCCTTTCATGCACTAATTGGTAATCAAGTGTACCCTCAAACAATGCGAGTAAAAGGAAGGATCAACGACAAGGAAGTTAACATACTCATCTATAGTGGCTCTACTCACAACTATCTTGACCCCTATACTGCCATGAAATCCAACCTTCAATTCATGAGGGAGCCACATTACCAAGTCACAGTAGCCAATGGGGCGAGTATGTATAGTGAAGGCTTGGTGGAAAAAGTGGAATTTCAAGTCAGGGAGTGAACTTGTGAGCTAATTTGTTACTTTTTCCCTTAGGACCTGCTCAAATGGTACTCGGTGCACATTTGTTGAGAACTTTAGGGCAGGTAACAATAAATTTCAACATCATGACCATGGATTTTAAGGTGGCTGGTGATGAAAAGGTTGCAGATGAGTTGAATGGCGCTAGATATTTCTTAAAAATTGATCTGAGATTAGGGTATCATCAAATCAGGGTGAACGAAGCCGATATTTCCAAGACTGTATTTCGTACACACCATGGGCAATTTGAATTTTTGGTGATGCCTTTTGGCCTTACTAATGCTCCCGCAACCCTCCCACGCCTCATGAATGAGGTCTTCAAAGATTACTTGAGAAAATTTGTGTTAGTTTTCTTCGATGATATACTCATCTACAACCCAACATGGGAGAGCCACCTTGAACATTTGAAACAAGCTCTAGCTATCTTGAGCTCTAATCAATTGGTAGCTAAGAAGAGTAAATGTAGTTTTGGCAAGGAGAGATATATAATAAGTGCGGAAGGAATATCAGTGGACACAAAGAAAATTGAAGCAGTGGAGAAGTGGCCAAAACCCAAATCAGTAAAAGAGTTGAGGGGATTTCTGGGTTGGACGGGTTATTATAGAGGATTTGTTAAAAATTATGGGTGCATAGAAACTCCTTTAACTCAATTATAGAAGAAGAACGCATTCAAGTGGACATCTGCTGTTGCCACTGCGTTTACTGCACTCAAGAAAAGTCATGACTTCCACTCTAGTCTTGAGACCCCTTACTTCACTAAGTCATATGTTGTAGAAACAGATGCGTCACAATAGGGAGTTGGGGCTGTCTTAATGCAAGATGCACACCTAGTGGCATGTATGAGCAAAGGGATTATGTAACACCTCAAAAAAAACTTATTTTTTTATTTTTTACTAATCCTTATTCTAATGATCTTCAACTTAACCTATTACTCATCTACATCATTTCTTACTTAGAAAAATATTTAGAGATTTTTATCAAAAATTTTGGCAGAGTATCCTCTGAAATAATTGCCCTTTTATAGATTTTCCTTACATAAATCTGCAAATAATTACATAATTCAATGTACCTGTAATATACATTAATCCTCCCCAGGCCAAAACATTCAACATCACACAGGCAATAACATATGCGGCTCTCGAGGCATAATACTTCATAACAAGCAAGATCCGAATTAAAAACCAAAAATCCTTTTGAAAACATATATAATTTTTTAGAAAAACTTTAGAAAAAACCTTTCAGAAATCAACCACAGAACCCACTCCACAACGAGGTGGGTACGGGCTTCATACTTCATCACAACACTATATATATATCACAATGCCTTACAGTATACACATAATCTTTCATAATACAAACTAATACATCATTCTACCCCCATATTTCCATATAATATATATACATATATATATAATCCATTTACTACAAGCAAAAGTATAACTACCAAACCACCACACTATCTCACCTCGCTGCTATCAAACCTGTAGGAGAGTTAGGGTCATCCACCCTAGGGGAGGGACTCTCCTAACCCCCAGAAAATAACAGGGGTTAGCCATGTTTGGTGTGAGTATAATTTACTAGTTAGGCAAATAAATTAAACTGTATAAAGAAAACTGAAAAAACTTACGAATATCATGATAATTAAGTGAACCTGAAATTTAAATATAAAAACCTCATAAAAGTGACTTTGCACCGAATTCATCCTTTGAATCTTCAACCCGTCTACATATCCATATCCACTCTCCCTACCTTGAAGTTGTGCCTCGGTAGGTAGTTCCCACGATTTCCATGGAAATAGCGGGCGAGTAGTTCCTTGACACAATTCCAAGGTATTCTATATTAATTCACATAAACTTTCGTTTCTAACATCACTTCCATACAATCTTATAATATTTCATTCATTCAATCACATATTATATTTATTTTCATTTTTGTTGTATAACACCACACATTCAATCTTATAACATATTCATATATTCACATCACATCACTTCACATTCATTCAATTATATATTATCATATTCATTTTCATCGCATATCCTTCCATGTATTTAATCACATGATATCACATTCACTTCACATATCATCACATTATTCAGTCTCATGATATCACATTCGTTCAGTCTTATAATATCAAGTTCATCCAATCTCATATTATCACATTATCCATATCTTATAACACCTCGTAATACATTAACCTTCATTCTCATTATATATTACCATTTACTTTCTTTTCATTCTAATTTTATCATATAGCTTATTGGAAAGTTTGTTCTCATTTTATCATATATTTTACTTCATAATTCATTTCTTATCTCATCATGCAACTCAAGTTACTTTTCATTCTTATTAATAATATATATTTCTTTCATTTTCGCTTTCATCTCATATTTCACTTTATTTTAACATTCATTCTTATCAAATTATACTCCGCACCCCAAACATAGTTTGGGTAGTAATACACCGCACCCCAAACCCGATAGCTTGGGTAATGTCACCGCACCCCAGACAAGCTGGGTAAAATAACATCACATCTCAAGCCAATAACTCGGGTATCACTTTACTTTATTTGAATTTTTATCTTACAATTTACTTTAATTTTCATTTACCATTTCACAACACATCTATCATATCAATGACCCACCAATTCACCCTGGGAGTTGTGCCAAGGCAGGTAGTTCCCACCATTTCTATGGAAATAGCGGGCGAGTAGTTCCTCGACTCAATTCCAAAGTACATCAAACTCATATCATAACATATTTTTTGTTTTATAACCATTCTCATATTCATCACATAATACACCTTCATGTTTCGCATTCATATTTCATATTACTTTACCTTCCATTCATATAATATTATATCATACATACACCCTTCCTTTACTTCTCATAATCATTTCCATACCGCAATTTCTTTAAGTTATTCATTTTAATTCACAAACATAATTCCTTTACTGTTATACTCATATTCTTTCATACTCATCTTCATTCATTCACATTTTCTTTTACTCTTCTTATTCATTCCAACTCCTATTCTTGCATTACCTTTTCATCTTCACTTTACCTCGGATACTTTCTTTTCTTTTTCATTCTTATATCACATCTTATGCTTCCTTTACTTTCTCATTTTCTTTTTCATTTTTTATTTATTCAGTTCATTAATTGTCGACCAGTGGCCACAGTATCCCAATATACTGAAATCCCACAGCCCAGTAAATACGCGGACCTCTGCCCCCTGGGGTCTTACGCGTTTGAGGCGACCTCTTCCTTCCAGCCTATGCCAGCAAGGGAAACACCGCACCCCAAGTAAAACTTGGGTACTTCCTCCCAGCCAAATCCAGCGAGGAAAACACCGCACCCCAAACATAGTTTGGGTACTTCCTTACGGCAAAACCAACGAGGGAAAAGAAAACACCGCACCCTGAGTTTCACTAGGGTACTTCCTCGCGAAATCTGTCATCAAGGAAATATCATCGCACCCCTATTGAGCTAGGTAATAATCGGGCCTCAAGCCGATAGCTTGGGCGATAAAAACACCGCACCCAAACATAGTTTGGGTAATCAACACCGCACCCCAAGCCAGTCCTTGGGTGTTACGAGGTCTAGCCCAAACCCTCAGAATTTTTGTAAGTACTGGTCAACAAAATTTATCAATTATTATCATTTTCATTTCATCTTTTTATCACCACACAACATCTCATCTTTTATTTGAATAATTTGCCACATCTTTGGCTTTAACCATGCAATTTATTATCTCATTATATCACATAATCACATACACCCAGTTATTTAATTTATAAGATGGTTACCTCATATTATTCCATACCATAAACACACCAAAGTATTTATTTACCCACATTATAATATCTTATGAGTGGTAGATTATACCATATTACCGCCCATTGGTTCCACTTTAAACATCACTATATTATACATATACTTATTAATTTCATCGATTATGATATCATAACTCATGATCACCCATATATATCACAAACATTCAAAATCACGCAAATATACCTTGTAACACCATTTCAACATGTAAAAGTTCCGTATTTTCAAGTAAATCTTCGTTAGGCTATAACTCACACAAATCACATCATATTTGCAAAAAATTTGTCACAACATAGTATATACCTAGTATAATCAAACTAACCTGACGAACCGGTAAGAAGATACTCCTCGCTCGCCCGGATGCCAATCAAACTTCACTTTTTTTTAGCACCTATTAAGAAAATTATCAGACCCATAAGTTATTAATGTAACGCCCCTACCCCAAACTCAGACAATTTTATACAATTTATCAGACAAATTATTTATAGTATAGTACATTGCTCACCACAGGCTGCCTCTCAAAAGGTGGTAAACCGGATTGGTGACTCTTGATCATAGGCTATATTATTTATAGTTAATTATTTCTAGTGCAATTCCCGATATGGGACTATTCTCAAACCTCTCATCCTCTCTCTCCTGCGTGTACACAGAGCCCCCAAAGTGGGCCCCTCTGCCACGTCAGACACCACAAAGACCACAGCCCCCTGCTTTTCTTCAAAATGGGCGGGCCCCATGGTGATGTCAGCATGACGTCACCGCCACTACACAGCACATTGTTGTTCTCTCAGCCATGGGCCCCCCTTCCCTATTCACTTAATTTTTATATGATATCCCCCATAGAAACTCTATGGGGCCAACTCTTAATTCCTTTATATATTTTATATATTATTATATATTCTTAACATGAGGTGTTACAGACACCCCCTTCAGAAATCAGCATCCTTGCTGAGCACGGGACATGCACAATCTAGTGCATGATCTACTTTCTAGCCGATGTGGAGCATCTGCTCTCCTATCCGCCCGACTAATCATGATCTTGGAATCTACCACCCAATCAATCATAGTATTGGATTTAATTAAGCTGCCCTCCTACCTGCCCGACTAATCATGATCTCGGAATCCACAGCCTGATCAATCACAATCCCAGATTTAATTGAGGGCTCACCACAGTCTCGGAATCCACCGCCCGACTGGGTCTATAGTCCTGGAATCCAACACTAGATTATATAGACATGCCCCACACTCGATGCCGAAAATCGGCTCTGATACCATTTTGTAATGCCCCCGCCCTAATGTAACGCCCCGTACTCAACTCGTACTCACAAAATTGACTAAATTCTAACAACTGCCCACCACAGGCTGCCTCAAAAGGGTGTTCGGACGGTTGGTACCCCTTTATCATTGGTTTCCATATATATATATATATATATATATATATATATATATATATATATATATATATATATATATATGGCAAATGCTCCATTAAAAACAGGTCTAGTTTTCACGGGTTGAAAAACAGCGATCTGAGCAGTTGGATCACTCATGATCGTGATCAACGGCTCAGATCTGGCTCCCCATAACCCATTTCAATTGTTGAGCGGAGGTTTATTTTGGGAATTTCGTCCCAAATAACTCTTCGCTGAACAGATTCTAAAAAAATTGATATAATCTAGGCCGTTGTTGGGAACAATGGCCGAGGTTATAAAAAAATGGAATTATAGGCCGTTGTTTGGAACAACGGTCTTGTTCTCAATTTTTATAACCTAGGCTATTGTTCCCAACAACGGCCTGGGCTATAAAATTTCTATAAAAATTAATAAAAATTTTATAGCCTAGGCTAGGCCTAGGCCTAGGGTATAAATATTAAAAACAAGGCCGTTGTTCCAAACAACGGCCTATGATTCAATTTTTTATAACCTAGGCCTTTGTTCCCAACAACGGCCTAGGTTATATCAATTTTTTCAAAACGAATCAGGCAAAGAGTTATTTGGGACAAAATTCCCAAAATAACCCTCCGCCACTTAAGTCATATAGGGTGATGGGCGGGCTCGATCTGAGCTGCTGATCGCAATCATGAGCGATCCAATAGCTCAGATTCGTGTTTTCCAACCTGTGAAAACAAACCCGTTTTCAATGGTATATATATATATATATACACTTCTACAAATACGGGGTGTTACACCCAAACTCAGACAATTTTATATAGTTTATCAGAAAAATTATTTATAGTATAGTACAACTGCCCACCACAGGCTGACTCTCAAAGGGTGGTTAATCGGATTGGTGACTCTTGATCATAGGCTATATTATTTATAGTTAATTATTTCTAGTGCAATTCCCGATATGGGACTATTCTCAAACCTCTCATCCTCTCTCTCCTGAGTGTACACAGAGCCCCCAAAGTGGGCCCTTATGCCACGTCAGACACCACAGAGACCACAGCCCCCTGCTTTTCTTCACAACGGGCGAGCCCCCATGGTGATGTCAGCATGACGTCACCGCCACTACACAGCATGTTGCTGTTCTCTCAGCCGTGGGTCCCTCTTCCCTATTCACTTAATTTTTATATGATACCCCCCATAGAAACTCTATGGGGCCAACTTTTAATTCCTTTATATCTTTTATATATTATTAATTATTTTTAATACGGGGTGTTACAATTAACTCATAACCCACATTATCTATCCCTCGAATTCACATCAAACATACTCATACATACATCACATACAATATATCTAAGCATATCAAATCAACTATTCTCTAGTTTGATAGTCAAATCTCAATTTTACTCCTCGATCGGAGGAGTTCTAATCAATATTTTATATTTTAAGGGTAAAATATCCCAAATTAACTCATATGAGCATCTCGGGAATAAAGTCTATTATTTATACACATTCCCCATAATTATTTTATTTTTAAACCAATAAACTCATTTTTTACAAGTTCCCGATACCGGAAAAATTCCTTGTAATTATCAAACAATTTTTAAAATTTATCATAAATGTTTCTAAATTATCCCATATTATTGCACATCATTCATAATATTTCTTAGCATACAATAGCCATGATTTCTCTTACCCTTCCTAAACTCAAACCTTAGGTTAGGATATTTTTTTATATTGCTATCACTAAAATTGAAATCTTTTACCTAAAGCATGTTTTACGAACCCCAAGCATCCTACTATTATGATTTTTATGGAAAGAAATAAAAAGCACGCAACCAAATAACTAAAGTTACAAATTAATGTATCTACTTGAAGCTCTCTCGAAAAACCAATACTGCCACACTGAAGAGCACCCCGAACTCTCTGAGAATCCCCAATAAATTCGAAGCTTGAAGTGGATGAAAGCTTGGATTCGAAAACCCTAAGCTAAGGGAGTGGGTTTCGGCCATGGGGGAAAAGCAGGCTTCGGCCAGGAAAAAAAAAAGGAGGGAAGAGAAAGTGAGTGGCAATTTTGTTAATTTTAAGGTTTTTTTAATATGAAGGGATTTAGGTTTATGGGTTAAGGCCCAAAATCAATTAAAATCAACATTTTCAAGGTTTATTTCAACCTTGAACTCCAAAATTTTTAACTTCTTTCTAGGACCATGCAATTCCTTCAAACTAGCAAATATTTTACCCTCTAATATGCACAAGTACTCAGGAAAAATTTCGGGTTAAATCGGATTCATCTCCTCTGCGAAAACTCATCCCAAAACTCCTATACTTCAAATTTTTCCCGTTTAACCCTGAATTCCAATTTAATCATTCTAAAATAAAATAAAATCTATTAATATAAGAAAATATACTCAGAATCACAAATAAAAATAACATAAACCAAATATTTAAGAATCTTAAAAATTACAGGTGTTACAGATTAAAGGGAAAATTCTAGCATTATCTACCTATGAGAAGGAAGTGCTAGCAATCTTACAAGCAGTTAAACAGTGGAGGCAATATCTCCTTGGAAATTCTTTTGCTATTAAGACGGATTAGAGGAGCATCAAATATATTTTAAATCAGTATATCAACACTGAAATCCAAGAGAAATGGTTTTGGAAGCTTTTGGTCTTTACCTTCATTGTAGAGTACAAAAAAGAGATTGACAATAAGGTGGCTGATGGACTCTCGAGGAGGGAAAGTGAGCAACAGACCTGTTGTTAAGTCACTTTTGTAGTGCCAGACTAGTTAGAAAATTTGAAGATAATGGTAACTCAGGATCACTTCTGTAACATCCTGAATTTTCATTTATAATTAAATATAAGTTTTGTTTGATTTTACGTGTTTTGCACGTGCAAATTTATGTACATTTTTCCTTTAAAATTATTTATTTTTATATCATGAACAAGTATTTTATTTCTTCTCTTTTTAATTTAAAGCCTATTTTAATCTCTAGGCCTAATTGTTTAATTCTAGCCCACACAAATTAATATAATTAAATAAATTAGAAAGCCCATGGACTTTTAGCCCACTAAAATGAGCCCAATAGTTTATTCTCATTTAAATGGTACAACTTGTAAGGTAGATTTGTTTTTGTAACAAATTAATTAATAAACATGAACAATTAGTAACTAGGTGTGCATTGTGTGACATGTGCACTGCACTAGCACGTGTTTTGAGTGAGTCAAGGGAGTGGCCGGATTGTGCATAGGGGTGTGGAGTAGTGGAGAGATGGTTATTTGGTCATGTGTAGTTGTTCTAACTCCCCAGTACATCCTAGCCCATAATCTACTTTCATCAAGACTAATCTTAGCCCTCCATTTGTGCTTGAAAAGTGTATAAATACCCCCTCATCTTCTTCATGAAATGCACTATAACGAGAAGAAAAGAAACAAGTTGTGAGCAAAAAAGATTGAGAGTGTTGTGAGCAAAAAGATTGAGAGACTTGTGTGGTGTGTTCTTGCACTAGAGGAGGCCGGCCTACATCAAGAGTACAAGGAGGAGCTCGGGTTCACCTATTACAAGGAGGAGGAGAGCTTTGGTGTGCTCAAGCAAGAAGGAGAAGGCTTACAACTAGTAGAGGATCGTGTGTTCAAGGAGTTTCCCTAGGAGTTTTCTTTGTTTCTTCAACTAAGGTGGGTGATTTCTCTACTTCTAATATAGATATCATGTTAGGGATTGAATTGATGAATATGCTAGGCGAAACTAGTTAAATTGGCCATATGTTTGAAAAAAAAATTAAAAAAATAAAATAAAATAGAAATGAGATGAATGCTTGGTGAATTGATTGATAATTGATATAAGAGTAATGCTACATCCACTACCAATTTCACTACATTTCTCTTCACTATCTTAGGTGGCACACTCCAATAGGTAGGGGAAGAAAGAGTAGGTGGGGGAACTCTCCTATAGGAGTATGCCACCTAAGGTAGGGAAGAGAACGGTAGTGAAATTGGTAGTGGCTCAAGCATTACTCTTAGAAATTGTTAACTTAGGAATTGTCATGTGGCTATGGGAATATGTATTCTTGAACTATGCTGGATGAAGGAAATTGCCTTGTAAATAACTAGTTGGTTAATTGAACTATTGACATATGTTATCTTAATTAGTGTAACATTAGTGTGATAAAAGGAATTATGTTCTAGAAATTTTTGTAGAAATAAAAGAAAGCAAGAAAACATCTTTTTGTGATAATTGTAGTGCCATAATTGTGAAGGAATTATGATTGCATTCAATGTCGAAAATGTAGACATAGAATATAAATTAGAAAGAAAATTCACTTTTAAAATGTCAAAAAAATGATTTTAAATTACTGTTATGCTGCAAATTTCTAAGATTGATAATTTGAAAAATTTTGTATGATACAAAATAGAGGAGAAGAAAATTTAAAAGATTTTGAATTGTGAAAAATTATTAATAAATAGAGAGTTGAGTTCAACTCTGTTCATATCGGGTTAGTCACTCAGACCTACTGGTCAGTGGGTGCGATTTGGGGACGTTACTGTAGCTCGGCGGAGGTTAAGTCTTGGGTTCGAGTCTCTCCAGAGACTTTATTTTTTCTGAAATTCAATTTTAACTCAATACTAAAACCCAAAACTTAAGTATAAACTGAGTTCTGTATAAAACAATTAGCCACCTTGGCCATAATGGTCTTCGGGTGCGTTTTAAAACCATTACTGTTCATAGGCGGGGGCTCTGTGCATGGGTTCGAATCCGGCCTTGGCCATTTTTTCGAAAAAATGATTTTTTCCCCTATTTTATTATTTTAAATAGTTTTTAAGTGTTTTAAAAATTGAGAAAAAATATTAGAATTATTCTAAAAATGCCTAGACTTCATGAAAATTATTTCCATAACTTTTAACCTATTATAATGACAATTAGAGGCTATTTTGAGAAAAAGAACTTGATACGAATTTCTTAGAATAAAATCTTTATTAATTAAAGAAAACAAATATTTTCTTTTGAAAGTAATTTTGAGTAGAGATTTTTAAAATGAGAATTGTGACATGGATATTTTAAGTAAGACTGATGTGATTTCTTCGCTTAATAAATGAAAGAATGACCCTGTGAATGCAAAGAAATTTCATGGAGTTAAATTATGAATGTGGTAAGTTTGATAAATGAAATTGTTGTATTATACATGAAATTTGTGCATGGAAATGATATAAAAGATCCTGATGAATTATGAGAAAAGTTTGTGAGTATGAATACTCAATTTTTATGAACATGAAATGAGATTAAAGATTAGAGTGCAGCTAAGTCCTTGTATCGGCATGGATTAATTCTTTTGAAATAAAATGTTGAAATGAAAGACCAAGTTTGGGTCATTATTGTTGATTGATGGTTAAGACCGGTATAGAGGAAGTGCTAACTCTAGGGTGTTGATATTATTCATGATTCTATTATCTAAGGATTAGACACATAGTGGAGATGTGATGAAAGTAAGAGAAAAACACGAGTATGAGGATTTCGGATCTACGGTCTGAGAGTATTCATAGGTTGCCTGCTTGATGTATCGTGTCATAGTGTGGATACATCTCCGAAATTATCGGGACCATAGCAACGCTTGTGGGGTGTTTGGTGACTACGTACTTCCATCGTTCCATGACGGAAGTTGAATTGTCCATAGGCTCTGCATGATGCGTCATGTCCCGACGTGGGATTTCCCTCCAGGCTGTTTGGGCATGGGCTCGTAACTCATAAAATATCTAGGATACTTACCGTAGTCACCGTAGTAGTTTAAGTCATAGCGATGGATCCAACCCTACAAGATGAAGAACGATTAAGGCTTTGCCCTCCGACCTATGTAGTATGGGATGCATAGAATCCGAACAAGTGCACATTAGTGTCATTTAATTATAAATAACTGCATTAAGGACTAAGTGCACATTCACACACGACATCAATAGGATAGTCCCCCTTAGCTTTGTTTGTGACAAGTGTGTGCTTTCTAAGTAAGAGAAATTGATGAATTATATCCTAGCGTAAGTTGTATGCAACTGACGTGCCAATAGTTTTTATGCAGGATAAAGTGATCGACAAGACAAAAGAATGGTTGCTGCTTAAAGAAATATTCAAGTTGTTATTTAATTCATGTATAATGTTGTAATTTGCTTCCACTGTGTAAAATGTAAACATTATTTTTATAAAGTTTTTAATTCCATGTAAAATTGTACGAAGTGAAGTGTAAAGATCTTGTGAAACTTCGAATTCAGTCTTAACTGGAATTCGGGGTGTTGCACCTTCCTTATTGACTTGCAAGAGAAGCACAACAATGGATTAGATGGTGATATATAAAAGTTTGTGAATGGCATAAGGTACTACACGGGCAAAATTTTAATCAGTCCTACTGCAGGAGTCAAGAAATTGATATTCTTTGATCATCATGCTTCGAGTGTGGGTGGGCATTCAGGTTACCACAAGACATTGTAGAGGATTAAAAGAGCTTTCTTTTGGGTAGGAATGAGCAAGGAAATTAAAACTATGATTAAGGAATGCCTGATCTGTCAACAAACATGAAATCTTGTTGCCAGCAGGGTTGTTAAATCCCTTACCTATTCCAAATAGAGTGGGGGAGGACATCTCGATGGATTTTATAGAAGGGCTTCTTAAGAGCAATGGCAGGAATGTTATCCTGGTGGTGGTCGATAGACTTACCAAATATGCCCATTTTATGGGAATTTCTCACCCTTATACATCACTAACCATTGTTCATGTTTTTGTCGATCATGTGTATAAACTTCATGGGATGCCTAGAAGCATAGTCAGTGATCGCGACCCCATCTTCATCAGCAGGTTTTGGTAGAAATTCTTCAAATTGCGGAGCTGTAAACTCAAACTCTCCACTGCTGACCATCTGCAGAATGATGAGCATACTAAAATAGTCAATAAGACCCTAGAAATGTATCTGAGATGCTTTTGTGGACAGAATCCTGTAAAGTGGAGCAAGTGGTTAGCGTGGGCTGAATTTTGGTATAATTCAAGTTGGCATGTATCCACTGGTATCACTCCCTTTGAAGAATTCTATGGTAGACCTCCCCCCTCCCATTTGCACTATGTACAAGGCACTTCAAGTCTACCTGCAGTAGAGGAGGAATTGCTTTCTCGTAATGTTATTTTAAAGTTTCTTAAAGACAATATTACCATAGCTCAAAACCGAGTGAAGATGTTTGTTAATCGAAGAAGCACAGAGAGGGAGTTTGCAGAAGGTGAATTGGTGTTCCTCAAAATCCAGCCTTATAAACAAGTCACTGTAAGGAATTCTACCCCTAAAAAACTATCAACCAAATTCTTTGGCCCTTATCGTATATTGGAGAAGATTGGAACTATGGCCTATAGGTTGGACCTTCCACCTGAAGCAGCAATCCACCCAGTATTCCATGTGTCGAAACTTAAAAATTGTCATGGAGATCATCTTCCAAAAGTGTCAGCTGAATTACCTAATTGGTGGGAGAGGGATACATCTATAGAGGAACCAGAGGTGATTTTGGAGAGGAGGGTGTTTAAGAAGAACAACCGTGTGGGAATTCAATTACTCATCAAATGGAAAAATTCTGGTTTGGAAAGTGCTTCCTAGATTGATATTGAAGCCCTCCGCCACAAATTTCCAGATTTTGAACTTGGGACAAGTTCATTTTTAAGGGCAAGGAGTTGTTAGGGTCGTCAGAGTGATCTGGTGGCCATCGGAGTCCTTGGAGTTGCTCAGAGTTACTGCGAAGTCAGTTGATGAGAAGATATAGAAGATCATTATCGGTATCTGTTGATTGGAAGTTGTATCTGTTGTTACGTGCGCTACGCACTTTTATTTTTCTTTCTTTCAAATGTTGGGTTGGTGGGTAAGTAGAGTGTGCACTGCACGTGCTTATAATGGAGTCGTTGTTCTGTACCGTAACCGCCACCAATCCCAGCTATAAAATGCCAGCCTGTAATCCAAGTTGATTTTCAATAAAAGAATCTGCATTGTTTTCCCCAAATCTCAATCTCTCAAACCCTAATCCTCTTCATTTCTCCTCAAATGGCACGATCCCGATAAAACGCAATCAGAACCCTGACACTACTATTGAGAGAAAAATTATATAACTTTATATTTTTGCCCAAATACCTTCACTAGTTAGTATAACTTTAATGATCACATATTTTCAGTTCTTAGAATAATATGGAAAAAAAATTTTACTCATTTTTTAAATCAATCATTAGTATTTGTTATAAATCTGTAAGTAACTTCCGTATTTGAGCTCGACGCCGCTCTCCGTCCACGGAGGTTAAACAGCAGAAAAGGAGAGAGGATGACGAGGGCGAGTGGGTGCTCGTGAAGCCTAGGAGATCCAAGAAGCGAGACCAAGCTCATAGCAACTCCGGTGAGCGGAAGATCGAAGCTCACAAATCTTGCCACAAATGCGCGCAGGCCGGCCACTCGATCAATTCGTGCAAGAACGAATGGTTCTGTTACGTATGCAAATGCTCAGGACACATCTCCACTGCGTGTTCAAAGAGCCACCGCCCAGTCTCAGCTTCCGCGACCAAAGAAATGGCTCCAAGGGGGGCTGGATCGGCGAACTCAGGAGCTAGAAAAACACAAGAGAGCGCTGTCGGCGAGCGTAAGATCATCAAAGCTTCGATCCTTCCTACACCTCTTATGGCTGATCTGGAAAGGTGTTATCAAGGGTGCATCGTAGCTAAAGCTCAAACGGGGTTCCCGAACGCAAACGATGTCAAAGAACTGCTCGAAGCGGTGTTGTCTCCTTCCCCTTCATGGTTAGTGCAGGATATGTCCCCATGCTGCTTCTTCTTGCACTGCGACGACTCGGCGATTACTGATCTCGCTCTCAACATGAAGGGCTTGGAGGGTAGAGATGCTAGAGGCCTCGAGTTTTTTCTCACCCTTAAGCCGTGGTCCAGGGATCTTGGCAATGTCAAATCGGAGACGCTTCCCTCCGCTTGGATTCGTTTAATCAACCTACCCTATCACTGTTGGGTTAAGAGCGGGTTTCAAAATGTTGTTCGCAAATTTGGCATGTTGATCGAGATCGACATGGAAACTCTCACTCACTCAGGCCGCAAGTTCGCCATGATTATAATGGGTGTGTCGAGCTTCGGGGATATTCCTTCCAAGATTATTGTCGACTTTGAGGGGGATGCATTCGAAGTTTTAGTGATCGTTGAAAAAAAGAAGAGTGTCTTGTTCTCCAGGGATAGGCTGATCGGCGTGGAAGCTTGCTTGGACGGTCATGATCCAGTGCTGGAGGTAGAAGACATACAACGTCCTTTGGATGAGCAGATGATCACGCTCAACCGTCCATCAACTGTTAGGGGGAATATCACGCGTGAGCCGTCCATCTTAGAGCCCAGCAATCTAAGGCGTCCGTTTCTGAGCGATGGCACTCTCATCTCACGTGAGGAAGGGACCTGTTCAAACTCCAAATCCTTTTGGTGCCGAAAGAGCGCGCAGCTGGACGAGGAGGGCGCATGGCTCGAGGGACTTTCCAACGTTGCAGTCACCTCATGTACGAGGTCTAATGCAAAGCTACCTCTAGGCACAGCTGGTGTTACTGTCAAGGAGATTACAGTGTATGGTGGTCCCGTTATTCATGGGATTCTCAAAAATCGCGCAGTTGACTGTTTGGAAGCAACCAAGGAGATAGGTGCGGGAATTGAGGAGTGGGCACAATTTTCCAAGGCTGATGTGGAGGAGTCTATTAGGCTGGCATTAAATGCCCTTATCAAAGGCAAGTCTACTTGCTTGGATCAGACCGGGCCAAAGGAGTCTCCTTTGATGGCCCATGAGCTCCCGTTGGGCAATATCAGTTCTAAAGCGATGACTGAAGGGCAATTTACAGCTACCCAAATAGTGCCTTTTCAATGTATTCGTTTGCCCGAGCAGGATACGGGTGAGGGGATCATCGGGGCTCTCGAGGGAGTGCGGGAGGACAACTTGATCTCGGCTACAGAAACAAAAGTAGAGGATAAGGAAGCTAAAGACGGTGTCTGCAGTCACACAAAGAAATTCACCGAATATCAAAGAAAGGGAAAGAGACAAGTGGACAAGGAAGGAGATCAGGCGCCTAGCAATTATGATTTTGGTTTTGACAAGCTAAAGATTCAGAGCAGGAATCAACCGGGGGAGGTACCTCCACTGTCGCTTACTCAATTTTAAATTCCTTAAATGATGATTCACCTTTTTATTTCGCTAGTCTTTACGGTCTAGCCATGGGGTCCAATAGGGCGGAGCAATTAGAAAGTGTAGCTATCATTAGAAGGGGGTCTAGTGGAACCACAGCTTAAGCCTGGGGTCGGGGTGAACTGGATAGGGTAGAGTTTAGGTGTCTTCGAGTGGTCTTCATGGTGTACATCTTCTGGAATGTGAAGGGGATGAGGCAAAAAAGCAAGAAGAGATTGATTTCTATTTCTATTAACAAGATTAGTCCGTCTATTTGCGGACTACAAGAAACGAGAATTGAAAACCATTCTATCGAGGAATTCACCACGATGCGATGGGCCGCTGAATATGATTGGCGTTTCAATTCTGCAGTCGGATACTCGGGAGGGATTGCGTTAGGGGCCGACCTGAGAGTTTTCGAGATTACAGATGAATTCATAGGTATCTTCTCGGTGTCAATTAAACTGAGAAGGAGAAGCGACAATTGGGAGCACGTAGTAACGACAGTGTACAGGCCATACGACTCTAGACTTCGGAAGGACTTCTGGAAGGAATTGGAAGCTATCAGAAGAAGATGGGATCACGCGTGGGTCGTTGGAGATGACTTCAATATTACTCGTTTCCATGATGAACATAGAGGGAGGGGCCACAGTCGCAATGAACAAGAACTGTTCAAGAGAACCATAGACAATTTAGATCTTATGGAGCTAGAGATGGCAGACAGAAAATTCACTTGGTCCAACATGCAACTAAATCCAACCCTTGCGAAACTTGATAGAGTATTGGTGTCTACCGACTGGGAGGACGTCTTTCCCTCTGCAAAGGTGAAATCGGCGGCTCACTATACATCAGATCATTTGCCATTGATCATCGATTGCGATGCAAATTACAAGAGGATGCATTTTCCGTTTAGATTTGAAAAATCGTGGACCACCTCCGAGGAAACGCGGGAACAGATCCAGGAGTCATGGAATCGCTCCACAGCTCAAGCATCGGCAGTGGGAAGATGGGTAGAAAAGACAAGGCGGTTAAGAAGGGACCTTAAGGGATGGGCTAAAGAAAAATTTGGGAGCAACAATTCTAGGTATGAGGCGATTGGGCGCAGGATTCAAGAGTTGGAAACTGCCCAAGAAGAGAGGGATCTACTGGCATCAGAAAAGGACATACTAGCAAGTGAGAGGTTGGAACTTCAACACTTAAGCGTCATGGAGGAGATGTACTGGAAGCAACGATCAAGAATCCAATGGCTGAAGGAGGGAGATGCAAATACAAAATTCTTCCACAAAGTGGCTAACGGGAGGAGAAGAAGCAATCGCATAACAGGGCTACAGATTGACAATTTGTGGACCGGGAACGAAGACCACATTAGAGTTCATTTAGAGCAGAAGTACCAAGAATTGTAAGGGCAAAGAGATCGAGATAGATGTTGTCTTTCTTCGGACATGTGGAGCCATTCAAGGATAGACGGGAGCGAGGGTCTGGAAATGAGTTTTTCAAAAGGTGAAGTCAGGAACGCAATCAACAAGCTGGGTCAGGACAAGGCCCCGGGTCCGGACGGGTTACCTATATTTTTTTACAAAATATATTGGGGGATCATCAAGGAGGACTTCATGAATATCGTCAATGAGTTTCACGACGGCTCAGCTAACCTCGAAAGGTTTAATTACGCGTCCATCATCCTCATCCCCAAGAAACAAGAGGTCCGCAAGGCTGAGGATCTGCGAACAATAAGTCTTTTAAATGGCTCGTTCAAGATTATTACAAAAGTTTTAGCTGAATGATTGGCTCCAAACATGGAGGAAGTGGTCGCTTCGGCCCAGAGCGGCTTCATTCGTGGTAGAGACATCATGGATAGCATAGCCACGGCCCACGAGGCAGTATTCAGGGGTTACAAAGAAAGGTCAGACGGATTTCTGCTTAAAATCGACTTCAAAAAGGCCTACGGTTCGGTTAATTGGGAGTGTCTAGACGAGGCCCTAAAGCTCAAAGGATTTGGAGTCAAATGGAGATCATGGATGAAGCTTTGTGTCCAAGGTGGGAATCACGTATTATAGCGAATGCATGGCAGAGCAAAGAAATTAGATGCAAAAGAGATCTGAGGCAAGGAGATCCACTATCTTCACTATTATTTGCTATTGTAGCGGACGGATTGGCCGAGATGATCAGGAGAGCTCAAGAAAGCAATGACATTAAGGGCATTCAAATCAAAGGGATCGAGAAACCAATCGCCATTCTTCAATATGCAGACGACACCCTATTATTCGGCAGAGCAAACAGCCAGAGATCGAGGCTATCAAAGCGGCTCTTATTTGTTTCCAGAGCTGGTCAGGAATGCATATTAACCTTGCTAAGAGTTGTATCTTTCCAATTAGCGATCATTTATCAACACCGATTTTCCAAATTGCGGGTAGCCTAGGGTGCGAGATAGCCGATTTCCCGATCAAATACCTTGGAACCCCAATCAGGCCCGGAAAGCTTCTCAGAGAAGATTGGTCACCCCTCATAGACAAGATAGCTAAGAAGCTGTCAGGGTGGAAGAGTAAATATCTAACGTTAGGTGGGAGAATTATTTTGCTCAACTCGGTGATAAGTACAATCCCCCAGTATCTAATGTCTACTTACGAGCTTCCTAAGTGGGTAATCAACAAGATAGACAAGATAAGAAGGCGTTTCCTTTGGAAGGGCTCCGGAGAAGGTAATAAAGGTTTTCACCTAGTCAAATGGGGGAGAGTATGCAAGAGAAGGGAATTCGGCGGGCTAGGAATTCTTAACTTGCATGAGATGAATCAGGCGTTACTTTGCAAATGGTGGTGGAAAATATATAAAAAAGGAAAAGGTTGGTGGAATTTCTCGTTTGACCGGTATCGTAAAAGAAAAAGATACAGGTTCGGAGGTCGGAGCACCTTTGGCAAGGTCTCTTACCTGTGGAAGGGCATGGCGAAACAAGGGGACATCTTCAGCACCAACACTTCATGTCAGGTGGGCAATGGAAATACCACTAGATTCTGGAAAGACAAATGGTGCGGGAATAGAGCACTGAGATACACCTTCCCCAAGGCGGCGGAGGGGGCTTTTCATCCGGATGCTCTAGTCGCCGACGTGTGGAAAAATGGGAGGCTGACCATAACAGTGTCAGGACATTCAACTCCGGAGAGTAACGATCAGTTTGAAGAGCTCAACAAATATATTCAAGCGGAAGGGGGTCACTTGAACAGTGACCACGATGAGAGAAGGTGGAATCTCGAAGAATCAAAGATTTTCTCGGTAGCTTCAATGTACAAGTGGTTAAACAACGGCAGGATTAGGTGCTCAGTAGAGAACGTCATTTGGGGAACACAAGCGCCTTTGAAGGTTAGAGTGTTCTGCTAGCTAGTCCATAATGACGCTATCCTAACCAAAATTAACTTAAAAAGAAGAAACATGCAGATCGATGTTTCTTGTGCTCTTTGTTTAGTAGCAGAAGAGGACACCAATCATCTTTTTTTCACGTGTCATAAGGCGGCTCTCGCTTGGGAGATAGTTTGTAGGGATTTCGGGTGTTATAGGTTCCCCACCTCATCCTCACAAGTTTGGGGAACGTGGAGAGAGAGTCTTATTAGAGGCATAGATAGAGGCGCTTGGGATATTTCAGTTGCGGCTACCCTTTGGAGTCTATGGCTAGACCGAAATGACTTATGTTTTCGTTCCTGCAACTACACTTTTTCTATGTCGATGCATAAAATCTTTCGTTTCATTCATGATTGGGCAGGTTTTGTGGGGGCAAGGAAGAAGCTCAGGATGGATTCGGATGGTTAGTCCATCTGATTGGGAGGACGGCAGCCACCCCTTCAGAAGATTTAGGTGGCTTTTTTGGGGATGCTCAGGTGTCAGCCTATGATGTATCTCTTTCTATTTCATTGTTGTTGTTTTTTTTTGGTAGAGGACTCTCGAGATCCTTTTCTCGATGTTGTTGTATTTTGGGGGGCTGCTATTGGGCCCAGCTATTTCCTGTGTTGTTGTACTACTTTGTTTCATTAATTCAGCATTAATGAATCGATGACTGTTGAGTCATCTTTTATCAAAAAAACTTCCGTATTTGACTGTTTTATCAAATGTGGTTATTTAGATATCAATGTGCAAGAAGAAATCAAATCTCTA
Source organism: Hemerocallis citrina (assembly GCA_017893485.1). Taxonomy (NCBI): domain Eukaryota; kingdom Viridiplantae; phylum Streptophyta; class Magnoliopsida; order Asparagales; family Asphodelaceae; genus Hemerocallis; species Hemerocallis citrina. The sequence continues at coordinate 191,854,397 of CM030360.1, read as the reverse complement.
ATTCTACTATTAATTTACATAATTAACACGTGCGACACGCATGTCTTTATAAATATATATTTTTTAAAGTAAAAATTTTGGCATACTTGAGACCTCTTTTATTAGTTATGCACGGACAATGCACGTCTTAATAAAAAAAATTATATAGAAAATTAAAACTCTGATGTAGTGAGGACTCGAACCTGAAACCTACTTCATATTAATTATGTACATGCATCACACATGTTGATAGATTTACAAATGACAATACCTTCTCTCATTATAATATTAGAGATTAGAGATAATGAAAGAGTTGGAGCTGTTGTTTATAAACATATCAACTTACATGTATTGTGCGTACATAACTAATATGAAGAATATCTCAGTATTGTGGATGTCGCAATTTTTACTTTTTAAAAAAAATATTTATTTCCTTCCTACCTTCTGAGGCCATTTGCGGTCGCCATTCCAGCCCGTCTCGCCCCCCCCCCCTCTTCAGTCTTCTGTGCCAGCAAGGTCATAGGGTTTTCGGCTTGGGGCAATGCTATTGCATCCTTCTTCTCGGTGCTGACATAATTGATCGTCCCGTCACTAGGGTCTGTCTCCGTACTCTGCTTGGGCAGCATTGTCCCAGTTCTGAGGTTCTACTGGCGCTCAGTGTGCAGGGTCCTGTCGTCGGATTTGTGCCTCATTCTGTTTGTTTTTTGTTTTTGTTTTTTTGTAGTTACTCTAGTTTCTCATTCATTTGTATTTATCTGTTGTGTCATTTTATTCTTGAGCAATTAGCTTAATTGCTCTCCAGCTCTTGTCGCTACTCCTATCGGTATTTTTTCCTGTTTACATCGGTGTAAATTTACACTTTTTGTATCTATTCTTTCATTCGATTCTATCCTTGTTATCAAAAAAAAAAAATTATTAAGACATGCATCGCAGGTGTAAATAATCGCAGGTGTAAATAACTAGCAAGAGTATAATTTCACTTAGTTCACTCCACATTTAACCGTTGGTAGGGCTGCAATCGAGCCGAGCCGAGCCGAATACCTTCAGGCTCGAGCTCGGCTCGTTTACGAAACGAGCTCATTTTTTAGCTCGAGCTCGGCTCGAGCTCGGTTCGAGCCGAGCTTGGACCGAGCTTTGACCATATTCGAGCCGAATAGCTCGCGAGCTTAGCCTAAAAAAAAAAAACTCAAGCTCGAGCTCTGCTTGGCTCGAATAGCTCGCGAGCTTAGCCTAAAAAAAAAAAAACTCAAGCTCGAGCTCTGCTTGTTTACGAAATGAGCTCAGTTTTGAGCTCGAGCTCGGCTCGAACTCGGTTCAAGCCGAGCTTTCGAGCCGAATAGCTCGCGAATAGCTCGATTCGTTTGCAGCCCTAACCGTTGGCATCCCTTTCAAGTTTCAAGTACTTAAATCATTATCATCACAAAGTTACAACACTAAATTATCATCACAAAGTTACAACGCTAACTGAGATTGCTAATATTTTCTGTAATTTCCTTTCGTATTTAGTAACATACAAAATCACAAACTAAATTTTTTTAAAGAAAAAAGTTAGAAAATAGAATCTTTCGCAGAACCAAACCAACCCCGCGCCCCACACCCCCCCCCCCTCCCCCCCCCCCCCCCCCCCCCCCCAAGTACTTAGCCTTAACCACTTGGCGTTTTTGTTGTCTTCCAAAGATATACAATTTCGCCCCCAAAAAAGGGGAGATTCGCTGCTTACTGCTCACGGAAACATCGGACCTTATGGTCAAGTCGTCGGCGCATCTTTCTGATCTCCTTCTATGCATCTTTCTGATCTTCCTCTATTCAGAATCTTTTTTGCTCTGCCCAAGGTTTTATATGTTCCTAGTTACCACATTATCAGTGTTTACTAGACAAAAGAGCAAGGTTCCTTGTAAATATGGCTGGTTTGCTGTGATTTTATGGGTCTTAGACTCAAAACCTATTTCCATCTCTTTCAAACTGCAAGTGCATATGATCAAGTTGTGGATTGTTCACAGTGTCACTATGCTCTAGGCGTAAACGTCTTAATTAGTGAAAGATTTGGAGGTTGAGACTCTCTTGCAACTTTAATCCCCAATTAAATATACACTTAAGACGATAGGGCAAATTCTCTCGTGTTCCATTAATAAGTTTCTAACGAAACATATAAAGGTCACGAGAAAAAGAAAAAGTACAGGTCCAAAAGAGAAAGGAAAAACCTATGCAGAATGTGGCATTCAAGCCCCCGACATGCCCCAAGAGTACAAGGCTCATTACACCCAGAAAACGGCTTAACAACTGTCAATACGGCAGCCAAGCCCAGAAAGTGAAGACTACTACAAAAATACAGCTAACTAATAGAAAAATGCCTTGCATCCCTCGGACCCTAGGCGTCAATGACTGGATCCATCTATGAGTCTCTTGGCCCTGTCGCGGGAAGCGCCTGGTCCTGCACGAGACCAGCCAATAACATTATCAGCAAATTTAAAAAAGTATAGTTGTATGCAGAGTGCTCGTGCACCTAAACATCCTATTGTTCTTTTCGCCCTCTGAAGCCGCTACCCCAATACATACGCGCAGTACCCAATAGAGTTCTCTCTCTTTTTTTTTTCTTTTCCGAATGTCCTTAACCATCCAATCTCCCCACAGGAGGAGACGAACATTGTCTGAAACTCTGCCAGATTCCTACCCGGGAAAAGAGAGCATTTCCCGGACTCTGGTAGAATAAGCGCTATTCAGCAGTAAATGGTGAACCTCGTCTCGGGTTCGTTGTTACAAAGCACACCAACTCTGCACGCAAAACTGTAGATAGTTTTAGAAAAAGGAAAGGAGGTTCGTAGCATTTGAGCGTGACAGAGAACAATGAAATAGGTTATCTCGCTATATCTCTCTCTGAGGTTATCTATCCTACTTGTTTAAAACCAGCCTCTTGTTACTCGTAACTCTTTTTTTTTTCACAATTGACTAGTAATTATTTACTCACCTGTCTTGAATTCTTGACATGAAGTCTTTTTTATCTTGCAAGTGACAAATCGGACAACGTCTAAAGGAACAGTAGAAGATTGTGGGAATGAAAAGTAACGATATTATTTTTCTTCTATCTTTATCAGGTCAAGTTATGAGCAAGAACTGAACTAACATGGCTGCTTCTTTTGATTGTGAGCCTTTTCATGGTCGCTAAAGAATGGAAGAAATGAAATAATGAAAAGAAAAATGGTTCCAAATTTATAACCCTGCTACTAATTGATACTAATCATTTCCCCTCGTTGAATAGCAGTACTTAATCTCAGCCATCTTCCATTTATAGCCGAACTCAAATATGGAAAATATTGTGTAAAATAAAGTAGGCGGGATTCATAAGCTTGCCACAGGTTTCACACTGAATTACTAAAGGGAAAAGGGAAAAAAAACACAGTTACCGCGAAGAAATGAAAATAAAGCAGACAAACGCAAAAAAGTTATTTACATGGAAGGTTTAGGGGAATCCAACAAGAAATTTAAAAGGGCCTTATTGAATCGGCCTGGGTTCTCTGCATTTGGTATATGCCCGGTGTTCTTCACAATCTCTAGCTTCACTTTGTCTCCAAGTTGCCTGTGATTATTATTTGCAAAAATATAATATCATTAATCATTCAGTTCGCATTTGGAAGTTGAATTCCATCAAATTAGAGTTGGAACTATTCAGCTAGAGAATTATAATTAGTAGCGGATAAATGAAGAAGGCACTGGCATCAGTTTCTACAAACAATAATGGCTTCTATCAATGGTGGTTGCCTGGTTGGTGTAATAGTGGTCGACAGCTACAAGTATGACTAGTAGTAATGGACGTTGACAACATGAGTAGATGGTAACATGACTCCAACTTGGATTGTGAAAGAATGAAATGAAGTTAAAACTTGAAATTCATCATCATATTGTGCAACTGGGACTGCAACTACTTACTAAGATTATACTAGATATTAGCTAACTAGAAGAAAAATCTCTCAGGTGGATGCACATACTGTCCCATTTGATTTACATGCGTCAAATAGTCAAAAAACTAAAAGATCTAGTGGTTCGAAATTTATTGACCCATGAATTCATGTTTTTTAAGTACAAGTTATTCTTCAACAGCTGAAACTTTTGATACATTTAATTCATAACAAATCTCAAGCCACTTGACATGTTGTAGACCTATCAAGTGGTCCAACAAAGTTATTTAACAGAGTGAATTAAGTAGTCTTATTAAGAGAACCCTCTCCTATTCTACCTGATTTGGAAGTTGGAATGGGAGTGTAGCATATTGTAAATATGAAGTGCAAAAGAACACTTACTTCTTGAGCTCAAATGCCTTCTCTAACGGGAAGATGCGGTCTTGGTCTCCCCATATAATTAGGACGTCCTGTAATTGAAAGGGAAATAGATGAAATCAGAAAATTCTAGCAGTCGTTTAATTAATAAATTAGTTCACTCTTTTTTTAGAAATGGAAGCATGTATATGTATATACAGTATGCACCTGAGGGAGTGGCGTAAGCTGAAACTCATCCTTGTTCCCAAGTGTGATCCCCTTCATCAGTTCTGCTTTCTCCTTCAAATTTGTACCGTACAGATTCTGCAATAAATCAACAATTTCTCATTAGAGCCTAAACCCACAATTCTACTTACCATAGAAATTATATATCCCTTTTCAGAATAATCATTAATTCAGCTGCTCTGCAAACGTAAACACACTATTTAAGTTGGATCGATTTTTCATATTCATTTGTAGTTTGGTAATTGATGGAAATTTGTCTCGCTGAACAATGAAAAACCTCAAAGTAGAACAGAACTGATGACGATTTCTTAAAAATTAGATCCACTCCTCAAATGGGGTAGAAAAATTTAAAATGGATGATTGTATTAATTTACAGGGAAACTGATTGATAAATTATCAACATTAAATGGCAGACGCATGCCTATGTTATTATTTAATCGGTTTATAATAGAGTATTCTACCGTCCTGTTGATGTTAACTACAGTATTAAATCACATGTTGGACTACTAACTACAATAATCAACGGCAGAAAAAAAAGTTGTTATAAATAAATAAATAAAGACAGAAATCTATGAAGTTCCAAGAGTTAGGTCAGTGTAGTAGAATTTAGCCATACTCTTTAAAAAAACAGTGGTTGTGTAAGTAGATGATGACTTGCAAGAACTCATTCAAATGCATGGTGACCATCCCACCTACCCATGTTAGGCCATTTTCTCAAGTTGGCAGACCAAGAAGGAAACTACATGGCACTAAAAAAAGAAAAGGGCAACTACACTTGAACAACAAAAATATCATATGATAGACATAAGTAATGAGAATTCTTCGATAAACTATACTCAAATTGATTACTACTAAATAGTAGGAATATCGGATGCATTATTTATGCAAAAAAGCATATATTTGAATTATGATTGAAAATATATATTTAGGAAAAAAATATTATGAAGCAGCTTGTATAGACTGTAACTTTCTATTAGCAGTTTAGCACCATTTGACGCATACTTTTATGTAGGGAATTTTCATATCTATCCGAGAGATCTCTATGCTAACTCACATATTTTACTATCACAAGTTCACAACTATACTAAGTCTAGACTATCTGTTCCAAGCTCATAATTTTAACGTCTCCTGTACTAATTACTCTTCTACACCGAAACCCACTTACTAGACAAGACATCTAAACTTCTACGCCAACATTAATTCAGGATCAAATTCCCTCAATTAAAAGTTGCACTTTGATGACCAAAAAAAAGCGTTAATTCAAAGTACAAGCTCAATTTTCAGAAATCTCCACAAATTTCCAACATTTAAACTTTTTTTTAAAAAACCCTAGATGCAGAAATTATCAGGGTGAGTTTGTATAATTCAAATATCAAAAGTAAGAAGATTTTCATTTACTATAGAAGTGAAAAAGATTATGGTTAAAAACAAAACTCCCTACATTGAGTGCGTCCCGAAGCAAGAACTCAGGCATAAACCTGAAATCTTTATAAACAGCGAGCCCCATCAACTTCCTCAGCGACCCTGTATCCCTTGGCAACATCAAATCCTTGACATCCTCCACCCCAGCCCTCTCTCTCAACTTTACATCATCCTCCCTCTGTTTCAGCAAATCCGAACTCGCAATCACCACCTTCCCCACCCTCTCCGGCCCCAATATCCTCGCCACGTGGTATGCCACAAACCCCCCATAGCTTGTCCCCGCCACATGAAACCTGTTTATAAAAAAAACAAATTTCACAAAAAAGATTATTAATATTAATCTATATTTTATCACAAATACTACTCTCCTTACAGTTATTATTATGCCATGATTACAACAGAGTTGTCACCATGAAAACGAATAGTCTTACTTAGTGAACATTATAACAATAACAATATGCCGAAATTTTGAGAGCAGCTTCAGCTACATGAATCCTTCTTCTATTGAAAATTCATTGTATGCAAAGATCCAACTTTATTTTATACTGAACATTGACTAATTTAAGACAACACTAGGCAGCAAAAAGATTGAGTTATCTCTCGTAACTCTAGTACTTACGTTATCCAAACTTTGACATGTTTGGTACTCATTTTGGATAGGATAACTACAGTGATTGGGTTACCCAGTGTAAGAAAATCATAATTATCTAAACTCTCAACTGTTACCTAATATTTCTAGGTGTGACTAGCAAAGTTAACTTTGGTGTGACTACTGCCAAAGTTAAGATAACTTTGATTATCTAAACTTTGTTCCCAAACAAAACAGGCCTGAGAATTAAAAGCACATCATTGGAGTTAACATAACATGTTTGATGGGATAGACCTGCGGTGGGTCCCGATGGCGGAATCTAAGAGCTGGATGATGGAGTGGGCCTGGAAGAGCTCGGAGCGGAGAGGGGATGAGGTGGTGGAGTCGCCGAAGAAGACGAGGTCGGGGATGATGAGATGGAAGTGGCGGGAGAGGGGGAGGACCTGGTTGCGCCACTGCCAGTTGGCGGTGGGGCCGAAGCCGTGGAGGAGGAGGAGGTAAGGTTTTGGGGATTCCGAAGATTTGGGGGACCAGAAGTGAATGGTGGTTTGGGGGGAGACGGAGACGGAGGAGGGACGGAGGCCGGCCGAGAGGAAGGTGCGCCGGAAGTAGGAGTCGACGAGGGAGATAAGGCCCATTCCGAATTGCGTACTGCTGCTTTGAATTTCGTGCTCGATTTGGGTGAAACTAATGGTGGTTTTGTTTTGTTTCTGTTTTGGGTTTGTTTTGGGTTTGTTTTGGATTTTATAGAGAAAGTTAGAAAGGGAATTTTGGGGAAGGGACGATGAAGACGATCTTTTTTGGGGCTGTGTTATTGGAACTTTAGACGTACGTAGAAAGAAAGATGTTGGGACTTGTTGGGACTTGGGAGTATTGAAGGGGTGGGCCCCTGCGAGTCATAGTGCGGAGGGAGTAGATTGCTATGGAGGAAGATTTATATGATATCCTATAAGTCAGTTGTTATATTTATCTTTTTGACCCTTTCAAAAAACACAATAACAAAAAAACTACGCTAGTTATAATGCTAATTGTGCTATTTTTGTCCACTACTATCTCTATAAGTTTAGTAGTATCAAAGTAGTCGAAAGAAAGCAGCATTTTCCTTTGAGAACATCATACATACCTCTATACAAAAATAAATAAATAAATAAATAAATAAATAAATAAAGTGTGAAGTGCACAAAAACAACTTGGGCATTTGACTTGGTACAAAAAAAATATTTGGACATTCTCATAAAGTATAAATAAGCCCCCTTCTATTACTTTTTCTATTTTTTTAATTTTCTCTCTTATTACCAGATATTGAGTAATATTGACTATTACTTACTAGATTTTAATTTGCTCCAACTGCATTATATTTTTCGAAAGCACCATGATTACTCATTTCTTATCGTTTCTAATCGCTCCCCCAAAAGGGCCAAAACGATATTTTGGAAAATTGTAAGCTAGTGGGAGCCAATAAAAACTCAGTTTGCAATGGTCAATGCTGGTCAATGCCTAGTCAAAAAGAGAAGAAGAAAAAGTAAATTAACAAACAAACAAAAAAAAAAAAAAAAAAAACCCTAACAGGATAGGACTACTTTGTACTTTTAAAAAAAACCTAAAGCATTACTCTTTTTCCAAATGAAAACCTCTAAAAGCAACTTTGATTAAAAGAAAAAAATATTTAAAATTTTAGTTCTCTTAAACAAGTAGTTGACAAAATTATTGGGTTATGTAAATTTTGTTTATGTGGAGTTTTGTTGACATAAATAAAGTTTATGTGAAGTTTAGAATTATCCTATATCTTAAGCTAATAGGCCTGTCCCCTCTCTTCTTTTTCCATTTCAAAATGGAGAAAGGAGAGAAAAAGTAGGAAGTCACACCTACCTTAATACGTGCACACCACACTTTTTTTACTTAACAAAAACAAATACAAATACAAATACAAATACAAAAAAAACCCTTCCCTCCCATCTCCCCCTCCCCCAAAATCCCGCTAACCTTCCTCCTCCAAATCTCAGCAGTCGTTGTTCGTCAGCCCACCCAAATCCTCGCCGTCGACGCTCGCTGACCCGCCATAGGTGATGACACCATCGGTAAGATTCTCCTATGAGAAATTGGGGTTGTTGAATTCCTAATTTGTTTTGTAATATTGTATTCCTGAAACCCTAATTTACCATCCGCTTTTACTCTAGATTTCTAATTAGGGTGTTTCAGTTCTTGAAATTTCGAAATCCAAACCCTTATTATGGATTCAAAAATAAAGATTGGTTATTTTCAGACCAAATCCTAATTAATGTTCTATTCTTGATTCTTTGTTTCTTCAGATCCAAATAAATTAGATTTTAGAGACCATGGTAAAAATTGGGATTTCGGAAGGTGAAGAAATGAAGGAAAGAATAAATTGTGGGAAAGTAAGAGGTAATGTAAGTGTTTATTATATGTTTGTTTTTGTTTATTCACTTATTTAAACTACTCTCTCCAATGTGTACTCCCAGAGATTACGAAGATAGCAGTTAGGCCTGTATGTCATGCCGTCGTTGCAATTGGCCCAGATGTTGGTTACCGAAGATCAACTGTTATTCTTTAATTTTTTGGTAATTGTACTTCTCATAATTATTTCTCATGAAAAATTACTGTTGTTAAGTTCTTGAGCTTTTTATTTATTTTTAGCAATCTCTCATAATTATTTTAGCAATATTTCTTCAATTGGAATTGTGTTCCAGTTTTATATCCTTTTTCGGGTAATATTTAATTTGTTTGTGTTTGAGTATTTTTCTGCTTTTTTAATGATAGTATTGTCAAGTTTTGAGATTCAGGATCAGATACAAACCTAATAATGTAAGGTTTCGAATTAGAAAAAGGGGGATAGTCAAGTATGAGATTGAAACGAACTAACCTGCATATGAGGGCTTTTTCTTCTAATTGTTATCTGTTTTCATTTAGACTTTTGCATTCTACGTAATTTTATCATTAAATTTTCAATTACAAAGAATGATGGATTGTAGATGAATGATGGATTGTAGATGGTAAAAAGCATGAAAGTTGAATAGTTTGGTTTATTTTATCATTATTGTATTTTATTATTTTTATTTTTAGGGTGAAAGTGAACAAATGAGTGAATATATAAGAAAGCTAAGGACTTGCATCAAATGGTTGATGAAATGAATAGATAAAAATTTGATGAAGCAAGAGAAGCTTCAGAATATGCTGGACTCAGAAGGAAAACAACATGTAGATATTGGTATCTTTTCTATATCTTTTGTTTTGTTTGAAAAGTTTTAGTGAATTGTAGTATTGTATGTATGTTTTATAGTTTGATCATTTTATAGAGACACAACTAAGGAGTAATATAGAACAGTTGAAGCAAATATTGAGAAACTTCGCAGACAATATAAGTATTTGCAAGCAAGCTTTAAAACAGAGGAATCTGACAAGATTGTAAGTCTCTTTCTTAGTTTCTCTAAATTTCGGTAATTATTCGACTATTTTTTTATTTTCTTTTAATTGAATAGAAACATAGAATGATGTTGGTTAGTTTGAAAGTGTGAATTAGTTAATTTGTAGATTTGTCATTTTTCATTATATTGTGATTGAAATAGCTAAGAGGTATTTCTAAATTTTTAAGTAATATATAATTTTATAAGTCCCTCAAAATTATTTTAGTTTGTGCAATTTGCACAGAATAACACTAGTTTTAGGTATTCTGATTATTTCAACTTTCAAAGTAAGATACTTGTTGTTTTAACTTTTAAAAGCATTCTAACCTTTCAAAATTATCCTAACTGGAGCCATTAAAAAAATTGTAGTCATCATAAGAGCATTTATTTTTACTATTTTGCCAATGGCTAAATAAGTATTTCTTCGCACTCATGAATTGCTATAATTTGATAAAATAATAAAAAATATGTTATCGGACATGAGATGTTGTGTCGTTTGAGATTAAAATTTTATTTATTTTAATTTGAGACTGAACTTAATGTAACGTGGGAGAGGTTTTTTTCCTAATTTTTTCAACCATTGAAATAGTCATTTAGTAATTAAATGTTAATTAGTTATAAAAAAAACATATTAAATTAGTGCTTATTCCATTAACTTATTATTTAATGGATGATTAAAAAGTGATAACGTGGGCTTTGGTCCAAGAACTTTTTGAGATTAGAGAGGACAACATTTTCCGTCCTATTTTTTTTTCTTCTTAGAACGAAATATATTGTTCCGTCCGATCGTTAAAACAGTAAAAAAATATTAAAAAATTATTGGATGATTTCGTCCAATGCGTTTTTTTTATTTATAAATGAAACGAAACATGATGTTCCGTATGCTGTATTTGACAATTGCCAAATCTGTTTCCCAAATATGAAAAGTTACTGTTCCTCATTTGCTATAATTTGGTAAAATAATAAACGACTGCAGTGCTCTTTCTCTACTCATTTTGCCAAATTGGCAAAATAGCAAACAACTGTGAATGCTCTAACTAAACTCTATTCAAATACACTGTGTGATGGGATTTCTTTACAGAAAGCTAGGGTTGGCATTCGGGTCGACCGGGCCGGGTCGGGTCGGACCCGCCCGGGTTGAAGGTTGACTTGGGCAGGTTCGGGTCGGGTTGGAGGCTTAACCGGGCCAGGTCGGGCCGGATCGAAGAGCTGAATTCGCGACTCGCCCAACCCGTGAACCCTTTCGGGTCCAACCCGGGTCGGGTCACGGGTTGGCCAGGTTAGAGAGTGATTTTTTTTTTACTTAAAAAAAATTTAATAATAAACATTAAAAATCGTAATAATAATAATAAGATTAAAAGAGTGAAATTGCCCAAAAAAATGATATATTATTCATATGATTTGAAGTTATACAAGTTTCACAATTTGTAATAAGAAATAAAGATTTCACAAATTTTTTATACACTAACAAATTTCTTATATACAATTTCAATTTACTTCAATTTTCCTAATTTGAAATAACAAGCAAAGATTTATTACAAATTTTTATCTATTTACAATTGTCTTCAATTTGATGGCCTTCAATTTGTTGTTATTGACTTGTTGTTGTTGATCTTGAATTCTTCATTTTGGTTGTTATTGTTGTTGTTATTGTTGTTGTTGTTGTTGTTGTTCTCGGCGAGTTGCTCCCACTTGTGGACGTAGATAATGCTTTTTCTTGTGTCCTATCTTCAGCCTTCAGGCAGTCTTTTGTGCAAACGAGCATCTCTAACGATTGAGACTTCAAGCGATTCCTGTAATCAGTTAGAATCATGCCACTTGAAGAAAATGCACTTTCAGAAGCGACTGTAGAAATATGAGGAGTTAGTAGATCTTTAGCCATATATTTAAGAATACTATAAGTGTGTTCATGGTCTTTCCACCATTGTAAAATATCTAGTGAAGAAACAGAAGACTCAGAATCTTGTTGGTCATACCAATTTAATTCATTTGGTTGATTAGTCCTAAGTTTTTGGGATTGAATTTGTGCAAGTAAATTAAATGTTCTATCATCAAATTTACTCTTAGGTAGTGTTTGGTTGGAGGGGAGGGGAGGGATTTTTAAAACTTTTCATGTTTGGTTCATTTTTAAGGAAGGGAGAGGAGGGAAATGAGAGAGAGAGAGGGAGGGGGGGGGGGGGGGGGGGTGCAAAACCCCTCTTGAGCCAATTTTGGCTCTCCTCCAATATTGGGATTTGGAGGAGAGAGAAATTAGGTCTAATTTTTTAAAGTGATTGGACTAAATTGCCCTTTTAAATATAAATCCTAATAAAAAATCTAATCTCTCTCCTGACTGTCTCTCTCCCACTCGCGCTCTCTCTTTCTCCCTCTCCTCGTCGCCTTCTGGTCTTCGTCCATCGTCTCCGCCATCTGTAGTCGCCCTCTTTCAAGGTATGTTCTTGACATAATGAGAGAACACTGTTTCAATCTATTTGTCTAATTTGTCTAGTTGTGATTCAAGTACTTACTCATCAGGTTATTAGTATTACTAGGATCCATATAGCTTCTGTTGATTGCTCGTTACTTTTGGATCCCATTGCTTCTGTTTATTGCTGTTACTTTTGGATCCATATAGCCAAGCTAAAGATGTAGGATGTTTAAATGCTCGTTACTTTTCCAGGAGACAATATTATTATTATTTATATTTTTAGCTTATTTTGCTTTACTTGTGATGTTTGTAATTATTAGTTCTTCATGAGTATTCATGACCATGCAATGATATTGCTGATAGAAAGTTATGTTTGCTTTAGGTAATATTGTGAAATTTCAATTCTGGGTGATTTCAGCAGTTCCAGATTATGTTTAGATTCTCATAATATGCATAAATCTTAGGAGCATCACTCTAACTAAACTTTAAGGTTCACTTATGTGCATTTTCTTATCAATCTGCATTCTACATAATTTCATTTAATTAATTTAGTTTTGTTTATGAGTATAAAAGTAATTTTATTATAAAATATCTTTCCTCCCCTTCTGAACCAAACAAGAAGATAATTATTTTCCCTCCTCTCCCCTCCTTTAAACCAAATAGAGTCTTCATTAAAATCCCTCCCCTCCCCTCCCTTCCTTTGAACCAAACAGAGCCTTACCCTTACCTTTAGAAGTAGCAGAAGAAGAACTAACTACAGAAATTGTATTACTAGAAGCAAAAGATCTATCATAATAATCATACAAGTTATTTAATGTAGATTCAAATTTAACTAAAAAAGAAGCGCAATCAATTTCATTTTCTTCATCCCCAAGTAAATTAAAAAATATTTCAATCAAACTCTTCGTACTTTCTAATTTGATACGAGGATCCATAACAGTAGCAACACAAAACAACATATGAGGAGGATTAAAATACTTCAAAAATTTTGTGTATGCAGGTTTGATAATATCACCAACAAAAGCATCATTTAATATTTCATTAAAAGTTTGCATCATAGAAACTATTGAAATAAAAATGTTACTAGAAGTAGATTCACATGATTTTGAAAATTTTAAAGTTGCGGTTTTAAAAAGTTCTAAAATTTTCAACAAAGATTCGGCAAAATACCAATCGGAAGAGTCATTTCAAAATTTGGCATATTTTTTGTGATACAAAAATCATTTATACATGTTTTATATTCAGTAACAACATGTAGTAACTAAAAAGTAGAGTTCCATCGGCGTTTAACATCCTTTGAAATTTTTCTAAAAGGTACATTTGAAATCCTACACCAATTTTTCCATTCTTAAAATACGGTGCCACTTAATGCAATAAAATGTACACAATTTCTAATTTTAAGTATATATAGATCGGCTATTTTTAATGCATCTTGAACACATAAATTTAAAATATGACATGCACATCTAACATGAAAAATATTGTCAGATGGAGGGTTTAATGCGGATTTTAAAATACTAATTGATGCCTTGTTGTTAGATACATTATCAAAACTAATACACATAATTTTATCGCAAATATGAAAAATATCACAAATTTCTAAAATACGGTTTGCTATTTCAACGCCACTATGGGGATAGGGCAACACGACAAGTGATATGATTCTTTTTTGAAGAATCCAATCATTGTCGATCTAAGGCCATGTTATTCCCATTATTGGAATATTGTTGCAACCCGTCCAACAATTCGAAGTTAAACTAACTCTACAAGTTAAACTCCATAAAATTGCAATCAAAACGTCCTTCATTTCACTGTATATTTTAAAACAATCCGATTTGCAAGTATTTCTCGGGATTCTTCTAAAATAAGGGTTTAAGGCCATTTGATTAAAATTTTCAAAGTCCTACTCTCGGGATAGGAAAATGGTAACTCTTCCTTTATTACTAATCGGGCAATGTCCCGACGAACAAGATCGGAATCATAATGGTGGCTATCAACTAGACCGGTCCTAGGGTGGATTTTTGTTGGCCGGGTAGGTCAACAAGAAGATCTTTATTCACACTTAGGATGTGTCGCTTAATTGTACCCGTGCCCTCACCCATCTTCCATTTGTATTGCTTAGAACATGTTTTACAAACTTTCAAACCTATACCCGGAGTTTCTTCATCCGGGATATAATCGTAAAATTTATGTCAATCACTACTTTCCCCTCTAGTTTTCCTACCACTAGGGGGTTGTGTTGTTTCGGTTGCTTGTTGTTGTGGTTCTTCTTCTAATTGCATGTCTCCTACAAACTCATCGTGTGTACCCCATTGTTGGGTAGAAGGATCATGGTACTCTTCGGCGGGCTCATTATGTGGGACAATTGGTGGCCTACGGGAAGTGCCGGTGGAATCTTGCCCACTTTGGCTACGACCACTACCATGTGATCTAGACATGTTTATATATAGTAGTGTATGTAAAAAAAACTACAAAATGTAGGGACAATAAGTTACAAAAAAAAATCTAGAAAACAAGAGGGTTGTGAGAAAAAAGATAAAAAAACCAATATTCAAACAAGATACCAAAAATTATAACTACAAAAATAATAAAAATTGAAGAAGAGGGATATGAAATTTTGATACCGTTCACCGTGGATATGCGTATATAAAAAATCCAGTGAAAATAAGAATAGAAGTAGAAGTAGAAATCCGAAATTGAAGACTCGAGGAGAGCTTGGAGGAGAGTTGAAGACTTGATCACTTGGAGTTGGAGGAGAGTTGAAGACTTGAAGACGTTGTTGAGTTTTGAGTTTGATACGATCGGAATTTGATCTTGTATATGTCTTGCTACCTTGTTTGTTCAATTGTTCACTAATTGAAATTAACTGAGTAATAATAGTAGAGAGAGTAAGAGAGTAAGGTGTGAATTTTTTGTTTGAGTTTTGGGGGTATTTATAGGGTTAAAAAAAACACAAAAAACCACCAAAAATGGCTAGAAGAACCGTTGATAACGGCTCTATTGTACAGTAACGGTCTTGCGACCGTTGGACCCGCGGGTCAACGGTCGACCCGGAGCGGGTCGAACGTACGGGTTAAACGGTTCGCAACCCGCGGGTCGACCCACGGGTTGACCTATTTTTCGCGGGTTATCGGGCCGGGTTATATGGGTTGGCTTCGGTGTTTTCGCGACCCGGGCGACCCATTAACGTTAACGGGTTCGACCCAAACTCGAACCGAGATTTCGCGGGCCGGGTTAAACAGGCGGGTTGCGGGCGGTTTGCGGTTCGACTCGACCCGTTTGCCATCCCTACAGAAAGCATTAAGGGTTGATTAATAAATATGAGTAATGCTACATCCACTACCAATTTCACTATATTTATCTTCACTATCTTAGGTGGCACACTCTAATAGGTAGGAAATGTAGCGCCCCGAATTTCTAAATACGAAACTTTAGAAAATACGTGGCACTCTCCCAGCGATCCACTTCAATGTAACAATATACATAGACCAAAAACTCAAGTCATTTTATTCCAAATCTTTATTACAATAATCTTTTACAATGCAGCGGAAATACAAAACACCTTAAAATACATTTAACTATTACAACTCTTTCTCTTTACAAAATTACCCAAGGCTCTATTATATCACTCATGAAATCCAAAGCTAACCCAAGCATCCAAGCTCCCAACTCTAAGCAGCTACCTGTGACACATGAGGCTAGAGTTGAACCCTAACCCCCAAACTAAAGGGGTCAGCCATAAATGGTGTGAGTGATATAAACAACGAACATAAACAAACAATAAACATAAGCAACATGTACTGAACAATAATACATAAACTGAACATGTAATCTGAAACAAGAACGATAGGCCAGTACATGCGTGAACCGAGTCGAGAATCAATACCAATGATCAAGTATCCATCAATCAATCTCTCTCAAAATATGTACAGTTCAACTGTACGGTACAGTCGACTGTCTTAGGAACCAGTCGGCTGTTCTGAACAAACAATAATCCTCACATTTCTGAACATGCCCAACTATCAATAAATCTCAATACCACGATGTATGTCCAACAATCAATCACCAACAATGCCATAGATCGGATACCCATATATCCATCTACAAAACTAAAGATGGTATAGATCAAATACATACCCGGCATGCAATCACCCATAGTGACTCTTACGCCGACGAACATATTCATCTACAAACACACTAAAGATGGTATAGATAGAATACATACCCGGCATGCAATCACCCATAGTGACTCTTACACCGACGAACATATTCATCTACAAACAAACTAAAGATGGTATAGATAGAATACATACCCGGCATGCAATCACCCATAGTGACTCTTACACCGACGAACATATTCATCTACAAACAAACTAAAGATGGTATAGATAGAATACATACCCGGCATGCAATCACCCATAGTGACTCTTACACCGACGAACATATTCATCTACGAACAAACTAAAGATGGTATAGATAGAATACATACCCGGCATGCAATCACCCACAGTGACTCTTACACCGACGAACATATTCATCTACAAACAAACTAAAGACTGAAGGAACACTCAAGATTATGAAAACTCATCAGAACCAGTCGACTTATGCGATAGTAAGTCGACTGCCCCGAGAACCAATATCCAAGATTATAACAAGTGCAGTAAGTCGACTCAAGAAAACCATCAGTCGACTTACCCGAGACAATTATCAACAATTCTCAAGAAACGTTCCAAGTGCTAACAGTATAAGATGACTTATAAAAATCATAAGTAGACTTATCAAAAGTATAAGATGACTTATAAAGATCATAAGTAGACTTATCAAAAGTATAAGATGACTTATAAAGATCATAAGTAGACTTATCAAAAGTATAAGATGACTTATAAAGATCATAAGTAGACTTATCAAAAGTATAAGATGACTTATAAAGATCATAAGTAGACTTATCAAAGTATAAGATGACTTATAAAGATCATAAGTAGACTTATCAAAGTATAAGATGACTTATAAAGATCATAAGTAGACTTATCAAAACATAAGATGACTTATAAAAACATAAGTAGACTTATCAAAACATAAGATGACTTATAAAAATCATAAGTTGACTTACCAGATCATAAGTCGACTTATAGAAAACATAAGTCGACTTAAAGGAGACATAAGTCGACTCATAAGAACATAAGTCGACTTATAAAAACATAAGTCGACTTACCCGAGAGAAATTCTACAATAACTTTGAAAAATAAATTCTAAGTGTACCAGTCGACTGAGAAGGGTCTAAGTCGACTGTCCAGAACGGATTTTCGAGAAAAACTAAAGATACAACAGCTGGGTCGTACCAGTCGACTGATACATAGTCCCAGTCGACTGTCGGCCTACAGATCTCACAAATTAGGTCTGAAATCAATACTCAATACTGGAGTTTTCTAAAGGTTCTTGTTCATGAAAATAATTTTTAATCATGTAAAATGACAATCTCGATTACTTCTTCATTGCCGATCCATTATTCAATCATTCAATAACTCAAAACTCAATTCCCTTGTTCTCAAATTCCTAAATCTTACATTAGGGTTTCCTTAATACTTAATTCTTCCACCAATAATAACCAAGATCTGATTATATACGCAAGATCCAGATGTTCATACATCCGATCAAACCATACTTGAATCTTAACATGTTTTCGATCAATAAAGAATTTGTTAAACTAGATCTACTAAACATTCGTGGATTTCTCATGCATAATACGAATAACGACTATTGCATCGATCACATACAAGATACGGATACATCAAACAAAACAGCACACCATCATACACACTAACAAAACTAAGTTCATATCACTCACCTTTAGAAGCAAGAAGATCCACAAAAGCCTTCCTTTGCTAGATCCAAAAGCTTCTTCCTCAATCACCAAAAGAATGAGAAAATAATAAGATCTGAGTTGTGCAGCGAATGACGGCTGCAAACTCTCTTATATAGGCCGGGATCAAGTATTAGGGTTTCCAAATACATTTGCAAAACAATCCCTTCAAAATACAATTTTATATATATCTATCTACTCTTGGAAACTCATCCAAAATTCATTAAAATTAGGATTTAATAGAAAATATACTTCTAAATCTTAACCAATACTGTTTAAAAGGTCCAGAATGCCAATTTTGTATTTTAGCCCTTAAGAATGTCAATTTTGCGAAAAGGTCCTTCTTTTATCAAAAATTGCAAATAGATCAAATTAATTTCAGAAAAATCTGGAAAAATACTAAATAATTCCCAAATAATAAATAATGATTTTTCATAGAGAAAACTTAATTTTTCAAACATCTCAAAAGTCATTTGCACGTGTTTTGCACGTGTACAAAAGATAAATCTTTTAGAAAATATCAATTAAATCCTCAAAATTCATTTAAATTCATTTTCAAATAATAAAAATAATATTTGAAAATATGGGGTTCTACATCACTCCCTCCTTAGAAGAGTTCTGTCCTCAGAACTACGGCTAATGAGGTCCGAACAAACCCACTAATAAGGGTTGAAAACCCAAGGATAGAAATATAACTCTTAGGAAATACAGTCACACCAAAGAATGCATTCTAACAAAACAAATACATCACACAAAATAAGCACAATCATGCAAAGAATTCAGAAAAGACAATCTTCCGCTGCGCGACTCTGATAACCTGCCATCGGAAGCCACGCTGCAACACCCTCTGAACTCCTGCATCCAACTCTGACCTTCCACATCTGCTTCATCCTTCTAAGAATCAGTGGCCACTCCCTCCTTAGAAAGGACATGACTAAGGATAGCCACCATACTGATCACTACAAAACGAGGGTAGAGGTAGAGCATCACCACACGATTCCAACTCATATCAATATCCTATGGTAAGACCATAACCATACCATGACCTCAAACAAAACATCATATTTTTAACTCTATGTGATACTCACACTTCTAATGTCCACACCTAGGTACTCACTCTCTAGTGTCCACACCTAGGTTGGTTTTCATACTATGTCTATTATTACTATTGAAGCATGCTCTGATACCAATCTGTAGCGCCCCGAATTTCTAAATACGAAACTTTAGAAAATACGTGGCACTCTCCCAGCGATCCACTTCAATGTAACAATATACATAGACCAAAAACTCAAGTCATTTTATTCCAAATCTTTATTACAATAATCTTTTACAATGCAGCGGAAATACAAAACACCTTAAAATACATTTAACTATTACAACTCTTTCTCTTTACAAAATTACCCAAGGCTCTATTATATCACTCATGAAATCCAAAGCTAACCCAAGCATCCAAGCTCCCAACTCTAAGCAGCTACCTGTGACACATGAGGCTAGAGTTGAACCCTAACCCCCAAACTAAAGGGGTCAGCCATAAATGGTGTGAGTGATATAAACAACGAACATAAACAAACAATAAACATAAGCAACATGTACTGAACAATAATACATAAACTGAACATGTAATCTGAAACAAGAACGATAGGCCAGTACATGCGTGAACCGAGTCGAGAATCAATACCAATGATCAAGTATCCATCAATCAATCTCTCTCAAAATATGTACAGTTCAACTGTACGGTACAGTCGACTGTCTTAGGAACCAGTCGGCTGTTCTGAACAAACAATAATCCTCACATTTCTGAACATGCCCAACTATCAATAAATCTCAATACCACGATGTATGTCCAACAATCAATCACCAACAATGCCATAGATCGGATACCCATATATCCATCTACAAAACTAAAGATGGTATAGATCAAATACATACCCGGCATGCAATCACCCATAGTGACTCTTACACCGACGAACATATTCATCTACAAACACACTAAAGATGGTATAGATAGAATACATACCCGGCATGCAATCACCCATAGTGACTCTTACACCGACGAACATATTCATCTACAAACAAACTAAAGATGGTATAGATAGAATACATACCCGGCATGCAATCACCCATAGTGACTCTTACACCGACGAACATATTCATCTACGAACAAACTAAAGATGGTATAGATAGAATACATACCCGGCATGCAATCACCCACAGTGACTCTTACACCGACGAACATATTCATCTACAAACAAACTAAAGACTGAAGGAACACTCAAGATTATGAAAACTCATCAGAACCAGTCGACTTATGCGATAGTAAGTCGACTGCCCCGAGAACCAATATCCAAGATTATAACAAGTGCAGTAAGTCGACTCAAGAAAACCATCAGTCGACTTACCCGAGACAATTATCAACAATTCTCAAGAAACGTTCCAAGTGCTAACAGTATAAGATGACTTATAAAAATCATAAGTAGACTTATCAAAAGTATAAGATGACTTATAAAGATCATAAGTAGACTTATCAAAAGTATAAGATGACTTATAAAGATCATAAGTAGACTTATCAAAAGTATAAGATGACTTATAAAGATCATAAGTAGACTTATCAAAAGTATAAGATGACTTATAAAGATCATAAGTAGACTTATCAAAGTATAAGATGACTTATAAAGATCATAAGTAGACTTATCAAAGTATAAGATGACTTATAAAGATCATAAGTAGACTTATCAAAACATAAGATGACTTATAAAAACATAAGTAGACTTATCAAAACATAAGATGACTTATAAAAATCATAAGTTGACTTACCAGATCATAAGTCGACTTATAGAAAACATAAGTCGACTTAAAGGAGACATAAGTCGACTCATAAGAACATAAGTCGACTTATAAAAACATAAGTCGACTTACCCGAGAGAAATTCTACAATAACTTTGAAAAATAAATTCTAAGTGTACCAGTCGACTGAGAAGGGTCTAAGTCGACTGTCCAGAACGGATTTTCGAGAAAAACTAAAGATACAACAGCTGGGTCGTACCAGTCGACTGATACATAGTCCCAGTCGACTGTCGGCCTACAGATCTCACAAATTAGGTCTGAAATCAATACTCAATACTGGAGTTTTCTAAAGGTTCTTGTTCATGAAAATAATTTTTAATCATGTAAAATGACAATCTCGATTACTTCTTCATTGCCGATCCATTATTCAATCATTCAATAACTCAAAACTCAATTCCCTTGTTCTCAAATTCCTAAATCTTACATTAGGGTTTCCTTAATACTTAATTCTTCCACCAATAATAACCAAGATCTGATTATATACGCAAGATCCCGATGTTCATACATCCGATCAAACCATACTTGAATCTTAACATGTTTTCGATCAATAAAGAATTTGTTAAACTAGATCTACTAAACATTCGTGGATTTCTCATGCATAATACGAATAACGACTATTGCATCGATCACATACAAGATACGGATACATCAAACAAAACAGCACACCATCATACACACTAACAAAACTAAGTTCATATCACTCACCTTTAGAAGCAAGAAGATCCACAAAAGCCTTCCTTTGCTAGATCCAAAAGCTTCTTCCTCAATCACCAAAAGAATGAGAAAATAATAAGATCTGAGTTGTGCAGCGAATGACGGCTGCAAACTCTCTTATATAGGCCGGGATCAAGTATTAGGGTTTCCAAATACATTTGCAAAACAATCCCTTCAAAATACAATTTTATATATATCTATCTACTCTTGGAAACTCATCCAAAATTCATTAAAATTAGGATTTAATAGAAAATATACTTCTAAATCTTAACCAATACTGTTTAAAAGGTCCAGAATGCCAATTTTGTATTTTAGCCCTTAAGAATGTCAATTTTGCGAAAAGGTCCTTCTTTTATCAAAAATTGCAAATAGATCAAATTAATTTCAGAAAAATCTGGAAAAATACTAAATAATTCCCAAATAATAAATAATGATTTTTCATAGAGAAAACTTAATTTTTCAAACATCTCAAAAGTCATTTGCACGTGTTTTGCACGTGTACAAAAGATAAATCTTTTAGAAAATATCAATTAAATCCTCAAAATTCATTTAAATTCATTTTCAAATAATAAAAATAATATTTGAAAATATGGGGTTCTACAGGAAAAGATAGAGTAGGTGGGGGAACTCTCCAATAGGAGTATGCCACCTAAGGTAGTGAAGAGAATAGTAATGAAATTGGTAGTGGCTGAAGCATTACTCAATAAATATACTTATCTGGTTCTATTTATATTTAATTTTAGTTGGATGGTGGGGACAAGCCCTTAAATTTTCATAATGTTCAAATCTTTTGCATTCACGCCTGCTGTTAGGAATTTAAGATGACTACTTTGAACATCAAAGATCAATGTATATCTCAGCTCAAAATAGATCTGGTATACCGGAAAGGATAAATCGTAAAGGTTAAACCCAAAGAATTTAGGCCGGTTGTGTAGGAGAACACAGATTTCTATTATGATTGCGAGTAGCTAAGCTAGTCTCTAATCCCATATCGGATTTACTTTATTTGCTAGAGATTTTGAGCTGTGAAGTGTGGCCTACATGTTTGTTCATATTGTGTATAGCTATGTTGGGTAAGAAAGTGTGCAAGTCGAATATATGCATTGCCCATAGGATCTCATGAAGGTGTCATTTTCTAATTAGGAATTTGCATAGTTGTTGTACAATTTATGCTAACATTTAAATATTTAATGTTACAGCTTGGTAGCTGACCAACAAAACTTGCAATTAATTAGTAATCAATTAAATACCTGTACCGTTTTCTCAGTTAGGTGATTGAAATATAAATCGCCGTTAGGTAATTGAAATATAAATCGCCGTAAGACTTAATGATATACATGATGTAATCAAGAAATCATTTCAACCATTATATGAACTAGTATAATGCACGTACGATACACGTCTATAAAAAGTTTAGTCATTAATTATAGAATCAAACTTCAACAATAATAAAGGAGAAAAATCAAAATTATTATGTTACCACTATTCTTTGGTCGATTCATACGAATGATTTTTAATCAAGGACCGAATAAGCATGAACAACATACTTAGCTCAATATATAAAGGCAAACACCAACCAAGATTGGCTGGAAAAGATTGGAGACTCTCTGCTCATTCACCATAACGGGTAAATGGGCATCAATTTGCTTGTCAAGATCAAAAGAGGTTTTAAGTTCCCCACTAATTTCATCTCCCATCACCGCCTCCTTTAGTTCCTTAAGCTCTTTCCCTACGGTCGTAGACTGCCAAAAAAAAAAAAAAAAGTTCGCTACTCATTAACCATTATATTGGTTGATAATGTCCAGTAAGTTGTAAGAAGCAAACCTTAATTAGTTTTGGGGGTCAGTGGGTCAGCAGGGTTGTCATCCATTTGCATGAACACATCATGCATTTTGCTATATATCTCTGACTTCGAATTTAGGAGTTTTATGCCCTCCTTGGCAGTCTTCACCATATTCTTCCTCATCAACTGTTAAAGCAATTTTTATAATTAAAAAAAATTAATTGAAACCAGATAACGTAAGATGGTCCAAGGCAACAATGTTGAAGAGAATTACTATTATGAGTTTCGATCTCCTTCGTCAAGAGATATATGGCGGAAAATACTTTATTCACCAGCCAACTAATTATCATTGAATCTTTGTCCAAACCATGAAACCGGTGCTCAATAAATTCTGATTGATGCATAAATAGGATTAAATTAGTTCAATTAATAACAGAAGCTTGTAAACCAAGTTATATGCATTTGATACAACAGTGAGTTCAAGTTTTGTTTTGTCAAATGCTTATTAATGAAATGCGTGAATAGTTTTTCTCAAAATGTTCCTTAAAATAATTGAATTCTAATGTACCAATTTTTGTAATGTCTCTCTGGATTGAACCTTCCCAGTGCTTCCTTTGGCGTATCTGATCAGCGTAAAACAGGACATATATAAATGGAGAGAGAGATAATCAGAATTTCAGTAAGGGTTCAATTAAAAAATTTACCTTGGCCCCTGCGTTACGCATGGTTAGAGCATTGAGAATGACATGAGTGACTACCAAATCAAAAATAAAAATGTGCAGATCATGAATTGCTTCAACAGATAATAGTGAAACTTTGCCCTATTTTTTTCTTTCTATAAAAGAAGTAAATTTGAAAATAGAGAAAGGACGGAATTACTTGCAAAATTTAAGCATAGAGAAACATGGAAACTCTATAAATAATATTGGTGTAGGTTCTACATACAAACAACAAAGGAAGTAATTTTTGCAGATCGCTGGCAGTGAGCTTCAAGTTCAAGTGTTTTAGATCTCATGGTATGCCGGGAATGATGTATAAAGGAAAAACGATGTTCAATGTTTGTTAGTCATCGCAGTTATTGCATTCAGCACTACATTGCACAAATAATCTAACGGGCTCATAAAACACTGAAATATCATTGTTGGTACGATGCTATCTGAAAGTCTGTAAATTGTTGTTTCCCCTCTGAAGAATCAAGTCCTTCCTGTAACCAGTTGTTACTGGAGAGTCTAGTGCACTAATGGGTTCTTCATTGGGGACACTATAGTTGAAAAATTACCGAAGAGAATCCTAAACCCTCTGGACATTTTTCATCTTTCAAACCCTCTGGACATTTTTCAAGTTTCTGTTATTAATTGAACTAATTTAATCCTATGTATGCATCAATCAGAATTTATTGAGCACCGGTTTCATGGTTTGGACAAAGATTCAATGATAATTAGTTGGCTGGTGAATAAAGTATTTTGCTCCTTTTGGATTTACTTTTTTATTTATAATTAAGATTCAAATTACATAAGCTGTTACCCATATCCATTACTGAAGAGTGTGTTTATAAACAACGTTAGGTTTACTAAAGTCCTATTTTTAATCTGAAAACCCATGAAACAAACCAAGAAGCAAAACACTTACCTTGGTGAGCAATGAAATTGAAAGTTTCTCAAATCAAATTTGCAACTTAATTTTTCTTCCAGTATCTGATTTCCCTTATTCTGAAAACCCATGAAACAAAAATAAGAAAAATTGTCAACTGTTCTGGGTTTTTTAAAAGATCACAAAAGCAAAGTATTAGAAATTATCAAAAGCAAAGAAACGGTCGAGTTTTGACAGGTACCTTGGTTCTACGGCGAAACGGTGACGCCCATAGGGATTCTACGAATTGACGGCAGATTTGCGGTGTAGCTCTCGAATTTCGACAGAGAAACTACATTACATGAACTAGACATTACAGAGACATGACTTTTCTCATAAATAGGATGCAAGAACACAATTATATGTGTATGATTTACTTTTTATTTATAATTAAGATTCAAATTACATAAGCTGTTACCCATATTCATTACTGAAGAGTGTGTTTATAAACAACGTTAGGTTTACTAAAGTGTTATTTTTAATATGAAAACCCATGAAGCAAACCAAGAAACAAAACACTTACCTTAGTGATCAATGAAATTGAAAGCTTCTCAAATCAAATTTGCAACTTAATTTTCTTCCAATAATCTGATTTCTTCTAATCTGAAAACCCATGAAACAAAAATAAGGAAAATTGTCAACTTTTCTGGCTTTTTAAAAAGATCACAAAAGCAAAGTATTAAAAATTATCAAAAGCAAAGAAACGATCGAGTTTGGACAGGTACCTTGGTTCTACGGCGAAACGGTGACGCCCTTCGGGATTCTACGAATCGACGACAGATTTGTGGCATAGTTGTCGAATTTCAACAGTGACCTTTGGTTTGACGGTGAAACATCGGCGAAATAGTGGGGATTGGACGGGTACGCTTGGGTCGACGGCGAACTGCGGCGACACGATTGTGCACTGGCGATAGGAGTGCAAGGGATAGGGCAGAGAGGAGTTGAATAGGGAGAAGATGAGTTGAGGTTTTGGATTTAGGGTTTTTTTTTTCTAACAGAGAAGATGAGGGGTTTTTTGATTTTACGTGTAATACCCTGATCTTTCAAATTAATGGAAAATTATTTATTTTCGCACGTAGTGTGCACGTGTGATATTTTGACTATTATTTTCAACATGATGAGTAAGAATATGGTTTTCTATAAAGCATTTTTTTCTAAAAGCCCAAATGTTAGTTTACTTATTTTTTCTTCTAAAATAATTATCTTGGCCCAATTAATTTAAGCCCATGGATTTAATCTCTTTTCTTATTTTCTACAACTTGTAATGTGTAACATTTCTTTTAAAAGACTTGTTATGTGTGTACAAGTTTTTGTTAGGGTGACTTGTGCTTACACGTGCACTTCATGTACACGTGCATAAGCACACATTCTTGGCCGGATTGGGTAAAGAAGTAGGTGTGAGTCATGGGTAGTTATTTGGGATGTGGGTAGTTTTTACAACTCCCTAGCTCATCCTAGCCCTTGATCCTATAACTATCTACTGAATCCTAGCCCTCCATCTCACCCAAATTGGTGTATAAATACCCCCTCTCATCCATTGTTTCTTTTACAACTAAGATCATATTTTGTAAGAGAGTTATATTGTGAGAGAGTTGTGTGAGGTCGGGTAGCACTTCTGAAGTTTTCGGTGTGGAGCAAGGAGCAAGGAGCAAGGAGTCGTGCACTGCATTAAGGAGCTTTTGCTGGATTTCGGTTATTTCGTCAATAAGGTGGGTGTTTCTCAGGACTTCTAGTGTAGAAAATATGCCATGATTATGATGATTGCTACTATGCTTGTGAGAAGTAAATTCAAACGTATTAGAATTGCCCGAATATGTTTATGATGATAATTGTGAAGGACAAATAGTGGAATAACGACACTGTAAATAAGATTGAATGGGGTCTGTACAGTCGACTGCCGTTTGGATAAGTCGACTGATACGAGGCATATGTTCCCATGTTTTGTTAGAAAGTTTCATGATGTATATGTGTACAGACTAAAAAGATATAAGAAATGCTAAATTCATAACCCCCATGTTGTACATGACTGACGAGGCATGAACATATGAAAAGAAACTAGTGATAATTAGTAAAACTGAGATTTGCCTGTACAGTCGACTGTTAATATGAACAGCCGACCGATGCATTGATTTTAAACTATGAATATTCCAGAAGTTCCTTGAAATGAAGTATTTTCCATTGTATTGTCCTAGTGGAATGATCTTAGATTAATATTTCATCTCTGCAAGAAAGTGATGAACAAAATATAAATGCATGTTAGACTTTTTCCTTGGGGAAAGAAAAATATTAGTTATGTGAATTTCCATGTTGTGACATTAGTAAAAGAACTAAGAAATTACGTGTTTCTACAGCATGAATATATACTGTAATGTGATGTAAGAATGCATGTGCATGGAAGAACAGCTGGGAAGATAATCCCATAATTTGAAATGTGAACCTGTTCAGTCGACTTATTGCGAGTAGTAAGTCGACTGGGCTGAATATGAAAATGTACAGTTAAGACCCAGGACAGACGACGGGTTTAATGACAGTCGACTGTCATATGAATGATTTTTTGAATATAGAAAGTTTCGGGGCAGCCGACTGGCCATGTGCAGCAGTCGACTCTCCCGAGTGGTTATGAAGAATTTGAATTGACTGGACAAGTCGACTGGACTTCTCCAAGTCGACTGTCCAGAGTGATTGGATATGTCAGAGAACATTATTCTGTTATTTTGAAGATTGTGAATCTTATGGTTGATGTTGATAAACTCTATTTTGTTTCTGCATGAATTTACATGAAATGAATCATAGTTTTGAATTGAGAATTTACATGAAATGAATCATAGTTTTGATTTGAGAATTACATGAATATGAAAGCTAAAAACATGATAAAGGAAGTATGCTGATGCAACGAAAAATGAATTCATGAGCTGGAAATGCTCAGATTATGTTAGAATTTGTGAATTGGAATTGAAATGAAAGAGTAGCTAAGTCTCCCCCGGCATTTGGAAAGAATTGAAATGAATTAGTGAAATGAAAGACCAATGTTGGTCATGTTGAAATGAATGAATAAGTCCGGTTTGGTGGAGAGGCTAACTCTAGAGCTTTGATTTTGTTCATGATTCTAATAAAACTAAGGACTAGTACATAGTGAAGATGTGATGAAAGTAAGAGAAAAACATTGAGTATGAAGGCTATTTGGGTAGCGGCGAGAGCGTATCCCAGGAATTCCCATGATGAGTCTGGGTGAGGATGCTGCTCCAGAGTACCGTCCCAGTAGCGACGCTCGTGGGATGTTTGAAGACTACGGGTGGTGTCGTGTCTATGGTGAGAGCTGAATTACCGCAGGATGTCTGCATGATGAGTCATGTCAGCGATGGGATTCCCTCCAAAGTGCCTAGACATGAGTTCGTAGGTCAGAAAACATCTAGGATACTTACCGTAGTTACAGTAGTAGATCAAGTCATAACGAGGGATTGAACCCTACAAAGATGAAGAACGGTTAAGGGCTTGCCCTCGGACCTATGAGTATGAGATGCATAGAACCCGAACAAGTGTGCATTAGTGTCATGTAAATTAACTAATTGCATTAAGGATTAAGTGCACAATCACAACACGACATCATTAAGGTTTTCCCCTTTGATTTACATTTTTTTTATTGTGAACAAGTTTGTGATCTGTTAAGAAATGAGGATCGTTATACTGTTTCTGGCATAGAGAGGATGGCCATGTATAATTATCGTCGGTTGAATAAACTGACGTACCCACAGTGTTACATGCAGGTAAATGGCTTGATAAAAGAGCAAAGAGGAACAAATGCTTAGAGATGATACAATGTTGTTGTATATATGTTTCATTATTGTAAATTTTTACTTCCGCTGTGCAATGTAAAGGTGATATATGATGTAAACTCTGATGTAAAGTGAAAAGTTTAAATTCCTTGTAAAATTGTACTAAGAAAAGCGAAAAGATCCTGTAGAACATCTCGAATTCAGTGTGTTTGGGATTCGGGGCGTTACATTACGTGCATGACATGAGGATGTTTAGTGGATGTAGTTTGGCCGTATATTGTACGGGGTTGCTCAGTTACAAAATTAGGGTTTGTTTGTTTACAACCCCAACTCTCCCATTAAAATAGTAGAGACTTCTCAGTCGGTTGAATAATTTTGGGAGCTGCCGCAAGAATGCATGGCTCCCCAAAATAAAACTCCATCCAAGGCCGGCCCAGAGATCCGGATTGCCCTAGCCAAACTCATGTTTGATTGTCCCTCAGTATTTTTTTTTAAATAATAACAACATAAAGTAAAAGTAAAAGCAAATAAAATAAGTTTATGCAAAGTCATGGAAAACACCAAATGTACACTAAGGTATGGAAAACAATTTATGCAAAAATATTTTATGATTTAAAATAAAAATCAATCTAGGAACTGGAAATTTTGTAAGCTCCAACAAAGCTATAGAACATTTAGCAAACTAAGATTTACCTATGTGGAAAGACCTTGGGCAGAGATCACAAAGAATATGGTATCCACCATCCGCACAGATGCTACAAAGATCATTATTTTCACTTACTGACAATTTTTGATCTTTTGACAGGAAAACGGATAGCTCGTGAAGTGACACATCATTCGAAATGTAAATATTATTATATCTGAAAAGCAAATGAAAAGAAGAATTAAGTAGGATTGTCGAAATGGAGAGAGTATATCCAAGGCATTCAAGTTTCCAATACTCACGGCTTCCGCCTTGAAGCACGACCAGCATGAGCTTCAAATTGTGAAGGACTGACCAGCACATTACAGTTGGAAATGATAGTACCTAGAAGCATAATTTGAAGCAATCATGGTGTAACACCCCGAATTCCAAATAAGACTATATTCGAGTTCCACAGGATCTTTTCACTTCACTTCGTACAATTTTACAAGGAAATTAAAACTTTAATTTACATCAAAGTTACATTTACATTAACACTTATACAGCGGAAGCAATTTTACAACAATGAATGAAGTACAACAACAGTTGAATAATCTTTAAGCATCAATTCCTTCTTAGTCTTTTTCATGTACTTTATCCTACATAGAAAACTGTGGGCATGTCAGTTCATTCAACTGACGAAATATTATACACGGCCATCATCTCGATGCCGAAAACAGTATAACGATTCTCATTACTTAACAAACCACAAACTTGTTCACAAACAAAGCTAAGGGAACTATCCTATTGATGTCATGTTGTGAATGTGCAGTTAGTCCTTAATGCAATTATTTATGTTATATGACACTAATGCACACTTGTTTAGAGTCTATACAGCCCATACTACACAGGTCCGAGGGCAATCCCTTAACCGTTCTTCATCTTGTAGGGTTCAATTCCTTGCCATGACTTAATCTACTACTGTAACTATGGTAAGTATTCTAGATGTCCTCTGAGTTACGAGCTCACGCCTAGGCACCCTGGAGAGAATCCTAACGCATTGTCACATGACTCATCATGCATGCATCTTGTGGTAATTCACCTCCTACCATAGACATGACACCACCCGCAATCACCAAACACCCCATGAGTGTCGCCACCGGGACGGTACTCTGGAGCAGTATCCATGCCCTACTCATGACGCATCATGGGGCATCCTGTGAATACTCTCATGCCGCCAATCCAATGGTCCTCATACACATGTTTTTCTCTTACTTTCATCACATCTTCACTATGTATCTAGTCCTTAATTTAATTGAATCATGAACAAAATCAATCCCTTAGGGTTAGCACTCCCACTATACCGGTCTTATTCATTCATTTCACATGACCCAAATCTTGGTGTTTTCATTTCAAATATCATCTCAACATTTCTTACATTGCCGGTATGAGGCTTAGCTACACCCTAGTTCTTAATTTCAACTTATAATTACAACGTCGATTTTTCCATACTCATAAGTTCTCTTTTTCATGATTAACAATAATTTTCATTTCATGATCATAACATTTGTATATTCATACTCATAATAATTCATCAAGTCATTCAATTCCAATTCCATGTACAATACCATGCATAAACAAATAAATTCAACTTGTCATACTCAATAGTTTATCCTTTCTACATAACTCTCTTAATCTTATTTTAATCAATACTAATTTCATTTGATTCTCATACTAATGTTCATTTCATTTATTTAATTCAAAAGGTCACAAAGTTGTATTTTCATTCATAAACAATACTCAATTTAACAATGAGCGTCCATAGATAGAACATTTAAATTTTCTTTCATTCAAAAATTTTCCTTTATCACTTAGTATAATTTCTCATAAAAATAGATGACTTTATAATTCTCCAAATGCAAATTTCCATGGAATTCTACTCGATTTTTTTCACCTCTAACTCACTTTATCTTATCTAAATAGTGCACAAATATTTTTCATAAGATCTACATATTTTTAGAATAATTGTAGTATTTTTTTTTGAATTTTTAAAAGTCAAGAATTCAATTTTAAAACTCAAAAAAATCAAAATTTTAAACTTGCCGAAGCCAGGTTTCGAACCTGCGACCTGAGCCTAGTCAACTGCCACCAAAAGCCAAATGGACTAAGGCGCCAATGCGGTAAGTGCACGGGATTTAATAAGGTGAGTTTTTGTTTCGGTTTTTTGGGTTTTTATTCAAAAAACAGCAATTAAACGGCAAGACCTAGGTTTCGAACCCGAGACCACTATGGTCAGTCCACGGCTACAGTAAAATGCCACCGCACCGCTAACCACTTGGTCTAAGGGACCAGTTTGTTTCAAAAGGAGTTGGGTTGTTTACAACCCAGTTCTTTTTTCATTTCTAAATTTCATTTTTTAGTTCTTTTTCTTCTCTTTTTGAATCAAAATTTCCAGATTTTAATCCATATGAAAATACAGTAAACCAATATTTTTATAATCATTATTTACTTTATAAAACATGCATTTTGGTCCTATTTTTATGTTTTATGTCCATAATTTCGACATTGAGAACAATAACACATTTCTTCATAATTTAGAGTTAGAATTCCACAAAACTACTATATTCCTTTGTTCTTTTACTTATTAACAACCTACAATATTTAAAATACAAATTCCCATCTTTCTATAATAATGAAACTTTATTTTAGACAATCAACTACACATGATGCATTTAATCAACTATTTATCTCATAAGCACAAATTTCATCATAGAGCTTAATTCAAAACATATAGCATAACAACATGATAGTTTCTAGCACTTCAATTCACCATTTATCAACTAGCAATCATTTTATCAATCATTCTCTCAATTACCATTTCATCTCTAATTAAGCACACCTGCGTCCAATTTCACTTAGTTATTCCTTAGTAATTTTATCAAATCATTCCTAGCATGGTATCTAGATTTAGAAGCATGAGAAACACCCACCTATTTGGAGAAAATGAAGTGAACGCTCCTAGAATCTCCTGCAATGCAAGAAAGTAGCCTTCTCCTCCTTGATGCTAGGTTGGAACCCGAGACCACCCTTGCTCCTTGGATGTTGGCCGGCTTCTTCTTGAGGGAACACACACACACAAGCACACTCTAATCTTTTACTCACTAACACTACTCAATCTTTTCTCACTTTAATCTTTTTCTCTTAATAGTTTTTAGTGTACAAATGAGAAGAAACTAGGGGTATTTATACACTTTTAGGATGAGAATAGATGGATATGATTTAATCAAGGAGTTAGAGATCAAGGATCAAGATGAAAAGGGAAGTTGTAGTAACTTCCATGATCTCATAACCACCCTTCAACTCAACTCCACTTCCCCACTCTTCTTTAGCCACAATCCGGCCTCCCCTAGGGTGTGCAATGCATACACTAGTGCATGACGTGCCCCAACTAGTGTCCCCTATTAAAAGTTGTACATTATTAATTGATTTATTGTCTACTAGTTGTGTCTACATTACAAGTCATGACAATTTAAAAGGATAACTAATTGTGGGCTTTCAAAATAGTGGGCTTTTAGACTCATGGGTCAAAATAAAATATTTAATTAATTAGGTTGGGCTTAAATCAGAAAAACAAGCATAGGCCTTTTTAAATAGGCTTCTAGAAAATAAGGAGAAAGAGAGAAAACAGTTGTTTGTTCATATTATAAAAGATAATTTTATAAGAAAACATTTATACAAAAATTGTACGTACACAACACGTAAAATTAACAATTACTCATTTAATAAAAAATTCATGGTATTACACATGGAACTCGAAAACTAAATCTACTTACCACATTGTTGCAGCAATGACAGTATATTCCATAATCTTTTATGTACCCATCAAGTAGTAAGATAATTAATATCCGAATTCGAGCAAATAAACATTCCTAAAACAAATAAATTACTAGTCATAATATCAGCAAAATCATTATTATTTTCAAAATTACTAGGGACTCTAATTAAACAATATCAATGTAAGGGACTAGGTGCATATTTTAATGTTGAAATTTGTAAGAGGTTGTTGTGGTATATTTACAAAATAAGAGTTTATTGATGATGTGAAGTACTAACATATTCAAACAAAATAATCAGTATTTGCAAGTGGATCATGTGAAGTACTAAAATGAGCTTAGACTCAAATTTCACAAGATTCAGGCTTGTTTATGTCAGAACATCAAGATGAGCTATGGAGCCTCTTAAACATGTTCTATGGTTTACAGCCAGCTACTATTTGATTCTACACTCTGCATGTTTCAAAATAACATAAGCTTCGTATCTCAACTTGTAAAATGTAACAATGGGTAACTTAGATAGATGAGTGATATGGGTCAGATGACGTGGCCCCTCCTGGGCCACAGGATGCCCTCAAGAGCCGTTCACCCCCGAACGTCAAATCTGCCAGGTCAGCCCTAAGCCTCCTGGGCTTCCACTACGTCAGGCCCACGGGCAACCAGGTCCAGACCCGGCTCCAGACGGGTCCAGACCCGGTTGGCACTGCCTATAAATACCAGGCCCTCTACCCCTTCAAAAGGTAATCAATCTCTCCCCTCTCAAAACCCTAGTTACTGTTACTCTTCAGTGACTGACTAGACTGTCAGAGGGCCTGCCACCGGGATCAACCCCGGTGTTCCTAGGCCGAGTGCAGGTACACGAGACTTCCGGATCCGAGCTTCCAGATCTGAGTCGAGCCTCCAGATCCGAGTCGAGCATCCGACCACCACCTCACTCCCGCCTACTCCCGAGCCGTTCCCTCAGCTAAGGGTCGGGCGTACAGTCAGTCCTGAAGCTTCCACTAAATAACAAATTGAGAGAACTCACATATGGTGCAGCCAGCCCCCAAAAACAAACCACATCAGGTTGGCACCGTCTGTGGGAAAGTCGGTACGGACACCAGTCCGAACCCAGCCATTTATGGCACTCCATCAATCCGAGCTCACATGGCACCCAAGCCCAGGAGAGCTGTCACCTCTACACATCAACAAGAAGCTCTTCCTCAGAACGTCCCCGCAGACACCCATGAATCCAATAATCCAAAGGTCAGCCTCGGACCCGAGTTGGGTGCCTCTCGCTCGGTCGTACCCGACCTGCATCGGGTCATCCAGAATCGACGGGCCAGTCTAACTAGGGGAGGGACCGCTTCCAACTCGGTCCCGAACCGCCCTAGGCCTCCACCCCGAGAGCGGGAGCCGACGCTCAGCCGCATCGGCCGGAGGCCGCCGCCCCAATGCGACCCGACCGAACGGGCTCCGGTCACCCACCGTGAGTTCCAATACTTCCGGAACGAGATCCTGGAGGATATTCTAGGGACCCCTGTCAACGAGACACTCCACCGCTTTCACTCGCGGTCGTACGTCGAATCCAGTGCATCTCGCGACCTGACAGTCCTGCCAGAGAATGACTAGGACATTCTAAAATGCCTCCAAGAAATGGAGAACCGCCTCGACCACTTTGGAGATGGCGGCGCGAGGCCAGCTCAGGGTCACAGGCCGACCCGACCTCCTTTCTCCGTTGCAATCCTACAAGCAGAAATACCTCAAAATTTCTGACCTCCCCAATTCGAGACCTATGATGGCGAGGGTGATCCTGCTGATCACATGGAGGGTTTCAAGACCCTCATTATAATTCACAGCGCTTCGGATCCCCTCCTATGCTATGCCTTCCCTACCACCATCCGAGGTCCGGCTCAAGAATGGTTCTCCAAGCTCGTCCCCGGCTCGATCTACTCGTTCAACCAGCTGGAGGCCAATTTCTTGGCCCACTTCGTGACCAACAGGAAATCCGAGAAGACGAGCGCCTCCTTACTGGACCTCTGACAGAAGGAAGGTGAGTCACTCCGGCAGTTCGTCTGTAGGTTCACCATGGAGGCGAGGTCGATCTCCTCACTCGATACTGGGGTTGCCTCGGCAGCATTCCGACACACCATTCGACACGGCCAGCTGAAGGCATCCCTGGCGAAGAAACCTCCCCTCGATTTCCCTGACCTGCTCAATCGGGTTGAAAAGTACATCCGGGCCGAAGAGGCCCTAAATCTCAAGGACACCAAGGAGATTCAGGGAAAGGGGAAGCGCAAGGCCGACGAGGCGAAGCCAGCAAAAAAGGTCCCAAAAGACGGAACCATCATAAAGAAGGACCCTGCGATCCCGCGCTTCGAGAGGTACACACCACTGACACAGAATGTGTCGGCTATCCTCTTAGCGATCGAGGACAGGGACCTCGTCCAGATGCTGCCTTGGCTGACCAACAACAAGAAAAGAGATCAGCAGTTCTACTGCCACTTCTACCGGGATAACGAGCACGACACTGACTACTGTCGGGGCCTGAACGACGAAATTGAGGCCCTCATCCAATGAGGATACCTCCGGGAATTCACCCAGGAAGACGTCCGGGATCGAAGAGACACGAGGAACTGGAGGCCTTCCCCTCCTCCTCGCATCCCCAAACCACGTCCCGAGCGGAACCCCGAGCCTAAAGAAACTGAGGGTCAAGCCATCCTGCATTGCGTCCATGGGGTACCCATGGGAGGAGAGTCTAGCACTTCCCACAAGGCATTCGTCTGAAAGGTAAACGCCATTCAGGGCCTCCCTTCCCCCAGGTCCAACAGCTCCCTGTCTATTTCTTAGGAGAAGACTTAGAGGGAGTCCAGCTCCCGCACTGCGATGCGCTCGTCACCAGCCTCAGCATGACGAACTACGAGGCCCATCGGATCCACGTGGACAATGGGAGCTCGGTGAACATTCTCTTCCTGGAAGCATTTGATAACCTCAAGCTCTCCCGGGATAAGCTGAAGCCAGCTGGGTACACCCTGCACGGGTTCTTCGGCGTGCCGGTGCCAATAGAGAGGATCATGACCTTAGACATCACCGCTGGTATGACCCCTCACAGATGAACCGAGTCGATGGACTTCATGGTTGTAAACGTCAAGGCAGCCTACAACGCCATCCTCGACCGACCAGGGCTCTGCTCCCTCCAGGCTATTCCCTCGGCCTACCACCAAAAGCTGAAATTCCCCACCCAGTCAGGTGTCAGAGTCGTCCGAGAAAACCAAGAAACAGTATGGTCGTGCTACATGACGGCGGTCAGGGGCGGTGTGTTTCCCCTGGACGCCGTCGAGCTGCAGCCCGAAAGAAGCCAACCCGAACCTGAGCTAATAGACTAACTAGAAGAAGTCTCGTTCGAGACAGGGGACATATCAAAGTGGTTCCGCGTGAGCTGCTCCCTCGTGCTCGACCTCAAGCCAACCTGATCAATTGCATTCTTCACAATGTCGAACTCTTCGCCTGGAAGCCCTCCGATATGTCTGGGATCTCTGAAGACCTGATCATGCACAAACTCAGCGTGATCCCCGGCTCGAAGCTGATTGTCCAGAAACGACATAAGTTTGCCCCGGAGAGGTAGCAGGCAGTGAAAGTGGAGGTGGACAAACTCTTGTCCGCTCGTTTCATACAAGAGGTCAGCTACCCTGAGTGGCTGGCGAATGTCGTGATGGTCAGAAAGGCGAGTGGGAGCTGGAGGATCTGCATAGACTTTACTGACCTCAACAAGGCATGCCGCAAAGATCCGTTCCCTCTCCCCAGCATCGATGCTCTGATTGACACAACATCGGGTCACGAGCTCTTTTCTTTCATGGACGCCTTCTCAGGGTACAACCAGATCTGAATGTTCCCCCCTGATATAGTGAAGACATCCTTCGTCACGGACCAAGGTCTCTATTGCTGCTGGGTTATGCCCTTCGGGCTGAAGAATGCCGGTGCTACTTATGAGAGGCTCGTCAACCGAGTCATCAAGGATCAGATCGGTCACAATATGGAGGTATACGTCAACGACATGCTCGTCAAGAGCCAGCAGGGATAGGACCACGTCACTGACCTGGAGGAAGCCTTTGGGGTCCTTTGGACCTACAATATGAGACTCAGTCCGGTGAAGTGTGCATTCGGCATCTCTTCAGGGAAATTCCTAGGGTTCGTCGTCAGCCAGCGCGACATCAAGGCGAACCCCGAGAAGATCCAAGCCATAATAGACATGGCCCCTCCTAGGAACATCAAAGAATTCTAGAGGCTTACGGGAAGACTGGCAGCCATCGGCCGTTTTCTCTCCAAGTTCGGAGAGAAGTCCCTCCCGTTCTTCAAAGCTTTGCACGGAACCGGAGGCTTCGAGTAGGGTACTTAGCAGCAAGAGGCGTTCGCCCAATTGAAAGAGTACCTCGCCAGCCATCCTCTCCTCAGCAAACCCAAACCAGGCGAGCCCCTATGGCTTCATCTTTTGACTTCAAAAATTATGCTCAGTGCTGTTCTCGTTCGAGAAGAAGACGGAGTCCAAAATCAGCTATACTACGTGAGCAAGGTTCTGCTCACCGCCGTGACCAGATACTCAAAAATGGAAAAGGTGGCATATGCCCTGGTCATGGCCGCGCGGAAGCTCTGTCCCTATTTTCAGGTGCATTCAATTCAGGTACTCACGAACCAGCCTCTGAAGGCCGTACTCTACAAGCCCGAGAGCTCCGAATGAATGGTCAAGTGGTCGATCGAGCTTAGTCAATACGATATCGACTATCAGCCAAGAATGACCCTTGAGGGGTAGGCCATCGCCGAGTTCATCACAGAATGCACCATATCTGAGCAACCCAAAAGCGGAGAGGCCGACCAGACGTGGGAAGTTTACGTCGACGGCTCCTCCTGCGAAGCGGGGAGTAGTGAGGACATCATTTTGCGAGGACCTGACAATTTCCTTCTTCAATATTGCCTCTGCCTCAACTTTCCAGCCTCCAACAACGAGGTCGAATATGAGGCCATGATTTTCGGGCTCACCCTGGCACATCAGGCAGGCGCCAGACAGATCAGAGCCTTTAGAAACTTTTAGCTTGTGTTCAATCAGATCACCAGAGAGTACGAGGCCCGTGATGAACGGATGATCCGATACTTGGTCGTGGTCCAGCGGCTCTTGGCATCCTTTGATGAATCTGCAGTCTTAAGGATCCCTAGAGAGCAGAATGCCCAGGCCGGCGCTCTGTCAAAGTTAGCCGCCTCGTCCTTCGAAGGTCTCGACCGTATCGTCCTGATCGAAGTACTCCTGAAGTCGAGTACCGACCTCCCCGAGACCCTCTGCATCGAAGATGGAGCTCACCCTGACGATTGGACCACTCCCATCAGAAAGTTTCTAATCAAAGGAGAGCTCCCCGAAGACCGAGCCGAATCAAGGCGGGCCAGGGTCCGTTCAGAGAGGTTCACGATGATCAGCGAGAGCCTCTTCAAACGGTCGTACACCACGACGGACGGAAGGCACTGCCTCCGTTGCTTAACCCCCGATAAAGCAAAGTACGCTCTCAAAGAGCTCCATGAAGGAATTGGCGGGTGCTATATGGGAAGCCGATCGCTTGCGCGAAAGGCTCTGAATCACAAGTACTACTGGCCCACAATGCTGCAAGATGTCCTGGCCCTGGTAAAAATGTGTGGCCCTTGTCAAAGGTTCTCCTCGGTGAGAAGAGCTCCGCAAGAAAACCTCCCCTCCCTGGCTAGTCCGACCCCCTTGCTATGTGGGGGATGGATCTGGTAGGCCCATTTCCGAAGGCAACGGACCAAAGAAAGTTTCTCATAGTGGCAATCGACTACTTCACAAAGTGGAACGAGGCCGAGCCCCTGGCCACAATCACCAAGCAGCAGACCCAACAATTTTTCTGGAAACACATCGTCTGCCGATTCGGGATTCCACACGTACTCATCACAGATAATGGATTCAATTCGCGGGTAAGAATTTCCAAAAGTTCTGCGAGGATCTCGGAATCCAGCAGCGCTTCTCTTCGGTATGCCACCCACAGTCGAACGGTCAGGCCGAGAATGCGAACCGCCAAATTCTTGATGGTCTCAAGAAATGCCTTGATAACTCTTCTAAGGGTTTATGGGTAGACAAGCTACCAAGCGTTCTCTGGGCCCACCGAACGACGAAAAGAATCCCCACGGGAGAGTCATCATTCAATCTGACATACGGCACGGAGGCCGTAATTCCCTTGGAGATCAGGCTCCCTTCGCCCCGGATCATGGCCTTCGACGAAGCAAGCAACTCGGCACATCTATGTGTCGACCTGGATCTCATAGACGAGGTCAGGGAGAAGTCTGCCATCAGAAGAAACACATACCAGTAGAGGATCGAAAGGTTCTACAACAAAAAGGTGCGTCCCACCGACGTCAAGCTAGGGGACCTCGTCCTCCGGAAGCTGGCGGTATCTAACCCCGGCCAAAAGAGGAAACTGGCCCCAAACTGGGAAGGCCCGTACAAGGTTTCTGAGGTCGTACGCCCAGGCATGTACCGCCTCACCGACCCGGAGGGAAAGGCTATCAAGAGGCGCTGGAACGCAGAGCACCTCATCAAATTCCTCGAAGGAGAGGATTAGCCTCTGTAGATGCCAACATATAAATTATAAAAAATGTCATCGTCACGTCGTGCCTTGTTTTGTAAAGTCAAAATATATTATAATTATGCCAGCTTTCTTAAAACAAGCTTCAGCTTCGTATTAGCTCTCTTAAAAAACATGTCTCGGGCTCGACCTTTGGAAGAAACCGCGAGCCAGAAAATGCTTCCCTTACAGGCTTGGGGCTCGGCATTCGGAAGAAATTGCGAGCAATAAAAAGCTTCCCTTACAAGCTTGGGGTTCGGCATTCAGAAGAAACCGCAAGCCACAAAAAGCTTCTCATACAAGCCTGGGGCTTGGCACTTGGATGGCACCTCGAGCCAGAAAAAGTCACCTCTAAGGTATGGGGGCTCGGCATCGACCTCGAGCATGGTTTGGGCTTGTTCAAGCCCATCAACTTATGCGCTCGGCGATGACCGTCAGCTACACCCATGCTATCTTTCCGAGAATAGGTGTGGGGGCTCGGCATCGACATCGAGCAATTCCTTGGCATTTTTCAAAGTCACACGACCTTTACGCTCGGCGATGACCTTCAGCTATGACCATCACTAGCTTCTTTAAGGAATGGGGGCTCGGCATCGACCTCGAGCATGGTTTGGGCTTATTCAAGCCCATCAACATATGCACTCGGCGATGACCGCCAGCTACACCCGTGCTATTTTCCCGAGAACAGGTATGGGGGCTCAGCGTCGACCTCGAGCAATTCCTTGGCTTTTTTCAAAGCCACGCGAACTTTACACTCGGCGACGATCTTCAGCTACGCCCATCACTGGCTTCTCTAAGGTATGGGGACTCGGCATCGACCTCGAGCATGGTTTGGGCTTATTCAAGCCCATCAACCAATGTGCTCGGCGATGACCGCCAGCTACACCCGTGCTATCTACCTGAGAACAGGTGTGGGGGCTCGGGGTCGACCTCGAGCAAGGCCTTATCTTTTTTCAAAGCCACGCGACCTTTACGCTCGGCGACGACCTTCAGCTACACCCATCACTAGCTTCTCTAAGGTATGGGGGCTCGACATCAACCTCAACCATGGTTTGGGCTTGTCCAAGCCCATCAACCTATATGCTCGGAGATGACTATCAGCTACACCCGTGCTATCTACCCGAGAACAGGTGTGGGGGCTCGGCGTCGACCTCAAGCAAGGCCTTGGTTTTTTTCAAAGCCACGCATATTTACGCTCGGCGACGACCTGCAGCTATGTCCATAACTGACTTCTCCAAGGTATGGGGGCTCCGCATCGACCTTGAGCATGGCCTGAGCTTTTTCAAACCCTGCAGCCTATGTGCTCAACGATGACTTCCAGCTACACCCATACTATCCACCAAGGTGTGCACATGAGGGCTCGATGTCGACCTCGAGCAATGCCTTGGCTTTTTCAGGCCATGCCCTTTACACTCTACGACGACCTTCAGCCATGCCCGTTCTAAAAAAATTTCATTAAAGATTTAGGGTGCTCGTCTTCGGCAAATGCCCCGAGCCCCGGATTGTTGGTTAACCCACCTCTCACCCACGAACAACTCGGAGTTTACGGCTTTCAAAACCAAAACCCCAAATTGTTCGAGGGCGGCAGGAGAGCCACCGGCCCAGGACTCTCGCTGAGCCTCCAGACCGATTGGTCGGCACACCACTCACCCACGAGCAACTCGGGGTTTACGGCTCTCAGAGCCAAAACTCTGAATTGTTCAAGGGTGACAGGTGAGCCACCAACCCAGAACTCTCAGCCAAAAATTCTACTTATGAACGCCTGCCTTCGGCAGGCACCCGAACCTCACCTCTGGGGTCGACCCACCTCTCGCCCACTGACAGGTCGGGGTCAACGACTCTCGGAGCCGAAACCCTGAATTGTCAGTGGGTGGCAGATGAGTCAATCTCAATTCTTGATGAAAAACAATGAGGATATGGGGATTATATAGCCCCCTGAGTGGCACATTTATTGCATCGGGAAGTCCAAACGGCAGAAGGTGAAATGTCACCATTAATGTTTATCGGAAGGCGAAACGTCACTCATTGGGCGTTACCTGCAAGAACTTACGATTCGGCTCCCGAGCAAGTCGCAGAACGACCGCCCCTTCTGCCTCGGCGGTGACCTCCTGCAAGGGCGGTCTTGGCAACGACCTTGAGCTACACTCCTGCCCTCCTCACTCAACAAATTGTCAAAGAAAAGAAGTCGAAGTTTTTATTACTCATAGAGCGCCAGAAACGGCCGCCCAATACAATGAAACGTTTACAAATCACTCATCACTCGGCTTAAAAATCAAACTCGGTGCTTCCCATGGGATTCTTTGCGCACTCGGTAGTTCTGGCCAGCGAGGGTACCTCGGCAACAGAGCTTTCCGCATCGGCAGGCTGGGCCGCCTCCAAGAAAAAGGTCGGAGAAGGTCCCAACACGGAATTGCTCGCCTCCTCGACCAGACCGACGCCTAGCATTAGCATCAGCCTACGGATCTCCAACACTTTCTCTCCAACAACCTCATGAAGAAAAGACTCCGAAGCCGATCGCCCACTCGAGGCATCCGAGATCAACCAGTTCATCTCAACTGCCCACCAGTCCCGGTCGGCTGTGGCCTTCTTCAGGCGAGCGACCTCCAGGCTGAGCTCCCTAGAATTATTCATGAAGTAATTCACTGCGGCCTTTCGATCCCCAGCCTGCTTATGTTGGCGAGCCAGAACACTCTCCATGGCCCCCAGCCTCGCTCGGACTTAGGAGACCTCGGCAGAACCAAGGTCGGCGCTGAGGACCTCATGTGTCTATCAAAAAGACGGGAAAAATAATAGGTCACAAAAGGGACTAAAAAACACAAGTCATAGAGCATCGGCCAAAAAATTCTCCATTTATAAATTCAAAAATTTTCTAGTTACAAAAAAGCGGTGGCCAGTCCGCGTTCGGCAATTACAAAAAAAGGAGGGGACAAGGAAATTCCTAGACTACTATTTAGGAGAGGGACGACACCTCTTCGTCACCTTGGTCACCCCCGGCCTCCAATCGAGCATCCCCCTGCTCCTCGTCCTCCCCATCGCGGGGTGTCAGCAAAAGCTCGGGGAACTGCCACCTGTAGTGGAGATTTCCAATCCGAAGGTCCGGATAGATCTGCAGAATGTGATCCCCGGCCTCGTCTTGCGAGGCAATCAGGGTGTTTGCCATGGCGATCGCCACCTCCTCGCTATCCTTCTTGGCCTTTGCCTTGAACTGCACCAGCTCGTTCACATGGTGCTCTGTGTTGGATACCAGCTAGGCTTGGGTGATCGCAAGGGCAGTCTCTGCCGTCTTTAGCTCGTCCTTCAGCTGAGTGGCTTCCCGAAGATAACGCTCAGCGTTCTTCCTCTTGATGACGATCTCCTTCTCGAGGCACTTGTGGAAGTACTGCGCATGCTGCATCGCCTGGCCAAGGAGGATCAAGTTAGAAGAATTCTTCGCAAAGCTAAACCAAAATGCAGAAGAAAGACTTACCGCGAGGTGGGCCTGAGAAAACCTCCTGTAGGACGTATCATCCGTCTC
Organism: Hemerocallis citrina; assembly: GCA_017893485.1. Taxonomy (NCBI): domain Eukaryota; kingdom Viridiplantae; phylum Streptophyta; class Magnoliopsida; order Asparagales; family Asphodelaceae; genus Hemerocallis; species Hemerocallis citrina. The sequence continues at coordinate 191,810,914 of CM030360.1, read as the reverse complement.
CACCACCAGGTTCATACAATCCCGCTCGATGGCGAGATGCTCCACCACCTCCACCGCAATCGGGCCCTCAAGGAGCAGATCCCCTGACTTGACCCCCCAATCGGGGCATACGGCCTCATGCCATGCTGACCAACCAATTCTGCGGCGTTCGGTCGGAGTGGCAGGAGAGGTCCCTTCGCGACCTCGACAACCTTTTTGCTGCCGGAACTCGCCCTCGGATATCTCGTCGACCTCGACGAATGGTGGTGGTGGTGCTTCTTCGCCCTCTTCGGGGTCGACTCCTTGGACCTTGGAGTTGCGGCCTGGCTAGTCCCCGCCCCCGAGGCAGCTTTCTTCGCCATATCGGCCCTCCTCTTGGTGGCCAGGGCCACTATGGCATTTCAGTTGTCGAGCTCCTTGGCAGACATTTCTACAAAAAGAAAAGTAAACATGTTAACGCGAAGGCAGAAAGAAAGACAGAATAGAAAAAAAAACATACTAAGGTTGGCCGAACTCAATCCGGCCAACCCAAGGTGTAGCTCCATGACGCGAGGCCACCCGATGTTGTGCCCCTCCACGATCTTATCGACCTTTGCCCACTCCTTCTCAGTCAGATCTCTTCGCTTTGGCGGCTTGTGGTTCGGCTTTCTAAAATTCCAAATGGTAGGGATGTCCCAAGGCTTCTCGCTCCGAACTATGAAGTACTTCTCTTTCCACCCCTTGATGGAGTCCAGATGTCCGTGCATCACCTTCTTGTGAGGACGGGGCGAAAGATAAAAAATTTCCTCCTGGTCCCTGAGCGAGCTCATCCCCAGGATGGCTCGGAAGTAAGTCAGCCTCGGCTTAATCCCCTTCTCCTGACATTTCAAAATGAAACACACCAAGTGTTTTCAAGAGTTGGGGCCATACTACATGGGGCTCAGCTCCCCCCAATTTAGCACCCTCTTGATGAACGGATGCAGCGGAAGTCTCAACCCTGAGACGAAAGAGTCCTCAGGGAACATGCCGAAGCTCGACTCAAGCGCGGTGGTCGGGTGGATTCCTGGGTTCGGCACAAGAAGCTCGAACTCCCGTGGAATGAAGTAAGCCGCCCTCAAGATGGGAAAGTAGTCCCTATGCAGGGCACACTTCACGTTGTCCATCTTGATGATGGACCGATCCTCGTCCCTTAATAGCGAGGTATACGCCAGAAGATCCTCCACATCGTCAGGATTATCCTGACCGACCCTGGATTTTTGCTGGAGAGATGGGGGTACTTAAACTCGGAGCCATACTCATACTTGTCATTCTCGGCTGGACTGTCAGGTCGTATCCACTTCCTCTTCCTCCTTCGGGGGCGATCCTTCCTATCCGGGGAAGGGGTCGCTATGGGAGGCAACTGTGGGAGGTCTGTCTTCCTCTATCTCTTCCACGGTCCCTCCGACCTCGACATGGTCACTACCACCTTCAGTCCCTTGCTCGGACCCCTCCTGACCATCGCCCTACTCGACCTGCTCCTCTTCTTCCGGACCTCCCTCCCTAGACTCATTCTCCTCCTCCACAAGCCCCTCTCCCTCGGGGTCCCTCTCTTCATGCTCCTCCTCTGCAGGCTCCTTACCCGGCCTACAAGATTGCAAGGGCTCTACGATAAAAGCTACGTGGCCTTCGCTATCCGACCCTCCTACTGATAGAACCTCCTCCTTTACCGGGCGCAAGTCACTCGACCATAAAGATATCGAAGACGAATGAACCTCCTCCTCGGTGCGACCTGAAGTGCCTGCCTCAGACCCGGACTGAGACTGTGACATTTTAAAGTAAAAATACCAACCTGTTTCACTGGAGAACACAAAGGTCAACGAAAAGTGGTCGCCGGCAGTGTGCAAGGAAATTTCTGTTGTGAAGAGGATGAAAGAAAAGTGAAGAAGTGGGGTGGGGGGAAGGGGATTTATAAGCACAGAAGAGACTCCTCGAATTTTGCAAAGAGATCTAGCCGTCTGATCTTCATCATCAAGATCTAACGGCCACTAAGATCTTGATGACGTCAGCCCAGAGTGGAAAAATACTTTCTTACCCTCGGCTCTGTCGACCAATGCGGTGACTCGGTGTGCAGGGTCAACTTCTCGGGTACTTCACCTTTATTCACCCAAAGTTCCTCCCAAAAAGTCTCTCAACGGCTTCAGGGTCGACGCTCGGATGTCACCGCGGGCCCCAAAAAGTTTCTCCTAAACTGCTTGGACCTCGATGCTCGAATGACACCGCGAGCCCCAAAAAGTTTCTCCTAAACTGCTTGGGCCTCGATGCTTGGATGACACCGCGAGCCGCAAAAAGTTTCTCCTAAACTGCTTGGGCCTAGGCGCTCGGATGACACTGCGAGCCCCAAAAAGTTTCCCTCAATGTCTTCAGGGTCGACGCTCGGATGTCACCGCAAGCCCCAAAAATTTTCTCCTAAATTGCTTGGGCATCGACGCTCGGATGACACCGCGAGCCCCAAAAAGTTTCTCCTAAACTGCTTGGGACTCGACGCTCGGATGACACCACGAGCCCCAAAAAGTTTCTCCTAAACTGCTTGGGCCTAGACGCTCAGATGACACCACGAGCCCAATAAGTTTTTCTCAACGGCTTCAGGGTCGATGCTCGGATGTCACCGCGAGCCCCAAAAAATTTCTCCTAAACTGCTTGGGCCTCAACGCTCGGATGTCACAGCGAGCCCCAGAAAGTTTCCCCTAAATGGCTTAGGGCTCGGCGCTCGGATGTCACCGCGAGCCCCAAATTATCTCCCAACCAGTGAGGGGCTCGCCTCCCGATCCTAGACGCTCGGTAAGAAGGAACCCTACTCCACAGACTCCTATGCCCCCTTGCTTTTCCAACAAGTGAGGGGGCTCGTCTACCGAGCCCCTACGCTCAGCCAACGGTTTGGGGCTCGGCCCTCGGATGTCACCGCGAGCCCCAAATTATCCCATAATCAGTGAGGGGCTCGCCTCCCGACCCTAGACGCTCGACAAGAAGGACCCCTACTCCACAAACTCCTACGCCCCCTTGCTTTTCCAACAAGTGAGGGACTCGTCTACCGAGCCCCTATGCTTGGCCAACGGCTTGGGGCTTGGCACTCGGATGTCACCGCGAGCCCCAAATTATCCCACAATCAGTGAGGGGCCCACCTCCCAACCCTAGATGCTCGGCAAGAAGGACCCCTACTCCATATACTCCTACGTCCCCTTGCTTTTCCAACAACTGAGGGGGCTCATCTACCGAACCCCTACGCTCGGCTAAGCGAACTCGGGGTCGACGCTCGGATGTCACCACAAGCCCCAAATTATCCCCTAACTAATAAGGGGCTCGCCTCCCGACCCTAGACGCTCGGCAAGAAGGACCCCTACTCTACAGACTCCTACGTCCCCTTGCTTTTCCAACAAATGAGGGGGATTGTCTACCGAGCCCCTACGCTCGGCTAAGCAAACTCATTGTCGACGCTCGAATGTCACCGCGAGCGCCAAATTATCCCCCAACCAGTGAGGGGCTCACCTCCCGACCCTAGACGCTCGGCAAGAAAGACCCCTACTCCACAAACTCCTATATCCCCTTGCTTTTTCAACAAGTGAAGGGACTCATCTATCGAGCCCCTACGCTCGGCCAAGCGACCTCAGGGTCGACGCTCGGATGTCACCACGAGCCCCAAATTGTCCCCCAACAAGTGAAGGGGCTCGCCTGCTGACCCTAGACGATCGGCATGAAGACCTCCTACCCTACGGATCTCGATGTCAAATTGCTTTTCCAACCAGTGGGAGGACTCGTCCACCGACCCTCGATGCTCGACAATCCGAGATCTGACTCTTCTGCACCCGGCACCCCTCGTGACTCGAAGAAGGGATCCCCTTCCTCCTACCCCACTGACCTCTTCTGGAAGATACGGATTCCGTTCACACCACTCTGCTCTTCCTACAGAGGCAAAAAATCACTCCTACACGAATGGATTACCCAGCCCTCCAGGAGTGGGGGGCTCCTGATATGGGTCAGATGATGTGGCCCCTCCTGGGCGACAGGATCCCTTCAAAAGTCATTCACCCCCGATCGTCAGATCTGCCAGGTCATCCCTAAGCCTCATGGGCTTCCGCCATGTCAGGCCCATGGGCAACCGGGTCTAGACCCAGCCCCAAATGGGTACAGATCCGGTTGGCACTGCCTATAAATACCAGGCCCTCTACCCCTTCAAAAGGTAATCAATCTCTCCCCTCTCAAAACCCTAGTTACTATTACTCTTTAGTGACTGACTAGACTGTCGGAGGGCCTGCCACCGGGATCAACCCCGGTGTTCCTAGGCCGAGTGCAGGAACACAAGACTTCCGGATCCGAGCTTCCAGATCCGTGCCGAGCCTCCAGATTTGAGCCGAGCATCCGACCTCCACCTCACTCCCATCTACTCCCGAGTCGTTCCCTCAGCTGAGGGTCGGGCGTACAGTCAATACCGAAGCTTCTACTAAATTACAAATTGAGAGAACTCGCACCTGGTGCAGCCACCCCCCAAAAACAAACCGCATCAATAAGGAAAAACGAGTTAACTATTACAGTTACACAACTCAATCAAGGTGAGGATGAATATATTGAGTCAGAAACTTGAATGTGTCAAGAGAGGGATCACTCCATCTGAATCTATTTCAATGTACAAATGATGTGTCCTACAGCATTGGAAAGTGCTATCCAGATCTCACATTATAAATAAATTTAAATTTGACTCTGCTGTAGCAAATGTCTCCTCCGAAAATATTGTTTGCAAAACCTGGTATTGGGTTTGAAATCGTTGGAAATTTGATAATCATCGGAGTCACAGCTAAAGATTGGCATGTATCCATGATACAAACAATAAGGAAATACATGACTATTGTGAACTACATTAAATCAGGTATCAGTCGGTAGATTAGTTCTATGCAACAAAAAAAACAAAAACGAGACCAATTAATGTAGGCATATAATTTTGAAAATTCATGAACTCCTAACAATGACGAAAAACAGACTTTAGAAAGTACTCTTGAGCAAGACTATGAGATTGACTAAAAGACAATTAAATTTATTTAGAAAACTAAGAGAACTTCTGATACTATAACGGAAACTGACTCCATTTAACTTGTCATTCTTTTCTGATATCCTGACGCCCACTTTGTTTTGATAATTATTTGCAAATCCATGCTAATCTAAAAGATGTGATCGATCATGTCAATAACTTCTTAGCAACAACTCACCCGGCAATCCACTTAACTATTATTACAGTCCTCATTATTTAATACAAGATCTCAACCAAGATTCAGGAAATAAATTTAAATTGAATTTCTTGGATTAATTATTGATTGGAAGGCATTTTATACGGGTAGACAACCCTGCATAATTAAAATTTGCATCGTCCAATTACAGCATATAATATGAATTGACTGGATATGGAATTGGTTAATAAACCATGATTGACCAATTAAAAGAAATCCTAATGAACTCATGTGCCAATTTCAATTCCTTTTCTAAGCCTCACTTTCTTTAGAATTCCATATGGAATTGGCAAAAGATATTAAATATTCAAGTTATTAGTAATCCAAATTTAATTATATATTTTCAAGTTGAAATTGATTGTTTCACACTACATCACATTCACAGTAAATCAAAATTCACAGTAAATCACACTAAATTGAATGAAGAAGACAAAGAGAAGAAGAGTAGATATAATACCTTATTACCTTTTAATGGAGACTGGAGAGAAAGGACCGAAGAAGATTAAGGACTTAGGGTTTCAATTAGGGCTAGGGTTATGTTTTGGGTTTTGATGGAAAGGACGAGTCGTCGCCCGTCGTCGGAGCCTCGGTGGAGCTACGGTCGGATACTTGGAGGCAGTGGAGGAGCGGAGGAGCGATGGGGGAATTTGAGTTTTGTATGGAGAAAGAGAAAGAAAAAGAAAAAGAAATTCGGGAACTGGAAGAGGAAGAGAAAGAGAAAGAGAAAGAGAGAAAGAGTTAAAAAAAAATCGAACTTTACACATAGGCCCTTAATAAAATTCATTTTACTATATATATATATATATAGTTATATATTGATTTTTTTTAAAAAATTGTTGCCCCATGAAAGGGGGGTTGCCCAAGCCCAATGGCTTGCTGGTAGCATTGGTATAAATACCCGAAACCCGGATCCGACCCGAACCCGACCCGGACCCGGCATTGGACCGGAACCGACCCGACCTATCCGGGTCCGGGTTCGGGTATCGGGTCCTAAAATGGGACCCGTTGTACCTTCGGGTCCGGGTCCGGGTCCACTCAAAATAGATCCGACCCGGACCCGTTTAAAAAAACCCAAAAAATCTACATAAAAATAAATATTTTATCTTCATCCCTCCCCTCCTTCCTTCTCAATTATAAATCTTCATCTTCCAAACTCAAAACTCATGCCTTTTTCTTCTCTCCTCTTTTCTAAATCTTCCACTCACCGCCTCCGCTCGCTGCTCACACTCCCGCCCATACCCAAACGGGTAGGATTATTTTAATTGTACCCGGACCCGGAACAGGACCCGGTCCTTACGGGCCCGGGTCCGGGTCTAATTTTTGGACCCGTAGGGGACCGAGTCCGGGTCCGGGTAGTGAAGGACCCGACCCGATACCAATGCTACTTGCTGGGCTTACCCCTGGGCCGGGCCTGACTCCATCCCGTTCTAAAATACTATTAAGTTATTTAGAGGTTTTTACGGTTTTTTTTACTCCAAAAAAAGAAATAAATGTAGAACATGTATAAGAGTGAAACAAATTTGTATATATTATCTATTTCAACTTGGAATAAGTTTTTACAACAATCAAATTACATACAAATACATTCAATAAAAACTTAAAAGTCCTACAAATTTATTGAATTACATGTTTAAGGGAATAATCTTGAGTTCGAAATAGACTAGAGTTAGATTGAATCGAGGGCATTGAACTACTGTCATGCACCTCTACTTAACATAAACATATGATCTCATCGCCTTAAATTCCCTACTCAGCTTCGATGTGATCTTCAGGTGAGTTACTTCCACTTGTTGAGGTGTCAACTACTTTTCCTCGAGTCTTGTCTTCAACTTTCATCCAATCTTCGGTGCACACAAATATCTCTAGTGAATCTGGCTTCAAGCAATTCCTGCAATCGGTTAAAACCCTGCCACTTGCAGAAAAAACACTTTCTTATGCAACTACAGACATAGGAGGGGTTAGTAGATATCTAGCCAAATGTGAAAGAATTGGAAGTATAATTTCTGTTTTTTTCCACCATTAATGGTAACACTTTAATCCTAGCACTAGAACTCTCACTATCTTGTAAATTGTATCAGTTTATTTCATCAAGTGCATTAATCCTGGGATTTTTAGATTGAATACAAGCAAGTAAATTTGTAGTGAAATCTTCTAATGTACTCTTACCCTTACCTCAAGAAGAAGAAGAAGAAGAAGAAGAAGAAGAAGAAGAAGAAGTTGATATACTAGTTTATCGTGTTGTACCGCTAGATGCATAAGTTATATCATAAAAATCATAAAATTTATTCAATGTTAACTCAAATGTGGCTATATAATCATTACATTCATATTGAGGGTCTTCTCAAACTAAAGGAAAAAATATTTCAATTAAACTTTTTGTACCTGCTAATTTGATACGAGGATCCATTACAACAGAAATACAATTCAACGTAGGAGGAAGATTAAAATATTTTAAAACTTTAGCATTAGCATGAATAACAATATGGCCAATGTAAGGATCTGAAATCATATCTTGAAAAGTTTGCATCATAGTAATTATTTAAATAAAAATACTTCTAGAAGTTGAATAATAAGATTCTGAAAATTTCAAAGTTTCAGTCTTAAAAGGTTCCAAAATTTTTGATAGGCTTTATGCAAAATGCCAAGAGGTGGGAGTTATTGTAGCGCCCCGAATTTCTAATATGATATCTTAGAAAATACGTGACACAATTCCCAGCATCAAATTCAATGTAATATTAAACACAACTTAACACCAATAAAATTTTTCAACTTTCGTTACAATAATCATTTACATAGCACAACGGAATACAATACACCTTAAATCACAATTTCTCTTTTCTTTACAACAATCTCTTTTACAATTACATAAGTCACTATATAAATTGAACTCAAGCATCCAAACCCGAGCCTTAAGAAATCACCTGTAAAATATGAGGTTAGAGATAACCCTAACCCCCAAAACTAAAGGGGTCAGCCATAAAGGTGAGAGTGACATAAAAATAAAGCAACATAATTAAATCATAAAACACTGAGTCATACACAATATGTATCATCAGCAAGAATAAAGGAATGAGAAATAACAAATAAGTAAAGTATGAAAATATCAAGGAATATAAGATAGCAAATAGTAATTCATGAAAACGTCAAGTGATTCTAGACTAAGTGTCAAGTGTAGGAAAAACAGGAAAAACACAAGCATAAACCAAGTCAAGAAAACACAAGCTCTATGTGCTGACTTTCTAATGCATACTTGTCGGATTCTATGCATTCCATAGTACATAGGTCTGGTGCAAGCCCTTAACGATCTCCACTTATAGGGATAACACCTCGTTATGCAACTAATCCTACTATAGTGATGGGAAACAAGATCTAGAATACTTCGCGAATAGGCACCACAGTCCTCGACGCGCAAGTATCATGTAAGATAGCTCAAAAACAACCGGAGAATCATCTCCCAAATCCGTGTACCCCATGAATTGGCTTGCAAGGTCCTCGACGTGCAGATACACCAGGTACATTCCGTAAATAGGCCTGCCGACCCTCGACACGCGAAAGCACCCTGCATGCTCCGTGAATAGGCCTGTAGACCCTCGACACGCGAACACACAAATGTCCTCTCGAGACAGAACACAACAAACAGTCTTGGAACGCATCCGTTGGACTAACAAAATCATGAGCCTATACTTACGTTTCCCAAGTTCCATTACATCCCCACTAGTGCCTGTCCTTAAGTTGATTATTATTAAACCACCAAAAATCCTCATCTCTAGAGTTAGTGTATCCTGCCGGACTTAAATACTCAACAACAACTAAACCAAGACCCCCCAGGTCTAACTCAACAAATCTCAACTGCCGGTTCACAGGACTCCTACACAACTCCTAGAGATCTCAATAAGACCAAAACTCACTAATCCATCGTCAAAACGATCAAAGGGAGAAACCTCTCAAATCAACAAAATCCAAATCTTTATAAAATTTCATAATCCAAATCCAATAATAAGGTATCTTGCAAAACATAGGTTCTGTAGAAAGAATAATATTTAGAATAGTAAGTTATAAAACCAAAAACATTTAAAGAATCAACCATTTGAAGAACATCAGAATAACTCAAGAAAATATAAGTAACAGTCGACTGTAAAAAGGTCACCAGTCGACTGTCCAGAACGAAAAACCAACATCTTTAAGAAAATAATACTAAGTGTTGACGGTCGACTGCAAAAGACACCAGTCGACTATCCAGAAAGAGAATTTCATGATTTTAAGAAAATAATCTAAGTGTTATAAGTCGACTATAAAACTGTCGGTCGACTATCCAGAGAAAAATCTAATAATCCTTTAAGAAATAATTCTAAGGGTTACCAGTTGACTGTAAAAGTCCTCAGTCGACTGTCCATAATGAAATTTCAAGAAAAAGCTAGAGAACATAGCAGCCGGGTCGTGTCGGTCGACTGAGAAGTCATACCAGTCGACTGTCGACCTACAGACTGTATACTTTTGGCTGTGCACATTTCAACTGATACGTAGTTTTACTTTATGAAAACGATTTCTACAAAAAGCATATTTCTTATATGATCAAATACGACTTGTAGAATATATAATAGTCCATGAAACTAAATCAACTACTTGAATTTATAAAAGCGGTGATTTGTAAATCTTTTTCAAATAAAACATAAATTGTGCATATAATCAAGATAGAGTTTCTAAAAATTAATTGTTCGTTGAAATAGCTTCGTATTCAGGTCCAAACCACATCAATACCAAATCTCAAAGGAAAATCCCCAAATTAAATCAAAATGTATCAATCTCAAATTTTAGTCATCACAACTCAAATCCTCAAGACGTGGTCTTTTATTCCATTACTCATTCTCAAAATTCCTCAAACTCAATCTCAACTATTCACAACAGCTGATTCATAAACAAATTTATCCTCAACATGGCCAAGTTGCATTCATCAAACTCACCAATAATCCAAAAATCTCATCTTTAATTAATTAATGCATCACATCCATCATACTCAATCAAATCAGCAATAATCCAAAAGAAATAGCATACTCACAATTTATAGTAAGTTCTCCTACAATCTAAAATCATCCACATGAAATTCTACTCACAATAACTAGGGTTCTTCTCGAAGATCCACTTTTATCATCCATCCAACATACATATTCATACCAAACCCTAGCATGCTTTCTAATAGATGAAACACCACATACCACATACATAAAACAAAACAACAAAACAATTTACATCACTCACATACATCATTCACAAAATAAAAAGAAAACAAAACAAGTCACTCAATTCAAATGAAGAATCCAATCGAATTAATGGAGAATAAGCAAAACCCTTCTTTTGCGAAATCCAAGATCTTCTCTTTCAATCTCCAAGAAAAATAAAACAATAAAACCTTTGAGTTGTGCAGCGAAAGACGGCTGCACTTCACCTTTTAAATAGGCCGAAAATTGAAGGATTAGGGTTTTGAACATATTAGCAAAATAATCCTTTAACAAATTATTACTTTACATATATAAACCTTTCCTTATAAAGTAGTTAAAATAGGTTAAATAAATTAAAACAAAATCAAACCCTTTTACTACTGAGTTTTCCAGCCATCCAGCACAGCCCAGAAATAAAGAAAATTCGGATTTGTACTCAGGGTGGCAATTTTGCACAAAAGTCATTCTTTTTGTATTATTTGCATATACATCATAAAATATTCGTAAAAATCCAAAAAATTCAGAAATAATATCTAATAATACATATTATATTTTCCAACTAAAATATATGACTTTTACTTTCCAGGAAAACATTTGCACAAGATCCAACATAAATGTCATATTTGCAAAAACACCATTTTTGTTTAAATCTTTACCAAATCGACTCTAAATAAAATTTAAATCTATTTTAATTTCAATGATAACCATGGAAAGCCCAAAAGTCAGTAAAAACAAATTTTCATTATTCATTTGAGATCAAAATGGCTTTTTACATAAAAGCCCCCCTCTTTCGAGATATTTATAAAAATAGTTTCTTTATTCAAAAAAATCCAGAAAAATCACAAATAATCTCAAATAATAAATAATGATTTTCCACAAAAATAATTTTGCCTTTTGAACTTTTCAAGAAAATATCTGCACGTGTTTTGCACGTGTAAAAAGATAATTCTTCAGAAAAAATATTTATTAATTCACCAAAAATCATTTTAATTCATTTATAAATCTTTACAATAATATTTAAAAATACGGGGTACTACAGTTATTTGAAAATCTTCCATATTTTTTTGCAATGCAAAAATTATTTATAACCACTTGGTATTTAGTAACAACATTCAATAAGTCGAAAATAGAATTCTATCGGTGTTTAATATCTTTAGAAAATTTTCTAAAATATACTCCCTTAAGATTATACCATTCTTTGAATTGTTGAAGCATAGTACTAGTCAAAGTGATGAAATGTACATAATTTCTAATTGTATTCACATATGAATCGGTTACTTTCAATGCATCTTGTACACATAAGTTAAAAATATGATATGCACATCTAATATAAAAAATATCAAGACATGGATGAGGTAAATATTGTTGTAATGTAGTAATCACACTAGTGTTGTTGGTTGCATTATCAAAACTAATCAAAAACATTTATCGCGAATATGAAATAAATCAAAAACTTGTAAAATATGTGTTGCAATAACCGTCCCACTATGCGGGTACGGCAAACCGGCAAGTGATATGATTCTTTTTGAATGAGCTAATCACTATTGATCCAATGACAAGTTATACTCATTATCAGAATATCGTTACAACCTTTCCAACCATCGGCCGTTAACGATACTCTACAAGTTAAAGAATACAAAAATACAATTAAAGCATCTCTCATTTTGGAATAAAGTTTAAAACAATCGATCTTAAGTGTGTCTCTAGGAATTCTTTTGAAATTTGTTTTAGTGCATTTTGGTTAAAGGCCTTTAGGTTTCTACTCTCAGAATAGGAAAAATGTAACTATTTCTTAATAATTAACTAGTTTGACAATTTCCCGACGAGCGATTTCAGTATCATAGCTATGGCTATCTAGTTGCCCGGTCCTATGGCTGATCTTTTTTTGTGATAGTTGGTCTTGTACTAGTTCGGGGTGTATATTTGCAATGTTTCGACTAATTATACTTGTCCCTTCACCCTTCTTCTATTTGTAACTTTTGTTACATGTTTATACACCTTATGTCATACGCTCGGATTGTCATCGTTTGGGATAAAGTCATAAAATTTGTGGACTTAACTAGTTTGGCATTTATGTTTTCTACTAGAAGTGGGTTGTGCGGGTTTGGTGTCATCTAGCTAGAATTTCATCATGTTATGTGTCGGGATCATACTTGTGTTGAGGAACACTATCATAATCTATATTAAGGTTCTGATTATATTCGGTCTCTAATTATGAGATTATTGGAGGCCGACGAGATGAATTAGTGGTATATTGTCCACTTTGGCTACGGCCACTACCTTGTGATCGTGACATGATAAAGGTAGTATAGTAGTAGTATATGTGATAAAACAAAAGAAAATATAGAATGGTTGAAAGGGTTGATGTAGTAGTAATGTATGTGAAAATAAAATCTAAAAAACAATATGAGTGTTGAGAGAGTTGAGAGAGTAGCGAAAAAACGACAAACAAGTTTACTATAAAAAATTAAAGCTTTGAAAATAATAAAGAGTTGAGAGAGTTGAGAAATTTTGATACCGTACTTCACGAATATAGAGTTGAGAGAATTGAAAATAATAAAAGGAGTTGAGTAGATGATGAGAATTCAAGAGATCGAACTTCTTCGCTTGATCAAATATGTAGTTGAGAGAGTTTGAGCTAGTTCACTATGTAATAGAGAGAGAATGAATTTTGACAAGAATTTCAGTAGTAGAGAGTTGGTAGTAGACGTAGTAGCTTCGACACGATCGAACTTCTTCACTTCTTTGTTACTTCTTTGTTACTTCTTTGTTAAACTAGATTGAGAGGAGGAGTAGTAGTAGTAGTTGAGAGATGAGAGAGTAAGTGAGTTGAGAGATAGAGAGTAGTGTGAATTAGGAAACAAAAAGATTGGATTTAGTGGAGTTTTATAGGGAAAAACCCACAGAAAAATTTTAAATAAATGTTTTTAAAAAATAGCAGCAGCAACAGGGAGCAACATCGTTGGACCCAGTCGGGCCGCCTATTTGACCCGGTCGGGCCGCCTGTTTGACCCGGCAAGGCCAACCGTTGGACTCGGCAGGTCGACCGTTGGCAACCCGGCGGGTTGCGTGTAACTCATGTTTCCTATTTCTTGTGTTTTTGTACTGTATTTTCTTCCGAGTGTATTCTACTTGATTGTATTCTTTCATTTTTTCTGAACTGTGTATTTGTTCTTCATTATTCATATAAATTCATCTATTATTTTGTCGCTTGCATTTGGTCTTCTTGATTCGCTTATGTCTGCCAATTATTTTATCTCTGAATGATTTATAGTTTCTAATCTATTTCATTTCATGGCCTAATTGCTCATTCATTAATTTCTGGCTTATTGGATCTAGTTTTTACCCAGTCTACCCTATTTTAATCCTTCTATCCGTCCTACTAGATCCTAACCCGCTACCCATTACCCTCTTCTTTTACCCAGTCTCCCCCAGATATTTCTTCACGTTTTGTATCTGCATAACAAGCAGATCATGTTTTCCCTCTATCTTCTCTTGATTCCCCAAAATCCTTCTAGCCAAAAATCCGATTAAAACCCCCCAACAAAATTTGTTACTGCTATCTACAATTTCTCTCCTAAACCATAAACTTACTATCTCTCTTTCTCCAGCTCATATCTCTCCCTCACTGCATCCCGATCCCCCTACCCTGCCGTGTCGCTGGTGCCAGCTCGTGACCCCTTATTGCCCTGCCCTCATCCCGATGCCAAAGTCCTCTCGACCTCTCTTCCTTTCTCCTTGCGAAGCCAATAGCAGCACCCACAGCAAGCTGCAAACCCCCCCTCTCGGCCTGTTCCCTTCTGACGCAAGCAGCCGCACCCCACGCCCTTGCCGTCGCTGCCCTGTTTGCCGCCGTCGTCCTCTCATCGCCGTGCACACACCCCCCGACTGCCTTGTTGTTGTGTGCACGTGGTTGATCCCAAGCATTGAGTTTGTGATCATCTTGCTCGTCTCGTTCGTGATTTGATTGTGTTGTGTTCGTTGCCGAGAATCCATTCCCGTTATTCTCATCTTTACATCAGATTCGTCGACTATCTTAAGGCAAGTAACTTATATTAATTTTTGTTGTATACAAGTACAAAATACCGCCTGTAGTCTCACTTTTGTTTTTAGATTCGCCCTCATGAAAATCTCTTGTTAGACCTTGACTCTATTTGTTGATCCATCTGTAGTCATAATTGTCACACACACGACATAAAAATAATTTAGATCTAACTAGACTCTTGATGCATGTATGTATGTTGTTTCGTGATCTATGATATGTTGTATACTTCTTGCATGCTTGATGTGTTTGTTGTAGTATCTTGTAGTGGATTTGTTAAGCACTCATATCATGTTGTTTTGGACATCTATTATACCATGTTTTGTATTTTGTTCTAATTTGGATTTATTGCATATTAACTATTTAATTAAATGCATGAGAAGAGTTTTTATTTTATTGCTTCCCTATTTTGGTTCAGTATTTTAGACCCTGTTAAGGTCAGTAAATCAAACTAATTTGTGAATATAAATCGTAGACCCCGTTGTCTATTTTCCAGAACTTTCGACAGATCTTTGTTTCGATTTGTGAGGTGTGAGTTATTGTTGTTTTGCTACAAATGTGCTGAAAATTTCAGATTCTGTTTTATGTGACTTCTGTATAGTTATCCATTTTAATACTGATGTTAAAGGTAAGATTTGAATTTGATATTTTTCTGGGTATCACCAGTCATGACTGGGATTAATCCCAAATTTTTGTAGATTTATTTAATGACTTTTATAAACTATTCCATGCTTGTGAACAAACAAATTTATTCCCAAACTGCATGCTATTCAGTAAAGAACTCTATTTTCAACCTGATTCCAGTCACTTTTGATTAAAACTTTGTGAATATGAAATATAGCCTCCTGTGTCTATTTTACTACCCTTTTGACGGATGTGGATTTTGGGTTATACTTTGTGATCTATCACTTTTTTAGTACTGATGTGTTTAAAATTTCAGATTCATAAACTTGTTGCATCTTTCTGTTTTCCGAATTTATTTGACTATGCTATCTATAATGAAATATTATGAAAATTTATTTTCCGATACTAGATATACCAGGGAATCTTCCAGATTTTTCTTAGATTTAATCAGTAAGTTTTAATGCTATTTTCATGCTGATAAATACAACCTTGCGATTTCTGGCTGAACATGAATTATGTATAAACACCTGTTTCTGTAGTTGTTATATGACTTGTGTATATGTACTGGATTCGGTCGAGAGTATATTTTCTAGATTTTCTGACGGATCTAGGTTTGTATTCTTGTGGCAACGGGAATCTCATATTTGGTGCAGTACTGTCTTGATGTCCAGAATTGAAAGTCTCGTTGTCCTAGCCTGTTATGAGTTGTTTGTCACCCGTGCATGTTTCTGTCCGACCTGAACCAGTCTCTTGTTCTTGCCATGTTCTTCTTGCCCTTTTTTGTGCACATATGCTTGTTTTGATAATAATAACAGGTAATCAAGCCGGGGTTAAGGGAAAGACCTTAGTAGTGGACAATATAGGTATGTGTACTCAGAAGGGGGCCCGTGTTTCCCACTTTATGTGTGATTCATGAACCTGTTTTACTTTATGTTGATTCATGAACCTGTTTTACTTTATGTTGATTCATGAACCTATTGTAATTTATGATTTGATTCATGAACCTGTTATGTTACTACTTGATTCATGAACCTGTTACCTGTGTATGATGCCTGAGAATACGGCCCTATAGTAACCCACCACTAGATCTCATCATAAATTGCATGAATGTAGCAACCATGTGGTAAAATTTGGGACGCATGAAGTGCTACCTAGATAGGATTAAATACAAGATTTGAGAATAACATGATCACCTGCATATTTCTGTATACCTGTACATGCTACTTGACACCTGTTACATGTTTACCTGCTTGCATGCTATCTGATACATGTCACATATTACATGCACCCTGATTATATCATCACATTACTTGACTCTGTTCCTGGTTAGTGTTAGCCATTCTGTTTTGCTGTCAACTGCATTTTATGTTTATTCAGTACTTGCTTCTGCTATTACTATATACTTGTCTATCTTTCCTGTACTTGTTGCCTGCACTACAAGCGGCCCGTAACTTATATTGACGGGCATTTTGTTTCTTTTTCCTCTTCCTGCAATTTGTTAAACTTGCAGACTTTGGTGACCAGCTGCCCAAGGGAGTAAGTGATCAAATATTCTAGCTGGCTGGAGTTCTTGCTACAATTTATTTCCTATTGTTTTTGAATAAATTGTAATTGCTACATGGATTTGTATTGGACATTTTTGTCCCAGGATTTATGTCTTGTTTCCATATCTGATTATTTCAGATTAAGTCTTCTTGTTTTCGAGTAATCCCGTTGACTATGTTAATTTATTTTTGTATGCGTGGTTGATTATTTCCATGTATATCTCTTGTTTATTCTTGTACATGTTGTAAAGATCCTTACAACTTATGAATGGTGAAAGCCATTCGCTGGACTTGTGTCGCGTATCCGTATTCCGTATTCCTTTTTGGGAAGCAAGGCGTGACATTGCAGGTCTCGTCAGGTTACGAGTTGAACGGGCCGGGTCGAGTGGGGTGTACTAGCAGTCTGCAAGTATGATGCATGTCCTAATAGTTTTTTTTAAAAAAGTAAAGATTACGATGTAGTATGACCTCGAACATGAGACTTCCCTTTATCCATCCCAAACCCTTACCACACTCTTTACAAATTACCCCTAGTGACACAAACTTTTATTTTATATGAGTGGCACTTTGTAAATAATTATGTCATAATTAAAATTGAAATTTGATTGTATTATGGTAACAGCCAACAGTTGAGTAAATGGATGGTTAATATAACTCTCATTTAAAAATGAGTGATTGAGATTGGATAGTTGTTTCTCTACAAATTACACAACTCCAACTGTAGCGCCCCAAATTTCTAATATGATATCTCAGAAATATGTGGCACAATTCCCAGCATCAACCTCAATTGTAATAGTAAACATAACCAAAATACAAATATATTTTTTCAACTTTTATTACATTAATTCTTTACAAAATACAACGGAAAAAAAAACATCTTAAATTACAAATTTTACAACACATTATTTTACAATTTACATAAGCCATAACATCATTCTATCTCATGCATCTAAATCCCAAGCTACATGCACCTACCTGTAAAACATGAGGCTAGAGATAACTCTAACCCCTAAAACTACAAGGGTCAGCCATAACTGTGTGAGTGACATCAAAATAAATACAACATGAATAAAATATAAAGGATAAAGTCATAAACAACATATATCAACAATAATAACAATGGAATATGAAATAATAATAAATAAAACATGAGAACATCGAGTGAAACTAGACAAAGTGTCAAGTGTAGGAAAACAGAAAACAAACATGCATAAAACCAAGTCAAGAAAATATCAATGTTATATGTTGACTCTCTAATGCATACTTGTCAAATTCTATGCATCCTACAATACATAGGTCCGGTGCAAACCCTTATCGTTCTCCACTTTATAGGGTTAGATCCTACGTTATGCAACTAATCCTACTACGGTGATGGGAATAAGATCCAGAATACTCCGCGAATAGGCATCACAACCCTCGACGTGCAAGCATCATGCAAGAATAGCCCAACAAAACTGGAGAATCACCTCTCTGCCGTGTACCCCACGAATAGTCTTGCGAGGCCCTGGACGTGCAGATAGACATCCCGTGAATAGGCCCGCCGACCCTCAACACGCGAATGCACCCTGCATGCTCCGTGAACAGGCGTGCAGACCCTCGACACGTGAACATACAAATGTCCTCTCGAGACAGAACAACACACAAGTCCTAGAACGCATCTGTTGGACCTAAACCAAGAGCATATACTTACGTTTCCCAAGTTCCATCACATGTCCACTAGTACCTGTCCTTAAGTTGATTATTATTAAAACACAAAAATCCCCCTCTCTAGAGTTAGTGTATCTTGCCGGACTTAATTCCACAAAACAACCCCAATGACCCTAACTGGTCAAAATCCACAAAATCTCATCTGCCGGTTCACAGGACTCTCATTCAACTCCTAGAGATTCACAAAATGAAATCAACACCAAAACTTTCAATAAAACTCTTAATCTCATTATTAAAATGTTCATATTAATAGAACTTCTTCAATCATTCAAAAATCCAAATTTATTTAATATACTCGTAAAATTTTTAAATTGAAATAAAATATTAAATCCATTAAATAACTGAGAATCATATTTTGAAATCACAGAATACCACAAAACAACAATTACTTCAAAGAAAATATATTTATTTTACTATATGAAGTTAGAGAAATACAAGTTTAAATTCTATTATAAACAAAACTGCAATCTGTAGCAAAACGTCATTTAAAATAGTAGATTAATAATCCATAATTGAAGAAATAATCATTTAAAGAAACATCATAAAACTCAAGAAATCCATCAGTCAGAACAATGACAGTCGACTGTTGCAAATGGTCGGTCGACTGTCCTGCGAAAATTCGAAAACTCAAGAAAACCCATCAACAGTGACAGTGATAGTCGACTGTTGAGAATGACCAATCGACTATCCAGCGAAAACTCGAAATTCAATAACTCATCAGCAAGGACAGTGACAGTCGACTATTGAACATGGTCAGTCGACTGTCCTGAAAATCCAAAACTCAAGAAAACCGAAAGTTGACTGTCGACTTTAGTTCAAAAATGAAGCAGTCAATTGTTATTGCAAACAAAATCCAAAATTCAATAACTGACCAGTCGACTGTCAACTTTGGTTCGGTCGACTGTTAACTATAGCAGGTTGCAGTTTGAAAGTCTGTCCATGTTTTAAACTGATACATCGATTTACTTTATAAAAATGCAAATTTGTAAAAAACTAAATTACTGAGATAATTGGATATAACTTGTACAATATATAAGAGTATACAAAATGAATCAAAACCACTTCAAATCCATCATAAAGTAAATTTTTCATCAAACTACTTCCAAACAGTAAATATGAGTATATGAAGTGTATTTGTATGTTTACATCAGTAAAGCTTGCAGATTCATCCAATAGGAGTAATAAAGTTTTTAAACCCATCTCAGAATCAAAAAACTGAAATCTCATAAAAACCCCATCAAAATTCACAAAATCTTCAAAAGTGGATATGAATGTGGATATGTGTACATGTGTACCTGTGCATGTTTGTATCAGTGAAAGCATCAAATAACTTATTGTATATGTATATATATGTAGTATAAAGTTCAAAACCATCTTAGTACCCAAACCAACTCAAATCTAGTCGAAACCATCAAAAATCAAAACCCCAACTTTCGGTCTGTACAAAATTAGACCCGAAAAACTCAAACCCTCCTTTTACTCAAAACTCAATCTTTTCATTCATTAACCCATCTTGCAACTTATTAAACTTATGCACAAACACTCACAATAGTTTACTCCTGAATATATGCAATCTTAACAACCATTCAACAAGTTTTACTCATCAAAACCATCAAAACAGAGTGTATGTATCTATATCATCAGTAAAGAACTCATCTTCAATCAAATTGTTCATTATACAACATACCATCCATTATACTCAACCAAATCAGTAATAATTTGAAAGAAAGAAACCTACTCATGATTTCTATTAGGTTCCTAACAATTCTCAAGTCATTAAATTAGGGTTTCAATCATCATTAGTGTAGTTTCATGAAAGATTCAATTTTTAATTCATCTACTCATCAAAATTCATCATATTTTCATACCATCATCTAACATGCTTGCTAATAGATAAATCATCACATACAACATGCTTAAAATAATAAGAAAATAAACATATGCCACTCACCTTATTGAAGAATCAACCGAAGATAATAAAAAAATAAGAAAAACTCCTCCTTCGCAAGAAACCAAGATCCTCGCTTTAAAACTCCAAGAAAATAATATTAAAGAAATCCTTTTGTGTTGTGCAGTATAGAGACGGCTACACCCCACCCTTTATAGGCCGGAAAATAGGGTTTTAGAGTTTTGTAAATAGATTTGTAAAATACCTCTTTTGAATATATCTTTACATATATAAATCCTCATACTTTGAAGTTAAATAAAACCAACTTAATTGAGATTTAAAAGCAAAAACAACTACCCTAATATTGGCCGACACTGATTTGAAAACCTAGAAAACGAATTTGCACTTTTGCCATTCTAAGTGACAATTTTGCAAAAGGACTATTCTTTATCAAAACTTGCAAAATAAACCAAATTTTAAAACAAAAGGTAAACTTTTTAACTTAGAGTTGACTAGACATCATGCCCATCCCAAAAATCTGAAAATCTAGAGTTTTTACTCCAAGTGGTAATTTTGCACAAAAGTCCCTTTTTGTAATATTTGCAAATAGGTCAAATAATTATCAGAAAAATCCAGAAAATTCACAAATAATATCTAATAATAATTAATGGGTTTCCCCAAAATAATTTTTGATTTTGAACTTGCCAAGAAAATATTTGCATGTGTTTTGCACGTGTAAAAGATAAATTTTCAGAAAAATATTTATTAAATCACCAAAAATAATTTTAATTTATTTATTATTCTTAAAAGCATTATTTAAAAATCTAGGGTATTACAACAAATCTCCTTTTATAGTATTAGATTAGATATTAGAGATTAGAGATATTAAAAATATTAGAGAGATGCAAAACAGAGGCCTATCTTGATTTTAGTTTTCGACGAGTACAACGAGAGCATCAGTTAGTAATGGAAATTTCTGAAGATCAGAATAGTAATTGTAATAGTAATCCTCTTGTAGCTTCAAATGTAGCGCCTCGAATCCCAAACACACTGAATTCGAGATGTTCTACAGGATCTTTTCGCTTCTCTTAGTACAATTTTACAAGGAAATTTAAAACTTTACATTTTACATCAGAGTTTACATCAATATTACATTTACATTGCACAGCGGAAGTAAAATTTTACAACAATGAAACAATGTACAACAACATTGAGAAATCTTTAAGCATTTGTTCCTCTTTAATCTTTTCATGCCATTGATCCTGCATACAACACTGTGGGCACGTCAGTTTATTCAACCGACGATAATTATACATGGCCATCCTCTCTATGCCAGAAACAGTATAACGATTCTCATTTCTTAACAAATCACAACTTGTTAACATATCAAAAATAAAGTAAAGGGAAATCTTAATGATGTCATGTCGTGATTGTGCACTTAATCCTTAATGCAATTGTTTATATTAGATGACACTAATGCGCACTTGTTCGGATTCTATGCATCCCATACTACATAGGTCCGAGGGCAAGCCTCTTATTCGTTCTTCATCTTTGTAGGGTTCAATCCCTCGCCATGACTTAATCTACTACTGTAACTATGGTGAGTATCCTAGATGATCTATGAGTACAAGCTCGTGTACAGAAAACCTGGAAGGGAACCCCACGCCATGTCTTGACTCATCAAGCATGCATTCTGTGGCAATTCAGCCTCCTTCATGGCACCGATCCTCTTGCAGTCACCAAACATCCCACAAGCGTGACTAGAGTCCGATCATTCTGAGTTGTGCCCACGCCATGTCTTGACTCATCAAGCATGCATTCTGTGGCTCACACACCCGCACCGTAAACCCTAGTTCTCATACTCGTGTTTTTCTCTCACTTTCATCACATCTTCACTATGCACTAATCCTTAGTTTTTATTAGAATCATGAACAAAAATCAAAGCTCTAGAGTTAGCCTCTCCACTAAACCGGACTTATTCGTTCATTTCAATACATGACCAACCTTGGTCTTTCAATTCTCATTTCATTTCATTCCATTTCCAATGCCGGGGGAGACTTAGCTACTCTTTGGTTTCAATTTCCAATTCACAATTTTCAATTGAGCATTTTCAACTCATAATTCAATTTATAGTCTCACAGACTTTCTTTGTCATGATCTTAGCTTTTCCTATTCATTTAATTCTCAATTCAAATCGATGATTCATTTCATGTAAATTCATGCAACAACAAATAGAGTTTACCAGCATCAACCATAAGATTCACAACTTCAACATAAACAGAATAAGCTTCTCTAACATATCAAAATACTCTGGACAGTCGACTTGGAGAAGTTCAGTCGACTTGTTCAGTCAATTCAAGTTCTTCATAACCACTCGGGAGAGTCGACTGCTGCACATGGCCAGTCGGCTGCTCCGCAACCTTCTATGTTCAAAATATCATTCCCGTGACAGTCGACTGTCATTCCATCAGTCGTCTGTCCTGTGGTTTTTGACAATACATTCACGCTCAGCTCAGTCGACTTGCTACTCGCATTAAGTCGACTGAACAGATTCACATTTCAAATTAAGGGTTTATCTTTCCATCAGTTCTTACATGCACATGCCACATGGTGTCAAATTACAATATACATATATTCATGCTTCGTAAACACGTAATTTCTTAACCGTTCAATAACATCACAATCATGGAATTTCAAATAACTAATATTGTCTTTTCTTCAAGGAAGTGTTAAACATGCGTTTACACTTGTTCATAACTTTCTTGCAGAGATGAGATGTTAATCTCGATTTATTACACTAGGACAACACAATGGAAATATCTCATTTCATGGGATTCTGAACTATTCATAATTTACTCAATACATCGGTCGGCTGTTCATATTAACAGTCGACTGCACAGGGTAATCTAAGTTTTACTAATTATCCTAGCTTCTTTTCATACGTTCATGTCTCGTCAGTCATGTACAACATGGAGGTTATGAATTTAGCATTCCTATATCTTTTTAGTGTGTACACATGTACATCATGAAACTTTCTAACAAATTATGAGAAATACTTGCCTCGTACCAGTCGACTTGTCCAAGCGGCAGTTGACTGTACAGACCCAATTCGTTCTTATTTACAGTGTCATTACCACGTTATTAGCCCCTCACAACCATCATCATAAACATAAACAGGGCAAGCTAATATGTTTGAATTTACTTTTCACAAGCATGGTAGCAATCATCATAATCATGGCATATTTTCTACATTAGAAGTCCTGAGAAACACCCACCTTATTGACGAAATAACCGAAATCCAGCAAAAGCTCCTTAAGGTAATGCACGACTCCTTGCTCCTTGCTCCTTGCTCCTTGCTCCACACCGAAAGCTTCAGAAGTGCTGCCCGGCCTTACACAACTCTCTCTCAAAACCTCTCTTATAAATATGATCTTAGTGTAAAGGAAACAATGAATGAGAGGGGGTATTTATACACCAATTTGGGTGAGATGGAGGGCTAGGATTTAGTAGATAGTTATAGGATCAAAGGCTAGGATTGACTAGGGAGTTTTGATAACCACCCACACTCCAAATAACTACCCACACTCCAAAACCACTCCTCACTCCAACCGGCCAAGAAAAGGGTGCTCTTGCACGTGTATGCAACCTGCACGTGCATGCACAAACCATCCTACAAGAACTTGTACACCAAATAACAAGTCTTTTAAAAAAAAATGTTACACCTTACAAGTTGTAGAAAATAAGAAAAGGGATTAAATCCATGGGCTTAAATTAATTGGGCCAAGATAATTATTTTAAAAGAAGAATGAGTAAACTAACATTTGGGCTTTAGGAAAATGCTTTATAGAAAACAATATTCTTACTCATCATGTTGAAAATAAAACATTACACGTGCACACTACGTGCAAAATAAATAATTTTTCATAAATTAGAAAAATTAGGGTATTACAACACTCCCTCCTTAGAATAGTTCCGTCCCCGGAACTACAATCAAGAGTGAGCAAACAGAAAACATAACAACAAGAACCAAGAAAATACAAAGATACAATCAAGCAAAAAGCTCAGGATAGTCCTTCAACATCCTCTCCTCAGATTCCCAAGTAGCCTCTTCAACCAAATGGTTTCTCCAGACTACCTTGACCATCGGTATCGTCTTATTCCTCAAGACTTTCTCTCGACGGTCAACAATCTCGACAGGAGACTCGATGTAGTTCAGATCCAACTGCAAACCTTCCGGCACTTCAGGCAAATGATGACTCGGATCTGGAATATAACCTCTCAGCATAGACACATGAAAGACATTGTGCACCTGAGACAATCCTTCTGGTAATTCAAGCCGGTAAGCAGTTTTCCCGATCCTTTTCAATATCTTATACGGGCCTATAAACCTCGGGGCTAACTTCCCGACTTTGCCAAATCGAACCACACCTTTACTGGGTGATACCTTCAGAAAGACGAAGTCACCAACCTCAAACTCAAGGTCCCTTCTCCGGTTGTCTGCATAGCTTTTCTGCCTGCTCTGAGCTTCCACCAACCTTTTCCTGATCAGAACAATCTTCTCAAAAGTTTGCTGCACAAGCTCAGGACCAAACAACTGACGCTCCCCAACTTCATACCAACAAACAGGAGTCCTGCACTTCCTGCCATACAAAGCTTCGTACGGCGCCATCCCGATGCTAGCCTGAAAATTGTTGTTGTAGGCAAACTCTACCAAAGGTAAATGCCTTTCCCAACTGCCTCCAAAGTCTAGTATACAACACCGAAGCATGTCCTCAAGAATACGGTTGACTCTCTCGGTCTGCTCATCGGTTTGTGGATGAAAAGCAGTGCTGAAATCTGTCTTGGTACCCAAAGCTGTCTGAAGACTCCTCCAGAAATGCGAAGTAAACCGCGCATCTCGATCAGACACAATAGTTGACGGAACACCATGAAGTCGGACGATCTCGCCAACATACAACTCAGCCAACTTGTCCATCGAAGCAGTGAGTTTCATCGCCAAAAAGTGAGCGGACTTGGTCAGTCGATCGACTATAACCCAAATCGCATCATTGCCTTTAGGACTCTTAGGCAATCCCGTGATGAAATCCATACTGATGTTATCCCACTTCCATTCCGGAATAGGTAATGGCTGTAATAGACCTCCGGGTCTCTGATTTTCGGCTTTGACTTGCTGACAAACCTCACACTTCGCCACAAATTCAGCCACATCCCGCTTCAAACCTGACCACCAGAAATGCTGTTTGATATCTTTGTACATCTTAGTACTCCCAGGATGTACAGACAAAAGAGTAGCATGCGCCTCCTGAAGAATACTCTCTTTCAGGTCCGCCTGATTTGGAACACATAGCCTATCTCCGAACCACAGCACTCCATCCCTGATTTGAAATCCGGGCAACCTGCCAGCACCAACCTGCTCCTTCATCTCCAAAATATCAGCATCAATCTCCTGACTTGCAATGATCCTTGCATTCAGTGTAGGCTGAAGCCTCAACTGAGCCAAAGATGCTCCCAATCCTTGCAAGACAACCTCAATACCTGCTCGGTCCAGCTCCTCAATCAGATGCTTCTGAGTTGTAATCAAACTGGCCAAACTGCTCTTGCGACTAAGTGCATCAGCAACAACATTAGCCTTTCCAGGATGATACTTGATCTCAGGTCGCATGTCCTCGAGCACTTCCAACCATCTCCGCTGCCTCAGATTCAGATCCCTCTACTGATATATGTACTTCAAGCTCTTGTGGTCCGTGTACATGTTCAATTTCTCACCGTATGCGTAGTGTCTCCACTGCTTCAGTGCAAAAATAATCGCAGCCAACTCCAGATCATGAGTCGGGTAATTCTTCTCATGCGGTCGTAGTTGCCTAGACCCATAAGCGATTACTCTTCCTTCTTGCATTAAGACACAACCAAGCCCACGATGTGAAGCATCGCTATAAACATCATACTCAACACCTGCTCTAGGCAAAGCCAAAATCGGTGCAGTAGTCAGTTTCTCTTTCAACTCCTGAAAGCTCGCCTCACATTGCTCAGTCCACTTGAAGTTCACATTCTTCTTGGTCAGTCCAGTAAGCGGCACGGCTATCTGAGCATAACCTTGAATGAATCTCCTGTAGTATCCAGTCATCCCAAGAAAACTTCTGACTTCCTTCACTGTAGTAGGCCTAGCCCAATCTCTCACTGCCTCTATCTTCTGAGGGTCAGTTGCCACTCCCTCCTTAGAAAGGATGTGACCTAGGAATGCCACTTCAGATTTCCAGAAATCACACTTGGATAACTTGGCATACAACTTCTGCTCTTCCAGCTTCTTCAACACTGCTGCCAGATGCTCGGTGTGCTCCTCCTCTGACTTGGAGTACACGAGAATATCGTCGATAAACACCACGACGAAAGAATCAATAAACGGCCTCAGAACTCTGTTCATCAAGTCCATGAAGATTGCGGGTGCATTCGTCACTCCGAATGGCATAACTAAGAATTCGTAATGCCCATGTCGAGTTCTAAATGCAGTTTTGTGCACATCTTCAGCTTTCACTCGAACCTGGTGATATCCTGATCGAAGATCTATTTTGGAGAATACAGCTGCTCCTTGTAGACGATCGAACAAGTCATCAATTCGAGGAATAGGATACTTATTCTGAACAGTGACTTTATTCAGCTCCCGGTAATCGATACACATTCTCATCGATCCATCCTTCTTCTTTACCAAAAGCACTGGTGCTCCCCAAGGTGACGCACTAGGTTGAATAAAGCCTTTCTCCAACAGTTCCTCAATCTGCCGTTTCACCTCATCCTGTTCCACTGGAGCCATCCTATACGGTGCTTTGGAAATGGGTGCACTTCCCGGTTGAACAGTGATGCCGAACTCTACATCACGATGCGGGGGTAACCCAGGAAAATCTTCCAAGAACACAGTCGGATAGTCCCGAACCACAGGAATCCCTTGCACTTCCACAGGAGTCTCTTCCTTGCGGATAGTTGCCACCAGCTTAGAACACTTCTGCTTCCTTGGAAAGTGACTTCAGGTCCACCTGGAGCCTTCACTGTTACCGTCTTGGTCTTACACTCGATGCTTGCACTGTACACCGACATCCAATCGATGCCAATGATAACATCGACTCCCAAGATAGTCAGCTCGATCAGATCAATGCCAAAGATTCGATCTCCAATCACAATCTCGCAATCAGCGTAATACTGGTCAGTGGTTAAAGTTTCCCCTGATGGAGTAGCTACTGCTAAGATCTTGCCTGGAAAAATCTTCGGTTCAACTCCCAACACTTTAGTAAATTTAGGAGACACAAAAGTATGAGAGGATCCAGTATCGAACAACACAACAGCTTTCATTCCATTAAGATAAAGTTCGCCTGTTACATAATACACACCATTACATAACAGTTTCACAATATGAGCAGGAAGAAGAAATGACAAAAAAACCACTAAACATCAGCCCTCGTACAAGAGATGACCTGATCTGCTTCCTCAGCATCAGCCTCCGTCAAGGCAAACACTCGCCCTGGCTGGTACGGCCTCTTCCCAGTCTGCTGCGTTGGTGCATTGCGATTACTATTCTGTGGCTTGGAACATTGAGATTGGAAATGCCCCGTTTCACCACAGTTGTAGCAAGTCACCGCAGGAGGTCTCACCACATTATTTCCAGGTCCTCCAGCTACACTAACAGCGTTCGCCCCTGTCGGTTTGAACCTTTGTGCAGATGGTTGCCCCTTGAAACTCCCAGAATGTGCAGGCCTCTTTCCAGACTACCAGTTGTTCTTCCGGTTCTGAACAACATGGAACTGCTCCATATCCGCTTCCGTCGTAGCTGCCCTCTTCACCAACTTGTCGAATCTTCTGATACCAAGAGGTATCATCCGGGACCTCAGGCTCGGTCTCAGCCCATGCTCGAACTTACGAGCCTTCTTAGCCTCATCCATCACCAGTTCTGGAGCATACCTAGATAGCTGAGTAAACTTAGTCCCATACTCCCTCACTGACATGCCGCCTTGCTGTAGCGACAGAAACTCCATAGCCTTCTTCTCCTGAACATCGGAGGGGAAATAATGACTGCGAAATTCTTCCAGAAATTCCTCCCAGCCAAGCACTATACCTCCCATGGTCCTCTTCATCGACTGCCACCAAACAGCTGCGTCCTTCTAGAATTGCAAAGTCGCCAACTTGACCTTGCTGCCTTCCGGGGTCTCCAACACCTCAAAGATTGTCTCCACTTGACGAATCCAGTCGTCAGCCGCATCTGGGTCTGACTTTCCCTCGAATACAGGTGGTTTCATTCGTTTGAACGATTCCACCAGCTTAATCGCCTCAGGCACTGGATTCACCGGCCCCCTTCCTTGGTTCATAGCCACTGCATTAAGCGTCTGGTAGACCCTTGCAAGTTCGGTCTCCAGATCCAAACCTTCCTCATTCCTAGCTCCTCTTCTCGACATATTCTGATGCAAAAGATCCATTAAATTCGAAGTATAAGACAAGAACTTAAATCAACTTGCATTTCATTGAATTCCAAACTTTATACATTCGAATTAAAAACATTTCTTAACATCAGAATGGAAGAAATAGAAGCTACAACAATCTAACTCCTACGGTTCCTCTTCGCCTCCCGAAGTTCTCCCCGTAGTTCATCAACCTCATCTTTCAGCACATCTGTCAGGTTCTTCCTCTTTTCAAGTTCCCATACCCGGTGACTGAGAACTGAAAAGTCGTCATTCCGTTTTGCCAGCTGCGCTTCCAATACTCCAACTCTCTCTCGCAAGGTTTCCACCTGCCTCCGAAGAGAAGTCACAAGACTACTCAAAACTGGTCCCTCTTCTTCATCAGAAGAAGAATCGTCAGACGAGTCTGGAGGTGGGGTAATCTTTCGAGATTCAGGCCACTCTTCCTCATCAGAATCTGCTTGCCCAGGGTGATACTCGTCCTCGGAATTAGCCTGTCCAGGATGGTACTCTTCCTCAATGATATGCCAGTCGTCGTCTCCAGCAGGGTCGAAGTGATCAGCCATCTTAGAAAATAGAGAGGAAGAAGTACAAGTCATAGAGCAACACAAATGCAAGTCACTTACATTTAAATCTCTAGACTCAAACACACACTCTAATGTCCACTTCTAGGGTGTCGTTCCTTATAAATTTGTACCAATATGGAAAGCGTAGAAAGCGTGGCTCTGATACCACTTTGTAACGCCCCGAATCCCAATCACACTGAATTCGAAATGTTCTACAGGATCTTTTCGCTTCTCTTAGTACAATTTTACAAGGAAATTTAAAACTTTACATTTTACATCAGAGTTTACATCAATATTACATTTACATTGCACAGCGGAAGTAAAATTTTACAACAATGAAACAATGTACAACAACATTGAGAAATCTTTAAGCATTTGTTCCTCTTTAATCTTTTCATGCCATTGATCCTACATACAACACTGTGGGCACGTCAGTTTATTCAACCGACGATAATTATACATGGCCATCCTCTCTATGCCAGAAACAGTATAACGATTCTCATTTCTTAACAAATCACAACTTGTTCACATATCAAAAATAAAGTAAAGGGAAATCTTAATGATGTCGTGTCGTGATTGTGCACTTAATCCTTAATGCAATTGTTTATATTAGATGACACTAATGCGCACTTGTTCGGATTCTATGCATCCCATACTACATAGGTCCGCGGGCAAGCCTCTTATTCGTTCTTCATCTTTGTAGGGTTCAATCCCTCGCCATGACTTAATCTACTACTGTAACTATGGTGAGTATCCTAGATGATCTATGAGTACAAGCTCGTGTACAGAAAACCTGGAGGGGAACCCCACGCCATGTCTTGACTCATCAAGCATGCATTCTGTAGCAATTCAGCCTCCTTCATGGCACACGATCCACTTGCAGTCACCAAACATCCCACAAGCGTGACTAGAGTCCGATCATTCTGAGTTGTGCCCACGCCATGTCTTGACTCATCAAGCATGCATTCTGTGGCTCACACACCCGTACCGTAAACCCTAGTTCTCATACTCGTGTTTTTCTCTCACTTTCATCACATCTTCACTATGCACTAATCTTTAGTTTTTATTAGAATCATGAACAAAAATCAAAGCTCTAGAGTTAGCCTCTCCACTAAACCGGACTTATTCGTTCATTTCAATACATGACCAACCTTGGTCTTTCAATTCTCATTTCATTTCATTCCATTTCCAATGCCGGGGGAGACTTAGCTACTCTTTGGTTTCAATTTCCAATTCACAATTTCCAATTGAGCATTT
Source organism: Hemerocallis citrina (assembly GCA_017893485.1). Classification (NCBI taxonomy): domain Eukaryota; kingdom Viridiplantae; phylum Streptophyta; class Magnoliopsida; order Asparagales; family Asphodelaceae; genus Hemerocallis; species Hemerocallis citrina. The sequence goes on along the minus strand of CM030360.1, from coordinate 191,780,419 downwards.
TCAACTCATAATTCAATTTATAGTCTCACAGACTTTCTTTGTCATGATCTTAGCTTTTCCTATTCATTTAATTCTCAATTCAAATCGATGATTCATTTCATGTAAATTCATGCAACAACAAATAGAGTTTACCAGCATCAACCATAAGATTCACAACTTCAACATAAACAGAATAAGCTTCTCTAACATATCAAAATACTCTGGACAGTCGACTTGGAGAAGTTCAGTCGACTTGTTCAGTCAATTCAAGTTCTTCATAACCACTCGGGAGAGTCGACTGCTGCACATGGCCAGTCGGCTGCTCCGCAACCTTCTATGTTCAAAATATCATTCCCGTGACAGTCGACTGTCATTCCATCAGTCGTCTGTCCTGTGGTTTTTGACAATACATTCACGCTCAGCTCAGTCGACTTGCTACTCGCATTAAGTCGACTGAACAGATTCACATTTCAAATTAAGGGTTTATCTTTCCATCAGTTCTTACATGCACATGCCACATGGTGTCAAATTACAATATACATATATTCATGCTTCGTAAACACGTAATTTCTTAACCGTTCAATAACATCACAATCATGGAATTTCAAATAACTAATATTGTCTTTTCTTCAAGGAAGTGTTAAACATGCGTTTACACTTGTTCATAACTTTCTTGCAGAGATGAGATGTTAATCTCGATTTATTACACTAGGACAACACAATGGAAATATCTCATTTCATGGGATTCTGAACTATTCATAATTTACTCAATACATCGGTCGACTGTTCATATTAACAGTCGACTGCACAGGGTAATCTAAGTTTTACTAATTATCCTAGCTTCTTTTCATACGTTCATGTCTCGTCAGTCATGTACAACATGGAGGTTATGAATTTAGCATTCCTATATCTTTTTAGTGTGTACACATGTACATCATGAAACTTTCTAACAAATTATGAGAAATACTTGCCTCGTACCAGTCGACTTGTCCAAGCGGCAGTTGACTGTACAGACCCAATTCGTTCTTATTTACAGTGTCATTACCACGTTATTAGCCCCTCACAACCATCATCATAAACATAAACAGGGCAAGCTAATATGTTTGAATTTACTTTTCACAAGCATGGTAGCAATCATCATAATCATGGCATATTTTCTACATTAGAAGTCCTGAGAAACACCCACCTTATTGACGAAATAACCGAAATCCAGCAAAAGCTTCTTAAGGTAATGCACGACTCCTTGCTCCTTGCTCCTTGCTCCTTGCTCCACACCGAAAGCTTCAGAAGTGCTGCCCGGCCTTACACAACTCTCTCTCAAAACCTCTCTTATAAATATGATCTTAGTGTAAAGGAAACAATGAATGAGAGGGGGTATTTATACACCAATTTGGGTGAGATAGAGGGCTAGGATTCAGTAGATAGTTATAGGATCAAAGGCTAGGATTGACTAGGGAGTTGTGATAACCACCCACACTCCAAATAACTACTCACACTCCAAAACCACTCCTCACTCCAACCGGCCAAGAAAAGGGTGCTCTTGTACGTGTATGCAACATGCACGTGCATGCACAAACCATCCTACAAGAACTTGTACACCAAATAACAAGTCTTTTAAAAAGAAAATGTTACACCTTACAAGTTGTAGAAAATAAGAAAAGGGATTAAATCCATGGGCTTAAATTAATTGGGCCAAGATAATTATCTTAAAAGAAGAATAAGTAAACTAACATTTGGGCTTTAGGAAAATGCTTTATAGAAAACAATATTCTTACTTATCATGTTGAAAATAAAACATTACACGTGCACACTACGTGCAAAATAAATAATTTTTCATAAATTAGAAAAATTAGGGTATTACATCAAAGACGGAGAAGACGATCAAGGAGAAGATGATGAAGGTCTTTAGTTCCACGACATTGAAGATGAAGGAGAACGCGATGGAGGTGTTCGAAACTGCAAATAACAAAGTGAGAAGAATCACCCATGCACTTAAAACTGTTCTCGCTCTCGCCCTACTTCCTATCTTTTACCATGACAATCTTGTCCTCCTGTTAGCAACTAATACAGAGTAATAGCAATTTGAAAACACAACTCTGTATTTTACTGATGCAACTCCAATTTATGATTAGTTACAATCAATCAACATTATCTAGATTCAGAAAGAGAAAATTTAGAGAAGAATTACAGACGAGAAAGAAAAGAAATTGGGGAAGAAGATGAGTTTGTTATAGATATTTCATTGCTCCCTTTTCTCACACTCTGATACAGATATTTATACTACTCTTCAATACATCCACACCCTACACATGTATTTCCCTTTTCCCACCATCTTCAGCTTCAAACCCAACCAACTCATTAACGTGCTTTCAACGTGCATATATAATCTTCCAAGTCCGCAGGTTTTTCCCTTATCCTTGTGCTTCTCCTCTCATCACTTGAATTGCTTCTCATTGTATCAATACCACCCCCTTTTGCCTGAACCTTGTCCTCAAGGTTCAAATCTAATTGAGGAAAAGCTCGAGCCAAGGTTTTTGCATCTTCCCAACTGTCCTTAGTAGATGGTAAGCCTTCCCAATGGACCAATACTTGCTCCCTGACTTCATTACCAACTTTGACAGACCTGGTGTTGACAATTGCCTATGGCTGGAAGCAAATACTTGTATCATTAGAATTATGTGGCAGCAGTGAAGGAACTATTATTGCAGGATCTCCAAAGCATTTCTTCAAAAGTGATACATGGAAAACAGGGTAGATTTTGGAATCCGGAGGCAAACGCAGCTGATACGCCACCTTCCCTATCCTTCTCTCTACCTCATAGGGACCAAAATACCTTTTTGCAAGTTTTTGACACAATCTGGAGGCTACTGACTTCTGTCTATAAGCTTGGAGCTTTACATATACCCAATCTCCCACATTAAACTCCTGCTCCATTCTGTGCATATCAAATTTATTCTTCATTCTCAACTGGGATTGCGACAAATTTTGTTTGAGTTTGATCAACATTTTCTTCCTGCTAGTGAGTTCTTCATCCACTACATTATTAGGTGTTTTGCCAAGAATGTAATCAAGTACAGTTGGAGGTTTCCTGCCATATACAATTTCGAAGGGGACAAACCCAGTAGACGAGTGAAGGGAAGTGTTATACCAATACTTAGCCAGATCTAAAAATTTTGTTCGCTGCTTGGGTTCTTCACTTACAAATGCTCTGATATATTGCTCAACACATCTATTCACCACCTCTGTTTGGTCGTCGGTCTGTGGATGATATGCATAACTCAGCTTCAACTGCGTGCCTTGGTTTTTGAATAACTCCTTCCAAAAATTGCTTATGAATATGGGGTCTCTATCCGAAACTATCGAACTGGGAATACCATGTAATTTGATAACATGGCTAGCAAACAACCCTGCAACCTTTGCTGTTGTATAATTTGGCATTAATGAAATAAAATGTGCATATTTAGAAAGCCTATCGACCACTACCAGAATAGCATATTTTCCTTGAGATAAAGGCAATCCCGTAATGAAATCAAGTAAGATATCAGTCCACACCTGATTAGGGATCGGTACAGGTTGTAATAATCCCCCTGGATTTTGCATACTATACTTAGTTTGTTGACTAACAGGGCACTCCTGTACAAACTTGTGCTCATCATTGTACATTTTCTCCCAAACAAATGACTCCTTCAGTCTAGCTAATGTCTTCTCGACACCTGAATGACCTCCTGCTGATGATGAATGCCACTCCTGTATCACCAATTCCCGAAGTGTCTTGGGCACCAATACCCTTCCTTTATTGAATATTTTACCATCTCTTAGGTGCATTGAAGGTTTGGCAGCTGGATTTGAGCCTAGTTCTTGTAGAATATGCACCAACTCTGGATCATTTTGTGTCTCTTCTCCAATTTTGTCACAAATCATCGTCTGTAGGGTACTTATAGCAGCTAGAAATTCATTTGCTTCAATAGATGGCAATCTAGATAAGCTGTCTGCTGCGAATTGATTCACCCAAGTTTGTAGAGCACTTTAAAATTATATCTTGCCAATTTATAAATCCACCGTTGTTGCTCTGGTGTTTGGATAATTTGATCTACCATATGGGGCAAGCTTTGGTGGTATGTGCAGATGACAAAATCCCTCCCAAGTAAATACTGCCTCCACTTCTTGATTGCCTCCGTTACTACATACATCTCTCGTGTGTATGTAGAAGCTGATTGCATTCTAGTTGACATAATCTTGCTAAAGAACTCTATAGGGTGATCATCTTGCTGCAAGACCGCACCAATTCCTTTCCCAGATGCATCAGTCTCAATGACAAAAAAAATTTGCAAAATTAGGCAGAGCTAGTATAGGGGTACTTTGGAGTGCTTCTTTCAATTGATTAAAAGCATTTTCAGCATCTGTACTCCAAATGAAGGAGTCTTCAACAAATCAGTGAGAGCCGCAGCTTTTGACGAATATCCTTGTACTAATTTTCTATAATACCCAGCTAGACCCAAAAAACATCGTAATTGCTTGATAGTTCTTGGAATAGGCCAATCCTTAATAGCCTTCACTTTATTAGGGCATGCTTGAATACCATCTGCAGATATGAGATGTCCCAAATATTCCAATGATTTCTCACCAAATTCAAATTTATTTTTCTTTACAAAGAAGTGATCTTGTTCCAAAACTCTTAACACAGTAGATAGATGATGCAAGTGAGTCGACCAATCTGCATTGTAGATTAGAATATCATCGAAGAAGACCAAAACAAATTTGCACAAAAATTGTTTGAAAATTGCATTCATGGTGGCTTGGAAGGTGGATGGTGCATTTGTGAGACCAAAGGGCATCACTAAAAACTCATAATGGCCCTCATGTGTGCGGAAGATAGTCTTATCCACATCGTCAGCCCGCACCCTGATTTGATGATAACCGGCTCTAGGATTCAACTTTGTAAAAAAATTGTGATCCATGTAGCTCATCAAATAGCTCATCTGCAGTTGGTATGGGAAATTTTTCTGTTATAGTAATTGAGTTTAGAGCTCTATAATCGATGCAAAATCTCCACGTACCATTTTTTTTAACTAATAGAACATGAGATGAAAAGGGGCTTCTACTGGGTCGTATTATTCCGTCCTGTAGCATCTTTGCAACCTGTTTCTCCATCGCTTTTTTTTTTTTTGAAAATGTGGGTATTTATAAGGTCTAACATTTGTTGGAGATGCACCTGATTATGATTAAGTTCTCTTGCATGAGGAAGTCCCGTCACCTCAGCAAATACTAGAGCATAGGCTTGCAAAACTGACATAATGTCTAGGTGAATGCTCTGTTCCTGATGATCTTCTTGCAACACCAAATGAAACAAGTCCCCTATAGCAGTAGTTATTTCTCTGCGCAGGGATTTCAACTGTATTTGCGAGGGAGCTTGTGGATGATTACCTTGCAGTATCACTTTCTTATCACCATACATAAATTCCATAGTCATTTCCCTATAGTCAGTCACCACCTTTCCCAATAACTGCAACCACTGTATACCCAATACCACATCTGATCCGTGAATAGGCAAGATATAAAAATCAATCAAGAAAGAATGCCCTTGGATAACGACAGGTACTACTGAACATTTCCCTTCACATTGCAATGTTTGCCCATTCCCCACAACCACTTTGAACTGAGTAGCAGGTTGAATGGGAAGATTTAAAAATTTTGCTAACCTCCCTTGCATAAAATTATTGGTGCTCCCCGAATCAATCAAGATTTGTATATGTTGATGGTCAATCATTCCTTGAACCCTTAAGGTCTGTGAAGACATCTGGCCTGAGAAAGCTTGAAATGATATCTCTGGTGTTGCTATATCAGATGAAGTAACATCATATTGAACAATATTTTCCAAGTTGCAATACATTTCAGGTGATTGTGCATTACTGTCATCCTCTTCTTCAGTCACCAACATCAAAAATTTACACTGACATTTGTGACCAGGTACGTATTTCTCATCGCAGTAAAAACAAAACCCTTCTCTTTCTGTATTGCCCTTGATATCGATTGTCAGTTACCTTATCCTCCTGAAGTCTAGCTAAACCTATTGCATCAACCAATGTCTTAGGCTTATGAGCTATAATTTCTCTTCTTATATTAGGCCTTAGACCTAATATGTAATTGCTCGGTACATGTTCCTCTGATAACCTTTTGGTTTTGTTAATCAACATATCGAATTGATCTTGGTATTCAGCCAACATAGTAGTTTGCGTTAGTTTAAAAAGTTGCCCTGCATGATCTACAAATGGTGAAACCCCAAATCTAGTGTCGACCTATTTTACAAATATTTCCCAACTATTTAAATCACCATTCTCATATCTATATTGGAACCAAGCCAAAGCTCTTCCATCCAAATGAAAGGATACTATGTGAAGTTTTTGATCTGGCGGTGTTTTATGAAATGCAAAATACTGATTGACTTTGAATAACCATCCCATAGGTTCACTGCCATCAAATCTTGGAAAATCCAATCGAGGATTTTTAAAATAAGAATCATGATGATGAGATGAAGAAGAGGATCTTACTGTGATTGAGTTTTCCCGAGACATTGCGCGATTGAGAACCTGATCAAGTTCCCCTTCTATAACTGCAAATCTTTCCATCCTATCTTCCATGGTTGAAAAACACCGCACCATTTCTGAAAATAATATCTTCTGTGCTCCCACCTCAGTTGATAATGTTTGCAGTTATTCTCCATATGCCCTTGCAGTCTCTCGCACATCATCGAGCGATCTCCTCCCATCCTCCATGGCCAAAGCTCAACTCAGTGAAAGCACCAATTGATACAGAGTAATAGCAATTTGGAAACACAACTCTGTATTTTACTGATGCAACTCCAATCTATGATTAGTTACAATCAATCAAACATTATCTAGATTCAGAAAGAGGAAATTTAGAGAAGAATGACAGGCGGGAAGGAAAAGAAATTGAGGAAGAAAATGAATTTGTTACAGATATTTCATTGCTCCCTTTACTCACACTCTGATACAGATATTTATACTACTCTTCAATACATCCACACCCTACACGTGTATTCCCCTTTTCCCACCATCTTTAGCTTCAAACCCAACCAACTCATTAATGTGATTTCTACGTGCATATATAATCTGTTACAAAAATTTGTTTACAATAAAACCAACTTCTTCACTATTTACAACTTTGGTTACAAAAGTTTGGCATAAAACAAAATGATTGAGAGGCACAAAAACTAGAAAGGAGGGAGAGAAATAAAACCAATAAAGTGATATGAAACAGAAAATAATAAATCTAATCAATTTGATGTCGAGGCTTGTGTAGCACACAATCCCCTTAAAACAGTTTTCGCCTTGTTCGGGTGCTGGAGCTAGCTGAGGCACCTATCTCAGAGGATGCAACGATAAAGAGGGTTCACATAGTCATCACGTAATGCTCTCGAACTGGCAGCATAAGAACTCTATTACCACAGTCAATTGAATGCCACAATGTAACTGCAGACAGTCAATTGAATGCGTACAATATAACGACAGACAAAATGTTTAATACTTTACTGAAACGGTAGAAAAAACCGTTTCTGTATTTATAACAGACGTTTACAAAGGAAAAAAATCAAAAACTGCAGCAAAAAGTGGTTCTGCACGGGGTGGGGTTATGTCGGTTCGGTATTCGTGTCCGCAGGATGTGCGAGCGCACACAAGTCGCATGTAATCCGGTTCGAGATTTGCACCCCCCTGCGCGCGTGAGAGAGAACCTCTCTTCTAGCTATCTTACAATGCTTAGAAAGAGGTTACTATATATCCTCTTCTAATTCCTTTGATTTTTCCGATATGGGACTATGTTCCCTCAACCCATTTTCAAGAATGAAAACGTCTCACTTTGAGAGACAATTTCTCATTCACCCCTTAACCGTTTTTAGCAAATTAATATATTATTTTGATCTACTCACGAAGGAGAACACAAATCAATCAAGATCTCTCAATAATTCATTGAGGATCTTACTCAAAAAATTGCTCAAAAACTGGTTCGTAAATGGTGTATAAAATACCCATTTTCTAACATTCCCCACATGAATGAAAATTGATGACCACAGACACGACAGACTTTGTGATAGAATTCAGCGGTTGATTTCTTCATAGGATAGGTAGGTGTTACCCTTTGAACCTTCCCTTATGAAAATATGTTTACTTTACTAACTAAGCAGTAGATGTGATGTCCTTGAACTGTTCTGTCATTTGTGTAAACGATGACATATCTCACACAGAAATCTTCCTAATGCATATTCAGTGCTCACTATTATGTTCGTTTTGGCCATGAACATATGCCTAGTTCTGCAAGAGTTTAACAGGAATATTGCCCCATATTATTCCCCTTGGAAGCGGCCCTTCTTCCCTCTTACATAGGTGATTTCTCACTTATGAGTATCCCGCATTACTCTTCTCGGATATCCGACGCATAAGAATCATTAAAATCCTAACTTAACCTGTTACCTTACGGGCATCATTGTGTCATCATGGGAATGGATATGGGAAAATTCCTACAGTGATCCAACTTGGTCTTTACAATTTAGTTGTCCCTTTGAACCAAGATCTTGGGATCTCCAGTCAGCTAGGTTGGGTGTCCAGTGTATCGACTTATTCTTTCATGGGCTTTAGTCCCATTCCCCTTGATGATTTATCAACTAACTCTTTGTTTAACCCTTTAGTTAGCGGATCCGCAATGTTATCCTTTGACTTTACATAGTCCACAGAGATAACCCCAGTAGAGAGTAGTTGTCTAATGGTATTATGTCTTCGACGAATATGTCTAGATTTACCATTATACATATTACTCTGTACTCTATAAATTGCAGATTGACTATGTAGCGCCCCAAATTTCCAATATAATATCTTAGAAATACGTGGCACAATTCCATAATCAACTTCAATGTAATCATAAACATAGCAACCAAATATAAGGAAATTTAAAATCTTTTTATTACATCAATTGTTTACAAAGCACAGCGGAAAATTAAACACCTTGAATTATAATTTCTTTCTTTTACAACACATTCTTTTACAATTTACATAAGCCATATATGATTCTACCCCATGCATCCAAATCCCAAGTTATAAGCACCTACATGTAAAACATAAGGCTAGAGATAACCCTAACCCCATTGATTACATCAATTTACTCATGAATACATTCAATAAAACGAATTCATCTAGTTTTTTACTCATCAAAACCCAAAACAGTGTGTGTATGCATACTCAACATTTAAGAACTCATCTCTACCCAAATTTGGTGCATCTCTTCAAATAATCTCAATACAATCAATCAAAACAGCAAGTATGTCAAGGGAATTAACCTAATCATGATTTCGATTAGGTTCTTTAACAATCTTAAATCATCTATATAAAAGTTTAATCATCAAAGTCATAGTTTTCATGAAAAGATTCAATTTTTTTAGTTCATCCACACATCAAGAATTCATATTATCATCATACAATCCCTAACATGCTTTCTAACACACAAATCATCACATACAACATGCTTAGAACAATAACAAAACAAACATATGTCACTCATCTCAATGAAGAAATCAAATCAAATTAATAAAGAATGAGAAAAAGCCCTTCTTTTGCAAAATCCAAGATCATCGCTTCGAAACTCCAAGAAATTAATAGTAAAAATATATTTTAATTTTGTAGAGGAGAGGGACGGCTGTAGTGGCCATAATATAGGCTAAAATCTGGAGTTTTTAGGGTTTTACAAGTTTATGGAAACATCCCTTAACAAATTATTACTTTACATATATAAACATTTCTTTAATAAAGTAGTTAAATAAGTTAAATAAATTAAAATCAAATCAAATATTTTTACTAATGAGTTATCCAACCATCAAGCATAGCCCAGAAATTAAAAAATTCGGATTTGTACTAAAAGTGGTAATTTTGCACAAAAGTCCATCTTTTTGTAATATTTGCAAATATGTCATAAAATATTCGTAAAATCCAGAAAATTCAGAAATAATATCTAATAATAAATAATGAGTTTTTACCAAAATAATTATTGACTTTGAACTTCCCAAGAAAATATTTGTACAATATCCACTTAAATTCCATATTTACAAAAACACCATATTTGTTTAAATCTTTACCAAATCATCTCTAAATAAAACTTAAATAGAATATTTCCAATGATAACCATGAAAATCCCAAAAATCAGTAAAAAAAGAATTTTCATTATTTGTTTGAGATCCAAACGGCTTTTTACATAAAAGCCCATCCCTTTCAAAATATTTACAAAAATAGTTTCTTTATTCAGAAAAATCCCAAAATTAAAGATATACTTAATTATAAATAGGAGAAAGTATCCAGAAATTTAAAAGTGGAGATTTGCACCCCAAAAAATATTTGCACGTGTAAAATTGAGAAATTCATAAAATAGTCAAATAAATTCAAATAAATATGAAAATTAAAATATCATAAATAAATGAGAAAAACCAATCATTAACTATAAAATTTTAAGAATTCAAAGTTTTCTAACTTTGCACGTGTGTTGCACGTGAAAAATTGCAATTTCAAGAAAATAGTTAAAATAGTCAACTTTACCAATATAATATTATTTAGTAATGCAAAATAAATCTTTTTATTTTGCAGGGTGTTACAGACTATCCGAATGTATGCAGATTTGCGGCACAGGCTTCGTCCACCTTGGAATATCCTCAAGGAAGTGGCGTAACCATTCAGCCTCTTCCAAACATTTGTCCAGTGAAATAAATTCAGATTCTATCGTAGATTTAGTGATCACTGTTTGTTTCAAGGATTTCCAAGAAACTGCTGCACCACCTCGTGTAAACACATAGGTACTATTGGATTTTGAATTATCAATAGATATCCAGCTCGCATCACTGTATCTTTCAAGTACAGCCGGGAATCACGTATAGTGCAGCCCATAGTTACGAGTAAAATGCAAGTACTTCAGTACTCTTGTAATTGCTGGCCAATGCTCGCTTCCAAGATTACTCGTATATCTACTTAGTTTACTCACTGCATAGGCTATGTCTGGTCTTGTACAACTCATTAAGTATATTAGACTGTCTATGATTCTAGAGTATTCTGTTGGATCCTGTAGGCAAGGCAAGAAATACTAGAGAGGAGGTGAATAGTGTTTTATAAAAATAATTACGGAATTGAACTTTTTCTTCGGTCCAGTCGACTTGAAAAGAAAAACCAGTCGACTGGAGCAACAGTTAAGAAGAGTATTTTAAGACAAGTCTGATCAGTCGACTTATAGAAGAACCAGTCGACTTACCAGACAAGTTTTCAGAGAGAATGTAGTACAAGTCTGACCAGTCGACTTAAAAAGGGACACAGTCGACTGTCCAGACAAGTTTCACAGAGAACTTAAAAAGTAAGTAAATGAAATGCAAGTTCAGAGAAATACAACCACAGAGTACACACGATGTATCATGGTTCGGTCCTCCCAACCTACATCCAGTCTCCAAGCAACCCAATTGAGATTTTTCACTATTCTTGAAAAATCTACAAGAATACCCTACAGCGTTAGACAACAACCTTGTCCAACCCGTAGTCCTCTCTCACCACTAGAGAGAGCAGCCCACTCTTCCACCAAGAGTGAAAACCTGACTCTACACCCTAGAGTCCTACTCTCCAACCGAGAGGAAAAGAAAACAATAAAATTGTTTACAATCAACCTATAGCCTTGTTGTGATTGTAATTTTGTACGTGGCTATTTGGTTGACTTCTGAATTCAGTCCAAAACAAAATTGATGTTATGCTGGACTGAAAACAGAGAACCAAGACTTAGTGAATTTGAAAACTTTTGAACTCCTGTTCTCTTTTTAAAATTAAGGACTTGTAACTTATCAAAACAGAGAGTGTTGTGTTGTAACCTTTTCCAAGTGATTTCTACATTCTATTTATAGAGTTGGAATCACTGGACATTGAGAAACAGTTGTACCAACTGTCAACCAACGGAAATAAATCTTTTGAATTTGAAAAGACAAATTTTGAAATCAAAAATCTTTCAAAATAGCTTGAACAGTTGACTGGGTTGTCGTTATGAGTCGACTGGCCAGAGTTTGAAGAAGCTCAGACAGTTTTGTACAGGTACAGTCGACTGGTCCTTAATGGCAGTCGACTGGTACTCAACAGCTGACCTAGTTCAAACTATTTTGACCTTTATTTCGGAAAAACACATGGTTATAAAATTATATGTGAGTGTGTGTGTGTGACAAGGCTTTTACATCAATCTAAGACTCAACAAAAGAAGATTACATTTGTTTTTACAAGACACAACATATAAGACATTGAAGCATTGGTCTTGACTTGAGTCTTTAGTCTTGATAGAAGCTTTAGCCATTGTCTTTGTATGAAGCTTTGCTTGATCAACTTGTTTTGAGAACTTGTTTGAACATTTTGTCTTTGTGTACATCCTGTAATATCTAAGAAGTAGCATAACAACTTTGCATTGTGTTGTAATCATCAAAATCAAGAATCAATATTCTCTCCCTTTTTGATAATGACAACACAAAAGCTTACAATAATGGAAATAAATATTATAAATGCGTACATGCTCCCCCTATCAAATGTACAACATGCACAAAGCTTACAACACAAAAGCATAACACAAAGCAATATAAAGATTATAGCTTATATTTTCTTCCCCTTTGTCATCAACAAAAAAAACAAAAAAATGGAAAGAAAAAATAATAAACCACACAAATAATACATAGCAAAAGGACATTTATATAAAAAGAGAATAGTCTTAGTTCAAATGGTTACATAATAGATAGAAAATGCAACAATAAGTAGGAAATACATAAAAAAATATAAAAATAGTAGCTCATCAATCTGCATCATCTTCATCTTGGCCACCATGAGAGGGAGGAGGAAACTGAGTGGTGAATAGGTGGGTAAGATGAGAAATACTTGCTTCAAGGGCATCTTGACGATCCATGAGAGTGTCTTGACGATCCATAATATAATTAACAGAAGTGTAAAGACTTCTTGGATCATCAAAATCAGCATAAGGACGAGAAGAACTAGAAGCAGAAGACAGACGAGCTGAAGTGGCTAAGGGGATAGGAGGGACATTCCTAGAAGGACACCTAGGTGGAGAATTTAGCAACTTCATACGTGCTAAACTAGCATGATCAAATGAATCAAAGTGTTTTACAACATCCGTCTCAGATTCAAGATCAACATCATGAGCATAGAAGGCGTGAGTGAGTAAAGCACCAAAGGGAAGAAATGAAGTATGAGCCTTAGCAAGACGTTTAAAGATGACTAGACCCTAATTTATTTTTAATATTGCCGAATATTACATAAACAGCTTGTTGCAACTCAAATGAATACTGATCATAACTCTCAATTTTGGGAATAATGTTATATGACAGTATGCATGCAACTAGCTTAGCAATAGGAGTAATAGATTTATTGGTCATAGGAGGACCATGATTAGGCAAATAAATTTTAGAAAAAACGGAGTCATCATTCATATCAACATCTCCTACGTCACACCCTTCATCAGACAGACTCAAAATAAGATTTAGTCTTGCAGGGGAGATTCTCATACGTTTATTTTTGACAGATGATAAAATAAAAATCTCATTACCATCCTCCGAAGTAGTAATCTTCATATTTGTATAAAACAAATATATTAGGTGAGGATAATAAGAGGGTTGATTGACAAGAGACAATAGATCAAATAACCCACATTGCTCAAACAATGGGACCAGAGGGAATCTATCTAAGTCCGGAAAATTCACAAATCTACCCGGAAAAATGATAATGGAACAAATAATGTACCATTTATCAATTAGATCCGGTTTTTTCAAATATTGAAGGTAGTTTCTAAATCCTTGTTCTTCTTCTACATTAGATGAACGGGATCTTTTGGGGGCCATAACAAAAAATAGATCCTAAAAATGAAGAGAGGGAAAGAGTTCTAAGAAGATATACCGACAAGGAGGTAGCAAATAGAAGTAAAGAACTTCAATAGATCTTTTGAGAATCACTGAAAATTGAAAGAAAGCTTCAATCTGGGGTTTCAAATTCCTTGAAATTGCCAGGCAGCAGCCGACTTGAAAGCTCGGCAGAGAGAGAGAGAGTTAGGGTAAAAGTGAAAAAATGAGAGTAAAGAGTTAGGATTTTTACATTGAATAGACGACTGAGATGAAGGTTAGGGAGTTTCAAAGGCTCAGGTCAATCAAAGGGTAGCAGTAAAGTGAAAAGAATCGTCTCAAAAGATGTGCCAAAATTCGAATTTGAAGAAAACTGATTCACGACAGTCGACTGGTATTAAGGGGCAGTCGACTTAGTCGAGAGCTAAATAAACAATCGAACATAGCACTAATACAACTGGTCAGTCGACTGGGTATTCTACATAGTCGACTGTCAAGAACATAAAACTCAGACAAAAACTTAGAAAAATAAAGATACTTAGAAGTCGACTGACAAGTACTTGTAAGTCGACTTACCAGAGAAAAAATTTAAAAAACATCATGAAAACTACAAATCCCTAGTTCTCTTCTTAAGATGATAAATGTGTCTTCCTTAAGAGGTTTGGTAAAAATGTCAGCTACCTATTTATCAGTAGAAATAAAGTCTAAAGAAATATCTCCCTTTAAAACATGATCACGTAAAAAATGATGTCGAATATCAATATGTTTCGTACGAGAGTGTTGAACTGGTTTTTTAAATAAGTTAATGGCACTGATATTATCACACATTATTGAAGGTTTTTCAAATAAAATACTATAGTCTAATAGGGTTCGTTTCATCCACAAGATTTGGGCACAAGCCAAACTTGCAGCGATATATTCAGCTTCTGTAGTAGATAGGGATACCGAATTTTGCTTCTTACTGCACCAAGAGACTAGTGAATGTGCCAAAAAGTGACATGTCCCACTAGTACTCTTGCGATCATTTTTACTACCGGCAAAATCCGCATCACTATATGACAAAAGTTGAAAGTTATCAGTGCGTGGATAAAATAGACCATATTCAGTCGTGACTTTAAGGTATCTTAAAATACGTTTCACAGCTTTTAAGTGAGACTCTTTAGGGCTTGACTGATATCTAGCACACAAACATACACTAAACAAAATGTCCGGTCTACTAGAAGTTATATATAAGAGTGAGCCAATCATATCTCGATAGAGTTTCTGATCGACACTCTTACCTAATTCATTTTTGTCAAGGGTAGTGGTAGTAGCCATAGGTGTGGTCTTACTACTCGTGCTATCCATGTTAAACCGTTTGAGTAATTCCTTAGAATATTTTCCTTGATTAATAAATATGTCATTATGTGACTGCTTAATTTGTAGTCCAAAGAAATAATTGAGTTCACCCATGTGACTCATCTCAAACTCGTTTTTCATGGTGTTAACAAACTCTTGACATAGATTATTGTTAGTAGAACCGAAAATTGTGTCATCAGCATATATTTGTATGATTAAAATATCATTTTTAATTCTTTTAATAAACAAAGTAGTATCTGCTTTACCTATTTCAAAACCTATTTCTAAAAGAAAAGTATTCAATCGATTATACCAAGCACGAGGTGCTTGTTTAAGACCGTATAAAGCCTTTTTCAATTTAAAAACGTGGTTTGGGAATTGTTCATGTTCAAAACCTGGTGGTTGTTTAATATAAACATCTTCCTTTATAAAACCATTTAGGAATGCACTTTTAACATCCATTTGAAAGAGTGTAAAATTCATAAAACAAGCAAAAGATAATAAGATACGAATTGATTCTAATCTAGCAACAGGAGCATATGTTTCATCAAAATCTATACCTTCTTCTTAATTATACCCTTGAGCAACTAGTCTAGCTTTGTTCCTAACAACTTGTCCTGATTCATCTAACTTATTCTTGAATACCCATTTAGTACCAATTATAGTATGATCAGGAGGTCGTGGAACTAAATCTCATACATCATTCCTTATGAATTGGTTTAACTCATCTTGCATGGCATTCATCCAAAATTCATTCTCACATGCTTCTTGTATATTCTTCAGCTCAAAATTCGACAAGAAAGCGGTGTGAGATATCATGTTAACATGTGATCTCGTCTGAATACCATGTGAAATGTCACCAATTATTAAGTCATGAGGATGATCTCTAACTTTAACAAAAGACTTTGGTAAAGTTGGAGACATCACAACAGGATCAGTCGACTTGACCAATCCATCAGTCGACTGATTTATAGCAGTCGACTTGACTTCCTTATCGGTCGACTTATCCGCAATGCTAGTTTGCTCTAAAGATGTAATTACTTTATTTAAAGGTGATGAATCAGTTTCATCATCTTCAATTAATGTCGATGAAGACAGAGATTCATCAAATGCAACATGCATGGATTCTTCAATAGTTATTGTTGACTTATTGAAGATTTTATATGCCTTACTCCTATTTGAGTATCCTACAAAGATACCCTCATTAGATCTAGGATCAAACTTATCTAAATTATCCTTAGTGTTCAGAATAAAACACTTACATCCAAACATTTAAAGTAAGAGACCTTAGGAATTCTATCAAAAAATAGCTCATAACATGTTTTCTTTAGCTTAGGCCTAATCAAAATCTTATTTAAAACATAACAAGTTGTAGCAACGGCTTCAGCCCAAAAATACTTAGGTAAATTTCTTTCAACAAGCATGGTACGTGCACATTCTTGCAAAGTCCTATTCTTCCTTTCAACTACTCCATTTTGTGGTGAAGCTCTAGGAAATGCAAACGAATGAGTTATACCATTCTTGTTGCAATATTCTGCAAATGTTTCATTTTCAAATTCTCCACCATGATCACTTAGTGATTATGGTTAGAGACTTTTGATTTTGAATTCATTTACAAAAATTAGCAAATTCACTAAAAGCATCATTCTTATGTTTTAAAAAGAAAGTCCAAGTGAATCGTGAAAAATCGTCTACTAAAACAAATACATACCTACTTTTATTTAAAGAAGCAACTCTAGTAGGGCCAAATAAATCCATGTGGATTAATTCGAGCGGCCTACTAGTAGAAATTACTTCTTTTGTTTTGAAAGTAGATTTAATTCGTTTACCTAGTTAACATGCATCTCATAACTTATCCTTTTTAAAGGATATTCTTGGTAGCCCTTTAACTAGGTTGTACTTAGACAATTTAGAGAAATTTTTCATATTCACATGAATAAAACGTCTATGCCATAGCCAAGAATCATTATTAGAAGTTACTAAGCAAAAATCATTCGAAAACTCATATGCTTTTAAACACAATTCATAAATGTTATTTTTCCTAAAACCTTGAAAAATTATATTTTGCATGGTAGAATCATAAATTAAACATGCATCTTTTTCAAACATGATTTTATAACCCTTATCACATAGTTGGCTAATACTTAACAGGTTATGCTTAAGTCCACTAACTAATAAGACATCTTCGATAGAGAGAATAGTGTGCTTACCGACCATACCAATTCCTATAACCTTTCCTTTGTTGTTGTCACCAAATGTGACTGTTCCTCCATCAATGTCTTGTATGGAAGATAGGAGGTTGGCATGACCAGTCATGTGCTTCGAGCATCCACTGTCAAGTATTCAATGATCTCTCTTAGGTACCTATAAAATATTCAATGTGAATATGGTACCCTTTTCATTGGGTCCAAAATAAATTAGTTTGTGGAAAACCAAACCCATGATGAGTTTGATTTTCCACCATAAGCAGAAATATAATTAGCAGAATTACATACAGTAAGCATATATGAATTAATATAAGCAATTCTATCTTTCGAACTCAGGTTGACTGGAACCCATACATATTGGCTCTGTCCAGTCGACTTTACAGCACCTTTCAGTCGACTTTTATTATTCAGTCGACTGGGAGGTAGTATAGGTCGACTTATCTGAGGTATTTGTCTCGTTGAATGAGACTCAGTACCTCTAGACAGGCGACTGATATGTCGATTAGTTGTATGGTCTGAACTGTAGATTTGTCTTTTTCATGAAAAGTTACAGTTCTAGATTTTAAAAAAAACTCATAAAGCTTATTTTTAATACTAGAAATAGATACAGATTTGTTTACACTAGTGTTCTTGGAGGAATGAGATTTTTCAAGGGACTTTTTAAAACCAAGTCCAAACTTTTGATTAGATTGCACTTGATTTTAAAGAAAATCATTTAAATTATCTTTTTCTTTATTAAATTTAGATACATTCTTGGATATCTCTTCATAATTTTTCTTCAGAGACTCGAGATCCATATCTAAACTAGAAATACGGGAATTTAAGGATTTTACTTCTTTATCAAGGTTAAGATTCTCTTGAGAAAGTGTTTGATTAACTTTCTCTAAGTTCTTAACTCTAATCTTTTCTTTTTTAAGTTCTTGAAAGTTTTCGTTGAAAGCATCAAGTAAATCATTAGAATCATAGTCATTACTTACTTGATTTTGAGACGCCATAAAACACACGTTTGCAATCTCGTTTGTCTCATCAATTTCTTCATCCGACGAAGAATCGCTGTCATCCCAAGTTGCTTAGTATGCCTTTTTGTTCTTCACGAACTTGTTCTTTGTGTACTTGTCCTTTTTGAAGTTGGATGCCTTTCCCTTAGATTTTGCGTTCTCTAGTGGGCAATCCTTCTTCAAATAGCCTGTCTTGTTACACCTGAAACAAGTTGGAGGTTCATTAGACTCCTTAGATTTTGAATTAAACTTACCTTTTCTTAGGAACTTTTTGAACTTTCTCGTGAACATGGCAATCTCTTCCTCATCTTCTTCTTCAACCTCGGAGTTCGACATGGCTTTGCTAATGTCTTCTTCTTTGATTGTTGTGGTTCGGAATCCTTCTTGCGCTCTTCAAGTTGTACCTCATAAGCCATAAGATTTTCCACAAGATTTTCAAGAGAAAGTTGTGTTAAATCATTGTCCTCTTCTATAGCGGTGGTCTTCTTCTTCCATGCGAGGGTTAGTGCACGAAGTACCTTCCTCACCATCTCGGCTTGAGTATACGTCTTTCCAAGTGCCACAAGTGAATTGGTAATGTCCGTGAACCTTGTAATCATCTTAGACACATTCTCATTCTCCTTCATGCGGAACATTTTAAACCTGTGAACAAGAACAGATATTTTAGATTCTTTTACTTTATTTGTTCCTTCATGAGTTACCTCGAGTGTGTGCCAAATTTGATGAGCAGTTGTTGCATTGGACACACGGTTGAACTTCTCCTTTGTAAGGGCACAAAACAGCGCATTCATTGCCTTTGCATTGTTCATTATTTAGTTCTTCATTTCATTGTTCCATTGTGCATAAGAATGGTAGAAGCGGTGTACTCAGTCTCTGTCATGTTCCATATCTCATAGTTGATGAACTGAAGGTAGATCTTCATTCTACACTTTCAATAGTTGTAATTGGTTCCATCGAAGAGGGGTGGCCTTTGTGTAGATTGGCCTTCATGGTATTAATTTGCATTAGAAGTAGTTGCCATTGTACTCAACCTCGCTTTGATACCAAGTGTTGGATCCTGTAGGCAAGGCAAGAAGCACTAGAGGGGGGTGAATAGTGTTTTATAAAAATAATTGCGGAAATGAACTTTTTCTTTGGTCCAGTCGACCTGAAAAGAGAAACCAGTCGACTGAGACGACAGTTAAGAAGAGTATTTTAAGACGAGTCTGATCAGTCGACTTATAGAAGAACTAGTCGACTTACCAGACAAGTTTTCAGAGAGAATGTAGTACAAATCTGACCAGTTGACTTAAAAAGGAAAACAGTCGACTGTCCAGACAAGTTTCACAAAGAACTTAAAAAGCAAGTAAATGAAATGCAGGTTCAGAGAAATACAACCACAGATACACACGATGTATCCTGGTTCGGTCCTCCCGACCTACATCCAGTTCCCAAGCAACCCACTTGAGATTTTCCACTATTCTTGAAAAATGTACAAGAATACCCTAGGCGTTAGACAACAACCTTGTCCAACCCGTAGTCCTCTCTCACCACTAGAGAGAGCAACCAACTCTTCCACCAAGAGTGAAAACCTGACTCTACACCCTAGAGTCATACTCTCCAACCGAGAGAAAAAGAAAACAATAAAATTGTTTACAATCAACCTATAGCCTTGCTGTTATTGTGATTTTGTACATGGCTATTTGGTTGACTACTGAATTCAGTGCAAAATGAAATCGATGTTATGCTGGACTGAAAACAAAGAACCAAGACTTAGTGAATTTGAAAACTTTTGAACTATTGTTCTCTTTTTTAAATTAAGGACTTGAAAACTTATCAAAAAAGAGAGTGTTGTATTGTAACCTTTTCCAAGTGATTTCTACATTCTATTTATAGAGTTAGAATCACTGGACGTTGAGAAACAGTTGTACCAACTGTCAACCAACGGAAATAAATCTTTTGAATTCAAAAAGACAAATTTTGAAATCAAAAATCTATCAAAACAGCTTGAACAGTCGACTGGATTGCTGTTATGAGTCGACTGGCCAGAGTTTGAAGAAGCTCAAACAGTTTTGTACAGGTACAGTCGACCGGTCCTTAATGGCAGTCGACTGGTATTCAACAGCTAACCTAGTTCAAACTGTTTTGACCTTTATTTTGGAAAAACACACAGTTATAAAATTATATATGAGTGTGTGTGTGTGACAAGGCTTTTACATCAATCTAAGACTCAACAAAAGAAGACTACATTTGTTTTTACAAGACACAACATATAAGACATTGAAGCATTGGTCTTGACTTGAGTCTTTAGTCTTGATAGAAGCTTTAGCCATTGTCTTTGTATGAAGCTTTGCTTGATCAACTTGCTTTGAGAACTTGTTTGAACATTTAACCTTTGTGTACATCCTGTAATATCTAAGAAGTAGCATAACAACTTTACATTATGTTGTAATCATCAAAATCAAGAATCAACATATTCTACTTAAGAAATACTCTCACCTTTATTCTTGGATAAATGTAAAGTTAGATCTATTGGAGTTCTGGCAATTTCAGAATTATCTTTATTAAATTTTCCAAGAATATTATCGACATAATGTAACTGGCTTAAAATAAGCTCGTCTGATATTGTTGTGATTTTAATTCCCAATATAACATCAGCTAGTCTCATGTCTTTCATGTTAAACCTTGAGTTCAACATGTCTTTAACAGATTTAATCATCTGATCATTGCTTCCAATAATAAGCATGTCATCTACATACAAACATATAATGACATATCCATCTTTTGTGTTTTTGACATATACACATTTGTCACATTCATTGATCTTGAAGCCATTTGTCATCATGACATTGTCAAATTTCTCTGAAAAGCCCTCAGGTTGTTCCATGTAGATTTCTTCATCTAAATCTCCATTAAGAAAAGCTGTTTTTACACCCATTTGATATACTTCAAGATTGTGCAGAGCAGCTACTGCAAGTACCATCCTAATGGAATTTATTCTCGTCACAGGAGAATATGTATCAAAGTAATCAAGGCCTTCCTTTTGTTTATAACCTTTAGTTACAAGTCTTGCCTTGTATTTATCAATTGATCTATCAGGTTTCATTTTTCTCTTGAAGATCCACTTGGAACCTAAAGGTTTACTACCTGGTGGAAGATCCACTAGTTCCCAAGTATGATTTTGCAAAATAGAATCAATTTCACTATTGATGTCTTCTTTCCATAGAGGTCCATCACTAAAGTTCACCGCTTCCTTAAAGGTTTGGGGTTCACCTTCAAGCATAAAAGTCAAAAAATTCGGACCAAAAGATTTTCCATTCTTTTTTCTTTTACGGCGTCGAGGTTCCTCCTCAACTTCTTCATCTTGGTCTTCATTATCTTCATTAATAGTCTCATGTGTCCTTTTGGAGGAACTTGGTTCCTCCTTTGACTTACATGGAAATACATCTTCTAAGAATGATGCATTTCTAGACTCCATTATCGTGACCTTTGATATATCAGTAATATCGGATTTCTACATCAAGAACCGATAGGCACTACTGTTAAGTGCATAGTCAATAAAAATGCAATCAACTATTTTTTTTCCTATTTTCACTTTCTTAGGTGGAGGTACTGCCACCTTGGCAAGACATCCCCACATTCGCAAGTAATTGTAGGATGGCTTTCTTCCTTTCCATATTTCATATGGAGTTTTCACTTCTTTCTTTTTCGGCACCTTATTCAAAAGGTAGTTAGCTGAAAGAATGGCTTCTCCCAACAAGTTTGGTAGCAAACCAGAACTTATTAACATTGCATTCATCATTTCTTTCAATGTATGATTCTTTCTCTCAGCAACACCGTTGGACTGAGTAGAATAAGGCGTTGACGTCTCATGTATAATCCCAAGCTTAGCACATGTGTCAGCAAATGGTGATTCATACTCTCCACCTCGGTCGCTTCTTAGCGCCTTAATTTTTTTGTTGAGTTGGTTCTCAACTGCATTTTTATAGGGAACAAATTTTTCTATAGCTTCATCCTTACTTTTAAGCAAATATATATAGTAGTATTTTGTGCTATCATCAATGAAGGTAATAAAATATTTATTACCACCACTTGTTTGTATTATTTTCAAATCACAAATATCAGTGTGAATTAGATCAAGAGGTTCAGTGTTTCTTTCAACACTTTTAAACGATGATCTTGTTAGTTTTGCATCAATACAAGTTTCATACTTGTGTTTGGAACCAATTTGGAATGTTGGTATGTGATTCAAGTTAGTTAGTCTACGCAAAGTAACATAATTAACATGTCCTATTCTACCATGCCATAAAATGGAAGACTCAAGTATATAAGTAGAAGAGCTAGCTTTATTCATATTTTTTTACCATGGTCATTACGTTGAGTTTGAACATTCCACCACTCATGTATCCTCTACTAACATACATTCCACTCTTCGACAAAATAAATTTGTTCGACTCAAACACTAAACGAAAACCATGGTTATTAAGCAACGAACTAGATACCAGATTCTTACGGATTTTAGGAACATATGCAACATTGTTTAGAGTCAGTTCCTTTTCAGAAGTCATCTTCAAGATCACCTTGCCTTGGCCCTTGATTTATGAAGTATCCAAGTTCCCCATAAACATCTTCTTCCCATTATCTAATGGTTCGAAAGTAGAGAACATACTTCTGTTAGAGCATACATGTCGAGTAGCTCCAGTGTCAATCCACCATTCCTTCTGATTTGAACCTATCATATTCACCTATAAGATTACAGCTGAGAGGTTGATATCGGAAACATGTTGAGCATTGCCTTGAATCATGTTTTATTCTCTGTTCAAGTTCTTCTTGGGTAGTCTGCATTCAGTAGATTTGTAACCCATCTTGTCACAATTGAAGCACTTGCCTTGAAACCTCGGCTTCTTAGAGATTCCACCCTTAGGCCCCAACTTGGGACCCTTGTTGTTGTGCTTGTTGGAATGTTGTTTATGTTCCACTATATTTGCCTTGGCCGCATGACTAATGACTCCAACCTTTTCAGATCCTCTATTGTCTTCTTCAATACAATGCCTGATAATCAGATCTTCAATGCCCATTTCTTTTCGCTTATGCTTTAGGTAATTCTTAAAGTCTTTCCAACCTAGTGGTAATTTTTTAATTATACATGCTACTTGGAAACTTTCACTTAAGTTCATACCTTCAGCATGAATCTCATGCAAGATCAGTTGTATTTCTTGAACTTGGCTGATCACTATTTTAGAATCTACCATTTTATAGTCTAGGAAGCGCCCCACAATGAATTTCTTAGCGCCGACATCCTCAGTTTTATACTTAAGGTCTGGTGATTCCCAAAGTCTTTTAGCAGTACGCTTTTGTCAATGTATACATTATACAAAGAATCGGCTAACCGTTCATTATGTAATTCCTACATAAGTAATCAGTATTTTTCCAAGCATCCACAGTGGCAATGACTTGGTTATCTTGCTCATCTTTCTTAAGATTTGGAGCTTCTTCATTCAAGAATCTTGCAAGATTCAATGTGGTCCGATAGAACATCATCTTCTATTGCCACCTTTTGAAATTCTGCCCATTGAACTTCATAGGTTTCTCCCTATAGGAGACTGAGACAGGTACCACGGTTGGCAGTGGCACTCGTGCGGCAACAGCAGTGCGTCATATCAGCAACCAGCACTTGGATCGTTTCAGACACAACAACATTTTCCGATGTAGTTTTCATTTCGATTCTGAAAAATACACAACACGAATGTAAGTTTTCCATATTAAAGAAAAAGAAAAGATGTGCCTCAAAATCGGAAGTCAAGAAAATCGAAAAAAAAACTGTTTTAAGTTTGTTACAAAAATTTGTTTACAATAAAACCAATTTCTTCAATATTTATACTATTTGTTAAAACATTGGTTACAAAAGTTTGGCATAAAACAAAAACGATTGAGAGGCACAAAAACTAGAGAGGGAGGAAAAAAATAAAACCAATAAAGTGAAATGAAACAGAAAATTATAAATCAAACCGATTGGATGTCGAGGCTTGTGTAGCACACAATCTTCTTAAAACATTTTTCGCCTCGTTCGGGTGCTGGAGCTAGCTGAGGCGCTTGTCTCCCAGGATGCAACGACAAAGAGGGTTCACGTAGTCACCATGTAACACTCTCGAACTGGCAGTGTAAGAACTCTATCACCTTACTGAACGGACTGAACGAACGGAACAGGACAGAACAGAACAAAGAGAAAGAGAAGAGTTTTTTCTGTGCAGGAAAGAAAGAGAGAGGGGCTCTATATATAGAGTCAGGGTCAGAGACTTGTAAAGGCAGACAAAGATATGAATGCCTTCAGTATAACGGCAGATAATGTATTGAATGCGTACACTATAACGGCAGACAGTAGTCAATGCCCTGAATGCCACAGTGTAACTGTACACAGCCAATTGAATGCGTACAATGTAACGGTAGACAAAATGTTTAATACTTCACTAAAACTGCAGTTCGTTAGATGTTAGTTAGGCAGTTACAAATATGATAAGGGGAAAGTGCCACGTCAGCGAAGAAACAGTTAGGAATTCTGGAATTGTATAAATGTAGCTGTGGTTATAAGTATGAAGGGCATGGAATTGATCTTCTTCCTCAAACATCTCAATCGTCGTCTTCTTGACTTCTCTCCTTCTTCTTACTCTATAATTCTTGAAACAGAGCTTTCTGAATTTGAGTTCTGTTGATGATTCTTCTTTGAGGATGCATTGTAGGTTCTTGATCAAGCATTGTAGTGAATTGGAGTCCAGAGCGTGAGTTCTTGAGTTTGAATTGTGAGATTGCAGTGTGACGATCATTTACTAATACTACTCAGTATCGTTGGTGCTTTCACCGATCTGAATCATGGCTGATGGGCATCAATCAGTTGGATGAGGTTTTGCGGTGGAGATCTTTGGAAGATGAGGCGATTGTGGGCATAAAAGAGGTTGTCCAAAGCCAAAGCGATCAGCAACAACTTCATTCGACGCAGTTGCAGAGTTTATCAGTTTCAGTTGATAGTCATAAGGAAATCTTGATGCAATTGATGACGAAGCTCTCGTTGATTGATGGGAAATTGGATCAGCAATCTCATCAGGCGAGAAGCCAGAATAGTGGCGATTTTGCAGCGCTGGTAAGATCTCCTAATTCTTGGACTTCGACAAATATGAAAACACCAAGATTAGATTTTCCTAGATTTGAAGGGGGTGATCCAACAGGGTGGATTTTCAAAGCTAATCAATTCTTTGATTATCATAATATTTCGAAAGATCATAAATAAGCTATAGCATCTTTTCATATGGTTGGTAGAACATTGGCATGGTTTCAATAGAAGCATGAAAATGCAATATTCATTAGTTGGGAAGTGTTTGTGCATGAGTTAGAAGTTAGATTTTGTCCTTCAGCATTTGTTGATCACCAGTGAGCATTGAGTAAGTTGTCACAAATTGGTACACTATCTAAGTTGTTAGGATTTTGTCTTGAATACTCGTTGTTCAGATTAGAAGAAGGTAAGATGAAGCACGGAGGTCGAAGCGTCGAAGTGAGTAGAAGGGAAAACAGCAGCAGCAAGGTGCAGGTATAGTTGCGGTTGACTATCCTATGCTGCGATCGACCGCACCCCCCGATTGCACCTCCGACCGCTCAAAGTGCAGGGATTGTCAAAGAGTGGTACGGTCGACCGGTTTTGTTGGACGGTCAACCGCGCGCGGCGCTATGTTCATTTTTGGACTTCGATTTGTTAGGTCGTTTCAGCCCAATCTTCAACTTCAAGTTAGATCGTGCGGCTCCTATTTAGTTACTTCTTTTCCAGGTTATATCGGACGACTGAGAATCAAGATTAGACATAGGTTTCTCTCTATTCTTCTATATATATTGTAAACTCCTCAGATATTATAGTAGAGTACTTCATAGATTATTTTTTCCATTGCAAAGAGAGGCTCGAGAGAGAGATAGTTCTTGGTGAGTGAGTTTAATTCTTTGTATTGAGTGAACTAATAACTCCTTGTAATCTCTTTTAGTTGAATATCAGATCTCCCTATATTTCCCCCCGGATTAAGCAAACGCTAACCGAGATAAGTCATCGGTGTGTTTGTATTAGTTTAGTGGATCTACTTGCTTGCACAATTTATTCGTTTCGTCTACTTCGACTTCCTCATCGCTCTATTAGTTCCACTGCGACCAGAGACATTGGTTGATGCCTCAATCCTAACAACTAGTATTAGAGATTCAGGTTGCCGAGTCCCTTGGTTAAGATGACAAGCCACATTATTTTGATGATCAAGCAGTTTGATGGAAAGATCAATTTCAATCTTTGGAAGACTGACATGTATGATATTCTTGTTCAAGAATGGTTGCAGTTAGCTGTTAAGAAGAAAGAAAAGCCAACTGATATGAAGGATGATGGTTGGGAAGATATTCGTGAAAGAGCCATAAGTCTGATCCAACTATCCTTGGCGAACGAGGTCAAGTGCAGATTTCTTGAAGAAACTGGTGCAGCGAGTTTGTAGGAAAAACTCATAGCTGACTACTCTGGTTCGTCGTTATTAAATCGGATGCATTGGAAGAGGAAGTTGTTCCTTTTATCTATGAAGGAAGGCACTGATCTCCAAGACCACATTATAGAGTTCAATAAGGTATTATCTAAACTTAAGGTGATTGATGCAAATGTGTGTGAGGAAGATAAAGCTTTCAACCTGATATATTCACTGCCGGATTCGTACGAGCCTTTGATCACTACCATGCTACACGGTAGATCTGCCAAGGAGAGTATTTCGGTAGATGGTGTAATCAAAGCATTGAAGGAAAATCAACTTAGGAAGGAGACCCATAAATCATCATCGTTTATTCCTACAAGTTGTCTAGCAGTGGATGGTCCTTCGGGGGGAAGACAAGGTACTTTGCAAAAGGATTCGATCTGTTGCCAATATTGCGAGAGATCAGGGCATATCAAGAAAGACTGTTGGAAATTACAGAATCAGGAGAGCGCCGAGAATGGGAGTTCAGCTGCTAATGTGGTTAGTACCTTTGATTCAAGTGGTTCGTGTCTTCTTGTTTCAAATTCTTTAGAAGTGGATTCTAGTTGGTTTCTTGACTCAGGGAGTTCTTCTCATATTTGCTCCGAGAGGGAGTTGTTTTCTACTTATAAGTCTACTACAGGACGTTGTGTGACAACGAAAACTGGGGAGATTTGTGAAGTAGTGGGTGAGGGGATAGTTGGGTTGAAGATGCCAGGTCTAAATATGTTCACTTTAAGGAATGTTTTGCATATTCCTCAACTGAAACGGAATCTGATTTCCTTGGGAACTCTTGATGCACGGGGCTGTAGGTACATAGCTCGATGTGGAGTTCTGTCTATTTTTCAAGGTCGTCGTGAAGTGATTAGAGGTATGAGAGTGGTTGGGCCAAGCCAACACAATCTCTACAAGCTTCGGGGAATTCAAAAATCCTGCACAGGGGTTGATAGTTCTTTTTCCATTATTCCCGCAAGCTCAGCTAGTTTGCCACAACTAGAATCATCGAGACGAGACCACGACGTTAGAATATCGTCGAGAGGTGGAGAATGACTAAGGGTAGGTGGAGTTCGTGCAGAGTTTGGCAACTTCGTAAGTACATCTATGAAGGTGTACCCTTGAAGGGGTATACTGGAATCGGTGAGATTGGGTAGAGATCAGTTCAACTAGAAGAAGAAGCTATTGTTCTAAGTTTTCTTTCCAAGTGGAATTTATTAGAGTTTGGAGATGAGTAACACATCATGTGATAGCACTCGTATGCAATCCAAGATGGAGTTTGTTCGGATTGTGTCTTGAATACTCGTTGTTCAGATTAGAAGAAGGTAAGATGAAGCACGGATGTCGAAGCGTCGAAGTGAGTAGAAAAAAAACAGCAGCAGCAAGGTGCAGGTATAGTTGCGGTCGACTGTCCTATGTTTCGGTCGACCGCACCCCTCGACCACACCCCCGACCGCTCGAAGTACAGGGATTGTCAAAGAGTGGTACGGTCGACCGGTCTTGTTGGACGGTCGACCGCCCGCGGCACTGTGTTCATTTTTGGGCTTCGACTTGTTAGGTCGTTTCAACCCAGTCTTCAACTCCAAGTTAGATCGTGAGGCTCCTATTCAGTTACTTCTTTTTCAGGTTATATCGAACGACTGAGAATCAAGATTAGACCTAGGTTTCTCTCTATTCTTCTATATATATTGTAAACTCCTCCAATATGAGAGTAGCGTACTTCATAGATTATTTTCTCCATTGCAAAGAGAGGCTCGAGAGAGAGATAGTTCTTGGTGAGCGAGTTTAATTCCTTGTATTGAGTGAATCAATAACTCCTTGTAATCTCTTCTTGTTGAATATCAGATCTCCCTATATTTTCCCCCGGGGAAGCAAAAGCTAACCTGGATAAGTCATCGGTGTGTTTGTGTTAGTTTGATGGATCTACTTACTTGCTCAATTTATTCGTCTCATCTACTTCGATTTCCTCATTGCTCTATTAGTTTCGCTGCGACCAGAGGTGTTGGTTGACGCCCCAATCCCAACATGAGTACCATAAGGAGTTTAAGAGATTAGCTAATAAAACTAGAGGACTTAGCAGTTCTTTTCTTTTGAGTTGCTATGTGTGGGGATTAAAGCCAAAGATTAAGAGAGAAGTTGTGGCTCATCAGCCAAAGACAATGTCTGAGGATATGGTGTCAGCTAAACTCCAAGAGGAGAAATTTTTGGATAGCATAAGATTTGGGTTTCGAAATACATCATATAGATCAGCGGGGTCAAATTCTACACTTCCTCCTCTGTTAACAAATCCCTCAGCACCTAATAACCAACAACATGTACAACAACCTCCACTCAGATACCCGGTAAGAAGAATTTTGAGTCCTGAGCTAGCTATTCGAAAAGAAAAAGGCCTATTATGATGAAAATTTGTCCCTGGTCATATGTGTAAGGGGAAGAAATTCTTGTTGTTATTAATTGATGAACAAGAGCAACCTGTTGAAATGGAGGAAGAGCTGTGTATGAATGAGCAGTGTAATACTAATATGGAAGGGATCCCTGAAATCTATTATCAAGCGTTAGCTAGCCATTCTACTTTGCAAACACTTCGTGTACCATGCATGTTAGGAAATGCAGTTGTCCAAATTCTTATCGATAATGGTTGCACCAACAATTTTATACAGGGTCGGTTAGATAAGTACTTACAAATGCCTATTTAGCCTAAAAAAATCTATTACTGTTGGGAATGGAGGAACTATGAAGTGTGAGGGAATTTGCAAAGCAATTTCAGTAATGATACAAGGCCATACATTCTTGATTGACTTTTATGTGTTGGAGCTACAAGGCACTGAAGCAGTCTTAGGGGTGTAGTGGCTGAAGTTGCTAGGGCCAATCACTTTTGACTACTCTAAAATGACGATGACTTTCTCCTACAATAATAGGCAAGTCATGTTGCAAGGTGGGAGTAGCGGTGGTCTTTCTCAGTTGCAGATGCATCAGTTAAGAAGAGAGGTAGCTACCGGGTCTGTGTCTCAATTCTTTTATTTGGTTATTCAAGATATGGGTCAAGAGGAGAAGTGTATACCTACAGATCTAGCTCAAGTTCTGCAAAATTATGATAGTGTGTTCAAAGAGCCATATGGCCTTCAACCTTCCGAACCATATGATCATCATTTGCATTTGTTTCCAGGAGTGCAGCCTACAAATGTTAATCCCTATAAGAGCATCCACAGTCGTTTGCTATTCTCATTGTTAAAAATAGCATATAGCAATAGCAATCGGACTAGTTCGCTGCAGTGGTCAAAATCCTAAAATTTAAGTAGACGGATGAACATCATCCGTTTTTAGTTTTTTTTTTTTTTTTTTTTTATAATACTTATCGGTGATTAAAAAAAAAAGTCAACAAAAAAAGTCAAAACCATTCCAAACGGATGATCTTCATCCGTTTGGATGGTTTTGCCTTTTTTTTTTATTTTTTTTTTAGGTTTTATATTATAAAAAAATCAAAAAAATTTAAAAAAAAAGTCGAAAACTGACCAAACGGATGATCTTCATCCGTTTGGTGAGTTTTAACTTTTTTTTTTTTAATCAAAGAAAATCAAAAAAAAAAAAGTTAAAAACGGATGATCTTCATCCGTCCAAAGCCACAAACGGAATACCATCATCCGTCTTCTATATTTAGCAATCTTCTATCCGGCTTCCTAACTTTAGCAAGGTACTGTAGATTGCTATTCTAACTTTTGAGTTTTTAGCCAACCACTGCACGTCTGTTTTCTAAATGGATTTCTAATTTTTGAGTATTTAGCAAACGACTGTGGATGCTCTAAGTACCCACATTTCCAAAAAGAGGAAATAGAAAAACAAGTTTCTTTGATGCTGAAAGAAAGAATTATAAGACACAGTCGCAGCCCATTCTCTTCACTAGTCTTGCTAGTTAAAAAGAAGGATGGGAGTTGGAGATTTTGTGTTGATTATCGAGCTTTGAATGCAATAACAGTGAAGGATAAATTTCCCATACCCACAGGAGACGAATTTTTTGATGAACTGCATGGAGCTGAATTTTTTTCAAAGCTAGACCTGCGAGCAGGCTATCACCAAATAAGAGTAATGGCAGAGGATGTGGAGAAGACAGCATTTAGGAAGCATGAGGGACATTATGAATTTTTAGTCATGTCTTTTGGCTTAACAAATGTGTCATCAACTTTTCAAGCGGCCATGAATGATATTCAAGCCACATTTGCGACAGTTTGTATTGATTTTTTTTGATGATATACTCATCTATAGTAAAGACTGGCATTCTCATTTGGAACATGTTGGCAGGGTATTGAGAATTTTAGAGCAGCACCACTTCTTTGTGACAAGATCCAAATGTGCATTTGGGCAGACTACTATCGGTTATTTGGGTCATTATATATAAGCTGCGAGTGTTAGTGTGGATAAGGAGAAGGTGGTTGCAATTTTTCAATGGCCTAGACTAAAAAGTGTCAAGCAATTAAGAGCATTCCAAGGCTTGACAGGTTATTACAGGAGATTTGTGCGGGGGTATGCTTCAATAGCTTCTCCGTTAACTGATTTGCTCAAAAAAGAAATATTTCAATGGCATGATGAGGCAGAGACTACATTTAACAATCTTAAGGAGGCATTGTCAACAATTCCAGTGTTAGCTCTCCCTGATTTTGATCAACCCTTTAACGTGGAGACAGATGTGTCTGGTGTAGGCATTGGTGCAGTTTTGTCTCAGAATAAGCAACCTATAGCTTATTTCAGTAGGAAGATGTCACCGAGGATGCAGGGAGCCTCAACTTATGTGCAGGAGATGTTCGCAATTACAAAAGCAGTGAAGAAGTGGCGGCAATATCTCTTAGGGAGGGAATTTCATATACAAACTAATCATAAGAGTCTTCATCACATGATGAATCAAGTAATTCAAACCCCTGATCAGCAAAAGTGGGTGCATAAGCTTGCGGGGTATAATTTTTAAATAGTATATAAGCCTAGGGTTGACAATGGAGGGGGAGATGGGTTATCAAGGCAATTCTCAGCTGAATTATAAGCCATTTCTGCTATATCTTATCCTAAATTTCATTTCATTGATCAGTTGAAGGAGGAATATGAGAAGGATGATAAATGGGAGCAATTGAGGCATGTTAAACTACAAGGGAAGGTTGATAGAGATACATTTGTGTGCATGGATGGGATTTTCTTGCGTAAAGGCAAATTAATGATACCAAATGCATTGCAGCAACAAGTTTTAATCGAATTGCATTCAAGCCCAGTGGGGGGTCATGATGGTATTGCAAGAACTTTGGCTAGAGTCAAGGAGAAGTTTTATTGGCAGAATATGCTGCAAGATGTCAAGGAGTTTGTGAAGAAATGTAGGGTTTGTCAACATATAAAATATGAAAACAAGTCACCTGCAGGGCCTTTGCAACCATTGTCAATACCTGCGCATATTTGGGAAGATATTGCAATGGACTTTGTTGTTGGTCTACCTCCATCCTAAGGGAAAGCTTTTATTCTAGTAGTTGTTGATAGACTAAGCAAGTATGGGCATTTTATAGCTTTGCCTGCTACCTTTACTGCACCTAAGGTAGCTGATTTTTTTTGCTGCTCACATACTTAAGCTACATGGGCTACCTAAGTCAATTGTGAGTGATCCGGACCCAATATTTGTGAGCAATCTATGGAAAGAGCGATTTGTGAAACAAGGTACAACACTGAGAATGTCCAGTGCTTATCATCCACAAACCAATGGGCAGTCAGAGGTGTTGAATAGGTGTGTGGAACAATACCGGAGAAGTTTTTGTGCAAAGGAGCCTCATTGTGGCCAAAGTATTTACACTTAGCAGAGTATTGGTAAAATACTGCTTTCCATTCAGCTATTGGTATGACACCATTTGAGGTGGTGTATGGTAGAAAGGCACCTCAGATACCAAGTTATTTGGAGGGGTTAACTGATAATTTTGAAGTAAATGATGTATTGCGCAACAGACATAAGATAATTCAGCCGATGAAGCTTAATTTGGCCAAGGCACAAGCAAGAATGAAGAATTTGGCTGATAAACACAGAGTGGATATAGAATTTGCAGTTGGAGATTGGGTTTTTGTCAAGTTGCAGCCATATAAGCAGCAATCAATGGTAAAAGATTTTATGGGCCATTTCAAATTAGTAAGCGCATTGGGGGCAGTGGCTACAAATTAGATTTACCTGCAAATTAAAAGATTCATCCCATCTTCTATGTATCCTTGTTGTGTTGTTGTTACAGTGATGCACAACTGTCGGAGGGTGGTGCACTACCAGCTGATATGACACATCCATTTTCTGCAATGACACCTGAGCAAGTGTTAGCTAGGAGGACAGTAAAGAGGGGTCTCACTTCAGAGAAGAGGTTTTAATTCGTTGGGAAGGAATGCCAATTACTAATGCTACATGGGAGGATTGTGCGAGTATGAGAACATCTTTTCCTGCATTTGTCCTTGAGGACAAGGTCGTTTCTGAAGGGGGTGGCAATGATGCACACTCAAAAGCTCCATCTGAGAATGACGAGAGTAAGGTGTTGGTGAGCACCAAAAGGGAGAGAAAGAGGCCTAGGTATTTGGCAGACTATGTGTAGGCACGTGCAAAGTGGGTAAATAAGTCAGCTGTAGTTAGTTAGATGTTAGTTAAGCGGTTACAAATAAGACAAGGGGAAAGTGCCACGTCTGCAGAGATTCTGGTAGGAATTCAGTTAGGATTGGAGTTGTATAAATGTAGTTGTGGTTGTAAGAATGAGGGGCATGGAATTGATCTTCTTCCTCAAACATCTCAATCGTCTTCTTCTTGACTTCTCTCCTTTCTTCGTACTCTGTAATTCTTGAAACAGAGGTTTCTAAATTTAAGTTCTGTTGATGATTCTTCTTTGAGGCTACATTGTAGGTTCTTGATCAAGCATTGTAGTGAATTGGAGTCCAGAGCATGAGTTCTTGAGTTTGAATTGTGAGATTGCAGTGTGACGATCATTTACTGATACTACTATTGTTAGAATCAAGCTGATATGGCTAAAAATGTGGTTAAATTGGAACCGTTCAAAGTGGGCATGAATCTTAAAGTCACAAGGGCAATATGGTAATTTCACCTATAGATGGGTCCGAATTGGGAACCGGGTCTCTCCTCTTGGACTCGCTAACCCATGAACAGATCTGTTCCGCCGAGAACAGGTCTCAACCCGTTAGGGACCAGTTTAACAGGATAGGAGGAAATCATGGCTCATCCTTATCTTGGGGAGGTGGTTATAACCACCCATATCCAACCACACCAGGAAGTAAGGACCTGAAACAGATCACCAGGGCGACTATAAATACCCCTACCTCCTATTGTCATAAGGGATCAATCTTGGTATACTCAAGCTCTTTCCCTTTACTTTTTCTGGTATTGACAAGAGCATCGGAAGGTTCGTCGCCGGGATCCATCCCGGTGTTTCGAACGTTTTTGCAGGTCCGTGGGAGCACCCAGGAGTCAATTTTTCAACAAGGAAAAAGTAGAATTCAGCCCGTTGGAGTTCCTACAAACCTACAAATTCTGTCTATTGCCCCCACACCAGATTCAGCGGCAACAGATGGTGCCGTCTGTTGGAAGTTCTCGACAAGCAACCCAACCTTCCTCCTTCAACCAAAGCTACTCCTAGCCATGCCTCCCAAAAGGAAGCCTGCACACTCCAACCGTAGAACAACCTCTTTGCATCCTCCTCCTCCTCCTCCGGAGGATCTCTCTCCACCCATCCAACAGGCCCTACAGCTCGAACAGTAGGTTCCCAAGTCTATTCTGCAGCCTATATGGCCCCAAGCAACAGTGGGGAGCCCTCTCGGCGAAGCCGCCACAAGCAACCTATACATCAAATTTGGGTGTCCATCCACAATGCCTCCACAGATTCTATGGACTCCCATAGTCCTCCTACGCTAAAGGACCTGCGGGACGTGCTCAACAATCGGCAGAACGAGCCAGGGCCCGATCTTCGAACGCATCTAGACGAGAGGCGGACCCGCGAGGCAAACCCTCATCGGGAGCAGCCGAGGGATCGGTCACCACGCCGATCAGACCGCAGGGGGTCCAACTTTCCTCGGAGGTGGAGAGATTCACCCCAGCATTGCCCAAGAAGAAGCCGCTCCCCGACTGGCCGTCCTGCAGCTCGAGTCAATCGCGAGCAGGAGGCCCTCGTCACGAAGGCAGAATTTGAACAATTCCAGGAGGCAGTCCTCCTGGCGCTCAATGCCACCCCCAACAACAACCGCCGGACTCCCAACCTTCAGCCAGCTCCTTGCCCTCATCACCGCTCCCGCAGTCCTCGACCGGCTCCGAGCCATCACCGCCGTTCCCTAAGTCCTAGGCCGGCTTCGAGCCATCGCTGCCCTTCTCCTGGCCACCACCGCCACTCCCGAAGTCCACAGCCTACACCGAGTCACCCCCGTCGTTCTATCAGTCCGCCACCTACCCAGAGCCATCGCCGTCACAGCCCCGGCCCTCCTCAACATGAAGACAAGTCTCGGGGCTCAGCAAGGTACGACTGAAGGGAGGACTCGGTCTACCGCCGTCTCCACGAGATGAAGAGGCACCTCGGCCAACTAGGCAGAGACCAGGAGCAACGGGTGAGGAACCTTCGCCCAAGCAGGCCCCCATTCTTCCACGCCATCATGGAGGCCCCTGTCCTAGACAACTTCAAGCCTCCACACTTCGAAACTTACATCGGGGAGTCGGACCCCGCAGATCACATCGAGAGTTTCAAAACTCTCATGATGATCCATCATGCATCCAATGCCCTCCTATGCAAGACCTTCCCAGCCACACTCAAGGGGCCGGCCCGGGAGTGGTATTCTCGTCTTGCACCGGCATTTATCTTCTCCTTCGACCAGTTCAAAGGCCTCTTCCTCACACATTTCTTGAGCAGTCGCCGCTCCGAGAAGACGAGCACCTCGCTACTCTTCCTCAGCCAAAAGAAGGGCCAGCAGCTAAGGGATTATGTCAAGAGGTTCACTGCAGAGGCCAGGTCCATTGCCTCATTAGATCAGTCGGTAGCTTCGGCTGCCTTCCAATCCAATGTCACTAATCCCGACCTCAGGGCTTCCTTGGCCAAGAAGCCTCCTCAGGACTTCTCCGAGCTCCTCCTCAGGAGCGAGAAGTACATTCGACCTTAAAAGGCTCTCAATCGCCCCACTTTGGAGGGGTCGTCTTTCGAGAACAAACGGAAGACTACAGAGGAAGAAGGAGCTAAGAAGCTCCAAAAGGATAACGGGGGTCAGCGGCATCCTCTCCCCCGCTTCGAGAAGTTTACTCCACTTAATGCGAGTGTATCCGCCATCCTGATGGAGATTGGGAATGAAGGTCTCCCACCGCCACCTCCGAAGATGAACACCCCTGGGAAGAAGAGAAATCGGGACAAGTGGTGTCGTTTCCACCGGGACCACAGGCACGACACTGATGATTGTCGGGCCCTAAAGGATGAGATCGAGGCCCTCATCTAGAGGGGGCAGCTCACTCGATTTGTGAGGAGGGACAGAGCCGATCTGCCCATACTGCCCAGGGGGGCTAACAGGCGAGCAGAGCAACGCACGGAGATTCCGGAGGCCGAAGTAGAGGCCATCTTGCACCTAATACAAGGAGGCCCAACGGGGGAAGATTCTAACTCCTCCCGAAAAGCCTTCGTTAGGGAAGTCAACTCCGTGCAGAGCCATCCTCCCCCGAAGGGCCTAGGAGTCCCTGTGACGTTCTCCGACAGGGACTTGGAAGGCATTTGCACGCCCCACTGTGATGCCCTCGTCATCAATCTCAACATGGCCAACTTCGACGTTCGTCGGGTGATGGTGGACAATGGAAGTTCGGTCAATATCCTCTTCTTAGAGGCAATCAAAGGCCTCCACTATCAAGAGACCGGCTCAAGCCGACTGGATACACCCTTCATGGATTCACTATGGTTCCAGTGACGATCGAGGGAGTTATAACTCTCGATGTCACCGCTGGCAAAGCCCCGGTCACTCGCACGGAGCCAATGAACTTCATGGTGGTGGACGTTAAGGCTGCCTACAACGTGATCCTGGGTTGACCAGGCCTTGCCGCGCTCTAAGCCATCCCTTTAGCTTACCACATGAAGATGAAGTTCCCCACCCCCACAGGGGTAGGAGAAGTGAGAGGGAGTCAAGAGGCAGCTCGTAAGTGCTATATGACCTCAATGGGAGGCTCGGTACTCTCTCTAAAAGCCCTCGAGATCCCACCGGAGAGTAGCCAAACCATCTCCGAACCAGTGGATGAATTAGAAGAAGTGGCCTTCTCAGAGGAAAATGCCACCAAGATCTTCCAGGTCAGCAAGGCACTCTCCCCCTCCATCAAAGAAAACATCTCCTAATGCATAAGGGAGAACCGCGATCTCTTCGCCTGGACCATGACCGACATACCTAGGATCTCCGAGGAGCTCCTAATGCACCATCTCAATGTCGCCCCAGGTGTCAAGCCCGTTCAGCAGAAGCCCCGCAAGTTCGCTCCTGAGCGTCAACAGACGATCAAAGAAGAAGTCAAAAAGCTCTTCAACACTCGGTTCATCTAGGAGGTGAACTATCCTGAATGGCTATCCAATGTGGTGATGGTCAAGAAAGCCAACGGGAGATGGAGGATATGCATCGACTTCACTGATATCAATAAGGCATGCCCAAAGGACCCTTTTCCCCTTCCAAGCATCGACGCCCTGATCGATGCGACCTCCGGGCATGAGCTCCTCAGTTTCATGGATGCTTTCTCGGGGTACAACTAGATTCGGATGTTCCCTCCCAACATCCCGAAGATCTCGTTCGTGACAGATCAAGGCCTGTATTGGTACAGGGTAATGCCGTTCAGCTTGAAGAACGTGGGAGCTACTTATCAGCGCCTCGTAAACAGGGTGGTCTTTTGAGACTAGATTGGTCGAAACATGGAAGTCTACGTTGATGACATGTTGGTCAAGAGCACCCGAGGGAAGGAAAATGTCCTCGACCTCCAAGAAGCCTTCGAGGTGCTCAGGAGGCACAATATGAGGCTGAATCCGAACAAATATGCGTTCGGAGTCTCATCTTGCAAGTTCTTGAGATTTATGGTCAGCCAGAGGGGCATAGAGGCCAACCCCAAGAAGATCCAAGCCATTCTTTAAATGGCTCCTCCCTCCAGCGTCAAGGATGTACAGAGGCTCACGGGGTGCCTCGTGGTAATTGGGCGGTTCCTCTCCAAGTCCGGAGAAAAGTGTCTCCCCTTCTTCAAGGCTCTACGAGGAGTTAAAGGCTTCAAATGAGGGGAGCAGCAACAAAAGACCTTCGACCAGCTCAAGGCATACTTAGCTAACCCCCCGCTCTTAAGCAAGCCAATGCCTGGAGAGGTCCTCTACCTATATCTCGCCACTTCGGAGCAAACCCTCAGTGCGGTCCTTGTAAGAGAAGAGGATAGAACGCAGAGGCCCATATATTATGTGAGTAAGGTCCTCCGAGATGCTGAACTTCATTACCCGAAGTTGGAGAAGATTGCTCTTGCCCTGGTTATGGCGTCCTGAAAGCTCTGCCCCTACTTCCAATCTCATTCGGTGGTCGTCCTTACCGACCAGCCGCTCAAGCAAGTTCTCCACAAGTCTGAGACCTCCGGGGGCCTGATGAAGTGGTCTATTGAGCTGAGCCAACATGACATCAGCTACCAGCCAAGAACAGCGATCAAGGCCCAAGCTCTGGCCGAATTCTTTGTGGAGAGCACTATCCCCGACCCTTACGAGTCAGACCCCTTGGTCTGGACCATTTATGTGGATGGATCTTCTTACGCCGACAGAAGTGGGGCTGGCGTTATCTTGACTGGCCCAGACGCTTTCGTCCTCCAATACTCCCTCTGCTTGAACTTCCTGGAATTGAACAACGAAATAGAGTATGAGGCCCTCATAGCAGGGCTCTACATGGCTCGCAAAGCTGCGGCCAAGCAGGTGAGAGTCTTCAATGATTCGCAACTGGTCGTCAACCAAGTGTCAGGGGAATACAAGGCAAGGGACGAGCGTATGGCCAAGTACTTAGCAAAGGTTAGGAAGCTTCTAGCCTTATTTGAAGATGTTCAACTCCAGCGGGTTCCTTGAGAGGAAAACGCGCAGGCGGACACTCTCTCTAAGCTCGCCTCCTCATCCCTCCAAGGTCTAAAACGGACCGTCTTGATAGAGGTCCTCCACAGACCAAGTATTGATGAAGATAGCCTGGAGCCGATGGAAGCCTACCCTCTAACACTTGGGGAGAACTGGATGAAGCCCCTCCTCGAGTACCTCAGGGACGGAGTCCTTCCCAAAGACCCGAAAAAAGGCAAGGAGTATCAGGACACGAGCCGAGCGGTATACACTCCTTGACGGGGTCATGTACAAATGCTCTTACACCCAGATTGACGGACGACCCTATCTGAGGTACCTCTCTCCGGAGGAAGCGATGTATGCCCTACAGGAGGCCCATGACGATCTGTGTGGCGCGCACTTGGGAGAGATATCCCTCGCCCGAAAACTCTTGAACTACGGCTACTTCTGGCCCATGCTACTGAGTGACTCCGAGGAGTACGTCTGTAATATCCCGAACGGATATTACCTTGTATGAATTATTATTTTATTATTATTTTATTATTATTTTATTATTATTTTGTTTTAATTCCAAAATTGAAATATTTTGGTGATTTTCACCAGTTTGTCCATAGACATTATCTGTACCTAGATACCGGTCAGTATACATCCGTATTGTATCAAATTGATACCGTGATCTTCCGAACTAATAATATAATTTATTTTATTATTATTTCCGAGATTAAATTATTTTTATACGGATTATGCGAAGATTTTCGGTATACATACATATATGCGCACATACGTGTAGTATGTCGATTAGTACAAAGTATGTGGTATGTATTTTATGGATAAAATTGTTCTCCCTGTCATGACAATCCTAATTAGATAGTTAAGATTGTAGGAGAATTAAACATAGGATTAAGATGTATGCATAAGAGAATTAGGAGGTACTCTTCTAGAAACCTTCTCTCCTCCACCTCACCTAAAACACCATACCCTCACCATACCTCCACCACATCCATCCCTCCCCTAGGCAAAACCGGCCCCAAATTGGGGGAGGACGTTTATGCAATTGTGTGCATGCACATTTGCACTCTCCACCCCTTTTCCCACCTATAAATACCCCCTCCCTC
The DNA here is from genome assembly GCA_017893485.1 of Hemerocallis citrina. Taxonomy (NCBI): domain Eukaryota; kingdom Viridiplantae; phylum Streptophyta; class Magnoliopsida; order Asparagales; family Asphodelaceae; genus Hemerocallis; species Hemerocallis citrina. The sequence goes on along the minus strand of CM030360.1, from coordinate 191,740,325 downwards.
CACCTTTGTCTCATTTTAGAAAGACAAAAAGAAAGAAATGAAAAGAAAGAGAGAACACCATACTAACTTGAGAGTTTTTCTTGTAGGTTTAGTAGAGATTTCTAAAAGCTAGGAGGAAGGAAAAGTTTTAGCTAGCAAGTTCTTCCATTAAGAAGATTAAGGTGGGAGTTTCTCTTTTGATTGTTTGTTGTTTTGATGCTTCTTCTTCTCATCCTCCTTGTTTTGTTTCTTTTGTTTGGGTGCTTCCTTGAGATATTATTGTGTGTTGTTTGTGGTGTAAGTTGTAAATTTGGATGGTAAAAGAAATGTGATAAGTAGTAGTAAAGAACAAAAAGATGGAGTTTTGTAGTAGTAGTTGTTGTTGTATGTTTACTAATTGGACTAAAATACACATATGAATATGAACTTGTACATACAACCATTTGGGGTTGTAGGACTTGAATGTGGACTCACACATAAAGCATATGAACTTGTATACAACCATTTGGTTGTAGGACACACATATTGAACCTTGGACTAAAAAGAAAGCATATGTTGATTGAACCAAAATGGAGGGTTCTTACTTATTTTATTATTGTTTATTTCTTTTATAATCTTAAGTAAGAAAGAACCCATTTTTAGATGCTAATTCTAGTATGAAAGGATCTAAATCACTAGTTGTAGAATGGTCAAAAAGATCTCTTTTTATGTTCACTAGTATTAATAAGAAATAAATACTAATGAAGATTTGGTAGAAATGTTAGTAGATGTTCATAGTTAAAATAAAGTAGTAGTAGTAGATGATTAAAAGAAGTAGTTGTAGATGTTTTATGTTATGTTCATGGTTAAAATAAAGTAGTAGTAGTAGTAGATGTCATACTTAATTGTGTTCATACTTGGGTTAGTAGGTATTCATGCTTAATAAGATTCATGCTTAGTAGTTATCCATGCTAAAATGTTGTAGGATAAATGCTAAAATTATTTATCATGTTTAGAAATGATATACATGCTTAGAATGTTGTAGGATTAATGCTAAAATTATCTATCATGTTTAGGAATGATATACATGCTTAGAATGTTGTAAGATTAATGCTAAAATTATCTATCATGTTTAGGAATGATATACATGCTTAGAATGTTGTAGGATTAATGCTAAAATTATCTATCATGTTTAGGAATAATATACATGCTTAGATAATTGTAGGAAAGTGGTATATCATGCTAGATTAATTTATCCATGCTTACATGCTAGTAGGAAGGTTGTATACCATGCTAGATTAATTTATCTATGCTTAGATAATTGTAGGGAAGTGGTGTATCATGCTAGATTAATTTATCCATGCATACATGCTTGTAGGAAAGTTGTATACCATACTAGATTAAATTATCTACACTTAGATGTTGTAGGAAAGTTGTATGCCATGCTAGATTAATTTACCTACACTTGGATGTTGTAGGAAAGTTGTATACCATGCTAGATTAATTGTAGGGAAGTTGTATACCATGCTAGATCAATTGTAGGAAAGTTGTACACCATGCTAGATTAAATAAATATTCATGCTTAGATGATATCCATGCTTAGATAAGTATATGTTCATGCTAAGTTAGTAGGTGATTATGCTTAATCATTATTCATGCCAAGTTAGTAGATGTCATGCTAATTATTGTTCATACTAAGTTAGTAGATGTCATATTTAATTGTTGTTCATGCTAAGTTAGTAGATGATCATGCTTAGATAATGTCTATGCTTAAATAGTGTATGTTCATGCCTAAATATTGTTCAAGATCGAGCTAGAAGATACTCATGTTTAACAAATGCCAGGTTAGATTAAGGTAAGGATTAATCTACCATGCTTAGAATGTGTAGGAGTTATAATTCATGCTTTGAATATTGTAGGAATTATAATTCATGCTTGGGAATATTGTAGGTTAATGCTAATTATATATCCATGCTTGGGTTGTGATGATTAATCGTGTTAAGTAATGAAGATCCATGCTTAAGGTGGTAGTAGAGATATATATAAGTATTCACGCCCAGTTGTAGCTTATGCTTGACTATAATAGACTTCATGTTTAGATCATAGTGATAATTCAAGCTTAAGCTTGATATAAGCACATGCTTAAATCATATTCGTACTTAGGAGTATTGTGGTGAGTGGTTATGTTATATACCATAATTAGATTGTCGTGGATAGATGCTTGCAATTGTATGTCATGCTTAAAGTGCTATAGGTTGAAGTAATAAGGATTTGGGAGACCACTAGTAATAGTTAGTTTGATAAAGATTGTTATGTCGCCTTCGGTTTTTCATTGGTAGAATACCGATCATAGACCATTAGTGGATTCTTCTGTTGCTTCTAATAATAGAAGATCAAGTTTGCTAGTAAGCACGTTTGGTTGCTTCTAGGATTGATTACCTGTATGGTTGTTTGCATATGGTTTTGCTCGTACGTGGCTCGACTGGCCCGTATGTAGCTGTGGGTCTCATACGTAGTTTATTTGGCTCGTATGTAGGTTGTTATCTCGTACGCGGCTCGACCGGCCCGTGCGTAGCTGTTGGTCTCATACGCAGCTTATTTGGCTGGTATGTACGTTGTTATCTCCTACGAGGCCCACCTGGCTCGTAGGTAGCTATTATTTCATACGTAGCTTATTAGCTCGTATGTGGTTGTTACTCGTGTATAGCTTGTTAGCTAGTACACTGTTCGTTGTGCTCGTCTAGGGTGATATTACCACCCTACGGGCTATCGACCATCAAGACATATGTTTTCTACCCTAAGGAACTGTGGAGGAGTCACTCCTTGTGTACCGTCGAATCTTAACCAGTGTAGGTTGATCGAGGACCGGAGTATAGACGGAATCCAAGTTTAGGGTAGCGGCATGCATGTATGTTCGCACGGCCGAGGTCTTGGATCGATGGACCAGGAACCGGATCCCGAAGGGTTCTGGTAAGTCTAGGTTGAGCAGCCTAGTAGAGTTGTCTTGCAAAGTCTAATTTAAAGGCCTAGCATGTTGTGTTCATAATATTGTCATCCCTAGGATTGTTCGAGTCAGGGACATCATTAGGGTAGTGACTTATAAAGATCATTTTACGTAGACCCTTGCCGAAAAGAGAGGAGTTGGTTGTAGGGGGCGCCTTACTACCAACTTGTCCCTTGAGGCAGGCCTTAGGTGGTGATATTGGGTTGTACCTTCCCGTCAAAGGGATACGTACGGTGGCGTCTCACAAGTTGAGAACACGGGTTGCGTATCTCGCGCTGTTAATTCCTGAAGTGCCGTGGCTGGGGTGCCACAGGATGCATTGTGCAGTCCTGCGCTTGCGAGACCCCAGAGGGTGGCACAGGGTAGGCTTCGCGCTACCCTGCGCTTGCGAGACCCTATGGTTTGATTTTGGAACGAGGCCCGATACACTGGGATCGTCTGGTTTGGAGTGAGGTCCGGCATGCCGAGTAGTAGTGGAAAATGGAGACACCATAAGCAGACTGCATAGGGGGACTTGACCCCTTCTGCAACCTCACAAAGTCATGGAGTATTGTCAGGAACAGGTTGTGTATAATTAGAAATTCATAACGCGGGTTCAAATCCCTATATATGGAGAAACGGCTTGAGATGGAGTCGCATGTAGTATAGGCTGCATGTTGCTTCGGAGACTCGCTGACTTTAGAATAGGAAGCATCCTAGTTCTATTTAAATATCGCATTAGAGTCTAGTCATAGCACTCACGAACACTTAAACTACACCAACACCATTGCCATGTTTTGTATGTTATTTGGGAGATTCACTGCTTTGATATCAGCCTTTAAGCGTCAGTGAATACTGACGTCCCCACTTCCATAGGTACTGGATCGCCGAAGTACAAGGGCAAGATTCAGGAGGACTCAAGGCGAGGAAAGCAAGGAGTCAATGTCTTATTTGGTTCCGCTGTAATATGTGTGTTGTTAACTCAAGTGAGAGTTACTAAGTGTTGTTCTTCATTCCTTGTACTCTGATGTAAGATGTTGAAGGTTGTAATACTTGGGAATGTAAAGGTAATATTGTAACTCTATTATAATGTATTGCAGTTGTATAATATTCAGACTTGTAATACATTGAGTGTTGATTAAAAAGTTTTAAATTCTCCTGTTTTTCTGTGTATTGTGACTAATTGAAGAAAATGTCTTGGCTCGTGTCTCGGTTTTCCCAGTATTGGAAATCGGGGCGCTACAGAGTGGTATCAGAGCTAACTTCAATTTACAGTCCAACACAGCAGGAAAATTAAACTTGGATGCCTTTTAGGAGTCGGGTCTTAGTTAGTTGTAGGCAATTATAATTCATATTGTTGTTCCTTTCAACTTATGTTTTATGATTTTCCTATATCTGGACTAATTCCAGTATGTATATTTTAGGATGGTATTCGAAGATATCCTAACCGAGGATGTATTGATGGAGGAGAGTGAGCCAATTTCAAGGGATGATCCGATGATCTCGAGCGAGGAGCCGAAGGAGATTTCACTACAAGTTAACCTCAAGATGAACTCGCCTTCACCACCGCGAGGGCCAAGTATGGATCAACGCAGGGCGGCGGCGGCCAGCATATATCGAGAAATGAGGAAGCTAATGAAGTACGTAGCCAGGATAGATCGTCAAGCTAAGCAACTGGGTGATGCTTGCATAGCTACATTAGCAGGCATGGCAGAGGAGCAGAAATATTTCAACGCTAGATTGGCACAACTATGGCGTGAGTGGGAGCAAGTTCTAGAGACCGCCAAGGTTATAGTATGCCATTTCTGTGAGGAGGATGGGCATGAGAAATCAGTCTGTCCACGACGACAAGGAAAAAGACCTACACCAGCATCAGGATTCGAGAACTAAGGCCAGAAGCAGAAGACTCAGAGAACAAAGGGCAAACTTGGAGGCGCCAACCCGGAAAGTTGTTTCCTATGTAGTGAGCAAGGTCATTTCAAGAAATAATGTCCGATGAAGAACTCTCAGGCGGAAACCCGTACATGTTACAACTGTGGGGAGATTGGTCATATTAAGCCAAACTGTCCCCAACTTCATCAAAATGACGGCAGATCATCTCCAAAGATGAACGCTAAGAGAAAGGAGCCTATTCACCAAGGGTGAGAATTCGCACGTACTAAGAGCAAGTTGAAGGAGCCAGTAACAATATGTGCATATAGAACTACAACTAAGTCTAAAGGTTGCATCTTTTGAAATTTATTTTGGATGGAAGAAGTTATATATGATGTAACACTTTTTGTAACCCGTCGGATTTATATATATATGAAATCTAGGCAACTGTTTTGTTCAAACTTGGTTCATCAAAATCTTCTGTCTAAATTATTTTTCCAATAGTTGAGGTGTGTGCGGGAGGCAACTCCAGAATTAGTTCTGTTGATTACAACATCTGGAGCGTCAACTTAAGCAAATTACAGGAGAAAATCCTGGAAGTCGGAAGTGATGTTCATAGGTCATGTCCTATTCTAAGGAGGGAGTAGCTACCGAATTGCAAAGGTCGGGTTCTTTGGAAAACCAGTTCATGGATGAGCCACTTGGGGGCCGGAAGGCAGCATAAGCTTTCTTTCCCCGAGTTATTAGGGTATGAATGTTGCCTGTTTTCCTAACTTGACGTAGTTCTGAGGACAGAACTATTCTAAGGAGGGAGTATTGTAATATCCCGGACGGATATTACCTTGTATGAATTATTATTTTATTATTATTTTATTATTATTTTATTATTATTTTGTTTTAATTCCAAAATTGAAATATTTTGGTGATTTTCACCAGTTTGTCCATAGACATTATCTGTACCTAGATACCGGTCAGTATACATCCGTATTGTATCAAATTGATACCGTGATCTTCCGAACTAATAATAGAATTTATTTTATTATTATTTCCGAGATTAAATTATTTTTATACAGATTATGCGAAGATTTTCGGTATACATACATATATGCGCACATACGTGTAGTATGTCGATTAGTACAAAGTATGTGGTATGTATTTTATGGATTAAATTGTTCTCCTTTTCATGACAATCCTAATTAGATAGTTAAGATTGTAGGAGAATTAAACATAGGATTAAGATGTATGCATAAGAGAATTAGGAGGTACTCTTCTAGAAACCTTCTCTCCTCCACCTCACCTAAAACACCATACCCTCACCATACCTCCACCTCATCCATCCCTCCCCTAGGCAAAACCGGCCCCAAATTGGGGGGAGGACTTTTGTGCAATTGTGTGCATACACATTTGCACTCTTCACCCCTTTTCCCACCTATAAATACCCCCTCCCTCCACCTTTGTCTCATTTTAGAAAGACAAAAAGAAAGAAAGGAAAAGAAAGAGAGAACACCATACTAACTTGAGAGTTTTTCTTGTAGGTTTAGTAGAGATTTCTAAAAGCTAGGAGGAAGGAGAAGTTTTAGCTAGCAAGTTCTTCCATTAAGAAGATTAAGGTGGGGGTTTCTCTTTTGATTGTTTGTTTTTTTTATGCTTCTTCTTCTCATCCTCCTTGTTTTGTTTCTTTTGTTTGGGTGCTTCCTTGAGATATTATTGTGTGTTGTTTGTGGTGTAAGTTGTAAATTTGGATGGTAAAAGAAATGTGATAAGTAGTAGTAAAGAACAAAAAGATGGAGTTTTGTAGTAGTAGTTGTTGTTTTATGTTTACTAATTGGACTAAAATACACATATGAATATGAACTTGTACATACAACCATTTGGGGTTGTAGGACTTGAATGTGGACTCACACATAAAGCATATGAACTTGTATACAACCATTTGGTTGTAGGACACACATATTGAACCTTGGACTAAAAAGAAAGCATATGTTGATTGAACCAAAATGGAGGGTTCTTACTTATTTTATTATTGTTTATTTCTTTTATAATCTTAAGTAAGAAAGAACCCATTTTTAGATGCTAATTAATTCTAGTATGAAAGGATCTAAATCACTAGTTGTAGAATGGTCAAAAAGATCTCTTTTTATGTTCACTAGTATTAATAAGAAATAAATACTAATGAAGATTTGGTAGAAATGTTAGTAGATGTTCATAGTTAAAATAAAGTAGTAGTAGTAGATGATTAAAAGAAGTAGTTGTAGATGTTTTATGTTATGTTCATGGTTAAAATAAAGTAGTAGTAGTAGTAGTAGATGTTATACTTAATTGTGTTCACACTTGGGTTAGTAGGTATTCATGCTTAATAAGATTCATGCTTAGTAGTTATCCATGCTAAAATGTAGTAGGATACATGCTAAAATTATTTATCATGTTTAGGAATGATATACATACTTAGAATGTTGTAGGATTAATGCTAAAATTATCTATCATGTTTAGGAATGATATACATGCTTAGAATGTTGTAAGATTAATGCTAAAATTATCTATCATGTTTAGGAATAATATACATGCTTAGAATGTTGTAGGATTAATGCTAAAATTATCTATCATGTTTAGGAATAATATACATGCTTAGATAATTGTAGGAAAGTGGTATATCATGCTAGATTAATTTATCCATGCTTACATGCTAGTAGGAAGGTTGTATACCATGCTAGATTAATTTATCTATGCTTAGATAATTGTAGGGAAGTGGTGTATCATGCTAGATTAATTTATCCATGCTTACATGCTTGTAGGAAATTTGTATACCATGCTAGATTAAATTATCTACACTTAGATGTTGTAGGAAAGTTGTATGCCAAGCTAGATTAATTTACCTACACTTGGATGTTGTAGGAAAGTTGTATACCATGCTAGATTAATTGTAGGGAAGTTGTATACCATGCTAGATTAATTGTAGGAAAGTTGTATACCATGCTAGATTAAATAAATATTCATGCTTAGATGATATCCATGCTTTGATAAGTATATGTTCATGCTAAGTAAGTAGGTGATTTTGCTTAATCATTATTCATGCCAAGTTAGTAGATGTCATGCTAATTATTATTCATACTAAGTTAGTAGATGTCATATTTAATTGTTGTTCATGCTAAGTTAGTAGATGATCATGCTTAGATAATGTCTATGCTTAAATAGTGTATGTTCATGCCTAAATATTGTTCAAGATCGAGCTAGAAGATACTCATGTTTAACAAATGCCAGGTTAGATTAAGGTAAGGATTAATCTACCATGCTTATAATGTGTAGAAGTTATAATTCATGCTTTGAATATTGTAGGAATTATAATTCATGCTTGGGAATATTGTAGGTTAATGCTAATTATATATCCATGCTTGGGTTGTGATGATTAATTGTGTTAAGTAATGAAGATCCATGCTTAAGGTGGTAGTAGAGATATATATAAGTATTCACGCCCAGTTGTAGCTTATGCTTGACTATAATAGACTTCATGTTTAGATCATAGTGATAATTCACGCTTAAGCTTGATATAAGCACATGCTTAAATCATATTCGTAGTTAGGAGTATTGTGGTGAGTGGTTATGTTATGTACCATAATTAGATTGTCGTGGATAGATGCTTGCAATTGTATGTCATGCTTAAAGTGCTATAGGTTGAAGTAATAAGGATTTGGGAGACCACTAGTAATAGTTAGTTTGATAAAGATTGGTATGTCGCCTTCGGTTTTTTATTGGTAGAATACCGATCATAGACCATTAGTGGATTCTTCTGTTGCTTCTAATAATAGAAGATCAAGTTTGCTAGTAAGCACGTTTGGTTGCTTCTAGGATTGATTACCTGTATGGTTGTTTGCATATGGTTTTGCTCGTACGTGGCTCGACTGGCCCGTATGTAGCTGTGGGTCTCATACGTAGTTTATTTGGCTCGTATGTAGGTTGTTGTCTCGTACGCGGCTCGACCGGCCCGTGCGTAGCTGTTGGTCTCATACGCAGCTTATTTGGCTGGTATGTACGTTGTTATCTCCTACGAGGCCCACTTGGCTCGTAGGTAGCTATTGTTTCATACGTAGCTTATTAGCTCGTATGTGGTTGTTACTCGTGTATAGCTTGTTAGCTAGTACACTTTTCGTTGTGCTCGTCTAGGGTGATATTACCACCCTAGGTGCTATCGACCATCAAGACATATGTTTTCTACCCTAAGAAACTGTGGAGGAGTCACTCCTGTGTACCGTCGAATCTTAACCAGTGTAGGTTGATCGAGGACCGGAGTATAGACGGAATCCAAGTTTAGGGTAGCGGCATGCATGTATGTTCGCACGGCCGAGGTCTTGGATCGATGGACCAGGAACCGGATCCCGAAGGGTTCTGGTAAGTCTAGGTTGAGCAGCCTAGTAGAGTTGTCTTGCAAAGTCTAATTTAAAGGCCTAGCATGTTGTGTTCATAATATTGTCATCCCTAGGATTGTTCGAGTCAGGGACATCATTAGGGTAGTGACTTATAAAGATCATTTTACGTAGACCCTTGCCGAAAAGAGAGGAGTTGGTTGTAGGGGGCGCCTTACTACCAACTTGTCCCTTGAGGCAGGCCTTAGGTGGTGATATTGGGTTGTACCTTCCCGTCAAAGGGATACGTACGGTGGCGTCTCACAAGTTGAGAACACGGGTTGCGTATCTCGCGCTGTTAATTCCTGAAGTGCCGTGGCTGGGGTGCCACAGGATGCATTGTGCAGTCCTGCGCTTGCGAGACCCCAGAGGGTGGCACAGGGTAGGCTTCGCGCTACCCTGCGCTTGCGAGACCCTATGGTTTGATTTTGGAACGAGGCCCGATACATTGGGATCGTCTGGTTTGGAGTGAGGTCCGGCATGCCGGGTAGTAGTGGAAAACGGAGACACCATAAGCAGACTGCATAGGGGGACTTGACCCCTTCTGCAACCTCACAGAGTCATGGAGTATTGTCAGGAACAGGTTGTGTACAATTAGAAATTCATAACGCGGGTTTAAATTCCTATATATGGAGAAACGGCTTGAGATGGAGTCGCATGTAGTATGGACTGCATGTTGCTTCGGAGACTCGCTGACATTAGAATAGGAAGCATCCTAGTTCTATTTAAATATCGCATTAGAGTCTAGTCATAGCACTCACGAACACTTAAACTACACCAACACCATTGTCATGTTTTGTATGTTGTTTGGGAGATTCGCTGCTTTGATATCAGCCTTTAAGCGTCAGTGAATACTGACGTCCCCACTTTCATAGGTACTGGATCGCCGAAGTACAAGGACGAGATTCAGGAGGACTCAAGGCGAGGAAAGCAAGGAGTCAATGTCTTATTTGGTTCTGCTGTAATATGTGTGTTTTTATCTCAAGTGAGAGTTACCAAGTGTTGTTCTTCATTCCTTGTACTCTGATGTAAGATGTTGAAGGTTGTAATACTTGGGAATGTAAAGGTAATATTGTAACTCTATTATAATGTATTGCAGTTGTATAATATTCAGACTTGTAATACATCGGGTGTTGAATAAAAAGTTTTAAATTCTCCTGTTTTTCTGTGTGTTGTGACTAATTGAAGAAAAGGTCTTGGCTCGTGTCTCGGTTTTCCCAGTATTGGAAATCGGGGCGCTACAACATCCGCTAGTGCGACTGCAGCCAGAAATTCACCCCGATGTGCTGCCTGCCCTAAGCACAACTCACCTCCTTGGCGAGTTCAATCCCCTTCGCAATGTGGGGGATGGATTTGCTCGGACCCTTCCCTTAAGCGCTGGGCCAGCTGAAGTTCTTAGTTGTATCAATAAACTACTTCTCAAAAAGGATCGAGGCTGAACCTCTTTCAACAATCACCGAACACAAGGTCCAGAAGTTCTTTTGGAAGAACATCGTTTGCCGGTTCGGGGTACCCCACATCCTCGTAACCAACAACGGGACTCAATTTACGAGAGCAACCTTTCGCAACTTTTGCACCGACCTCGGCATCCAGCAACAGTTCTCCTCAATAGCTTATCCTTAGTCCAATGGCCAAGCAGAGAACGCAATCGACAAATCCTCCCTGGTCTGAAGAAGAGGCTAGACAAATCCACTAAGGGGCTGTGGGTCGAACAACTCCCGAACGTACTTTGGAACTATCGCACCATCAAAAAAGCTCTGATGGGGGAGTCCCCCTTCAACCTCACATATGGATCCGAAGCTCTCATCCCCTTAGAGGTGGGCCTGCCTTCACTCCAACTGATAGCCTACAGTGAAGTGCAGAACGCGAACCAGCTTTGCAACTGCCTAAACCTCAAAGACGAGGTCCGCAAGAGAGCCGCGATTCGACAAGAGACCTACCACCGTAGGATCACTCATTTTTACAACAAGAGGGTACGGCTAGCCAACCTTAAAAAGGGAGACCTAGTGCTCCGAAAGTTGTCGATCTCCATTCCAAACAAAAAAGGCAAGTTGGCACTCAATTGGGAAGGACTGTATACGGTCTCTAGAGTTATCCGCCCAGGCGCATATCAACTCGAAGACCCGGGAGGCAGGAGAATACCGAGGACATGGAACGCGGAGCACTTGATGAAGTACCAAGAGGGTGTCTAAACACCGCTCCAAGCAACTTCCCCAAGAGCGCTCCATAAGACATGTCTAAAGTCCTTACTTGTATTTTCTTTTTATCAAAGTGTAAAGGCGGCTCGCAACGTAGAAGCGGCTGCCTAATTGTTTTCAATAAAAAGGAATCTTTCCCCGCAAGTTCTCTATTTTTGAGTAATCTAACTCTACTTTGCAAGTTCTCTATTTTTGAGTAGCCTAACTCTACTTCGCAAGTTCACTATTTTTGGGTAGTCTAACTCTATGAGTAGTCTAACTCTACTTCGCAAGTTCTTTATTTTTGAGTAGCCTAACTCTACTTCGCAAGTTCACTATTTTTAGGTAGTCTAACTCTACTTTCAAAAAAAAAATCGCATTAAAACAGCACGCTTGGAGTCCGACACTTGGTTCGACATCGCTTCAAATACTTGCTCTTAAGCGAGAACGAAGTGGTTCACCATTCAGAATCGCTCCCACATTTGCTGAGATCCTTCGAACGACACGCTTGAGGTCCAACACTTGGTTCGACGCCGCTTCAACTACTTGCTTCTAAGCGAGTACGAAGCAGATTACCATTCGGAATTGCTCTTACAGCTGTTGATATTTTCTAAACGACGCACTTGGAGTCCAACACTTGGTTCGACTCTGCTTCAACTACTTGCTTCTAAGTCAGTACGAAGCGGGTCACCATTCGAAATTGCTCCTACAGACGTTGGTATTCTCTAAACAACAAGTTCGGAGTACAACACTTGGTTCGACGCAACTTTTTCTACTCGCGAACAAGTATAAAGCGTCCCACCATTCGGAATTGCTCCTACAACTGTTGACAACTACAAATGCTAGCAAAGCACACAAGTTTACAAAACAAGTGTTATTTCATTGAAGTTTGAGAGACAAGTCTAATTACAGACAATCGACTCAACTTTACATCGAGATACAAAACTTGTGAAATCAAGATTACAAGATTATAGAAAGCTACTTCAGCGCCTCTTAGGGCCAGAGATACTCCGGTTAAGAAACACACGAGGGCGACGAATGTTGTACTGTCGACGCCCTACCTCGGCGGACGTCCCTAGGCCGGCGAGCCGAGAAGCATCGTCCGCACCTGATCTAACGGTGGCCCCAACAGATGCTCTACTCGACGAAGCGGCCATGCCACTTTGTGCATCTCCAGGTCTCGATGTATGGACGACGAGCGGAGCATGAGCTCGCAGAACGATATCCCCCTGTTATACTCCGCCCGAGTGCAAGAGGTAGTTCTGACAGTACTTCCCTCAGATCGTGGTCGAAGAAGAGCGACCTCTGTCTCGAGCTAGACAATTCGCTCTTTAAGCGAGTCATCCTTCACGGTTATCTTCAAACGAGCCAGTCGCATCGAGCCTGCCCCACGAGAGCCATCGGTGATCGTCCGCCGAAGGTGAGCAACCTCCATGCTGTTATCAAGGTCACCTTCTTCAGCTCGTCCCTCTCCGCTGTCACCTTAGACAGAGAGTGACGAAGGCGCTTAAGCTTCAAGCCGAGGTTGGAAGCCGCCGACGAACCCATGTCATCGCCTTCGGGGGTTGTCTCGTTAATCCTATCTTCCAATCGTCTCCTCTCTATGTCTCGGCGAACTAGGGTTGATCTCAAGTGATTCAGCTCATACTTCGCTTTACGGAGATCCGACTCCACTTCGCGAAGCCGCTCTTGGTTCCTTGCGAGCCCCAATCTCATCGCCCCTAGACCAACCTTGAGACGAGCCACTTCGGCCATCCGAGGCACTTCGGTGACCTGTAGCGCTTCGACGATCTGATAAGAGCCAGAGCACGGAGCTACTAAGTTTACACGACTCGTACACTTAGACGAAGTTCAAAACTTCTCCAACACTTGGACAAAAAAAGAGAGAAATTTTTTCATTCAAAGAAAAGGCGGTGGCTAGTCCGCAACGAGGCAATACATAGAGAGGAAAAAAAAAAAGAAAAGCAACTAAGTCAAGGAGCCACCTCGTGGTGCTACTCCGACGCGCTCTCGCTCAGCAATGTCACGAGCGCCCCTTCGAGATTCACCACCTCCTCCTGATCGCATTCAGCTTCTTCACCTTCCCTTTCGGGCTTGACCTCGGCTAGGGGAATGATCTCCTCACCTTCTACCGGGTCGTATAGGTGGTACCCTGAGCTGTCGAAGTCGGGGAGACGAGCCACTACATGTTTGAAGGCCCGAACGTAGGCCTCCTCCATGTTGGTCATCATATGGGCCTCCGCCTCGTCTTGGATGGCCCTCCTCACCTCGTCCACCTTCGCCTTCCGCTTCTTCAGTGCCTCCTCTGATGCCTTCAGGGCCTTTGCCAACTCCTCCTCGACTCGAGCCTTCTCCTTCTCCTTCTCCAACTCCTCGACCTTCGCCGCTTCGGCCGCTGTGCGCTCGAGCGCCTTGGCAAGAGCAGCCTCTATGACGCCGACCTCGGCAGCTCAGGATGCCGAGAGTCATTGCTCGGCCTCGAACAACTTTACTTCCTTGGCAGGCTCTGCCAACTCTCGGTCGTTCAATGCCTTCAGCTCTTTCTCCTGCTCGGCGAACTGTTCGAGCATGTGGCTGAAGTGGCAGATGGTCTGAAAACAGAATGAGAAGAACGTGAGAACCAACAACCGTGAACTCCAAAATTTAGGATGGCAGAGCAAAGACACTTACCGACATCGTCGCTCAAGCGATCTCCAGCGCGTCGTCGCCGACCATGTCAGCCTTCAGTGTCGTACGATCCTTCGGGGTCAGCAAGTGGCGCATGGCCTGCATGCTCATTGCCGCGTCACCGAGGAAGCCATCGAGCTTCATAACTCTCCAGTCTGGGACGAAGAGCTTCTTGTGTTTCTCGGTGAGGATGGCCTCTGCTTCGGCCATAAGCGGCGACACCTCGAGGGCTAGTGCGGCTTCGGCCGAGAACACCCCGCTCGAAGACTCAGGGGCCACAGCTGAAGGGAGCGTGACCTGTGGAGCTGAGGGGGAGTCGCTGACCAAGTCAATGACGGCCGTAGGAGCTGAGGGCGTCTGAGCTGCTCGGCCGGAAGGGGGCCCCATCGTCGTCCTCTTCCTCTTCTTGTTGTCCATCGCCTTCACTGCTGTCTTGCTCCTCTTTGCCATGAGAGCTTTGAAATCCATGTCGGGGACTTCTGAAGAAGAAAAATCAGAGAAAGAGTTAGCGATATAAAAAGAAACATATATAAGCTAAGGAAAAAGAAGTAAAAATAGACGGAGCGTACTAGGGTCGATCAGACTGAGACCTCCACCGAAAAGGACCTCCTCGGTGATATCTTTCCAACCAAGGGTCGGAAGACCGAGGATCTTCGACACGACCTCCTCTTCTTCCTTAGTCAGCACCGGCTCGGCCTTCGCCCACTTCGGAACGTCCTTTTTTCACCCCGTCGGAAAGCTCCACGGCTCGGGGCCTCGGATCAAAAAATACTTCTCCTTCCAATGCTTAATGGAGCCCGGGTTCTCGATCAGTTTGACCCCCTTCCTCGGCAAAAAGTAGTACCGGTACTCCATCTTGCTCATTCAGCAGATCCGCTAGAGACTGCGAAGAATGACGAGCTGAGGCTGGACGCCCACCGCCTGACTCTGGAGGATGAAGGTGATGACGTGTCACCACATGTTCGACATGAACTGCACTGGACTCAAGCCGTGCCATTGTAGCACCTCGACTACGAATGGTGCCAGGGATAGCCGAAGGCCGGCATTGAGTGCGTCGTATGGGAAGACGCAGGTGTCTGGCGACGTCCCCGTGCATGCTCAGAAGCCTGGACCGAGGAGGAGCAGAGTGTACTCCTTCGGGATCTGGAACCCCTTCCTAATTCGATGAAGATCGGCCTCGGTCATAACCAAGGGGATCTCGTCTACCTCGGACTGTTCTCCTCGTAGGCAGCCGATCTCCCTTGCACCACCTTCGACAAAATGTCTCTGGAGTAGCTCCTGACCATTCCGAGGCTCGACAGTGTCGACGGTAGCCGACCCAGTGCACCAGCCCCCCTCGCCTTCTCCACAATAGTCTCGACGATGGCTGACCTCGCCACTTCCTTACCCTTGCTCGGGGGGATCACTAAAGCTCGGTCGGTCTCTTGGTCCGAGGTGGAGGTCTCATTCCCCGACGACACTCTAGACATCTCAAGTTAAGGTTAAGATAGTTTACCTTGAAGTGACGTCTATGGTCGGAAAGCTCGCCGGAAAGTTAATCGCTTGGCCACAAATGCTAGCAGCACCACTTGAGAGCAAAAATGGCTTGAGTGAAAAGTGATGTAAAAGTGAAAAGTAAGAAATGAGGAGATGGGGAGGCGGTGGAAACTTATAGCGTTAAGGCAGATTCGGGTGGGTATTCGAATGCTTTGGGCCCCCACAGCGGCCCACCAGAAGCCTTAACGCCAAAATTCTCATGATCCACGCCTCTCGCCTCAGGATTCGCGCCAGATCTTCATCAGACGGCCCAGATCGTGCCACGTCGCTCAGAACCCAAATCCGAGCAACCTGCATTCCGAGCTGCGTATTGGAGAAAAACGACTTTCTCCTCGTGATTCGCGCTTGATCTTAATCAGACGACTCAGATCTCGCCGCGTCGACAGAAATCACGTTTTCTCGTGATCCACGCCTTTTTGCCACGAGTTTTCGTCAGATCTTCATCAGACGACCCAGATCGTGCCACGTCGCTCGGAACTCAAATCCGAGCAACTTGCATTCCAAGCTGCGTATTGGAGAAAAACGACTTTCTCCTCGTGATTCGCGCCCGATCTTAATCAGACGGCTTAGATCTCGCCGCGTCGGTAGAAATCACGTTTTCTCGTGATCCACGTCTTTTGCCTCATGATTCGCGCCTGATCATCATTAGACGGCCCGAATCGTGCCACGTCGCTCGGAACCCAAATCCAAGCAACATGCATTCCGAGCTGCGTATTGGAGAAAAATGACTTTCTCCTCGTGATTCGCGCCTGATCTTAATCAGACGGCTTAGATCTCGCCGCGTCGACAGAAATCATGTTTTCTCGTGATCCATGCCTTTTTGCCTCGTGATTCGCACCAGATCTTCATCAGACGGCCCAGATCGTGCCACATTGCTCGGAACCCAAATCCGAGCAACTTGCATTCCGAGCTGCGTATTGGAGAAAAACGACTTTCTCCTCGTGATTCGCGCCCGATCTTAATCAGACTGCTCAGATCTCGCCGCGTCGACAAAAACCACGTTTTCTCGTGATCCACGCCTTTTTGCCTCGTGATTTGCACCTGATCTTCATCAGATGCTCCAGATTGTGCCACGTCACTCGGAATCCCAATCCGAGCGACTGGCACACCGAGCTGCTTATACGGAGAAAATGCTGCTGAGCCATGAGAACCGTCCGATCATCTCAAAATTCGTGCCACAACCTGATGAACGTCCCTGATTCAGCCACGTGGCCGAATACGAATCCGCCGTCAGATCGTCAAGATATTCGTACCGATGCCAGATGGACGTCCCAGATTGTGCCACGTCGCTCGGAATCCCAATCCGAGCGACTGGCATTCCGAGCTGCCCATATGGAGAAAATTATGCCGAACTGCACGAGCCGTCGGATCACTTCGAAACTCGCATCACGACCCGATCAAGGCCGCAAATTCGTCCACGTCGCTCAACGCCGCCCCACCGTCTGATCGTTCAGAACTCCGCGCCGGCGCACGATGGACGGTTCAGATTGCGCCACGTCACAAATCCGGTGATAAATTCTTTTATTTTAATTAAAATTCGAATTAATTATTTAAAAATCGCGAGAAAATAATTAAAAATTCAGAAAATTTAATTAAAAAATCTAAAAAATAATTAAAAATTCGGAAAAAATATTTTGAAGCTCCTGGATAAATAATTATTTGTTAGAATAATTAATTGATGCTTCTTGAACTTAGATTGTTGCTTCGCAAAATTAAATAACTAATTTGAAAAAATAATTTAAAATGGAGAAAAATCACCAAAAATCCAGAAGAGCCTAGGAGCAAACTTGGGCACATCACTCGCTCAGAAAAGCACCGTCACCCCTCAAACGAGATTCAAACACCCTTCGAGGGCTCCGATAAAGCCATATACGCCATTGAAACAACAAAACTACTCCCCAAAGGCTGTAACACACAGTCTTTGGGAGTGGGGGATCGTGATATGGCTAAAAATGTGGTCAAATCGAAACCGTTCAAAGTGGGCACGAATCTTAAAGTTACAAGGGCAAGATGGTAATTTCACCTATAGACTGGTCTGAATTGAAAACCGGGTCTCTCCTCTTTGACCCGCTAGCCCATAAACGGATCTGTTCAGCTGAGAATGGGTCTCAACCCGTTAGGGACCAGTTCAACAGGATAGGAGAAAATCCTGGCTCGTCCTTATCCTGAGGAGGTGGTTATAACCACCCCTATCCAGCCACACCGGAAAGTAGGGATACATTCTGATCCTGAAACAAATCCCCAGGGCAACTATAAATACCCCCTACCTCCTACTGTCACAGGGGATCAATCTTGGTCTACTCAAGCTCTTTCCCTTTACTTTTTCTGGTATTGACAAGAACGTTGGAGGGTTCGTCGCCGGGATCCATCCCGATGTTTCGAACGTTTGTGCAGGTCCGCGGGAGAACCCAGGAGTCAATTTGTCGATAAGGAAGAAGTAGAATTCAGCCCGTTCGAATTCCTACGAACCTACAAATTCTGTCTATTGTCCCCACACCAGATTCAGCGGCAAATTCAGCGGCAACACAAGGCATATTTCATATATATCATAAAACATCGAAACACTTTCACTAGATTGCATCAACATCTCCATATATATTCAAGTTTGATATGGATGTGACAAATCTGTAAAATTATATATAAGATTTAATGCAATTATCAAAATCCCATACATTTAAATGCATATTAACATAAAGGATGTTCCGCTGGATTCAAGGACCCTGAATTGGTTAGTCCTGCACACTATTAGAACGAATAACATGATGGTGAATGTGACCTTTTAAGTTGTGTAGTGTGACTTCTGTTAGGTCTAGGGCATAAAAATGTAGAATTTTTTTAAAAAAACATGAATTGAAACTAGATAAGTAAATCCTTATTTAATTTTTTTTTCAACCTTTGAAATGAGATTGTCGAACAACTTCGTGGGACTTGATGTTTGTGCTTGCGTTAGTTTTCTGTCGGTGATGATGGTTGTGTTTAGTGTGCAGATTTATTGTCATCTTATTGTTTTAGATTTCAGTTTGGTGTGTTTGCTTGCAGCAACAGCCAGTGGCGGAGCCAGACGATTCAAAATGGGGGTCCCCAAATTTTTTTCCCCCGGTATCGACATAATTGAGTCTTTAATAAGGGGTGGATTAGACTTAGGAGTCCCAAATTTTTTTTAACTGGGGGGGCCAAATAAAAATTTTGGTCTATATTAGGAGGTTTTACAAAATTTTTGGTCTATATTAGGGAATTTTACAAAATTTTTGGGGTCCCAAATGTCCCCCCTCCCTCCGCCACTGGCAACAGCTACCTTTCTCATTCATCATCTGCTGTATTTTTTTGGTTGATTAGTACTTTCTTCATCATCTGTTCGATTTTTTTTGGTTCATTAGTACTTTTGCTCGCTGCATTATTTTCCTTCGCTTTTCTTTGTTTTCATTTTCTGGTTGGGTTTGTGCTTTCCGGCCTATGCACAAACCGATATTTTGTTGCAGTGAGTTGTTCAGTTAATTTTTTTCCACTGATTGTGTCTACAGACGATAGGTTCAAAACTTACACAGATGCACTCAGCACCTAGACCATCATGAATCCAACTATGTTATGAAGAAATTACAATGGCGATTTCCGCCTTGTATATTGTGCAGTTTCAGTATAACTGCAGGTTCTCAAGTATGTCTCAGACCATAGGTTCACAACCCATTATGCAAATAACTTTGCCTCCCAACTTAGATACATCATATACAATAAAATTACTTATAAATGTTTTTTGAAGAAATAGTGACCAACTGGCAATTACAATGTAGTTAGGGAATACGGATGTTCTAGGCTGGAAAAAAAATGCATTGCTAGTGCTAAAAATTATAAATGAGTAGTACAGGTACTTCTTTATTCATATCCTCTTCTTGGAAATAAGGTTAGTCAAATAAGGGAACACCAAGATACTTCAAGAAAAACAAGCAACGCTGTTTGTTTCACAGTTGCAACATGAAAATTCATCGATATAACACAAGCCGCAAGTCTTTTTCAACCTATAATAAGGTTACTAAACCATATAATGAAACATGGTAAAAATTGAACAATGCAATCGTGTTGCCCCTCTCATTGTTCAATCTATTGCGTACACTTTGCGTTGGACCCCCTCTTAGTAACCCTGTCTCAGCTTTTCTGCAGGCAGGAACCCTAAGCAACTTATCAAATGGAGCCTTTTGCATAACGGAAAAAAAAATTACAATTATTTAAATGCTAACAAACTTACATCTCTAATATTATAATGGGAGGTCTTAGTGTCATTTGTAAATCTATCAATACGTGTAATGCACGTACACAACTAATATGAATGAGGTCTCATGTTCGAATCCAAACTACGTCTGAGTTTTTTACTTTAAAAAAATATATATTTATTAAAACGTGCATCGCACATATTAATTACTAGTATAGTTAAATGAAAACAAACTTGGAGCCTTGGATGACAAACGAACATATAAAAATGCTTCCAAAAGTTTTTAAATTAATAACGTACGCTTTTGAGATTGAGTAAATTCTTCGGTTTTTTTTTCTTTTTTTCTTTTTTCATGTCCGAAATCATACTTTCTAGAAGGCATGTTTTAAATATTGAATGAACTACACAAAATTTAACGAACAAGGTTAAGGAACAATAGCACATAGTTGTTACAACATGCAAAGTCCACTTTTCCTTCAATTCTTCAATCATTTTCTCAAATGTCAGCCCCACATCAAAAATTGATTACATCTTTTCTTCTCCAAATGAATTCTGAAATTTAAAAATAAAATTACTAATTAAATGATTTAAGACATACTCTATACAAACAATAGAAAGTAATTGAAATTAGAAAGAAATCAAAAGTTAGAATATACTATATTTTTGAACATACCCACTTCGATCGAGTTGAAAACCGCACAACAGTAGGAGACGGGGGACAGTACAGGGAGGGAGGCAATCTCAGATTGGGGTCGACTGTCGGCGATGAGTGGAGGAGGTCAGTGGGATGGGGACCCAAAGTAGTCGTTATATATATATATATATATATATATATATATATATATATATATAGGGATTTTAAAAATATGGAACCCCTATAAAATTGAGAGCCCGAAGCAGCTGTTATATATAGAGAGAGTCTCCTTCCGTTGTGCACTCGGCCTTCCCGCCTTCGTATAGACGATCCGAACCGTTCACATTGATCTACATATCTAAATTAGTCTAAATATGTAAAATCAAATCATTTGAAATACATTTGCCCATCCATCATGTGACTATAAAGAACAACAATTTTCAGCCATGCAATTTTGTAACACTTCAATGAATGGGCAAATGAATTTCAAATTATTTGATTTTACATATTTAGATTAATTTAGATATGTAGATCAATGTGAATGGTTCGAATCATTAATACGAAGGCGGGAAGACCGAGTGCACAACGGAAGAGGACTTATATATATATATATATATATATATATATATATATATATATATATATATATATATATATGTGTGTGTGTGTGTGAAAATCTTCCATTGTGCACCATCCCTCCGTGTGCACTCGGTCTTCCCGCCTTTGTATCGACGATTCGAACCGTTCACATTGATCTACACATCTAAATTAGTCTAAATATGTAAAATCAAATCATTTTAAATTCATTTGCCCATCCATCATGTGACTATAAAAAACAATGATTCTTAATCATACAATTTTGTAACACTTCAATGGATAGGAAAATGAATTCCAAATGATTTGATTTTACATATTTAGACTAATTTAGATGTGTAGATCAATGTGAACAATTCGGATCGTCGATACGAATGCGGGAAGACCGAGTGCACACGTCGTGTGCACCATACGTGGTGCACAACGGAAGACTTCCATATATATATATATATATATATATATATATATATATATATATATATATATATATATATATATATATAGAGAGAGAGAGAGAGAGAGAGAGAGAGAGAGAGAGAGAGAGAAATACTCGGTTGAAAACAGGTTTGTTTTCACTGGGTTGGAAAACAGCGATCTGAGCCGTTGAATCGCTCTCGATCGTGATCAACGACTCAGATCGAAGCCCGCTCAGATCTCCCACTAAGAGCCCCTAAGAGTGGAGGGCCATTTTTAGTACTTCACGCCAAAAAATGCTTCAGACTTAGCCTTTTTTTTGCGTGAAGTTTTTTTGCGAAAAGTTATAGTTAGGTCGTTGTTTGGAACAACAGCCTAGGTTGTTTTTTTTAAAAAAAAAATCAACCTAGGCGGTTGTTCCCAACAACGGCCTAGGTATGTACAAGTGTTTTTCCAAACACTTGTACATAGTCAGATCGCCATCTCTCTCACAACTCACTCTTTCGCTACTGGAGCTCGCAAAACCCATTACCCAAACCCTAGCTCTCTGTCTCTATCTGAAAACCCTAGCTTTCTCTTGCTCGTTGCTTCTCACTCAATCTCTCACTCTTCTCACACTCTTGCCCTCTTCCTTTGAAGATCCCGATTACAAAAAAAACCCTAACTCATACGAAATCTCCTCAACCCTAAAACCTTAATCCTAAAAAAATTAGCCAAACCCTACTCCCCTTTCTTTCTCTACAACAGCGCGCAGGGACCTCCTTTATCTCTTTTCCGAAAACCCTTATTGTGAAAGGTAATAAATTTTTCTATTTTTACTAGATCTAACTAGGTTAATTGATTGAAATTTTTATTCAATGTTTGAGTGTACAATTTGTATATTATGTGCAACTAATTATAGATTAGGTAATTATAGTGTTATTGTCGATGTAGATGTAGTATTAGTTGTTGTTGTACGTTGTTAGTAATAGCGCACAAAGAGATCCAAAAATTATGCAATTTTGCGAGTACATCGTGCTCGCGATGCACAAGCCAACGTAACTTATAGAAGTGTGTTTGGATTTACGGTTTGAAGTGTACGTCCGTTTATCACTTTCGACTATTTTTTGTGAGCCGTGAGTTGAAACTCACCTCTACAAATTTTGTTGTTTCATGTGTTTTGCGTCCGTCCTACTCCCAAAGTTTCGAAATTTTTTGATCTCGTTTGTGCGGATTTCTACCGTATATCAAACAACAACAACAATTAATGTTTGATTTCTATCGAGGGACTTTTCACTAGGAAACGAAATCCAAAAAATAAGAAATTTTGCAAGCATGTCGGGCTAACTGCTCGCAACCCAACACTACTTGTAGTTGTGAGTTCCAACCCACGGTTTGTGAGCTACGTTAATGTATCGCATTGTTGATATTTTTCATGAGTGAATGCGAGACACGGCCGTATCTTACAAACTGTGGATCGGAACTCGCTTCTACAAGTTCTGTTACCGTGTGTGAGGCAAGCCGGACCCAATCGTAGAGTTTCGTATTTTCTGAACGTCGTTTGTGAGGTTTTGTCACGTATTTTGTTTCGTATCTATATATATATATATATCACAATCGTTTGTTAACAAGCTGTTTTATATATGATGTGTGTATTAATTTACTAAAAATATATTTTTTTCCAGATGAACAACGATACGGAGAGTTCTGCTGCCAGCGATAATTTTGTGCCGGTAGAACCAATCATTGATTCCATGCCGTTAGTCGAAGAACATCTAAAACCAAAGTTAGGTATGATGTTTCCAACTTTAGTTGAGACCGAAAATTTCTATTCATCATATGCTCGATGTGGGGGTTTTGTAATGCGTAAGGGCGGGAATAAATTAAAGGGAGGAGTGGAAGTAGATAAGTCATATATCCATTTTATTGAGATCGTACTAAAAAGTTTCGAGATATATAGAAGTTCTTTCATATATGTGATAATACAACACAAACGATATGCAAAAATTCTAAAATTTGGTTGTTACATTTGGCACACCAAACACTGTTGATTCTTGATTTTGATGATTCCAACACAATGCAAAGTTATCGTGCTACTTCTCATATATTGCAGGTTCTATCAAAGTTATCATGTATGATACACAAAGGCCTCAATCCAAATTGATCAAGCATGCCACAAGGTTCTAAAGCTGACGAATGATCAAGCAAAGCTTCATACAAAGACAATGGCTAAAGCTTCACTCAAGACTCAAGACTCAAGTTAAGACCAAAGCTTCAATGCCTTATAGTTTGTGTGTCTTGTAAAATAAATGTATTTTTTCTCTTTGATTGAGTCTTAGATTGATGTACAGCCTTGTCACATACACACACTCACACATAATTTTATAACTGTGTGTTTTACAAAATTTAAAGTTCGGAACAGTTTGAACTAGATCAGCGGCTGAGTACCAGTCGACTGCCGTTAAGGACCAGTCGACTGAACCTGTATAAAACAGTCTGAACTTTTTCAAACTCTGACCAGTTGACTCATAACGGCAATCCAGTCGACTGTTCAAGCCGTTTTGATGGTTTACTGATTTCAAAACTTGTATTTTCGAATTCAAAAAGTTATATCCGTTTTTAACCAGTTGTAGGAACTGTTTCTACAACGTTCAAGGGATTCTACTCTATAAATAGAGCCTTAGAATCACCATGGAAAGGTTCCAATAATTTTTGAGAAAAAGTTTAAGTATTTTAATTTCAAAGAAAAAGTTTTTATACAAAGCACTCTAATCTTTAAGTTTTGGTTCTCTGATTTCAGTCCAGCATAACATTGAATTCGTTTTGGACTGAATTCAGAAGTTGACCGAATAGCCACATACAAAATCACAATCACAACAAGGCTATAGGTTGATTGTAACATCTTTTATTGTTTTTCTTTTCCTCTCGGTTGGAGAGTAGGACTCTAGGTTGTAGAGTCAGGTTTTCACTCTTGGTGGAAGAGTGGGTTGCTCTCTCTAGGTGTGAGAGAGGACTACGGGTTGAACAAGGTTGTTGTCTAACACCGTAGTGTATTCTTGTACATTTTTAAGAATAATAGAAAATCTCAAGTGGGTTGCTTGGGGACGGGATGTAGGTCGGGAGGACCGAACCAGGATACATCGTGTGTACTCTGTGATTGGAATCTCTGTGGTTGTATCTCTTTGAACTTTCTTATTACTTGCATTTTAGTTTACTCTAAATCTTTCTGGTAAGTCGACTGGATATCCATTCTAAGTCGACTGATCAGACTGATATAACAAACGTCTCAAAAACTCTTCTGGCAAGTCGACTGTCTCTCTTATTTAAGTCGACTTATCAGACTAGTCTAAAATACTCTTCTACTCTGACGCTCCAGTCGACTGATATCTCTTTTATAGTCGACTGGATAGAAGATAACTTTCAATTCCGCAATTAATTTTTAATACAACATTATTCACCTCCCACCCTCTAGTGTTTCTTGCCTTGCCTACAGGATCCAATACTTGGTATCAGAGCCTGGTTGAGTGCAATGATAATTACTTCTAATGCAAATCAATACCATGAAAGCCAATCTACACAAAGGCCACCCCTCTTCGATGGAACCAACTACAACTATTAAAAGTGTAGAATGAAGATCTACCTTCTGTCCATCAACTATGAGATATGGAACATGACGGAGACCGAGTACACCGCTTCTACCATTCCATATGTACAATGGAACAATGACATGAAGAATCAAACAATGAATAATGCAAAGGCGATGACCGCGCTATTTTGTGCCCTTCCAAAGGAGGAGTTCAACTGTGTGTCCAATGCAACAACCGCACATCAAATTTGGCACACACTCGAGGTAAATCATGAAGGAACAAATAAAGTAAAAGAATCTAAAATATCTGTTCTTCTTTACAGGTTTGAAATGTTCCGCATGAAGGAGAATGAGAATGTGTCTAAGATGATTACATGGTTCACGGACATTACCAATTCACTTGTAGCACTTGAAAAGACGTACACTCACGCCGAGATGGTGAGGAAGGTACTTCGTGCACTAACCCCCGAATGGGAGAAGAAGACCACCGCCATAGAAGAGGCCAACGATTTAACATAACTTTCTCTTGAGAATCTTATGGAAAATCTTATGGCGTATGAGATACAACTTGAAAAGTGCAAGAAGGATCAAGAACCTCAAGAATCCAAGAAGAAGACACTAGCATTCAAGGCCATGTCGGACTCCGAGAATGAAGAAGAAGATGAGGAAGAGATTACCATGTTCACGAGAAAGTTCAAAAAGTTCCTAAGAAAAGGTAAGTTTAATTCAAAATCTAAGGAATCTAATGAACCTCCAACTTATTTCAGGTGTAACAAAACAGGTCATATGAAGAAGGATTTTCCACTAGAGAACGTGAAACCTAAGGGAAAGGCGTCCAACTTCAAGAAGGATAAGTACACAAAGAACAAGTTCATGAAGAACAAAAAGGCGTACCAAGCAACTTGGGATGATAGCGACTCTTCATCGGAAGAAGAAAATGAAGAGATAAATAAGGTTTCTAATGTGTGTTTTTTGGCGTCTCAAAATCAAGTAAGTAATGACTATGACTCTAATGATTTACTTGATGCTTTCAACGAGGTTTTTCAAGAACATAAAAAAGAAAAAATTAGAGTTAAGAACTTGAAGAAAGTTAATCAAACACTTTCTCAAAAGAATTTTAACCTTGATAAAGAAGTGAAATCTTTAAATTCTCGTCTTTTTAGTTTAGATTTAGATCTTGTATCTCTAAAGAAAGATTATGAAGAGATATTTAAGAACGTATCTAAATTTAATAAAGGAAAGGAGAATTTAAATGATGTTCTACAAAATCAAGTTCAATCCAATAAAAAATTTGGACTTGGTTTTCAAAAATCTATTGAAAAACTTTATGCTTCCAAGAACACTAGTGTAAATAAACTTGTATCTATTTCTAGTGTTAAGCATAAACTTTATAAGTTTTTTGAAAAACCTAAAACTGTAAGTTTTCATGATAAAGGCAAATCTATAGTTCAGACCAGTCGACTGAACCCACCCATCGGTCGCCTGTCCAGAGGTACTAAGTCTCATTCAACAAGACAAACACCTCAGATAAGTCGACCTATACTACCTCAGACGACTGCATATCAGTCACAGTCGACTGAAAGGTATAATAAAGTCGACTGGACAGAGCAAAAATGTATGGGTTCTAGTCAACCTGAGTCAGAATGATAGAATTGCCCATATTAATTCATATATGCTTACTGTATGTAATTCTGCTAATTATATTTCTGCATATGGTGGAAAATCAAACTCTTCTTGGGTTTGGTTTCCCAAAAACTAATCTATTTTAGACCCAATGAAAAGAATACCATATTCACATTGAATATTTTATAGGTTCCTAAGAGGGATCGTTGGATACTTGACAGCGGATGCTCGAAGCACATGACTGGTCATGCCAACCTCCTATCTTCCATTCAAGACATTGATGGAGGAACAGTCACATTTGGTGACAACAAAGGAAAAGTCATTGGAATTGGTATGGTCGGTAAGTATACTAATCTTTCTATAGAAAATGTTTTATTAGTTAGTGGACTTAAGCATAACTTGTTGAGTATTAGCCAACTATGTGATAAGGGTTATAAAATCATGTTTGAAAAAGATGCATGCTTAATTTATGATTCAACCATGCAAAATATATTTTTTCAAGAATTTAGAAAAAATAACATTTATGAACTATGTTTAAAGGCATATGATTTTTCGAATGATTTTTACTTAGTAGCTTCTAATAATGTTTCTTGGCTATGGTATAAACGTTTTGGCCATGTGAATATGAAAAATCTCTCTAAATTGTCTAAATACAACCTAGTTAAAGGGCTGCCAAGACTATCTTTTAAAAAGGATAAGTTATGTAATGCATGTCAACTAGATAAACAAATTAAATCTACTTATAAAACAAAAGAAGTAATTTCTACTAGTAGGCCGCTCGAATTAATCCACATGGATTTATTTGGCCCTACTAGAGTTGCTTCTTTAAATAAAAATAGGTATGTATTTGTTTTAGTAGACAATTTTTCACGATTCACTTGGACTTTCTTTTTAAAACATAAGAATGATGCTTTTGTAGAATTTGCTAATTTTTGTAAACGAATTCAAAATCAAAAGTCTCTAACCATAGTCACCATTACAAGTGATCATGGTAGAGAATTTGAAAATGAAATGTTTGTAGAATATTGCAACAATAATGGTATAACTCATTCGTTTGCATTTTCTAGAGCTTCACCACAAAATGGAGTGGTTGAAAGGAAGAATAAGACTTTGCAAGAATGTGCACATACCATGCTTGTTGAAAGCAATTTACCTAATTATTTTTGGGCTGAAGCCGTTGCTACAGCTCATTATGTTTTAAATAGAATTTTGATTAGGCCTGAGCTAAAGAAAACATGTTATGAACTATTTTTTGATAGAATTCCTAAGGTCTCTTACTTTAAGATATTTGGATGTAAATATTTTATTCTGAATGCTAAAGATAACTTAGATAAGTTTGATCCTAGATCTAATGAGGGTATCTTTATTGGATACTCAAATAGGAGTAAAGCATATAAGATCTTCAACAAGTCAACGTTGACTATTGAAGGATTCATGCATGTTGCATTTGATGAATCTCTGTCTTCATCGAATTTAATTGAAGATGATGAAACTGATTCATCACCTTTAAATAAAGTAATTACATCTTTAGAGCAAACTAGCCTTGCGGATAAGTCGACTGATAAGGAAGTCAAGTTGACTGCTGTAAATCAGTCGACTGATGGATTGGTCAAGTCGACTGATCCTGTTGTGATGTCTCCAACTTTACCAAAATCTTTTGTTGAAATTAGAGATCATCCTCATGACTTAATAATTGGTGACATTTCACATGGTATTCAGACAAGATCACATGTTAACATGTTTTCTCACACAGCATTCTTGTCGGATTTTGAGCCGAAGAATATACAAGAAGCTTGTGAAAATGAGTTTTGGATGAATGTCATGCAAGATTAGTTAAACCAATTATAAGGAATGATGGATGGGATTTAGTTCCACGACCTCCTGATCATACTATAATTGGTACCAAATGGATATTCAAGAATAAGTTAGATGAATGAGGACAAGTTGTTAGGAACAAAGCTAGACTAGTTGCTCAATGGTATAATCAAGAAGAAGGCATAGATTTTGATAAAACATATGCTCCTGTTGCTAGATTAGAATCAATCCGTATCTTATTATCTTTTGCATGTTTTTATGAATTTTACACTCTTTCAAATGGATGTTAAAAGTGCTTTTCTTAATGGATTTATAAAGAAAAATGTTTATGTTAAGCAACCACCAGGTTTCAAACATGAACAATTCCCAAACCACGTTTTTAAATTGAAAAAGGCTTTATACGGTCTTAAACAAGCACCACGTGCTTGGTTTGATCGATTGAAGACTTTTCTTTTAGAAACGGGTTTCGAAATAGGTAAAGTAGACACTACTCGTTTATTAGGAAAATAGAGACATATATCTTGATCATACAAATATATGTAGATGACGTAATTTTTAGTTCTACTAATAGTAATCTCTGTCAAGAGTTTGCTAACACCATGAAAAACGAGTTTGAGATGAGTCACATGGGTGAACTCAACTATTTCTTTGGACTGCAAATTAAACAGTCACCAAATGGCATATTTATTAATCAAGGAAAATATGCTAAGGAATTACTCAAACGGTTTAACATGGATGGCACGAGTAGTAAGACCACACCTATGGCTACTACCACTACCCTTGACAAAGATGAATTAGGTAAGAGTATCGATCAAAAACTCTATCGAGATATGATTGGCTCACTCTTATATATAACTGCTAGTAGACCCGACATTATGTTTAGTGTATGTTTGTGTGCTAGATATCAGTCGAGTCCTAAAGAGTCTCACTTAAAAGCTGTGAAACGGATTTTAAGATATATTAAAAGCACGTCTGAGTATGGTCTATTTTATCTACGCACCGATAATTTTCAACTTTTGTCTTATAGCAATGCGGATTTTGCCGGCAGTAAAACTGACCGCAAGAGCACTAGTGGGACATGTCACTTTTGGGACATTCACTAGTTTCTTGGTGCAGTAAGAAGCAAAATTCGGTATCCCTATCTACTACAGAAGCTGAATATATCGCTGCAAGTTTAGCTTGTGCCCAAATTTTGTGGATGAAACAAATCCTATTAGACTATGGTATTTCTTTTTCAAAGCCTTCAATAATGTGTGATAATACCAGTGCCATTAACTTGTCTAAAAATCCGGTTCAACATTCATGTACGAAATATATTGATGTTAGACATCATTTTCTACGTGATCATGTTTTAAAGGGAGACATTTCTTTAAACTCTATTTCTACTGATAAACAGATAGCGGACATCTTAAACCACTTAAGGAAGACACTTTTATCAACTTAAGAAGAGAACTAGGAATTTGTAGTTTTTCTGATATTTCTTGAGTTTGTACACTCTGGTAAGTCGACTTAAGATCTTATTTCAGTCGACTCACCAAATTTTTTTACACCATATATATTTTCCTGAGTTTATATACTCCGGAAAGTCGACTGTGTACAGTAATACAGTCGACTGCCAGTAGTATTTTTGCTATTTTGTGTTTCTCTATTTTGCTCTCGACTAAGTTGATGCTTTACATATCAGTCGACTGTCGCCTATCAGTTTTCTTCAAATTCAAAAATTGGCACATCATTTGAGGCAATTGTTTACCTTTTACTGTTACTTTGACCAAATCTGAGCCATCGATAACTTTTTTCTTGATTCCAGCCGTCCATTCTTTGTAAAAACCCTAAAAACCTACCCCCGCCTTTCACTTTTACCCTATCTTCTTTCCCAAATCTGAAGAAGAACAGTCGACTGCTGCTACTGCTGTTGCTGCTGATGTCGATTTCCAGAAATTTGAAGCTCAACTCCTTCCAATTTTTTATGGTGTTTCAAGCTTCCTTGAAGCTCTTTGCTTCTCCTAGAGTCTCTTTGTTGGTATACTTCTTTTCATCTTTTTGTTTGTGAAGTTTTTTTAATTGCTCCAAAGAGATCTCGAACCTCTAATGTAGAAGGTGGACAATCTTCCCTAGATTATCTCCAATATCTTAGTAATCCTGAGCTTGTTGAAAAATGGTACATTATGTGTTCCATTATGATTTTTGCGGGTCGATTTGTAAATTTGCCGGATCTTTGATAGGTTTAATCTAATCCCATTATTTCAACAATGTGAATTATATGATGTTTTGTCCTTGGTAAAATCAACCATTCTACTACCCACAACTCATTTATTTGTTTTATACAAATATGAAAGTTGTTCAATCAGATGATGGTAGTGAAAATTTTGTCTATTCTTCTGGTAAAAAGTAAGAGGATGAAGCTCACCCCTGCTCGAATCAATCTCATTTTGGGTTTGAATGATGAAGGGCTTGATTTAGGAGAAATTGAGATGGATGATGCCACCACTTTATCTAGATTTTTTTTGCCGAATGATGGTCCTCCTATGTCCAATAAATCCATTTCCCCTATTGCTAAACTCGTTGCACGTATACTCTCATATAATATTATTCCAAAAACTGGGGGTTATGATCAGTATTCCCTTGAATTGCAACAAGCCGTTTATGCAATATTCGGCAATATTAACATAAATTGGGGTTGTGTCATCTTTTCTAGGCTTCATAAGGCTCATACTTCATTTCTTCCTTTTGGTGCTTTACTCACTCACGTCTTTTATGCTTATGACGTTGATCTCGATTCTGAGACGAATGTAGTAAAACACTATGAGTCTTTTGATCGTGCAAGTTTAGCACGCATGAAGCTTCTCTCTTCTCCACCTAGGTCTCCTTCTAGGAATGTACCTCCTATCCCCTTAGCCACTTCAGCTCGTCGGTCTTCTGCTTCTAGTTCATCTCGTCCTCGTGCTGATTTTAATGATCCAAAAAGTCTTTACACTTCTGTTAATTATATTATGAATTGTCAAGACGCTCTCATGGATCGTCAAGATACTCTTGAAGCAAGTATTTCTCATCTCACTCAGTTGTTCACCTCTCAATTTCCTCCTCCCTCTCAAGGTGCTCAAGATGAAGATGACGATGACTGATTAGCAATATTTTTTTTATTATGTATTTTTTTACTTATTTTGTATTTTGTGTTTATGTAGCTCGTTTGAACTATGTATTTTTTACCTTCTATGTATAACTTTGCTTTTGCTTCTTTATGCTTCCTATGCTTGTCTCTCCTATTTTTTGTTTTTGATGATGACAAAGGGGGAGAGAATATTGTGCATTTTTTTTGGGTGTATGTTTTATTGTTGTGCATGTATGTTTTATTGTTGTGCATGGTGTGCATGTTTTCAATATATGCATATGCATATTATCATATTGTGCATCTGTTATGGGGAAGAATTGAACATTAAGTATGTGTAATATCTATTTCCATCATTGTAAGCTATTGTGTTGTTATCATCAAAAAAGAGGAGAATGTTGATTCTTGATTTTGATGATTCCAACACAATGCAAAGTTGTTGTGCTACTTCTCATATATTGCAGGTTGTATTAAAGTTATCATGTATGATACACAAAGGCCTCAAACCAAATTGATCAAGCAAGCCACAAGGTTCTAAAGCTGACGAATGATCAAGCAAAGCTTCATACAAAGATAATGGCTAAAGCTTCACTCAAGACTCAAGACTCAAGTCAAGACCAAAACTTCAATGTCTTATAGTTTGTGTGTCTTGTAAAATAAATGTAATTTTTCTCCTTGTTGAGTCTTAGATTGATGTACAGCCTTGTCACACACACACACACTCACATAACTTTATAACTGTGTGTTTTACAAAATTTAAAGGTCGAAACAGTTTGAACTAGATCAGCTGTTAAGTACCATTCGACTGCCGTTAAGAACCAGTCGACTGAACCTGTACAAAACTGTCTAAACTTCTTCAAGCTCTGACCAGTCGACTCATAACGGCAACCCAGTCGACTGTTCAAGCCGTTTCGACAGTTTACTGATTTCAAAACTTGTATTTTCGAATTCAAAAAGTTATATCCGTTTTTAATCAGTTTTAGGAACTGTTTCTACAACGTTCCAGAGATTCTACTCTATAAATAGAGCCTTAGAATCACCAAGGAAATGTTCCAAGAATTTTTGAGAAAAAGTTTAAGTATTTTGCTTTCAAAGAAAAAGTTTTCATACAAAGCACTCTAATCTCTAAATCTCGGTTCTCTGATTTCAGTCCAGCATAACATTGAATTCGTTTTGGACTGAATTCAGAAGTTGACCGAATAGCCACGTACAAAATCACAATCACAACAAGGCTATAGGTTGATTGTAACATCTTTTATTGTTTTTCTTTTCCTCTCAATTGGAGAGTAGGACTCTAGGTTGTAAAGTTAGGTTTTCACTCTTGGTGGAAGAGTGGGTTGCTCTCTCTAGGTGTGAGAGAGGACTACAGGTTGGACAAGGTTGTTGTCTAACGCCGAGTGTATTCTTGTACATTTTCAAGAATAGTGGAAAATCTCAAGTGGGTTGCTTGGGGACGGGATGTAGGTCGGGAGGACCGAACCAGAGTGTACTCTGTGATTGGAATCTCTGTGGTTGTATCTCTTTGAACTTTAATATTACTTGCATTTCAGTTTAATCTAAATCATTCTGGTAAGTCGACTGGATATCCATTCTAAGTCGACTGATCAGACTGATATAACAAACATCTCAAAAACTCTTCTGGCGAGTCGACTGTCTCTCTTATTTAAGTTGACTTATCATACTAGTCTAAAATACTCTTCTACTCTGACGCCCCCAGTCGACTAATATCTCTTTTATAGTCGACTGGAGCGTCAGAGTAGAAGAGTATTTTAGACTAGTCTGATAAGTCGATACTGATACCTAAGTATCACTTTTCGTAAAAAAACTTCACTCCAAAAAAACGCTAAGTCTGAAGCGTTTTTTGGCATGAAGTACCAAAAATGCCCCTCCGCTCTTAGGGGCTCTTAGTGGGAGATCTGAGCGGGCTTCGATCTGAGCCGTTCATCACGATCGAAAGCGATCCAACGGCTCAGATCGCTGTTTTCCAACCCGGTGATAACAAACATGTTTTCAACCGAGCATTTCTCATATATATATATATATATATATATATATATCAACCGAGCATTTCTCATATATATATATATATATATATATATATATATATATATATATCAACCGAGCATTTCTCATATATATATATATATATATATATATATATATATATATATATATATATATATATATATATATATATATAAGCAATGCTCCATTGCGAACGGATCCCATGCAAACGGGTATACAAACCACTTAAGACGTTGTTGGAAACAACGACTTAGGTTATAAACCTAAGCCGTTGTTCCGAAGATAACCTAAGTCGTTGTTCGGAATAACGACCTAGGTTCAAAATAAACGAAGCCATTATTCCGAATAACGGCTTCAGCAATTTGCAATGGAACATTTCTCTATATATCTATATAAGAGTATCCACAGTCGTGATTGCTAAAAAATAGCAAAATATATATTATACATATAGCAAAGTGAAGTTTGCTGCAGTGGTGAAATACTATAATATAGCAATCAAAAATAAAAAATGATCGGACAGAAGTTCCGTCCCACGAAGAAAAGAAAAAAATCAGAGCATTTTTAAATAAATAAAATGAATATTTTAATAATTTTAATAATTGAAAAAAGTTTTTTAAAAAAAATATGGGACGGACCTTCAAGTGTCGTCCCAAGAATGAGACGACACTTGAAGTGTCGTCCAAGGTTAAAAATGAATTTTTAAAAAAAAATTGTTGGGATGGAACTTGAAGTTTCGTCCGATATTAAAAAAAATTATTTTTATTTGGGACGGAACTTGAAGATCCGTCCGATATAAAAAAATATTTTTTTTTTATTTGGGACGGAACTTGAAGTTCTGTCCTCTATAATATGCATATAATCATATCACCTCTCAAATGTAGCGATCTTCTGTAGAGAATTTGCCAAAATATGAATAAATAGCAAACGACTGCAGATGTGTGGTGACTATTTTATGGATAATATGGAAATTTAGTAAACGACTGTGGATGCTCTAATAAAACACAAAGAAAAGCTATCAAGTGGCTCTCATTCAATAGTAAGGAAACCAATGATCCAGATCTAAGCTCCCAAAAGACATCCCCCATCCCCCCCCCCCCCCCCCCCCCAATGTTTCACCCCATAACTCAAATTCAAATCCCCCCTCCCCCAAAACAACTCCTTTATTTATTTAATTATCTCTCTCTCTCTCTCTCTCTCTCTCTCTCTCTCTCTCTCTTTTATATTCAAATCAGGTTGCTCCCTTTATTCCCCAAACCAGAGAGCTCCAATTTTTCTATCTCTCCCCACTAGGATTTTTAAGCCGCTAGCTCCAAATTCCTAACCATTTTCTTAAACCTTCGCTTCTATTCCATTGACGAAGCCTCCATCATCGTCTCAAGTGCAAATCTCAAAGCAAATTCAAATTCAAATCCAGTATCGAACCCCAATCAAAAGGTCGTCGCCGATATCTGATCTGCTGCTAATTCCGTATCAGCGACTCCCCTCTACCAAATCGAGCACGAATATCAAGCGACTCTGTATCAACGACTCCCCTCCACCAAATCGGGAGCCTCTACATACGATGCGACGACTCTAATTTCATCTCATTAACCGAATTCTTATTTTAATTTTAAATTTTGTGTGCAGGGGATTACTCAGATTTTTACCGACTCGAATTTTGTGTGTGCATGTAATCTAAGTTCAGAGATGTATGATTGTTTTATATTTGGGTTTAAAACATTTTAATTGGGTAATTTATTTGATGAGTTTTTTATTGGTTTTGATTTAAGGTGTACGCAAGTGAGAGATGAATTATTTGATGGTCTCAATTTGGGCTTCCAAACCATGGCAGGACAGGTAAGCTAATCAGCAACCTAAAATAACTTGACAAATATGCAACATTAATTTTTTTAGTACAAGAAAATATACTTTCGTGAAGTGTTCCCTTCACTGGTTATTAGAATCCATGAATAACATAACATATAAGAACTATTTGTGTATGTTTGGATATATAGAATTGGGATGAATGGAGTTTACTAGTGAATGATGCAAACTCTCCTCTCAAGAAAGATAGCTAAAGTAATTTGTTATTGATCTATTTTGTTTTTTTTATATAAATTATATGGGAAGACAAAATGGTAATAAAAGAAATGATTAGCTTGGATTAGAGTTTTGAGAACTTCATATATTACATTTTGGTTTAAATAATAATAAGAGATATTTCAATTGCAAAATGAGTCTCAGACAAACGAATATTAAGATTATTGATATTGCAGATACCTTCACACCTGGACTTGAGTTACCATTATATTTAAACATGCTCATGGTGGTTATAGAATTAGAGTAAGCTCCATAAAATTTATATAATCATATTTTTGCATAACTATTACAAGCATCTAAAAGTGATGTTGACGTTAAAAACAACTCAATATAGTGTTTCTAACAAACTATATGCATTCCAGATAAATTCAAGCTAATGATCAAGAAGGCAATAAGTGAACTTAAAGGTAGATATGCTGCTTCCTCATATAATATGTTTCTTAGTTCAATTAATTTACTGGACTTCTAAAACTTTTTTATATAATCAAACCAGGTGCACCGTTCTGAAGACGTGCCGTAGAAACATGTCAATAGACAAACCTAGTATATGTATATTTCAAAAATATGGAACCCCTATTAAATTGAGGGCCCAAAGCACCCCCCTGCTTTTCTGCGTACCTGCTCTATTCTTCCTACTAATGTTAGCAAATTTGTGTTGAAAGCCAATTTAAACGCATGTTGTGAAATCTATTACTTTCCCTTCATGAGAAAGGGCAGCAAATATTAGTCTGAGATTGTTCTTTTGTTTATACTCACACAAGTCAGAAACCAATAGTACAATTTCGACGACATACAGAATAGGACCTCACAAGACTACATCAGTAACAGTTCAGAATTAACTTTGCACTGTGTTAGTAAAATATATCAAATTGTCAGCCATGACAGCAATTATGTATTCACCAGTTTTTTTCTATTAACTTGGGAAATACATCAACTTCCATTAAAACGATCAATCATACAGAGCATTGCACAAGAAGAGCACAGACAAGTGCAAAAGAAACTTGTTTTGTACTAGGCATCAGATGAAGAAGGCAGCTTCAATCAGAGGAATATCAATAACAAATCTGTTATTATGCAGAAAAATCAACAAACAAAGGGAATGCTGAAATTTCGATTGTATGTGAAATGATAAGATTCAGATTACCAAGTGAGATGTCAAACAAACTTAACTTGCCCTAAATCAGTGCATATTTTGACATCGCCAGTACCAAGTAATTTAGAATGCTGCGCATTTGATGTATTTGTGGGAGTGGGTGGTGGAAGACTGTAAGTCTGTAATGCCTCCCAGTGTTTCAGTAGCTAACCGTGATAATCAGATAATAACAGATAGCTAAAACGAAGTCTTGTTAAGATTTATGTTACAAAAAGTGAACTAAAATGAATGGCAAAGCTTCAATTGACATTCTTTTTGGAAAATAAAACATGTAATGCTCCAAACCCAATCTGGATTCTTCATTTAATCGTTTGGTTGACTATGGAATTTGTCGAATAAAGAGGTAGGAATCAATAACAAACTAAATTTTTTCACTGCAGAAAAAGTAACGAGTACACAGAAATTTTCATGCCGACCACATGTATCCCACACAATATTACAATATTACATATTTCAAAAAAATAAGATTTTGGATTTGTTTTCCCAATTCAAGTTTCATCTTGCAAAGCATTCGCATCAGCATGTTATGATTCATAGATCTGTAGGCCCAAAAAAGGCGCAGGGTAGAAATGTATCTAACATCCTACCAAGGAGGACTTACACTTCAGGTTATTTTTTGTCAGAATTGGATCCCAGCCATTTCCCCCAAAATCCATTAACAACCAGTACACCTCTGTTAGAGTAAGATACCCATATAGGTTTTAACTGTTCCACGTTTCTCAAAGCGATAACCCATAGTCTTAACCGCTATCAAATTTGATCCCTATATAGCTTACGTTTCTCCATGTGCAACTATACCCTTGATATAAATGTAACTAGGTAAAGCTCTAGGCACTGTTTGGTTGGAGGGGAATGGAGGGAAGGGGTTTTTTAATACTTTTCTTGTTTGGTTCAATTTTTAGGAGGGGAGGGAAGGGAAATGGGGGGGGGGGGGGGGGGGGGGGGGGGGTGCAACACCCCTCCTGAGCCAATTTTGGCTCCCCTCCAAAAGTGGGGGGATTTGGACGGAAGAGAAAATAAGGCTAATTTTTTAAAGTGGCTAGACTAAATTGCCCTTTAAAAAACCTAATTTGAGTTTCACATATTATAATGATGACATTAGATGAATCTAAAAGTTATATAATCACAGTTAGAACATCTATTATCATTTATCATCACTTCTTAACATATACCAAAAGCCCCCCATATGTCCTTGACAGTCCTCATCAAATGTCGAACTTCTCTCGGATACCTGCCATTCAGAACCTTGTGGACATGACACGATAGGGCAACTATGGAAATCAGACGGAAAAAAAAGGTCATGGGTATGGTGGCATGACATAATACATACAGACGAATACAGTGTGGGTATGTGATGCATACGTTCATACATATGCCAACAAATGCGAATGTGAGGTAAATAAAATAATAGCAATAATACAAAAAATACTTTTAAAATAGTGAAACTTAACCTACCATATTATAATTTTGATATAAGGAATAGACCTTGATCTCCAGTATCCATCTTTCTTTAGTCAAATTAATATATCTAAGTTGTTATACTGAAACTTTCTAAGTCCTAAATTCGCTACAGTTTTACACAATTCATGGTTTGACATACCTTTCACTAAAATAGTTTTCAAATTACAGAAGCAACATCTTGCAAATAAAAAATTCTTTAAAGTAAATAGATGCATTATAAACTTAAAGTAAAGATTGAAAAGCTTTTCAGACATGCTCAACAGTGCAAGCAATGTCAATATCAGATGCATATCCAACATGGCCAAAACGTTGTTACAGGATATAATTGTTCGTTGTACATGGATGAAAACAGGAAGCTAAGATGAGGAAATAGAAGCTAGAGGATGCAGGTGATAAATTTGTAACTAAGAATAAAACTCTTTGCATGAATTCTCTTTGATCTTATGTTTATGTGGGTACAGTTGAGTACTAGATTGCTATGTCATTCTACTCCAATAATGCTCGCTTCAATAACTTTTCTTATGAGAATAAGCTCCAATCTCCGAAAAATCAAAGACGTATGTAAACCTAATTGTAACGAACCGCTAATATAATAATAAACAAAAAGAGAAACATATCAAGCACCAAAAAAAGGGTATAAAAGTAATTTTATTATAAAATCCATTCCCTTCCCTTATGAACCAAACAAGAAAATTATTATTTTCCCTCCCCTCCTTTGAACTAGACCTGCTCACGGTTTGGGCGGTTGCCGGTTAACCGGCGGTTGCAACCGCCGCCGGCGAGGCGGTTAACCGGAACCGCCGGTTACGGCTGGCGGTTAGAACCGCACCCGGTTTGGGGCCGGTTCGGTTGCGGTTGGTAGTTTTGATCAACCGCCAAACCGGCGGTTAACCGGCGGTTAACCGCCAGATCTATATAGATGGAATTGTGTGACTTTATTTTCTAGTATTTAGTGCTGTACAGTACATGGATCAGAATAGTTTAGTGACTATTTAGTGCTAGTATTTACTATTTAGTGCTGTACATTGTACATGGATCAGAATAAAGCAACTTTTGCAACCATTTAGTGTAGTCACTGTAGTGGCTTAGTGCTGTATGTACATTGTACAGTGTACATGGATCAGAATCATCAGATGCGAATTGGGATGGAGTCGATGGAGTGATCAGTGATGGACTAAACTAAACTAAAGTCACTAAAGTACTAAACTACTACCCATTTATGATTTGCTATAAGTGGGTTTTCTCTTTTGAGGGTGTTGGAGTTGGAAAGCTTTGATTTTGGAGGAGTTAAGCCTGTTAAGGTGCTTAAGTTTTTCAGTGTGGTTGATTCAGGTAATTTTCTTTGTCGGTTTTTAATTTGTTTGAATATTAATCAGAAAAATGTTGTACTTGTGCTGGTGATGGCTGGTGATCTTTGATGTGGTGATGAACTTGCAGCTTTGCAAGCTGAAATGGCTTTGTAATCAGGTATACCTTTGAAAAAAATAATAAAAATAAAACCGGATAAACCGGTGAAACCGCCGGTTAACCAACCGCCGGTTCCGGCCAACCGCCGGTTGACCAACCGCCGGCAACCGGCCGGTTGGGCGGTTCGGTTTCGGTTGGCCAGATCCCGGCCAACCGAACCGGCGGTTCCAACCGGATAACCGGCGGTTATAAACCGGGAACACCTCTGCTTTGAACCAAACAGAGTTTTCATTAAATCCCTCCCCTCCCTTTCCCTCCCCTTCCCTCCCCTCCATTAAAATCCCTCCCCTCCCCTCCCCTCCCCTCCTTTGAACCAAACAGACCCCTAGAGGTGGGACACAATCTCCTCTCCCCTTCACCCCTGTATTAAGGTTACCACTTACCCAACTAAGGTCACCGGTCTTTTGGTTAAAAAAGTATCAGATTAACACACATCCTTTATCCAAAAAGGTTCGAGCCATCTACATGAATCGTTCGCCACCGCTCTAATCTATTGGAAATTTTTGCCGTCATAGGCCACTTTTTTAAAATATTTGTGTTTAAGGACCAGTTTCCAAACTATTAGGCGCTCGTAGGCAACTCTGTGCCATGTTAGCAGCTACCGCTATTCCCAATAGCGGCTTCTTCATTTTCGAGGTCGCTAAAGGGAATAGCAGCCTATGTTTTAAATTTTTTTGAACTTTTTGTTTGTAGTCACTATTCCCACTAGCGCCCTGAGTATATATGAGGTCGTTGATGGGATTAACGACTTTTAATGAACCGAGGTCGCTATTGGAATTAGCGACCTCAGTTTTAATTTTTTTCCCAAGTGAACAAAAGCTCTCTAGAAATTGCTAAGTATCTCAATACATTCATTTGAAGTCGCTAATCTCATTAGTGACCTCATATATATTAAGATCGCTATTTCCAATAGCGACCACAGTTTCAATTTCCAAAGAGAACAAAAACTCTCTAAAAATCGCCAAGTGTCTCAATACATTCATTTGAGGTCGATAATAGCATCAACAACCTCATGTACACTAAGGTCGCTAATAGGAATAGCGACAACAAACAAAAAAATTCAAAAAAAATTAAAACATAGGCCGTTATTCCCATTAGCGACCTCTAAAAATGATGAGGCCACTATTGGAAATAGTGGCTTCTACTGACGTGGCACAAAGTAGCCCACAGGCGCTAATAGTTTGGAAACTGGCCCTTAAACACAAATATTTTCAAAAAGTGGCCTATGAAGGCAAAAAACTCAATCTATTGAGGGTCACTCCCAAATGATGTATCCATTGACTTCTTTTCAAGTACAATGTTAGCAATGTCCTAAATATCACTATTACTACTCTATTTGAACTAGTGTGAATGAAACGAGACGAGAAACATGGTCCTCTCTCTCTCAATATTGCAAACGCGAATCTAACAGTAACAACATAAAATCATATAAACTGCCCAAAATGCCAAATTATTAAAACACAAACTTGATATATAAAAAGAATGTCACGGACAAGTAATCTAAGCATTCCAATAAACTCAATATAAGGGTCTAAACATCACAAACACCTAAGAAGGTCATTAAAAAAACACAAACTAAAACAAAAATACCAAATACCCTCCGCAAACCCCGGGGTTACGCCGTGAGCACGACAGCACCTCCACCTTCCTTAATCTTCTTCTCCGCCGTCTTCGACACCAGCTTCGCCTTCACCACCACCGCCTTGCCCTCCGGCAGCCTCCCCTTCCCCAACACCTTGAAGTACCCGAACTGCCCCACGTCGATCATTGGCGCCGACCCAGATCCGGCCTTCTCCTTGACGTCCTCGGGGAGCAGGCTCCAGAGCTTGTCGACGTTGACGGTGGGGCAGTAGAACTTGTTCCTGAGCCTGTGGAAGTAGCGCATTCCGACCTTGCCGAAGTATCCGGGATGGTACTTGTCGAAGAGGATGCGGTGGTGGTGCATGCCTCCGGCGTTTCCCCGACCGCCGGGGTGCTTGCGGTGCTTCCCGATGCGGCCATGCCCGGCGCTGACGTGGCCCCTCTTCTTGCGATTCTTCTTCAGGTGGGTGGTCATCGTTGGCGGCAGATTAGGGTTACGGTTTTGAAATGGAGGATGGGGTTTGGGTGAATTTATAAGGTGGGAGATTTAGTTCTGGCCGTTCGATCAATTGGCTTTAACATGAGCCTTAAATGGGCCTCAAACTGAGAAGATAGCATGTTAGTTAAAGCATCTGTAGTTCGTTGGTATTTGCCAAAATTTTCATTTTTAAGAAAATTTTTGTGCTGCAGTCGTTAGCTATAAATTCAAAATTTATGTTTTGAATGAATAGTGGTATGTCAAATTTGACAGACGAAATAGCTATTGGAAAAAAATAGTGCACGAAAGATGATTTTTCGTCCGTTCGATCGGACGTGATCTTTCGTCATTTGTTTTTTTCCCCATCGAGTGGCAAATAATTTACCGTTCCAAAAATCGCGTAATTCTCGGACGAGGGATGATTCCCCGTCCTTGAATTTTTTATTTTTTATTTTAAATTAAAAAATGGTCAGACGGAAAATGATTTCCCACCCGTTCCATTTTTTAAAAAAAATTTTGAAATGTGCTGGGACATGAGATGATGCCCCGTCCCATACATTTCTCACCTATTAAATCCTATACAACCACTCTATAATTAATTCTATGGATTAAAATTAGGTTGAAATGATAATTAATTAAAAATTAAGAATTGATTAGGATTAATTTAACACTTTTTAAGGAATTAAATTAGGATTTAGATTTTTTTTATTTTTTTAAAAAATACGACGGACGGAAAATGATTCCCCATTTTTAATTTAAAAAATAAAATAAAAAATAACGGACGAGAAATCATTTTTTGTCCTTATTTTTTATTTTTATATTTAAACCCAAAATTTGAGTTCAAACTACTACAACTCAAACTTATTTTTTCTATTCATATATGTCAAATACCCAAATTTTGGCTCTATGCTCCTACCTATGGCTGTTCAAAAGAAATTTTTTTCTTGAAGAGGTCTCTTTTTTTAACTAATTTTTTAAAATAGGTATATTTCGAAACTAATTTCGAAGATAGGTCTGTCCTCATAAGCCGCAGTACCGAACTGCGGCCTCTTCGACTTGAAGGCCGCAGGCCATAGTTGGAAACTGCAGCCTACGTACATGTCACATAATGCTAAACTCCAATACTTGAAAAAAAAAAACCCAAGTGTAAAATGTGAAAAAACATGAGGCCACAGTTGGGTCTTGCGGCCTCTATATAACATAGACCCTGAGCCTCAGTTAATGCTAAAAATTGGGTCCTAGATAGGCCACAGTTGCGAATTGCAGTCTATGTTATATCAAGGCCGCAGTACCTAATTGCGGCTTCATATTTTTTACATTTTACACTTAGAAAATTTTTTCCCGACTCTCGGTGCATATAGTTATGATATGTAATTAGGCTGCAGTTGTGAACTGCGGCCTTGAAATTGAAGATGCCACAGTTCGGTACTGCGGCCTATGGTATATCAAAACTACAGTACCGAACTGCGACCTCATATTTTTCACATTTTACACTTAGAATTTTTTTCCTAAGTGTTACAATTTAGCATTATATGACATGTAGAAAGACCGCAGTTCACAACTACAACCTAGTTATCGAAAAGGCCACAATTCGGTACTGCGGCCTATGAGGACAGACATAATTTAGGAATTAGTTTCGAAACATAACTATTTTGGAAATCAATTTTAAAAAGAAGATAAAAATCCTGTACAAAATACCCTGTACCTGTTTATCGAATTTCCTCTGCAATCGGAAGTTCAGTTCGATCGGAGGGGTAAAGCAAAGTTAGGATAGTTACGAGGAAATAGCAAAATATACAGTAGTTTTCTACGATTTAGCCTAATCATTTACACGAAAAAAATATAAGTCAAGGTGGAAAGAGAGTGGACATGAAGGAGATTATAAATTTGTAATGAAGTTTAGACTCAGAATTTAGATTCCCCCAAAGA
This sequence comes from Hemerocallis citrina, assembly GCA_017893485.1. Lineage (NCBI taxonomy): Eukaryota > Viridiplantae > Streptophyta > Magnoliopsida > Asparagales > Asphodelaceae > Hemerocallis > Hemerocallis citrina. Next base: position 191,696,607 of record CM030360.1, on the reverse strand, counting down.
AAAATTCAAACAGGGCAAAATTAAAAATACTTGGAGATATGTAAGATATACATTCACATTACAACCAAAAATCGTCTAATTCCGTATCCCGGTACACATTTAAATCAAATAGAGATGGATAGTCTTGAGAGAGCTCCAATACTACACGAATATTTTCCAGATAGATGTGTAAGTTTATGTTTACTATATCTCACCGCTATGGATTTTCCGAAACATGCCTCCCCTCAAATCAACTGAAGCATCCTTGCTTGGGAACTTTGTAACTTTCAAATATGAAGCTCAATGAAGACACTGAGTAAGAGTGTTTACTTCAAGATCTTCACGACTTCTGATGTTGCATTGATCACATCTTCAAACCTTCAGACCCAGTGGCAGAAGAAATAGAGGCAACGCAAGGGAACCAATACCGCCGTTTCCTATCCCTGTGGCCGTCATCAATCATAGCAAGACCCTCCTGCTCGAATAAAAGATACAAGGATAGGTACAAGTGCATTAAAAAAAAAGTTAGGCGAATATAAAAGGTTGATGATACTATTTACTTTCAGCAGAGTTTCGAGAGCATCAATGGCACGACCAGATGACCATGAGAGCCTTCTCTCTACCTCTTCCACGAGCACATAACCTTGGGACTGCACATATTAGCAAATTGAACGGATGAGAACTAACAGTGATGCACTAATGTAGTTTAGTGAACCTTAAAAAAATTGTATTTTATCTAAAGGGATAAGCAGTTACTAGAGAAAGTAGGGGTGGACAACTATTATCCGAACCGACCAATTCAAACCAATCAAACCCGAACCGACCGGTTTTTAACCGAACCAATTGGGGGTTTGGATTGGATCGGCTCTTGATCTTCAATAACCAATTGAACCGGTTTGGTTGTTGGATGAGGCTTTCAAATAACCGATGAAACCGAACCGACCATACCTCTATGCATAAGTCCATAAAAAATATAGTTCTCCTTTAATTTCTTGAATATACAAATGGTCATTTCTCATTTTCCTTGAGATATAAACAATCTTTTTTAATTTCTTTAATACAAACCGAGCAGTTGTTCTACCTATATTTTGGTTCTCCATAATCCTATGTGTTATATTGTTGAGCAATGCTTGATTTATAGTGTGACCCAACTTAATAGAATCATAAAGTTGATGTAACATTTAGTAGTTACTTTAATCAAGCCAAGCAGAAATTATTTTCTAAATCTTTTCTTATTGCACCTGAAATTCAATTAGCTATGGTTATTGATGTTTCTTTTATGATAATAAATTAAGATTACAGAAGTATGCAAGTGAAAAAGCAGTTTATCTCACTCATTTAAACGTCATCATCTCAAACAATTAGTGCAAAATTCATTAACAACTTGTGATTTTATGAATCTTCATTTTAAATTCATTTCTGAATAACAAATATCAGGTTGTTTCTTAAGTTTGATTGAAGTTGATCTTTTAAATTTCAACAAAATTATGAATAATGTTGAAGGTGAAAAGTAGCACGCCAAACCGACATCCAATCCAATCCAAACCGAGCTTGATCGGCTTGGATGGAAACCGATCCAATTAATGTTCGGATTGGTTGCGGATGAGAAAATTAAAAAACAAATCTTCTTTGGATCGGTGGTGGATGGTCCATATTAGGTCGGATACCGACCGATGCCCACCCCTCAGAAACCCAGTGACCAAAATAAGTACAACTAATGTAGTTAGAGCATCCACAGTCGTTCAATGGAAAAAAATGATAAAATGCATATTTTGGCAATACATTTCGAAGAAACGCTGCAGTCGTCCAATGGTAAAAAAATGCATAAGTTCGTTAAAAAAGGAATGTTCGTCTGTTAATAAAAAATAATTTATACTGGCGGAAATTTAGAAAAAAATAATAAAAAATACGAGACGAAACATGATGTTTCGCCCAAACAAGAAAAAAATTCAAAATAAAATGTTTTGTCCGGGTTTTAAGAAAGTTTTTTTGCAAAAAAATTACAAAAACAATTTTTAAAAATAGTTTATAAAAAATATTTGCAAAAACAATTTAAAAATTTGCAAAAACAATTTAACAATTGCAAAAACAATTTAAAAATTTACAAAATTAATTTTAAAAATTATTTTTTTAAAAAAATGGATTGGCACGAAACATGATGTTTTTCCCGCATGGGACGAAACATCATGTTCATTCCCACCCTTAAATTCATTTAACCAGTTAATTTATTTGGTTTTTACTTTTTTTAAATTCGGACGAAACATCATGTTTCGTCCGATCAATTAAAATTACAATTAAATAATCCAGACGAAACATGATATTGGCAATTCGTCAGCTATAATATGCATTTTGCTATATCGAATGCTATTTCTCCCTTTCTACTGTAGACGAATTGCCAAAAAATAACAAAATAGCAAACAACTATGTGCACAGTACACAAAAAATGGCAAAAATGGCCAAAAAGCAAACGACTGTGGATGCTCTTAGTTATATACTTATATTGGTACTGCAGAAAAGATACGAATTTGTAAAGTTTTGAGTTCGAACAGGCATTGTCAAAATCATAGCTAATCTGTTGATAAACAAGATTGTCATAAAGGATCAAACGAAATTTGATCTGTTGTAAATTAGAAAAAACCACTCTCAATTTTTAAGTTTGATCCATCTAAGTAGAGGGTAGTTCTTTTGTCAGAAATTAAGTTCACGGTAGTTTTTTGTATCATATCAACAGATTGATGGTAATTTTTCGTATTGTAATTGCATTGTAATTGCAAACTAAAAAGTAGTTTTCAAAACGAAATTTTGGTGGTTTAAACTAAGAAATAAGAATTGAGGGTTTATTAGTTTAGCGAGAGTTGCGGATAATTAATTAATAGAGCCCCAAATTTGAGGGTGTTTTATTAATTTAGCCTCAAGTTAGTGATGGATAGAAATACATCCAATGCTTCCAAGGGAGACGTGTGATATGAATTGACTAAAATGTTGTGCTTCTGGATGCAGATGCAGTCCGTTAAAGTTCGATGTCAATTCCTATAGCCTACATACTATTACTAAGCATATAGGCCAAAACTGACACCCAATGGTGGCACCGAGTGGCGGTTTTTCCTTCAGAAACTTTGGGTATGGATGATAATGCAAATATATAACAGGTATCCATCAGCTTGCCTCGTATCTTATCTGATTCAATTTACTATCAAATTGACTGAAATTTTCTCTCTTCTTTTTTGGCGAAGGTTACCACTTGAGCAACTTCTACTGTAAATAGGTGATAAACTAGATAAGGATCATTCTCAAAACGTCCATAGGTACTAAGAAGTAATCCAGTTTTTCTTGCTGAATCTGGTAAGAAAACCATGGTCAACTTGTACCTCTACATCCAGAAAAAACATCTCATGAAAACCTACTTTAATCAACACTTGAGAGGATTGGTCCTTGGTTCTACGAGCTTAAATTGCAGGACAAAAACAGTAACTGGCTCAGGTCGCCACATCTTGCCCATAGATGCCTATGCCATAAACAAGGCAGCCACTTGTGTAGGTTTTAATTCTTATCATAAACCTCAGTTAATTATTTTGGTGAAGCTTCCTGATCAATGCAATCATGTTCTATAGGTAAAGCTTATAGTGACTTGAAAAGCTTGGAATGATAATAGAAGTGGTTCAGCAATGTCAAGGTAAAGTTTAATTCTTTTGTATCAAAAAAATGTGCTAGCTAGTTGAGCTATGTGGTAAGAACGCTCCCTCACTTTCACTTTCAGTTTGAAGTGTTCAGTAGCCTTACAACATCAGGTAGTCCTCCAGACATTAACTTTTATCATGAAGCACATAACAGTCTAAAGTCTAAATTAACACAGTGGGATTGAAATACTAGACAAACTCTATTTGGTCAATAACGTACTAGTTTATATAAATAAATTCCACAGTTGAGTAGGAATTTTATTTGGCCAAGGCTCATGAATGCCCTGGTCCATGCTAGAGAAATTTATAGTGCTCAAGCCTCGGTATATGTGATCCTCGCAGCTGAGGCTAGTCAGACTCCCAACAAACTGACTAATGATTAGAACCACCAGTCTATCTATCAGAGATAAGATTTCAGCAGAACTTTTGAAAAGTTCAGAAAGTCATTTAGATTATTTCCTTCAATAACAACAACAATATAAAAGTCCTTATCTTGAAATTTTGGAATCAGCTACATGAATCCCTCTCCTCTACTCAACTTGTAGCCCTCTCTGCTCAACTTTATTGAAGGAACCTCCTTCGTCAAATTAACACTTTTCAAATCCTTAGTAATAGCTTCAACCCAAGTTTGTTTGGTTTTAATGTTAGTCCTCCTTGCTACCTAACTACCATCCTATCAACTTTCTAAGTTGAACTAGGTAATCAGTCTCCCTTCATGTGTCGTAACCACCTCAGTCGGATCTCCCGCATTTGATCTTCACTTGGGGCTACCTCTACTTCCTATGGATTCATTTCTATTCTACACAGAAAGAACCTTCCTAGTAGTTATATTCATTACTACATTTCAAAAATGATATGCACACCATAGTCGGATCTCCCGCCCGCATTTGATCTTCAGTTGGGGCTATCTCTACTTCCTATGCATTCATTTCTCTTAGGGATGGCAACTGGGCCGGGTCAACCGGCGGCCCACCCGCGACCCGACCCGCCAACCCGGCCCGTTAAATTGCTTCGCGGGTTCGGGTCGAACCCGGTGAACAGTACCGGGTCGACCCGGGTCGCAATTTTCGCGAGTCGAATTCGCGAAACCCGGCCCACGAACCCGGCCCAACCCCTGAATTTGACCCGCCAACCCGCGGGTCGACCCGCGGGTTTCGACCCGTTCGACCCGTGACGGGTCGACCGTTGATCCGCGGGTCGAATGGTCGAAAATGGGGCCGTTCGGGACAGAGCCGTTTACAACGGCTCAAAGAGCCGTTTGGTTTATTATTATTATTATTATTTTCCCACTTATTTAGCCTATAAATATCCCCCAAAAATCTCATAAAAAATCACACCTCACTCTCTTACTCTCTCTACTATTATACATCATTTGTAAAGAATTTTTGAACAATTGTAGTATTCATCAAACAAGTGTACAATGAGGCATATACACGATCAAATTTTGGTCGTATCGGAAACAAAATTCAACGTCTTCAACTCTCTTCAACCCTCGTCAAATCTACTTCAACCTCTTCTCAACTCTTCAATTGCGGAATCGGCAAAGCGTTCCTCCATCTTTTCTATTCTATTCTTATTTTAACAGGTTTTTTTACATACGCGTATTCCACGGTGAACGGTATCAAAATATCTCTCTCTCTCTCGTTAATTTTTTTTTTGCGTTGTAGTTAAAATTATTGTTCGTTTTTTTGAACTTCTCTATCTCAACCCTCTTGTTTTTTAGATTTTTTTCTGTATAATTCACCGCTCCTACATTGTATATTTTTTTTTACATACTTTACTTTAGCACATTACTACATTATGTCTAGATCACGCGGTAGCGGTCGTAGCGGACAAGATTCCTCCTCTTCACGTAGGCCACCAATTGTCCCAACTAGTGAGCCCGCCCAAGATTACATTGATCCTACTATGGAACAATGGGGTACACACGACATGGATGTTGTAGGTGACATACAATTAGAAAAAGAACAACAACAACAACAACCCGAAACCACACAACCCCGTAGTAGTAGAAAAAGTAGAGGAGAAACTAGCGATTGGCATAAGTTTTATGATTATATCCCGGACGAACATACTCCGGGTATAGGTTTGAAAGTGTGTAAAACATGTAGTAAAACATACAAATTCAAGAGGGGTGACGGCACCGGTACAATTAGTAGGCACATACAACATAATCATAAAGAACTTCTTGATCAAATACAAGGCCAACAAAAAATCAACCCTAGTACCGGTCAAGTAGATAGCCACCCTTATGATCCCGAACTTGTTCGTCGGGAAATGGCCCGATTAGTCATTAAGGAAGAGTTGCCATTTTCCTATCCCGAGAGTAGGAACTTGGAAAATTTTAATCAAACGGCATTAAACCCTCATTTTAAAAGAATTCCGAGAAATACTTGCAAATCAGATTGTTTTAAAATGTATGTTGAAATGAAGGACGCGTTGATTGCAATTTTATGGAGTTTAACTTGTAGGGTTAGTTTAACTTCGGATTGTTGGACGGGTGTCAACAATATTCCAATGATGGGAATAACCTGTCATTGGATCGACAATGATTGGATTTTCAAAAAAAAATCGTATCACTTGCGGCGTTGCCGTATCTCCATAGTGGCGCTGAAATAGCAAACCGTATTATAGAAATTTGTGATGTTTTTCATATTCGCAATAAAATTATGGCTATTAGTTTTGATAATGCATCTAACAACAATGTAGCAATTACTACTTTAAAATCTGTATTAAACCCTCCATCTGACAATATTTTTCATGTTAGATGTGCATGTCATATTATAAATTTATGTGTTCAAGATGCATTAAAAATAGCTGATCCATATATACATAAAATTAGAAATTGTGTACATTTCATTGCATTAAGTCCAAGCATTTTACAAGAATTGAAAGCTTGGTGTAGGGTTAGAAATGTCCATTTTAGAAAATTTCCAAAGGATGTTAGACACCGATGGAATTCTACTTTTGATTTACTAAATATTGTCACCGATTATAAAGCAGTTGTAAATGATTTTTGTATCGCAAAAAATATGCACAATTTTGAAATGACTCCCCCCGATTGGTTTTTTGCCGAATCTTTGTTGAAATTTTTAGAACCTTTTAAAACCGCAACTTTAAAATTTTCAAAAACATATGAATCTACTTCTAGTAGCATTTTTATTGAATTAGTTAGCATGATGCAAATATTTAACGAAATGTTAAATGATCCCTATATTAGTGACATTGTAATACCTGCATTTCAAAAAATTTTGAAGTATTATTTTCCTCCTATGTTGATTTGTGTTGCTACTGTTATGGATCCCCGTATCAAATTAGAAGGTACGAAGAATTTGATACAAATATTTTTTGGATATTTAGAGGACAATGTAGAATTAACAATTGATTGCGCTACTTTTTTAGCTAAGTTTGAATCTACGTTAAATAACTTGTATGATTATTATGATAGACGTTTTGCTTCTAGTAGTACAACTTCTGTAGTTAGTTCTTCTTCTGGTAGTTCTAAAGGTAAGGGTAAAAGTAGAATTGGTGATAGAACATTTAGTTTACTTGAACAAATTCAATCTAAAAAACCTAGGACTAATCAACCAAATGAATTAAATTGGTATAACCAACAGGATACTGAGCCTACTCTTTCTCCACTAGATATTTTACAATGGTGGAAAGAACATGAACACACTTTTAGTATTCTGTCAATTATGGCTAAAGATTTACTAACTCCTCCTGTCTCTACAGTTGCTTCTGAGAGTGCATTTTCTACAAGTGGCAGGGTTCTATCTGATTACAGGAATCGGTTGAAGCCCGAGGCGTTAAAGATGCTCGTTTGCACAGAAGACTGGCTGAAGGCTGAAGATAGAACGCAAGGGAAAGCACTATCAAGTTCCACAAGTGGGAGCAACTTGCCCGAAGAAGAAGAAGAAGAACAACAACAACAATAGCTTTGCTTGTTATGTCAAATTAGAAAACTTGTACTCAATTAAAATTGTATATAAGAAATATGTTATTGTATAAAACTTATTTGTGAATTGAATTCTTCATTTCGTTATAAATTGGTAAATTGTATAACTTAAATTCATATGAATAATATTTCAAAATTTGTTGTCAATTTCACTCTTTCAATCTTATTATTATTATTACGATTTTTATTGTTTACTAGTATTATTACTTAGTATTATAATTAAACATCATTTGGGGATATTTGAAGAATTGTAGTATTATTACTTATTAGTATTATTACTTAGTATTATAATTTTTGAAGAATTGTAGTATTCATCAAACAAAGATATAGTTGTTTGTATACATCATTTGTAAAATTATTATTATTATTATTTTAATTTAAGCTACCAAAATATATATATATATATATATATATATATATATATATATTAAACGGGCCAACCCGCGGGTCGACCCGGCCCAACCCAGGTTGAACCCTAAAGGGTTCACGGGTTGGGCGGGCCACCCAAACGAAAACTTAGCCCGGCCCGGACCGGCCCGTATAAGAGCGCAACCCGGCCCGGCCCGGCTAAGTATTCATTCCAACCCGTACGGGTTGGGCCCGGCCCGGCCCACTCGACCCGTTCGCCGTCCCTAATTTCTCTGCTACATAAAACAAACCTTCCTAGCAGTTATATTCATCATTACACTTATCAAACAACTTACATGTTTGGAACTTCGGATAGACCAAAATAAGAGAGATTTGCAAAAGGAAAATCAGAACGACATTGAGAAAGAAGAGAGGGAAGACAGAGAGAAGAAAACTGAAGGAAATAGATGATAAGCAAGAGGACACATGAAAGAAATTTCAACGAGTAAAAAGAAGGAAAGTAACAACAATTCATTGCTTTCTTATACTGCACAGCAACGATAAAAAGGATTTTTTATCACACAGTTGCTTTGACGGCTATTTTAGAAAGGCTAAATAACAGGAAACCACCCTAAAATCTTGTTGTTTTTTAATTAACTACCCTAAACTTGCTTTGGTATGCTAATCCCCTTAAACTTTCAATTTTATCCAGATGTGTAACAATTAACTACCTCAAACTTTAATTTAATCTCAAGAAACTACCTAAATTGTAGCAACTTCTAGAAAAACTACCCTATAGTAGGGTAGTTATCAGTAAAAAAACAGTGACAATACTACTACAGGTCACAAAGAGTGAGGTGAACATAGTACTAAAGATCACAAAGAATGAACAAGCAAATAATGGATTAAAAGCACTCTCCTACTGGAACTACTGGACAGATGTTCGTCACCTATTATCGGCGAACATTTGATTCTTAGAAGACATACTGAATTATAAAGTCTACCACTGGAACAGACAGATGCATATGAAACTAGAAATCTCATGTGGATGCCACTGAAACCATAGTTCGCAATAGAATAATGTTTTAAATAACCATATAATAATAAGAAGAAAAAGAAACCAAGTCTTGTCGGGTGCATAGGCAACATACCTGGGCCAATTCAAGAATTTCATTGTGGTCTTTATTCAACTCAGTGGGAACAGATCGAACAAGCTTCTTTTTACCAACGGAGATCACTTCAAAACCACTACCCAAGACCTGAAAGTTCATATAAGAAGTGTAAAAAAAAACAAGAACCAATAGGAGGCATGTTAGAGCATGCCTAATCTATTTCTAAACAGTAACAACTTAGTTGCAATGTACAGGTTCAATTTGAAAGGAGAACATGTACAGATACAAAGTAAGGTAACGTAAAGGTTATTCAGATAGTGCCAGTGATCAAACATTCAGGTCCGGCACTAATTTTGGAGTTCAGAAACCTCTAGTTATCTCGACCTAAAAGGTAAGATTTTGGAGGTATCAAAACTCCAATTCAATTTAATTTGTTTTTTACCTTCTCTCGCTCTCTTGAGTGGAGGTCAGGGTATGCATACCTTTATCTCCACTTGAAAAATAATTTCAAGCATCATAATTCCATATCTAAACAGGCTCTTAATAGTTCAAAAACTAATTTTTGGTCTAGCTACCTTCAGTTTACTTATTGCACGCAGGCAATCATCTTCTGTTACTGCTTCTCGAGCAGTCTTTCTCCTCTGACACAATAGGCTGCAAAGCTCTTGCAAGTTGATCAAACCTCCATTATGTGATCTAGTTGCCAGACAAATATCGACAATCTGAACGCCTGATCAAAATTTAAAGTCAGTTGAAATTCAAAATATGACAACTGCTAGAAGAAGTATGAAAATGATGTAAAATAGTGGATTTGAGGTTGAGGCCTCAGACTACTTAACAGGCATGGCTTGTGGGTTGTGGGACGGCGAGATTCAGTTTCCTCAAAACTTCATCCAAACAAACTACTATAAATATCTTCAAATTTCAAGCACATACAGGCCCAGTATTTTGGAGATGAAATTAAACTCAACAAACATATTCTTATTAAAATTCCCCTAATTTGGGATCAAAATTAAAATTCTAAAAGGATAATAACAAAAAGGTAATGATAAGATCGTCCTAAACAACTAGAGAATCCCTATGATCTTACACGATCGTGCTGGGCCCTAAAAGACCATTGGTGGCAAATGCTCATGGGCAGCAAGAGGTGGCCTCATAAAAAAGCGATCGGTGAAGGAGAATGCAAATGGTAAGGGATTAAGGAATGGAATCTAGATGAGAAAGAGTACAAAGAAAATGATGGGATTGAGGATTTTTTTGCAAGTCAACTGATGTTTTTCGGCATGGGCAGAGGAGAATTTCTTACATGTTGAATCAGAGTTTAATTAAAGAGGAATAATTCACTTTTTATACAAAATATGTCATTCTTACAATTATTTTTGTAATTGGGAGCCAATAAGTTGGCTTATAATTACTCTACGGGGTTCTTTTGATTGATATTTAATGCTAGAAAAGTGTGGGAAATTAGTTTTCTTACTCAGGCAAAATGGGGGTGAAGACCTCCCCCCCCCCCCCCAAAAGAAGGTTTTCAATTCCCCCCAAAACAACTCATCTATCTATCTATCTATCTATCTATCTATATATATATATATATATATATATATATATATATGGAAACATGGACTTTCATACCCCAATTTAATTATTTTTCATCATATACTAATGGAAAAATGGACTTTTATTTACAACTAATTATTGTCATACTATTCAAACTTCAGCTACATAATTGTTGATTTACTGTTTACAAGGTTTTTCATATGTTGTATCGTTCTGAAGACGTGCCGTAGGCACATGGCCACGGGAAAATCTAGTATATTTATATATTTCTATAGTATGCAAAAGGTGATTATTATTATTATTATTATTGGTTAAAACGGAACCTATGATGAGACTAACTAAGCTAAAGATTTTTGAAATTCAAAGATCCAATTTCAAAAATTCTTATTCATCAGTTCTAATGTTTTCTAAACCATATTGAATCCTTATCCAAACCAGTGAAAATCATTAAATAGCCTATACTTAATCGATAATGAGAACTCCCTTGGTTACTTCAAAAGGTAAAAATAAATATGTGCATCATATGCACAAATAGATCTGATGAACAAAAAAGCAAAGAAAGGAAGATAGAAACACGAACCCAGCTCATAATAGAAATCACCAATCCCTAACAACTCTGCCCAAAATCCCTTGTTAGAAGCTAGAGGATCCACTCCAACTTTAGCACACATCTCATGGAACTGTGATCTGAAAACAGGATTTTTACGGATGTCATTCTGCACAATCCAAATAAATTATCAATTAAATGTAAATAGGAAAAGTTCCAACATTATGTCAATCAGAAGCATTCGCTTATTTGTGATTTAGATCTTAAAAAATATTCATCGAGTAGTTCTTCTCCTTGGATGATCAACTATATGTTCACCAGGCAAAATGGTGCCAAAATTCCAACCAATTTAAATGCATATGCCAAAGTGTTTTCATTCTCTTGTATTGGGTTCTCTTCCTCCTCATTCTTCTTGTCTTAATCTTGTTCTTTACTTTATTATCCAAGAAAAAATACACTAAAGGTTATCATTCAGTACGATTTCAAGCAAAAGATGGCCAGTATGATACTTCTAGGAGAAGGTGTTGACATGTTCTGTACCTTCTTAAAATTGGAAGGTAATAAAAAAGGTTAACTGGGCTCTCCATATCAAGAACCAGACTGTCCCACAATATATTCAAGAGCATCTGTTCAGGGAAAGTACTAAACCTAGTGATTATACCCCAGTACAAATTGGAGAAAGAAACCCATTATAGATTTAAGATGATGCACTTGCTGGAAAAAAAATTTCTTTTGACAAAACATTTTGTCTCATAAAATATGCCAATAAGGTGTAACATACACAACCTAAAAAGTGAAAACGCTTGTATGGGTACTTCTGACACATATCCCTAGTTGTATCTTCTACCTTCTCCGTGGAGATATACACATTCAATTTCAACTATTTTTTTGTCAAGTAAGGTTGAAAAGATTTTTCTTGTTTAGTGAAAGTTGGAAAACTCAGAAGATAGATAAGAGTCATCATGACACTCTAATCCATATTATGAATAACTGACGACTCTAATTTACATTATGAATAACTGATATAGAGACAGTTTCGTCCTACACAGAATTTTGGAATAATGCATATGTACAAGAACCTTGTGTTTGCGAGCAAATTCTTCCAATTGAGATCGAAATGTCTGAAGCTGTTCTTTCATAAGATCAGTTCTGATCTTTGCAACATTGTCTCCAATCAGTCGATATTTATCCTAGAAATAACAGGAACAAAGAGGATTAGAACAGGCAAAAAGAAAAATTAAATTAAAAAAAAGAAGAATAAAATGGCAGTACCCTTGCAGCAGCTGCATTCTGTAAGCCAGCAATTCCAGGCCGTCTCCTCATGCTCCTGGATCAACAATTACTGAAAGTTAATTTCGTGCAGGAAAGATTAACCATTTAGGTTTTATGGAATCTTCGGAAATAATAAAAAGGCAAAAACTGATTAAATTACATCACTAGATTTGATCCATATCCTCAATAGAGCAGATCTAAATGTTTTCTTCTTCAATATTAGGGCTTTGAGATTAAGGATATTTGAGTTAGACCTTTCTAGATTATGCTGCTGCAGATCATAATTATAAGCATGATACTTTAGTTTGAGATAGAGAAATGCAGTCGAGAAAATAAGAGAAATAGTGTCATTGAGATGTATTTATACTACTAAAAAGGCTAGACCTTAGCCAACAATCAAATGAAAAATAATGACTCCAAGTTATTACTAAATGTAAGCATAACTACAAGCACTATAATGAACAAGAATATTTAGTTGGAACCCTCTTTACGTAGTGAGTAGAAAATCACTGCAACTGACAGAGATAACCATCTATGGATATCAATGAGAGAGGATGACATAGAAAAGTAGAAAAAAGCACAAGCACTAGGCGCATGAAACTTTTAAAGCCAAATAATAACAACAAGATCTAATATTGTCCCTACGAATATTAGTAAGGCATGGATCTCACGCAAAAAGTCTCAACATCACTCCGGCAAAGTAGCGATAAATGACGCAGATCACTACCTAAAAATAGACTGCATATTAGGTATCTTTGTAGTTCTCATATTCACTATAAAACCCTGATTCATTTTTAGTGTATACTTTATATAGTTAGATACCTTTACCTTCTGTTGTGTACTAGCCATGGTGTGCACTCCGTGTGCACTGAGACTTCGGACCTTCGTATCGACGATCCGAACCGTTCACATTGATCAACACGTCTAAATTAGTCTAAATATGTAAAATCAAGTCATTTAAAATTCATTTGCCCATGCATTGAAGTGTTACAAAATTGTATGGCTGAATATCGTTTTAAAATATGTCTAAATATGTAAAATCAAGTCATTTAAAATTCATTTGCCCATGCATTGAAGTGTTACAAAATTGTATGGCTGAATATCGTTTTTAGTGTATACTTTATATAGTTAAATTCCTTTATATATATATATATATCGGGTGAGAACCGTTCTCACGCCAAGCTTCGTGAGAACTCCACGCATATCCATCCTATGAATGATCCGAATTGTTCACATTGTTTAACATGGCTAAATTAGTCTAGAAATATAAAATCAAGCCATTTAAAATTCATTTGTCCATGCATCATGTCATTATAAAAAATAACGATTTTCAGCCATACAATTTGTAACACTTCAATGCATGAGCAAACGAATCTCAAACAACTTGATTTCTCATCCATAAACTAATTTAGTCATGTGGATCAAAATTAACGGTTCAGATCTTTTAACTAATGTCCCAAACAAAATGTATCACGTGGTTCCTGTAAAGACTTAGAAGAAGGAAAGAAATTGTGAAATGCTTGAGTGATTTGCACTCAGCTGATCCTCTATTTATATACACTCTAGAAATAAATACAATTTACATTTACAAGGAGATTATTAATAATGCTACTTCCTAGGTGCATGTATGATATTTCCTAGATACATGACTATCTAGGTACATGAATATGAATATAAATGCTACAACTCTCAATACTAATTGCTTCTAATTCCAACACTCCCCCTCAAGCTGGAGCATATAAGTTGAACGCTCCAAGCTTGGAACAAATATATTGAATTCTTGGTCCTCTTAGGGATTTTGTGAAGACGTTTGCCAGTTGATCATTAAAGGTAACAGATTCAGTGATAACTTCTTTAGAAAGAACTTTCTCACAGACAAAATGACAATCAATCTCGATATGTTTAGTTCTCTCATGGAATACCGGATTGGAAGCTATATGCAGAGCTACCTGATTATCACAACATAGTTTCATTTGTTGAGTATCACAACATACTTCATAGGTGCATGTATAATATTTCCTAGATACATGACTATCTAGGTACATGAATATGAATATAAATGCTACAACTCTCAATACTAATTGCTTCTAATTCCAACACTCCCCCTCAAGCTGGAGCATATAAGTTGAACGCTCCAAGCTTGGAACAAATATATTGAATTCTTGGTCCTCTTGGGCATTTTGTGAAGACGTCTGCCAGTTGATCATTAGAGGTAACAGATTCAGTGATAACTTCTTTAGAAAGAACTTTCTCACGGACAAAATGACAATCGATCTCGATATGTTTAGTTCTCTCATGGAATACCGGATTGGAAGCTATATGCAGAGCTGCCTGATTATCACAACATAGTTTCATTTGTTGAGTATCCCCAAACTTCAACTCTTGAAGAAGTTGTTTAATCCAAATGAGTTCACAAGTGGTTGTAGCCATAGCTCTATATTCAGCCTTCGCACTGAATCTTGCAACAACATTTTGCTTTTTACTCTTCCAAGAGACAAGATTTCCACCAATAGAAACACAATATCCAATGGCCTGAGGTGGAACGCCTATCAATAGGCGAACCTGCCCAATCCGCATCACAAAAGCCAACTATTTGAGTGTCTCCTTTGTCTTCATAGAGTAGTCCTTGTCCCGGTGCCTTTTTAATGTACCTCAGAATTTGAATTACCGCATCCCAATGATCATTATGAGGAGATTGCATGAATTGGCTTACTACCCCAACTGCAAAGGAGATATCAGGTCTTGGGATAGTGAGATAGATGAGTTTTCCAACCAATCTCCGATATCTCTCAGGATCTGAATAAGGCTCTCCCTGACTGGGTAATAATTTTAGATTCGGATCCATGGGACTATCGACGGGTTTACAATCCAACATACCAGTTTCTTTAAGTATGTCTAATGCATACTTCCTCTGTGAAATGATAATCCCATTCTTTGACTGAGCAACTTCAATTCCTAAAAAATATTTTAGCTTCCCCAAGTCCTTGGTCTGAAAGTGACTAAATAAATGTTCCTTCAAGCTTCAACTGAGAAATTTTCTCCTGATCACTTCCCGTGATGACTATATCATCTACATAAACCACCAAGTAAACAATTATTTGGAGAGGTGTGACAATAAAAGACTGAATGATCCGCTTCACTACGTTTCATTCCAAAAGCCTGAACAACTGAACTGAATTTTCCAAACCAAGCTCGTGGGGACTGTTTAAGTCCATAGAGAGACCGTCGTAGCCTGCAAACCAAGCCAGACTCCTCCTGAGCAACAAATCCAGGTGGTTGCTCCATATAAATCTCCTCTTCTAATTCTCCATGCAGGAATGCATTTTTAATATCCAACTGATACAACGGCCAATGACAGATGGCAGCTATGGCAAGAAAAAGTCGAACAGAAGTAATTTTGGCCACAGGGGAGAAAGTATCTCTATAATCAAGACCGTAGATCTGGGTATAACCTTTGGCTACCAATCGAGCTCTAAGACGATCAATCTGTCCATTGGCCCCAGCTTTAATAACGTATACCCACCGACAGCCAACAGGTTTCTTGCCCGGAGGAAGGGGAACTAACTCCCAGGTATCGTTATGCTCCAAAGCCTGCATTTCATCAATCATGGCTTGTCACCATCCTGGATGATCAAGTGCTTCACAAAGATTTTTAGGAAGAGAAACAGAAGATAAAGAGGACACAAAGGAGTGATAAGAAGGAGAAAGACGATGATAACTTAAGGAATTATAAATAGGATGAGGATTACGTGTGGACCGAGTACCTTTCTTAAGAGTAATGGGAAAATCAAGATTCTCTTCAGGTAGGTCCCTAGTCGGGTTGTCTACTGGAGTGGGACATGATTCAGCTGGTCTTTTAGTGCCTTCAAATTCTGTAGTAGGAATTCGTGGGCGACGCCGGTATACGATGGGTGATCTTTGAGTCTGCTCAGGTGGAGGATTGTCAGGAACATTGCAGTAGCATCGACAGTTGACCCTGATTCCTGAAAAGAAGGTGATGGACCAAGGTAAGGAATAGGAAAAACTTTGTGAAGAGTATTAGACTCAACTGTGGAGGGTGAGAAATATGGTTTTTCTTCAAAGAACATTACATCTGCAGACATATAATAATGCATATAATAACGATTGTAAACAGGAGAGTAACATCGGTAACCTTTCTGTAGCCTGGAATATCCAAGGAAGACACATTTGATGGCTCGGGCAGAAAGTTTATCAAGACCTGGAGACAAGTCATGCACAAAACAAGTGCATCCAAAAATACGTGGAGCAATATGAAAGTGGTTTTTAAGGAAATAAAATAGAATGCGGTATTTTATTTCCAATAGAGGAAGAGGGCATCCGATTTATCAAAAAACAGGCCGTCAAAACTACATCACCCCAATGTTGGACAGGTACATTTGCATGAAGTAATAATGTCCGAGCAGTCTCAACAAGATGTCTATTTTTTCTTTCGGCTATGCCATTCTGTTGATGGGTATGAGGACAAGAGGATTGATGAAGAATGCCCTGCGATGACAAAAAAGAAGACATAGCAGAAGAAAAATAATCTTTTGCATTATCACTTCTAAATCTTAATTGTCTTACCAAATTGGGTTTTAATTTCATTAACAAAAGAAATGAGAATGGACAAAATTTCAGATCGGTCTTTCATTAAGAAAACCCAAGTACATCGAGAAAATTCATCAATAAAGGTGATAAAATATCTATAACCCATAGAAGACACACGACTAGGACCCCATACATCTGAATGAATAACTGACAAAGGGGAATCAACACGACTTTCAACATGTCTAAAAGAAGAACAGACATGTTTTCCTAGTTGACGTGACTCACAGGTGAAGGTCGTTATTTTTCCAAAACTTGGAACCATTATTTTTAGTTTGGACAAATGTGGATGTCTCAAATGTTCATGAAGACGTTTTGGTGATGTAGTAACACTACAAATCCAAGAAGAATCAGTCTTGAGATAGTAAAGACCATGAGATTCATGTCCTACGCCAATCGTCCGACCCGTACCGCGTTCCTGTATAACAAATGAGTTAGCATCAAATGTTACTGAACAATTATGAGAACGAGTTAGTTGGCGCAAAAAGATTAGATTAAAGGGACAACCACGTATAAACAGAACAAAGTCCAAAGACAAAGAATAAGTGGGTGATACATGACCGATTCCTTTTGCTGCAACTCTAGAAACATCAGCTAGAGTAATGAAGTGAGGAATTTTAGAAGAAGAAATGGATGAAAATAAAGAACCATTACCAGCAATGTGATCAGAGGCACCTGAATCCATTATCCATGGACTTTGATCATTACCAGATTGAGAAATACAAGCAGAGTGATGAGCACCTATAGCACACGATGTTTGAGATTCCTTGGCAGCTTTTAACTGGAGGTACTCTTGATAATCAGCTTCTGAAAACTTTATCTCCGATGTTTCAGACTTGGAAATATTCACAGATTTTCCGGGGAATCCGTGAAGAGAGTAGCAAGTGTCTTGTGTGTGGCCAGTTCTTTTGCAATAAGAACATTGAGGGCGGCCTCCTTTTCCACCTCGTCCTCCTCGGTTTCCACGATTTCCTCGTCCCCCTCGATTGGAAACCATGACAGAAGTTTCAATAGTGTCAACTGAATTTCCTCCTATTTTTGATGAGGGGATCCGAAGGAGTCGAGTAATTAAATTTTCTAATGAAGGAACTTCTTGACCAGTTAAAACTTGATTGCGAACATGATCAAAATCTGGATGCATTCCTCGTAAGACCAACACCATATACATATTATCCAGTTTCTTCTTCATGTCTTCGAGATTATCGGCTTCCAAAGACAATTTTAACTCCTCCACTGCTGATTGGGCTTTCAAAACATAAGCAACCATGTCATGATCAGTTTGTTTAAGAGTGGCCAATTTTTGTGCAGCATCATATAATTGTTGAATGTCATTAGCAAAGACACTTTGAGCCTTTGTCCAGAAAGAGTGGCAAGTTTTGAAGGCTCTAAAGTTTGTCAGGATGGTTGGTTCAACTGATTGCCACAAGAGAGCACAAAGCTGATAATCAAGTTTCTTCCATTGATCGCATTTTTCTTTTGAAATTTCTCCCTGGGATTTTTCCAGATGTTCATGATATCCTTGACCAAGAAACCAAAGTTCCACAGAGGCAGACCATGCTAAATAATTTTTACCATTCAATTTTTCCGAAGTAATAGTGGGGGTTCCAGAAATAGAGAAAGTTGGACCATCATTTTTCTGAGAACCAGAGGCCATTTGAACAACTGCAGAGGCAAGGAAACAACGAGCAAGAAGCAGCAACAGTAAACAGTAACAAGGAAAAGAGAAGAACTTTGATAAACAGGGACTGAAGGTACTGCAGACCAGATGCAGAATCCTTCAAAATGTGAACGAACTTGCTCTAGATACCATGTTAAGAGACTTAGACGAAGGAAAGATATTGTGAAATGCTTGAGTGATTTACACTCAGCTGATCCTCTATTTATATACACTCTAGGAGTAAATATAATTTACATTTACAAGGAGATTATTAATAATGCTACTTCCTAGGTGCATGTATGATATTTCCTAGATACATGACTATCTAGGTACATGAATATGAATATAAAAGCTACAACTCTCAATACTAATTGCTTCTAATTCCAACAGTTCCCGCTAAAGGAGTTCTCACTAAATCATGGCCATATATATATATATATATATATATATATATATATATATATATATATATATATATATATATATATGGAAATGCTTCATTGCAAACGGGTCCCGTGCAAACAGGTATGCAAAACAATGAAGTCGTTGTTGGAAACAACAGCTTCAGTGTTAATATAACATAAACTGTTATTTCCAACAACGACTTAGGTGGTTTGCACGTCGTTTGCACGCTACACTAGCGTTTGCAATGCAGCATTCCTTATATATATATAGTGAGGTGAACCCTAAGATCATACCTTCCCTCTTATTTTGAAGCCCCAGATGATACGAACCCCTACAAAAATCCAAACTATTCATCTTGTTCTAAATGCCTAAGATAGCCTAAGGGTGTAAAATCAAGTTATTTGACATTTATTTCACCATCCATCATGTCGTTAGAAAAATAAGAATTTTTAGCCTTGCAATTTTGAAACGTTCTAAAACATAAATAACTTGATTTTACACACTTAGGCTATCTAAGACATGTAAAACAAGATGAACAGTGTCAATTATTTATAAGGGGTTCATCTCAATGGGGTCACATATAAGGCTTCAACACCCCCCCAACCAAACATAATATATATATATATATATAAAATAAAACACAAAGAAAGCTATCAAGTGGCTCTCCTTCATTTTCCCCAAAAATCAAAGGTCCAGATCTTGCCTCACAAAACATATTTTCCCCCCAAAAGTTTTCCTCCAAAACTCAAATTCAAATCCCCCACCCAAAACAACTCCTATATTTATTTAATTATTTTTTCTCTTTCTTCCTCCCTCTTCTATTTAAAAAATTAAGAAAATAAAAATTAAAAAAAATTAATAAAATTAAAAATTAAAAAACTTTTAAAATAATTCAAAAAAATCAAAAAAAAATCATATAATATGTTTTTTGCTGGACCTCCAAAAGTTTTTCATATAATATGTTTGCTACTTCAATCAATTTGCTGGACCTCCAAAACTATTTTATATGATCAAACACGGTGCACCGTTCCGAAGACGTGCCGTAGGCACGTGTCAACGGGCAAACCTAGTATATATATAACTTTTGACATAATTCTTTACGTTTAACTTATGTTCAAAATTGAACAAAACAAATTCTCATGTGTTAAATTGTTGATGTATTACAAAAATTTTGGATCAAAATAAAATTCTCATCCCCAACCCTCTCTTCTTTCCTCACCCATTCTCATTGTCAATCCCTCCTCACCCCTAATCTATATCATTCCAACCCATTCGCATATCCTACCTATTCTCATCCCTATATGCCCTTCTCATCTCTAAATATATGAAGCACATACATTTCAATTTGGTAACCGTGACATGTCACACACAAATCTGACACAACACTTTCTACTTTAAAATTATTTTTTGTTGAAAATTTTCCACGTGTTGGTGAGTTGTGTCGACAGGTCTGTATCGATTAGTCTTCGCTCCTAAATCATTTCATCCCCAAACCTGTCAACAAAACCCATTCTCACCAATTTCGTCCCCAACCCCAAACAATTTACACCCATTCTACTACTCAATCCCTTTAGAAATTGGGAATTGGGATTTGAGTGGGAAGTAAAGAAGAGGGCAATTGCAGTTTAAGATTCATTTCGAACTGTAAGTGGAATAACCAAGAGATCAACTTTTTTGTGAGTGTTAAAGGTGTCTAAAATAGGTTTCTATATATGAGCAATAGTCTCGCATAACTACCATCAGGCATCAACTAGTAAACGAATACATTTTCATCCTTACGAGTAAAGTAAAACAAATGAGGATAGTGGACAGTGAGTTAACCATGGAGACTGTCAGGGAAACTTTCTATAATTTAGCCTTCATTTTCCAAGTTTGAATCTTTTTTCTCTCTAATTAACATTTTCTAAATCTTAAGGTTGTGTTTGGGAATGGAGTTGACTATTGAGTTAAACTAAAGTTCATTTTGAAGTGGAAGTACAGGTTTGCAAACTTTAGTTATCCCACCTCTACCTCCACACAAAACACTGTCTTAACTCCACCTCTTTTGGGGGTGCTCTTTTGGGGGTGTTTGATAAGCCACTAAAGTTAACTAAACTCCACAATTTTGGAGTTGTTGCCAAAGTTTAGAAAAATGATGTCCTAGTGGAGTTATCTCAATGTTTGGGCTAAAATAAAAGTTGAGATAACTATAGTTATTTCAACTCCAAGTTGATCCCACACAACCCAAAGTTGAGAAAACTAAAGTTTTGGAGATAACTCACTAAAACTATAGTTTTGGAACTCCAGTTTTCTTAATTTTCACCACATTCTCAAACGCAGCCTCAAGAGTTAGGAACCAGAGTTTTCTAAAGTTATGAGAGACTTGACTTTGAAATCAAACATAGTCTAGATACAGGCCCGGCCCTATATGGATGCTACGAAGCACGAATATGGGTACGCGTATCCGATACGGTACGTATCGGATACGCGGATACGTCGATTTCTCAAAAACTAGGATACGGGTACGTTAGGATACGCTTAAATAAAATAAATAAATAAAAAATAATTAATAATATATATTATAAATAAAATTGAATTCCTTAAGTTATACATAGACAATATAAAATTCCATTAATAAAAATATACAAACCCGAGTGAGATACTTCTTATGCAAGTATTTAAACTATTTTTTCTCATCAAATTTTCCTATATTAAACACGTTGCAACTTGCAAGCAGGACAAAAAGAAAGAGGCCAATACAGGGATAACTTACAAGGAGTTCATGAATACCATTTGTTAAATTTATGACAATTATGTAATGTTATTTGGTTTTTGTAATATTTTCTTAATGTGGCATGTATGTGAGAAATGAGAATCACTCTACTACTCTAGTACTGAATCTTATACTGAATTCAAATGAATTCAAATGTATGTGAGAATTCACTCAATCTTATACTGAATTCACTCAATACTGGATTCACTCAATCTTATACTGAATTATACATGTGTGAGAATTCACTCAATCTAATACTGAATCTTATACTGAGTTAGTTCTCAGTGAATATTCACTGAGAAATTTCCCTAATAGCAGGCAAAAATTAACCCCAAATAGTTATGATAACTTGAATGAGAAATTTCCCTAATAGCAGTTAAATCTCAGGCCACAATTGAATCAATCTCAGTATGATAACCCCAAACAAAAAATTAACAAATCCCTAATAGCAGGCAAAAAATTAACAATTGAATAATTAAAAATTAAAAATTGAAAAGTACCTTTATCTGAGGGTGAGAGAGAGAAAGAAGATTTCGGTTCGGTTAGGGTTTCGATCGCCGATCAGGGTAGGAGAGAGAGAAGAGGGCTCCGTCGCCGTCGCCGTCGAGGTGAGAGAGAGAGAAGAGGGCGCCGTCGCCGTCTGCGATCGAGGTGAGAGAGAGAGAGGGCCAATGGCCAGGGTTTTGATTTTCGATTGCCAATCGGGGTGAGAGAGGAAGTAGACGGATCGCCGGCTAGGGTTTCGGTCGGGGTGAGAGAGAGAGAGGAGGATCGGGGTGAAAGAGAAAGAAGATGGCTAGGGTTTGGAGAGAGAACGGTTGAGAGAAAGAGAGAGAGAAGAGCGTTGAGAGACACAAAGGAAAAGGGAAGAGGTGGGTTTGGGCCGGGCCGAACGAAAACGGAAAAAAAAAAACCGTATCGGCAGCATATCCCGACGTATCGTATGCGTATCGCAGCGTATCGGGAGAGTATCGGATATTTTTTTTTTAATTTATTCCGATACGTATCCGACGCGTACGATACGCGTATCGTGTCCGATACGTCCAGGATACTTGGTACGCCACCCCCCGCAGAGTATCGATGCTTCATAGTATGGATGCAAGTGATGCACTTGCATCAGGCCCCCAAAATCATCAAAAAAGAGGGAGCCCCCATTTTCAGAAAAGTTTTTTTTATATATATTAGCTTCAGGGCCCCGTTTTCAGAAAAGAATATATATATATATATATATATATATGGGAAAAAGGGGTATGAGCAATTTGCTCATTTAGTAAATGAGCAATTGATGAGGTGGCATGTATGTGATTGGAAAATTTTAAAAGTGGTTAGTTGTCCAATGTATCACATGCATGCCACATAATCATTTGCTCATTTACTAAATGAGCAAGTTGCTCATATCCCTTTTACCCTATATATATATATATATATATATTAGCTTCAGGCCCCTAAAATCCATGAATCGTTTTATTTTTTCATAATTTTATATTAGCTTCAGGCCCCTAAAATCCATGATTTATCATGTATACTTTTTTTTTTTTTTCTAATATATGATTTTTTTTTTTGTATATGTGGAGCCCCTTTTTTAGAGTTTGCTTCAGACTCCTAAAATCCTAGGGCTGACCCTGTCTAGATATTACCTACATCTTACTACCTTACCAAACTCCAATATTAGTTCCTCTCAAAAACAAAAACAAAAACAAAAACAAAAACAAAACAAAAAAATCCAATATCGGATCGGTCCAAATCATAAACTTAAATTCAAATTCAAATGATTGAATACATACTCTATTAAATCGATGTTTATGAATATTTTTTCAAAATAAATGGATTTTACAAAAAAAAAAGAGGGGGAATTGTTCATTATGATAATCCTCAAGGTCAAACTAAGATCTAATATAACCAACAATCCACCATAAAACCCAAAAACACATCAGGTCGGATCGAACTGAAGATTCTTGAATCCTAAAAACAAAGATCAAAAGAGATATGATGTCGATCTACTAACCTTGCGAGATTGAAAGATGAAAGAGAATCGGAACGAAGCTTGCAGGATTGAAAGATGTGAGAGGCGAAGGCTGAGACCAAGGCGAGGGCAAGGGAGAGAGCCGAGGCGGTGGAGGATGAAGAGAGAGAAAATGGAATGGGCTGTGGAGTTTTGAATGCCTAAGTTTGGAGTAAGGTTGGCAATTGGTCTGAGCCCGCCTAGGTCTGACACGATAATTAGTGGGCTTCGGCTAACAATTCTCATTTTAGACCGGACTCGGGGGGCCAATCTAGTAAATATATAATGTATACATAAACATACATATGCACAGATAAAAATTTGATTTAGGCCCATTATACCTAAGTACTTGGGCCCGAGCTGACCAAATATTTTTTCAAGCCTAAAAAATTAAGCCCAAGTCCAGTCCAAAATGAGAATTGTTAGCCGAAGCCCACTAATTATCGTGTCGGACCTAGGCGGGCTCAGACCAATAGCCAACCTTACTCCAAACCCAGGCATTCAGAACTCCACAGCCCATTTCGTTTTCTCTCTCTTCATCCTCCACCGCCTTCGCTCTCTCCCTTGCCCTCGCCTTGGTCTCAGCCTTCGCCTCTCACATCTTTCAATCCCGCAAGCTTCGTTCCGATTCTCTTTCATCTTTCAATCTCGCAAGGTTAGTAGATCGACATCATATCTCTTTTGATCTTTGTTTTTAGGATTCAAGAGTCTTCAGTTCGATCTGACCTGATGTGTTTTTGGGTTATATGGTGGATTGTTAGTTAGATTAGATCTTAGTTTGACCTTGAGGATTATCATAATGAACAATCCCCCCTCTTTTTTTTTTTTTGTAAAATCTATTTATTTTGAAGAAATATTCATAAACATCGATTGAATAAAGTATGTATTCAATCATTTGAATTTAAGTTTATGATTTGGACCGATCCGATATTGGATTTTTTTGTTTTGTTTTTGTTTTTGTTTTTGTTTTTGTTTTTGTTTTTGTTTTTTAGAGGAACTGATATTGGAGTTTGGTAAGGTAGTAAGATGTAGGTAATATCTAGACAGAGCTGGCCCTAGGATTTTAGGGACCTGAAGCAAACTCTCAAAAAGGGGCCCCACATATACCAAAAAAAAAAAACAATTCATGTATTAGAAAAAGAATAAAAAAAAATATACATGATAAATCATGGATTTTAGGGGCCTGAAGGTAATATTAAAAAAAATTAGGGGCCTGAAGCTAATATAAAATCATGAAAAAATAAAACGATTCATGGATTTTAGGGGCTTGAAGCTAATATATATATATATATATATATATATATATATATATATATATATATATATATATATATATATATATATATATATATTCTGAAAACGGAGGCCCTGAAGCTAATATAAAAAAATAAAAAAAAAATCTTTTCTGAAAACGGGGGCCCCCTCTTTTTTGATGATTTTGGGGGCCTGATGCAAGTGCATCACTTGCATCCATATAGGGTCGGGCCTGTATCTAGACTATGTTTGATTTCAAAGTCAAGTCTCTCATAACTTTAGAAAACTCTGGTTCCTAACTCTTAAGGCTGCGTTTGAGAATGTAGTGAAAATTAAGAAAACTGGAGTTCCAAAACTATAGTTTTGGAGAGTTATCTCCAAAACTTTAGTTTTCTCAACTTTGGGTTGTGTGGGATCAACTTGGAGTTGAAATAACTATAGTTATCTCAACTTTTATTTTAGCCCAAACGTTGAGATAACTCCACTAGGACATCATTTTTCTAAACTTTGGCAACAACTCCAAAATTGTGGAGTTTAGTTAACTTTAGTGGCTTATCAAACACCCCCAAAAGAGGTGGAGTTAAGACAATGTTTTGTGTGGATGTAGAGGTGGGATAACTAAAGTTTGCAAACCTGTACTTCCACTTAAAAATGAACTTTAGTTAACTCAATAGTCAACTCCATTCCCAAACACAACCTTAAGATTTAGAAAATGTTAATTAGAGAGAAAAAAAGATTCAAACTTGGAAAATGAAGGCTAAATTATAGAAAGTTTCCCTGACAGTCTCCATGGTTAACTCACTGTCCATTATCCTCATTTGTTTTACTTTACTCGTAAGGATGAAAATGTATTCGTTTACTAGTTGATGCCTGATGGTAGTTACATGAGACTATTGCTCATATATAGAAACCTATTTTGGACACCTTTAACACTCACAAAAAAGTTGATCTCTTGGTTATTTCACTTACAGTTCGAAATGAATCTTATACTGCAATTGCCCTCTTCTTTACTTCCCACTCAAATCCCAATTCCTAATTTCTAAAGGGATTGAGTAGTAGAATAGGTGTAAATTGTCTGGGGTTAGGGACGAAATTGGTGAGAATGGGTTTTGTTGATAGGTTTGGGGATGAAATGAGTTAGGAGCAAAGACTAATCGATACAGACCTGTCGACACAACTCACCAACACGTGGAAAATTTTCAACAAAAATAATTTTAAAGTAGAAAGTGTAGTGTCAGATTTGTGTGTGACATGTCACGGCTACCAAATTGAAATGTATGTGCTTCATATAATTAGAGATGAGAAGGGCATATAGGGATGAGAATAGGTAGGATATTCGAATGGGAGAGAGAGATAGGGAGAGAGAGAAAGAGAGAAATATGAAAAAGTGAAGAAAGAAGAGAGAGATAGTAATAAAGTAATGAGTTTTTTTGGTTTTTTTTTTTTTTTTTTTTTGGGGGGGGGGGGGGGGGGAATTTGGTTTTTGAATTTGAAATTTTGGAACGGAAAATGTGTTTTGTGAGGTTAGATCTGAGCCTTTGATTTTAGGGGATTGGGGGCGGGGAATTTTGGTTTTTGGATTTGAAATTTTGGAACGGAAAATGTGTTTTGTGAGGTTAGATCTGAGCCTTTGATTTTAGGGGATTGAAGGTGAGCCACTTGATAGCTTTCTTTGTGTTTTATTATATAGATGTATGAGTTTTTTTTTAAGAGAATATTCATTTAAGTAAGTTAATATGAGTGTTAAAGTTTATAAATAGAAAAATTATGCCTTGTATATAAAATTAAATGAAAATAGACAAATTAGTTGTGAATTACTGAAAGTTTGTATTATTCCTATAATTGTTATTTTTTATTGTATAGTATTCTCGATATAGTTATATTTTATAGAAATTTTATATGTTAGAACATGCATAAGTAGTTCGGGTTTAGACCCGAACCTATTTTCGGGGCTAATTCGAGACTGGGCTCAGGCCTAATTCTTTAAGCCTAAAGAAAAATTGGGTCTGATTCGGGCCTATATTTTAAACTTTAGGCTCGGACCCGGGCCTATATGGGTCCGGCCCAAACCCGACCTGTTGACTACTCTAGTTTGGAGTTGGAGACTTTCTCAAAAAGGCCCTTCTATATTTCATAATTATACCATCAAATTCATCAATTCAAGCGGTTGATTCTCTCCGTGCCTAATGAATAATGTTAGAGCATCCACAATTGTTTGCTAAAAAATGTGGCAAAATGGCAAATGAGAAATAGCAATTTGTCAATCTCTTGCAACGATGCTGTTACCACTGATTTCGGTGTGGGGGTAAACAGATAGAATTTGTGAGTCCGGAAAAAAGCCTGAACAGTTGACTCGGCCTTCTTGCTCCTGCCGCAACCTGCAAGGAAGTGCGAGACACCGGGGTTGATTCCGGCGACGCACCCTCCGACGCTCTTGTCAGTAATCAGGAAAAGATTAAGAAAGAGCTTAAGTGGTCAAAAAGTGATTAACCTGGTCTTGGCGGTAGAGGGGTTGTATTTATAGTCGCCTTTGGAACGGTTAGGATCCTGATTTCCTGCCTAACAGCCAGGAGGAAAATCCTCCTATTCTGTTTTGGGAAAGTAGGCCCTGATTCCCTGGTGAGAGCTAATCAGGCTTATTGATTTGATTTAGTCAAATCAGTGGCCTTGATTCTCCTCATGGTGAACCGGGCTTGTATCGGGTCGGGACCCGTGCCCAGCTGAAGTGGATCTATTCGCGGGTGGTTGGTTTTGTGAGAAGGAGACCCAACACCCGTTTTGGATCCATCTGTATGTGAAATTACCTTTTTACCCCCATGCTTCAAGATTCGTGCTCGATCTGGACGGTCTCGATTTAACCTCATTTTTAGCCATATCACGAGCCCCCCACTCCTAAAGACCGAGTGTGATCGGACTTTGAGGAGTAGTCTAGCTGTTTTAGTGGCTGGTGGAGTTGTATCGGAGTCCAAATGTGGGATTTTGAATCTAGAAAGGGGGTAGTGAGGTAGCCTTTGATGCCGCTGGCTGTTCTCTGGTCAGATCGGGTATTTAAGGGTCTTTATCTATTTTTTCGGACTATTTATTTAATTTTGCGACGTGTTCACTATTCGTTCGGGGGCCTTTAACGGTACATCCTGGGTGATAATTGTTCGTTTTAGGGGTTTGAAAATGTCCCCCAAATTTCCAATTATTTTCCAGAATTTTTAGTAAATTTTCCCGAATTTTTAGCAATTTTTTCGCAATTTTTAAATAAATAAAACGATTTAAATAAATAAAAAACGATTTAAATACCGATTAATGGCGTGGATCGATCTGAACCGTTGATCATGGACGAGCGCGAATTTCGAAAAGATCTGATGGCTGTTACCGCTCGGCAGCGTTTTTATTCGTTTACGAGCTCGGGAAGGCGCTTGTTCGGCTGCCGACCGGAGGTAGGTGGTCCGGCAGGCCGAGTGACGTGGCGCCATCTGAGCTGTCGGATGCTGGTGCGCATCTCGAGACAGGCGCGGTTCCCAAGAAAATGCTATCTTGTCTTTAGTACACGCGGCGCAATCTGGGCCGTTCATCATTGGGATTGCGAGTTTCTGGGAGATCCAACGGTTTAGGTAGCTCGGTGTCTTTTTTCTCCATTTACCAGCTCGGGAAGACACTTGCTCGGAAACCGACCGAGGGGGCGTGGCTTCGGTCGTCCGAGTGACGTGGCGCTATCTGAGCCGTCGGGTGATGGCGCGCATCTCGAGACATGCGCAGCTCCCAAGAAAACACTATCTTGTTTTTTAGTGCTCTCGGTGAGATCTGGGCCGTCTGATCAAGATCGAGCGTGAAAGTTGAGGGGAAAGTGAGTTTTTCCCGTTTACACGCTCGGGAAGGCACTTGCTCGGCAGCCGACCGAGGGCCTGTGGTTTTTGACAATCCGAGATGGCTCTGTTCCCAATGGTATTAATGGTACTTCGGGACTTGTGTGGCGTTCCGCCTTCCCGATGTCATTAAGGATAATTCCTTTAATTAATGCGTGGCGTTTCAACTTCCGAGGGTCATAATGGCGAGTTCTTGGAGGCAGGCTATAAGTACCCCACTCCCTTTGTCATTTCAGTCGCAATCAACATTGGGTTTCAGACCTCGGAGGCATCTGCCTTGGGTAGCTTCTCTCTTGAGGTCCGGAGAGGTGGTCGCTCTTCTGCCTGGTTTTCCCTTTGTTCCTGACGGCCCCAAAGTGGATGTAGTAGTGGTGACGACCATAGTCCGGACCCGAGGGATGAGTTACTTCAGAAGGACGGGTGGTCGCTCTGTTGTCTTATTCTTCTCCCGTTCCTCACTGCTCCGAAGGGAATGTCAGGAGCAGGGGGGATAGGCAGTAGTGGCGACGACCATAGTCCGGACCGGGGCTGTGGGCCTCTTCGGAAGGACGGGTGGTCGTTCTCTCACCAAGATCTTCTGCTTTCTTTGGTTGCTCTGAAGTGAGTGTCGAAGTAAGCGGAGGTCTTGGTGGGAGAGTGATGATCCATGTCCGATGCCAATTTTCGGGCCATCCGAGTCCGTTTGTTGCAACTGTGAAGGCGCCGCTGTCAGAGTCCTCTGACAAACTGAGCCTTCCAGTTGCAACCAACTAGCTCGGAATGGTGCGCTTCTCCATCATGAGTTGCTGCTAGGGCTTCTGGACCGTCCGAGCCTGTTGTTTGCAACTGTGAAGGCGCTGCGATCAGAGTCCTCTGACAAGCCGCGCCTTCCAGTTGGAAACAACTAGCTCGGAACGGTGCGTTTCTCCTGATCTCCAAGTGTTGATGGGTCCCCTCCCATCTCTGTCTTCCTTCCGAGCTGATGGTTTCTGATGGATGTCAGCCCGGGGGAGTTAGAGATGGGGGGAGTGCCGATCTATTCCTGACCGGGGCCCGTGGGTCGGCGGAATACCGACCAAGGCACGGGACCTGGGGGGCGCTCGCCGAGGGCGGCGCCTCAAAACTGAATCAAAATTTTTCCAGGTTCTTTCTAGGCATAGGTGAGGCGTCCGAGGGTTCAATCGTCCGAGCGACGTGGCGCACCTTGTGTCGTTGGATGATGGCGCGCATCTCAAGACGGGTGCAGCTCCCAAGAAAACACTATCTTGTCGTTTAGTGCTCTTGGCGAGATCTGAGTCGTCTGATCGAGATCAGGCGCGAAAGTTGAGGGGAAAGTGAGTTTTCCCCGTTTACCAACTCGGGAAGGCACTTGCTCGGATTCCGATCGGACCTTACTGCCGGCGTGTTCGGATCGCTTGTAGCTCGGATTTGGATCCCCTGGAGCCGAGCCAGTTGACTTGGTGAGAGAGGTAGTGGTGATGGGCCTTCGCGACGTTTCGAGAGCAGCCCAAAAGTCGCGAACTTTCATTGGAAGTCCAAGGGACGTCCCAATTTTACTATAAATCTTCACCCCCCCTAAGACCAAGTCTCACTTTTCACTTTTACTCTCTCTCTTCAGTTTTTACTCCGCTTCGAAGTTTTTAGCTCTCTGGCGGTGTTGCTAGCTGTCGCGGTAGCGTTCCTAGTTCCGGCGAACTTTCCGACCGCACCTGTCACTTCAAGGTCAGTCTCTTTCCCTTCTCTTTTTAGGAAAACATGGTTAAGATTTCGGCTGAGACCCCCGCCTCGGAGCAAGCCGTTGGCCGAGGGGATAAAGGGAAGGGAGTAGTGGAGCCGAGCGAGCAGGACGTCGTTCGTCCGGATAAAGAGGGTGAAGTGGCCGAAGTGCCCGAGGAAGTTGTGGCCGAGTCCCGAAAGGGCAAAGGCGTGGTCACGATAGTGGAGACGCCGAGGAGAGCAGGGGCGTTCGGTCGGCAGCCCATCGCCGTGTCGAGTGTGGGAGGCGTCCGGGATTACGCCGAGGATACCTTGGAGAGGGTCACTCAAGGTACGGCTAAACTGGTGGAGGAGAACGAGCCTAGGGAGCTGTCCGAGGTTGACCACAGGATCTCGACTCTTACCGAGACAGATCTTCGTCTGATCCGAGAGGGTTTCCAGATCCCTCTTGATTACGTACTACTCCTTCCTGGGCCGGGGTTCCGAGCCAACACAAAGTCCTCGTCGGACGTATGTGTCTTTCCGGTTGACTCCCTCATTGCCGGACTCCGCTTTCCCCTCCACCCGTTCGTGGTTGAAGTCCTGGTCTGGTACGGTCTGAGTCCCGCCCAACTGATGCCGAACACGTGGAGGCACGTCGTGGCGTTCCTCCTCCGATGCCAAGAGATCGGCGCCAAGCCGACTAAGTACCTCTTTCGGAGTCTCTTCCGACCTTGCCAGCCGAGGCGGGACGAGCAGAGGTTTTTCCTTTCTCCTCGGACGGGAGTTAAGTTGATCGAGAACCCGGACTCGATCAAACATTGGAAGGACAAATACTTCCTCGTCCGAACTCTGACGCCATGGGTGATACCGACAGTTTGGGCGAAGGATGGCCTGCCCAAGCGTACAAAGAAGGACGTCCCGCTGAATGCCGAGGAGGCTGAGGTTCAGAGGAAGCTCCTCGCTCTGCCGACGCTCAGCTGGAAGGATATTACCGAAGAGCATCTGTTCCGTGGGGGTCTCAGTCCGATCGACCCTCGTATGCTTCTGGTACTTATACTTCTTTGTTTAAAGCTCATGAAAATTTTCCTAAGTTTTTTCATTCAGCTTTTGCAGAAACGATGAAGCTCGATTACAAGGCTCTGGTGGCGAAGGGTAGGGCAGAGCAGGAGAAGAAGAAGAGGCCGTCGGCAGCGCCTCAGGACAGCCGAGCTTCGAAGAAGCCCTCGGTAGTGAAGGCTGCCGACCAACCGAAGGTCGCGGTCCTGAAGGAGGGGGAGATCGAGGTCCTCGTCTCTCCGACGAAGGTCGTGGCCCCCGAGCAGGGGGGGTCGTGTCCTCCGAGCTACTCGCCTCGGACGCCCCTGCGCAGACCCCGAAGGCGGACGCACCCGGTTCGTCGAGCAGCGTGTTCGGGGTGAAGGATGCGCTGTCCCTCTCAGTTCCGCCCCTTACAGCCGACACGGAGGAGATCTTGACCGAGCGTCACAAGCAGATCTTCGTCCCCGATTGGCAGGTGATGAACGTCGACGGCTTTTTGGGCGACGGGAACATCTGCACGGAGGCGGTGAGGCACCTGCCGACCCCGAAGGACCGAGCGACCCTGAAGGCCGGGATGGCAGGGGACGCCGTTATGCAGATTGCCCGGAATACTATGTCGGTAAGTGTGCCGAGCCCTCCTTTATCCGAATTTCTTCCTTAGAATTTTTCTAAGTTCTTGGGCTCGGATTTTAACGTGTTGTTCTCTTCCAGACCCTCTGCCATTTCAATTTCTTGGTCGAGGAGTTGGCGAAGAAGGATCAGGAGAAGGAGAAGGAGAGGGCGGAGCGCGTCAAGGTCGCGAAGCAGCTTGATTCCGAGCTGCTTCTTTCCACGAAGAGGGCCACCGAAGTGGAGGGGCTGGAGAAGCAGCTGGCCGACGCCGTTCAGCTGTCAAAGGACACGGCAGCCAGGCTTGAGGCCTCGGAGAAGGAGATGGCCGGGCTGAAGGATACGGCGGCTAAGCTCGAGGCGTCGGTGAAGGAGGCCGCCGAACTGAGGGAGGAGCTGGCCAAGGCTCGGTCGGAGGCGGAGGACGCTCGGAAGAGCGCCGAGAAGGCCAAGGCCAAACACCTCAAGAAGGTGAAGAGGGTGAAGAAGGCTGTGCAGGAGGAGGCCGCGCTGCACATGCTCCAGAATATGGTGAATGCCTACGGTCGAGCCTTGCAACATGTGGTTGCCAAGAACCCGGGCTTCGATACGTCCTCCTACAACTTCTACGACCTCGTGGAAGGGGAGGAGGTTGTCCCCGAGGGGTTGATCGGCCCCGAGGGGGAGGTGGAACCCGTCGAGGACCCGTGGAAGGCCGAGGCCGAGGAGGAAGAGGAGGACGACTCCGAGGGGGAGAGCAGGAGCGAAGGCAGAGGCGGAGGCGAGGGCGAGGACAAGGCCGAGGGGTCGACGGACCCGAACGACAAAAAGGTCGACCCCTGACTCGGTTGTGTTCTTTTCTTTTTTTTTTTTTTTTTTTTGTAAGCTTAACTGCGGACTGGCCACCGCTGTTGTAGAACTCTTTGAATTATCAATGAAAAAATGTTTTGTTTGGCTAAAATTTGTCCAAGTGTTGAGTCTCGGACTTAGTGTCTGTTTTGGCGTAAATTTCTCCAAGTGTCGGGCCTCGGATTTATCTCTGCTTTTCAGGTGAGGTTTGGTCCGATCACGGAGGTTGAATACCTTCGGAAGGAGCTGGTGAAAATGAAGGACGAGCTCTTTCAGAGCCGGTATAATCGATATCTCCTGCTCGGCAAGCTGGAGGATACGAAGGCAGCTCTGCGGAGGTACGGTCGCCAGCTGTACCAGTATCGAAAGCGCTCTTCAGCTCCCTATCCCGAAGGCGAAGTCGAGAATCTCCGTAGAGAGCTTACTGCCGCCGAGCAGAAGAATGACGACCTTTTGGCCGAGGTCCAATACTTGGAGCTAGCGGAAAAAGAACGTTCGGCGGAGGGGGAGAAGTTGACTTCCGAACTGGAGAAAGCGTCAACTGAGCGCAAGAGGCTATCAGCCGAAGTCGACAGGCTCAGAAGGATCACAATAGATAGGGGGATTGAAGTCACCCATTACTGACGGCTCGCGACTGATAATGCCAATGCCTCGGGCTCGTTGACGGCCCCTCGACCGAAGAAGTTGGCGAAGGACGACGTCTTGAGGGATAGGATTATCGAACTGGAGGAAGAGATCGCGTCGCTCAAGCCGGCACCAGTCAGGGCTAACGTTCGCAGCACTTCGTGCACTCGCGAAGAAAGCGAGAGGGGGATCACGTTTCATGAACTGGCGATGCGCTCGCCGGTGACCAGGCGGAGTCCAGCCGACGCTCAAAGTAGTGCGGCCGCCTCGTCGAGCGGGGCCTCAGCCGGCGTCGCAGTTAGAGCTAGCAGCGAAGGGGGGTCGTGCTTCGTTGGTTTAGGGTCGGGTTCGGAGGGCAGACCTCGTCGTCCTCGTGTTTCCCTAAACCGAAGCATTCCCCTTCCGAAGAGGCCCTGATTCTGTCGTTTTCCTATTTTTGTTGATTGTTGTAAGAACCTAATTATGGGGTCGGTTCGGCTGTCTGTAACACTATCATGTCTGAATGCGAATCTTTTTTCGGGAAATTTTCAAGTGCTAGACATCGGCATTGTATTGAAATTGTGCTTTTCTTTTTCCCTTCCTTTCAGCTCGTGGTGACGATCCATGGCTCGGACTCCGAGCATTCGAATGATGACTCCGAATCCGAGGCCACTTCTGGAACGGTGGTTCTGAGCCCTAGGAGCGCCGATCTGAAGTTACGCCGAGCCGAGGGTGAGTGGGACCACCTCTCGTCTGTCCTCAGTCTCCGGGAAGCCGAGATCCAACGCCCGGAGAGCAGGATCGTCGAGCTGAGCCCCGTAGGAGAGGATGAAGACTCGCAGACCGCATTCAGCAACGCTCTTCGGGTCAGATGCATTCGTCACAACCAGTCGAAGATTATCGCCGAGCGGGATGACTTGCTCTCAGAGATGCGCCACCTGCGTGCTGTGATGGCGAAGCTCCGGGGGGAGAAAGAGGAGCTGTCAGCCAAGGAGGACGAACAGTTTTAGTGAGGATGTTTTTATATGAGAGACAAGTGTAGTGGGTCGGGAGTCGTATGTTTTGTTTGCCAACATTTTGTAATAGAATGTTTTGTATTATGCGCCGTCAATTAATAAAATCCCCTTTCATTGCTTCGCACATTTGCTTTTGCTCATAACTACGTCGGTCGCGCCGAGACCTTTGAGCCGAGCATGTTTGTTTAACCGAACGGATCCCCATGAGTCCGGTATTCTGTCGTTTAGCGGCTCTAACACGGTACGGTACAAATCCCTAGCGGCTCTGTGCCCAGGAAAGTGCTATTTTGTCGTTTAGTGCAGGTGGCGAGATCTGAGCCGTTGAACGCAGGCGTGAATCTCGTGGCGGCTCAGCCCCCAAGAAAACGTTATCTTTTCGTTTAGTGCAGGTGGCAAGATCTGAGCTGTCTGATCGAGATCACACACGAAAGTTGAGGGGAAAGTGTGTTTTCCCCGTTTACACGCTCGGGAGGGCACTTGCTCGGGAACCGACCGAATGTGTGTGTCTTCGGGCTTCGGTTAATAGTTAAGAGAGTTCGGATTATGTATTCCGGACCCTGAGGTATAGTTCAACGGCTGTGGGAGCAATTCCGAACGGCGATCTACCCCTGGTTCGTCCGGAGACGAGCCGAGGAGGTAAAGTCGAGCCGAGTGTTGGACTCCGAACCATCGGTATAGTTCAACGGCTGTGGGAGCAATTCCGAACGGCGATCTACCCCTGGTTCGTCCGAAGACGAGCCGAGGAGGTAAAGTCGAGCCGAGTGTTGGACTCCGAACCATCGGTATAGTTCAACAGCTGTGGGAGCAATTCCGAACGGCGATCTATCCCTGGTTCATCCAGAGACGAGCCGAGAAGGTAAAGTGGAGCCGAGTGTTGGACTCCGAACCATCGGTATAGTTCAACGGTTGTGGGAGCAGTTTGGAACGGCGGTTCGCCTCTGGTCCGTCCGGGGACGAACCGAGGGAATGAGGCCGAGCCGAACGTGGACTCCGAACCATTGGTTGAAATCACAAAAAGGCAGGTGATAAGGAGGGAGAAAAACATGCAGATTCACAAACATAATAGAGCTTTGTTTATTGATACTTGACGGCAAACCGTTTTACATAATACAATTTGAGAAAAAATGGGTTACAAGTCGGAGGATTGGAATGGCTCGATACTCCTTGTTACTTAGAGTGGCGTTGGAACGCTCTCTTGGTATTTTAGGAGGTGGTCGGCATTCCAGGTCCTCAGAAGCTCTTTGCCTTCGATGTCTTCGAGACGGTATGCCCCAGGCCGAACAACTTTTGTGATCCGGTACGGACCTTCCCAGTTCGGAGCTAGCTTGCTCTTCTGACCGGGGAAGGATATAGCTAGCTTCCTCAGGACTAGATCTCCTTGCTTAAAGTTGGCGGGTCGGACCTTCTTGTTGTAGGCCAACTCGACTCTTCTCCTGTAATTCTGCTGCCGAATTGACGCTCTCTCCCTCAGCTCGTCCACCAAATCTAAACTTGCTCTGAGGTCTCGGGCGTTCTACTCCTCGCTGTAGGCAACGAGGCGAGGAGAAGGTATCCCGACCTCGAGGGGAATCACGGCCTCGGCCCCGTATGTAAGATTGAAAGGGGACTCCCCGGTGGGGGTCCGTTTGCTCGTGCGGTAATTCCACAAGACATTGGGGAGTTGGTCGACCCACAAACCTTTGGAGCATTTTTCCAACCTTTTCTTGATGCCTGCCAGGATCTGCCGATTAGCATTCTCAGCTTGTCCGTTCGACTGAAGGTGGGAGACGGACGAGAAGCGCTGTTGGATGACGAGGTCATCGCACAGAGCTCGGAACGCCGCACCAGTGAACTGAGTACCGTTGTCCGTCACGAGGATGCGGGGGACTCCGAACCTGCAGATGATACTTTTCCAGAAGAACTGCACCACTTTGTTCTCGGTTATAGTGGCGAGGGGCTCGGCCTCGACCCACTTTGAGAATTAGTCGATGGCTACGACCAAGAACTTGAACTGACCCAGAGCCGGAGGGAAAGGCCCTAGCAAGTCCATTCCCCACATTGCGAAGGGGACAGGGCTCGACAGGGAGGCGAGGTTGGCCTGAGGGAGGCGTCAGATGCTGGAGTGTCTCTGGCATGTGCTGCATTGCCGAACATGTCGCTCGGCGTCTTGGAGAAGGGTCGGCCAGAAGTACCCATAGTTCAAAGCTTTCCGGGCCAAAGACCTAAATCCGGAGTGTGCCCCTCCGATGCCTTCATGAAGCTCCTGTAGGGCATATTCGGCCTGATCCGGAGAGAGGCACCTCAGATATGGTCGGCCATCTATTTGAGAGAAGGAGCGCTTGTATAGGATGCCTTCGATCAAGACATAGCGCTCGGCCCGAGTTCTGACTCGGCGTGCTTCCTTGGGATCCGAGGGCAGAACTCCGTCCCTTAGGAATTCTACCAGTGGCTTCATCCAATTGTCCTGCAGCATGACCGGCAATGACTCCATCGAGCTAGGTGGCTCGTCTTCGATGCTTGGCTTAGAGAGGACTTCAATCAGGACGGTCTGTTCAAGACCTTGAAGTGAGGACGAAGCCAATTTGGAGAGGGCATCGGCCTGTGAATTTTCTTCCCGAGGGACTCGTTCGATGGTGGCCTCTTCGAACCGGCTCATGAGATCCCGGACCTTGGCAAGGTACTTCGCCATTCGCTCGTCCCGGGCCTCATATTCTCCCAAGACTTGGTTCACGACTAGCTGGGAATCACTGTGAATCCGGAGGCGTTGGGCTCCGGCACTTCGGGCGAGACCAAGTCCGGCGATGAGCGCTTCGTACTCCGCCTTGTTGTTCGAGGCTTTGAAGTTCATGCGGATGGCGTACTGGAGGACGAAGCTGTCAGGGCCGTTCAGTATGATCCCGGCGCCGCTTCCTTCGTTGCAAGAGGATCCGTCCACGAAAACCGTCCAAATGGGGGGCCCATTCGGGATGTGGCCGACCTCGGGGATAGTGGACTCTACGATGAAGTCGGCGAGAGCCTGTGCCTTAATTGCCGTCCGAGGCTGATAAGAGATGTCATGCTGACTTAGTTCTATGGACCACTTCATCAGTCTGCCCGAGGTCTCCGACTTGTGGAGGATCTGCTTGAGGGGTTGATCGGTGAGGACAACGACCGAGTGGGATTGAAAGTATGGCCAAAGCATTCTCGCAGCCATGACCAGGGCGTAGGCTATCTTCTCTATCCTCGGATAGCGGAGCTCGGCGTCCCGGAGCACCTTGCTCACGTAGTAGATAGGCCTTTGGGTCCGGTCCTCCTCCCTCACTAAGACAGTACTTAGGGTCTGCTCGGAGGCTGCCAGGTAGACGAAGAGAGTCTCGCCCGGGACTGGTTTGCTGAGCAGCGGGGGGGTTCACCAAATAAGCCTTCAGCTGGTCGAATGACTCCTGTTGCGATTGGCCCCATTCAAAACCTTTGGCCCCCCGGAGGGCTTTGAAGAAGGGAAGGCACTTTTCCCCCGACTTGGAAAGGAACCGGCCGATAGCAGCGAGCCGGCCAGTGAGCTTTTGCACCTCCTTGACGTTCCGAGGCGGGGCCATGTCTAATATGGCCTTAATCTTTTCGGGATTAGCTTCGATTCCTCGCTGGCTTACCATGAAGCCGAGGAATTTTCCCGAGGAGACCCCGAACACACACTTGTTCGGGTTCAGCCGCATGTTGTGCTTCCTCAACACGCCGAAGGCCTCTTGGAGGTCGGCAACATGGTCGGTGCCGTGGATGCTCTTGACAAGCATGTCATCAACGTACACCTCCATGTTTCGGCCGATCTGGTTCTGGAAGACCTTGTTGACGAGGCGTTGGTAGGTGGCGCCTGCGTTCTTCAAACCGAACGGCATGACCCGGTAGCAGTAGAGGCCTTGGTCGGTGACGAAGGAGGTCTTCGGGATGTCCGGAGGGAACATCCGGATTTGATTGTACCCCGAGAAGGCATCCATGAAGCTGAGGAGCTGATGACCCGAGGTGGCGTCAATGAGGGTGTCAATGTTCGGGAGAGGGAATGGATCCTTCGGACACGCCTTGTTTAGGTCGGTGAAGTCAATGCATATCCTCCACGAGCCATTGGACTTCTTGACCATTACAATGTTCGACAGCCACTCGGGATAATTTACCTCCTGTATGAATTTGGCCTTCAGAAGCTTATCAACCTCCTCCTTGATGGCCTGCTGTCGCTCGGGAGCAAACTTTCGCCTCTTCTGCTGCACCGGTTTGCACCCCGGTTCGACGCTTAGGTGGTGGACGAGCAAGTCCTCGGAGATGCCGGGCATATCCGCGGCCGACCAAGCAAATAGGTCGCGGTTATTCCGGATGCACCTCACCAAGTCGGAGAACAGCACGGTCGGCAAGGACTTGCTGACGAGGAATTTTCGGCCCGGATCCTCGTATGAGAAGAGTACTTCTTCTAACTCGTCCGCCGGCTCGGACGTTGGGCGGGTCTTCGGCTTGGGGATCTCCAGTGTCTCGAGCGAGAGCACTGGTCCCCCGGTGAAAGTCATGTAGCACTTCCGGGCTGTTTCCTGGCTTCCCCTGACTTTCCCTACTCCCGACCGAGTGGGGAACTTCATTTTCAAATGGTATGCCGAGGAGACAGCCTCCAGGGCGGCTAGGCCGGGGCGGCCTAGGATGACATTATATGCTGCTGGGACGTCGACGACCATGAAGTCCATCGGCTCGGTCCGAGTAGAAGGGGCGCTTCCCGCAGTAACGTCCAGGGTTATCACCCCTTCGACGGTTACCGGGACCCCCGTGAACCCGTGGAGAGTGTAGCCGGCCGGCTTGAGACGGTCTCGGGACAGCTGCAGGCCTCGGAAGGCCGAGAGGAAAAGGATATTGACCGAACTCCCGTTGTCCACCAAAATCCTCTGCACCTTAAAATTGGCCATGCGGAGGCCGATGACGAGGGCATCGCAATGGGGGGTTCGGACTCCTTCGAAGTCGGCATCGGAGAAAGACACAGGGACGCCGAGACCTTTCGGGGGAGGGGCACTATGGACCGAGTTGACCTCTCGGACGAAGGCCTTCCGGGAGGAATTAGAGGAGCCCCCCATGGGTCCTCCGTGGATCAAGTGTAGAACCCGTTCCTCCTCGAACTCGGGTGTCTCTTCGCGCCGCTCGGAGCGCTTGTTAGCCCCCCGAGGCGGAGGGGAGTGGCGGTCTGTCCGATCGTTAGCCTTCACGAACTTGGCCAACTGTCCCCTTCGAATGAGGGCTTCGATCTCATCTCTCAAAGCCCGGCAGTCATTCGTATCGTGCCCGTGGTCTCGGTGGTACCGACACCACTTATCTTTGTCCCTCCTCTTCGCCGGGGTGTGCATCCTCGGGGCTGGAGGGATGACCCCCTCCTTCTCCACCTCCATGAGGATAGTGGAGACATTAGTGGTGAGGGGAGTGAACTTCTCGAACCTGGGGGGAGGGCGGCGCTGACCGCCCATGTCCTTCTGAGCTTTCTTGGACTCTTCTTCCCCCGTCGCCTTCCTTTTCGACCCTGCGGAGGGCCCCCCAAAGCTGGGAAGGGCTTCAGCCTCTTCTGCTCGGATGTACTTTTCGCACCTCGGGAGGAGGTCGGCGAAGTCATGCGGGGCTTCTTGGCCAGGGATGATCGGAGGTTGGCGTTAAGGACGCTCGACTGGAACGCCACGGTGGCCACGGACTGGTCTAGGGAGGCAATTGACCTAACTTCTGCGGTAAACCTTTTCACATAGTCCCGCAATTTTTCTTCCTTCTCCTGCCGCAGGTTCAGTAGGGAAAGACTTGTCTTCTCGGCTCGCCGGCTACTCACGAAGTGAGTAATGAACAGCGTCTCGAACTGCTCGAATGAGAAGATGGATGAGGGGGCGAGCCTGGAATACCATTCCCGAGCCGACCCCCTGAGGGTGGCAGGGAAGGTCCTACAGAGCACCGCGTCGGAAGCTTGATGGATCAGCATCAGGGTCTTGAAGCTCTCGACGTGGTCGACCGGGTCGGATTCCCCTGAGTATGTTTCAAACTGCAGTGGTTTGAAACTCCTCGGTATGTGGGCCTCCATGATCGACCGTGAGAAGGGGGGTCGGCTGGGACAGAAGGTTCCTGCTCGGGACTCTTCCTCCCTGTCCATGCGGCCGATGCGCCTTTCCACCTCATGGATACGGCGGATGAGGGCGTCGTCCCTCCGCTGGTAATCGTATGACCCTCCGGACTCCTCTTCATAGGAAGGGGAGCGTGGACTGCAGCGCTGGTAATCCTGGGACCGGCAAGGGCTTTGTTCCCGCTGCTGGCGGCTGGGAGCCGGGGAAGGGCTCCGGGTTCGGCGCCGAGGACTGGGATCTCTGGGGGGCGTCGGAGCCCTCTGAGCATTCTGGACGTTCTGCCGAAGATTGAGGGCCTGCAGGACGGTCTCCTGAAACTGGAGGAATTCGGCTCGACTGATAGGTACATCCCGGTCCCTCGGATGACGCCGATCCCTGGGTGAGCGGGACCTCCTCCTTCGGCGATCGGGGGACGCCGCTCGGCCTCTGCAGTCCGGAGACCTTCTGCCGTCTCGGCGACGTGGGGACCGCTCACCTTGACGCTGGCCGGAGGCTCCCTCTCGGGCCCGCCTCTCGTCGAGATGAGTGCGGAGGTCGTCGTCCTTCTGGCGGTTCAGAAGTGTGATGCGGAGGTCGGGGTGATGAGAAGCCATCGAGTCCGAAGACCCGTTATGAACCGAGACATGGCCCGGATTGAGAGGCTGCTTCTCCTTCCTACCGTTATGACCGGACGGACCATTGTTGGGCTGCTGCTTGGGAGGAGGAGGTGGGACCTGCTGGGTCGCCGGAGGGAGGTCGGACTGAGGAATAGGATTGACCGGGGCTTCGTTTCGCCGGATCGGTGAGATTGCCCGCGCGGTTCGACCCTCTGGATCTGTTCTTCTTCGGCGGCATGACTGCAGGGGTCGTCGGAGAATGAACTGAGGCTGTTCGTGTGGTTTTCCCACAGACGGCGCCAATCTGTTACCGCTGATTTTGGTGTGGGGGTAAACAAATAGAATTTGTGAGTCCGGGGAAAAACCTGAACAGTTGACTCGGCCTTCTTGCTCCTGCCGCAACCTGCAAGGAAGTGCGAGACACCGGGGTTGATTCTGGCGACGCACCCTCCGACGCTCTTGTCAGTAATCAGGAAAAGATTAAGAAAGAGCTTAAGTGGTCAAAAAGTGATTAACCTGGTCTTGGTGGTAGAGGGGTTGTATTTATAGTCGCCTTTGGAACGGTTAGGATCCTGATTTCCTACCTAACAGCCAGGAGGAAAATCCTCCTATTCTGTTTTGGGAAAGTAGGCCCTGATTCCCTGGTGAGAGCTAATCAGGCTTATTGATTTGATTTAGTCAAATCAGTGACCTTGATTCTCCTCATGGTGAACCGGGCTTGTATCGGGTCGGGACCCGTGCCCAGCTGAAGTGGATCTATTCGCGGGTGGTTGGTTTTGTGAGAAGGAGACCCAACACCCGTTTTGGATCCATCTGTATGTGAAATTACCTTTTTACCCCCGTGCTTCAAGATTCGTGCTCGATCTGGACGGTCCCGATTTAACCCCATTTTTAGCCATATCAGATGCTTTGCTATAATTTTGTCAATTTTTTTTAAAGCGGACGGGACAACAGCCACTTCAAAAAATTTTATTTTTAAAATCTTAATTCTACATTAGATTAAGATAGTAATTAGTAGTATATTTAGAGTATTAAATTATTAAGTAGGTAATTAATGTGGATAATTATTGATTAAATAGGGTTAGATTAGGATAATTAGTGAAAAAGGGCATCCTGGATTGTTGGAGTCATGTTGTCCCGTCCAAGCAATTTTTTGCTTCAAACGGGACAACATGTCTCGTTTGACGATTTTTCATTTTTTTTTCGTTCAGACGGTGCCACATGTACTGTCCAATCATTAAAATAAAATAAAAAAATCAGACGAAACAGCTTGTTTCGTCTTATCCCATTAAAAAAAACAAGGGACGAAATTGTTTCGTCCCCTATAATTTGAGAATCACCAATTCATTTCTCAAATATGAGAACAGACTGTAGAGATTTTACCAAAATATGATAAAATAGCAAAGACTGCAGACCTTCGTTTCTCAAAATATGAAAATTTGGCAAATATAGCAAACGACTGTGGATGCTCCTACAACTCTGGGCAATTTTTGCTTCAAAAGTCGAGCTAACTCAAACACCTAACCCACTTTTAATAATTATTTAGCTAAATGACCCACTTCCAAAAACATTTAGCCAACTAACCCTCTTTTACAAAATATTACATCCAATTAACCCTATTGATATAATAACCTAAAAAGCAAAATTTTCTATATAACCCTACTTTAGAAATTGTAAACTATAATATCTTTTATCCTTATAAAAGCTGGATATTTCACAGAAAATAAAGAAACTAAAATTAAAAAATCTTTTAAAATTTAATATTAGATACATTGATAGAAGATTAACAGAAAGAAAACATATCACTAATAGAGAAATATCAGAATACTTGTTACTAACAAGAAAAATAACTAATAAACTACCTAAAGAAAAACAAAAAGAGATAGCATACAAAGTATTAGATTACATAAATGAAGAAGCAAGTTGGTATTACCAATACCTACTAGCATACAAAATAACAGGCTAAGTATGGCCAATGAAGCAGTTGCATTAAAACAATTAGAAGATCTGTGCGGAGAAAACCATTTGGCAAAATGGAACTTAAGTAAACCCACGACACATATAGAGTTACTAGATAAGAACAAAATAATAAAAGTTAAATTTATAAGGCAGCTCCAACAGATCTAGAAGAGCTCAAAATACATATAAAAGAATTAATGGAAAATAATTACATAAGAAAATCACAAAGTCCGCATTCATCACCAGCATTCATAGTAAGAAAACATTCAGAAGAAAAAAAGAGGTAAATCTCGAATGGTAGTAAATTATAAGGAACTAAATAAAAATACTGAGAGGTTTGGATTTCCACTACCAGACATGCAAATACTACTCAACACAGTAAGAACAAGAAAAATATATTCAAAATTTGATTGTACATCATGATTTTA
Organism: Hemerocallis citrina; assembly: GCA_017893485.1. NCBI lineage: Eukaryota > Viridiplantae > Streptophyta > Magnoliopsida > Asparagales > Asphodelaceae > Hemerocallis > Hemerocallis citrina. Next base: position 191,652,794 of record CM030360.1, on the reverse strand, counting down.
TCATGTAAAACTAACAGAAAATTCAAAATATTTAACAGCATTTAGCACACCTCGAGGATTTTATGAATGGAATGTATTACCATTCGGTTATAAAAATAGCCCACGAATATTTCAAGAATATATGGATAAGATATTTGAAAAATACAATAATTTCATATTAATATATGTAGATGATATTCTAATAGGATCCGAAAACGAGGAACAACATAAAGAACATCTACTAAAATTTATAGAAATAGTAAAAAATGCAGGTATTATACTATCAAAAAAGAAAATGGAATTGTTCAAAACGGAGATAGAATTCTTAGGAACAAAATTATCACATGAAGGAATAGAACTACAGCCACATATAGCAGAAAAAATAAAGATATTTCCTAATGTCCTAAAAGAAAAAAAGAAAAGTACAATCTGTAATAGGGTTACTAAATTAAACAAGAGGTTACATACCAAATTTATCAGCAAAAACAAATTGGTTACAACAGAAACTGAAAAAGTTTAAGAAATGGGAATGGACTCAGAGGATGAAGAAAAACTTAAAATATTAAAACAACAGACTTCAGAATTACATAAACTAAGATTACCTATTAAAGAATGTTCATTGATACTTGTGAAAACAATAGAAACATATGCGTGTGAAAACAATTGGGAAGAAGTATTAAAATTCATTGAAATAGAAAAACAAGAGGAAAGACTAGCCAGATATACTAATGGATCTTTCACACAAACCCAATAAAATTACCACATAAACGAAAAACAACTACTAGCGATCTTAAAAGCTATAAAAAAGTTTGAATTATTTATAATACATACGAAATTCACAGTAAGAACAAACAATATGCAAGCAAAGAGTTGGATCTGACTTATTCATTGAATCTATCCGTTTAGAGAATGTGAGAAACTTGTCCACTTACCGAGAGAAATTTACAAAGCAGCCAAGAGTTATTTTGGCCTCACAAAGGCCTCAAAAATATATGTAAGAATGTATTCAGTCATTCCTGAATATCTTGAAGACAATGAAGAGCTTCCTGCAGAATACATTATAAAAATAGAGATGACCACCCAAGCGATCTTTGGAGCATCAAATATTGTACCATACAAAACTGAGGAATTTGAAAAATTAATCCCAGAAAGAAGGGTCATGGGCTTCAGGAACATGTATTGTGAGTTAAAAGATATAAAACTAAGAGACAGCAATATATGGATCTATGACAGCCCAGATCCAGAAAAAAAAAGTATAGTATAGCAAAAATAAAACTGCCACAAGATAAGCATGAGCTGTTTGACAGCTGGTACCAAACACTATCCACAGGAGCAATGACAATGACAAAAGAGACAGCTGGAATGCTGGATACTACTGTAGCTTGATGAAGACAGAACATCAACACAAATGCGGAGCATGTGAACATGTCTGCCAGGAGGAATCTCTTTTTCTGGAGTAGTCCACAAGGCAATTATTAAAGACTGATGTAAGCAGCAATTATTTGACTCGTGATGTAAGCAATGACGTATGTAAACTTGTTGTAAGCTGATCCCTTGGTCTATAAAAGGATAGGCTGAGTAAGGTAGAAGACAAACCATATAGGAGAAAAGAAATCCCACATAAGTTTGTAAGAAAAGTTTGTAAGGGAATTGGGAAAAATAAAATTATTTCTATGAGTTCTACTACAAGATTTTGTACAAAATAAGGTATGAAAAACTAATTTTTCTTATTTAGGGAGAGTTTTGTAAGGCTCTGCCTAAGGATCTTGCAAAAGACCCATTTATATAGTTAGACTGTACACCTAGTAGCAGGAAACGAGCTAGGTTGTAGTTGCCTGTATCGAAGTGCTACTAGTTGTTCCAGACGTATCTCTCGGATGAAGCTCTCTTGGGAGCATTGTAATCCTGAGATGGGAGGAACGTAAAAGGAGCACTGAAATCGAGGTACATACCAAAGATATTTCATCCACTAGTAGTAACCGGTACAGAGCAGCTCGAAGAAGTTTAACTAGGTCGGAAGCATGATGGGCCGTTTTGTTTTGATTTTTAGGGTATCTTTAGAAATCTCTCTCTACTCCTGATTTTATAATTATTGTTCTTCAATAGAAATAATGGATAATAATAGTTTGAGTATTGCCTCAGAAATTTTTGAATTAATGATTAATTATTAAGGAAGTGATAGAATGCTAGTTTTTTATATTTATTATCCTTATAGAGTAACAAGCATGAATAGTTATTATGAATTCAAATTATTCTTCTTTAGTGTACAACGAGTAATAATTATAACAATAAATCAAATAAATCCTGGGGAAACTAGTAATATAAATGTCGAAATAATTGATGATCTAACTTTTTATGAAAGATCTTTATTATTTTATGAGAATTGTGTATTTAGTAGTTATATCTGGAGCCTTACAACAGCATATAGACAATTTCTAGAAGAAAATAAATAGATTGGAGAAGGAAATAGACATATAGAAGAACTCGAAGAATCCCCATATGATAGTAATAGTGAAATATCTGAGACAAAATTAGAATATATGGGAGATCTTGAAGACACGTTTGATTAGTTTTTTGAGGTAGATAATATACATTATTTCGAAGAATATTATTTTACAGAAAATTATCATCTGTAAAATTTTTGATCATTTAAAGTTTTAAAGTTTTTTAATACTCTCTTTAATTCTATTTTTCAGGAGAGATTTCACGCTTCGCACCCAAGTTGGTATCAGAGTCAATACAGAGTAAGCAATTTTTACTTAATTTCTGTAATTTTCTTTAAATTAATCACTAATTTATAAGCTATAGAATAGATAACAAAAAATTAATAATAAAACTAGAAATTATAAACCTTTAGAATTTAATAAAAGATCACACATCCTATAGAAAATATTATAGGAAGTATATTATAGAAATTTAATTAAGAACTAGATCATTTCGCTAAATATTTTATAAACAGGGTTGTTTCGCCAAATATTTCCAAAAAGTGGGTCAAATAGCCAATTAGCTCTCAAAAGTCTTGATTGTAGCATCTCAGCAGTGTCATCATATTTCTCATCTAAATTCCCTGCGGAAGCCAAGAAGAGACTTCGGCTTTGGACTGCTTGATAGGTGTGCAGTGTGGGACTTGCAGGATGGATGATGTGTTGTGATGACTTATTTCAGTTGTTACTACTTTTGGTCCGTATTAGATTGTTGGTTTTCTTTTGATCCTTGTTAGTTTGTGCTGCATGTGAGGACTATTTTCTATTCCCAACATGATATTGTGAGTTGCTGACCTGTAGAACATTTATTTTGTATGCTACTTGTTTTTATTAGTTTCTTATCAATGAAAGATAGCGGTCTTGTTGCATTTTATTAAAAACAAAAAAAAATGTAAATCGATTTCCTTTTTTTGTTTTTGTTTTTATGGTCTCCTTTTTTTTTTGGCTAATCAGAAAAACAAGAAAATACTACTACTCACTCACTCTAACCACACCACGAGAGTCATCCTCTAAGATCACTGCCATTTCAACATCAGTAACGAAACCCAGTTGAAGTCTAACATAAAGCTTCTACCCTTCTTTATTGCATTATCGACAACTCATGTTTCCCTCACATAACACATGTTGAACTATGACATTGCTAGGCCCATCCAACAACCTACGAATATCAACAGAGACTGAACCACCTCAAGTATCGTTCTTCATTTTATAATCAGCAAATGGTATGCAAACCTAGCAAATGGGCTGGACCAGGTACCCGTGGGGTACCGATATATTATATATATCTCTACTACTATAACTCAGGAGTTGGAGTTGTGTAATTTGTTGACAAACCAGCTTAATTAATATAATCTCAAGTCTCAACCACACCTTTTTAAGTGAGAGTTATATTAGCCATCAATTTTTAATTAATCAGTCAGTTACAATTATGTCCTCAAATTTTAAATTTATTTATGATATATTTATTTGCGAAAATGTCATTCATATAAAATAAAAGTTAGTGCTATTGAGGGTAATTTGTGAAGAGCATGAGTATAAGAGAAAGATTAAAAAAAACATGCATTATAAGTGCAGATTAATAGTGTGTGTGAGTGTATCTCTAATCTGTAATCTCTAACCTCTAATATTATAATACAGATTAATATTTCTCACTATTAGTTCTTCTCCAACACCGAACTGATAGCTGGGCTCAATTAATTACCGTTGTGTGTGGCACTAATAATGCATCAACCAGAGCGGCATTTTGGCGTGAGCTCTAGTCCATCCGTTTAAGATGGCAACAACCCTGGATTGTAGGAGATGATTTTAATATCACTAGATTTGCTTTTGAGCATCGGGGAAGAGGTTTGAGTGACGCGGACAGAGAAGAATTCAACCGTGTTTTCACTAGCATGCATGGAGCTTGTTGACATCCCGGTTCCAGACAAGATCTTCACTTGGTCCAACATGCAAGCTGCCCCAATTATGGCAAAACTGGATAGAGTTCTGGTTTTGACGTATTGGAATGACAAGTTCCCTTTAGCATGCACTAAATCCCTGCCTAGACCAACATCAGATCATGTGCCTTTAGTTTTTTTGTCGGGCAAATTAACTGGGGGGCAAACCTAAGAAATTCAAGTTTGAAAAGGCTTGGTTGGAAATCCAGGAATTTCAACACATGGTCATGGAATGTTGGGCTCTTCTGACTTAGGGAACCTAGGAGGCTGCAGTTTGGTCCAAAAAAATTTGCAAGTTGTGCACCAAACTAGGAAAATGGAATCGGACGAGATTCGCGCATATTTGGAGAGCTAAGGAGTCGATTCTAGAAGGAATCGATGAGCTGGAGAAATTAGAGGAAACCAGAGACCTTTCTCAAGATGAGAGGAATCAGCTTCTGTTGCTTACGAAAAACATTGCCCAATTATATAAACTTGAAGAAATTAAATGACAACAAAGATCTTGAATCTCCTGGCTCAAAAAGGAATATGTGAATACTTCTTTCTTCCACGGAGTTGCTAGTGCAAGATGTCGATCCAACCTGATTCACTCCGTCTCAACAGATAATAGGGTGTCACATGACGAAGGGGAAATCAAAAGGGCATTCCAGTCCCATTACAAGAAACATCTTGGGCGTAAGGCTGACTTTAGAGCTCCACATAGGTCGGATTTTTGGCAGGACAGTCCCAATGACTTGGACAATGTGCTAAGATGTGTTCTCGGAGGAGGAGGTGAAGGAGGTTATTTCTCTGATGGGGAGGGAGAAAGCGCCTGTAGCGCCCTGAATCCCCACACTGGTGATTCGTGACACAAACCAGAATCTTTCCTTCAAACAGTCACAATACAGGAAAAAATATGGGAATTTTTTTTCCCATGAAATACAAGTTCAAGTGTTACAATTTTACACTGTTTCAGAAATTACAAATCAGAGTTTAAAAAAATAACAAGATGTAAAGAATGCACACTTGATACTGTCACTTGGGCACACCATCTGGCTTGGGTTTCCTGGGCTCCCCGAGTCGGCAATCTAGCACCTAAAAGAGTGGGCACGTTAGTAATTCTATTGACGCGAGGCTGATAAAAACAGCAATCTCCAAACTAGACAAATCAAGATTAAATAGAAAAGTGACTAAAAGAAAGGAAGGTGGAATCAGTTCCAAGGTGTTCGTGTATGACATGCCCTAGTAATCTAATCCACAGGTCAAATTTACTTAATCTAATGCAAGCGAGACTTTGGAAATGTATGCATCCCATACTACATACTTTTCAAATCAAGCTATTGTCACCAAATTCTGGGTTTTGAACCCTCGCCATGCAACCTACTCTTGTACTTGTCCCGCCTGATAGATAGATCGTGGTTGATGAGGTTACAGATTAATCGGTCCCACCCGTTTCTGCAGTCACTTAGTGGTGTCTCGGTTTGCCACTAGTTCCCGATGTCCGGACCCCACTCAAAAGCCATGATGAACTTGTAGATACACCGCAACATACCCATGGTGCCGAAGATTCACAGGACCGCAACCCATATGATCCGTTCATGTCCACCAGCATAGAACTTGACGGCCTCGAAGGACTAATCACCCTATCCACCAGAAATTCCATCCCGTTCTTACTACGGTACTTCAGGAATCGACAGTGCAAGATACGCATCGCAGCACGTATCCCTAATGACAGGAGAGTACATCACCCGATTGCTAGATCGCTAGAAACTAATGCAGTTATAGGTGACGGCAAAACTAACTAACATTAAGTCTACCTAGACATGTTACAAGGGCATGGTCACCAACTGATTCATAGTCTAAGTTATGCCTAGTCTCAAGTGGTTTCCCTACTAGAAACCCTCGTTCCCGCCTATCAACCCACGGCTCCAGCGATGCGATCACTTGCTCGCCACTTCTCCCATTTAGTCTCGTCCTCAACTCGACCCGTGATCATCTCCCATGATTTCTTCGGCGGCCGATTTAGTCACTTTCAATTGTTAAGACGGAAGTCCTCAAGTTGGCCTAATGGTTGATAAGTGTAGGTGACTAACTTAGACAAGGTCGACGACTCCAATGCCGTTAAAGCCTCTACCCATGTCTTAATCATCCTAAGACACAAAAAAATAACCAAGTATTGGGGTATAGGAATACCCCTAACTCTCAATTCAACACTCGATAGTTGAGAACAAGTCACACATATGCAAAGTACTTCTAAGGGTGGCTGGATATGTCCAACACTTGGAAAAATCATATCAATTACTACACAACTCGGAATTACAAGTTCCTTAGTTTTTTTGAAATCTTAGAGTCTCTACTACAAGTTCCTAGTTAATCACTTTAGCAAATTCCAAACACATTTTTCCAGAAAATCACAATTGTACAGACTATGCAATCAGCACCAAGTATTGAGCACAGTCTAGTCTAACTTCCATATAAAATCAACCCCTTGTCCAAAGCACATGATATTTAAGAATCTGTAACTAGACATACACCACTACATTGTGTCCAAAAATTGCATCTAAACTCCTACTACGCAGAGAGTTATGGCTCTTCGAATACAACACAAAATCTCCACTGCCTTTTAGACAAGGTTTTTTACTTTTACTTACAATTTATTTCTGAAACCTTATCAACTGTCATCTAAAAATTCTAAAATTTTAGAATCATCAAATATATACATATGGAAAGCTACTGCAAAAATTTCATTGCAATCTCATGTATACACAAGTAGTTATGCATGTGTGATCTTCAGCCCCCAAACAGAAGTTTTCAGTTCTGTCTTCTCAAACTAGTTGGGATTAGCAACTTTTTGGGGCATCAAACAACTTCAGAAAACTACAAAATTTGGGATTATGGTTTTAGACACATACAAGAACATCAATGAAAATTTTTAGCTAAAAATACTAAACCAATAATTAGTTATGATTTTTGGAAGGCATGACAAAATTTCTCAAAACAGCAGTTCTACAGTTGGTTGCTGTCCGAAATTGGGACTGGTATTTGGGCTATTATATGACTTCCAAATATTATTAAAAAATTCATGTAAGCTCTAGATACATATCAAAACAATTTCCCAAAATTTGAGTTCAAAATTCCGAACCATTTATGAGTTAGAAATTTCTAAGTTTCACACCAAGAACATGTTTCTTTAAAGAAAATCTTGAAAAGGAGTTGTTCTACCATTCAACTTTTTCTTTTCTTAGCATATCTACATTCATACATGGAAATCAAGTTTTTATTAGCTACTTTTACATGCTAACATCACATACAAAAGAAAAGACTAATCTTTAATGTTTAGAGTATCACCCACTTTTGTGTTGTAAGAAGCTCCTTGCAAGCTTTTCCTTGCTCCTCCTTCTTCAAGCTTTTGCTCCACAAAGTACACCCTACACTTCACTTCTACTTTTCTACTACTACTACAGATCTTTTTTTTTCTTTTTCCTTTGTCCTTTTTTTTGAACACAAAAACAAGAACAAGTGAGAAGAGGATGAGAGAGAGTTAAGTGAGCATTTATAGGGTGAAGTGGGAGTTAGGGTTTCCCCTCTTGAAGCAAGGGCCGGCCATTGGGTGTAGGGTGAGGATGAGAGGAGAGTTAGTTAGTGGAGGTGAAGGGATGAGATTAATGCCAACACACCAAGACTCAAGAGTCAACTTGAAGTCTTCATGAAGAGCTTCACATGACACAATGTCCCCCCTTGGATCTCATCAAGATTGGTGCTAGGGTTTGATTAGGATAAGGGTTAGCTTTAACCCTAGGTTACTAACCCTAAGTCACCATACCCTAACCCTAACCCTAACCCTAGTGCAAAAATGTGCATGGTTAGTTAATTTAATAATCATGCACCAATACAATTCGAGTCTTAACTTGGTATTAAAAAAATAATATATATAATAAAAATTTATTTTGGAATATTACAGTGCCTGACCCGGATGGTTTCCCGACCTTGTTTTACCAACCCTTTTGGGAAGAAATCAATGATGATTTGCTTGCCGTGTTGGCAGAGTTCTTTGGTTACGGACTCAAATTGGGTAGACTAAATTATGCCGAATTCATGCTTATCCCCAAAAAAGATGAAGCGACCCGGGTCGGAGACATTCGCCCTATTAATCTACTTAACTGTTCAGTTAATATTATTACTAAGATCCCCACCAATTGGCTAGGACAAGCTATGGATAGGTTGGTTTGCAAGGAACATACTGGTTTCATCAAAAGCCGTTGTATCTTGGACTGTGTCGCTATGGACAAGGAAACCATTCACAAGTGTCATATTTCTAACAATAAGAGTTTCCTTCTCAAACTGGACTTTGAGAAAGCCTACAACTCGGTGGAATGGGACTACCTTCTGGAAGCACTTAAAGGTCGCAGTTTTGGGGACAGATGGATCAGGTGGATCCAACATTGCCTTACCATTAGTAAAACTTCCATTGTCGTTAACGACTTGTAGGGGCAACCGTTCTCATGCAAAAGAGGCTTACAACAAGGGACCCATTGTCCCTCCTCCTTTTTCCATTGTGGCGGAGGCACTTAAAGTCATGTTGGATAACTGCAGGCGGGCAGGATGGATCAATCCAATGGCCAATGAAATAAATCGTCTTGGTTGTACCATTCTACAGTATGCAGATGATATGCTTTTGTTCGGTAATGGAGATATGGGGGAGTTTGTCGCCTTCAAAGGAATGCTCTACTATTTTAAGGCCTGATCTGGATTTAAGGTGAACTTCCACAAGAGTGCGCTTGTACCTATTTCCTTGTCTGCTGAGGAGGCCAGGGTACATGCTAACATCCTAAACTGCCAGGTTGATAGTTTCCTTATCAAATACTTAGGCTTACCTGTCCAACCAGGTAAGTTGAGGACATCTGATTGGTTCCCAATCATTGATAGGGTAGAGAATAGGCTAGCCGGTTGGAAAGGTAAATCCTTATCCCTGGTTGGGAGAGTCACCCTCATCAATTCGGTACTCTCTAATCTTCCTACTTACTACTTGCCATTCTTTGAAATGCCGAGTAATTCATAGGATCAACCGGAATCGGAAGCACTTTTTATGGAAAGGAGTTGATGCCAGGGGGGTTACCACCTGATCAGATGGAAAAAGTTGGTATGAAGAAAATCCATGGGTCTGTGGGTAGTATCGATTTGCGAACATGAATTTGGACCTCCTCTGGAAGTGGTGGTGGAAAGTGTACCACCCCAGTGGCGAAGGATGGCAGGAGTTCGTTCAGTCGTACTTACAATGGAAAGGAATGGGACAACTAGGTTTCAGGGTGGGACATAGAGCTTCTTGGTTCTGGAAAGGGATTTCTGAACTGTTTGATAGTTGTGTATTTTCATTCATTGGTAATTGTCACCTGACTAAATTTTGCTAGGACAAATAGTGCGGAGACCACCTGTTAAAAGATTTGTTCCCAGGTCTCTATGACCTTTGATCTGTTTGCTAGTTGTGTATTTTCATTCATTGGTAACTGTCACCTGACTAAATTTTGGCCGAACAAATAGTGTGGAGACCACTTGTTAAAAAATTGTTCCCGAATTTTTATGACCTTAACTCACACCCGCACATCACGGTGGCTAAAGCATGGAAAATGGGTGCTTGGAAGCCGGGGTTTAAACAGTGTCTGAACCATGCCTCCCAAGTGAGACTAGAAGAACTTGTAATGCCCCGTATCTCCGTTATCGGACATCCGTGACACAACCAGAATCTTTGCTTTCAAATGCATCTCAATACAGTAATTAACACAGAAATTTAAAAACCTTTATTGCCAAATAGAGTAGTTACAACAATAATTACAACCCTTATCTTGTTCTTGAACAAGGAATACAAATTACATAAACTCATTACAACTAATTACAAAAATATTTCAACTCCTCTTGCGATGTTATCGGCTGTCTTCCAGAATGATGATCGGCTGGTCACTACCAAACATTCCGCTGAATGGTCTATCTGCCTTCCTGGGACTTGCCCCTCGCCTTGAGCCTTCTGATGCGCGACTCTGACATTTCTGCACTCGCTCGAATGGTAGGCATGTACACTACCGCCCCACTTGGATGCCCTTCTGGTTTGGCTCTCCTGCCATCTTGACCCGGTATCCAGTACCTAATTAAGTGGGCACGTCAATAATTCTACTAACGCAATGCTGATAAGAAAACAACGATCTCCAACTATCACACCCATAATTCATCTTGAATGGAAAAGAAACGTGTATCCTAATTTCCTAGTGTTCGTGTATGCCATGACTTGAAATCTAATACAAAACACAGAGTACAGAACAGATGTCTTAATCTAATGTCAGCAAGACTCTAGACACACATGCATCCCATACTATATGTGCCCCAGATCAAGCCGTTTCTCCAGTTTCAGGGATTCGAACCCTCATCATGCAATGCATTCTATTATTGTAAACTTCCTATTCCTGATAGTAGAGCATGGCTGAGGAGGTTGCAGATTAATCGGTCTCATCCATTCTGCAGTCACTTAGTGGTGTCTCAGTTTACCACTAGTGCCCGACATCCGGACCCCACTCAAAAGTCGTGATGAACTACAAATACACCGCATCATATCCATTATGCAGAAGATCCAATATGATCCGTTTGTGTCCACCACATAGAACATGACGACCTCGAAGGTCTAAAACCCCCTATTCGCCAGGAAATCGACATCTCGTTCTTACCAAGGTACTTCAAGAATCAACAGTACAAGATACGCACCACAGCACGTATCCCTAATAACAGGAAGAGACAGTCCCATGGTTATCGCCACCTAGTGCCAACTTTCAGAATGAATCAGATTATAGGGAATCACCTCTAACACCAATTCGGTCTTCAAGCAAAACAAAATAAGGAAACCTAATCAATGCAGTTTACTGAAAACATATTGTTACCCAAAATATACACGATGTCGATCAAACAATATCGAGCCTTACTGGTCTGTCAAAATAATAATCATCACAGGTCATCGACCAATAACCCCGGCCCGTGACTCTCAGTGAGTAGTCCATCAGCGCCCCAAGGATGCAATATAATTCAAATGAAGGTAAGCACACACATAATTATAAATTCCTGACCATTGACAGACTCAGGCATCGAGATACCAATCACAACCCGACCAAAGCTATAACCCAACTTACTCATGTCCACCATGAGTACTAAGCACAGGAACTTGTCTAAGTTCCGGATGAAATGCAAAAACATGTTTTGAAACTCAGTAGCTCATGATCGTCACACTGCGGTATGCAGAGGGTTCCTCATCAATTGTCTGATAGACTAGTTCAAGAAATAGCAGTAGCTGTAACTCAAACTACGCTCATCGGAATCCAACACAATCAGACTTTCTAGAAGGGTAGGGAGATGCACTGCAATCCCCTAGTGAATGACTCCCTCAATTCTTTAAAGAACTCAAGTCCCCGAGCTAACTTAAGCTCGAAGTCAAACTAAACAACAGGTTGCTAAACTTGTAACGTCCATAACTTCTAGCACATAAGTCGGAATTACTTGATACTATTCATTTTGGAAAGCTAAGACCCTAGTCTACAACTTTCCAGTTAACCATTTTCTCAAATTCAATCATCTGGACCCCACATAAACCTCATACAATTCCAGTTGTACGTTTCTTCATGCACTTGCTGCACCTTTCCAATATCATAAAAGTTTGCCCATTCATCGGAATTACTCGATTTCGGGTTCTATGAAAATGTGGGAGTGTCTACTTCAACTTTCTTGTTGAACACATTCTCAGATTCAATCATTAAAGTCCTCAAAAACGTCAAATTCTATCAGGTGCGCAAACAGGGGAAAAGTTGATTCTTCAATAAACAGGGCTTCGACTAGACTGGATCTGCCCTGGTCTTTAAAAAATTATAACTCTCAACCTATAAACTGGAAATTCCAGTTTGGGTTAGAAAGTTATGAATCCCCACTACAAATCTCTAGTTAGTCAATTTCCCAAATTCTTAACGAATAATTCTAGAATTTCCCATTTTCACAGACTAGCCGATTTGCACTAGGCTGAACCTAGTTCACTTTGAAATTCAAATAAAAATCCACCTTAAGTCCAATGCTCATGAAATTTGATATTATTAATCCACACATATACCATTCCATTGTGTCTAAAATTTGTATTCAGTTTCATCTCACACATTGAGTTATGACTCCTTAAACATAGCATAATTTTCAGCTGCTCTTTCAACAGGGTTTATACCACTATATACGGTTTATTTTTGAAACCTCATCAAATGACCTCTAAAAATTCTAAAATTTTATAAAAATCAAAGAAACTCATACCAAAAGCTACTCCAAAAATTTCATAACAATATCATAAACACATAAGGAGTTATGGTCATGTGAATTTCATTCTAAACACAGTCAGCTTCGGTTCTACTATCCAGACCAGTCGCATTTTACAAATTCTTTGAGGTATCAAAAAACCTCGGAAAATTATGAAATTTAAGAATATAGATTTAGACACATACAAGAGTTTTCACAAAAAATTTTAGCTTAAAATACCCAGGCTACACTAAGATACAAAATCGGAAATACACAGCAAATTTCACACAGCAAGTAGCGATTTCGGCTGCTTACTGTCCGAGATTGGGTCCTATGTTTGGGCTATAAAATTGCTTCCAAATATTATGAAAAATTCATGGATGCTTTAAATACATAGAATAACAATTTATCAAAATTTAAGCCCCAAATTTCGAGCCGTTTGGGAGCAAGAAATTCCCAAACTCACCCTCACAAGCATGCTTCTTAACAAAAGCTTATAAAAATGAGTTGTTCTTACCATACAACTATCTTTTCTTAACATTCTACTTATCGTACATGATAATCAAAATTCTCCAAACACTACCACAAGCTAAGAATTCACATACACGTCAAGAAAATAAATTTTTAGAGTTGAGAGAGATCACCCACTTCTTCATGTTGTAAGAGAACCTCCTTGTAGCTTTGCTTGCTCTTCTTCTTGACTCACTTGCTCCTTTTGTAGAATCTTTGGCCAACTCCTTCTTCTTCTCTACTACTCTTTTCCTCTACCACTACTCAAAGACTCCTCCTTTCTCCTTTCCTTCCCTCTTTTTTTTTTGAAGAACAAGAACAAAAGAATGAGTTAGTGAGTGAAGTGGGGGGTCTTATAGGGAATGAAGGAGCTACGGTTTTTCTTTTTTTTTTGCCAAAAATTGATGGAAGGGGAGGATAGGGTAAGGTGGAGTTGAGTGGGGATGGATGGAGGAGATGTTGCCAACACAATCTTCTAGAAGCCCTTGGGAAGTTTCTTGGAAACTTCTCATTGTCATGAAGTCAAACACACACATATCACATGGTGAATTGTCTACACCATTGGATCTTCATCAAGATCCAAGCCATGATCATATGATGTTAGGGTTCCTAACCCTAGGTTAGGTCAAGTTACCCTAGGTCAAAAATAGTAACCCTTGTGCACAAACACAATCCATATCCAATTCAAGCACTAGCTCAATTTAAAATAACCAATATATATAATTTAAAATCTATAAAAATATATGTTTTATAGAAATTATAATTTTCTCCCGACAATTGTCTAGTCAAAACAATCAGGACAAATCACTGTTAATTTGAGAAGATATCCCGAGTCTGTCTCATCGGGTTCAGAATAGCTCATATGTCTGAAATCTCTCAATTAAAACTGATAACAATTAGAAAAATATATAATCGTGTGCAATACTTAGATGTGCACCGATTACTATGCAAAAATAGCCATATGCTATTTTGCGGGGTATTACAGAACTACAAACTCTTGTTGCACTAACAGGGGTCAATGCTCAGCTGGACCTGATTGAAAAGTGTGGGGGCTGGAGAAAAAAGGAAAATTCTCGGTTTGATCCATGTACAACCAGTTACCCTTCCGAGGTTGCAGGCCGAAGTGATCTCCCAAAATTTGGAAAGCTAAAGTACCCCTAAAGGTTAAAATCTTTATTTTGCTCGTGCTTAATGATGTTGTTTTGACTAGGCAAAATCTTGCTAAAAGACAATTTGGTGAAATCTTGCAGATTTTGTAACACTTATATGAAATCCAGAGAACACATTTTCTTGGAATGTAATAGAAGTAAAGTGGTCTTGGTCGAAATTTTAAGGGCACTTGGCACTAATTCGTATTCATTAGCTTATGAGGATCTATGGATTGGTTTGAAGTTCGTTGCCGAGAGAAGGGAGATGAGAGACACCTGGTATATTACTATTGCCGCTATGACCTGGGTTCTTTGGCTCGATAGTAATAACTTTTACTTTCGTGGAACATGTAAAAGTATTTCTAGCAATTTATCTCATATTATGCATCTCATATATTTTTGGGCCAATGCAGCAGCTTCGGGTTTGAGATGAAGGATTGCCAAGGCCTTCCAGGTCCAGGAGTACGATGATAAGGAGATTGTGATTGGTCTGACCCTAGTGTGAGCCCCGGTGTTCGAAAATTCCACCCTCTAGGGACTTGTTGGAGGGGCCTCATATATATTGATTGTACTCCTTTTACTCTATACGTTGTTGCTTTTATTCCCACCCTTCTGTGTTAGTTGGAGGTACTATGTGTTATTTCATGTACGATTTTCTTTGCTTTTGTACTTTTCCCGATCCTCTAGGCTATTTTGTTAACTTCTTATTAATGAAACAAGGTCGCTATATTCCACATTTCCCTCAAAAATAAATAAATAAATAAATAAATAAATAAATAAATAAATATATATATATATATATATATATATATATATATATATATATATATATATATATATATAATGGAAGAGTTGGGTTTGTGTAACCAAACAAGCACGTTCATTGTAACCAAATGAACCTGTGTAACACACGCTCAGACTAAATGCAACCTTATGAACGTGCATTGGACATGTAGAATAAATCCAAATATTCAATCCCAAAAGTAAACCATGCATCTCTCATTCTATTCCTCTCCCTCTCTCTTGCGACCCCTCCCCCCCCCCCCCCCCCCCCCCCCCCCCCCCCCCCGCGGCTGTTGTCGCTCCGTCGATCACCTCCTGCGCCGTCGATCACTCTGTCTGACATTTGCTGCGGAAGAGAACTTGAATCCGGATCTCCATTACAACACATAAAAGTGGGCTACTCCAAAGGGCAGGCTAAGAAATAATTGATCTATACAAGCTTCAAAACTCCAGAATTAGGACATGGATGAATAATGTACTATCACTAAGTTTTACTAATGTTCACAATTCATTATTTTTGTGAAAGCATGGATGGTTTTCTTACATGTTATCTGTTTTGATGAAATGCATGTGGGAATGTAAAGTTATTTTGGCATCCAAGTTGAGATGGAAGATAAGAAGGTGAAGAAAAAAAGGTTGTCTTCTTTGAAATTCAAATAATTTGGACGTGCAATTTCATCTTTTAGACTCTATTCATAAAAATAATTATGTTACAATCAACAATCAATTTGAAAAAGTTTGTTAGAACATGGTGCAGTTGAAATTGATTATACTATAGGTAACACCGCACCTCAATTAAATTTCACTACTCACTTGGAAATATCTTCTTGGAAATATCTTCTTTTTAGTTCTTGATCTCATTCACCAAAACAGTGGTACTATGAAGAATGCAATCAAAATTTTAATTACAAAGTAGTTGTGATTAAATTTGTTAATGCTCATAAGGTGGTTGATGATATGCTCATGAAGAATTTCATAATGATGTAGGATATGTTGTTGATTTATAGTAGCAGAGATGATATTAATCTTGATCTCATTTTGAAAGATTTGATCATGTAATACCCCGTAATTTCGAAGAATATATATATATATATATATATATATATATATATATATATATATATATATATATATATAAAGAGAGAGAGAGAGAGAGAGAGAGAGAGAGTTGAGTATGGCATTTGAATAAAATAATATAAGATGATATGAAGGTGGAGGCCCACGGATTTGTGAAGACAGCAGTTGTGCTGTGTGTGGGTGTTAGGCTGATGACGTTGGCATTTGGAATGGTCCCACCGTGGAGTAATTTCGGAACGGCATAGTATATGCTACTTTGAGAAGTTGTGACGTGTACTAATGGGCCCACGGGCTTTACTTGGTATACAGGATTGGTAGAAGAGAGAGATGGTATTAATAATAGTCCCGTATCGGGAGTATAAAAAAAATCAATTGAGTATAAATAAAATTTCCTATGATCAAGAGTCACCTAATTGGTTAACCACCTTTTGAGAGGCAGCCTGTGGTGGGCAGTTGTACTACATAGTATCTAATTTGTCTTAAAAATAATAAAAATTTTCTGAGTATTGGGGCGGGGCGTTAAAAATCCTTTTTGTCATGTTTGTTTGGATTAGTGGGATTTAGGGTAACAACATTGTAGAATGTTAAGGTTTTGATTGGAAAGATTGGATTTTATGCGATTGGTGCGGATCTAGGTTGGTATGTTGACGATTGTGACATTTAGAGTTTTAACGGTTTGTGACATTTTATGTGAGTTCTCTTATTGCTTGATATTGCTTGATATTTACAATTCTAAGAAAGTGATCATATTGCTTCTAACATTTAATAGTTCAACATCATTCACAAATTTAACAGCATAACATTTTTGTCTTCGTATAATAATTTTTTGTTTTGATATTATATTATGAAATGCACCTATACTTTTTGTAGGTGTGCATCACACGTGCATTATATGATTACTCGGTTTGCCCATGGACACGTGCCTATGGCACGTTTCCGTGAACAATACAGTATATAAAAAGCCCTGTAAAAAGTTAAATATATGCACGTCTTCATGAAGAATGATTTATATATATGTGTATTTGACAGTAAACATTGATGTATTATGAATGAAGTTGTTTATTGGTTTATATCTTGCAGAATCATTTGTCAGGAGCTCGGGATTGAAAAAGAATACTGTGAATCTACAACAATAGTGGATCGAAATCAGTTGCTATGTGTGACTTAAACATTAGAGCTGATGCAGTTAATTCCCCGTTGCCATATTTTCATGTAGTTAAACATGTATGATTTTAAAAAAGGTTAAAAGAGAGAGAGAGAGAGAGAGAGAGAGAGAGAGAGAGAGAGAGAGCTTGTTGTGATATACTTGTGAAGACCTTTTGTTCAATGTGATCAAGTACATTTACATCTCCATATTAAAAGATTTAGTATCCATATACTGGAGAGCCTACTGCAAATTTGATCTGAATAGGCCTGTTAGTCCCAATTTTTGATATATTTCAGTGTATGAGATATATTACATGTATATTTTTTTTAAATCTATAACTTACATCATCTCTCACACAAAATACATAAGCCCAACTATCAGGCATTTCAAACATTAAGAGAACATGAAGATTGCAGATGGATTGACGACTAAACCCGCCAAAAATCACGATCAAGAATGAAAAATCATTATAATGAAAAAGGAATCAATCAAGTCAAAACCAATGGTCATTTCTATTCTAGAATTCTAATAGAAATTTTAGTAAAAATTTCGACAGAATGTCCCCTAAAATATTAGCCATTTTACAGCAATTTCTTACGAAATTCTGGTAACAATTAAAAATATAACATCACAGGTAGTATCAATCCTCCCTAGGCCAATCCAAGCAACATCACACAGGCATTATATATATAAGGCTCTGAGGGCAAAAATCTTCATATAATGCAAAATACGAAATTAAAAACCAAGATTTCGTTTGAAAACGTAATGGATTTTTAGGAATTTTAGTAAAAATTTCGACAAAGTATCCCCTAAAATATTAGCCTTTTTATAGCTATTCCTTACAGAATTCTGCTAACAATTAAAAATATAACATCACATGCAATTAATATCAATCCTCCTCAGGCCAGTCCAAGCAATATCACACAGACATCATATATATAAGGCTCTGGGGGCAAAAATTTTCATATGATGCAAGATACAAAATAAAAACCAAGATTTAGGTTGAAAACATAATTGACTTTTAGAAAAACCTTTGAAAAACCACACACAGAACCCAATACTCCACAACTTTGCGAGTACAGATTTTAACATTACTATATTATATCATCATCCTATACAGATACTTGCATCATCTCCCAAAATCTATATAATATTACACAGATTTATATAATCCCTTATTCTACATAACTTAAGGGAACAAAATATACAACTAATACATCATCCACCAACCCTACTACCAAAAAAAAGATTACATGGTTGTTACAATAGGGATCAAACACAATGCTTCGAGTCTTCAATATGGAACAAAACAATGAGCCTAAACAAACAGTAAGAGTTTTTCAATAATCAATCAAAACCAATGATAATTAAAGAAACAAACAGTAAGAGTTTGTAAGAATTTGATAAAAAGACAATGAAAAGCTTCGCTTATTGTTTTTTCCAAGTCAACATCAACCTGTAAGGTATGAAAGTAAACATTATAATGTGAAGAATATAAAAGAAACAATTTTTTGATCCAATATAAAAGAGTAGTAGATGTCATAAACAAAAAAAAAACTTACATGGCCATATATAGTGATGTTATCCATTGCTGTTGTTTAATTCTGATGAAGGACTTAATCTATATATAAAGGAGGGGAAATTACTTACAGTTAAACCAATCAATATCTTACATTTGCTAAAATCTATCACAAAATTTGGATAGCCAGTAGATGACCCAGTTTTAAGATAAACGAATAAATTACTTACATTAGCAGGTTTATTGAAGATTAAGAGAGGAGTTTAACTGTATTCAACATAATGTCACTCTAGTAATGTAGTGAAATCGGCGTAATTTACACTTATGTCCCTTCTACAGTTCTCCCCTTCTACTTACATTTCCGTGAAACATTCCAAAATGTAAGATTAAGAAAGATACATATCTAAGATGTAGTTTACCAAATCCGCAACATCAGTCTAGGATAATTGTATCGTCAAATTTTATCTTAGAACCATAATGCCTTGATCCTAAACCTTTGAGAACGACTACTTCAATTCTTCCTCTCTCATTCAGCATTCAGCACTCTTAAAAGCCACATTTGTTAATTTAACAAGTATTTAAGCCTCAAGTGATGTTGCTTTAGATATAAAAAAAGACATAATCTTTTGCATCCTTACTTATATCAGCCGATCCCCGTCGCATGATAATTTTATACCCATATAAAGATCACTACACATCAAGCTTATCGTAATCCCAAAACCATACCTTTACATCAAAACCCCAAACGACTACTATCACTTCCACAAAGGCAACTACATTACCAACAAAATTAGCCCTTAATTTATATCGGAACTCTAATCATTTCCACAAATAACCAACTACATTTCTAACAAAACTATCCATGCAACTTACCAAAAAAAAACAAAAAAAAAACTTTCCAAACATGTCCACAACCCACCAAATCAATATGCACCAAATTTCAGCTCATTTAATACTTTAAAAAGTCATCCTTAACATCAAAACAAAAGTCCTCTGTAATAATAAAACAATATCAATAGTTGATATTTTAGTTAGGTAAGCAATGATATTGAACATCTGTAACAACAAAAATGCCCACTAATTGAAATTTCTCGAGTATAACTGCTGGCAAGTAGAATTGGCACGGCTAAAATTGGAAAACATCATCATTAATCAAAGCATTCAGCACTCTTAAAATTGGAAAACCTTTGAGAACAACTACTTCAATTCTTCCTCTCTCATTCAACATTCAGCACTCTTAAAAGCCACATTTGTTAATTTAACAGGTATTCAAGCCTCAAGTGATGTTGCTTTAGATATAAAAAAAGACATAATCTTTTGCATCCTTACTTATATCAGCCGATCCCCATCGCACGATAATTTTATTAGCCCTTAATTTATATCAGAACTCTAATCATTTCCACAAATAACCAACTACATTTCTAACAAAACTATCCATGAAACCTACCAAAAAAAACAGAAAAAAAAACTTTCCAAACATGTCCACAACCCACCAAATCAATATGCACCAAATTTCAGCTCATTTAATACTTTAAAAAATCATCCTTAACATCAAAATAAAAGTCCTCTGTAATAATAAAACAATATCAATAGTTGATATTTTAGTTAGGTAAGCAATGATATTGAACATCTGTAACAACAAAAATGCCCATTAATTGAAATTTCTCGAGTATAACTGCTGGCAAGTAGAATTGGCACAACTAAAATTGGAAAACATCATCGTTAATCAAAGCATTCAGCACTCTTAAAATTGGAAAACCTTTGAGAACAACTACTTCAATTCTTCCTCTCTCATTCAGCATTCAGCACTCTTAAAAGCCACATTTGTTAATTTAACAGGTATTCAAGCCTCAAGTGATGTTGCTTTAGATATAAAAAAAGACATACTCTTTTGCATCCTTACTTATATCAGCCGATCCCCGTCGCACGATAATTTTATACCCATATAAAGATCACTACACATCAAGCTTATCGTAATCCCAAAACCATACCTTTACATCAAAACCCCAAACGACTACTATCACTTCCACAAAGCCAACTACATTACCAACAAAATTAGCCCTTAATTTATATCAGAACTCTAATCATTTCCACAAATAACCAACTACATTTCTAACAAAACTATCCATGAAACCTACAAAAAAAACAAAAAAAAAAACTTTCCAAACATGTCCACAACCCACCAAATCAATATGCACCAAATTTCAGCTCATTTAATAGTTAAAAAGTCATCCTTAACATCAAAACAAAAGTCCTCTGTAATTGATATTTTAGTTAGGTAAACAATGATATTGAACATATGTAACAACAAAAATGCCCACTAATTGAAATTTCTCGAGTATAACTGCTGGCAAGTAGAATTGGCACAGCTAAAATTGGAAAACATCATCGTTAATTAAAATCAAAGCATCTAAAATTGGAAAACCTTTGAGAACAACTACTTCAATTCTTCCTCTTTCATTCAGCATTCAGCACTCTTAAAAGCCACATTTGTTTATTTAACAGGTATTCAAGCCTCAAGTGATGTTGCTTTAGATATAAAAAAAGACATACTCTTTTGCATCCTTACTTATATCAGCCGATCCCCGTCGCACGATAATTTTATACCCATATAAAGATCACTACACATCAAGCTTATCGTAATCCCAAAACCATACCTTTACATCAAAACCCCAAACGACTACTATCACTTCCACAAAGCCAACTACATTACCAACAAAATTAGCCCTTAATTTATATCAGAACTCTAATCATTTCCACAAATAACCAACTACATTTCTAACAAAACTATCCATGAAACCTACAAAAAAAACAAAAAAAAAACTTTCCAAACATGTCCACAACCCACCAAATCAATATGCACCAAATTTCAGCTCATTTAATAGTTAAAAGTCATCCTTAACATCAAAACAAAAGTCCTCTGTAATTGATATTTTAGTTAGGTAAACAATGATATTGAACATATGTAACAACAAAAATGCCCACTAATTGAAATTTCTCGAGTATAACTGCTGGCAAGTAGAATTAGCACAGCTAAAATTGGAAAACATCATCGTTAATTAAAATCAAAGCATCTAAAATTGGAAAACCTTTGAGAACAACTACTTCAATTCTTCCTCTTTCATTCAGCATTCAACACTCTTAAAAGCCACATTTGTTAATTTAACAGGTATTCAAGCCTCAAGTGATGTTGCTTTAGATATAAAAAAAGACATACTCTTTTGCATCCTTACTTATATCAGCCGATCCCCGTCGCACGATAATTTTATACCCATATAAAGATCACTACACATCAAGCTTATCGTAATCCCAAAACCATACCTTTACATCAAAACCCCAAACGACTACTATCACTTCCACAAAGCCAACTACATTACCAACAAAATTAGCCCTTAATTTATATCAGAACTCTAATCATTTCCACAAATAACCAACTACATTTCTAACAAAACTATCCATGAAACCTACAAAAAAAACATAAAAAAAACTTTCCAAACATGTCCACAACCCACCAAATCAATATGCACCAAATTTCAGCTCATTTAATACTTTAAAAAGTCATCCTTAACATCAAAACAAAAGTCCTCTGTAATTGATATTTTAGTTAGGTAAACAATGATATTGAACATATGTAAGAACAAAAATGCCCACTAATTGAAATTTCTCGAGTATAACTGCTGGCAAGTAGAATTGGCACAGCTAAAATTGGAAAACATCATCGTTAATTGAGAATAAATACTTCAATTCTTCCTCTTTCATTCAGCATTCAGCACTCTTAAAAGCCACATTTGTTAATTTAACAGGTATTCAAGCCTCAAGTGATGTTGCTTTAGATATAAAAAAAGACATACTCTTTTGCATCCTTACTTATATCAGCCGATCCCCGTCGCACGATAATTTTATACCCATATAAAGATCACTACACATCAAGCTTATCGTAATCCCAAAACCATACCTTTACATCAAAACCCCAAACGACTACTATCACTTCCACAAAGCCAACTACATTACCAACAAAATTAGCCCTTAATTTATATCAGAACTCTAATCATTTCCACAAATAACCAACTACATTTCTAACAAAACTATCCATGAAACCTACAAAAAAAACATAAAAAAAAACTTTCCAAACATGTCCACAACCCACCAAATCAATATGCACCAAATTTCAGCTCATTTAATACTTTAAAAAGTCATCCTTAACATCAAAACAAAAGTCCTCTGTAATTGATATTTTAGTTAGGTAAACAATGATATTGAACATATGTAAGAACAAAAATGCCCACTAATTGAAATTTCTCGAGTATAACTGCTGGCAAGTAGAATTGGCACAGCTAAAATTGGAAAACATCATCGTTTTTTTAATTAATCAAAGCATATAATATAACGCTCCTGCCCCTAGCTCAGACATTTTTTAAGACAAACTAGATACTATATAGTAACAACTACCCACCACAGACTGTCTTTCAAAAGTTGGTTAACCAATTAGATAACTCTTGATCATAGGCTATATTATTTATATATTATTTTATTTTATTAAATTTCCGATATGGGACATTATCCCACACTTACCTCTCTCCTGCTGCCGCAATACACAGCCTATACCCCAGGTGGGCCCCCTTAGTGAAAGCCACGTCAGCCTGTTCATTTGACCGAAGTCAACCGCGCTCGAATTCCACAGCCATACATGAACTTCACGTGGGCCCTCCACATCCCATAAATTTCAATTTTTTAATCACTTACCATTCGTTATTCCTTGCATGTAGTATATATATGCCATCAGATTATAACCTTTTTTACTTTTTTCCATATATATAATATACTATATACTATTCAAAATATATTTATACTATATATATATACTATTATATATTTTTTGAAATTACCGGGGTGTTACAACAAACTATAATCTGAGGGCCAAATAAAAATCTCCAGAATTATCACAATAAACTTCAGGATTATCAATTCTTTAGATGAAAAAACCTTGGAAAAATAAAATAATACAAATAAAAAAAGTTTCCGTTGGTCCTACTTCTTAAGATCATTATTAAACCCAACTATCTCGCCTTTCACGGTGTTGATCATTGCATGTGATCGGAATATTCTTTTCTGTTTTATTTATCCAGTTTTTTTTCCTGGAAGGTAACTTTACTTAAGACAGTGTTATTAAGAAAGTTGATTGACATTCTATAAAACCATTCATTTCACCTCAGTGCTGTTAAGCATAAAAAGACATGCAAACATGCAAATATTACTCTTTGGTTATGTAGAACCTTTTCTTTGTTGATCATTACTGGCAAATGAAAACCCAAATTTTTTTCTTCAATTTTTTTCTTACATACTAATTTTTACATAGAACTGTAAATTTCAGAAGATGAAAGAAAAGATTCAGTGTAACCCAAACCTAGTGGCTGTTTCAATTTAATAAAACCATAGATTTCACCTCAAATAGGTTCTTGTCAGCTATAAGAAAATAGTACCAATTAGTTGTACCAGAAGCTAGAATTTCAGTGGTCCAAGGACATTTATCAAAATAAAACTATGTCTGCATTCATAACAAACACGCCAAGCCGAACAAACTATGAAATGCAAAACAATTAGTCTATAGAATGTAATTAAGAATAGCAATAATAACAAACCTAGTAGTGTTATAAGTTTCATAGAAAATTAGTGGAGACTGACACTCTTCAAGTACATGAAGATAAATTAGAAGGGTCTGAAGCATGTAGTTCAATAGCACCAAATTTCAGTACCAAATCAAGATGCACTCAATAGGTCATCCAAAACCTTTTCACCTTACAACAATCTTAAAAGCCACATTTGTTAAACATGTCCACAATCCACCAAGTGATGTTCCTTTAGATGACATTATCATTTTTGCATCATATACCAAAATTTGAAATCCATATAAAATTACTCGTACCCTTAACCACTAAAAATCACTACACACACCCAAAATAACTACTCTCACTTCCG
The DNA here is from genome assembly GCA_017893485.1 of Hemerocallis citrina. Lineage (NCBI taxonomy): Eukaryota > Viridiplantae > Streptophyta > Magnoliopsida > Asparagales > Asphodelaceae > Hemerocallis > Hemerocallis citrina. Next base: position 191,627,955 of record CM030360.1, on the reverse strand, counting down.
CAAACCATAGATTTCACACTCAACAGTTTAATTTCATTATGATTTATGCTTTAAAAACCATTTACAATTCAAAGAGGTTAGCTGAAAATTTGCAGAATATGTTAAGTGTCAAATTCAGGTCAGGTCAAATACTAATGTCACCCATATACATATACTTGTGGATTTCATTTCATAAATTTAATACCCAATACCCACAATATAGATGGACCAGATCCTACTTTGTATAATCTCTCTTTCCGGTCCAAACCCCTATCTAGAGACTAAGTCGAGGGTTCTGAAATAAAGAGGTGGTGGACGCAGATCTGAGATGGTGGCTACAATGAGGCGGCAACAGTGGCTCTGCAATAGATGCAGTGAAGATTAAAATTGCAATGTTTTCTTTACATGTTTTCTCATCTAAAATCCATCACATTTACTTTCGATTTCAAATTTTTTTACCACATAAATCCATACTGTCAGAGAAGATTCACAATTTAGCACTATATAAGTTTTTTTTTCATGTTTCCGGTGGATTTTTTAACCCACCTCATGTTTTTTGTTTTTATTTGTAACACCCGTACTTAAGCGGGTATATATATATGATATTATATAGAAAATATATAATATAATAATAATAATAATAATAATAATAATAATAATATATGAGATGAGTGGTTGGTTGTTGGCCCATGGAATTTCTATAGGAGGCTTGGAATTAATTGGTTTGAGATGGGTGCCTATAGAAATGATATATGGGGAATAGGCAATTAATGTGCATGAAAAAATAAATACATGCATGGAGAAAGGTGGCAAGTGGTGACGCGAGACTTGGGATAAAAAGTCTCATATCGAAAATGCATGGAAAAGTGAGTGGGTATATATAGGAAACCAAGTGATAAAGGGACACCTAATGGGTTACCCCCCTTTTGATGGTGCCTGTGGTGGGCGTGGCTAGAGTTTCGTGTCCGTTCTTTCGCATGCGCATGTGCGTAGCCGTGTACACAGTTGAGCCGAGCTCGGGACGTTATAGAAATGGTATCAGAGCCAACTTTCGACACCGATCGTGGGTCCGAGTGGGTTAGAGGTACGCCTGGCTAAGGACAGTACGCTGGTAGAGATCGGGGGCAGTACGCTAGCAGGGTACTCCACTCCACATCGACTAGAAAGGCGGTCCTGTATTTGTTTGCGGGTCCCGGGCTCAGCGAGGACACTGAATTCTTAAGGAGGGGTGTGTGTAACACCCCGTACTTAAGCGGGTATATATATATAATATTATATAGAAAATATATATAATATATATATATAGATATATAATAATATATGAGATGAGTGGTTTGGCCCATGGAATATCTATAGGTGGCTTGGAATTAATTGGTTTGAGATGGGTGCCTGTGGAAATGATATATGGGGCATAGGCAATTAATGTGCATGAAAGAATAAATGCATGCATGGAGAAAGGTGGCATGTGGTGATGTGGGACTTGGGATAAAAAGTCCCATATCGGAAATGCATGAAAAAGTTTGTGGGTATATATAGGAAACCAAGTGATTAAGGGACACCTAATAGGTTAACCCCCCTTTTGATGGTGCCCGTGATGGGCGTGGCTAGAGTTTTGTGTCCATTTTTTCGGGCGCGCGCACATAGCCGTGTGCGCAACTGAGCCGGGCTCGGGGCGTTACATTATTTCCTTTCCTTTGTCTCATCAGAATCAGGTAGTATCCGAGTTTGGTCAATTCATTTCCCAATGCCCATCACAGCTGATTCCAAATAAAAATATGTAGCCCAATTTGCTAAGGTTACAATTCGATCCAGTCCGGCTGGTCACTATAGTTATTAGACCTGTTTAGAAACCAAATTAACAACTAAGAAGCGTGGACATTACCAACAAAATTAACCCGAATTAACCACTTCCACTCCCTAAACCGTTTTTACAAAACCAACAAAATCAACCACAAAGTCTAAAAAAAATAAAAAACTTCTCAGAGTGTGCAAGCACTACTGATGAAAACAAAAACAAATCAAAACCAAAACAAAAACCAACCCGAATTGGTGCAGAGTGTGCTGGCACTACTGATCTCGACGAAATGCAGCTCTTCATCAATTATTAGTATCAATCAATTTCTAAATAGTATCAATTTCGGGATTAGATGCAAAATTAGATGCAAAATTAGATGCAAAACAGTATCAATAGCAGAGATCAAAATAAGTACTAATAAGATAGATTCGTAGAATTTACATCAAATATAAAGTTTTGTTATATCTTTCATGAAGCGTTGCATTTCACAGACAACCTCATTTAGACAGCAAAAACGATAAATTGTTGTTCACAGTGATAATGACAACGCATGGAATTCACTTACTCACACGTAACACCTTCCACTTGGGTGCCACTTCCAGAACTTCCTCCAAAACTACACCAACAGTAGGATCTAGCACATTAGAAGTGGAAGCTTCATTTTCTGCAAAGAAGAGCACATTAAAACAATTCTCACAGATAAAGATAACTATACTACAACCACACTTCTGCAACCAATGCAGACAATATTCATCAAATTACTAGGCACATCGAATAAAGTCAAGCAAACAATCCAAACCCACCATTTGTTTTCGCTTTCTTACTCCCAACATTCATCTTTCTCTTTTTATTGTTTTTACTAACTGTCGTAGTAACTCTCATGCCATTCTCTCGTACCACATGATAAACGCACATCTTTGCTAGCTCAAATATCTTGTGTCTCGACGTTGCAAACATCCACATCGACCTAACTCCTTCCGAAACCCTCGTCGTATCCAAATACCTCAAATAAGTCACAACATCATACCTAACCCCCACCAAAACAAACATATTAGACCCAATCAACAAATTAAACGAACACACAAACATTACCTCAGAAGATACTCCAGCAACTTCCGAAGCGTCCTCGAATCGCTCACCGACTGCTTCATCTTCTTTCTCACAGTATGCCATATTGGATTCAGCTGCTTCCTCACAATCTCATCAAACAACTTAAACAACCCATTCTCCATAGTCAGATCTTCCATGTCAACCTTATTCGTCTTCCTCAACTTCCTCAAACACGTTCCCATTGCCTCTAGCAATGCCGCCTGAATCCCCTTCATTTCCTTTGTCACCGGCACTCTCACATCCACATCCTTCGGCGGATCCTTTTCAAGATCCGAACTCACAACAACATGAAACATGGGCCAAATATGCAACCTTCATAAAACAAAATAATGAGTTAGACTATGATTTGAGTCATTTATCGATCTTACTTACATAAAGGAAAAACCATTCATGCTATGAGAAATTCTAAAAACTTCAAATGTACAAAAATCCTTCGACATTTATTGGGTCATCTCCCTGTTCGGATATAGAGGTTAGTGGTATCAATCAATTTCTAAACAGTATCAATTTCGGGATTAGATGCAAAATAGTATCAAAATGGAGTTGACCATGAAACCCTAAAATTTTCCTAAGGAACTTACAATGGGGGTTGGGTTGACGGAGCTTCGAGTGCGAGTTTCACTGAGGTGGAGGTTGGGTTGACAGAGCTGACGGAGCTTCGAAGGAGGTGGAGGTTTCGATGAGGCGGGGCTGGCAGAGCTGTCAGATTTTGATTCGAAGGAGGTGGAGGTTTCGAAGGAGGTCGGGAGTGGAGGTTTCGAAGGAGAGCAGATGAGAGAGACACAAAGAGAGAGAGGGGGGGGGGGGTTCTGAGTTGGGGAAGAGAGAGAGCAGGGGAAGAGATATAGAAAGAGAGCGGGAGAAGACCGAGAGAGAGAAAGAGAGAGACACAGAGGGGTTTTTCTGAGTTGAGAGAGAGAGAGTAATTGGTTTGGTGGTTTGAAATTTTGGGGTTTGAAATTTTGGACGGGAACATGTGTTTTGTGAAAATCAATCTGGACCATTGATTTTGTTTATATTGAATAAGCGACACTTGATAGCTTTCTTTGTGTTTTATTATATAGATTTATTATATTGATATAATAACTCAAGAGTTGGAGTTGTGTAATTTGTAGGCAGATCAACTTAATTAATCTAATATCAACCACATACTTTTAAGTGAGCTATATTAATCATCCAATTCTAATTAATTAGCTAGTTTCCACAGTATCTGCAAATTTCAAATTTATTTACGATATAATTATTTATGAAAGTGTCATTCATATAAAATAAATGTTAACACCCTTGGGATAATACGTGAAGAGTGGGATCTTAAGAAAAGAAGGCATGCAAGGCTATTAAAAATTCCTTGTACCTATCTATCAAAAAAGAAAATTAAAAAAAATCATGTATCTCAATTTTTTTTCATATTGTTCAACTAATATTTTTAACTAGGCGAAAATTTTCTGGCTTTTTACATGTATACAAGTGAGATATGTATTCGACGATAAGGACTTCCCAATTACTTCCCCAGATCAAATGCAGTATAAGTTTACAACGGCCACAAATAAACAAACAAGAGGCGCTCTAATTAGCTTGGTATTGGCATTGTCCAAACATCGCATTGATTTAGGGCTATTTCTTGATGTACTTTATTTTTGTTCATTTAGCTTGCTTGACATTTAGGTCCGAACCACCAATCTCATCAATTTTCACTGCAATTGAACGTTCAGTTCTGTCGGAGGGTAGTAAAGCAAAGTTAGGATAGTTATGAGGAAAGAGCAAAATATAAGGTAGATTTCTACAAGTTAGCCTAAATTTTTACTCAAAAAAAAAAAATCTAATTCAAGGTGGAGAGAGACATGAAGGAGATCGTAAATTTGCAATGAAGTTTTGACTCAGAATTTAGATTCCTCCAAGCAAAATTACAAATACTTGGGATATGTTAGATATACATTCACATTACTACAAAAAATCGTCTAATTCCATATCCAGGTACACATTTAAATCAAGTACAGATGGATAGCATTGAGAGAGCTCCAATACTAAAAGAATATTTTCCAGATATGTAAGTTTATGTTTTCTATATCTCACTACTATGGATTTTTCAAAACATGCCTCCCCTCAAATCAATTGCAGTATCCTCGATTGGAACTTTGGAACTTCCAATGGCAGTACATTTTTCTTTCACACAAAATATGAAGCTCAATGAAGAAATGAGCAAAGAGAACTGTTTACTTTAAGAACTTCTTGTTAGGAATTCGGAGGATCTTGTTGAGTCTTCGACACAATCAATGCAAACCACCAAGTAGATCACACCAATCACATAAAGCACACAAGAATTGTCCCGGTTGGGCTTTCGCCTTAATCCGGGTTAGGAAGAACTCAGATATTGTTTCAACTAGAGAACATACAAGAATATTACAATTTTCACTACGACCCTCTCTCAAGCCTAACTGGAACTTGATGCTGCTTACAATAGAGAAACTCTCTCACCCTCTCAAATGAAGTACTCTCTTTTTCTATTCGGCACTCAATAGAATCATCATATCGATCTATAAGCCGTTACAATTGTTTATATAAATCTAGAGATAAACCCTAAGTTAATATCTTGTTACAATAGCCATTAGATATTACATAAGAAATAACCTTACGACAAGAGCTACACGATCTAACTTGAAGAGCAAGTTGGGCTTCTCACGAATCAACCAGACTCAAGCCCAAAACCCATCAGCGCCGCAAACGGACGACTGCACCAATAAGACAGTCGACTATCCTCCTTGTGGGAGGACATTGTACAGGGGTCAGTTTACCGCACATGAGTTACGGTCGACCGCAACTTCCTCTTTTGCAGCCGCTGACTGTTTCTTGCCTCCACTCCGTCTCCAATCGTCTTTATCTCTCCATCGTCTTATCGTCTTCGTATCCAACATCGTATGCAAGACATAAAGTCAAAAATCTTCACCTTGGATTGCATACGCATTAATCCATACCTGTGTGATTTAAAACTATTCTAGACATTTATTCTCCGCTTTGTAAACAACACGTTTCTATGCCTTCTTCTGCTAGTTGAACAAACCTCCACCTGTTTTTCTCCAGCTGTATGCCCCTCTCAAGGGCACACCCATGTAGATGTAATCATGGAGATGCCACCCTCCACACGAACTCCACCTACACCAAGGTTTTCTCTACCTTCCAACGGTATTCGAACATTGTAGTCTCGATTCGGTAATTCTAGTGACAGCTTACTAGATGATGCTTTAGGAACAATGGGTTTTCATACATCTGGCTGAGTTTTCCTGCTCCCACAAAGCTAGTAGAGGTTGTGCTGACCCTGATTAATTCTCCTCTTACTCTTCATTACCTTACGAAGACTATCCAAACTACCAAAACTCCACATCGAGCTGTATACCTACAACCACGAGCATCAAGAGTCCCCAAGGATATCGAATTCCTCTATATCGAAGGAATATGCATGAACACTTCTAGTGTGAACCCTTTACCATCTGGTGTCTCCAATTCAACTGTTCTCTCACCCACTACTGCACAAATCTCACCACTCCCCGTTCTCACACTACGGCCTGTTGACGACTTGTAAGTATAAAACATCTCCCACTCGGAGCAAATATGCGAAGAACTTTCCGAATCAATATACCAACTTGAATCCACATCTGAAGAACTTGAAACAAGAAGACATAGGTTTTCATACCTAGCTGGTTTACCTGAATAAGTTGTGCTGACTATATGAGCTTGTTCACATTCTTTAGTAGCACCCTTCTTACTCAACCACTCACGACGGTCTCTCTTGTAATGCTCAGTTCCTCTACAATAATGGCAGCAAATCTTACCCCTGTGTGTCGCATCCCTTCTAATTGAAGTATCACCATCCACCGCAAAGCACCCTGTAGATTTAGACCCTCCTTTATGAGTATTCTTTCTCAGTTCATCTTCCTTCAGACCCTTAATCACCTCGGCTACTGTAAGTGTCTCCTTGGTTGACTTCTCGTGTAGCATGGTAGTTATCAAGTGATCATAAGAAGTTGGCAGTGAATAAATAAAGTTGAAAGCTTTATCCTCTTCGCTAAGATCATACCCATTAATCACCTTCAGTTCAGATATTACCTTATTGAACTCCACAATATGATTTTGAAGATGGATACCTTCCTTCATTGAGAACCTAAACAGTTTCCTCTTCCAATACATCCGATCTAGCAACGACGACTCTGAATAGTCAGATTTGAGTCTCGCCCATAGACTTGCCGCACTTTTCTCCTTAAGAATATTACACTTGATTTCGTCTGCCAATAGCAACCAGATTAAACTCAAGGTCTTCAAACAAATCTCATCCTACTTCTCCTGCTTTATGTCGGTTGGCTTTTTCTCTTCTAAAGCAAGGTGCAAGTCCTTCTGAACCAAAACATTATACATGTCCACCTTTCATAGATTGAAGTTGATCTTACTGTCTAACCGCTTGATCTTTGTCTTTTGATCTACAATCTCCTCCAAGGAACTCGAACAAATCCACGAACCTGATTGCTCTGATACCACTTGTTAGGAATTCTGAGGGACTTGTTGAGTCTTCGACACAATCAATGCAAACTACTAGGCAAAACTAGATCACACCAATCACACAAAGTACACAAGAATTGTCCCGATTGGTGCTTTTGCCTTAATCTGGGGGAGGAAGAACCGATATATTGTTTCAACTAGAGAAGATATAAGAATATTAGAATTCTCACCACGACCCTCTCTCAAGCCTAACTAGAACTTGATGTTGCTTACAATGGAGAAACTCTCTCACCCTCCCAGATGAAGTACTCTCTTTTTCTATTCGGCACTCAATAGCCGTTATAATTATTTATATAGATCTAGAGACAAACCCTTGGTTGATACTTGTTAAAATAGCCATTGGATATTACATAAGAGATAACCATACGACAAGAGCCACACAATCTAACTTGAATAGTAAGTTGGGCTTCTCACGAAGCAGCCTAATTCAAGCCCGAAACCCGATAACAAAAGTAAACTAATTTCTTATTATTCATGATGGTTTCTGCTCAGCCATAGGTTTGTGTTTTCGACCTATGTTAACTGTAGTACTGTTATCTATCTATAGTACCAACGAAATGTACTTATATAACTATTCATTCTACTGAACATCGGTGATGAAATTAGTACACAATTTATTGCCAGATCTATTTAGATCTTAAAAATTCAATATTGCAGATTCTGCAATCTAATCTGTAAATATTTTTTTTGAGATATTTAATCTATATATATGGTTAAGACTATTTTAATTTCTTTTGTGAACCTATAAATTTTACAAGTGAGCTTTGATTTAACAACAGTGAGATGTGTATGTTGCTGAATATATCCTTGCTTATTTTTGCTCATTGTCACAATCACCCAAATTGTTCCTAAACTTATCTTCTCACACAAAACCTATAGCAAATGTAAGGAGGAAGAGTGATCCAATGAGAAACATCTTAAAATAAGAAAATGAGAAACATTAATTATAACCATTGGATATGAGGGGATTGAGATGAATGGCTCTAATTCATTTGGATTAGTAATTAAAAATCCGGTTTATTTTAACTAATCTATCTAAAAAAACCACCAAAAAAACCCAAATGATTAATTAGTATGATGTCTAGGAAACCCAAATGACCGAAAAAAAAAAACCCACGGACTTGGGAGCATGTAGGTTTTATCAACTTGTTTCTCATTCTACTTTAGTTAGGTTAGACGACAATGTATAGGAACTAATCAGCAAATGCCTAGGAAACTAATCAGCAAAAATCATCATCTCAATTTATAGACCAGCTTTCACCGCATCTGGTTGCAGCAGCAGCAGGGACAACAAAGATGACTACAGGATCCACTCCAACTGCAACAAAGCTCCTGCAAATTTCACATGAGACAATTTTGTTTGTTTTGGAAACATACTCCAATCTTAATAAATGATTTAAATGGAGAAGCTACACACAGTTCCAAAAACCTAATAAAACATAGCCTGCAATTTAGAGGAAATTATATACATAGTTCCAAAAAATAAAATAAGGTACGTGAACAGAGTAAATACTAGTAGCACAAAGGTTCAAAAAAAAAAACGAGTCAAAATTCGACATGGAAGATTTCCAGAGAATACAAAATCATGTATCCAACTAACTTACAAAATTACTTGCTTGGCATTCGTTTGATTTCTCTGTAGCAAATCAAAATTTAAATTGTCACAGTCTCATCTTCTAGGTGCACTGACCGTATTATTCTTAGACCATGGCTACCAGTTCCGGATAGCCCACCGATTAGTATACTTACTTAAATCACTGTATACTTAAATCAAAATTTAAATTGTCGCAGTCTCATCTCCCAAGTCCGTGGTTTTTTTTTTTTTGTTGTTGTCATTTGGGTTTCCTAGACATCATACTAATTAATCATTTAGGTTTTTTTGGTGGTTTTTTTAGATAGATTAGTTAAAATAAACCGGTTTTTTTAATTACTAATCCAAATGAATTAGAGTCATTCATCTCAATCCCCTCATATCCAATGGTTATAATTAATATTTCTCATTTTCTCATTTAAGAATGTTTCTCATTGGATCACTCCTTATGTAAGGAGAGTCTATTTCGCAAAAGAAGAATATACCAAATATATATATATATATATATATATATATATATATATATATATATATATATATATATATATATATATATATATCATCTTATGTTGCAGCATTCAGGATTTCCTTCCCGCAATTTCTCTCACATGCATATTATTTGCCTCGGGGACTAGTATATATACAATATACATAAGCACGGACTCTACCTGAGATAAAACAACTAATATAATTACAACAATATATCTAATACTCATCCTCAAATTGGAGCATATATATCATATATATATGCCCCACTTGTCATTGATCAACTTTATTATGACTTTAGCAAGAAGCTTTATGAGAACATGAACTAGCTAGTGATCAGTGCTAAAATGTCTAGCCTTTATCTACGGAGGTTCGTACGGAGTGCCACTAATTTTGTTGCGAACCACATGACAGTCAACATCAATATGTTTGGTTTGTTCATGAAACACATCATTGGTGGCTATATGTATGACAGACTATTTGTCACAAAATGGGTTCTAGAAAGTAGACTATCTGAAACCAACGCCAATTCATACGACACATTCTAAGGTCAGTAGCGATGTCTATCAGTTAATTCTTTACAGATATAATGTTGAGGCCGCAATATAAGGTCAACTTCTCATGCTTAAAACTCTACTATAAAAAACCATTAATGAATCTTCCAAAATTTAGAATTTAATTCGTAACAATGTCTATTAATATTCAGCTTTGTCTCAAGTCAAACTTCCATCATTAAATCGTTATTTCAAGCAATTTATGAAGACGATACATCTCAACAGAAAATCTGAAAAATTAGACGTTCCAACACTAAAACTTTAATATCTCACAACCTATAATTCGATTTGTGAAACTGTAAGGTATTCTTGATTCTACACTCAAAGGGCTACAAAATACACCTATAGAATTCTCATTTTGGTTATATGGACTAGGTCCAAATCTCTATACAAAATCAGATAGACGACAGGGCAGAAAATCGAATCAAACGGAAATAAAAAAGGAACGATCATTTATGGATATAACTAGTGATTCGAGATTCGAATAAAGCAAGAACTGATCATGAACAAGGTCATTAATATGATAAATCTGTTGGTGTATGTCCTAGAGACCAGTTGTGTATTGACATTACTAGTTAACATTGTATCATAACATTTATTTCATATTTAGGTATTTCATTTATTGTGTTATTTATTGTGAATTAAATAAACGTAATGACGTCCTTAGAATAGTAAGTTCAATGCCATGGAATATTAAGTGCATGACTTGATTATGAGATCCTATTGTCTGAAATCAGAACACTTTTTAAATATCCCTAGTCAAGTATTATTGTGAATTAGGACAACGATAATACATAGAAACTAGTATGTGCATAGACTGATGACCATTCTCACGAATTATAGATATGAGTTATCAAGTCTTCACATAGGTACATATTAGAGTAACAATAATGTACTGAACTGACCCACCATGAGAATGCTGCATTGATCGTTACATGAGTGTCATAAGCATTTTCACAGACTGGAGGCTTGGAGAAGATGAATTGCAGGATGAGGACAACAAGGATGATGGGTTTGGAGGGGCAAAGAAGGCTAATGATGGGGTCGGGATTGGAGTAGGAGAATGTATGATGCGGGAGAAGAAGATAGGGTTAAAAGAGTGATTAGGAGGAGGTTCAATGAAGGCAGGTGATGATGGAAGCAAGGAGGAAGGGAGGTGGCACCGGGATTAGTAAGGTAGTTTGGATTAGTGGAGATTAAGATGGGGTTTAGATATGCAGTTAGTGGGGTAGTGGGTTGGGGTTTCGAATTTGGGCTTGGGCTTGGACTTGGGTTAACAGGTTGCAGGTTTAGGATTGAATTAAAGTTATAGATTTGAAATAGAATTTGGATTTAGGTTTGAAATCAAATAGAAGTTCCACAATAGTAGTACAAAATTTGGACTTTATAACTAATTAACAAATAATTGATTAATCTAGTGTATGCAAATGAGTCTAAGAGAAATAAAAATACGGTAGATAACCGAAATTTAAAAAAATATACGTAAGAAAATACGTATAGATAGATCAGGGAGTTACACCTAGACTTGGATGTGAATCATCAGAAAAAGTCTTTGGGAGGTTCCCTTGCCCTCTACTTCAATTTGAGTAGGGAGGCACTCATCTTCTGAATTTTGCGGCTACTAACAAAGTGATTGAGGAAGAGCTCTTTGGACTAATCAAAAGATGGGACATTTCCTATAGGGAGACGGGAGTACCACTCCCCTAGTGATCCCTTCAGAGCAGACGGGATGGTCATGCAAATGAGGGCGTCGGAGGCTCTGTGGATCATCATGAGAGTTTTGAAGCTCAATGTGATCTGCCGGATCAAATTCACCATCGTATGATTTGTAGGTGGGAGGCTTGAAGTACTCTAGAATAGGGGCTTCGAGGATAGCCCTAAGGAGTTCGAATGGGGCGGTATCCTCATCTTCTGTGACAATCCCCTTGGCCTATCTAATCAAAGCGGTCCTCCATCTATCGAAGGTGGCAGAGTTTTGGGACGCAGACCACTCGTTGGGCGGTCTTTGTTCGGGACTCCTTGAGGGCTTTGAGGACTTGTTCGGTGAAGTCCTGAAATTATGCCAAAGACATGGGAAGCTCCTTTTCTCTGTTATGCCTCATAGCTCACCGACTGACTAGAGTCGGGCTCCTCTTACATCTTCGTCCTCATGGTGAAGGCTTTCGACGTGTCTCTGCCGCCAGGGAGAAGGACTTATTTGGCGCTTTTGGCATTCAGAGCGGCGGACACCACCTCGGAAGCACCTTTCATCTAGGCGATGATGGAGGTCTACTCCTTCGAGGTGGGAGTTGATGACTTCACGGAGATCTTGCTGCGCAGGAGGCACCATGGAGGGGGTTGAGGTGCAGACCGACCAACAGTTCTCGGCAGGATGGGTTTTTCAGGACAATTATGTCTAGATCCGTCTGATACAACCTTGCTAGGAGGGATTGCGACGGTGGAGGAGGTGGCAATGACGGAGCAGCGGTATTGGCTAGGTGGCCGGTAGCCGCAGCTTTTTGCTTTCTCGTAGGATGCATGGTCAGAAGTGTTCTTGACGGACGAATCTGATCGGAATGACAAGTCTATGGCTTTTCGCGCTGACAAGGCCAATCTGTTGCTACTTTTTTATGTGGGAGCAATCAGATGATGAGTTCTTTATTTGAGAAGAGAAGCTCTGATTTAGAGCATCATCGTGATCTGAGTCTGGTTGGTTGATGATCGCCTGAAACTCGATCTGGGTGGCTGGAATCGTCTGGATATAGTCCTGAACGGCTGAAAACGTCCAAGAACCTACAAGATAATAATGTTTTTTTTGTACCAGGATCTTAGACCATCTCCAACCATGCTAGGCATATCTCAATTTTAGCCAAAATAGCAGATTTAGGAGAAAAATTTTGCTTCAACGAGACTCACCAAAATAGATTTCTCAGATTGACTCGCCAGATCTGGCAAAGTTGTATTGCTCGCCAAACTTCCCTTCCACTCTTTCCGCCTCTCAAAACCCCAAAAGAGTAATAATAGAAAATTGCGATCAGATCAATATAACATAGGCCGCAATCCACAACTGCGACCTCAGTTATATGCAAAAAATGGATCCTACGAAGCACATAATTGAGGCTGCAATTGTGAACAGAGGCCTATGTTATATCGAGGTCGCAATACCCAACTGCGGCCTCGTATGTTTCACATTTTACACTTAGGAAAAAATTTCCCAAGTCTAGGAGTTCGGCATTATATGGCACGTACGGAGGCCGCAGTTGTGAATTGTGGCCTCGTTATCGAAGATGCCATAGTTTCGGTACTGCATCCTATGAGGACTGGTCTATTTTCAAAATTAGTTTTGAAAGTGATCAATTTTGAAAATTAGTTTCAAAAAGTGACCTATTTCGGAAAAGAAAAAAAAATCAAAGTTTTCAGGTTAGGTAGGATAGATTAAGACTCTACCCAAACCATGTTCATATAGGTTATGTATGAATCATATGATTGCGATAGAATAGCTTGCCTAATAAAAGCATCTCCAACTACACTAGCTATTTTGGCTCTATAGAATTTGCAAAATATAAATAATAACTACTAAAAGCATCTCCAACTACACTAGCTATTTTGGCTCTATTGAATATGCAAAATATAAATAATAATTGAATAATTTGGTTAGCAAAATAAGTTAATATTTCAACCATACTAGCTATACACCTAGGAAAAATTTTCCCTAGTCTCGGAGCCTATTAACTATGAGATATACTTAGGCCGCAGTTGTGAACTGCGGCCTATAAATCGAAGAGGTTGCAGTTCGACAGTGCGGCCTATGGTATATCAAGGCCACAGTACCCAACTGCGGCCTCGTATTTTTCACAATTTATACTTAGGGAAAATTTTCCCAAGTCTAGAATTTTAGCATTATATGACATTTACGGAGGTCTTGTTATCGAAGAGGCCGCAGTTAAGTACTGTGGCCGTTGCGGACTAATCTATTTTCGAAATTAGCTTCGAAAGTGATCTATTTTGAAAATTAGTTTCGAAAAGTGACCTATTACGGGAAAAAATCATTGAAAACATTCATGTTTGGATTATTAGTTTTCAAAATATGAACCCATTTGAGTATGAAAAATTTAGTTGAAAAAAATTTGGATGGGATTGGGTGTTAGCTCTAACGCATGAACAAAACTCGAACCTGGCCAGAATAAATTCGAAAAATATATACATATAATACATGCAGACGGCAGACCTACGTATATACTCACAATAAATCTACACATACGCGTGTGTTTGTATTAGTTTCAGTACAAAATGAGGTAAGCCGTAAGCACATGCAAAAAGCTTTTTCTCTGTCAAATACAAATTTACCTAATTTGATGGAATTTTTTTATTTAATGCCAATTCGAAACTATTTACAAAAATATGACATGGGGCCAAACTAATTGCGCTCGGAAACTCAACAACTAATTTCACCGTTGGAAATGGCGAGTTTAGTTATTTCGTGCTCGCCGTTGGGAACGACGAGTGTAGTTCTAATTTTTTAAAGAAACTCGTCGTTCCTAACGACAAGTTTGATTCAAAATTTTCAAAAAGACTCGCCGTTCCCAACGGAGAGGGGAAATATACTAGACTCGTTGTTCGGATCGGCGAGTCTACTTAATTTGGAATTTCACAGAGTGAAACTCTATTGGACTTGGTGAATTTTCGAAAAAACTCCGTAGAAGAGCTCACTGTTCCCAACAACGGGGTATTTACATGGAACTCACCGTTTTCAACAGCGAATTTAGTATATTTTCCCTCGCCGTTGGGAACAGCGATGGAGTTTTTTTTTCAATTCACCAAGTCCAACAGAGTTTCACTCTGTGAAATTTCAAAATCAGTAGACTCGCCGTTTCCAACAACGAGTCTAGTATACTTCCCCTCACCGTTGGAAACGGCGAGTCTTGTTTGAAAATTTTGAACTAAAATCGCTGTTGGGAATGACGAATTTCTCAAAAAAATTAGAACTACACATGCTGTTCCCAAACAACGAGCATAAAATAACTAAAATCGCCGTTGGGAACGACGGGTTTAGTTGTTGAGTCCACGAGCGCAATTAGTTGGGCAACTGTCCTCTTTTTGCAAATAGTTTCGAAAAAATGCATAAAATAAAAAAAAATCAATTTTATGCTTGTAAACTTTATTATTATTTCAATAATCTATTAAAATTAATTATGTCACCTTTTGTAATTAATCTGCCAATTTGGCAATTAGATACAACTTAGAGCATCTGTAGTCATTTGCTAAATATCCAAATTTTACAAATTTTGGCAAAACTAGTCCCGAAGTTGGCTAAATACCCAAATTTTGGGTTTGAGGAGAACAATAGCCGGTTATATTTGGGATGAGATATAGGAATTTGGAAAATATAGCTAACGAAAAAGCAACTTTCGTGCGTTCAAAATTTATCTCAAAAATTTATTGGCCGAGAGATGATGTTTCGTCCCAATTTTTTGTTTTAAAAATATAACGGACGGAAAATGATATCCCGTCCATGCAATTTATAAATTTAAAAAAAAAATGTCTCAAACGGGATTTGATCTCCTGTCCGATGCACTTTTTCCGAAAAAGTTGAATGGTGTTTCTATAGAATTAGGCCTATAGGAATTGTCATGCGTACGTAATAGTTTTGAGGTTCGTGTAGGGATGGCGAACGGGTCACTCGGGCCGGGCCGGGCCCAACCCGGACGGGTTGGGACGAATTCATAACCGGGCCGGGCCGGGTTGGTCCCCTATACGGGCCGGGCCGGGCCGGGTTACATTCTCAAATGGGTGGCCCGCCCAACCCGCGAACCCTTTAGGGCTCAACCCGGGTTGGGCCGGGTCGACCCGCGGGTTGGCCCGTATAATATTTTTTTTTTTTTTTTTTAGTTTAAATTAAAATAATAATAATAATAATTTTTTGAATGTTGTATACTTGTATACAAACAATCATATCTTTGTTTGATGAATTATGAATACTACAATTCTTAAAAAATTATATTACTAAGTTACGTAGTATTAGTATCAAATTGAGGGATATTTCAAAAATTATGTTTGAATGTTACTAAGTAAGTAATTATATTAGTAAGTAATTTTGGGGAAATATCCCCAAGTAAGTAAAACTATCAAATATCAATAAGTAATTATAATACTAAGTAATAATACTAAGTTCACTAAGTAATAATACTTAGTATTATAAGTAATAATAATACAATTCATTAAATTCAGTAATAATAATAATAAGTAATAATACTACAATTCTTCAAATGTCCCCAAATGATGTTTAATTATAATACTAAGTAATTAATAATATTAATAAACAAAAAAAATCGTTGAAGAGTGAAGACTAATAATAAGATTGAAAGAGTGAAAATGACAACAAAATTTGGAATTTTATTCATATGAATTTAAGTTATACAATTTGAACAATTTATAACGAAATGAAGAATTCAATTCACAAATAAGTTTTATACAATAACATATTTGTTATATACAATTTTAATTGAGTACAAGTTTTCTAATTTGACATAACAAGAGAAAGCTATTGTAAGTGTTGTCATTGTTGTTGTTCTTGTTGTTGATCTTCGGGCGAGTTGCTCCCACTTGTTGAACTTGATAGTGCTTTTCCTTGCGTCCTATCTTCAGCCTTCAGCCAGTCTTCTGTGCAAACGAGCATCTCCAACGACTCCGGCTTCAACCTATTTCTGTAATCAGATAGAACCCTGCCACTTGTAGAAAATGCACTCTCAGAAGCAACTGTAGAGACAGGAGGAGTTAGCAAATCTTTAGCCATAATTGACAGAATACTAAAAGTGTGTTCATGTTCTTTCCACCACTGTAAAATATCTAGTGGAGAAATAGTAGGCTCAGTATCCTGTTGGTTATACCAATTTAATTCATTTGGTTGATTAGTCCTAGGTTTTTTAGATTGAATTTGTTCAAGTAAACTAAATGTTCTATCACCAATTCTACTTTTACCCTTATCTCTAGAACTACCAGACGAAGAACTAACTACAGAAGTTGTACCACTAGAAGCAAAACGTCTATCATAATAATCATACAAGTTATTTAAGGTAGTTTCAAACTGAACTAAAAACTGATCGCAATCAATTGTTAATTCTACATTGTTCTCTAAAAATCCAAAAAACATTTGTATCAAATTCTTCGTACCTTCTAATTTGATACGGGGATCCATAACAGTAGCAACACAAATCAACATCGGAGGAGGAAAATAATACTTCAAAAATTTTTGAAATGCAGGTATTACAATGTTACTAATATAGACATCATTTAACATTTCGTTAAATATTTGTACCATGCTAACTAATTCAATAAAAATGCTACTAGAAGTAGATTCATATGTTTTAGAAAACTTTAAAGTTGCGGTTTTAAAAGGTTCTAAAAATTTCAACAAAGCTTCAGCAAAAAACCAATCGGCGGGAGTCATTTCAAAATTAGGCATATTTTGTGCGATACAAAAATCATTTACAACTGCTTTATATTCGGTGACAACATTAAGTAAATCAAAAGTAGAATTCCATCGGTGTCTAACATCCTTTGGAAATTTTCTAAAAGGAACTTTCCTAACTCTACACCAAGCTTTCCATTCTTGTAGAATGCTTGGTTTTAATGCAATGAAATGTACACAATTTCTAATTTTATGTATATATGGATCAGCTATTTTTAATGCGTCTTGAACACATAAATTTATAATATGACATGCACATCTAACATGAAAAATTTTGTCAGATGGAGGGTTTAATACAGATTTTAAAGTAGTAATTGCTACATTGTTGTTAGATGCATTATCAAAACTAATAGCCATAATTTTATCGCGAATATGAAAAACATCACAAATTTCTATAATACGGTTTGCTATTTCGTCGCCACTATGGGGATACGGCAACGACGCAAGTGATATGATTCTTTTATTAAGAATCCAATCATTGTCGATCCAATGACAGGTTATTCCCATCGTTGGAATATTGTTGACACCCGTCCAAACATCCGAAGTTAAACTAACCCTACAAGTTAAACTCCATAAAATTGCAATCAACGCGTCCTTCATTTCAACATACACTTTAAAACAATCCGATTTGCAAGTGTTTCTCGGAATTCTCCTAAAATGAGGGTTTAAGGCGGTTTGATTAAAGTTTTCCAAGTTCCTACTCTCGGGATAGGAAAATGGTAACTCTTCCTTAATTACTAATCGGGCCATTTCCCGACGAACAAGTTCGGGATCATAAGGGTGGCTATCTACTTGACCGGTCCTAGGGTTAATTTTTTGTTGGCCTTGTATTTGATCAAGGAGTTCTTTGTGATTATGTTGTATGTGTCTACTAATTGTACCGGTCCCGTCACCCCTCTTGAATTTGTATGTTTTGCTACATGTTTTACACACTTTCAAACCTACACCCGGAATATTTTCGTCCGGGATATACTCATAAAACTTGTGCCAATCGCTAGTTTCTCCTCTACTTTTCCTACTACTACGGGTTTGTGTGGTTTCGGGTTGTTGTTGTTGTTGTTGTTCTTCTATTTGAATGCCACCTACCACATCCATGTCGTGTGTACCCCATTGTTCCATAGTAGGATCAATGTAATCTTGGGCGGGCTCACTAATAGGGACAATTGGTGGCCTACGTGAAGAGGAGGAGGAATCTTGTCCGCTACGACCGCTACCGCGTGATCTAGACATAATGTAGTAATGTGGTATGTAAAAAAAAATCTACTAAGTAGTGGCGGTGAATTATACAAAAAAAAAACTAAAAAACAAGAGGGTTGAGAATCTTGAGATAGAGAAGTTCAAAAAACGAACAATAATTTTAACTACAACGCAAAAAAAAAAATAGTAGAGAGATAGAGATATTTTGATACCGTTCACCGTGGAATACGCGTATATAAAAAAACCGTGAAAATTAGAAAATAATAGACAAGATGGAGGAGCGCTTTGCCGATTTCGCAATTGAAGAGTTGAATTGAGAAGAGGTTGAAGTAGATTTGAGCCGATGGTTGAAGAGAGTTGAAGACGTTGAATTTTTTTCTCCGATACGACCAAAATTTGATCGTGTATACGCCTCCTTGTACACTTGTTTGATGATTACTACAATTGTTCAAATTTTTTTTTTTTTGATGTATAATAGTAGAGAGAGTAAGAGAGGAAGGTGTGATTTTTTTGGAGATTTTTGGGGGCTATTTATAAGGTTAGAAGTGGGTAAAAACAAAAAAAAAAAAAACAAAAAAAAAAAAAAGAAGCAACGGCCAGCAGCAAACGGCTCTAAGAGCCGTTGCTGCCAGCCAGAGCCTGCGCACACTCACAACGGCCACACGACCCGTGGGTTTCGACCCGTTCGACCCGCGGGTCGAACGGTCGGCCCGTAACGGGTTCCGCGAATTCAATTCGCGGGTCGACCCGCGGGTTGGCGGGTCCGATTCGCGGGTTGAGCGGGTTCGTGGGCCGGGTTTCGCGAATCCAATTCGCATAAATGGCGACCCGGGTCGACCCGGTACTGTTCACCGGGTTCGACCCGAACCCGTGAAGGTGTTAAGCGGGCCGGGTTCGTGGGCCGGGTCGCGGGTGGGTCGGCGGTTGACCCGGCCCAGTTGCCATCCCTAGGTTCGTGTGAATTTTTGGATCAAGGGTTGAGATGGAATAAGGCCTATAGGAATTGTTATGCACACACACACACACACACACACACACACACACACACACACACACACACACACACACACACACACACACACACACACACACATATATATATAGAGAGAGAGAGAGAGAGAGAGAGAGAGAGTTTTGCTCAGTTGAAAAAGGGTTGGAAAACAACGATCTGAGCCGTTGGATCGCTCTTGATCTTGATCGATGGCTCAGATCGTTGCCGCTCAGATTCAGAGCGGATCTCCTATTAGAGCGGAGGGGCATTTTGGGAAATTCGCGCTAAATAACTGTAATATCCCAAATTTCATTTTTAATAAAAATATTATTTTTCACGTGTTGTGCATGTGCAAACTTCATGTGTATATTATCTATTTATTTTATATAAAATCTCATTTTGTATGAACAATTATTTTCCTTTATTCTTCTAAAAATGCCTATTTTCCAAAAGCCTAAAACACTATTTTAATTGTTTTAGCCCACTTTAATTAATTAGTAATTTGTTGTCTTGGCCCACAAGCCTAAGCCCACTAATTGTGAAGCCCACCAATTTAATAAATCAATTAAATGGCCACACTTGTCAGGTAGAGACAAATTGTGAATATTTTGATTAATTAAATTGTACAAACTTCTAAATAGAGGTACTAGGTAGCACGTGTGATGCACGTAGTGTGCAATGCACACTAATTTGGGGCCGGTTTTGTGCTTGGAGAGATGGAGAGTGTGGGTAGGTGTTCATGGGTAGTTATTTTGTGTGTGGGTGGTTGCTATAACTTCTACTCCTATTCTAGCCCTCCATTCTACAACTATCCAATCAATCCTAGCCCTCCAATCTACTTCAAAACTAGTATAAATACCCCCCTTTCCTACTTGTATTCTACACTAAAGCAAAATATTAAAGGAGGTACATACACATATTAGTGTGTAAGTTGTGTGTTGTGTGTACACCCCCATTGGAGGCCGGCCATCCCTACAAGAAGAAGCTCTCGGTTTTGGCAAGGAGCAAGGAGAGGAGTTCGTGCATTGCAATCTAGGAGGAGAAGGCACTAGCTCGCAATCTAGGAGGCTCTAGGGAATTTTCTTAATTTGGTTTTCTTCAAAAGGTGGGTGTCTCTCATGACTTCTAGAGTAGAACTCATGCTAGGAAATGATAATTGAATTATTATTATTAACTACTAGTTGAAATGAAATACATGCTTGTCTAATTAGAAGAAAAAAATTGTTAATTAGCAAATGTGTGTTGATTGATTACTAGAATTACTGCCTATAAGTAAAAGTGTATGTTTCTCATTGTTGTAAACAAAAGAACGCATGTTAGTTATGGTTAAATTGCAATTATGAGAAATTCACTAGTAATAAATTGAGCCATGCTTACGGATTGAAAATGCTAATTTAGAATAGTGTGTTAATTGAATTGATTGAATGGTTTATTAATAGACGTAATGAATTTCCCTATTGTGATATCTATCATGTGGAAAATTTGAATAATGATAAAGAATGTCCCTTTTGCATATAAATAAATGAATGCATTATGTGTAGATTAATCAATGAAAATGGAAGTTTTACTCACTTAAAAAGTTGATTTTTTGTGCTCTAAAATATCTTAGTTATCACTGTGTAAGCTAACATCAATGTAGGGAATTATGTGTGAGAAACCATCTTTGGTTATGAACAAATGTGTATTGGTTTTCAAATGTCGAAATAGTATTCATAAGATGCAAACTATGGCTAATTACCTGTTTTAAAAGAGTGAAAAACACCTTTAAAAATATTGGTTACGGTGGAATCGAATGTAGTTTTAATCTGGAAAGTAATGTTTCGAAAAGGGAAGAAAAAGGAACTGAAAACGTTTTTTTTTGAGAAATTGAAAACTAGCAGCACAGTCGACTGATGTTGTGACAGTCGACTGCCCTGATTGTTTTGTTTTGAAATTTTTAGCGGAACAGCCGACTGGCCATATGAGACAGTCGACTTCTTTGATCATTCTCGAGCTTTATAACCTCGCGGAACAGCCGACTGGTCAGGGTTATCAATCGACTGCCCTGAATTTTTAAATATATATTTGTATTTTTGGGAGAAAATCTCTATGACCTGAAGTTTATAAGTGAGACTGTTTTTACAAAATGAACTCTTTTTATTTTTTAACTTAAATTGTTCTTTAAGGAAATCGAATGGATTGTTTGAGAAGTTTAAATTTGAGATTTTTGGTAATGAGAAATTTGAAAGGTGTGAATTTGTAAAACCAATTGAAATTGTGAACTGTGGAATTGGAATGGATTAAAATAGAATTATGTGAGCTTATGAACTAGTGAATATGACATGTTAGAAGAATTTCAGTTTTCAGTTATCTATGCATTGAATTATTGGTTGTGAAAGATGTGAATACATGAATACTATGCCATTGAAACATGAATTGTGATTAATCATGAAAAGATCTTATGAGCATGATATTGTAATTATGAGTTGAAATTGAGAATTATGGTATAGCCAAGCCTTATACCGGCAATGAAAGATTTGTGAAATGATATTTTGAAATGAGAAGACCAAGGTTGGGTCATGTGGAATTGAATGAATAAGACCGGTATAATGGGAGTGCTACATTCTAAGAGATTGATTTTCATTCATGATTCAATTAAACTAAGGATTAGATACATAGTGAAGATGTGATGAAAGTAAGAGAAAAACATTGAGTATGAGGGCCATTGGATTGGCGGCGTGGGAGTATTCACAGGATGTCTCATGATGAGTCATGATAGGATGTGGATACTGCTCCAGAGTACCGTCCCGGTGGCGACGCTCGTTGGGTGTTTGACGACTACGGGTGGTGTCATGTCTATGGTAGGAGCTGAATTACCACAGGATGCCTGCATGATGAGTCATGTGTCAGTGCGTTGGGATTCCCTCCAGGGCGCCTAGACATGAGTTCGTAGGTCAGAAAATATCTAGGATACTTACCGTAGTTACAGTAGTAGATTAAGTCATGGCGAGGGATTGAACCCTACAAGATGAAGAACGGTTAAGGGCTTGCCCTCGAACCTATGTAGTATGGGCTGCATAGACTCTGAACAAGTGCGCATTAGTGTCATATAATATAAGTAATTGCATTAAGGATTAAGTGCACATTCACAACACGACATCAATAGGATAGTCCCTTTAGTTCTGTTTGTGACAAGTTTGTGATTTGTTAAGAAATGAGAATCGTTATACTGTTTCCGGCATAGAGAGGATGGCCGTGTATAATATTTCATCAGTTGAATGAACTGACGCGCCCACAGTTTTATATGCAGGGTAAAGATACTTGACTATTGAAGTATACATGCTGCGCAAGACTATTTTAAATGTTGTTTCTTGTAATTTATTGAAATATTTCTTCCGCTGTGATAATGTACAAGTGTAAATATAACTCTGATGAAAGAAAAGTTTTTATTTTCTTGTAAAATTGTATGAAAGAAGTGTAAAGATCCTGTGGAATCTCGAATTCAATTGTATTTTGGAATTCGGGGTGTTACATTAACGCTTCAGACTTAGCGTTATTTAGCGTGAACTTTTATTAAAAAAAAATTCAACCCTAGGTATGTACAAGTGTTTTTTCAAATACTTGTACATACTCCGATTGCCATCTCCCACATTCTTCGTCGACAACTCTCTCTCTCTCGCGATATTGATTCCCCAAACCCTAGCTCTCTCTCTCGATCTGAAAACCCTAGCTCTCTCTTGCTCGTTGCTTCTCACTCAATCTCTCCCTCTTCTCCCACTTCTGCCTTCTTCCTTTGAAGATCCCGAATACCAAAAAACCATAACCCATACTAAATCTCCCCAACCCTAAAACCCTAATCCTAAAGAAATTAACCAAACCCTACTCCCCTTCCTTTGTCTGCAGCAACGCGCAAGGACCTCCTCTATCTCCTTTTAGAAAACCCTCATTGTGAAAGATAATAATTTTTTCCAATTTTAGTAGATCTAGCTAGGTTAATTGATTGAAATTTTTAATTCAATGTTTAAGTGTACAATTTGTATATTATGCCTAGTTAATTATAGATTAGGTAATTATAGTGTTATTGTCGATGCAGATGTAGTATTAGTTATTGTTGTTCGTTGTTAGTAAAAGTGTACAAAGAGATCCAAAAATTCTGCAATTTTTCGTGTACGTCGGGCTCACCACGCACAAGCCAATGCAAGTTGTTGAAGTATATTCGGATTCATGGTTTGAAGTGTACGGTCGTGTATCGCTTTCGACTATTTTTCGTGAGTGAAAGCGATATATCGGCGTATATTGCAGACCATGAGTCGAAACTCACATCTACAAGTATTGTTGGCTCATGTGTTTTGCTTCCATCCTACTCCCAAAGTTTCGAATTTTTTTGATCTCGTTTGTGCGGATTTCTGCCGTATATTAAACAACAACAACAATTAATGTTTGAATTCTATCGAGGGACTTTTCATTAGGAAACGACATCCAAAAAATAAGAAATTTTATGAGCATGTCAGCCCGCAGCCCAACGCTACTTGTAGTTGTGAGTTCCGACCCATGGTCTGCGAGTTACGTTAATGTATCGCATTATTGGCATTTTTCATGAGTGAAAACGATACACGGCCGTATCTTGCAAAACGTGGGTTGGAACTCGCTTGTATAAGTTGTGTTGCCTTGTGTGCGGGGAGCCCGACCCAATCACAAAGTTTCAATTTTTAACGTCGTTTGTGTGGTTTTCTCGTAAATTTTGTTATGTTTTGAGCGAGTTTTCAATAGAAAACCCACTTGAAAAATCCGAAATTTTGCGAGTAGGTCGGTCTCCCCACTCACAAGCCAAAGCAACTTGTAGTTGCGAGTTGTCACCCACGGTTTGCTATATGCGTCCGTGTATCGCATTCCCCTCTTTTCCAAGATTGAAAGCGAGACACGGCCGTATCTTGCAAACCATGGATCGGTACTCGCTTCTACAAGTTCCGTTACCTTGTGTGCGGCAAGCCGGACCCAATCGCAAAGTTTCATATTTTTTGGACGTTGTTTGTGAGGTTTTCTCACGTATTTTGTTTCGTATCTATATATATGATATGGCTAAAAATGGGGTTAAATCGGAACCGTCCAGATTGGGCACGAATCTTGGAGCTCGGGGGTAAAAAGGTAATTTCACGTACAAGCGGATCCAAAGCGGGTACCGAATCTCCTTCTCACAGATCCAATAACCCACGAATGGATCCACACCTATTGGGTACGGGTTCCAACCCGAGATGAACCCAAACCAACAAGAGACAAATCAGGATCCATGATTTGGCCAAGTCAATGGCCCTGATTTGCTCTCACCGGGAATCAAGGAAAGATTTCCTAAAACAGACTGAGGATTTTGCTCCCGGCTGTTACACAGGAGATCAGACCCTTAAACAACTCCCCTGGCGACTATAAATACAACCCCTCTGCCTCCATGACCAGGTTAATCACTTTTTCACCACTTTAAGCTCTTCCTTAATCTCTTCTGATTACTGACAAGAGCGTCGGAGGGTGCGTCGCCGGAATCAACCCCGGTGTTTCGCACTTCCTTGCAGGTCGCGGCAGGAGCAAGAAGGCTGAGTCAACTGTTCAGGTTTTTCTCGGACTCACAAATTCTATCTGTTTACCCCCACACCGAAATCAGCGGTAACAGATTGGCGCCGTCTGTGGGAACACCACCCGAACAGCCTCAGCTTCTTCTCCATCGTCCTCTGCAGCCATGCCTCCGAAGAAGGTCAGATCTAGAGGGTCGAACCGGGTGGCCAATATCGCCGACCCTACGGAGGAAGCCCCTGTCAATCCCATTCCACAGTCCGATCTTCCTCCACCGGCCCAGCAGGTCCCACCTCCTTATCCCAAGCAGCAACCCAACAATGGCCCTTCCGGCCATAATGCTCGGAAACAGAAGCAGCCCCTCAACCCGGACAATGTCTCGGTCCATAATGGGTCTTCGGACTCAATGGCTTCTCATCATCCCGACCTCCGCATCACACTCCTGAACCGCCAGAAGGACGACGACCTCCGTACCCACCTTGACGAGAGGCGGGCCCGAGAAGGAGCCTCCCGCCAGCGTCAGGGTGAGCAGTCCCCTCATCGCCGAGACGGTAGGAGGTCTCCGGACCGCAGAGGCCGACCGCCCTCTCCCGAGCGCCGAAGGAGGAGGCCACAGTCCCCCGCGGATCGGCATCATCGCAGGAACAATGACGCACCCATCACCCGTGCCGAGTTTCTACAGTTCCAAGACACCGTTCTGCAGGCTCTCAACCTTCGGCAGAACGTCCAAAATACTCAGAGGGCTCCGACGCCCCCGAGGGACCCCAGTCCTCGCCGCCGAACCCGAAGTCCTTCCCCGGCTCCCAGCCGCCAGCGGCAGCAATACAGTCCTCGCCGATCCTAGGACTACCGGCACCGCAGTCCGCGCTCCCCCTCCTATGAAGAGGAGTCCGGGGGGTCATACGATTACCAGCGGAGGGACGACGCCTCATCCGCCGTCTCCATAAGGTGGAAAGGCGTATCGGCCGCATGGACAGGGAGGAGGAGTCCCGAGCAGGAACCGTCCGTCCCAGCCGACCCCCTTTCTCGCGATCGATCATGGAGGCCCACATACCGAGGGGTTTCAAACCCCCGCAGTTTGAAACGTACTCAGGGGAATCCGACCCGGTCGCTCACGTCGAAAGCTTCAAGACCCTGATGCTGATCCATCAAGCTTCCGACGCCGTGCTCTGCAGGACCTTCCCTGCCACCCTCAGGGGTTCGGCTCGGGAATGGTATTCCAAACTCGCCCCCTCTTCCATCTTCTCGTTCGAGCAGTTCGAAACACTGTTCATAACTCACTTCGTGAGTAGCAGGCGAGCCGAGAAGACAAGCCTCTCCCTACTGAACCTGCGGCAGGAAAGGGAGAAGCTGCGGGACTATGTGAAGAGATTCACCGCTGAGGTCAGGTCTATCGCCTCCTTAGACCAGTTCGTGGCGACCGTGGCGTTCCAGTCGAACGTCCTCAATGCCAACCTCCGATCGTCCCTGGCCAAGAAGCCCCCGCATGACTTCGCCGACCTCTTCCTGAGGTGCGAGAAGTACATCCGGGCAGAGGAGGCTGAAGCCCTACCGAGCTTCGGGGGGCCCTCCTCAGGGTCGAAGAGGAAAGCGACGGGGGAAGAGGGGTCCAAGAAAGCTCAAAAGGACAACGGCGGTCAGCGTCGCCCTCCCCCCAGGTTTGAGAAGTTCACTCCCCTCACCACTAACGTCTCTACTATCCTAATGGAAGTGGAGAAGGAGGGGGTCATCCCTCCAGCTCCGAGGATGCACACCCCAGCGAAGAGGAGGAACAAAGATAAGTGGTGTCGTTACCACCGAGACCACGGCCATGACACGAACGACTGCCGGACTTTGAAAGATGAGATTGAAGCCCTCATCCGGAGGGGGCAGTTGGCCAAATTCGTGAAGGCTAATGATCGGACGGATCGCAACTCTCCTCCGCCTCGGGGGGCTAACAAGCGCTCCGAGCTGCGCGAGGAGACATCCGAGTTCGAGGAGGAACGAATTCTGCACCTGATCCACGGAGGCCCCATGGGGGGCTCCTCTAATTCCTCTCGGAAGGCCTTCGTCCGAGAGGTCAACTCGGTTCACAGTGCCCCTCCCCCCAAAGGTCTCGGCGTCCCTGTGTCTTTCTCTGATGCCGACCTCGAAGGGGTCCGAACCCCTCATTGCGACGCCCTCGTCATCGACCTCCGCATGGCCAACTTCAAGGTGCAGAGGATTTTAGTAGACAATGGGAGTTCGGTCAATATTCTCTTCCTCTCGGCCTTCCGAGGCCTGCAGCTGTCCCAGGACCGTCTCAAGCCAGCTGGTTACACACTCCACGGGTTCACGGGGGTCCCGGTAACCGTCGAAGGGGTGATAACCCTGGACGTTACCGCGGGAAGCACCCCTACTACCCGGACCGAGCCGATGGACTTCATGGTTGTCGACGTCCCGGCAGCGTATAATGTCATTCTAGGCCGACCCGGCCTAGCCACCTTGGAAGCTGTCCCCTCGGCGTACCATTTGAAAATGAAGTTCCCCACTCGATCGGGAGTAGGGGAAGTCAGGGGAAGCCAAGAAACAGCCCGGAAATGCTACATGACTTCCACCGGGGGACCAGTGCTCTCGCTCGAGACACTAGAAATCCCCGAGCCAAAGGCTCAGCCGACGTCCGAGCCGGCGGACGAGTTAGAAGAGGTGCTCTTCTCGGACGAGGATCCGAGCCGGAAGTTCCTCATCAGCAAATCCTTGCCGACCGCACTGTGCTCGGACCTGATCAAATGCATCCGAGATAACCATGACTTGTTTGCATGGTCGGCCGCGGACATGCCCGGCATTTCCGAGGAGCTGCTCGTCCATCGCCTAAGTGTCGAACCGGGGTGCGAACCGGTTCAGCAGAAGAGGCGAAAGTTCACTCCCGAGCGACAGCAGGCCATCAAGGAGGAGGTTGATAAACTTCTAAAGGCCAAGTTCATACAGGAGGTAAATTACCCCGAGTGGCTGTCGAACGTTGTAATGGTCAAGAAGTCCAATGGCTCTTGGAGGATATGCATTGACTTCACCGACCTGAACAAGGCGTGTCTGAAGGATCCATTCCCTCTCCCGAACATCGACACCCTTATTGATGCCACCTCGGGCCATGAGCTCCTCAGCTTCATGGATGCCTTCTCGGGGTACAATCAAATTCGAATGTTTCCTCCGGACATTCCGAAGACCTCCTTCGTCACCGACCAAGGCCTCTACTGCTACCGAGTCATGCCGTTCGGTTTGAAGAATGCAGGCGCCACCTATCAGCACCTCGTCAACAAGGTCTTCCAGAGCCAGATCGGCCGAAACATGGAGGTGTACGTTGACGACATGCTCGTCAAGAGCGTTCGCGGCACAGACCATGTAGCCGACCTCCAGGAGGCCTTCGGCGTGTTAAGAAGGCACAGCATGCGGCTGAACCCGAACAAGTGTGTGTTCGGGGTCTCTTCGGGAAAGTTCCTCGGCTTCATGGTAAGCCAACGAGGAATCGAAGCTAATCCCGAGAAGATTAAGGCCATATTAGACATGGCCCCGCCTCGGAACATCAAGGAGGTGCAGAAGCTTACCGGTCGGCTCGCCGCAATCGGTCGGTTCCTCTCGAAGTCGGGGGAAAAGTGCCTCCCCTTCTTCAAAGCACTCAGGGGGCTAAGGGTTTTGAATGGGGCCAACTACAACAGGAATCGTTCGACCAGTTAAAGGCCTATTTGGTAAACCCCCCTCTGCTCAGCAAACCGGTCCCAGGCGAGACTCTCTTCATCTACTTGGCTGCTTCCGAGCAGACCCTAAGTGTTGTCTTGGTGAGAGAGGAGGACCGGGCCCAAAGGCCCATCTACTACGTGAGCAAGGTGCTTCGGGACGCCGAGATCCGCTATCCGAGAATAGAGAAGATGGCCTACGCCTTAGTCATGGCAGCGAGAAAGCTTCGGCCGTACTTTCAGTCCCACTCAGTCGTTGTCCTGACCGACCAACCCTTAAAGCAGATCCTCCACAAGCCTGAGACCTCGGGCCGGCTGATGAAGTGGTCCATAGAGCTGAGTCAGCATGACATCTCTTACCAGCCTCGGACAGCAATTAAGGCGCAGGCACTTGCCGACTTCATCGTAGAGTCCACTATCCCTGAGGTCGGCCACATCCCGAATGGACCCCCCATTTGGACAGTCTTCGTGGACGGATCCTCTTGTAATGAAGGAAGCGGCGCCGGCATCATTCTGAACGGCCCCGACAACTTCGTCCTCCAGTACGCCATCCGTATGAACTTCAAGGCCTCGAACAACGAGGCAGAGTACGAGGCTCTCATTGCCGGTCTCGGACTTGCACGGAGTGCTGGGGCGCAGCACCTCCGAATCCACAGCGATTCCCAGCTCGTCGTGAACCAAGTCTTGGGCGAGTACGAGGCTCGAGACGAGCGTATGGCGAAGTACCTCGCCAAGGTTCGGGCCCTCATGAACCGGTTCGAGGAGGCGCTCATTGAACGGGTTCCTCGTGAAGAGAACTCACAAGCCGACGCCCTCTCCAAATTGGCCTCGTCATCCCTGCAAGGTCTCGAACAGACCGTACTGATTGAAGTCCTCTCTAGGCCGAGCATCGAAGACGAGACACCTGTCTCGGCGGAATCGTTGCCGGTCATGTTACAAGACAACTGGATGAAGCCTCTTGTGGAGTTCTTGAGGGACGGGCTCCTACCCGAAGACCCCAAAGAGGCTCGCCGAGTCAGAACCCGGGCCGAGCGGTATGTCTTGATCGAGGGCATCCTCTACAAACGCTCTTTCTCTCAAATAGACGACCGACTGTACCTAAGGTGCCTCTCTCCGGAACAGGCCGAATATGCCCTACAAGAACTCCACGAAGGCATCGGAGGAGCACACTCAGGATTTAGGTCCTTGGCCCGAAAAGCTTTGAATTATGGGTACTTCTGGCCGACCCTCCTTCAAGACGCCGAGCGGCACGTTCGGCAATGCAGCTCTTGTCAAAGACACTCCAGCATCCGACGCCTCCCTCAGGCCAACCTCGCCTCCCTATCAAGTCCCATCCCCTTCGCAATGTGGGGCATGGACTTACTAGGGCCCTTCCCTCCGGCTCCGGGTCAGTTCAAGTTCTTGGTCGTGGCCATTGACTACTTCTCAAAGTGGGTCGAGGCCGAGCCCCTCGCCACAATAACCGAGAACAAGGTGGTACAGTTCTTTTGGAAGAGCATCATATGCAGGTTCGGCGTCCCCCGTGTCCTCATAACGGACAACGGGACCCAGTTCACTGGTGCGGCATTCCGAGCTCTGTGCGATGACCTAGCCATTCAACAGCGCTTCTCGTCCGTCGCCCACCCTCAGTCGAACGGACAAGCTGAGAACGTTAATCGGCAGATCCTCGCAGGCATCAAGAAAAGGTTGGACAAAAGTTCCAAGGGCTTATGGGTCGACCAACTCCCCAATGTCCTATGGAACTACCGCACGAGCAAACGGACCCCCACAGGCGAGTCCCCTTTCAACCTCACCTATGGGTCCGAGGCCATGATACCTCTCGAGGTCAGAATACCTTCCCCTCGGCTCACAGCCTATGACGAAGCACAGAATGCCAGGGACCTCAGAGCAGATTTAGACCTGATAGATGAACTGAGGGAAAGAGCGGCTATCCGGCAGCAGAGTTACCGAAGAAGGGTTGAACTGGCATACAACAAAAAGGTCCGACCCGCCAACCTTAAGCAAGGAGATTTGGTCTTGAGAAAGCTAGCCGTATCCTTCCCCAGTCAGAAGAGCAAGCTGGCTCCGAACTGGGAAGGGCCATACAGGATCACAAAGGTAGTTCGGCCCGGAACTTATCGTCTTGAAGACCTAGAGGGCAGAGAGCTTCCGAGGACCTGGAATGCCGACCACCTCTTAAAATACCAAGAAAGCGCTCCGGCGCCACTCTAAGTTTCATGGGGTATCGAGCCATTCCAGTCCTCCGACTTGTAACCTATTTTCATAAATTGTACTATGTAAAACGGTTCGCCGTCGATTATCAATAAAAGAAAGCTCTTTCGTATTTGTGAATTCGCATACTCCTCTCCCTTCTTATCATTTGCTTTTTAAATTGTGATTTCAACCAATGGTTCGGAGTCCACGTTCGGTTCGACCTCACCTCCTCGGCTCGTCTTCGGACGAGCCAGGGGTAGACCGTCGTTCGGAACTGCTCCCACAGCCGTTGAACTACACCGATGGTTCGGAGTCCAACACTCGGTTCGACTTTACCTCCTCGGCTCGCCTCCGGACGAGCCAGGGGTAGATCGCCGTTCGGAATTGCTCCAACAACCGTTGAACTACACCGATGGTTCGGAGTCCAACACTCGGTTCGACTTTACCTCCTCGGCTCGTCTCCGGACGAGCCAGGGGTAGATCGCCGTTCGGAATTGCTCCCACAACCGTTGAACTACACCGATGGTTCGGAGTCCAACACTCGGTTCGACTTTACCTCCTCGGCTCGTCTCCGGACGAGCCAGGGGTAGATCGCCATTCGGAATTGCTCCCACAACCGTTGAACTACACCGATGGTTCGGAGTCCAACACTCGGTTCGACTTTACCTCCTCGGCTCGTCCCCGGACGAGCCAGGGGTAGATCGCCGTTCGGAATTGCTCCCACAGCCGTCGAGCTGCACCGATGGTCCCGGGGTCCAACACTTGGCTCCCAGTCCTTTCAAGCTTCTCCAGTAGATCGATGCCGGGGCTTCGTTCGGCCACGTAATCCGAGCTATCTACCCCAGTTGCCGAAGACCGAAGCCCTACGTCTTCAGTCGGCCACCGAGCAAGTGCCTTCCCGAGCTCGCAAACGGAGAAAATTCACTTTCTCCTCAACTTTCATGCATGATCTCGATCAGACGGCTCAGATCTTGCCACCTGCGCTAAACGACAAGATAACGTTTTCTTGGGAACTGAGCCGCCTCGAGATTCGTGCCTACGTTCAACGGCTCAGATCTTGCCACCGACGCTAAACGACAAAATGGCACTTTCTTGGGGACAGAGCCGCCTAGGATTTCACGCCGTACCTTGTCAGAGTCGCTAAACGACAAAGTACCGTACTCATGGGAACCCGTTCGGTTCAAACACTCTCGCCGACGGAAATAACATGCTCGGTTCAAGGACCTCGGCGCGACCAACACAGTTATAAGCAAGACAAATATGCAGAGCAATGAAAAATATTTTATCAAATAATCAGACCTTAGTACAAGACACACGGTTACAAAGTGTTTGGAAACAAAATACATGACGCCGACTCACTACACTTAGCCCTCATATGGAAAATTCTTCACTAGACTGTTCGGCCGACTGTTCATCCTCCTCGGCCGGTAGCTCCCCTGCGTCGTTCCGGAGCTTCGCTATTACAGTCTGCAAGTGTCGAATCTCCGAGAGCAAATCATCCCGCTCGGCTATAATCTTCGACTGGTTGTGCCGAATACACTTGACCCGAAGAGCGTTGCTGAACGCGGTTTGCGAATCCTTGTCCCCTCCTGCAGGGTTCAGCTCGGCGATCCTATCCTCCAGACGCTGGATCTCGGCTTCCCATAGGTCGAGGATGGACAAAAGGTGAGCCCGCTCACCCTCAGCCCGGCGTAACTCCAGCTCGACGCTCCTAGGACTCAGACCCGCCATCCCAGAAGAGGCTTCGGATTCAGAGCCATCATCCGAACCGTAGAGATCAGCATATGGGTCAGCCGCCTCGAGCTGAAAAGAAGGGAAAACGAACAGCAAAGTTTCAATACACTGCCGAAGTCCAACACTTGAAAATTTTCTAAAAAGATTCGCATTCAGACATAATAGTGTTACAGACGGCCGAACCGACCCTACAATTAGGTTTTTACAACAACCAACAAAAATGGAAAACGACATGATTATGGCCTCTTCGGAAGGGGAATGCTTCGGTTTAGGGAAACGCGAGGACGACGAGGCCTGCCCTCCGAGCTCGACCCTAAACCAACGAAGCGCGACCCCCCTTCGCTGTTGGTCCTAATTGTGGCGCCGACCGAAGCCCCGCTCGACGAAACGGCCGCACTACTCTGAGCGTCAGCTGGACTCCGTCTGACCGAGGGCAAGCGTGTCGCAAGTTCGTAAAATGTAATCCCTCTCTCGCTCTCTTCGCAGGTACACGATGTGCTCCGGACGTTGGCTCTCTCGGGCAGGGGCTTGAGCGATGCGACCTCCTCCTCCAGTTCGATAATTCTATCCCTCAAGGCATCGTCCTTTGCTAACTTCTTCGGTCGAGGGACCCTCGTCGAGCCCGAGGCGTTGGCACTATCGGTCGCAAGTCGTCGGTAATGGGTGACCTCGATCCCCCTATCTATCGTAATCCTTCTGAGCCTGTCGACTTCGGCCAATAGCCTCTTGCGCTCGGTCGACGCCTTCTCCAGCTCGGAAGTCAGCTTCTCTCCCTCCGCCGAGCGTTCTTTCTCTGCTAACTCCAAGTATTGGACCTCAGCCAAAAGGTCGTCATTCTTCTGCTCGGCGGCAGTGAGCTCTCTACGGAGCCTTTCGACTTCGCCTTCGGGACAAGGAGCTTGGGGGTACTTCCGCAGTTGCCACAGCTCGCGACAATACCTTCGCACAGCTGCCTTCGTCTCCTCCAGCCTCCCGAGCAGGAGAAACCGACTCTGTCGGCTGTTCGAGAGCTCACCCTTCGTTTTCGCCAACTCCTTCCGAAGGTATACAACCTCCGTGATCGGGCCGAACTTCACCTGAAAAGTGGAGATAAATCCGATGGGACAATACACGGAAACATCTACAACTAGTCACACACAAATCCGAGGCTCAACACTTGGACAAATTTTGGCCAAACAAAATGTTTTCATTCAAAACCGAAGAGAAGGTTTTACAAAAGCGGTGGCCAGTCCGCAATGAGGCTTACAAAAAGAAACAAAACAACAAAAGACTAAAAAAGACAACCGAGTCAGGGGTCGACCTTTTTGCCGTTCGGGTCCGTCGACCCCCCGGTCTTGTCCTCGCCATCGCCCTCGCCTCCGCCTTCGCTCCAACTCTCCTCCTCGGAGTCGTCCTCCTCCTCGCCCTCGGCTTCGGTCTCCCCTGGGCCTTCGACGACTTCCGTCTCTCCCTCGGGACCCAGCAGCCCCTCGGGAACACCCTCCTCCCCTTCCACAGGGTCATAAAAGCGGTAGGGGGACGTGTCGAAGCCCGGGTTCTTAGCGGCTACGTGGAGCAGGGCTCGACCGTAGGCTTCCTCCATGTTCTGGAGCATGTGCTGCGCGGCCTCCTCCTGCACGGCCTTTCTCACCTTCTTCACCTTCTTCAGGTGTTTGGCCTTGATCTTCTCGGCCCTCTTCCGAGCCGTCTCCGCTTCCGACCGAGCATTGGCCAGCGCCTCCTTCAGCTCGGCAACCTCTTTCTCCGCTCCCGACCGAGCGTTGGCTAGTTCCTCCTTCAACTCGGCAACCTCCTTCTCCGAAGCCCCGAGCTTGGTTGCCGTATCCTTCGACAGCTGAATGGAGTCGGCCAACTGCTTCTCCAGGCCCCCCACTGCAGCAGCCCTCTTCGTCGAAAGAAGCTGCTCGGCATCAAGCTGCTGCGCGACCTTGACGCGCTCCGCCCTCTCCCGTTCGTTCTCCCGCTCCTTGTTCGCCAATTCCTCGACCAGGAAATTGAAGTGGCAGAGAGTCTGAAAAAGAACAAAACGTTAAAACCCGAACCCAAGAACTTAGAAAAATTCTAAGGAAGAAATTTGGATGAAGGAGGGCTCGGTCCACTTACCGACATGGTATTCCGAGCAATCTGCATCACGGCATCCCCTGCCATCCCGGCCTTCAGGGTCGCTCGATCCTTCGGGGTCGGCAGGTGCCTCACCGCCTCCATGCAGATGTTCCCATCGCCCAAGAAGCCGTCGACGTTCATCACCTGCCAGTCGGGGACGAAGATCTGCTTATGATGCTCGGTCAAGATCTTCTCCGCATCGGCGGTGAGGGGCGGAACTTGGAGGGACAATGCCTCCTTCACGCCGAACGCACTGCTCGACGAGCCGGGAGCATCCCCCTTCGAGATCGGTGCCGGCACATCCGAGGTCGGAGGGTCGAGGACCGGCGCATCCGAGGTCGGAGGGTCGAGGACCGGCGCATCCGAGATCGGAGGGTCGAGGACCATGACTTCCCCCTGCGCGAGGACCATGACCTTCGGCTGGTCGGCAACCTTCACCACCGAAGGCTTCTTCGGGGCTCGGCCATCTTGAGGCCCTGCCGACGGCCTCTTCTTCTTCGCCTCCTGCTCTGATCTACCCTTCGCCATCAGAGCTTTGTAGTCCAGCTTCATCGTTCCTGCACAAGCCGAATGAAAAAACTTAGAAAAATTTTCATGAACTTTAAGCAAAGAGTATAAATACCAGAAGCATACTAGGGTCGATCGGACTGAGACCCCCTCGGAACAGATCCTCCTCGGTAATATCTTTCCAGCTTAGCGCTGGCAGGACGAGGAGCTTCTTCTGGACTTCCGCCTCCTCATCACTCAGCGCCGCCTCCTTCTTGGTCCGCTTGGGCAGACCTTCCTTTGCCCAAACCGTCGGTATCACCCACGACGCAGGAGCTCGGATGAGGAAGTACTTCTCCTTCCAATGTTTGATCGAGTCCAGATTCTCGATCAGCTTCACGCCTATTCGGGGCAAAAGAAAGAACCTTTGTTCGTCTCGCCTTGGCTGACAAGGTCGGTAGAGGCTCCGGAAGAGGAACATACTCGGCTTGCCGCCGACCTCTTGGCATCGGAGGACGAATGCCGTGACGTGCCTCCATGTGTTCGGCATCAGCTGGGCGGGGCTCAACCCGTACCATGTCAACACATCCACAACGAACGGGTGGAGGGGAAACCGGAGTCCGGCAATTAGGGAGTCGACCGGAAAGACGCACACGTCCGACGAGGACTTTGTGTTGGCTCGGAAACCCGGCCCAGGGAGGAGCAGTCCGTAGTCGGCGGGGATCCGGAAACCCTCTCGGATCAGACGAAGATCGGTCTCGGTAAGAGACGAGATCCTATGGTCCACTTCAGACAGCTCCCTCGGCTCGTTCTCCTCCACCAGCTTAGCCGTGCCTTGGGTGACTCTCTCCAAGGTATCCTCGACATAGTCCCGGACGCCTCCCACACTCGACAGAGCAATAGGCTGCCGACCGAACGCCCCCGCTCTCTTCGGCGTTTCCACGATCGTGACCACGGCTTTACCCTTCTGGGACGCCGCCGCAACCTCCTTAGGCAGCTCGGCCACTTCGCCCTCCCTATCCGGACGTACGACGGTCTGATCGCTCGGCTCCACTACCTCCTTCCCTCTATCCCCTCGGCCAACGGCTTGCTCCGAGGCGGGGGTCTCATCCGTGATCTTAACCAATTTTTTCTAAGAGAGAAGGAAAAGAGACTGACCTTGAAGTGGTATGTACGGTCGGAAAGTTCACCGGAGGCAAGAAACGCTACCGCGACAGCTAGCACCGCCACCAGAGAGCTGAAAACTTCGAAGGCAAAGTGAAAACTGAAGAGAGAGAGTAAAAGTAAAAAATGAGACTTGGTCTAAGGGGGGGTGAAGATTTATAGTAAAAAGGAACGTCCCTTGGACTTCCAAACGAAAGTTCGCGACTTTTGGGCTGCTCTCGAAACGTTGCGAAGGCCCATCACCACTGCCTTCCTCACCAAGTCAGCTAGTTCGGCGCAATAGGATCTGAATCCGAGCTACACACAATCCGAACTTGTCTGCAACAGGGTCCGGTCGGAATCCGAGCAAGTGCCTTCCCGAGCCTGCAAACGGGGAAAACTTACTTTCTCCTCAAACTTCGCGTAAAATCTCGATCAGACGGCCCAGATCTCGCCGAGAACACTAGACGACAAGATAGTGTTTTCTGGAGAAATGTGCACGTCTTGAAATGCACGCCATCATCCAACGGCTCGGGTTGCGCCACGTCGCTCAGGCGATTGAACCCTCGGACGCCCCACCTATGTTTAGAGGAACCAGGAAAAATTTTGATTCAAAGTCTTAAGGCACCGCCCTCGGCGAGCACCCCCCAGGCCCCGGGTTTCGGTCGATATTCCGCCGACCTCCGGGCCCCGGTCGAAAGCAGATCAACACTCAGAGATCGGGAGAAGCGCACCATTCCGAGCCAGTTGATTGCAACTGCAAAGGTTCAGCCTGCTCTGGCAACAGAACCTTCACAGTTGCAAACAACTTGCCCGGAATGCCCTTCATTCCTTCCGAACAAGCTCACCCCTCGGATTCGGACATGGATCATCACCTCTCCCACCATGATCTCTGCCGACCCTGACACCCGCTGCGGAGCAAACAGAGTAGGCAGAAGATCTTGGTGGAAGAACGACGACCCGTCCTTCCGAAGTAGCTCACACCCCGGGTCCGGACTACGGTCGTCGCCACTACTGCCTTATTCCCTCCCGCTCCTGACATCCCCTTCGGAGCAGTGAGGAACGGGAAAAGAACAAGACAACAGGGCGACCACCCGTCCTTCCGAAGCAACTCAACCCTCGGGTTCGGTCTATGGTCGTCACCACTACTGCCTCGTTCCCCCCCCCCCCGCTCCTGACATCCACTTTGGGGCCATCAGGAATGAGAGAAGAAGAAGGCAAAAGAGCAACCACCCCTTCGGACCTCGAAAAAGAAGTTACCCCAGACAGATACCTCCGAGGTCTGAAACTCTATGTTGTTGCGATTGAAATGACAAAGGGAGTGGAGTACTTATAAGCTCCCCTCCCAGGTCTAGCCATTATGACCCTCGGAAGTTGAAACGCCACGCATTAATTGAAGGAACCATACTTAATGACCTAGGGAAAGCGGAACGCCGCACAAACCCCAAGACGCCATTAATGCCCTTGGAAACAGGATCACCTCGGAACAGATCGTGGAACGTCGCTCGACCCGCCGAGACCACCCGTCTTCGGTCGGTGTCCGAGCAAGTGCCTTTCCGAGCTCGCAAATGGGGAAAACTCACTTTCTCCTCAAGAATCGCGCCTGATCTCGATCAGACGGCCCAGATCTCGCCGAGGACACTAAACGACAAGATAGTGTTTTCTTGGGAAATGTGCCCGTCTCGAGATGCGCGTCGCCATCCGACGGCTCAGATTGCACCACGTCACTCGGCCTGCCGAGACCACCCGTCTTCGGTCGGTTTCCGAGCAAGTGCCTCCCCAAGCCCGCAAACGGAGAAAACCCACTTGCTCCTCAACTTTCGTGTAAGATCTCGATCAGACGGCCCAGATCTCGCCGAGGACACTAAACGACAAGATAGTGTTTTCTTGAGAAATGTGCCCGTCTCGAGATGCGCATCGCCATCCGACGGTTCAGAGCGCGCCACGTCGCTCGGCCTGCCGAGACCCCCTGTCTTCAGTCGGCTACCGAGCAAGCGCCTTTCCGAGCTCGCAAAAGGAGAAAAAAGACACCGAGCTCTCACAACCGTTGGATCTTTCAAAAATTCGTGCTTTTGATGATCAAAGGTCCAGATTGCGCCACGTGCGCTAAAAGACAAGATAGCGTTTTCTTGGGAAACGCGCCACCATCCGATGGCTCAGATTGCGCCACGTCGCTCGAAACGCCGAACCCCCTAGTCTCCGGTCGGCAGCCGAGCAAGTGCCATTCCGAGCTCGCAAACGGAGGAAAAATCCGCCGAGCGATGGAGACCGTCAGATCTCTCAGAAAATCACGCCCGACGGCGATCAAAGGTCCAGATTGTGCCACGCCATAAATCAGTATTAAAAATCGTTTTTTATTTATTTAAATCGCTTTATTTATTTAAAAATTGCGAAAAAATTGCTAAAAATTCGGGGAAATTAACTAAAAATTCTGGAAAATAATTAAAAATTCGGGGGTACATTTTTGAGCCTCCGAACGAACAATTATTGTCTAGAAAGTACTGTTAAGGCCCCCGAACGATTAGTAAACACATCGCAAAATTAAATAAATAGCCCGAAAAAAAGAAAAAAAACGAATAAAAGCCGTCAAATACTCGATATGGCTGGAGAACAACACATGGCGTCAAAAAGTTACCTCACTACCCCCTTCGAGATTCTAAATCCACCACATGGACTCCGATACAACTCCGCTAGCCAACAAAACAGTCAAACTACTCCTCAAAGGCTGATCACGCTCAGTCTTTAGGAGTGGGGGGCTCGTGATATGGTTAAAAATGGGGTTAAATCGGAACCGTCCAGATTGGGCACGAATCTTGGAGCTCGGGGGTAAAAAGGTAATTTCACGTACAAGCGGATCCAAAGCGGGTACCGAATCTCCTTCTCACAGATCCAATAAACCACGAATGGATCCACACCTATTGGGTACGGGTTCCAACCCGAGATGAACCCAAACCAACAAGAGACAAATCAGGATCCATGATTTGGCCAAGTCAATGGCCCTGATTTGCTCTCACCGGGAATCAAGGAAAGATTTCCTAAAACAGACTGAGGATTTTGCTCCCGGCTGTTACACAGGAGATCAGACCCTTAAACAACTCCCCTGACGACTATAAATACAACCCCTCTGCCTCCATGACCAGGTTAATCACTTTTTCACCACTTTAAGCTCTTTCTTAATCTCTTCTGATTACTGACAAGAGCGTCGGAGGGTGCGTCGTCGGAATCAACCCCGGTGTTTCGCACTTCCTTGCAGGTCGCGGCAGGAGCAAGAAGGCTGAGTCAACTGTTCAGGTTTTTCTCGGACTCACAAATTCTATCTGTTTATCCCCACACCGAAATCAGCGGTAACAATATATATCACAATCGTTTGTTAACAAGCAGTTTTATATATGATGTGCATTAATTTACCAAAAATATATGTTTTTGCAGATGAACAACGATACGGAGAGTTCGGCTACAGGCGATAATTTTGTGAGGGTAAAAACCAATTATTGATTCCATGTCGTTAGTCGAAGAACACCTAAAACCAAAGTTAGTTATGACATTTCCAACTTTAGTTGAGGCCGAAAATTTCTACTCGTCATGTGCTCGATGTGGGGGTTTTGCAATGCATAAGGGTGGAAATAAATTTGTCACGCCCTGCTTCCCAAAAAGAATACGGAATATGGATACGTAACAAAAGCCCAACGAATGATTTTCATCATCCATAAGCTGCTCAAGAATCTTTACAATACCTTACAGATAATCAGAGTCGGAAGCAAAAGGCACAACCATTCACGTATAGTTGAAACAAGATACCAACAGAAATTACTTGAAAGCCAAATACAATAATCTCAAATAATCAAGTTCTGAACAAGTCAAATATCCTGGGTCACATCGCCCAAATACAAGATAAATATCCAAGTCATCAAGTATATCTTATTCAAGTTCAAGCAAAAAATAGTAATAATAATTAAATAAAGCATGCAATCCAGCCCTAGTACATCATCTCGCCAATACCATCTGGTAGCCGTCCATCCTGATACGCAATTATTAAACTTGCACGAGAAGGAGAAAAGAAGAAAACAAGTACCCGTTAACTGCAAGTCGCGGGTCACAAATAATGTAGGATACAAGTGCATGGAAATGGGGTGAATCTAAGTATCAAACCTAGCATGGTATAATCATGATGTCCAACATAAACAACTAGCATGGCAAAAGTGAACAAGTGTAAATAACATGAATCAAGTGTCAAGAAATCAAGTATTATGTAAACATGCATCAAGTGTCAAGTGTCATGTAATCATGTATCAAGTCTCAAGTCTCATGTAATCAAGTCTCATGTATCATGTAGTCAAGTATCAATCAAGCATGTATTAGGTTCAAGTATCATGTTCAAGTATCATGTTCAAGTAGCATGTATTAAGTCTTGTAGTGATTTAATATCTAGGTAGCACTTCATGCATCCCGGTTTTTACTAGCTACAACAAATAGTTTCGCTTTAGATTTTGTAGGGCACCATACAGGGCAGTGTACTCAGGGACAAGCTCCAAATATCATGTAATCATGTATCATGTAAACAAGCTCCAAAACCCAAACAAGCTCCAGTGTCATGTGTGAACGTGTCATATATATCGTGTCAAACTCCACATGTAAACAAGCTCCAATAACCACTAGGTTCTTCCGAGTACACGTTTCTGCACTATCCACTACTAGATCTTACCCTTAACCCCAGCTTGAAAAATTTTGTTATTTATGTCATACAAGAATGTAAATGTGCAAAACATATCAAGAATAGCATGACATGATCATGTGGCAAGTTTAAGTAGCAAACTAAGCATGTACAAGTGCAAGATATCTCATAAGGGAACAAAATAAACACATCTCAAGTTCAGGACAGCAAGACCATGCTGTAGTAAAACAGTGATTCCAAGAGTTACAAACAAGAAAATTTAGATCCGTCGAAGGATCTGGAAAATAGACTTCCACACGAATACAACGAGTATAATTAAGTCATATACTAGATCACAACAACACAGCTCAAAACTGATTTGAATACAGAAACTAGGTTCAGCCAGAAATCAAGAAAACGAATTCAAGAACAGGAAAAAAGTATGAAAACACATCAAATAAATCTACGAAAAATCAGGGATATTCTCCTATAGGTCCAGTATCAAAATATAGAGTTTCAGAATTTTTCAGTAAGAATAGATTAGTCATCAAAAATACAAAAGCATCAAGAAAACATAGTTTAGCGAATCTGGAATTTCCAACACTGCTGTACGAAAACTAAGATATCTCGCAACCAGTGAAACGAAATCCAATTCTGCCAAAGGGATATGAAAATAGATAGAATTTACTAACTTTCACATTTAACAAAGAATTTTCATACAGTAAAAGGAATCATAGTGAAAATAGGGTTCTTTACAGAACAGCGAGCAAAATACAGCATGTATAGATTTTAGAAAGAAGCATGAAACATCACATAAAACTTATCAATAAAATTCACCAAAATTCTGGGTAATCCCTAACTTAATAAAGAAACACTGACCAAAATATTGGATCAAAATAATATGTATAACATAGTTCTTGAAAATAGTTTGTTATCAAAATTACTGAAAAACAGAATCTAGAAAAGATCAACACCTCTGTACTAAAACATCCATAACTCAGTCATAAAAAATCAAAATCAAGAAAGGTCGGTGGGGTTTGAAAATAGACAAAATTATCCAAAACTCTTGTTTTATACCGAAATCAAGATACTGACTGTAGCACCAACGAAAATAGCAAACAAAACAGAATATCCAGAAAATACAGATTTCACCCTTAAGAACAAAAACAACATAGATTCAAGAATATTGGTCCAAACACATCCAAACTTGGAAAGAAATGAATTGAAATGGAATTCGAAATGAAAGACCAAGGTTTGGTCATGCTGAATGAATAAGTCCGGTATAGTGGAAAGGCTAACTCTAGAGCTTTGATTTTGTTCATGATTCTAATAAAATAAGGATTAGATACATAGTGGAAATGTGATGAAAGTAAGAGAAAAACACGAGTATGAGGGCCATCGGATTAGCGGTGTGAGAGTGATCCACAGGCTGCCTGCTTGATGCGTCAAGGCATGGCATGGGCACTACTCCAGAATTATCGTCCCGGTGGCGACACTTGTGGGATGTTTGAGTGGCTATGGGTGGTGCCATTATTCCATGGCAGAAGCTAAATTGTCCATAGGTTGCCTGCTCGATGCGTCGTGTCAGTGCGTGGGATTCCCCTCCAGGCTGCCTGGACATGGGCTCGTAGATCATGGGACATCTAAGATACTTACCGTAGTTATAGTAATAGATTAAGTCATGGCGAGGGATTGAACCCTATAAAATGAAGTACGAATAAGGGCTTGCCCTCGGACCTATATAGTATGGGATGCATAGAATCCGAATAAGTGCGCATTAGTGTCATTTAACATAATAACTGCATTAAGGACTAAGGGCACAATCACAACACGACATCAACAGGATAGTCCCTTTTAGTTTTGATCTGTGAACAAGTTTGTGATTTAATAAGAAATGAGATCATTATACTGTTTCTGGCATAGAGAGGATGGCCATGTATAATTTTCGTCGGTTGAATAAAC
Organism: Hemerocallis citrina; assembly: GCA_017893485.1. Taxonomy (NCBI): domain Eukaryota; kingdom Viridiplantae; phylum Streptophyta; class Magnoliopsida; order Asparagales; family Asphodelaceae; genus Hemerocallis; species Hemerocallis citrina. The sequence goes on along the minus strand of CM030360.1, from coordinate 191,584,755 downwards.
TGACGTACCCACAGTTTTGTATGCAGGATAAATGGCTTGATAAAGGTTAAAGGAGTACTGATGCTTAAAGATCATTTATTGTTGTATCTTTGTATAATGTTGTAAATTGCTTCCGCTGTCATTACATGTAAATTATTGATGTTATCTGCTTCCGCTGTAAAATGTAAAGTGTAAAACCTCATGTAACTCTGATGTAAAGTGAAAAGTTTTATTTCCTTGTAAAATTGTACCGAACGAAGCGAAAAGATCCTGTGGAAATCTCGAATTCAGTTGTTTTTGGAATTCGGGGTGTTACAGAATGGTACCAGAGCTACGTTTCACACTGGTACAAATTTATAAGGAACGACACCCTAGAAGTGGACATTAGAGTGTGTGTTTGAGTCTAGAGATTTAAATGTAAGTGACTTACATTTGTGTTGCTCTATGACTTATGTTTCTTCCTCCCTATTTCTAAGATGGCTGATCACTTCGACCCTACTGGCGACGACAATTGGCATATCATTGAGGAAGAGTACTATCCTGGACAAGCAGATCCCGAGGAAGAGTACCATCCTGGGCAAGCAGATTCTGATGAAGAGGAATGGCCTGAGTCTCGAGAGATTACCCCACCTCCAGACTCATCTGATGATTCTTCTTCTGATGAAGAAGAGGACCAGTTCCGAATAGTCTTGTTGCATCTCTTCAGAGACAGGTTGAAACACTGCGGGAGAGAGTCGGATTGTTGAAAGCTCAGTTGGCCAAGCGCAAGGACGACTTTGCAGTTCTCACTCATCGTGTATGGGAACTCGAGAAGAGGAAGAATATGACCGATGTGCTGAAGGAAGAAGTTGATGAACTACGGGGAGAACTTCGTGAAGCGAAGAGGAACCGTTGGAGTTAGATTGTTGTAGCTTCTACTGTTTTCATTCTGATGTCAAGAAATATTTTTCAATTTGAATGTATAAAGTTTGGAATTTAATGAAATGCAAGTTGATTTAAAATTCATGTCTTATACTTCGAATTTAATGGATCTTTTGCATCAGAATATGGCTAGAAGAGGAGCTAGAAACGGTGAAGGTCTGGATCTAGAAACGGAACCTAACAACGCCGTGGCCATGAATCAGAACCAAGGAAGGGTACCTGCGAATCTGGTACTTGAGGCAATTAAACTCAGGGAATCGTTCAAGCGAATGAAACCACCTGTGTTCGAAGGAAAGTCAGACCCTGATGCGGCTGACAACTGGATCAGGCAGGTGGAGATGATCTTCGAAGTGCTGGAGACCCCTGAGGGCAGCAAGGTGAAGTTGGCGACTCTGCAACTTGAGAAGGATGCGGCTGTGTGGTGCCAGTCGATGAAGCGAACAATGAGAGGTGTAGTTCTTGGCTGGGAGGAATTTTCGGAAGAATTCCGCAGTCACTATTTCCCCTCTGATGTCCAGGAAAAGAAGGCTATGGAGTTTCTGTCACTACAGCAAGGTGGCATGTCACTTAGGGAGTATGAGACTAAATTTACTCAACTCTCAAGGTATGCTCCTGAGCTAGTGATGGATGAGGCGAGGAAGGCTCGTAAGTTCGAGCATGTATTGAGGTCGAGCTTGAGGTCCTGGATGATACCTCTTGGTATTAGGAGGTTTGACAAGTTGGTCAAGCGAGCAGCAGCCACGGAGTCAGACATGGAACAGTTTCATGTTGTTTAGAATCGGAGGAACAACTAGCAGTCTGGAAAGAGGTCCACAAATTCTGGAAATTTCAAGGGACAACTATCTGCACAAAGGTTCGAACCGACAGGGGCGAACGCTATTAGTGTGGTTGGAAGACCTGGGAATAATGTTGTGAGACCTCCTGCGGTAAATTGCTTCAACTGTGGTGAGATGGGGCATTATCGATCTCAATGCCTCAAACCATGGACTGGCAATCACAACGTGCCAATGTAGCAGACTGGGAAGATGCCGTACCAACCAGGGCGAGTATTTGCCTTGACCGAAACTGATGCCGATGAGGTGGATCACGTCATCACGGGTACGAGGGCGGGTGTTTAGAGGTTTATGTTGTTTCTTCTTCCCGTTTATTTAGTGAACGATTGCGTAAGGAGTATGTATTATGTAACAGGCGAACTTTATTTGAATGGAATGAAAGCTGTTGTTCTGTTCGATACTGGATCCGCTCATACTTTTGTGTCTCCTAAATTTGCTAAAGTGTTGGGAGTTGAACCAAAGATCTTTCCATGCAAGATTCTAGAAGTTGCTACTCCATCAGGGGAGACTCTAACCACTGATCGGTACTATCCAGACTGTGAGATCGTGATTGGTGATCGAATCTTTGGGATCGATCTGATCGAACTGGATGTCATGGGAGTTGATGTTATCATTGGCATTGATTGGATGCCGATGTACAGTGCAAGCATCGAATGCAAGACCAAGACAGTAACAGTGAAGGCTCCAGGTGGACCTAAAGTCACTTTCCAAGGGAAGAGAAGTGTTTTAAGCTGTACATCCTGGGAGTACTAAGATGTACAGAGACATCAAACCGCATTTCTGGTGGTCAGGTTTGGATGTGGCTGAATTTGTGTCGAAATGTGAGGTTTGTCAACAAGTCAAAGCCGAGAATCAGAAATCTGAAAGTCTATTGCAACCGTTACCTATTCCGGAATGAAAATGGGATAACATCAGTAAGGATTTCATTACGGGTTTACCCAAGAGTTCTAAGGGCAATGATGCGATTTGGGTTATAGTCGATCGACTAACCAAGTCTGCTCACTTTTTGGCAATGAAACTTACTGCTTCGATGGACAAGTTGGCTGAGATGTATGTTGGCGAGATTGTCAGACTTCATGACGTTCCGTTGACTATTGTGTCTGATCGAGATGCGCGGTTTACTTCGCATTTCTGGAGGAGTCTTCAAACAGCTTTGGGTACCAAGACAGATTTCAGCACTGTTTTTCATCCCCAGACCGATGGGCAGACCGAGAGAGTTAACCGTATTCTTGAGGATATGCTTCGGTGTTGTATACTAGACTTTGGAGGCAGTTGGGAAAGACACTTATCTTTGGTAGAGTTTGCCTACAACAACAGTTTTCAGACTAGCATTGGGATGGCGTCGTACGAAGCTTTGTATGGCAGGAAGTGTAGGACGCCTGTTTGTTGGTTCGAAGTTGGGGAGCATCAGATGTTTGGACCTGAGATTGTTCAGCAGACCTCTGAAAAGATTGATCTGATCAGGAAGAGGTTGGTAGAAGCTCAGAGCAGGCAGAAGAGCTATGCAGAAAACCGGAAAAAGGACCTTGAGTTTGAGGTTGGTGACTTTGTCTTTCTGAAAGTTTCACCCAGTAAAGGCGTGATCCGTTTCGGCAAGAGTGGAAAGTTAGCCCCGAGGTTTATAGGCCCGTACAAGATATTGAAAAAGATCGGGAAAACTGCTTACCGACTTGAGTTACCGGAAGAGTTGTCTCAGGTACACAATGTCTTTCATGTGTCTATGCTGAGAGGTTATATTCCAGATCCGAGTCATCATTTGCCTGAAGTGCCGGAAGGTTTGCAGTTGGATCTGAATTACATCGAGTCTCCTGTCGAGATTGTTGATCGTCGAGAGAAAGTCTCGAGGAATAAGACGATACCGATGGTCAAGGCAGTCTGGAGAAACCATTTGGTTGAAGAGGCTACTTGGGAATCTGAGGAGAGGATGTTGAGAGATCATCCTGAGCTTTTTGTTTGATTTGTATTTTTGTATTTCCTTTTTGCTTGATTTTGTTTCTCGCTCTTGACTGTAGTTCCGGGGACGAAACTATTCTAAGGAGGGAGTGTTGTAATGCCCTGATTTTCATTTATGAAAAATTATTTATTTATTTTTGCACGTAGTGTGCACGTGCAATTTTCGTAATATGAAATCTTATAATTATTTTTCTTTATGGATGATGAGTATATGCATATGTATGTATATATGTTCTTTAAATTATTTTTTATAAAAGCCCTTTTCTAAAATAAAACACAAGTCCAAAAATCTAATTTATTCTATTTTGGTAAAAACTAATATTTTGGCCCATCAATTTAAGCCCATGAATTATTTCTATTTTTAATAACAACTTGTAATGTAAAACATCTTTCGAAAGATTATTTTTATAAAAATGTATAATGTACAACTTTTAAAGGGTGACTAGTGCAGGCACGTGCATTGCGCATACACGTGCATGAGCACACCATTCTTTGGCCTGTTTTTGGAAGGAGTGGGTATCATGCATGGGTGGTTACCTAGAGTGTGGGTAGTTATTACAACTCCTACTCTCATCCTAACCCTTGATCCTATAACCATCTACTAAATCCTAGCCCTCCATTTCACCCAAAGGTTTAGTATAAATACCCCCCTCACTTAATTGTATTCTACCCTAAGAATTTTATTAAAAAAGAATATATTTTTAAGAGAGTTGTGAGTGAGTGTCTTTGGAGGCCGGGCATCACTTCAGAGGATTCTCGGATTGGCAAGGAGCAAGGAGGAGGAGTCATACTATCGTACTAGGAGGCTTTACTGAATTTCGTATTTCTTCAAAAGGTGGGTGTTTCTCATGACTTCTAGTATAAAGACCATGCTAGGATTAATATTGATTTGTTTATCATACTGGTGAAAAGTGGATTGATAGGATGATCATTATGTTGAAATGTTCTGTGCAATACATATGTGGAAAATGTGAATGAATAATAAAGAACTAATGATAAAAGAGAAGTGAAAATGACCTGTACAGTCGACTGATCATGTGAACAGCCGACTGATACACTGGAATAAAATGCAGTTCGAAATTCCATGAAATGAGATATTTAATGTGTATCGTATTTTGACTTTCCTAGCATGTTAATTCGGAGTTGATATTCATCTCCGTAGATAAATAATGAGTAAAGGAAAAATGTACGTTTAGCAATATCATTTGGATGAAAGAAAATACTAGTTATGTGAAATTTACATTTAACCATAAACTATGTTATGATGATGGTAAATAGATAAGAATCGCATGTTTATGTTGGCATTGAACGTACTGTAGTTGAATAAAATGGTGTGTGCTAATTGAAGAACCGAAGGAAGAGATATTCCTTAATTCGAAATTAACTGGATCAGTCGACCGAAATTATGTAGCAGTCAACTGAACTGAACATGAAAAGTTGCATAATTGAACTCTGCAGAACAGCCGACTGATTCAAAGTACAGTCGACTTTCCCATAATTATATTTTAATTTGAACGCTGCGGAACAGCCGACTGGCCATGTGCAGCAGTCGACTCTTCCGAGCAGTTTATTGAATAACTTCTTTGGCTGAACAAGTCGACTGAGTATGCTCTAAGTCGACTGTCCAGATCACTTTTTGACATCTCAGAAATTCTATGATTTGTTTTATGATTGTTGAATGATTATTTGCGGTGACGATTTAGAAGTAGTAAAATCTATTGACTTCGCATGAATGTGTACTTGGAATGAAGGAAATCATTCTATTAAATCGATGAAAAGTTTGTATGATGGTGGAAACTATGAACATGAAAAGGAAAATCATTTGTGATTATGAAAATGAACTATTGGGTTTGAAAGGCTCAATTTTTGGTGATTGCAGGGGGGAGCTATGTGGGGGCCCGGGGTGGCCCGGGCCCCCCCAAAATTTTGAAAAACCCCTTAAATTTTTTGAATTTTTTTTTAAAAACCCTCTAAATCTATTAAATTTTATTATTTGGCCCCCGTAAAAATTATGAAAAATACCTATATATTTATAATTTTATTATTTGGCCCCCCCTAAAAATTATGAAAAATACCTATATATTTATATATAGTTATAGAATTTTTTCTTGGTCCCCCTGAAAATTTTGTTCTGGCTTCGCCCCTGGGTGATTGTGAATTGAAATTGAAACTAAAGAGTAACTAAGTCTCCCACCGGCAATTGGAAAGAAATGAATTGAAATGGAATTCGAAATGAAAGACCAAGGCTTGATCATGCTGAATGAATAAGTTCGGTATAGTGGAGAGGCTAACTCTAGAGCTTTGATTTTGTTCATGATTCTAATAAAATAAGGACTAGATACATAGTGGAGATGTGATGAAAGTAAGAGAAAAACATGAGTATGAGGGCCATCGGATTAGCGGTGTGAGAGTGATCCACAGGCTGCCTGCTTGATGCGTTAAGACATGGCGTGGGCACTACTCCAGAATTATCGTCCGGGTGGCGACGCTTGTGGGATGTTTGAGTGGCGATGGGTGGTGCCATTGTTCCATGGCAGAGGCTAAATTGTCCATAGGTTGCCTGCTCGATGCGTTGTGTCAGTGCGTGGGATTCCCCTCTAGGCTGCCTGGACATGGGCTCGTAGATCATGGGACATCTAAGATACTTACCGTAGTTACAGTAGTAGATTAAGTCATGGCGAGGGATTGAACCCTATAAAATGAAGTACGAATAAGAGCTTGCCCTCGGACCTATGTAGTATGGGATGCATAGAATCCGAACAAGTGCGCATTAGTGTCATTTAACATAATAACTGCATTAAGGACTAAGTGCACAATCACAACACGACATCAACAGGATAGTCCCTTTTAGTTTTGATCTGTGAACAAGTTTGTGATTTAATAAGAAATGAGATCGTTATAATGTTTCTGGCATAGAGAGGATGGCCATGTATAATTTTCGTCGGTTGAATAAACTGACGTACCCACAGTTTTGTATGCAGAATAAATGGCTTGATAAAGGTTAAAGGAGTACCGATGCTTAAAGATCATTTATTGTTGTATCTTTGTATAATGTTGTAAATTGCTTCTGCTGTCATTACATGTAAATTATTGATGTTATATACTTCCGCTGTAAAATGTAAAGTGTAAAACCTCATGTAACTCTGATGTAAAGTGAAAAGTTTTATTTCCTTGTAAAATTGTACCGAATGAAGCGAAAAGATCCTGTGGAAATCTCGAATTCAGTTGTTTTTGGAATTCGGGGTGTTACATTCCGTACCCGTGTTTGTGCTACATAGCTCTATATCTTGGCAAAGCCAAAAAGAGTAACAAGTCAGAGAGCAACTAAGACCGTTGTCTCCAACAACAGCTTAGGTTTTATCAGAAGACTGGTTCTTTTTTGGGTTGCTCTCTGACTTGGCCAAGCCAAAAAGAGCAACAAGTCAGAGAGCAACCATATTTTTTTTAACTGAGGCCGTTGTCTCCAACAACGACCTAGGTTTTATAAAAAAAATGGTTTTTTTTTGGAGTTGCTCTCTGACTTAGCCACGCCAAAAGGAGTAAGAAGTCAGAGAGCAACCATATTTTTTTTAAACTAAGGCCGTTATCTCCAACAATGGCCTAGGTTTTATCAAAAATTGGTTTTTTTTGGGTTTCTCTCTGACTTGGCCAAGCCAAAAGGAGCAACAAGTCAGAGAGCAACCATATATTTTTTTAAACTAAGGTCGTTGTCTCCAACAACGGCCTAGTTTTTATCATAAAAATTGGATTTTTTTGGGTTGTTCTCTAACTTTGCCAAGCTAAAAGGAGCAACAAGTCATAAAAAATTAATATTATTTTTCACTACCTAACAATAGCCTAAGGTATATGAAAAAATTCGGATTATTATGAGTTGCTCTCTGACTTGGCCAAGCCAAAGAAGCAACAAACTCCAAAAAATCTAACTTTTTTTTAAACGTAGGCCGTTGTCTTCAACAACGGATAAGTTATATGAAAAATATGGATTTTTTTTAGTCCCTCTCTGTCTTGGCCAAGCCAAAAGAAGCAACAAACTCAAAAATAATCCAATTTATTTTTTTAACTATGACCGTTGTCTCCAACAACGGCCTAGGTTATCTGATTAAATTGGGAATTTTTTAATGCTTTTTACAACCGTCTCTCCACTCTTTACAAACAGTGTCTCTCGGACTGTACACCAAAAACATTCATATGCTTGTATATCGACTCTATATTTTATTAATTTCCATTTTTAGGCACCAAAAAGAACAAAATAAAATCATTAAGGTTAAATGATTAAATAAGTACCAGAAAAAAATTTACATTTTAAAATTTTGTAAAAACCCTTTTTTTTAACGCTAAATGTAATTTCTTCTAGAATGTGCATACCTATTCAGCTTAACACCTAACCATACGCATAACCCTATCCTAACCCATAATATTTCAACCACAGGTTTGGTTAGGGTTAGGGTCAGGTTAAGGTTAGGGTTAGTATAAACGATTGAATCTATTAGATAATACATGGGAACTAGTTTGAATCGAATGTTTCAATAGAGAACGATACAGGTTGGGAATAAAATATGGATCACATGAATAGAATATACCATATTGAGAAAATTTTCAAATTATTACTGATTAAGATGGTTTATTACGTTACATGTGATGCTAATAGATGTGTTCACCACAGAATTCAAAGATAAGCATTCCAAACCTGGTATGCACTTTCCAAACCTCGCATAACCCGCCGTACGTAGGCCATTATTGTATACAACGACCTTGCCCTTTTTTTTACAAATATTTGGGAATACACATTTTTAAAAATATATATAAAAAAAAAGCTTAAACATTATTAAAGTCCACAACCTTACACAACCTCTACCCTAACCCTCGCATAACCCTCCTGTACATAGGCCGTTGTTGGAGACAACGGCCTTGCCTTTCTTTTTTAAATTTTATTTCATTTTTATTTTTTTTACCTGGACTAATAAATAAAAATTCTATCGATCTCTACCATAACCCTACTCATAACCCTTCACTATCCCGTATCTCTGCTATAACCCTACGCATAACCCTACCCTAAACCCTAAACCCTTAACCCTACCATAACAATTAACCCTTTACAAAAAAGAAGAACATATTTTATTTCCTGGTAGATATGTAATCATTTAACCTAAACGATTGTATATTGTTCATGTCGGTGGCTAAAAATAAAAATTAATAAAATATAGAGACAATATAACTCATATAAATGTCTTTTGCATACAGTTCGATAGGCACTATTCGTAAAGAGTTGAGAGAGAGTTGTTAAGAGTGTTACAAAAAATGAAAAAATTAATCATATAACCTAGCTTCACCGTTGGAGGAGACAACGGCCTTAGTTTGTTAACAAAAAACATGGATAAATTTAAAACAGGCAAGCCGGTTGTGTAAGGTTGTCGACTTTATTAAATTTTTTGATGAACACATCTATTGGCATCACATGTAACGTAATAAACCGTATTAGTTAGTAATAATTTGAAAAATCTCTCAATATAGTATATTCTATTCATGTGATCCATGTTTTATTCCCAAGCATATGAATGTCTTTTAAGAAATTACATATTAGGGTTTTAAAAAACAAATTTAAAAAGATTTTTACAAATTTTTAAAAAATGAATTATTTACTGGTACTTATTTAAGTATTTAACCGTAATGATTGTATATTGTACATTTAGGTGGCTAAAATTGGAAATTAATAAAATATAGAGACGATATACAAGTATATGAATGTCTTTTGTGTAGAATTCGAGGGACACTGTTCGTAAAGAGTGGAGAGACAGTTGTGAAAAACATAAGGGTAGTAACCAAAAAAATGGGTAACCTAATGAGCTGTTGCTCCCTTTGGCTTGGCCAAGACAGAGAACAACTCAAAATAATCCAAAATTTTTTATATAACTAAGGCTGTTGTCTCCAACAACGGAACGACCTTATTTAAAAAAAAATTGTACTCATTGTTTATGAGTTGTTGCTCCTTTTCGCTTCGCTCGAGACAGAGAGCAACTAAAAAAAAAATCCAATTTTTTCCATATAACTTAGTACGTTGTTGGAGACAACGGCCTTAGTTTTAAAAAAAATTTGACTATTATGAGTTTGTTGCTTCTTTTCACTTGGTCAAGACAGAGAGAGACTCAAAAAAATCCAAATTTTTTGCATATAACTTAGACCGTTGTTTAGTTTTTTAAAAAAATTGGATTTTTTTGGTGTTTGTTGCTTCTTCTGGCTTGGCCAAGACAGCGAGGGACCCAAAATTCCAAAATTTTCCATATAACTTAGGCCGTTATTGGAGACAACGACCTTAGTTTTTATAAAAATTGGATTTTTTTGGTGTTTGTTGCTTCTTTTGGCTTGGCCAAGACAGAGAGGGACCCAATTCAAAATTTTCAATATAACATAGGCCGTTGTCTCGCCGTTGTTGGAGACAACGCCTTAGTTTAAAAAAAAATTGGATTTTTTTTGTGTTTGTTGCTTCTTTTGGCTTGGCCAAGACAGAGAGGGACCCAAAAAATCCAAAATTTTCCAAATAACTTAGCCTGTTGTTTATAAACAACGGCCTCAGTTAAAAAAAAAGTTCTGTACATTTATGAGTTGTTGCTCCTTTTGGCTTGGCCAGAGACAGAGAGCAACTCAGAAAAATCAAAATTTGCCATATAACTAAGGCCTTCAACAACGGGACAACGGCCTAAGTAAAAAAACGGCCTAAGTAAAAAAACGGCCCTCAACAACGGGACAACGGCCTTAGTTAAACAATTATTTGGAAAATTTTTATCAGTTGTTGCTCCTTTTGGCTAAGCCAAGATAGAGAGCTACTGATAAAAAAAACCAATTTCATTGATAGAATCTAGGTCGTTGTCTTCAACAATGACCTAAGTAAAAAAAAAAAAAAAATTGAATTACAAGTTAACACAACAACTACAGCTGCTACACTACATTCTCCAAAAAAATACTACATACAATCTCATCAGCTACAACACAACAATAACACTTGAATCCCACTAATGCGAACGATTAACAAAACTAACACCAATAGAAAAAAAAAACAACAACAAAATTCACAATCATCACATAATAACAACTACATCAACAACAACTAAAACTAACCATATCTCAAAAACAACCACAACAAGTTCTATCAATTACATTCAACAACAACAACAAAATTTGTACTCCAAAAAAGACTGTATCGGGAACCACTTAACCTCCTGGCATGTAAATTTGTGGTGCTCGCCTCTTCTGAATAGGTTGTCGCTGCCAGGTTGGGGATGACGACACAACAATTTCTTCTTCTTCTCCCTCCTCTTGTCTGTCGCCAACAACAATGTCTTGATGCTCTTCTACTTGCTCTTCTTCTCGAGGTGGAGATGCAGGAAGATATTGCCATTGTTGCCTCGGGCCAGATAGCCTACCCCTCACGCTCTTACGTCGCTGTGTACATAAGAATTTATCCAAATACCAGTTCAAAGCTTCACCCTCTGCTGAAACTTCTAAATTTTCCCGACATGAAGAGAGCATCTTCTGAGTGAACTTCTTCATAGGTTGGGCAGCATTACTTTTGAGTACCTGCGCGCATTCTTTTGCCATGTCCCATGTATTTTTGATAAGTAAATGACCTCTGTCATCGTTTCCATGTCCCATGTATTATCAATCTAATATATATATATATATATATATATATATATATATATATATATATATATATATATATATATATAGAGTAATGCTATTAAGAGCTCGGAAGCTGAATGCCTTATCGGGAGCTGGAGCTAACAGCCATCCGATCTGAATTGATTAAGATCGAATGGCTGAGATCAGATCCCGTTCTCCATCTGTTTTGTTGAGGGTAAAATGGTCATTTGGCCCCCTCTCCTTATCTTTTGGTATGTTGGATCTCAACTCAAATCCCGCTCTCTCTATTCGATCGTAAGAAACCCTTCTCCTTCTTCGATGAAACCCTCAACCCTTCTCCTTCTTCGATCAAATCCCGATCTCTCTATTCGATCCCGCGCTCTTCTCCTTCTCCGTTGTAAGAAACCCTAGCCGCGCTCTCCTTCGAATTTCTCCCGAGCTCTCCTTCTTCGATGAAACCCTAATCGATCTGAGAGAAACCCCCATTCTCCTTCTACGATTTCAAATTTCTTGGATTCGGTCACTCTCTTCGACGAGAAACCCTAGCCCATCTCATCCGCTGGTCGAATGGCTGTCTCTTTCTCTCTCTCTCTGCGATCGTAGATCCAAATCACCATTAGGGATGCGAGGCAGTCTCTCTCTCTTCGACGTCAAACCCAGCTTCCGATCAGGGTTTCGATTCATCATCGATTCGAATAGTGACCCTAGCAGCCCCCAATCATTCTTACCAGGTATTCTCAGTTTCAAATTACATTTCGTTTTCTTCTTTCAAGTTTCACTATGAAAAATTGAGTCAATATGGCCTCTACTGTTGCCAAGTGTTGTTCATTCTTCATTATCGACCATACACATTTGTTGGATTTGGGAATGGATATATAGTATGTCTAATTAGAAAGTTCTATTTGGATGTGCTTGTATTGAACAATGAGACTACTTATGGTCTAAAATAGAGTCGTGGGGGTTGTTTTTTTAATGCTGTATGTGAGCTGCTCAAATTCTTTGTTTCTGGAGCTTTGATGGGTTTTCTTTGTTTTGATTAATGCTTTGATGGGTTTGTTGTTTTGGGGTTGAAAATAGATCTGGGTTCGAAATTTTTTGGTGTTTGAGATGTTGGGTTGTTATGGGTATGTTTAGATCTATTGAATATGATGTGTTTTTTAGATGGATCTCTAAGATCTGCATCAAAGATGTGGAAAATGAATAAATGAGTTCGAAGTTTATCTTAAGTCTATTAAGAGCTCAGAAGCTGAATGCCTTTTCGGTAGCTGTGCTCCTTTAACAATGCACCTTGGACATTGTTTTTTACGGGATATTAAAGTGGCAATTTTTGTTTTTCTGAGCCGGCATGAATTTTTTATTCCGAGTGAAAGAGATAATGTTTTCTGTTGCACTTATTCTGAGCCTACAAGTTTTAACCATGTTCAACATACACTCTCCAGGAACATTCAACATACGTACTTGAATTTTCTTCTATTTGATGAATCTTTTGGTGCAGGAATCGAAGAGAAAGAACGAGATGTTCGTTAGCGCCGAACATATGATACTTGAAGCTATGTTTCTGCATGAAGTGGGCTTACTCCAAGCTGAAAAAATTTGGGTACTTCATGACGTGCACGCGACAATATTTGATTCTTCAAGCTCTGTACACATTTGTTCTGAGATTACACAATTTTGATACTTCATGATCTGTATACGATTGTTGTGAGCTGAAATAATTTGTATACTTCATGCTCTGATTGTATTAGCTCTGGGCTGGGGAAAAAATGATACTTCATGTTATGTCTGTGTTGGTTATGAGCATTACAAATTTTGCATGCTACATGCTCTGTCTGTGTTTGTTCCCAACTTACAAATTTTGCTTGCTTCATGATCTGTCTGTGTCTGTACTGGGTTGATAAAATTTTTATACTTCATGCTCTATACATCATGATCTGTTTGTGGTTGTTCTGGGCTGATAAAATTTGTATACTACATGCTCGAATTGTGTTTGATCTGGTCTGGCAAAAATTTGAGACTTCATGTTCTGTCTGTGTTGTTTATGAGCATTACAAATTTTGCCACTTCATGCTCTGCCTGTGCTTGTTCTTGGCTGCCAAAATTTTTATACTTCATGCTCTATTTGTGTTTGCTCAGGTCTGGCAAAAATTTGAGACTTCAAGTTCTGTCTGTGTTGTTTATGAGCATTACAAATTTTGCCACTTCATGCTCTGCCTGTGCTTGTTCTTGGCTGCCAAAATTTTTATACTTCATGCTCTATTTGTGTTTGCTCAGGTCTGGCAAAAATTTGAGACTTCAAGTTCTGTCTGTGTTGTTTATGAGCATTACAAATTTTGCCACTTCATGCTCTGCATGTGCTTGTTCTTGGCTGCCAAAATTTTTATACTTCATGCTCTATTTGTGTTTGCTCAGGTCTGGCAAAAATTTGAGACTTCAAGTTCTGTCTGTGTTTGTTTTGATCCTGCAAATTTTGCACACTACATGCTCTATCTGTGTTGCTTCTCAGTTTACAAATTTTGTAAAATTTGTTACTTCAAGCTTTGTCTGTCTTAGTTCAGACCTTACAAAATTTAGGTACATGATGCTCGGTTTGTGGTACTTCTGAGCATGAAAATCAATTGGACACGCCATGCTACGTAATACATCCAAAAAAACACAGAATTTCAATCATTACATTAAGACAATAATGAACTGACAATTTGGAAAAAATTGGATCTTCATAGAATTGCAAAGTAATAGTTCACAAATGTTGTACAGCATAAGAAATATTAATTTACAGCATAGTACATTGTTTAATAAATTTCAAGTACATGACAAAATTTAGATAATTTGCTTCGAATATCAAATTTTCCCGTACTGCAGTCTTCAATCGCTCCAAAATGCACTTCATGCTGAAATCTACCTGAAATCAAAAGTAAACTGAAATTATTGAACATGGAGCAGACAAAGACAATAAAAACAGATAGTCGATTCCGCAGAGGAAAAAATTTCAAGTAAATATTGTAGGCTCAGGAAAACATAGGTTGAACATGAAGTTCAAAAATCATGAAGTGTTAAATTTTCCTCCTCGATCAGAACCAACACCAAAAAAGCATGAAGTATGACAAAATTTGTAAGCTTAGAGCTAACACAAACAGAGCATGTAGTATGCAAAATTTGTAATGCTCATAAACAACACAAATAGAGCATGAAGTCTCAAATTTTTGCCAGACCAGAGCAAACACAAATAGAGCATGAAGTATAAAAATTTTAGCAGCCAAGAACAAGCACAGGCAGAGCATGAAGTGGCAAAATTTGTAATGCTCATAAACAACACAGACAGAACATGAAGTCTCAAATTTTTGCCAGACCAGAGCAAACACAATTCGAGCATGTAGTATACAAATTTTATCAGACCATAACAAACACAAACAGATCATGATGTATAGAGCATGAAGTATAAAAATTTTATCAGCCCAGTACAGACACAGACAGATCATGAAGCAAGCAAAATTTGTAAGTTGGGAACAAACACAGACAGAGCATGTAGAATGCAAAATTTGTAATGCTCATAACAACAGAAACTGAACATGTGGTTTAAATAATACTAGTAGGCTCAGAACACACTATTCATACCTAGGGCTGCATTGGGGTGTCGCGCCAACTATGATATGATAGATATACAATTAAGAATAAATACAACAATCTTGAAGTAAATATTCAGATCATAAACTGTTTTGCATCACGGCCTACACCAACAAAGCATTTGAGAGACTCAAAGACCAGAAGGCATAGATGAGTACCCAACACATACACATCCAACGTCAGTTACTATAAAATCTAGTTTTCTGTTGTTTGGAGCTTACAAATTTTGCATACTTCATGCTCTGTTTCTGCAGTTTTGAACTTATTATCAACTATCTTTAGGAAACAAATAAAAAACAATAGGCTCAGAACAGACTATCCATAGGGCTGCATTGGGGTGTCGCGCCAACTAGGATATGATAGATATATAATCAAAAATAAATACAACAAATTAAAATAATTATTCAGATCATAAAGTGTTTAGCATCACTGCCTAATATACAGTTTGTTTTTGTATACTTCATGATCTGTTTGTGTTTGTTCTGGGCTGAAAAAAATTGATACTTCATGTTCTGTCTATGTTGGTTAGAGCTTATCATCAACTGTGCAGATCATATATAGAGTAAGTCTATTAAGAGCTTGGGAACTGAATGCCTTATCGGGAGCGGGGGGGTTTTAGCCAATCCTTCGCGATTGTATGCGATGGAACGACTCATATTTGATACTGCTTATGTTCAGAATGTTTGGGGGTAAAAGGGGTAAAATCAAATACCCCTATGTCTTATCTTCTCACAATCAATCGGCCAAGCTCACATAATAGACTTACTCATGAATATATATAGACTAAAGAAAACCAATAGGCTCAGAAAACAGTAATCATAAGTAGGGCTGCATTGGAGTGCCACGCCAACTAGGATATGATAGATATATAATCAAGAATACTTAAAACAGGATTGAAATAATTATTCAGATCATAAAGTGTTTTACATCACTGCCTAAACCATTGTGAGTCATCGGTGCCCAAAATTTTCGTGAATTGAGCTAGTGTTAAAACTCAAAAATTGATACTTTCAAGCCTTCCTCTCTTCTCTCCCACTCATACCCCAGATGTGTACTCAACTTTGAATAAATATCATGGTACACAATCAAAAATCTCTTCGAAATAATAATTTCAATGGCCCAAAATTTTGTAACCAACTAATATCCAAATCAATCTCATCATTGCCTACAAACAAAACCGAAAGAAAATGCAAGAAATTAAACAGATATCATTAAAGCATTTATGAGAGTCAAATACTTCCCTCCGGAATATGAGAGAGGAACAACCCAATGAGCCGAGAAATCCAAACCAGCAGCCCGAGAAATCGATCGCGTATACCACTTCTACCCCTCCACAGATCTGAAGATAAGCAAAGTGTGGATCCGTTCGATGCCTGAATGATAGGGGTTTACACAGGTGAGGAAGAAAGAGAGCGGGAGAGAGACCGCCTCGCATCCCTAATGGTGATTTGGATCTACGATCGCAGAGAGAGAGAGAAAGGGACAGCCATTCGACCAGCGGATGAGATGGGCTAGGGTTTCTCGTCGAAGAGAGTGACCGAATCCAATAAATTTGAAATCGTAGAAGGAGAATGGGGGTTTCTCTCAGATCGATTAGGGTTTCATCGAAGAAGGAGAGCTCGGGAGAAATTCGAAGGAGAGCGCGGCTAGGGTTTCTTACGACGGAGAAGGAGAAGAGCGTGGGATCGAATAGAGAGAGCGGGATTTGATCGAAGAAGGAGAAGGGTTGAGGGTTTCATCGAAGAAGGAGAAGGGTTTCTTACGATCGAATAGAGAGAGCGGGATTTGAGTTGAGATCCAACATGCCAAAAGATAAGGAGAGGGGGCCAAATGACCATTTTACCCTCAACAAAACAGATGGAGAACGGGATCTGATCTCAGCCATTTGATCTGAATCAATTCAGATCGGATGGCTGTTAGCTCCAGCTCCCGATAAGGCATTCAGCTTCCGAGCTCTTAATAGCATTACTCTCTCTCTCTCTCTATATATATATATATAACACATTCGGATTTGTAATCAATTTAATCATTTTAAAAATAAGGAAATTTCAATAATATTTAGTCATTATACTCACCAATGTACATATAGATGACGTCTTCGGTTGAAACATGGGTTGTGAACTAGAATACGCGGGTGGTGGTTCAATCTCTCTCTCCTCAACTGATAGTTGGATACCAACAGGTAGTTCTGTATTGGGAGAGATGTACAAATGTGTAATACATCTGTACCATTCCATGTACTTCATTTGCTGCGTGCCATCGTACGGGGGAACATCAACAATTACGAGTTCAAACCGTCGCTCATTCCAATTTGCAACATGAACATGGTGAAAATCTGTCAAATTATGGGTAAGCATACGACCGGTACCCTTCATAGCGTGTAACTCAAAGTTGTATAGGTTTGCGCAATTTTTGGGTAGATTTTGTTGAAGACCAAATTGCCGAAGGACACTCTCCCGCCGCGGATGCTTCACTATACCAAAGTTGATGAGTGGAGTCGTTGTCATTCACAACTGCGACCCGGTTGTGCACATCGGTGGTAGTCTTCCCACCCGCTCGGGTGTATAAGGCACCCAAATTACGAACTCTTCTCGTAGTTAGTCGAGCTCGTCTCTGTAGTAAGTTAGTACACCTTTTGGGTTGTCTCTATAACTCTGTTTACCTGCCTAATATACACCTAAGGGTGCTAACATATCCACATTTGGTGCTTCGGCCATCCAACCGATCGCCGGTCTCGTAATTCAGGGACGACCTAAGTGTAGATGCTCCCATGACCAAATCTGGAACAAGACCATTGGACCGGTCATCTCGGTTCCATCTAACGCTACTGAACACAACATCCTATCCAACGTTTCTAATGCGCAACTTCCGTAGCTGTACCGGCTAGCAGATCGAGACGCTTTTTGGCAAGAGATTATCGATATTCAACAACGATGGTCGAGAGCTTGGATTGTTGGGGGGATTTCAATATTACTAAATTTGCTTTCGAGCACAGGAGAAGAGGCTCCAGCGACAGACACAAAGAAGAGTTCAATAGGGTGATCACAGAACTAGAGTTGATCGATATCCCAATCAATGACAGACTATTTACATGTCAAACATGCAAGCGTCCCTGATTATGGTCAAATTGGACAGGATACTAGTATCGATGGATTGGGAGGCTAAATTCCCATTGGCAACCGCTAATTCTATCCCTAGACCTACGTCCGATCATACCTCGGTCCTACTTGATGTTGGGGTACAGGGATCTCAAAGGCCAAGGAAGTTCAGATTTGAGAAGGCCTGGCTAGAAATCCAGAGATTTCACCACATGGTGATGGAAAACTGGGCGCTCCCAACTACTGGTAAGGATGCTGCAACATGATGGTGTGAAAAAAATCCGCAGATTGAGAAAGTGACTGCGTAGATGGAATCGATCTAGATTTTCGACCATCTGGCGTGCAAAAAATTCCTTTTTGGAAGGAATTGATGAGCTAGAAAGATTGGAAGAAACGAGAGTCCTGTCACAAGATGAAAGAAACAGGCTACTAGAGCTCCGAGAAAATATTGCCAATCTTTATAAGCTAGAGGAGATCAAATGGCAACAAAGATCGAGAATTTTGTGGCTCAAAGAGGGAGACACGAATACGGCCTACTTCCTCCGAGTGGCAAGCGCAAGACAGAGATCCAATCTAATCCTGTCTATACAAACGAAAATGGGAACATCGCAAGATGAAAAGGTGATTTCCAAAATCTTTCAAGATTACTACAAGGGCCTCTTTGGGAAGAATAATGACTTCATGATCCCACTTAGGGATGATTTCTAGCAAACCTATCAAAACGAGTTAGCGCAAATGCTATCCACTTTGAAAGCACCTTTTTCGGAAACGAAAGTGAAAAAGGCCATCACTCAAATAGGAGCAGACAAGTCGCCAGGAGCAGACAAGTCGCCTGGACCAGACGACTTCCTAATGATGTTCTTCCAAGTGTTCTGGAAAGAAATAAAAGGGGACATTATGGCATTGATGGATAAATTCTTCCACAACAACCTCAGATTGGGCATGTTTAACTTTGTGGAAGTAGTTCTGATACCTAAACGGGTGGAGTTTACGAGGGTGGGGGATTTTAAACCGATTAGCCTTATAAACTGCTCGGTTAAGATCATCACCAAGGTCCTGGCCATCCGCCTGGGAAACATAATGGACAGTTTAATTAGCAAAACACAGACTGGTCTCATCAAGGGCAGATGTATCCTGGACTGTGTGGCTACCACAGAACAAGTGATCCACCACTGCCACATGGGCCATTCTAAGAATTTCCTCCTCAAACTGGACTTTGAGAAAGCATATGACTCCGTCGACTGGGAGTGCTTGCTGGTAGCTCTCAGAGGGAGAGGCTTCGGGATTAAATGGATTAGGTGGATCAAACAGTGTTTATACACTAGTAAAACGACAATCGCGGTTAATGGGCGGCCAGGTCTACCGTTTTCTTGCAAGAAAGGACTCCGGAAGGGGTACCAAGACAGATTTCAGCACTGCTTTTCATCCGCAAACCGATGGGCAGACCGAGAGAGTCAACCGTATTCTTGAGGATATGCTTCGGTGTTGTATACTAGACTTTGGAGGCAGTTGAAAAAGGTATTTACCTTTGGTAGAGTTTGCCTACAACAACAGTTTTCAGACTAGCATCGGGATGGCGCCGTACGAAGCTTTGTATGGCAGGAAGTGCAGAACGCCTGTTTGTTGGTTTGAAGTTGGGGAGCGTCAGTTGTTTGGTCCTGAGCTTGTGCAGCAAACTTCTGAGAAGATTGTTCTGATCAGGAAAAGATTGGTAAAAGCTCAGAGCAGGCAGAAAAGCTATGCAGACAACCGGAGAAGGGACCTTGAGTTTGAGGTTGGTGACTTCGTCTTTCTGAAAGTATCACCCAGTAAAGGTGTGGTTCGATTAGGCAAAGGCGGGAAGTTAGCCCCGAGGTTTATAGGCCCGTACAAGATATTGAAAAGGATCGGAAAAACTGCTTACCGGCTTGAATTACCGGAAGAGTTATCTCAGGTGCACATTGTCTTTCATGTGTCTATGCTGAGAGGTTATATTCCAGATCCGAGTCATCATTTGCCTGAAGTGCCGGAAGGTTAGCAGTTGGATCTGAACTACATCGAGTCTCCTGTCGAGATTGTTGATCGTCGAGAGAAAGTCTTGAGAAATAAGACGATACCGATGGTCAAGGTAGTCTGGAGAAACCATTTGGTTGAAGAGGCTACTTGGGAGTCTGAGGAGAGAATGTTGAAGGACTATCCTGAGTTTTTTGCTTGATTTGTATCTTTGTTCTTTTGTTCTTGTTGTGAGTGTTGTATTTTTGTTTCTCACTCTTGACTGTAGTTCTGGAGACGGAACTATTCTAAGGAGGGAGTGTTGTAATGCCCTGATGTTTCATTTATGAAAAATTATTTTATTTTGCACGTAGTGTGCACGTGCAATATTTTTGGTTGAATTAAGTGTTATGATTATTTCCATTATGATGAGTATGGATTTTTAAATATGTGCTTTTAAATTATTTTCACAAAGCCTTCTTTCAATTTGACAAAAAACCTTTTCTTTTAAAAGCCCAAAGTTAATTTAATTTATTTTTTATGATAATTATTTTGGCCCATAAACTAAAGCCCATGAACTATTTTTATACAACTTGTCATGTAGAATACAATTTAAAGACTATTTTATTTTTATACAAAAATTTAATGTACAATTTTGGACCAAGTGGTATGCACGTGCATTGCACGTACACGTGCAATATGCACATCCCCATGCTTGGCCGGTTGCAATCTTTTGGAGGGAAAATCAAATTTTGGAGTGGAGATCATGCTTGGTGGTTACTTGATTGTGGGTAGTTAATGCAACTCCTACTTTCATCTTAGCCCTCCATCTTATAACCAACCACTTGATCCTAGCAATCCATTCTCCTTGATTTTTAGTATAAATACCACCCCCCCCCATGGCTAGTTCTTCTTGTGCCAAATTATTCTCTTCCAAACCTATAGTTCAAATACCTTAGTGATTGTGTGAGTTAAAAGATTGAGAGTGTGTGGGATTGTGCTTGCAACACCAAGGAGAAGAGGAGGCCGACATCAGGGAGTGCTCTCGGTTTTGGCTTAGAAGTGTTCGGTTTTGGGTGTGCTTGGAGGTTCGTGTGCGCGCATCTAGGAAGAGAAGCATTCGGTTGCAAGGACTTTTGTTTAGGAAGTTGCTAATTGTGTTTGTCTCTCCATTTAAGGTGGGTAGATTCTCCATATTTCTAAATTAGAAATGCATGTTAGATATGAATGAATGAAGCATGAAAGAAATTAAGAAGAGTACACTTTAATTAGGAAAAAAATAAACCATTGAATGATTGAATGTGGATATGCAATTTTATATGTGGTTCTATTATTTAAGTTGTATGTGAATTGATTAGAATCATGGATTGATTGATGAAAACACATTTATTACCATCAAGAATTACACACAAAAGTTAGTAGATTGATAATGCTATTTCATGTGTTAATTAAATCTTTTTGTGTTAATGTGGGCATGAATAATTTAAAATATGAGTTTGTATGTTGGGTAAGTGATTAAAGACAGAGAATTAATGTGAAATTTGTTGTTAAAGAGATTAGAATGCTAATTGCGAAGAAATGTCGAAAAGAGAAGAATTGTGGTAGTGATAGTTCATATTTCGAATTAATTATATGAAAAATATGTTTTAATTGTTACAAAAAAAATTATTATTCATACTGGATATAGTTTATGATGATATTAGTCAACCTGGACATTATACAGTAATTTTTATGAAAGCAAAATGAAATGAAGACTTGTTGAATATCGAACGTTTTTGAATAACAGAGAGAATGGTTTTAAAAAGAATTTCGAACTATACTTGACAACCTGAGCACGTAGCTCAAGCGGTCGGAGCGCGTGGCCTGTTTCTCAGAGGTCTGCGGTTCGAATCTCGTGGGCAACATATATTTCGTTCGGTTTTTTTTATAAACAAAATCAACTACAGCCGAGAGCA
Organism: Hemerocallis citrina; assembly: GCA_017893485.1. Lineage (NCBI taxonomy): Eukaryota > Viridiplantae > Streptophyta > Magnoliopsida > Asparagales > Asphodelaceae > Hemerocallis > Hemerocallis citrina. The sequence continues at coordinate 191,562,786 of CM030360.1, read as the reverse complement.
TTTAATGCTCTCAGCCGTACTTATGACGCCTGGCACTCCGGCCTAGTGGCTTGTGCTGTCGGCTGTGTTCTCCGTGATTCTGGGTTCGAATCTTGCCCTCGGCAAGATTGAAAAACATTTTTTTGGGGGGTTTTAATTATCAAAAAAATTTATGAGAAAAATATGACTATTCTTCAAAAAATATGTAGGACTTTATAAAAATAATTTGGGAATTATTTGCATGAAATAAACTATGATTTGGGAATAAAATGCATAAATAGAACTATGGCTCTATATGTATATTTTTGTGAAAGTTATATCTTGCAAAAAGAACATGGAATGAATGATTGGAAGATTAATATAGTCAAGAAAGAAATTTTATTTTGTGATGGATATGAATTATTCTCATATGTGAATAGTGTGAAAGATATTAAATGTGAATATTCGTAGTGATGTGAATTTTTAATGTGAAGTTGATAATTGATGAAGCATATGAATTCCATGTTTAGTTATGGACTATTTGAACGAATTAGAAATCATGATTGGAAAAGAGAATTACTTTTGAGTATGATAACTCAACATGAAAATTTATGAGTTGGAAATGCTCCAATTGGAAATTGTGAATTGAAAATTGAAACAAAAAGAGTAGCTAAGTCCCCCCCGGCATTTGGAAATAAATGAAATGAAAATTGAAAAGAAAGACCAGGGTTGGTCATGTTTGAATGAATGAATAAGTCTGGTTTAGTGGAGAGGCTAACTCTAGAGCTTTGATTTTTGTTCATGATTTTGATAAAAACTAAGAATTAGTACATATTGGAGACGTGATGAAAGTAGGAGAAAAATACGAGTATGAGGGCCATCGGATTAGCGGTGTGAGAGTGATCCACAGGCTGCCTGCTTGATGCGTTAAGACATGGCGTGGGCACTACTCCACAATTATCGTCCCGGTGGCGACGCTTGTGGGATGTTTGAGTGGCTATGGGTGGTGCCATTGTTCCATGGCGGAGGCTGAATTGTCCATAGGTTGCTTGCTCGATGCGTCGTGTCAGTGCGTGGGATTTCCCTCCAGGCTGCCTAGACATGGGCTCGTAGATCATAGAACATCTAAGATACCTACCGTAATTAGAGTAGTAGATTAAGTCATGGCGAGGGATTGAACCCTACAAAGATGAAGAATGATTAAGGGCTTGCCCTCGGACCTATGTAGTATGGGATGCATAGAATCCGAACAAGTGCACATTAGTGTCATGTAACATAAATAAACTGCATTAAGGACTAAGTGCACAATCACAACACGACATCAATAGGGTAGTCCCTTTAGTTTGATATGTGACAAGTTTGTGTTTGCTAAATATGGAAAATAAGTTATACTATTTCCGGCATAGAGAGGATGGCCGTATATAATGATCGTCGGTTGAATAAACTGACGTACCCACAGTCTTATATGCAGGTAAATGGCTTGATAAAGATTAAAGAAGAACAGATGCTTAAAGATTATTCAATGTTGTTGTACATTCGTTTCATTATTGTAAAGTTTATTTCCGCTGTGCAGTGTAAATTGTAATGTATTCATGTAAACTCTGATGTAAAGTGAAAAGTTCAAATTTCCTTGTAAAATTGTACTAAAGGAAGCTAAAAGATCCTGTAGAACATCTCGAATTCAGTGTATTTGGGATTCGGGGCGTTACAATGTAGTTAGCAAATTTCGCGGTGCTTTTCGTCAAGTGAAGAACATAAATCCAAGCGGTGCTTCTCAAGCTGATATTGTAAGCATTATTTTTACATGTCTAATATATATTGTAACCTTATGCAAATTATGCGATTAATATATCCATTTTATGTTTCTTGTAGTTAGAGATAACACATAAAACTCTCCAAATGGATGTCAGTTTCAAAAGAAAAAGTTTTAAATTTATGCACGTGTGGCTTTTTCTGAAGGATAAGAAAAGATTGAATGACCATACTGACGCTCCCCCCACTAAATTATGTAGGGAAAATAATTCAAAGAAAGGCTCCCAGTCATGTTCTCGTACTTTCAAATCAGATGGATTACCTTCATTCCAAGTAGCTTTAAGTGTAGACGAAGATGATGTTCAACCTAAGCAGCAAGCTGAAGTTTCTTCACCGATTAGACATACTAGAAGGAAGAGAGAGAAGGGAAAAAAAGACAATATTGACAGGAAATAGATCAATGAGCAACTCAGAGAATCCAATAGAAAACTACAGGAGTTGCTAGAAAAAAAAATCATGAGATAATGTTCATTGAACATCGTACGATTGATTTTATGCATCGTGAACATGAAGATAATAAAATTATGCTGGCCAATTTGGAATCCATAACTGATCTGGATGATCGTGAATGGCTGCAAAGCAGAAGGAAGGAAATTCGACAAAGAAGAGCGCGTGAATCCTAACAATAAGGAACTTCGTATACAACTTGCTATTTTCAGGGTCTTTTAGGTGATTCAGATCTCACCTTCTATTATGGGGAGTTCAGTAATTCGATCCAATTTCTGGGGAAACACTGTGACCACCTGAATTATTAGAATTTTGGTATATATTTTGTAATTTTCAATGAATATTTATAAATTTGTATTTCTCTTTAATATAATAAATTGATTTATATTATTATTTTAAAAATTAAAACAAATCCAGAAAATATACAATAACGGTGATAAATTAACAATGGTATAATTATTATTTATAATAGAAAACTAAATAAAATTAGGCTAAAGAAAAAATTCAAAAAAAAAAAAATTTGATTTTTGTTTAAAAAAGAAAGATTCCCTTTTTGTGATTAAGAAATGGAATCGCAAATTTGCAATTCCATTTCTCAATCACAATATTTTTTGGTGCTTGGGCCCCACAATTGGGGTTCGGTTGGAGGGGGGGTTTGGCAATTTTTGCCAATGCACCCCCCAATTAAGGTCCGGTTGGGAATGCTTTAAGGTTTTCACACTCTTTTAGGGGGCGTTTGGTACGCGGTAATGTATAAGGGAATCTAAGATTACCCTCTTGATTACCTGGTTTGGTAAGACATAGGTATAGTTTTGTAAATAATTTTAAATTCTCAAGGTTATCAAAATAATTAGTTTGGAAGGATAAACATTCCCCTCGAAAATGGTGGGATTTGTGGATTCCTTCACATAAAAAATGAGTGAGATTATTGCATACCCAAAACACCCTCCAAATTTCTGGCTTATCATATAACCCGCTCTTGTTCCCTCCAATCAAATCCACCCACTACCGCGTTCATCTCTTCGTTTTTAAAAGATCTCCAATTAACCTCCATCTCCACTCGCGCTGATGACCTGAAAGATGTACGGCTTCTCGATTCATTCAACGAAGAGGAAGAAGAAAGTAAAGAAGATGAACAAGATAGAGAGAAGAGGTTGAAGAAAATCGAGGTGAGGATAACAGGGATGACGTGCTCGGCTTGCACTGTCTCTGTCGAATCGACATGTTTATTTATTATTTTACTCAGTAGTTAATGAACATTATCTTGTCAGTATATATAGTGTAGCTAGCATATAGTAGTTAACTTAGTTAATTCGCCCTATACTGGGTAATGACAATGATTAGCAGTTTTTTGCATTAAACCATCTACTTCTTTCTAAAGGTTGAGAACATTTTGCATCCCTCAAACTAAACATATTTGATATTTTTCTTCAACTAGATATTCCATTCTTTACAATTTTTTTCCCCTATTAACCCCTCCTCAATGAGTTTTTGTAGGGATAAAATCATTTTCCACCAAGGTGGTGTATATATGTTCCTTGGTACTAATTTTTAAAAAAATATTCATACAGAGTGAAGATGTTAATTTAATATAAAGTTTTATAAGATATATATCAGTATTGTTTTTGCACATGCATGCATATACATCAATCACTAAATTAGATAACTTTTATATTTATTTATTTTTAAATAAAGCCAAAAGGGTATTTCCGGTAATGTCTACTATAGAGATGGATTGATGGGAATAAATTGTTTTATGCCAAACACAGTAATAAAGTATTCCCAGGCGTGTAATGTCGTATACCAAACACAGTATTGCAACATTCTTGGGAATCTTCATTCCCACCCCCATATTCCTGGGAATCTATCAATTCCTGGGAATTCTCCAATCTGCGTACCAAACGCCCCCTTAAAGAAAAATATAGATTAGTGTATTAGAAAATAAATGCCCCTCTTAATTGAACATATTAATTAACTTATTAATAGTGTACTTGCGAAAATACACTCTTATTTGATTAAATATTTATTTTCTTAAGCTCTTAAGGGTACAAGTTTGATTAAAAAATTAATTAGTAAGCGATTAAGAGTGTAAAGATTTTGTGTTGAAAATCGTAAACGACTTATATTTTGGAACAGAACAAGAAAACTTAAATCACTGTATAATTTTTTTTTTTTTTTTTTTTGCTTTTTTCCAAGAAGACTTTACATAAATATAATAATTTCAAATAAGCCACTAACAAATTCCTATTTTCAGATATACCACTCAGAATGAGTTATTGAGGATGGTATCAATTAATATCAGGTCCTGGAGTGATGTTGGGATAAGGGAGAATACGTTTGAATCCTTGTTCTTTGGTCTCTTTGGATTGGCTAAGAACAAGGATGTGTTGGCTAAATAGCACTGGTATCTTGGTATTTGTAACGTGAATGAGAAAATATGAAAGGCGTTTTAGCGGAAGATGGGGTGAGACCAAGTAGGGGAAATGGAATGGATACCTAATATGAGACATTACTATGTATATCTTATGGTTGGATGAAAATATTTTGTGTTCTCGTCAAATAAATTATACAATAACATCCACTATGCACATAATATTCACTCTTCAATTATCATGAGCCATACCGATGTGATGTGGGAGCCCACTGCGTATTTGCAGTAAAGGGGGCTGGAAATTTGTTCTTTCTACAAAGCAGGTGCAAATGCAAAAATGCAAAAAATCTCCCAATTTGACAAATCCGAACACCCCATAAAAAGGAACTGCAAAGTTTAAGTTGTTGTATCGCCATTATCAATGTATTATGATGATATGTAATATTGAAGGGCAGTACAATGAATTTATCCTTACTTATATATAATACTAGATTTTCCAGTCGGCACGTGCCTACGGCACGTTTTCGGAACGATAAAACACACGAAAAGGCCTGTAAATAGTAAAACAATAATTGTGTAGCTCAAGTTTGAATAGTATGACAACAATTAGTTCTAAATAAAAGTTAATGTTTCAATTAGTATATGTTAAAAATAATTATAAATGGGGGTGTAAAATCCAACTTCTTAGAACTTTAAGGGTGGGAAATGATGAAATTTAATTGTTGAAGAGATATGTGTTATTTTTTGATGTAACATGAGCAATAAAAAAATATAAAAATTATGAAAATTTATAAACCTGAAATCTGAAAATCTAAATTTCTAAATAAATAAAGAAAAAATGACAGAGAGAAGGAGGGAGAGAAAGAGATAAATATGAAAAAAGTGAAGAGAGAAGAGAGAAGAGAGAAGAGAGAAGAGAGAGATAGTAATAGAGTAATGAGTTTTTAAAAAAAAAAAAAAAATTTTTTTATTTGGGGGGGGGGGGGGGGAATTTTGGTTTTGGGAAAAAATCTGTTTTGGGAGAGTGAATCTGAACCGTTGATTTTGTTACAATTGAAGGTGAACCACTTGATAACTTTATCTTGTGTTTTATTTGTAGCACCCCGGATCCCCGTTATCAGACATCCGTGACACAACCAGAATCTTTGCCTTCAAATGCATCTCAACACAGTAAATAACACGAAAATTTAAACACTTTTATTGTCATCAGAGTTATTACATCAATAATTACAAATATCAATTTTTCATATCAAACTGTACCCCCCCCTTTTTTTTACTCCAAATTCAATTCTTTCAATTTCTATATCACTTTAAACATAAACTAAGATAGTTATATTTCAAAGAAAATTTTGGCAGAGTTTTTCCTGAAATTTCTGCCCCGAAATACAAAAAGCTTGCGAAATACTGTTATAAATTCTGTAGCTCACATCATAGGCACAATATCATGGGCTCCCCAGGCCAAAGTGGGCATAATCACACAGGCAATATAAATATCATGCTCTGGGGGTCATACTCATAATAGGATATCAATTATCAATTAAAAGCTATAAATTCCTTTGGAAACGTAGTAAAGTTTTTAGAAAATAACTTATAAAACATACCACAGGGCCCGGTACTCCACAATGAGATGGGTACGGGTCAAAAACATATCATGCCACTCCACACTATACTCATTATCATCATCCACATACTTATACATCTAAAATACAATTTAAATCATAAATTTTCCTATTCACATCATTAAACTTAAACAGCAATTTTAAAATAAAAGCTCCACTCCAAAGAATCTATACCTCACCTTTGCACTGTTGAGGATCTGTAACAGTAGGGGATCTAGGGTAGTCCAGGGACTCCCAAACCCTCTAAACATTAAGAGGTTAGCCATTTCCGGTATGAGTATAATTCACTAATTAAGCAAATAAGTTAAACTTTATAAGTAAAAACAGAACGAATTTACGAATACCAAGATAATCAAATTTTACCTGAAATATGAACATGTAAACATCATAAATGAGATTTCACATCAAATACTCTCTGAGTCATCACTGGTATGTATATCCATACCCACTCATAACATACTTATCTTTAGTTTGAAAATCATTCACAAATTAGTCGCTTGACGCCCATCACTTTATGCCTTATACAAATATTCCTATAACTTTACTTTTTCATAAAGCTTTACATTCATAAATAACTCTACTTTCACATAAACTACACCTCATTTACCATTCATTTGCATTTACAGGCTCACGACTTATATTCTTTCGTACTCATCTTCATTTATAAACATGTTCTTTCCCAATCTCATATCACATAACATCGCATTCATTCATTTCTTACAACATATATCATCACGTCTCGTAATATATCACTTTCACACTCATTATACACTCCAACTATCACACTCACAATTCTTGAATGGAAAAATAAACGTGTATCTTGATTTCCTAGTGTTCGTGTAAGTTATGACCCGAGTCTAATGCAAAAATACAGAGTATAGAACAGATGCACTTATTCTAATGTCAGCAAGACTCTGGACACACATGCATCCCATACTACATGTACCCCAGATCAAGCTATTTCTCCAGTTTTAGGGATTCGAACCCTCGCTATGCAATGCATTCTAATTCGGTCCACTTCCTGTTCCTGATAGTATGACATGGTTGAGGATGTATAAATAAAAAAAATAATTCGAGACACTACCCCGTTGTCACCAATAATTATTGCATCGGACCCTCCTCGAAAGCTATGACGAACTTACAGATATACACGCAGCATATCCATTGCGCAGAAGATCCATTATGATCCGTTCGTGTCCACCAACATAGAACATGACGGCTTCGAAGGTCTAAAACCCCCTATCCACCAGGAAATCGACATTCCATTCTTATTATGGTACTTCAGGAATCAACAGTGCAAGATACGCACAGCAACATGTATCCCTAATGACAGGAAGAGACAACCCCATAGTATCACCACCTAGTGCTAACTTTCAGAACGAGTTGGATTATAGAGAATCACCTCTAACACCAATTCGGTCTTCGAGCGAAACAATAAAGGAAAACCTAATTAATGCAGTTTACTGAAAACAAGTTATTACCCAATCACACTCGGTGTCGATCAACAATGTCGAGCCTGTCCGGTCTGTCAAAACAAAAATCATCACGAAAATCACATCCACTGATTTCCAATACCTTCACAGGTAAGTGACCAAATAATTCCGGCCCGTGACGCTCAGCGAGTGGTCCAACGGCGCCCCAAGGATGTAATATAATTCAAATGAAGGTAAGCACACACATAACCATCAATTCTTAACCATTGACAGACTCAGGCATCGAGACAAACACAAACCGACCATAATTATGTCCTAACTCACTCATGTCCACCATGAGCACTAAGTACAGGAACTTGTCTAAGTTCCAAATGAAATGCTAAAAATATCTTTAAAACACAATAGCTCATGATCACCATACTGCGGTATGCAGAGGGTTCCTCATCAATTGTCCCATGAAATAGTTCAAGAAATAGCAGTAGCTGTGACCCATGCTACGCCCATCGAAATCCAACATATTCAGAATTCCTAGAAGGGTAGAGAGATCCACTGCAATCCCCTAGTGGACGACTTCCTCAAATTCTTTAAAGAACTCAAGTCCCCAAGTTAATTTAAGTTTGAAGTCAATTTAAACATAAAATTGCTAAACTTACAACATCCATAACTTTCAGTACACAAATCGGAATTGCTTGATATCCCTCATTATGGAAAGATAAGATCCTAGTCTACAACTCTCCAGTTAACCATTTTCTCAAATTCAATCACCTGGACACTATATAAACCTTATATACTCTCAATGGTATATTCCTTCACGCACTCGTTGCACTTTTCCGATATCATAAAAACTTGCTTACTCATCGAAATTACTTGATTCCGGGTTGAATGAAAAGGTGGGAGTGTCTACTATAACTTCCTAGTTGAACACTTCCTCAGATTCAATCATTATAGTCCTCAAAAACACCAAATTCCACCAGGTATACAACTAAGGGAAATTTTGATTCTTCAATAAACAAGGTATCGACTAGACTAGATTTGCCATAGTCTTTGAAAAATCATAACTCTCAACCTACAAACTGGAATTCAAAAAATTCTAGTTGGGTTAGAAGGCTATGACTCCCTACTACGACTCTCTAATTGGTCAATTTTCCAAATTCTTAACGAATAATTCCAGAATTTTCCATCTTTATAAACTAGTCGATTCGTACTCAGCTGAACCCAGTCCACTTTGAAATTCCACAATAAATCAACCTTAAGTCCAATGCTCATGAAATTTGAAATTCTCAATATATACATATACCATTTCATTGTGTCCAAAATTCACATTTAGATTCATATCACATAATGATCTACGACTCTTCAAACATAGCACACAATTTCAGCCACTCTTTCAACAGGGTTTTTGCCACTGTATATGGCTTATTGTTGAAACCTCATCAAACGATCTTTAAAAATTCTAAAACTTGAGAATAATCAAATAGACTCATACCAAAAGCTACTCCCAAAATTTCATAGCAAGATCATACATACACAACAGGTTATGACCTTTTGAACTTCAGCCCAAAAGCAATCAGCTTCAGCTCTGCCCTCTCAGACCAGCTGCACTCCAAAAATTGTTTGATGTATCAAACGAACTCGAAAAATTATGAAATTTTATACTATAGTTGTGGACACATACAAGAGTGTCCACAAAAAAAATTAGCTGATAATTCCCAACCTACACCGAGTTACAAGGTCGGAAAGACCCGACCAAAATCCACACAGCAGCAGTAATTTCGGCTGCTCTCTGTCCAGATTTGGACCAAATGTTTGGGCTACTAAATTGCTTCCAAATATTATGAAAAAAATCATAGTTACTCTACATACATAGAAGAACAATTTCTCAAAATTTGAGCTCATAATTCCAAGCCATTTGGAAGCAAGAAATTTTCAAACATACCCTCACAACCATGCTTCTTAACAAGCTATAAGAAAAAAGTTGTTCTTAAAATACAACTATGTTTCCCTAGCACTTCACATGCTCATACATGGTAACAACATCATAACTACTACTACTACACATCCATTTCATACCCAAAGAAAATAAATACCAAATTTAGAGTTTAAGAGATCACCCACTTGTTGCAAGAAGACTCTAGTAGCTTTAGCTAGCTCCTTCTCTTAATCCCTTCTTCACCTACAAAGCTCCAAGAACCCATAAAATAAAAAACCCTCTTTCTTTTCATTCTTGAAAATTGGGAGAGGTGGAAGAAGAAGAAGTAGAAGAAGATGGATATGGAGATTTTTGGGTGAAAAATTGAGATTGGAGATGGAGAATTGAACTTGGCCATGGAGATTTGGGGTTGGGGTTGCTGCCGAAATTGGAGTGGAAGGAAGAGAGAGAAAGAGGTCGGTGGAGAATAGGGGAAGAGAAAGGGAGTGGGGGATTTTATTGGATTTGGTGTGTATCTTATACACCCTCCAATTTTACATGTGTATGTATTTGTACAATCCACTTCAATACAATTCAATTACATATTCATACAGGCATATATACATATAAATATATACATATACATATAAATAAAATGCATACAAGTATCCGTACACATATATCATATACAACCCAATCAAGGTATAAATACATCCATATATGTGTATGTACCTCCATATACAAATAAAACATTTATTTGTAAAATAAAAGATAAGAATATATGTTAAAAAAATATTATTTTTCCAAAGATTGTCTCGTTTAAATAATCGGGACAATACACACAATTTAATTGAGAAGATACCCCGAATATACATTGTCGAGTTCAGAATAACTAATATATCTGAAATCTCTCAATTAAAAACAATTATTATTAGAAACATACATAATCGCGTGCAATTCTCAACTGTGCACGGATTATAATGCAAAATAGTCATATGCTATTTTACGGGGTATTACATTATTATATAGACTAGTAACTGCACGTGCGATGCACGTTCTATTTTTAAAATATTTTTATAGTAAATAATAAGATGTAATCTAGCCTCGAATCTGAGACCTCCCTTTACTCATCACATACTCTATACAAATTACCCGTAGTGGCACAAACTTTTGTTTTATATGAGTGTCACTTTTGTAAATATTTATGTCATAAATAAATTTGAATTTTGAGTGTATTATGATAACTAACAACAATTGAGTAAATGAATGGTTAATATAACTCCTACTTAAGAATGAATGATTGAGATTGAATGGTTGAAGAATGTCTACAAATGACAAACCTAACTCTCCCATTATAATATTACTAGCAATCAGCACGTGCGATGCACGTCTTAAGATTTTTTAAATTTTTTTTTAAAAAAGTAAAGATATGACATTATTTGGTATCGAACCTGTGAACTTATTTTACCCATCTCAAATTCTTACCATATTTTTACAATTACCCATAATGACACAAACTTTTATTTTTTATGAGTGAAACTTTTGTAAATAATTATGTCGTAAATAAATTTGAACATTGTGGTTATTATGGTAACTGGCAATATTTGACTAAATGGATGGTTAATATAACTTCTATTTAAAAATAAATTGTTGAGATTAGATGGTTGATTCTATACAAATTATAGTTTGTTTACAAGTGACATAATGTAATACACAAATTATAATCTGCACGTGTGATGCACGTTCTAATTTTTTTTATTTATTATAGTAAATAATAAGATGTGATGTGGCCTTGAAGCTGAGACCTTCTTTTGCTCATCACATACTCTTTACAATTACCCCTAATGGCACTAACTTTTATTTTATATGAGTGACACTTTTATAAATAGTTATTTCGTAAATAAATTTGAACTTTGATGGTATTACTGTAACTAACAACAGTTGAATAAATGAATAATTAATATAACTCCCACTTAAAAATGAATGGTTGAGATTAGATGATTGAATGAATGTCTACAAATTACAGGTTGTCTACAAATGACAACCCCAACTCTCCCATGATAATATTAGAGATTATTAGATATTAGAGATATAACCAAAATACGTAAACTCGTACAATTTATCATTTAAAATCACAAAGTTAAATTGGGTTTTATTAACTATACCGTCTTAGAGCATCTGTAGTCGTTGAAGGGATAAAATATGCATATATGCATAAATGGAAATAGCAATCGAAGTTTTGCTGCAGTCGTCAAAAGCTATTTTTTTAGCTTTTTATAATAAAATAGTAAGCGACGATACTTCATGTGCCGTCGGAGAAAAAAATAAATTTTAAAAAAAAATTAATTGGAGCGACGGCACTCGAAGTGCCGTCGGAGGAATAAAAATTCGTCTTCGAAGCACAAATAAAAAATTACAAAAAATTACAAAAACATTTCAGAAATTACGAAAAAATTATAAAAAATTATAAAAACAATACAAAAACTGCAAAAAAAATATAAAATTGCAAAAAACTCCGGATAGCACATAAAGTGCCGTCCAAGGGATTGTGCTATTTTTGGGAGTTTTTTAATTGAAAAAATTATTTTGTTTTCAAGCGACGGCACTTCGGACGATAAAAAAATTAATTTTTTTGTTCGAGTGCCGTCTCTCATATATGAATAAATCTCCTTCTGTTATTTATGGCAATCGACAGTAGCGAAATATGCATAATATGCATATTTGGCCAACGACTGCAGCGCCGTTTTGAGCCAAATATGCATATTATGCATATTTGGCAAACGACTACAGATGCTCTTATATGATATTCTCAAGGAAGAAGAATCTTAAAATATGCATAGCTTTTTACGAGGCTTTGTGCTATTTTATATGAAACCATATTCACAAATTTCCTTTCACTCATAACCAAGTTTCTTCGTTAGTTAACAAGAGGTCAGAGGGTCTAAACATCTGCTTGCACAAATTCTCAATTATATGATGAAATAATGTGTGCGCGCGGGGTTGTGTGGCTAATGGCTATGGCAGAGGGGAAAAAAGGCTCCACATATGTTCAAAATTTGAACTCAAATCAAACACGTGATATGCACGTGTTAGCTTTCCTCTCCCATTTAAACGCTAATTAGAATTTAGAAACTAACCAAAGCCCCTTTCTTATTCCTTCATTTTGAAATCCCGTTCCTTTTCTCCTCTCAATACCCTAGTTCTTCTCCTTCCCCGATTTCTACTGCCTTGTTCGCTCATCGCAGCCGCCGTCACCGCCGGTAAACTCACTCTCTCCCGCAACATTTTTTTTACTGTAGAATCGGTAACTAGCAAAATTTACTTCAGATCTGGTAACAGTCTTATCAGCGTCAGTTAAAATTATGGTTACAACTTACAATTTTTATTTTGTTTAAATAAAAATGTTAATCTAACAAAATATAATCTCTAATGTGTTAAGCATATCAAACATGCAATTTATCATGAATGTTTGTTCATTTTGTTTATTCAAATTCATGTGTGTCATTAAACTACTATGGTATTTGAATAATGCTATGAGTATCCCAAGTTCTGCATAATATTGTAGTTGATATATTGGATTTGCACGTGGAATCTAAACTGTCAGCGTATGTATGACAATAAAAGATAATTAATCTTAACAATACTTGATTGGGTAATGATGCTTACCGTAACTGTTTGTACCAACTGGATTTCCACGTAGGAATCCTACACATACATTGCTTTAATGGGTACACTAAGAAGTACCTATAGCACTGCTCTTTGTATTTTGATGCTATGTTCAGTTAGCTGTGAGAGAAATTTATTATTAATTGGAGATTTTATGGTGCAAGCGGGATTCAAACTCCCAACCTTCTTGCTTACCAGCAGAGAGGGTTTATCTGTTTGATATACACAAGAGCTGCATCTGTTCTTTGAAGTTTTCTACGAGTTTTAATATTCGAATAATTTTGTGTTTGTGAAATGGGTATATGTATACTTCATATGAATGCATAAATTCAAGGAGATTTCAAGAAAGCTTAACATTGAGAAAGGTTGCAAGTTTAGCCATGATGAAAGGTGTATTGTAAATTGAAAGTTATTTGTGAAAACAAAGAAAAAGTAGGTGAACATCAGAGTTTTAAAGGTGCTATGCCTTTTTGCCTCGACAACTTACCCTAGGTATTTCTGAGCTTCAATGCATGATCCTGCACCTAGGCAGGTTATGTTAGAAGATCAGTCATCAATGTTTGAGTTTCTCCATATACTAAGAAGGATGCTGTAGGTGCACTAAGCCAGGCACTAATTGGTACCGCTTTAGTAGCAATCTCATGGATATCCCCTACTTTTAAGTTTTCTTCCATATATTTTTGCTTTCCAATGAATGAAACAAAAGGTGAATATATTAGAGTATTACAAAGTTTCTCCTTCCCCTCTATTCGTTGTCTCTTACCAGATGAACCTACACTGAGCTCTTCATGTCATCGTCAGTCATATAACCTCCTTGATTTTTGACATCATTCTTGCCAACTAGCGATTTTAGGCACCCTGATAACAATTATTGATGTTTGACGGTCGTCAAAAAACATAAGTGGTTTCTAACATATTTCGTGGTTTTTCCCGTCTTTTTTTTCTTAATATTTTATCAAATACTCCTACCTAGTCTGCTTAACATCACTCTATCATTGATGATGCTTGCTGTTGATGCCTCCGACAAGCCTCATTGACCTCCAAAGACGATCAATGATCACCCCAGTTGAGTAAAGATGTTTTCCAGTGTTCTAAGAGTCGATAGGTGGTAGTCGGGCGGCCGATGGGGGCCTAGCCCTAGACCTTGTAAGCGGGGCCTAGGTGGCTAGCGCTAGGCAGTTAAAAAAAAATATTTATAAGAAAATATAATATTGCATAAAATACAAGATATATATAATTCCAAAAAAAAAAACTAAAAAAATCATAAATGAGAATTACCTCAATGATAGAGTGCTCGTTTTATTGCCTATTATCAAGATTCCAATGAGAGGAACGATCGATTTGAGATTTTAACGATTTGAGATTTTGAGGATTTGGAGAAAGCAAGGGCGATTTGAGGGATTTCTGATTTAGAAATTTGGTTTTTTGGGTAGAGCGAGAAGCATGAGGGTCGGGAGTTTTGAGAATGTTGGGATTTAAGTGAATGTGTTCACTTACACACAAAAAAACCCGCTTTGACTCGCCTAGATCCGCCTAGGCAGCCAAATCAATTTTTTAAAAGGTTCAGGCCCTAGGCGAGTCGGCTGGGAACGACCCAGCGCCTAGGCGGGGACTAGGCGTCCGCCTAGGGGGATTTTTAGAACTGATGTTTTCGATTAATATCTTGTCATTATGATAATTTTCTTTCTTAAAATCTTATTTTGTGTTGATTATTTTTACAATATGATGTTCTTTGCTGGACCAAATTCAATCCAAAGGCAGAATGGGTTAATCCTGGCAAAAGAAAAGAAAAAACTCCGACTTTACCTCTCTCTATATATTTTCATCTTGTTATCAGATTTCCTTGCAATTTCTTTTCCCAATTGAAGAACTTACCTACTTCCTAGATTTGACACAATTTGCTCCACTTTGCTTTGTTCCACTCTCATTTCTTCCTTCCATATCAGTCTCAATGATCTTGATACTGTTACTTCATCCTTTTCATTGTTTTCAAGTGCAGGATAAATAAAACTTTACTTTTCTGGAGCAATTATTAGTTCCAAAGTCCAGCTGTATACTTTTCTTATATGTTGATATTTATACCAGACATTTGAAATGGGAAGGTCATTGTATGTGCACTTATCACACATATAGTCCTAGCAAAAGTTAATAGTGTATCAGCATGTTCTTCTCTCCCTTCTGGCCCTTGGTTTCTATCGCATGTATCAGCGGTAGTTTGTCCTTTTTTTGCTTTCGATTGTTGTAGAATTTGAATATAGGAAGACCAGCAACTTCACTATACCTGGATTAGCACCTCTATTGTGACCTGAACTTTTAGAGAACTCTTCAATTTTCTTATAAGATTCTCTTATGTTACTAATCTGCTATATCAAAGCAATGCAGCAAAAGGTGGAAATCAAGGTGGGAGGGGCCCAGGCTATAATGGATTTTGAGTCAAAATGTTCAGGGTCATTTTATTCTAATTAGTTCCAAAATCAATTCAGTACAGGTACTAGAAGTAAGAAAATTATATATTGAAATAAAATAATTGTGTTACTATTAATAAAAGTTTTTGAAATTGCAAGAGTAACATTGAAGAACAATATAAGGCATTAGTGTATAGCGTGAAGTCATGAAAGTACACCAAAGAAATAAGATAAGACAGGTGCTTTTATCAGACATTCTTTAACAATTATTTTAATGATGAACTTGATCTTTCATAATCATGTATTCCTGTAGTTCCATCTGGTGTGTTGGACACTTGGATATTAGTTGCATCATAGAAGTGTGACCTAGTTAGTTCCATCAGATTGCTGTTGCTCTGTTTGGGTATTACATTTTTTCTCTTCCCCTTTATTTATGCAGTTTTGACAGGGAGACTTAAATCAGTAATTGATATTTTTGAAGAGTAGGAGTGCCTGACTACATGCAATCAACATTTGTTCAGTTGGCTGTAATTTCTGTCCGTATTAAAGCATATTACATGTATCAGACTTGTCTCAGGATTATTTACTTATCATGCTTCTTCGTCTCATTTATCTGTTGACAAGTTTCTATTTTGCTATGTTTAGACAAATCCATATTATGTATCTCACTTATATGTTATTGATTTCCATTATGCTGAACCCCTATCTTTTCTCTTTGTTCACTTATCAGTGTTAATATGGAGACTGCTTCAGCCCAATACTTCCAGCCACGAACCTTCTCTATCAAACTTTGGCCTCCAAGCGAAGGTACTAGGTTGATGCTTGTGGACCGAATGACCAAAAACCTTTCAACTGAATCCATCTTTTCTCGCAAATGCGGCCTCCTCTCTTTGGAAGAAGCTAGTGAGAGTGCAAAACACATTGAAGAAGCGTGCTTCATTGCTGCTAACGAGCACTTTGAGAGGGAGCCTGATGGTGATGGAAGCTCAGCTGTCCAACTATATGCTAAAGAAAGTAGCAAGCTCATGCTTGAAATTCTCAAGAGAGGCCCAAAACCTAAAGAAGATAGAGAGTTACAGGATGGTTCTTTTGTTAAGTCTCAAAAACTTGTTGTCTTTGATATTTCTAACACCCGCCGAGCATTCATTGAAGCTGAGGAGGCCCGGGAGCTACTGAGCCCATTAGGACAAGAAGGGAATTCTTACACAAAAATTATATTCAGCAATAGAAGCTTTGGAATTGATGCAGCTCAAGTTGCTGCACCAATCCTTGCCGCTGTCAAGAACCAATTGACTGATGTGGATGTTTCGGACTTTGTTGCTGGTAGGCCTGAGGATGACGCTTTAGAGGTCATGAGAATCTTTTCTTCAGCACTGGAAGGGTCTGTCTTGAGATATCTGAATCTTTCTGATAATGCTTTAGGCGAGAAGGGGGTTAGGGCATTCGGATTGCTACTGAAATCTCAATATAGCTTAGAGGAGCTGTACTTGATGAATGATGGGATATCAGAGGAAGCTGTGAAGGCTTTGACTGAATTGATTCCATCCACTGATAAGATTAGGGTACTCCATTTTCACAATAATATGACTGGTGATGAGGGTGCTTCCTCCATTGCCGAGATTTTGAAAAGATCCCCGTTGTTGGAGGATTTCCGTTGCTCATCAACAAGGATAGGATCAGATGGAGGGATTGCAATTGCAGAGGCTTTGGAGAGTTGCAATCGTTTGAAAAAGCTCGATTTGAGGGATAACATTTTTGGGGTAGAAGCTGGGTTAGCTCTGAGTAAAAGCTTGGAAAAACTCAAGGGTATTAAGGAGATTTATCTCAGCTATTTGAATTTGGAGGATGATGGGTCTATTGCAATTTTCGATGCAATTGAGAAATATTTACCCGATCTTGAGGTATTGGAGATTGCTGGAAATGATATCAGTGTGAAGGCTGCTGCTTCCCTTGCTTCTTGCGTGGCATCTAAGCAGTCTTTAAAGAAGTTGAACTTGTCGGAGAATGAGCTGAAAGACCAGGGGGCACTTGAGATTGCTATGGTTTTGGAAGAGGGACATGAGAAACTTAAAGAAGTTGATTTTAGTACTAACATGATCAGAAGGGTGGGGGCAAGGACCTTGGCTCGAGCTGTGGCATCTAATAAGCCAGAATTTGCAATGTTGAATATAAATGGGAATTGGATCTCTGAGGAAGGGATTGATGAGGTCAAGGAGATACTGAAGGAGGGTGTGCTTGGGCCATTGGATGAGAACGATGTTGATGGTGATGAAGGCGATGACGAGGAAGGGGAAGACGAAGAGGAAGTTGTAGAAGCAAAGCTCGAGGATCTTAAGGTTGATGAGTAGAGTAAATCCTTGTTTGATTTCAGCAGGTACTGCTAACTTTTATTGGTTATGTTGTAATGCTAATTGTGGGAGATTTCTTAGTGATGACGGCCACATTTTCTTGTCTTGTTGGCTGTCATTATCTGTTTGTTCAGATAGTGTTGTTTATCTGTTGGCTTATTTTTCTGACCAGTGTTTTTTTTTTTTTTCTATTTAGAGATGATTTTTGGTTCATTTGGTCTTTATGATCTCTTTGTGCTAATCTCGTTTTCAAGATTGTGATGTTGGAATGAATAATGTGCACTGGTATTGATAGTTTGATTCAGACAAATTAATTCCGGTCGGTCCAGGTTAATTTGTTAGCCATAACAGTAGAAGAAGTTTTGTAATTTGTTTAGTAGGAGGTTAAGAAAAATTAATAAATTTCTTGATTTCATCAGTGTTGCAATATCAAACTAAAATTAAATCCGTAAAAAGAGTGATATTGCAACAGTGATAGTTGTGAAAAATTCAAGAATATAGTACAAAAAGATCATAATAAGACCAGCTAATATCTCCTAGAGTACTTTTGCTGGATATTGAAACAGCAGAATTCGTTCAAGTAGCATGAATTTGGTAAAGAAATAATGCGATATAAAGTTCTTACACAATTTAAGAAAGATTCAAGAATGCCTAAGCAATTGAGGGAGTAGATGTTCAATTTTCACTTAAATTTTCCATCAGTGCTATTGAAGATAAGCAAGGTTCATTGCACCTTAGAATAGACACTCAAAGCTTGCTTGAATGGTTCCATAAGCTTCATTGTGATCTGTGAAATGTAAGCATGTATGTGAGGTGTTTTTTCCTCATTAGTTGTGTGAACTTGTCAGATTGTTCTATCCTTGGGAAGTAGCTTGTTGTTTTCTACTTTGTAGCTAAACGAAATAGATGGAAAAATAAAACCAAAGGATGGAGAGTGAGGAAAACTTTAGTCATTTCAAATACTAGATTTTTTAGGGTGAGCAATTCAAACGAAGAATGATCAGTGTTTTAAAGCTGGTTAACCAGAATTTTACCTATTTGGTTGGTCATAAACCCAAAACCATACAAGTGTATAGTTGGTAGTTCACATCTTCACGCACGCACGCGAGCCTGGACTCCAACCCACATATTTTTATGAAAATGGTTGGTTGTTTACAGACTTTACTTTCACACACTGATCATCGACAAACGTTCAAATATATAGCTGATATACCACAAATTCATGGATGTGATTTATCGTTAGTCCACAAACTCTTGCACATTGTTTTTCCCGCACACAAAACTTTCATGAATATGACTTGGTCGCTCATAGAGTTTCAGATTAACGATTGATTAAACACAGATTTATGCATATGGCTTATGCTCGCCCGTAAACTTACTCAATCACATCTATCGTTTGTCCCTCGCACGAACAAAATTTAACACATACAGCAGGGCACCCACAGAATTTCACAAATATATTGGTCACTTGCCCACAGACTTTCATGATTCTCTCTCTATGTGCTATAAATTACTCTGTGTGCTATAAATTTAACCACTATCAAAATTAAAAAAATGTATATACAAAAACCAAATAAGCAAGGAGGTATCTACAAAACGTCCCTCTCCTTCCTTCTATTTAATGTTATCTTTATCTTCTTTTCTCTCTCATCATTATCTTATCCCGCCTGTCTTTGTCCAAAACTCTCGATCCATCCATTAATGCCGATCGCGTTTGTCCGACGAAGCGCGATCGGACGGCCAGGACTGACTCGCAACACCGGTTGGTCGCCGATCTACGACGCCGGTGAATCTCGCAAGATGGCGGCGGCGGCGGCGGTGGTTGAGGAGTTTCCTGTGGCGTCCACGTCATCGAGCTCTTCGATCGGAAAGGACAGCGATTGTGGATCGGACGATGAGGATTTGGCCGGAGAGAAGGAGGTGGAGAGCGCGTACAAGCGGCCGATCGGTTCTCTTGAATCGTTGGAGGAGGCGCTTCCGATAAGGTCGGTTTCTTGACTTCACCTCTTATATTTTTTTATATTTAAGCTGTCAATTGTTTAATTTAGTTATGATTTTCTTTAAAAAGAAAAATATAGAATTTGTTAGAGTATTTTTTAAAACTGTTAAAAAAAATCATGATCGATTTGGTTGTGCTGTTTGTTGATCAACTTGAGTAGATTGAGTTGTAGGAATCCTTTTAAATGTGAGATTCTAACAATATTGTATGTTCGATAACTGTCACTAGTCAAGAATTGTTTTTTGATGGAAATAGTAAGTTTACTAGTCGTAATCAAACATTGAATGAACTAAATCATCTGATTCAACCTTGAATTTCTCAATGTGGCAAACATGCCAACTAAAGGAAATAACATCATTTTTCTTTCACTTCATCTTCCTTAAGTAAGACTATGAAATTGATAACATAGATTTATTTATGTTTCAATGGAGTGTGAAAAAAATAAAGGAGTGAAGATGTTGTGGTTGTGCCTATATCGGCCCATCTTTCAGGGGAATTTTTTGCCTTAGTACTTGGCCGCTTTTTGAAAATATTTGCGATTTTGGGTCACTTTCAAAACTATTAGTGCTGGTAGGCTAGTAGCTGCCACGTCAGCAGCGGCCGCTATTCCAATTAGCAACATGTTTTTTTGGAGGTCACTAATGGGAATAGCGACCTCTAAAAAATTTTTGAAATTTTTGTTTACTGTCGATATTCCTATTAGCGACCAACAACACTTAGCGAAATCTAGAGAGCTTTCGTTATGTGAAAAAATAACAATCAGTTTTTTTTAAAACTGAGGTCACTTTTCGAAATAGTGATCTTAGTTGGGTGATTATTTTGCAAATCATACAGAGCAAGGGGATTTAGTTCCCTATTTAGGTCGCTATTCGGAATAAAAGCCTTAGTTGTACAAATGTCGCTATTCGGAATAGATGCCTTAATTGTACTAAGGTCGCTATTCCCAATAGCGTCCTTAGTTGGGTGATTATTTTGCAAATCTTACCGAGAGAGCAAGTAGATTTAGTCTTCTACTGCAGTCACAATTCGGACTCGCGATCTCAGTTTTAAAATTTTTTTCCCCAAGAGAGCAAAAACTCTCTAAAAATTGTCAAGTGTCTCAATACATCCATTTGAGGTCTTTAATCCCATTAGCTTCCTCATATATACTTCAGTCGCTAGTGGGAATAGCGACAACAAACAAAATTTTCAAAATATTTTAAAACAGAAGCCGCTATTTCCATTAGCGATCTTTAAAATGAAGTTGTCGCTAATGAGAATAGTGGCCACTGCTGATGTGGCACCAAGTAGCCCATGAGCGCTAATAATTTCAAAAGTGGCCCAAAAATGCAAATATTTTCAAAAAGTGGCCTAGTACGGCAAAAAATTCCTTTCAGGGAAAGAGAGGAGGAAAGTGCAATGGGGAGGATAAAGGTGTCAAATTGCATGCTGCATTTGGTATTGCTTTTGGAAACACGAAAAATTTTGTGCTTAAAATAAATTGTTAGTTACATATTGAAAAGAGTGTTGGATCCAAAGCACTTCTTACAATAGTGGTTTCACCTCTTACCACCTCACTCAGGAAGTGCTTTCTTCTTTTGGAGAAGTTCTTTTACCTCATTCAGCATAATAAGCTGTAACTCGGTACTTTTTTCCCAAACAACCTTGTACTAGTTAGAGTTGCAACTTTAACCCATCACCCACACTTGTCCAGGGGCTTGCCTTGACTTGACTTAGAGTGCACCGTACTTAATTTTGAGCGAGTATGCCTGGTGAGAAAGTAAGGTCCGTTTAGTTTTTTAGGCCAAGCCTGAGTTTGGCGCTACTTTTGAGAGACCTCACCTGGAATCAACGTACCAATCCTTTAATTTTACTATATATTTTTTTTGAACAAGGCCCTAGCTATGCAACAACCAGGCACACACACGCACTCTCTCTCATCTCATAATTGGGGAATTGTTTGGGGAATTGTGCAAGTGGAGGTTTGAACCCCTGACCTCCTACTCACTAGCAAACTAGCAAAGAAGCTTACCACTTGGCCGCTATGGCACTTGCAGCATCAGTATAAATACTTATGAAGAAAGAGTGATATGTCTTTGATAAATTTAAAAATTAAATTGAAATGCATTTTAGGGGCATTTTGTTTAGAAAGCAAGGTTTATTAGACTTGTTCTCCAACTTATCATTAAACAATAGAGATTTCCAAATCTACCCTTTGTTATAGTTGATTTGGGCAAAAGTAAACCCCACAGTGTGATGTCTTTTTTTTCCCTTTTCTTTTCTTTTTTCTTCTCTTTTTTCTTTTTGTAATCTGCTTTATTTACTAAAATTTGAGGATCAGAACCAAGGGCCAACACTACAAGTTATGTTGTGCCACTATATTGCAAAGTTATATATGAAAAATATGGAGGGTAAACATACTCAACACCTCTAACTGTTTTTCTCCCTTCACTCAATTAATGTGGACATGCTCTATTTTATTTTTATCTTTTTGAATGTTGTACAATTGCCTCTCTAAATCAGGATTTTTTTTTGATTTCACAGAGAGGCTAATGGAGACAGTTTGGTTGGACCCAATGTCCTATCAATGTTTTTATTTCTAACTTGGAACAAACACACAATTTACAAAATCTATACTTTAGAGCTGATGTAGGGAACACAAAATTTTGCAAATCTAACCTCATTTTTCCCCCCAGACAAACACCACCTTATTAGAAGGGAAGGAACAATATGTAAGGTTATTAAAAATATCTTAAAAGTGAATTTAAAAAAGGAGATGTATTAGAAGAGAAGGAACAATAGATCTTGTTATAAAAACATAATAAATGTAGTTGTGATGGCTACACTTGTAATGCATTAAAAGGAGATGTAATACTTACTAGGTGCAAGTGGAGTGAAACGTTAATATCATAGGAGGAGGTGAAGGATTTAGCATGTTTAATGCGCATGTTTATATCTTTTTAACGAAAGTAATTGGGGCCTCATTATTCTCCTGAAGCATAATCATTACTGTACATTTCCCATGTTGCGTAAAAACTACACTTGCATTGCATGTTAGGGTCCAACCAACCAAACCCTTCTCGCGTTATCTAGTAAGATTGTTTGCATGTATGGTCCACGCGTTTGTCTCTTCAAAATGATAGTGGTGGTTTGTTTGGGAAAAAAATGTGGTTAAATTTGCAAAATGTTAATTCCACAACAGCTTTAAAGTACGAATCTTGCAAATCGTGTGTTTATTTAGATTTGAAATCGAAAGATTGATGGGACAATTGGTCCCACTAAACCGTCTCCATCAACCTCTCTGCAAAAACACAAAAAACATAATCCTGATCCGGGGAGACTATTGTGCAACATTCAATAAGAAAAAAAAGAGCGGACCCACATTACTTGAGTGAAAGGAGAAAAACAGTTAGAGGTGTCGGTATGCCATTTTCTGGAGAGGAAAGGGACTCTCATACTTAAAGGAGAATTTTCCCCTCATATAGAGTAGTTGGACACACATGGTGGGCCTTTGTATATATGATCCGCACCGTTCACCATGTTTCTTCGTTGTAACATGCATGTGTACAAAAATTGAACTCGTTTAGAGGCTTCTTAACTATTCATCGCATGGTGTGAATTGTTATGTTATTGAAAAACTGTTCATTTTGCGACCACTTGAAACATGATGAAAAAACATCCAAACAATTTCATATTTTATAGACATAAATTTAATGACATGTAAATCAATGTGAACGGAATTTGAACGGGTCCGATCGTCCATTATAGGTCCACCATCGTGTGTGTACAACTAGTGATGTAAACTTAACCCTAGACAAATAATTTTTAAGAATATTAAAAAATTAAGCTTACCAACATGTAATACAGATTAAGTCAAAAATTAAACTACTAATTGGTTTGATGAATTTTCAAGATATGAAATAGTTTAACAAACCTAATTAAAGATTCAATAATAACAATCAATAATTATATGTTTAAGCGTTCTTAGCAAGTAAAATATGCCATAATGATTTGTACTCTAATTAGCAAGTAGAACTACACACTCTCAATATTTGTGGACAACAGATAAATTATATAATATTCTAGAGACGATAGATAATATTACAAATAAATGGGGAAGTGGAAAGAGGTTACCGGGATTCGAAGCACGTAGCTACGGAGAGGAGGTTGTCGATAGAGTGCTGCAGGTTGGAGCTCGGGGCTGGTCGAGGAGCGCCGGTGACTCAACTAAGAGGAAGGGTGGACGGCTGGCGGTGGCGGCACATGGGTGTTGACAGCAAGGGGAGTCGGTGTAGTTGACTGGTGGAAGTGGCGGCAAGGGATTTGGGCGTTGGGGTTTGGATTTGAGTGGATTTGGGGTTTAGGTTTTGGGTTGAATTGATTTGGGGGTTTGGAGGCTGAGATGTTTCGCTGGTCGATGGGTTGGGGGGTATTCGACGACGGCAAGGAGAAGGGGCTCGGGGGGTTGACTGGAGATGGAGAAGGGTGTGAGGGTGAGGAAGTCGACGGTTGGGCGATTGGGGAAGGCTTGGGTTTCGATCAGGAACAGAGAGAGAGGAAGAAGGAGAGGGCGGTTGTGAAATAGGGGGTTAGGGTTTGGAATTTGTATTGGATTTGGGTGTAGTTTTAGAGTCTGTTTGGTTCAAAGGAAGGGAGGGGAGGGGAGAGATTTTAATGGAGGGGAGGGGAGGGGAGGGGAGGGAAGGGGATGAGAGAGATTTTGATCAAGACTTTGTTTGGTTCAAAGGAGGGGAGGGGAGGAAAAATAATTATCTTCTTGTTTGGTTCACAAGGGGAGGAAAGGGATTTTATAATAAAATTACTTTTATACTTTTACATTTTATAACAAAACTCAACCACAAAAAAACATCAAGTGTCTCTAACCACTTGATTGCATCCACACCAAAAGTACAAGGAGCGAATTCACATAATTAACAAACCCAGATCCCCTTAGATGTTTTTCTTGATATGGTTTGCACCTTTTTTATACGATGAAGTAAATTAAGGAAAGTAGCAAACCAGAAGTTATCCATGTAGTTTGATATGAAAACTACTATTGACAATTCTTCATATAAAACACATAAAAACCTAGTCTGGGATATAATGTGCATCTTTATTAAGGTTGCACTAATCGAAGACATGCTGCACAAAGTGTTCAGTTTGTGCTATGGGTACAGTTCTCCAAACAAAAAGTGGTACAGTTAGGCTTAAAGAGATTGGTATATGAGTTGGGTACTTACATGTTCACCAAATTATTTTGTTGATAACTTTACATGTGTTATATTTTGTGCACAGACATACGTTTGAGTGAAAGCGTGATTTATGATAATAGCATTAGTATTTGCACAATACCCATTAAGACTTAATCTGATAAGGAACAAACACTTCAACAATAAGTGGATGAGAAAAATTTTCAGAATCCCTTACCACAAACTCACACCAGAATCAGGACAAATACTTCAGCAAACATTGTGTAGCAAACATTTTGTGAGTGTGCGTGTGCGGTGGTTTCATACTACCAATATTGCATACACTGTAACAGAAAGTATAAATTATAAAGGTGTAACAGAAAGTATAAATTATAAAGGTGAACTCAACCACTCTTGCATTGCATGCTAAAGCTTTAACATACAATAATATTTTTGCTTAAAAAAGATAAATAAATAAATAAATAAAATAAAATTGGAAATGTCGGGAGAGAGACGAGTCGAAAGAGTGAGGATATCTGCTCACCTCCGCGACGAGGAGGGGGAGAAAAAGAGAGTGCGAGTGGGAGAGAGAGAGTCGGGAGAGAGATGATATCTTTTTTATTTTAGGGATTTAGATCTAAAAAGGGTTGTTTAGTCCAATCACTTTAAAAAAATTAGACCCACTTTCGCTCCCCTCCAAATCCCCCAATATTGGAGGGGAGCCAAAATTGGCTCGGGAGGGATTCTGCACCCCTCCACGCCCTCCCCTCCCCTCCTAAAAAATGAACCAAACAAGAAATGTTTTAAAAAATCCCTCCCCTCCCCTCCCCTCCCCTCCCTTCCCCTCCAACCAAACAAGCACTTAGAGTTCATCACAAACCCTATAATTTTATTTCAATGTCTCACACAAAAAAATGAATGAAGATCAAAACTCAATCACAATAATTTTTTAGTCAATCAAAAGCATTATTCTTTTATTAATCTAGAGACCTATATATAAGCTCAACAGAAATCTCAACACAATTCTTCAAAATATTCTAATGCATAAAATAAATGGTGCAAATCACAAAACTACTACATATGGTTATAATTGCCGAAACAATTATGAATACTGAAATAAAAATCTAGGCTTAGTGAACAGCCAACCTAGACGATGCCTGCGCTTATAGAAATGCCAGAATCATCTCGAACTGATGTCCTGATCAACTAGTCTATATGAGGAAATCACCTATAAGTATGAGGTTCCCTTTTCTCATTTTTAATATCTTTGCAATATAGTGTAGTGAGATGTTGTTTTCGTTCACCACTAGAAAAACATAAATTTTACTGTTGGCCCATGGTTCTGATATTCAGATAAAGCAGATTATAAAAAAGAAGCAATCACACTGGAGTCCCACTTTTAATCACATCAACCCTCTAACAAACGGTAGTTTTGCAAATCTCTACTTCTTGTTGGCAAGTTGAACACTAAATCAAAAGAACCTTCCTTTCTTAACAAACTGCCCATATTGTAATGATTATCTTCAAACTATCATAGGTAAATAGAGATAAAAGGACATGTGGAGTATGCCTAAATTTCCTGACACGCATTTCCCCTATGTAGTAGTACAAATGTGTCTTGCCACAATAAATAAATATAATGTTGGTAACAATCTTTTCCTCTCTAAAAGAAATTAGCTCTAATGATTTGGAAAACATTGGATGATTTGAAAAGTCCGTTTCTCTAGAACAGTAATTTTGGCAGAACTGTATATTACATTATTTTTTGGGGGAACATTGTTTTTGGAGCAAACAGTACATTTATTAGTCTTTTGTTGGTTTTTTTTCTTTCAAATTAAATGAACTAATGCTGAAATTACATTATTTTTTTGGGGAACATTGTTTTTGGAGCAAACAGTGTCTTTTGTTGGTTTTTTTTTCTTCTTTCAAATTAAATGAACTAACTGCTGGGTACTTTTTTGAAAAGTGAGTAATAATGCTGAGTTCATAATAGTTATTGAACCAAAAGAGTACTTAGAGGGTTTATGTTTTAGACTAGTTTTCCTTTCCTCCTCTCCACATAAAAAAGTAAGTCTATTTTAAATGCATGTATTAACCCAATGTGAATATTTCTGTTCCTTTGGTAGCCGTGGGATCTCAAACTTCTATATTGGAAAATCAAAGTCTTTCGCAAGCCTATCAGATGCTATCGTTTCCTGTGGTTCTGTCAAGGACCTTGGTAAGCAAGAGAACTCTTACGCTCGGAAAAGAAGAAACTTGCTTGCTTCCAAGAATTTCTCTCTCAAGTCATCTTTCTCTCCGTTAAGTAGCAATGGAGGTGGCATTCACAAAAAATCTCCCAATAGTACCCGAAGCTATCTGTCTCTTGCTGTGTCCATGAACAACAAAAGTAATACTAGCGAGGAACAACAACGAGATCCAAAGTATCGGCTTCCTCCCCTTCCTCCATCAGTAAAAAAATTGGTTTCAGGTTCTTCCCCAGTTAGGTCCTTGTCGCCTCAATATTGTTCGTTTCCCAGGAGGTCCTCGTTGTCAGATCTTCAAGGATTGTCTGGTTCAGGATCATCAATTGGCCTTCAAGATGGGGGCAAAAGTGTTTATTGAGCATTGCCATTTGCCTAGTTGGTTAAAATGGGGATCATGGGTTAACCTTGTAAATTTTAGCTGGATAAGTTATCCTACAGGTGGAGAGCAGCTTCATTTCTGCTTGTATATTCTGAAGGATTAGTATTTGTAGTTTGTTAAATGAAAAGTGTTGTAGTGGTTCTTATATTGTAAATGGTTTTGTGGTTGTCATTCTGTGATAGTCTTTCAGTTATCATGTGCTTTCTAATTTTCTTTAATTACAAGTACTGTAGACTGTCGCCAATGATGCACATAATTCATGTGCCCTGAGATGATTTGATTCTTCCTCTTTGAAGGTTTGAAATCTGATAAAAGTTCTACCATGGGCTGTTTATGTTTGTTGTCTCAGTATAGTTGGGAAAAGACGATGACAGTGTTGGTATCAGCTGATTTTAGACACTTGAAGAATTGGAATAGCCTTGAAGAATTGGAATAGACGATAGCAGAGTTGGAATCAACCCATCAAGTTTTCTTTTCAAAATTCATTTGGGGGTCGTCGTTCTTTATCATTTCTTTTGAACAGTGATTTGAGATCCTCGTTATACACTGACCCTATGATAAATCGGTTGACGACACAAAACCAGAGCAGAGATGACGAATGGTCTACCATGTTATATTTGCATACACTCTAACCAAATGATGAAATTCAAGCAAAGATAGGAGCAACGAGATGCCAAATTTACATTTTTGCCATCCACTGTAGCGCCCTGGATCTCCGTTACCGGACATCCGTGACACAGTCAGAATCTTTACCTTCAAATACATCTCAACACAGTAATAATACGGAAATTTAAAAATTTTTTATTGCCAAATAAAATTATTATATCATCAATTACAAATATTATCTTGTCCTTGAACAGGAAATACAAATTACATCAACTTATTACAAATACTATATTGTAACGATTACCGTCTGCCACCCAGAACGGTAATCAACTGCTCTCTACTGGAAGCTCCACCGAGCGGTCATGCTGCTTCACTGAGATGCGCCCTGTAGCTCGAATCTTCCCATACGCTAGTCTGATATTCCTGCACCTGCTCGAATGGTAGATAGGTATATGGCTACTCCATTTGGATGTCCTGCTTGTCTTGAGTCCTCCTGCACTCGTGACCCGGTATCCAGCACCTAATTGAGTGGGCACGTCAGTACACATACTGACGCAATGCTGATAAGAAAACATCGATATCCAACTAGCAATCGCAATCGGTCCTTGAATGAAAACAGAAACGTGCATCCTAATTTTCTAGTGTCAGTGTATGCCATGACCTGAAGTCTAATGTACGGTACACAAGTACAAAAATATAGATGCAATCAGTCTAATGTCAGCAAGACTTTGGACACGTATGCATCCCATACTACATACGCCCCAAATCAAGCCGTCTTCTGTTTCAGGGTTTCGAACCCTCACCATGCAAATACATTCTACTATTGTACTCAACTTGTTACTGATAGATACAATGTGGCTGATGAATCCTACAGTTAATACTGCTAAATACAGTGGTGTCCCTGTTTGCCACTAGTGCCGCAATCTGGTCTGGATCACACCAAATGCCGTGACGTTCTTACAGATACACAACCGCATATCTATGGCGTGGAAGATCCATGGGACAGCAACCCCATGGTCCGTTCGTTTCCACTCAACATAAGAACATGACGACCTCGAGGTTCTAACCCCCTATCCGACACGAACCTTCCCGTTCTTACCATGGTTCTTCACGAATCAACAGAGCGAGATATGCACCGCAACACGTATTCCTCATGACAGGAAGAGAACCCTGGTTATCACTGCATAGTGCTGGCCCTTAGAACAAGTCGAATTATAGGGAATCACCCCTAACATCAACTCGGTCTTCAAGCGAAAAGTAAAGAAACACAATATGAAATAACATTGGTTGCTAAAACTTGCGAGTTGTCAAATCATGTATAGTGTCTAACGAAGGATTGAGCCCAAACGGTTTTGTAAAAAATGACTAATCACGGCGAACCGACATTCATCGATTGCCAACACCTCTGTAGGTCTTCGACCTAATGTCCCCAGCCCGCGACCTTCAGCGAGCAGTACAACGGCACCCAAGGGAGTGCCTTATACCCGACAATTGAGGCAAAACACAAACAATTTACTAATATCCAATTATTGACAGATCTAGGCATCAACACATTCTAGACGAGATAGATAACCTAGCCTATCAACCCTAAACACCGGCAATCAGATCTCCATCGTTCGCAACCACCTCCGTCTCAGATCTCTTCCAGTATCCCGGCCCGCGGTCAACCTTCTCTCGGTAAACGATCTGACGGTGCATAGGAAATTCACCATCTCTCGAGGTGGAAATAAATCAATCACAATACTTGCCGACTGAGTTGATAGTCGTAAGGTATCACAACCTAGACTAGCTCCAAGCTATACTAGCTATGAGCTCCACATACCAAAAATTGACCATATAACTATTCTCCCAACTTACTCATGTGTCCACCATGAGTACTAAGCACATGAATCTTATCTAAGTCCCAAGTGAAGTGCTTAATAGGGATAATTATTCAACATCTTAGAAACTCAAATTAACTCCTAGTCAAAATCCTATAGCATGTAAAAAATTTCATAATTTATGCTATACTTATCGAAATACAGCACAATTAGAATTTTTAGAAAGGTGGGAACCTCCACTACAATTTTCTTGTTGACAACTCTCTCAAATTCCTTATAGAACTTAAGTTTCCTGATTTCAAACACATGCTTGAAATCAGACAAAGACAGTAGGTTGCTGAAACTTGTAACATTCATAACTTTCAAAATACAAATTGGAATTGAATGATCTTACCCATTTTGGAAAGCTAAGACTCTATACTAAAAGTCTCTAGTTAACCATTTCTTCAGATTCAGCCATCTAGATGCTATTAAAATCCTATATGTTCTCAGCTGTACACTCGTCAATGTAAATGCAACGTCTTGTTATTAACATAAAAACTTGCTCTCTTATAAGAATTACTTAATCTTGGATTCTATAGAAAGCTGAGAGTGTATACTACAACTTTCTAGTTGATCATATCCTCAGATTTATCCATTAAAGCACTCTTAAACTCTAATTTCTATTAGTATACACACAGGGAAATGAGTTCCTCTACAAAAATCAAGTCCTTCAATTGAGACTGATTTTGCCCAATTTAGAAAAATCATAACTTTCAAACCAAAAACTAAAATTACATGATTCAAGATGTTTTAGAAAGCTAAGACTCTCAACTACAAATCTCTAGTTGATCTTTCTTCCAGATTCTCAACACACAAATCTAGAATTTCACAAATTCACTGACTAGTCAAAACTGAACTGAACTGAATATGCTGTAGTAAAAAATCAATATCAATTCAACCATAAGTCCAATACTTATGAAATTTTAGATTCAGTAACTAGACATATACAAGTCTAAAATATTCAAAAATTCTATTCAAATTCAAAGTAGACAGAGAGTTATAACCCTTTAAATTTAGTGAAAAATATTCTTCTTCTCTCAGCAATGTAATAAACCCCTGGTTACAAAATAATTTTGAAACCCCATCAAATATTATCTAAAGTTTTTGAAATTTTATAATCATGACCTAGACTCATACCAAATACTACAGTAAAAATTTCATTGCAATATCATGCACCAAAATGTATTTATAAATTAATGAACTTCAATTCCAAAATAGGGCAGATTCAGCTTTTGATTCTGGACCAGTTGCAAACTTATATCCTTTTGAAGTATCAAAACAACTCAGAAAAATGTGAAATTTAAAACTATGGTTTTTAACACATTCAAGAACATCTAGTAAAAATCTGGGCCTAAAATAACCTACCAAATTCGAGATATGATTTTTGGAAGAGAACACAAATTTTCAAACACACAGCAGTTCTCAATGCTCACTGTTTGGAAAAAAAATACCTTGTTGAGCTATCAAAGGCACTCTAAAAATTATGAAATAAATTTAGTACACTCAAGATTCATAGTAGAGCATGACACAAAGATATTAATGCTAAATTCAAAGCCATTTGCAAACTAGAAATTCCAAAACCTCTCAATCTACACAATAACCACTACTAATATACAAATTTGTGTTTTGATATAATTTTCAAGCATATACACATTCTAACAAGATACTATTAGCATTCCACACAACATCATAATCAAAAATAACAATATTAGAGTTGAGAGAACACTCACCCATTGAAGAATCTTCAAGCTCTTGCTAGCTAGCTCTTCTCCTCCTCTCAATTTCTTCTTCACCTTCAAAACTCCAAGAACCCACAAGCAAATCAAAAACCCTCTTCTTTCTTTCTTTTCTCATCTCATGAATAAAGTAGGAGA
Source organism: Hemerocallis citrina (assembly GCA_017893485.1). Taxonomy (NCBI): domain Eukaryota; kingdom Viridiplantae; phylum Streptophyta; class Magnoliopsida; order Asparagales; family Asphodelaceae; genus Hemerocallis; species Hemerocallis citrina. The sequence goes on along the minus strand of CM030360.1, from coordinate 191,530,684 downwards.
AGAAAATGGAGAGTAGAAGAAGTAGAAGAAGATAAAGGTGGAGATTTTGGGTGAAAAATGAGATGGAGATGGGAGAGAGATGTTGCCGGCCAAGGGAGAGGAAAGGGGGTGCTGTTGTAGGTCGGTGGAAATGAGAGGAAGGGGGTGAGGGTGAGATGGTGAAGTGGAGGGCTAAAATTAGATCCCTAGAAGATTCAAGAATAGATGGAGAGTTGGAGTTGTTCTTGGATGATTCTCTACCATTGATTTCACGATCATCATTGTAATACCCCGCAAAATAGCATATAACTATTTTTGCATAGTAATCCGTGCACAGTCAAGAATTGCACACGGTTACATATTTTTCTAATAATCATCAGTTTTAATTGAAAAATTTCAGATATACGAGCTGTTCTGAACCCGATAAGATAGACTCGGGATATCTTCTCGATTGAAATGTGGATTTGTCCCGATTGTTTTGACCAGGCAATTTTCGGGAGAAAATAATAATTTCTATAAAATATATATTTTTTATAGATTTTAAATTATATGTTGGTTATTCTAAACTGAGCTAGTGCTTGAATTGAATATGGATTGTATTTGTGCACAAGGGTTACTATTTTGACCTATAGGAACCCTAGCATCATGGTGATCATGGCTTGGATCTTGATGAAGATCCAATGGTTGAAACAATTAACCATGTGTTGACTTTTGAAGGAATGAGAAGCTTCATGAAGCTTCTAGAAGATATTGATTTAGCACCTTATCTCACCACACATCTCCACAAACCCTAGCTCCTCCCATCTTGACCCCCCACCTCATCAAATCCGGCCAAAAAGAAAACCCTAGCACTCCATCCTATAAAATCCCCCACTCCACTCATTGTCTCTTCTTATCTTCTTGTTCTATTGTTCTTCAAAAAGAAAAAAGAGTAGAGAAGGAGAAGGAATGAAGGTGAAGTATTTTTTTGAAGTAGAAGAAGTAGTAGAGAAGGAGAAGAGTTGTGGAGCTCTACAAAAGCAAGGAGCAAAGGAAGGCAAGCAAACAAGCTAGTTGGAGTCTCTTGCAACAACAAGTGGGTGATTCTTTTAAACTCTAAAAATTTAGTTTCTTTTTGTGTATGTGATTTTAGCTTGTAGTAGGAATTAAGAAAATCTTGGTTACCATGGGTGATTATTTACATGCTAAGAAAAATAATTTATATGGTAGAATATCCCTTTTCATGAAATTTTGTTAAAGAAACATGTATGAATATGTGAGTTTGGGAATTTCTAGCTCTCAAACGGTATGGAATTTGGGACTCAAATTTTGGTGACTTGTTATTCCATGTGTCTAGAGCTCCCATGAATTTTTTTCATAATATTTGGAAGCTATTTAGTAGCCCAAACACAGTCCAATTTCGGACAAAAAGCAGCTGAAAAAGCTGCTGCTGTGTGTGAATTGTTATGTCTTTCCGAATTTGTAACTTAGCATTGGCTGAGTATTTTGAACTGAAACTTTTTATGGATACTCTTTTATGTGTCTAAAACCTTAGTCTTAAATTTCATAATTTTCTGAGATGGTTTGATGGCTCACAAAAATTCCTAAGTTACCACTGGTCTAGAAGGCAGAAACAGAGTCTGTCTGTTTTGAGGCTGAGATTCGCCCAGTCATAACTATTTGCACGTGTATGGTATTGCTATGAAATTTTTGCACTAGCTTTTGGCATGTGTCTTCATCTTGATTCTCAATTTTTAGAATTTTTAGAGGATATTTGATGAGGTTTCAAAAATAAATAGTATGAAGTGGTACAGACCCTGTTTGGAAAGCAGCTGAATTTTGTGCTATATTTGAAGGGTTATAAATCTTTGGGAATTATGAATCTAGATGCAAATTTTGGACACAATGGAGTGGTATATGTTTAGTTTCAGAATCTAAAATTTCATGAGCTTTGGACTTAAGGTTAATTTTTTAATTAAATTTCAAAGTAGACCAGGTTCAGCTTAATACAGATTGACTAGTCTATGAAGATGAGTAATTCTGGAATTTGGGTTAAGAATTTGGAAGATTGATCAACTAAAGATTTGTAGTAGGGATTCATAGCTTTCCAAAACATCTGAAATTATGTAATTCCAGTTTATGATTTGGAAGTTACGATTTTTCTAAGACTGGGGCAGATCCAGTCTTGGTTGAGACCATGTCTATTTTTTGATAACGGGGATAGAGCCAGAAGACTCCAGCCCAATATATAGAAAAAATAAAGTCATACATCAACACCCAATTTTTACACGGAGTAAAACTGAGACCACATCAGAATACATAACAAAACAACAGGATACAGGTCTAACAAGTAATGGAAAGCATCGCCAAACATCTTAAGGCCAAAAAACAACAAGCAGACCGACTCAACACAGCCAAAAGGCAGCGAGGAAACAAGCAGCCGATGAAGCAGCAACAACTGAAGCACGCGACGACACCGAATAGCACCTTCATACCCTGGTGTCGTAGGTGAAGAAGCTGACCGGCCCAACAGAGTTAGCAATAGCGGCAAAACAAAATAATGAGGCTCATCGCTACATAATCTTGCTGGATTGAGTCAAATAGGACCAACTGAGATAGCTATAGCAAGTAAACAATGCTTCGAGACCGAGGAATGGCCGAACAAACTAAAAATGGCATCAAGAACAAAGTAACAGGAAAAATAAACAGAGGGGAAATAAAACAAGGCTGGAGTGGAGCATGTGTGCCAAAAGCCGTGTCATAGGCCAAGGGAGCCATCTGCACCAACCAAAAGAGCAACAACAGACAACAATGCTAACAGAGCAGAAGATGGCCAAAACCGAAACTCATTAAATGCATGGGCAAAAGCCGAAACCAAACGGCCAGAATGCAAACTACGGCATAAGCACCGGTTCTACAAATCAGACAGGTCACACAGTAAGAAATGGAACTGCACAAAACAAATGGAACTATTGCAGTCAGGAGGTAAACAAACCAGGAAGCACATTGCAACTAGCACATTGCAACTAATCAAATAAGGAAGCAAACCAGTGGAGAGTATATTCAAGTAGCACAAAATAAAGGTAAAAGCTAGAAAGGGAGAAAATTAACAGAGTAAGCAAAACAACCATAAACAAAAAACAAAAGATTAGGGGCCAACAACCAAAAAGCCAAAAGATCAGTCCGCTATAAACCAGGACACAACCAAGCCAAGCCAGAACCCTCGTAAAGACAGCCCAAAAACAGAAAGAACAAAGAGACACAACAAACACTGTCTCAAACCTGCATAGATGATAAGAAGAAAAAGCAAATTACAGATTAGTCAAGTCTGTAGTATTAGGATTAGAATTAGAAGAACGAGAAAAATGAGCAGCCTCATCTAGGCGCTGAAGGCTCATAGCCTCCACTTTATGATGAGGTAAATAGGAAGGCCAGTCCTTAGTGAAGAAGATGAACTCATCAATAATAGTGTCAATAGGTTTCGAGGTGTAAAAAAATATGCGAGTGTTTCTTTCCTTCCAAATAACCCAGATAATAGCCATAATAGAGAGGACCCAAGAATTGCAAAGGTCTTTCGTAACTAATTATGTCTTCCAGCTAGATAAGAAGGAGGTAGGGAGGGAGAAGACCTGCCAAGCATGCACACAAATCTGCCATAACTGGCTAGTAAAGGTGCAATGTAAAAATAGATGATCAACATCTTCGTGACAAAGAGAACAAAAAGAACATAATTGGCCAATAGCTAGGTTTCTTTTGTTGAGAACCTCCATAGTTAGGAGCCTGTTGTTAAGGGCGAGCCAAGAAAGAGTTTTAGCCTTTAGCGGAGCACAACAGCTTCAAATGCATTTAGCGAAAGGAGAATTGACACCTCCGTGATTAAGGAAGCTATAAAAGGATTTCACCGAAAAGGATCCGGAACTGGTCCAATGCCAGATTACATCTTCGTTGGGATGCCAGGAGTAGTTGTTCAGGTAAGAAATAAGGATGGTGAAATTAGTCTCAAGAGAGGGAGGAAGTGCACTAGAGAAGGGGATATGCCAAGCTCGGTTGCTGTTATGAACAGACAAATAGTTCGCCACTGTGGCCAAAGGGTTGATGGAAAGCTGAAAGAGGGCGGAAAGGCAGATGCATGCTTAAGATTTTCAATCCAAAGGTCAATCCAGAACTTGGTCTTGGAGCCATCTGCACACACATGGGAGATGCTACATTGGAAAGGAGCAGCTACTCTCCACACTCCCTTCCAGAAAGGGGACGCTCTGGGAGAAAAAGAGGGGTGAAAATTCAAAACCCTCTGACGACGGAAACATTTATGAGAAATCAGGCGAGCCCAGGGCAAGTGATCCTCTTTGAGCATATGCCACAACCATTTGCCCAAAAGATCTAGATTTAAGGACTCCCAAACCACCAGCCGCCTTAGAAGTGCAAACAATCTTCCAATTACAAAGATGCGTACCAGCTCTATAGTTATCAGCACCTGACCAGAAGAAATTCCTTCTAATCTGATCAATTTTCCTTATAACCCAAGAGGGAACATAGAAGAAGGACATGGACATCATATATAAAGGAATAGAAGAGAGAACCGAGTTAACTAGGATGAGTCTACCTCCCTGAGAGAGATGCTTTCCTGACCAAACGTTGAGCCTGGATTCAACTTTATCAATCATCGGGAGCCAATCCGATTTATGCAACTTGCCCTATCGCAAAGGAATGCCAAGATACATGATAGGAAGTGAGGAAGAGGCGCAATTAAAAAATTGATCAATCTGAAACTGGCGATTGTTCGAATCGCCAAGCCAAAGGACCGAAGATTTTTGGAAATTAATAGATAAACCTGACGCACTTTCAAAGAAATAGAAAAGGAGTTTAAGGTTACGTAAGGTACACCCATTGGGTTTGGCAAAAATAATGGTGTCATCAGCATATTGTAAGTTGAGAACACCACGGGAGCTCTGGGAGCCGTCAAGCCCTTCGATGACATTAGCATCCCAAGCATTTCAAAGCAGTCTACTGAAAACATCCGCGACAAGAGTGAATAAAAGGGAAGAGATGGGATCTCCCTGGCGGAGACCGCACTTACATTTGAATTTGTTTCCTTCCGATCCATTGATAAGAATGGACGAAGCGCCAGCAAAAAGACTGGACTTAATCCAGGCGATTCATTTAGGACCAAAACCTCGATGGAGGAGGATATCAAAAAGAAAATCCCAACTAACTTTATCATAAGCATTTTCAAATTCTAATTTTAACGTAATTCCCTCAGAGTTGGATCTGTGGCATTCCGAAATATTTTCTTGGACGGAAGCCACACTATCAAGAATAAAGCGATCCTTAATAAATCCCATCTGTGCATGATTAATAAGGGGGGAGATCACTAAACTTAGGCGGTTAGAAAGAACTTTCATAATGATCTTGAAAGTGGTATTGAGGAGGCTAATCGGTCGAAAATTAGTCATCGAATTAGCTTCCACGATCTTGGGTATAAGAACGATGTGCGTATAGTTAATACGATCAAAGGAAAAGGAACCTTGATGAAGGTCAACGAACATCTCGAAGAAATCATCTTTAAGGTATTCCCAAAAATTTTGGAAGAAAAAAGATGGAAATCCATCGGGGAGTGGAGCAGAATCGCTTTTTAAGGAGAAAATAGCAGATTTAATCTCCTCCAGAGAAAAAAGAGGCTTCCAAACTAGACAGATCATGGGATTCCTGACCGTAGAGTTGGGCCTAGTCCAGTTGGATGGAGCGGGGTTTAGAAGACCCCAAAAGGTTTTTATAAAAATGAAGGAATGTAGCATGGAATTCAGAATCAGAGGTAAGCTTAATGCCGTTATCAATAATGGCAGAAATACAATTGCATCGTTGACGATGCGATGCATAATTATGGAAAAAAGCGGTGTTATGATCTCTCTCCTTGAGCCAGCGAATCTTGGCCCTCTGCGCCCATTTGATATGTTCGTTGTGAAGGATGGCAGTGAATTCCTGTTTGCAAGAACTCCGTTCGTTACGGAGGGAATCAGAAATCTGACCAAGCTCTTCAAGCTTATCTATGGAATCAATGGAGGAAAGGAAGAATTGCTTGAGAGCATTGGCATTAGCAATTCGCTCTTTGTGCCAGATCTTGCATCCATGTTTGATAGCGTGGAGCTTAAGCAGGATGCGACTAAGACCGTGAGAGCCCGTAACTGAGGAGAGGAAGTCGATGATGAGATTAACGAAAACCTGGTCTTGCAGCCAGAATTTTTCAAAACAGAATTTGAACGGTTTAGCAAAGTTATAGTTAGAGTGAAGAGCAATAGGAACATGGTCTGATGTAGGGTTAGGCAAAGCACAAGAAAAAGAGTTGTGGAAAAGTGAAATCCAATCATGAGAGACAAGGAACCGATCCAGTTTGGCCATCGACATAGACAGCCACATGTTAGGCCAAGTGAATGTTCTGCCATTAAGAGCGAGATCAGTTAAATTAAGTGAATGAATCAATTTTGTTCTGTATGAGCACCTAATAGAATTTGGTGTTTTTGAAGACTTTAATGGAGGAATCTGAGGATGTGTTCAACTAGGAAGTTGTAGTAGACACTCCTACCTTTTCATAGAATCCGGAATTGAGTAATTCTGATGAGTGAGCAAATTTTTATGCTGTTGAAGAAGTGCACCAAGTGCATGAAGAGATGTACAACTGAGAATATATGAGACTTTTATAGTATCAAGATGATTGAATTTGATGAAATGGATAAATAGAGAGTTGTAGCCTAGGATCTTAGCTTTCCAAAATGAGTGATATCATGCTATTCCGAGTTGTATGTTGGAAGTTATGAAGGTTACAAGTTCAACAACCTGCTGTCTTGATCGACTTCAAGTATGGATTAATCGGGGAACTAGAGTTCCATAAGGAATCTGAGGAAATTGTCAACTAGGGGATTACAAATGAGTCTCCTACCCTTCTAAAAAATCTTATTTTGATGGATTTCGATGAGCATAGCTTGAGTTCGCAGCTACTGCTATTTCTTGAACTACTTTTATTGGACGATTGATGAGGAATTCTCTGCATACCGCAGTGTAGTAATCATGAGCTATTGAATTCTAAAGATGCTTTTCGCACTTCATTTGGGACTTAGACAGGGTCCCTGTGCTTGTACTCATGGTGGAAACATGAGTGAATTGAGAGAATAGCTATGTGGTTTATTTGTGATTTGGTGTCTTGAAGCCTGAGTCTGTCAATGGTCAGATATTTGGGGTTTACGTATGATTACCTTCATTGAAAATTTGTGTGCGTCTTTTGGGCGTCGATGGACTACTCGATGAGAGTAACGGGCCGGGGGTATGGTCGATGACCTATGAAGGTATTGAAAATCGGTGAGTGTGATTCCCGTGATTATTTGCTATTTGACAAGACCAGTCAGGCTCAGTATCTGTCTGATATCACACCGTGCATGATTTAAGTGTTAACGTGTTTTCAGTAAATGTATTTTATTAAGTTTTTCTTATTGTTCGCTCGAAGGCCAAGTTGGTGTTAGGGGTGATTCCCTATAATTCGACTCTATCTAAGAGTAGCACTAGGCAGTGATAATCAGAGTTGTCTCTTCCTGTCATTAGGGATACGTGCTGCTATGCGTATCTTGCACTATTGATTCCTGAAGTGCCGTGGTAAAAACGAGAAATTCCTGTTGGATAGGGAGCTTAGTCATTCGAGGCCGTCATGTTCTTATATTGAGTGGACACGAATGGACCATGGGGCTGCTGTCCTATGGATCTCTAGCACCATGGATATGCTGTTGTATATCTGTGAGATTGTCACAGGCATTTGGTATGATCCGATTTGGGGCACTAGTGGCAACAAGACACCACTGTATTTAGCAGTAATAACTGCAGGATTCACCAGCCACGATTGTATCTATCAGGAACAGGAAAAGTACAATAGTAGAATGCATTGCATGATGAGGGTTCGAATCTCTGAAACTGGAGGAACGGCTTGATCTGGAGCATATGTAGTATGGGATACATGTGTATCCAGAGTCTTGCTGACATTAGATTAAGTGCATTCGTGTCTGTACTCTGTATTATGCATTAGACTACAGGTCATGGCTTACACAAACACTAGGAGATTAGGATGTACGTTTCTCTTTCCATTCAAGATGATTTGTGGGTGTGCAAGTTAGAGATCGCTGTTTTCTTATCAACATTGCGTCAGTAGAATTACTGATGTGCCCACTCAATTAGATACTGGATATCGGGTCGCGAGTGTAGGAGAACCCAAGACCAGCAGGGTATCCAAGTGGAGTGGCAGTGTACATGCCAACCGTTCGAGCAGATACATAAATGATAAGAGTCGCGCAGCAGAAGACTCAAATCGAGGGACAAAGAAAGCAGATCGACCACTCAGCAGAGTTCGGCAGTGATCAATCAATTATCATTATGGAAGACAACTGATTGCTCTTCAGGAGGAGTCTGATTATTTGTAACAAGTTGTAATGGATTTATATAATTTGTATTCCTTGTTCAAGAACAAGATAATATTTGTACTAATGATGTAATAATTCTGATGGCAATAAAAGTTTTTAAATTTCTGTGTTATTTACTGTGTTTGATGCATTTGAAGGAAAAGATTCTGGTTGTGTTACGGATATCCGGTAACGGGGATCCGAGGCGTTACAATCATTATCAAGGAGAGAAACTCTTGATGAGGTGTGAGTCTTCTACATACTACATAGTCTATATATATACACACACACTCCAATTATACATACTAGTAATTGCACGTGCGATGCACGTTCTAATTAATTTTTTTTATATAGTTAATAATAAGACGCAATCTGGCCTCGAACCTAGGACATCCCTTTACTCATCACATACAAATTACCCATAGTGGCACGAACTTTTATTTTATATGAGTGCCACTTTTGTAAATAATTATGTCGTAAATAAATTTGAACTTTGATGATATTATAGAAACTAACAACAGTTGAGTAAATGAATGGTTAATATAACTCCCACATAAAAAAAAATGGGTGAGATTATATGGTTGAATGAATGTCTACAAATTACAGGTTCTCTACAAATGACAATCCTAACTCTCCCATTATAATATTAGAGATTAGAGATGTATATATATGTACAATCCACTTCAATACAATTTAAATTTTATATATATATATATATATATATATATATATAAGTATCCATGTACATACATCAAATACAGTCTAATCCAAATATACATACATATATTTATTTGTAGAATATAAGAATATATATTTTTTAAAAATACTATTTGTTCCAAAGATTGTCTTATCAAAACAATCGGGACAAAGCACACAATTCAATTGAGGAGACATCTCGAATACATCTCAACTGGTTCAGAATATATGATGTATCTGAAAATTCCTCAATTAAAATCAATTATTATTAGAAAAATACATAATCACGTGCAATTCTCAACTATGCACAGATTACGATACAAAATAGCTATATGCTATTTTGCGGGGTATTACACCCACCTCTTCTCCACAGCTTCAGCAACCACTACCACATCCGCTGCCTTTTATCACCACTGTTATCATTTACTTCACCTCCACAACCACTTCCACATCCACTGCTTTTAGACTATTAGTTGTCCCAGGTGCGTTTCCACTTACCTCAGCTCCACAACTTCTACAACCACTTCCACATTCGCTGCTTCTACTTGTCGCAGATGCATTCCCACTTCAGCTCCACAACTTCCGCATCTGCTACTCTTACTTGTCACAGGCCCACCACCATTTACTTCAGCTCCACAACTAGCGCACCCACTTCTGCATCCACTGCTATTCTCCCCCGCAGGTGCATTGCCACTTAGCTCCACAGCTTCCGCAACCACTGCTACATCCGCTGCTGGCTTTCAGTAATTGTATGCCCATTTCCACTTACTTCAGCTCCACAGCTTCCACAACCACTTCTGCATCCGCTACTTTTAATACCTGTAGATCCATTTACACTTACTTCAGCTCCACAGCTTCCGCAACCACTTCCACATCCACTGCTTTTTACACGTGCAGGTCCATTTCCACTCACTTCAGCTCCACAATCTCCACATCCACTACTTTTAGCACTAATGTTATCGTTCTTTGTCTGCAATGTAGTCTCAGCTGCCATAATTCGAGAAGATGTAAGAGTTAAAAACTCTTTCAGCACAGGCGCCATAAAAAAAAACAAAATGAAAAATAATTATCCTTCATTTAAATGTTACTCATCTTATTTCAGTTTCTAGTTTAAGTTTTCGTGTTATTTATTGTACTTATTTATGATTACATACTTTGAGACATTTGAATAGGCCCCTCCCTGTTCAAATTCCCAGCTCCTTTCCCTGTGAACAATGCTGACAAGTTTTCACCACCGAGTTGGCAATCTGTTTGAGGCTCTCTGCAGTATATCCTTATTTCTTTAGTAAGAATGACAGCAGGATTGCAGGGAGCACAAACTTCTCCTCACTGACCTATTTAGGGCAACCCACGAAAAGATCTAGAATAAAGGTGAGAATCATAAAGCGAGGCATAAGAAAAGACATAACAGCTTGATTTTGTGTTCAACAAGGCCAAAGCTTTCCCATATGGATGGTTAGCAGAAAACTCCACAACTGTAATGAAGTAGAGCTCAATCTCATGGCAGTTTCTTGGTTCATATTCCCGATTTTTTCCCCCAAAATGATCCTTTTTTGAAAGTTTTTCCCAAACTGATCTATTTTATAAAAAAATTTCCAAACCGACCTACTCGCTGTCTCAAAAAAAAAGTTTGGGAAAACCCCATCGCTTTTTGAGACAGCGAGTGTGAGGCTTGGGTTTTTCGATTTCTCCCTGGCCAAGCCTCACTGTCTCTAAAAGCGATGGAGTTTTCCCCAAACTCGCTTTTTGAGACAGCGAGTGTCGTTTGGGTTTTTTTTTTATACCCATGCTAGAATTTCGACATCACTCTCTCTTTAAACTCTCTATCTTCCTCTTCCTCTTCTAACCCCGAAATCCTAACCTATTTTGTCGAAATCATCTCGTCGATTAACCCAAAAATCCTAGCCTTAGCCGTTACGATCTTCCACATCTCTCATCTACGATCTCTCCTCACACTCTCAACTCCTGCTTTTCATGCTTTGAAAACCCTAAATCCCAATATCCAAAAGATCGTTCAATCAAGAATTTGGGGAAAAAGAGTGTGGTTGAAGGAGCTTCTTCGACCTCCTACTCACTATCTACCTCTTCAATCACCTAACTTTAACGGTATATTTTTCATACTTCTGCAATTTTAATTTGGGTTAATTTTGGGATATGTTGAGAAATTGTTAACTGTATGTTTAGAAATTGTTAGCGAATTTGAATAGAAATGTTGAGAAATTTGCAATAGGAATTTTGATAATGTTGAGAATAGTTCTATTTGATGATGTTGATAATGTTAATAATGTTGAGATATTTGCAATAGGAATTTGCAATAGGAACAATCGAATAGTATTAGAATAGTTCTACTTTTCGAAAATATTTGGATGATTGTTAATTTGAAAATATTGGATGATTGGTTATATATGTAGGTATATAGGGTAAATTTTTTGACAAATGTTGAATAGGAAATTTGATATTATATGTCGGTATATAGTGTAGAATTATTTGAGAAATGTTAAGAAATTTTGCTATATAGTTTGTATATAGTTTTTATGTAGTTATATAATTTTGTATAGTTAATAACAATTTGTTTAAGTTGTAGTGTACTCTCGTTTATTATAAATAGCACGCACGATGGGTAATGTGGAGGAAGGAGCAAGTAGCAGACCTCCAAATACTCGAGACGACGGACCACATACTTCTTTTGGCCCACTCCCTCGCGGTGGACATGGACGTGTTCGTGGTCGTGGTAGTACCGAGTGTACTAATGTAAATGAATAATTGTTTGTATTCGATTAGTTTGATTATCATAAAATATAATGTAATATCGGTGTACCGATTTCAATTTTATTGTTGTGTAGGTCTCAACTAATCCTACCGCTGCACCAAATGAGGCGGGCCCTTCTTCATCAGGCCCTTCTTCATCAGCTTATGTTCCTCCTGGAGGTCCAGGTTCCCTCGACCCTACACTGCTTACTCTCCAATCGCAACACCGTTCGATTCGCTGATAGAAAAGTTCATTCGCTGATAGAAAATGAAAAGTTCATTCGCTGATAGAAGAAAATGCAACTTCGTATATGCTTCTTCGAAGGTACCGAACAACCTCTCAATTGCTTTTTGTTTTGCAATCCAAGTATTCTTATATGAAATCTGATAATTATATTATCGTTTCACTATCTCAATAATGGCCTACGGTGTTAAACCTATCTCAGACTTCACCACACTCACAATCAAATTGTAAATAAGGTTAGAATCAACTTTACAGTGGTCCTGATTAAATGTGGGATTCGTACAAGTATGAGGGTCAACTATATTCTTCACCACATAATTTGTCCTGCCTTTTGGAACCATTGCTCGTAATCTCCAAGGACAGCCACCCTCACTTACTACTAGGGAAATTTGCACAATCTTCTCAATTGTACGTTTTCTAGGTGTCAATTTACATTTAACGGTGTACAATATCGGTGTAGATTTCAATGTGACGAATTTACGATGTTTCTTGATAGAATACAACTTCACAGCCTGCTAAATCGGCTCTTTACTTATAAACTTCTGCCCAATATACTCGTCTACAATGGATGAACCGGACGATTCTTAGGGAACTTGATGTACTCTAGCACCTTGTGTTATCTCCTCGGTAACATAAGCGTTAACATTGGCATAGCTATCAGTAGCTCTCACTTCATTAGTCCTGCTCCCATTTGTGTTTACATTTGCATATTCATCATCTTCGTCCCCATCATCATTTTCTACACTCTCATCAACTTCATCGTCTGTTTCTTTCTCTTCTTCATCATCGTCTAATAGGTCGTTGTTAATGGTAGCATTTTGAAATAATTCAAATAAAGTGTCATTTCGAACATAGTCATGAAGCAGACTAGGTTGACGTGGTAACTCAACATCTGTAGAATTCGGGCTTGTTGTATTTGTGAACGTGTCTTCTTGTGGGGACAGTGGGATTGCTTGAGAAGTTTGAAAAGGATCAGACCTCATCTGCTGTGTCGGTACTTCTCGTATGAAGCTTGAACTACGATTATTATGTGGCTGAGCATTCATAACTAGGATTTGCTGAATATATAACTCCAATACAGACCAAGTACAATTGTGATCAAGTGTCCTAGCAATCATTGACTTCATAGCATTATCAGTAGATACGGGCGCTGTCATAAAATACTGACAATCTCCTTTTTTTGCTGCGTACCGAGCTAAAATTTTCACATTCCATTGATCCCTATCCCTAGTAACTTCATAAATTTTCTCAACTATTTCTGCCAATGTAATGGTACAAGGTGCCCAAACTATTTCAGGATCAACGGCACAATAAAAACAACCTTTCTTTGGATCACGAATTATTTCACCACCAAAGTATAACCAAATAGAAATATCGTAATCCATACCTATGTATATTTATACGAAAATACGAGTTATTATCTAGCCACAAACAAAATCTACAAAAATGTACAAAATAATAGGTCATATAAATCATACCTTCACAACAATATTCGGAAAGATATAGCCGTAGATATATGGGTAAAAGAGTTGAAGTTTCTATCCTCTTGAAGTTTATCAAAACTCCAAATTATGGATCTTTCGAAAGATGGGTTTAGGGTTTTAAGAGTGGAAGGTGAGAGGGTTGGAAAAGATTAAGTGAATAAATTTAGATTTATAGGAGATTTTGTGGGTAGGAGGTCGATTTTGGAAGGCTAGGATTTTGGGTTTCGGGGTTAGAAGAGGAAGAGGAAAATAGAGAGTTGAAAGAGAGAGTGAGGTCAAAATTCGAGCCTGGGTATAAAAAATCTCCAAACGACACTCTCTGTCTCAAAAAGCGAGTTTGGGGAAAACCCCATCGCTTTTTGAGACAGAGGCTTGACCAGGGAGAAATCGAAAAACCCAAGCCTCACACTCGCTGTGTCAAAAAGCGATGGGGTTTTTCCCAAACTCGCTTTCTGAGACAGCAATAAGGTCGGTTTGATTTTTTTTTTTAAAAGTAGGTCAGTTTGGAAAAAACTTTCAAAAAAAGGGTTATTTTGGGAAAAATTCCAGCCTCGCAAGGAAGAGTTTGACCTGTTCCAATATCGTATAATATATAAGCAACATTGATCAAGTACCAAAGCCTCTAGATCCAAAATTAACCAGATGGAATATTTTAACAGTTAGCAAATGTCGTGTAAACATTATCTATATGCATAGACCAAAGTTTGTAATCTAACTCAAAGTAAAGGAAATGTGGCATGTGTATAAGGTTGTGGGCCTTGCGTCTCGAATCTACATAGGTTTGAAAGATAAGGTAGTATTTCTCACCCACCCAAAAAAAGGGGTAGAAGCAGAATAACACTCATGTGGAGAAAAGAAACGGTAAATTACTTCAGAAGAAATAACGATTTAGAACATCTTAACCAAATATCCATCACCATAATGGGTTTTCGTCCTATAAATTGCAAAAATTCTGAAATATGGTTCAAGCATGGAGTGATAATAAAAGCAATGAGAAATAAGTTATACAGGCATGATAGTAAATATAGAGAAATGCTCGGTTGAAAACAGATTTGTTTTCACCGGGTTGGAAAACATTGATCTAAGTCGTTGGATCGCTCTCGATCGTGATCAACGGCTCAGATCAAAGCCCGCTCAGATCTCCCACTAAGAGCCTCTAAGAACGGAGGGGTATTTTTGGTACTTCGTGCCAAAAAACGCTTCAGACTTGGCGTTTTTTTGGCGTGATGTTTTTTTTTGCGAAAAGTTATACTTAGGCTATTGTTGGGAAGAACGACTTAGGTTATTTTTTTTATAAAAAAAATCATATGTACAAGTGTTTTTCCAAATACTTGTATATACTCAGATCGCCATCTCCCTCACAACTCTCTCTCTCTCTCGCTAGTGGAGCTCGTGAAACCCATTTCCCAAACCTAGCTCTATCTCTCTCTCGATCTGAAAACCTTAGCTCTCTCTTGCTCGTTGCTTCTCACCCAATCTCTCCATCTTCTCACATTCTTGCCCTCTTCCTTTGAAGATCCCGATTACAAAAAAAATCCTAACCCATAGTAAATCTCCCCAACCCCAAAACCCTAATCCTTAAGAAATTAGACAAACCCTACTCCCCTTCCTTTCTCTACAGCAGCGCGCAATGACCTCCTCTATTTCCTTTCCGAAAACTCTCATTGTAAAAGGTAATAATTTTTTTTCTATTTTAGTAGATCTAAGTAGGTTAATTAATTGAAATTTTTTATTCAATGTTTGAGTGTATAATTTGTATATTATGTGTAGCTAATTATATATTAGGTAATTATAGTGTTATTGTCGATGTAGATGTAGTATTAGTTATTGTTCGTTGTTAGTAATAGCGCACAAAAAGATCCAAAAATTATGCCATTTTGCGAGTACACCGAGCTCGCCACGCACAAGCAAACACAACTTGTAGAAGTGTGTTTGGATTCACGGTTTGAAGTGTACGGCCGTGTATCGCTTTCGACTATTTTTCGTGAATGAAAAGCGATATATCGGCGTATATTGCAAACTGTGAGTCGAACCTCACCTCTACAAATTTTGTTGGCTCATATGTTTTGCGTCCGTCCCACTTCCAAAGTTTTGGAATTTTTTGATTTCGTTTGTGCGGATTTCTATCGTATATCAAACAACAACAACAATTAATGTTTGATTTCTATCGAGGGACTTTTCACTAGGAAACGACATCCAAAAAATAAGAAATTTTGCGAGCATGTAGGGATAACCGCTCGCAACCCAATGCTACTTGTAGTTGCGAGTTCCGACCCATGGTTTGCGAGCTACATCAATGTATCGCAATGTTGGTATTTTTCATAAGTGAATGCGATACACGGCCGTATCTTGCAAACTGTGGGTCGGAACTCGCTTGTACAAGTTGCGTTGCCTTGTGTGCGGGGAGCCTGACCCAATCACAAAATTTAGTCCATTTTTTACCGTCGATTGTGCGGTTTTCTCATGAATTTTGTTATGTTTTGAGCGAGTTTTCAATAGAGAACCCACTTGAAAAATCCGTAATTTTGCGAGTAGGTCAGGTCTTGCCACTCACAAGTTATAGCAACTTGTAGTTGTGAGCTGTCACCCACGGTTTGCTATATGCATCTGTGTATCGCATTCCCCTCTTTTCCAAGAGTGAAAGCAAGCGAGACACGGCCGTATCTTGCTAACCGTGGATCGGAACTCGCTTCTACAAGTTCCGTTACCTTATGTGTGGCAAGTCGGACCCAATCGCAGAGTTTCGTATTTTTTGAATGTCATTTATGAGGTTTTGTCATGTATTTTATTTCGTATCTATATATATATCAAAATCGTTTGTTAACAAGCTGTTTTATATATGATATGTATATTAATTTATTTAAAATATATATTTTTCCAGATGAACGACGATACGTAGAGTTCTACTGCCGACGATAATTTTGTGCGGGTAGAATCAATCATTGATTCCATGCCGTTAGTCGAAGAACATCTAAAACCAAAGTTAGGTATGACGTTTCCAACTTTAGTTGAGGCCAAAAATTTCTATTCGTTATATGCTCGATGTGGGGGTTTTGCAATGCGTAATGGTGTGAATAAATTAAAGGGAAGAGTGGAAGTAGATAAGTCATATCTGTGTAATAAAGCTGGGTCGTCGCCGAGTCAACATAGTGATGGTAGACGGGGAACAACCTGTAGAAAGGCTTGCAAGGCTTGCATTCGTGTAAAATTGAACGAAGCAAGTAGTACATGGGTGTTGTATTCATTTCATGAAGCATACAATCACGAATTCACCTCACCCAGTAGAAGGCATCTTTTGCCCCGAAACTGTTCCGTGTCAAATACGAATAAGAGGATAACAGCTCAATTCAACCAAACTAATATCCAGACATGTCGATAAATGCTCTTATTCGAAAGTGCTAGTGGTGGTCACGATCAAGTAGGATTCACCAAAAAAGATGTTAGAAATTTACTTAGAGACTCGCAAGAAGCATTGAAAGGACATGATTCAAAAATGCTAATTGATTTTTTCGAATCTAAGAAACAGACAAATCCTTCATTTTTTATGACATTCAAGTAGATTCCGAAGGACGGTTGTCACATTGTATATGGGTTGATGGTATATCTAGGATGAATTGTCAAGAATTTGGCGATGTACTTTACTTTGATGCCACGTACAATACGAACTGGTATGGAATGTTATTTGTTCCCTTTGTTGAAGTGAATCAACATTGGCAATCGACATTCTTAGGAGGTGTGTTCATTCCAAATGAAACGGCCTCTTCGTTTGAATGGTTCTTTGAAAAGTGGTTATGTGTTATGAATCGTGCTCCATCCGGTATCGTCACCGATCAAGACCGTGGGATCGCTACTGCAGTGAAGAAAGTTTTCCCCTAGACTCGGCATCGGTTTTGTATTTGGCACATATTGGATAAGTTATCGCAGGAGGTGCGTATGACGAACGATGTCGAAAACTTTAGGGAATCATTGAAGAATGTTATCTACAATTCCGAATATGTACATGAGTTGGTAGAAAAATAAAATTTATTGATTTCGCAATACGGATTAGAGAATAAAAATTGGTTGAACTATCTGTTTGATATTCGTGAAAAATGGGCACCCATCTATGCTAAAGATTCTTTTTGGGCCGACATGTTGAGTAGCCAACGGGTTGAGTCATCGTATTTTGCCTTGAAGAATCATACAGAAAAGAAATATTCCTTGCATGAATTTGCCATCATCTTCGACTGTTTTTTGGGAAGGCAAAGACACGATGAACTGAAAAAAAATCATCGTAACCGTGAGAAGAGACCAAAGTTGAAGAGCGAATGGGCTTTGGAGGAATAAATGGAGAGAACATACATTTTGAATTTTTTTTACAAATTTTAAGATGAAGTTACAAAACGCTTCATGTACAATGTGACATTCGTTGGCGATCTTTAGACACCGGATAGTTCAACCTTCAATGTGATACTCTGTGGAGAATCAGAACTGGTTTGCCTTATTCGGTTATGCAAACTCAACTGAATTATTACATGTTCTTGTCACTTCTTCGACTTCGTTGGCATTCCTAGCAGGCATATTTTAGCGGTTCTTCGGTTCAGCCATCACACTTCCCTTCCGGATATATACATTAGAAGAAGATGGACCTGGGATGTGATGAGAAGTTATGCATTTTTTCCAACCGGACGCAATACCGAGAATTTTGCTTCTCGATATTGTGAGTTGAGCTACCACGCAAAATAGATTGTCGATCTTGGTTGTTCCTCCAATGAAAGTTACAAATACACGCTAGAGAATTTGCAGAAGATCATTGACAGTGTCTCTCGGCTACAACCCGGATTGGGTGAACAACCCGCAGAGGCCTCACAACCGCATGATAGTATAGAACCGCATAGTAGTACACAACGGCCTAGGTTTAGAAATAAATTGGAAATTTTTGGGTTGCTCTCTGACTTGCCCAAGCTAATATGCAGCAACAAGCGAGCGAGCAACAATTTTTTATTTTAAAGATAAGGTCGTTGTCTCCAACAACGACCTGTTATATGAAAAATATTGTAATTTTCTGGGTTGCTCTCTGACTTGGCCAAGCCAAAAGGAGCAACAAGTTAGAGAGCAATTTTTTTTTCTAAACCTAGGCCGGTTATAGCAAAAGTTTTGAATTTGTTGGGTTGCTCTCTGACTTGCCCAAGCTAATGTGTAGCAACAAGTCAGAGAGCAACATTTTAAAAAAAAAGTTAAGACCGTTGTCTCCAACAACGGCCTAAGTTATATGAAAAATATTGTAATTTGGGTTGCTCTCTGACTTGCCCAAGCTAATATGTACCAACAAGTCAGAGAGCAACAATTTTTTTTTAAAGCTTAGGCCGTTGTCTCAACAATCGCCTAAGCTTTAGAAAAAAATTGAAATTTTTGATTTGTTCTCTGACTTGGCCATGCTAAAAGGAACAACAAGTCAGAGAGCAACCAATTTTTCTTTTCAAAACTAAGGCCGTTGTCTCCAACAACGACCTAAGTTATATGCAAAAAATTGGAACTTTTTGGGTTGTTCCGTGACTTTGCCAAGCTAAAAGGTGCAAAAAGTTAGAGAGCAACCGATTTTTTTTAAGCTAAGGCCATTGCCTCCAACAATGACCTTTTTTTATTTGAAATTTTGGAATTTTTTTTAATGCTTTTACAACTGTCTCTCCACTCTTTATAAACAGTGTCTCTCGAACTGTATACAAAAGACATTCATATACTTGTATATCGTTTACATATTTTTTTAATTTCCATTTTTAGCCACCTAACTAACCAATATACAATCGTTAAGGTTAAATGTTAAAAAATACCAGAAAATAAAAGATGATATTTTCATTCGTAAAAATCAAATTTTTAAATATATTTTTACCCCTAATATGTAATTTCTTCTGTAATGCGTATACCTATCCAGTTTAACACGTAACCCCTAACCATACCCCCAAACCCATAATATTTCATTTAGGGTTAGGGTAAGGTTAAGGTTAGTGTTGACAAGAGTTAGGGTAAGCTAGGGTTATGGTAGGGTTACAGGTTAGTGTAGGGTTATGAGTAGGATTGTGGTAGGGTTACGGGTGAGTTTAGGGTTACGGGTTAGTGGTTAGGTTGCTATCTGAATAGGTATACACTTTCAAGAAGAAATTACATATTAGGTGTTGAAAAATTAAAATCGGAAGTTATTATACTAGAAGACGGTTTTTTACGTTTTATGTGATGCCAATAAATATGTTCACCACAGAAATCAATAGCGTTGACCCCTTTTTTCGATTAACTTTTTTTTTGGACCTGGCCCAAATTTTATTTTTTTTTACGAATGCTAACATGTATAATAATATTATTTTATTTGTTCATGTTAAAAAAAAATTCAAATATCAAAAGGTGGTAGTTTGTTATTATAATATTATACATCCAAGAATTCATAAATGTTTATACGTCAACATGAACAAATAAAATAATAATTTTATACATCCAAAAATTCGTAAATTTTGTATTTTTTAAATTTTGGTCCATGTCCAAACACATACTCATAACCCTACTCAAAACCATACACTCACCCATAACCCTACCATAACCCTACTCAAAACCATACACTCACCTGTAACCCTACCAACCCTACTCATAACCTTACACCCACCCGTAACTCTACCATAACCCTACTCAAAACCATACGCTCACCCATAACCCTACCATAACCCTACTCATAACCCTATACTCACTCGTAACCCTACCATAACCCTACTCATAACCTTACACCCACCCGTAACCCTACCATAACCCTACTCATAAACATACACTCACCCGTAACCCAACCATAACCCTACTCATAACCCTACGCCCACCCGTAACCCTACCATAACCCTACTCAAAACCATACACTCACCCGTAATCCTACCATAACCCTACTCATAACTCTACACTCAACCGTAACCCTAACATAACCCTACTCATAACCTTACATCCCCCGTAACCCTACCATAACCATACTCATAACCCTACACTCACCTGTAACCCAACCGTAACCGTACTCATAACCCTACACTCACGTGTAACCCTACCATAACCCTACTCATAACCTTACACTCACCCGTAACCCTACCATAACCCTACTCATAACCTTACACTCACCCGTAATTCTACTATAACCCTACACTCACCCGTAACCCTACCATAACCCTAGCTTACCATAACCCTATCCTAACTCCTGTTAACACTAACCTTAACCTTACCCTAACCCTAACTGAAATATTATGGGTTTGGGGGGTATGGTTAGGAGTTAGGTGTTAAACTGGATAGTGATGTGAATAATTGCAAGTGTACAAAATCGCAACAAGTAGTATAGTTTTAGTAAAAAGAGTGCCGAACCATAGGGACTAATTATTTTATTAAGTACTGAAATTACTAGATGAATCACTATTTAGAAGATCGAAATTAAATAAAGAACGCAACTAAATTAAATTAAGCTAAAGAAAAACTAACTAAATTAATTAAGAGAGACGGGTTATGAATTTATATTGTTTATTAATTGCAAAATCAATTCTAGGTCTTTTGACTTCACCTAGTTTATCCCACACAATTTATTAATCCATATGAATAACAAGATTATTTTTTCAAGTTGTAGACCAAAATTCCTAAATTATTCAATGCTTTCTCTCGAACAATACCAAAAATATCTCCAACTAACAGTTTGTCATATCTCTATGCAAATTTAATTAATCGAAGACTCATTAAGTTCTGTGGATTTCTTAACGGTCACATCAATCGCGGTAAATCATCTCTAACTTCGCTCAATCAATGATGTTTAATTTTATAGTTCTAAATCACAAATTACCTCTTGGTCTCTCCATGGTCCAATAAATCATACAATAGTTGGCCAAATAATTGTAAGCATTAAGCACAAAAATTAAACACACAATCATGAAAAAATAGAAATATAATATGAAATTAAAAATTGTGTTCTCAAAACTAGGCTACATCGAAGCCCTAGAAAAATAAATTTAGTTCATAATAAAATTACAATTAACAAAATTGTTCATAGATTGCATAATGAAAAAGGAGAATGAAGAAAGAACTCGTTTATTTTTGTTGTTGCTTGAAGCCGTTAAGATCCCTCTTCTTCTCTAGCCTCCAAGATGTTCTCTAAAGTTCGCATTTGCCTCTATATATAGCCCTCGAAGAAACCCCTAAAAGGAGATATAGAAATACATCCATTGAATCCGAAACCCGTACTCAAAATAGATCATAAGCGCCGACGCGGTCGACCACAACTTTGGACGGTCGACCGTCACTTTTACGGAATTTGGGCAAAGAGGGGACTAGTCGACTGCGCGTAGGCTGTAGAAAAATTGACTTTTCCAGAGCTACAAAACTTCGTTTTTGACGCAAGGGTACTCGTTTCGAAGAAGACTCGACGACCGACAACTTTCATTTAGATGCCCATTTCAGTTTCATCCATCTTCAATTTCAAAATAGCCGAACAAGATTCAGGTGATGTTCTTGCTGCATTTTTGCCTTTCTTTATTCTCCAACCCCAAGCTCCATAATTTCGTGTATTTGAGTCCATAATCATAACATCCATCTTATTCCTTCAAAAACAAATAAATAACTAAAAGTGAGTAAAAATAAGATGAAATTCAAATAAATAAACATGAACTCACATTTTTTATACGTTAAATGAGTAATAAAAGCAGATATAAATTACAGCATTAAATACCCCCAAACTTAAGATTTTGCTTGTCCTCGAACAAAAAGTAAAACCATGAATAAGGGAATACTAATCAATAATAGGCTCACTCATCTCACAAAGAGATCTCATCATGTAAGCATCAAAATTTCAATTAAAAAAATAAACAATAGCAAATAAAGTAAAATCAAGCATACTCACTTTTTCCAGTACAATTATTTATTCATAATTCCAAACCCAATCATATTTGTCATGCAATTAATATCATTATAAAATGTAACAACTTCATCTGTGATTTTTCCTTCTCACTACTACAAACTGAGTAGAAAACTAGAGTTTTTTTTAGTCTCTTCTGTAAGTTGTCACTTACCTTTTGACGCGAATGCAAAACATTTGTGATGAATTCACCCGGTTACTCAACAAGTCACAAACTTAAAGTGCTTTGCATACTCATATTTCAAGTTGCCGTTTGACGTAAAAGTAAACATTGGTAATGAATACCTCTAGTTACTAAGCAACTCAAAACATTGGAGTAGGTTCATCTAAAAAGAAATAATAATTTGTCTTTAGAGCAAGTACGGACAGAAAGTAGTGAAAAGTAGAGAGTAAAAGAGTAAGGTACATGAAAGAAATATGAATCAAGATCAAATTACAAAGACAATAATTGTATTAATAAACAATGGTCATAATCAAGTATATACATGTCCACTAGGTCTATTAGCATGTTGTTTCTCTTATCTAGTGCACGTACTACTGCGTCCCATACCACAGGTTCGATGCACGCAAAACAGTGTACGTTTTAGATATAGTGATGGGATCTACAGAGCGTGTATTCGGTGTCATTAACAATCATTTACAATTAACAATCAATCATTTACAATCAATACTCCTCCTTCCATGTCAATACGATATCACGATAAGGCCTTACCGAGTACATTTTCTGAGACTATCCACTACTAAGTCAACCCTTATTAATCCCGACTTGTTTAGTATTTTATTATTAAGTCACTCATGTCCATGCAAGTGTGTATAAGAATATCAAGGGAACGATACGAATGCAGCAACATGATGCATTGCACAATAATATACATGAAGTAGTGAATATGAAAACAGCCGACACAGTAACACTAAAACAGTGATAACTCATAGGCTACACTTCGGAATTCAAAGTTCCAGGATGTTATCAGCAACTAGACACTTAGTACTACAATTTATATTCAGTAAGTTTGTATTAATTCTTATGGTAACAGGGTCGAAACCTCTGTGCAAAAAAGTACAGGCAGCAAGAGTTCATAAAAAGCCATCACATATATATTCATCAAAGTGGGTAATTAACATGCTATTGTATCATGAAATGTATTACACTAATGTACAATAATTAGGATAGATTTTACAGTGTACAAGTCAATTTATCATGTCATTGTTCAAGTCACAAGATCTCAATCAATCAATGTATTCGATCACAATGTATTTTCCTCATATGCATATTCTAGTCATTTTATTCATGTTATGTGTGTGTTTAGGCTTGGGTTTGAGTTAATGGATAATGATATGATGTCAAGAGTACGTCGGGTTAGTTCGTGTAAACCTTCAATACTCCCAACGGACAGTACACAAGGCAAATTAAGATAATTGAAAGGGAACTACTTGCGGGAGGTCAATTAAACTTGAACTATAAAAATTAAATGAGTTCAAGTGGACTTGCCTTTTTGTAGACGACTCAATATAAGTAACAAGGAATAACGGGATCAGAATCCCGGGGAGCGATCCCAAAAATACGTGCGAGCGACACACAGCAAGAACTCCAACAACAACAGCAAACAGCAGCCACTACAACACACAAGCTATTCACTGGCCTTTTTTTAGATCTTCACTGGCGATTTTTTACGCCGGCGAAACATTCACCGGCATTTTTATAAATGCCGGTGCAAATGCCACCGAAGCGAGCGTCGCGGAATGATAGGGGTATACACCGGCATTTCTACTGGACGCTGGTAGATCTTGAAAATATACCGACGATCACCTAACGCCGGTATATGGGTATTTCCGAGTGCCGTTCTTTTCCCCAATATAAATTCACCGGTGGTCACATAACACTGGTATATATCTTTTCACCGGCGTTTCCACAAACGCCGGTGTATGTTCAATATTTACCGGCGGTTGACAAATACCAGTGTATGCTTATTTCTGAGTGCCCTATTTTCCTTACTTACAAGCACCGGTGTGTTGTAAAAATGCCGCTATAGTGAGATTCACCGGAATTTTATCAAAATGCCAGTGTTTCTTAGTGCTGTTGCGGCTTATGGGTACACCGACGTGTGTGGAAACGCCTCTCTATCGAAATTTCCAACTGATCAATTGGATACACCGGACTTTTTATGAAATGCCGGTGTATGATCGTTTGATTTTTTCGCTCCAGTTTTTCATTCGATTTCAATTCACAATTTCATTTAAAAACCTGTAAACTAATTCACAACTGATTCAACCAATTTTAGGCATATTAATGCGCAAATCACAACCAAACACAAGAATTAAAGATAATAAAGTTTCACACATATTCCATTAATCGTCCAAATTCACCGCAAAATTAACACAAAGTGTCATAATTAACAAATATAGTAATGAACATCCCAAATATCTCAACAATTACTTAAAACAGCAATAAGGACATAACAACAACAAGGACAACATAACAACAAGGACAACTAGACTAGGCTGACCACAGATTCATACCCCTCGAGTCGCTTCAGTTCTGATCATCAGAATTTCCTTGATCTGGGAGACTCACATTTGATTGATTGATCGGACCGCTCTGTGAAAAAAAACAATAATTTAGTTCAACACTAGACCACAATACATAATATACATATTTTTTGAACTTGCAAAACGATCTACCCAATTCATAAATTCTAAGATCAAAGTGCCAATTGCAAATGAAATTGTTAATGATATATAGAGAGGTAAAATAATTATATTGTAGTGCTAAAAAGCTAGTACTTAATTTTGTTTTTTAATATATCTAAAACAGTAAAACAAATGAAAATCCAGTATCTAACTTGAAACCTTTATATTCTCCTCTGATTGGGAATATCCAGTATTTAAAACAGTAAAACAAATGAAAATCCAGTATCTAAGCATGTTTGTCTATTCTTCATCCCAACTTTGCCAATGATGTTTCTGGCTCCAAAAGAAACCTGCACAAGGTTTGTTCAGACCAATTCTTGACAGATTTAGGAATGCTGAAGATTTTAGATCCAGGATGACAAATATTTCATAGATCAATATGCTCAAAAACAAATATATTGCATAGATCACTAGTTGGAGATTCTAGTCATAGATCAATTATTTGGAGACCGACTTTCTGAAGAAAATGCCATTTGGAAGTATGAGGATACATGTTTGTTGGATCACCAATACTCCCATTTTTAATGAAGAAAAATAAGAAGGGGCTCATATCAAGTGTAGTTTTAAGGAACTGTCATCGTGGAAGAAAACCAAATATAGAAGCCAGAAATGGAAACAGAAAGAGGAATGGTAGAGAATGAGGATACACCAGGCTCACATAGCAGCATTTTCCTCATCTCTCTCTCATCCCTTCTTTCTCTTCAACACACGCACACAAAGAGTGCAATCAGCAACAACAGCAAGAGCGACAACAACAATAATAATAAATTATAATAAATGAGACGTCTCTATATGGGTTTCCAGATCTCCACTCGAGCCCTCTCTTTATAATCACAGCCCAATTAAGAATATAGACGACAGCCACTAAACAACTAAATAATAAGGTTTTCAGATTCTCAAAATGGCATTTTCTGACAAATTATCTCACAAACACTAATACGTGCCTTTCATGGATTCTATGACCAACCCCATTTTGGTATACAACATGCTTAGATGACAATTAACCCATTTTGGTAAATAGCATGCTTAGATTATAATGATGGAATATCCAGTATCTAAAACAGTAAAACAAATGAAAATTTCCAGTATCTAAGCATGTTTGTCTATTCTTCATCCCAACTTTGCCAATGATGTTTCTGACTCCAAAAGAAACCTGCACAAGGTTTGTTCTGACCAATTCTTGACAGATTTGGGAATTCTGAAGATTTTAGTTCCAGGATGAAAAATTAGAGCACAAACACTAATAGGGTTCTTTCATGGATTTTATGACCAACCCCATTTTGGTATACAGCATGCTTAGATGACAATTAACCCATTTTGGTAAATAGAATGCTTAGATGACAATGATGGAATATCCAGTATCTAAAACAGTAAAACAAATGAAAATTTCCAGTATCTAATCATGTTTGTCTATTCTTCATCCCAACTTTGCCAATGATGTTTTAAGCTTCAAAAAAAACTTGCACAAGGTTTGTTCAGACCAATTCTTGACAGATTTGGGAATTTTGAAGATTTTAGATCCAGGATGACAAATTAGAGCACAAACACTAATACGTGTCTTTCATGGATTTTATGACCAACCCATTTTTGGTATACAACATGCTTAGATGACAATTAACCCATTTTGGTAAATAGCATGCTTAGATGACAATGATGGAATATCCAGTATCTAAAACAGTAAAACAAATGAAAATCCAGTATCTAAGCATGTTTGTCTATTCTTCATCCCAACTTTGCCAATGATGTTTCTAGCTCCAAAAGAAACCTGCACAAGGTTTGTTCTGACCAAATGCATCAACAGATTTAGGAATTCTGAAGATTTTAGATCCAGGATGACAAATTTTGATTGGGCTGTGATTGGAGATTCTAGTCATAGATCGATTATTTGGAGACCGACTTTCTACAGAAAATGCCATTTGGAAGTATGAGGATACATATTTGTTGGATCACCAAAACTCCCATTTTTATTGAAGAAAAATAAGAATATGGCTCATATCAAGTGTAGTTTTAAGGATCTGTCATCGTGGAAGGAAACCAAATATAGAATCAGCAGAAAGAGGAATGGTAGAGAATGAGGATACACCAGGCTAACATAGCGGCATTTTCCTCACCTCTCTCTCATCCCTTCTTTCTCTTCAACACACGCACACAAAGAGACATCAGCAACAACAGCAAGAGCGACAACAACAACAATAATAATAAATTATAATAAACGAGATGTCTCTATATGGGTTTCTAGATCTCCACTCCAACCCGTCTCTTTCTAATGGCAGCCCAATTAAGAACATAGACGATAGCCACTAAACAATCTAATCACAGCCCAATCAAAATTTGTCATCCTGGATTTAAAATCTTCAGAATTCCCAAATCTGTGAAGAATTGGTCAGAACAAACCTTGTGCAGGTTTCTTTCGGAGCCAGAAACATCAATGGCAAAGTTGGGATGAAGAATAGACAAACATGCTTGGATACTGAAAATTTTCATTTGTTTTACTGTTTTAGATACTGGATATTCCATCATTGTCATCTAAGCATGCTATTTACCAAAATGGGTTAATTGTCATCTAAGCATGCTGTATACCAAAATTGGGTAATTGTCATCTCAGCATGCTATATGCCAAAATGGGGTTGGTCATAGAATGCATGAAAGACACGTATTAGTGTTTGTGAGTCTGCAGTGGGGTGCAGCTATGATCATTAGTTGGAGATTCTAGTCATAGATCGATTATTTGGAGACCGACTTTCTAAAGAAAATGCCATTTGGAAGTATGAGGATACATATTTGTTGGATCACCAAAACTCCCATTTTTATTGAAGAAAAATAAGAATATGGCTCATATCAAGTGTAGTTTTAAGGAACTGTCATCGTGGAAGGAAACCAAATATAGAATCAGTAGAAAGAGGAATGGTAGAGAATGAGGATACACCAGGCTAACATAGCAGCATTTTCCTCATCTCTCTCTCATCCCTTCTTTCTCTTCAACACACGCACACAAAGAGACATCAGCAACAACAGCAAGAGCGACAACAACAACAATAATAATAAATTATGAAAAACGAGATGTCTCTATATGGGTTCCAGATCTCCACTCGAGCCCTCTCTTTCTAATCACAGCCCAATTAAGAACATAGACGACATCCACAATGCAGACTCACAAACACTAATACGTGTCTTTCATGCATTCTATGACCAACCCCATTTTGGTATACAACATGCTTAGTAAAAAGAAGATTGTTCGAAAATTACATTAAAACAATAATTATAAGCTCTTCAAAATTACCAACTTAAAGACTTACCGGTGGTGGGACTTGAGATTGCTGCCTTATTAACAGAGACATTTGTTCTTGGAGGAGTGCCACTTGTGCCTTCAATTCTGTCATCTCCTCTTCCCGAGTCCCACTTGAAGTAGATTCACTCCGTCCGAATAACCGTGAGGGGGTTGGTCCTAGCTCCATACCACGGACACGTCCATGCCTCTCCTTTCCCCTCACTGCGGTCAAGGCAAGTCGCTACCGGGTACAGAAATGTCTAGATTTCTCCTTGGTCTAGTCAAAGATGTCTCTACACCCTGCAGATACCTGGAACAAAAATGTGAACACTCCTCTGATAGATATCCCTGAGCTATTGACCCTTCAGGATATGCTCTATTTTTAACATAACCCTTGAGTCGGTATAGGTACCTAAACATATACAATTAATGAATTAGAGCGGAGTAAGGGAATAAAAGAAATGAGCTTTTGAGAATTTAGTTTTGTAAGATGCATGAATTATTTTACCTCTCAATGGGGTACATCCACCGATAATGAACAGAACCGCCGATTCTGGCTTCACCAGCAAGGTGGATTATCAAGTAAATCATTATAGTGAAGAACGATGGAGGAAATATCATCTCCATTTTACTAAGTGTCAATACCGCGCACTGCTCCAATTGGTCAATATCTTCAACACGAAGCATTCTTGAGCAAATACCTTTATATATGCTACAAAGATCTTTCAGGACAGTAGTGATTTGCTCACACATTGAAGACCTTAGGGCCACAGGAAGGAGATCCTACATTAGGATGTGGTAGTCGTGTGACTTTAGACCCTGAAGCCTCTTCTCCTTAAAGTTGACACACCTTGCTATGTTAGAAGAATAGCCATCAGGAACTTTAAGTTCCAATAGAACTTTGCAAAATAATTCTAACTCCGATTTTGACATTGAATAGATTTCAGGAGGTAGGAGTACTCTCTCGTTCGGTAATTCCTCTAGGTGCAACTCATGTCGGATGCCCATTGACTTCAAATCAAGTCGGCTCTTGAGATTGTCCTTTGTCTTCTAGTCATCTTCCATAACTGTTCCTATACAATTTTCACCAATATTTTTTCCGATATGCATCACATCTAAATTATGTCGCAAAAGTTGAATTCCCAATACGGCAACTTGAAGAAAATACTCTTCTTCTTCCATGCACCTAAACTCGTCATGTTCTGATACTCATCTTCGCCACATAGATCGGTCTCCTCATCTTGCTCCGGCCTTGCCCTTTTCTTGCCCTTTTTGCTGACTTGTGGTTCTTTTCCATATTTGAATTGATGACCATCTACCCGCCTCAAAATATCTGACCCAGAAGAAGCTCCAGGAGCATGTTCCCACTCGTCGGTACCATCAAATGTCGCTGTCTCTGCCCGAAATATATGTGTGTCAGGCAACCATCTCCTAAGACTCATATAGCAAAACTTTCTGCCATTGTACAACCACATTGAACTAGTTTGGTCAGCACAACAAGGACATGCATAACGTCCTTTAGTACTATATCCAAATAAATTTGCATATACTGGAAAATCATTGATTGTCCAAGACAACACGACCCGAAGAGAAAATGTTTCTTTAGCAATTGCATCATAGGTTGGAACACCCACCCACAATTTCTGAAGTTCATCTATTAACGGCTGTAGGTACACATCTATATAATTTCTAGGGCCTTTCAGTCCAGGAACTATCATGGACAAAATAAATGAGGACTGCTTCATGCATTTCCAAGGCAGCAAATTGTATGGTATTAACACAACAGGTCATATGCTGTATGTACTACTCATTTGCCTAAAAGGGTTGAAACCATCACTAGCTAGTCCAAGTCTCACATTCTGAGGATCTTTCGCAAAATCGGGATATCTTTCATCAAATTTTTTCCAATATTGAGAATCAGCAAGATGTCTAAGAATCCCATCATTAATGCGACCTTCAGCATGCCATTTCATATCAGAAGAAGCTTTTGAAGACATAAACAACCTTTGTAGCCTAGGAATCAGAGGAAAGTAACGTAATAGTTTGGCAGGCTTCTTTCTCCTACTTCCCTTAGTAGATCCACTGGCTTGATCGTCTTGATTTGGTATTTCTGACCATTTCGAAGAACCACAGACTTCACAATTCTCCAGACTTTCCTTACCTCTCGTGAAAAGCATACAGTCATTTGGACATGCTGCTATCTTCTCATACCCTAGATCGAAAGAATTTAGGAATTTTTTGATTTTATAGGCTGAGTTTGGAATACAGATTTCTGGAAATGCTTCATTCAACAATTCAAGTAGCATAGTGAAGGACTTAGCAGACCACCCGTTTAAACATTTAATCTGAAATAGTCTGACAATGAATGAGAATTTAGAGAATTTGGTGCAATCGCGGTACATCGGAGTACTAGCATCTTCAAGCAACTTAGCGAAGGATTCTTGCTGTTTATTATTTTCAGGGGCGGGGTCAGGCATTTCCTCGTCCACCCCACCACCAATGTGTGATGTTTCTGTTGACTCATTATGAACTTGGGTTGTTGGATTATTGGTGTGGAAAGAAATATTATGAATCCCCAAGGCGTCTTGCACTAAAGCATGCATCTCATCGGGAACACTTAATTCTTCGTTCACTAAGGGCTCATCTTCATTTTCTAATACAACCGGATAAACAGGAGCCACCGTATGATCCTCTCCATGACAAAACCACCGTGCGTACCCTTGAAGAAAACCGTTGACAACCAAATGTGTATGTACAATGTCACATGTCCTTAAATTACAATTTGTACACCGGAGGCATGGACAAAGAATTATGTTGGGATCACGGGAATGTCTTTTGGCAAAGATAATAAAATCTTTAATACCATCCCGGTACTCTTTGGATAATCGTGGTTTACTAATCCAACTTCTATCCATTATAACAATAGCACACAATCTGAAATTAAAATTTGATATATTAAATAGTATTAGATTTAAAAGGCATTTTTTATATTTAATTTCACCTTTTTTAGAACCATCCCTAGCTGCAAATAAATAAACGATATAACAATTAACTGTAAAATAAAGAAATCTCAGTCCAAAAAATGTATAAAAAACAATTAAATCTTAATACAATATACTCTATTCAAATAACCCTAAACTCCCTTTGTGGAAATTATCTCAACCACCTTAGTGGCATTTTATTGCACACCTTGTGTTCGAGTGTAATATCGATTCGACTATAGTCTCCCCTGTATTTTGCTTTCCGTTCAAGGAGATGATGATGGTAAAGGGTATTTGCTGTTGAGAGGAATAGGACAAATAACGAGGACGCCGTGCTGTAAATACAATAACAAGAAGATCTGATGACTCATGAACTATTCTGTTCATGACTACTAATAATCAGTTACTTATCCTAAAATAATAATAATAATAATAATAATAATAATAATCTCTATACCTCATCTACATTTGTTCTCATTTAACCTTAATTAAAGTGGCTCAACTGGGAATGAAAGCTTATCAAACAATTTTCAGTAATAGATAAAACTTGTATAAGATCTTTGTTGTACCAATCTAGACATGACATCTTTCAGTCCATAAATTTAAAAAGGATCTCCGTATGTACTTCAATATTATAGCGTGTAAACCTTACAATTATTTGCTTGGAGTTCAAAATATCTCAAATATCTTAATCATAGAGCATAACCTTACACAAGTAAAAATATGAACTATCAAAGAACAATGTCAAAAGGTATCCATCACCCTAAATCACCAACTCCAGATTTACATTTACTCATTCTCTCATAAAACACCCATCCCTAAATACCACAAACAAATTATATTCTCCTCTATTATCATTTGTCAAGCAAACAGTTTACTCAAAGATAGACAACAACTAAAAAATGGAAATTTCTTATTTAACTTCCTAAGTTTACTCCATACTTGCATGACATCTCAAGCATCTAAAATATAGTCTACAAACTATTCCTTATCAAAAAAACAAAACAAAACAATCAAAAAAGCTACCCATTCTTCCAAATGCCCGCAATTGAGAGCCAGAGGCAATGCCAAATCCTCACCAAATGTCAAAACACCTAAACCATGGACCAAATGACATATCTAACATAGAATTGGAAACATTAAATGAAATTTCACACGATAACACATCAATCTAGTAAACCCACTTAATTCCACAGCCAAGATCTCATCTCGCGAGGCATCAAACATCATTATGCAATAAAAAAGACCTTCATGTTCTAGTTCACAGTATCACAAACACAATATGTCCAACATATTTTGTAAACAGTAACAGATGAAAAATAAATGAAGAACTCTTCCATCATGAAGATGTTCTCATGAAATCCCAAGCATCGAAAAAAAAACGAGAATAATAAAGCATTATACCACTCAATGTCCGAGGAGTTGTTGACGGTGGGGGGGGGGGGCTAGGGCTGTCGGAGATGGCGACTTTTCGAAGATGACGGAGATGGTTGTCGGAGATGGCTGTCAGAGATGATGGTGGGGGGGACTGGGACTGGGGCGACGACGGATGATATGGAGACGGTGACGGTGGGGCTGTCGGAGATGGCGACTTTCGAAGGGAACTCGGATCGGGCATTTTGGGGGTGAGAGAGAGAGAGAGAGGGAAGACGAGGGAAGGAGGGAGTTTTGATCGGGTTTGGGAACTCGAAAATCGAGCGAAATGTTAGGGTTCGCGGGGATTTATCCCAGTTAATTCACCGGCATTTTAAAAAACAAACGCCGGTGAATGGGAGAAGATTTTTGGTCACATTTTACCAGTATATTTGCCGGCGTGTTTTATTAAAATGCCGATGAATATTACCCTTCACCGGCGTTTTATCACAAAACACTGGTGAATATCATAATTCCCCGGCGTTTTATAGAGGCTGCCGTCGTATAGCCATCCAATCTGATGCTCCCTTCCTGGTCTCTTCCTACCCCGGTGCGAATGGTAAAATGCCGGTAAATCCATCATGTGTTGTAGTGAGCTCTCGGTAATTATCCCCACACCAGATCGACACAACAGCAAGCACCAAGTCCAGATCCAGTAAGTCAGAACACCAAACACCCAAACAAACCAATCAGAACTCTACTCCACACTAGATCCAAGGCCAAAACAGCATACACGGGTCCCAAAGCAAAATAACAACACAGTACTATCCTCCACCAAAACATCAACAGCAATACACCGGATCAATCCCTCCTCTTCTTCACAAACAGAAACACAATTACTGATCCCCTTTCCCAAAACACCAAACACCAATCTAACAAATCCTCCTCAACTTCACAAAAAGCAAACATAAAAACTCCCCCCCCACACACTTCCCGAACACCAAACGACACGAAGGAGGGAGAGAGAGAGCAGCGGATGGGGGATGGGTTAACGGCAGGGGACTGTGCGCGGCGACTGGATTCGACTGGCAACAACGGCGAGGCACAAGGTGGCGATGGGGGTACTCGGCTGCGGTCTGTTTAGGTGGGAAACCGAGAAGTAGCAGCATGGACGATCGGGATTGGGGTTCTTCAAGTCTGGGCATCGACTGGTTGAGGAAGGCGATGCTCAACGGAGGAGGGTGTCGCAGGTGGCGGCGTAGCTCGACGAGGCAATGGGGGTCGACTGGCGTCGACGAGGGCAGACAGAGGTTGACGGGGCTCGATGGGTTCTCGGAGGTGGAGCATCAAGGTCTGAGGGGTTCTGCAATGGCGAGTGGGCTCGACGATGATAAGGCACGGCGGTGGGGCTCGAGAGCTCGGGGAACAGCAGTGGAGGTGCGGAAGTTGGTGTAGTGGAGACGACGGGCTCAAACAGGGGGCAATGAGGGAGAAGGGTTGCGAGGGGGAAGTCTGAGGAGTTCGAGGGAGGAAGAAGACGAAGTGAGGTGTTTTTGTTTGGGTTCTGTTGAGAAAACAGAAGAGGGAGGGGGAGTAAACAGGGAGAGAGGGATTGGGGAGTTGGTTATTAAAATATAATAAAATATTAATTAAGGGGGTAGTTGGAGATAGTGGGGGATGCAGTTACACGGGAAATGTGAAGAGTGGGTGAGTGTGGAGAAATTGTATACGGGTGAGTATTTGGGTTTAGGGTTAGAGTCCAATAGGAGATGGGCTTGGGTTTGGGCTAAAAATCCAATAAGGGGTGGGCTAAACTTTGGGCTTCAAATGAATTCAAGATAATCAATAAATGATAGTATGGATCAACTTGGGCTTCCAAATAAATAAATAAAAAGAAGAGAGACCAGATTCTAGTTTGGAATATAAATTTGGGTTTCAATAGGAGATTCAAAAGGATTTAAATGCATTGGGAAGAATTTATACGGAAATTGAAATACATGAATACATAGAGAAGAAAGAAGAGAACTGGGAATCCGTATAATTGGAAAGAGGGGTTACAAATCCTACCCACCTTACAAGAAGAATTTCGTCCTCGAAATTCATTCTGGTAGGCAGTAGGACAAAACAGAAGCAAACTTAAGAAATAACAAGGCAGGAAAATTAGAAAAAGAAAACTCAAGTGATGGAAGCACCAGGATAAGAAAATGACACAAATAAGATTGATTTCGAATAATAAATCGATAAAAGATGAAGAGTGAAAAGGACGAACAAGATCTGAATGTTGCAAAGAAGGAGGAACAATAAGAGAATCCTGGGACCTGTGGATTATGGGCCAACCACGATTCCGCTGCGCTACTCCGATGGTGATGTCCCAAGCAACATACATGTCGCTGTAGGCCACATGACACCAATCGACGAACTGAGCAGGAAGACAAGACTGAGACACCAGGATCAAGGAGAGTATGGGCTCGAGATAGATATGAATAAATAATGCAAAATGAATATAAAGGTTGACTTCAATTTAAATAATTAAAAGATATGTAGATCAAAACTAATGGGTTTTAACGAAAATAATAATAACAACAAATATTAATAATAATAAAAATAATAATACCAATATTAATAGAATAGTAATAACATTAATAATAACAGTAATAAAAATCACCATAATCCTACTGGTAATAATTATAATAATAAAATTAAAAATGTTAACAATACTGATAATCATGATAATACATACATGTAAAAATTGGATTCAAAACATTCATGAAAATAATGCAATAATAATAATAATAATAATAACAATAATAATAATACCAATAATAACACCAATAATAATAAAATATCAACAAACTGGTAAGAATAATAATGCAAAACAGAATATGATTTGGGTTCAACATTCTTTTTTTTGTACGAAGGTAGTTCAATATTAACAACAATAATAATAAAATAATGAAAACAACAATAATAATAGCAATGGTAATATCCATAATAATAATGATACTAATAATAATAACGAAAACAATAGCATTAATAATAATAGTAGTAACAATAACATTATAAAATAAAATAAGAATTCGGCTTATCAACTCTGTAAATAAATCAACTATACTAGTTCAAATTGTATGAAAACATTAAGTGTAATTGTATGAACAAAATGTCATAAAGAAAATATTTATTTGCCATTACTTTCACTATATAGTAAAAGGTATTGAAATATCAGTTAGCAAATAGGTAAAAATCTTGCCTTCCTAACATCAAGTTGCATGTTTGCCTTGTGGACATCAGGTTGCAGGTTGCCGTCTGGATATTCGGTTGCACATTTTGCGCCCCCCCCCCCCCCCCCCCCCCACCCCCGACATCCAGTTGCAATTTGCCTCCATCGACATCGAGTTGCATATTTACCATCTCGACATTAGGTTGCACCAAAATGGTGAAATGGAAGATGTAACCTTCCATATGCATAGGGATAAGGGACATTGTTGTGAAAATCTAGGTACCTAATTTAATAGATAAACTAGACACAAATTAAAAACCTCGCAAGTGCACGAATCGAATCGTAGTAATAGCAAGGGTCGATCCCACAGAGATTGTAGACTTCAACTTACTAATCAATAAAACTAAGAATAAAAATGAATAAGAGTTGTTGTAATTTTCTAAAAGAACTGAAAGGTAAAAACTAAAGTGAGAGGTGTTTGAATCACAAATATCTTAGATAGTTGGGATGTTGATCTCCACCAATAGTTAGTAATGCTAAATCACCTTCTGAACTTCTTCTTATTACTCATGTTTGTTCCCTTCAAGGGCATGGTATCTACTCCTTAAAGTACTGTTTCCCTAGGCCAAGAATTAGGCATGGTATCTACTCTAATTCGTTTCTTTCATTAAGTATTTTAGCATGGTATCTACTGAGTTATACTTAATGAAAACATAAGAACAATGGAAACGAACAAACACTTAAAGTTCTAGAAATTGGTATCAGATCTAGATCCTCTAAGTTGATTGAACCAAGAACCCTTAAAGATTTCTTTGTTACAAGTTATGAGCACGAGATACGGGTCGTCTCAATATGCTCATATAACAGATTCAGATAGATGATATCCAACTTGAGCTTCTTAAGTTCTGTACGTCAGTCGACTGGCTCTCACCTCAGTCGACTGCTCTCAGAACTTGAGAACTAGTTTGATTATCATAAACCTATACCAATTCAATTAGATTCAATCAATAAGTAACATAGAAGGATTCAGAAGAACATAGCATTACATAACTACGGTTTCGATCCTATGAAATTAGTTCCACATAATAATAACTTTATTAATTAACAAGTCCAAATACATGATTAACATCAAAGAATAGAGAGAGGGAAGAAATAAACTAATGGATTCCGGCAATAGGGACGACTGGCTGTCACACAGTCGACTGCCTTCGAGTACTGATCTCCTCTTCTCCTTCCTTGATGCTGATAGAATGATGGCTCAGGAACTCTGTGATTCAATGATGGTTGTGGACGGCTGAAGCGATATGATCGATCCCCTTTCAAGATGAGATATTCTGATATTTATAGAACACGGCTGAGAATTAGGGTTTTGCACTTTTTCAGGAAAGTCCTTCTTTATTTGATTTGGTGATTTATGTCTTTCTCTTTTCTTCTTTCCTTCCTTATCTGCTCCCCACGTGCTCTTGGAAATACCCTGTCTTTAGATTTGATTCGCATAAAATCTGGATCCAAATAGATTTGAAATTAGATGCAGGTGTATCTTTGAGTATCTTATCTATTTACTCCGCCACAGACCAGTCGACTTGTCTTCGAACCAGTCGACTGAGTCGAGACTTCTGAAGAATTTATATTTGATCAGGCCAGTCGACTGTCATTGGGAATAAGTCGACTGATACTCTGTATTTTTCTGTGTATCATCCTTGAAGTCCTGAATCTGCTTCGTTTTGCTGTTTTTGGTTGTTTCCTATGGAAAAGAGAAAATAAGAGTTAAATACCACATATAGAGCTTTTAATTGTCTAATTCCCTTAAGATTATTGCCTCTAAATGTGAACAATATTGTGTTCATCAGACATTTAATTTAAGTATGACGTTATGTTTTGAAATTCGTGATATAAAAATAGTAGAAAGGTAAAAAATGGAGTTGAAAGTCACACAATAGAATATCACAATAGATATATAGATTATAAATATCAAACACAATAGTACAAAATAATAGTAGTGAAAATGATTTATAAAAGTAAGGAGAAAAAGAATGAAATACATGCACATGCATAATACAAATGTGAAGGAGAAAATTAGACATGCAGTGTAGCAAATTTACACAATAAATATATCATAAAAATATATAATATCGTAGGAATTAAATGAGCCTCTAACATGTCATTGATCCACCGATGCCGATTGACAAACCAAGCGGGGAGAAAAGAATAGACAACTCCAGAATCAAATGAATATGGGCACAAAAGAATAAAATTATACCCAGTAAGGAATTAATGAAGATGAGGACTGCAAGGGACGATAGGAACCAAGGATTGAAAGGCTTGAATAAGAAGGGATCAAAGAGGAATCAAATGAGAGGAGTATCCAGATTATATGTTAGTTATTACATGTTCATGTGATTGACGTGGTGCGCATATTATTGAGTTAGACTGGCTAGAGCCAAACTTGACTAAAGTATAAGCCAAACATGACTAACACATTAGCCAAACCCAGCTAGACTCCAACATAGTTAGAGCCTAACCGGGCTCTGCACGCCCCGCTTCCCAGAATACGGGAACACAGGCACGCAACTGAGGTCCAGCGAATGATATAAGTACGCCAACTCATATCATCCATAAGCTGTACCAGTCTTAACTCAACAATAAAAAAATGAATCACAACCACGCAGAAGACATAATCACATAAACGAGAATGAAATTCAATAACCAAATCTGGAATATAAGGACTTACCAAATAGCTCGAGAGGCTCCTGCTCCAATCATAGAAGAACTGCTCACCAATGCCTTCTGGAAATTCTTCTTGTGCACCTGTACTTGTTCATCTAAAAAGAAAGAATAATTTGTCCTTAGAGCAAGTACAGACAACAAGTAGTGAAAAGTAGAGAATAAAGGAGTAAGGTACATGAAGGAAATATGAATCAAGATCAAATTACAAAGACAATAATGGTATTAATAAACAATGGTCATAATCAAGTATATACGTGTCCACCAGGTCTATTAGCATGTTGTTTCTCCTATCTAGTGCACGTACTACTGCGTTCCATACCACAGGTTCGTTGCACGCACAACAGTGTTCGTTTTAGACTTCGTGGTGGGATCTACAGAGCGTGTACTCGGTATCAATAACAATTATTTACAATTTACAATTTACAACCAATCATTCACAATCAATACTTCTCCTTCCATGTCAATACGATATCATGATAGGCCTTACCGAGTACATTTTCTGAGACTATCCACTACTAGGTCAACCCTTACAAACCTCGGCTTGTTTAGTATTTTATTATTAAGTCATACATGTACATGCAAGTAGTTATAAGAATGTCAAGGGGATGATAATAATGCAGCAATATGATGCATTGCACAAAATAAACATGAAGTAGCAAATCTGAAACAGCCGACACAGTTACACTAAAATAGAGATAACTCCTAGGTTACAATTCAGAATTCGAAGTTCCGGGATGTTATCAGCAACTAGTCACTTAGGGCTACAATTCATCTTTATATTATTTTAACTGATTCCTATCATAACTGGGTCGAAACCTCAGTACGAGACAGACAATGTAGCAGAAATTATAAAATGTCATCACATATATGTTCTTCAAAGTGGGTAATTAACATGCTATTGTATCATGAAATGCATTACACTAATGTACAGAGATTAGAATGTTCTTTACAGTGTACAAGTCAATTCACCATGTCATTGTTCAAGTCACGATATTTCAATCAATCAATGTATTCATCACCATTCATTTTCCTTATATACAATTTCTAGTCATTTTATTTATGTCAAGTGTGTATGTAGGCTTGGGTTTGAGTCAATGGATAATAATATGATGTCAAGAGTACGTCGGGTTAGCTCGTGTAAACTCTCGATACTCCCAATGGAAAGGACATAAGACAATTTTAAGATAATTGAAAAGGAACTACTTGCACACGAGGTCAAAAATCTTGAACTAGAATAAATAACTGAGTTCAAGTGGACTCGCCTTTTTGTAGACGACTCAATATAAGTAATAAGGAATAACAGGATCAGAATCCCGGGGAGCGATCCCAGAAATACGTGCGAGCGACACACAGCAAGAACTCCAACAACAACAGCAAACATCAGCTCTCGGTAATTATCCCCACACCAGATTGACACAACAGCAAGCACCAAGTCCAGTAAGTCAAAACACCAAACACCTAAACGGACCAATCAGAACTCTACTCCACACTGGATCCAAGGCCAAAACAGCATACACGGGTCCCAAAGCAGAATAGCAACACAGTACTATCCTCCACCAAAACATCAACAGCAATACACCGGATCAATCCCTCCTCTTCTTCACAAACAGCAACACAATTACTGAAACTTTATTCATATATATATATATATATATATATATATATATATATATATATATATATATATATATATATATATATATATTTCACTCTATTTACTTAAACTCTGTTTAGGACTAGATCAAAGGGGATAATCATAAGAAAAATGCATCACTTTTTTCTTTTATGTATAATTACATGACTCATACAATTTTTTAAGGAATTTTGAAATTCAATAATCCTAAAGTAAATAAGTATGCATAATCTTGCTTTATAAGCACTTGTCTATCCTAAAAAAATTATTTCAATGCTTATCACAATAAAGAACTCAAAAGTGTAAAGGTGAGCCTAATTGAAATCCCTTTTGTTTTGTTTTTATTTTAAAAAATATATTAAATAAAATAATAAATTTGTAACCCTTTCCCCAAACTTGAATATCACATTGTCCTTAATGGGAAAGGAAAAGAAAAACAAAAAGAATGCAAAAAGTTCAGAAATTCTCCCCTGATCCGTCTTAAAAATTTTGCACGCACAGCGTTTAGTATTTTTGCGATATCTGGAGCTGTAGATGTCCAAATTGGCTAAATTCTTTTTACAGGAAAGTTAAGATAATTGTCTACAATTTCTCTTTGAATCAGTTTTCTAGATTCTGACTCCATACTGCTCAAAAACAGCCATCAATGCAGGTGTAGAAAACAGCTCCGCTCGGTGACTTCAAAATTTATGCAATCCTACAAAATAAAATCAAAAATTAAAATTAAAGTAAACTAAAAATGAAAAGAAAATATAAATGCAGTAAAAGAAAATATGGGTTGCCTCCCAAGAAGCGCTAAGTTTTAAGTCTTCAGCCAGACTTGGAGGTGAGATGGTTATGTAACGCCAAGATCCAACAACATCAAAACATCTTTTCTAATTCTTCTCTTCAGGTGTGGATCAGGTTCAAGCTCTAGTTTGAGTCGTTTCTTCCATGATGATGATGTCTTTGATTTCCCCACCTCTTTGAATTTTTGTTAAAAAGATGACTGTTCTTCAGGAGGGAACTTTAATGATTTAAAAACATCAAAAATTACTTGCTCATACTGCGTGTGTTCCTCCACCATTTGTTTGTGCTCTTCTTCCTTTTTAACCATATTTTGTTCGGCAATTTCTTCTTGTGGCCGCTCAATTGTTCTTCCGCTTCTATGTGTTATTGCTTTGGCATGCTCCGTGGGATTGCCAACTGTGTTGCTTGGTAATGTTCCTATTGTTCTTTAATTTAGAATATTTGAAAGCTGACCAATTTACACCTCAAGATTGTGAATTGAAGCCGTATTATTTTGTATTGCCAAATCTGTCTTCTGCATGTATTGTTCTGTCTTTTGTATGTAGTGCATAAACATATCTTTAAGTGTCGGCTTTTTTCTTGTTGTGGAAAATTTTGAGGTGGTCTAATTGCTCCTCCTTGATCGTTGTTCCATGGACAATTTGGGTGATTTCTCCATCCTGGATTGTATGTGTTTGCATAATGATTGTTTTGCATTTGAAAGTTTGACACAAAATTTTCATGTTCGGCATTTGATGGAGCAAAAGGGTCCTCCACTTGGCAATCTGCACTTGAATGATTTCTTGCACAAAAATAACAAATAATATTAGTTTGAATAGCATTAAAATTCTTATTGCCTACTTGTTTAGATAAAATATCAAATTTTGAATTTAAAGTAGAAATATGATCAAGTTCAAAAACTCCCGCCACTTTTTTTGGCATTGTACTTTCTGAAGACCACTGATAATGATTAGATGTCATCTCCTCTAAAAAATCATAGGCTACTTCTTAAGTTTTGCTCATTAGTGCACCTCCAGCTACTGCGTCAACCATATATCGATTTGTAGCACCCAAACCATTATAGAATATTTGAATTTGCAGCCATTTCGGTAGTTCATGATGACGACACTTCCTCAACAACTCTTTGTACCTCTTCTATGCATCATACAAAGAATCGGTCTCAAATTGAATGAATCTAAAAACCTATCACGCCCCGCTTCCCGGAATACGGAAACACAGACACGTAACTAAGGCCCAGCGAATGATATAAGTACGCTAACTCATATCATTCATAAGCTATACCAGTCTTAGCTCAACAATATAAGAAAAATGAACCACAACCACACAGGAATCATAATCACATAAACGAGAATGAAATTCAATAACCAATTCTGGAATATAAAGACTTACCAAATAACTCGAGAGACTCCTGCTCCAATTGTAGAAGATCTGCTAATCAATGCCTCCTAGAAATTCTCCTGGTGCACCTGTACTTGTTCATCTAAAAAGAAAGAATAATTTGTCCTTAGAGCAAGTACGGACAACAAGTAGTGAAAAGCAGAGAGTAAAGGACAAGGTACGTGAAGGAATATGAATCAAGATCAAGTTTGCAAGGACAATAATGGCATTAATAAACAACGGTCTTAATAAAATATATATATGTCAATTTATGTTCATTAGAGTGTCATTTCTCCTATCTAGTGCACGTACTACTGCATCCCATACTACAGGTTCGGTGCACGCAAAACAGTGTTCGTTTGAGACATAGTGGTGGGGTCTACAGAGCGTGTACTCGGTGTCAATAACAATCAATTACCATTTGCAATCAATCAATTTCCAATTACTCAATCAATCATTCACAATCATTACTTCTCTTTCCATTTCAATACGATATCAATATAGACCTTACCGAGTACATTTTCTGAGATTTCCCACTACTAGGTCAACCCTTATAAAACCCCGGCTTGTTTAGTATTTTATTATTGTGTCACTCATGTCTATGCAAGTGCGTATAAGAATGTCAAGGGAATGACGATAATGTAACGGGAGTGGGGTGAGTTGTTAACGGGAGTGGGGGAGAGAAGATCGTGGGATTGTGGAAGAATGGGTCTGGGGTTTAGTTAGGGAAAAATTGGGTTGTGGGTAGATTAGATTAGGATCCAATACCCAATAGGATTAGGAGTTGGGCTTGAGTGCAGATGGGCCACAAAGAAATACAATAATAAAATAAATAATTGGAACTAATAAGCCCATAACAAGACAAAGGCCCAGATACAATAATTAGGGGAAAAAAATACATCAAAGACATACAAAGAAAAATAAATAGCCCGTATAATCGGGAACAGGGGTTACAAATCCTACCCACCTTACAAGAAGAATTTCGTCCTCGAAATTCATTGTGGCAGGCAATAGGACAAAATAGAAGCAACTTAAGAAATAACAAGGCAAGAAAATTAGAAAAAGAGAACTTAATTGATGGAAGGACCAGGATAAGAAAAGGACACAAATAAGGTTGATGTCGAATAATAGATCGGCAAAAGATAACAAGTGAAAAGAACGAACAAGAATTGAATGATGCAAAGAAGAAGGAACAACAAAAGAATCCTGGGACCTGTTGGTTATGGGTTCACCACGCTTCCACTGCACTACTCTGATGGTGATGTTCCAAGAAACATACATGTAGATATAGGCCACATGATACCAATCAACGAACCGAGTAGGAAGACAAGAATGAGACACCAGGATCAAGGACAGTATGGGCCCAAGATAGATATAATTAAACAATGCAGAATGAATATAAAGTTTGGCTTCAATTTAAATAATTAAAAGATATGTTATAAATCAAAACTAATGGATTTTTAACAAAATAATAATAACAACATGTTAATAATAAAAACGATAACATCAAGAGTAATAGAATAGTAATAGAAATAATAAGATAATAATATCAATAATAATAACACACATGTTAATAATAAAAAAATAATGATAACAATAATAATAACAATAACATTAAAATAATAATAATAATAATAGCAGTATTAATAGCAGTAATGAAAAAAAGGTCATTATAGTCATACTGATAGAAATAATAATAGCACTTCCCCGCCATTCCTTAGTTTTGCTGTCTTTGCAGGCGAAAAATACTTAGCCAAA
This sequence comes from Hemerocallis citrina, assembly GCA_017893485.1. Classification (NCBI taxonomy): domain Eukaryota; kingdom Viridiplantae; phylum Streptophyta; class Magnoliopsida; order Asparagales; family Asphodelaceae; genus Hemerocallis; species Hemerocallis citrina. Next base: position 191,486,435 of record CM030360.1, on the reverse strand, counting down.
ATTTTTTGTGCAAGTCCCTCCCAAGTAGTAATACTACCGGGTGGTAGATAATGTAGCCAAGCCTTCGCCTTATCTCGTAATGAAAAAGGAAAGAGTCTTAATCTGATTGCATCATCTGCTACTTCGTTGTTCTTGAAAGTGTCACAAATTTCTAGAAAGTTTGCAATATGAACATAAGGATCCTCGTGTGATAGTACCCAAAATTGAACAGTCTGTTGAATCATTTGAATAATCGCCGATTTAATCTCAAAATTGTTAGCTTCAATAATCGGCCTCTTTATGCTTGATATTGTTCCATGAATTGAGGACATAACATAATCTCTCAAAGCTTTGTTTTCATCATTATTCGCCATGATAAGGTATTTGTATGTCCTGAAATATAAGTATTGAAAAAAATAGAAAAAATAAAAATAAAATTAAATAAGAAAAATAAATAAAAGTAAAAGTAAGTCAAAAGAAAATAAAGATGTAAAATAATAATAAAACAAAAGAAATAATAAAAAAACCCAAACTAGTAATGATTTAGCAATTTTTAATATAAATAAAAGAATAACTAGTCCCCGGCAACGGCGCCAAAAACTTGATGTGAATATTTGCAAGTGTACAAAATCACAACAAGTAGTATAGTTTTAGTGAAAAGAGTGTCGAACCCATAGGAACTAATTATTTTATTAAGTACTGAAATTACTAGACGAATCACTATTTGGAAGATCAAAATTAAATAAAGAACGCAACTAAATTAAATTAAGCTAAAGAAAAACTAACTAAATTAATTAAGAGAGACGGGTTATGAATTTATATTGTTTATTAATTGCAAAATCAATTCTAGGGCTTTTGACTTCACCTAGTTTATCCCACACAATTTATTAATCCATATGAATAACAAGATTATTTTTCCAAATTGTAGACCAAAATCCCCAAATTATTCAATGCTTTCACTCGAACAACACCAAAAATATCTCCAACTAACAGTTTGTCATATCTCTATGCAAATTTAATTAATCGATTTCTTAACGGTCACATCAATCGCGGTAAATCATCTCTAATTTCACTCAATCAATGGTATTTAATTTTATAGTTATAAATCACAAATTAACTTTCGGTCTCTCCATGATCCAATAAATCATACAATAGTTGGCCAAATAATTGTAAACATTAAGCACAAAAATTAAACACACAACCATGAAAAAAAAGAAATATAATATGGAAATAAAAATTGTGTTCTCAAAACTAGGCTACATCGGAGCCCTAGAAAAATAAATTTAGTTCATAATAAAATTACAATTGACAAAATTGTTCATAGATTGCATAATGAAAAAGGAGAAAGAAGAAAGAACTCGTTTATTGTTGTTGTTGCTTGAAGCCGTCAAGATCCCTCTTCTTCTTTAGCCTCCAAGATGTTCTCTAAAGTTTGCATTCGCCTCTATATATAGCCCTCGAAGGAACCCCTAAAATGAGATATAGAAATACACCCATTGGACCCGAAACCCGTACTCAAAATAGATCATCAGTACTGACGCGGTCAACTGCAATTTTGGACGGTCGACCGTCACTTTTACGGAATCTGGGTAGAGAGGGGATCGGTCGACTGCGAGTAGGCTGTAGAAAAGTTGACTTTCCCGGAGCTACAGAACTCCTTTTTTTGACGCAAGAGTACTCGTTTCGAAGAAGACTTGACGACCGACAACTTTCATTTAGATCCCCAGTTCAGGTTCGTCCATCTTCAGGTTCAAAATAGCCGAACAAGATTCAGGTGATGTTCTTGCTGCATTTTCGCCTTTCTTTATTCTCCAACCCCAAGCTCCATAACTTCGTGTATTTCAGTCTATAATCATAACATCCATCTTATTCCTTCAAAAAAAAAATAACTAAAAGTGAGTAGAAATAAGATGAAATTCAAATAAATAAACACGAACTCACATTTTTTATACGTTAAATGAGTAATAAAAGCAGATACAAATTACACTCATCAGATAGCTATACACATTCCAGAAGAAATTACATATTATGGGTTAAAATATATCAAAAAAATTGATTTTTACGAATGAAAGATCATCTTTTATTTTTTGTTTTTTTTGAACATTTAACCTTAACGATTGTATATTGGTTAGTTAGGTGGCTAAAAATGGAAATTAATACAATATATAAACGATATTTAAGCATATGAATATCTTTTGTATACAAATCGAGAGACACTGTTCGTAAAGAGTGGAGAGACAGTTGTAAAAAGCATAAAAAAAAAATTTGCAAAACTTTAAATAACAAAGGCCGTTGTTGGAGACAACGGTTTTAGCTTTAAAAAAAAATTGGTTGCTCTCTAACTTGTTGCTCCTTTTAGCTTGGCCAAGTGAGAGAACAACCCAAAAAGTTCCATTTTTTTCCATATAACTTAGGCCGTTGTTGGAGACAACGGCCTTAGTTTTGAAAAGAAAAATTGGTTGCTATCTGACTTGTTGGTCCTTTTAGCTTGGCCAAGTCAGAGAGCAAATAAAAAATTCCAATTTTTTTCTAAAACTTAGGCCGTTGTTGGAGACAACGGTCTAAACTTTAAAAAAAATTGTTGCTCTCTGATTTGTTGGTACATATTAGCTTGGGCAAGTCAGAGAGCAACCCAAAAAATTCAAATTTTTTACTAGACAACCGCCTAGGTTTAGCTTTAAAAAAAATTTGCTCTCTGACTTGTTGCTCTTTTTGGATTGGACAAGACAGATAGCAACCCAAAAAATTACAATATTTTTCATATAACTTAGGCTGTTGTTGGAGACAACGGCCTTAGCTTTAAAAAAAAAATGTTGCTCTCTGACTTGTTGCTACATATTAGCTTGGGCAAGTCAGAGAGAAACCCAAAAAATTCAAATTTTTTGCTATAACCTAGGCCGTTGTTTAGGTTTAGGAAATTTTTTTTTGCTCTCTGACTTATTGCTCCTTTTGGTTTGGCCAAGACAGAGAGCAACCCAAAAAATTACAATATTTTCATATAACTTAGGCCGTTGTTGGAGACAACGGCCTTAGCTTTAAAAAAAAATGGCTGCTCTCTTACTTGTTGCTACATATTAGCTTGGGCAAGTCAGAGAGCAACCAAAAACAATTCAAATTTTTTGCCATTTAGAAAAAATAAATTGGCTCCACTATGACCTGTTGCTCCTTTTCGATAAGCCAAGAAGAGAGCTAATGATTAAAAAAAATTCATTGATAGAACCTAGGCTGTTGTCTTCAACAACGGCCTAAGTAAAAAAAAAATTATTACAATTTAACACAGAAGATACAGCTGCTACACTACATTCTCCAAAATTATACTAAATACAATCCCATTAGCTACATTTTCCAAAAAAAAAATCTACATACAATCTCCAAAAAAAAACTACATTCTCCAAAAAAAACAACAACAACAACAAAATTCACGATCATCACATAATAACAACTACATCAACAACTATAACTAACCATATCTGAACAACAACTACAACAAGCTCTATCAATTACATTCAACAACAACAACAAAATTTGTACTCCAAAAAAAAGACTGTATCGGGAAACACTTAACCACCGGGCGTGTAAATTTGTGGTGCTCGCCTTTTCCGAAGAGGTTGTCACCGCCGGGTTAGGGATGGCACCGCAACAATTTCTTCTTCTTCTCCCTCCTCTTGTCTGTCTCTAACAACACTTTCTTGATGCTCTTCTTCCTGCTCTTCTTCTTGAGGTGGAGATGTAGCTTGATATTAGCGTTGTTACCTTGGGCCAGATAGCCTACCCCTCACGCTCTTACATCGCTGTTTACGTACGAATTTATCCAAATAACGGTTCAAAGCTTCACCTTCTCCCAAAACTTCTAAATTGCTATGACATGAAGAGAGCATCTTCTGAGCGAACTTCGTCATAGGTTGGGCAGCATTACTTTTGAGTACCTACGCGCATTCTTTTACCATGTCACATGTATTATCGATCTAAAACAAAAACAAAAAATATATTAAACACATTCGAATTTGTAAACAATTTAATCACTTTAAAAATAAGGAAATTTCAATAAAATTTAAACATTATACTCACCAATGTACATATAGATGTCGCCTTCGGTTGGAACATGGGTTTGTGAACTAGAATACACGGGTGGTGGTTCAATCTCTCTCTCCTCAATTGATAGTTGAATACCAGTAGGTAGTTCTGTATTGGGAGAGATGTACAAACGTGTAATAGATCTGTACCATTCCATGTACTTCGTTTGCTACGTGCCATCGTACGGTAGAACATCAACATTTACGAGTTCAAACCGTCGTTCATTCCATTCTGCAACATGAACTCAATGTAAATCTGCTCAATCATGGGTAGGCATACGATCAGTATCCCTCACAGCGTGTAACTCAAAGTTGTATAAGTTTGCGCATATTTTGGGTAGAATTTGTTGAAGACCGAATTGCTGAAGGACTCTTTCCGGCCGCGGATGCTCCACTATACCAAAGTTGATGAGTGGATCCGTCATCATCCACAACTGCAACCCGATCGTGCACACCTGTGGTAGTCTTCCCACCCGCTTGGGTGTATACGACACCCAAATCACGAACTCTTCTCGTAGTTGGTTAGCTCATCTCTGTAGTAAGTTAGTACACCTTTTGGGTTGTCTCTATAACTTCGTTTACCTGCCCAATATACACCTAAGGGTGCTAACATATCAACATTTGGTGCTTCGGCCATCCAACCGTCCACCAGTCTCGTAATTCGGGGACGACCCAAGTGTAGACGCTCCCATGACCAAATCTGTAACAAGACCATTGGATCGGTCATCTTGGTTCCATCTAACGCAATCAAAAACAACGTCCTGTACAACGTTGCTAACGCGCAACTTCCCAAACTGTACCGGCCAGCTAAGCCTAAGTCGGCGAACAAACGTAGATATATAAGTGGTACGGTATCTTCGGATGGGTTAGGCAAGAGAACCCCTCCAAGCTCCTTTAGAATGTACGCTCTTGTATAGCACTGTACATCGTGGTCGGTCGATGCATCGTTCAATCTCCCATCAAAATTTTCCTTCAACCAAGATAGTCAGATTGATTGTCCGACAAAAATAGCCTAATCTTCCGCATCCTCCTCATCAAAATTTATACCGAGGAGTTTATTACACAACTCTGTCTTATCAAAGTATATATTACCGGTCACGGCCATCCCATCTACTGGAAGACCGGAGATCATCACTATATCCTGTAGCGTCACTGTCATCTCTTCGACCGGTAGATGGAAGGTGTGCGACTCTGGCCTCCATCGCTTGACGAGTGCTGCAAGAAGCGCTTGGTCGGGTTTCACCCGACCCATCATACTGATTTCGTAGAAACCGGCCTGAACTAGATACTCGACGATATGTGGGTGCACCATCATAGTCTTGTGAGTGCAAAATTACACCTCCGCGTCGTCCCACCCCACACTGCCTCGGATCTGTGGCGGTCTTGCAAGGTGAGTTCACCTTCATATATTGGTCCTAGACCTTGTTCTGCTACCGAAGAGGATGCACCAACATACACCAACACATTGTAAAATTATTATTAGTGTAGTAACAATACCACTATATACAAAATTCACAATAAAAATTAATAGTTCTCTTACTTTTGTGGAATGTTTGTCCCGACCACTAACAGATGACCTTCCGGTTCCTCTCGTTCTAACCATTTCTCTGTAAAAAAGTTTGCATATATAAAACAATTTGTTCAAAAAAAATTTGGCATATATATATACGAAATAAAATACGTGAGCCAACCGCAAAAACAACTTTCAAGAAATACCAAACTTTGCGATTGGGTCTAAATTGCCGCACACAAGACACCACAACTTGTAGAAGCGAGTTTGGACTAACAGTCTTCAAGATACGCCCGTGTATCGCTTTCACTTTTGAAAAAAAATCGAAATGCGATCCACGGACGCATATCAAACCGGAGGTGAGAACTCACAACTACAAGTTGCTTTGGCTTGTGAGTCGCGAAAACGGCCTACCCGCAAAATTTCGTAATTTTTAGCCATTTCTCTATTGAAAACTCGTTAAATACATAACAAAATTCATGAGAAAACTGCACAAACAACGGTAAAAAAACTAAACTTTACGATTGGGTCGGGCTCCCCGCACACAAGGCAACACAACTTGTACAAGAGAGTTCCGATCGACGGTTTGAAAGATACGGCAGTGTATCGCTTTCACTCTTGAAAAAAGAGCGGAAAGTGATACATTGACGTATCTCGCAAATCGTGGGTCAGAACACGCAACTACAAGTTGTGTTAGGTTGTGAATGGTTAGCCCAACCTACTCCTACAGTTTCGAATTTTTCGGATTTCGTTTGAGCGGTTTTCTAGTGAGATCGTACGAAAAAAGTTCCGAGGTATATAGAAGTTCTTTCATATACGCGACAACACAACACAAACGGGATGCAAAAATTCTGAAATTTAGCCATTACGTCTGGCACACCAAACACAAGCCAACACAACTTGCAGAGGTGAGTTCCGACTGTCGGTTTGTAATATACGGCTGTGTATCGCTTTATATCCATTTTATTGAATAAAAATGATAAACGGACGTATCTTGCAAACCGTGAGACAGAAATTGCCACTACAAATTGTGTTGCCTTCTGCGTGGTGAGCCCGACCAAGTCGTAAAATTTTTGAATTTTTGGATCTCGTTTGTTTGCTTTTCCTATATTCTACAACTACAACTAATACTACATCTACAAAAATGTCGACAAAATATATACAACACACATGATACAAAAATTGTACACTATCTAAATTGAAGACTACTACGCATAGTACAAAAAATCAAACTCAAAAATTAAAAAAATATTCAATAAATTAACATAGTTCATTATATTAAATTGTGAAAAAGTGACTACCTAGTCAGAGAGAGAGAGAGAGAGAGAGAGAGAGAGAGAGAGAGAGAGAGTTGTTGAAGATGTGAGGAGCCGCTGCTGTAGACGAACAAGTTGTAGAGTCTAGGGTTTCGAAGAATTTGTGCTAAGGTTCAGGTGAGTTGGGGAGATTTCGGATTGGGTTGGGGTTATTCGGGAGAGGGAGAGATATATATAGATAGATAAAGATAGATCGAGAAGAGGGGAGATCGAGAAGAGTTTCAGATCGAGAAAGAGGAGGTTGGAGTAGAGCTAGTGTTTGGGGAATGGGTTTTTGGGAGCTCCAGATATATATAGTGAGAGAGTTGTCGAAGAATGAGGGAGATGGTGATCGGAGTATGTACAAGTGTTTGGATAAACACTTGTACATACCTAGTTGATTTTTTTAATAAAAAAAACAACCTAGGCCATTGTTCCCAACAACGGCCTAAATATAACTTTTCGCAAAAAAACTTCATGTCAAAAAAATGCTAAGTCTAAAGCATTTTTTGGCGTGAAGTACCAAAAATGCCCCTCCGCTCTTAGGGGCTCTTAATGGGAGATCTGAGCGGGCTTCGATCTGAGCTATTGATCACGATCGAGAGCGATCCAACGGCTCATATCGCTGTTTTCCAACCCGGTGAAAACAAACCAGTTTTCAACCGAGCTTTTCTCATTAAATATTACTGAAAGCAATGAAAAACACCATAGTTAAGCTCACCCGTATGTCACATGTGAACTCAAATGTATGACCACCTTGGCTAGTTTTCTTCTCGATAGAGATGCTAGGAATGTGTCTTGAATATTCGTGGTTCAGATTAGAAGAAGGTATGACGAAGAGGTTGAATTGTCAAAGAGAGTAGAAGAGAAAAAAAACAACAGCAACAGTCAGAGAAAGGGACGGTCGAACGGTCTTGGGGACAGTTGACTGCACACCCCGATCGCTCATAGTACATGAATTGTTTGAGAGAGGGACGATCAACTAGTCTTGTTGGACGGTCGACCGTACGCAACGTTGTGTTCGTTTTATGCCTCGATTTGTTAGGTCGTTCTGTTAGAGATTATGAAAGATAATAACAATAGAAATTAGGGTTAATATCTTAGACTAAGATGCTTGAGATATTTACCCTAGGTAACAAAATTGGAATACCTAGACTACTATCACAAGCCAGTGTTTATAGGATAAGTACTGGTTTGGGTACTGGGTTCTCAACTCACTCAACCCGCGTTCCTATATCCATACAATTAGTACGTGTAATACACGTATCACCCATAGAATAATATTACACATAATATTATTCATATAGTGAGAATGTACATATATATCCAACAATCTCCTCCTATATTCTCAATATATAAACGTACTGGATTATTTCATCAGTTCAACATGAAGTTGACTGGCTGATAGCAGTCTTTAAATAGAAGAAATGCATCACTCAATGTACAGTTGATAAGGACTAAATCAATTATAAATATGAATAGTTCAAAAAAGACTAAATCAAAATTATTAAATAGTTCCCAAACGATATCACAGCTGAATAGTTCACAATGACTAAACCAACTGGAGAAATCTATCATAATTTCAAAATCAAACAAAGAAAATAAACTTCAAGAACAAATAAGTGTTTTGAGCTCAATGAACACAAGAGTCTTAAACTCAAAATAAGTTTTTATCAAGCAAGTGACTAATTTATTCTCGAAAGAAATAAACTGAAACTTTATCCTTGCACACTGCTTTATGTTTACTCCATTTTGAGAAAATCATTATTTTGAAATATATGTTGACAGATTCAACTCCTCCATCTTTGCTAGCATATTATAAACAAGAGTATCATAAGACACATCTCTAAGAATTCCAACAAATTTTACAAAGTATCTAGTTCCACAAAAGAACTTAGTATAATTCATAATTAGCTTAACAAAAATACAACGCAAGCATCACAATCAAGTTTCTTTAACTAAATAAAGAACAAGAACTATTATAGTTTCTACACAAGAACTATACTATATTTTATATTGGAATGATAGAACAGTCAAATCAATTATGGTTAATTCTGAATCATCAAAATTGGAATGAAACAAGAATCCATAAAAAAGATATATCATCAAAATTGGAATGATATAACGACATTCTAAACATTTCGGAAACACATCGACAAGTTTTCATACTTTCTTTTGGAATAATAAGATGATTCTAAATAAATTATGAAAATATATAGTATCATCAAAATTGAAATGAAATTATATATTGACAAAATTTACAATGAACTTTTCAAATTATCTAAAGCATGCAACTGCCTAAAATTGATGCTTAAGTTTGAACTTCTCTATGACTCCAATTGGATTCTAATTTTCAAAACAACTAGGATGTTAAAACTTTTGACTCAATAGCTTTTAACTCTATTTCCCCCACCATTTGATAATTAAATCACTTTCAAGTCTCCTAGTAAGAGTATTAGCCATATTTTGTCTCAATTGCACTTTATTCATGAGAAAGTTCAACTAGGCCTTTTTCAGCCTTAATATACTCCTCTGACTATTATATAGTGAGTTACGAGCTACAGTGCATCGTAGCTAGATAGTCGACGAATAGAATTAGAGAGTTACTTAAACTCCTTAATGGATGACTAGCAATAAGTTCTTCAATCCACTCAGCCTCTTCCCTTTCAGAGGATTACACATAGAGGTCTGATTTCATGGATGATAGCACAGTGCATGTTTGCCTTTTAATTTTCATAACATTTTAGTTCTACCTAGTGTTAACACATATCCACTAGTTATCGAATTTCATTGAATTCTGAGCATTATAATGCATAAGATCATCCATTCATTCCTGAAGGATGACTAGATTAGTACAAAGCAAACTCTTTAGTACCTCTCAAGTAACTTATTAGCCTCTTAGGGCTCTCTAATGTGTATGAGATTATTAGTGAATCTGCAAATCATACCTACCTCAAAGGCTATGTCTATTCTAGTGCAGATCTTTGTATACATGAGACTTTCAATATTTTTAGAATGATCTACATGTCCCATAGTTGCACCGCCATTAGGTGTCAACCTTTTATCATAATCGTAAGGTGTTTCAAAACACACTTTCAATCACTATATCCCCACTTTTGAAACACATTATTGATTTGATGAGTTTGACTAAGGATTGTCCTTTGCCAACCGAAACTCACCCTTATACCTATGGTGTCCACAATACCTAGGTGTTTCATGCTGAATTCTTTGGATAACACAATTTTAACTTCATTTGTAATAGAGAGGTCACTTCCAAGAACAAGCATTTCAACAGAACAAGTAAATAATAGCCATTATATTTGACACACCACAAAGTTGAAGGCACTGATCTGAATTACTTGATTCATATACTAGGCTCTTTAAGAAAATTTTCAAATTATTTATTCATCGGCTATACATATTTTAAGAACATACAATGATTTTACTAAATTGTAAATCTTGTTCACTAGACATATTAGTTCAAAACTTTCCAGTACAAAACTGTTTAGTACAAAATATCAAGTACAAAACTTTTAGTACAAAATTGTTTAAATATTCTTTACGAATAACAAAATTTTTAATAGATGTAAAGGTAAGAAGAATACTTATTGTAGCAATATGAAAAACATGAGAGTAGACATCAAATAAACCTACCCCATTTATCTCAGTCAATCCGTTAGTTACTAAAATGCATTTAAAATTGCTACTGAACAATCAAAATTAAGTTTCTTCTACAAAACCCACTTACTTACTATAGTTTTAGTCCCTTTCGGCAGATCAACTAATTTAAAGTATTATTGTATGACACAAATTCATCTCATTGTCTACTAAAGATTCTTCTTGGCTCATTTGCCATTGAAATTTTAAATGTCAGTAAGGCTGGTTCTTGATTCCAACTGTGAATCATTTATAGTGTCTGTAGGACTAGATAATTTCATACATTTTCTTTGATGAACACATCCTCAAAGAACTCTATAAGTCTAGATTCTTCTAACACAAATTAGATAGATCCAACATCTGTCCACAGAACTACATTCTGCACTTTCTTAGCACACACAAATATTTGTTATAGGTCCTTCTTTAGGCATTCTAGGGTCATGTACTCTAACAAATGTATCCCACCACATGTTTTTACTTTAACAAAATTATTTGTATTTCTATCCCATAGTCTACAAGGTGTAAATAATTTAGAGTGTAGTAACATATTGGAAATATGATTAACAATACAATGTCACCCACAATTACACAGAGACAAACAATAGTTAATAATATAGAATTCAACATTTCACTAACTGTTTGATTCTAACTTTTATCAATGCCGTTTTGACTATTGTAAATAGAGTGCACTAGATATTATACCAAATGCAAACTTTTCTAAAATTGTTAAAATATATTCACCACCTCTATCAAATCTGAAATATTTTGATCTTAGCATTTAACTAATTTTTAATTCATCAAAATAACGACTACTGCATCCTTCATATATATATATGACAAACATTCAATAATCATCTACATAGGTGATTAAATACTTCTGACCAATTATCGTCTCATCTAGTCACAAAGCTACTGAGATCACAAATATCAGAATGTATTTACTCAAGAAGTTGTTTACTCCTAGAGACCATACTAATGGTTTTTCTAGTGATCATAATCTGAGTACAAATTTCACAATTATCATATTTACTGAGGTATCATTTGACAAAGTTATGAGTTTTAATAAGAATAAACAATCATGTCCTAGCTTATTATGCCGTATTCAAAGACTAGACAAATACAACTACTATTGTCAATTGCTTCGTTTGTTAAACTCAACTTACATATGCCATTGACTATGATTTGCACATTATAAAGTAATAACAATATGAGTTAATACATAATTACTCTACCACATTTCACAAAACTATTTGCTTTCTCTAGTGATTCTAACAATGCCCACTTGCTCAAACACATTGAGCAAAGGGTTCTTTTCCTTTATTCGTTCTTCATCATCTTCATAAAGCTAAATGAGATAATGACTAACATGTTATAATTTAACTTTGCACACACAGTACAATGAATGAGAAAGAACAAAACGTAACTAATGGAGTCATATCCTACATTAAGATATGCTCTCTCCTAAGTTACAAACATTTTTTATACATCTTATACATCAAAATTATTTCTTTTTTTTATTATTATTATTTGAGAAGCAAATATATAATCTCACACAAACTGCAAACAATGGATTTGTCAAAATATCTATATACATAGTATGATAAAGCACTTAACAACCCTAAACATGCTAGTTTTCAAGGCGAGAATAACTATGATCTAAAACTCTCAATCATGTGATCAAATACACAAAACGTTAACACATTCATCACATAAAAATACTAAGAAAGATTAGAGTAGATCATGCCGACACTTCAAGTTAGAAGTGTTTTCCAAATTCGATGGAGAAGTCTGTGTGTGCAGACTTATTCTTCCGCGACGCAAATCCATCGTCTCCAATATACACAATTTGTAAGTAACTTTGAAGTTTCTACATTCATCAAATTATTAAAGATTAAATAAATTATTAGCACTATCTAATTCACAACAATTTAATTGGAGATTCAATTTTATAGTCAAAACCTATAATTTATCAAAATAAATATTTGATCCTTAGCAAGTAGCCAAAGCAGTTATTCAAATTTGTTTTTAATTTGAACTTTAGCACTTAGCAAAAAAATTCAAACAAATAATTATATAACAATTTAAATTTGACGAAGAACTTATCTTTAATTTAGATCTGATCCAGTCCAAGCATATTTGGATCTAGTCTAAACAACATTCTCACTGCCCACACTATTTCCAACAACTATATCCACATCTCTTATTGTGCTTTCACTTTCCAACTGTTAAATTCATAATTATCAAATATTTCTAGTTTCGGAAACTTTTATACACGATTAAGTTTTTTCATCTTATAGGAATAAATAGTAAATTCCAAAATCTAGAGGGTTTTTTCTAAACAATTACTACTAGCATAATTTCTGTAAAATGAGGGTTTTTCTGTAAAATTGCCTAACAAACATTAGGGTAATGCTACACCAACTGCTAAATCTACTACCTTTCCCTTTACAACCTTAGGTGGCACACTATTAGTTGAGGTTATTGTAGAGTAGGTGGTAGAAACATCCAATAGTAGTGTGCCACTTAAAGTAGTAAAGAAAAAGGTAGTAGATTTGGTAGTAGGTGTAGCATTACCCTAAACATTAAACAGAAATTACTGTTAAAGAATAAGCACAGATCTTAAAGTTTAGAGTAGACCGTAACTTGATAAAATCAAGTGGTGTTGAATTTTGGGTTGGATCTTGAATGTAAGACAGAGAAGCTTTGTTGTTTGGTCCTGAACACACAACACCAACACAAACCTAATGACATTTTTGTTTGTAGGTTTTCTCTGACTCAATAGCATCAGCAGCATCATGATCTAATTCCATGGCCGAACACACAATAGCAAGTACATGCCAGAACACCAAACATCGAACTCCAACCAATGGAACAACTTTGTTTGGTTCGACTCTGGATAAGCTCCAACTGCCCGAACATGCAACACCAAAAATCCACCAATCAAAAGAAATCACACTTTTGGATCGGAACCTGATCCCCTCAAACGATCTCGATGGAGGAGAAGTAAGAAGGGGTTGTCGGTGGTCTGCGGCAGCGCCGTCGATGCCAACAGCGACAGCGGTGGCTGGCCTGGGCGGCGGCGGCATGGGTCGATGCCAACAGCGGTGGTGGCATCAACGACCAGAGCAGCGCCTTCGTGCGATGGCGTGCGGCTGCGTCAGTGACTAAAGCACCGTCGACGGCTGGAGCGACGTCGTCGACTGTGATGGATGTGAGAAAGCGACCGACGGCGAGGTGAGTTTCCGACGAAAAGAACTCAATCTCTTAATCTCACAAAATTAATTTAATAATATCTCAAGATTGTTAGAGATTATGAGATATAATAACAATAGAAATTAGGGTTAATATCTTAGACTAAAGTGCTTGAGATGTTTACCCTAGGTATCAAAATTGGAATACCTAGACTACTATCACAAGCCAATATTTATAGGATAAATACTGGTTTAGTTACTGGGTTCTCAACCCACTCAACCTGCATTCCGATATCCATATAATTAGTACGTGTAACACACGTGTTACCCATAGAATAATATTACACATAATATTATTCATATAGTGAGAATATACCTATATATCCAACTATTTCAACCCAATCTTCAACTCCAAGTTAGATCATACGGCTCCTATTCGTTACTTCTTCTCCAAATTATATCGGACGACTGAGAATCAAGATTAAACATAGGGTTCTCTCTATTCTTCTATATATATTGTAAACTTCTCCAATATGAGAGGAGAATACTTGATTGATATTTTCTCCATTGCAAAGAGAGGCTTGAGAGAGAGATAGTTCTTGGTGAGCAAGTTTAATTCCTTTTATTGAGTGAATCACTAACTCCTTGTATTCTCCTCTAGTTGAATGTTAGATCTCCTAATATTTCTCCCCGGATTAAGCGAAAGATAACCGGGATAAATCCTCATTGTGTTTGTGTTGGATTGGTGGATCTACTTGCTTGCTTAATTGATTCATATCATATACTTCGACTTCCTCGTTGCTCTATTTAGTTCTGCTGCGACAATGGGTGTTTGTTGACGCCCCAATCCCAATAATTGGTATCAGAGCTTCAGATTGCCAAGTCCCTTGGTTAAAATGACAGGTCACGGTCTTTTGAAGATCAAGCAATTCGATGGAAAGATCAATTTCAACCTTTGGAAGGTTGACATGTATGATTTTCTTGTTCAGGAACGTTTGCAGTTGGCCGTTAAGCAGAAAGAAAAGCCATCCGATATGAAGGATGATGTTTGGAAAGATATTCGTGAAAAAGTTCTAAGTCTGATCCGACTATCATTGGCGGACGATATAAGTGCAGAATTCTTGAAGAAACTAATGCGGCGAGTTTGTGGGAAAAACTCGTAGCTGACTACTCTGGTTCGTCGTTATTAGATCGGTGCATTGGAAGCGTAACACCCCACAAAATAAAATTATTTATTTTGCATTATCAAATAATATTATTGGTAAAGTTGAATGTTTTGACTATCTTCTTGAAATTGCAATTGTGCACGTGCAACACACGTGCAGAGTAAGGAAATTTTGAATTTTTAAAATTTTATGGTTATTGATTGATTTTCCTTGTTTATTTATGATATTTTAATTTTTCATATTTACATTAATTTATTTGACTATTTTACGAATTTGTCGATTTTACACGTGCAAATATTTTTGGGTGCAAATCTCCACATTTAAATTTCTGAATGAATTCTCCTATTTATAATTGAGTATACCTGAATTCTGGGATTTTTCTGAACAAAGAAACTATTTTTATAAATACTTCGAAAGAGATGGACTTTTATGTAAAAAGCCGTTTGTATCTCAAACAAATAATGAAAATTGTTTTTTACTGATTTTTGGGCTTTCCATGATCACCAATGAATATAGAATTTATTTAAAATATATTTAGAGTTTATTTTGTAAAGATTTAAAGAAATATGATATTTTTGCAAATATGGAATTTAGGTTGGATCGTGTGAAAATGTTTTCTTGGAAAGTAAAAGCCAGAAATATTATTTGGAAAATCTATTATTTATTAATAGATATTATTTGTGAATTTTTTGGATTTTTCTGATATTTATTTGACCTATTTGCAAATATTACAAAAAATGGACTTTTGTGCAAAATTACCACTTTGAGTGAAAACTCTAGATTTTCAGATTTTTGGGCTGAACATGATGCCTAGAAAACTCATAGGTAAATATTTTACCTTTTTTATAATAAATTTGGTTTATTTTGCAAGTTTTGTTAAAGAAGGGTCTTTTTTGCAAAATTGCCACTTAGAGGGCAAAAAGTACAAATATGTTTTTCTGAGTTTACAAACAGTGTCGGCCAGATATTAGGGTGGTTATTTTGTTTTTAAATCTTAATTGAATAGGTTTATATAATTTCCAAGTATAGAGATTTATATATGTAAAGATATATTCAAAAGGGATATTTTACAAATCTATTCAAAAACCCTAAAACTCTAATTTCCGGCCTATTAAAGGAGTGGTGCAGCTGTCTCTTCGCTGCATCACACAAAAGGATTTCTTTATTACTATTTTCTTGGAGTTTCGAAATAAGGATCTTGGATTTTTGCGAAAGATGGACTTTTTCTTATTCTCTTTATTAATTCGATCGATTTCTTCAATAAGGTGAGTGACATGTGTTTGTTTTCTTAATTGTTCTATACATGTTGCATATGATGATTTGTCTATTAGAAATCATTTTAGGGATTGTATGAAGATATAATGAATTTTTATGAGTGGATGAATTAAAAATTGAATCTTTTTTTGAAACTATGCTATGGATGATTAAAACTCTATATAGATGACTTGTGATTGTTAAAGAACCTAATAGAAACCATGGATAAGTTGCTTTTCCCCCATATTCTTGCTGTTTTGAACATATGTTATTGATTTGTATGATGTTTAATGCAAAAGTGAACAAAATCTAATCTTTACTGTGTATGAATGAAAATATGATCTGTTGGGGGTATTAGATGAACAAAACTTGATTATACACTTGTTGTGTGTCTGCATGAATTAACTCATGTGAGTAGTGGGGTATGTGTTTAACCGATTATAGGGGGTTTTGAATTAGAAAGACCAATTTTTGAAAGGAAAAAGGGGTTTGATAATTTCGGGTCTGATGTATGCAGGCCGAAAATTGACTTTTGGTATTTTGAGAAGCTTTCAATTGGGTGTTGATTCTATATGATACTGGGATTTATATTGGACAATATAACATCTATATACCCTGAATTCTTGTTGATTCAACTGGCCGAAAATTGACTTTTGGTATTTTGAGAAGCTTTCAATTGGGTGTTGATTCTATATGATATTAGGATTTATATTGGACAATATAACATCTATATACCCTGAATTTTTGTTGATTTGACTTATATATATATATATATATATATATATATATAGTCCTCTTCGGTTGCACACTACTTTTGGTGAGCCCTCACGAAGTAGAGCACCTATGAAAAATCTGAATCGCTCATATTGTTCTATATGCTTAAGATAGCCTAAAAATAAAAAATCAAATAATTTGAAGTTCATTTGCCCATCCATCATGCTGTTAGAATTTTCAGCCATACAATTTTGTGATGATGTAAATCATGGGCAAATGAACTTCAAATTACTTGATTTTTTATTTTTAGGCTATCTTAGGCATATAGAACAATATGAGCGGTTCGGGTTTTTCATAGGTGCTCTATTTCGTGAGTGCTCACGGAGTGCTCACCAAAGTAGTGTGCAACCGAAGATTTCTCTCTATATATATATCCCTATGTCACTGTTTGAAGAATTGTCAAAATTGTGATTTTATGGAGTTTTCAATTGGATCTGGAGTTGTTTGATACTGAGATGGATTTGAATAATATACTACACTTATACGATGTTTTCTTGATGTTTTACTGAAGCTCAAACACACACTTACCTACACTTATATATATACACACATATATACTACTTGAGGAATTATCAAAAGTTGATGTTTTGAGAGTTTTCGATTGGATTTGATTGCTTTGATACTAAGACTAAATCTAAACAGTATACTACTCCTATTGATGAGATTTTGAAGCTTTAACTGAAGCAAATACACACATATACACACTTACATATACATATGCACTGTTTTGAAGAATTTGTGAAAAATTACTCTTTTGAGATCTTGATGTGTTTTTGATTTGCTTTTATAGCCCCTATGTGTTCTACAAGTTGTATTAACTCATCTCAGGAAATTAGTTTTACAAAATTGTGATTTTATAAGGTATAATTGTATATCAGTTGAAACATGCACCAAATTGTAAACTTGCTGTGTAGCAGCTGGCGGTCGACCGCACAGTCGACCGCCGCTCTATTTTTTTTTGAGAATTCACACTCGACAGTCGACTGCCCTATTTTTGAACTATTTGGGTCGTCGACTGTCATACCTTTATTTTGAGAATCTCCAATTGACAGTCGACTGCTCTGCTTTTACACTGTTTTGAGCGGTCGACCGTCAATTGCTTTATTGGCTGTTTTGTTGAGTTTTTCTTCGTTTCTTTAAATGGTTATTTCCTCGATATTATGGATTATTGATCTACTATTTTAGATGATGTTTTTACTACAGATTTCAGTATTTTACAGAAAGTTATATTTTGTTTATAATGGAATTTAAATCATATTCCTATAACCTTATAAAGAGAGTTATATGTGTTTTTCAAAAGAATTGATGTTTTGGTGATATTCTATGACTTAAAAAATATGATTTTCTGTTAATTGATGGGTTCAACATTTTATTTGAATTCTGGAATTTCTTGAGTACATTAAATGGAGTTGGATTTTGTCGATTTCTTATTATAAACGTTTTGATGATGGATTTATGAGTTTTATTGAAAGTTTTGGTATTGATAGTTGAGTTATGAGTCTTTAGAGATTGAGTGGGGTCCTAACTACCGGCGGTTGAGATTTTGGTTGTTGTTCAGTTGAGTTAAGCCTGGTATGGTACACCAACTCTAAGACATTCACAAATCTATTAAATAATTAATTAACTTAACAAGATAAAGACAAGCACTAGATGGTGAGATGATGAAATGAGAGCAAAACGTGGGTTATGGACTCCAGGATGATCCAAGGAGTGAGATGATGGATTTATGAGTTTTATTGAAAGTTTTGGTATTGATAGTTGAGTTATGAGTCTTTAGAGATTGAGTGGGGCCCTAACTATCGGCGGTTGAGATTTTGGTTGTTGTTCAGTTGAGTTAAGCCCGGTATGGTACACCAACTCTAAGACATTCACAAATCTATTAAATAATTAATTAACTTAACAAGATAAAGACAAGCACTAGATGGTGAGATGATGAAATGAGAGCAAAACGTGGGTTATGGACTCCAGGATGATCCAAGGAGTGAGATATTCCCCAGTATTCTGGGACGATGGACGAATGGGCCACAGAGTGATCCGCAGAGTGGGATTAATCTCCAGTATTCCGAGGACGAGAGCGATGCTCATGGGATGTTTGTGCAATGAGGGTTCCAGGATGACCTGCGGAGTGAGGCAATCCCCAGTTTTCCGGGACGATGGACGTAAGGGCCACAGAATGATCTGCGGAGTGGGATTAGCCTCCAGTATTCCAAGGGTGAGAACCGATACTTGCAAAATGTCTAAATCTCGAAGTAGTCATTGTAGTAGGATTAATTGCATAACGAGGGATTAAACCCTATCAAGTGGAGAACTTTAAGGGCTTGCACCAGACCTATGTAGAGTGGGATGCATAGAATCCGACAAGTATGTATTAGAGAGTTAGCATATAGTATTGGTATTTCTTGACTTGGTTTTATGCATGTTGTTTCCTGTTTAACTACACTTGACACTTAGTCTAATTTCACTTGATGTTTCCATGTTTTATTTATTGTTATTTCATATTCTTTTCGTTACTACTGTTGATATATGTTGTTCATGACTTTATATTTATTCATGTTGTATTTCATTTGATGTCACTCACACCGTTATGGCTGACCCCTGTAGTTTTGGGGATTAGGATTATCTCTAGCATCATGTTTTACAGGTAGGTACCTATAGCTTGGGATTTGGATGCATATGGTAGAATGATAATAGACCTTATATAAATTGTAATAGAATGTGTTGTAAAAGAAAGAAAATGTAATTCAAGATGTTTTATTTTTCTGCTGTGCTTTGTAAACAATTGATGTAATAAAAAGTTTAATTTTCCCTGTATTTAGTTGATATGTTTATGATTACATTGAAGTTGATTTTGGAATTGTGCCACATATTTTTGAGATATTATATTGAAAATTCTGGGCGCTACAGGAAGAGAAAGTTATTCCATTTGTCAATGAAGGAAGGTACCGATCTTCAATGCCACATCACAGAGTTCAATAAGGTTCTATCTGAACTCAAGGCGATAAACTCGGATGTGTGTGAGGAAGATAAGGCTTTCAACCTGATATATTCACTGCCGGATTCATACGAGATTTTGATCACTACCATGCTACACGGTAGATCTGCCAAGGATAGTATTTCGGTATATAGTGTAATTAAAGCATTGAAGGAAAATCAACTTAGGAAAGAGACTCAGAAATCATCGTCTATTCCCACAAGTTGTCTAGTAGTGGATGGTCAATCAGGGGGAAGACATAGTGCTATGCAAAAGTATTCGATCTGTTGCCGATATTCCAAGAGGCCAGGGCATATCAAGAAAGACTGTTGGAAATTATAGAGTCAAAAGAGTTTCGGGGATATGAATCCTACTGCAAATGTGGTTAGTGCTTATGATTCAGGTGATTCATGTCTTCTTGTCTCAAATTCATTAGAAGTGGTTATAGCTGGTTTCTTGACTCAGGGAGTTCTTCTCATATTTGCTCCGAGAGATAGTTATTTTCTACTTATAAGTCTACTATAGGTGTTGTGTGAGAACAGAAACTGAAGAAATTTATGAAGTAGTGGGTGAGGGGACAGTTGAGTTGAAGATAGCAGATCTAAACATGTTCACTTTAAGGGATGTTTTGCATATTTCTCTGCTTAAACGGAATTTAATTTCCTTGGAAACTCTTGATGCACGAGGTTATAGGTACACAGCTTGAGGTGGAGTTCTATCTATTTTTCAGGGTCATCGTAAGGTGATTAGAGGTATGAGAGTGGTTGGGCCAAGACAAAACAATCTCTACAAGCTTTGGAAAATCCAAAATACCAATGCAGGTGTTGTTACTTCGTTTTCCGTTATTCCCGCAAGCTTATCTAGTTTGCCGCAACTAGCATCATCGAAGCGAAACTACGACGTTCGAATATCGTTGGGAGGTGGAGAATGCTTTGATGTATGTGGAGTTCGTGCAGAGGTTGGCAACTCTGTGAGTACGCCTACGGAGGTGTGCCCTTCAAGGGGTATACTGAGCAGCGAGATTGAGTAGAGATTTGTTCAACTAGAAGAAGAAATTATTGTTCTAAAGTGTTTTTTGCAAGTGGAGTTTTAGTAGAGTTTGAAGATGAATAATCACATCATGTGATAGCACTCGTATGCAATCCAAGGTGGAGTTTGTTAGGAATGTGTCTTGAATACTTTTCGTTCAGATTAGAAGAAGGTATAATGAAGCATGGAGGTCGAAGCGTCGAAGAGAGTAGAAGAGAAAACATCAACAACAATAGTTAGCGAAGGGGACGGTCGACCGGTCTTGGGGACAGTCGGCCGCAGACCCCGACCGCTCATAGTACAGGGATTGTCCGAGAAAGGGACGGTCGACCGTGCGTGGTGCTGTGTTTGTTTTGGGCCTCGATTTGTTAGGTCGTTTCAGCCCAATCTTCAACTCCAAGTTAGATCGTATGGCTCCTATTCCGTTACTTCTTATTCAGGTTATATCCGATGACTGAGAATCAAGATTAAACCTAGGGTTCTCTCTATTCTTCTATATATATTGTAACTCATCCAATATGAGAGGTAAGATAGTACTTCATTGATATTTTTTTTTCCATTGCAAAGGGAGGCTTGAGAGAAAGATAGTTCTTGCTGAGTGAGTTTAATTTCTTGTATTGAGTGAATCATCAACTCCTTGTAATCAACTCTAGTTGAATATCAGATCTTCCTATATTTTCCCTCGGATTAAGCGAAAGCTAACCGGAATAAATTCTCATTGTGTTTGTGTTGGATTGGTGAATCTACTTGCTTGCTCAATTGATTCGTATCATCTACTTCAACTTTCTCATTGCTCTATTTAGTTCCTCTATGACAATGGGTGTTTTTTGATTCCCCAATCCCAATAAGAGAGGGGATAGTTAGAGTCCTTCAGAGTCCACATATTTTCTGTAAACTTTGCAAGCACTTGAGGTTTTCTCGATTGTTTTGTTACTCCTACATTCCTCTTGGAAATCTTATAACTCGTTCCCTCCTTTTCCTTGAAATATCTAGTGCAAATAAATCAACCATCAATGATTAACAAGTTTAATCCTTTTCCTGATTTGTTTCCCGAAATGGGCCACTTTTTGAAACTAATTTTCAAAATAGACCACTTTCGAAACTAATTTCAAAGATAGACCGGTCCTCATAGGCCGCAGTTGCAGTTTGATTGTGAGGGATTGTGGCCTCTTCAAAAATGTGTTTTTTCGAGGGGCAGTTCCCAACTGCAGTCTTAGTTCATTTCATATTTGGGCTAGACAGACTTCAAGATTTAGGCAAATTTTTCTAAGTAAAAATGTACTAAATATATGCTGCAATTGGGAACTAAGGTCGCAGTTCTCCAAAATGGAGGAAGCACTGATACATACACAATGCTATCCCTCAGATAAAAAAGAAGAAAGCTAAACAAAACCCAGGTACATATATGATCCCACATAAACGGGAGTTAATTTCATCCATAATCTAACACTTCAAAGCACTCTTTTACATTGTGGCAGAGATATACGCTACATTCTTCAATAGTCTACATGGATGTCTGCAGTAGAGTGCCAAAAATTACTATATGAAGGGGAAAAGAAAAGGCGAAAAACTTATGCACTGAGCAGATTACACAAAGATACTGATATGGGTTAGATGATGTGGCCCCTCCTGGACCATCAGATCTCTTCAAAACCCGCTCTTCCCTGATTATCAAGTCAACAGAAGTCCAACGGGCCGTTACTGCCTCAGGCTCACAGGCAAACGGGTCCGACCCGGTCCACTCAGGTCCCAGACCCGTTTTGCCTCTGCCTATAAATACCAAACCCCCTTCTTCATTCAAAGGTAATCAAACTTTCTGCCCCTGAACCCTAGCTACTGTTGCTTTTCCGAGTAACTAACTAGATCGTCGGAGGGCCTGTCGCCGGAACTTCTCCCGGTATTTCTAGGCAGTGTGCAGGTACCCAGGACCGAGCCGAGCCCCCATATCTGAGCCGAGCAGCTGGATCCGAGCCAAACTCCCAGATCCGAGCCAAACACCCGGTCCCTGCCTCACCGCTCCTACTTCCGAGCCGGCTCCCGCTACCCAGGGTCGGACCAGGGCCAGTACCGCACTAGGACTTCCACTATACAAATTAAAAGAACTCACACATGTTGCCCCCACACCCAAAAAACAAACAACATCAGGTTGGCACCGTCTGTGGAAACCTTCCTTCTAAGTACTGTTGTCCTTCCGAGCCCAGCCTGAGTCGTCACCTCGGGTCCAAGCCCTCCCATGGCCCCCAAAGCCCGAAGAGCCGTCACCTCGGGACTCAATTTTTTTTTCTTATATACCTACCAACTCCATATAGTGATCTTCAAAATACTGGATTAGCAAGAAAAAAATTGGAATCTGTGCAAACCTTGGACTGAGATTTAAACAAGTGAGAACATATTAGACACTTGCAAAATTGAGGGAAATAGACTAAAATGGAGGTTGAGCATCGAGGAAAAATCGATCTTGATGTGGAATCTTGTTGGGTGAATTGATGATCGGAGAACTGTAGGTTACATAAATCAAAACCGATCAAAAAACAAAATGGAAGAAAATTAATGGAGGAGGTGGGGGAGGTTACCAGCGGCGAGGTTGGGGAAAATGGAGGTGAGATCGGTGACATTGAAGTAGTCGGGTGGTTGGTTGGTTTTGTCGGCCGCGGAGGGGGGGGCTTGGAGAAACCCTAGATGAAGAGGATGGTTGGGGAAGAGGGAGAAGAAAGAGGGGTTGGACCTGCTTTAATCGGGTCTGATAATCAACAGCTAAGATCTAATTATTATATAAATTAAATGAATGACCTGGATTAGATCTGTACATCTAAATGAAACAAAATGGACGGCTCAGATCTCATATGGACAGATTTATTCTTGCTTTTATAATAGAAAATAGATTAGCATTTTTTTTCTTTTTGACATTTAAAGTCTTACATATTTTGTTATAGAGGTAAGTTATCAAAATAATGATGCAATTTAACGATTCTTTTTTTTTTCATGCAAAGGCGTTCAAATATATAACTAATACTCAAGGGAAGAATAGAAATTCAATGTTAAACGAAGGGCCTAATAATGTTTTTTTTGTTTTAGTACAAATATAGAGGAACGGATAGAGCCTTACGGCTCCAGCCCTAAAAATATATAGCAACAAATAAAAAGTAGAATACAAGGACCAATTTTACAAATTAGATGGGCTGGTAGCAAATTGGATTGGACTTGGCCTATCTAATTTATTATTAAGGGGCAAAATTTAAATTTTGTTTTAAGTGGGGTGTCAAACCAAATATTTCTGTCAAGGAAAAAAAACCTAAATGTATGACTTCGTTATTCTAAATTCTTCGGTGCCATCATTATATCTTCAACTTTTCATATGTAATAACTTTATAATAGATTGAAAACTCAATCTCTTAGTTTCCAATGGCTGATCTTAAGGGCGTTTGGTACAAGGATTTTTTTTTGGCTCCGTGATATTTATGATTCCTAGGAATATGATTTATGATTCATAGGAATTATAAAACATGTTTGGTAGGTCTTAAACATCTTTGAGAATGTTAGTTCGAAACTTAGGGTCTGTTTGTTTTAGTTTTTTTTTTCTTTTCTGAAATCATATCCTGAGTTGGCGTTTGTTTTAGGTGTTTTTTTGGAAACACTTTTCAGAATACACCTATACCCTCTTTTCTAAAACCAAACAAAAACAGAACAAAACCAAACATACCCCATCATTTCACTTCATCTCCCTCCTCCATCTCCACCGCTCGCGAACGTGCTCTACCCCTCACCTCGACAACTCCCCCTCCTCTGTTCGTCAGCACCACCACCAACTCCTTCCGCTCGCCATTGCCACGACCTCGAAGTCTACCCGCCATTGCCGAACACCTCCTTCCGCTCGAACGACCGCTCAGCCTCGAAGCCCCCGCAGCTCACCGCCTTCGCCGCTCTCCGTCTTCTACGGTGAGTCGCTCCACAGTCGACGCCCTCGAGCTCGTCGACGCTGCTCAAGCCTGCCATTGCCAACTCACCCGAGCTCCTCGATCGTCGTCTCCGTCGAGCCAGTTATCGTCGTCTCCACTCGACCTCTGCGAAGCCGCCATTACCGAAGCTTTGCCCCCATCACTGCCGCTTCCACAGCCGCTCACCTCGCAGCCTTCCGTCCAGCCGTCGCCAACTCCGAGAACCACCCTGCACCTCTCCGCCTCGCCCTTGTCGACATCCTCTAACCGCCGCCATCCTCCTCGCATTCCCTTCAACTCGACTCCTCGCCAACCGTCCGCTCACCCTCCAACTTCGACGTCGACCATCGCCTTGCCACCGTTGCTGTCGACCGCTCGCCTCACCGCCCGTTCACCATCCTCGACTCCCCCGGCCCTCGAAGCTTCCGTTGCCGTTCCCTATCTCCCATTCTCCCGCTCGCTCTCTTCTCCGCTCGTTCTCTCTCTCTCTCTCTCTCTCTCTCTGTTGAAAAAAAAAAGAAAAAGAAGAAGAAGGAGCTGTAGTGGGTTTTATTGGTGGTGTTTTGGGTTGTAGTTGGGGTATTATTTTGGGTATTGAAGTTACTGTTTGGTGATTGGATAGTCGTATTGGGGTTGGTGTTTGTGAAGTGAAGTTGAGGTTATTAGTTTGCTCTTTGGTGTTGTGTTGGAATCTTACTGTAGTGGAGTTGCAATTGGAGGTGTTTACTTTCTTGGAATTTATTGAAGGAGTTGTTGCCATTTTGAGTTGCTTTGGGAGTTGCTGATTGGAGACTTGCTGATTTGGATTTGTTGAAGTGGAGTTGCTGCTTACTTCTTTGGAGTTGCTATTATTGGAGTTACTATTGGTTGAGCATGTTTAAATGGGATTGTTTTTTTTTTATTGTCTACTGCTTATTTTCTTGAATAAATTGTTTTGCTCTGCTAGAAGAAATCTTCTTTCATATAATCTTTTCAACAACTGCAGCCTGCAGGTTCAGCGTACTCAGTTTATCCAAATATATTTATCCAAATACACCACGCAATCCAAAAAATCCAATTACTACTCACATTCAAAAAAAAAAAACATCCTATTTGTTCGAGCATGCAATCTTCTATCATACTACTGCTACTACTTGCTCTCACATGCAATCTCACCAAAACAAACTAAAAAATGTCAGCAAACAGTTTTCAGCAAGAAATATAACCGAACAGCTTTTAAACTCTCTTTTTCAGAAAAACAGCTTTCATATAACAGTTTTCAGCAAGAAATATAACCGAACAGCTTTTAAACTCTCTTTTTCAGAAAAACAGCTTTCAGATAACAGTTTTCAGCAAGAAATATAACAAAACAGCTTTTAAACTCGTTTTTTCAGAAAAACAGCTTTCAGATAACAGTTTTCAGCTAGAAATATAACCGAACAGCTTTTAAACTCTCTTTTTCAGAAAAACAGCTTTCAGATAACAGTTTTCAGCAAGAAATATAACAAAACAGCTTTTAAACTCGTTTTTTCAGAAAAACAGCTTTCAGATAACAGTTTTCAGCAAGAAATATAACAGCACAGCTTTTAAACTCTCTTTTTCAGAAAAACAGCTTTCAAATAACAGTTTTCAGCAAGAAATATAACAAAACAGCTTTTAAACTCGTTTTTTCAGAAAAACAGCTTTCAGATAACAGTTTTCAGCTAGAAATATAACCGAACAGCTTTTGAACTCGTTTTTTCAGAAAAACAGCTTTCAGATAACAGTTTTCAGCAAGAAATATAACAGAACAGCTTTTAAACTCGTTTTTTCAGAAAAACAGCTTTCAGATAACAGTTTTCAGCAAGAAATATAACAGAACAGCTTTTAAACTCGTTTTTTCAGAAAAACAGCTTTCAGATAACAGTTTTCAGCTAGAAATATAACCGAACAGCTTTTGAACTCGTTTTTTCAGAAAAACAGCTTTCAGATAACAGTTTTCAGCAAGAAATATAACAAAACAGCTTTTAAACTCGTTTTTTCAGAAAAACAGCTTTCAGATAACAGTTTTCAGCTAGAAATATAACCGAACAGCTTTTGAACTCGTTTTTTCAGAAAAACAGCTTTCAGATAACAGTTTTCAGCAAGAAATATAACAGAACAGCTTTTAAACTCGTTTTTTCAGAAAAAACAGCTTTCAGATAACAGTTTTCAGCTAGAAATATAACAGAACAGCTTCTGAACTCTCTTTTTCAGATAAACAGCTTTCAGAATACAGTTTTCAGAAATAAATATAACCAAACAGCTTTTAAACTCATTTTCAGAATAACTCTATTCAGAATACAGTTTTCAGAAAACTCTATTCAGAAAACTCTTTTCAAAATAACAAAACAAACGCAACCTTAATTTTCTATGTTTGGTTGAGCTACATATTTTCTGGGAATATTAATCTTATCATCCAAAATACTCATCTCATCCCCAAATAACAAAACAAACTGTTTGATGAAATACCTGAGTAAAATAACTGATGCAAATCTGGGCCACAAAATGCAAACAAATGCCAAGATGTTTATATTGAATAATAAACAAATGCAAACAAAATGCAAACAGATTGCTTCAAATCGACAACTTCATCAGAGTTTATATTGAATGGAACCCTCTGCAACTTAAACGAATCAAAACGATGACATACTGTATTAGAAAACTTTGCCCTCCTAATCCAAGAACTATTCTCTTCCACAGCACCGATATGACAAATTGAGCAGACCCGGTCTCCCCTTTGCACCATCCCCACCATGTATTGTATTCTATTAAACCATTAAACCTATTACCTAGAATTGAATACACAATCCAATAGGATTCCTAAAAAATAGAAGACTTTCAATAACAACCATCACAGGATGAATCAAAGCCAATATATATAAAAAAAACCTAAAACTACCTCTTTCTCTCTTCAACATTAACAAACCCTGAAACAAAATAATACAAAATAACAGACCCATTAACATAATCAATAATAGACCCATTACAAAATAACAGACCCATTAACATAATCAATAAGCGAGAGAGGGTCGGGGTGGCGGTCGACGGCCCTTCGGTCAACAAACGATGAAGTGATATGCGGCGACTGGGGGATCGACGACGCTCGGGTGAGAAGCAGCAACTGGGTGCTCGACGGCGCTCAGGGAAAGAAGTGGAGGGGTGGTGTACAGGGGATGGGTTTTTGGGGGAGAAAGAGGGGAAGAAGTAAAGAGAGGTCTTTTTTTGGGGACATACCTGTATTTTCAAAGAAGTAACATTTTTCCAAGCGCTTGGGAATCTAAGATTTCCCCCTCCCCCCGAAATTTTTTTTGTGGGAATTGAGCCAAAAAGAATTTCTAGGAAGGTCTGTTTGTTTACGGTTTTTAAAATTTTAAAATCTGTTTTCAGTTTTTTAAATTTTAAAATCTAAAAATCGTGTTTGTATAGGTGTTTTCGGAAAATCGTTTCTATTTTTTTTTATTTGGAAAATTCTCATTTTAAAACCCGTTTTTAGAAAACTCCAAAAAAACAGTTCTATAAAAAAAATCTCCTTTTCTGCATCTTTCCCAAAAAACCGTCATGTTCCCTTTTTTCTCATTTTGAAAAAACTGTTTTCTAAAAAGTGGTAAAATCTCAAAAAGCTCATTTATAAACTTTTTTTTACAAACCTAAGTTTAAAAAATGTTTTCAAAACAACGAACCAAACGCATAGTTTCCTGAGAATCTAAATTTAAAAATTAACATACCAAACAGGAAAAACTAGATTCCCAAGTTAAGATTCTCAGGAAATAAAAAATAATCCCCCTACCAAACGCCCCGTTAAAGAAAAGGTAAAAATAAAATTGATATGCTGATGTATTTTTTTTACATAATGGTTGTCAAAGACTTCACTTTTAGAGCCAAGATACTGAATATGGGTTAAGTTTGCATATGCAAAATTGAACTTAGGGTTAGGCAAATCCAACACTTAATTTGCCATGAGCGTTGAAGTTGAGGGTGGCGGCTGCAACGATGGCTGGGGCGATGGGGAGATAGAGGGCGACTGGAGGACCAGGGAGCAAAAGAGAAAAGAAAGTTGCGCTGAGTGGCATGTGAGAGAATAGGAGAAAAAGAGAATGAAATCTCTATAATCCTTATGAATTCAAATTGTTGAGCAATGAGTTTTTCCAATAACACACCTACATTTTTTAATTTCAGATAAAACCTACATAAAACCTACAGTCACATTACAAATTTGGTAAAAACAAATACCTCCTCTTTAAAATGTGATTATGAAAGTAAGCGTGATAATTGTGATATCTTTTAATAGAACTTTAGGCCCAGCCTGACAGAATTTTTTACCAAACTATCCCATTTTTTGAAAGTATGCACCAAACTATCCATGTTTAAAAGTTAAATACCAAAAAGTCCCTATCGCTAACTGAGATAGCGCGCCTGGTAAAAATCTGCGCGCTATCTCAGTTTGCGTGTGTTATGGGGCTACTATTTTTTCCCTCAAGCAAGAGAGTGCGAAAAAAATCTCAAGTATAGACTCGCTAACTCCGTTAGCGCGCTCATTTAAGCCAGGAGCGCTAACTGAGATAGCGAGTGTAGATTGGTTTAATTTTAAAACACACTTTGGAGAGAAAAATGAAGAAAATTACCAAGTATAGACTCGCTATCTCAGTTAGCGAGTGTGTTTGTACCACACTCGCTAATTGAGATAGTGCATTTTGGGAGAGAATAAGTGGGATGAGAGTGCGACATCGAGTGTGGTTTAAGTGAAAACCAATCGACACTCGTTATCTCAGTTAGCGCGCCTGATTTGAATGAGCGCGCTAACAGAGATAGTGAGTCTATACTTGAGGCTTTTAAGTGAAAGTAGTTCCCCCTAACACACGCTGACTGAGATAGCGCGCAGATTTTTACCTGGTGCGCTATCTAAGTTAGCGACAGAAACTTTTTGGTATTTAACTTTCAAACAGGGACAGTTTAGTACATACTTTCAAAAAGTGGGATAGTTTGGTAAAAAATTCACCCAGACACGCATAATAAATGATACGAAGCTGTATTAGAAATTCAACACTTTACAACCACACATGCTAAATAAAAAGAATTTAAATTTACTTTTTTTTAAAGAACAAATATAATTTGATGGGTTTTTTTTCATGTCCAAACCTCAAATCTTTTTTATTTCCATATTCCCACCAAAAAAATTTATATTTCCATATTCCTACCTAAATTCCTTGTAGTAATTCAAAAAAACCACAAAAATATCTCACTACTTACACACATATATATAACATCTCAAAGTATCTCACTACCTACACTAATTCTTTCTCTTCTGACAAACTCAAACCGAGAGCCATTTCTCTTCTTTGACATTGATTACGATCATGTCGTCTACAATCAAGTGATTCCTAATAACAGTAAAATCAAGGCGCCATACTGGGTCTGAACAAATCAGTACAAGAAGCAAAGCAGAAGCGGAGAAAATCGCTGTGAATTACAATGATCCCTCTGAGTGGAAAAGAGTTTTCGACGATCGCCAACATTACATCAATGTATTATCAAGCATCCTATTGGGGGATTTGTTACATTTAAGGGAAATTTGAAGGGTCCGATCAAGGCTTATAAAAAATTGTGCACAGTCCCACTAATTAGTCACTTGTTTGAGGAGGTGGGGTGGCACCGTTTTCTGCTATTGATACAGAGAAGTCTGTTAGGTTTCGATGACAATCACAGGTTAAAAACACAGCTGAAAAATAACAAAATATCGAAACCTAGCCATAGATCCAAGCAAAAAACCATAAATCATGTATAGGAATTATACCTTAAAAATGGATCTGATGTCTCCAAAATATGTCAATCACAGCACTGCAAAGGTTGCGGGGCCTCTACTGTATCCACTCTAACGGATCAAATCAAGCACTCCCTCACGCCGCGGTGCTAACTGCAGGTAGGGGATGTCTTTCACGATCTCTCTCTCTCACAGTTTCTGTGACGGTTAGGGTTTTCTCATACCTCTTTTTAACAGCAATATATCATATATATAGGTGCAGAAAAAACAACCCTAAGAGAGTGGTGAAGCGGTTGGGCTCACAATCTGACTAGAGTCAGGTTCGTGTGTGGGCCTTTCAACTTTAATTGACCCATTTAATCTAATTAATTACCTAACCATGTCAGGAGTTCAAGTTTTACTAGGAATCCCAATTAAATTCATCTCATGAATTTAAATCTCAATTTTGATCCATTCTAAGTGTGTGACCCTGTAGGTTCCCATTACGTTGACATTAATACTAAAATTATATTCTAGTGCTACAAACAGTGAGAGGTATCTAGCAATACATCACTATTACTCAAGTAACGAGAATGCCAGTGATTTGACATAATGTAACCCTTAATTTGGATTTTATTGTATTTTAATTCTTTCCTTGATTATTGTATCTGAATTCTTTTATAATATTATATCTTTGCTTTTTTGGACTCTTTATTTTCTCTTGATCATTCTGTGCTCGTTTGGTGGAATTTTGCTATTTTTGGTTCATCGCAAAATTTCTCTCTTCTTATTTTGAGTTTGAGTTGTTCCGCTATATATTCATCTCATTGTTTTATGCTTGTTCATCTCTTTTTGGAGCCAAAAAATCGGTACCTAAAACCCATTAAACCACAACCCAAATCCCCAACTTCTTAATCTCCTATAAATACCCTATTATTAAACCTTAATTAATTATCCCCCTCTCTCTCCACCGCTTTCCCTCTCCCTGATCATATCTCTCTCTCTGTTTCGTCTTCACCCAAACCGCCCGAACCCACACCTCGTCGCTCTCCCATCCTCCACTCTGACCACCTTCAACCTCCATCCTCTTCACCGTCCCCTCGTCACCTCCATCCCATCGCCCTCCGATCACCCCCGTCCTCACCATCGGAACCCACCATCCCGAACTCCACCGCAACCCATTACCGCTATCTTCACCGCCACCGCTCCTCGTCCATTGCCTTCGTCGACCCTCTTCACTCACACTCGCAACCACCGGAGAACCCCCCCCAATCGCCTCGTCGTCGCCATCCAAGCTTGAACATCCCCGCTGTTCACCTCCTCTATTTTCAGAGCAAAACAGAGCCGTCGTTCTCCACCGCTGCCGCCGCTCCTTGACCACAGCACCACCATCGTCCGTTGTCGCCGCCCTTGCCGTGGTCGCTGTTACCGTTGCTTTCCGACCGCAGCACTGCCATGGTCTCTCCCGCTCTCTACTTCTCTCTCTGTCGAAGTGGGGAAGAAGAGGAAACAGTGTGCATTTTCGCCGGTTGCTGTTTTGGGCATAGGAGATCCGATCTCGCCGTTTGGTGTTTGCTTGGGATCCGCTGTGATGCTGTCTTGGGTCTTGTTGTTCGCTATTTGTCGTTGCACGTAGCTCGCACGTGCTTTAGGATCGTCGCCCGGGATTCTTATCCTGTTATTCTATTTATTTGAATATGCTAAGTAACAGGCAAGTCTCCTCTTGAACTAGTATTTTATTTTGTTCAAGATTCCTTGATCTCGGCAAGTAGATCCCATCCTTTTCCTTATCATGTTGTTATTTGAAATTCCGTTAAGTCTGTTGAGGATTTACACGAGCTAACCCGAGATATTCTTAACATCGTGCCGCTCTCTTTGATCTAAAACCTAGTCCCTATTGTATCTTGCATATGCACATTTACATGAAATTAACTAGATCCATGCTACAGACTTGTTTGATGAATTGTATGCTTGTTAGACTGAAATTGATTTAATGAACTGATTACCATGCCTGTGAAATTGCATCTAAGAAACTGGAATTATGCATGTTAAACACCTAAGAACACTTTGATTATTAATTTGCATGAAATGTATGGTTGTATAATTTAATTCTTGCCTATCCATGTCAAAATATATTCTGGACTGCTGTGTGTTCCGTTTTGAATTAGATTTTTGACCATGTTGCTGTCATATTTTGAAATAACTTTCTGAACATGAAATTTAGCCTCAGATGTTTAGTTTACTACCTTTTTTTTGGATTTGAATTCCGATGTGTAATCTATTAGATATCATCATTTTAGTACAGTTGTGTCAGAATTTTCAGATTCATAAATGCATGCGTATCTTTCTGTTCTACAATTTATTTGACCATGCTAACAGTAAAATAAAAATCTCAAATAAATTTTACTGAACCTAGACATGTGTAGGAATGACCCAGAATTTTTATAGATTTATTTGATGAGTTTTCTAATCTGAAACAAATAGGTGAACACAATTTAGAACTTGCTGCCTGAACATAAAATCTGAAAAGAATAGAGTTTTCACCCTAGTTTCTGTATCTTTTATATGTCTTATATATATTTTCTAGAACCAGAAGAGAGTCTGGTTTCTAGAACATCTCACAGATCCAGATTTGATTTTCTGTAGTAGCAATAATCCATATTTTAGTACAGCAAGGTCATGCTGTCCTGATTATGTGATGTGTGTATAATTGACATGTTTGCTTCATGATTTGTCTGTAACAAATAGAATTAGCCACACTTAGTATCATACAACATTAAAACCTTCTTTCATGCTCACATAGGATGAAATAAAATACTAACAAGCCGGGGTACTATTGGATGACTTGGTAGTGAACAATCGGAAACTGTACTCGGTCAGGCCCTATTGTACTGACCTGTACTGATGGCTATAAAATACTACCTGATAATTACTAACACTGAACATTAAACACTGATTACTGGGCCGAGTACACGAACCGTGAATTCACCATCAGTCTAAAGCGTACACTGTGTGTTTGCACCGAAACTGTGGAATGAGACGCAGTAGTACGTGCACTAGATAGATTAATAAAATGATTAATAACATGCATTTATCATCTCATGCTTGATCCTGTATAGAACTGATTAAACATAGACCTTTGACATTATTGTCGTTCCTTGACTTTGATCCTGTTACTTTTTCTAACCCTCTATTTTTCTCTACTAGCTATCCATGACTTGCTTTAAGGACACTCTTTTTTTTCTTTTTAGATCAAGTATTTACAGGTAGTGAAGGAGTTATACCAGAAGAAATTGGTGAGCAACGATTCTAAAGATGGAGCTCAATTGCACTACTTAGATTTATTTTACTGCTAGACTATTTCTTTGAACATTGTTATGACTTTGTACTTTATTTTGGGCTTATGTTCCCGGAGTTTGTTTTTCCCAGATGTTGGATTCTTTTTGTGCTGGATATTATTGTTATTGGATTATTTCATTTATTGGAGTTATCTTTGATTCATATGATTATATCTTCCTGTGTGGTTGTGTTTGTTATATCTTCCTGTGTGATTCATGTTATATCTTTGATTCATGTGATTATATATTCCGTATTTTGGAAAGCGGGGCGTGACACATAACCTATCCGTGACCAATGTTACCATATAGTCTAGTCCTTTTTGTCCAAATATCTTAATTTACCACAAGTCATAGAGCGTGTCACCCTTGTATAGTTCAGTCTTTGGTTTCTTAATGTCCGAGTAGACTTACTAAAACAAATAAACTTAATATCTCATATTGACTCATTTGAGCGCGACCATGCATTTTGCAGTCTCACTCAATCAAGGGGCCCGTAGATACGCTCCTGTTATATAGGAGGGACAAATTCTATTTAATTCACTCACATCCCTCTGCATGATTTTTAGTATATCCAATAGTCGACTTTATAATAACATTATTACAAACAACATTTGACGGCATTAAAACATATAACTTCTCATGTAGAGAACCATAGTGACTTCAAATCAAAGGACTACGTACACCATGTCACTATGAGAACTGCTTATGCACTCACGTAACGATCCATGCAGCATTCTCATGGTGGGTCAGTCCAGTACATTTACTCTAATATGTACTCATGTGAAGACTTGATATTTCATATTCATGACCCGTGAGATATGGTTATCAGTCTACGCGCATACTAGTCTCTATGTATTATTGTTGTCCTAATTCACAATAGTACTTGACTAGGAACATTTAAGAATAGTGTTCTGATTACAACCAATAGAATCTCATAATCAAATCGTGCACCTGATGTCCCATGATATTGAACCTACTATTCCAATGAATTAATTATGTTCATTTAATTACAATAAACAACATAATAAATAAACTGTTTCATCTATGAAATAAATGTCATTATATAATGTAAAGTAGTAATGTCAATATACAACTAGCCTCTATGACATACATCAACAAAGTCGTTAATGCGGCTAGTCGAGGCTCTGGTTCAGAGATGGTGGGACACGACAACACTTTTCATCTTTCGTGTGGTGAACTGGGATTCACACTGTTAGATTGGGCAATGCTAATGGGAGTATCTATTGGAGTTTGTGATTCGTCTCCTTGTAGCGATGATGAGTATACATTCGAAGTTGTGCAGAACTGGTTCTTTGATTAGATTACAAAAGATGATTGGAATTGTTAGATCAAGATGAGTAATTAGGGTAAGGGTTTATATCTCATAGCCGCTTAAGATATTATTCCCTGCTTATCAGTGATTGGAACATCACAGGGCACTACCTCTAGACCAACATTTATATGAGATTAATATGGGTTTAGGCTACTGGGCTTCATGTTAGTCAACCAGTCCAACAATTAGCATACAACACGTGCAAAGCACGTGTTGCCCCCTAGAACATTATACATAATAATATTATATTATATTGTGAATATACCTATATATCCAACAATCTCCTCCTATATTCTCAATATATTCAGCAATGCCATGTTATATCATTAGATCACAAAATAATATAGTTCATCGACTAAATCAATTATAACTCGAATAGTTCAAATAAGACTAAACCAAAATAATCAAATAGTTCAAAGACCATATCAAGACAGAATAGTTCACAATGACTAAACCAACTAGAGAAACCTGTCATAGTTTCAAAATCAATCAAAGCAAATAAACTTTAAGAACAAAATATGAGTTTTAAGCTCATGAACACAAGAGTCTTAAACTCAACAGAAGTTTTACCAAGCAAGTGATAAATTTATTCTTGAGAGAAATAAACCAAAACTATATCCTTGCAAACTGCTTTATGTTTACTCCTCCATTTTGAGCAAATCATTATTCTGAAATCTATGTTGGCAAATTCAACCCCTCCATCTTTGCTAGCTTATTGAAAACAAGAATATCAAGAGACACATTTCTAAGAATTCTAGCGAATTTCATAGAGTATCTAGTTCCACTAAAGAACTTACTACAATTCAATGATAGCTAACAAAATGTAACGCAAGCATCACAATCAAGTTTCTTTAACAAAATAAAGAACAAGAACTATATTATGTTCATATTGGAATGATAGAATAGTCAAATCAATTATGGTTAATTCTGAATCATCAAAATTGGAATGAAACATGAATCCATAAAAGAGATATATCATCAAAATTGGAATGATATAATGATATTCTAAACATCGGAAACACAACGAAAAGTTTTCACACTTTCTTTTGGAATAATAAGATGATTCTAAGTAAATTATGAAAATATATAACATCATCAAAATTGGAATGAAATTATATATTAACAAAATTTAAATAGAACTTTTCAAATTATCTAAAGCATGCCAACTGCCTAAAATTGATGCTTAAGTTTGAACTTCTGTTTGGCTCCAATTGGATTCTAATTCATCAAAACAACTAGGATGTTAAAACTTTTGGCTCAATAGCTTTTAACTCATTATCCCCCACAGTTTTGATAATTGGATCACTTTCAAGTCTTTTAGTAAGAGCATTAGCCATATTTTGTCTCAATTGCACTTTATTTATGAAAAAGTTTAACTAGTCTTCTTTCAGCCTTAATGTACTCCTCTGACTATTATAGAGTGATTTATGAGCTACAGTGCATTGTAGCTTGATAGTCGACGAATAGAATTAGAGAGTTACTTTAACTTCTTAATGGATGACTAGCAACAAGTTCTTCAATCCACTCAGCCTCTTCCTCTGTAGAGGATAACACATTAAGGTCTTATTTCGTGGATGATTCCACAATGCTTGTTTGCCTTCTAATTTCCATAACATTTCTGTTCCTCCTAATGTAAACACATATCCACTAGTTATCGACTTTCACTAAATTCTGAGCATTATAATGCATCTGATCATCCATTCACTCATGAAGGATGACTAGAGTAGCCTAAAGCAAACTCTTGAGTACCTCTCAAGTATCTCATTAGCCTCTTAGGGCTTTTCAATGTGTATTAATAGGACTAGTACTGAATCTGCAGATCATACCTACCTCAAAGGCTATGTCTGTTAGTGCAGATCTTTGTATATATGAGACTTCCAATAAGTTTAGAATGATCTAACTGTCTCATAGTGGCACCATCATTAGGTGTCAACCTTTATTATAATCATAAGGTGTTTCAAAATACATTTCTAGTCACTATATTCTCACTTTTGGAACACATTATTGATTTAATGAGTTTGACTAAGGGTTACCCATTGCCAACCCAAACTTACTCTTATACCTAACATGGTGTCCACAACACCTAGGTGTTTCATGCTGAAATTTTGGGATACCACAGTCTTAACTTCATTTGTAATAGAGAGGTCACTTCCAATCAACAAGCATGTCAACTATATACGAAAAAATGAGGGCAATTATATTTGACTCACCACAGAATTAAAGATATTTATCTGAAATTACTTGATTCAAATCTAAGCTCTTTAAAAGTCGTTCAAATTATTTGTGCCTCAAGATTAACACATGTTTTAATACATACAATGATTTTATCAATTTGTTAATCTAGTTCACTAAATATATTAGTGCAAACTTTTCAGTACAAAAACTGTTTAATACACAACTTTTCAATACAAAATATCAAGTATAAAACTTTTAGTACAAAACTGTTTAAACATCTTTTATGAATAACAAAATTTTCAATAGATGTAAAAGTAAGAATAATACTTATTATAGCAATATGACAGACATGTGAGTAGATTTCAAACAAATCTTCCCCACTTATCTCAGTCAATCATTTAGCTGCTAAAATTACATTAAAATTGCTACTTAACATTTCAAAATTAAGTTTCTTCTACAAAACCTCACTTACTATAGTTTTAGCCCCATTCGGCAAATCAACTAATTTAAAGTATTATTGTATAATCAACAAATTCATTTCATTATCTACTAAAGACTCTTCTTGACTCATTTGTCATTGAAGTTTTAAGTGTCAGTAAGGATGGTTCTTGATTCCAACTGTGAATCATTTATCGTGTCTGTAGGACTAGATAATTCTTTAGGACTAGATAATTTCATATATTTATCTTTGATGAACACATCCTCAAAGAAGTTTACAAGTCTAAAATTATTCTAACACAAATTAGATAGATTCAATATCTGTCCATATCACTACATTCTGTACTTTCTAAGCACACATAAATATTTGTTACAGGTCCTACTTTAGGCCTTCTAGGGTCATGTACTCTAACAAATGTACCGCACACATGTTTTCACTTTAACAAAATTATTTGTGTTTTCATCCAATAGTCTACAAGGTGTAAATAATTTAGAGTGTAATAGCATATTAGGAATATGATCAACAATACAATATCACCCACAATTTCACAAAGTGTTTGATTCTAACTTTTATCAATACCGTTTTGACTGTTGTAAATAGAGTGCACTAGAGATTATGCCAAATGCAAACTTCTCTTAAAGTATTGAAACATATTCACCACCTCTATCTGAAATATTTTGATCTTAGCATTTAACTAGATTTTTAATTCATCAAAATAACGAGTGCTGCACCCCCCCCCCCCCCATATATATGACAAGTATTCAATAATCATCTCCAAGAGTAACTAAATACTGCTGACCAATCATTATCTCATCTAGTCACAAAGTTACTGAGATCACAAATATCTGAATGTATTGACTCAAGAAATTGTGTACTCCTAAAGACCATACTAAATGGTTTTTTAGTGATCATAATATAAGCACAAATTTCACAATTGTCATATTTAGTGAGGTACCATATAGCAGAGTTATGAGTTTTAACAAGAACACACAATTTATATAGTTCACATGTCCTAGCCTATTATGTCGTGTTCAAGGACCACAAATTAGAACTACTATCGTCAATTGCTTCGTTTGTTAAACTCAACTTACATATGCCATTAATTATTCAAGCACATTATAAACTATTAACAATATATGAGTTAATACAAAATTACTCTACCACATTTCACAAAACTATTTGCTTTCTCTTGTGATTCTAACAATGTTCATATGCTCAAACACATTGAGCGAAGAGTTCATTTGTTTATTCGTTCTTCATTATCTTCGAAACGCTAAACGAGATAATGACTAACATGTTATAATTTAACTTTGCACACACAGTACAATGAATGAGAAAGAACAAAACGTAACTAATGGAGTCACATCATGCACTAAAAGATGCACTCTCCTAAGTTATAGACATTTGTTATACACCTTATATATTAACTTTTATTAGAGAAGCAAACATACAATCTCACACAAACTGCAAACGATGGATTTAGCCAATATGTCTATACACATAGTATGACAATGCACATTTGACAACCCTAACCATGCTAGTTTCAAAATGAGAATAATTATGATCTAAAACTCTCAATCATGTGATCAAATGAGCAAAACGTTGACACATTCTTCACATGAAAATACTAAGAAATATTAGAGTAGATCATACCGACACTTCAAGTTAGAATTGTTTTCCAAATTCGATGAAGAAGCCTGCGTAGTGCAAACTTATTCAACCGTGATGCATATCTATGGTCTCCAGCACACACAATTTGTAAGTAACTTTGAAGTTCCTACATTCATCAAATTATTAAAAATTAGACAATTAAACGAATTATTAGCTCTATTTAATTCTAAGAACAATTTAATTGGAGATACAGTGTTGTAGTCAAAACTTATAACTTAACTTATCATAATAAATATTTGATCCTTAGCACATAGCCAAAACAGTTATTTAAACTTGTATTTAATTAACTAATGATCAACACGGTTTTAAACTTCAGCACTTAGCAACAAACAAATAATTAAAAATACATACAGGTAAAGAACTTATTTTTAATTTAGATATGATCCAATCCAATCATAGTTGGATCTAGTCAAAATAATATCCTCAAAAAAATTTATCCACATCTCGTATTGTGCTTTCTTCTTCAAATTGTTAAATTCAGAAATATCGAACGTCTCTAGTTTCAGAATCTCGTACGGAAGATTAAGTTTTTCCACCTTAAAGGAATAAACAGTAATTTCCAAAATCTGGAGGATTTATTCTGAATAATTCCTACTAGCGTATTTTTAGTAAAATAAAGAGTTTTCTATAAAACTGCATAATAAATAATAAATATAGTTTAATTAATTAAGAGCACAAATATTAAAGTTTAGAGTGGACTGTATCTTGATGAGAGTCAAAGAAAGATGGAGGTTAGATCTGATTCAGTAGTATACAACAGCAGAGTACTTGCCCCAAACACAAAACACCATAATGAGATCCAATCAAACACATCAGATCAGATATGTTCTGATCTAGGAATGATTCAAAGTTTTCAAAGTTTTCAACACCAGATGATCCCCTCCTTGAGCCCGAAGACCAAACATCATGATGAACCAATAAACAAATCAGATATGATCCCCCACAGAGCAGCGATGATCCCCTGCTTTGGCCCGAACATCGAGTAGCGAAACCCACCAATCGACAAATCGGATCTGAGTAGATCTTCTCTGTTTTTCTGTTTGCGCTCAGGAAGAAGAGGGAGAAAGAGGTTGGGGTAGGGCCAGTGGCTCGCGGTGGGTGCGCCAGTGGCACGCGACGTCACCGTCGACTCTGGCGGTGGTATCAGCGGTGGCAGTTGGAAACGGGTCCGCAGTGTCGCCATCGACTCTGGTGGTGGTGGCGGTCGGATTGTAGTGACATCGCTTGTCACGCCCCGCTTCCCAAAATATGGGAATACGGACACGTAACGAAGCTCCAGCGAATGATTATACATCATCCATAAGTTGTAACAGATTAACTCAACAATATATAAGAGAAAACAACCATGCAGGAAGAATATAATCACATAAACAAAGAATAAACTCCAAAATAATCATGAAATAAATTCATTAAATAATAATCTAACATCTGGGATAAAACAAACTTCGGGTCATAAAAGCCCAAGAATACAAAGTATGATAAGAACAAATACAATAAGCAAATAACAAGGAATAGCTATAGCAATCTAATGGTCCAGCTCCGATCTTCAGAGAGTTTGCTCACCAATTCCTTCTGGGATTGATCCTTCAGTACCTGTAAAATCTTGTTCTAAAAAGTAAGAAAAGAGTGCCCTTAGAGCAAGTCGTGGGCAGCAAGTAGAGAAAATACAGGATAAAGAAAAGCATGTATATCAAAGAAAAAGGGGCAGGATCAAAGTCAAAGAACAAAGCAAAGAGCACACAATAATATCAAAGGTTTACAATAATCACACATGTAATGCGTGATGTCGAGTCAAGTTCAATACAGGATCAAGTATGCAGGTTATTAATCATTTTATTAGCCTATCTAGTGCACATACTACTGCATCCCATACTACAGGTTCGGCGCAAACACACAATGAACGTTTTAGACTGATGGTGAATTCACGGATCGTATACTCGATAACGATAATTTTACAATCAATAATTTACAATCAATACTTCTTCCAATCAATATTTATCCTCCTTCCAATACAATATTTCTCCTCCTTCCAATACAATATTACGATAAGGCCTTGTCGAGTACATTTTTCGATGGTTCACTACCAAGTCCTACCCATAATACCTCGGCTTGTTATTAGTTTATTTTCATCCTATGTGGAAATGAAAGAGGGTTTCAATATTGTATATTACTAAGTGTGACTAATTCTATGCGTTACAGACAAATCATGAAGCAACATGTCAATTACACACAATTTACATAATCAGGACAGCATGACCTAGCTGTACTAAAATATGGATTACAGCCACTACAAAATAGAAAATCTGAATCCGTCAGAAGGCCTAGAAAGTAGACTTCCACACGGTTCCAGCGAATATAATTAAGGCATATAAAAGATACGGAAGCTAAGGTGAAACTCTATTCTATTCAAGTTTTATGTTCAGGCAGCATGCAGTAGGTTGTATTCATCTAATTGTTTCAGGTCAGAGAACTCATCAAATAAATCTATAAAATTTCTGGGTCGATCCTACACATGTCTAGGTTCATCTAGATTTATTTCAGATTTTTATTTTACTGTTAGCATGGTCAATTAAATTAAGAAACGGTAGGATACGCATGTATTTGT
The DNA here is from genome assembly GCA_017893485.1 of Hemerocallis citrina. Classification (NCBI taxonomy): domain Eukaryota; kingdom Viridiplantae; phylum Streptophyta; class Magnoliopsida; order Asparagales; family Asphodelaceae; genus Hemerocallis; species Hemerocallis citrina. The sequence goes on along the minus strand of CM030360.1, from coordinate 191,444,303 downwards.
GAATCTGAAAATTCCTGACACAGTTGTACTAAAATGATGATATCTAACAGATCACACATCGGAATTCAAATCCGCAAAAAGGGGAGTAAACTAGACATTTGAGGCTAAATTTCATGTTCAGAAAGTTATTTCAAATTATGGCAGTAACATGGTAAAAAAATCTGGTTCAAAATGGAACAACTAGCAATCCAGAAATTATCTTAACATAAAAGGGGCAACAAATAAATCATACGATCATATATTACATGAAAACTGGTAATCAAAGTGATCCTAGGTGTTAACATGCATATTTCTATATTTAAGGTACAATTTTGCACGCATGGTAATCAAATCATCAGATCAAATCAATCTAACATGTATGCAATTCATCAAACAAGTCTGCAATATGGATCTAGTTAATTTTCATGTAAGTGCAGATGCATGAAACAATAGGGACTAGGTTCTAGATCAAAGAGAACGGCACGATGTTAAGAGTATGTCTGGTTAGCTCGTGTAAGCCCTCAATAAACTTAACGGAATTGTCAAATACAGCACGATAAGGAAAAGGACGGGATTTACTTGCAGAGATCAAATAAACTTGAACAAAATAAAATATTATTTCAAGGAGAGACTTACCTGTTAAATTGCAAATTCAAATAATAAAGAATAATGGGATGAGAATCCCGGGCGACGATCCACAAGATCACGAGCAAGACACGCGCAAGAAACCAAAGCAGCACACAAACAACAAGAGCAACTCCACACACACAGTGGATCAGGGGCAAAACAGCACACAATGATCACTGATCCGCCAAGCCAAAACACCAAACACCGGTTCGACCAATCACACTCCTTCTTCAACCTTTCGACCGAGAGGGACAAAGAGAGAACGGGCGAGACTCTGACGACACTGGGGACGGCGCACCACTACGGCGGCGGTGACTGTGGAGACGACGGTGTTGCGGTCGGGAAGCGACGACAATGGCGAGATTCTGACGGCAACGGGAACTCTATTTTCCTCTCGAAAACAGGGGAAGACGACGATGACTGGGCTGAATGGCGATGAGGGCGCTAGGAGGGGTTTGCAGTGGTTGCGGGGGTGACGGAGAGGCAAAGACGAACGACGGCGAAGAGATAGGTTAATGGCAAAGTCGGCAATGGCGGCTCAGGATGAGAGGCGCTCGATGGTTGGTGGTGGATGGCGGCAGCATGGGGATGACGAGGAGAGGTTGACGAGGGGGTTGACGATGGGTGGACGGTGAAGAGGGGACGGTCGAAGATGGCGATCAGAGGGCTTAGGCGATAGATGGGTTGAAGCGGAACAGGGGAGGGAAGGAGAGCGGGATGAACATGGACGGGGTTAGGGGAATGCACAATATATGGGAGGGGTTAGGCGGCGGTTACACAGGAAACTAGGGTTAGGGAAATTAGGGTTTAATTAAAAGAGATTAGGGTATTTATAGGGGAAAAGAGAGATATTTGGCTATAGGGTGTTTGGGTAATTGGGTTTAGACCCAGAAAATATAAAAAAATTTGTTTATGAATATAATGGATTAATATAAACCCAAATACAAAAGAATAAGCTATCCGATAAAATATGATTCATAACATAATACAATTTGTATCATATTACATAAATTATTTGAAACAATCAAAAACACCATTATTAAATAAGAAGTGATTGTTTTTAATAATCAATAATAAATAAATAGTCGCAATAATCATAAGAATAGTAATAATAACCATGACAATAAAAATAATAATACTAATAATAACATCAATAATAATAATAATGACAATAAAAATACTAATAATAATAATAGCAATCATCAGGATATTATCAATATATAAAAATAGGACTTTTGTAAAAATAGTAGCAATAATATTTCTAGTTTGAGTTTAAATGTGAATAGTTGATCAAGTAGAAAGGGAAACAAGTTTATTTGAAATAGTTATAACTATTGTTTAGAAAAATGTTTTAACATGAAATTCAAAACAAATTTAACAAATATCGAAGTTATAAATATCGAAATACAAAAATACTCATAAAATACGTATTTGTGAAAATAGGGGTTACAAATCCTACCCACCTTACAAAAAGAATTTCGTCCTCGAAATTCATTCTGGCATGCAGTAGGACAAAACAAAAGCAAACTCAAGAAATAACAAGGCAGGAAAATTCGAGAAAGAAAACTCAAGTGATGGAATCACCGGAATAAGAAAGAACATAAATAAGATTGATGTCAAATAATAAACCGAAAAAAGATGACGGGTGAAGAGAACGAACAAGATCTGAATGATGCAAAGAAGAAGGAACAACAACAGAATCCTGGGACCTGTGGGTTATGGGCCCACCACGCTTCCGCTGCGCTACTCCGATGGTGATGTCCCAAGCAACATACATGTCGCTGTAGGTCATATGACACCAATCGACGAATCGAGCAGGAAGACAAGAATGGGACACCAGGATCAAAGAGAGTATAGGTAGAAGAATTTGGGTTATAAATCAATAGGAAAGTAAAATAACCAATAAAAATGTGATTTATAATGAAATCTAATTTGCATCACAACATTGAATTCATTTGGAAATGACTACAAATGCAATTAACAAATAGAAATGGGCTTTAACGAAAATAATAATAACAACAAATATTAATAATAAAAATAATAATATCTATAATAATAGAATAATAATAACAATAATAAAAACAATAATAACAATAATAATAACAACACATATTAATAGTAAAAATAATAATAACAATGATAATAAAATTAATAACAACAATAATAATGAAAATAGAAATAATAATAACAATAATATTAAAAAAATAACAAAAATAATGATACAAGTAATAATAACCATAATAGTAAAATAATAATAATAATAATAATAATAATAATAATAATAATAATAATAATAATAATAATAATAATAATAATAATAATAATATTAATAATAATAATAATAATAATAATAACAATAATAATAACAGTAATCAAAATCATCATAATCATACTGATAATAATAATATAATAAAATAAAAATATTGACAATACTGATAATAATGATAATACATACATGACAGAATAGGATTCAACACATTCATGAAAATAATGCAATAATAATAATAATAATAGCTTTAAAAATAATAATAACAACAACAACAACAACAATAATAATAATAATAATAATAATAATAATAATAATAATCATAATAATAATAATAACAATAATAATAACAGTAATCAAAATCATCATAATCATACTGATAATAATAATATAATAAAATAAAAATATTAACAATACTGATAATAATGATAATACATACATGACAGAATAGGATTCAACACATTCACGAAAATAATGCAATAATAATAATAATAAAAGCTTTAATAATATGGAGGAAGAGGAACAAGGGGCAAAATCAGAATTGAAGAGAATATGGCAGGGAAGAAATATCTAGCACGATACTCAATAATGAATTGACAAAATATGATAGATGCAAGCACAGAAGAAATAAAAGACACAAAAACTGAAATGTAACAAAATACATGCAATCGCACATTCGGCAGTCTCTACTTCCTCTGCAATCTGGTTGTGGGCCTGACCACATTCTCTAGCCTGCCCTCCACTGGGAGCTAATCTCCCAGTTGGTGCACTTCTCCTGTTCCTTGGGCAGTCTCAAACCTTTTGATCACTCGCTCCGCATCCAAAACATAGGCAATTGGCTGACCGGCAATCCTTGCGTAAGTGACCAATCTTGCGACAATAGTTGCATGTCGGGCCCTTCCTTCTAGGGGTCTGCCTCATGATAGCAAAGGCATGATGCTGGTGCGCAAATACACACAGTCGGGTGAGTTGTGCATTCTCCTGGGCTTTTTCCAGACTAGCTCTCATTAGCTCATTGTGTTCCCACTGTAGCTAGATCATTCGTTACATCACCTGGAGAATGGCAACATTCTCTGATGTTTCAGCCATGGGTGGAGGAGTCGAAGAATCTTCACGAGCCATAGTCTGCAAAATCATCCAGTTGGTGAGTATCCAGACATACGTTGGTTACTACGTGTTTATGTGATCAATGTGGCGTGCATATTACTGAGTTAACCTGGCTTGAGCCAAACTGGACTAATATATCAATCAAAGCTAAACCTCCGTAAAGTCGGTCATGTTTGACTGATATATTACTCAACCCTGGGCTCTGATACCACTAAAAACCTGTCACGACCCGCTTCCCAAAATACGGGAATACGAACACGTAATAAAGGCCCAGCGAATGATTATACATCATCTATAAGTTGTAACAGATTAACTCAACAATATACAAGAGAAAACAACCACACGAGAAGAATATAATCACATAAACAAAGAATAAACTCCAAAATAATCATGAAATATTCCAAAATAATCATGAAATAAATTCATTAAATAATAATCCAACATCTGGAATAAAAAAAACTTTGGGTCATAAAAGCCCAAGAATACAAAGTATGATAAGAACAAATACAATAAGCAAATAACAAGGAATAGCTATAGCAATCTAATGGTCCAGCGCCGATCTTCAGAGAGTTTGCTCACCAATTCCTTCTGGGATTAATTCTTCAGTACCTGTAATTTCTTGATTTAAAAAGAAAGAAAAGAGTGCCCTTAGAGCAAGTCGTGGACAGCAAGTAGAGAAAACAGAGGATAAAGGAAAGCATGTATATCAAAGAAAAAGGGACTGAATCAAAGTCAAAGAACAAAGCAAAAGCAGGCAATAATTTCAAAGGTTTACAATAATCACACATGTATGCGTGGTATCGAGTCAAGTTCAATACAGGATCAAGTATGCATGTTATTAATCATTTTATTAGCCTATCTAGTGCACGTACTACTGCATCTCATACTACAGGTTCGGCGCAAACACACAGTGAACGTTTTAGACTGATGGTGAATTCACGGATCGTGTACTCGGCGTCGATAACGATAGTTTTACAATCAATAATTAACAATCAATAATTTGCAATCAATACTTCTTCCAATCAATACTTTTCCTCATTCCAATACAATATTTCTCCTCCTTCCAATACAATATATATAACGATAAGGCATTGCCGAGTGCATTTTCCGATCGTTCACTACCAAGTCCTACCCATAATACCCCGACTTGTTATTAGTTTATTTTCATCCTATGTAATCATACAAGAGGGTGTCAATGTTGTATAATACTAAGTGTGACTAATTCTATGCGTTACGGACAAATCATGAAGCAACATGCCAATTACACACAATTTACATAATCAGGATAGCATGACCTAGCTGTACTAAAATATAGATTACAGCCACTAAAAAATAGCAAATATGAATCTGTCAGAAGGCCTAGAAAGTAGACTTTCACATGGTTCCAGCGAATATAATTAAGGCATACAAAAAATACGGAAACTAAGGTGAAAACTCTATTCTATTCAGGTTTTATGTTCAGGCAGCATGCAGTAGGTTGTGTTCATCTAATTGTTTCAGGTCAAATAACTCATCAAATAAATCTATAAAAATTCTGGGTCGATCCTACACATGTCTAGGTTCAGCTAGATTTATTTCAGGTTTTTATTTTACTGTTAGCATGGTCAATTAAATTAAGAAACAGCAGGATACGCATGTATTTGTGAATCTGAAAATTCCTGACACATCTGTACTAAAATGATGATATCTAACAGATCACACATCGGAATTCAAATCCGCAAAAAGGAGAGTAAACTAGACATCTGAGGCTAAATTTCATGTTCAGAAAGTTATTTCAAATTATGGCAGTAGCATGGTGGAAAATCTGATTCAAAATGGAACAACTAGTAGTCCAGAAATTATCTTGACATAAAAGGGGCAACAAATAAATCATACGACCATATATTACATGCAAATTGGTAATCAAAGTGATCCTAGGTGTCAACATCCATATTTCTATGTTTAAGATACAATTTCACAGGCATGGTAGTCAAATCATCCGATCAAATAAATCTAACATGTATGCAACTCATTAAACAAGTCTGCAATATGGATCTAGTTAATTTTCATGTAAGTGCAGATGTATGAAACAATAGGGACTAGGTTCTAGATCAAAGAGAACGGCACGATGTTAAGAGTATGTCTGGTTAGCTCGTGTAAGCCCTCAATAAACTTAACGAAATTGTCAAATACAGCATGATAAGGAAAAGGACGGGATTTACTTGCAGAGATCAAATAAACTTGAACAAAACAAAATATTAGTTCAAGGAGAGACTTACCTGTTAAATTGCAAATTCAAATAATAAAGAATAATGGGATGAGAATCCCGGGCGACGATCCACAAGATCACGAGCAAGACACGCGCAAGAAACCAAAGCAGCACACAAACAACAAGAGCAACTCCACACACACAGTGGATCAGGGGCAAAACAGCACACAATGATCACTGATCCGCCAAGCCAAAACACCAAACACCGGTTCGACCAATCACACTCCTTCTTCAACCTTTCGACCGAGAGGGACAAAGAGAGAACGGGCGAGACTCCGACGACACTGGGGACGGCGCACCACTACGGCGGCGGCGACTGCAGAAACGACGGCGTTGCGGTCAGGAAGCGACGATAATGGCGAGATTCTGACGGCGATGTGAACTCTGTTTTCCTCTCGAAAACAGGGGAAGACGACGACGACTGGGCTGAATGGCGATGAGGGCGCTAGGAGGGGTTTGCGGTGGTTGCGGGGGTGAGCGGAGAGGCAAAGACAAATGGCGGCGAGGAGATAGGTTAATGGCAAAGTCGGCAATGGCAGCTCGGGATGAGAGGCGCTCGACGACTGGCGGCGGATGGCAGCAGCATGGGGATGACGAGGAGAGGTTGACGAGGGGGTTGACGATGGGTGGACGGTGAAGAGGGGACGGTCGAAGATGGCGATCAGTGGGCTTGGGCGATAGATGGGTTGAAGCGGAACATGGGAGGGAAGGAGAGCGAGATGAACATGGACGGGGTTAGGGGAATGCACAGTATAGGGGAGGGGTTAGGCGGCGGTTACACAGGAAATTAGGGTTAGGGAAATTAGGGTTTAATTAAAAGAGATTAGGGTATTTATAGGGGAAAAGAGAGATATTTGGCTATAGGGTGTTCGGGTAATTGGGTTTAGACCCAGAAAATATAAAAATTTGTTTATGAATATAATGGATTAATATAAAACCAAATACAAAAGAATAAGCTATCCGATAAAATATGATTCATAACATAATACAATTTGTATCATATTACATAAATTATTTGAAACAATCAAAAACACCATTATTAAATAAGAAGGGATTGTTTTTAATAATCATAAATAAATAATCGCAATAACCATGACAATAAAAATAATAATACTAATAATAACATCAATAATAATAATAATGACAATCAAAATACTAATTAACAATAATAATAGCAATCATCAGGATATTATCAATATAAAAAATAGGACTTTTGCTGAAATAGTCCGAATAGCAATAATATTTCTGTTTCGAGTTTAAATGTGAATAGTTGATCAAGTAGAAAGGAAAACAAGTTTATTTGAAATAGTTATAACTATTGTTTAGAACAATGCTTTAACATGAAATTCAAAACGAATTTAACAAATATCGAAGTTATAAATATCGAAATACAGAAAATACTCATAAAATACGTATTTGTGGAAATAGGGGTTACATCGCTGGTGTGAGGTGGGTGCGACAGTGGCATGCGATGGCGCTAGAGACGGCGGTGGCGGCCACCGGGGACGACAACAGATACCGACGAACGGTCAAACTTCGACGATCTCTCTCTTAATATCAAAATTAAAATTTTAATATCTTAAGATTGTTAGATCAAGATGAGTAATTAGGGTTAGGGTTTATATCTCATAGCCGCATAAGATATTATACCCTGCTAATCAGTAATTGGAATATCACAGGACACTACCTCTAGACCAGCATTTATATGAGATTAATCTAGGTTTAGGGTACTAGGCTTCATGCCAGTCAACCCGGTCCAACAATTAGCATACAACACATGCAAAGCATGTGTTGCCCCCATAGAACATTATACATTGAGAATATACCTATATATCCAACAAGTCTCATGGCGTACGTTGCTCGTTCTTTAAGAAGTATTTTGTTAACAGTTGGATAGAAGCAGCTAAGGCGGATGTCGTGGTTGCAGTTAAAGTAGCACGAGCATTTTTTATGTACTTCATCGAGGATTTTCTTTTGCCTAATGCATCTTCGGTAGTCAGATGTGGCTGGTTTGCTGCATTTGAAGATCTAAATTTAGTGGGCACGTATGATTGGGGAACTCCTGCATTGGCATTGTTGTATTTCTCTCTCAATAGCTGTAGCACTTTTAATGGGTCTTGGTAACTAGTACTTAAGGTAATATTTGAACATAATTGGTATATTATTTTTGTGGCTATTTGAATATCTTTGGGAAATTAAATTTTTTATTGAAGACTAATTAATGTTTTATTTTTTATCAATATTGGGCTTATGAATATACAAGTGTTTGTGTTTCAATGAGTGATAGAACGCTTGAATTTTCTACTCATATGCAAAATGCCAATGAACAACCCAAAATTTGCAGATGGAATTGCAATAAATTAGACCAGAGTCGAACATATATGATTCAGTACAATATTTCTTTGGCCCGGGTTCAGTTGGAGATGATGTCCACATCATCTATTATATGAAAATCATAATGCGATCTTCCTCCATTCGCTCTCTCAATTCTTGATCTTTTTGTTTAAACGCAAGTTTCATTTCTGTCGTCTGAATTCTACGTTCTTGCGTCTCTTTATAGAACGAGTTAAAAATTTTAGTCTCTTCAAGCATTTCAACCAACTGAGATGATTCAGCTATTTTTTACCTTTCCTCTTCTCGGTTTTCTACCCAGGGGGATGAGGGAGGGGTGTAGACGAATCCACATCAGGCGATACATCTGAATTGCAATCAACCGTCATAGGGGAACGTTGACTATGACCACCTTCTCCAGATTGAGAACTCGGGGCCGATTCGAACACATAGGTTGTACGTAACGAAAATTTCAGCAAATCTTTCAGTAATTCATAACATTCATCAAATCGAAAGGCTAACCCGTCTGATTGCATGTATTCACTTCTCGCTTCGTGTATCTATAAAAATTGTAAAAATACATACGCTAATTAAATAAAAAATTTAATACAAAATTAGTAACGCCTTAGTTATACAAACCTTATCAACCTCATTTGTTCCGCTTGCAGCTCTATTATTTACACCGGCCAGTTTTGCAATAAATAGAGCGACTTCTTTCGATATTTTGTGGAGTCGACTTGAAAGAGGAGTGGTCATTCAGTCGCGAGTTCCTAAAAGAGCCTCCTTAAATGTGGAGAAAACGCAATCCCAAAATTGCATCTTCGATTGATCGCCATCGATCAAAGGATCTTGAGTTATAGAAATCCAAGATTGAAAAAGAGTGATGTCTTCAACTGTTGTGTAAGCTCTACACCTGGTTTCACGATTCGCCATTATTTCTAATAATAATTTTGCTACACAATCAGCTGATAGATGGAGGAAAGTATGATTTTTTTTAGGCAACGATGTTAACTCAAACATATAAATAGAGAGAGTGAACGTTAGAACTTGTATCAGTCGATGAAATAGCCGTTGGGGACAATAATTTAATCATGAGAGCCGTTGGAGGTTAAAAGAGTCCCCAATTTTTTTTTAAAGACCGTTAATCCATCATGTTGTCCCGTCCAAGGCCAAAAATCCTAGAGACGGGACAACATATTGTGTCCACCCTCCTCTTAAATTTTTTTTTTGGGACGGTATATCACGTCCCATCCGATCATTTTTATTTAAAAAATTTCAAAGACGGAAAACTTGATGCATCCGATCGATGAAAAAAAATTATTAAAAAAATTAAGAGGAAACATTTTGTTCCATCTGCTATATTTGACAATTACCAAATCAATTTCTCAAATTGGAGAAGCTATTGTTCATCCCCTGCTAAAATTTGATAAAATTGCAAACAATTAAAGATGCTCTGTAACCTTTTCTTCTTCATCTTCTTCTTCTTCTTCTTCCAAACAAACAAACAAAAAAAAAGAAAAAAAGAAAAAAAAAAAAAAAAACCCTTATTACCAAAAAAAAATGGCGCCCAACAGTACGGCCCAAAGCCCATATAAACTCAGACCCAAACCCAAAGTAAAAGTTTATACCACATTCTGCAGCCATTCTGGCTTGTCAGCTACTCCAAAATTACCGGTCCCAAATGTACCACTCAACTGCCTAATCAAGAAACCCCAAAACAAATTCCAATGTCCTACGGCGACCAAGCCACCGCCTAATCAAGAAACCCCCAAACAAATTCCAATGTCCTACCGCGACCAGGCCACCGCCGCGGCGATTGCCCGCATCGCCACCGCTTGCGACGGCGCAGTGATCGGAATCGCCATCGCCATCTGCGCCGTTAACTCGTGGATCAAGTACGTCGCCTCCTCCTCTGCCCTCCGCCGCGTCAAAGCCGCCCCCTTTGTTCGAATCTCCGACCTCCGTTCCGTTTTAGGCAACGGAGACGGCGACGGAGGAGAAGGGAGACTGGTGGTTGTGAGAGGTGGCGTGCAGGCCAAGTCTTCGATTGAGACGAATTGGAAGAGTATTGCGAGTGGTGGTGGGCCCCTCTTGTCGCAGGGGTCGGCGGAGAGGGCGGTCGTTTTGCAGGAAACTCAGACGGTAACTGGTTTTCGCTTTGTTGTTGCTGTTCATTTTGTTGCTGATTGGTGGATAATTTTGTTGGTAATTGGAACTAGGGTTTTGGGTGAACTAAAAAGAAGGAAACTTTTTGATAATGTATTTTTTTTAATCTATGTAAATAATGATTTTTGTACAAACTCATTACGGACTGTGAGATGCAAGAATGTTAGATTTCATTAATTGCTTGTGGGCTCACGCTCTTTTTTTGACTAGGAGAGGGGTTGAGATTTGACTAGAGTGGAGTAGAGTTTGTGCTGCTCGATGTGTGTATGTTGTGATGATTATAGGAATCGCCGGGAATTGATGATAGTTATAAGTGCATTGGAGGAATAAATGTGGCATCTAATGACCAGCATTACAAACAGAGAAAGCTATAAGGATTTAGTGTTTTGGGCGAGGGGTGTATCTGTTGCTCAAATTGGATATTAGAAATGGCATTCGATGTTTGGTGGAATAGGAAATCTTGGTAATCTGTTTAGAGTGGAAGGCAGTCCTTACTTCATTAAGGTGTGTAGGTTGTGTCTTGAATAAAATGATAGATTATTAATTGAGCCTCTAGTGTTTCCGTCCGGGGATAATTTTTTGAGGGTGGCTGTATAAGTACTCACTATTTACTAATTGGGAGTTTGATGGTTTTGTGACAGCGAACAACCTAGGAGAAGAGAGAAAGATTACAACTTTATTGTATAAGAGAGTGGGAGTTTTAGGTTGTTGGCTATTTGAAGAAGAAAATAGTGAGGGAAGGTGTTTCGGTTGGATGGATATAGGTAGGAACTGGTTGTAACAGAAGATTGATGATGTGGAGACTTTAGAGAGATAGATTTTTCTTAGTAAAATTCAATAAAACAAGTAGAAAGATGAATGATATAGAAATAAGAATGCTGTAAATACCTGGGAGATTTCACATATTTGACTGGATTTCACATTGAAGATTCATAACACACCAAAATCAAATGAAAGATGCTCAACATTTCAAATTCTCAGTGAAAGAAAGAAACACTTCATTCATTTAATTCAGCTTCTTCTTGTTCCAATTCCAACATCACTCCACCAAAATTATATTAAAAAACAGTTCTAGTACCAACTGCTACGGTAGTGCTCCAGCATTTGAGCTAAGGTAACATCTATTGTAAAGTTTGCATGAGCAGCATGACATTCAAACTTGGCTTCCCAAAAATGGCATAGGATTTACTGATTAGGAAAACCAAATGTCTACAATGGGACTTAATAAGTCAATAACATTCAAGTTTGACTCATTGTATTCCAACCATGTCTTTTGTTGTATTCATTAAAAGGGTTACTTATCATTTAAATGTAACAATCACGTTCTCAAAAATGCTTTTTATCTTTTCTCGACCGAAATCCTTTGCAATTGAAATTGTGATATTTCTATAGGGTTCGCTAAGAAAGATGAATGATGAAGCTACTTGTTAGAGTTCAAAAGCATTGAGTTTTGTGAAAATTGGATCACTACCAGATTCTTTACCTGGGTAGATGTTAAAAATTGTGAAATACGACATTTTTATGTGATCTCAGTTTTTTTAAATATTCCCATTCCAAAATAATTGCTGTGTAGCCTTATCATTTTTTTCCCAATTATAATGATTAACTTTAAGGATGAAACATACGAGAAAACAACTAAGCTAATTTATTGGTAGGTATATGGTTGTTTATTTATTTTTTAATCCAATCAACTGTTTAATGAGAAAGTGGAATACACGAGGCTACAACCTATAGAAAGAAGAAATCATAGATTAAATGGATCTAGGACCTACTAAATGGAACTCACAGAATCAGCCTTGAGAAACTAAACAAGTTAGGAAGATCAAACATGACATGCCACGCTAGTGATGTGATATTTCTTTTACATTCCTTGTCATATTGAGGGTTACGGTTTTGTAAGAACTATGAAGTACTAGGGTTATTAGTATACCTTCTTGAAAATTTAAATGATTTGTGCTGTTGAAATGTTCTCTATATTTTGTTTTACATTTAAAATGGTTCCTAGCATATAGCTCTGGAATGTATTTTGAAAGTAGGTCAAAACTTACTAAGTGAAGGCTAGGTTTCCATGTCTATGTAGATTCTTGGCAGGTTGCTACTTGCTAGTATGGTAGTAATTTATGGGTGGAAACGGTTGGGTTCGGTCGGATCCTACAAGATCCACTTGCAAATCCACTAAGATTTTGTAGGATCCACATGCTGATCCAAACCCACTTTAGGATCAAACCCACTAAAGTTTTGGATTCGGATTTGGGTTTTGGATTATTCAATTTCATTGTTTCTGTCATAACAATAGTAAAATTCTTGTGAAACAAATTACAGTTTGTATAAAATAATTTATATAAAGTTTTTCATTACATATTCAAAATAATTTATATAAAATTTTTCATTACACATTCAAAATAAACATCTAAACATCAATTATATGACCAAAGATTAATCCTATCCCAATAGCTAAGCACAATTTTTTACCTTTTATTAGGACATTAGAATGTTGCTGCTATGTGTAGGTTATTGTTTGTATTGTCTATTTTAAACAATTCTTTTCTATTGGGTTTGGAAAAATTAAAATAGATTATCTAAGTATAAGACTTTGTGTATTGAGGATGTATAAAGGAATTAACATAAATGAACATATATGTTCCGAATTATCTACTGGGTTATCGGGTTCAGATCCTTTAGGATCCATATTTGAATCCAGTAAGAGAATAGTTTTTTTAGGATCCATACCCTACCCATTAAGCTAGCAGATCCATTTTTTGGGGGGGGGGGTCCAGAACCTAAAATTTGGGTTGGATTCGGATTGGGTTATCGGGATATCAGATAAAATTGCCACCCCGAGGAATGCCTATCACCATTTGATTGCGCAAAGGTTTGATGAAGCAGGGGGACACAGATAGGACTCATCTTGGATAAGTTTCTCGATCCTAGGATTCGAAATCAACAAAGTGCAGCACTTGGCAAGGCTCTCTTCTTTAAGCTAGGTGCTTATAAGCCCTTCCCGAAAGAAAGTGGGAATGAGACTTTCTAACGGAAGTTTTTGAAAGGTTTTGATTTTCTTATCTGTTTACAGATACACTTATGTTTTAGTTAGCCTACTGGATCTCTATCAGTGTTGCATCCGTACGTGTTGTCAAGTCTAGTTTAAATGGCAAATATGCACTCATTGGTGATGCGTCCATCACTCCTTTTTCTTCGAAGGCTTTGATTTAAAGCCTATACATGAATACAAGATAAGAGCAAACTCTAAGTGGCAATTTCAATGTGAGCTTTACATTTGATTTTTCCTTAGTAAAATACCGTGCACTGTAATGAATATGTGCCACTTTTCATGTATTCAAAAGAGGGATGGATAATGTTGATAAAAATATTAGTTACAATTGAATTTAGAGTACATTTGTAGCTACTCTATTGGAGTAAAACTTTAGGAAGAATATTTTTGTGAGTTTGGTTTCTATGTGTAAGTTTAGCTACAATAGGTATATGCATGCAAAAGTCGTAGATCATACACAATCCAAATTTCAATTGTGATTTTAGCCAAATTAAAAGACCTCGATCGAGTAGAGAGTTCGTGAGAAATAATGATTACCAAACAGTGAAGAAAGCATTGTCATTGCAAGTTTGCATGTGCCATGAGTGCTTGTTTTTATGTTGTGCAGGGAATATATTGGTTATGATATAATGTTTTCGAGATTAGAGGAGCTAGTCTAGGATGGTTGTGTGATTGCAAGATGATTCCATACCAGAGTAGGCAGCAATTTCTGTTAAAAGGAGAAAAAGGTCGGGTGAGTGGTAGTTACTATGGTTTATAAGTATGATTAGGATGGATAGTTTACTGGACAGTTTAGTGGACTTATCGATGCTCATGGTTATTAAGGCAAAATAATTTTGGTAAATTCTAGTTAGGTGTCCCTAGTTATGTAGTTGAAACAATGAACATGAATATCTGATCTCTAAGTTTAACTATAATGTCTGGAATACCAGGACATGCACCTTCAACAAACAATCTCTAAGTCAAACTTCTTAAATAATTGATTGATCTCTGAGATATTTTAGGGATGTTAATGATGAGAAAGGGAGGAATGACTAGCAGTGATGACACTCGTTTTGGGAAGTGGATGAAGGTTACTGGAACTTGGATGTGTCAAACCACATGACACATGGGGATTGTATGATTTCTTTTAGATTTTTGTATGTGCGTAGGGTGAGAAAGAACCCTAAGACAGATTTACTTCAAAGAATTAAGGTGTCCTACATGAGACAAATATAACGAGGGCACAACAATTCTCAAATCAGATGATACAAGGACCCTTGTATATTTTATACATAAGAATAAGTAATTAAATATTATAAATAAATAAGTAAAATATGCACATATGTTCTGTTATTGTACATGAATTTAGAGTCATGTATTTCTTTTAAATCATTTGATAAGATGTTAGCTACATACACCATGCAATATAGATTCAAAAGTATGATTGCTTGTTGGATTTACATCCAATTGCTAAACTAGATTATATGTTATTGGGTAAATAGCACGGAACTCACCTGTAACGAGGGGTCAAAGCATTTAATCTGCCTCCAGAGTGGGTCAACACCATAACCACCGAAGGTGGTTACGATGTTAGTCTGCCGTTAGTTTTTAAGTTACGTGCAGTGCACGTATTTTGTATGAAGAAAATATCTTCATTCTGAATTTTTGGTTCAATTTTGAGTTCGGGTTTTCCGGTTTAAATGGGTTTTGAATATATATGGGGCAAGAGAGAGAGAGAGAGAGAGAGAGATTGTTGGGTAGAATTCGAATTTGATGGGTTCATTGGGTTTGGATTTATTTAGATTTGATGGATTTTTTGGATTTGAGTTTAAGAGAGTGGGAGAGATGAAGAGAAGATAAGAGAGGGAGAGAGACAGAGAAAGCAAAGAGGGTGAGAATGAATATGTAAGATTATTGGATTTGATTCAAATTTAATGGGTTTGTTGAGTATGGATATGTGGGATTGTTGGATTCGATTCAAATTTAATGGGTTTGTTGAGTGTGAGATTAGATTTGACGCATTTGTTAAGTTCCAATTTAATGTTTTTTTTAATTTGGGTTTGAGAGGGTGGGAGAGATGAAGAGATGAGAGAGAGGATAGAGAGAAGTTGATAGGAAGGTAGAGAGAGGAAGGGTATAGGTTTGGGTTCTGGTTGGGCTTGGTTGGGTTTTGTGAGTAATGGTAGATAGAGTAAGAATGAGAGAGGAAGAAGAGTAAATTTTTTACCAATAAGTCTTCCACAATTTAATATTTTTAGGGTTGTATTTGCAAAAAAGAAAATTATATAAGTATATTATTAGGGGTGTACATGCCATAAATATTTTTAAAGGACATGTAAAAACAATTACTAAACAATAAGAGTAGTTTCGTCATATGTAAAATATGTGCATTGCATGTAACTTAAAAACTAATGGTTGACAACACCATACCCACTTTAAGGTGGTTATGTGCGTTGACCTACTATGAAGGTGGGTTAAATGCTTTGACCCCTTTTTACAGGTGGGTTTCGCGCTATTTACCCTAAGTTATTACTCATTAAACTATAATATTATGTTATATACAGTTTTAGTGGCTTTTTTAATAACTCGAAAGTACCTTTCTTGTTCCCCAACCACTTCTCATGCCACTCTTCATGTATTACTTGCATGAGGATGGATTCATGGAACTATGATAAATGGCTTCTTAAGGTGGTTATGTGCATTGACCTACTATGAAGGTGGGTTAAATGCTTTGACCCCTTTTTACTGGTGGGTTTCGCGCTATTTACCCTAAGTTATTACTCATTAAACTATAATATTATGTTATATACAGTTTTAGTGGCTTTTTTAATAACTCGAAAGTACCTTTCTTGTTCCCCAACCACTTCTCATGCCACTCTTCATGTATCACTTGCATGAGGATGGATTCATGGAACTATGATAAATGCTACAAGGACACGTCCCAAACACGTCCGACATGGCGCTCCGAGCTAAAAAGTTTATCTGGTAACAAGTAGACCGCTTTGGCAAGTTGGATATGTGTCAGACATGTGTTGCAGAAGTTTCAATGTCCTCGACAAGTATCCAACACGGCAACAGGACCTATTTTGAAGTGTTCGTGTAACCTAGGAAGGTGTTTGGTCATCAAAGGAACACAAAATGCTCAAAGAGGGTTTAGTTTTCAAATCCTTATTGACTGCCTTAGAGCATGAGGTGGGGAGTAAATCTGTAGTTGATGGTATAATTTAGTGTTTGATAGTTAGGGGGATGCTTGCTTATGCTTATCTGTGATATGGTTATGGATTTAATGTTCGTATGTCACTTCAGAGAGAAATTTGGGCCGTGGTACACAAGTGCTGTGGTTGGTGTAAGGGCATGGTATTGGTGGTAGACTTGGTAGGAGGGCAATGAGGGAGAGGAGGAAGATTTCTTCATTCTACCCAAATTGCTATCATATACTTTTAATAATGTTTTTGTATGTTTGCTCTAAGGCCAGGGATCCTTCTAAAATAAATCTATTTCTTTTTAAGCTTCATCACTTCAAGGCCCAATTTTATTAAGCATCTGTGTGTAGCTAGTAGGTGTTAAAGGGTAGTTAGGTCACTTCAGGGTATTGTACCTAATTCCTCTTAAATTGCAATCATATACTTATAATAATCTGTTTGTGTGATGTGTGTCTGCTCT
The DNA here is from genome assembly GCA_017893485.1 of Hemerocallis citrina. Taxonomy (NCBI): domain Eukaryota; kingdom Viridiplantae; phylum Streptophyta; class Magnoliopsida; order Asparagales; family Asphodelaceae; genus Hemerocallis; species Hemerocallis citrina. The sequence continues at coordinate 191,426,882 of CM030360.1, read as the reverse complement.
AAGGCCAGGGATCATTCTAAAATAAATCTATTAATTTTATACTTGGCTTCATCACTTCAAGGCCCAATTTTATTAAGCATCTATATGTAGGTAGTAGATTTGAAGGGGTAGTTAGGTCACTTCAGGGTATTTTACCTAATTCCTCTTAAATGGTGAATAACAAACAACCCCTGTCTCTCCCTTTTTTTGCCTTGCTACAATATTTTCATAAATGTTAACTTTGCCTGTGAAGTAACTGGGATGTAAGGAGGCACTGGAGGAGTTTGCCCTTAATTTCTCTCCTAACTCCCTGCTAAACACAATGCAACTGTTTTAAAATTTACCAAATTGTTGTACATATCTACGAGAACGGTGCTCTCTAAAAAGGATGCAGCAGTGCAAAATTTAAATCCATTTTGGAATCTCTTTGCAAATTCTCTTATTTTATTTTTATTTTGTTTATGTGGCTAATCTTTCTTCTACAGAACTATGTTTCTTGAGATATTGATATTTATTTGTATTTCTGAAGTGTATTTACAATGAATGGAGAGGCCTTTTTGGATGGAGTTTTGATCTACATGCAATTTTTGCAAAATCATGGAAGGAGCAGAGGTCAAGTTCTTTGAGATCGGTGAGCTATTGCCACTGCCTGCAAGCCTCTGAAGATTGTAGATTCAAATTAATACTTCACATTACTAACCTGTGGCTGTTCATGATAATCTGGTTATTAACTCTTTAGAGATTGTGGGTTTGTAGGTTCCATTCATTCTTGTGGAAGGTGGTCATTGGCCTAACTCTGGTTATGTTCATGTTTCCTTAGATGGTTTAAAACACCCGCTCCCTCTCACCACTGTTTATCATCACTTGCACCCAGTCCAGCCTACACCTTATTCATTGTTCCAGGCTGTCTTTGGTAATGGGTATCCAGTAAGTTCATATTTCCTTGAATATTTTGGAGTGAATTTTCATCTAATCTTTGTGGTGTTTTAGGGCTTAATTATGCTGTATTCCTGGTTTTATAAGGTTGCACTATTGGATGAAGAAAAGATTCTTCCAGTCGGAAAAGAGATCACAGCAGTTGGAATTTGCAAGACACGTGATGGAGATCTTGAGATCAAACCATGTCCAGATCTTCCGTGTTTTCTGTAAGGGCTTGAAATATTACTTTTTGCTGTTTATTTTCAACAAGTCATTTTGCACTGAGCACACGTGGTGGTTGTAATTGTTATTCATCGATGTCACCAGAAAAAGTTGTTTAATTTCCCAAGTCTTTCTGGACCAATCCAATATGATTTTTTGTATGGGTGTAAATGAATACGAAGTATCTGATTCACATTCAAGTTCATTTTCGTTTATTAGATATTCCTTACCCGCCCATTTCTAAATGGATACACATACTGATGGTGTTGAACCTTTGGATAATCGAATAATCTACAAGGTTAAACTCATTTTTTGTTCTAATCAGCAGTTGTTTCATTAAGAGTTGTTTTCTATCCTTATTTGTGTTGAGACCAAAATTATTATTATTTTTAATTGAATATGGATGTTGAGTTGTATATGCAAGCAAACTTGTATTCACATCCATATCAATTTCTACTAAATATGCTAACGTTCACCCCTGATCCTTCTTTTATTTCTGTAAGATTTGGCTTGTTTTTAGAATTAAGACTGATGTTATGTCTCTTTTCTCAGATCTGAAAAGAAGAAGGATGAGATAGAAGTGGATCTTGCTATTAACACTCGGATTCTGTTCTGGAGTGGAATTGTGCTAGGGACAGTGTCTATTGCTATACTAGGCTATGCTGTCAGCAGGTATTAACCAAGTCAATGCCACAATTTATTCTATCCTACAATTAATTTCTGTTTCAAGTTCTTCCTCCCACTTCCCCTCACCCGTTCCCCCCAGCCCCCCATGCAATCAGTGAATTCCGTTGAAACAGCCAGATATTTATACAATCATACATCTTGATCTTGCAATTGGATGATATTCTGTTTAAAAATTTGACAGTGGCTTATTCATCAATCAGTAAATGTATTTCTAAAGTATACCTTATTTTGTCATTGTTTCTAAATTATTTTTGGAAATAGTGTTTTCATGTTTTCTTGAAGTTCACTGAAGAATCATTTATTAAGAAAATTTCAAGGATTCCATGTTTAAAGTAAACGTATTCCAACTGTTCGGGTCTAAGCAAGGAGAAGGGGAAGGGGAAGAAGGGAGAGGGATGAACCAAGTCGCTATCCACCTGAACCAACCCTTCTAGTAGAATTGTTATAAATGTATTTATTTTTAGTACAAGGAACTCATTTTCTTCTTTATTATTATCTGAATCTAATGAATCTAACTAGTCAGATATTTTCTCGTTTAAATATATAAGTAACTTTCTTTTGGGATAATTTTGTCTTGTAGAAAACCTTCCTTTGGATCACAGCCTAAGTAATTTTGATTGACTGTGGCATTGGCTAATACAGGAACTGGCGGAAATGGAAAGAGTGGAAGCAGAGACAGAGGCAGAATCAAAGCCTACGTAATGACGTTCAGGCAGAAAGTGGTGGTGCTGAGGAGGAGTCTGGAGATATACCGGATGGGCAACTATGTGTGATCTGTCTATTGAGGCAGAGGAGAAGTGCTTTCGTCCCTTGTGGGCATCTAGTCTGTTGTTCTCGATGTGCTATGTCAGTGGAGCTTGATTCATCACCTAAATGCCCTGTATGTCGGCAAACCATCCGGTCTTCCATAAGAATCTATGATTCTTAAGGTATCCATACCCATGATAATCACGTTTATTTCAAACTTATTAAGCTTCATCATTATCTTGCAACTACAATTACATGCAACAACAGTTACATTTACATCGATTACAGTTGTGGTTTTCTGGTTGCAGCTACAACTGTAGATAGATGCATATGGAGGTTAGATGTTGTGATTGCAAGTGTTGCAATGTTCGTTGTAACAAATATTAATGCAAATTAAAACTTCCAAGGACATCTTGCAATTACTTTTTAGTTGCAACCCATCGGAACACTTGCAACTGGGTTCAATTATGGAACTAGGGCCAGTGAGAGTAGAAACTAACACTCCAGTGTGTTACAGCTTTCTATGTCTTCAATCAGCTTTATGATTCTGACTTCCGAAATATCTCCTTAGCGGCTTTAGCCCTTAAGTTAATGTTTTCACTTTCTGTATTGCCACCTGTCCGTTAATATTAAAGATGGACATGTTTACATCTCACCTTCCATATTTGCCACCTGGCTGTTAATATTATGAACAACAGATCTTTATCTTGTTGAATCGACTTTTATATAACCCTTAAAGACTTCAACAGCAAAATACTCCAATTATACACGCAGTAGTTGCTTTACTTGAGATATGCAACTATTCATTCATGTTTATGAACCTGGGCAGTGAAAAGTGTAGTCATAATAAAAAGCATACAACAGAGCTTTTATCCCAATTGTAGAGTCAAAAGTTAAGAGTAACAAGTCAACTGTATACCTTAGAGTTTGTTCAAGTCTGGATGATCATTTCCTTGTAAACTGATTAATTGTTGCTCGTCAGTCACGTCTATATCCTGTCTTCTGCATGAAAATCGAAGACTTTCTTGGCTAATACAGGAACATTTATGTAAAATGCTTTTCATACTCAAGTTTTGTAGACTCAAAATGCACTCTAAGACAAGACACATGACTGTGGTGCCCATATAGAATCACATCTTTGTCTCCACTCTTTACTCTCTTGAGTCCATTTTGAGTATGCAAACTTTGCTTACAACTAGCGTCGCTCTTTATGTTCTGATAACTATTGTTTACTTCTTATTGTGACTTATTGATAACAATTGCATTGTTTGTTTGACAGGTTTGAACATTGGATGTGCATCATTTTGAGAGCACCCAGAAGTGTTGAAATTTATAACTACAGAGAATGTACAGGGCCATGGTAATTCAGAATTCATGTCACCAAGCTAGAAGTCAGGTTATCTTCTTATGGAAACGTTGCAGCAGAAAATCGAGATATTCCACACCCCCGTTTGGTGCTATATTTTGGATTACCCTGCCAATGTCAAATTTAGAAATTTTCTTATGGATGTACATATACTAGTTATGCAATATTTGTATAGTCAGTTAAGAATTTTGTGTTTGCCTATGAATTAGCTTGGAATATTGGGAAGATGACCTGTCATTAATCAAAACAGAATGAGTTAGCTTATATAGCCTTTACGAAGCTACAGAAAAATGAGAAAGCAACCCACATCTAACAGACTGAAGATGTGGTGGAGGCTTAGAGAATAGATCAAAGCTAACAACATCATTCCCTAAAAGAGTAGGGATTATTTGACTTTGCAGTAATAAACTACCTTATTCAAAACTGACTGAACCAAATCTGACTAATTACTTCAACATACTCCCTTAAACTGAGTGCTGATAGCAATTAGTTTATATATGGTTCTGGACAAACACCCAACAAAATTCGAAGCTTCAAGAATGCATCGAGCTTTAATGGCTTTGTCATCACATTTGCAATTTGTTCTTGAGTATAGCAGTGCTTCATCTTCACAGTTTCATCCTTAGTGAGGTCACGGAGAAAGTGAAAACGAACATCAATGTGTTTGCTGTGTCCATGTAGTACTGGATTCAAAGAGAGTTTGATTGCTGAATTGTTGTCATAGACAACTCTTGTGGATTCTTTTTGAGTGGCTCTCCAGAATTCTCCTTAACCATATTGCTTGACATGCACATGAAGCTGCAACAATGAACTCGGCCTTCGGTGGTGGATAATGTGACTGCTGTTTCCTTGAGGACCAAGACAATGCCCTGAACTCAATAGAAACACATATCCTGAAGTACTTTTTCTGTCCTCTGGATGCCCAGCATAGTCATTGTCAGTGTATGCAATTAACTCTTCATTTCCTCCCTTCTTGTAGAACATTTCCATCTCAGTTGTGCCTTTCACGTAACTCAAAATCCTTTTTGCCGCCGCTAGGTGAAATTCAGTACCTACTAATGAGACTTACTGCAAACATTAAATCCGCTCGAGTAGCTGTTAAATACATAAGACTTCCCACAATATGCTTATAGTAAGTGGCATCTACTCTGGCTCCACCTTCATCCTTCACGAGCTTAAATTCGAGAACAATTGGGTTTTGGATTGGACTGGAGTTAATCATACAAAACCCTTCCAATACTTCCAGTGCATACTTTCTTTGACTGATGAAGATTCCATTGGGTCTTTGTGTTACCTCGATGCCAAAAAAGTATCTCTTCTTTCCAAGATCAATCATATCAAATTCTATCATCATAGATCTTTTGTACTCGTCAAACAGGGACGCATCATTTCCAGTAAATATGAGACCATCAACATAAAGACACACTATTAGAATCTTACCTCCTTTAATCTTGATGAACAAGGTGTGTTTATAATGGCGCCTCTTGAATCCTTCTTTCACGAAAAAAAGATTATACGACTATACCAAGTTCGTAGAGCTTGTTTAAGTCCATATAAAGCCTTTCTAAACTTGTACACCTTCTGTTCATCACCTTTCTGTTCATAACCACGAGGCTGCTCCACAAAGACTTCCTCATTTAATTCTCCATGCAAGAAGGTAGACTTCACGCCTAGTTGATAGATTTTCCATTCCCTCTGAGAAGCAAGAGCAATCAGCAAACCTATTGTGTCTAATCGAGCCACAGGTGCAAACATTTCAGTATAATCCACTCCATGTGGTTGAGTGTGTCCTTTCGCTACAAGTCGGGCCATGTATTTATCCACTTCTCCATTCTCATTAAATTTTGTTTTGTAGACCCATTTCACTCCTATCTTCTTTCCTCCAGCGGGTAGGTTTGTTAGCTCCCAAGTGTCATTCCTTTCTATTGCTTCGATCTCCGAGTCCATGGCTTTTCTCAAATTATCACTCTTCACGGCATCTTCATAGAAGATTGGATCACATGGCTAAATGAGCCATGCCTTCTTTTTCAGAGAAAGCTTCTCCGCTGGCATAATCTCTCATCTACATTGGTGGCCTCCTAATTCTTCCTTCAGTGGGGTTTGGTGAACCATCATGATTCTGAAGAGAGATTCTCCTCTTCTACTTCAGTATGGTCGAGGGGGTCCGCTTCACCTTTTTCTTCCCTGTCATCTTCTATCCTTGCTTCTTCAACATTCTCTCCCCATTCTAGATGAGCTACAATTGTTTCTTCATGTCTCTTTTCCCAATCCCAATTTTCATTTTCTTCAAACACCACACCTTTATTCACCAAATCTTCTGTGAGAGCGGATCCTATAGCATGTATGCCTTTGACTCCTCACCAACTCCAAGCATAATGCATCTCAAACTCTTGTCATCGAGCTTAGTTCTTTTGCTATAAAGGATATGGACATGTGAGATACATCCAAAGACCCTAAAGTGCTCAACTGATGGCTTGCCTCCACTCCAGGCTTCTTCTTCTGGTGTTTTATTTCTCACTGCAAGTGTTGAGCTTCGATTCAAGACATGGACCGTCCAGTTAACTGCTTCAGGCCAGAAGGTTTTTGGAATATTCTTCTCTGAAAGCATGCTTCGAACCATATTCATAATTGTTTGATTCTTTCGTTCTGCTACGTCATTTTGTTGTGGGGTGTATGCAGTCGTTAGTTGTCTTCGAATGGGAAATTAGTGAGCTCTTGTGATGGGGTGTATGCCATGTATAATTACAAAAATTAGTGAACTCCTGTGATGTAAACTCTCCTCCACGATCAATGCAAAGACGTTCCGGTTTCCTTCTCAACTCGACTCTTATAACTTTTGAAAGTAATAAAAGCCTACTTTTCTACCAAGAAATAAACCTAAGTCTTGCAGCTGAAATCATTAATAATGGTGATTAAATACTTTTTCTGCTGTTTGAGATAGGTGTGATAGGTCCACATATGTCAGCATGTACCAGTTGAAGAATGTCAGAAGCTCTCCAAGTACTCTTCTTTGCAAATGGATCTCTCTTCTGCTTCCCCACTAAGCAATCTCTACACATCTCAGTAGAAGCTTTAAATTGTGGCAGTCCGTGTACCATCTTCCTTTGCTGAAGAGTTTTGAGGCCATACCTACAGTGCCAAAGGTGAGCTGAATCTTCTATAGTCGAGTTGAAACAAATTTGTTTACTTGGTTGAGGTTGAGCAACCAGGATGAACATTTTGTTCGAAGACATGGTAGTTTCCATAAGCAGTCCTCTCTCCGGATGATATATCTTACATTTTTCCCATGAAATAAGGATTGCCATCCCCTTCTCTTGTAACTGATCAACACCCAACAAATTATTCTTCAGTTCTGGTACAAAGAATACTCTAGTAATTACATGCATGATCCCATCCATTTGCAATTGTACATTGCCTTTTCCCATTATTGCCATGCTTGAATTATTTCCCAGCTTCACAGATTCTCTGAAATTTGTATCAAAATTAGAAAAATACTCCTTCTTGTTACTCATGTGATTGCTGCACCCCTAGTCAAGGAATCACAACTCCCTGCTTTCCCTAGCATCTACGTAAGGCATCAACAACATCTCTTCCGTAGCCTCTGCATAGTTGGCCTTTGACTATTTCTCCTCCTTATTTGGACATTCATATTGGAAATATCCAAGCTTGTTGCAGCTGTAGCATTGAATGAGAGACTTGTCGAAGCCTTGTCTACCTCTTCCTCTTCCTCTTCCTCTAAATCCGCCACGTCCTCGTCCTCTTCTTCCTGACTGACAATCATAAGCGATCTTGAGAGCTTGTTCTTCCACCACATGAGCATTCATCCGTTGCTCATGCACCAAAAGGCTACCTTGCAACTCATCAATGGATAGAGTGTCCAGATCATTAGACTCATCAATAGAACACACCACATAGTCAAACTTTGAAGTCATAGTTCACAAGATCTTTTCAATGACAACAACATCACCCATTTTCTCTTCATGAATCCTCATATTGTTGGCTATGGTAAGGGTTCGAGCAAAGTAGTCATTCACAGATTCCCCATACTTCATGTGAATCACTTCAATCTCCCTTCGAAGAGCTTGTAATTGTGCACGCCTGACTCGTGTGGTTCCCTGATACTTCTGCTTCAAGGAGTCCCATATATCTTTTGTAGTATTTTTATTCAGAAAGGCCTCCAGTATTGATCGATCAATGGTTTGAAAGAGATAATTCTTTGCCTTCGGGTCCTTCAATTTGTGATCTTCAATCACCTTCCTCTGTGCTTCAGTGAGGTCCGCTCCTGCTGCTGCTGCTGCAGGGATTCCGTTCTCCACCACACCCTAATATTCCTTCGAACGCAAGAAATTCTCCATGAGCATACTCCAGTGATCATAATGTCCATCGAGCTTTGAAATTTTCGGTTGCACAAAATGTTATCTGCTGCCATTTTGCGGCTATGCACACTGTCGAAGGCTACTGCTCTTCGAGTTTGATCAAGACCCTGTAATGGTGCTCTGATACCAGATGTTAAGAATTTTGTGTTTGTGTGTGAATTAGCTTGGAATATTGGGAAGATGACTTGTCATTAATCAAAACAGTAAGAGTTAGCTTTCATAGCCTTTACAAAACAACAGAAAAATGAGAAAGCAACCCACATTTGTGGTAGAGGCCTAGAGAATAGATCAAAGCTAACAACATTCCCTAAACAGTAGGGCTTATTTGACTTTGCAGTAACAAACTATCTTATCCTAGCTGACTAATTCAAATATGACTGAACTAAATCCTAATTACTTCAACATGGTCTCCCACCAGCAACAATGTTTTTTTTTATAAAAATCTTTCCGTAAGCCCATCAACAATGGTCGTTGAAAGAAATTCATACATTTGAACCGTATGCTTTGACATGATATGTTGTGAATCACAATGATCTCGCTAACCCATCCACAAATTTCATGTATCTACCCTGTTGGGAATTTTTTCCCAAACTGTCCCACTTTCTGAAAGTTTTTCCCAAACTGCCATACTTTTTTTTAATTCTCTAAACACCCTACTCGCTTTTTGAAAAAGCGAGTCTGGGATAATTCTCCTCGCTTTTTCAGAAAGCGAGTCTTAGGTTGTAGGATTTCCACATTCCAAGACTCGCTTTCTGAAAAAGCGAGGGGATTTATCCCAGACTCGCTTTTTCAAAAAGCGAGTGTCGTTTGGGTCTTAAACCCCCCACCTCGCAAACAGATCTCACTCTTCTCTTTTTCCTTCTCCTCGTCACGAAACCCTAACCCAATATCTTCTCGCTCTGATTTAAGCCATTAACCCATCAAATTTCGTCAAATCACTCACGAAATACTTCAATATCTCATCTCCGTTCAATTGGCCACTTCGTTTTTGGGGGTTACTTCGATTTTGGGGGTAATTGCCGTGTAGTTGTTCAAATTTGGGGGTGAGGGTTGCGGTGGAGGTGTAGTGGTTCGTATCTTGGCTAAAGATTGTGGTATATTTCTCAAACTCTATATTGTTTAATGTTGTATATATATGTAGAATTATTTAGTTAGAAATTGCTTGATATTATTGGGGGTACAATATGGACAGTGTCGAATTGTGGAAAAATTGGGGTAAAATGTGGGGGTAATTTGGGTGTAAAATTTGGATAGTGCCGGTAGAGGTGTATTAGTTTTAAAAAGTGGATAATTATTGAATTTGGGGGTAAAATTTGGATATAATTAATAATGATTGTATGTTCGTATGTGTTCTATATTTGTTGGTTATATATTTTGGTAATGTTAATAACGATTGCTTTTAGTTGTAGGATACTCTATTTTTTTTAAAATGGCACGGACGATGGGAAATGTGGAGGAAGGATCTAGTAGTAGACCTTCTTGCGGCGATAGACCACGTACATCTTTTGGCCCACCTCCTCGCGGTGGACGTGGTGGTCGTCGTGGTGGTACCGTGCGTACTAATGTACGCTTATAATTTTCTATATTCGATTTGTTTTATTATAATACAATTAAATGTTATATTGGTCTTTTGATGTAAATGTTGTTGTTGTACAGGTCCCAAGTAATCCAAATGTGGTAGGTACTTCTTCTCCGGCCCCTTCTTCATCTTACATTCCCCTTGGAGGTCCAGGTCCCTTCGACCCCACACTCCTTACTCTTCAGTCGCAGCATCGTTCGAAGGATGTGTGGAAAGGCGATTCGAAGGAATGTACATTCCGTGGGGGTCATCCACTACCTATGCACCCACGGATTCACCAGATCCTAAGGGATTGTGGACTGTATGGTATTGCACTGATGAGCTCCATCAAGTGCGATCAACCTCTTCTTACAGCACTGCTTGAGATATGGCGGCCTGAAACACACAGCTTTCACCTGACAGTTGGGGAGATGACAGTGTCGCTGCAGGACGTCTCTGTACTCATCGGCTTTCCAGTTGATTGACAGGCAGTGACAGGCTCAATGGACTTCGACCCGATATATTTAGTGGAACAGTATCTCGGTGTTGAAGTGGAGGCCGGAGCAGTGACTGGAAAACAAATTCGGTTGAAGTTGTTAAAGGATAGATTCAAGAACCGATTGAAAGATGATTCCACTGATGAGGAGGTCCAGTGCTACTGCAGGGCCTACATTCTGACACTGTATGGAGGAGTGTTGTTCCCAAATTCCACCGAACACTCTGTCCCCTTGATGTACCTCCCACTGATTGCAGATCTGGGACGAGTCAGTCAGTACAGTTGGGGTAGTGCTGCCTTATCGTCCCTCTACATGAGTTTGTGCTTGTGCAGTCTTGGTTCCGTGGAGATGAATGGACCAATAATATGGCTATAAGTGTGGAGTTGGGAGCGTATTCACGTGGGTCGACCTGTAGTGCAGAAGTAATCACCCCACTAGATCCATCTCCCCGAGGACCAGCACATATTACCTCCACTTGGTGTGCAATGACGCATACAATAACGATGATATGTATTAGGTTCGTTCCAAACTTCATTTTGCAAATCCATAGCAGACAATATACCAGCATGACGATCTGAGATAACACACAACTCAGTGCGATTGGTGACATAATACCGAATGCAACTCATGAACCATATCCACGTATTTATACTTTCTCCATCAACCAATACAAATGCAAATGGAAATAAGAAATCATTGGCATCTGGGGAAACAACAATTAGAAAACAACCCTTGTACTTACCGTCAACACTAATAACAGGTCTGCAAGACTTGAAACCTTCAATCATATGACCAAATGCCCAAAATACTCTCTTGAATGTTTCCTCGCTAGGACTAGACTCATATTTATCCCAGTGGACAACGGTTCCTGTATTTTCTGCTTGAATTGTTGTTAGTAGAAAAGCCAACTTCGTGTATGCTTCTTCGAAGGTACCATACAACCTCTTAATTGCCTTTTGTTTTGCAATCTAAGCTTTCTTATATGAAATCTGATAATTATATTGTACTTTCACTATCTCAATAATTGCCCGCGGTGTTAAACCAATATCCTTCTTCACCACACCCACAATCAAATTACAAACAAGGTTAGAATCAACTTTACGGTAGTCCTGATTCAACGTGGGATTCGTACAAGTATGAGGCCCAATTATCTTCTTCACCACAAAATTTGTCCCACCTTTTGGAACAATTGCTCGTAATCTCCAAGGGCATCCACCATCACTTACTCTTGGGGGACCTTGCACGATCTTCTCAATTGTACGTTTTCTAGGTGCCATTTTGTATTTAACAGTGTACAGTGACGGTGAAGATTTCAATGTGACAAATTAACGATGTTTCTTGATAGAATACAGCTTCACATTCTGCTGAATCGACTCTTTACTTACAAACTCCTGTCCAATGTACAATTCGTCTACATTGGATGAACCAGACGACTCTTGTGGAACTTGGTATACTCTATAGCACCTTGTGTCATCTCCTCGGTAATATGAGCATTAACATTGGCATAGCTATTAGTAGCTCTCACTTCATTAGAATTGTTGTTCGTAGGATTTACATTTTCTACATCATCATCTTCGTCTCCATCATCATTTTCTACACTCTCATCAACTTCATCGTCTGTTTCTTCCTCTTCTTCATCATCGTCAAATAAGTCGTTGTTAATGGTAGCATTTTGAAAGAGTTCAAATACAGTGTCATTTGGAACATAGTCATGAACCGGGCTAGGTTGGCGTGGCAACTCAACATCTGTAGAATCCGGGTTTGTGAAGGTGTTTTCTTTTGAGGACAGTGAATTTTGTTGTGAAGTTTGAACGGGGTTAGACCTCATATGCTGTGTAGGTACTACTCTTACGAAGCTTGAACTAGGAATATCATGTGGCTGAGCATTCGACATTTGAATTTGTTGAATATATAACTCTAATGAAGACCAAGTACAATTGGAATCAAGTGTCCTAGCAATCATTGACTTCATAGCATTATTAGTAGATACGGACACTGTCATAAAATACTGACCATCTCCTCTACCTGCTGCGTATTGAGCCAAAATTTTCACATTCCATTGATCTCTATCCCAATTAGTAACTTCATAAATTTTCTCAACTAATTCTGCCAATGTAATGGTACGAGGTACTCAAACTATTTCTGGATCCACCACACTATAACAACAACCGATCTTTGGATCACGAATTATTTCACCACCAAAGTATAAGCAAATAGGAATCTCCAAATCCATACCTACGTTTATTTATACCAAAATACGAGTTATTATCTACCCATAAACAAAACCTATGAAAATTAACAAAATAATAGGACAGTAAACATCATACCTTCACAAGCTTGTTTGAAAAGAAATTTGTCGTAGATATTTGGGTAAAATAGTTGAAGTTGCTTTCCTCTTCAAGTATATCAAAATTCCAAAATTTGAATGTTTCGGAAGATGGATTTAGGGCTTTCAAAGCAATTTTATGGTTAATCCACAAATTTCGGTGGTTCTTTGACGAAAATGAGATGAGAGATGGGTTAAGGTTTCGGGGTTAGAAGAGGAGGAGGAAGATAGAGAATTAAAGAGAATGTGAGATCTGATATCGGACGTGGGGGCTAAATCCCCAATCGACACTCGCTTTTTCAAAAAGCGAGTTTGGAATAAATCCCCTCGCTTTTTGAGAAAACGAGTGTAGCTGGGCAAAAACATCCACACTCGCTTTTTGAAAAAGCGAGTCTGGGATAAATCCCCTCGCTTTTTCAGAAAGCGAGTCTTGGGATGTGAAAATCCTACAACCTAAGACTCACTTTCTGAAAAAGCGAGGAGAATTATCTTCGACTCGCTTTTTCAAAAAGAGAATAGGGCGTTTAGGAAATTAAAAAAAAGTAAGGCAGTTTTGGAAAAGCTTTCAAAAAATGGGACAGTTTGGGAAAAAATTCCCCTGTTGGGAATAACAGCTGGAAAAGCAAGTAATGAATTTCGTATTAAATCTCTAATCTCCCTTTATAACCCAAATCATTTTAACAGATTCGGGTAGTTTCAAGTTTCAGCATCAACTTTGCATCAGAGTATCTTTGTACTTTAATTCATCTTTAATGTTTTTATATAATGTTTTTTTTTTTGGCTCTAAGATGAGCATTTATTACTTGAAATCCCCCAATACAATCCTTCATTTGTATGCTAACGGCTCCAAAATCCTATATATTAAAGTAGAAAAAAGAAAGAACCATGACAAAAGTGTGGTACGCTCCTATATGTGATCCAATTTAGTAGCCGTTTTGATGTCCTTCAGTAACTTTCAAATCACTCTCCCGCTCCTCCTTAACACGTGTCCTTTCCCTTTCTTTTGGCTATAATAAGATTCAGAGCAATTGCAAAAACTCTTCTCCAAAGCAGTAAGCACAAAAAAAACTAGTACTTAACAAAAATCAATATATGGCTAATTTTAGTTCCAGCCTTAGGAGCTCTTGTGCTCTCCCGAATCTCATCCTCTCCTCTCTCAACCTCATCCTCCTCCTCCTCTCTGCCGCATCCTTCGTCCCTCTCTTCCTCCTCCGAACCCCTCCCTCCCCCTTCGGTTGGGCCCTCTTCGCTGTCTCTTTGACGACCATCCTCTCCTCCTTCCTCGGCTCGTACTCTCATCTCACTACTCACTACCATTCCCTCTTCGTCACTCACATTTCTCTTCTTGTAATTTCATCTATTGGCCAAGCCCTTGCCTTCTTCTCTCTCTTTCTCTGCTCCGACTCAAGCCTACGGTTCATAGAATCGGAGAGGAAGAGGCCGAGAATGCTAATGAGGATGGAGGAGTGTGCAATGGTTGGGATGTTTATCGTGGGATCAATGGTGCTGGTTTTGGAATGTGTGGTTCAGAGTTGGTGGGTGAAGGAGTTTGAAGACGTGGAGGCGGCAGCAACATCGGCGCAGAAAAAGAAGAAGGGGAAGGGGTTGAGTCGGAGAACAGCGAGGGTTCGGGTAGAGTCGGTGGTGGAGAACTCTGGGGAAATGGATGAGAGGATGAAGAGCAAGTGTGAGGAGTTTATGATGAATGAGGTTTAATTACTAGGGAAAATGCTTATTATTGTAACATGAAAGCCAAAGCTTTTTTGTGCTCTTAATTAAATATAATAATATGGAGATATCCTACATGTTTTTTGTTTATGAATTTTCTAGTTTGATGAAGTAAAAGTATAAAGAAGTTCGACTTCATATAGTTACAATTATTGTGATAAAACATGTGGGCTCAAGTTGTTTGGTTGCAACAACATTTTTTTTTTTATCATTCGATTTGATGTAGTTATAGAGAGAAGATAATATGCCATTAAATAATATGTGTAATGAGAATAGAGAGAAGATGCAAATAGATCATATTCTTTTTCTAGATATTTTCAATATATGGAGTAAGTGTGGAGCTTACTCATTATTAATTTGTTTGTAGAAATCATACATATTTAAACACTTATGGAGTGTTTTGTTTGTTGATGGAGGAACTATAATGTAGTTCAACTAAGTGATGTTATTTTGTCGTAAAAAATATAAGTGATGTTATTATGAAGAGCATGAAGGTGGATTAGAGAAATTTCTTATCATGTGGCTTTAGATTTGATTTGATATAGAGATGATGTAGAACCTCCAATTTTTGAGGCGGAAATGTAATAATATCTAGCAGGGATTATTGGGTGTCTCAAGTTTGCTGAAAAATAAAAGATTGGCATCTTCGACTAAAATGAACTGTGAGGCCGTCCGTAGAGGAAGCAATGCAAAAATAATTGTTCTCCTTCTTGTACGGATATCAGAAAATAAGTGGAGGGGACGAGATTTTTAATTATTAAAAAGTAAGTTACACCCTCCTTTTAATTTAATACTAGCATAACCATGTATAATATTGTACAAAAATTTTAGAAAATGAGATTTTTTTTTTCATCTCTAATAACATCTGTACAATATTGTAATATTTTTATGTTTGATTTATGGATATGATTTGGGGGGGTTACCTCTAGCACTGATATCGAGTCGGTCGGGTTGGGTCATGCATGACTCGGACTTGCACCCGCTCCTATACGGGTCCAAATATTGAACTCGGGCCTGACCCGTGAGAACCGGGTCCGGATCCTTTTAAAAAAATGCTACCTTTCTGGTCAAGGTAGCGGCATGCGGGGAGTGGGGAAGCGGGCTTTACGACGTTGAGCAGCTAGCGACGTCGGCATCGGGCAGGAGAGGAAGGTCGGGGCTGCTGCTTCATCTCTTTTCCTTGCTATTTCTTTTTGGGAGATTAGGTTTTTCTTTGGGTTTAATTGGGAGGTTAAGGTTTATTTTAATTTAATTTTTTTATTCGTGTTCGGGTCCAGGTCGGGTCTATTTTGAGTAGACTTAGACCCGACCCGAGAAATATGAATGGGTCCTACTTGCAATAGATCGGGTTGGTTCTGGTCCAATGCCAGGTTCGGGTTGGCTCTGAGTATCGGATTTTTGTGACAGTGCTTGTTATCTTCTACATTTGTGCTTCTTTTTTTAATTTTGAAAAGAAATAGGAGAAAAATAATAATATATTGTGTAGATGGTATAACCATTAACAATATTGCACAAAATTTTTAGAAATGAGAAAATTAATAAAAATGTTTTTGAAAAAAAAATCATCTAATAACATCTATGCATTATTGCACGATTTCTTAGGTTTGATTAAGGTATATGATTCCAAATTTGGATGGAGTAACAGTGAGAAGTTGCCTCCTATAATTGCTCTCCTTTTTTAATGTTAAAAAGAAAAAAGAAGAACAATCTTACACAAAAGTGGTTCAGCATAATATATTGTATATAAGTAATTTAATAAACAATTTGAAACTATTTATTTTGAATCTTTCGCCTTGCAATCATCATTAGGGCTGCAAACGAATCGAGCTATTTGCGAGCTATTCGGCTCGAGTTCGGTCAAAGCTCGCCTCGAACCGAGCTTGAGCTCAAAACTGAACTCGTTTCCTTAACGAGCCGAGCTCGAGTTTGGGTTTTTTTTTAGACTAAGCTCGCGAGCTATTCGGCTCGAATACGGTCAAAGCTCGGTCAAAGCTTGGCTCAAACCGAGCTTGAGCCGCTCGAGCTCAAAATTGAGCTCGTTTCCTTAACGAGCCGAGCTCGAGCCTGACATATTCGGCTCGGCTCGGCTTGATTGCAGCCCTAATCATCATTATCTTTTTCCAACCAGACACGCTAAATTACCTATTTATCTCATAATTTAACCAAAATCCACAGAAAATAAAATATAATATCTTTGGAAAATATATGAAATTTTGTTTTTCTTTTACATTTTACAATTTTACAATCAAACAACTATATAATTGAAGATATTGGATGGTGTGACATTAAACGATGAGTGAAGAGAAAAAGTATAATTTATATACAGTAATGACATCTATCTTGGGATATTTTCAACTACATAAAATGTAATTTAAATAATTTTATCACAATTGTAGCTATAACAGTAAAAAGTCCCGAACAGAGTACTTGTTATTGGGTGTATGTCTTACATACTAAGTTCAAAGTGAAGAGAAACAGGCAAAGCGGGAAGATAGGGATGACAAACGGGTCCGGTGGGTTGGTCCGATTCGCGGCCCACAGGGTTAGTCACTATACCGGGCTGGTTCCGGTTCCGGTTTCGGCTCATGTCAGAATCGGTCCGGGTTGGTCAGGTTCCCAGGGGGAAGGAGGTGGGCTTAGATTGGTCCGCCAACTTGATCCCCAAGACCAGTTAGGGCCGGTTTTTGAATTATTATTATTCTTTCTTTTTCTTGACCTATAAAATAAAAACATATAATATTTAAAAATACCTTAGTAATTATTTTATTGTAAAAAGTTACAATTGTTATTAATAGAAATTTAAAGTTTGAGTTAGTTTACAAGAAATTTAAAGTTTACAATTGATATTCAATATTCTGCAGGAGTTAGTGAGATTTTGTCTTCATACTCGGAGAGTTTTTGAGATGTGGTCTTCATTCCTCGGAGTTTGAGATTTTGTTTTCATTCTATGTGAGTGCTGCTATCACTTGAGCCTTCTTATATTCATTGAGTCTTAAGTTTTGCTTTCACGCAATCTTCCGAGCACACTAGCATTTGCAATGTCTCCGATAACAAACAACTCATTTTCTCATTTAATATCCTGCCACCAAAAGAGAAAACACTTTCCGATGTGATGGTGGACACCGGGGGGATTAGTAGATCATGTGCAACAAGAGAAAGAATATGATATGAACCTTCATTATTTTTCCATGTTAAAACATCAATATCCTATCACTAGATAGTGTGGGTTGTGCATTATACCATCTTAATTTATTTGGTGCATTTGTCTTAGGTTTTTTAAAATTTAATATATCTTTACTTTTCGATGAAGATGTTGTTGTTGTTGTATTTTGACCACTATATGTAAACCTTTTATTATAAGTATCATATAAAGTATCTAATATTAAATCAAATTTTAATATATATTTATCATAATCATAATCTAAATATTTAACCAAACTACAAAACATTTCAATCAAACCTTCGCGCCATCTAATTTGACATGATGATCCATTACACTTGCAACACAATATAACATACGAAGAGGATAAAAATATTTCATGAATTTTGCGTAAGTAGGATTAACAATTGTGCTAATCAAAGGGTCACATTTTATTTCTTGAAAAATTTCATCATCGTAACAATAGTAAATAAAGCATAACTAGAAATGAGCTCATAAGAACTTGAAAATTGTAGAATTGCATCATGAAAAAGTTTTAAAAATTTTAACAAACTTTCGGCATAATCCAATACTCATGATCCATGCAAAAAATTTCCATGTGTTTTGCAATGCAAAAATTATTTATAACTTCTGTGTATATACTATTGGATATTATGTTATAGATTTAGTCCCATATCGGATTATGTATTAGTTTAGTATTTGGTTCCCTCCTATATAAAAGAGAAATTTGTACTCGGTTATAGTCAATCCAATAACCTTTTCTCATTCTCTCTGTTAACCTTAACATGGTAGAATATTTTGCTGTACTGACCCACTTTTTAAAAATATTTGGTGCTCTGACCCACTTCCAAAAACAATTAGCGATCTGACCTAGTTTTGGACACGTCAGCAAAAAACGTTATTGGGAACAGCAGCATAGGTTATTTACAAGCCGTTGTTCCCAATAACGGTATCTATTTACAAAAAAAACTCCCATGCAGCTTTTTGGAGTAACGACTTAGGTTATTTTTATTGTCAACCACTTGTAGTCTCAATTGTGAGAAAAAATTGCAAGTGTGAAAATCCTATAATAGATGTCGCTATTTCCAACAACGGCATTCTCATAACTGATGTTGTTATTTGGAATGATGGCATCAGTTATTAGTTTGTTTGCATATAAACAGTGGTCCCCTCTTCTCCGTCCCATTTCTCAATCGATCTGCTTTCTCGCTCTCACTCCCGAAACCCACAAACCCTAGATCCCTAAAACCAAAAATCCCAAGTATTGGAGTGCTCTCAAACTTCATAAATCCTACCTCCCCACTCTCACTCTCATCTCATTCCTCATCCACGGCACATTTTCAAGCTAAGATACGATCTAATTTGAAGGTATTATTATAACCATATGTTGATATGTATTCATAGGTTATTCTTATGAGTAGTTTAATGACTTGAATATGTTTGAATCTTTATGTTTAAGTATGGAATAGGATATCCCTATTTGGTTATTGTTGCCACTGAATTCGGGTGTGGGGGCAATACATGAGATTTGTAGGTTCGTGAGGAACTCACAAAGATTGACCCCTTCTTTTTCCTTGGTGATTTGTTGGCTCCTTGGTGCTCCCTTGCGACCTGCACAAACTTTCGAGACACCGGGATGGATCCCGGCGACGAACCCTCGGACGATCAAGTCAATACACAGAAAAAGTCAAGGGAAAAGAGCTCAAGTGTGCAAAGTGTGATCACCTGTGACAGAAGGAGGGAGGGGGGTATTTATAGACACCATGGGGATATCTTTCAGGATAAAGGTGAATCCCTACTTTCCGGTGAGGCTGGATAGGGGTGGTTATAACCACCTCCTCAAGATCAGGGCGGGCTAGAATTTCCTCCAATCCTGTTGAGTTGGCCCTTAATAGGTCGAGTGTAGGATCCTGTAGGCTGAGCAACAAACACTAGAGGGGGGGGGGGGTGAATAGTGTTTATCAAAAATAAATTGTGGAATAAATAATTTCTCTCGGCACAGTCGACTTAGTGGTGAACCAGTCGACTGATATAGCCAAAATAAAAGAAATTTAAACTCTCGATGCAGTCGACTTATAGATAAGGCAGGCGACTGATGAAACAAAGAGAACAACTAATACGAGACTGATCAGTCGACTGATACGAATCTGAGTCGACTGGCCAGACAAGTTTTGCAGAACTTAATAAAGCAAAAGTAAATGCAAACACAAGATAATCAATCACAGAGTACACAAGATATATCCTGATTCGGTCCTCCCGACCTACATCCAGTCCCCAAGCAACCCACTTGAGATTTCCACTATTCTTGAAAAATTACAAGAATACCCTACGGCGTTACGACAACAACCTTGTCTAACCCGTAGTCCTTTCTCTCAACCAGAGAAAGCAGACCACTCTACTACCAAGAGTGAAACGACACCGACTCTACAACCAAGAGTCAACAACCACTCTCCAACCGAGAGCAAAAGTACAAGAAGAATTTTTACAATCAACCTATAGCCTTGTTGGTGTATGTGTTGATGCACGAGGCTAGATCACAAGGTTGACTTCTATACTCAGTCCAGAGCGAATTCAAGGCTTATGCTGGACTGAATGTAGAGAACCAAAGTGTATGAACTTTGAAGACTTTGTTTCTCACAGAAAATCTCTTGAAAGGTTTTTCACAAGAATGCTCGGATGTATTGAAAATCAAGTTGTGTTAAGTTCTGTACTTTTCAGAGAGATATGAAACTCTATATAAGGAGTTTTGATCTTCTGAACGTTGGAAAACGGTTACATAACTGTCAACCAACGGATCAGGACTTTTGAATTTGAAAAACTTCGATTTTGAAAAACAGAAAACGGTCAAAAACTCTCGAACAGTCGACTGGGTTGCCATAAGAGTCGACTGATCAGAGTTTGAATAATTTTAAACAGTTTTGTACTTATCAGTCGACTGGCAAAAGCTTAAGTCGACTGGTACTTAAAAGTTAAAATTCTTCAAACTGTTTTGACTTATTTTTGGGGGTTTTTAAGAAACACACATTGTAAAATTTTGAGTGTGTGTGTGTGTGTGTTGACAAGGCTTTACATCTGACTAAGACTCAACAACAAATAAAATACAATGTTTATAACACATTTGAGCTTGAAATCTTGAGTCTTGAGTTTTGATTTGAATCTTTGATCCTTGTCTTCTTCATCTGTATCTGTTTGAGCTTGTTTGTTTGTTCAGCTATAATTGTCTTTAGTCTCTGCGCTGCAATGTCAGCTGTATAACATAGACACATGTTGCACTGTGTTGTGATCATCAAAATCAAGAATCAACAGAGACCCGTTCTCAACTGAACAGATCCGTTCATGGGTTAGCGGGTCCAGGCGGAGGGACCCGGTTCCCAATTCGGACCCGTCTGTAGGTGAAATTACCGTCTTATCCCTGAAACTTTGAGATTCGTGCCCACTTTGAATGGTTCCGATTTAACCCTATTTTTAGCCATATCACGAGCCCCCCACTCCCAAAGACTGTGTGTTACGGCCTTTGGGGAGTAGTTTTGTTGTTTTAATGGCGTATAGAGCTTTTTCGGAGTTTTCAAAGGGTATTCGAATCTCGTCTGAGGAGTGATGGTGATTTTCTGAGCTGGTAGTGTGCCCAAGTTAGCTCTCAGGTCCTTCTGGATTTGTGGTGATTTTTTTTTCCATTTTCAATTTTTTTTTCGAATCAATTGTTTAATTTTGTAAGACAATAATCTAATTTCAAGAGGCGTCAATTAATTATTCTAGCAAATAATTATTTACTCAGGAGGTCGAAAATATTTTTCCCGAATTTATAATTATTTGAAAGAATTTTTAATTGATTTTTCTGAATTTTTAATTATTTTTTCGCAATTTTTAAATAATTAATCCGAATTTTAATTAACTCCACTGCTTTGCCTAGCAACACGACGCATAAAGGGATTTATCGCCAAATTGACGACGTGGCGCAATCTGAACCGTTCATCCGGTGTCGGTGCGCGGTTCGGCATGATCAGACAACAGGGTGGCGCTGAGCGATGTGGACGAGTCTCGACCGTCCATCAACACCTAGCTTGGAATTCTAAGTGATCCGACGGTTCATGTCGCTCGGCAAGACTTTCTCCGTATGGGCAGCTTGGAAGGCTAGTCGCTCGGATTGTGATTCCGAGCGACGTGGCACAATCCGAGGTGTCCATCTAGATGCGGCACAAATCTTGAGGTTATCTAACAGTGGATCTCACGTTTGGACACATGGTCGAATCAGGGCTGTCTATCAGGTCATGGCACGAATCACGAGGCGATCAGACGGCTCATGCTGCTCGGCATGATTTTTCCTGTATGAGCAGCTCGGAAGGCCAGTCGCTCGGATTGTGTTTCCGAGCGACGTGGTGCAATCTGGGACGTTCATCTAGAAATCATGCACGAATTCCGAGGCACGACGGCGCGGATCACGAGAAAACATGATCTTGGTTAGCGCAGTCGGATCTGAGCCGTTCATCAGATCTCGGCACGAATCACGAGGTGATCAGACGGCTCATGCTGCTGGCGTGATTTTTTCCGTATGAGCAGCTCGGAATGCAAGTTGCTCGGACTTGGTTTCCGAGCGACGTGGCACGATCTCCGCCGTCTGATTGAAGATTAGGCACGAATCTCGAGACACGATGGCGCAGATCATGAGAAAACGTGATCTTGGCTGACGCGATCGGATCTGAGCTGTCTGATCAAGGTCTGGCACGAATCATGAGGAAAAAGTCATTTTTCTCCAATACGCAGCTCGGAATGCCAGTTGCTCAGACTTGGTTTCCAAGCAACGTGGCACGATCTCCATCGTCTAATTGAAGATCAGGCACTAATCTCGAGACACGACGGTGCGGATCACAAGAAAATGTGATCTTGGCTGACGCGGTCAGATCTGAGCCGTCTGATCAAGGTCTAGCGCGAATCATGAGGAGAAAGCCATTTTTCTCCAATACGCAGTCGGAATGCAAGTTGCTCAGACTTGGATTTCGAGCAACGTGGCACGAACTCCGCCATCTGATTGAAGATCAGGCACGAATCTCGAGACACGACGGTGCGGATCACGAGAAAACGTGATCTTGGTTGATGCGGTCGGATCTGAGCCGTCTAATCAAGGTCTGGTGAGAATCACGAGGAGAAAGTTGTTTTTCTCCAATATGCAGCTCGGAATGCAAGTTGCTCGAATTTGGTTTCCGAGCGACGTGGCACGATCTCTACCGTCTGATTGAAGATCAGGCACAAATCTCGAGGCAAGAGACGTTTAGGCTTCAGGGTTAGGCGTTTACGCTTCCACTGAGCCGTTATGGGGGCCCAAAGTGTTCAAAGGCCCACCCGAATTTCATTTTAACACTTATAAGTTTTCACCACTCCTCTTTCTCCTCATTTTTACGGTTTCATTTTTACTTCACTTTTGCTAGAGCTATTCTCGTTCTCGAGCGGTGCTGCTAGCTTTCGCGGCAAGACATTTTCAATCTTCGGCGATCTATTCCGACCGTAAACATCACTTCGAGGTTATTTATTTCAAACTCAATCTTGAAATGTCTAGAGTGTCGTCGAGGGACGAGACCTCCATTTTGGACCAAGGTACCGACCGAGCGGTAGTGGTCGCACCAAAGAAAGGGAAGGAAGTGGCTAAGTCAGCCGTTGTATCGACGATAGTGGAGACTCCGAGGGGGGCAGGAGAGCTGGGTCGGCTGCCGTCCACACTATCGAGCCTCGGTAGGGTTAGGAGCTACCCCGAGGACATTTTGGAGAAGGCACTGCACGGGATGGCCGCGGTGTACAAGGAGAACAGCCCGAGGGATCCTTCCGAGGTGGATGAGATCCCTTCGATCACGACCGAGGCAGACCTTCATCGGATTAGGAAGGGATTCCACATCTCGAAGGAGTATGCTCTGCTACTCCCTGGCTCCGGCTTCCAAGCGTGTATGGGGACGTCGCCAGACACATGCATCTTCCCGTAGGACGCACTTAATGCTGGCCTTTGGCTACCGCTTCCGCCTTTCGTGGTCGAGGAGTTGCAGTGGTACGGCCTAAGCCCCGTACAGTTCATGCCGAACATGTGGCGGCACGTCATCGCCTTCATCCTCCAATGTCAGGCGGTCGGTGTGCAGCCCCAACTCGTTTTCCTCCGCAGCCTCTACCGGATCTGCTGAATGAGCAAGATGGAGTACCGGTACTACTTATCGCCGAGGAAGGGGATTAAACTGATCGAGAACCCGGACTCCATCAAACATTGGAAGGAGAAATACTTCCTGATCCGAGGTCCCGAGCCGTGGGGCTTCCCTACGACGTGGAAGGAGGACGTCCCGAAGTGGGCGAAGGCCGAACTGGTGCTCACTAAAAAAGAAGAGGAGATAATGACGAAGATCCTCGATCTTCTGACCCTCGGTTGGAAGGATATTACCGAGGAGGTCTTGTTCGGTGGAGGTCTCAGTCCGATCGACCCCAGTACGCTCCTTTTCTATTTTTTTCTTAACATATAAATACTCACTTTTAGCGTTTGTGTTTTTCACTAACTCTTTTGTTCGGTTTTTCTTTGTGTGCAGAAGCCCCCGGTATGGACTACCGAGCCCTGATGGCAAAGAGAAGCGTAGCTGCGGTAAAGGGTGCGGATACGAAAAAGAGGAAGAGGACTACGGCGGGGCCTCCTTTTGACCGAGCGGTACAAGCGCCCTCGGCACCAGTGGCTGTTGTCGACTTAGTCGGCGATGCCCCCTCGGAGTCGCAAGTTACGCTCCCTTCGGCTGAAGCCCCGGGATCTTCGAGCGGAGGGTTCTCGGCCGGCGCCACTCTGGCCCTGGAGGTGCCGCCGCTCACGACCGAGGCAGAGGCCATCCTTACCGAGAGCACAAGAGGCTCTTCGTCCCCGACTGGTGGGTGATGAAGCTGGATGGCTTCCTCGGTGATGCGTGGATGTGCATGCAGGTAGTACGCCATTTGCCGACCCCGAAGGATCGTGCGGTGCTGAGGGCAAGTACGGTCGGCGACAATGCCTTGGACATCGCCCGGTCGACGATGTCGGTAAGTAGCCTCGCTCTGTTCCCTTCAGCTTCAGGGTTAACGATCTTTGAGTTCTCATATTCCTCTGTTTTGTTTATAGAACCTCTGCCACTTCAACCATATGCTCGAGCAGTTCGCTGAGCAAGAGAAGGAGATGAAGGCGGTGAACGATCGCAAGCGGTCGGAGCGCTCCAATGTGGTGAAGCTATTCGAGGCTGAACAGCAGCTCTCGGCATCACGAGCAGCTGAGGTGGGTGCCCTCGAGACGAAGCTCACCGAAGCGCTCGAGCACTCAGCGGCCGAGACAGCCAAGGTCGAGGCGCTAGAGAAGGAGAAGGCTCGCCACGGGGAAGAGCTGGCGAAGGCTTTGAGGGCATCTGAGGAGGTGCTGAAGGGGTAGGGGCTGAAGGTGGCGGAGGCACAGAAAACCATTCAGGACAAGGCGGAGGCCCATATGATGACAAATATGGAGGAGGCCTACGCTCGAGCTCTGAAGCATGTGGCGGCTCGCATCCCCAGCTTTGACGGTTCGACATATTACTTCTACGATCCGGTTGAGGGCGAGGAGTTCATCCCTCTGGCAGAAGTTGAGCCCGAGCTGGAGGGTGACGAAGCTGAGGGCGACGGCGAGGAGGAGGTGAACCCCGAAGTGGCGCTTGTCACTTTGCCGAGCGAGGGCACTTCGGAGCAGCACCTCGAGGTGGCTCCTTGACTCAGTTGCTTCTCTTTTTTTTGTTTTTTCTTTCTTTCTTTTTTGTATTGCCGAACTGCAAACTGGCCACCGCTTCAACTTTGAAATAAATAAGAAAGTTCTCCGTTTTGACTAAGTATTGAAAAAATCTCGAACTCTTTTTGTCAAAGTGTTGAGAAAATTTCAAACTCTTTTTTTTGTCTTAGTGTTGGAGTAGTGTGAATCTCAACGGTCCCGTGCCCTGGTTCTTTTCAGATCGTCAAAGCGCTACAGGTCGTTGAGGTGCCTCGGATGGCCAAAGCGGCTCGCCTAAGAGCTAGTCTAGGGGCGACGAGATTGGAGCTCGAACGGAACCGAGAGCATCTTCAAGAAGTAGAGTGGGACCTCCGTAAGGCGAAATACGAGCTGAAGCATCTGAGGTCAACCTTAGTTCGTCGAGACATAAAGAGGAGGCGGTTAGAGGAGCGGATTAAAGAGAGGACCTCTGAAGGCGATGACTTCGATTCGTCGGCTGAAGCCAACCTCGGCCTGAAGATTAAGCATCTTCGCCACTCCTTGTCTAAGGTGACGGCGGAGAGGGATGAGCTGAAGAAAGTGACCCTCGATAAGAGCATGGAGGTTGCTCACCTTCGGCGGACGATCACCGAAGGATCTCGAGGGGCAGGCTTGATGTGGTTGCCTCATCTGTCAATAAAAGTGAGAGACGACTCGCTTAAAAAGCGAATTGTCGAGCTCAAGGCAGAGGTTGCTCGTCTTCGACCACGACCCGAACGGAGCAAAGTCCGATCCACCACCTGCACTCGCGAAGAGTGTGATAGGGGGATAACCTTCCACGAGCTGGCGCTTCGCTCGCCGTCAGTGCATCGGAGTCTGGGAGACGCGCAAAGTGGAGCGGCAGCTTCGTCGAGTGGAGCGTCTGTTGGAGCCGCCGCTAGAATGGGTGCCGACGATGCTTCTCGGCTGGCCGGTCTAGAGACGAGTGCTGAGGGGGGACGTCGGCAGTTCAACATTTGTCGCCCTCGGGTGTCTCTTAACCGAAGTATGCCCATGCCTCGGAGGTGCTGAAGTAGGCCTTAGGAGTCTTGCACTTTTGGTTTCACAAGTTTTGTATCTCGTTGTAAAGATGAGTAATTGGTCTTGTAATTAGACTTGTTTCTCAAACTTTAATGAAATAATACTCGTTTTCGCACTTGTGTGTTTTGACGGCATTCGTAGTTGTCAATAGTTGTAGGTGCACTTCTGAGTAGTGAGTCACTTCTTACTCGCTTATAAGCAATTAGTCGAAGTAGAATCGAGCCAAGTGTTGGACTCCGAACTCGTCGTTAAAAGAGAGAGTCAACGGTTGTGGGAGCGGTTCCGAATGGAGACCCACTTCTTACTCGCTTATGAGCAAGTAGTTGAAGCAGAATCGAGCCAAGTGTTGGACTCTGAAGGCGTCGTTTAAAGAGAGAGTCAACGGTTGTGGGAGCAGTTCCGAATGATGACCCACTTCTTACTCGTTTATGAGCAAGTAGTTGAAGCGGAATCGAGCCAAGTGTTAGACTCCGAAGGCATCGTTTAAAGAGAGAGTCAACAGTTGTGGAAGCAATTCCGAATGGCGACTCACTTCTTGCTCGCTTATGAGCATGTAGTTGAAGCGGAATCGAGCCAAGTGTTGGACTCCAAACTCGTCGTTTAAAGAGAGAGTCAACGGTTATGGGAGCAATTCCGAATGGCGAACCACTTCTTATTTGCTTATGAGCAAGTAGTTGAAGCAGAATCGAGCCAAGTATTGGACTCCGAATGCATCATTTAAAGAGAGAGTCAACGGTTGTGGGAGCAATTCCGAATGGCGAACCACTTCTTACTCGCTTATGAGCAAGTAGTTGAAGCAGAATCGAGCCAAGTGTTGGACTCCGAACGCGTCGTTTAAAGAGAGAGTCAATGGTTGTGGGAGCAATTCCGAATGGCGACCCACTTCTTACTCGCTTATGAGCAAGTGATTGAAGTGGAATCGAGCCAAGTGTTGGACTCCAAACTCGTCGTTAAAAAAAATTGCAAGTAGAGTTAGACTATCCCAAAAATGGAAAATGTGCTGGGTAGAGTTAGGTTACTCAAGAGATAGGGAAGTTGTGCTAGAAGAAGTTTCTCTTTATTGAAAATAACTGGGCGGCCGCTTCTAAGTTGTAGGCCGCCTTTACACTTTAGTCGAAAAGAAGATACAAGTAATGTTTTTGCGACAAGTTTTCTGGAGCAGTTCTGGGGAAGTTATTTGGAGCGGTGTTTAGACACCCTCTCGGTACTTCATCAGGTGCTCGGTGTTCCATGTCCTTGGCATCTTCCTGTCCCCCGGGTCTTCGAGTTGATGCGAAGCATCTTCCGGGCTGCTTCTTGGCTTACCCTCACTTCTCCCACTCCTGAATGGGTGGGGAACTTCATTTTCATATGGTAGGCTGAAGGGATGGCTTGAAGCGCGGCCAAACCTGGTCTTCCCAGGATAACATTATAGGCGGCCTTGACATCGACCACTATGAAATCCATTTGCTCCGTGCGAGTTGTCGGGGTCTTTCCTACCGTTACGTCGAGGGTTATAATTCCCTCGACCGTAACCAGGACCCCAGTGAACCCGTGGAGAGTGTAGCCGGTGGGCTTGAGTCTGTCCGTGGACAGCGGGAGACCTTTGAAGGCCTCCAAGAAAAGGATGTTGACAGAGCTGTCATTATCTACTAAGACGCGACGAACTTCGAAGTTCACCATGCAGAGATTGATGACGAGGGTGTCGCAGTGGGGCGTGCGGACGCCCTCCAGGTCCCTATCGGAGAACGTCACCGGGACTCCGAGGCCCTTTGGGGGAGGATGGCTCTGCACGGAGTTAACCTCCCTTACGAAGGCTTTTCGGGAGGAGTTGGAATCTCCCCCCATTGGGCTCTCGTGTATCAGGTGCAAGATGCCCTCTCCTTTGGCCTCCAGAGTCTCCGTGCGCTGCTCATTTCGCCTGTTAGCCCCCCGAGGCGGCGGGGGCAGATCGGCTCGGTCCCTTTTCACGAACCGGTTGAGTTGCCCTCTCTGAATGAAGGCCTCGATTTCATCCTTCAAGGCACGACATTCATCCGTATCATGCCTGTGGTCCCGATTGAAACGACACCACTTACTCCGGTCCCTCTTCTTTGCCGGGGTATTCATCCTTGGGGGAGGCGGTAGGAGGCCATCGTTCCCTATCTCCATGAGGATGGCAGATACACTCACGTTAAACGGAGTGAATTTCTCGAACCAAGAAGGACGCCGCTGACCCCCATTGTCTTTTTGGAGCTTCTTAGCTCCTTCTTCTGCACCCTTCCGCTTGTTCGCGGAAGATGAGGCCTCGAAGGTGGGGCAGCGGACGGCTTCTTCCGCTCTGATGTATTTCTCGCTCTGAAGTAGGAGCTCTGAGAAGTCCCGAGGGGGCTTCTTGGCGAGGGACGCCCTGAGGTCAGCATTGAGGACGTTGGACTGGAAGGCGATGGTGGCGACCGAGGGTTCCAAAGAAGCAATGGACCTAGCCTCGTCAGTGAAGCATTTGACATAATCCTTTAGTCGTTCGCCCTTCTTTTGGCTGAGGAACAATAGGGTGTCGCTCGTCTTCTTGGCACGCCGACTACTCACGAAATGCGTGAGGAAAAGACCCTCGAACTAGTCGAAGGAGAAGATAGATGCCGGCACAAGCCGAAAGTACCATTCTCGAGTCGGTCCTTTGAGTGTGGTCGGGAAGGTCTTGCAAAGGAAGGAGTCGGATGCATGGTGGATCATCATGAGAGTTTTGAAACTCTCAATGTGATCTGCGGGGTCCGACTCTCCGGTATAGGTCTCGAAATGCGGAGGCTTGAAGTTGTCGGGAACTGGAGCCTCCATAATGGTACGGGAGTATGAGGGCCTGCTCGGATGAAGGTCCCTTGCATGTCGCCCCTCGTCTCGGTCGAACCGGCCAAGGCGCCTCTCCATCTCGTGGAGACGGAGATAGACTGAGTCCTCCCTTCGATCTTGTCTAGCCGAGCCCTGGGACTCGTCCTCATGTCGAAGAGGGCTGGGGCTGCACCGGTGATGGCTCAGAGTAGGAGGTGGACTAACTGAGAGACGGGGGTGACTTGGGGTAGGGCGTGGACTATGGGAGCGGCGGTGGTGTTCGGGAGAAGGGCGGCGATGGCTCGTAGCCTACCTAGGACTTCGGGAGTGGCGAGGATGGTGAGGAGCCGGTCGAGGACTACGGGAGCGGTGGTGGTGATCGGGAGAAGGGCGGCGATGGCTCGCAGCCTGCCTAGGACTTTGGGAGCGGCGAGGATGGTGAGGAGCCGGTCGAGGACTGGGAGCCCTACGGCCATTATTGGGGCCAACATTGAGAGCCCGAAGGACCGCCTCCTGGAATTGCTGGAATTCCGCCCTTAGACGGGGGCCCCCTGCTCATGATGGTCCCGAGGTGCATGGCAACCTACAGGGGAACGGCTCCGTCTTGGGCGATGTTGAGGTGACTCTTTTCGTCTACGGAGAGAGTTGGACCCCCCTCGGTTGGATCGGCGTGGCGAACGGTCCCTGGCCTGCTCGTGGCAAGGGTTCGACTCTTGGGCCCGCCTCTCCTCCAGATGGATACGGAGATCGGATCCGTGCTCGTTCTGCCGATTATTGATCACGTTCCGCAGATCCTTTGGAGTGGGGAGAGTATAGGAAGCCATGGAATCAGTGTCGGCATTGTGGATGGAGACTCAAACCTGATGGACAAGTTGCTTGTGGCGACTCCGGCGAGAGGATTCCCCTACTGCAGCCTAGGGTCCCAAAGGCTGCTGGATGGACTGCGGAGCCAGAGGATCGAGCTGCTAGGTTGGTTGGTCGGGATGGGGGAGATCCCCCTGCAAAGGAGGAGGAGGAGGATGAGAAGAGGTTGTCCTTCGGTTGGAGTTTGCGGGTCTTTTCTTAGGAGGCATGGCAGGGAGTAACATGGGTTGAAGGAAGAAGACGAGATTGCTTGTCGAGTGGTTTTCCACAGACGGGGCCAATCTGTTGCTGCTGAATTCGGGTGTGGGGGAAATAGATGAGATTTGTAGGTTCGTGAGGAACTCACAAAGGTTGACCCCTTCTTCTTCCTTGGTGATTTGTTGGCTCCTTGGTGCTCCCTTGCGACCTGCACAAACGTTCGAGACACTGGGATGGATCCCGGCAATGAACCCTCCGATGATCAAGTCAATACCGAGAAAAAGTCAAGGGAAAAGAGCTCAAGTGTGCAAAGTGTGATCACCTGTGACAGAAGAAGGTAGGGGGGTATTTATAGTCGCCATGGGGATCGCTTTCAGGATAAGGGTGAATCCCTACTTCCCGGTGAGGCTGGATAGGGTGGTTATAGCCACCTCCTCAAGATCAGGGCGGGCCAGGATTTCCTCCAATCCTGTTGAGTTGGCCCTTAACGGGTCGAGACCCGTTCTCAACTGAACAGATCCGTTCATGGGTTAGCGGGTCTAGGCGGAGGGACCCGATTCCCAATTCGGACCCGTCTGTAGGTGAAATTACCATCTTATCCCCGAGACTTTGAGATTCGTGCCCACTTTGAATGGTTCTGATTTAACCCCATTTTTAGCCATATCAGTTATATTTTGGGGGTGAAATAATTAGAGATCCGAAGTTTGGATATTGTTATAGTGATGTTGAACCGGTCATTATTTGAGCTCCCCGCAACTTTATATACTCACAACTAATAGATAATATATTTGAAGTCACTAATTGGGATATAGGTGAAATGAGTTTCAAAATCAAAGCCCATTTTGCTGCGGATAAAGGGGAAGGGTAATATTTCATGGTGGTTCCCATAGATAATGATAATTCACAGAGGTCCATGATTGGTAGGACACTTGATCCAATTTGTAGTTTGAATGCATTGGAGTTATATATTGAGCAAATGAGGCTTCCAAATACTAGGCCAGTTGTTATTGAAAGTCCAAGGCGCGCTCCGAGTTTGAAACCATCTACCGAGTCACATGCAAGAATACCAAATACAGAAGAAGACATTAGCAAAACTCCAACAGAACCTATTAGCACTGAATATGAGCAGGTACATCCGTTGATCTTGACACAAAATATTGTCCACACCGACATGGTAATGCAAGACTTTGACAACGCCGTTGTAAATAACGATTTCATAGAAGAGGAAGAAGATTAGGATCACGGTCTTGAAGTTGATGTAGAGGAGGATGCCGATGAAGCTCTAGTTAATGATGTCAACGTTGATGTGCCGGTTAACAATGTTGTGTTGCCAAATCAATCCATTAGTGCAACTGTACATGAGGTTCAATCGAGTGAATGGATGTCTCATGCGACCATACATGAACATGCACAGTCTTTCGTCGACTCTTCCAACACGGATGAACTCTCCATAGGTCAAAGATTTTCAACTAAAGATTCTATACAACATCAAGTGAAGATGTACTCCGTGAAGAACCATCAAGAATTTGTGACGATAAAATCGACCTCCAGTTTATACTATGTCAAATGTAAATACGTACCCATTAACCATTCAGCCGAGGACATTGCAGAATATCCGGCACTTGTAAATGTAGTGGGTTGTCTTTGGCGATTGAGTGCAATTGTTCCAAAAGGTCGTACTTATTTCGTGGTAAAGAAGATTGAAGGTCCGCACACATGTGTGAATCCTACATTGAATCAAAATCACAGGAAAATTGATTCTACGATTGTATCGACGGTCATATTGAATGTTGTGAAAGCACAACTAGGAATAACACCAAAAGCCATAATTGAGATAGTAAAGCTTCAGTTCCATTACACAATTTCATACTGGAAAGCTTGGAAGGCAAAACATAAAGCAATTGAGCGATTATATGGTTCCTTTGAAAAAGCTTACACTAAATTGCTCTATCTTCTCAGCAATTCAAGCATATATTGGGCCAAGATTGTGTCCGGTCCGGCTAAAGAAACTTTTAAGAGGTTTTTTTGGGCATTCGGGCCTTCCATCGAGAGGTTTAAGGCATGCAGACCAGTTATAAGTGTTGACGAGACTCATTTGTATGGAAAATATAAAGGTTGTTTGTTGATTGCTATTTCACCGGATGCAAACTGTAGGTTGTTTCCATTTGCATTTGCAATAGTTGATGGAAAGAGCATAGAAACGTGGACATGGTTTATGAACTGTATTCGGTGCTTTGTCACAGATCGTGCAGGTCTGTGTTGTTCCTGATCGTCATGCAGGCATTTTATCAGCAATGGATAATGATTTTAGAACATGGAAGGAACCACTTGCTTATTATCGTTATTGTATGCGACATTTTGCTAGTAATTTCCATAAAAAAATTGGTTGCAAGTTTATGATGAGCAAGCTCAAGGTGATCTCGTGTCAAAATTAGTTGAAGAAGTTTGAGGAAAAGATGGCACAGCTTGAAGCGGCTAATGTTGATGGGGCTAATTGGTTGAAGGAGAAACAGATTGAGAAGTGGACACTTTCTGCCGATGGAGGACGTAGATATGGTATAATGACAACAAATATATCGAAAGTGTTTAATTTGGTTTTAAAAGGTGTTCGCAGCTTGCCCGTCATGACAATTGTGGAAATAATTTTTTTCCGTCTCAACATGTATTTCACTGACCGTCGTGAAGCGGCGCAGACCCTAATCAGTGAAGAAAAATTATGGGCACCACGTGTTCAAGAGATTATTGATTTACGGCGTGAGAAACCCAATTTGCATGAGGCAATAATGTTTAATAATCAGTCTGATGTTTTGGGGGTTAAAACGGGCATTAGAATGGATAATGGACATCAAAAGGGTGGACACTGGCACACAGTTGATCACCGGGCTCGTACTTGTACTTGTGGAAAATTCCAGCTCTATCACATCCATGTTCTCATGTATTGGCCGCTCGTGCCTCCTGCGCAATTAATTATCAACCTTACATTAATGCCTTTTATTCTACAAGTTCATTAGCACTAACGTGGGCACTAACTTTTAATCCTATTCAAAACGAATCTTATTGGCCGACACAAAGTGGATCGATACTTACAGCCGATGTGAGTCTACGTCAGTTGAAAGGTCGCCCTAGGAGTACTCGTATTCGCAACGATATGGATGCTCGAGAGGGTGGGCGCACCGGAAAAATTTGTTCAAAATGCGGATTAAGTGGACACAATAGGCGTAGATGTAAGAATGTACCCAATATGGGCACATCCCAAACGACCGATATTTGAAGTTGTATCCCAATGTAGGCTTATATTGTAAGATATAAATGTGTTCGTATCCTATCATAAAATGCGTAATTCTCATTTTTGTAATTTGTAACCATAAGTTATTATGAATTAGAGAATCTGAACTACATGAACATTTGTTGTAATATATATGGTAATGCCATTAGTTGCGTCTGAGATATATGATTTAAAACATGCACACTTCAAATTTGATTAACTGGTGAAGTCTTTGCACAATTCAAATGATGCACACTTCAAATGATTCAAAGCATGCACACTCCAAATTGGCTGACATAGTCTCTGCCTCAAATTTGAACTGTCGTCGTTATTCAGAATAACGACTTCCTTAAGTGATGCCGTTATTCTGAGTAACGACTATGAAGGCAGAGGATTTGGCAGAGATTTATTTCTTTGGAAATAAAAGATACAACTGATGCCGTTATTCGGAATTACGGCATCCTTAAGTGATGTCGTTATTCTGAGTAACGACTGTGAATGCAGAAGATTTGGCAGATCATCATTTTGTTGTAAATAAAATATATGCCTGATGTCGTTATTCTGAATAACGGCATCACTTAAGAATGCCGTTATTCTGAGTAACGACTGTGAAGGCAGAAGATTTGCCAGATAATCATTTCGTTGGCCTTATAAAATATACAACTGATGTCGTTATTCAGAATAACGACACCTGATTAACTGGTGTCGTTGTTAACGGCATCAAGTAATAATATAATTCAAAACATGTTGTGCATGTTTTAAAGTGATGTCGTCGTTGCTAATAACGTTACAGGTAACAGATGGCGTTATTTACAATAACAGCATCTGTTACTTATAAATTTCACCCAAAACATGCACAGCCATTTACACATCTAATTTTCATTGTTTTGAGACCTCAACTTTAATGTGATCAACAAATAAAAGCACGAACCCAAGATAATATATATCATAAAATGATAAAACAACCGATTTGCATCAAATGTTTTGAGTTTGCATCAAATGTTAAAAGCCTAAAAACTGACATTCTTCAAGTACTTCATAACATAACAAAATATAATAAAATTACACATTTGAAAGGTATCTCAAGGATTGGGCTATTCAAAGCTTACAAAATTACGCATTTCAACATTTAACTTAACTAGGCGTATAGTGTTGAGGCTGCCTCTTCTTCCGAGCTGGGACTTTCCTCCTACGTTCTGCAATATCTTGTGTCGCAGGTACACTTGGCCCGACATCTTCTTCATGCCCCGCTTCTTCTTCTACAATCTCTCGTGATGCTAATTAAGAACCTGGAGGAGGAAAATGGACACTCTTCCGTCATAGCCCTTATGAAGAAGAAGATCCCGAATGTGTAGATGGTGGAGGTGGAGATTGACCTTGTCTTTGTGGTGGTGCGGGAGGTTCAACTTGTCTTGTTGGTGGTGGTGGAGGTTGAGCTCGTCTACCACTTAGTCGGGGCGGTTGAGTTGGAAGTTCGGATGACGGTAAAAAAGCAGCGAAGCCCGGACCGTCTCCAATCTCTTCAAGTGAGCTACGACATGGACGGAGGATTTTTCCTGGCCAACTCCTTGCATGCCTTCGAAGCATTGCTCTTCAACACACGAGCACATTTCCGCGCAATATCCCATGTGTTGTCGATATACAACACCAACGAAATAAATTAGTAGCAAACCAAACTTTTTTAAGCAAATAAATGCAAAATGTGTACAAAAAAATTTAAATTAATAATTTTTTAAAATAACATAATTTTACCATTAGTCGGTACGAGGACGCTTTGGGTTGATACATAGGTTGCGACGTGTAATGTGCCGGTGGTGTGCTACTTGGTGCCTCGGTATCGACATTTGGATACCCGCGGGGGATATCCGATCTTGGAGCAATAAACAACTGTGTAATACGACGGTACCACGCCATGTAAGCTGTTTGCAACGACCTGTCGTACGTTGCAATCACTTCTACCACCAATTCGTATTTCCTCTCATTCCACATTGCTACATGAGAGCGGTGGTGATCGGCCCAATCCATCCTTGGCAATCGACCTTGACCGGTAATATTGTGAAGTCTTGGGTTTTACATTGTCTTCTCCTGGATGGGATGTTGTGCATTGAATTGTTGGAGGACTCGGTCGACGTAATAGAACTCCATGACAGAGAAATTTACAAGCGGAGCTCGTGTCAACCAAAGTTAATTATTGGCCGTGCAAAGTGGGGGTAGACGTTGTAGCCCTTCGGTCGTGTACGGTGTCCAATTGACGTACTCTTCCCGAAGCTGATCAAGTTCATCCCTATAATACGTCAACACACCACGTGGGTTATCTCTCCACATGAGTTTATCCGTCTAATACACACCTAAAGGAGCCCTAAACACTGGATTCTCATGAAGCACACTCCAATTATTTGAAAGAACAGTTACTCGGAGCCGGCCGAGGTGTATCCATTTCCAACATGTAACACCCCCATTTTTTTTTGCAAACTAAACCTCTAAATTCAATTCTTTCAATTTCTATATCACTTTAAACATAAACTAAGATAGATATATTTCAAATAAAATTTTGGTAGAGTCTCCCCTGTAATTTTGCCCCGAAACACAAAAAACTTACGGAATTCTGCTCAAAATTCCGTAGCTCACAACACAAACAATATTATCAAGGGCTCCCCAGGCCAAAATGAGCAGAATCAAACAGGCAATATAAATAATATGCTCTGGGGGCCAAACTCATAATAGAATATCAAATATTAAATAAAAATAATAAATTCCTTTGCAAACATATAAGATTTTTGTAAAGATTTAGGAAAACCTTTTAAAAGCCAACCGCAGAACCCAATACTCCACAATGAGGTGAGTACGGGCTTTCTTACTTCATCACAGCACTATGTATATGTACTTTTACTATAATACAAAATAATACATCAACTACCATAATACAAAATAATACATCAACTATTCACCTTTCTACATATACTAAGTACATAGATAATAGATCAACTCCAACAAAAGTACAAAATCTAGCTCTATACTATCTCACCATGCTGCTAGCAACCTGCAGAAGAGGTATCACCCTTGGTCATCTTTCTCTTATACATTTGTTTGTTTTCAGGGTTGTTAGTTGGCCAAACACATAGCTCTCCCTTTTAATAACACTTATCAAACCACCCAGCCTTTTCAACTTGTTCATTCTGACATATGGGGATCCTCTCATATACTTTCTAGCAAATCATATCCCTGTTATGTTGCCTTCATCGATGACTTCACTCAATATACATGGGGTTTTTCTTATGCACCAACGATCTGAGATTCCTAATATTTACCGGTTCTTTACGACATTGATTCACACTTAGTTCGGTGTGCACATCAAGATTTTTCGCTCAAATGGTGCTCGTGATTACACTTCCACTACTATGAGATTGATCATTCAGTCCCACGACGCACCTTTTCAGTAATCATGCCCTCATACACATAAGCATAATGGTGTAGCTGAATGCAAGCATCGTCATATTCTTGAGACGACTTGCTCTCTTTTACTCTCCTTTTCTGTTCCTCGTCCTTTTTGGGCTAAAGTGGTCCTAATCAATTTGTAAGTAGAATTCCATCTAATTTTAATATCTTTATGAAATCTTCTAAATTTCATTCCTTTAAGACTACACCATTTGTGTGAATTCTTGAAGATTATGACCATTCATATCAATAAAATGCACAGAATCTTTTAATGCATTAACATATGGTTCAACTATCTTCAAAGCATCTTACACATACAAGTTGAGGATATGACATGCATATTTAATATGAGCATCAGTTAATGAGGGAACCACTTTTTTATTATTGGCAGTATTATCACGACTAATGGAAATAATTTTATCTTCAATACCAAAAGTATTACATACTTTTCTAATTTTTGATGCAATAGCCGCAACATTATGGGGATACATCAAATAACCAAATTGTATGATCATTTTTTGAATGACCAATCACTATCAATCCAATGACAAGTAGTGCATATAACGAGGATATCATTAAAACATTTTCAACAATCACTAGTTAATGCAACTTTAGAAGGTAAAGAAGACAAAGTAGCAACTAAAATATCTTTAAGCTCATCATATATTATGAAATAATCGGATTTAATGGTGTTTTTAGGAATTCATTTGAAATGAGGGTTTAGAGTGAGTTGAGTAAATATTTCTGGGTTCTTACTTTCGGAACAAGTAAATGGTAACTCATCGTTAATAATGACTTTAGCCATTTCCCTATGTATAATTTCATGATCATAACTTAAATTATCTACCTGATCGATCTTGTGGTTTATTTTTTGTTGGGTAAGATTTTGTTGTGTTTCTTTTTGTTTACTAATCAAGTGACGCTTAAGTATACCCGTCTTCACACCCACTTTCCATTTGTAAGTCATTTGAAAATTGCTACATACAATATTTTCCTCTTTCGGATTGGATAAGGATGGATTAAATGTAAAAAAATGTGCACATCGAAGGTTTTTCTCTAAATTTCGGGAAGAAGATGGGGTCCCGGTATTTTGTGTTTCTACATCGTCTAAATGAATGAATGCCATCATCATTGTTGGTGTAACTCTCTGTTTCACATATACATACTATCCCATGTATTATTTTATTTCGATCATATGTTGTATTTTCTTTCTTTTGGGCCCATTATCATGCGCTATATTAATTTAATTAATTATGAGTTCATGTGAAGACTCATTCCTTAGCCCATTTCCAATTGCAACCCAAACCCGAAGCCCTAAACTCTACCCAAATTCGAAACCTAAACAAAATCCAAATCCGAACCCTAACTCCCCACTACTCCACTAAACCACTTCCACCTATTTCTCCACTAACCATAACCGACGCTCCCTCTCCTTAACCTCCCTACTGCCATTGTATTATCCCTAATCATCTCATCTCCATCAGCCTAATCTCCTTAGTAATTCCCTAATCATCTTCAACCGTCATAATCTCCATCTCATTAAAACACAAACCCCACACCATTAACTCCATCCTCGACCCTTCATCCCGACCACCACTTCAACCTCATCATCAATCCACACTCCAACATTACACCTAAACCCTTCATCCCCGAACCTCAACTCCTTCAACACACCCGAACTACCCTCAAACTCCAAGTCATCATTCAAACCCGACCTCCATCTTCCACCTCCACCTGAACACCACTGCCTCCATCCTGAACAACCTCTCCATCCGGCAATACTACCTCCATC
The DNA here is from genome assembly GCA_017893485.1 of Hemerocallis citrina. NCBI lineage: Eukaryota > Viridiplantae > Streptophyta > Magnoliopsida > Asparagales > Asphodelaceae > Hemerocallis > Hemerocallis citrina. Next base: position 191,388,207 of record CM030360.1, on the reverse strand, counting down.
ACCCCGCACTCCTTCCACTCCATTCTCAAACACCTCAAACCCGAACTCCATTGCTTCCATTGCTGTCCTTGCCGCCGTTGTTGCTGCCCTTTCTTGCCGGAAGCGGAGCACAAAGCCAAGCATGAACCGGAGCACATGCAACATGCGGGGATCTATGCACACGAGGGCTTAGTCGGAACAAGGCAAGCGTCCATTGAACTCTTAGCAAGTAGCCTTCATTATCATCAAATTTTATCGTCGAATTCTATTTGTAGTTTTCTTGTGCAATGTTATTGATTCAAATCTTGAACCGTTAATCCTCTTCGTGTCAATTCATCGTGTTATCGAATTTTAATTCATATATCCATCCATGACATGTTAATTTACTTAAATCTTGTATCGATTGATATACTCACGTTCATTTCGTCCTTTTGTTTGTTGTTTCCTAAATTGTTATCGGCAAGAGAACCCTTAAAAGTTTCCTTGTCATGGTCATCATGTTTCATACACCACTTATAATCACGAACCTAGATATATATTATGTTATAAGATCTATTTTAGATTGTATTGTTGTGCATGAGTATTATTGTATAATTGGATTCATGAATTTAATGATGTGAGTAATGATTTCCTAGACATGTTATTTGAAACTCTAACTTTAATGACCGATCATGAGTAGGAGTGTATTTTTGGTTGTTGTGATATATTTTCGAAAGTTGAGATTTTAACGTGAAGTATTCAGATTTTATGACTTGTCGAATGTCTGGCTTTGTACTGAGATTAGACCCAATTTTCTGTAACCAAATTTATAGTTTTATAAATGCATATGTATTTCTTTGAGTGTAGAATCTAGAGCTCTTATGGGTTTGAAATCCGAATTGCAGATTGTGAGATATTGAGATCTTAATACCGATACGCCGTAAATTTCATATTACTGTTTGAAAGTATTATACTGTTGAATCACATGAAATAATAGACCGTTTCGTAGAACTATGACCTGACAGAATCCTGTGTATTGCAAGACATCAGTAGAAGTTGGATTCTAATTTTTACAAGAATTGATAATGGTATTTTAATTGACTTGTAAGTGTTAGAACTTGACCCTATGTTGCTGACTATGCTTTAGATTTGTAAGAACAGATTGGTAGGCATAGTTACTAGACTTAGTATTCACTGAGTGAGTAGGTGTTGGATTCGGAAGAGAGTCTACTTTCCAGAACCCCTGACAGAATTATACCTGCTTTTCTGTGGCGGCGGGAAAGTGAGTTTAGTACAGATGTGTAATTTGTGTTCCTTGACTATAAATATATTGTTAATCTTGTGTAATTATTAGTACCGATACTATAGGTTTTTAGACTTCCAATATCATGCATTCCATCTATCTCTTTTTACTTTCTTGATTATCGCCTTGATACTACTGTCCCCATCACTGATTGCATCGACTGCAGGTTCATGATTGACTATGATAAAATAATGACAAGCCGGGGTAATAAAGAGTACAGTTTAGTAGTGAACAATATAAGAGCATCCACAGTCGTTGATGGTAAAAATATGCATAAATGGATAAATGGATATAGGAATCTCTCGTTTTGCTGCAGTCGTAGAATGCTATTTTTTACCTTTTTAAATTAAATAATAACAGACGGTGCTTCATGTTCCGTTGAAGAGGAAAAAAAATTAAAAACATTTTAAAACGGTGGGACGGCATACCATGTTCCGTTGGAGAGGAAAAAAAAAATTAAAATGGTGGGACGGCACTTCAAGTGCCGTCCGAGGGAAAAATCGTAGTCGCCGTGCAAAAAAGAATACAAAAAAATTATAAAAAATTACAAAAAATTTACAAAAATTACAAACAAATTACAAAAAATTACAAAAAATACAAAAAAATACAAAAAACAACTATAGAGGGTGGGACGGCACTTCAAGTGTCGTCCGTGAGAAGTGGGCTTTTTTGGTTTTTTTTTATTATGAAAAATATTTTTTTTGGAGGGACGACACTAGTGCCGTTCGACCATTTTTTTTTTTATGCGACGACACTTCAAGTGCCGTCCGACCATTATTATTATTATTATTATTTTGTGCGACGGCACTTCGAGCTCCGAAGCTTATATATGCATATTTCTCATTTCGATTCTCATTTATAGCAATCTCCTGTAGCGATTTATGCATAATATGCATATTTGGCCAACGACTGCAGCGCTCTTTTTGACCAAATATGCATATTATGCACATTTAGCAAATGACTACATATGCTCTAAGGGAGTGTACTCAAAAGGGGGTCTGTGTTTTCCGTACCACTGTTACCAATGATTGCTTATCATTTACTATTTACCGATTAACACTTATTGTTATTGGAAGACCTGAGTAGATGATCTTGTAGACTTCACCGCTCAAGTCTAAATGTTCACTTGTTAATATGCAACCGAACCTGTGGTATAAGATGCCAGATTAAGTGCATTAGATAGGTTAATAAAAACTGGTAGATCTAAAATTGACACTGAGCATTAACACAGATACCGATTACTGATTATTGATACAGATACCAACTACTGATTACCGATTCATGCATTACCGATTACCGATTGAAATCATTGATTTATCGATTCTTGCATCCCAATTACCGATTGATCACACCTTACAATCACGATTGCATTCTTTTACAATTGTTATTTGCATTGTACATGATCATAGCGTCTCATAATTTTCACCGCTATTTCTTGTTTCCTTCTATGTTATATTTTGTTGCTTCACCGTCATATTGCTTGTTACTACTTGCTGTCCGAAGCTTTACACCCCCCTATGATTATGCAGGTACGGATGGTGAAATACCGAAGGGACTTGGTGAATATGCCTTCTAGACAATCATGATAGAATTGCCGTGTTATCGTTATTTTATTTCTAGTCGCTACTTTATGTAGTTAGTCGTAGCGAACTGTTTATCGCTTTATATTTATTTCAGTACATTGTATTTCCTGATAGTTTGACCCGAAATTTATGTATTTTCATATGATGGTTATTTGTGCATAGTTTAATTATATTTTCTGTTCATGTGATCATTATTATTTCCTGTGTGGATGTGTTTATAAATATCTTGTTGAGCTTATAACTGTACGGCTTATGGATGATGCTTGTATCATTCTGGGCCTTAGTTGCGTGCCCGTGATTCCATATATTGGGAAGTGAGACGTGACAGTCGGGAAGGCTAGAAAAATCAAACTTGAAAATGTTTGTGTTATTCAACTCTCTAACCCATCGGCATCTAAATGTGTAACATAAAGATGATGCCATAATTATATGCAAAATATAAAATTAATATTAAAAAAATAAAAAATTAACCAGTAACAAATATTGAATTATGAAAAAGATACTGCACTAGAAGAATTCTCAAAGTTGTGTTGTGAATGCTTTTTGAATGTTGATTAATTCCAAAAGAACTTCAAGATTGCACATCTTCACTTCTTCAAACTTTGAGATTCCACAAATTACACGAATTTTTTAATGTAATGTAATTATATAACTTGCAAGAAAAAATTGTGAGAGTTAAGAGAATTGTTTGCAAGTTTTTGTGTGAAGAAAATAATTTAGAAGGCTTCTTTATTTATAGAATTTCATATTTTTTATGTTTCCTAATTTACCCCCCAAAACTAGCCGTTTTATAGCCATTGGGAATTGCTTTTTAGACATTTATCAACCCTACATATTTGTATAAAAAATATTTGTATAACGGTTGGCCTACTGGGCCGACCGTTGCTATCCCGCCGGGTTGGATCGCCTGGTTATGATTTCGGGCTGGTTCGGCTCACGATCTGGTAGGTCTATAGCGCCCCGAATTTCCAATATGATATCTTAGAAATACGTGGCACAATTTTCAGCATCAACTTCAAATGTAATATTAAACACAGTCAAACACCAATAAAAAAATTCAAGCTTCATTACATTAATCTTTACATAACACAGCGGAATACAATACACCTTAAATCACAATTCTCTTTTCTTTACAATACTTTCTTTTTCATATTACATAAGTCATTACATCAATTGAACTCAAGCATCCAAATCCCGAGCTATAAGAAATCACCAATAAAATATGAGGCTAGAGATAACCCTAACCCCCAAAACTAAAGGGGTTAGCCATAACGGTGTGAGTGACATAAAACAAACAACATAAGTAAAGCATGGATTTATCAACAACAGAAAATAAACAGAAGTAAATGAATATAGGAAAATCACGAAATGTGAAAAACACAACAAGTGAAGCTAGACTAAGTGTCAAGTGTAGAAAACCGGAAGACACATGCAAGAAACCAAATCAAGAAAAACACAACTTTATATGCTGACTCTCTAATGCGTACTTGTGGAGTCTACGCATCCCACTCTACATAGGTCCGGTGCAAGCCCTTAACGTCTCCACTTTATAGGGTTTAATCTCCCGCCATGCAACTAATCCTAACACGATGACTACTACGAGATGAAGATAAACTGTGAGTATTAGCCCATGCCCCGATAATTCCGGAGGTCAATCTCTATCCACAGATAATTCCGGAGACTATTTCACTCACACCTAGGAATCTTCGAGAATACCCCACACCGCAAGCTATGGCACCTCATCACACGAATACCACATGAGCGTCATCTCGACCCCGATAATTCCGGAGATCAATCCCACACCAAAGGTAATTCCGGAGACTATTTCACTCACACCTGGATAATTCCGGAGATTATCTCACACCGCAAGCCATACTGAGGTCCATAACCCATGTTCTCATTCATCATATCACCACTAGTGTCTGTCCTTATCATTTAGGGTATTTAATTACTTTACGAATCTCCTAGAGTTGGTGTACCCTACCGGACTTAACTCAACAACTGATCAACTAAAATGCCTCAACAGGCCCAAACATAAATATCTCCACTGCCGGTATACTAGGGTCACACACACCCTCTAGAGACTTACACCCCAAATATCCAAACCAATCTTCCAACATAAATTGCTCAGTTAAACCACTTGAAAACATACGTTCAGTAGAAGATAAAGTATAGAATAGTAAGTTATAGATTAAAACACTTAGAGAATAAATCATTTAAAAGAACATTCAATGACATAAAGATACACCAGTATCAGTCGACTATAGACAAGCATAGGTCGACTGTCCAGAAACAAAATCCAATAGCTTTGAGAAAATAATTCTAAGTATTTTTAGTCGACTATAAAAGCCATCGGTCAACTTTCCGGAGCGAGAAATCCAATACCTTTAAGAAAATAATTCTAAGTATAGCAGTCGACTGTAAAAGGTCATAGGTCGACTGTCCAGAAAAAATCCAGTAATTTTGAGAAAATAATTCTCAGTGGCACCAGTCGATTGTAAAAAGTCTTCAGTCGACTATCCAGAACGAAATTTTAAGGAAAACTAGAGAACACAGCAGTCAGGTCGCGTCGGTCGACTGAAAAGTCACACCGGTCGACTGTAGACCTAGAGACTGCAGACTTTGGTTGTGCACATTTCAACCGATACGTAGTTTTACTTTATGAAAATGATTTCTACAAAAAGCATAATTCTTATATGGTCAAATACAACTTGTAGGATTTATAATAGTCCATAAGAACTAAATCATAACTACTTGAATTTATAAAAATAGTGATTTTGTTAATTTCCTTCAATCAAACATGAATTGTGCATATAATCAAAATAGAGTTTTCTAAAAAAATTAATTGTTCATTGAAATAGTTTCGTATTCAGATCCAAACCATATACATATCAAAAACTCAAGAAAAATCCCCAATTTGGATATATTTCATCAAACTCAACTAAATTCCCAATTTCGATTCTCAAGGCATGATCTCTTGATTCATAACTCTTCCTCCAAATTTCTCAAAACTGAATTATCATTACAACTCACAAACATAATCAATTTATAACATCACCATATCAAGTTTCATTCAACCAATACTCAAAAGTGATAAAAGTCTTATTTTTATTAGGTTTATGCATAAAAGAAAATCCACCATGTTCAACCAATCCAACATTAATCCAAAAGAAATAGCATACCCATGATCTCCAATAGGTCGCCCATCAATTTTGAATCACCCCCATACAATTTTATTCATAAACAACTAGGGTTTCACAAGATCCAAATTTAAAATCATCAATCCATCCAATCCATTATGCACACATTCATACTCAAACCCTAACATGCTTTTTAGTAGAAGAAATACCACATACAATATTCAAGAGCAATCAAAACAATTATATCACTCGCATACAACATACACAAAACAAAAAGAAAACAAACCAAGTCACTCACCTTAATGACGAAATCCAATCGAATCAATGAAGAATAAGAAAAGCCCTTCTTTTGCGAAATCTAAGATCACCTCCGTAAATCTCCAAGAAAACCATAAAACCTTTACGTTGTGCAGCGAAAGACGGCTGCACTCCACTTTTTTAAATAGGTCGGAATAGAAGAATTAGGGTTTTAAACACATTTGCAAAATAATCCGTTTAAAACATAACTTTACATAAATAGATCCATATACTTGGAAACTTGATAAAACCAATTAAATTAAGATTTTTTTAAAAAAATAACCATTTTATTTCCAGCCGGTACTGTTGAAAAATCCAGAAAATAGTTTTTGGCACTTTCATCCGTTAAAATGACAATTTTGCAAAAAGATCATTCTTTTCGTAATATTTGCAAATAGGTCCAATTAATATCAGAAAAATTCAGAAAAATTACAAATAATTCCTAAATAGTAAATAATGATTTTCCATAAAATAATTTTGACTTTTGAACTTTCCAGAAAATATTTGCACGTGTTTTGCATGTGTAAAAAGATAAATTTTCAGAAAATATTTATTAAATCTTCAAAAAAATCATTTTAATTCATTTATAAATCTTTAAAATTATATTTAAAAATACGGGGTACTACATCACTCCCTCCTTAGAAGAGTTCTGTCCTCAGAACTATTGCTAATGGGGTCCAAAATAAGAATAAACAAGGAAATTGAAATCTCATAAATGAACCATAATTCAAAACATTCACATAGGAGGACATAATCAAATAAAAGATATACGACTCGATCCAATAGTACAATCATCCAAAAAAATACCATCACATAAATAAGATACAATCATACAAAAAGCTCAGGAAAATCCTTCTGCATGCGATCCTCTGGCTCCCAAGTAGCCTCCTCGAACTGCTGATTCCTCCACAGCACCTTGACCATAGGTATCACTTTGCTCCTAAGAACTTTCTCTCTACGGTCGATGATCTCCACAGGCTGTTCCTTGTAACTCAAGTTCACCTGTAGACCTTCAGGAACCTCTACCAGCTGATGACTCTGATTTGGCACATACTTCCTCAACAATGACACATGGAATACATCATGCACCTGTGCCAACTCCTCTGGAAGCTCCAACCTATATGCTGTCTTGCCAAACCGCTCCACGATCCTGTATGGCCCAATATACCTTGGCGCCAACTTGCCTCCCTTACCAAACCTGATCACTCCTTTGGTTGGAGACACCTTGAGGAAAACTGCATCCCTAACCTCAAACTCCAAGTCCCTTCGTCGAGTATCAACATAACTCTTCTGCCGACTCTGAGCCTCAACCAACCTCTTGCGAATCAGCTCAATCTGCTCTGACGTCTGCTGTACTATCTCAGGACCAAACATCTTCCTCTCGCCAACCTCGTACCAACAAACAGGTGTCCTACACCTCTGTCTGTACAAAGCCTCATACGGTGCCATCCCGATACTAGCATGGTAACTGTTGTTATAAGCAAACTCAACCAATGCTAAGTATCTCTGCCAGCTACCAATGAAATCCATAACACAAGCTCTCAACATATCTTCCAGCACTCGATTCACCCTCTCGGTCTGACCATCGGTCAGTGGATGAAAAGCGGTACTGAAATCAGTTCTGGTACCCAAAGCTGCTTATAGGCTCTTCCAAAACCTTGAGGTGAACCTTGCATCCCTCTTCATACCGGACCACCAAAAGTGTTGTTTGATGTCCTTGTACATCTTCGTACCTCCAGAATGTACTGACAACAAGGTACTGTGTGCTTCCTGCAAGATACTCTCTCTCAAATCTGCATTATTCGGAACACACAACCTCTCACCCATCCAAAGAACTCCATCTTGGACACGAAACTCTAATAGCTTGCCTTCTGAAACTTGTTGCAACATCTTCTGAATCTCTGAATCTGATCTTTGACTTTGCACAATCCTTTCTCTCAAGGAAGGTTGCAGCCTCAACTGAGCCAAAGACGCCCCCAAACCCTGCAGCACCACCTCGAAACCTGCCTGATCAATCTCTACTGCCAACTCGCTTCGAGTAGTGATCAAACTTGATAAACTACTCTTCCTGCTAAGTCCATCAGCTACCACATTCACCTTACCCGGGTGATACTTGATCTCAGGGGGAATGTCTTCCAATACTTCCAACCACCTTCTCTGCCAAAGATTTAGATCCTTCTGTTGATAAATGTACTTTAGGATCTTGTGGTCAGTGTACATGTTGACCTTTTCACCATAAACATAATGCCTCCACTGCTTCAAGGCAAATATAATAGCTGCTAGCTCCAAATCATGCGTCGGATAATTCTTCTCATGCGGACGCAATTGCCTCGAACCGTAAGCAATAACCTTGCCTTCTTGCATCAAGACACAACCCAACCCTCTGAGAGATGCATCACTGAAGATATCATAATCCTTCTCAGCTTGTGGCAAAGCTAAGATAGGTACAGTTGTCAACCTCTCCTTTAACTCAAGGAAACTCGCCTCACACTTATCAGTCCATGAAAATGCCACATTCTTCCGGGTCAAACCTGTATGAGAATAACCTTGGATAAATCTCCTATAGTAACCAGCCAAACCCAAGAAACTCCTGACTTCCTTCACAGACGTTGGCCTGGGCCAATCCTTTATTGCTTCAACCTTCTAAGGATCAGTGGCTACTCCCTCCTTAGAAAGGATATGACCATGGAAAGCTACCTCAAACTTCCAAAACTCACACTTCGACAACTTGGCATACAAGCTATGCTCCTGCAACTTCTGTAATACCGCCGTCAAGTGCATAGAATGCTCCTCCTCTGACTTCGAATACACCATAATATCGTCAATGAAAACCACTATGAAGGAGTCAATAAATGGCCTCAAAACCCGGTTCATCATATCCACGAACAATGCTGGCGCATTCATCAACCCGAATGGCATCACCAAAAACTCATAGAGCCCATGACGAGTCCTGAAAGCTGTCTTACTCACATCTTCCTCCTTGACTCGAACCTGATGATACTCTGATCTCAAATCAATCTTTGAAAACATAGCTGCTCCCTGAAGCCTGTCGAATAAATCATCAATCCGTGGAAGTGGATACTTGTTCCGAATAGTCACCCTATTCAACTTCCGGTAGTCAATGCATATCCTCATTGACCCATCCTTCTTGACTAACAACACTGGCGCACCCCACGGTGAGGAACTCGGTCTAACAAGCCCCTTGCTCAACAACTCCTCAATTTGTTTCTTCACTTCGTCTTGCTCTACAGGTGCCATCCTGTACGGAGCCTTAGAAATCGGAGCACTCCCCGGCTGAACATTAATGCAAAACTCCATATCTCTCTGCAGCGGTAATCCTGGCAAATCTTCCAAGAATACCTTAGGAAAATCTCTGACAACTGGAATGCCTTTGATTTCATCTGGAATCGCCATCTTGGATACCATTGCAGCCACCTTCGAAATCTTCTTCTTCCCTTGGAAAGTCACTGCAGAACCACCTGGTGCTTTCACTAACACCTCTTTCTGCTTGCATTCAATTGTGGCATCATATATTGCCATCCAATCAATGCCCACGATCACATCCACTCCCAAGACTTGCAGCTAAATTAGATCAATGCCGAATAATCTCTCGCCAATCTCGATATCACAGCCCTCGTAATATCGTCAGCAATCAATTCTTCACCTGACGGCATTGCCACCGACAAAACCTTGCCTAGAAACAACTTAGGCTCCACACTTAAGACCTTTGTAAAATTGGGCAACACAAAAGTATGCGAAGAACCAGTATCAAATAAAACTTTTGCCTTTATTCCATTAACCAAAACAATTCCCTGGATCACATCTTCCGAGTTACTCACATCCTCCTCAGTTAATGCGAACACTCGCCCTTGCCTCTGGAATTTACCTCCACCGGGACCATCCTTCCTCAACTGTGGACAATGAGGCTTAGAATGTCCCGCCTGCCCACACTGGAAACAAGTCTGCTTTGCCAACTTAGGACACGCTGACCTATAATGACCTGCCTCCTTGCAGTAGTAACAAGTCACTTCTTGAGTTGCGGGTGCCTTCTACACTGGACCACTGAACTTGACTTGCTTCGCTGGGAATCCTTTCCCACTCTGACCTAATGCTGGCCTCTTGTTCCTGTTCCAGGTCTCTTGCTTCTTCTGGAACTTGTCCATGTATTCCTCTGTCATAGCTGCTCTCCTGACCAGCTTGTCGAACCTCCTTATTCCCAACAGAATCATTCTCGACCTCAAGTTTGGCCTCAAGCCCTGCTCAAACTTCTTGGCCTTCTTCGCCTTATCAACTATCAGCTCCGGTGCATACCTCGACAGCTGAGTAAACTTAGTCTCATACTTTCGCACGGTCATGCCGCCCTGCTGTAGATTCAAGAATCTTGTCGCTTTCTTCTCCTAAATGTCCAGAGGGAAGAAACGATCCCTGAATTCTTCCAGAAAAGCCTCCCAAGTCATTTGCTGGTCCCCCAAAGCCCTCCTTACCGTTTGCCACCAAACACCAACGTCATTTTCCAACTGCATAGTGACCAACTTCACCTTATTGGCTGCCAGAGTTTCTGAGACCTCGAAGATTGTCTCCATCCGTCTAATCCAATCATCGGCCTCAATGGATCAGAATGCCCCTCAAACACTGGCGGCCTCATCCTCTTGAAGGACTCAATCTGCTTAATAGGATCAGCGTTAACAAACCCTGGTCCAACCCCATGATTCTGATTCTGCGCCAAATTAGCTGCCATTAGTGCATTCAAAGTCTAATACACTGACAAATTTGGCCTCGAGATCAACTCCTGTTCCTTGGGAACTTCCAACTCCATCACCATTGTTATCATTCCTAGTTCTGGGTCCAACCATTCTGAATACTGCAAAATGAGGGAAAAGTTACAACACCATAGCACGATTCATATTCACATCAATACCCTCTGGCAAAACTGTAACCAAACCCCAAAAGTAAAAACATCATGTTTCAGTTCTATGTGATACTCACTCTCTAATGTCCACATCTAGGTACTCACACGCTAGTGTCCACACCTATGTTATTCCATGTTTATTATTACTATTGAAACATGCTCTGATACCAATCTCTGTAGTGCCCCAAATTTAAAATATGATATCTTAGAAATACGTGGCACAATTCCCAGCATCCACTTCAAATGTAATATTAAACACAGTCAAATACCAATAAAATTTTTCAACCTTCATTACATTAATCTTTACATAACACAGCAGAATACAATACACCTTAAATCACAATTCTCTTTTCTTTACAATACTTTCTTTTACATATTGCATAAGTCATTACATCAATTGAACTCAAGCATCCAAATCCCAAGCTATAAGAAATCACCTGTAAAATATGAGGCTAGAGATAACCCTAACCCCCAAAACTAAAGGGGTCAGCCATAACAGTGTGAGTGACATAAAACAAACAACATAAGTAAAGCATGGATTTATCAACAACAGAAAATAAACAGAAGTAAATGAATATAGGAAAATCACGAAATGCGAAAAACACAACAAGTGAAGCTAGACTAAGTGTCAAGTGTAGAAAACCGGAAGACACATGCAAGAAACCAAATCAAGAAAAACGCAACTTTATATGCTGACTCTCTAATGCGTACTTGTCGGAGTCTGTGCATCCCACACTACATAGGTCCGGTGCAAGCCCTTAACGTCTCCACTTTATAGGGTTTAATCCCCCGCCATGCAACTAATCCTAACACAATGACTACTACGAGATAACGATAAACTGTGAGTATTAGCCCATGCCCCGATAATTTCGGAGGTCAATCTCTATCCACAGATAATTCCGAAGACTATTTCACTCACACCTGGGAATCTTCGAGAATACCCCACCTCGCAAGCTATGGCACTTCATCACACGAACACCACATGAGCGTCACCTCGACCCCGATAATTTCGGAAATCAATCCCACACCACAGGTAATTCCGAAGACTATTTCACTCACACCTGGATAATTCCAGGGATTATCTCACACCGCAAGCCATACTGAGGTCCATAACCCATGTTCTTGTTCATCATATCACCACTAGTATCAGTCCTTATCATTTAGGTTATTTAATTACTCTACGAATCTCCTAGAGTTGGTGTACCCTACCGGACTTAACTCAACAACTGATCAACTAAAATGCCTCAACAGGTCCAAACATAAATATCTCCACTGCCGGTATACTAGGGTCACACACACCCTCTAGAGACTTACACCCCAAATATCCAAACCAATCTTCCAACATAAATTGCTCAGTTAAACCACTTGAAAACATACGTTCAGTAGAAGATAAAGTATAGAATAGTAAGTTATAGATTAAAACACTTAGAGAATAAATCATTTAAAAGAACATTCAATGACATAAAGATACACCAGTATCAGTCGACTATAGACAAGCATAGGTCGACTGTCCAGAAAGAAAATCCAATAGCTTTGAGAAAATAATTCTAAGTATTATAAGTCGACTATAAAAGCCATCGGTCAACTGTCCAGAGCGAGAATTCCAATACCTTTAAGAAAATAATTCTAAGTATAGCAGTCGACTATCCAGAAAAAATCCAGTAATTTTGAGAAAATAATTCTAAGTGGCATCAGTCGACTGTAAAAAGTCTTCAGTCGACTATCCAGAACGAAATTTTAAGGAAAACTAGAGAACACAGTAGCCAGGTTGCGTCGGTCGACTGAAAAGTCACACCGGTCGACTGTCGACCTACAGACTGCAGACTTTGGTTGTGCACATTTCAACCGATACGTAGTTTTACTTTATGCAAACGATTTCTACAAAAAGCATAATTCTTATATGGTCAAATACAACTTGTAGGATTTATAATAGTCCATAAAAACTAAATCAAAACTACTTGAATTTATAAAAATAGTGATTTTGTTAATTTCCTTCAATCAAACATGAATTTTGCATATAATCAAAATAGAGTTTTCTAAAAAAATTAATTGTTCATTGAAATAGTTCCGTATTCAAATCCAAACCATATATATATCAAAACCTCAAGAAAAATCTCCAATTTGGATATATTTCATCAAACTCAACTAAATTTCCAATTTCGATTTTCAAGACATGATCTCTTGATTCATAACTCTTCCTCCAAATTTCTCAAAACTGAATTACCATTACAACAAACAAACATAATCAATTTATAACATCACCATATCATGTTTCATTCAACCAATACTCAAAAGTGATAAAAGTCTTATTTTTATTAGGTTTATGCATAAAAGAAAATCCACCATGTTCAACCAATCCAACATTAATCCAAAAGAAATAGCCTACCCATGATCTCCAATAGGTCGCTCATCAATATCGAATCACCCCCATACAATTTTATTCATAAACAACTAGGGTTTCACAAGATCCAAATTTAAAATCATCAATCCATCCAATCCATTATGCACACATTCATACTCAAACCCTAACATGCTTTTTAGTAGAAGAAATACCACATACAATATTCAAGAACAATCAAAACAATTATATCTCTCGCATACAACATACACAAAACAAAAGGAAAACAAACCAAGTCACTCACCTTAATGACGAAATCCAATCGAATCAATGAAGAATAAGAAAAGCCCTTCTTTTGCGAAATCCAAGATCACCTCCTTAAATCTCCAAGAAAACAATAAAATCTTTGTGTTGTGCAGCGAAAGATGGCTGCACTCCACTTTTTTAAATAGGCCAGAATAGAAGAATTAGGCTTTTAAACACATTTGCAAAATAATCCCTTTAAAACATAACTTTACTTAAATAGAATTCTATACTTGGAAACTTGATAAAACCAATTAAATTAGGATTTAAAAACAAAATAACCACTTTATTTCCAGCCGGTACTATTGGAAAATCCAGAAAATAGTTTTTTGCACTTTCATCCCTTAAAATGACAATTTTGCAAAAAGATCATTCTTTTCGTAATATTTGCAAATAGGTCCATTTAATATCAGATTAATCTAGAAAAATTACAAATAATTCCCAAATAATAAATAACGATTTTCCATAAAATAATTTTGACTTTTGAGCATCCCAAGAAAATATTTGCATGTGTTTTGCACGTGTAAAAAGATAAAATTTCAGAAAATATTTATTAAATCTCCAAAAAATTATTTTAATTCATTTATAAATCTTTAAAATTATATTTAAAAATACGGGGTACTACAAGGTCAGGGGCCAAAAGCGATTTGGTTCCAACTGGGTTGCGGTTCCAAAAAGCAAGGACCGAACCGCTACAGTAGCGGTCTAGTCTGCTCTGAGCTACAAAACATGTCTGTCTGGTCCAATTTCGGGCTGAACCGGCTCGTTTGCCATCATTATGAAAAGATGTTCCAATTGAAGGTGGAGGTAGAGAAGTGTTGTTGTTGTTGGGCTATTTGAAGATGACAGTCGACTACTCCGAAGAGCAGTCGACTGCAACCAACAAGCTGCTGCCCTCGATTGTAAAAGCTGTTACTACTCTTGGGAGCAGTGGATCGCAAGCGGTGGCATCAGCTATCGGGTTGGGTCTTTTGGTGGATATTGATTGAACCGGTTTGTGTTCCAAGTTAGATGTATGACTTCTATCGTGTGGCTTTCTCTTCAGGGTATACCAGACGATGAAGGATCAAGACTAAAACTTAGGATTTTTCTAGATCTCTATGTAATAATGTGATAACCTCCATTGAGAGGTGTGAAAATACCTTATCTCAGAATTTTCTCTTATAAACAGTTGAGTGTCTTCTAGTGAGGCTTGAGAGATAGATAGGTTCTTGGTAAGAATATTGTAACTATTGTATCTTCTCTAGTTGAATAATATATCGGTTATTTCTCCTCAGGATTAGGTTCGTCGAACCAGGACAAAATTGTGTGGTTGTGTGTTTGGTTTGATGTAAATTGCTTGATTGTTCGTTGTGATGAGTTGTCGCCTCTCGTTATCGATATAATAAAACACAAAGAAAGTTATCAAGTGGCTTTCCTGCAATCCCCCATAAATCAAAGGTCCAGATCTAACCTCACAAAACACTTCCCCCCTCCAAAGTTTTCCCCCAAAACCACAACTTCTTTATTTATTAATTATATATATATATATATATATATATATATATATATATATATAGAGAGAGAGAGAGAGAGAGAGAGAGAGAGAGAGAGAGAGAGAGAGAGAGAGAAATGCTCCATTGAAAACGGGTTTGTTTTCATGGGTTGGAAAACAGTGATATGAGCCATTGGATCGCTCTTCATCATGATCAGCGGCTTAGATCGCTGCCGCCCATCACCCAATATCACTTAAGTGGTGGAGGGTTAATTTGGGAATTTCGTCCCAAATAACTCTTCACCTGATTCGCTCTGAAAAATTGATATAACCTAGGCCATTGTTGGGAATAATGACCTAGGTTATAAAAAATTGAATCATAGGCCGTTGTTTGAAACATAGGCCGTTCTTTGGAACAACGGCCTATGATTCAATTTTTTATAACCTAGTCCGTTGTTCCCAACAAAGGACTAGGCTATAAAATTTTATTGTTTCAATTGCTGTTGTTCTAGGTTATAAAAAATTGAATGAATGCCATTGTTTGGAACAACGACCTTCATTCAATTTTTTATAACCGAGGTCGTTGTTCCCAACAACGGCCTAGGTTATATCAATTTTTTTAGAGCGGATCAGGTGAAGAGTTATTTGGGACGAAATTCCCAAATTAACCCTCAGCTGATCAAGTGAAACGGGTGATGGGGGGCTCGATCTGAGCCGCTGATCACGATCATGAGCGATCCAACGGCTCAGAGCGCTATTTTCTAACCTGTGAAAACTAGACCCGTTTTCAATGGAGCATTCTCTCTCTCTCTCTCTCTCTCTCTCTCTCTCTCTCTCTCTCTCTCTCTCTCTCTCTCTCTCTCTCTCTCTCTATATATATATATATATATATATATATATATATATATATATATATATATATAAACATGAACTTTTATTTATAACTAATTATTGTCATACTTTTCAAACTTAAGCTACATAATTATTGATTTATTATTTACAAAGCTTTTCATATGCTGTATCGTTCCGAAGACGTGCTGTAGGCACGTGCCCACGGACAAATTTAGTATTCTTACATAGCATTACTCAAAACCAATCAAAAAACCCCTTAGAAAAGGGGTATCTATATGCAATATAGACAAAAAAAAATAAAAAATAAAATAAAGGTTTTAAGCTAAAATCAGAAACACCGAAAATGTTATCCAAACCAAATCCTATCTCCCTCATCTTAAACTTAAATCCATAAAGCTCAAACCTTTCCCTCATTCACCCCTCCAAGGCTCCAAATCAATGTCTCCTCCTCTACTTCTCCGTTCCTCAACCGAAACCCCCCACCCTTCATCTCCACCGTCCAAACCCACTCGCCATTTCGATCCAACGGTCCTCCGCAACTCCTTTGACCGCCTCCTACAATCTCTCACCTCCCACCCATTTGTCCAGCCCCTCATCTCCATTCACTCCCAATACCAGTCCTTCATCCAGGTTCAACCTCACCCCATTCATTAAAAATGTCATCTTTTTAATTTCTGTTGTACTGATTTGATTGTTGTTGGTGGAAATCAGGTGCATTTGAGGGTTCCTAGGGTTTCGGCGCATCGAAACGTGTTATCAAGTTGCAATTTTGCTGCGATTTTGCCGGGGGATTCGGTCGCGGGGCTGGTGGTGGCGAATGGGGTCAATAGTTTCTTGAATTTGTATAATACTTTGCTTGTGGTGAGGCTGGTGCTTACCTGGTTTCCGAATTCGCCTCCGGCTATAGTCAGTCCACTAAGGTATTGTGTTGCTAGATTTGTTTGCACGTGCAGTGCATGTGGATTTTAACTATTTTTCGAGATGGTGCAGATTATTTAGTTAGTGATGTTCGTTTTTTATTTTTTTATGGATGTTGGTTTCACGTAGTTTGTTTGGGTGGGGTAGAGCATCCACAGTCGTTTGCTATATTTGCCAAATTCCCATTTTTTGAGAAACGATGGTCTGCAGTTGTTTGCTATTTTGCCATATTTTGTCAAAATAGCTACAGTGCGTTCTCATATTTGAGAAACGAATTGGCCATTCTCAAATTATAGGGGACATGTTCCGTCCCTATATATATATATATTAATGGCGAGGGACGTAACAAGTTGTTTCGTCTGATTTTTTTTAATTATTTAAATGATCAGACAATACATGAACCCAAAAAAAAAGAATCGAAAAAATAGTCAAACAGGACATGTTGTCCTGTTTGAAGCCAAAATGGCTTGGACGGGACAACATGTCCCGTCCGGCCAATTTCTGAGCTTAGTGTATTAATTAGGGGTAGATTAGTGTATTAATTAGGTATTAGTATATAATTTAATATTTAATTTATATAATTTAACAATTTTAATATCTAATCAATAGTTAATTAACTTAAACATTATTAACTTAACCTTTTTAATATTTTTTTTGTACTAGACGATACAAGTTGTTTCGTCTAGCTATTTTTTGAGAAACTTTTAGCAAACGACCACTGCACACATCACACCGATTTCCTATATATATTTGTGCCAATTTTCTCAAATATGAGAAACACCATTGTGGATGCTCTTATAATAGTAAAGATATATATGCGAAGATCTGACTCTAATACCACATTTGTGTAGTACCATTAATGAAAAATATATCTTTATGTGTTTTCCCTAGTTTGTTCAAAAGAAAGGTATCTGAGTATCAATATGCAATTGGCGGTGATCAGTTATATTTTTTGGATATGGAACTTTAGGTGTTGACTAGCGTATTAAAGATAGGGTATTTAGCTATTAACATGGAGAGACTTTATGGTTTATCTGTTCCTTCCGTCAAAATATGTTTTAAAAATATTTTTTTAGGACAATTTTTTAAAATAATGTTATGGCATGTAGACAAACACCTTAAACTTATACCAGCACTACAAGGCAATACTTTACATGTTTAATTTACAGCTGCATAAGCCAACTATTCCTAGATCTAGCTATGAAAACAAAATACTATAAAAAATGGAAGACTGTCTTCTACAAAATGAATTAATATTTATATGTACACAAACTAAAATTTTTGTCTAAAGTTAGCTTTAGTTTGCTCATAATATTTGCATAATGGTCTTGTAGTTTTTAATTGAACTAAAACCATATTACATATGACTTTAGTCAGAGGGATGAGAAATCTAAATTTGGAGACTTGAAACTAATCTAATTAGGCATATGATGAAACAAGAGAACTTTTTACCTCAGATACTTATAAAGATATCAAAGCCTCCAACACAATTGAAAATCCACAGAATATTTGGTGATTCGGAATGACTGCATACTCAAAAAGTTAGAAATAATGCATGAAATTAAGCATAACCCATTTCTTCAATATTAGGAATGTATTGATGATCTATTCATAGTTCTCAATCTAATTAATTCTTCTTTCCTCAGACTATGAATACAGTAGCTTCTCTTTTTTAAGTTTTTTAAATCTTCTATATATTGTACATCTAAGACGTTGCCATAAATGAATTCTAGTCAATTCCATTCTTAAAAAAAGTGCGAAGTTCCAAAGAAGTTGCTTCTAGGATAAATTTTCATAATTGTGCACAATGGTTGAGTAATCGCTGATAAATAAGTCATCAACATATGGTTTTCATTTCATGAACTTAATATTTTCTGTCCTGGTTAAATTCTAAATTTCTAGTCTTTCTTGTCTAGGATTTGTTCATACATGCAGATTTTGCATGCTCTAGTTATACTCAGTGAATAAGTTTAAGGTCAATTATGGAGTCTCCAATTTTCAGTGTTACCTTTAACCTTTTAACAAGCATACCTAATTTGGAAAAGAAAAAAACACCTAATTTGGAAAAGAAAAAACAAAACAAAAGAAAACAAAGCAAAACAAAGCAAAACAAAGTGTACCTAATTATGACCAGACTTCTTTGTCCACCTTTTTGATCAGTTCACATTCCCGCCTTTAGCTATAAGATATTTAGGTACAAGCAAACATCATTCTGGAAGTTTGCATTAATTTATTGACACTAAGGTCAATGGTTTAAATATCGGATATCATCCTCGTATCGGAAGGCAAAATTTCAGATCGGATACCGAATATCAGAGATATATCGGCAATATTTAAAAAATATTGTGTTAACATATCAGATAGAAATATACATCCTAAATGTGATTTAGATGACCTTTACACATCTATATAATAAAACACAAAGATAGCTATCAAGTGGCTCTCCTTCAATCCCCCAAAAATCAAAGGCCGAGATCTAACCTCACACCTCACAATACATATCCCCCCCCCAAAAAAAAGTTTCCCTCCAAAACTCAAATTCAAATCCCCCACCTAAAACAACTCCTATATTTATTTAATATTTTGTTCTCTCTCTCTCCCTCCCTCTTCTATTAAAAAAATTAAGAAAATACAAATTAAAAAAATTAAAAAATAAAAATAAAAATAAAAATTTAAAAATTTTAATAATAAATCAAAAAAATCAAAAAAAATCATATAATATGTTTTTTGCTGGACCCCCAAAAATTTCTCATATAATATGTTTGCTACTTCAATTAATTTGCTGGATCTACAAAACTATTTTATATGATCAAACAAGGTACACCGTTCCGAAGACGTGCTGCAGGCACGTGTCAACGGGCAAACCTAGTTATATATACAAATACAAATTATTTAATGTAAGTAATAATAGTTATAACCGAAATATATACTAGTCTACATGAAATCCTTACATAAAATAAAGATAGCTACATATTAATGATTTGAAGGTAAGATGAAGAATTTTACGAAAGAAAATTGAAGACAAGTTGAAATGTTTCTTTGTTCACTCCATAGAAGCAATCTGCTCGTGCTACTTTAAAATAATGTTTAACTTATTATTTACTTAACTATGGGGATGCTTATTGTTTATTTTTGTATATATACACTCATAGAAGCAATTAGCCTAATAAAGAACAGATAGTGAGCATAAAATCAAATTTGTAATTTTGCCAGAAAGAGTCAAAAATATTTGATTGAATATGATATGTTCTTTGTCTTATCTCCATCACAATTAGTTTTAGTTTCTCATCTCTCTATAATGTACAATCACAAACCTAACAATGTACATTATAATTTGAGATTAAGAATAAATCTCTTCTTACATGTTCAATAAATAAAAATTTGTATGCTCACATCTCCTTTTTGAGTGCACAAAATAAAAATAAGAGGAGAAATGGTGTGGTGAATTTTTGAAAGAGGAAGCAACAATGAGAGAGTTTTAAGGGTTTTTAGCTGGTTTTACCTCTTCTCTCCTTTAATACAATGGGTTAGGGTCCAGTCGGGTGGCGTTTTACCTTTTATAATACCCAATGTTGAAACAGGTAGATATATTGGAACAATAACGTTTTGAACACTAGTATCGGTAACGTTAGCATGTTCAAACCGTTATAATGGTTGTAATGGGTGATATTTAAAAAATTGACTAAGGTTCAACATGCTGAAATACTACAGTCAAAATCACTTTAGACCTTTTCTCCCTCCTCATGGTGATTTTCTTTAATTGGCTTTTGGCTATTAACTATGTATTAGTGAGCTCCAATAGTCATCTATCCCGTAGACAATTGTTATATGACACTTTTTGATTTAATGACTATCTATGCAACATTCTATTATCATAGAGTTGTATTGGTTTAATGTCTATTGTGATTTAGGGATCATTTCTTAGATGAAGCGTCTTTCCTACAAGTGATACGATGTGTTATGTATTCTTTCTTACAAATTAGTTCTCTCGTTTAGTTTGGTATCTGGCTTAAGTTTGTATTAAAAAAATTTGCAACAATGAGGTCATGATGAGGACTCAAGTTTTTGTTTGAAATTTAGCCACCTCCCTTTCAATAAAGGCTAATTTGGTCATCTTTCTTTCATGCAACTGATATAGTCAATTGATTATTGCTTCACTCTTCTTTAGCTTTTTTGAGTTGACTTTATGCAGTCAAGACTATTTACCTTTAGAATGACATTGGCTAAGCTCTAAATACACCACCTTATATATCTCATGAGGGGGAATTCATCATAGTTTCCATCTAATTATTTAACTAAGATGGAGGAAACATTCTTGAATTCAAGACTTATGTTAACTACTTGTTTAGAGATTATCAGAATATCAATCAGAAATCAAACAACCTTGATTGGTTCAGACACCATGAACTATTATGTTAGGCATCCATCTATATACTTATTCTTGGCTTGGATGTTCTGAACAACATAATAACTAATGTGTTGATGTAAAACGTAATCCTAAATAGAGAATTTTCCAAGAATCTTAAAGGAATAATTTTACCAACATGTAGTGCGGATCAAAGTTAGAATTTTAAACAGTTAATCGGTTTGATGAATTTTCAAGAATTGAATTAAGTTTAACAAACTCAACTAATAATTCAGTTCTAACAATCAATAATTATATCCTTAAGCGTTCTTAGCAAGTAAAAGATGCAATATTAATTTGTACTCTAATTAGGCAAGTAGAACACTAAATCTCAATATTTGTGGACGACAAATAAATCAGATAATATAATAGAGATGATAAAGCAGTATAACACAAATATTTGAAAAGTGGAAAGAGTTTACCGGGGTTCGAAGAAACCAGCATTAGATCTCGGATTGGCAGCAACGCAGAACACAGCAACTAGCAACCACAGTAAAAGCTACTCTGACTTGGCTCGACTGTGGGAGGAAGACAGCAGCAAGACTGTCCGCTGGAGGTGTGCTGGTCGTCGGAGGTAGGAGCGCTGGAGGAGGCGACTGGGGGTGTTTCGGGATTCAAGGGGTGCAGCAGTGGACTTCGACGGAGTGGGCGAGGTGACTGGCAATGGCGGCTGGGTCGAAGTCGGTTGTGAGGGAGGGTAGAGGATAGCAATGCTGGTGTTGGGCGCAGACGAGAAGAAGGGGATGCAGGAAGGCGACGATGGGCAGAGGAGGGGGAGAGAGAGGTTGAAGAAGGTGCACAGGCAATGGGTTAGGCGGCATGAAGACGATGGAGGGGAAACGACAGCTGTTAATGTTAGGGTTAGGGTTAGATTGTTTTAATTTGGAAAATTAGGATTAGGAATTTGTATTGGATTTGGGGATTTAGGGATTTGGGGTAGTCTTAGAGTTTATCACAAACCCTAAAATTAATTCTCAATTGTATCACAAACAGAGAGATGAAGAGCAAAACTTCAACACAATAATTTTAATCAAGAATAGCATCACTTCTCATTAATCTCAAGGCCTATATATAGGCTCAAAACAAATCTCGATACAAATCTCAAAATATTCTAAAATCTCATAAATATTCTAATGCATAAAAGAAAGATTACATATGGCTATAATTGCCAAAAACAAATATGGTATTGAAATAAAATACTAAACAAAACAGAATAGATGTCCTCATCATGTGTATTTAGAATATGATATACACCAAAATACATGTAAACCATCTACCCATCCACTATCTATATAATAAAATACAAAGAAAGCTATCAAGTGGCTCTTCTTCAATCCCCCCCAAAATCAAAGGCTCAGATCTAACCTCACAAAACACATATTTTTCCCAAAAACTCAAATTCAAATTCCCCCACCCCCCAAAACAACTCATTTATTTATTTAATTCTCTCTCTTTCTCTCTCTCTCTATATATATATATAATAAAATAAAATACAAAAAAAGCTATCAAGTGGCTCTCCTTCAATCCCCAAAAAATCAAAGGCCCAGATCTAACCTCACAAAACACATTCCCCCTCCCCTCCCAAAAGTCCCTTCCAAAACTCATTCAAATCCCCCCACCCCCACCCCCCAAAAAAAATCATTTATTTATTTAATTCTCTCTCTCTCTGTATATATATATATAGAAACATGGACTTTTATACCCCAATTTATAATTATTTTTTACCATATACTAATGGAAACATGGACTTTTATTTACAACTAATTATTGTCATATTATTCAAACTTCAGCTACATAATTATTGATTTACCGTTTACAATACTTTTCATATGCTGTATCGTTCTGAAGACGTGCCGTAGGCACGTGGCCACGGGCAAATCTAGTATATGAACAACATGCATAGACTACTACAAACATTTTTTTCAATTTTTAAATTTATTTTTTTAACGCATGTGATGGGAGAGGGTCAAGGAAATATTCGGAGTTGCAAGAACTATTATGGTATAAAACTTATGAGTCATAAGATGAAATTTTGGGAGAGATTAATTGAGCAAAATTAATTGATCTATGCCTGGGAGTCAAGAGGTCATTGCTAAGATTGATGGAAAAATAGAGGGAAGAAAAGAGATCTTCATATAACTTTTAATGATTTGGAAAATGCTTATGATTGAGTTCCTTTTGAGGTTTTATGGTCGGTCTTAGAAAAGAAACAAATGTCTAGTAGTTATATTGATTTATGATCAATATGTATGATAATGTAATGACTAATGTTAGAACGAATGCCGGGGGGGGGGGGGGGAGGGCTTTCCTAAGGTTTTGCACGAAGGATCAGCCTTAAGTCCATATCCATGTGTAAGTTATGGATGAATTAGGCATATTTAAGACGAGTTCGCATTATGCATGTGGTTTGCAGATGATATAGTTTTGATTAAGGAGGCTATAAAAGACATAACTCCAAGATTAGAGAGATGGTGATAAGCATTAGAATTGAGAGATTTAGAATTAGTAGGACCAGAGGAGTGTATATTTTTGAAGTTTTGCAAAACCAGTTGAAATGCGAGAGTTTAGTTTTCATTAAGGAACAAGAATTATCTTGGAGTAGACACTTTCATTATTTAGGATCGATCATTCAATGAAATGGGGAAATCGAGGAGGTTGTTACTCGCTGAATTAAAGCAGACCGATGAAAATGGAGAAATGTATTGAGAGTACTTAGCGATTAGAGGCTATCTTTGAAATTGAAGAGGGTATTTTGCAGAACAACTATACTACTAGTCATACTTTATAAATCTGATTTTTGGGTGGTTAAGAAACAACAAAGCCAAAAATGAGTGTAGTCGAAATAATGATGCTAAGATGGATGCGTGGAGACACTAAAAGATAAAATAAGAAATGGTTGTATTTGGAACTAGAGGTTGTCTCAATTGAAGATGAATGCGAGAGAACCGGTTGAGGTGGTTTGGATATATACAACGAAGACTGATAACTGTCCCAGTCAGGAAAATTGATCAGGTGGAAGTTAAGGGAGCAGATAGATAGCGGTAGATCCAAACAAACTTAGGTTGAAGCTAAAATTAGGATATGAATAGTGTTAATATGACGAAGGAAGCGACCTTTGATAGAGTTGAGTAGAGAAGAAGGATTCATGAATAAAAACTTAGGATTTTGGGATGAAGCCATTATTCTTGTTGTTGATGGGTAAAGGAAAATACATTCTATTATTACTTGAGTTCATTGTGATACAGAGTTCAAATATAATTCCCTGCACAAAATCTACCATTGTTTCCATTTGATATGTTTCACCATAGACTACGAGAATTTGACATAAATCAATTGGTCAAATGATGGCACGCCCATCATCCTTGATTTAGAATTTGGCACTAAAAGAGGACTGACTTTGTCGAGCAAATGATCATAAAGTTATCTCTTTTGTGAAGACTAGTGCACTATACTTGTATATTTATGATATTCTCACGGGTAAATGCCAAAAGGATGACCATGATGATGATGATGTTGTGCATACCTACGTTAAGTGCCTTTGTGTTTCTTCATTGGATGTGACGAACATTAAGAGGATGAGTTAAGTTCAATTATATGCTCAGCGAACTTGGGATGAAGCTACAAGGCTCTTGTTATGATGAAAAATTATATTAACACAACAAACTTTAGCCATCCGAGGATCGATCTAAGATCATCATAGTTGCATTTTGTTTATGTTGAACGTCAGAAAGTGTAACTTGAGAGCTTTGACGATTCCGAGAGATTTGGATGTTTCTGCTTTTTTGCACAATTTCGCAGGTTATAGTCTATCAATTTTGGATGATTTTCGAGCGGTTCCCACATCACAAAATCTACCACGAAATTGGAGAGGGAGGACGAGTTCATCAGTTGATCGGATAAATTGAATGGTTTCTGAAGGAGTTGATGAAGTGGGTAACAGGTGAGCTTGGGGGTTTGAAGATCAAGGGTTTAGGGGAGGAGCGAAGATTAAGGTTTTCATCTTGGATCTTGATTCAATATGAGAGATCTTTGGTTGAGGATCAAGGATGAAAGGAGACAAAGAGTTGAAGGTGTAGAAGTTGATTCGGATTGATTGAAGATGAGAGCTTCTGTTGAGAATAAGTATGAGATGAGCGAAACTTTTGATAATGTGGTCGTAGTGAAAATAAGTTGGGAAAGTAATTACGGTTTCGAGCAAATCAGTATTTTATGGATTCATGATATTATAGTGGAATGGAAGTCATTAGATTTCCTTAGAATCCATGCAGAATAACATGTCACAAATTTCAAATTTCAAATCATATCTCATGGATATGGAGATTAGTATATATATTTTAGCCACTTTTAAATCCCTTATGATATATATATATATATATATATATATATATATATATATATATATATATATATCGATCTATTACCATAGTTTGAATTCTATAGAGATCATTATCAGTTTGCATATGAGCCCACCGTTTCTTGTGATTAGAGATTCTAAAATTTTAGTTTTTTTGCCATATTCTGTAGTTGGTTCACCGATTTTGGACGATTTCGAGTGATTCTGACATTTCAACATTTTTACCCGATTTCGTGAAAATTTCTTGACGATTTGAGTGATTAAATTTCAACAATTTTTTGTAATTCTGGCTCACCGATTTTTGACGATTTTAAGAGAGACTGAAATTTCAAAAATTTTGCCCAATTTCGTGGGTTTGGACTATTTCATCGAGAAATTATAAATTTGCTCTTGCACCGGCTTTTCTTTTGGAAACTCCACATGCTTTCTGTGGAGAGAGAAAAGGAATAAAGCTCTATTACGCTAATATTAGCTTAACTTATTTTAATAGAAATTTAGTTCAAGAGATCAAAGGTAAGATTTTATTGTTCAAAATTAAAATATTTTTTTCTATTTTAGTTAGGATATTTTCTATATAATCTCTATCCAATGCATATAGTTTTCTCACATTCAAAATCAAAATGTCTAAATTAATTTTGCCTAAATTTCTTGTAAATATTTTCTTACTTAGTAGGTCATCTCGCAAGCTTCCCACAAAATCATGCGAAAATGCTGAAATTTTAGAATATCTCGAAATCTTCCAAAATCATTGGCTATGAATACCTAAGCAGTTGGGCAAAAATGCTGAAATTTAAGAATATCTCATAATCATCGAAAATCGGTGGGCATTCATGAACTTAGGTACAAATGCTAAAATTTTAGAATCTCTCAAAACAGTTCAGAATCGGTGCACTATAACCCACAAAATCGGGCGAAAGCGTTGAAATGCCAGAATCACTCAAAATAGTTCAAAATCGATTTGAATATAACCCACAAAATTAGGCGAAAATTTTGAACTTTTAGAATTCTAGAAATCGCCTAAAATCGGTGGGCCGTAGTTGGAAAAAATGCTGAAAGTTCACAAACTCTCAAATCTTCCAGAAATTGTGGACTAACCCACGAAATCAGGCAAAAATGCTGGAATATCATGATCGCTCGAAATCGTCCAAAATCGGTGGACCAACCACGAAATAGGATGAAAAAGGTTGAAGTTTCAGAATCTGTAAATCGTTAAAGAAAGGTGGGCTCATATGCAAATTGATGATGATGTTTATAGAACTCTATGGTAGTTGATTATATATTCCATCAGGGATTTAAATGAAGTGGGTAAAATATAGGTACTAATCTCCATATCCATGGGATTTGACTTGAAATTTGAAATTTGTGACATGTTAAATCATGAAATATGCATGCAATCTAAGGACTTCTAATGGCTTCCATTCATCATAAATCCATGAATGTCTTATTTGCTAGAAACCGTATTTACTTTTCCAACTTATTTCCACTCCAACCACGTTAGCAAAAATTTCGCTCCTTTAATTTTTTAGTTCTCAACTGAAACTCATCTTGAATCAATCCGAATCATATTCTACTCCTTTAATTCTTGGTCTCCTCTCATCCTTGATCCTCAACAGAAGGTCTCTTATATTAATCAATCTCTTGCTAGGAAAACATCATATGACCAATTGTGCACACGGTGAATAATTAACTCACATGATTGAAGTGGAAATGAGAGAGAAAGAAGAGTTATGATAAGCAGACAAAAGAAGGGGGAAAGAGAGCATATGATACTCTGGAAGTCACAGGGTGAGAGATAGGGAGTGTGAAGGAGGAGAGGAGTGGGAGTCATTAATTAGAATGTCCTAAAACATAGTCTAAAAAGGTTTAATTGTAGCCATCCGATTATGGTCGATATCGTGAGTTCTGAAATCTCATCATTCTCCCCCGATTTTGTGGGCTATAGTCCACCAATGTTTTGCGATCAAGTGAGATAATTCCAGCAAGTCCATTGATTTTGGGCGATTTTGAGCGATTATGATGTTTTATCATTTTCACCGGATTCTGTGGGTTATAGCCCACCGATTCGAAAGATTTTAGAGGTTCTGAAATTTCATCGTTTTTGCCCGTCTTTGTGGGTTTTTATAGCCCACTGATATTGGATGATTTCAAGATATTCCGACATTTAAGCATTTTTGCCCAATTTTGTGGGTTAACCAATTTTGGCCGATTTGGAGAGATTCTGAAATTTCAGTATTTTCACTGGATTTTGTGGGTTGTAGTCCATCCGAATTTGGGTGATTTCGAGCTATTATGACAAGTTAGCGTTTTCGACTGATTTCGTGGACA
Organism: Hemerocallis citrina; assembly: GCA_017893485.1. Lineage (NCBI taxonomy): Eukaryota > Viridiplantae > Streptophyta > Magnoliopsida > Asparagales > Asphodelaceae > Hemerocallis > Hemerocallis citrina. The sequence continues at coordinate 191,360,048 of CM030360.1, read as the reverse complement.
GTTTACCGATTTTGGAGGATTTCAAGAGATTGTTAAATTTTAGCATTTTCATCTGATTTCAGATTTCAGGGTACCCACCGATTTGTTTAGGATTTCAAGAGATTTTGAAATTTCAGCATTTTGCCTGAATTCGTGTGTGATTATAGTCCCCCAATTTATGATGATTTCAAGATATTCTGAAATTTCTTCATGGAGGCAGAACTCAGCAATGAGGTTAAATATGCCTTCAAAAAATTGTGTGTATCTCGAGAGAGACCTTGGTTCCTAGGGATCAAATTAGGCCAAATTTTGCACATCTATATTAGCGGGAAGCAAGTTGCTGGACAGCTTTAAGGTATCGATTTTTCATTATTCTTACACATGTATGTTGACAAGTTCCTTTTACGATCTAAAGTTTCAGAATTTTCCATATCATGTTTGGTTTTAGCTTTAAAATTTAACACATCAATTCGTCATTGTTGATGGAATTAAAAGAAGACCATGATATCTGTGTGTAAATATCAATGTTAACTTATTTCTATTATGATTAGAACATATTTATAAAATAATAATGCCTTCGGCGATGCAACATAACTAATTCCAAAGAGTAGGGTAACTCCTATTTTCCTAATGTTCGACTGCATTTTGCTTTATTTAAAGTCAAACCCTCAAAATACGTCTATCTAAAGGTCTTTGAATGAGATTGAAATCCTTCGAATTGATTTCGTTTTTTTTCTTTTGCAGCACTATATGTGATCCATATCTAAACATATTCCGAGGAATAATCCCCCCACTTGGAGGAACTTTGGATCTCTCCCCCATTCTGGCATTCCTGGTCCTCAATGTCCTCACCAGCAGTGCTACTGCCCTTCCTGCCGAACTCCCACCACCTCAACCTCAATCTCAACAATGCACTACTTTGCACCCACTGCTTGAAAATTGTACCGAAACACAAAAGAAGTGGATTCATAGGCTGACGTCAAAGAGAAGAGGCAACATCATTGAAAGGAAGTTCTAGAGCATTCTAGTTGCCTGCTCCTGTTGAGAAAGTTGTTGGTGGAAGAATTGTTGCTAATAATTTTTTTGTATCTAATGTAATATTTGTACTACCAAGAGCTTGTACCTTGTTATGCACTACTACACCGTCAGTATCTCATTCATTCACATCTTTTGGTTTATTGCCCGAGAATGCAATGAGTTGAGAAGAGCAACCTTACAGGAATTAGTATGTTTGTACCTGGAAATGCTTTGTTTTGCTCTAGAACTTAAATGGGTATGGTCGAGTAAGTGAATGGCATAAATAAGCCAGTCTTCGTGTAATCATTTTCTATTATTACTGCAGGTGAAGATAGACACCCCACTTATTTACTTGTTACCAAACATGATTCTGTTTAATCAAAATTGGAACCCATGAGCTTTTAGATAAAACAAAATGGTCAACCTATTTCACAAGGTTTCTTTAAGATGGTGATATGTCATATGCCCACCTGAAGGAGAAAGAATTCGGTAGCTAATACCAGTAGTATATCTTAGGGTGACGGACATGTGGATCTCAACCTCTTCCTTGTGAAAGTGAGCTTGGGGTCTTTAATGTTTGAAGGTTTTGAGCAACCAAGGTCCATCATCAAGTATTCGGTAATTATTGATATGGGTAAAAAAAGCCTAACATAATTAGGACTGTTCGATCCCCTCAAGATCCGCTCATCCAAGATCATTAAGTCAAAAAGTCCAACGAGCTTCTGCCAACTCAGGCCCACAAGCAAACGGGCCGACCCGGCTCGTTAGGATCTCATACCCGTTTACCCCTGCCTATAAATACCAGACCCCTCCTCCTTGCCCAAGGTAATAAATTTTTCTCCACCTGAACCCTAGCTACTGTTACTATTCCAGTGACTGACTAGATCATCGCAGGGTCCGTCGTCAGGATCTCTCCCGGTGTTTCTAGGCATTCTGTAGGTACCAGGATCCGAGCCGAGCCACTAGGATCCGAGCCGAGCAATCAACCTCGACCCCTATCCTGCTACCCCGAACCAAACATTGGCCCGAGGCCCAGATCTGTTCCAGTACCGTTCCTTCCACTACAAATTACAAAAACTCACACCTGTTGCCCCCACACTCAAAAACAACAGCATTAGGTTGGCACCGTCTGTGTGAAACTGTCACTCTCACCGATCGGACCCCGACCTAGGACTTCATCTCAAAGCCGACCCTCACCATGGCTCCCAAAGCTCGAAGAGCACTCATGACGGGGCACCACGCCGAGCGATCACACAGGGGTCACGCAAGAGACAGGCCGAGAGACAGCGGGAACCAGGCCCGAGCGCATCACGCTCAACGGCGATGACCCTCAGCATGTCATTGAGCACCGGCAGATCAACCGATTTAGGGGAGGGGTCACTTCCAACTCGGCTCTAACCTATAGCATCCAGCCGACCCAAGAACGGGAACAAGGGCACAACCACTCGCCCCGGGAGCACCCGCCTCTATGTGGCCAAGACGAGTAGACCTCGGTCACGAGATCCGAGTTCCAAAACTTTAGGAACGAGGACCTCCAGGTCATCCGGGGTGCCCCAGGACTGAGATGCGCAACAACGCCGATCCTCAACAAGAAGCCCAGGGCAGCGAATCTCACGGTTCGACTCGCCCACAGAAACAAGACGAGGTCGTCCTTCGGCGCCTCCAAGAGATGGAGAACCGTCTCGCCCATATCGGCGAGGGAGGACCACAATTTGGGCAGGGGTACCGACCGAACCGACCCCCTTTCTTCGAATCAATACTAGAGGCAGAAATTCCGAGGAATTTTAGACCACCACCATTCGAGACATACAACGGGGAGGGTGATCCCGCTGATCACATGGAAGGGTTTAAAACCCTCATGATGATTCACAGCGCCTCGGATCCTCTCCTCTCCCGCGCGTTCCCCACCACTCTTCTGTTAGGGTTATATACTGAAAGCATCACTTTTGTATTAACTTTATTTCCTTATTTTTTTGAATGAGAATCATATGGACATATCTTTGCATATTGTGTTTATTATAATATTAATGCAAGTATCTGATATTCTATAAGGTTGATAATATGGTGTGAGGTGACACACAGAAGATCATATTATCAGTTCCCTATGGAATATATAAATAGTTCACAACCTAGACGGACTTGGATAATCCATTGGAAAGGTTGTAGTGTATTCTGGTATTAGTCTATCTTGACTATAGGTTTACACTAGTACACTTTGTGTGTATTGAACAGGACCACTTGAGGTTGTTCTCTTTGTACTGACTATAAAAGAGAACAAACACCTCTATTATTATGGATGCTTATGCTCTTAATCCAGATATAATAACAGACATGTATATGCAGTGTGCATTACTTTGACTCATAAAAGAGTGAGATTCATTATGGATCAACAACCTCTATGAATTGGGTAATAGCATTGTATGTATGATGGGCTGTTGATTGTAAAAGGAATCCATGTCCCGATACGTCGGGTTGATGATGTCCCCTTAAGGAGCTCATAAGGATTGTCATGTAAACCCTGCAGGTGGATTACATCCGACATGACAAATAAAGTTGAGTGGTACTACTTAAGGATAAAAGATGTTGATCAATATAGTTGTCAGTAACTTAATTTGATCGACGGACATTTGATATCTTAACATGGGGAGCTCAATGAGCATATAATAAAAGGAGCCCATAAATATAATTTGGGATTAGGAAGGTAGTGCAACAATAACTCCTTAGTGGACCGAGCTATTGTTAATGGGCCTGGGTTGTGTGTTCGGGCTGAACACGGGATACCCAGATTCGTTAGGAGACCTAACCCTAATTTCTCCTCATGGTCCCTGTCGTAGCCTTATATATATCCTCTATTTCTCTGGCCGTCATTGACAATCTGAAATATAAGATTTTTTCTCAAAACTCGTGATTCACGTAAGGAGAGAAAGAGAGGTCAGCCAAGGAGAAGAAATGTTGGGAGATCGTCGCCCACACGACGTCCAACCCGAGGAAGGAATACGTGCAGAAGATCTTGGGGTCGCTATCGTCTTCTTCTCATCGCAGGTATAATTCGTGAACCCTAGATTCCGCTATATAGGGTTAGATCACGTATTTAATCTGTTAAATTTTTTAACAATCGATACGCACACCAATCCGTAGTCCTGGGAATCATCTCAGTTCCATCATCTTCGCGGTCAAGCACGGGAATGGTTTTCGAAAATTGCCCCCGGCTCGGTTTTTTTGTTCGACCAGCTAGAAGGAGACTTCTTATCTCACTTCGTGACCAGCCGGAAGGTCGAGAAGACGAGCGCATCCCTCCTGGACCTCAAGTAGAAGGAGGGAGAGTCCCTCCGAGAATTCATGCAAAGGTTCACCACCGAGGCAATGGAAATCTCCTCTCTTGATGCGGGCGTCGCTTTCACGGTTTTCCGGCACAATGTTCTCCACGATCAGTTAAAGGCCTCGTTAGCCAAGAGACCGCCCCTGGACTTTCCCGACCTCTTCAACAGAGTCAAGAAGTACATCCGAGCCGAGGAAGCTTTGCATCCCGAAGGCATTAAAGAAATTACTACCAAGGAGAAGCGAAAAACAGACGACGCCGATCCCGCCAAGGACCTGAAGGACGCGTTTGGTCAGAAGCGGCCGCCTCCGGTCCCCTATTTTGAAAGATACACGCCGCTGATCCAGAACGTGTCAGCCATTCTCTTGGAGATCAAGGACAAAGGGATCGTCCGACACCCTCCCCGACCGAGCAACAACAAAAAAGGGATCAAAGATTCTACTGCCGGTTTCACCGAGACCACGAGCACGAGACGGACAACTGCTACGCCCTTAAAGACAAGATCGAAGTCCTCATCCAGAGAGGGTACCTAAGGGAGTTCACTCAGACTAACCTAAGAGACCGGAGGGATCTGAGGAATCCGAGGCCTTCGCCTCCTCCTCGAACGGTCAGTAGACAACCCGAGCAGGAACCTGAGCCCGAAGAAATCGGGGGGCCGGCCATCTTACACTGTGTCCATGGAGGACCCATGGGAGGGGAATCCAACACCTCCCATAAGGCCTTCTTGCGGGACGTGACTTCGGTCCACGACCAGCCGCCTCCCAGGGTTCAGTAGCAGGCAGTCTCCTTCTCAGGGGAAGACTTGGAGGGCATCCGGCTCCCGCATTTTGACGCCCTCATCATGGCAAACCACGAAGTTCATCGAATTCTCGTGGACAACAGAAACTCAGTAAACATTCTCTTTTTGGCCGTTTTTGAAAACCTCAAGCTCCGCGCGAGAAGTTAAAGCCGGTCGGGTTCACCCTTCACGGGTTCTCCGGCATTCCCATCCAAATTTAGGGGATCGTCACACTTGATGTAACCGCCGGGATGACCCCGATTATGCGAACCGAATCGATGTACTTCATGGTGGTCAATATCAAAGCCATGTATAATGCCATTCTCGGTTGACCCGGCCTCTCCTCTTTTCAGGCAGTCCCCTTCGCCTCTCCTCGTGAGCCGATCTCTGTCTCCAGACCTAAGGTCGACCATCATCGAATGTATTTGCCGAAATGCCGACCTCTTCGCCTGGACGCCATCAGACATGCCCGGGATTTCTGATGACCTCATCATGCACAAGCTGAGCGTCCACCCAGGCTCCAAGTCGATCCAGCAGAAGCGACAAAAGTTCGCTCTCGAGAGGCAACAGGCAGTGAAAGAAGAGGTAGACAAAGTTTCGTCAGCCCGGTTTGTACATGAGGTTAGCTATCCCGAGTGGCTGGCTAATGTCGAAATGGTCAAGAAGGAAAGCGGGAAGTGGAGGATCTGTATAGATTTCACGGACTTCAATAAGGCATACCCCAAAGATCCGTTCCCTCTCCCAAACATCAACGCTCTGATCGACGTGACATCGGGTCACGAGCTACAGACCTTCATGCATGCCTTTTCATGCTACAACCAGATAAGAATGTTCCCTCCAGACATCGCTAAGACATCCTTCGTAACTGACCTGGTCTTTATTGTTAACGGGTCATGCCCTTCGGGCTAAAGAACGTTGGTGCCACATACCAGAGGCTCTTCAATCGGGTCTTCAAAGAGCATATCGATCGAAACATGGAGGTATATGTTGGCGACATGCTTGTCAATAGCCGTCGAGGGCAGGATCATGTGGCCAACTTCGAGGAAGCTTTTGGTGTCCTACGATTCCACAACATGAGGCTTAATCCGCTAATTGCGCCTTCGGCATATCCTCGGGGAAGTTTCTCGGATTCGTTGTAAACCAGCGCGGCATAGAGGTGACCCCCGAGAAGATTCAGGCCATAATCGACATGGCCCCTCCAATAAGTGTAAAGGAAGTTAAATGGCTTACAGGGCGACTGGCGGCCATTAGGCGCTTCCTCTCCAAGTCTGGGGAGAAGTCACTCCCCTTTTCAAGGCCCTACGTGGGGCAAAAGGTTTTGAATGGGGAGACTCTCAACAGTAGGCATTCGACCAACTGAAAACTTAACTTGCCAACCCTTCCCTCCTAAGCAAGCCAGAACCGGGTGAATCCCTCTTTCTCTACCTTTCGGCCTCGGAACACGCACTCAGTGCCGTATTGGTCAGGGAGGAGGATGGGTTTCAGAAGCCTACATCAGCATAGTCCTACTCGCGGCCGAAACCCGTTGTGCAGAGATGGAAAAGGTCGCCTACGCTTTGGTTATGGCCGCACGGAAGCTCCGACCATATTTTCAAGCCCACTCGATCCAGGTCCTCACGGACCAACTGTGCAAGGCAGTCCTCCACAAGCCAGAGAATTCTGGCCACTTAATCAAGTGGTCGATCGAGCTGAGCCAGTACGACATCAGCTATCAACCCAGGACGGCTATTAAAGGACAGACCCTCGCCGAATTCATCACGAAGTGCACCATTCCCGAGCTTTCTGAAATTCAAGAAGCGGAACCAATGTGGGAGGTTTATGTCGACAGCTCGTCCTGCGTGGTTGGAAGCAGCGCGGGTGTCATACTCAGAGGTCCCGACAACTTCGTTCTCCAGTATTCTCTATGCCTAAACTTTTCCGCCTCCAACAACGAGGTAGAATACGAGGCAATGATTGCAGGGTTCACATTAGCACATAAGGTGGGGGCAAGGAAAATAAGAGTCTTCAGCGAGTTTCAGCTCGTGGTCAACCAGATCACCGGGGATTATGAGGCTCGTGACGCCTGGATGGTCCAATACTTGGCACTAGTCCAGCAACTCTTAACCGCCTTCGACTTTGCCTCGGTAGAACGGATCCCAAGAGAGCAGAACGCTCAAGCTGATTCTTTGTCCCAGCTCACCTCATCGTCCTTCGAAGGCCTCGACCGCACTGTCTTAATTGAAGTCCTCCTAAACTATCATCGACATCCCAGATGTCCTTTGCCTCGCTCTTGAGGCTCACACGGACACTTGGATGGCTCCCATCTGAAAGTTTCTGACAAAGGGCGATCTTCCTGAGGATCGGGCCGGGGCAAGAAGGACCAGAATCCGTTCTGAGAGATTCACAATGATTGACGGGACATTCTTCAAATGCTCATACACAAGGATGGACGCTCATACACAAGGATGGACGGAAAGCCTTATCTCCGTTATTTGGGCCCCGATGAGGCCAAATACACACTGAAGGAACTACATGAGGGGATCATAGGATGCCACATGGGGAGCAGGTCGCTTGCTAGAAAAGACCTAAACCACGGCTATTGTTGGTCGACCATGTTACAAGACGTCCAGGACCCCGTCAAAAGGTGCGGCTCTTGCAGAGATTCTTCTCGGTCAAACGACTTCCACAAGCCAAACTCAATTCACTGGCAAGTTCGACCCCCTTTGCCATGTGGGGGATGAACTTTGTCGGCCCTTATCCAAAAGCCACAGGCCATACGCGATTCCTGGTGGTAGCCATCAACTACTTCACCAAGTGGATCGAGGTGGAACCCCTGGCCACGATCACGGAGCATCAAACCCAATAATTTTTCTGGAAGCACATCATCTGTTGGTTCGGGATCTCACAAGTGCTCATCACTGATAATGGAACCCAATTCGTAGGCAAAAACTTTTGGAAATTTTGCAGAGACATCAACATTTAGCAGCGCTTCTCGTTGATATCTCATCCCCAGTCAAATGGTCAAGTAGAAAATGTCAGTCGCCAAATCCTTGACGGGCTCAAGAAACGGTTGGATAACTCTCCCAAGGGACTGTGGGTTGACGAGCTTCCAAGCATTCTTTGGTCACACCGACAACCCAAAGAATCCCCATGGGCGAATCACAATTTAACCTAACCTACGGAACCAAGGTGGTCACCCCCTTGGAAATTGGGCTCCCCTTGCCCAGGATCATGGGATTCAACGAGGAGACGAACTCAGCCGACCTCAGAGCAAATTTGTACATGATCGAAGAACTCAGAGAAAAATTCACCGTCAGAAGAAGCATATACCAGCAGCAGATCGAGAGGTTCTACAACAAAAAGGTCTGTCCCACCAACAACAAGAAAGGCGACCTCGTGCTCAGGAAGCTAGCTATTTCCAACCCCAACAAGAAGAGGAAGTTGGCCCGAGGTGGTAGCCTCGGCACATACCAACTTGAAGACCTAAGGGGCAGAGTAGTCAAGAGGCCCTAGAATGAGGAGCACCTCATCAAGTTCCTCGAAGGGGTGGACTAGACTTCTTGTGTAATCGGTCTTGTGTAATCGGCACTACGTTCCAACCCTTGTATGCAAACATAATTTTAAAAAGAATGAAGTGTAATCTTATTCTTCCCCTTTTTGTTCAAATTTCTGTGTATTCTCACAAGCTGGAGATGCTCGACGCTCGCCGTTAACTTCAAGTAAAGCAATAACTTTCTCACAAGTTGGCGGGGCTCGACGCTCGGCACTGACCTCGAGCAAAGCACTAGCTTTCTCACAAGCTGTGGGGCTCGACATTCGGCCTAGACCTCGTGCAAAGTCTTAGCTTTCTCATAAGCTAGAGATGCTCGACGCTCGCCGTTGACTTCGAGCAAAGACCTAGCTTTCTCGCAAGCTGGGCAGGCTCGACGCTCAGCACTGACCTCGAGCAAAGACCTAGCTTTCTCGCAAGCTGGGCAGGCTTGACGCTCGGTAGTGACTTCAAGCAAGACACTAACTTCTCACAAGCTGGAGATGCTCGATGCTCGACAGTTACTTCGAGCAAAGTCCTAACTTTCTCGACCCTCGGCTCGGTTCCTGAGTCAAAAGGGGCTTCTCAGTCCCACGTCCTCGCTATTCGGCGGGGACTATGAGCGACAAACGGAAGATTTCTCAATCTCCCAATTACTCGACCCTCAGTTCGGTTCCTGAGTCAAATGGGGCTTCTCGGCTTCTCAGCCCCATGTCCTCGCTACTTGGCGAGGATTACGGGCGACAAACGAGATATTTCTTAATCTCCTAATTCCTCGACCCTCAGCTCGGTTCCTGAGTCAAACAGGGCTTCTCAGCCCCACGTCCTCACTACTCGGCGGGGACCACGAGCGACAAACGAAAGATTTCGCAATCTCTCAAGTGCTTGACCCTCAGCTTGGTTCTTGAGCTAGATGGGGCTTCTCAGCCCCATGTCCTCGCCACTCAGCGGGGACCACGAGCGATAAACGGGAGATTTCGTAATCTCCCAAGTCTTCGACCCTCGACTCGGTTCCTGAGCCAGATGGGGCTTCTCAGCCCCACGTCCTCGCCACTCGGCGAAGACTATGAGTGACAGATGAGAGATTTCTTGATCTCTCATCCTCTCCTAAGTCCTCGATGCTCGGTGTTGACTTCGAGCAAAGACCTAGCTTTCTCACAAAGTTGGGGACGCTCGATGCTCGGCATGAACCTCGAGGAAGCTACTATCTTTCTTCCAAACATAGCTTCTCCGTCCCATGTCCTGGCAAGACCAGGAATCAAAAGCAAGTTAAGGCGGATCGAAAAGATCATTTTTATTATAGCGCATTGGAAGGCCATGGTACAATAAGATTTATTACAATGGCTATGACCTCAGCCTAAGTTTTTCTCAGGGCCCGACTAGCACAGACCAACTCGAGCCCGACGATCCTGCCTGGCCCCATCGGCGTCGCCAAGGTAGACACTCTAGCAATTGAGCTTTGGGCATCCCCCGGCCTCGCCATTTCCACGCGAAGGGTCGGGGATGGACCCATGATGGAGGGTCAACCTCCCCCAAGAGAATGGAATCGAGATCCGTCTAAACCTAGCATGACCCTCATCCTCTGAATATCCAACTCCTTCTCCACTATGGCCTCACGAAGGAAGGACTCAGAGGTCGACAGCCTGGTGGAGGCATCAGACATCGACCATGCCGTCACGGTGCTTTCCCAGTCACGGTCGGCGATCGCCTTCTTTAGGCATGCCACCTCCAAGCTCAATTCCTTAGACTTATTCATGAAGTAGGAAACGATGGCTTTTCGATCACGGGCCTGTTTGCGATAGCGAATCAAGACAGACTCCTCAGAATCTAGCCTACCCCGAAGGCGCTTCACCTTGTCTGAAGTAAGGTCAGCTCCGAGGGTCTCGTTCATCTGACACAAAAGAGGAAACAAGGGTTCACTCAAAGCTTTCAAAAGATCGAGACCAAGTATGTTAACAAAAAAAAACCACCAAGTCAAAAAGTTCGGCCAAAAATGTATTCATTACCCCAAAAAATTCTCACAAAAAGCGGTGGCCAGTCCGCACTTGGCAAATACAAGGAAAAGGGGGGAGGAGATGATTAAAACTACTTCTTAAGAGAAATCAACACCTCTTCGCCGGCCGCCCCTGACCATAGGCACCTCCTCTCGCGCCCTTTTCAAGGGTCGGCCCTAACTCCGTCTCCTCGCCGTTCCCCCCAGGCGTCTTCGGATGGTCAGGCACCTTCATGCCATAGTGAAAATCATCAATCTTAGACCCGGGGGAATGGAACAATAAGTGCTCCATCGCGCGATCATACGCCTCATCCTGGGCCACGATTACCTCGTCCATGGCAGTGGCCTCCAGCTCCTGGTACCGCAGGGCCACTGCTGCCTTGACCTCTACCACGACACGGAGCTGCTCATTGGCTTGAGTTGTGAGGTCGGCTTGAAGGGCCTGTTCACGCCCCTTGGACGCTTCCAGCTCCAGCTTCATCTCCTTCATTTCGCGCTCATATCACTGAGCGTTCCTCACTTCCCTCTTCAGCTCCCGGGCTTGACATCTCTTCAGTTGAGCCCCTACCATAGATTCCTGCGAACGAGGAGCCAAGAGTTGTTATTTTCAAGATAAAACAGTGCCACTACGGATAAAACTAGCAGACAAGCAGAACCTTACCATCACGTGGGCCTGAGCCCACCTCATGTAGCACGTCTCGGTAGTCTCAGTCGCCAAAGACTCCCGGTCGCATGGCGTGGCGAGGCAGTCCACCACCTCGACCGCCACTGCCCATCGGCCAGAGTGCTGACCGCTTTCACCAACCAGTCAGGGGCTCACGGCCTCAGCCACTTCTCACCTACCATCTCCTGAGCATCAGGGCGAACTGGGGGGACCCCGCTCTTCAGAGCTTCAGTAACCCTGCAGCTACTAGTGCTCGGTTCCCGCTCTTGTGCCCCTCCAACAGAGCGGGTCTTCGCCCTCTTGGGAGTCCATTCCGAAGGGCCTTCGAAGCCTACTTGAGTGGGCCCCGCTTTCTGCTTAGGTTGCTCGGCCCCCCTTTTCTTGGCCTGGTCCCTCGGAGCCCTCCTCGCATCAATTTTGGCCTTGTCCATTGTTGCAAAGGAAAGAGAAGACTGTGAACGGGTGCAACGACAGCCTTAGCCCCGAGATGAAAGAATTTCAGAAAACATACAATATCAGGGTGCCAACTCGATCATCAGGCAGTGGCCAGGGCTAGGGATCATCAGCTCATACTCCAGGCCTATGAAATAATTGGCTCTTATCACCGGCAGGTAGTCGGCTACCAAAACACATTGAATCTTGTCCATTTGGATCTGGGCTCGACTCGACGAAGAGACTTCCACCCCATACCGAACCAAATCTTCGACGTCATCCGGATACATTCTAATAGATCAGGGCTGCTTGAAGTATGGAATGTCGAGCCTGTGCTTAGGCATAAACTCGTTTGGCTTCTCCGGACTATCCGGGAGATGCCATTTTCTCTTCCTTCTTCAAACATGAGGACCCCTCAAAGGAGACGGTGTTGCCAGAGGCGGAAGAATGGTGCCAACTTCCACAGCATCGTCCCCATTATCCCCATCAAGGGCACTCTTAGCTCCCTCATCCACTATGCCTTCCTCGACTTCCTCATCCTCTACATCCACCTCACCGTCGGAATTGCTCAACTCCACCACAAACGGCTTGCGACTGCGGAGCGGCACTACGTCATAGACCTTATCACTTATATCCCAGGATGTGGAGGCTGAAAGGCGAACCTTATCATCTCGTCCAGAGGCACTTACTGCAGCACCAGACTGAGACCACGACATCACAATAACAATACTAACCTGGTTTTCATCAACGGAATGGTTCACCGGAAAGGTCGTCGCCGGCCACTAGAGAGAGAAGCTCCAAGGGTTAGAGAGAGAAAGCAAAGTGAATAAATGAGAAGGGAGGTGAGGGATTTATAGAAAAGCCATCGACGCATCGAATTTCTCAAAAGGATCTCAAACCATCCAAACTTGATCATCAAAATCTAAGGTTGATAAGATTTCGATGCCAAGATTCTCCCCCCTTGACGTCAGCACTACACTGTCCCCCACAAGCTTGACAGGCTCGACGCTCGGTAGTAATTCGAGCAAAGGCCTAACTTTCTCACAAGCTAGAGAGGCTCGACGCTCGGCACTGACCTCGAGCAAAACACTAGCTTTCTCACAAGCTGGAGATGCTCGACGCTCGCCGTTGACTTCGAGCAAAGTCCTAGCTTTCTCACAAGCTAGGAAGGCTCAACGCTCTGTATTGACTTCGAGCAAAGACCTAGCTTTCTCACAAGATGGGCAGGCTCGAAGCTTGGTATTGACTTCGAGCAAAGCACTAGCTTCCTCACAAGGTGGTGGGGATCGACGCTTGACACTAACCTCGAGCAAAGGCCTAACATTCTCTCAAGCTAAAGATGCTCGACGCTCGGCATTGACCTCGAGCAAAGCACTATCATTCCCAAAAGCTGAAGATGCTCGACGCTCGGTAGTGACTTCGAGCAAAGGCCTAGCTTTCTCACAAACTAGAGAGGTTCGACGCTCGATACTGGCTTCGAGCAAAGCACTAGCACTCTCACAAGATAAAGAGGCTCGATGCTCGGCACTGACCTCGAGCAAAACACTAGCTTTCTTACAAGCTAGAGATGCTTAACGTTCGCCGTTCACTTTGAGAAAAGTCCTAGCTTTCTCACTAGCTGGAGAGGCTCGATGCTCAGTACTGACCTCAAACAAAGCACTAGCTTTCTCACAAGCTGGAGATGCTCGACGCTCACCGTTGACTTCGAGCAAAGTCCTACATTTCTCACCAGATGGGAAGGCTCAACGCTTGGTATTGACTTCGAGCAAAGACCTAGCTTTCTCACAAGCTGGGTAGGCTCGACGCTCGGCACTAACCTCGAGCAAAGACCTAGCTTTCTCTCAAGCAGAAGATGCTCGATGCTCGGAACTAACCTCAGGCAAAGCACTAACTTCCTCACAAGCTGGAGAGGCTTGACGCTCGACACTGACCTCGAGCAAAGCACTAGCTTTCTTACAAGCTGAGATGCTCGACGCTCGCCATTGACTTCGAGCAAAATCATAGCTTTCTCACAAGCTGAGAAGGCTCGACCCTCGGTATTGACTTCGAGCAAAGACTTAGCTTTCTCACAAGCTGGGCAGGTTCGTCGCTCGCTATTGAATTTGAGAAAAGACCTAGTTTTCTCACAAGCTGGGCAGGCTCGACGCTCGGTATTGACTTCAAGCAAAGCACTAGCTTTCTCACAAGCTGGTGGACGCTCGGTACTAACCACGAGCAAAGGCCTAGCTTTCTCTCAAGCTGAAGATGTTCGATGCTCGCCATTAACCTCGAGCAAAGTCCTAGCTTTCTCACAAACTGGAGATGCTCGACGCTCGACAGTTACATCTCGATGCTTGACATTGACCTCGAGCAAAATTCTAGCTTTCTCACAAGCTGGGGAGGCTCGATGCTCAGTATAGACTTCGAACAAAGTCCTAGATTTCTCACAAGCTGAAGGGGCTCGATGGTCGACGCTAGACGCTTGCCATTAACCTCGTGCAAAGTCCTAGCTTTCTCACAAGCTGGAGAATCTCGATGCTCGACAGTTACACCTCGATGCTCAGTACTGACCTTGAGCAAAATCCTAGTTTTCTCACAAGCTGGGGAGGCTCGACGCTCGGCATAGACTTCGAGCAAAGTCCTAGTTTTCTCACAAGCTGAAGGGGCTCGATGCTTGACGCTCGTCATTAACGTCGAGCAAAATCCTAGCTTTCTCACAAGTTGGAGATGCTCGATGCTTGAAAGTTACATCTTGACGCTCGGCACGACACTGACCTCGAGCAAAATCCTATCTTTCTTACAAGCTCGGAAGGCTCGACGCTCGGCATAGACTTCGGGCAAAGTTCTAGCTTTCTCACAAGCTGAAGGGGCTCGACACTCGATGCTCGATGCTCGGCATAGACTTCGAGCAAAGTCCTAACTTTCCCATAAGCTGAAAGGGCTCGATGCTCAGCATAGACTTCGAGAAAAGTCCTAGCTTTCTTGCAAGGCTCAAGGGGCTCGACGCTCGACATTCAACGCTCGACAGTTACATCTCGACCCTTGACACTGACTTTGAGCAAAGTCCTAGATTTCTCACAAGCTGAAGGGGCTCGAAGCTCGATGCTCGACGCTCAAAGCTCGACGCTCGGCATAGACTTCGAGCAAAGTCCTAGCTTTCTCGCAAGGCTGAAGGGGCTCGACACTCTACGCTCGATGCTCGACAGTTACATCTCGATGCTCGATGCTCGGCATAGACTTCGAGCAAAGTCCTAGCTTTCTCACAAGCTGAAGGGGCTCGACGCTCGACGCTTGGCATAGACTTCGAGCAGAGTCCTAGCTTTCTCGCAAGGCTGAAGGAGCTCGACGCTCGGAGGTCGGGGGTCTTCCTCCATAAAGGTCGGCCTCGGCCCATTTTTTGCTCGCTAATGGATTTTCCATCCTACCCCCGTAACTATTCCCTACTAATCTTCCTACATGGACGGACTACTCCTTGAAGGATGATACATACAACTCTCCAGGAGTGGGGGCCTGTGATATGGGTAAAAATAGCCCAACCTAATCAGGACCGTTTGATCCCCTCAAGATCCGCTCATCCCAGATCATCAAGTCCACAAGTCCAATAGGCTTCTGCCAACTCAGGCCCACAGGAAAATGGGTCTGACCCGGCCCGTTAGGGTCTTAGACCCATTTCCCCTGCCTATAAATACCAGTTCCCCTCCTCCATGCCCAAGGTAATAAATTTTTCTCCACCTGAACCCTAAGTGCTATTACTATTCCAGTGACTGACTAGATCGTTGGAGGGTCTGTCGTCGAGATCTCTCCCGGTGTTTCTAGGCATTCTGCAAGTGCCAGATCCAGCCGAGCCACTAGGATCCGAGCCGAGCAATCAACCTCGATCCCTCTCCTGCTACCCCCGAACCAAACATCGGTCCAAGGCCCAGATTTGTTCCAGTGCCATTCCTTCCACTACAAATTACAAGAACTCACACCTGTTGCCCCCACACTCAAAAATAGCAGCATCAATTATATACACTTCTATAGTGGCAAATATGGCTATTATCTCTCATAAAGACAATAGAGGTCTCTCCCAAAGGAACAATTCAAACACAAAGAAACAGAGCTCATTCCTCAGCGGGTTTCCCGTTTAGTATGACCAAGGTACTTTGACACTGTGAGCTTTGCAAGAATCCCACTTGAAATTCCGACATTAAGCATATGGAAGAGTAGCAAGCAGAGAAATTTAGAGCATATGATGTTTTGTCCCATGTACTCAAAAGGGTGACAATTTTTTTTATCAGTATCATCAAAATGTACTCCATCCGTTTCAAAATGTAACTCATTCTAGTTTTCTACACGATTATTTAAAAAAATCATAATATTGTGTAAGAGTACTAGACCGTGACTGATGGACCTTTAAAAATACTATAAAATATCATACTTACTCTCCTCTCTTACTATTTACCATTCTCTAGTGTAATATGAATAGACAATAATCAAAGTAGAAGTCTCTTAGAAGATTAATTAATGGACAAGACATTTATTAATTAATTAATTTGAAGAGACAATACATCTATCTCGAAAATCTAAAGCAACATATATCGTGGAACAAGAAAAGAATTAGAATGACTTGTATTTGGAACGGAGGGAGTACAAAATTATTGCAATTTTTCTGTATTCTGTGGAAAAAGTTCAGATGTGTTGATGAGTAAGAAATACAAAACCATAATTTAAAATTAATTATAAACTTATTAATCATTAATCATAAGGTAGGACATGCTATATTTTATAAAATAATTATTAAAAGTACAAAAACCTAGATTTTATTTTATATCGGGGTAAATAGCACATAACCATGAAGTAATGGTTAAACTCAGGAAACTCAACCCCCCCCCCCCCCCCCCCTCCCACCCCCACACACACACACACACTTTTTTGAATTTCTTTTAGGGTTAAGGACGTAAAGGCACCTAAACTTTATATTAGTACTGTATACAGACATAAAGTTATAGTAAGATCTCAACATCACCCAAACTTTTTATAATTATACCAAAAGGCACCTGCTGTCCACTTCCATTAATTTCTCAACAGTTAGGAGGTGAAATTACTTTTTTACCCTCGTGTCTTAAAAATTCCTTAAAATTTCCTTTAAAAGTTTCTTCAAAAATACCTTTAAAAATTCCTTTAAAATCCTAAAAATACCATTAAAAATTCCTTAGAATATCCTTTAAAATTTCTTTAAAAATTCCTTCAAAGAATATATTCAGCAAGCAAGCTTCTACAAAGACTCTTCTTCAAAAATTCCTTCAAAAAATATATTCATTTATTGTGAATTCAAAGAAGTAGTAGAAGCATCAAGTCAAAAGTGCAGCAATAACATGTTCTAAAAATATATTCAGAATCAACAGAGAACAAAGAAACTAGGGAACAAAAGAAACTATTCAGAATCATCATATATAGATCATAAGTATCCAACAGGGAGCAAACAAAGAATTGGAGAATATACACACATTCCCAAATGAATAACTATTCAGAATCATAATATTTCAATTTTTCCAAATGATCATAACATTTTAGTTTTTCCAAATGCACAATCAATATTACATAACCGCAAGCTGTAAAAGCTGTTGCTTCTTCTTCAATCAATATTACATAATCAACAAGCAACCTCAACTGCTGTTGGAACTCTTCAGCAAGCAAGCTGCTTCTTCTTTTTCTTCTTCTTCTTCTTTTGCCAACCACAAAAAAACAAGAAGTAGAAAAGGACCAACAGAACAATATATTTTAAGCAACTACAGAGCATCATACCAGCAAGAAAACTAGGAACTCAGCAATGCAAATAGAAGTCTCAATTACAAGAAAAAAAACAGAGCATTTTTTTCTCAAAAAGCATCAAACTATTGCAGAAAGAAACAAGGAATGAAATTACAAACTATGGAGATTAAAGTCAACTAATCAAGGAGTAAATGACAAAGTCAATTATAATTAATCTACAAGGAGCGAAAAAAAGTGAATTTTACTATATATAGGTGGTCAAAAGAAGGTAACTTAGAGAAACCCTTTCAGTTCTAATTTTAGCGCATGTTCCGCGCAATCTCAATTCAAGTGACTATATGAAAATATGTTGTAACGAACTCAATATTGACATTCATCCTAAATTTCCAAATAAAAGAACAAACTCCACATCTTGTAAAGATCGACAGCAAGCACACACTCGAACATGTTAACTAATTCATAGAAAAGCAATTCTACCACATCGAAATACTACATCGCTACATTATACCGACCTCAATCGGGTTATTCACTTGTAAACTTCAACTACATGAACAATCCCCAAATCCTCCATTTAAACCGCAACACTCAAACACATAACAATAGTTCCTAAATGCAACATGGTAACACATCTGATAGGTCATATTAGTTGGAACTAAAGATAGTCAAAATGCAAGAACCCAAACTCAAATCCCTACAAATGCAAGAACACTTAAAGAAGCAAATGCAATCAATAGCTAGCTTTAACAAATAGGCTAATAAAATGGGGAAAAAACCCTCTATTAGTTTAACCTCCGACTAAAATGCTTTACATAAACTAACCTCCTCAGAGGGTAAAGGGTTAACTGAGAGGGGCATAGGGTAATATTTTCTCATGTAAGGGGTCGCATGTGGATCGCAAGCCATCCTCAAGCTGTCAAGGCTAATTCTAATAAAAGAGCCCCCCTATTCATGACCCTTATCAACCCATTCTAATGATGCATTACCAATCTCAAATCAAAAACCCACATTTATCAAAATCAAAAGCCAAATATAAAATAAATCTATACTCAACGGAAATAAAATGAATTTCACCGGAATTCTTGAAAGTGAGAGCATGTTTCTACCATCAAATCATCCAACTCAACAGAGAAGACTTTCCCGATATTCGACCTCCCAGAAACTGAGGGATCCCTTCAAAACCCTATATATGACTGTGATTGTTGAGATTTTTACGAGATTGACGACGGTGGGGGATTGAAGAGTTAGGTTGTGGATTGTGAAAGGCGAGATTGGGAGGCAGTGGAGATTAGAGAGTGATCCAATCGTTGTTGGATCTATTTCTCAGAAGCTCAATGGCGTGTCTGCGGTTGATAAGAAGTAGAGGACTCTGCGTATCAGCCCTTTTGTATTGCATATCAGTCCCTGATGGATTATTTATCTCCTGGGGGTGTATTTGTAAAAATAGATGTAATCTTTCTTTTTAGTCCTTCTTTTAGCTGAAGACGTTAGCAATGGGGCCCATCCTCCAACCTTCTAACTTTCTTCTTTCTCCATGTAATTCGTGCGATGCACATAGAATAATTGGGTATAAATAAACCCATTGTAAATAGGTTAAAACATGAATGAGAAATCCAAGAATTAAGGTCTTAGTTCATCACTTCATTCCTTCTTCCATTCTGATCCTTGCTCACAATTGCAGGCAACCGCCATGGTGAGAAGATGGTCGGTAGCGTCCAGCTTTGCCACCGAGGGCCGAGTTAGAACAATGGTATCAGAGCTTGATGTCGATCCAATCAACACTATTGTTCCTGGAGACGATCAAGAAACTCAGCAGGAGCGTGAGAATCGCCAATAGTCCAGGTCTAGACCTCGGTCAGGAACGGGAGAAAGGGACCAGTCTGTGCGAGGTGACACCGACGACGATGGCGAATCTTATAAGCAAACCAGCCTTGAGGAGCATCTTGATCAATTTGAAGAGATGTTTAAGCATTTTGATCGGTTTGAAGACAAATTCGATTGATTAGAACATCACTTGATGCGCAGTGGTGGTGAGGATTCATGGAGGAAATATGGATTCCGTAGACTGTCAGGTGCTCGACATCAGAATCCACGTGATTTTGAAAGAAATGATGAAGGTTGGAATGGTTTTGAGCAACAAAGATCTTGGCCTCATAGTCAAGGAGCGAGGTGTGGGCGATATCAAGAATCAAGATTTGGTCAAGGCCAAGATGCAAGATTTGGGCAAGGTCAAGGACCAAGGTTTTGGGAACACGGGCAAGAAACATGGAATACTTTTTTCCCAAAATAATCCAAAAATCGATCTCCATAGATTTGATGGCACGGAGAATGTAAATAACTGGATATATCACATGGAACATCACTTCTTTACATAAGGGGTTCACAATAGGGACAAACTAGCTTTTTGTTTGTACTATTTGAAGTAGGATGCCTTATTGTGGTGGAGATGGTACGAGCAATAAGAAGAAGAAGTGATTGATTTGAAAATATTGAAGAAGTTGTTGATGCAATATGGCCCAACAGAGCTCAAAGATCCTGAAGAAACTCTGTATAAATTGTAGCAAAATGGTACGGTGTATGAGTATCATAAGGAGTTTCTTAAATATATTCATTTGGTTAAGACTATGGGGTGCTCTTCTTTTGTCAGTTGTTATATATCAGTCTTGAAGAGTGATTTGAGGAAGGATGTTAAGCTCAAGCACCCATGGACTGTTCTTGAAGCTTATAGGGAAGCTGTTGCGAGGGAATCTATTATTAATGACCAAAAGAAGGTTTGGATGTATGACAACTTGAGTAAAGGAGTTTCCTCAAACACTTATTTCCCAAAAGTGGCAGGCACAACAAATGGGAGTACAGCGAATGCTTTGAGTAATGCCAATAAACCTATTGGAAATTCAGCTGTTAATACTCCCTTTCTGCAGGGAAAGCTAACAATCCCTAGTTTCTACAATATATGAGGGAAAGAAGAGAAAATGGGTTATGTTTTCATTGCGATAAAAAATTTGTTAGGGGCCACAAATGTGCGGCAAAACCTTTAAGCAGATGATTGGCTCATATGAAATTAGCTCTTTGATGCAGATGCTTGGGGGTCTTGGATGGAGATAATGATGAGTTGTTGTTCAGATCAGATGAGGATCAAGACAGTATTGTGGAGGAAAGTAAAGAGAGTAGCAAGATGCTCAAAGCTACATCATCAAATGAACCTGCCATTTCTATGAATTCTCTTACAGGTCATGCAGGTCCAAAGACTTTCCGAGTTCAGGGAACTATATTATCCAAGCAAGTTTGTGCCTTGTTGGATACATGGGCAACTCATAACTTCATAGATGAACAAATTGTTAGAAAGTTGCAACTAGAGTGAATCCCAAGGTGCGTTTGGAGGTTGCGGTTGCGGGGGGAAAGTAGCTTAAGTGCTCAGGTCTCCGTGAGGAAGTGACTTTCTTATGCCAAGGGGTTCCGATTGTGGCTGATTTTTATGTGTTAGCCCTGGAGACTAGCCAACTTATATTGAGCACTAAATGGATAGAAACGTTAGGGGATGTGGTGTGGAACATGAAAGAAAAGAGGATGAAGTTTCAATTGGATAATGTAGAAAAGGTTTTGATGGACATTCCTCCCCAAGAAATGGAAGTTGCTAGCCCAAAAGCTATGTCACTATTACAAATGAAAACTGGATGGTTGTTGAAAATGGTAGGAGTACCTACTGCTTCCCCATGTAAGGACATTTACCTACAGCTACAATAGCTAATTGATGAGTAACATTGTCTTCAAAGAAGTTATTGGCCTACCTCCACATCGCGATTGCGACCATGGAATTCCATTGCTGCCAGGATCCAAACTAGTCTCTTTGAGGCCCTACAAGCAACCTTGGCACCAAAAGAATGAGATCGAGAAGTTAGTAAAGGAGATGCTTCACTCAGGTATTATCCATAGTAGCCAAAGTTCTTTTTCTTCCCCTATTGTGATGGTGAAAAAACCTGATGGTAGTTAGAAGATATGTGTGGATTATAGGGGATTAAATGATAAGGATAAGTATCCAATTCCCGTAATTGATGAACTCTTGGATGAATTATATGGGACCTTAGCGTTTAGCAAGCTGGATTTACGGAGTGGTTATCACATTAGGATGTGGGAGGATGATGTGCATAAAACAGCCTTTCGTACACATGAGGGACATTATGAGTTCCTAGTTATGCCATCTGGCTTAAATAATGCTCCGTCGACATTCCAGGGGTCTTATGAATGACATTTTAGAGCCGTATTTGAGGAAGTTTGTCTTGGTTTTCTTTGACGACATATTGGTGTATATTCGCAACTTGGAAGACCATGTTGAGAACTTAAGGAAGGTTTTGCAGACCCTGCAACAACATCAACTATATGCCAAGTTGAGCAAGTGTTCTTTCGGGGTAGCATCAGTAGAATACTTGGGGCACATCGTGTCATCAAAGGGGGTTTCAGTTGACACGGAGAAGGTTTGTGCTATTCAAGACTGGCCAGTTCCCAAATCTTTGAAAGCACTACGTGGATTCCTTGGTTTAACTGGTTATTATCGGAAATTTATAGCTAATTACAGTTCCCTTGCGTATCCTTTGATGAAGTTAACTAAGAAAGGTTCTTTCCTTTGGACCAGTGAAAGCCAGCAAGCTTTTGAGAATATGAAACACATCATGATGTCTCCTCCTGTTCTCAAGTTGCCAAATTTTTCTGAGTCATTTGTATTAGAGTGTGAAGCATGTGGGACTGGGTTGGGAGTTCTCATGCAAGAGAAACAACCAATTGCCTACTTGAGTCAGGAGTTGAAGGGAAAGAATAGGCTGCAATCAACATATGAATGGGAAATGTTAGCTATCTTACTGGCAATTCAGAAGTGGCATCAATATTTGTCGGAAGAAAATTTGTGATCAAAGCAGATCACAAGCCTTTGAAATACTTGCTTGAACAAAGATTATATACAGATGCACAACATCTTTGGCTTGTAAAACCTCATGGTTATCAGTTTAGTGTTGAGTATAAGAAGGGATGTGATAACAAGGCATCAGATGGGCTTTCAAGGCAGTATGAGGAGACTGCGAAGGAGGGAGCTACTGGGTCGCTTATGGTTATTTCTGTTGTCCTGTATGTGCTTCATCAGGTACAACAGTTAGCTCTCATAGACCCCTTTTACATTGAGATTAAGTCTCAATTGGAATCTGGAGTAAATACAGATTTGCAGTATGTGGTAGGAGTATACTACTACAAGGGTAGGGTTTTATTAAGTCCTAACTTTTATGCTAGACATTTTTTCTTAGAGGATGTCCATTCTACTCCGCAAGGAGGTCATTTTGGAATTGATAAATGTTGGCATCAACTTAAGAAAGTTGTGTATTGGAAGGAAACTAAGCGAGACTTGAGGGAGTTCATTAGATCCTGTGATACTTATCAGCGCAACAAGTACCTGAGTACTTCCCCTGCGGGATTACTCCAACCCTTACCTATACCGGAGCATATTTGGGAAGACATCAGCTTAGATTTTATCGAGGAGTTGCCAAGGAGTTCTGGGCACACAACAATTCTATTGGTAGTTGATAGGCTATCAAAATTTAGCCATTTCATTTCTTTGAGCCATCCTTATACAGTTAAGAGTGTGGTAGCTGCCTTGTTCCAGAATGTGCTTAAGTTGTATGGGTTGCCTAAAAACATCATAGGTGATCGAGACTTTATTTTCACAAGTAATTTTTGGCGTGAAGTGTTAGAAATGTTTGGTACAAGGTTATGCATGAGCTCTGCATTTCATCCCCAGTCTGACGGCCAAACTGAGGTGATCAATAGGGTTTTAGAGACCTATCTTCGCTATTTTAATGCACAGAAACCAGGGGAGTGGTCTGCTTGGTTAACGTGGGCAGAATTTTGTTACAACACGCATGTGCATAGCTCCACTCAGTTGTCCCCCTATTAGACAATATATGGAAGACCCCCACCTACAGTTCTGTCATATGTTCCAAAAATTGTTAGAGTCCAAGCAATTGAGGAGGAGCTCATTAATAGGGATGTTACTCTGCAGATTCTGAAGGACAATCTGCGAAGGGCTCAAGATAGGATGAGTAGTAAGGCCAACTCACATCGAACTTACAAGGAGTTTGCAGTTGGTGATTGGGTTTTTCTTAAGCTTCAACCATATAAGCAAGTGTCGGTGGAAGGACATCATATTCACAAGCTTTCTTTCCTATATTATGGGCCTTATCAGATAACTACTAGATTGGGGTCGTTGCTTATATGCTACTGTTGCTAGAATCATCTAAGATTCATGATGTCTTCCACATTCCACAGCTTAAATCACATGTGCCGAGGTCGGCTAACTCTGTCATAAACTCCACTGCCTTGCCTGCAAACTTTATAGAAGTTGCCCCTCAACCTATCAAAGTTTTAGATAGACGAATTGTTCCTCACGATTACTGAGGTCCTCGTCTATTGGCGGAATGGGGCCGCAAGTTATGCAACTTGGGAGAGTTATTGGGATATGTATTGGTGTTTTCCATCTTTTCGGAGCATCATGGATGTTCCTGTTGAAAGGGGGAGTATTGATCCAATTGTAGTTGGATCTCTGCTGGAGTTACTGCGGGAGTTTCTCAGGAGCTCAATGGCGTGTCTATGGTTGAGAAGAAGTATAGGACTTTGCGTATCAGCCCTTTTGTATTGCATATCAGTCCTTGAGGGATTATTTTTCTCCTAGGGTTATTTGTAAAAACGGTTGTAATCTTTATTTTTAGTCCTTCTTTTAGCTGAGGACGTTAGCGGTTGGGCTCATCCTCCAACCGTCTAACTGTCTTCTTTCCCCATGTAATCCGTGCGCTGCACGTAGAATAATTGAGTATAAATAAACCCATTGAAAACAGGTCAAGACATGAACGAGAAATCCAAGAATTGAGTTCTTAGTTCACCACTTCCTTTCTTCTTCCATTTTGGTCCTTGCTCACAATTGCAGGCGACCGCCATGGTGAGAAGACGACCAGTAGCATCTAGCTTCACCACCGAGGGTCGAGTTGGAATAGAGAGGTGAAGGAGGGAGGGAGGGCGCATGGATTGAGGGATCGCCGCCGAATCCATCGACGCTGACCTCTAAAGGGATTGAGGGATTAAGGGTCGCAGGGATTTAAGATTTAGGGTTTCGATTTGGAGCGGGATAAATGAGAGAGGCAACGAAGAGGAGAGAGGAATGGGTGTTTTTTGGAGAGGGCATTTTCATAATTTCACATGCTTCTTAACGGATTTATACCTGTTAAGAGGTATATTCCTAGAATATTTCACTAACTTAACCGAGAAATATACGGTAGATTCTTTTAGGTCCAATTGTAAAAAATTTTGGGTGCCATTGAGGTATTATTTTCACTATAGGTGTGTGTAGGAAATTAATATAAACTTCCGGTGCTTTTATGTCCTTAACCCTTTCTTTTAATTAAATGATCGTAATAATGCACATGCTTATCACATATTTTATTTTTACAGATTTGACAATATTGACCTTGGAGTTGGGGTTTGGTAGTGGAAGGAGGGAATTG
This sequence comes from Hemerocallis citrina, assembly GCA_017893485.1. Taxonomy (NCBI): domain Eukaryota; kingdom Viridiplantae; phylum Streptophyta; class Magnoliopsida; order Asparagales; family Asphodelaceae; genus Hemerocallis; species Hemerocallis citrina. The sequence goes on along the minus strand of CM030360.1, from coordinate 191,335,093 downwards.
GAGGATGGAGGAGGAGGCCGTGGCGGCAGGGAGGAGTTGTAGAAGAAGGAGGAGGAGGAAGTTTAGGTTTGAAGAAGAAGATGACCAAGTAAGGTGAAGAAGTTTGAAGAAGGAGATGATGGAGGCAAGGTGGAGGACGAGGATGAGGATGAGGATGCTTTGGGGGAGGAGGCATTGGTTTGGGTTAGAATTCAAAAATTAAGTGAGGTGAAGGACTTTTAAGAGGAAGATAAGGGATATTAAAAGGAGGATGATTTGGGGGAGGAAATTTGGATTTGGGTTAAAAAATTGAGGAAGATGACAGAGTTTGGAGAGGAAGAGTAGCATGTGGTGATGGAGGAGGTGATGGTGTTGGCAGAGGAGGAGGAAGAGGATTTGAGGAAGAATGTTTGTGTTTGAATTTAGGTTGGATTGAAAATTTGCGGAAGATGGAGTTCGGAGTAGGAGAGGAGAAGGGAAAAATGATGATAGAGAGGAGGTGGAGGAGGCAGGATCAGCGGCAGTGACGGAGGTGTGGGAGGAGGAGAGGAGGGATATAAGTTAGAGATGAAGAAGATAAGGTGTTTTCAGAAATTTGGTTCAGGTTAAATCACGTGCAATGCACGTTCATTATTAGTACATTTAGTTATCCCTTAATTACAAAATTTTGAAAAAATTGAAAGTTAGAGTGTCTTTTGCGTTGAAAAATAGTTGGAGGGTTTCTTGCGTTTGACCAATACTTTATGTGAGATATCCGTTATTTACCCTTTATATTTCATCAACGTTCTTTCTATTGTCAACCAGTTAAAAACTCCTTCAAATACGCAATAATAAATTTCACTCTCAGCTACAAGCTAACAAACATAAAATTTGCACCTTAAAGGCATAAAAAATACATGGACTCTTAAATACAATTGTTGGTTACTCACGACTAAAAAAATAGGGAAAGAAATTGTATTTTAAATTAAATTACAAATTTATTTATTTACAATGAGTTTATCAGGACTTAAATTTTTTTGCTATTAGCCAATCAAAATTCTGAACGGAAAGATGAAGAATACACACGCCAAGAATTTTTTTTGGTGTGTTTCAAAATGAGCAATGACAAACATCTAAACAATCTTTTTTTAATCTCTTTTAGTAAGAGAGAAAATTGAATTATTTGACTATTTTTTTCCAGGTCAAATCAGCCAGAATTTTTATTTTATTTTTGCATTTCGCAAAGTTGATCATTAACCTGTTTTTAGTCAAATTCTCACAACTTTTTCACTTCCAAGATGTTTGATTGCAATCTTGTGATGTTACATTTTGTTATTTTTCATAAAAAGTGTAGGACCATTTTTCAATTTACCTGGCATGACATGCACTCTGAAGAACTACTGATGAGGACATCAGTTCGAGATATTTTGAGCGCTTCTATCATTGCAGATATCATTTAGAATGATTATTTTATTAACTTAATTATTTTTATTTCAGTATTTTTAGTTGTTTTCGCATATATAGTAGTTTTGCTATTTGCATCCTTTATTTTCTGCATTTTGGAGATTTGTTTTGAGCTTATATATAGACATTTAGATTAATGAGAACATATGCTTGGATTGATTAAAAAAAATTATTGTGTGTTGAGTTTTTGCTCTTCATTCATTTCTTGTGTGTGAGACCATAAGAGATTATTACGGTTTGTGAGAAACCCTAGATCCCTAAACTACACCTCATCCCTTATACTCTCCCGGTCCTCTCTCTTCTTCTTTCCCTTTCTTCCTGAACCCAACAACCCCACTGAAGCCCCTTCTTTTTCTCTTTCAGCCCAACTCCACTCGAACCCATATTCAATCTGATCTCAACCCCCGTTCACCATTGCCATCAATCCTCGACGCTAGCCCTCTTCACCCCCACTGCAGCGCCCCGCACCCTCTTTCTCCACCTGAACACCTCGATCCCTCCTTCTCTTCCGGTCGATGTCACCTCTATCTTCCCTCACACCACCGACCAACAGAGTAGCCTCTCCCTCATCACCCGACCACCCCATCAGCCCGCCTCCTTCACCCGAAACCTTCTCCACTCCAAATCCCCTCCAACCCTAAACCCAAAATCCAATTCAAATCCAAATTCCTAATCCCTAAATCTTCGTTCAATCCCTTAACATAATCTTCACATTAAGAGAATGATCTATGGAGGAGTGCAACGCCATTGACGTCAACCACTAACATCTTCTTCCTCTCCATCCGTGGCGGCGACACTTTCATTGAACCACGGTAATTTCTTTCCATTCCTCCATTATTTTTGGTATTGCCTATCATCTCTTGTAACATCCTGAACTTTTAATTATAATTAAAAATAAGAGTTTATTAATTTTTACGTGTTTTACACGTACAAATTCATGTGCATTTTTTTCCTAGAAAATTATTTCTTTTCATAACATGAACAAGTTTTTTTTTAATCATTCTCTTTTATTTTTAAAAGCCTATTTAAACTCTAGGACTAATTGTCTAATTCTAGCCCACCCTAATTAATTAATTATTTTTTATTAATAGCCCATAGACTTTTAGCCTACTAGATTTGAGCCCACTAGTTTATTTCTCTTTTAATTATCATGACTTGTAGTGTAAACTAATTTTGTAGACAATTAATTAATTAAATCATGTACAACAAGTAACTAGGGGTACTATGGGAGACACATGCATTGCACTAGCACGTGCCTTGTGTGCATAAGGGGTTGGCCGGAAATGGAGAAAGGGGAAGTGGTGAGTTGGTGTAGTGGAGTGGTAGTTTTGTGTTCATGGGTGGTTGCTACAACTCCCTAATATATCCTAACCCTTTATCTTTAACCATCTAGATCAATCCTAGCCCTCCATTTCACTCAAAAATAAGTATAAATACCCCCATAGTTCTCTTCATGTAGTACATTAGAAAAATTGAAAGAGAAAGAAAGAAAAGAAACAAGAGTGAGTAAAAAGATTGAGAGCCTTTTGTGAGAAAAAGATTGAGAGCTTTCGTGTGTGTTCTTTCCCAAGTAGAGGCCGGCCATTCATCAAGGAGGAGAGGGGAGCTCGGGTTCATTTGCACAAGGAGGAGAAGGATCTCGTGGTGGCACAATCTAGGAGGAGAAGGACCGTTCGTGTGTTCAAGGAGATTTCTAGGAGTTTTGTATTTGTTTTTCTCCAAATAGGTGGGTGATTTCTCTACTTCTAATATAGACATCTTGCTAGGGTTGTGATTGATGAAATTGCTAAAGAAACTAATAAATTAACCATGTGTTAGCTTTAAAAATGAACTAATTAGATAATGAAATGAATGCTTGATGAATTGTATGGTAATTGCTATAAATTATGATTATGGTAGTTGAATTATCATGTGCTATAAAAATGTGAGTTTGGAACCATGTTAGAATGTAGAATATGCTTGTGAATGACTTGATGAATAATTGAAATAAATGAATTGTGTTTATTAATTCATTGTGACACTAGTTTGATAAATGAGGCTATGTTAAAGATTACTGTAGAAATAAAAGAATAAAAAGTAAAAGAAAATATTTTTGTGATGTTTGTAATGCTAGAATTTGGTAGAAATCTCGATAAATGGCAATGTCGAATTTATAGACCTAGAACGCAAATTAGAAGTAAAATTCATATTTTTATGCCAAAATAATATTTTTAAAATACTGTTGTGTTGTTAATCTATAAAATCAGTATTCTGGAAAGTTTCATGAATTAATTTAGAAAAGAGTTTAAGAGCTTTTGAAATACGAAGGATTATTAATAAACAGAGAGTCGAATTACATTTAACTCAACCCACTCTCATATCAGTTAGTGATCACTTTGGTCATTCTGGTTAGGGGGTACGGTTTGGTGGCATTACTGTTCACCTGGGGGTCTGTTGTGCTTGGGTTCGAGTCACGGCAGAAACTTCTTTTTTTAAATCTGACTTTTTCACAAAACCGGAGAGCCCAAACTCAAATAGATTTTAGTTTCTCCCTTTAACAGTTAGTCACTTTGGCCACTTTGGTTAGTGGGTGCGGTTTTGTTGCGTCACTATTCACGTGGGGGGGTCTGTTGGGCCTGGTTCAAAATCGGCTAAGGCCAAATTTTTTTGGAGTTTTGTTTTATTTATTTATATAATTCAATTTTTTAAAGGATTTTAAATGTTTGAAAAATTAAGAAAAAATACTAGAAATATTCTGAAAATAACTGGGCTTCATGAGAAATTTTTATAAGTTTTTTGACCCACTATAATGAGAATCAAGGCCAAGTTAGTATGGAACTTGGTATAATTTGTTAAAAAGAATCATTGAGTAATTAAAGAAAAGTAGTACTCTTCCTTTAGAGATTTTAATTAGTCGTGCCATGGTAAATTTTTGGGATAAAGATATTTGTGAATTAATTTGGTAAGTGAAGAATGTTATTATGAAAATAAAAGAGAATTGTAAAAATCTATCATGAATGTGGTAAAGTTTGAAAAATGAATTTGTCACTTTATATATGAAATTTGTGCATGAAAATGAAATGGAAATCATGATGAATTATGAGGATAAACTCATGAGTGTAAATACTCAATTTTATGAACATGAAATGAGATTAAAGACTAGAGTGTGGCTAAGTCCTTATACCAACATTTGAATAAATTCTTTTGAGATGAAATATTGAAATGAAAGACCAAGTTTGGGTCGTTGTGTTGATTGATGGTTAAGACCGCTATAGAGGAAGTGCTAACTCTAGAATGTTGATTTTATTCATGATTCAAATAATTAAGGATTAGATACATAGTGAAGATGTGATGAAAGTAAGAGAAAAACACAAGTATGATGGCCATTGGATTGGCAGTGTGAGAGTAATTTATAGGTTGCATGCTTGATACATCATGTCATGGCGTGAACACTACTCTGGAATTATTATCCCAGTGGCGACGCTTGTGGGGTGTTTGGTGACTACGGGTGGTGCCATTGTTCCATGACGGAGGCTGAATTGTCCATAGGCTGAATTATGAGGATAAACTCATGAGTGTGAATACTCAATTTTATGAACATGAAATGAGATTAAAGACTAGAGTGTGGCTAAGTCCTTATACCACCGGCATTTGAATAAATTCTTTTGAGATGAAATATTGAAATGAAAGACCAAGTTTGGGTCGTCATGTTGATTGATGGTTAAGACCGGTATAGAGGAAGTGCTAACTTTAGAATGTTGATTTTATTCATAATTTTTAATAAGGATTAGATACATAGTGAAGATGTGATGAAAGTAAGAGAACAATACGAATATTAGGGCCATCGGATTGGCGGTGTGAGAGTGATTCATAGGTTGCCTACTTGATGCGTCATATCATGACGTGAACACTACTTCGGAATTATCGTCCCGGTGGTGATGCTTGTGGGGTGTTTGGTTACTACGGGTGGTGTCATCGTTCCATGACAGAGGCTGAATTGTCCATATGCTCTGTATGATGCGTCATGTCAAGACGTGGGATTCTCCTCCAGGCTGTCTGGACATGGGCTCGTAACTCATAGAATATCTAGGATACTTACTGTAGTTACAGTAGTAGTTTAAGTCATGGCGAGGGATTGAACCCAGAAGATGAAGAACGATTAAGGGCTTGCCCTCGAACCTATGTAGTATGAGATGCATAGAATCCAAACAAGTGCGCATTAGTATCATATAACATAAATAATTACATCAAGGACTAAGTGCACGTTCACACACGACATCAATAGGATAGTCTCCGTAGCTTTATTTTGTGACAAGTGTGTGCTTTCTAAGTAAGAGAAATTGATGTATTATATCCTAGCATCAGTTGAATGAACTGACATGCCCACAGTTTCTATGCAGGATAAAGTGAATGAAAAAGACTAAGGAGGAATTGATGCTTAAAGAATTATTTAAGTGTTGTTTATTTCATTCATGTAATCCGAACAAGTGCGCATTAGTGTCATATAACATAAATAATTGCATCAAGGACTAAGTGCACGTTCACACACGATATCAATAGGATAGTCCCCGTAGCTTTGTTTTGTGACAAGTGTGTGCTTTCTAAGTAAGAAAAATTGATGTATTATATTCTAGCGTCAGTTGAATGAACTGACATGTCCACAGTTTCTATGCAGGATAAAGTGAATGAAAAAGACTAAGGAGGAATTGATGCTTAAAGAATTATTCAAGTGTTGTTTATTTCATTCATGTAATTATTGTAATTTGCTTTCGCTGTTAAAATGTAACTCTGATATAATAAAAGTTTTTAATTCCTTGTAAAATTGTACGAAGTGAAGTGTAAAGATCCTGTGGAACTTCGAATTCAGTCTCGTTTGGAATTCAGGGTGTTACATCTCTAGAACATTATCTGAATTATCTATCATCCACAAATATTGAATATGTGTGCATCTACTTACCAATGAGCGTACGAATCATTTTTGAATATCTTACTTGTTAAGAACGCTTAAGTATATTTGTTGATTGTTAGATTTGAATCTTTAATTGAGACTGTTGAACTTATTCAATTTCTTGAAAATCCATCATATCAATCACTAATTTTACTTTCTAACTTAATCGACACAACTTGTTGGTAAACTTAATTATTTAATATTCTTAAAAAATTCTCTACCTAGAATTAAGTTTACATCAACTACTCTTATCCTAAGGAATTTAAAAACATGATATGTACACTACAGAATTTAAATTTAAATAGAAGCGAAGTTTAAGATTTCACGTGAGTTAGAATTAGTTTTGTTCTGTGTAGGCTTACAAAAATAGCTTTTAGAATGACCAACCAGTAATATTTAATTTTAAAATATTTGGATCACATTTATCACTTTTAAGATTACAATATATATGTATTTTCTTTGTCCAGTTATATGTATGTTTGTACCGTTTTGTGCCCCACCCTCATGTTTGGGGTGGTTTTTGTACTTGTGTTGCATCGTAGTTTCTTGTACTTGGCTCAGTACTTTAAGTTTGTTTTATTAACTCCTTATTAATGAAACAGGGTGGCCTTACTTCACCTTTTCCTTCACAAAAAAATAAATAAATAAAAAAGATTGCAATATAGATGAGCCTCACACTTATGCTAAATTCAGGTCAAACTAAACATAAAAATTATAGAAAGTGTATCATTAGATGTGACTGCTATAATAAATCATCGAGTTTTATGCCTTAAACCATTTTGCTCAGAAAATAAATTAACATGTATACGATGATATTTATTATGCATGAGTCATAGAAAAATATCGTTTGGTACGTGGGAATGTGCAAGGGAGTCTCATATTCCCTCTTAGATTAACTTGTTTGGTATGTGTCACACCCCGCTTTCCAAAAATACAGAATACGAACGCGTGACGAAGCCCAACGAATGATTTTAACATCATCCATAAGCTGTAGGATCGACTCAGCATCACAACAAGAATATAACAAGATATACACAACTAAGCATGCATGAATAATTTATTAAGCAACAGAAAATAATTGAAACAAATAATAATATCCAAATAGTTTTCAAGTCTGGATCAAAGATAATACTCGGGACTATAGCCCGTTATAAGATTCAATAGCAACAAAATGAAATAAACTCAAAGACAGAATAATTAAAGCCAGCTTTTTCCCAAGTGAAGCCTAGAACGTCTGCTCACCAATTCCAGCAGGCAATTCGTTTCCAAAGTCTGTATATAAAAATATATATACAAAAGGAAAAAATAGAGAAAACAAGACAAATGCCCTTAGTGCAAGTTAGGGCCACAAATAGTAAAAACAAGTACAAGAAATATGGAACAAGATTTGGAATCAAGAATAAAATAGGGATGCAACAAGTAGTGGGGATTCAAGAAATTAACTAGCAAGAAGGACAACTCCAGTGACAAGATAGGATAACAAATACTAATAGTAGAACAAGTGGCTAGTGAATATGTAATTGTATTAAGTATCAAGTAGCAAGTATCGAGTATAAGTGTCAAGTAACAAGTCTCAAGTCTAGTGTCAAGTTGTCAAGTACAAGTATCAAGTTGCAAGTGCCAAGTACTATATTCAAGTATTAAGTCTCATGTATCATGTCATCAAGTATCAAGTGAACATGTATCAAGTTCAAGTTTCATGTATCAAGTCTTGTGGTTACTACTATCTAGATAGCACTTCATGCATCCATACTTTTACTACATGGTTGCTACATTCAATGCAATTTCATTTAGACCTAGTATTAGAGTTTATAGGGCGGTGTACTTAGGTATCAAGTATCAAGCAATGCTCATGAATCAGGTAATCAAATAACTAGTTCAAGTGTCAAGTCATAACAAGAGAAGTCATGAATCATACATATACTAGTTCATGGATCAATAATATACTAGTCCATAAATCAATTTATAATATACTAGTTCATGAGACATGTATCAAGTGGGAAACACGGGCTCCCTTCCGAGTACACTTACCTATATTGTCCACTACTATGGTCTTTCCCTTAACCTCGGCTTATTATTTATTATTATCATCAAGCAAGCATGAAAGTGTGCGAAACAAGTCAAGTAATCATAATCATGAACATGGAACAAGTTTGAGATATTTATATAGCATATTCGAGGGTCAACACGAATCAAAATATTAAGAACAATGAATATCTCAAATCTGGACAGCATGAGGTTGCTGCACCAAAACTGCGATTCCCGTTGCTATAAGATAGCAAAAGTGGATCCGTCAGAAGATCTAGAAACTAGACTCCTGCCCGGTTCTAACGCATATAATTAAGGTACATAAAAGTTGTGGTAACATGTATCAAAACAGCAAACTATACAACTTTTGTGTTCAGCCAGAATTTGTGAATATGAGTTTATACATGTGAAACAGGGTTGAAACATTACTAATTAATTCTGAGAAAATTCGAAAATGTTCTCTAAGGTGTCCAGCAACAACATACAAAATTTCAAGTCAATTACTTAGTGGTAGCATAGTTGAAATAATTTGTAAACTAAAGAAGTGCAGCAGTTTTTGTGAATCTGCGACTAGCGATACTGTAGCAGTAAAACTGCAATATCTCCTACACCGTAACTCGGAATTCAAAAATTTTGGATGCTATCGACAACTATACATTTAGAGATACATTTCATATTCTGGGCTCAAGTTCATATTTTGATTTTTACAGGGTAGAAACAGCAAGTAAAGTCCAGAACAGCAGCAAGTGTGAATATCTTTCATATATAAGTTGCATGATAATTGGCTATTATGTGTCTAGATTAGCATATGATACAAAATGGATGTAGTGGTCATCAAATCAGCAAGCAATATCTATTTCTCAACTCAAGGAATACAAGATCACCACATACATGATGCAACACACATCTACAAGTCTAGGGTTTCGTAGTTTCATGTGCTCAAGTAACTAGGAGATAAATGAGTCCAACTAGTTTGTAAATATAACAACGAAAGGATTGTGACTCTTAAGATTATGGAATCGACGATGAATAATTCAAGATCAACAAATGATGAGACATGAAGGAGTCACAACTACAACCTATTTGCGGTATTTTCAATTAAATACTTGTACTAGAACAAAAATTTGTACAAGAAGAATACTTGCCTTGGGGAGAAGCCGACGAATCCGACGGAGGAATAACGGAGATGGATCCCGGCGACACGGCGACAAGCAACGATCATGATGATCACGATCGGGCACGGATCTCAATGATCAAGATGGTGATCAAGATGAAGATCAAGCGAATCCAACGGCCGAGATCGAACATAAAATATATAAGAATTAGAAAAGTACCAAAAGAGTTAATATACCATGATTGACAATTGACGAATGAGAACAAAAAGTAGATCAAATGTTTAACTCACCAAGTAGAAGACGAACGAGACGATCAATGGCCGAGATCAAGTTGATCAACCAATCGACGATCGAGATCGAAGATTAAGATCAAGATTAAGATCAAGATGATGATCACGATCACGATGATCAAAAGAGATCTGACGGTCGAGATCTAGATCTTGATGATGATGGAGACGATGATCACGATCGCGATGATCGACGATTGGACAGCCTAGATCCAATGGCTTGGTGATGATCAAATGAAGGATCAGACGGTTGAGATGCGATCAGATGGTGATGACCTTGATTATCAAATCAATGGCCAGAATTTAATCAATCAAGATGATCATGATCGCGATGAAATGGAAGGCTCACATCCATTATGATCAAAACTCCACTTGATCAAACAGTACTCAACAATGGTGCTCCGGCTCTGGCTGCTGTTGTGGCCTGCTGGGCGGCGGGCGGAGCACAAGGGAAGCGCCGGCAAGGGTGGGGCGACACGGCGAAGTTGCTGCTGCCACTCAGGCTGCGCCGCGAGGCAGGTGACAAGGACCAGGAGGTGCAGTGGCGTTGCAGTCGCTGCAGCATCGGGAGGCAAGGCGGAGCGGCATAGGGGCTGAGGGCTGCCGCTGCTTCGCTGGCGATGCCTGGGGCTATGTTGCTGCAGTCGTGCGGCGAGTGCGCACAACGGGGCACACCGGCGATGAGTGGGAGGACGGAGGAGGTCGCTGCGGCAGGGTGATGTGATGGAGTTGATCGGGATCTTGAAGACGGGTTGAAGGAGAGAGAGCGGGAGGACGATGGGTGAACAGGGTGAGAGAGGGAGAGTCGGGGGTAGGGGAAATGAAGAAGATGGAACGGCTGCCAGGGTAACACAGTGAATATGGGGGTAGGGTTAGGGTTAGGTTTTAATAGGGTATTTATATAATAGGGTTATGGGTTTGGGTTTAGATGGTATATGATCCAATAAGAGAATGGGTAATGGATTTGGGTTTGAATGGGGTATTAGGATCTAAATGATAAGATCCAATAGAATAGATAAAATAATAAATGAGAATTAGGATTATACAAAAAAATATATTTGTACTAAAATAAGGAAATTATTTGAAGTGACTACAAATACAATTAACGATAGAAATAGATTTTTAAATTAAAAATCAAGGGTAATAATATTAATAGAAAAAATACTAATAATAGTACTGATAGCAAGAATAATAAAAATGATAATAATAACAATAATAATAATTTTGGTATACATATCAAAACGAGATTTGAGATAAACAAGTTTAATAAAATCCAAATAGTAATAAAATAAGATACAAATAGCCGATCACTTATAAAATAATCATTAAAGTTAGAATATACTACTAGTCGAAGAAAATACAACTTCCGGTTCGAATTTTTTTTAAATAGAAGGCACAAATAGAGTTTAAAATAATACTGAATTTATAAATAATTAAAATATGGAAATTATTCTGAAAATATGTATTTACGGAAACAGGGATTACAGTATGTGACAAGCATAGTTTTGGAAGGAATGATAGATTCACAAGGAAATAAAAATTCTTTATTGGGAAGAATTTCCATTCCTCCCCAAAACCATGGAATTTGAGGATTCCCATTGGATTTTCATAACAAACAATAATAATAATTAAAGAACTTGAATAAAAAAAATATATATTCCTCACTGAAATCATGAGATTTGAGCATTCTCATGTGACTTCCATAACAAACAATACAAAAAAATCCAAAAAACTAGAATAAAAAATTACAATAATAAAGGATTCCCGGTAATGCAATGTATTATATCAAACGCGATAATGCAACATTTTCGAGAATCTTCATTCTCATCCTCACATTCCCGGAAATCCTTTTATTCCTAAAAATTTTTCAATCCGTGTACCAAACACCCCATATGTCACATACTGTTCTAATTAAGGAATTTTTGGAAGTCCTTAAGTTTACTTCAAATCAATAACAATTCATCTCTCCTATAAAAAATTAAAAAGACAAAATGGAATGATCTCATATTAGTCACAATCCTTGGTAAACATTCCACATTTGGAGTGTTTTGAAGGGATTCCTTGCACAAAAAAATTCAATAGCTTGATGTTACAAAAAGCTACATATCTCTGATCTCTATTATAATGGGAGAAGGCCTTAGTGTCATTTGTAAAATTGTAAATCTACCAACGAATTATTAACGCGTGCATTGCACGTGTATAACTAATATGAATGAGGTCTCAGGTTCGAGTCATCACTACGTCAAATTTTTTACTTTATTTTTTTTTAAAATATATTAAATGTACATCACACGTGTAAATTACTATATATGTATCTATCTATCTATCTATCTATAATATATAATAACTATTATAATGGAAGAGTTGGAGTTGTAAATTTATATACTTACGTGCAACATACGTATAACTCCAACTCTTTCATTATATTCTTTACATTTATTTTTAAACATATATAATCATATTTATTAAGACATGTATCATTATTATTATTATTATTTTTTAATTAATACAGTGCTCGCATGTGTATATTACTGGTGCGCCTTAAACACACTACTACAAATGATGGTTACATGATAATACCCACTTTAAACACCCCAACAACCTCCACATGTCCCAAGTTTCCCTCCAAGTCACACCCCTTTTAAACTCATGCACTTCGCTTTCATCCCTCAAATGCATCCACTCCCTCATCATCACCCATGGCCTCTCCTCTCACCTCCCAATCTCCACCAAACTCCTCTCCCTCGCCTCCTGCCTTTCCTCTTCCATACTATACGCCCGCCAACTCTTCGATACAATTCCCCACCCAGACTCTTACCTCTACAACACCCTTTTTCGCGCTTACTCCAATCGCGGCCCATTGACCCAGATTTTCCCCTTATACTCCCAAATGCACCACCTCAATTTCTACCCTGATCACTTCACATTCCCATTTGTTCTCCGTGCCTCTGCCGTGCTTTTGAACATTCGAGAGGGGAAGCAAGCCCATTGTAATGTGGTGAAACACGGATTTGATTCGGATGTGTGCGTGAACACCTCGTTGATTCTTTTGTATTCTAGTTGCTGTGAGATTTCGGATTTGGAGTTGGTTTTTAGAGGTGTGGAGGAGGTTAGGAATATCGTGTTGTGGACTGCAATGATTTCAGGGTATGTTCAGAATTCGATGTTTGAGAAGGGGATAGGGGTTTTTAGGATGATGGTAGGGGATGGTGTGCAGCCTAATGAGGTTACGATTGTCAGTCTTCTTCCTGCTTGTAATGGGCCTAAGTGGTTGGGTTGTGGGAGATCCATTCATGGGTATGTGATTAAAGGAGGTTTGGATACGTTTGCTTCGATGGGAAATGCTTTGATGGCAATGTATGGCAAGTGTGGGGAGTTGGGAGCTGCACGGTGTTTGTTCACTGGAATGATTGACCGGAATGTGGTGTCGTGGAATACGATGCTTGCAGTCTATGAGCAGAGTGGCGAATCAATGAAGGCGATTGCACTTTTTCAAAGAATGAATGTTGCATTCAATGCACTCACATTAGTGAGTGTAATTTCAGCATGTGCTAGGTTAGGAGCTTTCGACATTGGCAAATGGGCGCATGAGCTTGCCGTAAATCACAAACTTGAGACTGATGTAAGAGTGGAAAATGCCCTTGTTGACATGTACTCCAAGTGTGGGAGCTTGAACTTTGCTCGAAACGTCTTTGAGAAGATTCGATCAAAAGGAGTGGTTTCATGGAGTGCAATTATTGGAGCGTATGCGGCTCATGGGCATGCTAAGGAGGCTCTTGAGCTTTTCTATAGGATGAAGGCTGAAGGAGTGAGGCCAAATAGCTTCACTTACACGTCGGTTTTAGCAGCGTGTAGCCATTCGGGCTTTGTCGATGAAGGAATGAAGCACTTTTATAGTATGAAGAGGGAGTATGGTATTAATCCGACCCTAGAGCATTGTGCTTGTGTAGTGGACCTTATGGGGCGAGCAGGCAAGTTGAAGGAGGCTTATGAGTTTGTGAAGGGGATGGAGGTGAAACCTGACATTGGGGTTTGGGGAGCTTTGCTTGGTGGTTGTAGGATCCATGGAAATGTGGAGATGGCCGAGATGGTGGCAGATGATTTCGTAAGGGTGGAGCCTCATAATGTGACATTATGTGTGCTTATGTCGAACATTTATGCGGATGCAGGGAGGTGGAAAGATGCTGCGAGGATCAGGAGATTGATGTGGAAGAAGGAGATGAAGAAGATGCCGGGATCTAGTTCTATTCAGACATAGAAACAATAAGGTATGTACCCTTTTATAAAGTGCAGCTGAGATGCATTTTATACACAATGACTCCGAATATTGATTGAGTTTCATCAGATTGTAGGAGAAGCTAAATTTCAACACCTTCAATTGCATCTAATTCTTTACATAGGGGGGTTTCTGTTGAGGAATGAGAATGGAAAAGATCGACAGTTTACTGTAGTTTGGCGTTTCTCTCTTTCTCTCTCTCTCTCTCTCTCTCTCTCTCTTTTTCTCATAAGGTGCCAGGGGAACCGAGGATAGTTTAAGGGATTTTATAAAATGCAGTTGGCGTACTGTACTTGTATCAACTACTTGCACATATGTACGACTTTAATTATATACATGGTATACAAACAAGCCTTTTCAAATTAAATAAGGGCACAAAAGACATTTCCGGTAAAAAGTATCGATCTTTGTCCACGTGACACCGACAAATAGGGCAAACGGAGGCATTGAGCAGCCAAGCACCGAGGCATGAGTCATGGAGAAAATGATTGCATTTTGGAAGAACACGAATCCTATCTTCATCGCTGTAATCCTCAAAGCAAATCGGGCAACGTTCCATTTGCAAATTTGTGCCCCATGTGTGATGACCGTAGGTTGATAGAGGAAGCTTAGGGAGTGTTCTGTTCCTGCTCACTGATCGCTGTAGCATGAACCAGAGGTCGAAACCATAGTATAGGATCAAAAATAAAAATAAAAAAGCTTGTTTACAACCACAACAACAAAGAGAATGAATAGTAAGTACATCAGACAACGGTGTTATGGCATCTTTGTCGCCGTATGTGGGAGATAGAAGGGAATCGTAGAAAGAAAGTAAGGGGTAGGCATCCATCAGAAAGCAACAGGAGATAGAGGATGAGGGAATATATCTTTCTTGGATGATCTATTTTTTGACCGAGGATGAGGGAATATATCTTTATCATAGTACTTTGCATGCATTGAGGTATTCTTTGCTGCGATTTTAGAGAGATCACAACAAGAGTTTGATTGTTTCTATTGTGAGGAAGTTTAGAAACTGTGAGGAATTTCACAAGGAAAACACATTTTCACTAGATATTTTCGTTCAAAGAATTTTATTAACTGTATTTGTAAGAAAGGAGGTTAATGTAGTATGTGGATTTGTAGTGGATAATTAGGAGAGTATATAAAATAAAATTGTTACAGTAGTCATAGTTTAGTCCAATATTGGAATTAGATTTAGATTACTTTTTATACTCTTCTATATATAGAAAGTTTTGTATTCAGTTATACTAGTAATCCGCACGTGCAATGCACGTTTTATGGGTTAGCACGTGCAATTTGCACTGGGAATATGCACGTGCAATGCACGGATTCGATGGAGGGAGAGGAAGAAACAGTTTCGATTTTTGAGGGAACATAATTTTATGGAGACTTTAAATGAAGTGAAAATTACAGAATTAACCTTATATATTTTTTTTAGCTTTTTATGTATATGGGGGCATGATAGTAAAAAGCCACCAAAATAGAGTTTTGCTTAATAATAGTATAGATGTATCCAATTAAGTATTTTTTTCTTTCTCTATATTGTCTCTTTACATGGTATAGAGTATGAAAAGTATACACAAAATTTTTCCACAAAAAGTTAAGGCTGCGTTTGGATACGTTTTTGGGGCCCATTTTGTGAAAACCCATTTGGATACGTTTTCTTTTGGGCCTTCTTTTCAGAAACAACCACTGGGTTGTTTTCTCTCCAAACGCAGCCTTCTTCTTCTTCTTCAACTTCTTCTTCTTCAACCTCGATCCCGATCTCCAAATCGGTAAAAGAAATGGGCGACGAAGACAAGTCGCGCTCCTTCCCGCCATCCCCACCCTCTCTGCCGCCCGCCGCCTTACCCGCGGCCGCCAGATCCAGAAAACCTTCAACAACATCAAGATCACCATTCTCTGCTGCTTCGTCACCATCCTCGTCCTACGTGGCACCATCGGCGTCGGAAACCTCGACGGCGGCGCCCCCTCCTCTGACCAGAAGATCATTGAAGACATCGACCGCATACTCCGCGAATTCCGCTCTGATTCCGATCCCGACGAAGCACTCCCCATCTCCACCACATCCAACAACGTCACCCTGACGTCACCGCCAGCAAAGAGCTTGAGCTTGGCGTTGGGTTTTGGCGAAGGTGGAAGGAGGTTCGGCGACACTCGAGGAGTGGAGCTCGGGAAGAGGAGCTTGACGCGGAGGGGTTCGGCGATGTGGAGCTCGACAATGGCGGTTTGGAAGAAGCGTCGATGTCGAAGCGTCGAGGTCACGAGCTTCGAATTCGAGGAGGCTCGGCAAAGGAGCTGTCGATGGTTTTTTGGCTAGACAGTGGGTGCAGGTGACGAGGAGAGGGTCGCGAGGGTTGCGAGGTGCTCGGAGGTGCAGCGACGGAGTGCTTCGGAGGCGATCAGAGGAAGAAGACGGGGATGACGAAGGGGAAGGGGTTTCGGAGCAGAACGGGAAGAAGAAGAAGGATGGGGGTATTAGGCTGTTGTGTTTAGAGTAATTAAGGTTAAGTGTGATTATGGTTGTAGTAATTAAGGTTAAGTGTGTTTAGAGTAAAAAAATTTATTACCAAACAGCCTTTTACAGTATAGTTTTAAGAAAACAGCGTTCAGAATTTTTTTTAACCAAACAGGTTTTACAATCTCATTTTCAGAAAACAGTTTTCAGAAAACTATCCAGACAACTTTTACACTCATTTTCAGAAAACAGTTTTCACAAAACAGTTTTCACAAAACATTTTCAGAAAACTATTTTCAGAACAACTATCCAGATAGTTTTCTTTCTCTCTCTCTCATTCAAAAAAAAAAACAATTCTTCTTCCTTCTTTCGTGCCCCTTCTTCCTCCAAACCCAAAACCCTAACCCTACTTCTCACCTCCACTGCCTCTTCCCTGCACGCCGCCATCGCCCTCCCTGCACGCCGCTGCTATCCTCCAGCCTCTCGACGAGCCTCTCCCTGCTCCCGCCGAATCATCCCCTCCCCGCGCCCGCCTCCTCCTGCATCCGCTCCCACTCCAGACCGCCTCCTCTCCGCACCCTAATATTCTCTTGCCTCCTTCTCCTCTCCAAACCCTCATCTGTTCCCGCTTCCACCTCCTCTCCACACCCTCCTCTAACCCGCAGCCCCTCTCCACTTCCTATAGTCCAAAAAAGGAAAAAAAACGTAGTTCGTTTTTTTGTTTATAAAAAAAGTAAAAACTATATCTCGTGATGCACGTTGTTCTGTAATGCGTGCCAATTTTTTTATTCTCTCCACTCACCATATCTCCATTAGATCTAATCTAGATCTGCTCCTATGACGATCTCCTTTACTACAACGATGAACTCCCCTCCTCCTCCAATGTCGCTATCTCTCCTCAAACGATGACTGATCCTCTAAAGGGCGAACGCATGATCACCGAGAATTTATCCGGTCATAACAACTACATGACATTGTCCCGTTTGGTCATGCGTTTTCGCAAAGGACGCGCGATGTACCATCACCTCAATGAGCCAACTCCTCCGACTAAAGATTCCACATTCAAAGTATGAGATCGCGATGACAACTTGGTTGTCAATATGATGACCAATTGTATGAACTGGGACGTCTCCACTTTCCTTGACACAACAAAAGAGATCTGGGATACTCTTCATTAAGTGTACTTCTCCTCCAATAACATGCAGTGCTGTGTGATATATTTCGTGATGTGATTGAGACCAATCAGGGTAACGACATTCATGCTTATCTCTCCCGCTTTAATAAGTTCTTAGAAGAATGGAATCTTTATCAACCATACTCTGCCGATTTCGCTGTCCAGCAGAAGCAATATGAGATTCTTCTAGCCATTCTTGCCTTGGGCAATATTCACCAATATCTTGAAGGTGTTTGTTCTCCTATCTTTGCCATAAACGCCAATCCCTTTCTACGTGATCTCCATGTTCAGCTACCACGAGTAACCCCTCCTGCTCTTGTTGAAACCCCAACATCGTCTGCATTCACCTCTGGCCGATGCCATTTTTCTGATCACTCGCAGTAGTTTTCTTCATCCTCCAGGGGTCATGGTTCTTATTCTTCACAAGGCCATGGTGATCGTGGTTGTGGTCATGGTGACAGTCATCACAACACTAAGTATTGCACCTATTGTCAGGGCCGGTCACATAAGTATAAGACGTGTTGGAAATGTATTGGTTGTCGTCCTACTGCTCATCAGTTTTCCACTGTGGACTCTTCTTCCATTGTTACTCCTACAGATGTGCCAACCTCCCCCAGTATACCTTCTCTGCTGAAGAGTATCATGCATTCCACAACATGCTGTCTGCTCCTCCTGGTATTTCTATTTACTCAGGTACTGCTTGTCATGTTTCTTCATATCAATGGATTATTGTTTTAGATGCTTTTGAACATATGTCTTCTTTACCACTTTCTTCTTTTTCTTTACTTTCCAATTATCATGTGCGTATTACTGATGACTCTCCTATCTCTGTTGAAGGGAAGGACAATATCTCTCTTTCTCCAGATATTTCTCTTACATCTGTTTTATGTGTCCCTACATTTCGTAATAGCTTATTATCGGTTCCGAAAATTTGTAAGGATTTAAAATATTTATTAACATTTTTTTTCTTTCTCATTGTGTGTTTTAGGATATTACGACGAGGAAGGTGATTGGCACCGGTTGTGAACAATATGAATTATACATTTTGGATTCTCCAGTCACGGCTTATAATTCTTCTACTGATCCTTTATTGTGGCACCGACGACTGGGGCATCCCTCCTTTACTACTATCAAGCACATAGTTTCCGGTTGTGAGTCTTCTTTTCAGTTATCTTGTAAGACTTGTGAGTTAGGTAAATATCATCGAGTTCCCTACCCAGAATGGGTCAATAAACGTAGTGAACATTTATTTGATTTAGTGCATTCTGATGTTTAGGGACCTATTGGTTTTCCCTCGTTTAATAAATATTGTTATTTTGTTATGTTTATTGATGATTTCTCTCGCATGACATGGTTGTTTCTCTTGAAAGGTCGTTGTGAAGTGTGTTTTTCAAAAACTTTTCTTTGAAATACAAACACAATTTGACACCACTCTTAAACGTTTTCGTTCTGATAATGCTAAATAATACGTGAGTTATGATTTTCAACATTTTCTTTCTCAACATGGAAGAATCCACCAAACTTCTTACGCCTATACTCCTCAACAAAATAGAGTGGCATGATACAAAAGTCAACATTTACTTAGCACCACTCGCTCTCTGATATTTGAAATGAACGTTCCAATGTTTTATTGGAGTTTTGCAGTTCTCACTGCTTGTTTTCTTATTAACTATATGCCTACTCCTATTCTTCAAAATCAATCACCTTTCAAACATGTATTTTCATATAAAAATTCATTTTCACTACCATCTCGTGTTTTTGGTTGCACTTTTATTGTTCAAAATCTCTACCCGGGCAGTGATAAACTTGACCCGCATGCTACTAAATGTATTTTTTTTTGGATATTCGCATTTTTAAAATGTTATCTTTGCCATTGCCCTGCACGATAAAAATGTTTATTTCAGCGGATGTTTCATTTTTTTAATACAAACCTTTTTTTGAACAAACTCCTCCCAAAACATCTGATTTACCGAGGTCTGTTGTTGAGAGTCTTGATTTCCCACCACCACCACCACTACCACCAACAACACCACCCCACCACCATCCCCACCACCACCTCCGCCACTTCGGGTTTTGTAAGGAGACGTAAGAAGCATGCCAACTCGACCGTCCAAGATGTACCCTCTGTTGTTCATTCGGGGCCAACCATTTCTGTCGATAATATTTCTTACACAAATGATTTACCTATTGGTCAACGTAAGGCTGAACGTTCTTGTGCTCACTATGATATCACCAAGTTTGTTTATTCTTCTAAACTGGACAGATCTTTTCGAGCCTTTATCTCTTCCTTGAATTCCATCTCTATTCCTAAAAATGTTAAGGAAGCACTTAAGCACCCTGGTTCGATAACGGCCATGAAAGAGGAAATGCAGGCTCTTCAGCAGAATAGTACTTGACAGTTGGTTCGCCTCCCTATCGGTGGCAAGACAGTTGGTTGTAAGTGGGTCAAACATAATTCCAATGGCATAGTTGAACGACTCAAAGCCCGCATTGTCGCTAAAGAATATACACAAGAATTTTGGGTTGATTATGCAGATACTTTTTCTCCAGTTGTGAAACTCACATTTGTTCGAGTTTTTATATTTCTTGCTTTAAATTGTTCTTGACCCCTTCACCAGCTTGATGTAAAAAATGCATTCCTGAATAATGACTTGAAAGAGGTTGTGTATATGCAGCAACCTTCTGGTTTTGAGTGACAGGAGAAAAATCATGTATGTTCGATCAAAAGTCTATTTATGGACTCAAACAGTCTCCTCTGGCTTGGTTTGAAAAGTTCAGCAAAGTTGTGTGCGCTTATGGGTTCTCTAGAAGTAAGGCATATCATTCTATCTTCACAAAAAAAAAAAAAATCTGCTAGTCTATGTTGATGATATCATTATCACAGGCAGTGACTCGCAAGGTATTGCAGACATCAAGCAACGGTTAGCACAAACATTTCAAACAAAGGATCTTGGTCCGCTTTGATACTTCCTTGACATTGAGGTTGCACACACAAAGGATGATATCTTTTTTTCACAAAATGATGTATGTTCTTGATATTCTTATTGAGCCATGAATGTTAGGATGGCGCCCTAGTGACACACATATAGATCCCAATATTAAGTTGTCGTCCTTCTCTAATGATGCATCGCTCTCTGATTCAGAACGATATTGCGGCTGGTTGGGAAACTCATATATCTCTCAGTAACTGGGTCAGATATTGTCTTTGTGGTTGGTTGAGTTAGCTAGTTTATGCTTGCACCAACCATCACTTATTGGAAAACAGTGGTACACATTCTTCGTTATCTTAAGAAAGCTCCAGGGCAAGGACTTCTCTTCATGTCCAGTGATTCTCTTTCTTTACAAGGTTATTCTGATGTTGATTGGGCATGATCGGTTGATGATAGATGCTCAACTAGCAGGTACTTTGTATTTTTTGGAGGAAATCTGGTATCTTGGAAAAGTAAGAAACAAACCGTTGTAGCTAAATCAAGTGCAGAGCCTGAATACCGAGCCATTAGGCATTTGTTCTTCTTCGAGACTTGGCGATCCCATTGTTATCTCTAATATATCTCTACTGTGACAACAAGGCTGCTATGCATATTTATGAAAATTCAGTATTTCATGAGCGCACAAAACATATCGAAGTTGATTGTCACTTCGTTCGAGATGAGTAGAAGAAGAAGGTGATTTCATTCGTGTATGTCCGGTCCGGTAAACAACTTGCTGATATCCTAACTAAAGCACTACCTCCTAAGTTTTTTCAAACTTTCTTGAGCAAGCTTAGTTTCGACAATATCTACGCACCAGCTTGAGAGAAGTGTTAAAGTAGTCTTAGTTTAGTCCCACATCAGAATTAGATTTAGATTAATCTTTGTACTCTCTTATATCTAGGAGATTTTTAATCCAAAATGACACTTGAAAGTATTTACCAAACTAACCCACTTCCGAAATTATTTACCAAATTGACCTACTCGCTATTTCAAAGTTCAAACAGCAAGTGTAGTTCTATAGTTTTCTTCAACACTTGGAAAAATTTTGAACGTGCAATTTCTACCTGAGATAGTGAGTTCATTTGAACTAGACTCACTATCTCATATACCTAGTGTAGTTGTACTCATTTTTCAGAGAAATTTTAAACCTGAATTGTATACAACTACACTCGCTATATGAGATAGCGAATCTAGTTCGATAGCGGGTAGTTGTACTCATTTTTTCAGAGAAATTTTAAACATGAAATGTATACAACTACACTTTCAACTGACCTAGCGAGTGTAGTTGTACTCATTTTTTCAGAGAAATTTTAAAGATGTAATTTCTACTTGGAATGTATAGACCTACACTCGCTATCGCTATCCGAGATAGCGAGGTCAGTTGAACTAGACTCGCTATAGGTCAATGTGAAAGTAGGTCAGTTTGGTAAATACTTTCAAAAAGTGGGTCATTTTGGAAAAAAATCTATCTAGAAGGCATTTTATTCAGTTATATGTATCCAATAATTATTCTTTTCTTTCTCTGTACTGTCTTTTTACAAAAATAAAGGAACTAAAACTAGTTATTCAATGTCTTCAAATACAAGGATAGTGGTAGAAGATATACATTTCTTTATAATGAACTAGTGAAATGGATAGAACAATAATACAAATATATAGAGATAAAATCATCTAAGTTTAGTGCTAGATTCATATAATTAAGAAGACTTTGAATTCAAGCCTTCATCATAAAACCATGCATGGAATTTGAACCCTTTATTATAAGTACTTGTTAATTTAAATTTTTTCTTCTTGTGCTGCAGAATTAGTTTTGTAAATGATACCATGGGCTCATTTCAATGCAGCTAGTGCAAATTTGAACCATAGATCACTGCGTCTTATTCATCTGAAAACCTGAGCCCAGTAATACTTAAGATAATTTGATATATTTATTAAATTATCTTTCTTGTGCTCCAGTATTAGTTCTGTAAATGATGTCGTAGGCTCTATATTTATTAAATTATCTTTCTTGTGCTCCAGTATTAGTTCTGTAAATGTTGTCGTAGGCTCATTCCAATACAGATACTGCAAATTTGGAACGATAGATAACTGAGTCTTGTTCATCTGAAAACCCAAGGACAAACTTAGTGTCGTGACGAGGCATTGAAATGCAACGATTGAGCTCTATATAAATAGCATAAATTGGTAAGGATAAACAGATGAATGTTAGTAACCCTATCATTGTCATCTCGAGGAATGATTATGTATTCTAATCCATGAAAAATGACTACGATTCTATCTAATTAAGATTTACTACCTCCTCTATAAAAAAAAAGGGATTTACTACCAAGTATTAAAATTTCAACTTTGAATCGAATATAGATCTATATCTAAGATGTTTAGACAAAGGCTCTATTCAACCAAATATCAGCGTAACTTTTCCAGCAATTTTGCATGGATCACACAGGCTTGGCTTCCACACACACCCCTTACTAATTTTTTCTAACACCTTTGTTCCAGAATCAGATTCTACCAATCAAACACTAAAGATCTTAATATTCTCTCCCTTTTCCATCTAAATAAATTATTCTATGCCCACCCACACATAATAAAGAAAATGGAACATATTCTTAAAACTTTTTACTTTTAGCACCCCAACTTCTGATGAAATTTAGTCAACCAATTCATCTTTTTCGTAACGTTGCCTTTTCTCTTTACACCGATCGCTCTATCATTGTTTAAGTTCATTTAATGCACGAATGTTGGTTTTGCAACTGAAAATGACAATGGATTAGGTAATTTTCCGAACTCAATGAATCCATCCTTAGCGAGTTGGAGTGATTTTTTTAGGATTCCACACATTGTACTCGAGGAGGAAATGCAGAGTGTATTCCTATATGTTTTGCAAGAGAATGATTCTTAATTGACCACTGTATCTCACTTTGTGAGAGAGCGAAAGATCATTTTGATACTAGTTCCTTATAATTGTTTGCCTTTCAGATACCTCTTCTTTGTTCTTTTGTGCTTCTCTTACGTTGGTGTTACTCCATGTTCTACTCTATAGTCCTTTACACTGCTAACAAATGGTATCACAGCGCATGTCTTTACAGTTTACACATCTTGGGTCTTAATGCACAAATGCTTCTAAACAATATTAGCATGAAAGCTAAATAGCGGAGCTTTATAGGAGATTTAGCTAAGCTCTGGATGTGTCGAAAATCAGAAGTTGCACCAATGTAAAGTTTGAATGCATGAAATTCTTCCTAGAATGACTCAGTAGAATATGAGCCTAGGTACGGATAACTTGGAAGAATGACTAGAAATACGAGCCAAGGTAGAGCTGTTGGAAGTCTTCTCATCAAAACAAATCGAACTAGCTCCTGTTCAAGGAAGGGATTTTTTTCCCGTACGGAAATAGTGAACAGTTAAAATTAATTTTGACTTGTAACCTACACAGGCTTTATTATTCTTGAGTCAATGAGATTGCAAATCTTTGTCTTTTCAGTTTTCACCTCATTTTTGTTACAACTAACGTATTATGTATCGATGATTATATTTCTTATTTTTTTGGGCATTCGAGCATGGCCGTCCAACACTGCAATAGCCACACAGGGAAACAACCTGCTTTTGATCGGAACCAAAATTGTCACGCACATAGAAGAGCAAGAAACTTGTTATTGCGCACATGCACTTTTTTTTTTTATAAAAATAAAAGTGACCAGGGTCACCAATCTCATTAATGAAACACATGCACTTGGATTTAGCTTAAAGCGTGTATATAAATATGCAGACTACATATATTTTCTTAAACTAACTGCACATGAAAACATTGAAGAGTGCATACGCATTAAACCTCTAATATATTCACTCATATCCTTAAAGTGGAGTCCATATGTCTCCATCAACTCCATCTCAAAGAGAAGACCTGCACTCCTCTCCCCCTTTCTAACCAAGAAAAAGAAAATGAGAAGGCCTTCAGCAACAGAGAAGCTCACAGCCATTACCTTAGGCCTCATCGCTGTAATTTCTCCGTTGTACATAGATAGAAGATCGTCGATTTTTGAGGAAGAGGATGAAGATGAAGAAGGTGGTTTCCCTTCACTGTTGCTACCTGTAGTTCTTGTACTCCTCATTGTTGCCATCAACCTCACGTGTTTGATGGACCGGAGGTTCCTGCGATTGGACCCATATTGGATACACAGAGTAGGGGGCTCTTCATGTGGGATTGTGGCCCTTCTCTTTGTCCTCGGATTTGTGCTCAAGTGTAAGGCTTCTCTTTAAAACTAGTAACTTTGTGATAGATTTAGTAAGAGTGTTGCAGGTTTATGCAGTCTTTGGGCTGTTTTGTTGTGGTAACAGAAACAAAGCTAATTTCACAACTTGCTTTTGGATGGAAGTGAATTAGTTTGGTATCTTTCATGTTTCTTCATGAATAAAATAGTGTAGGGTTATGACTGTAAATTGGTTTTATTGTATATTCAAATTTCTGGGTGTGGTTTCTTTCCTTTTTGGAGGTTGAGTTTTTCTACCTGGGATTCAAATGTGTTGGTACTTTATTCCAGGGCCGGTCATCACAATTCAAAGGCCTAGGGCAAACAAAGATTATGAGGCCCTTCTTTTAGTAATTGAAATACATTAATATATGAAAATAATTTACATGTTCAAAATAACCACAGAAATATAGTCATATATAAATACTTAAATGATAAGAAAGCTTACAAATAGTTCAAAGATTTTAAAAAACGTCATACAAATATTATAATAAATAACCACATATATGTGTATCAGTTGTTGAAAACAGGTTTGGGGGGAAATGTTTATTATTCTTCTTGTTCTTTATTCTTTACAGTATACATCTCTATTTCTATTACAAAAGCCACAATAAATTTGTCCATAGACGATCTCAACCATCAATTTCGACAACTCGATCTTAACCATTCATTTGAACTTCTTCTAAACCGTAGATCTAACATGATCATCTTAATCCTAGCTGTTAACTTTTTACATCATCATCTTAATCCCAGCATCTATATCCCCAAATAATCCCGATCGAAACCCTCAAATAAATAAATAAAAAACTAGATCCCAAAATTGATCTCGTTCTCAATCGAAACCCTAAATCCTCGCATCATCCTCCTCTCTCAAATCCTTTTCCTAGCCCGCCGCAGCTCTCCCTCCTGCACCTTCAATCTCCCACGCTTGGATGCCTCTGACGACTTGAAAGCCTTCTTGCACGACTCCTTAATTTGGTAAGATATTATTTCAACTCATGATACAAAATAATTCCTCCCCACAACTGTTGTCAACTTTTCTAGTCTAATCAACAAAGATTACTATCTGTTGTCCATTATAAAAGCTTCAGATCTAAGATTTTTGGAACGGGACTGGCCTCTTCCTTCGGTTCCTCGATTGGTCGCTCAGTTGATTCATTCTTCAAGGTAGTAGGGGTTATTTTCTCCATTTGATTATCTAAATGCATTAATTTGATTAAATATGTAAACTTTTAATGTGTTGTGATTGTAGAACATAAGGTATTTGTTAGTATGCTGATTTGAAAATGATGAACACAATGGGCAGCATCTTCCCTATTTTGATTGATTTATAGTTTGAAAAAATGATGAGAAAGTTTTAAATTTTGCTGTAAACCTAATGCCTATGGACTTTATAGTTATTTACTTAGCGAAGGTATCATTTTTTTTTTCATTTAGACATTTTTACCTCAGAGTCGGAGAATTTCGAAGACCAATCAATATCATTTAGTATTATTGAAAATTTATGTCATGTTCATTGTTTTTTTGTTCAGTTAAGATTATGGCAGACCCTTTCTCTTGTTTTTAAATGATGTTATGTCTATTTTTATTCCACCAGCTTAAGATTTTTCTTTTGTTGTGTGTGTGTGTGTGTGTGTGTGTGTGTCTGTGTGTGTCTGCCTGGTTTTGCCTTTAATTGATTGGTTTGAGATGTAAGTGCAAGTGAAATTGCTATTATAAGTAGACATTCAAAAAAAATTCAATTTTTTTGATTCAGTTACCAAAATAACATATAGAATTTGGAGAGGAATGATGGTTGTATTAAAGAAAATATAGGTTATGTTGGTAACTGAACTAAAAAGTTTGGAGGGACGTTTTATCCACGTATACAGATGAATAAATGCACATTCAAGTAAGCTATTACCATTGCATCATTTGCTGATGCATTTGTGTACATGCAATGCATGATTATTCTACTAGCGTATTCAGTCCCTGGCAAGTTCTAGGCAACAATTGAATTTTAACTAGCAAATGTAGCAAAGGAGGTCAATGCAAATACTGCTCAAAATATGCACCTTTAATTTAAGTTAACTGACTTGTTTAAAAGCACGTCATGCGTTCCAATGGTAGCTATCTTCATTATGAATTGAACATGACAGTATTCTAATAAACCACAAGAAAATACGCCATTTGTGGACAATTAAAAAACCTGGTCAACTTAGTATAGTATCAAATATTTGTGCTCCAAACGTGCATGCTACTACGAAAAACTAATACTTCTGTACCTCAAAGGTGTTTCAAGCAGCTAGGTTCGGATTATATGAGATGACTGATGCTCATTTCTTTCTTGTATAATGCTAGGCCTTAGGTATTTAATAATATTTTTTGGCAGTACTCTGGTTGTTTAGAATGTTGCAAAATATGGAGTTTAGTGTTTTTGTTAGAGTTTATGGAGTTGATGTTGTTGGAGTTTGGTGTTCTTTCCTTGTTGGACACCACTTTATGCACTTGTTTTAGGCTTTCTTGTAATAATTGCATGTACCTCTGCTTTATTTTAATTTTTTGGCCATAGTTTTAGAACTCAATCTATTTCATAAAATTTTAAACAAACTTCCTGAAAACTATTAACTTTTGAAAAGTTGTGATAAAACAACATACACATTACATGGATTTACTTTTGAAAAGTTGTGATGATTGATCTTATGAAAAATACGATAATATCATTTAAGATTTACTAATTTGTTCTTTTTAATATCAGTTATAAGTTTAAGAAAGTTAAAGTCGAAAATGATGATTAATCTTATAAAAAATACAGAGATTATATCTTTATGTTTTGCATGAAACTATTATTTACATGTTATTTTGTTTACTCATGATAATATTGAGTCTTTAGTTTTAAAATTTTAAGTATTTTGTGTACATAATTAATATATAGTGATTATACTATATATTCATTTTAGTTCTTAATAAAATTTATACTATGATTGATTTTCTCAACAACATAAAATATTGTTAAAATATTCAACATTCATGTGCACCAAGGCACGTGCACTTGGTGCACGGGCAAATTTCAACTAGTATATATAAGGATTACAATCATGGAGGAGAAGAAAGGAGATTGAGAGAAGATTGAGGGGTGAGAGATTTGGGGAATCTATTTCCTATAGATTAGGAAACAGAATATACATATTACTACTTACTACATTTCAACACTCCCCCTCAAGTTGGTGCATAGATATTGAACATGCCCAACTTGTCAACAAATTTCAAGAAGAGCCGACTCGAAACTGCCTTGGTTAGGATATCTACGAGTTGATCTTCAGACTTCACTTTAGATATCTCAATGACTTTTTCATCCAATTTCTCCTTGATGAAGAATCTATCCACCTCTACATGTTTCGTCCTATCATGTTGAACTGGATTGACGGCAATATCACATACTGCTTGACTATCACAATACATCTTCATAGGTTTATTCGGACCACAGCCTAAGTCCTGCAACAAGAGTTTCAACCATAAAGCTTCCGCTATACATAGAGCTACTCCGCGATACTCAGCCTTTGTACTAGCGCGTACAACAACATTCTGCTTCTTGCTTCTCTATGTAACTATATTTTCTCCAACAAAGGTCAAGATCCTGAAGTGGAGCGCCTATCAATTATAGATCCTACCCAATCAGCATCAGTATATATCTCTCTATTGGTTTTATGGTTCTGGCGGTTCACTCTTACTGAGATTTGGTACTGGTTGCAATTCTTCAAGAGGGTCTTCTTCAAGAGGGGCTTCTTCCCTTAGTTGCACTTCTTCGTGAGGGTCTTCCTCCCTTGCTAGGTCTTCATTCAATTATTCGCCATTATTTGTATCCAGTTGTTCGTTCTGACTGTTAATTACTTCTTCATACCCAAGAGTCTGAACTTCACTAACCCCTTCATCATACTCAAGAGTCTGAACTTCACTTCGGTACTCCTCCTGAAGTTCAGTCGTAGAAGAAGAAAAATATATCTCATCTTCATGGAACACAACATCCATCGTCACAAATATCCTTTGAGTTGGTGGATGATAGCACCGGTACCCTTTCTTATCATGTACATATCCCACGAAAACACAGCGGATAGCTCGAGGAGTTAACTTATTGCATTCAAGTTGATGATGATGAACAAATGCAACACACCCAAACACACGAGGTGGCAAGTTGACGACTTTTGGTGCATTCACAGCTTCAGTTAATGCTTGAAATGGTGTGAGGAAGTTTAGGATACTAGAGGGAACTCAGTTGATTAAGTATGCCGCAGAAGCAAGGGCTTCCCCCAATAAATGAGTGACATATTTCCATGGATAAGAGAAGCACGGACCACCTCGAGCAAGTGTCTATTTTTTCTTTCTGCAATCCCATTCTGTTAAGGTGTATAGGAGCATGTAGTCTTGTGAACAATGTCGTGTTCTACCAAATATTGTTGCAGATTCGAACTCAGGTACTCTCCGCCGTTATCACTCCTAAGAAGTTGAATCTGTGATTTATACTGAATCATAACATGCTTGTAAAATTTTTGAAATAAGCCACTAACTTCACTTTTTGACTTCATCAAACAAATTCAGGTCATACGAGTACAGTTATCAATAAATATCACAAACCATTTCGCTCCTCAAAATGTAGTGGTTTTGGATGGACCCCAAACATAAGAATGGATAATCATAAATGGAAGAAAGCTTCTACTAGGACTTGAAGAAAAAGAGACACGGTGACTTTTTGCAAGTTCACACACATCACACCGAAAGGTAGAAATATCCAACTTTAAAAATAAACTTGAAAATAATTTCTTCAAATAACTAAAAGATGCATGCCCTAGACGTCGATGCCATAGCCAAATATCTGATTTCTTCTTCTCATCTTCGGCTTCTTCCACACTTAGAGCTTGATTCAACTTGCTTGAACTTTCAGATTCTAAATTCTGGTAATAGAACTTCCCGTGTCTAACCCCATAACCAATCGTTTTGCGAGTCCGAATATCCTTAAACACACAATGTGAAGGCCAAAAGACTACAATATAATGTAAGGCAGTAGTTATTTGAGCAACAGATAATAGGTTAAAATTCAAGGATGGCACAACTAGGGCAGTATCTAAGGTTAGGTTGTTTGTGAGAAATATGGTACCCTCGCCAGTAACAGTGGCAGGATCACCACTGGCAGTGGACACAGTTAATTTGGTGGAAAGTTGAAAATTTTGAACTTGTCTAGAATCAATATTCATATGGTCGATAGCACCCGAATCAATTATCCATGCATTATTCATAACAGAGCCAGAAATATTAAAAACCTTACCATCATTACCTGTAGCAGCATGATCAGCAACTCCACCTGCGACAATGGGTTGATTGCAAGTGTTCTCCCGAATATCCCTGCTATGATCTCAGATCTCCGGATAGCCGATAATCTTATAACAACGAGTTTTCGTGTGGCCGATCTTGCTACAATGAGTACACTTTCTTGACTCATACGGATATTGTCCCATAGCAACACAACAAACAATACAGTAAGTAGAACCAATGATCCAAACACCAAACAGCAGACAGGATAAAAAAAACAGCAAACAACACTCCCCAAAACAGCACACACCCAAAGAGCACAACAGCAACAGCAAAAGAGATAGCGGCAATGGCAGAATAGCAAACTCCAGATCCAAAACAGCAAACGGCAAAATCAACACAGCAGCAGACAACGAGGACTTCGGTTCAACTTCAGTGGTGGTGTTCGGGGCAGGCGGCGATCGGGAAGCCTATGGGGAGAGGATAGCAAGGTTGCAGAGTCGAGGTGGTGAGGGAGGTGGCTGCAGGTGCTGGTCTTTGCGGCAGAGATAGAGGCGAGGAGGTGGAGATGCTGCGCTAGCAAGGAAGCACTCGACTGTGTGTTTCGGGTGTAGCGGAAGATGATGGCGAGGAGGACAATGGCGGTGGTTGCCGAGAAAGTGGCAACGAAGGTTCGACGGGGACGAGGCTAACTACGGAGGTGAGATTGGTGGCGAAGCTCGACGGCAATGGAGAGCAGAGGTGATGACGGTGGAAGGCGGAGGTCGAGCGGGGCATTCGGATCTGGGTGGTGCTCGAAGGGGGCGACGGGAGGCGTCGACGGGGAGTGTCGATGAGGAGGGCGGTGACCAGGGGGTCGTCGAAAAAAGGCCGGAGGAGGGAGGTGGGTCTGATCGGGGAGAGAGAAAATATCTAGGAGAGAGAGAAAAAGGAGAGAGGAGGTCGGGGTTTCGGGGTTTGGTCGGGATCGGGGTGTGGTCGGGATTGGATCGGGATGGAGGTGTCAGATCCGATCACCTCATTCTCTTCTTCTTCTTCAACTAGCCTAGATCTGGTTAGGCTCTGATATCATGTTGAAAACAGATTTGGGGAAAAATCTTTATTATTCTTCTTGTTCTTTATTCTTTACAGTATACATCTATATGTAAGGATTACAATCTTGGAGGAGAAAAAAGGAGATTGAGAGATGATTGAGGGGTGAGAGATTTGGGGAATCTGTTTCCTATAGATTAAGATACTGAATATACATATTACTACTTACTACATTTCAACATCAGTTCCAAATAATCTTGACAGCTCCAAGCCTCCAAAATATTTTCAACTGCAAAACAAGACTATCAACCATCATTTAAAATGACTTCTTCTGGCAGTTTGAGAAGCAAATTCATAAAAAATGTTTTCCAAATCAATTTTTTCCAATAAATCCTTTTCAATACATAAGATTGCTAATCCATTTAACCTCTCTTGTGACATAGTCGATTGTAAATATGATTTCAACATTTTTAATTTTGAAAAATTCTTTCATCAGATGCCACAGTCACAGGTATTGTCAACAATATTCTAAAAACAATCAAAACATTAGGATAACAATAAAAAAAAGCCAATATCCAACCATAAGTCAAAATCCTTAGTCCTCAACTGTTCAAGTTAGAATTAAAATGAAAAAAAAAATTGAAAAGAAAGTTGAAAATAAAAAAATAACTCAAGAACCAAGAAGGCAAGGACCATAATTATTAAATACCAAATACCAAGTTACAATATGTCATTATGAAAAAAAATTTATTGAAAAGTTATAAAAAAAATGGACCCCACATTTGGGGGGCCCAGGACGGTCGCCCTCTAGGCCCTGCCCTAGGGCCGGGCCTACTTTATTCTAATGAAGACATATACATGTCATTCTTAAGATATAAAAATCCTCTACTTAAGCCTTCTTAATGATCATATCTCTGTTGGTTCGGAAATTTTTGTTGTTATGTGTTGTCGAGGTAGGTGCAATTGCAATTAGGGCACTGATAGTGGACTATCTCTCAATTTTAGCTAAAATTATCTCAAACGGGACTCGTCATAATAAATTTCTCAGATTCACTCGCCAGATTTGGCGAGTTTGTATCGCTCGCTAAACTTCCCTTCAGCTCTTTCCGTCTCTTAAATTAATAATTAAAAAAAAACTTGAACCTGCGATCAGAAAAAATATTGAACTCGCGATCACGAACGAAATCGTGATCACAAGATTGCGAAATCGCGATCTGTTTGCAAATTTGCTACAGTTTTTCTTCTTTTTGGGCTTGGGTTTTCTTATTTTGGATTTGGGTTTTATATTTTTATTTTATTTTATTTTATTTTGGGCTTTAAAATATTTATGATTAGTTAAAATAGCTAGTATAGATAGAGTGTTAATTTTTTTTGCTAACCAAATTATCCAATTATTCTCTATTTTAATTATTTTAGAAAGCTAAAATGACTAGTGTGGTTGGAGATTCTCTTAGAAATTCAAGAAATTATCTCGATTACTTGGGCAATTCCATCCATTTTCATAACTACCACAATTGCTCTATCAAATGTGTCAGATATCTGTTGCAAGTTGTAAGGCATCTGAGGGGACATTAACTGTCACAGTACTTGTTGAAACTGTTTCTTGAAAGCTACCGCAATTGTTGGCTTATATAGACTGTTTCTTGAAAGCTATAAAAAAATATTGTTGGCTTATATAAAAAAAAATTTAAACTACAAATGAACAATTTAAAATAATATAAGTATTAGAGCATCTGGTCGTTGAGAATCAAAATTTTTATATTTGACTTTTAAAAATAAGAAATTTAACTTCATGCTATAGTGGTTGCGACTCAAAATTTGATCAAACAGTATATGATATTGCGTCGGAGAACAATCAGAAAAAAACAAAAAAACCAAAAGGCATCGGACGCAAGATGTCCGTCCCCAAATTTTAAAAAAATAAATAAATAAAATAAAAATTGCTCGGACGCAAATTCATCTTGCATCTGAGCCATTTCTTTTTTTGATTTCTTTTCTCTCAGAAGCATAATCATCTTGCGTCCAATGCCATTTACTTTTATTTTTTTTCTCTTTCAGAAGCGTAATCATCTTGCGTCCGATGTCATTTAAAAAAAAAATCCTCAGAAGCAATATCATTTTGCGTCCGAGACATTAAATTAAAAAAAAATTGAGACGCAACATCATCTTGCGTCCGATAGAAATAATTATGAAATTTTAGTTCGGACGCAAGATTATCTTTCGATTCCTATATTGGGGAATTTCCTATATCTTCTCTCAGATATAGAAGTCTGCTGTTCTTAAGAACCCAAATTTTGAAAATGTAGGGAACGACTGCTGCGAGTTTTTTTCTCAAAATTTCCCAATTTTGGAAATTGAAGAACAGCTACAGATGCTCTTAAGGATGTCATATTTGCTAGATAGTTAGGAGGATTTTTTTGAGTTTCGACCATTTCCAAATTCCAATGATCTCTTTATACTATATATTAAGCAAAAAAAAGTCTACCCCTCTCTTCTTTCTCTATTTTAAAATGAAGAAAGAAGAGTAAAAGTATGGGTTCCCAATCAATTTATAATTTTTAAATTTGAATTTAGATTGAGAAAATCAATTCAAAATCAACTAAATTGCCTCATCTTGATTTCATCGCCCATTAGCTCTCACTCTCCTTCTCTCTCATCCCTCTTTAAAACAACCTTCTCCACGTCTCTTTCTAACCAATGACTCCTTCTCACTCTTCTTTTCTTTTAAAAAGAAAATGTATTACCCTCACAACACAACTCTCTCTTAATGATTAATATTTTCCGACATCATGATTTTTTCTTTCTTTTTTAACATCAAGGTTTTAGATACTGTTTATTTGTTAACTTGTTTTTGTAGTTCAGTTTATTTGCAGTAGGATTTGAGGGTGATCGCATTAAGTTTTTTGAAATTTATATGCTAATTTGTTAACTTATTTTTTTACTACAGTTTGCTTGCAGTATGATTGATTTGGGTGATTGCTTCGAACACAATTTTTGAAGAGTTGAAGGGCTTATAATATAATCCTCTGTTAGTTTGTTGATTTTCTTTATATATTTATTGATATAGGTTTATGTTTATATTTTTTACTTATTTTACCACTACCCAATATGTTTGGTATAATTATTTTTTATTCATTAACAGTTTTTTTTTTATATTGTGAATTCATAGATTGAGGTTGTCTCTCTTCATTGGATATGTAAGACTATTGACATTGAGGACTAGCAATTTCATGATTCACAATGATAACAATTAGTTAAAATAGCCCAAAGATGGGGTCCCTCCGTGATGTGCGCTCACTTGTCTCTATTTCCGGGTGCTTGTCTTAACCGGCGTGGAGCGACTATGTCACGCCAGAGCATCCTCCCGCGCCGGTTGTCGCGAAAACCTTAGATCTGGGGTGCAAGTGTGTGAGTTTGGTGGTTCGGTTTGGGGCCAGCTGATGGGGTGTGGGGTTTGGGTATGGTTGGTCTGGAGTGTCCTACGATGTCGCCGGTGAAGTCTTCACAGCACCTATTATCGGGCTATTGAGTGCACTTCAGCTTAGGCCACTAACTCGTGACAGCTCTTCCCTCGAAGTGGGAGTATGAGTCGAGATAAGTCTGTCAGGTGAGAAATCGTCGGAGAGATCTTGAGCGTGAGAGAGGTGAAGGTATCTTCTACACGGCTCTCTCTTGAGTGTGGTGGTTGGTGGGGTGAGCGAGATAGTTGTGTGGTGAGAAATCGCCTGAGAAAGCGCTATCGTGTGAGAGGTTAAGGTATCCTCTTCGCGGCTATCTCTTTGGTAGCGGCTGTGGGAGCTACTGGCACGTTTGTAGGAGGTGTGGTGGAGATGGTGGGAGGGTGCGATCGCTGTGCGTGTGCCGTGGAGTCAGTTTTCGTTCTGCGGGGCTTGGGCCCAAAGATGGAGTCCCCCCAGCGGGGTGAAGGTAGGAATCGGCGGGTGATAAAATCCTGCTAGACTTGTTTCAGGTGGGTGTGCATGTGCCGTGGAGGCACTGTACGAAGCTAAACTGATGTACTCACAACTTTGCTAGACCGAGCTTGTTTGTTGGCCCACCCTCCAGGGTTGTTGGAGGGATTTGTTGTCTGTACGCGTCATGTTGTTTCATATATGTTTTATTTTCTGTATGTAGTTTGTATTTGGGCCCAGTACTCTGGGTTTGTTTCGTTATGCACTTATTAATGAAACAGGGTGGCCAGATTCCACCTTTTCCCTATAAAAAAAACAATTAGTTAAAATACTTTTAGTCATGTGATACAAACTTCAGACCAATTTTCTTTTATAATTTTGCAAATGTTGTTCATTGTTCCTCTTCATGTCATGGTTGGCACTTCAAATGGAGGTGATGTAGCTTATACTCCTCTTCATGTCATGGTTGGCACTTCAAATGGAGGTGATGTAGCTTATACTCGGAAAATGGTATATTTTGTATTAAGAATATTTTATAAATTCTCCATCTTTTTTTCCTTAAATTTCACAGTAGAGTTTAAACCATTCGATAAAAATTTATTGTAAGCCCTCTTATGTATCTGATGAAAAATCAAAGTCATGCAAAGTGTTTGAAAACGTGGGAAAAAAACTTATGAGTTGCATGTACACATTAATCATTATGAACTTCGTGAAGATAGAATAGGTAGACAAGGACATGAAGATTCATTTTTTCTTTGTATATATTATACGAATGTTGTTCTTCTAATCTCTCTGCAATTTTGTTTTTCTTGAATTA
The DNA here is from genome assembly GCA_017893485.1 of Hemerocallis citrina. NCBI lineage: Eukaryota > Viridiplantae > Streptophyta > Magnoliopsida > Asparagales > Asphodelaceae > Hemerocallis > Hemerocallis citrina. Next base: position 191,299,141 of record CM030360.1, on the reverse strand, counting down.
TTTTCAAATGCATTGTTTTGGTTGCAGGATTTTACTCTGAAATGTGGTTCTTAGCGCTTAGTTACAATCATTCCTCGGGCCCTTATGGTGTCAACTCTTCAATAGGACTAAGAGATGATCTTGGATTAATTGATACACACTATTTTTTTGTGTATGAGAAATTTGATTATTCATATACTTCCATATATATATATATATATATATAGATATATATATATATAGATATATATATATATAGATATATATATAGTCACCTTCGGTTGCTCACTATTTTCGGTGAGCATTCCATGAGCACTGATGAAATAAAGACCTATAAAAAATCTGAACCGCTCGTATTGTTCTATATGCCTAAGATAGTTTAACAATAAAAAATCAAGTAATTTGAAGTTCATTTGCCCACCCATCATGCTGTTAGAATTTTCAGCCATACAATTTTGTGATGATGTAAATCATGGACAAATAAATTTCAAATTAATTGACTTTTTATTGTTAGTCTATCTTAGGCATATAGAACAATATGAACGGTTCAGATTTATCATAGGTGCTCTATTTCATGAGTGCTCATGGAGTACTCACCAAAGTAGTGATCAACGAAGATCTCTCTCTGTCTATATATATATATATATATATATATATATATATATATATATATATATAGAGAGAGAGAGAGAGAGAGAGAGAGAGAGAGCTTTCTTCCATTGCAAATGGATCTGTTTGCACAGACCCATTGCGAACGGCGATCTAAGCCGTTGGATCAAGATCCAATGACTCGGATTTGTTATAGCTTTTTAAAGGAAAATTTTGCCTTAGCCCGTCGTTGGCAACGACGGGTGAAGTTATAAATTTTTAAAAAACAAATTTGCCTTAGACCGTCGTTGGCAACGACATGCTAAGGCAAAGTGGAATTTTTTTAAACTCTGTCTTCTCACTCTCAGTCTCTCCTTACTCTATCTATCATCTTCCACAATCCAAACCCAATCCTCACCAAACCGATCTCCTCTCACTCCGTCGACTCCTCCTCTTTCACTTCACTCTCTCACTCAGCATCGTTCCCTCGTTGGCACACTCTCTCTCCCTCTTTTGAAGCACCTCCCCCAACCCAAAAAGTCCTAACCCTAACCCACACCCATACTCCTCATCCTCCGTCCACTGCTGCTACTCGTCCTCTATTCCCACACTCTCTCTCACTCCCAATCTCTCATCCAATCTTCGAAACCACTCCTCCTCAAATCTTTAAAACCACTCCACCTCCAATCTTCGAAAGCAAGTCGAAACCCTAGTTCCGCAACGACACCTACATTCGGGAAATTCGCAGTAGTGTAAGGTAATGACTAAATCATTGTCCTCGTAGTTGTATTTGTGATATTTTTCAAGTTTTTTTTGTCTCTTTTAATTACTTGAATTGATTAAAATTTCCCAATTATTTCTTAGAAGCAGTAGTTTGTATGCAGTATTTTGATGATTTGAGACGTTGGAATTTTAGTCGTAGTTGTAGTTGTTTGCTAAAATTGTATATTTATTCGTATTGTCAATTGTTCGATATTAGTAAAACTGCATAAACGGTTCCAAAAAAACCAAAACTCTGTGAGTTGGTCGGACTGACCCTACACAAGCCAATGCAACTTGTAGAATTGATTTTCAATTCACGGTTTGAGAGATACGGCCGTGTATCGTTTTTGGTCAATAAAAACTAAAATAAAGCGGTACACTACCGTATCTCACAAACTGTGCGTCGAAACTCACTTCTACAAGTTGTGTTGGCTTGTGTAGGGTGAGTTCGACCTACCTGCAAAGTTTTGGAATTTTTTGATGTCGTTTGTGCGATTTTCTCATGTATCTCGAAGAACAACAACTAAACTATTAAATTTTTTAGTACGGTTACACTTGAAAACCCTACAAACAACATCAAAAAATTATGAAACATTGCGAGTAGGTCGGATTCATGTAACATAAGCCAACACAACTTGTAGAAGTGAGTTTCGACTCACAGTTTGCGAGATAAGGCCGTGGACTGCTTTATTTTGGTATTTCTTGACCAAAAGCGAAACACGGCTGTATCTTTCAACCGGTAGTCGAAAATCACTTCTACAAGTTGCATTGGCTTGTGTAGGGTGAGTCCGACCTACCTACAAAGTTTTGGAATTTTTTGATGCTTTTTGTGCGGTTTTGTCTCATATCTCGAACAACAACAACTAAACTATGAATTTTTTTTAGTACGGTTACACTTGAAAACCCTACAAACGATATCCAAAAATTATGAAACTTTTCGATTAGATTGGACTCACGTAACACAAGTCAACGCAACTTATAGAAGTGATTTTTGACTCATGGTTTGCGAGATAAAGCCGTGTATCGCTTTATTTTGGATTTTCTTGACCAAAAGCAATACATGGCCGTATCTCTCAAACTGTAAGTCGAAAATCACTTCTACAAGTTGCGTTGGCTTGTATAGGATGAGTCCGACGCACTCGCCACGTTTTGGTTTTTTTGGACCGTTTATGCGGTTTTACTTTCATTCATCGTAACCACAACTTAATAACTAGTTTTTGAAATTTTGAGTACAAGAACGTAGAAAACCTCTCAAATGGCAACCAAAAATTTCAAAACTTTATGAGTAGGTTGGACTCACCCCACACTAGCCAACACAATCTGTAGAAGTGATTTTCGACTCACGGTTTATGAGATATGGCTGTGTATCGCTTTATTTGTTCTTTTTGGAAATAAAGTAATACTCGGCTGTATCTCGCAAACTGTGAGTCGTAACTCACTTATGCATGTTGCGTTGGCTTCTGTGTGGTGAGCCCAACCCACTCGCAAAGTTACGATAATTTTCGTTACCGTTTGTGTGTGTTTTCACATTTTCGCTTTGTTTATTGTTGATAAAGAAATAGATTATCAATTAACCTTATGTTTAGTGTTGACAGAGAAAATGGATAGAACAAAGAGAGCGAGAATCCCTTCGGGTGGCGCTAGTAGCTAACTATTTACAGAGATAAGATTGATTATTATTATTAGTTTAAATACGAATGTGTAACATTGTATTTTTAATACCAATATTTGTAATCGTTCGTATAGGGTGGTGGCCGAGGCTCTTCATCCGCCGAGGATGGTCCATCGCCTTCGGTTGGACTCACATCTCTAGGACTGGAAGACCCAAGCGTGCTCGTGTTGCAACCCATACAGATATCCCAAGCCGTGTGGGATGAGTATACAAAGAAGTGTAACTTTCGGAAGCACACAATACTTCTCATGGACCTCCGTATTGCGCCGTACTTGGTTCGATTTGTTTTTTATGTAGCCAGATTTATGGGGGTGTGAAGCTCGATCGACCTTTACTTATAACTCTTATGGAGCGATGGAGGCCAGACCCACACATTCCACCTACCGGTAAGAGAGATGACCGTCGTCACTCTCCAAGATGTAGCAATGATTATTGGGCTTCCTATAGATGGGGTTGTCGTGACGGGGAACATGGACCTTGACTGTAACGCCTGTGCCCCTGCTCGGACAATTTATATAATTATCAGATAAATTATTTATAGTATAGTACAACTGCCCACCAGAGGCTACTTCTCAAAAGGTGGTTAACTAGATTGGTGACAATTGATCATAGGCTATTATATTTATAGTTATTTATTTTCTTACAATTCCCAATATGGGACTAATCAACTCATACTCTCTCTCTTCTTACTCCCGTGTGTATAGTAGCCCGTGGGCCCCTATCCACGTCATGAGCAAATCCAGAGCAGATGCTCCACATCGGCTAGAAAGTAGATTCTGCACTAGATTGTGCGTAATTTATGAAGAAAATGGGTAACGCCTCGAATACCAAAATATGGTAATTCGTATTTACGTGGTATAATGCACCTGCTATTTTTATGGACATGATAAACAGGGCCTTGTGGCTGTTCATCGATTCTTTCATCGTTGTGTTCATCGACGACATACCGGTCTACTCCAAGACAGAAGTAGAGCATGCCGAGCATCTAGCAGAGGTACTGAAGAAATTACAGGAGCAGAAGCAGTATGCAAAGTTGTCTAAGTGTGACTTCTGAAAAACCAAAGTCGCCTTCCTAGGTCACATCCTTTCTAAGGAGGGAGTGGCTAATGACCTACAAAAGATTGAGGCAGTAAGAGATTGGCCAAGACCGAATACGGTGAAAGAGATCATGAGCTTTTTGGGGTTAACAGGCTACTACAGAAGGTTCATTCAGGACTATGCCCAGAGAGTTGTGCCCCTCACTGGGCTTACAAAGAAGAACGTGAGTTTTAAATGGTCGGAACAGTGTGAGGCTAGCTTTCAGGAGTTGAAGGAGAGGTTGACTACCGCTCCCATCTTGGTTTTGCCAAAAGCAGGAGTCGACTATGATGTCTATCGCGATGCTTCCCATCGTGGACTGATTTCTGTGCTGATACAGGAAGGGAAGGTAATAGCTTATGGGTCTAGACAGTTGAGACCGCAGGAGAAGAATTACCCAACCCACGATCTGGAGTTGGCAGCGATCATCTTTGCACTGAAGCAGTGGAGGCACTATGTATACAGGAAAAAGGTTAACATGTACACAGATCATAAGAGTCTAAAGTACATCTATCAGCAGAAGGACTTGAATCTGAGGCAGTGAAGATGGTTGGAAGTGTTGGAGGATATCCGACCCGAAATCAAGTACCATCCAGGCAAGGTCAATGTAGTGGATGATGCGCTCAGCAGGAAGACTAGTTTGTCTCGATTGATCATAACTGAGGAGAAGTTGGCAGATGAACTTGATAGAGCAGAGATTGAGGTGGTATTGCAAGGATTAGGGGCTTCTTTATCTCAGTTGAGACTTCAACCCACATTGAGGGATAGGATTATCAACAGTCAGAAGACCGATCCAGAGATTCAGGAGATGAGAGAGCAGGTTGGCACCGGCAGGTTGGTAGAATTCCAGGTGAGAGATGAGGTATTATGGATCAGAGAGCGGCTGTGTGTTCCAAATCAAGCAGAACTGAAGGAGAACATTCTATAGAAAGCACATGCCACTTTATTATCTGTACATCCAGAAAGTACCAAGATGTACCAGGATATAAAGCAGTATTTCTGGTGGTCGGGGATGAAGCAGGATGTGGTTGAGTTTGTCGCCAAGTGTGTAGTCTGTCAGCAGGTCAAGGCCAAGAATCAGAAACTTGGAGGTTTGTTGTAGACATTACCCATTTCGGAGTGGAAGTGGGATAATATCAGCATGGACTTCATTACAGGTTTGCCCAGGAGTTCCAAGGGCAACGATGCAATTTGGGTGATAGTGGACCGACTCATCAAATTGGCTCACTTTCTGGCGATGAAGCTTACTTGGTCTATAGAGAAGTTAGCCGAGTTGTATGTCTGGGAGATCGTGAGGCTACATGTAGTTCTTTTGTCGATTGTATTTGACCTAGATGCGCAATTTACCTCGCATTTCTGGAGAAGTATTTAAGCAGCTTTGGGGACGAAGACTGAATTCAGTACTGCTTTCCATCCTCAGACTGATGGACAGACCGAGAGGGTCAATCGGGTACTAGAAGATATGCTAAGATGTTGTCTATTGCATTTTGGCGGCAGTTGGGAGAGGCATTTGGCTCTAATGGAATTTGCCTACAACAATAGTTTCCAGGCAAGTATCGGGATGGCACCATATGAGGCTCTGTATGGAAGGAAGTGCAGAACACCGGTGTGTTGGTATGAATTGGGGGAACAGTAGATGTACGGGCCAGAAATTGTGCAACAAACCTCAGAAAAGATTTAGTTGATCAGGAAGAGGTTGGTCGACACCCAGAGCAGACAGAAAGTTATGTCGATAACCGGAGGAGAGATCTGGAGTTTGAGGAAGGTGATTTTGTCTTTGTAAAGGTATCTCCAACTAAGGGAGTGATTCGGTTTGGTAAGGGAGGGAAATTAGCCCCGAGATACATAGGTCTGTATATGATATTGAAGAGAATTGAGAACACGGCTTATCGGTTAGAACTACCAGAAGAGTTGGCCTAGGTATACAATGTCTTCCATGTATCTATGTTGCGAGGCTATATTTCGGATCTGAGTCATCACTTGCCTAAAGTGCCAGAAGGTCTGCGGTTGGATTTGAGCTACACTGACCGTCCAATTGAGATTGTGGATCGACGGGAGAAAGTCTTGAGGAATAAGACTATACCTATGGTCAAGGTCGTTTGGAGGAACCAACTTGTTGAGGAGGCCATTTGGAAATTAGAGGAGAAGATGATGAAAGATCACCCTGAGCTTTTCAATTAAAAATTGTAAAACCTTTTTTTTTTTTCTCTTTCTTTGTTTTTCTCACTCTTTAATTGTAGTTTCGAGAACGGAACTATTCTAAGGAGGGAATGTTGTAACATCCCGTATTAAATTTTTAAATAAGAATACATTTTTTTTATTTTTACTTGTGCAACGCACTTGCAATTTCATCTCATTATTTTAATTCTAAAATTTATTTAGAGTTACGCATAATTTCCTTTCATTTATTTTATTTTTTGTTGTCTATTAGAACCCAAAGGCCAAATATAAGACTCTAAGTCCATTAAAATAAATAAATAAAAATGAACCAAGCCCACAAGAGGAAGCCCACTAGAAATTCATTAAAAAGAAGAAGCCCATTAAGTTATTCTACTTTAAATAAACACTTTTAAATCCTACACTTGTCATGTAATATGTATATACATTTAGGATATAAACAAATAATTAAACAAATGAATGAGAGAGTGTGCACATGTGGGAAATCCAAGGGTTGGCCAATTCATGAAGGAATGAGAAGAGGTGGGGGTTTGTGTAGTAATGGTGAGTGAGTGATTAATTTTGTTAATGGCTATTTATTTTTGGGTAATAAGTGTCTCTTCATTCACCCATTTAACCCTATAAATACCACCCCATTTTCTTCATAATCTTGCACCAAAGATCAAAAAGAAACAAAAGATAAAAAAGAGAGGAAATGAAAGAGAGAGTTATTTGAGTTCTTGCTTGGCGGAAGGAGAGCTTGCTAGGAGGAGAATGGAGTCCCATTCTTGGAGCTAGGAGCAACTTCTAGGAGTCTTCTTCTACATTCGAATCTTCATTGAGGTGGGCGTCTTCTTGAACTTTCTAAATTATAGTATCATGCAGGTGTAGGTAAATTGATATATAAAATTGGTATGCATATGAGTAGTGATTAAATTGTAATGATGATATTTAGAATGAAAATGCATGCTAATTGAAAGATTGTGATGAAAATAAGTTAATTGATATTGTTTGATTGCATGGTAGTACATCATGATTAGATTAAATGATATGAATATAGATTTATACACAAAGTTACTAATTCATGCCAAGAAAGTTACTGTTTTGAATTTTGTTTGCACATCAGAAAATTGTGTCTAATAAAATAGTTCGAAACTAGAACTAAAACTTTTTGGGGAGCATCTTGTATGTGTCAAGAACACCCCTTTAAAATTTCATAAGATTTTGAGATCGTTTACAATTTTAATAAAATCTAAACTCCTAACTGGTTAGTAGTTGGCTGGTTGCTAGAAATCTGCACATCTTTCGGTTTTTGATCAATTCAGCATTCTAAATGAAATAATTTAAAAAACGTCAGAACTAAGAAGTTGTAGTAAACTCGTTAAACTTTTCGAAAAGACCAAGAAAATTCAAATTTTCATAAGAATTGAATTTTATATGAATTTTACAAGACTGTACAGTGGTAATATTTCAATATTTTGACCCTATTGTATATTTCAAAGAATTCAGGGTTATAGATACAGTATTTTGAGGAAAATTATAACTAAGAAATTGTAGTAGACTTGTACACCTTTATTTTGATATAAATAACGCAAAGTTTTGTGAAGTATATAATTTTCTATGATTTTTACAAATAGCATGAAATGCAGTTTCTGACTTAGAATTTACTATTTTGCAAATGATACTTAAACGAGGTGATTGAAAATGTATTCTCACTGTTTTAAGTTATATTTTGGGAAAATAAAGATCATATTCATGCTTAGATAAGATGTGAACTCAAGAAAAATTTATATATGGTTAATGATGTTAGGAATTGGTTTAAAATAAATCAAAGGAAAATGATGAGATGAGTTTTCAATGATAAATTTTTAAGAGATTATGTTTTAATCTTAATTACCTTGTATTGAGAAGGTTTTGAAGAATATGAAAAGTGTATTGTGAAAATGAATAGGTTGAGATTGTACTTATTGATGAATAAATAAGAATGCATGAAAGAATTTCAATAAATTATGAATATATGAACATGAGTTATAAGGGTATGAGTACCCCAAGTTGTTGAACAGGAAAAGATGTGGATTCTAGAGGCTTAATGAGACCCAGGTACTGGCAAGTGTTGAAAATGAATAATTTATTTGAGAAGCGGCCAATATGGGCTGTCATTCTTGGTATATTTTTGTGTAAGACTGGTAGGAGGGTAAGCTAGCTCTAGTAGTATAATTTATTCATGTTCAAACTTAAGAATTAGGAACTAAGTGAAGATGTAGTAAACTTGGGCAAACGTAAGTGGAGGGCCTCTATATAGTCGGGTGGATTCCGGGACTATAGACCCAGTCGGGCGGTGGATTCCGGGATTGTGGTTGCTTGCGATGGAGGCGAGCCTTAATTAAATCTGGAATTATGATTGATCGGGCGGTGGATTTCGGGATCATGATTAGTCGGGCGGATAGTAGGCCTTACTCCAGTGTATATGCGTATACCGTGGCTAGAGGGACACTTGCGGGATGTTCGCACGATGAGGATTCTGTATAGTTGGGCGGTGGATCTCCGGGACTGGAATCCGTACTCGTGGAATGCCTAAACTTTGTTTTATTATTGGGTAGTTATCATGGCAAGGAATTAAACCCTTTAATGTGGAGTACGTATGTGCTTTCCCTCGGACCTATGTAGTATGAGATGCATAGAATCCGAACAAGTATGCATTAGTGTCATTGTAGTATAACATCTGCATTAGGTATTAAGTCATATCATACACTGACATGATTAGTATATTCACTTTTTACACTTTTATATGCATTCAAGTTTGTGATTATTAAAGTAAGAAATTTCGTTATAATACAGCATAAAGAGGATCGCTGTTTATAATATTGCGTCGATTGTAAGCAACTGATGTGCCCACAGTTTCATATGCAGGTCTTGGAACTTACTGGAAGATGTAAAGATGAATTTGATGCTGATGTTTACATACATGCCAAAATTGTTAAAATTGTCATGTTGCACTTCATTTATTTTCCGCTGCGTTATTGTTGTAAAAGAACAATGTTGTAATAAAAAGTTTTAAATTCCTTATAAAATTGTACGAAGTGAAGTATAGATTCCATTGAGCTATGAGTTATCGTATTTTGGTATCCGGGGCGTTACATCGACCGAGTGGAAGTTGTACATGATTTGCTCGGTTTCGATTTGTTAGGTTTCGAATGTAATCACAGATTAATTATACGGCAGAAAAATTACAAAAATATTGAAACATAGCCATGGATCCTTAGGAAAACCATAAATCGTGTTTAGGAGTTATACCTTAAAGATGGATCTCCTGTATCCACAATATGCCAATCATAGCACTGCAATATTGCAGTGCCTTTACGGTATCCACACGAATGAAACGAAAAATGGCTAACCATAGACCACGGTGCTAGCTGCGGGAAGAGGATATTCCTCCTCACGATCTCTCTCTTCCAGTTTTTGTGATGGATAGGATTTTTTCACATCTCACTTTTTCACATATACATATCATATATATAGGTGCAGAAAACCAACCCTAAGAGTGTAATGAGGTTGTTGGGCTCACAATCTGATCTGGGTCAGATTCGTTTGTGGGCCTTTGAACTTTAGTCGATCCATTTAATCTAATTAAATGTCCAACAAATGCCAGGAGTTCAAGTCCTACTTGGACCCCAATTAAATTCTTCTTATGAATTTAAATCCCAATTTCGATCCATTCTAAATGTGTGACCCTGTAGGTTCCCATTACATTGATAGTAATACTAAAATCATATTCGAGTATCACAGACAGTGAGTGGTATCTAGCAATACATCACTGCTACTCAACTAACGAAAATGTCAGTGATTTGAAACCTATCCGTGACCAATGTTACCATGTAGTCATCCAGATATCTTAATTGACCACAAGGCATAGAGCGTGTCACCCTTGTGTAGTTCAATCTTTGGTTTCTCGATGTTTGAGTAATCTTACTAAAACAAATGAGATTAATATCTCATAATGACTCATTTGAGCACGACTATGCATTTTGCAGTCCCACTCAATCAAGGGGCCAGTAGATATCGCTCTTGTTATGTAAGATTGACAAATCCTATCTAAATCACTCACATTCCTCCGCATGATTTGTAATATATCCAATAGTCGACTTTATAATCACCTTATTACAGGCAAAGTTTGACGACATTAAAACATATAACTTCTCATGTAATGAACCGTAGTGACTTCGAGTCAAAGCACTACGTACACCATGATCACTGTGAGAACCGCTTATGATACTCACGTAACGATCCATGCAGCGTTCTGTGATGGGTCAGTTCAGTACATTATTACTCTAATATGTACCCATGTGAAGACTTGATATCTCATATCCTTGACTTCTGAGAATGGTCATCAGTCTAAGCACACACTAGTCTCTAAGTATTATGTTGTTTTATTCACAATAATACTTGACTAGGGACATTTAAGAACAGTGTTCTGATTTCAACCAATAGGATCTCACAATCAAGTCATGCACTTGATATCGCATGACATTGAACTTACTATTCTAAGAACTTCATTATGTTCATTTAATTCAAATAAATAATACAATAAATGAATATTATGATACAATGTAAACTAGTAATGTCAATACGCAACTGGCCTCTAGGGCATATACCATCATGATTTAGATGAGACATTGGATAAAAAGAAGGATGATGCTGAAGCTAAAATTTTAAAAGATATTCCGTTAGATCATGATGAAGATGCCATAGACAAGCCGTAGAGCTCGTCAGAAGTGAAGCCAAAGAAGCTTTTTGGAATGAAGTATTCGAGAGTAAATCACTTTGACTTTCATGGTTGAAATTAAACTTCGAAGATTATTTGTAAGTTGGTTTGACTGAAGAAGATGTCATGTACTATGCGAGTGTGTACATATTCAGTTTGATTGGATGTGTGCTCTTCCCAAACTCTTTCGGTGCGAGCGTGCCACTCATGTGTTTATGGTTGTTAGAAAACTTCACTATTGCCGGATGTTACAGTTGGGCGAGTGCGGTTAGCATCATTGTATAGAAACTTATGTGCTTGTGCATTAGGTTCCGTATAAATGGGTGGGCCAATGGTTTTGTTGCAAATAAGGAGTTGGGAGCACATCCACGTCGGTCATCCCCGTATTATTGAGGCAACACTGGATTGGTTGGCCGAGGCACCGAATGCAGAGATGTTGCCTCCTTTAGGAGTGTACTGGGTAGAGTGGCACACGTGAGTCGATAACCCACGCACATCTCTCGCTTACTACAGAGATGAGTTGAATGCTTTGCACGACGAGTTTATCAATTGGGTTTCGTACACCCCCGATTGGTTGCAACGGGTTCCACCAGTGTGTTTAGTTAGTGACCTTTGGTTGACGACTGCCCCACTCATCAACTTCTCTGTTGTGGAGTTCCAATATCCGGATAGAGTAATGCGGAAATTTGAATATCAGCAGAAGATTCCTGAAGCTCGCTCATAAAAAAATGCATGAGGTGAAAGGAACGGGTCGTGTGCCCAATTTTGACTGGGCAGATTTCTATTGGGTACATGCGGCAAACTGGAATACCATATGATATCAGATGAGACCCAGTATGTTACTTATTGTTGTACCTTACCATGACTCGTTCCAACAAATTTATATGACGTGGTACAAGCGCATTACCAGATTGTATGTATCTCCGCATACCGTTGTACCAGCCGAACTCCAGATACCGATTCCCCCAACCGAGGAGGAACCACCACCGGCATATTTCTCTTTGCAACCAATGTATCAACCAAAGGCATCGATGTATTGAAACATGGTTAGTCCGACTTTACATATTCTCATATATATCGTATCCATGTATTGTTAAGTGAACACTTGATATTTATATAGATAATGTTGTTTACCATGTTGTTTAATTTATATATTTGAACTCGTTGTACATTGAAAACACATGGGACACAGTTAAGATAGCTGCTCATATGTTGAAAAGTATGGTACCCGAGAGTATGAAGGAGATAATGCGGGAGATCCTTAAGCCGTGCCGCCGCACTCTTGAAGATGTAGGTGAATGGGCCAACTTGATTCATACTTACAACCTAATGAGGCTAGTTCTTGGAGGAATAGCGTGACCAGAGGAGGAATACGGATCGCCGAGCCACAACAACTGCAACAATAAGAACCGGTGGATGTAGGTGAAGAGGAGCAAGGGTCGGATGAACCCTCATCCCTCAAGACACAAGTTAGACGCTGAAATCTCCAACGGAAGAGGAACAAGCCGGATCAGTACACACCATGTGGACGCAAACCGCATGGTCGGAAGAGGTAGTATCTAATACAACTTCTTTGATATTAGTTTTGTATTTGGTTTATGATTTCGTTTCTTAAATGACTAATACATATTCTTTTCTGCTTTTATCAATTATGTAGATGAATTGAAGGGCATGCGAAGTAGTCGGCCATGTATTATAATTGTTTTCTTATTCGTGAAGTGAATGTATTGATCCAGTTTATGTACTCGTTAGATAAATCTGATACATGTGTAACACGAGTTTATATATTTATGTTCGATTTTGTTTATTATACTTTGTGTATGAAAGTTTTATCGTGGGTTATTGTTGTTGTTATCGGATAAGATTGATGATTGCTGCGATAATTGCTGATATCGGTTTGAATTATCAAATTAGTGTATGTGTGCTGCAAACATTCTGTAGATATTGATCTTGTATGCAGCATATGCTGCTGTGATTTTGAATATTTTAAGGGTAGTCTACTTAACCCGTTATTGGCAATAATGGGTTAGGCACACTTAACCCGTCATCGCTAACAACGGGTTAAGTTGAAAGAATTTGGCAGAACATAATCTTCATAAGTTGAATTTTGTACAAATTTTTATCAACAATGAGCAAATACATTGGAAAAGTCATTCAACTTAACCCGTTTCGCGATAACGGGTTAAGCAGACTTAACTGGTCATCGCCAATAACGGGTTAATTGGAATAATTTGGCAGAACTTAATCTTCAGAAGTTGAATTTTGTAGAAATTTTCATCCTCAAAGAGGAAATAAACTAGAAAAGTCATTCAACTTAATCCATTATTGGCAATAACAGGTTAAGCACACTTAACTCGTCATCGCCAACAATGGGTTAAGTTGAAAGATTTTGGTAGAACTTTTTAACTTTTACAACTTTTTTAACTGTATAAATTTTATTCTAAAAAAATTTGAGAATTATTTTAAAAATTTTGAAAATAATGGTTTCAATATAAATTGTAAAATTTTTTTTTGGAAAATTTTATAAAAATATTAGAATTTGGGAAAAATAAAAAAATAAAGAAAAATAAAAAAAAGGAAAATTAACATAATGGGTAAACAAACTCATATTAAGTGTAATACCTCGCAAAATAGCATATAGCTATTTTGCATCGTAATCCGTGCACAGTTGAGAATTGCATGCGATTACGTATTTTTCTAATAATAATTGATCTTAATTGAGAAATTTCAGATATATTACATATTCTGAACCCGATGAGGTATATTCGGGATATCTTCTCAATTAAACTCAGTGCATTGTCCCGATTGTTTAAACAAGACTATCTTTGGGAAAATAATGTTTTTATAACATATATTCTTATATTTTATTTTACAAATAAATATTTTGTTTGTATATGGAGGTACATATACACATATGAATATATGTATATTGTGATTGGATTGTATATGATATGATTACATGCATACTTGTATGCATTTTACATGTATATGTATATCTATATATTTATAAATATATATTTGTATGTATACATATGTAATTTGTATTGAAAAGAATCGTACAAATACATACATATGTATAATTGGAGTGTGTATATATATATACATTGTATTGTAGGGGTGTATAAGACACACACCAAATCAAGTAAAATCCCCCAACTCTATTTCCCTTCCCCATTTTTCTTCTCCTCATCTCCACCGACCAAACCCTTTTTCCTTCTCTCAAAACCACTGAAACCCAATTCCTCCATGTCCGAAATCCAAGCTCCTTATCCCCATCTCATTTTTCATCCAAAATCTCCACATCCATCTTCTTCTACTTCTTACTCTCCATCTTCTTCTATTTTGTCAAGAACCCATAGCAAGAGAGATTCTTTTTGTAATTGTCTTAGAAGAAAGTGTAGTAGAGAATGAGAAAGAGTTGTGGAGCTTCTCCAAGAACAAGGAGCAAAGGAAGGGAGCACGCTACAAGGAGTCTTCTTGTAAAAAAAAAAAAGTGGGTGATACTCTTAAACTCTAAAAATTAGTTTTTTTTAATGCACATGTGACTTTTAGCATGTGGTAGTAGCTAAGAAAAGTTTGATTATCATGTGTGAAGAAATTGACATGCTAAGAAAAAGATAGTTGTATGGTAGAACAACACTTTCATGATGCTTTTGTTAAAGAACAAGTATGAGTACGTAAGTTTAGAATTTCTAGCTCTCAGATAGTTTGAAATTTGGGACTCATATTTGTAGGGCTTGTTATTCTATGTATCTAGGGCTTACATGAATTTCTTCATAATATTTGGAGTCCATTTAGTAGCCCAAATACCCACTCAAATTTCGGACAGAGAGCAGCTGAAAAAGTTGCTGTTGTGTGAAATTTGTTATGTCTTTCCAAAATTATAACTCAGTATTGGTGGGTTATTTTGAGTTGAAATTTTTTTATAGATTCTCTCGTATGTGTCTACAGCCATAATCTTAAATTTCATAATTTTTTAAGATTATTTGATACCTCAATGAATTTCTAAGTTACAACTGGTCTGGATGTTAGAGCTGAAGCTTTCTGTTTTTAGATTGAAGTTCATCTAATCATGGCTACTTGTGTGTGCATGATATTGCCTTGAAATTTTTGCAGTAGCCTTTGGTATCAGCCTAATTCACGATTCTCAAATTTTAGAATTTTTAGATGACATTTGATGAGGTTTCAAAAATAAATAGTGTGAAGTGGTAAAGACCCTGTTTAGAATGCAGCTGAATTTTTGTGCTATGGTTGAGGAGTCACAACTCTTTGTGTAGTTTGAATCTGGATGCAATTTTGGGACACAATGGAATGGTATATGTGTATTTTCAGAATATCAAATTTCATGAGCTTTGGACTTATGGTTGATTTGCTATAGAATTTCAAAGTAGACCAGGTTTAGCTGAGTACAGATTGACTAATCTGTGAAGATATGTAAATCTGGAATTTTGGATTAAGAATTTGGAAGATCTAGAGATTTGTAGTAGGGAGTCATAGATTTCCAAAAAATCTGGAATTATGTAATTCCAGTTTGTAGGTTGAAAGTTATGATTTTTCTAAGACTAAGGTAGACCCAGTCTTGTCGAGACCCTATCTGTTGAATAAATCAATTCTTTCCATGAATGTGCACCTGTTAGAGATTGGTATTTTTGAGGACCTTAATGGATGAATCTGAGGATGTGTTCAACTAGGAAGTTCTAGTAGACACTCCTACCTTGCCATAGAATCTGGAATCGAGTAATTCCGATGAGTGAGCAAATTTTTATGCTATTGAAAAAGTGTAGCATTTGCATTTAAGAATGTACAACGGAGAGTATATGGGATTTTTATAGTATCAAGATTATTGAATTTGTGGAAATGGTTAACTAGAGCTTGGTAGTATAGGTTCTTAGCTTCCCAGAATGGATAATATCAAGCAAATCCGAATTATATATTGGAAGTTATGGAGGTTACAAGTTCAGCAACCTGCGATCTTGGTCGACGTCAAGCTTATGTTAACTCAGGGGACTTGATCTCTGTGGGGGAATTTGAGAGATTTTTCAACTACGGGATTGCAGTAGAGCCTCCTACCTTTCTAGAAACCAAATTTCGTTGGATTTCGATGAACATAGCTTGAGTCGCGACAACTGGCATTTGCTTGAACGACTTAATCTTGGAAGATCGAAACAGAAAATCTCTGCATACCGCAGTATAATGATTATGAGCTATTGAGTTTAAGATGTTTTACGCACTTCATGGAACTTAGACAAGATCCTATGCTTAGTACTCATGGTGGACACATGTGTGAGCTGAGAGAATAGCTTTATGGTCAATTTTTTCCATGTGGCTCCAAGCTAGTATAGTTGGGAGCTAGTTTAGGTTGTGATACCCTAAGACTATCAACCCAGTTGGCAAGTATGATGTTGATAATTATTTTTTCCACCTCACAAGATAGTGAATTTTCCTGTGCGTCGTCGGTTTGTTTACCAAGAGATGTTGACAGCGGGCCGGGATACTGATGAAATTCGAGACGAAGGTGGTGGCGACCGATGGAGATCGGATGGCCGGTGTTTTGGGATTGATAGGCTAGGTTATCTACCTCGTCTACAATGTGTTGATGCCTAGGTCTTTCAATGAATGGATGTTAGTTAGTTGTGTGTGTTTGACCTCTATTTCCGGGTATGAGGCACTCCCTTGGGCGCCGTTGTACTGCTTGCTGAGGATCGCGGGCCGGGGACCTTAGGTTAAAGACCTACAGAGGTGTTGGCAACCGATGAATGTCGGTTCGCCGTGATTGTGATTAGTTATTTTTGACAGAACCGCTTGGGCTCAATTATTCGTTAGACACTGAGCATGATTTGACAACTCGCATGTTTAGCACAATGTTATTTAATATTGTACTTCTTTACTTTTCGCTTGAAGACCGAGTTCGTGTTGGGGGTGATTCCCTAAATCTGAATTGTTCTAAGAGTCAGCACTAGGCGTTGATAACCAGAGTTGTCTTTTCCTGTCATTAGGGATACGTGCTGCTGTGCGTATCTCGCATTGTGAATTCCTGAAGTGCTGTGGTAGGAATGGGAGCTTCCTGTCGGATAGGGGAATTAGTCCTTCAAGGCCGTCATGTTCTTATATTGAGTGGACACGAACGGACCATGGGGCTGTTGTCCCATGGATCTTCGGCGCCATAGATATGCAGGTGCGTATCTATATGATCGTCAAGACATTTGGTGTGATCCGATTTGGCGCACTAGTGGCTAAAAAAATGCCATTGTATTTAGCAATAATAACTGCAGGATTCACCAGCCACGATTGTATCTATCAGGAACAGGTTGAGTATAATAGTAGAATGTTTTGCATGATGAGGGTTTGAAACCCTGAAACTGGAGGATACGACTTGATCTGGAGCATATGTAGTATGGGATGCATGTGTATCCAGAGTCGTGCTGACATTAGATTAAGTGCATCCGTTCTGTACTATGTGTTTTGCATTAGACTTCAGGTCCTGGTATACATGAACACTAGGAAATTAGGATACACATTTCTTTTCCATTCAAGATGGTTTGTGACTGCAAGTTGGAGATCGTTGTTTTCTTATCAGTATTGCATCAGTAAAATTACTGACGTGCCAACTTAATTAGGTACTGGATACTGGGTTGCGAGTACAGGAGAACCCAAGACAAGCAGGGCATCCAAGTGGACTGGTAGTGTACACGCCTATCATTCGAGCAGATGCCGGAATAATCAGAGTCGCGCCGCGGAAGACTCAAGCCGAAGGGCAAGTCTCAGGGGAGCAGATCGACCACTCAGCGGAGTCTCAACAGTGACCAATTGATTACCATTTGGAAGACAGTTGACAGCTTCACCAGAGGAGTCTGATTATTTGTAACAATTGTAATGAGTAAATGTAATTTGTATTCCTTGTTCAAGGATAAGATAGTATTTGTAACTAATAATGTAATAACTCTTATGGCAATAAAAGTTTTTAATTTTCCATACTTTTACTATGTTGAGATGCATTTGAAGGCAAAGATATTGGTTGTGTCATGGATGTCCGGTAACGGGAATCCGGGACGCTACAAAGTGCTATCAGAGCTGACTTCAAATTGCCGTTTAACACGGTAGGAAATTAGACTTGGAAGCCAGATAAATTGAGTTTAGTTTGGCAGATAAGTTGATCATAAATCATACGGTAGCACTTTACAATTTATGATTATGAACTTCCCTATATCTGAACTAGTCTTAGTGTACTTCATTTTTACTAACAAGCTTGGTGCAGTCAAGTTCAATGGCGGCTAGTCTATAACCAGACATCAGTGGAGGCAAACGTGCAACTGGATATCGAAAGGCAAGTCTGCAACTGAATGTCCAGAAGGTAAATCTGCAACCTGGTGTCAAAAAATCCAATTCATAACTTGATGTGCAGGTAAAAGTCTGCAGTCGAGCAACAAAATATGGATGCACCGCAGCACGGGAGTTGAGGAAGAACGATAAGGCTACACCAATGACTCAATACCGAGACTAGAATTCGTGACGTACCAAGGAGGGCACTGGTGGAAATCAGCAGAAACCAGATGACATCACCAAGAACTAATCAAGACTAGGCTCGAGGAAGGATCTGTCGATGACCAACTCAATCATTATCCAGAAGCGACAGAGTTCTCCAAGATTAGCTTATGGTTAAGCAACCGCCAGGAGCATGCCAAGGAGGAAATCTCACCCAGACATGGGACTATCATGCCAACTATTCAGTGAAATCATCAAAGGAGCTGCTAAGCGACTGAAGCGGCAATTCAGGACTTCGACCTTTTCTAAGGAAGGAGTGGTCACCAACTAGCAGAAGTTGCAATTAATGTGTGAATCAGCATCACCGGAAGACAAGAACACGGCAAAATAATGCGGCCGTTGTCTACTCCAGAGCAGAAATAGGAGGGTGTCAGCATCAACTTCATCATGGATCTGTCCAGAAGACTGAGGAACAACAATTCTAATTGATAGAAGACCAGTTTGTCGAGAATATTACTTGAGAAACTGGAGGTGGTTCAGGGAAATATCTCTTGAACCATTGATATTTGTATTCTGTTTTCCTCTCCGCTAGCGTCGTTCTAAGGACATGACGATTCTAAAGAGGGAGTAATGTAATACCTCGCAAAATAGCATAATTGAGAAATAGCTATTTTGCATCGTAATCCGTGCATAGTTGAGAATTGCACGCAATTACGTATTTTTCTAATAATAATTGATCTTAATTGAGAAATTTCAGATATATTACATATTCTGAACCCGATAAGGTATATTCAGGATATCTTCTCAATTAAACTGAGTGCATTGTTCCGATTGTTTAAACGAGACAATTTTTGAGAAAATAATATTTTTATAACATATATTCTTATATTTTATTTTACAAATAAATATTTTGTTTGTATATGGAGGTACATATACATATATGAATATATGTATATTGTGATTGGGTTGTATATGATATGATTACAAGGATACTTGTATACATTTTACATGTATATGTATATGTGTGTGTATATTTATAAATATATATTTGTATGTATATATATGTAATTGAATTGTATTGAAGAGGATTGTACAAATACATACAAATATATAATTAGAGAGAGAGAAAGAGTGTGTGTGTGTGTGTGTGTATATATATATATATATACACATTGTATTATAGGGGTGTATAAAACACACACCAAATCAAATAAAATTCCCCAACTCTATTTCCCTTCCCCATTTTTCTTCTCCTCATCTCCACCGACCAAACCCCTTCCCCTTCTCTCAAAACCACCGAAACCCAATTCCTCCATGTCCGAAATCCAAGCTCCTCATCCCCATCTCATTTTTCATCCAAAATCTCCGCATCCATCTTCTTCTACTTGTTATACTCTCCATCTTCTTCTATTTTATCAAGAACCCATAGCAAGAGAGATTATTTTTGTAATTTTAGTATAAGAAAGTGTAGTAGAGAAGGATAAAGAGCAGTGGAGCTTCTACAAGAACTAGGAGCAAAGGAAGGGAGCAAGCTACAAGGAGTCTTCTTGCAAAAAAAAAGTGGGTGATATTCTTAAACTCTAAAAATTAGTTTTTTTTTAATGTATATGTGATTTTTAACAAGTGGTAGTAGCTAAGAAAATTTTGATTATCATGTGTGAAGAAATTGACATGCTAAGAAAAAGATAGTTGTATGGTAGAACAATTCTTTCATGATGCTTTTGTTAAAGAACATGTATGAGTATGTAAGTTTGAGAATTTCTAGCTCTCAAATGGTTTGGAATTTTGGACTCAAATTGGCAGGGCTTGTTATTCTATGTATCTAGGGCTTACATGAATTTCTTCATAATATTTGGACTCCATTTAGTTGCCCAAATACCCACTCAAATTTCGGACAGAGAGCAGCTAAAAAAGTTGTTGTTGGTTGAAATTGGTTATGTCTTTCCGAAATCATAACTCAGTATTGGTGGGTTATTTTGAGATGAAATTTTTTTATGGATGCTCTTGTATGTGTCTAAAGACATAATCTTAAATTTCATAGTTTTCTGAGATTATTTGATACCTCAAAGAATTTCTAAGTTACAACTAGTTTGGATGTTAGAGCTGAAGCTATCTGTTTTTATACTGAAGTTCATCTAGTCATGGCTACTTGTGTGTGCATGATATTGCCTTGAAATTTTTGCAGTAGCTTTTGGTATGATCCTAATTCATGATTCTCAAATTTTAGAATTTTTAGATGACACTTGATGAGGTTTCAAAAATAAATAGTGTGAAGTGGTAAAGACCCTGTTTGGAATGCAGCTGAATTGTTGTGCTATGGTTGAGGAGTCACAACTCTTAGTTTGAATCTGGATGCATTTTTTTGACACAATGGAATGGTATATGTGTAGTTTCAGAATATCAAATTTCATGAGCTTTAGACTTAGGGTTGATTTGTTATATAATTTCAAAGTAGACCAGGTTCAGCTGAGTACAGATTGACTGATCTGTGAAGATGTGTAAATTTGGAATTTTGGGTTAAGAATTTGGAAGATTGATCAACTAGAGATTTGTAGTAGGGAGTCATAGATTTCCAAAACATCCAAAATTATGTAATTACAGTTTGTAGGCTGAAAGTTATGATTTTTCTAAGACTGAGGCAAACCCATTATTGTCGAGATCCTATCTGTTGAATAAATTAATTCTTTCCCTGAATGTACACCTGTTAGAGATTGGTGTTTCTGAGGACCTTAATCGATGAATCTGAGGATGTGTTTAACTAGGAAGTTATAGTAGACACTCCTACCTTTCCATAGAATCCGGAATCGAGTAATTTCGATTAGTGAGCAAATTTTTTTGCTATTGGAAAACTGCAGCATTTGCATTTAAGAATGTACATCGGAGAGTATATGGGATTTTTATAGTATCAAGATGATCGAATTTGAGGAAATGGTTAACTAGAGCTTGGTAGTATAGGTTCTTAGCTTCCCAGAATGGATAATATCAAGCAAATCCAAATTATATATTGGAAGTTATGGAAGTTACAAGTTCAGGATCCTGTGGTCTTGATCGACGTCAAGCTTATGTTAACTCAGGGGACTTGAGCTCTGTAGGGAATTTGAGGGATTTTTCAACCACGGGATTGAAGTAGAGCCTCCTACCTTTATAGAAACCAAATTTTGTTGGATTCCGATGAATGTTGCTTGAGTCGCAGCAACTGGTATTTGCTTGAACGGCTTAATCTTGGAAGATCGAAACAGAAAATCTCTGCATACCGCAGTATGATGATTATGAGCTATTGAGTTTAAGATGTTTTAAGCACTTCATGGAACTTAGACAAGATCATGTGCTTAGTACTCATGCTGGACACATGAGTGAGTTGAGAGAATAGCTTTATGGTCAATTTATTGCGTGTGGCTCCTAGCTAGTATAGCTGGGTGCTAGTTTAGGTTGTGATACCCTAAGACTATCAACCCAATTAGCAAGTATGGTATTGATATTTATTTTTTACACCTCACAAGATAGTGAATTTCCTGTGTGTCGTCGGTTTGTTTACCGAGAGATGTTGACCATGGGCTAGGAGACTGGATGAAATTCGAGACGGAGGTGGTGGCAACCGATGGAGATCGGATGGCCAGTGTTTAGGGGTTAATAGGCTAGGTTATCTGCCTCGTCTAGAATGTGGTGATGCCTAGGTCTGTCAATGACTGGATGTTAGTAAGTTGTGTGTGTTTCACCTCTATTGCCGGGTATAAGGCACTCCCTTGGGCGCCGTTGTATTGCTTGCTGAGGGTCGCGGGCCGGGGACCTTAGGTCAAAGACCTATAGAGGTGTTGGCAATTGATGAATGTCGGTTCGCCGTGATTGTGATTAGTTATTTTTGACAGAACCGCTTGGGCTCAATCAATCGTTAGACACTGAGCATGATTTGACAACTCGCATGTTTAGCACAATGTTATTTCATATTGTACTTCTTTACTTTTCGCTTGAAGACCGAGTTGGTGTTGGGGGTGATTCCTTAAATCCGACTTGTTTAAGAGTCAGCACTAGGCGGTGATAACCAGGGTTGTCTTTTCCTGTCATTAGGGATACATGTTGCTGTGCGTATCTCGCATTATTAATTCCTGAAGTGTCGTGGTAAGAACGGGAGCTTCCTGTCGGATAGGGGGCTTAGTCCTTCGAGGCCGTCATGTTTTTATGTTGAGTGGACATGAACAGACCATGGGGATGCTGTCCCATGGATCTTCAGTGCCATAGATATGCGTGTGCGTATCTGTAAGATCGTTACGGCATTTGGTGTGATCTGATTTGGGGCACTAGTGGCTAAAAAAACACCACTGTATTAAGCAGTTATAACTGTATTTAGTAGTAATAACTGCAGGATTCACCAGTCACAATTGTATCTATCAGGAACAGGTTGAGTACAATAGTAGAATGTTTTGCATGACGAGGGTTCGAAACCCTGAAACAGGAGGATACGACTTGATCTGGAGCATATGTAGTTTGGGATGCATGTGTATCCAAAGTCTTGCTGATATTAGAATAAGTGCATCCATTCTGTACTCTGTGCTTTGCATTAGACTTCAGGTCATGGCATACACGAACACTAGAAAATTAGGATGCACGTTTCTTTTCCATTCACGATGGTTTGTGACTGCAAGTTGGAGATCGTTGTTTTCTTATTAGCATTGCTTCAGTAGAACTACTGACGTGCCCACTTAATTAGGTACTGGATATCGGATCGCGAGTACAGGAGAACTCAAGACAAGCAGGGCATCCAAATGGTGTACACGCCTTTCATTCAAGCAGATGCCGGAATAATCAGAGTCCCGCAGCAGAAGACTCAAGCCAAGGGGAAATTCTCAGGGGAGCAGATCGACCACTCCGCGGAGTTTCAACAGTGACCAATTGATTACCATTTGGAAGACAGCTGACAGCTTCATCAGAGGAGTCTGATTATTTGTAACAGTTGTAATGAGTAAATGTAATTTGTATTTCTTGTTCAAGAACAAAATAGTATTTGTAACTAATGATGTAATAACTCTGATGGCAATAAGAGTTTTTGATTTTTCGTACTTGTGCTGTGTTGAGATGCATTTGAAGGCAAAGATTCTGGTTGTGTCACGGATATCCGGTAACGGGGATCTGAGGCGCTACATTAAGGAAAAAAAATATAGAACAAATAAGAAAATCTTAGGCTCCAACTCTAGCCATTCCTCTGATCCTACTCTAACCTTGTAACCCTAGTCCTAACTCTCTAACCCTAGCCCATACCCCTATAATCCTATAACTGTTAAACTTTTTAATTATGTTAAATTTTTTAAATATTGTTCTGTATGATAGCCTGATAGAACGAAAAGATCGTTATAGAAATTTAGATAAAAAAAATAAACAAAATTTTACAAATCAACTAAATAAAATAATGCATTTAAAAAAAATAATTGTTAGAATAAAAATATTAATAAAAAATGGGTACCAAAAAAATTTAAAATATAAATTTTTTCTAATAATGGTTGTAATATAAATTCTAAAACCATTTCAAAAAAAATAATTTTAAAAAATATTAGAATTTGGGAAAAATAATAAAAATTAACAAAATAACAAAAAAAATAAAATTAAAAAAAGGAAAATTAACAAAAATAAATTTTTGGGAAAAATACTCAATTTAAGAAGAAAAAATAAAGTGTAGGAAAATCGAAGGCTCCAAATCTATCCCTTCATCTAACCCTGATCTAGCTCTTCCTCTAACCCTACTCTAACCCTAGTCCTAATCCTGTAACCATAATCCTCTAACTCTAGAACTCTTAAACTGAAATCAATGTATATGGAGAATGATAATAAATTCATAATTTTTATATGAAGATTTAATATGGAGATCTCAATTTATATGGATATCTTATTATATATATTTTTTATTAAGATATTTTATTTAAAAAATTAATTTTTTTGTACAATTCTCTTCTACTTAAAACGTTATTGAAAATAATGGGTTAAATGAGCTTGAACCGTTATCGCCAACAACGGGTTAAGTTGGAAGACTTTGGTCGAACTTAAACTTTAGAAGTTGAATTTTATACGCATTTTCATTCAACCTAACCCATTATTGGCGATTACGGGTTAAGTTGACAAAAAGAAAATAAAATAAAAAAACACACACAACATCTATTAGCTGCACACACACACACACAAAGTTCACAAATTTTAGCATATATATATACTTAGTGATAGAGGGTTAGAGTTATACTTAGTATTTGAACCCAATTATATATTCATTTTCTAGTTTTTTATCCATAAATATTTATTAAACTTTGACAAATAATTTTAGTTTTTTTTAGTGCTTTACGTTTTAAGATTTAAAATTGAAAAAATATGACCCTAAAAATGGGGGGATTAAAAATTCTAGAAAAACCTAAATAAAAAAGGATTTTAAATATTAATCTCAATATAAAATTTATTTTGGAATAAAAGTTAGAGAGGGTAAGGGTTAAGGTTATGGCTAGGGTTATGGTTAATGCTAGAATTATAAGTAGGGTTAAAGCTATGGGTAGTGTTAGAGGGTTAGAGTTACGGATTGAGAATTAGAGTTATAGTTAGGGTTAGAACCTAACGATATAAACTATTTAAAGTTTTTTTTATCTATAACTATTTATTAAATTTCGAAAAATAGTTAAATTATTTATTAGTGCTATAGGTTTTTGGAATTTAAAACCAAAAAAATAATTATGACCCTAAAATGTGGGGAATAAAAAAATATAAAAAACCTAAATTAAAATGATTTTAAATTTTAATCTCAATAGGATTTGTTCCCAAAAAATAATAACAATAATAATAATTTGAGAAAGTGAAAGAGAGAAGTTAGAGTAGGGTAAGTTTTAAAATAATAATAATAATAATAATGTTTGTCTTAGCCCGTCGTTGCCAACAACGCGCTAGTTAATTTTTTTACAAAAAAATTTAACATAGCCCGTCGTTACCAACGACGGGCTACGACAGCATTTGCCCAAAAAAAGGGTTAACGGGGTGCGAAGGAGAGAAAGTGTGAGAGAGAGTTAAGAACTGAAGGGGTATAATAGGGTGAAATACCCATTACCCCTCAAAACATAAGTGAGGGGGGATTTCGGCGGAGAGAATCTGAGTCGTTGGATCTGATCTTGAGCGATCAAATGACTCAGAGTTAAAAAATAATTGCCTTAACCCGTCGTTGCCAACGATGGGCTGTGGTAAATCCCCCCCCCCCCCCCCCCCCCCCCAAAAAAAAAAAAAAAAAAACCATAACTGATTTGAGCCATTGGATCTTGATCCAACGGCTCAGATTGTCATTTGCAACGGGTCTGTGCCGTTTGCAATGGAAGAAACCTTATATATATATAGTCCCCTTCCATTGTGCACCACCCATGGTGTACACAGTGTGTGCACTCGGCCTTCGGGCGTTTATATCGACGATCCGAACCGTTTACATTGATATACACATCTAAATTAGTCTAAATATATAAAATCAAGTCATTTGAAATTCATTTTCTCATGCGTTGAAGTGTTACAAAATTGATTGGCTGAATATCGTTTTTTTTATAATGACATGATGGATGGGCAAATAAATTTCAAATGACTTGGATTTACATATTTAGACTAATTTAGATGTGTAGATCAATGTGAACGGTTCGGATCGTCGATATGAAAGCCCGAAGGCCAAGTGCACACGCCGTGTGCATCATGGGTGGTGCACAACGGAAGGGAACTATATATATATATATATATATATATATATATATATATAGGAAAATCTTCCATTGTGCACCACTCCTCCGTGTGCACTCGGCCTTCCCGCCTTCGTATCGATGATCCGAACCGTTCACATTGATCTACACATCTAAATTAGTCTAAATATGTAAAATCAAATCATTTGAAATTCATTTACCCATCCATCATGTGACTATAAAAAATAGTGATTTTCAGCCATATAATTTTGTAACACTTCAATGGATGGGCAAATGAATTTCAAATGATTTGATTTTACATATTTAGACTAATTTAGATGTGTTGATCAATGTGAACGGTTCGGATCGTCGATACGAAGGCGGAAAGGCCGAGCGCACACGCTGTGTGCACCATAGGTGGTGCACAACGGAAGATTTCCTATATATATATATTCTTTTAACAAAAAATAATGTAATCTAATTTTGTGATTAAAATTGTCTGTATGTTTTTATGATAAGAATATTTTTTTTATATATGTTAAAGTATGAAAGAGCACTAATAATTATGCTAGTTTATAATATTTGGATATTTGAGCATAATTATAGCATTGTTTAAAAATATTATTTTCTTATTTTGAAAAGTTTGTGCAATTATTTGATCTCTAGCCTGAGAGGGCTCATGCCCGTTTATAGTCCCTTTTCTTTCTTTGGGTGAGTGGTCTTTTGATGGGCGGCTCTCTGAGCTCGGATTTTCGCTCGATTATCTGGGTTGGGTTGCCTTATTTCTAGAGAGTTTTGTTATGTTGTTTTGGGCTCCTCTAGTCGCACGTTCTGCAGATTGATATCTATTCCTACTTCTTATTATACTTTGTTCTTAGTATGGTTTGGTAATCTGTCCCTTGGCTGTGATCCGACCTGACGCTTTTGGGGTCTTTTTCGTGGAGTCCACATCATTGGACTAGCTTCGCTGTGGTTCATGGGCATGTTTGGACACGGCCCCCAGTGCGCCTCCGCTTTGAGGGGTTTTTTCCCGGACTGAATTCCTCTCGGCGCTGCTTCAGTCGGGCGGCACTCGGTCGCAATGAGCCTATTCTTAGGTGCTTGATTGTATTTATCGTTTGTATTTATCGTTTACATCTTGTAAATTTGTATCTATTTTCTATTGTATTGACTGTACATTATCCACATTTATATTATTATTCGTCTGGCTGGAGCCTTGCGGCTCTATCCGTTTCATCAAAAAAAGTTTGTGCAATTAATATGCACAAGTGTATACTATTTTTTTGTATTATATTTACATGTTGAAGCAAACACTTCCTAGAAACTGAGCATAAGCGCCATAAGGAATCAATCAAGTGTTTATTTGTTCATGATACACGATAGTTCCTTCAGCCATATGTATCTCTACTAATTAACTCCTAGATCCGGTCAATAATCAACAATACATGCAAAATACACGTGTACAAAACCATCTCTCCTGTAAAATTCATTCTTCATCGCATACAATACATAACATAATAACAACAAGCTAATTATAAGCAAATAAATTCAACACAAGACGAACCAATAACACAAATATACATCCATAAAATGCTAAAGCACAGGTTTCCTACAAACAGGGCAAAGCATAGATCCCCATAACAAACCACTGATGAATGCATGCGCATGATAAGCATGATTGCATCCATGCAGCGCCCGTACTTCTCCCACTCGGTTCATCAAATCCTCCAAGCATATAGGGCAGCAGCCTAACTCTAAACAGTAAGAGTTACAATAAAGAGACAAAGAACAAGCATTGTATTTCTGATCCACAACAACTGATATTTGTACTGGATTTCGGGTTTCCTGACCAATTGTTGTCATACTTGGATTGAGATTGGACGATGAAGATTGCTGGGACGAGAGATACTAAGACAGTTGTACATGGGCTCTGAGAATGAAATATATGAAAATTACTGCAGAGAAGACTATAGTGAGATATCCTACTGTGTTTGGTACCTTCACTACATATATGATTTTCCACAACAAATTTATTACGTTTGTTTAAGTGTTAATGTTGTTAAAAATGATCGATAATAGCATTTCTAAAGAAAATGATATCTTTCAGTAATTTAAAAATTTATTGTTAGCTATAATAGCATTTTTGGAATGTTATACTGTTTAGAGCATCCACTGTCATTGGCTAAAAACTCAAAAATTAGAAATAGATTTAGGAAAATGCCTTGTAGTCGTTTGCTAAAAACTCAAAATTTAGGATAGAAATGAACAGTAGGTTGCTAAACTTAGCAGCGCCTTTAGACAACTGCTAAATATAGGAGATGGACGATGTTCATCCGTTTGAGGAAAGTGACGGATGAAGATATGCCGTCCGGTTGAATTAAAAAAAATAAAAATTTAAGAGATGGTTGAAGATCTTCCGTCTCTTGGTGGATTTAATTCTTTAAAAATTTTTTTTTTTTTTTTTGACGAGTAAAAGGTAGGATTAGCCTACCTCAAAAAATATATTACTAATAAAAAGTTTGTAACAGCTAGTACAAAATCTGAATGGAGGTTACAAAAAGAGAAAGACCGAGTCACAGATGGGTCTAGGATTGAGATAGCATGTAGTTGTATCGTAGAGAGGGCAGCGGACTATTGTCGTACTCCTCTACTAGACACAACATCATGATCTCATCCCCCTTCCCCATCGTAACAGCAGTGTTCGTAATCATCCTCCAAAACAGATAGCCCAAAAAGCAGAAGAACATAATACATGAAACCAGTATAAGAAGTCAGGCCAAAAGATAAAAAGAGCAGCACAAAACAGTCTAGTCGATTAGGAGGAACAACTCCCCACATCACTATCCATCCGATCTCCCCTAAACAGTGCTTGCTTGACCAAGGCATCCTGTACTCCTGCCGCTTCCAATTCCTCCAACATCTTTGTCTTCTTCCTCCCGCTGTCCATGCCATCTATCCAAGAACGAAAAGAGAAAATGACATTAGAGATAATCTCTTTCGTTTGCATAGCCTTTGAAGTAAAAATGTGTTGATTTCTAGCAAGCCACAAGTTCCAGCAAACTGATATAGTTAACAGATGCCAAGTGAGTCGTGTATTAGGATTCCCAAAGCACCATGTCGTGAAGCACTCGTGTAAATGATGGGGCAAAGTGTGGATATTAAGCATATTAGTGAAGTGTTTCCAGGTTGCGGCAGCAATTGGGCATTCAAAAAATATATGAAAGGTCGTTTCAACAGGACATGCACAAGCTGTGCATGTAGTGTCGCCCGACCATCCCTTAGAGTGAAGGAATTCCTTCGAGTTAAGCTTGTTCCAACTCAGCAGCCATATGAACACTTTGCATTTGAGCGGTGCCGGCGATGTCCAGGTTGCAGTGTAGTAAGGGGAACGAAGGCCAGCCATAATGAAGAAGTTATAAGCCGAACTGACAGTATAAGAAGAAGAAGTAGTCAGTGTCCAAGCTGGTAGGTCTTCAGAAGAAGAGGGCTGGAAATCCACGAGCAACTCTAGCAGGCGCCTTTTGTCCTCTCGCATTGAGTCAGTAAGAACACACTTTAGCCTCGGTTGCCAAGTCCATACGCCATTTGACCAAGATCCCTGGGATGTGATGTCAGCTTCGGGGTTCCATGCCACTGCAGTGAGGTTCGGAAATAAGGAAGACACACTGGCTCCATGAATCCATTTGGACTTCCAGAAATTAATAAGTGTACCTTTGCCAAGGCTCCATCTGATGTTACAAAGAAATTGGTCTTTAAGTGGAAAAATTCCCTTCCAGAAGTTTGAGGCAGTGCAAGGGCATATGAATTGGGTTGGATCCCTTCGTTGATAAAGGCTTCGGAGAGTTTGGCTTGGGAGGGAATCAGATGCCAACAAATTCCACCACCACTTCATAAGTAGGGCTTCATTGAAGACCTTAATGTCTAGAATCCCCAGTCCTCCTTGCATTTTTGGCTGACATATACGTGACCACTGCGCACTAGCAATACCTCTGATATTAGCATCTGAACCACACCAGAAGAATCTACTTCGGATCTGATCAATTCTCCTAATCACCCAAAGTGGTAACTTAAAGAAAGAGGCAT
This sequence comes from Hemerocallis citrina, assembly GCA_017893485.1. Lineage (NCBI taxonomy): Eukaryota > Viridiplantae > Streptophyta > Magnoliopsida > Asparagales > Asphodelaceae > Hemerocallis > Hemerocallis citrina. The sequence goes on along the minus strand of CM030360.1, from coordinate 191,268,906 downwards.
AATAAACCGGCAGGGCACTAAGCACAGAATTTATAAGAACCAATCTGCCCCCCCTCGAGAGCATTTTACCCTTCCACACTGATAGACGTTTCTGGATCTTATGGAGCAGTGGTTGCCAGTGTTGCTTGCTGAGCTTAGTTGAAGTGAGAGGCATACCAAGGTATTTGATGGGCAACTTCTCCTCTTTGCATCCAAGAATAGTTGAGAAGGCATGGAGCTTCATTTGGGATCATCCAAAATAAACTAAGGACGATTTATCAAAATTGATAGCAAGACCAGATATATTAGCAAATAAGTGTAGGGCTAATTTAAGGTTGATCACCTCCTCTTCATCACCTCTGCAAAAGAGCAAAGTATCATCCGCAAACTGCAGCAGGGATAGGTTGGCAATTGCTCCTCTGACTGGCAGTGAGGAGAAGATTTCATTTCGTCGACCACAATTGAGCATTTGAGCTAGGACATCTACAACCAAGATAAAGAGCATTGGGGAAAGTGGATCACCCTGTTTCAATCCTCTCTTGGATTTAATATATCGCCCTCCTTCCCCATTAATGAGGATAGATGATTTTGCACTCCGCAATATCATATGAATCCACCTGCACCAGGACTGACCAAAACCTCTAGCTACAAGGAGCTGAAGAAGAAAATTCCAATTGACTGTGTCGAAAGCCTTGGCAAAATCAATTTTAAAAAGAATGGTGTCGGAGTGTTGTCTACTGCATAAATTGATAGCTTCATGTGCCACAACAAAACAGTCTATCGTGGATTTACCTTTCAAGAATGCACTTTGGGAAGAAGAGACCAGAGTGTGTAGCATCGGGGCAAGCCGGTTCGCCAGCAGTTTAGTAAAAATCTTAAGGGAGCAGTTGAGCAGACTGATTGGTCTGAATTCAGAAACAGAATTGGCCCCCTCACATTTGGGGATGAGGATGATGTTGCAATAGTTCAACCGAGATAAATCACAGTCACCTCTCTGGATCGCCAGGAGCATATTAACTAAATCATCTTTGATAGTATCCCAGAAAGTGTGGTAGAAGCTCATAGAAAAGCCATCTGGTCCCGGGGCTTTATCACTGCTCATTGCGAATACCGCTGTCTTGATCTCATCGATAGTGAAAGGTGCCTCCAAAAGCTCAAGATCTTGCAGTCTAGTGGGATAGAGAGAGTTCCAATCGATTTGAAAATCTGAGTCAGTGGTTGTACCACATATGGAAGAGAAGTGCTGCTCAAAAGCGGCTCTGATTTGAAGTGGTTCCGTTACAAGATTACCATCAAGGACTAGACTGTGGATGAAGTTGCGTCGTCTACGGCCATTCGCAATGCAGTGGAAAAAACGCGTGTTTGCATCTCCTTCCTTAATCCATTGCACTCTCGAGCGCTGTCTCCAGTAAATCGCCTCAGCTTTGATAATCCCTTGGAGCTCTGTCTGTACAGACTTCATTTGCTCAAGAGCACTTGAAGATGTTTCAGCTTCAATTTCCAGTTTGAGCAGTTTATCTTGCAATGCCTTTTTAACTCTCGTAGTATCCCCAAGGTTTTCATTTCTCCATGCTTTGATCCTTCTCTTGAGAAGCAAAAGTTTAGTTGCAAATATTTCAACCTGATTGCCTTTGCACCTGAAAGAATGCCACCATTCTCTAACAGCCGGTGGGAAGGATGGGTTGAGCAACCAAGCTTTTTCAAATTTAAAATAGTTCACCCTTTTATGGATGACTTGATCATCAAGAACAATGGGACAATGATCAGAGGCTATTCTCGGGAGCGAATACTGAATGCAGTTAGGAAATAGGGTGTCCCACACCGCTGAAATCAGTGTTCTGTCCAAACGTGCCATAGTCGGGTCTCCCCTTTGGTTTGTCCAAGTAAATTTTCTCCCTGATAGGGGTAAATCAATCAATTCCAAGTCTTGAACGAAATTGCAAAAAGCTTTCATGTCTCTGCTCGAGCCCCGGCCCTTGGACCTCTCTTCATCTGACATTGTGACATTAAAATCTCCGCATAACACCCAAGCATCTTTCAGGAGTCTTCGACGCTGTTTTATTTCATAAAAACAGAGTTCACGATCATCTAATTCAAAAGGTGCATATACAGTAGTGACTGACCATTCTCTGGCTGAGATCCTGCATTTGAAAGAGGCAGATACAGAGAAAATATCTATCGCAGAGTAAGTACAGTCAAGAATCTGATCATTCCACCCCAATAAAATACCTCCGCAGCTTCCAATAGAGTCTAACTGAATCCATTTAGTGATGCTCATCCCCCCTACGGATGAGAGCTTCTGAGGCCGCGAATTTTTGAGTTTGGTCTCTTGCAAACAGATAATAGAAGGTGCACAACACTTGATACCATCTTTGATAATTGAGCATTTGTAAGGGTTGCCCAGCCCTCGAACATTCCAACTTGCAATCCTCATAAGGAATAAAAACACCCATACCAAACACACAAAATCAAAGGCAAATGAACAAGAATGCTATGCAGAATCCTGTTGTTGATCTGGGAGATCAACTACAGTTTTCTGGCATTCTCTGAGCTTAGAAACTGAGTGTGGCCCTCGGGCCTCCACTCCAATTGATGCCGCAACCTCAACAATATCATCGTTTGAAAGTAGTGCGAAAGGATTTAGGTGTGTGTTGGAAACAGAGGCAGTCGAAGAGGAAGTACCTGAGGCCTTCTTCTTGATAGAGGATGATAAGTGCTTCATGAAGGGCCTGGTGCTCCTGAGTTTGCTAATGGGACGCACTTGCTTCCCCTTCTTGGAGGGGCCCTCTTGGAATCCTGGAGGAACGGCAGCGGATGAGTAGGCTGTGCGGCTAGCAGTTCTTTTCAACAGTGATCGAGTGCGGAAAGTAGCAGTCTTGCTGTTGCCATCATCTGAATTTCCTGAAGCTTCTTTATCTGCATTTTCAGCTTCTCTCTGCTCTGTGTCTAGGAGCGCAGCTTCAACCACTGGTTGGATTTTGTCAAAGAGGGAAAGCGGAAGATTAATCGATTTCCCTTCCCAAATCATCTCACGAAAGTCATTTTTGGAGTTATCAGCAGAGGATTCACCATCTCCAGTGATGTGTAAAGCTGCCCTGTCAGCCTGTGGGCCTCCCTCTAGAAGATTGCCAGTTGGATTTGAAATTGGCGCTGTGATTATGGGGATTTGCTGCACTCCAGGATCTGCCGTTGATTTTGGAACTTGCTGAGGGATTGGTGCAATCTCCTTAGATGGCGCAAAATCATGCTGAATAGGAACATTTTGAAAGGATACCATATTCGGAGCTGCATGCGATGATTGCGCGCCCAATTGTTGCCCCTCCCCCAAATTGCGGGGATTTGAAAATTGCTCAACCGCCATGGCCATGTGCCGCTCCCGGCGCTCCGCCTCTTCCTCACCTCTGATAGCAGCCTGGTTGACAGGTCTCCAAAAACTCGTGCTTCCCGGCTCCGCCGTAGCGTTAGTGTTGAACAGATGGACTTTGCCTGTCTGAACATCTTCCACTGGGATTGGGTTCCCAAGCAATAGGACTGGAACGTCATGAATATTGATCTTCTGATCCCAGGGAGTTGCATATCTAACAGTCAAGGTTTTTGGAACTAGGGAAAGGTCTTCAACCTCAAGCAGCACAAGTGCTTGATCTCTACTCTCAGCATTCAACATCTCTCGGCTGAGGGTGATAAGCTTACCAAAGCCTTTAACCAAGTGCTCAACTGATTCTCTATTCCACATGTGGAAGGGGAGGAGTTGCAAATTTACCCAAATGTAAGAAGGCTTCGGTCTCAACCTTGCCCCGAACTCAGCAGACCATGGCGAGAAAGTTGCATTAAACCCAGAAAAATTAAAGACACCTTCAGAAATCGCCGCTTCCGCCTCAGTCGCAGTCTGGAATTGAACATGGTAAACCCCATCACTGACACGCTTAAGTGTCCACCAATAGCTACGCCTTCCCCATGCAAAATTGAATGCATGCTCCAGCTCTTTCGTTGGGGGGATCCGACGAGGGTTGATCAGGTGAAGAAAGGCACTCGCATACAGAGTTGAAAGAGCTTGAGTAATTGCATTGTTGTTGGGAAGTGTGACCTCAAGCGACGCTGGCCTGCTGTGGAGAGGGCAATCCCGCGCCTTATGCCCAAACTTCTTACAGTTAAAGCAGTGAAAGCCAAGCTTTCTGCAGTCCGCCGCCAGATGGTCACCATCTCCACATTTGAAGCATCTCATCTCCATTTTCCGCTGTTTAGAACGGCTTACAGGGCGTCTCCAAAAATAGGGTTTTGGGGGGTAGATGTTGGTGGGTTTGGGTTGAAAAAATGGCTTTGGGTTGGAGAGAGGGGGAGTGTTAATGGTGGTGGGATTTGAAGTGACGTTATGGGGAGGGTTTTTGGACGGTAGTGCAGGGTGGAACGGAGATCGAAGAGGCAGATGGGTAGGGTAATGATGGGGGGGTATGCGTGGGGGGAGTTGAAGCACCTGAGCATAAGATCTGCTCAGGTCCTGAGGAGGGGCAGCTTCTCTCCTCTCTCCGCACTCTCTCTCTCTCGCTCTCTCCATTTAATTCTTTAAAAATAAATAATATATATTAAATATGTAAAGTTTATAAATTAAAAAAAAATTTGTGAAAGTGAGAGACGGATGAACTTCATCCGTCCCTCACTTCCGCATGACCCTTTTACCCCTGAGGTGATATTTTGATTATATGAAGGGAGGGGTAACTTGGTCATTTCCTGCCAATGTGAAATGCAAAAAAAATTTAATACAAAACAAACTAAAAGGCCAGATCATCCAGATCATCCGTCTGGCACTGTTCATTTGTTTTTTATTATTATTTTTTTTGTTGTAAACGAAATTTTTTTAAAAAAAATTTAAAGAGAGACGGAGGAAGAAGCACCGTCCGACACAATTCAGTATTTTTTTTTCCTCTCAAACGGAGGACGAAGCTCTGTCCATTCATTTTTTAATAAAAAAAATTAGAAAAGCGTTAGACAGATGAACAAGATCCGTCCAATAGATTACTTTATCAAATTTTAGAAATAACGATAGCAGCGATCGTTGCTAAAAGCTAAAATCTTATTGCTAAAAATAGAATAGGTTTAGCCAACGACAGTGGATGCTCTTACAGCGTTTTAAAAATGCCGTTATATTTCAAAATAAATTGAATAGAGAGGGGGTAAAATGAAAAATTCCACATGAAGCTCAAATCCATCTCAATTCCGAATTTTTTCCCAAAATGACCCTCTTTTTGAAAGTTTTTCCAGAACTGCCCTGTTTTTTTTAAAATTTCCTAAACGACCCACTCGCTTTTTGAAAAAGCGAGTTTGGTTAAAAATAACTCGCTTGTTCAGAAAGCGAGTGTTAAACTTTTAATTTTTGAAATGTTAGACTCGTTTTTTGAAAAAGCGAGTTATTTTTAACTAAACTCGTTTTTTCAAAAAGCGCGCTTGGTTATTTTGATAAATATTTTCGAAAGTGAGTTAGTTTGGTAAATAATTTTAGCAAGTGGGTCAGTTTGATAATAAGTTCTTTCTATATCACATTGTCACTTCATCTTCTTTAGACTACTATATATGAAATCGTTTCTTTAGACTACTATTTATGAAATCGTTTGTCAGAACTTTCTATATCACATTGTCACTTCATCTTCTTTGGTCATGATTTTATAAAGTTAGTAACTGTTTAGCAGTAGTTGAGAATATACATAACTTGACATTATTTCAGTATACACATAATTGATGTGTTTTAAGTTGTCGAGAATGAGCCCATAGATACTCTCAATCTCCGGTATACAAATAATTGGCTTATATTGATAAGTTAGAAGCGCCAGATGGAAAAATGTACACACTATAAAACGCCATGCATATTACTTTGTTGAAACGGTGCCTTATATTGATTGGAACTCTTGACACACGAGACTGCACGTACACAGCTCAAGGTAGAGTTCTATCAATTTAGGAAGGTCGTCATATTGTGATGTTGGGAAAGAGGAGTGTCTCGTACACCCTGTACAAGTTTTGCGGGGACGAAAAAACTCGGCCAAGTGTTTTAAAGCCCATTGTTGCTAAAGTATTATCTAGTTTATCGTCACTAGAATCACTAAAGTGAGACTACGACGTTCGAATATCATCGAGAGGTGAAATGCTTCGGGGTAGGTGGAGTTTGTGCGGAGGATAGTGCCTGTGTGTTAACACCTACTAGGGTGTGCCTTTAACGGAGCAAACTGATGATTGGAGAAAAAAGTAGCAGATTAATTCAGCTAGCTGAAGAAGTCACTGAATCGAATTCGTTTGAAGGTGGAGAATGAAAGAGTCTAGATGAGTTTGATTACACACGCGTATACAATCCAAGGTAGAGATTTCATATATAGTAGTCTAAAGAAGATGAAGTGACAATGTGATATAGAAAGAACTTATTATCAAACTGACCCACTTACTGAAATTATTTACTAAACTAACTCACTTTCTAAAAGTATTTACCAAGATGACCCACTTTTGAAAATATTTATCAAAATAACTAAACGTGTTTTTTGAAAAAACGAGTTTAGTTAAAAATAACTCGCTTTTTCAAAAAGTGAGTCTAACCTTTCGAAAATTTAAAGTTTAACACTCGCTTTCTAAAAAAGCGAGTTATTTTTAACCAAACTCGTTTTTTCAAAAAACGAATGGATCGTTTAGGGAATTTAAAAAAAAAAACAGGACAGTTCTGAAAAAACTTTCAAAAAGAGGGCCATTTTGGAAAAAAATTCCTCAATCCCTCGACCCAAATCCAAATACCCTTTCCTCCATAAACCGTAGTCCAATCGCTCCCCCCCCCCCCCCCCCCCCCATAAACCGTAGTCTTCGTCCTCCATCAAGCTAGGGTTTCGGATCCATGAGTTTTGAATCAGGTAACACACACTTTTCTATTCTAGCTCTCTCTCTTCCCACCCGATTATTATATTGTCTCTTTTCTGCAAAGGTTTCAGATTTGCTGGGAATTGAATGAGGTTTGGTGCTTGGGTTTCATATTTGCTGAGAAACTGAAGGAGGTTTGGTGCTTGGGTTTGAAATTTTATGCTTCCCTCCCAACTTAGTGAGTGATTGGGTGAGGTTCTTGTGATTCTTGATCTTTTAGTCCTGATATTGCTTATTTGAGATCAACTTTCAAGTTATTGTTTTGTTTCTAACCATTCAGATGTAGATTTGATCTTTTGGTTGTATTTTCTCTGTACTGTGATATCTAATTGCGGCCACCTTCTTGTCTGTTTAGTTACGAATTAAGGTGTTTGGAATAATGTTATTGTTAAATTTGTTTCAGTGTTATTTAGGTTTTTTTTATAGTAAAATGTGAGAACTTTGTCGAATAGATACAAGAAAATCTTGTAACTTGTTAGCCCTTTTCTGGATTGAGAGACTAGAAGCAGCGAGGTTATCTGTAGAGACATGTATGGATGGTTGATTTTATTTACTGGATTATGCAATATGACATTTTTTGAGTTATACTTGGAAATATTTATGTTATAATTCTTTAATAAATCTTGTTGCAACTTATGTAAAAAAAAAGAAAAAGAAAAGAGAAAGACAATAAAATTTGAATATCAAACGTAGATTGGTATACAATTAGACTCTGTAACCCCCCTGAGCTTTCCTGACTTCACTTCTGTTTACAGAGAAAGAAATTTAAGGTTTATATGTTCAACTCATGAAGACTCTCCTGTCAGCATTTATTCTTTATAACTTTTGTTTGGCAGAGAAGGATTGATTAGATATGCACAGAGAGGGATCCTTAATTTGTATCATAACTTTTCTAGAGAACTACATAGCATGCATGACTTTTAAACCCAGAGCCACTTCCAACCTTGCTTGTTGACTCAGTCATCCTTCCTAAAAAAGATAGTAGAATGAGCCAAAGGAATCAGTCAAGCACTTGCGATTTCGGGCAGAAGGAAGAATTTTGACAAACTTTGGGGAACTCTGTGTAATCTCCTGAAAATAGATATTTCTCTGTGACATGGCATTGTAGCTTCAACAACAACAAAGTTCTTTCCAGAAAATTTAAGGTCAATTACAAGATTCATTTTCTGTTTTTTGAAGGTCATCATTAGTAACAATCTTGTCACACCTTTTCTGAATTAGATTTCCACGTCAAATAAAATCATTTTCTACTGTTGCAAATGCAATCAATGGGGTGAATATACGAAAACTCTTTAGAGTTCATTTTCATTTACTTCATTGACTAATTAGTATGTTTCTAGGATCAATAGCTGATTTTGTTCTTGATGACTGGTTATTTATTTTTCTTCTTAACTTCTTTACAATAAAATGGATCAATAGGATCAATATCTTTTTAACTTATTTACATTAGACCTCTGCAAATGATATGGCTTTCTACTGAATAAATGGACTTGAAGGCAAGTGTTGATTTAGTGGAATCACATAGAACTCCTTCAGAGGTATTACTTGAATCTTTTTAAAGTATATATGCTACTATGCTATTAAATTAAGCACCTTCTTTCAAAATTTTTTTGGTTTGGTTAGAGCAATGTTATATATGTGAAATGCCTTGTAGACAAAAAAATGTATGTCACTTTACGTAATAGAACACCTACATTGGGTATATAAGTATTCATTTAAAATGACCCTCCCTTTGGGTCTTTCAGGGAAGCATAGGAAAGCAAGAAGAGTGCCGACACTGGCAAATACTAGTTTTGAGCTCTATCAGGTTTACATTTAAGATAAATATGTAAACAAATAGAATTAGCAAACATCAACCAATATAAGGTATGCGCTTGATGCAACTAGTTTCTACATGTGCTATGTCGTTATGAGATTCCTTTAATTCCTGAATTCATCAAAGGTAGTAACTTGCAGAAGCGTCCGGTTGGGCTTGGTCCAACTTACATTAATGTCATATAATGATGTAATTATTAATGATCCTACCAATGGACCAAAACTCCGAAGTTGTAATAAGGGTGAGGGTTTTAATATTTATATTCTAACACGCCCCCGCAGGTTGAGGGCCATCTTTTTGGGCCAAGACTTGTGAAAGTCCCTACCACTATGCAAAAACTTCGAAGTTGTAGAAGGATTGAGGGAAATTGCACTTGTATTCTAACACACTCTCTCAGATCGAAATTTTTTATGGGCCAAAGAAACGAGATAAATACCCAACAAATTGTGGGCCGAGACCTGGACAATATGCAACAATATTTTTTTTAAAATCCGCATTTAAATTGTGTAGCCAGTGGGATTTGAACCTGAGTTACTCTCATACCATGTAAAAGTCCCATATAATCGACCAAAACTCCTAAGATGTGGTAAGGGTGAGGGTTTTAATATTTATATTCTAACAATAATCACCCTTATTCATATAAATAGTTCAGTTATTTGTATACGAAGAAATGCATTGTTTTGTTTAAGACTGGTCACTCTGCTTTATTTATTCATATATTTTTTTCAATTATTTTTTTACAAGAAGTTGCTGGTTTTGGATATCAATTATATTCTGTACAATCACAAATCTTCTGATGCAAACCGTTTACAACAAATGAGGCCGTGTAAGTTAATACTTGTTTGCTTTCACCCTTCAGCTTTAGTTTTTTACTGTTAATTAAGAATGTAATTTTTTGTCATCTTTTATCATTTTGAATTATAGTCCTAGAATTGCTTATATATCTCTCCATCCAATATCCATTCAACCAACATTATGATGTTATTGATGTAGTAATCCTTGTCCCACAGTTTTGTATTGTTTTATCCGCAATTAGCATGATTATCTTTTGGGCCGGATTCCTTCACCGACTCTCCATGAGGTTCAGGTTCTGCTACCTGTCATAATTGTTGCATTCTGTTTTTCTTTTTTTCTTAAATGTACTTATCGCGATTAAACTCTTGTCCTTTCTCTTGTGCTCTTCTTCTGACAATTTTTTTAATGTTTAGATTAAAATGTCTTCTTGTGCATTTATCCTGGACGCAACACTTCGAATCTCTTTTGGATCATTTGGGAAAAATGAAGCTAATACTTTTGTATTATCGTCTTCTTGGTCCTCCTTTGTTTCTCACTCACAAGGATAGTCTAGGATAGTCTGATAAGTTAAATGTGCTAGATCACAAGGATAGTCTGATAAGTTAAATGTATAATCTAGCTGAAAGAGTATTGTTCTTTATTGTGATAGTTCGTGAGTTTTTAAGATTACTGTTAATAGTTACTACCAAGTGTATAGTATAGAAGAATTGTTTCACTTTGTAAATTTTGCTTACTTATGAAGAAGTTATGACAAATTTATAATGGCTCATTGGTTTGTTGTTAGTATGAGAATGTTTTGTAATTTTTTTTTGTGTTGAAGAAAGAGCGTTTTGTATTGGTTCTTGTCTCTATCAATGTTTCTTGACAAATTTATAATGGCTCATTGGTTTGTTGTCAATATGAGAATGTTTTGTAATTTTTTTTTGTGTTGAAGAAAGAGCGTTTTGTATTGGTTCTTGTCTCTATCAATGTTTCTCCAAGTGAAATGTAATTTATATCAAGCTTCATGTAGAAAATTTTTATTTGCATCCAGGTAATAAAAAAAAACAACGTTCAGCGCTCTAAAAAACACTATCAAAAGACAGTGTTTTTAAAACGCTGTCAAAAAGATAGCATTTTTGAAATGATGTCTTTTTAATAGTGTGTTAAAAATGCTGTCAGATAGCGTTTTGAAAACGCTAGCTATGACAGGTATAACGTTTTTCAAAATGCTGCCAAATTTACAACGTTTCCTTAGAACGCTATGAAGATATTATAGTGGGGGGTGTGACAACATTTTGAAATGCTATCGTAGAACTTCTATAGCATTTTAATAGTGCTCTTGTTGTGATGTTGATGGTGAGTTGGTTAGAACCCCAGCTGGGAACTGACTTCCCATATGGTGTGGAAATTTTCAAGAGGAACAGTGTAATTCTAGAAGAATGATGAAGAAAATGAAATTAGTGAAGACCGGAGGGAGAATGAGAAAACTAAGGGCCTGTTTGGTTGAAGGGGAGGGGAGGGAAGGGATTTTTTTAAACATTTCTTGTTTGGTTCATTTTTTAGGAGGGGAGGGGAGGGGAATGGAGGGGTGTAGCATTCCTCATGAGTCAATTTTGGCTCAAATTTTTATATAGTGATTGGATTAAATTGCCCTTTAGATCTAAATCTATTTAATCACACCATTAAAATTTATAATCACTCCATTTTATATTAATAAAAATAAATTTAAAATTTAGAAGAGAAAAGAACTATCAGCAAGATACCAATTGCATTGAAAGTTCAGCAACGAAACAAGATCAAGTGTGGATTAGAATTTTCAATGTAGGTCAAGCTGCTGCTTCCAAATACGAATTGAACTTCAATGGCATCTCAATCGTTACCTAATAATTTCCTTAATTTTTTGACATGAATGTTGAACACGTACGTACAAATTTATTTTTAATTTCGATATTTCTTTTAGGATCAGTTGCAATATGGGAACTATAAGGGCCTCTTTCAGGATCAGTTGATTGCTTTAAATTTTGCATCTTCCCTTCTTATTATAAATGACTGAAGTGCTTTCCTCAACCATGGGTATTTTTTTATAATAATCCAAATGAATGTCCTTACGGCTTATAGAATGAGTTTTGTTAGAGACACTTGATATTTGTTTGTGGTCGAGTTTTGTTATAAAATGTAAAAGGATATAAAAATAATTTTATTATAAAATCTCTTCCATCCCTTTGTGAACCAAACAAGAAGATAATTATTTTTCCTCCCATTCCTTTCTTTGAATTAAATAGAGTCTTGATTAAAATTCAATAAAATTCCTCCATTAAAATTCCTCCCCTCCCTTTCCCTCTCCTCCATTAAAATTCCTCCCCTCCCCTTCCCTCCCCTCCTTTTGAACCAAACAGTCAGAGTTCTGGATTTCGAAGTTATTTCTTTTTATCTTAACAATTGGAAAAAATTGATTTAAATAAGATTCCGTGTGTAATGGGCTGTTTGCCTCAAGATGCATATTATGACTTCCAAAGAAAAGGATATTCTGAACTTTCTTTCAGAAATAAAAGTTTATTCTTATTGAGTTCTCCATGTGAACGGATTAAGAATTTCGCCAGGGCGCGCACTTTTACTGGGGCTAAGTACACATTGATTAGTTATCCGTAAATGTGTTGTGTACAAATCAAATTTATCAACATTCCACTTTTAAATTGGCTATAAACTTAAAATGGATAATATTATTATTATTATTTTTTTTTGAAGGAAAATGTGGAGTTGGCCACCCTGTTTCATTAATAGAAAATTAACTAAACAAGCCCAGCGTGCTTGGCCAAATTACAAACTACAAACATAAAAATAGAATATGAAGCGACATGACCAGTACATACAATCAGAGCTCATTCCAACACCCTTAAAGGGTGGGCTAACAAACCAAAAAAACATCTCACATTTGACAATGTCGAACCGGCCCCAGCTTGGCCCCGACCGCCACCAATATTGTACAGGACCCTATCTTGGGCCCAATTACAAAGCAAGGATCAACTAATTGTTTGTACGTCAAATAAGCTTCGTGCACCGTCTCCACGGCACGCGCACACCCACCTGAAGCGAATCACGTGGGATTTAGATATTCGCCGTTCCCATCATTCTCCTTCCCAACTCCCACTAATTCCCCATAACACTCTCACACTCGGCTTAGTCAAAGTCACAACCAAAGAGAGAGCCGTGGTGAGGATACCACCCTCTCTCTCATGCTTTAGCTCTCTCAAGCGATTTCTCACCAAACAAAACTCTCACTCACCCTAACCACGGACACAGTCAAAGAGAGATCCGTGAAGAGGATACCTTCGTCTCTCTCACGCTTTTACCCTCTCAAGTGATTTCTCACAAACACAAACATACACCTGCATCGAGTAGTGAGAAGCAACATCTTCACTCTCTCACTCTCTCACTCTCTCACTCTCACTCTCTCTTTCACGCAAAAACCCGAGGCAAATCACAACTAACTGAAGCATCACCTTCCCCTCTCGCCCCTGCGGGCGGTGGACGTTGTAGATTCCAGGTTCCATGATGAGGGCGTAGTGGCGGTGCTGTCGTGAAGCCTGTGGCTGTCGGTTAAAGGAGGTCGAATTCTCGCTGTGACTCACACATTGACAGCCAAAATTCCAAACAATCCAACTCTACATCTTCACTCCACGCACCTCATGGGGGGACCCCGTCTGCGTGTCCAAGCCCCACAACTATACTACAACAGTGAGTGCACCTCATGGGGGACCCCGTCTTCGGGCCCAAGCCCCACAACCTTGCTACACATCATACTTCACACCCAATCAAAACCGAACTCAGGCAACTCCTCCAATCCCCCCTCAGAGACCACTAGGCACATTCAATTCCCCCAAAAAATCCCAAGCTACGGCAGGAATTACCTTCCCAACAGCAACAACAATGGCAGCGGAGGCGCGGTAGGGGTAGCTGTCGTTGGGTCATCGCCGTCGGCATCCGCGCCAGAGAGGACCATCATAGCCGATAACGGCGGATGAAGGCCCAAGTGCCGCTTTTCTGTCGCTGACCTGAAAGGAGGCCCAGACGTGGGCTGGCTCGAACGGTGGCGCGCCTTCATGCGAGCTCCACTCCATAGGAGCTCGGCAGCTCCTCCCATCTGCCTTTCTGCCACCGCCGTGAGCTCCTCACCGTAGGAGCTCGTCACTCCCGATGCCAGGAGAACGACGGAGGGAGGCCGAAACAGAGAAACGACGGAGGGCGGAGGGAGGTCGAAATTGAAGTTATGGCGGGAGGAGAACGTCGTTGTGAAACGACTTGGGAGAAACGACGGAGGGAGGCCGAAATCGAAGTTGCGGCGGGAGGAGAGCGTCGTTGAGAAGTTGCGGCGGGAGGAGGGTGAATGGCGGCCGAGGAGGGGCGGCGAAACCCTAGCCGGCACCCCCTCCAACTCAGATCTAGATCTAGGGTTTTTTTGGGAGTTTCTCTCTCTAGAGTTTCTAGAGAGAGAAACTCTTTTTGTAAAACATTTTTATCATCATACTACTAGAAAGAACACATAAGGGGAATTCATAACCGATACTTCATTTCATAAAATTAAAGGGTTTTTAACATGTGTACCCCTAACAAATAAGATAATATCATATATACCCCTCACAATTGTGTATTTTTGTATATGTCCCTCACAATTTGGACATTATTTTATATTTACCCCTATGTTAGATATCACTACGTTAACCATGATTTAACCCTTACAAGACGAATAGAAATCAAATTAAAACATCAAATTAGACAATGAAATAGAAAAGATTTAAGAGTTTTAAGGAAAATAAATGAAGAAGCTTATAATTTATCATTAAAAGACAAGATTGATGGCAAATCTGGAGAAGTAACGTGAAGAAAAATATGTAGTTCTCAAAGATACATTGTTAGTTTGTACATTTCTTGAAAGGATTTTTAACACGTATACCCCTAATAAATATGCTAATATCATATATACCCTTCAAAATTGTGTATTTTCATATATGCCCCTAATAATATGATCTCATTTCTTATTTACCCATAAAAGTTGCTTCAAACTACGTGTATTTGAAATTTATAAGATTAGTGGCGAATTTGGCTAGAAAACATGATAAAGAAAATGAAATTACAAAGATGTACTGTAAATTTGTCCATTTATTAAGAAAACTGAATAAAAATTGAGAATTGTTGTTGTGTTTCAGTTGGTTTTATAGTCGATTGAGTTTATAAAAAAGTAAGAAGAAGAAGCTTGACTAGTGGAGGAAGGGTATTTCAGTCATTTTACATAAAATCTATTAAATAGAATTGTATGTTTTATACATTTTTATGTTTTTAATGTAGTTTACACTTAAGGGGTAACTAAGAGGTTGGACACACATTTTTAGTGGTAAATATGAAAATACACATTTGTGAGGAGTATATGTGATACTCACATAATTGTTAGGGACATACATGTTAAAAACCCTTCTTGAAAAAAATGAAGATATTTTGAGAAGAGTTAATGAGTCTCGGTTGAAATAATAATTGGCTAGATTTATACGGAGGAAGAAGTTAAAGTTTGAATGGTAGAGAAGAGAATATTTCAGTCATATTTCATCAAGTCCATTAAAAAAACTTAAAATTCTCCATCGTTTTGAATTTTTTTGACTAAAAGGATGATTAAGCAATGTGGTACATACTGTTAGGCACAAATATGAAAATACATATTTATGAGGGACATACATGATATTTATGTATTTGTTAGAAACATATATGTTAAAAACTCAAAATTAGAACAGTAACAATGGCATGAGATAGTACGGCTCATTAAAATAATCGAATCCATTATAGGCTTGCAGCAAACAATGGAAAATCTTGTTAAAAAAAGAAACTGACAAGTCTTGCAACTTACAATACCGGTTCGACTACAGAAAAAAGCATAAAACAACAGGACAATTCAGCTCTCTGGCCACAACTATAAAGATGTTGCTTAACACTGCTTAAAGCGGAACCACACAACTCACATCACCGGATAACTCACAACAAATGACAATCGACGCATGCACATTAAGAGCACTAATCACTCTTTTTAGTTATTACACTCGCACGATAAATAGCATCTCCAAGTTACTTGAATTCACCTGAGCATTAATGTTCATAAGCTGCCCTGGATGCGTTTAAGATTGGAACATACAACCTGCAGTTTATCCAAATAGGGATTATGTATCTGCTAGACAAGAAGCATACATGAGATTAGAGAGTGACTTTTCAATAAATGTAAATATGTACACTAACTGAAATAAGAAGCAAACAACGTGTGTTGCTAAGATGTCTCTCATCCCTAGCTATCGAACATCAAACAGGTTTACCGAACTTTAGAAGAAATTCATGAGCTGCACAAGTTGTTTGAAGATTGAAGAAATTGATGGGACATGTGTATACTAGTCTGGGAGGTTTGACTGCAAATCCATTGCGGGGTTCCAGTTTTGAGTTGTTCCGGTATATTGTAGACTTGTAGTCGATCACTTTTGAATATTGTCTGTATACAATAATTTCCGTCTATCTATTAGGGGATAATTTGGGATATCATCTTTCGATATTGTACCTCCAATAGCAACAAAGTTTTTCAAGGGTCTTCAATTTATTTTAGTTCAGCTTTCCTAGAGGATTTGAAATGCTCCCCTCCCTGTCTTCCGAGGCGACCATTTTGCACAGTTCGTTGTAATCCTTGTCATCTCCATCTTTTGACAACAAACAATTTGTTGGACCTCCAGTGGACGAAGGTAATTTTGTTAAAAACCAAGTAAAGATTGCCCGGTGTTCATGTGTGTAAATTGTTGGGGTTTGTAGATCCAATACACGATAATGAGGCTGGAGAAGTCAGATGAGAAGAAGAGTCGAAGGAGCAGCAAGCTGCTGCAAGCGAGTTGCGGTCGACCGTAGTTGGACAGTCGACCGCATTTGTACAGACAAAAGGAACGGTCGACCGTGCAGTCAACCGTCACTCTCTCTGGATGGACCCTGTATCTTGAAGAGGCGAGCGATCGACCGCGCAGTCGACCGACCTACTCTCTGTTGGACTTTGTGCAGTCGAAGGAAAGAACCGGTCGACTGACTTGGTGTTGCGGTCGACCGTCCCGACGCTGATTGATGAGCGGCTAAGATTAATGTTGTGTAATCCTATATATATTGTATTGTGTACGATTTTAGGATTAAGTGCAAAGAAAATAGAGATCTACCAGTCGTTATTGAGAGTGAGGAAGATAGAGAGAAACCCTACACCTTGGGGGTGAAATCTTGAGAGATTTGTAAACCTATTCTTCATTATTCTAGTGAAAATCGCAGGAGTGCCTCTGCGTGGGGAATTAGCCATTGTTTTGGGTGAACTTCGAAAAAATCTTGTGTCTTCTTGTGTGTTGCTTTTGGTTGTTCTTTGTTCTCTTGTTTTGATTCTATAGTTCTTGCATCTCGTCGTCGTTGTTGAGTTATTCCGCATTTAGAATTCAACAAAGTGGTATCAGAGCTACAGGTTGGTAGTATTGATTGAGATGGAGAACAAGAGTAGATTCGAGGAGTTCGATGGAACGGATTTCACAATGTGAAAGATCCAAATGATTGCGTATCTTCGACAGAAGGATCTAGATAGTCCGTTGTTTGGTGTGAAGCCAGAAGGGGTAGAGGTCGATCCGGTTGCGTTGCCGGCCTGGAATAGATTGGATCAGAAAGTGCTTGGGTAGATTCAGTTGTCGCTGAGAAAGAAGGCGCTATTTCACATTAAGAAGACAAGAACCGCAAAGGAGGTAATGAAGACATTGACAGACATATTTGAGAAGCCGAATGCAGCAAATCAGATCTTACACCTAAAGAAGTTGGTTAACTTGAAGTTGTTGGAAAGGGGTTCGGTTGCTGAGCACATCAACAATTTCTGTATGGTTTACAATCAGATGGAATCGTCCGGTTTAAAGTTTGAGGAGAGGGCACAATCGTTGTTGTTGCTATCCAGTCTTTCCGATAGTTACGACACAGTAGAACAGACTATTACTAGCACCATGACTGATACGACAACCCTAAAGGATGTTATAAGAGCATTATAAATGAGGATGCAAGGAGGAAAAGACATGGAGAGACTTCGGTGTCATATCCTAACAATGCCGCGCTGTCAATTGATAACCATGGTAGAAGTAACAACAGAAGAAAGTCACAGAGCAGGAATCACAGGTCTAAGTCAAGAACAGGACATCGCAAAGGTGAGTGTTGGTACTGCAAGAAGCCAGGACACAGGAGAGACCAATGCGAGGAGTATAAGAAAGCACAAGCAGTGTCACAGGTAGCTAATGTGGTAAGTATTGAACCCCATCCAGATGAATTGTGTTTATCTGCTAGATTTAATATTTTGTAAGATGATTGGTGTATAGACTTAGGTGCTTCTTATCATTGTACCCCCATGAGGAATGTTTTTGAGGATTACAGGACAGGTGATTTTGGTACAGTTTCAGTTGGTAATGGGCAGATATGTCCAGTTGTAGGTAGAGGCACTGTGAGAGTGAAGGCTCGCAATGGTGGGCAATTAGTCTTGTATGACACAAGACATATTCCGAGCTCGAAGAGAAATTTGATCTCAATTAGCAAACTAGACAAAGAAGGATTCACAACAACTTTTGGGCATGAAGAATGGAAGGTGACTACAGGTGCCAGGTTGGTGGTAAAAGGAAAGCGTGGTGACACTGTCACGTCCCGCTTTCCAGAATACGGGAACACAGGCACGTAACCGAGGTCCAGCGAATGATATAAGTACGCCAACTCATATCATCCATAAGCTGTACCGGTCTTAACTCAACAACACGACAAGAAAGTAATCTCAACTAGGCAGAAAACATAATCACATAAACGAGAATGTAAATCAATAACCAAATCTGGAATATAAGGTACCAAATAGCTCGAGAGGCTTCTGCTCCAATCGTAGAAGAACTGCACACCAGTGCCTTCTGGTAATTCTTCTTGTGCACCTGTACTTGTCATCTAAAAAGAAAGAATAATTTGTCTTTAGAGCAAGTACGAACAACAAGTACTGAAAACAGAGAGTAAAGGAATAAGGTACATGAAGATTATGAATCAAGATCAAATTGCAAAGACAATAATGGTATTAATAAACAATGGTCTTAATCAAGTATATATGTGTCAACTTAGGTCTATTAGCATGTTGTTTCTCCTATCTAGTGCACGTACTACTGCGTTCCATATCACAGGTTCGATGCACGCACAACAGTGTTCGTTTTAGACTTCGTGGTGAGATCTACAGAGCGTGTACTCGGTGTCAATAACAATCATTTACAATTTTCAATTTCCAGTCAATCATTCACAATCAATACTTCTCCTTCCATGCCAATACGATATCTGTTTACAATTTACAATCAATCATTCATTATCAATACTTCTCCTTCCATGTCAATAGGATATCACGATAGGCCTTACCGAGTACATTTCTGAGACTACCCACTACTAAGTCAACCCTTATTAACCCCGGCTTATTTAGTATTTTATTATTAAGTCACTCATGTCCATGCAAGTGGTTATAAGATTGTCAAGGGAATGGTAATAATACAGCAACATGATGCATTGCACAATAATAAACATGAAGTAGTAAATCTAAAACAACAATTCTCTTTATATTATTTTAACTGATTCCTAATATAACTGGGTTGAAACCTCAGTACAAGACAGACAAAGCAGCAGGAATTCATAAAAAGCCATCACATATATGTTCATTCAAGTCGATAATTAACATGCTATTGTATCATGAAATGCATTACACTATTATACAGCAATTTGAATGTTCATTACCGTGTACGATTCAATTTATGAAGTCATCGATCAAGTCACAATATCTCATTCAATCAATATATTCAATCACCGTTCATTTTCCTTATATGCAGTTTCTAGTCATTTTATTCATGTCATGTGTGTGTTTGGGCTTGGTTTGAGTCAATGGATAATAATATGATGTCAAGAGTACGCCGGGTTAGCTCGTATAAACCCTCAATACTCTCAACAGAAATGACACAAGGCAATTTAAGATAATTGAAATGGAACTACTTGCGGGAGATCAATAAGCTTGAACCAGAATAATTAAATGAGTTCAAGTGGACTTGCCTTTTTCTTGTAGACGGTTAGATTAGAATCACCAGAATAACGGGATCAGAATTTCGGGTAGCAATCCCAAGAGTACGTGCGAAGACCGTGCGAAGATAATCAAACAGTAAAGAGCACTCAGCAATTCAGCAAAATCAACCACACTGGATCGGCCAGAACACGGGACGGCAAAACTGGATCTGCTGCGGCCAGAACACAGAACACAAAAACTGTCCAATGGGGTTATCGCTCCACACCGGATCCCAGGGTGGAACAGCAAATGGTAGACCAGATTGTGTGTGCCAAAATGTAGAACAGCAAGATCACCCAATGGATGATCTTCTTCAAGCTTCGGCAGGGAGAGAGAGAAAGAGAACGGGTGGAAGAAGGATTGGCGACCGGCATGGGCACTCGGGGTGGCTGGCGGTGACGACGTGCGGCGGGCTTGCGACGGCGTTGGTTGGGAAGCGACGGCAACGAAGAGGTGAGAGACGGCTCGAGCGACTCGCAGTTGCTGTTGTGGGATGTTAGCGGGGCAAGATGGTGGTAATGGGGAATGGTGATCGATGGCACACAGGGTGGCGATGGAGTGGTGGCGAGGCAACGGGAGGTGGCGAGGCTGGCTGTGATGATGGAGGAGGAGGAGCGTCGACTGGGCGATGGCGGTCAGAGGCTCTATTTCGGAAGAAAATAGAGGAAGGAGGAGATGTGGTGGTGAGCAACCGTGGTGGTGGTCGACCGTGGGGGCGATGCTCAAAGCGGCAACGGTGGGTGCACTGCGATGGCAGCGGCGGCACTGAGGTGGATGTCAGTGTGTGCGGAGGTTGGAGGATGAAGGCAGTCGATGGCAAGCTTGACGATGAGGTTCAGTTCTTCGGCAATGGCGGACGGGGGTGAGCGGGTGGCGCTCGGGGCTCGAGGGTGGCAATGGAGAGCGGCGACCTGAGGGAGAGCGGGGAGATGAGCAGGAGATGCGACGAGGAGGAGGAGAATTTCGACAGGGTGGAAGGGTTGGTCGAGCGGCGAAATGGAGCGGCGATGCATTGATGATGATGACGGAGAGAGGTGTCGCTGTGGGTGCTCGGGTATGAGAGCGTGAGGTCGCAGCAACGAATTCGACGATGAGGAAGATGGGTAGAGATTGAAGACGGAGAGAGACGAAGGGTTCTCTGTGTGTGTTTTGGGTTTTCTATTGGGGAAAAAACAGAGAGGAGAGAGAGGAAGGGGGAGAGAGTAAACGGGGAGTTTAATAAAATAATAATAATAAAATAGAGTAATGGATAGTTAGAGATAGTGGGGAATGTGGGGATACGGGGATTGTGCAGTTGAGGAGAATGTGAACAATTTTGTATACGGGTGAGTGTATGGGTTTTTGGGTTTGTGGGTTTAGGGTAGAGTCCAATAGGAGATGGGCTTGATTTGGGCTTCAAACCAAATAATTAAATAATATAACCTATATAAAAAATTAATAGGCTTTAACCAAAAGAAAAAAAAGACTAATAATAGCACATTTCAATAACAAAAATAATAATAACAATAATAATGATAATAGAGTGTATGAAAGTAGAATTTGAGATTAATACATTAATTAGAATCCAACAGTAATAATATAATATATAAATAGTCTATCAATTATAAATAGAAAAATACATTGTTGTTCACGGTAAATGTAATTGTCGATTAGAAAAATACTTAGTAGAAGACCCGAAATCAGTTTAGCACAAAACAAGTTTATAAATTATCAAAATACGAAAAAATATTCAGAAATATGTATATACGGGAACAGGGGTTACAGACACGCTGTACTTACTAAGAGGAGGGGATTTGAGTGATATCATTGCTACAACATCAACAGGTAGTTCCCCTTCAATTCTATGGCATGTTAGGTTAGAGCACCTTGGTGAAAGAGGTGTCAAGCAGCTTTGTTCTAGGGATCTTTTGCCGGGGCTGAAGAAGGTTGAGATGGATTTTTGTGAGAATTATGTGATGGAAAAACAGAAGACAGTTAGCTTTCAATTGGGTGGGCGTGAGAAGAAGCTTGGGAAGCTAGAATTTGTACATACAGATGTGTGGGGTCCAGCTCAGGAATTCTCTTATGGTGGTAAGGGATACTTTGTCACATTCATCGTTGATGCTACAAGAAAGGTTTGGGTTTATGCAATTTACGAAAAATCTGAAGTTTTTGAGGTATTCAGAGCTTGGAAGGCCGGGGATGAGAATGAGACGGGTTGTAAGGTGAAAGCAATAATGACACAAGCAAAGAATTTGTGAATTATCTGGTAAAGGAAGGTATCAGAAGAATCAAGACAGTTCCAAAGACTCCACAGGAGAATGGTATAGCAGAAAGGATGAACAGCACGATACTCGCAAGGGCGAGAAGCATGAGATTTCATGTAGGTCTTCCGGTCCATCTTTGGGCCACTACAGTTGATACAGCAGTATACTTAATTAACCGTTGTCCGTCTAGTGTTCTTGATGGGGCCATTCCAGAAGAACTATGGTAAGGTAAAACTGTCAATTATTTGCATTTGAAAGTTTATGGTTGTATGACATATGTACTAATAGACAGGGAAGAAAGAAAGAAGTTGGACTCTATGTTCAGGAGGTGTGTGTTCATTGGCTACGGTGGCATGAGTATGGTTACAGGCTTTGAGATTTTGTGGATAACAAAGTCATTCACAGCAGGAATGTAGTGTTCAATGAAGAGGTCCTATACAAGGATAGGTACACAGGTCAAGACAGTACAACCAGTTCAGAGTTAGATTGGGATTCAGACTCAGACTCAGATTCTGAAGGCGGCCCTAGTAGTGGGAGCTCTACAGTGCAGCAGTAGGTACAGGTACCATAGGCAGCACATGAGGCTCTTGGTGAGCCAATTGAGAATGAGCAAGTTATCCAAGACGAATAGTTATAGCCAGAACAGTTTGGAGAACCTGAACCGGTCGGTGAACCGGTACCCACATTGAGGAGATCAACACGAGTGATATGGCTAAAAATAGGATTAAATCGGGACCGTTCACATCGGACACGAATCTTAAAGCTCGGGGGTAAAATGGTAATTTCACATACAAATGGGTCCGAAACGGGTACTGGGTCTCCTTCTCACAGATCCAATAACCCGCGAACGGATCCACCTCAACTGGGTACGGGTTCCGACCCGATACAAACCCAATCTGACAGGATAGAATTAGAGTCTCTGATTGAACCAAATCAACGGGCCTGTATCACGACTATCCACTCACCGGGAATTAAGGGATTACATTCCTAATCTGATTATGAGGATTTTACTCCTTATCAGATCACAGGAATTACATTCCTAATCTGATCCCTAAGGCGGCTATAAATATCCCCCACCCATCTCCATTAAGAGGTAATCAATACTTTTCTAATAAAAAGCTCTTTCTTAATCATTCAGATTACTGACAAGAGCGTCGGAGGGTGCGTCGCCGGGATCCATCCTGGTGTCTCGCACTTTTTGCAGGTGAACGGCGGGAGTCAACGGTCAAACTCCGGCGGAACAGGTTAGGTGTTTGCTATTCAGGTTTTCCAAGAATCCACAAATACTGTCTGTTTACCCTCACACCAGATTCAGCAGTAACAGATTGGCACCGTCTGTGGGAAATGTACGAATAGCAGCCTCCCCTCTTCCCGTTGGTCAGATCTCCTCCAGCCATGCCTCCTAGGAAAGTAAGATCCAGAGGGTCCAACGGTGGACCCAATCCCGTTGATCAGCAAGAGGTAGTCCCCATCCAACCTGCTCAGCAGCAGGGGCAACTTCCTCTCCAAGTGGAAGACCCTCTTCAACAAGATCAGCCTCCTCTTTAGAATCAGCAACCCCCTAAGGGTCCCGCCGGTCCTCAGAATGTCGGTGCGGGGGCTTCGCGTCCCAACCCGCAGAAGCAACCCCTCCATCAGGACCGCATTTCGGTACACAATGCCTCTTCGGATTCCATGGCCTCCCACAATCCTCGAGTTCCTGACCTCCGCAATACCATCCTCAATCGGCAGAAGGATGAGGATCTTCGCCGCCGTCTAGACGAAAAGCGGGTTCGAGAGGGAGTCTCCCGCCAACAGCGTCCGGATGAGCGATCTCCTCACCGTCGAGACTACAGAAGGTCCCCTACCCGAAGAAGGATGAAAGAGTCCCCCGAACACCATAGGAGAAGACCTCATTCCCCTGCCGGTCGACAACATCCGAGGAACGATGAGGCACCCATCACCCGTGCCGAGTTCCAGCAGTTCCAAGCAACGATGTTGCAAGCCCTCAACCTCCGACCCAACAACAACAACGCCCAAAGGGCTCCTACTCCTCCACGGGTCCAAAGTCCTCCCCATCGGTCCATAACTCCTCCTCCTGCTCCTAGTAACCAACTGCATATTCCTAGTCCTCGCCGCTCCCAGGGCTACCGTCACCGTAGTCCCCGCTCCCCTTCCTATGAAGACGAGTCCGAAGGCTCGTTTGACTATCGCCAGAGGGACGATGCTCTCTACCACCGTCTCCACGAGATGGAGAGGCATATCGGCCGAATAGACAAGGATGAGGAGTTAAGAGGAAGGACCATCTGCCCAAGCAGACCTCCCTTCTCCCGGACCATCATGGAAGCTCCTATCCCAAGAGGTTTTGAACCCCCGCAGTTCGAAACTTACTCGGGGGAGTCAGACCCCGTGGACCACATCGAAAGCTTTAAGACCCTCATTGCTAATATATCAGAAGTTCTTATGGAAGTGGACAAGGAAGGGCTACTCCATGCTCCCCCAAGAATGAATACACCTGGCAAGAAGAGGAACAAGGATAAGTGGTGCTGCTTTCACAGGGACCACGGCCACGATACGGATGATTGTCGGGCTCTCAAGGAGGAGATCGAAGAACTCATACAGCGGGGGCACCTGATCAAGTTCGTCCAAAAAGAGGGGGCCGAGCTTCCCCCCTGAGGAGCCTACAAACGAACAGAAGGGCCCGCCGAGCTTCAAGACTCAGAAGCTCCTCCCAATAGGTCTTCACCTTATTGTAGAAGTAGGATCCTGATTTTCAATAAGGCCGATGCTTGTAACTCGGCCAATAGCATGTAATAATGGCTCGCCCTATTGAAGCGGCCACTTAGTTTATCTCGATAAAACTTTACATCTTTCCATTGAAAATTATTGCTCTTGCTTCTCTATCTCTCAGAGTCACGACTCTCTTAAATGGTGGGTTCGGAGTCCAGCTTCTTCTACATGGCTGCTCCCGCAACTTACTAACCTTTAACAATGATGGTTCGGAGTCCAACACTTGGCTCGATTCATCTTCAAATAACTTGCTCTTCAGCGGGTTAGAAGTGGTTCGCCATTCGGAATTGCTCCCACAACCGTTGAATAACTCTAACGATGGTTTGGAGTCCAACACTTGGCTCGATTCCTCTTCAAATAACTTGCTCTTCAGCGGGTTAGAAGTGGTTCACCATTCGGATATACTCCCACAACCGTTGAATAACTCTAACGATGGTTCGGAGTCCAACACTTGGCTCGATTCCTCTTCAAATAACTTGCTCTTCAGCAGGTTAGAAGTGGTTCGCCATTCGGAATTGCTCCCACAACCGTTGAATCCCTCTAACGACGAGTTCGGAGTCCAACACATGGCTCGATTCCTCTTCAAATAACTTGCTCTTCAGCGGGTTAGAAGTGGTTCGCCATTCGGAATTGCTCCCACAACCGTTGAATAACTCTAACGATGGTTCGGAGTCCAACACTTGGCTCGATTCCTTTTCAAATAACTTGCTCTTCAGCGAGTTAGAAGTGGTTCGCCATTCGGAACTGCTCCCACAACCGTTGATTCTGTCACTTAAATAGCGAGTTCGGAGCTATAACTCTTTCCTAGAGTTGCTCCTCAAACTCGTCTTCCAAATGGCTCTTCACTCCGCTTGCCTCTAAAGCGGAGATCTTCTCAAACAAGATCAAAGCACAACTCTCTCCTAGAGTTGCTCCTCAAACTCTTCTTCCAGATGGCTCTCTCCCAGAGCCGAGCTCTTCACTCTGCTCGCCTCCGAAGCGGACCTCTTCTCAACGAGTTCGGACCACAACTCTCTCCTAGAGTTCCTTCTCACACTCGTCTCACAAATAGGCTCTCTCCCAGAGCCGAGCTCTTCACTCCGCTCACCTCTGAAGCGGACTTCTTCTAAATGAGTTCGGGGCACAACTCTCTCCTAGAGTTCCTCCTCACACTCGTCTTCCAAATGGCTCTCTCCCAGAGCCGAGCTCTTCACTCCGCTCGCCTCCAAAGCAGAGATCTTCTGAAACGAGTTCGGAGCTCACAACTCTCCCCTAGAGTTCCTCCTCACACTCGTCTTCCAAATGGCTCTCTCCCAGAGCCGAGCTCGTCGCTCCGCTCGCCTCCGTAGCGGATCTTCTCAAACGAGTTCGGAGCACAACTCTCTCCTAGAGTTCCTCCTCACACTCGTCTTCCAAATGGCTCTCTTCCAGAGCCGAGCTCTTCACTCCGCTTGCCGCTAAAGCGGAGATCTTCTCAAACAAGATCAGAGCATAACTCTCTCCTAGAGTTCCTCCGCAAACTTGTCTCACAAATAGGCTCTCTCCCAGAGCTGAGCTCTTCACTCTGCTCACCTCCGAAGCGGACTTCTTCTAAACGAGCTCGGGGCACAAATCTCTCCTAGAATTCCTCCTCACACTCGTCTTCCAAATGGCTCTCTCCCAGAGCCGAGCTCTTCACTCTGCTTGCCTCCAAAGCGGAGATCTTCTGAAACGAGTTCGGAGCTCACAACTCTCCCCTCGAGTTCCTCCTCACACTTGTCTTCCAAATGGCTTTCTCCCAGAGCCGAGCTCGTCGCTCCGCTCGCCTCTGAAGCGGACCTCTTCTCAACGAGTTCGGGGCACAACTCTCTCCTAGAGTTCCTCCTCACACTTGTCTTCCAAATGGCTCTCTCCTAGAGCCGAGCTCTTCACTCCGCTCGCCTCTAAAGCGGAGATCTTCTCAAACGAGTTCGGAGCACAACTCTCTCCTAGAGTTGCTCCTCAAACTCGTCTGCCAGATGGCTCTCCCAGAGCCGAGCTCTTCACTCTGCACACCTCCAAAGCGGACCTCTTCCCAACGAGTTCGGAGCTCAAAACTCTCCCATAGAGTTGCTCTTTACACTCTCTTCAAAGAATGGGTCTTCTCCACACCAAGGAGTGGGGCTCCTCTTCAAAGCCAAACAGAGCAAAAGCCCAACATTCATCTTCAACCTTGGAGCGTCCAGCTCCCCTCCGCCGAAGCTCAAGATCTCCGCTAAGCTTCACCAAACCGAGCTCCGAACTCCTCTCCACGTCGAAGCTCCCTCACCTCCACCGAGCTCCTCCTCCTCCAAGCTCCACGAACGAGCTCCGAGCGTAATGTCGAGCCGAACCCAACTCCTCCAAGGCCGAGCTCCGAGCTTCGCCACATTCACCGAAGACGTCGAGCTCCTCTTCTCCTTCGCCGAACGACCCCTCACCCTCATTCGACGAGCTCGCCGACCTCGACTGCGTTCGCCAAAAACTCCACAAGAGTTCTATCTCCGAAGCATGATCGTTCGCCATGGCCGAACTCCCGAGACTAAGCTCGCCTCCAAGTCGCGAGCTCCTCGACCAAGCTCTCCCTAGCTCGCCAAGCTCCCCCAACAGCTCACGGCAGTTGAGCCCTCTCTTCTCCAAGCTTGACCTCACGCTGTCCTCACCATGAGCGTCGAGCTCCTCGCGAGCGCTCCACCCACCGATGTCAAGCTCCGACCACCTCCACTCCGAACTCCTCTCTTCTTCACTGCGCCAAGAACCCCATATCACTCCCTCTCCTTCGTCGAAGCCGTCATCGCCTCATCAAGCTCCGCGAGCTCCCGACCTCGACTCCAAAATCCCGAGCTCCGAGCTTCCCCGTCGACCTCCCTCGCGAGCTCCAACGTTGAGTCCCCTCCGTTTAGCTCCGCTGCCGAGGTCCACGAGCTCCGAGCTCGAACACGCTCTCGAGAGCTGACGAAGGACGTAGAAGAAACATGGAGGAGAAGAAGCAGAGGCGAAGAAGAAGGAAAGAAAGAAGCAGAGGAGAAGAACAGAAAAAAAAAGTGCCACGTGGTGCCATCTCAAAGGGTCGACAGATCCAAGCTAACGAGCCGAAGTGCCGAACCGAGCGGACCAGGTACCGACCCTCGTGTATGGAGAAAAAATCCGCCGACCCACACGATCCGTCCGATCGTCTCAACATTCGCGTCGCGACACGATCGACGCTCAGAAACACGCCACGTGTCCAGAACGTGATCTGCCTTACGATGCACGCACATCTGATCATGATCGACGCTCAGAAACGCGCCACGTGTCCAGAGCATGATCTGCTTTGCGATGCGCGCCATCTGATCACGATCGACGTCCAGAAACACGCCATGTGTCCAGGTAATATTTAATTAATTAATTAATTTATTTGTTTTACTTGTTTAAAAAATCCGAAAAAATAATTAGAAATCGAAAAAAAATAATTAAAAATTCTAAAAATAATTATTAATTCAGAAAAATTATTTTTAAATTATGAAAAAAATAATTATTTAATTAGAATAATTAATTAATATTTTTGATAATTAATTATTTAATTCGGAAAATGAATAAAAAATTCAAAAAAATGAGAAAAAATTCAGAAAAATCTGGAAAAATCACCAAAAATCCAGAAAATTCTGAGAATATTTTTGGGCATTTTACAAGCCCAGAATAACACCGTTACACCCCGAGAAAGATCCAAACTCCCTTAAGAATACCGATAAAATCCCGTACGCCATTAGAACAGTAAAACTACTCCTCAAAGGCTGATCAAACTCAGTCTTCAGGAGTGGGGGGCTCGTGATATGGCTAAAAATAGGATTAAATCGGGACCGTTCACATCGGACACGAATCTTAAAGCTCGGGGGTAAAATGGTAATTTCACATACAAATGGGTCCGAAACGGGTACTGGGTCTCCTTCTCACAGATCCAATAACCCGTGAATGGATCCACCTCAACTGGGTACGGGTCCCGACCCAATACAAACCCAGTCCGACAGGATAGAATTAGGGTCTCTGATTGAACCAAATCAACGGGCCTGATTTGCGACTATCCTCTCACCGGGAATTAAGGGATTACATTCCTAATCTGATTATGGGGATTTTACTCCTTATCAGATCACAGGAATTACATTCCTAATCTGATCCCTAAGGCGGCTATAAATACCCCCCACCCATCTCCATTAAGAGGTAATCAATACTTTTCTAATAAAAAGCTCTTTCTTAATCATTCAGATTACTGACAAGAGCGTCGGAGGGTGCATCGCCGGGATCCATCCCGGTGTCTCGCACTTTTTGCAGGTGAACGGCGGGAGTCAACCGTCAAACTCCGGCGGAACAGGTTAGGTGTTTGCTATTCAGGTTTTCCAAGAATCTACAAATACTGTCTGTTTACCCCCACACCAGATTCAGTGGTAACAACGAGAGAGGAGGTCAACCAAGATATTTGATCCATCAGCTAGTGTTGTTCACGAGCATGTTCTGTACAAGGATTCAGGAGAGCCAGAGACTCATGAGGAGGCTTTGAGGGATGAGGCTCAAATTCAGTGGGAGTTAGCCATGAAGGACGAGATAAACTCCTTGGAACAGAACCAAACTTGAGAGATGACCAAGTTACCTGCAGGAAAACGCTCTCTTATGAACAAATGAGTTTTCAGAGTTAAAGATGAGGCATATGGAAGTAAGAGGTATAAGCCTTGTGAAAGGATTCTCTTAAAGAGAAGATATTGATTATAGTGAGATCTTTGCACTGGTTGCGAAGATGGCTTCAATTAGGATTCTGCTTAGCATTGTGGCAGTTGAAGACTTGCACTTTGAGCAGTTGGATGTGAAGACAACATTTTTCCATGGTGATGTCAAAGAAGAGCTGTACATGAGACAACCTACAGGTTTTGAAGCTAAAGGAAATGAAGACATGGTGTGTCGATTGAAGAAGAGTTTTTATGGGCTCAAACAAGTACCGCAGCAATGGTACTTGAAGTTTGATTGCTTCATGAGAGGGAAAGGTTTCGATAGATACAAAACGGATCATTGTGTGTATGTTCATAGATATGAGGACAATGATGTAGTTACCTTGGCGTTGTATGTGGACAACATGTTGTTAGCAGGTTCATGTATGAAGAAGATCAAGGATATGAAAAAGGCGCTAGCTTCGGAGTTTTCAATGAAGGACTTGGGTGAAACAAAGCAAATTCTCGGCATGAAGATTAGTAGAGACAAGAGAAGCAAGAAGTTTTGGTTATCTCAAGCGGACTACATGAAGAAGGTGTTGAAGAGATTCAACATAGATGGCGCGAGGCCAGTTACTTGTCCTTTGGCTGCTCACTTCAAGTTATCAATGGACTTGTGTCCTAAAACGGAGGTGGCAATGGAGGAAATAACTGCTATTCCTTATGCCTCAGCCATTAGGAATTTGATGTATGCAATGGTGTCTACAAGACCAGACATCGCAAAAGCAGTGGGAGTTATCAGTCGTTACATGAAGAATCCAGGTAAATAACATTGGGATGCAGTAAGGTGGATTCTTAGATATTTAGCAGGTACTTCAGATCACTCTCTTTATTTTGGGGAAGATTCTTTGCATATACATGGTTATGTGGATGCGGATTTTTTGGGCGATTGTGATGGTTGCAGAAGTACTACAGGGCATGTATTTACTGTTGGAGGAACAACTATTAGTTAGGCTTCGCAATTACAAAAGGTTGTAACAAAGTCAACCACAGAGTCAGAGTATATAGCACTTACAGAAGCGACGAAAGACATGTTGTGGATTTCAGAGCTTATGAAACAGTTAGGCAGGAAGCAACCCATAGGTAAACTATGGTGTGACAGTCAAAGTGTAGTTTTCTTGGCAAAAAACTCGGCATATCACTCTAGGAATCGGCACATTCAAATGAGGTATCATTTTATCAGAATGGAGGTTGAGAAGAAATGGTTGAAGCTAACTAAGATTCTTGGCACCAAGAATCCGGCGGACATGCTCACTAAGGTGCTGGATAGCAGGAAACATCAGTTTTGCTATACCGCTATCGGATTGTCTCCAGGTTAATTATTGAGGAGACTCGCGGAGGCACAAGCCTAGAGTAGGCTAATGGAAGAATGAAGAACATGTCAGATACTTCGTGTATATGTCTCCAAGTAGGAGATTATTGGGGTTTGTTGATCTAATACATGATAATGGGGTTAGAGAAGTCAGATGAGAAGAAGAGTCGAAGGAGCAGCAAGCTTCTGCAAGCGAGTTGCGGTCGACCGTAGGTGGACAGTCAACCGCATTCGTACAGGCAAAAGGAACGGTCGGCCGTGCAGTCGACCGTCACTCTCTCTAGATGGACCCTGTATCTTGAAGAGGCGACCGGTTGACCGCGCAGTCGACCAGCCTACTCTCTGTTGGACTTTGTGCAGTCAAAGGAAAGAACTGGTCGACCGACTTGGTGTTGCAGTCGACCGTCCCGATGCTGATTAATGAGCAACTGAGATTAAAGTTGTGGAATCCTATATATATTGTATTGTGTACGATTTTAGGATTAAGTGCAAAGAAAATAGAGACATACCAGCCGTAATTGAGAGTGAGGGAGATAGAGAGAAACCCTACACCTTGGGGGTGAGATCTTGAGAGATTTGTAAACCTATTCTTCATATTTCTAGTGGAAATCGCAGGAGTGCCTCTGCGCGGGAAAGTAGCCATTGTTTTGGGTGAACCTCGGAAAAATCTTGTGTGTTCTTGTGTGTTGCTTTTAGTTGTTCTTTGTTCTCTTATTTTGATTTTATAGTTCTTGCATCTCATCGTCGTTGTTGAGTTATTCCGCAATTAGAATTCAACATAAATCACCCCCCGGGGGGGGGGGGGAGGGGGGAGGGGGTGATTGTGCGGAAATTAATAAAATAAATACATAAAGTAAAGAGATATAGAGTTAGAGAAATCAAACATAGCAGGAACGTAAGATACAACAATATAACGTGGTTCGACCCCCAGTCTACGTCCACACCATCTACTTGTAGCAATTCTCAGCCACAATCGTTCCACTATACTTAAAACCCCATACAATGATTCTCAGAATTCAGATCGAGAGTTCTATTACACCCACAAGACTTCTATGAATAAGTCCCGTGCACTCACCAAAGTGAAAGAAAAGAAAAACAAGCAAGATCTATATTGATCTTGTCTAAGAAAACAATATAAGCTCACACACTCGGATCGTTGATTGAATAATAAGTTTCAGAAGAATAATAGTTGGAAGGGATGAAAAATACTCGGTGAATTCACCTCTATTTATAGAGCGAAGGATTGCATCTTTCCATAAAATGAAAAGTTATTTCCAAAATAATCAAATCTGCAAGAGGACGGTCGACCACATTGTTTGAGTTGTCGACCGTCCATCTTTAACCTGAAGGTCGAGAGATGGTCGGTCGACTGACTCAAGTTTACTTTATAATGGATAGTCAACCGCCATATGTGCGGTCGACCGCTATCGTGCAGTTTTGATATTTATTTGGTGAATCCACTTTATATTCTTTCCATAACTGATTATTCAATTAATGATTCTTTACATGGTATTTCCTCGCATAAATAGAAATAAATGTACAATATTTGCTGGCTTCCTTTAGGATTTAAGGCACATATTTCTTGAGTTGAAATCTTATTGATATTTGCAATCTTCTTTGACACATTCTTCGTTTGCTTGATTTCAAATCTTTTTGGCCTTTTGTTTTGAATTTAGATTTCCTTTAAAACCTTTATATCTCCACTGAAGAATATTAGTCTTTAATAGTACATTTTGTGCACACCAAACTTAGGGTAAACAATCTCCCTCTTTTGGTGTGAACAAAACATACTTTAGAAATTAAAATCCAATACTCCCCATCAATATAATATTCCCCCTTAATTCATGCTCATAAGTTTTTAACTCAGTTTGTGCTCATGATGTATCCTATATGCATAAAAACAAAAACATGCACAAATTCATTTGAAAAATAGGGGAGATATATACACACACAAAGCGGACTTACAAAGAAAACATTTCATTACAAGCTAGTGGTCAAACTATTACAATTAATTCGGTACATACTAGTAGAAGAATCCACTTACATGTTACCGTTCATCACAAAATACTTGATATCACGAAATACTTCATATACATAGATATTTCTACATGGTATCATAGAGTTGAGATTCCCGAGTACAAAATACATTGATGAACTAAATTCAAACTAAATTCATTGCAAAGTACATTAAGCGACTTAAATTCTAAATTCTAATCTTCTTCCCATTTTTGTACACATCAAAAGAGGGCTATTCCTCGTCTTCATCTTCATCGTGACCTTCCTTGCCGCCGGATTGTGAGAAAGGAGGAGGGACGGGCTCCCAATCCGGGTTTTGGATGAGCCCCTCGATGCTTAGATAATACTCATAAATATTTGCATGATGTTGTTCAAATTGGGCATTGGTCATAGGAGAGGAGGGATTCTCACGGCGTTAAGAAGAAGAGGATGAGGGTGCTTGGTTAGCTTGGTGATCTTGTTGGGCTTGACGGTGGTGGGTCCATTGAGTGAATGAGACATCAATACCCATTTGCTGAGGAAGAATCGGCATGGAAGCTTTGCTAAGAAGGAAATTGCCAACGGTAATGCGTGAATCAATAGCAAGGTTATAGATGAGAGAGCTAAAAGGAAGGACACGATTACGGGAAGAGGCATAATTCATGGTGTGGATAATAAAGG
Source organism: Hemerocallis citrina (assembly GCA_017893485.1). Taxonomy (NCBI): domain Eukaryota; kingdom Viridiplantae; phylum Streptophyta; class Magnoliopsida; order Asparagales; family Asphodelaceae; genus Hemerocallis; species Hemerocallis citrina. The sequence continues at coordinate 191,235,590 of CM030360.1, read as the reverse complement.
TGGTAAGATCGAATTTGTATTAACCCAAAATAAGAAAGATAAGGAACGATTGATCAACTAGAATTTTAGTTTTATCATTCCTTTTAGGGCCAAATATTTGCATTAACTATTTTGTTTAAGACACGGGTGTCATCCGTGAAATCGTAAGTTTAGGCTGAGGAATGGCGATGCAGTCGAGTTTAATGATCATGGATTTGACAGTATTTTCATCATGGCCTGGTTTATATTCAAGAGAGTCAAAATCAAGATTATAGGTTTCAAACTCACCCTCAGAAATGTTATATCGGGAACGAAGATAGTCGGGGGTGATTTGAACATGTTTACCAAGAATAATTGAAGAGAGTGTGAGGTTATTGTCCGTCATCGGGATGACTATCACCACCATTGCTGCTGCCATCGCCATCACCGTCACTAATTACTACTGTCTCAGCCATCACCACCTCCACGACTGCACACCTCACCTCTTCTCACTTTATCTTACTTTGCTGGCACGCCATTGATAGGGTATTTTCGAAAAGTCAATACATCGAATTTGAGGATTCCAAGGAATAGTGTGCTGAGCTAAATGCAAGAATGCATTCATGGGAAAACTCATTTCCCTCATCAATTTCCTATAAATACTTGCAATCCCTGGAATACTTTAATCTGCATACCAAGCACCATGTTTTAACATTGGCCTTTCTCTTACACGCTCGAGATAAACTCTTCAAAGTCTTATTGACTGAGGAATTACCATTAAATCTGCATGTTTTTTTTTATTTAGGAAGAGGTGGAGTATGGTCATCCTGTTTCATTAATAAGGGATTAATAAAACAAACTCAGAGTACTGATCCAGTTACAAGGTTCTACAAGTAAAGCAAATGTGCATAAACAAAGTACATAAACTCCACCCCAAGCATGGGAAGTGGGACTAAAAAACCATAATAGCCGCAACTTGCATGGGAAGTGGGTCTAAAAAACCATAATGGCCGCAACTACATCATATCCCCCCAACAAACCCTGGGGCGGTGGGTATCTATCTACAGTAGTAGTCATACTGTCTGTCAATCGATCGCCGGACCGATCTGAATCTCCTCATCATCAAAGTCCTCAACCTGGAACACGCTCGCTATCCTCCCCCTGGGACCTGCTGCGGCTAAATTAGCCCAAAATGAAATAAGATGCATAATGTGGATCAAATTACCAGAAATATTATTACGAGTTGTGCGGAAATAAAAATTATTTCTGTCTAGCCAAAGAACCCAGGTCGTTGCGGCGATTACGATATACCACGCTTCTCTCATAGTCCTTCTTTTCGTGGCAAAAGTTGGACCTACCCACAAGTCCTCGTACACACTAGGGTATTGTTTCGTCCCCAGGGCGCGGAGCACCTCAGCAAGTACCGCTTTGCTCCTGGGGCACTGTAGGTACAGATGGTCTCTAGATTCTATGGTAGCGTGGCAGAACCTACAATAAGAATCAACATTCAGACGACATTTAGCGAGATTTTCTCTAGTCAAAATCGCGTCATTCAGCACCAGCCATAGGAAACTTTGATTTTCAGTGAGGTTTTCGTCCTCCAAATGATGTCTGACCACTTTTGTGTACAACCCCTAAAGTGAATACGGTTATATAGGGACTTAACGTTGAACGTGCCGTTCTTTTCCAAACCCCAAGATTTCTTATCAGGACCCTGAGCGCATGTAATTCCAGCATTGGTGATGTAGGTCTGGAGTTCTGTGAGTCTACCCTGTAATCTCACGTCTAGCAAATGTTTGAATGAAGGTTTCCAGGTGCCTTTTTTCCAGGTAGCGGCCACCGTGCAGTGTGGTTGTGACACGTGCTCATATAGAACGGGGAACAGGGCTCAGAGAGTGTGATCCCCACACCACTTATCCCACCAAAATCTGGTGAGTCTGCCATTACCGATCACAGACGTAACACAACTAATGAATGGTTCATAGGCCTTAGCAGTGCCTTTCCAGAACCAGGAGACACGTGGACCTACCCTGAAGCCCAAATTTCTCGTTCTATTCCCATGCAGATATCCCTGAACAAAGTCTTGCCACCCTTCTCCATTAGGGTGGAAACTTTCCACCATCATTTACCCAATAGAGCAAGATTCATATCCCTCAGATCAATAATGCCAAGTCCTCCATGTCTCTTTTTCATGCATGCCTTCTCCCATCTGATTTGATGGTATCCACCTCGATCCGGGACTGCTCCTTTCCATAAAAAATATTTTTGAGTTCGGTCGATTCTCTGTATTACCCATCGCAGTATTTCAAAGAAGGATAAATAGTGGGTTGAAAGATTAGAAAGGACCGCATTAATAAGCGTGACTCTTCTACCCAATGATAGGGCTTTACCTTTCCAACCTGTCAGCCGGTTCTCAACGCGGTCGATGATGGGTAGCCAGTCCACTTTCTTGAGTTTCCCTGGTCTTAGCGGCAGTCCCAGGTACTGGATAGGGAAGCTGCCGATGGAGCAGTTGAGAACAGTGGCATGTTCTAATGCCTCCTCGGTTGTCAGGGCAATGGGGATTATAGCACTTTTGTAAAAATTAACCCTAAGGCCGGACCAAGCTTCAAAGCTATATAACATACCTTTAAAGGCGGTTGTTTCCTCGAGGTTGCCATTACCAAATAGGAGAGTATCATCTGCATATTAGAGGATTGAGCAACCTTGCCGATTGATACCCCTGGCCACCGGAGCGATCCAACCTGCTCTGCTGTAATTGGCCATTATGGACCGGAGTACGTCTGCCACAATGGTAAAGAGAAAGGGTGTTAGCGGGTCTCCTTTTCTAAGACCCCTTTTGCACGAGAATGGGTGGCCCGACACCCCATTTACCAAAATTGTCGTTCTGCTAGTGGTGAGACATGTGTGGATCCATCTTATCCATCTATCTCCAAACCCTCTACCAGCCAATGCCTCCAGAAGACAGTCCCATTCAACCGAATCGTAGGCTTTCTCGAAATCCAGCTTCAGGAGGTAGCTCTTAGCATTCGATGTGTGGCACTGGTGGATAGTTTCTTCGGCCATGACTATACTGTCTTGGATGCATCGTCCTTTAATGAATCCTGTCTGATCATGACTAATGAGGTTGTCCATCACCAATCCCAATCTATTAGCGAGTGTCTTGGTAATGATCTTAACAGAGCAGTTGAGGAGACTAATAGGACGGTAGTCTCCCACTCGCCGGGAGTTCTTTCTTAGGGATCAGCACCACCTCTGCATAATTAATTCTTCCTAGTTTGAGATTATGATCGTAGAAGTCAGCGAATACCTTCAGCAAATCCCCTTTGATTTCCTCCCAGAATGTCTGGTAGAAGATCATCGGAAAACCATCAGGACCTGGGGCTTTGTCTTTCCCAAGTTGTTGGACTACCTCCCAAACTTCCTTCTCAGTGAACGGTGCTTCTAGGTCCGCATCATAGAGTCGGATCTGCCCCCCAGGTCCTCCCAGATTTCGTTGTGTAGGGGGACTCTCAAATCTGCTTTGTGACCAAAGAGGAGCTTGAAGTGGGATTGGAATGCCATTCTGATATCCTCTTCTCCATGTATAGTTCTTGAATTCGATTGGATCGAGAGAATGAGGTTAGCTCTACACCGGGCACTGACCACTCTATGGAAGAATGCTGTGTTCGCATCTTTCTCTTTGAGCCACGAGATTAAATCTTCATGTTAAGAATCATTCATATGAAAATATAAAAGTTATTTGTCTATAACTAAGAATGAAAGTCCAGAAGGAGACCTTTAAAAAATTAACTTCGCTTACTCTAGCTTTATTTGTTAGTTGAACTTGAAAGTGTTGTAATTATGAGTTCAGGCAGAATATTATGAAGGCTCAAGTATGGAAAACTACCATCACTACAAATTGCTAGGCTTTTAGCGGTTTCCTATGGTGAGGGGAAGTTTTATTTTTTTTTAAAACCTACTCTTTATCCTGGCGTTTACAGTAAACACCGGTATAGGTTATCCTATAACAACGTTGTTACTTATACACGCGCCAACAACTCTACTATATCGCAAGAGTAGCTATTATAATTATTTTAAAAAGAAAATTAAATATCTATCCCGACATTTGTTGATATAAACACCGGGGTAGCTTTGCCCAATAACGACGCTTCTTTGGATATGCCGGCATAGCGTCCTTTTATGGCAGGGATAGTTAATTTTAATTTTTTAAAAAATAAATTAAATGTATATCCCGACATTTGTTTTTTAAACGTCGGGATATGTTTTGTAAAATATTTGTAACTTATTTTTTTATAAATATTTTTATATTTTAGTATATTTGTATATAATATTTTATATGCAGGCAGCAAAAAATTTGGTTATCAAATATTATTGTGAAGAATGAAAATTATTTTGATTTTATATATGAATTAATTTACAGTAATGAGTAGGATTATTAGTAGTACACTATATTACTCTGTAAGACATTATTTATTGAATATCTATTCTTCCTCTTTGATGAAATACTTTATATCATATCTCATTACTACTATAAAATGTGTCGTACATACATTTATCATATCTCGTTATGTAATTGTACTTTTTTACAATCAGTTACAGTTTGTAGTAATCTTTAAGTTAGTATTACCCACCAATTAGAGAATAAGTTTGATATATATTACGATAGGCTATGATTCACCATATATAAGATAACACAACTTGTATATGTGAGTTTCAATTCGCGATTTGCTAGATACAATCTGTTCAAGGACAAAGTCAAATGTGAAATAGATATGACCACACAAATTTTTAAAATGTTTTTCTTTTAAGATGAGAATCAATAGATTCCATCACAATAAAGTATGCTTGGTGTTGTGTGGACTTTCATCAACGATGGACTACATGTAAGGGGGTTATCTGATGGATATCAATGGAGATCCAAATGTTTTATTGACTACAATAGGACTGAATCTAGCTGATAGCACCAAATGCCTTCAATGCATTCTCGAAATTATGAAGAGTAACGGGATGCATATCTTCCTTTTTAAGCTGTGAGATATCATTACCCTGACTCTATAGGCATCCCTCAACGGTCCCATGGAAGCATCCTTCATTAGATTTGTCATATCTGACCCTGAGTACCCTTCAGTTAAAGGAACTAGTAATTTTCAGGTGCGCTGTACGTTTTGATAGAAAATTGGAGTTGAACGTGTGATACATGTAAGTCAGTAGTAATCAGCACTTGTGATGAATGCCTTAAACTTTTTTAAAAATTGGAGTTGAACAGGCACTGCACGCAATTTTTTAATTTTTTTGAAGGGAAAACCTTGAATTGTACGTACGTTGATGTGTTCTGAAATAGATTTGGAGTTGCACGTGTGACGTACGTATTTTCTTTGTGACAAAAAAATTAAAATTATTTGTTTGGTGAAGGAAAAAACTTTGATTTACACGTGTAATGCACGTGTTAATAAAGTTAATAAATATAGTTAGAGTTACACATGCAATATATGCGTTTCATTTGTGACAAAAAAATATTAAAAAATTGTTTGTTTGGTTACAAACTCAAAGTGACAGTGACAAACTCTCCCATTAATAGTAGTAGAAGTAGATGAATTTGTTTCTTCCTCTGAAAGATTGTACGGCTGAATGGTCCAGACTCTAGCTCCTGAAGAAGGTAAAGGTATGTAAAGTCGCTTCGTGAGTCCTCTCCGTGCTGCTTCATCAAAGCTCCCTGCGTTGCACCTAGGCTAGATGTATAATTTGTTCACTCCCTGCGTTGTAGCCTTCCATTTCAATAAGAGATTGTGTATTTAATCAAATTATCAAGTAATCTGCAATGCGCAATTGCTCATATGTACTGCTCGAATACTGGTAATAGCTCCATTTGCTCATATTTATCTTTTATACCATTATGATATATAGAAAGCGCAAATCATGCTAACAGCTAAATATGCCAAGCCATTTGCTCATATGTCTGCGTCCTAAGATACAATGTACGGTTATTATGGTTGATAGACTTCAATGATTTTCTTCTCTATAGTTTGATTGTGAATTCAATATATTTTCATCTTTTGTTTAACAAATTAAAGATGAAATATCTATGTTTTTCTACAGGGCCAGCGAATTCCATCGGTTTTTAGTCAAGCACATACACCACGGCAAAATACCAATGAGATCGGAAGCAACACCGGGCCACACCATGAGACTCCACCACCTAGTTTGTAGTATTTGGACTTACTTTTATTTAAAGTTTTGTCGGAATTATATATATGTTTTGTAACAATTGTGTTGTAAAACTTAAACATTTGTAACTGTTTCTATGGTAGGTTATATGTGTTAGATATTTTGTTTTCTATTGAGTTATTTATTGTGTTGTTATTAATGATTTTAAGATTGAAGCATTCAATTTTCATGTGACTACAAGTTTTATAATACGCGATTAATTAAAGGTTTTTCTAATTTGAAAATTTAAATTAAAATGCAAAAAACCGAATGTATCTATCCCGACATTTTCTATGAAACGTCGGAATAGACGTCCATTCTAAATAGTCGCAGAATATTTTTAAAAAGAAATCGAAACCCAAGAAACACTAGATCGATCTACCATGTTTTAAAAAGAAAATAGATAAACTGGACTACATCTCAGATCGAAGAGAAAAGATGAAAAGATAAGAAGAAAATTGAACCTTTCATTTGGGGTTTAGGAATTGCAGACGATTGAGGATTGGATTTGGGTCACAGGGGACTTTCTATTTCGATTTATTTGATAGTTGGAGTATAAAGTGTTGACTTGGAGTAATAAAGAAATTGGGGTAATAAAGTGATGAGTTGTTTTCGTTTTTTTTTTTTTTTTTTTTTTTTGGGGGGGGGGGGGGGGGGGGGGGGGGGGGGACAATTTGGTTTTGCGGAAAAAGTTTTGGACGGAAAATATGTTTTGGGAGGGTAAATCTGAGTCATTGATATTGTTTCAATTGAAGGGGAGCCACTTGATAGCCTTTTTTTCAAATTACTTTGTATTTTATTATTATAGATGTTGGGATAATGAATGACATGAAGTAAATAAGAAATTGCATATTGATGTCCCCAAACTCTACCACAATTAAGTGCATGGATCATGACCAACATAACATGACAAAAAGATAATTAATCGTTTTACAAGGAGGAGATTAGAGCTGGTATCAGATCCTATCCAGTTGAGTCATCCACTACCTGGACCCGGAACCGGTACGGCGGTACCTCACGGGTCCAAAATTTGGACCCAGACCCGAACTTGTAAGAACCGAGTTCGGATCCGGGTTAAAAAAATCTAGCCGTCGAGTCCGGTAGCAGGGAATAAATATTTGCACTCAAGTATTTTTTGCACTCGATACCCTACGGTTCCAACAATTTTTACACTTAAGGGCATGAATAAATATTATATTGACACATCTATTCAATAATTACTTTTATATGTATATCCCTATAACCCTATTATTCAAATTCCATTTTTCGGAGGTATTTTTTAACGGGTCTGGGTCAGTTCTATTTTGAGCGGACCCGAACCTAGAAGTGCATCGATTCTTATTTTAGGGTCTGGACCCGGACTCGTATAGATCAGATCAGTTTCGGTCCAATGTTGGGTCCGAGAATCGAGTAAATGTGATAGTGCTAGAGCAGATAAAATAACAATTTATAAAAATTTCTTATATTATTTAGACGATCTTGTATCTGACTGTAAATCTAAACCTGAAAAAATCAAACATGAGAGGTTCCTAAGGCTTGGATTTCGTCAATTAAATTCCTTCAATGAGTTTAAACATGGTTGCTTCTATCACTGTTTTGCTAATTACAATAACATTATGTGATATCATCTTTTAAGGTATAACACCTACACCTATTAATTCTATGTCTACTGTCGTGACCATAGAAATTAATATAAATTCATTAAGCTTTGTGTAAGTCTTGAATGTGGGTCACAAAGCTGTGTATTTATTTCTAAACTACACTATTAGGGTTTGATGAATTCACGAACTAATATTGAACTTCAACTTTCGTTACTTCATTCAACATCTTAAGCATGCAATTCACTGCCAATAAATTGCAAAAATGAAGAAAAACGGAATTCATCCAATTGCAATTAACAAAGTGTATTTAATACAACCGTACTCAAATAATATACAAAATTCAATGACTACATCCTCCATAGAATAAGAAAACTAGCAAGTCATAACTAATAATGTCACGCCCCGCTTCTCAAAATACGTAAGTAGGACACACAACTAAGGTCTAGCAAATGATATAAGTATACCAACTCATATCATCTAGAAGCTGTACAATACTAGTAAGCTCAACAATATAATAATAGTAACATGAACAAGAATAGAATACAATAACTAATATCTGAGATACAAGAACTTACAAAATATCCGAGAACATAACATGCAGTAAATAATTTGCAAAGTTCCTTCAGTATCCCATCGTCTATACCTGTATAAATATTAACTAAAAAGATAGGTGGGGGGAGTGTCCGTTAGAGCAAGCTTTGGATAACAAGTAGCAACAAGCAGTGAAACAATAAAGTATGATATAACAATAAACGCGCGATGAACTGGAATAATATCAGAGGTCAATAAACGATGGTTGATAACAAGATCAGTCGTCAATAATGAATGGTGCAATGGTCGGTAAACAACATAATCGATAATCAATGGTGCAATGGTCGGTAAACAATAGTCAAAAAATCACTGATCGATAATCAATAAATAATAATCAATAATATGGTCAATAGTCGATAAACAACAATAATCAATAATCAATAGTCGATAAACAATGGTTAATAATGAATGGTTCAGTGGTCGATAACAATAAACAATAGTCAATAATGCAGGTGTCGATGCTCAGTGTCAATCTTAAGTCTATTAATTTTTTATTAACCTATCTAATGCACGCAATCCTGTGTCCCATACTACAGGTTCGGGTGCATACAATCAAGTGAATGTTTAGACTCTAGTGGTGGACTCTAAAGGGTCGTGTACTCGGGTCTTGCAATTACAATGATAAATGACCAATGACCAATGACCGATGACCAATACATGATAAATCGAGATATTGTAGTTAGTAATCCGTAATCAATTGATGACCAATAAATAATATCATGAACGATAACAATAACCAATACGAGAAACACCGACCTCATTCCGAGTACACTCTCCTATATTGTCCACTACTAAGTCATATCCTTATTACCCTGACTTATCATTATTTATTACAATTAAACATGAACATGCAATCAATGAAAACGAGTGTAAAGAACAATATCAAAGAGGTATCAATAGTTTTGCAATGCATGATGTACTAGTTCAATACATTAATTGCGAAGAATGAACATTTAAAGACATGAAAATCCAATTCTGGACAACAATATGTTGTTGTACAAAAACTCGCTTTCCCGCTGCTACGAGAAAGAAAATCAGGTTCCGTTAGGGGTTCCAGAAAAGACTCCCTGCTGGTTCCATCTCAAATTCACACAACATATTCCAATCAAAATAACTATGCCTAACAGTCATTTCTTTATGGGTCTACTGTTCAGACAATAAGTAAGAGTTTAGTTCTTGTGCATAATAATCAACAGTAAATTCATTTAAAAATCTTATAAAAATCATACACTAATTCCTAACAGTGTTAAGTAGCATATTGGTAATTCTCAGGTCTTAACTCTACTGATAGAATATTATTTTAATCAATTAATCATGGGACCATACTTCTAATCAGTAATCTAGATTTAAAAACATTACAGTACCTAAATCAAAATATCTTGCCCTCTACAATTTGGATTTCTGATCTTGCAGTTGTTCTGGATTCTAGACACAACGTACTACATCATTCATATATAAAGTTCTAGATTATATGAACATTAACTGGTTCAAACTCTGGTAGTAAGTCAGGGGAGATAACTTGACAGAAATATGAATATTCGACAACATGATAAATTAACAGTTCCAAATTCAATTCAATGGCAGGGCTTGATAATGAAAACTATTATTCCAATTCTTCGATGAATCAATAATAGTTTTTTTTTTGAAATATGATAATCAATGTAAAGAATTACTTGCGGAGATCAATAAACATTTCTTGAACAATAACAACAAACGGAGTTCAAGAGATGCTTCCTTGTATCACGATGATTTGGAATGTGAACCAATAAGAGAATGAATAGAACTTCAACGACAATGGCGGCAGTGACAATGCAAGGATGAGAGTGACTACAACAGCAAAAACTGCACGAGGACAGCAACACAAACATCAAGAGGACAGTAGCAAGAGGCCGGCGACAACGACACAACAGTAAGGGGTCTGCGAGCAACGGGCATCGGGCAGCGATAAGGAAGCAATGGAGGACAGCTGTCGGGTACTGTTGGTGGCCGTTGGGAGGTGTTCGAAATGTGGAAGCAAGGGGACACAGGAGAGGCAGCAACAATGGCGGTGGTTTCGGGGACTTTGGCTTCGAAGGAAGGAGGCTGGCTGATTGGGGCAAGGGTGAGGAGAGCTTCAGGACTTCGGGGTGCGAGGGCGGTTGGAGGTGGTTTCAGACTATTGGTAGCTGATGAAGAAGGCAGTCGGGATGCAGTAAAGGTGGCAATGAGGGAGCTCGGTGATGGTTGCAGGGCTATCGATGGAGTTGATGGTGATGGGGAGGATGTTGTGGGTTGTAGTTCGATGGTGATGGGAGGATATGGCAGCGCCGGTAGGCATCAGGTGTTGGTGTAAGCCCTAGAGACCAGCTGTGTATTGACATTACTAGTTTACATTGCATCATGAAATTTATTTCATATATGAGGCATTTTATTTATTGTGTTTTTTATATTTATTATTGTGATTAAATAAACATAATAAAGTTCTTAGAATAGTAGGTTCAATACCATGGGATATCAAGTGCCTAACTTGATTGTGAGATCTTATTGGTTTTAATCAGAACGCTATTGTTAAATGTCCATAGTCAAGTATTATTATGAGTTAGGACAACAATAATACATAGGAACTTGTATGCGCGTAGACTGATGACCATATCTCACGGGTCATGGATATGAGATATCAAGTATTCACATGGGTACATATGTAATACCCCAGTTTGGCAGCGAACAGTCGACTGGTCGATCGTACAGTCGACTGGTACTGCATATTTGAGACGGATTTGAGAAGATATTGAGAAATTTAGTCCCACATGGGAAGTTTGATATGATAATTTGAGTATAAATACTATTAACCAATGATCAAGAGTCACCAATTCGGTTAACCACCTTTTGAGAGGCAGCCTGTGGTGGGCAGTTGTACTACATAGTATCTAATTTGTCTTCTAAAAATATTAAAATAGTCTGAGTATTGGGGCGGGGCGTTACAAATGGTATCAGATATGCGGATCTGGGGTATCCGATCTGCGGTGTTGAGAGTGATTGTTATTTTAATATTTTTAGAAGACAAATTAGATACTATGTAGTACAACTGCCCACCACAGGCTGCCTCTCAAAAGGTGGTTAACCGGATTGGTGACTCTTGATCATTGGCTAATAGTATTTATACTCAAATTATCATATCAAACTTCCCATGTGGGACTAAATTTCTCAATATCTTCTCAAATCCGTCTCAAATATGCAGTACCAGTCGACTGCACGATCGACCAGTCGACTGTTCGCTGCCAAACTGGGGTATTACAACATATTAGAGTAATAATGTACTGGACTGACCTACCATGAGAACGTTGCATGGATCGTTACATGAGTGTCAAAAACGGTTCTTACAGTGACCATGGTGTACATAATTCTTTGACTTGAAGTCACTACGGTTCCCTACATGAGAAATTGAATATTTTAATGTCGCCAAACGGTGCCTGTAATAAGGTGATTATAAAGTCGACCATTGGATATACTACAAATCATGCGGAGGGATGTGAGTGACTTAGATAGGATTTGTACCTCTTACAAAACAGAAACGATATCTATGGGCCCCTTGATTGAGTGAGGCTGCAAAATACATGGTCGTACTCAAATGAGTCAATATGATATATTGAGCTCATTTGTTTTAGTAAGTCTATTCAGACATCAAGAAACCAAAGATTGAACTATACAAGGGTGACACACTCTATGCCTTGTGGCCGATTAAGATATATGGACAAAGGGACTAGACTACACGGTAACATTGGTCATAGATAGGTTATGTCAAATCACTGACATTCATGTTACTTGAGTAGCAGTGATGTATTGTTAGTTACCGCTTACTGTTTGTAATACTAGAATATGATTTTAGTATTACTGTCAACGTAATAGGAATCTATAGGGTCACACACTTAGAATGGATCGAAATTGAGATTTAAATTCATAAAATGAATTTAATTGGGGATCCAAGTAAGACTTGGACTCCTGACGTTAGTTGGACATTTAATTAGATTAAATGAGCTGAGTAAAGTTCAAAGGCCCACACACGAATCTGACCCATGTCAGATTGTGACCCCAACAACCTCATTACTCTCTTAGGGTTGATTTTCTGCACCTATATATATGATACGTATCTGTGAAAAAGATACATATGAGAAAATCTTACTCGTCACAGAAATTGAGAGAGAGAGAGAGATCGTGAGGAACGTCCCCTTCCCACAGCTAGCACTGCAGCGTAAGGGAAAGCTTGAATTGATTCGTTCGTGTGGATATCGTAGAGGCACCACAATATTATAGAGCTGTGATTGACATACTGTGGAGAGAGCAGATCCATCTTCAAGGTATAACACCCAAACACGATTTATGGTTTTCGCATGAATCCATGACTATGTTTCGATATTTATTTATAAATTTTCCGTTGTGTATTTAATCTGTGCTTCGAAACCTAACATTGGGTGCAGGTAGCGAGGCAAAGGAGTGCTGAGGTGGTGGTCGGTAGCAAATAGTTCGGTTGTTGGAGGTGGCGATTGCAGTGGTGGCGGCTTCGGGAAATGGTGGAGTGGAGGAGAGGTGCAGGAGGCACCGGTTGTAGGAGTGTAGTGAGGGACTCAGGGGTGGGTTTGAAGAGCTCGGGTAATGGTGGATGATGGGAATGGAAGGGAGATGTTAGGCGGGTTGTTGTGCTGTAGAAGATGGAGTAGACAATGGGTTCTCGAAGATGAGGCAGTAGGGGAGAGGGTGAAGGTTCGGGCAGGATGAAAAAGGAGGAGTAGGCGGCTAGTTGGAGGACAAGTAGATATTAGGGTTAATTAAATAATTAGGGGATTAGGTTAATGATCATTAAATAGAGATTAGGGATTAGTGTGCAGGCTTGGTGGGTTGGGTTTCAGGTAACATTCAATTAACTTGGGCTTGGGTAGAGTTTAGGGTTTGGATTATTAAAAATATAATGGGTTAAGTTTGAATTTGGTTTGATTTTTTCACAAAATAATCAAATAATCAAATAGTAGTAATATAATAATATGGATTAGAATTCTGGGTTTTAACAAAATAATAAAACATCCAAATGAATGTAATTGTGTTCAAGAGAATAGAATAATTTATATGCGGACTTTGGTCTATGGTTTCAAAATTTATAATAAGGTTGGACTTGGTTTGGCTAAAACATTAATTAAATATTAAAAAGGTAACCATAGATTAAATAATCAAGTAGTAGCACTAATTAAATAATCAAATACTAGGGCTAACATAATAGAATGGATAAGATATGGGTTAAAATATCTAATTATTCAAATAAAAAAAAAAAAACTTATAGATGGGAATAAGATTTGTGTTAAAATATAATCATTTAGAAACAGCTACAAATACAATTGATGAATAGAAAGGACTTTGAGAGGAGATTCAAAATGACTTTAAAGCAAAATGAAAAGAACAGAAAGGAATTTATATGGAACTGAATACAGAAAATACACAAAAAAAATATGTATATGTGGAAACGAGGGCTACAAATAAAATAATCCAATTATTTCTCAAACATACAAATGAATTCAACATCCTTAATAACACTTCAACAGCTAAAAATTGGAGAGAGAAAAGAAGATCTCTATAGTTGCAGAAATCTTGAGCTTCCTTCTCCCTTTTCTTCCTTTGTCTTCTTCTCTATTTGTTGCCCCCATTTTATACACAGCTAGATAGCCTTTTATCCCCCACATTTGCGGCTGGAAATTTAGTCAACTCAAACAAAATTGATATGGAGAAATTTGCTGCCGAAAACCTGGAATTCTTGGCTGGCCAACTTCTAGCTAGATTTGGAGCATCAAAATGCCATAGTTTGGAGTTGGGTCCTTCACGCAAGTTTTAGATATCGTTTTCATATTTCCAACGCACCTAGGCTTCGTTCTCACCTTTCCAACGCACCTGAGCTTGCTCTATTCTGACTTCTACAACTCTAAATACAGGCTGAAAATTGAACCTGGGTTTTGGGCTTTTCATAAACGTTTTAGGCCCAATTTCTGACTCTTCACATCATCCCAATTTCATCCAAATTAAATAATTAAACACCTGCAAAATACAAGAATTCCCAAGAATTAAATAAATGTAAAAGACACCTAAAGTTCTAGACGAACTGGCAAAGAAATATACAAAACATTGCATCAAAACAAATAGGACTACGAAAATGTGTGAAATATATTCCCACATCAAATACCCCCAAATTTGAATGTTTGCATGTTCAAGCAAAAGGAAAACCATAAATATAAAGGACAGTAACCATAGTTAGGCCCAACTCATCACAACCAAAGGACCTATCATGCAAACATTAAATCTTCAACTTAGTACATAAACCATAGCAAATAAATGAAAACTATGCATACTCACTTTCTCTAGTTTATCTATATATATTTCCAAATCTAGTCATATTTATCATGCAACTAACACAACCTGCAATCACTCATACTCATTACTACAAAAAAGGTAGCAAACTAGAGATATTATTATTATTATTATTATTTATCTTTAAGTTGTCACTTGTCTTTTTACGCGAATGCAAACATTTTAGACGGATGCACCATGTAACAAGTCCCACACTAGAATGCTTTTGTATACTCATATTTCAAGTTGTCGTTTGACGTAAAAATAAACATTGGTGATGAATACCCCTAGTTAGGGATGCTTTCGGATCAGATACAGATCATATATTGGTTATACCAACATCCGTATCCGCATTTCAAAATGAATGTTTCGATACGTATACAAAGGAGTCGGTAAAAGAAATATCATATCCGTATTCGCAAATTTCAGATACGAATGCAGATCGGATATGAATTCAAACATCAAACACATAATTTTTGCTATATTTTTTTCTCTCAACTAGTACTTAGACATGTATATCATTGAATTATGGGTATCAATTTTCATATATAATCACAAAATAGAAATCAACAAAACAAAAGAAGTTAAGAAAAAAATTATTTCATATATGTACAATATGTATAAAAGTAAATATAGTACGTACTTACCTGTCTATTTTGCATGTAGTTTGAGCCTGACTTCTTTAACATATTTACCATGACGAGAATGCACCACCGAACCAACAGTTAGAGTTGCAAATTTGCGATTCTGAAAGAAAAACTGAACAGCAACAAACAAGGAAAAAACTCTTTAAATAATGCAAGATTTTCAGTTTTAAATGAAAAATTGATCCATATAGTTTAAGACATTTACCCTGGGTTGTCTCTGTTTATTCCTAGCAGCAGTTATGTTGGTTGTCCTCTTGTTTAATTGTAAATAAATCTATAAATCTTGGATGCATTAGCGTGTTGTTGTAATTTTGAGCACTGCATTGAAGTAGAAGAGGAAAAGCAACCTAACCTGCAATTTGCAAAGCATAGGAGCATGGCTATATAAAAGATGTTAGGTTATAAATTATCTTCAGGCTGGTCACATAAGCTATGAATCAAACAAATGCTTTCATGGTGATTTGACATTAAGTTTATAGGGTTAGATTTAAATCAACAACAACAACAACAAAGCCTTTTTCCAAACTAGGTGGGGTCGGCTACATGAATCCTGATTTTCCATTTAGCTCAGTTTAGAGCAATATCTTTTGTAAGGTCACAAGCTATCATATCTTTTTCACCGTTTCCACCGAAGTTAGTTTAGGTCTTCCTACCCCTAACTCTACCCTCAATACTTATCAAATCACTATTTCTAACGGGGGCACTACTAGGTCTACATGTGAATGTCCAAATACCTGAGGCGATTCTCTCATAAGTTATCTTGGATTGGAGCTACCTTTAGCATGTTTCGCATATGCTCATTTATAATTCTATCATTCATTGTTCTACCACACATCCATCTTAGCATCCTCATCTCTGCTACACTCATTTTTTGGACACGTTGCCGTCCTATAAAACTTTTCCTTCAACTTCAAAGGTATACATTTGTCACACAAAATACCACTGGCACTTCTCCACTTAAGCTACCCTGCTTTGATCCTATGTATAACATCTTCACATATCTCCCAATCTCTTTGTATAATAGAGCCTAAATATTGGAAACAGTCTCTCTTAGGTATCTCTTGACAATCAAGTTTCACTACTTCCTCAGTTTTGTTCCGAATATTACTAAAATTATACTCCATATACTTTGTTTTAGTTATTTTTATCCTAAAGCCTCTAGATTCCAAAGTTTCTCTCCACAATTCTAATTTAGCATTGACTCCTGCCCTAGCTTCGTCCACTAAGACGATGTCTTCGGCAAAAAGCATACACCAAGGCGCCTCATCTTGTATTCCTCGCGTCAATTCATCCATAACCAAAGTAAAGAGGTAGGGGCTTAAAACCAAACCTTGATGTAAACCTACTGTAATAGGAAAATCGCTGGTCTCTCCTGTGGTTGTTCTAATTGTGGTCGTTTCCCCTTCATACATATACCTCAATATATCGAATAGTTACTTTTATTTAACATCCACCACACTATGTCTCTAGGGACTTTATCATATATTTTTTCTAGATCTATAAAAACCATATGTAGATCTTTCTTATTTTCCCTATTTTTTCAGAAGTCTCCTCAGTATATAAATTGCTTCCATTGTTGGTCTCCCAGGCATAAACCCAAACTGATTCTTAGACACTGTAGTTTCTAGTCTCAGTTTATGTTCGATCACTCTCTCCCAAATTTTCATCGTATGACTCATTAATTTAATTCCTCGGTAGTTTGAGCAACTTTGTATATCTGCTTTACTTTTATATATAGGTACTAAAATACTCTTTCTCCATTCATCGGGCATCTCCCTTAGTACTCAAAATTTCATCAAATAATTTTGTTAGCCAACTCACTCCTACATCCCCAAGACACTTCCAAATTTCAATGGGTATATCATCCGGTCCTAAAACATTTCCTATTTTCATCCTTAGAGCATTTCGTGTAACACCCCGCAAAAGTTGAATTATGACAATTTTTCCCCACCCGTGTATTAAACATGTGTTTGTACATTATCAATAAATATTTATGTTTTTGTATCTCTTTCGTTCTTTCAATTTATTTTTGATCTCTTATTTGAACCCAACCCAAATATTTTTGTATCCATTCTAAATTTCCTAGTTTTTAATTGAAGTTTAAATTTAAGTTTTAACTCTAATTAAATCCTTAATCCTAATCCGTCAACCCTCATCTCCCCAACTACTTTTTACAACATTAATAACCCATCTCCTCATATACCCCTAAAAGCCAACTACTCTACCGCCTCCACCTCCTCCTACCATCATCCCCAGTCGTCTTTTTCCATCTCTTTTATCCCTCCCTATATGACTCTATACCCTATGGCTAAATCCTCTCATGCGCATGCAGCACTCCCTCACCTCCTATATATACTCCTACACTCATGCATACAACTCACTCTTGCCTATTCTATCATTCAGTCTCTCTCTCTCTATCTCGTATATATTTATATATATAATATATAAACATACATAGTAAATTCTCCCCTTTTCATCTTCTTCTTTCTTCTTCTTCTTATTCGACGAAACCCAGCCACCACCAAGCCTCCCCAAGCTCCCCAACTTCCACCTCGTCGTCGTCACAACACTACCAACACCAACATTTTCGTCAACCTCCCGCTCACTGCCCCCGAAGCTCCTCCACCATCACCATCACCCTCACCTCCTCGCCACTGCCATCGCCAACCTCAACCACCCTTCCAAGCTCCCCTTCATTGCCAGTACTCCACCTCCATCGTCGCCTACTCCATCTCCTCACCACCCTCACCCACACTCCTTCGTTTCCATCGCCAACACTCCACCTTTGTCGAACCACCGAGCTCCACTCCACCTCCTCACCTTCGACTGCCACCACTTAGCTCCAACGCAGCTCACCCATGCCGTCTCCCCGTCACACCACCACCTCGTCGCCGAGGCTCTCGCCATCGTCATCCACTATCACCACCAGCCAACCCAACATTACCATCATCGTCATCCCCGAGATCCATCACCTCCGCCACTGCCGCCACCGATCTCATCCATCATCGACCAGCTCCTCCTAGCCTCGTCACAGCAACCACCTCCACCTCCAAGCTCACCATCGCCGTCGAACCACCTCCAAAACTCCTCTTTGCCATCTTTGTTGCCTTCTTCATTACCACCCTAACACCCCGTTCCATCTCCACCTGCTCGCTATCATCGAAGCACCTCGCCGTCACTGAAATCCACACCTAGCCTCGCCGACGCTTCGCCACAGCCATCGCCACCTCCATTTCTGCCATTGCAGCTCGCCAACTCCATCGCCACTGTATGGCTCTGACTCTCTCACTCTATCTCTCAGTCTCTCTCTCCCCCTCACTCTCTCTCTCTGTCTATCTCTCTCTCTAGCTCTCTGTCTCTCTCCCCGTCAGTCTCACTCTCTCTTTCTCTCTCTAGCTCTTTTTCTCTCTCTATCTCTCTCTAGGTGTCTCTCTCCTACTCTACTCTTTATATATATATATATATATATATATATATATATATATTAATAAAAAAATTCACTTCGTTTGCTTCCCGAATTCGACGAATAGTTGCGGCCCGTAGAGCCATTGTCATTGTTCGTGTTGCTATTGTCTGCGAATTGATCGTGGAATCGATCAAAACCAGAAACGATAAAAAGTGGGTAACAACTTTAACCAACTCTTTTTATTGAAGAATGTGTGCATGCGAGATAATAAATTGAGTAATCGTGCTAAGATTGTGTATGAATGTTGTTTGATTATGGGTGTTAATTGCTGTTAATTAATAGGTGAGATTATGATATAATTATCTTAGAAACGTTATTCTGTCCGGAATTTGATATCCCTTCAGATATTTTTTCTATTTAAATATATGGATTATGAGACTGAAACTTTTTTATTGTGTATCACGTATATGTATACAACATCTCCTCAAAATTTCATAAGTTTTGGATGTCGTTTGGTATTTTAACAAAATCTGAATACATTACTGCTTTAGAAATGAAATAGAATTTATTTCATAAATTTTGGCTGAATATCATACTTATTTTCTAAGAAATCTAATTTCCAAGAAGTATGGGATTTTCTGTCATTTTTAAAAGTAGTAAGGGCTGTGATTTCTGGATTCTAAAACTACTGTTGTACAAATGGTTTAAGACAGATTTAATTGGGTTGTTGTCCAAAGACAGTTGAATATTTAAATAATGGATTCTATATGGGATTGAGAATGATTGTGACTTAGTGATGTCCGAGTCCGGCAAGAATTTGAGAACTCCGAGGGAGGAGTGGAATAGGGTCGGTATGAACAAGATTCTATTTTTTATGTGAAATGTAAAGTCCAGAATAGGGATCGTTGAGTCTACATTTTATTTGACATCATTTTGAACTAAAATCTTGCATTAATTAAATAATTACATTTACAGTTGGAGAAGATATGACAGAAACAATGACAAACATGTCCGGTAAAGAACTTGCAGTTCCTAGGGGTTCGAGAACTGAGGATACGCCCGGTAATTCCATGGAATGTGGGCTAGGGCTATTCCTGTCCTGTTCGAGAAAAGGCCGGTAAAGAGCTTGCGGTTCCTATGAATGTTCGGGATGACGGATATGCCCGGTAAATCCACATGTGTTGGGCTATGGGTATGCCTGCTAAGTCTGTAGTTATGGGAGATCGACTTGCTAGGGTTCTTGGTTGAGAATACGCCCAGTAAATCCACGATGTGTGGGCTAGGGGTATGCCGGTAAGGTCCAATATCCTGGGGGTGCGACTCACACGTGATTACGTGTTGGAGTACAATCATTGGATTGAGGCATTGCATAAACGAGGGAATGAATCCTGAAATGAGAAGAAACGCTAGCAGCTTGCATTCGGAAACTGTTGTATGGGCAGCATATCATTCCAAACAATTGTCCATTAAAAAAGCATACTTGGTTTGTGCATGTTTTCATGATAAATATATGTAATGTTTTAATCAATTGTTTATACACACTCATATGACATCATATATTTGACTATTTTTTGTTTACATTTATTGATTCCAGTTTTATTTCTATTATGCTATGTATGTTGTATGTTATTTTTGGAGTTAGTTAAAGCTGTTGTGATTCTTACCGTTAGCCTCACACGCTGACGAACCCACAGATTGTGTTGTGCAGGTAAGAGTACCTAGAGTTTAAACATAGAGTTGTGACATCCTGTGCTCATCATCTTATCAATCCAAGAGGTTTGAATTTATATTAAGATTTTTGCATTTTCCTATATTATATTTATGTACTAATTGAAGGAAAAGATTTCTGGGTGTGCTACGATTTTCCTGTGTGTGGAAATCGGGGCGTTACATTTCGAACCTCCAATGTTCTAATTCTATGGAAAAATATATGCTCTCGACTCTCCCTCGAGTCCTCTATATTAAAGTTGCCAACAACCTTTTTATTTATTAACTTCTCGAAATAATTTTGCCATCTTTTCTTAATTTCCTCATCGTTTACTAAGACTCTTGAATCCTCGCTCTTAATACACCTAATTATATCCAGATCTTTTATTTTTCTATCCCTTTATTTAGCAAGCTTATAAATATTATATTCTCCTTCTTTTGTTTCTAATTTTGTGTATAAATTATCATAAGCTTTTTCTTTTGCATCTCTGACCGTTTTTTTAACTTTTTTTTCTAACGGTCTTATATCTCTGCAAATCCTCTTCATTTCTATTCTTTGCCATATTTTGAAGGTTGATCTTTTTTCTCTTATAATATTTCAGAATTTTTCTTGCCATTACCATATTTCTTTATTTAGCAACCCTCCACATTCAGATTGTCCAAGCACCTCCTTTGAAATTCTCTTATGTATGTAGCCATTTTAGTCCACATTGTATTTGTCTCCCCTTCCCAATTCCATGATGCTCCTTTAAAGACTTTTTCTCTAAAAACTTCTAGTTTATCTCCCTTTAAGTTCCACCACCTAATTCTTGGGTTCCTAGTCTTCTTCCTTGCATATATGTGTTTCCTAATCATAACTTCCAATACCATTAATCTATGTTGTGAGGTTAAACACTCTCCCGGTATAACTTTACAATCTTTATATGTCAAGTGATCCACCTTTCTAGTGATAAAAAATCAATCTGACTCCTATTTACCCAACTTTTAAAGGTTATCAAATGTTCCTCTCTTTCTAAAATAAGTATTTGCTAGTATAAGATCATACAAAGCCGTAAAATCTAATAGAGCCTGTCCACCATCGTTCTTATTTTCAAATCCATGTCCTCCATGCACCTTCTCATATTCCATGTTATCTATTCGTACATGTCCATTGAAATATCCTCCTATAAATAGTTTCTCACCTAAGAGTACTCCTTGAATTATCTCATTCATATCTTCCCAAAATTTGTTTTTAGCTTGTGCATTTAATCCTACTTGGGTTGCATAAGCACTAATGATATTAATTATGTTTCTCCCTAATACAAGCTTAATTTGTATTATTCTATCCCCTTTCCTATTAACACCTACTACATCTCTTTTGAATTTCTTATCTACCAAATATCCTACTCCATTTCTATTTCTAATTTTACCGGTATAATATAATTTAAAACCATTCATCTCTTTATCTTTCTCCCATACCTAGTTTGTTTCTTGTAAAAAAGCTATATTAATATTTCTTCTAGTCATGGTATCTACTAGTTCTATGCATTTTTCTGTCAATGTTCCTATATTCCAAGTCGCTAACTGTGACCCCTGTTTTTCCAAAATTGTATTTTAATGTATTTTCTGTATTTAAAAATTTTCGCAAATTATTTTTTTCGGTTTTCAAATTTTTCTGTCAAGATGTATTATCGACCCTTCTATTAAAAATTTAATTTTTCGATCAATAATTTTATTGTAACTATTTCTATATGAATTTTTATATTTTTTTTAAAAATCTTATTTTATTATTAATACTCTGATTTCTGTATTAGTAGTATTATCATTATTTTATCAATTTCTATTATTATTGTTATTAGTATTATTGTTATTATTTTTGTTTTTGTCTAGTTATTAAAAATTCATTTGATAGACTAATTGTATAAATTATATTTTGTAATGCAAATTGCATTTTATTAGAGACAATATTTTTATTTGTTATTTATCTATTTTATTTAACTTATTATTTATCCATTTATTTCCTAAACTACTACCCCTTTCCCAACAGCCTAATCCTACCCATACCCGGTTACAAATCCTATTTAACCCAAAACCCGAAACATCCCTTCCCCAACCGACCTAATACTCTATATATATACCCAACATCTAACCTGTTCATCTTCCTTGAAATCGTCAGCCGCCTTCTCTGCTAAACCCTACCCTGCAACGCTTCCTCTCCCGCAGTCGACGCTGCGCCCGGCCGTTCGCCTCCCCGCGCCAGTCAGCGACTCCTTCGACGTCAGCCGCACCCCCCGTCTTCCTCCTCTCCCTCTCCACGTCCCTGCACAGCCTGACCATCGTTTCCCTTCTTCCCTACTCCCCGCGCCACCTCAGCCTCCCGTTCAGCCAGCGCTCCCGCAGCAGCTAGCAGCATCGCCGGCAGTCCCCACGCAGCACCACGCCACCTGCGACTGCATCCCGCCTGCGCGCCAGCCCCTGTTCTCACGTCCCCTGCAGCGCCCCTCCTCCTGTGCGCACACCACCCCGCAGCGCGGTCAGCCGTCGGTGCTGTTTCCGTGTGCCGTCGCCATCCAGTGCGTGCCGCAGTGACTCCCCGTCCGAGCAACCAGTGCCTTGAGTTGATATGGGTTGAGTATGGAGAGTTTTGATCTTGTTGATGTCAACCGTCCGTTTGATTGAGTTGGATCTAGTGTTATTGTGGACCGTTGATTTCGCTTGATTGATCATCATCATCATGGAGTTGCTAGTTTTGATGTGAGTCCGTTGGATCTTATCTCATCATCTTGGAGTTTGAATCTTTTGAATCTTGGCCGTTCGTAGATCTTGATTCTTGATCGTGTTTTGTTATGGATCGTCCGATCGTGCCCGTGATCGATTGCTCTTTGGATTCGTGATCTTGTTCGTGGTTCGTTGCTGTTGAGTTCGTGCCCGGGAATCCGTTCCCGTTATTCTCTTCTTTTGGTTGGTTCCGTCGTCTTCATCCAGGCAAGTAACTTGTACTTAAATTTCTTAGGGTGATACAAGTAGAAAGTTCACACATAGGATAGGTCGAGACTAGAGACGGACAGAGATCATGTTTTTAGTTGTAGGTTTGGTCTCTATTGTTCAAAACAGGCCATAGACGACTTAGGATATGAAGTCTGATAGGTTTGTGCCTTAGGATTCACCCAAACGCGATTTGATCGCGTATGTGACATATTGTGTACCCGATGTATGTTGAACACCCATATGAGAAATACCAGATTTTGACATGTTAGATACCCTCCATTATGACATTTGGACTATGGGTAGACAGCGTTTTGAATTTGGAAGAGTTTTGATGATTTTTGAGGAAGTTATGACGTTTTGAAGTTTAGTTGAGAAATCTGGAAATTTGGATTGAACTGAATTGATTGTTGTTTTTACCTGGATTAGAGTCGGAATCTCAACGTGACTATTTCTGAGTAATTTGTAGAGAATTGAATCTAATTTCTAATCCCACTGATTTCACCCTGTTTGGAGTTCGTATGAATTAGTTATGATTATTTTAGTAACTGTATGCCGGTAGTTCCCAGATTTATTTCGGAGTAGATTTTATCACCAATTTATTTTCAAGATCCAAGTTAGACATAATTTAATGCCACAAGATTTTGTCCAGTGTTTCACCATGATGTTAGGTAGTTCTCTGATTTTTTTGGTAATTAAAAGATGAGTTTTGAGATATACCTTACATCCTTTTCTATAGATCGCTTTTGTTGTAAACTGCGTGTCATTGTATGTTGAATGCCGTGTTCACCTTATTTCTAATTACTGTATGAATATTTTATGTGAGATATGGAAGTTGTTTAATTGTGTATACTTTCATCCCGTTTTGGCGGAAGTGGATTTTAATGCGCTGTGTGCAAGATATGCATGATTTTGTACAACAGTGTTAAAGAATTCCAGATCCATCAAAACTGTGTTATGTGTTGCCTTCTATTTTTGAAAACATATCTATACTTTCTGGAAAAATATGAAAATCTATATTTTGAGACTATACTTATAGGGGATTACCCCAGATTTTTCGTGGATTTAATTAATGACTTTGTATGCTGTTTTCATGTGGTTTTAGTTATTCCCCTGTTTTCTGGCTGTACATGAAAACTGTGTTGAATTGTGTTTTGAGTCGAGATGTTGTGAAATAGCATATGGATTTATTATACCCGTTAGAAGCGTGTGGAAGTCTAGTTTCCAGATCCTTTGACGGATCATGATTTGCATGCCTGTAGATCTTTGGATCACTATTTTTGTACAGACTGGTTTTGCTGTCCTGATTATAAACATATGCTAAGTTGCTCGTATTTGTGAATGTTTAGTACCTATACTTGCTGATCTAATTCCCTGAGTCTAAACCTGAGTATAACCTGTTAGTTTGACATCATTTAGCACACTCTCATGCCTTTTGATGATCTTAATAATAAAGTAATTAAGCCGGGGTATATGGGACAGATCTAGTAGTGGATAGTGCAGAAACGTGTACTCGGAAGGAGACATGTGTTTCCTGTATGACATGTTACCGATCAAGTTACCGATCAAGTTTACCGATCAAGTTTACCGATCAAGTTACCGATCAAGTTTACCGATCAAGTTTACCGACCAAGTTCTATGATTCTGTGAATACTGAGTATACTGCCCTGCATGGTCCCCTATGAAATCTAAAGCGAAACTGCGTTGACTGTAACAACCATGTGATAAAAAGATGGCACATGAAGTGTTACCTAGATAGTAATAATACAAGATATTAATACATGATTGCCTGTTATCTGTATACCTGTTACCTGATTATCCTGATATTCCTGTTACCTGATTTCCTGATACTGGATACATATTTACCTGACTACCTGATTACCTGATGATTATACATGCTACCTGTTTACCTTTTGACTTTACATTTGACATATGTTACCTTTACCTGTTAGTATATCCTGTGGTTAGATAGTGTCCATGTGCTTGTATCCTATTCTATTTGTGACCCGGACTTGCCATTGACGGATACTGTGTTTTCTCTTTTCCTTTTTCCTGCATTTGTTGTATTGCAGATTTTGGAGGACAGGTTCCTAAAGGTATTGGCAAGATGAGAGGCTAGAGGCTGAATTTTGCTATTGCTATTCCTGTTACTTATTTTGGACAATATTGTATTTTGAACTTGTATTATTCCTTGTATTTTGGCAATGTGACCCAAGATTATTGTGTAATTCAGATCATGAATATTTGAGATTAATGTGTTTTATTTCAAGTATTCTTGTTGGTATTTGGTTCATAAGTGCATGTGGTTGATCTTTTTCTGGCTTCCTACTCTGATTTTACTGTGATATGTTGTAAAGAATTCCTGAACAGCTTAAGGATGATTATATTCATTCGCTGGACTTTTGTTACGCGCTCGTATTCTATGTTTTTGGGAAGCGGGGCGTGACACTAACCTAAGCCTATTTTTCTGGACTAGCTTCTTTATCTGCACACGTCTAGATTAGTGCAGGAACCCTTGCTCATTTTTCACCGGCACCCGGGCGCCGGTGCGACTCATAGTTAAACCATGTAAGTTATTACACTAACATGTTCTTCTGGACTCTTGCACATGGTTGTCAAATTTTACCTATTAGCATGAATTGATGTATAAGATGTATAATGATGTATGATATAGGTAAAAATAGAACCAAATCAGGATCATTCAAATCGGGCGCGAACCCTAAAGTTCTCAGGGGTAAAATGGTAAATTTCACTAGAAACGGGCTCGTAAATTGGAGTTTGGTCTCTTTTAAGCCGAAAAACCCAAAACGGACTTGTCAAACTAGATTGTCATAATAGCCCAATATGAAAGAGTTCATGATTATCCAAAAATCATTTAAAACTCATAAGAGATGGTTCAAACCATATATCTTTACAAGAAAATAGTTCGAACTATATCTCCACAACCAGTTCTATCTCTTCATGAAGAAGAGATTAACCAACTCGATCAAAAACACAGGGAAGTAAAGATAAATCATTATCGTGAAACTGCCCCCATAAGTGACTATACATACCCCATGACCTCCATAAGAACCAGGTAATCAGTATTTTTCCACTAAAAAGCTCTCATATATTTATAGAGTTCTGACTTGAGCGTCGGAGGGTCTATCCCCGAGGCTATCCCCGATGTTTTAGACTTTTGCAGGTCAATCGGAGCAATTGTCACCATTCAGATCAGATCCAACGGTTCAAACGAGTCAGATTCAGAAGTTAAAATTAATTGGAAATAGTCAATATTGTCGATAACTAAAAGGTCAGTCCTTTTTATTGTTTTTAAAAGAATTCACACTATTTGTTTGCTCCCACATAGAATAAACCAGCAAAAGATTGGCGCCTTCTATGGAAACAGAAATGCGATCCGACCAAAATTTGCTGGTAAAAACTGTTTTCAGCCATGCCTCCAAAGAGGAAAGGGAAGGCAGTGGCCTCAAGCCGACGAGCCAACTCTCTTCCTCCACCATCTCCTCATGAGAACATCCCTTCTACCTCTCAGTTGGATCAACCCAGTCAACTGGATCAACCTCTTCAGCCAGAATAGCCCTAACAGCCTACCTAGCCTCTCACTAGAGATGCTCCACCGGGGGTCACCCGAAGAAGTAAACACCATGTACAGTGTATTAGTGAGAACAAAGGTTCAGTCTACACCTCGATGCCATCTATGGTGTCCCATGCGGCACCTCAAGCACAGCAGGACCTCCATCAGATCATCATCTTAAGACAGCGGGGGTCTGACCTTCGAGGTTACTTGAACAGACGGTGAGCCCAAGATGAGATCCCCTATCTAGCAGGCCAGGAAAGCACGAGGGGCCTTTCTACTTGATGTCGTTTTTCAGACGCGAAGAGTCCTCTCCCCTAGAAGGCAATGAAGTCATCACTCTCCAAGAGGACAATGATGGACTCCTCCCCCTCGCGGGAGAAGGAACCCAACTCCAACAAGTCGATCTCTCCCCTGGAAAGGTAGAGAGGAAGAAGCACCGTCACCAGGGCAGATTTCTAAAACTTTAAAGATGAGATCCTTCAATTCCTCAGTGTCATTTCTAGTAGGACCCGACAAACTAGCATTCACAGCTCCACTCCTCCAGACGTAAGGAGTACCATGGGTCCACTAGAGCCGAAGAATAAGACAATGTCGTCCTCCAGTGCCTCCAAAAGATGGAATAATGTCTAACACTGCTAAAGCAAGAAGAAGGAAGACATGAGGGAACATACCGCCCCATCCAATGCCCCTTCTCCAAAATAATCATCGAGGTTCATGTTCCAATCAACTTCAAAATTTCAACCTTTGAGTCATACAATGGAGAGTCTGACCCAGTAGACCATATTGAGAGTTTCAAAACTCTCATGATGATCCACCAAGCATCCGACTCTCTTCTCTGCAAGACTTTCCTATTAACCTTGAAGGGATCAACACGGGGGGTGGTTCTCTCATCTCGCTCCAGGTCCATCTTCTCCTTCGACCATCTTGAGGAACTCTTCTGTCACGCCCCGCTTCCCAAAAATATGGAATACGAGTACGTGACGAAGCCCAGCGAATGATTTTTACATCATCCATAAGCTGTGGGATCGACTCAGCATCATAACAAGAATATAACCAGATTTATATATAACCAAGCATGCATGAATAATTTATTAAGCAACAGAAACAATTTAAACAAATAATAATATTCAAATAGTTCTCATGTCTGGATCAAGTGTAAACTCGGAAACAAGTCTTATACAGCAGAAGAGATAATACCTTAAGGAAAGCAACTATTTAAACAGGTCCTTGCTCCAAGCAAAACCAAAATGTCTGATCGCCAAATTCCAGCAGGTAGCTTGTCTCAAGTCTGCTTAATAAATATAAAAGGAAAAACAGGGAAAACAAGAGAGAATGCCCTTAGTGCAAGCTAGGGCCACAAATAGTAAAAACGAGTACAAGTAGGGGGAACAGGAATCAAGAATGCAACAGGGATACAACAAGTAGTTAGAACAACCAGGAATTAGCTAGCAAGGGAGGACTTCTTAGTAAACAGGCTAGTTAACAACTGCTAATGGTAAAACATATGTCAGGTGAACCTGTAGGGGTAACTAACATCAAGTATCATGTTTCATGTGTCAGGTTTCACGTATCAAGTTTCATATTTCAAGTTACAGGTGTCATGTTCAAGTTTCATGTATCAAATATCAGGTAACCAGGTAATCAGGTAACAGGATAATCAGGTAACAGGATAATCAGGCAACAGGATAATCAGGCAACAGGATAATCATGTATCAGGTATTAAGTTCAAGTCTTGTGTGATTACTATCTAGGTAGCACGACATGCATCCATACTTTTACTACATGGTTGCTACAGACAAAACAATTGCGTTTAGACCTAGTAATGGAGTCTATAGGGCGGCGTACTCAGGTTTCAGGTAATCAAGCAGGCACGGTTCATGAATACGAATTAAATAACAGGTTCACGAAGCAAGTTCGTGAATACTAACAGGTTCAAGGACCACACAGTGGTTCCATGAATACAACAGGTTCATGAGTCAAGTAACTGACTCCATGAATACATCACATGCAACAGGTTCATGAACCGAGTACTGGAAAACACGGGTCCCCTTCTGAATACACTTACCTATGTTGTCCACTCTATAGTCTTTCCCTTAACCCCGGCTTATTACATTTGTTCAGGCAGAATTTGTATATTTGTATTTATGCATATGAAATAGTGCTGAAATAATGTAGATTAACTCTAAGAAAAATTGGGGATGTCCTATAGGGTGTCCAGCGACTACATATAAAATTTGAGGTCAAGCGCTCGCTGTTTACACAGCTAAAATAATTTGTAAAGTAAAAATATACAGCAGTTTTGCAAAACTGCGTCCACTGACACAGCTGCGGTATAACTGCCACAACTCCTAGACCGTAACTCCAAATTCGAACATTTTGGAGTCTATCGATATCTACACATCCGGATCTACAATTTTTATTCAGGGCTCAGGCCCAGATTCAAATGATAAAAGGGTCGAAACCGCAAAAGAACATTCAGACAGCAACACAGAAATAATTTATAATGTAGATTTCATGGAAAAATGTCATTTGGCGTCTAAGTTATTATGTGTCATAAATACATGATAATGGAGGTCAAAACAGTAAATAATAAATGTTTTTCAAGTTATAGGGTCGCAAGTTCGTCCAAAAATTAAATGTGACATGTATCTACAAATTTAGGGCTCCTAAATTCATATATCCATGTGATTCATGTGTTCAAGGGGGTAAAAGAGTCCAATTGATTATTATTTAATACGAGGAAGTTTTGTGACTCTTAGATTTGTGGGTTTGAAGGTTCAAAATTGATTTACCATGATATTTCAAAGGGAGTCACAATCTAACTAAATGTGGTATTTTCAAGAAAACTTGTACTAGAGCAATAAAATGTACAAGATGAATACTTGCCTTAAATCGACGATTATAAACCCCGCTTGATGAAGCAATTAGAGGAGAAAAATCCCCGAAGATGTCCTCAAAAAGCACGTGCAAAAATTGATCGGAGATCGAGTTTTCCCGCGCACAGGATCGGCCCAAAACAGCGTTCAGCGGCTTCGGATCTGGTGCGGCACGAACACGGGACAGCAAGACGGACGAATCAGAAAGCTTCGACGCAGCGGATCTAGGCCAGAACAGTGAACAGCGAGCCTGGATCCGCTACGGCAGAACAGCGCACAGCGATCAGGTGGGCTCTGATAGCGCGGATCTTGACGCGATCTGATGGCTGTGATTCGCTCCCGCCTTTTCCTCCTCCTTCTTCCTTCGTTCGCTGCTTCTTCGACGAACTGAGCGTGAGGGAGAGCGGCGACGGTGGGGTTCTTCGACGGCGGCGATTGCGGCTGCGACGGAGTGCGGCGACGGCGGCGACGACGTCGAGAAGCGACGGCGCGGCGATGGCGAGGCTGCTCTGTTCGTGGGTTCGAACAGAGGGTGAGAGCGGGAGTGGCGTTGGGGTTCGGCGGCGTCTGGCGAAGCAGCGGAGAGGGTAGAGCGGTCGAGGCGATGGGGATATGGTCGGAGGTCGAGAGCGAAGGTGAGGGAGGCGTCGAGTTGGGTGCCGACGAGTTTGGATGGGTTTTGAAGCTTTGGGTTCGAAGGATGGATGGGTTCGCTGTTGATGATGGAGGATGCAGGCGGCAGGGGCGGATACAGGGGGGGGCTAGGGTATGCTACAGCCCCCCCAACATCTGACACTTAGTTGTATTTTTTTTTTTTTTTGGGTAAATTAGTGTGGAATTTATGCTTCACCCCCCTCCCCAAAATTTTTTTAAAGCCCACCCCAAATATATTTTAAAGCCCACCCCATATATATTTGAGCCTTCTATTTATTTTTTTGGGCCC
This sequence comes from Hemerocallis citrina, assembly GCA_017893485.1. NCBI lineage: Eukaryota > Viridiplantae > Streptophyta > Magnoliopsida > Asparagales > Asphodelaceae > Hemerocallis > Hemerocallis citrina. Next base: position 191,204,750 of record CM030360.1, on the reverse strand, counting down.
AAACTCAACTCTATTCTATCTAGTATCTATAACAACTTTACTTCTCTAGTATCTATAACAACTTTATATATATTTTGCATGTTACCTTGTGCAAAAAAAAATTTCAGCCCCCCTCACATTTCAATCCTGGATCCGCCCCTGGCAGGCGGTGGTGGTGGTGTGGGGTTGACGAGGAGCGGGAGTCGAGTAGGTGGTGGTCGGAGGTGGCGAGGCGATCGGAAATGGATCGAAGATGGGTTGGTTGGCGTGCGAAAGAGGTGGAGAAGGAAACGGGTGAAGAAGGTGATTAGCGGCGGGGTTAGTTTTTAGGGTTTAACAGTAATAGGTTGGGATTAGGGTTAGGGTAGGTTTAAATAGTAGGGTTTGTGGGTTTAGGGGATCCGTTTCAAAAAGAGCCCAACAAGAGAAATGGTCAAAATGCACTAAAAAATGAGGATTAAAAGGATAAATGAGAAGAATCGGTCCATTTTTCATGAAGAACGGTACAAATGGCACACAATTGAATTTGATAAAAGGACCCACAATTGAGTTGAGACAAAAATAATGATTTTATTCGAACTGAAATAAAATACAGGATCTCAAATAGATGAAAGAGTACAATTGAGAAAAATACAGTATAAAATACAAATACGGGGAACAAGAGTTACATCTTCCTCACACACTTTATCACCAGCCGACATAGAAGACAAGTGCCTCCTTACCTGACTTGAAGCGAGGAGACGTGGAGTCCCTCAAAAGTTATGTTCGACACTTCACAGCCGAGTCCTGATCCATCCCCTTATTCGATGCAGCCGTAACCACGGATGCCTTCAGGTACAATATGAATTATGACCACCTCAAAGCTTCTTTTGTTAAAAGGCCCCCTCGGGATTTCTCCGACCTCCTCTAAAGAGTCGAGAAGTACATCCGAGTGGAAGATGTTATTCGACCCCAAGAACAGAAGGTGTCCTCATCCGGAAAAAAGTAAGAGCACCAGTGAAGATGGACCCAAAAGACCCAGAAGGATGCCACAGACCAGCGTCATCCACCCCCAATTCCTCATTTTGAGAAGTACACTCTGCTTAATGCCAGCATCTCTACAATTCTCATGGAAGTTGATAAGGAGGGACTCCTTCAACCTCCTCCTAAGATGAACGCCTCAAATAGAACATTTAATGAATTTAGAGGAGCAGAACATTTCCAAATGATCTTGGCGAAAGGAAAATATATACCACCGGCATTAAGCAAATTATAACAAGATTTTGCTGAGTAGGATCCAAAACTATTGCATCTCCAAATATCACCATCTCTCGGGTGCCATTGGTTGGATCTTATTAACAAAAAAACAACCATTTAATGAATTCATATATTCTCTATTTTATGAAACTCATAAAATTTTCTCATATAATAGTTTTTGCAAAGAAAAGAGGAAAAAATCATTTTCCTAAGGGTAAATTTCAGTAAATCCACCACATGTTTAATGCGTTTACAGATAATTCACCCCATAACTTTTTTTTTTGCAGTTTGCCATACTATTTGGCTTGCTGACCACCCACCTTCAACACTACAGCCCTAAATTTTAGGTTTTCTTACCTTTTTACCCCTACAGTTAGTAATATAATCATATATTATCTCTCTATTACATAATATTATCTCTAATACAATTAATATTTTAATGGTTTTTTAATATCTAATAAAAAATGAAAGAGAACTCCTCACATTTGTAAGGATTCTTAAATAGGATCAATGTATAGGGTTAGATTAATCCTGTAATAATTAGCCCCCCAAAAAATGACAGAAAAGATCAAAAAATTACAGAAAAGATCATGTGAGCAGTTTTTAAAGCGGAGGTGGGCAATTTGCAATAAAATTTGCCAAACGGTATGGCAAATCGTTAAAAAAAATTATGGGATAGATTTACTGCAAACTCAAGAAATCTGGGGTAGGTTTAATGAAATTTACCCTTTTCCTAATCCGATATTACCTGTTAAAAATTCTCTATACAATTTCTGAAGTGAATGAAACTTATCCACCCTTTTCCTTCATAAAAAAGGAAATTTTCATTAAAAAATAGAATTGTTTTCCGTACTGACCCACTTTTTGAAAGTATTGACCAATCTGACCCACTTTTGAAAATATTTATCAAACTGACTCAATTTTTGACCCATCAACATTAACCGCTATTAGAGATCCACAATCGTTTGCTTGTTTGCCATTTTTTTCATTTTTTTTACTGTAGCGCACACAGTTGTAAGCTATTTTGCCATTTTATGACAATTCGGCTACAGTAGAAAGAGAGAAATAGCATTCGATATAGCAAAATGCATATTATAGCAGATGAAACATCATTGTATTATTTAATTATTATTTTAATTGATCGGACGAAACATGATGTTTCGTCCGAAGATCATGTTTCGTCCGAAGTAAAAAAATATTAAAAACTAAACAAAATAACCGGTTAAATGAATTTAAGCGTGGGAATGAACATGATGTTTCGTCCCAAGCCAATTTTTAAAAAAAAGTTAATTTTAAAAATTAATTTTGTAAATTTTTTTTTTGCAATTATTTAAATTGGTTTTGCAAATTTTTAAATTGTTTTTGCAAATATTTTTTACAAAGTATTTTTAAAAAATTGTTTTTGCAATTTTTTTGCAAAAAAAACTTCCTTCAAACCCGGACGAACCATGATGTTTCGTCCAGTTATTTTGATTTTTTTGCAAATTTTGTAAAATTTTAAATTGTTTTTGCAAATTTTTAAATTGATTTTGCAAATTTTAAATTTGTTTTTGCAAATATTATTTACAAACTATTTTTTAAAATTGTTTTTGCAATTTTATTTGCAAAAAAAAAAACTTTCTTAAAACCCGAACAAAACATCAAATTTCGTCAGGTTATTTTGATTTTTTTCTCTTCTTTGGGACCCGTATTTTTTATTAATATTTTTATAGTTTTGGCCTGTATAAATTATTTTTTTAATGACAGACGAAACATCTGTCATTAAAAAAATATGAATTTTTTGCCATTCGACAACTGCAGCGTTTATGTGAATTGGATGAGCAAAATATGCATTTTGTCATTTTTTACATTGAACGACTGTGGATGCTGTTAGAACTAACCGCATAGATTATTTATATGTCGTTATTTCTAATCGCGGCATCTATTAAAAAAAATTCATATGCCGCTATTTGGAGTAACGACATCAGTTAACTTATTCCCAATCGTGTACTCTCTCCTACTTAGAAAAAAATTGCAAGTGTGAAAAAATCATATAGCTGATGCCGCTACCCCGAACAACGACATTCGCATACAGATGCATTTTTTAGGGATAGCGGCATCAGCTATAATATTCATTGTGAGGGATAACTGATGCCGTTGTTTGGAACAACGGAAACAGTTCATTTTATTACTTATTCTTAGCTAATCTATTTATGTGAACTGTTGATGCTGTTTCTGAGAACGACCACAGTTATGTTATATCGTTGTCTGGAAGAACGACTGTGGAGACAGAGAGTTTAATGAGTATTATAACTGATGTCGTTATCTCCAACAACGGTATCGGTAATGCGAATGTAGTTCTTAGGGATAACGCCATCATTTATAAGTTGTTTCAGCACTTAGAATTTTTTTTCAAGTCAGAATGTTGACACTTGTATAAGAAATGTACTAATGCCATTTTTCCATTCAGCGACATGTTAAAAAAAATTTAAACTGATGCCGTATTTTGAAAGAACAACATGAAATTAACCTATACTTTTTTCAAAAATGTGTTATGCTGCCGTGTCCAAAACTGAATCAGTTGGGTAAATATTTTCAAAAGTGAATAAGTTTTGAAATATTTTCAAAAAGTTGGTCAGTACGAATTTTTTTTTATATAAAAAGCAGGTGCTAAACTGGAAGTGCCAACACGGAAACGACAAGTCGACAGAATCTTCTATTCCTTATTTTAGGGAAAGAATCTTTTATTCCTAAGCATAACGGCATCTATATTTGCCAATTTGCCATTTTTTTTTTATAAATGGCACGCTTAATCATTTTCTATTTTACCATTTTTTGTCAAATTGGTTACAGTCGATTCTCAAAAATGAGAAACAAAATAGCAATTCTCAAATTATAAAGGACGGTACAACATATAACATCCCTCTTATTTTAATTTTTTTAATCGAGTCGGACGGTATAACATATACCTTCCCAAAAATTATTATTATTATTATTTTTTAAACAGGGGTCGGACGGTATAACATATACCGTCCCATTTTTTTTTCTTTTTTTTTAATTTTTTTAAAAAATCCAACGGTCATTTCATTTTAAAAAAAAAAACCCCACAATTCTCGGAGGTACAACATGTACCGTCCTTGAATTGTGGCTTTATTAGTGGGTAGGTAGGTTTAGTTAATCAGGTTTAGTTAGTTTTTAATTAGGTTTAGTTATTATTATATTATTTAATTTATTTAATTAACATATTTTAATAGTTAATAAGTAATTAAATTTTTTAATTATTTTTTTAAACGAATGAGACGGTACAACATGTACCGTCGCTCGCTTTTTTCAAAAAAAAAATTGCGCGACGGTAAATGTTGTTCCGTCCCACGCAAAATTTTAAAAAAAATGAAAAACATATAGCAAACAACCACTGCAGCAACTATCGCTATTTGCTGCTACTGTAGCTGCCATTTTTTACAAAATGAGAAACACCATTGTGGATGCTGTAAGAAGTGTTTGGATATAATAAAGATCAAAGCCAACTTGTAAGAGCATCTGTAGTCTCAATCTAAAAAATTGGGTATTTGGTATATAGGAATATAAATTTTGGATTTGAGCTGTAGTCGTTATAATCCAAGATTTTGGTTTTGATTTTAAAAAAATTGACCGTCAATAGATGATGTCTCGTCCCATAATTTATTTTTTATTTTTATAAAAATGTATCAGATGATGAATGGTTTCTCGTCCTTGATCAAAAAAAAAACCAAGAGACAGGAAATCATTTCCCGTTTCACCATTTTTTTTAAAAAAATTTACTCACGGACGGTGAATCATTTCATGTCCGAGAGTTGTGTGGGTAATTAATTATAAATTAATAATTAGTTTAATCCTAATTAAATCTTTTTTTTTCTTAAATCTTAAGTAAATCCTAATCTATACGCATAATAATTCTATAGACATTATTCCATAGAATTTCCTCGAAACAAATCTCATGGACGGGAAATCATTTGCAGTAAAAAATTTGATCGGACGGAAAATGATGTTTCATCCGATGATATTGTGTATTTTAAAATAACGAAACATGATGTTTCGTCCAAGAAAAATCCCAAATTTCTTTTTTTTAACTGAAAATTTAGTTTAGTTAATTAGGTGATTAATTTGTTTAATTAGATATTTAGTTATATTATTAATTGAATAATTAGTTAAATAATTAAGGTTAGTTCTAATTAATTAAAAAAATCTTAATTATCTTAATCTCACCACTGGGACGAAACATTCATTGTGGGACGGAACATCATGTTAACGTCGTGTTTCGTCCCATTGGTGGGTCCCGCCAATTTTTTTTTAAAAAAATATTTAAAAAATGAAAAATCTACAAAAAATCACATGAATTTCGACGGACGAAACATCATTTGCTATATTTTATCATTTTTCCACAGTAGCGAAACAACGAATTGCTATTTTTATTTATCCATATATGTAAGCTCTCACGACTATGGATGCTCTAAGTGATCTATAAAGCACAAATCCTGAACAAAAAACTTTTTACAAATGACACTTTGTATAAGAGATGATGGTGATCACCCAGTAGGGTCCCTACTAATCAAATATTAAGTTCTTAACTAACCTGTGATATTCTTACTTTGTTCATTTGGTTTTATAAGGAGGTTGGTCAATGGTCCTGAAATGTTCTTTTGTGCTCCAGCTGCACCCATCATTATCAGATTATTTTTCATATCAATTTCCAGTGAAATATGAGCTCGGCAAAATAGTTTTAGGTACAAGTATAAAATACAAAATGCCTCACATTTGAATATCCATCTTTTAATTATAATGCAAGAAGGCTGATTACCAAGAACACAGTTAATATTAAGTTCTTAACTAACAGGCTGAGCTTTGCCAAACATGGATATCAAATGTGAGACTTTTACATGCAATGCATATATTCCAGTTCGCTGATCAAATCTCCTGTCATCTTGATCCTGTACAGCTTGAATGGTATGTTTTGCGCAACCTGATGAACCTTTAATGATTTGTTTCTAATTAAAGCCTCCAATCCAAAATAGGCTTTACAAAGAGATTTTTATTGGCCACCAGAAATCGAGTGGTGTAAAAAATTCATCACTTTAATTTCTCAGATTCTATGATATGACTAAAAATAGGATTAAATCGGGATCGTTCAAATCAGACACGAATCTTAAAGGTCTCAGGGATAAAACGGTAATTTCACCTACAAACGGGTCTGAAATGGAGACTGGGTCTTTCTTCAAAGCCCAATAACCCATAAACGGATTTGTCCTATTGGGTATGGATAGCAGCCCGTTACAAACCTATCCAGGTCTTTTAAGGAGTAATTCATATTCATGATTATCTCTAAGAGACGGATTAAACTAAATCTCTTATCATGAAACGATTTAAACTCTACATCTTATCCAAAAATACCGAAACATAGGGATAAATGATTATCTCTAAACTGTCTCTAGATTCGACTAAAAATACCCCTCCCCCCCACCATAACAAGGTAATCAATCTTTTTCCACATAAAACTCTTTCATAATCTTTCTGATTACTGACAAGCGCATCGGAGGGTTCGTCGCCGGGATCCATCCCGGTGTATCGAACTTTTTGCAGGTCAACAGTAGGGATAAGAAACCAGTCAAACGCCAGTGAAGATCAATATGTTTGCTTTATAGTTTCCAAAAAGAATCCACAAATTCATCTGTTTGCTCCCACACCAAAATCAGCAGCAACAAATTGGCATCATCCATGGGAACGAAAAAGCAATCCAACCTTCATTAGTGAAAGTCGGTTTCAAACCATGCCTCCGAAAAAGAAGGGAAAGGCAGCGGGCTCCAGCCGAATAGCCACTCCCCTTCCTCCTCCTCCTCCAGTCCAAGATGTCCTTCTGCAACTCAATCAGCAAGTTCAGCAACCGCAGCCTGAACAGCCTCTTCCTTAATAGCCTCCTCCTCAATAGGCCCTTCTAGGGTCTCGGGGGGATCTCGTCGAAGACGTCGAAAGCAACACCCTCATCATGACCATGTTTCGGTTCACAATCCCTCAACTGACTCTATGGCTTCCCATAGTCCTCCATGGTCGGATCTCCGTCAGGTAATTCTTAACCTTCAGCAGGGGGTCGACCTCCGAGCTCGCTTGAATAAATGGCGTGCCCCTGAGGAAGTCTCTCAACCTGAGCACTGAGTGGTCTCGAGAGTCCGGACCCCCTGTAGGCCGAGGACTAGAAGATCCTCTCCCGCGAGGAGGCGAAAAGAGTTCCCTCTACGTCATCAGCGGAGAATTCATACTCCAACAAGCCGAGCTTCACCTAGGGATCGCCGAGCTGGAGGGGAACCAGTCACTCGGGCCGAGCTCCAGAACTTTAAACAAGATATCATGCGAGCTCTTAATATTGCCACAAGTCAGGATCAGCGTGCCCCTAACCCTCACCATACCGCCACTCATAAGGGAGAGTCCCGAGGGTGGATTAGATCCGACTAGAGAGAACACTTTGTCCACCACCATCTCGATGAGATGGAGAGGCACCTCAACATCAATCATGAAGAATAACAATGGACCAACAACTTCTGCCCTAGCAGACCCCCTTCTTTAAGACTATCATGGAAAATCTGGTCCCCGCGTCCTTTAGGCCGCCCCGCTTTGAATACTACAATGGGGAGTCAGATCTGGCCGATCATATCGAGAGTTTTAAAACTCTCATGATGATTCATCAAGCCTCGGATGCGCTCCTCTACAAGGCCTTCCCAGCAACATTGAAGGGACCAGTGCGAGAGTGGTACTCCCGTCTAACCCCACCCACCCCCCCCCCTCGCCTCCATCTTCTCATTGGAACAATTTGAGGAGCTTTTCCACACCCACTTCGCAGGCAGTCACAAAGCCAAGAAAACAAGTGCATCTTTGCTAGCACTTAGCCAAAGAAAGGGTGAGTTCCTAAGAGATTACGTTTGGCGCTTCACTGCTGAAGCCCGGTCTATTGCCTCCCTCAATCAATCGGTAGCCTCTGCGGTATTCAGACACAACGTCACTAATGCCGACCTCAAGGCGTTACTTACCAAGAAGCCACCTTGGGACTTCTCGAAACTCCTGATTAGGAGCGAGAAGTACATCCGAGTGGAAGAGGCTCTCAACCCCCCAGTCTTGAGGCACCGTCTTCCGGGAACAAACGGAAGGGTACAAGCGAAGAAGGGTCCCAGAAATTCCAGAGGGACGATAATGGTCAGCGGCGCCCAGCTCTTCGTTTTGAGAAGTTCACCACCCTCAATGCAAGTATATCAGCAATTCATATAGAGGTGGATAAGGAAGGGCTACTTCGCGGTTCTCCTGGAATGAATATCCCTGGAAAGAAAAGGAACAGGAACAAGTGGTGTCGCTTCCATAGGGACCACGACCATGACACGGATGATTGTCCGGGTCTCAAAGAGGTGATCGAAGAACTCATACAGCGGGGAGACCTGGCCTGGTTCGTCCGAAAAGACAAGCCTGATCTTCCACCCCGAGGAGCCTACAGGCGAACAGAGAGGCCCAACGAGTTCCAAGACTTCGAACCTGGGGTCATCCTCCACCTTATCCATGTGGGTCCAATGAGGGGAGAACCAAACTCCTCCTAAGAGGCCTTCACCCTATCGTAGAAATAGGATTTCAGTTTCAATAAGATCGATGCTTGTAACACGGCTGATATGGCTAAAAATGGGATTAAATCGGAACCGTCCAAACCGGACACGAATCTTAAAGCCTAGGGGCAAAATGGTAATTTTACTCCACAAACGGGTCTGAAGTGGATTCTGGGTCTTTTTCCCAAAGACCCAATAACCCACGAACGGATCCTCCTCAACTGGGTACGGGTCCCAACCCGAAATAAACCCGGTCCAGCAGGATAGAATTAGGGTTCCTGATTAATACTGATTAACGGCCCTAATTCACATCTATCCTTTCACCGAGGATTAGGAATTACATTCCTTATCTAATCACGGGGATTAAATTCCTAATTTGACCCCAACGGCGGCTATAAATACCCCCATCCATCACCATTAAGAGGTAATCAATCTTTTGCCTATTTACGCTCTCTCATAATCTTCTCTGATTATTGACTTGAGCGTCGGAGGGTGCGTCGCCGGGATCAACCCCGGTGTCTCGTACTTTTTGCAGGTGTATGGCAGGAGTCAACGACCAAGCTGCGGCGGAACAGGTATCAGGTTTGCTATTTAAGTTTTCCAAGAGTCCACAAATCCATTTGTTTGCCCCCACACCAGATTTAGCGGTAACAGATTAGCGACGTCTGTGGGAATCACAAATAGCAGCCATTCCTCTTCCCGTTAGGTCTGACCTACCCAGCCATGCCTCTCCGAAGGCTGAGATCCCGAGGGTCCAACCGCGGACCCACTCCCCCTCAACCACAACAGGAGGTCCCTCTCCAAACAGTCCAGCCACAGGGACTTCCTCCCCAACAAGACCAAGCCCTGCAGCAGGACCAACTCCCTCCTCAGAATCTTCAACCCCCTTGTGGTCAAACCGGTCCCCAGAATGCCAGTCCTAGGCAACCTCTCCAGCATGATCACATCTCCGTGCACAACCCCTCAACTGATTCTATGGCCTCTCACAATCCCCGGGCCTTTGATGACCTCCGCAACACCCTTAACAATCGACATAAGGAAGAGGATCTTCGCCGCCGTTCGGATGAAAGGCGGGCCCGAGAGGGAGTCTCCCGCCAACAACGTCCAAATGAGCATCTCCTCATCGCCGGGAACATAGGAGGTCCCCGCCTCTCCGAAGACGGAGAGAGTCCCCCGAGCACTATAGAAGAAGGTCTCGCTCACCGAGGGATGATAATGCTCCTATCACCCGAGCCGAATTCCAGCAATTCCAAGCAACCATTTTGCAAGCCCTTCATAACCGACCCAACAATAATGATGCTCGAAGGGTCCCCACTCCTTCTCCGATCCAAAGTCCTCGCCGACGTTCCCTGACTCCTCCTCCTGCTCCTAGCAACCCCCAGCACATTCCTAGTCCTCGCCACTCCTGGGGCTACCGCCTTCGTAGCCCCTGCTCTCCCTCGTACGAAGATGAGTCCAGAGGCTCGTTTGAGTACCGTCGAAGGGATGACACTATCTACCGGTATCTCCACGAGATGGAGAGGCGCTTGGGTCAGCTAGACAGAGAAGAAGAGCTTAGAGGAAGGATCCTACATCTGAGCTGACCTCCTTTCTCTCATACCATCATGGAGGCGCCCATTCCAATAGGCTTCAAGCCTCCACAGTTCGAGACCTATTCCGGGGAGTCCGACCCCGTGGACCACATCGAAAGCTTTAAGACCCTCATGCTAATCCACCAGGCTTCCGATGCTCTGCTGTGCAAGACCTTCCCCGCTACTCTCAAGGGTCCAACCCGGGAATGGTACTCTCGCCTCGCCCCATCCTCAATATTCTCATTCGAGCAATTCAAGACCCTCTTCGTCACCCACTTCGTGAGTAGCCGCAGAACTGAGAAGACCAGCATCTCGCTACTCTACCTCAACCAGAAGAAGGGTGAGAAGCTAAGAGACTATGTGAAAAGGTTCACCGCGGAAGCTAAGTCTATCGCTTCCCTCGACCAGTTGGTCGCTGCAGCAGCTTTCCAATCAAACGTTCTTAATTCCAGCCTCTGCTCCTCCCTTGCCAAGAAGCCCCCGCAGAACTTCTCCGATCTCCTTCTCCGAAGCGAAAAGTATATTCGGGTCGAGGAAGCTGAGCACCGCCCCAACTTTGAGGGGCCTTCCTCCGGGTCCAAGAGAAAGGGAACAGAAGAAGAGGGAGCCAAGAAGCTCCAGAAGGACAATGGCGGACAGCGCTGATCTCCCCCCAGATTCGAAAAGTTCACTCCTCTTAACGCCAATATTTCCACAATTCTCATGGAAGTTGAGAAGGAAGGGGTGCTACACCCTGCCCCAAAAATGAACACCCCCGGTAAGAAGAGGGACAAAGAAAAATGGTACCGCTATCACCGGGACCATGGCCACGACACCAATGATTGTAGGGCCCTGAAGAACGAGATAGAAGCCCTCATCCAAAGGGGGCAACTGGCTAAATTCGTGAGAAAAGACCGAACCGACCTTCCGCCTCCTCCTCGGGGGCTAACAAGCGCACCGAACAACGCGATGAGATGCCCGAATTCGAAGAGGAGCGTGTCCTGTACCTCATTCATGGGGGCCCGATGGGGGGCTCCTCCAACTCCTCTCGAAAGGCATTTGTAAGAGAAGTTAATTCGGTTTGTGGCACAGCTCCTCCTAAAGGCCTCGAAGTACCTGTCACATTCTCATATGAAGACCTTGAGGGTGTCCGAACCCCCCATTGTGACGCACTTGTCATTAACCTCCATATGGAGAACTTTAAAGTAGAGAGGATCCTGGTGGACAATGGCAGATCCGTTAATATCCTCTTCCTCGCCACTTTCAAAGGTCTCAAACTATCCCAGGACAGACTTAAGCCTGCCGGCTACACACTCCATGGGTTCACGGGAGTGCCCGTGACTATAGAGGGGGTGATCACCCTCGACGTAACCGCTGGCAAAACTCCTACTACCCGAACGGAGCCGATGGACTTCATGGTCGTCGATGTCCCCGTTGCTTATAATGTGATTCTGGACCGACCTGGCCTAGCTGCCCTCGAAGCCGTCCCTTCCGCTTATCACCTCAAGATGAAGTTTCCCACCCGGGCAGGAGTAGGGAAAGTAAAAGGCAGTCAGGAAATGGCCCGCAAATGCTACATGACCTCTACTGAGGGTCCAGTCCTCTCCCTTGAAACTCTCGAAATCCCCCAAGATGGTGTCCGACCAACGTCCGAGCCAATGGATGAATTGGAGGAAGTGCTCTTCTCTGAGCAAGATCCGAGCCGCAAGTTCTTTATCAGCAAGACCCTCCCATCAGCCCTAAGCTCGGACATAGTTCAATGTATTAGAAAGAACCGCGACCTCTTTGCCTGGTCAGTCGTCGACATGCCTGGAATTTCCGAAGAGCTTCTCGTCCACCATCTGAGTGTTGCACCGGGGTCCAGACCGGTTCAACAGAAGATGCGCAAATTTGTTCCCGAGTGCCAACAAGCTATAAAAGAAGAGGTGGACAAGCTCCTCAAGGCTCGGTTCATACAGGAGGTCAATTATCCCGAATGGCTCTCAAATGTTGTGATGGTAAAGAAGGCCAACGGGAGTTGGAGAATATGTATCGACTTCACCGACCTGAATAAAGCATGTCCCAAAGATCCATTTCCTCTCCCAAGTATCGACACCCTGATCGACGCAACTTCGGGCCATGAACTCCTCAGCTTCATGGACGCCTTCTCCGGCTACAATCAGATCCGTATGTTTCCCCTCGATATCCCAAAGACTTCCTTTGTAACCGATCAGGGCCTCTACTGCTACAGGGTAATGCCTTTTGGGTTAAAGAATGCAGGTGCCACTTATCAACGCCTCGTCAACAAGGTTTTTCAAGCACAGATCGGCCGAAATATGGAGGTATATGTTGACGATATGCTTGTGAAGAGAATCCATGGGGCCGATCATGTGGCCGATCTGCAAGAGGCGTTCGATGTACTCAGGAAGCACGATATGAAGCTCAATTCGAACAAGTGTGCCTTCGGAGTCTCGTTGGGAAAATTCCTAGGCTTTATGGTCAGCCAAAGGGGAATCGAAGCGAACCCCGAAAAGATCAAGGTCATATTGTATATGGCTCCCCCAAAGAATGTTAAAGAGGTTCAGAGGCTAACAGGTCGCCTTGCTGCCATAGGGCGTTTCCTTTCTAAGTCAGGAGAAAAGTGTCTTCCTTTCTTCAAAGCTCTCAGGGGGGCAAAAGGCTTCGAGTGGGGTCAGCAGCAACAAGACTCATTCGATCAGCTAAAGGCTTACCTAGTCAATCCTCCTCTCCTCAGCAAACCTGTTCCAGGGGAAGTCCTCTACCTCTACTTAGCCGCCTCCGAGCAGGCCCTCAGCGCTGTCCTCGTATGGGAAGAAGATAAGACTCAAAAGCCTATCTATTACGTGAGCAAGGTACTTCGGGATGCCGAGCTCCGCTACCCAAGGATAGAGAAGATGGTGTACGCCTTAGTCATGGCCGCAAGAAAGCTTCGCCCATATTTCCAGTCCCACTCGGTGGTCGTTCGTACCGACCAACCGTTGAAGTAGGTCCTTCACAAGCCAGAGACTTTCGGTCGTCTCATGAAATGGTCTATCGAGCTGAGCCAACATAATATAACATATCAGCCTTGGACCGTGATCAAGGCTCAGGCCTTAGCTGAATTCATAGTTGAAAGCACCATTCCCGAGGTCAGTCAAGCGTCAAACAGACCTCCTATTTGGACAGTATATGTTGATGGATCCTCTTGTACCGAAGGGAGCGGATCCGGGGTTATTCTGGCAGGCCCAGATAACTTCGTCCTCCAATACTCCCTCCGCATCAACTTTAAGGCCTCCAACAATGAAGCGGAATATGAAGCCCTTATAGCCGGTCTTGGAATGACCCGCAAGGCAAGGGCACAATGCCTCCACATATTTAGTGACTCTCAGCTAGTCTTGAATCAAGTCCTGGGCGAGTATGAAGCGCGAGATGACCGAATGGCTAAGTATCTAGCCAAGGTCCAAAATCTCATGGCCCTCTTCGAGGAGGCGATTATTCGGCGAATCCCGAGGGAAGAAAATGCCCAAGCGAACGCTCTCTCCAAGTTAGCCTCTTCCTCCCTCCAAGGTCTCGAGCAGACCGTTTTAATTGAAGTGCTCCTGAAGCCGAGCATAGAAGAAGAAATTCCCGACTCCATGGAGTCACTGCTGGTCCAACTTCAAGATAATTGGATGAAACTCCTGGTAGAATTCCTAAGGGATGGGCTCCTCCCCGAAGACCCTAAGGAAGCTCGCCGAGTCAGAACCAGAGCGGAGCGGTACACCATTGTAGAGAGGGTCTTGTACAAACACTCCTTCACACAAATTGACGACAGACCTTATCTGAGATGCCTCTCCCCCGAACAAGCCACATACGCCTTGCAAGAGCTTCACGAAGGCATAAGCGGAGCACATTCAGGGTCTAGATCCCTTGCTAGGAAGGTGTTGAATTATGGATATTTCTGGCCTACCCTCTTACAAGATGCCGAGCGACATGTTCGGCAATGCAGCTCTTGTCAAAAGCACTCCAACATCCATCGCCTCCCACAAGCTCGGCTCGCCACCCTATCAAGTCCTATCCTTTTCGCAATGTAGGGGATGGATTTACTAGGACCGTTCCTGCCAGCTCCCGGCCAACTCAAATTTTTAGTCGTGGCAATCGACTATTTCTCGAAGTGGATAGAGGCCGAGCCCTTGTCCGCAATCACTGAGAACAAAGTACTCCAGTTCTTTTGGAAGAACGTCATCTGCAGGTTCGGCATCCCTCGAGTCCTCATAACCGACAATGGAACACAGTTTACAGGGGCCTCCTTTCGAGCTCTGTGTGAAGACCTCGCCATCCAACAATGCTTCTCCTTTGTCTTTCACCTTCAATCAAACGGCCAAGTGGAAAACGCCAATCGACAGATCCTCTCCGGAATCAGGAAGAGGTTGGATAAGTCCGCTAAGAGTTTATTGGTTGATCAGCTCCCGAACGTACTGTGGAATTACCGCACTACCAAACGGACCCCCACAGGAGAGTCACCGTTCAACCTCACCTACGGGGCCGAGGCTGTAATCCCCCTGGAGGTCGGTGTACCCTCTCCTTGTCTTATTGCTTATGAAGAAGAGCAGAATGCCAGAGAGCTCCGAGCAAATCTGGACTTGATCAATGAGCTCCGTGAAAGAGCTGCCATTCGTCAACAAAGCTATCGGAGAAGGATCGAGCTGGCATATAATAAGAGAGTCCGTCCCACTGACCTCAAAGAAGGGGACTTAGTCCTCAGAAAGTTAGCTATCTCCTTCCCCAGTCAGAAGAATAAGCTAGCTCCAAATTGGGAAGGACCCTACAAGATCACCAAAGTAGTTCGGTCAGGAGCCTACCGTCTAGAAGACCTTGAAGGCAGAGAGATTCCCAGGACTTGGAATGCCGACCATCTCTTGAAGTACCAAGAGAGCGCATGAACGCCTCTCCAAGTACCATCAGATGTCGAACCGTTCCTTTCCCTTCACTTGTATTTTACTTTTGCTTTTTTATTTCTCCCATGTAATAACAGCTCGCAACTTAGAACCAGCCGAGTATTAGTTTTCAATAAAGAACATTTTTCTTCATATCTTACTTGTGAATTGCTTGTATCTCTCTGTTATTACCTTGTTTATACTCTAACGACGAGTTCGGAGTCCAACACTTGGCTCGACTCCGCTTCGTAGGTTCGCTCTAAAGCGAGCTAGAAGTGGTTCGCCATTCGGAATTGCTCCCACAACCGTTGAAACAAACTCTAACGATGAGTTCGGAGTCCAACACTTGGCTCAACTCTGCTTCGTAGGTTCGCTCTAAAGCGAGCTAGAAGTGGTTCGCCATTCGGAATTGCTCCCACAACCATTGAAACAAACTCTAACGATGAGTTCGGAGTCCAACACTTGGCTCAACTCTGCTTCGTAGGTTTGCTCTAAAGCGAGCAAGAAGTGGTTTGCCATTCGGAATTGCTCCCAAAACCGTTGAAACAAACTCTAACGACGAGTTCGGAGTCCAACACTTGGCTCGACTCCGCTTTGTAGGTTTGCTCTAAAGCGAGCAAGAAGTGGTTTGCCATTCGGAATTGCTCCCAAAACCGTTGAAACAAACTCTAACGAAGAGTTCGGAGTCCAACACTTGGCTCGACTCCGCTTCGTAGGTTCGCTCTAAAGCGAGCTAGAAGTGGTTCGCCATTCGGAATTGCTCCCACAACTATTTGTCAAAACTCACATCAATAAACCCACCTCGTTGAGCTCCGCCATGGCCGTTCTACTGAGCCGAGGTGCTGAGGTACCGACCTCCACATATGGAGAAAAATACTGCCGATCTAGTTTCACCGACAGATTGTATCAAAAAATGTGTTAGGACATGATGAACGGCTCAAGCCGTGCTGCGTCTCCACAAAACGACAAGATAACGTTTTCTCAAAATTTGAGCCTTTTGTCTCGTGATTCGCACCACGATCGTGATCAACCGTTCAGATAGAGCCACACAGCTCGGATCTGGAATCTGCACTATCGATCTACCAAACTACAAAGTGGAGAAAAAATACACCTTAAAATCCGTGCTCGGAATTGCCGAACAGGAAGCAACACATGAACACCACAAAAAAAAATTTTTATTAAGGACAGAAACATCCAAGTTATTACAACGGACAAAAAAGCCAAGTTACAAGCCCAAGCTATTACAACAAGGTGCTACAAAAATTCTAAGGTATAATACAACTCTTTCAACGCCTCTTCGGGACAGGGACGTTCCGGTTTAAAAAGACGCGAGGGTGGCGCCGCTTCACCTCCGAGCTCGTCTCTACACCCATGAACCGAGACGCTTCCTCGGCACTGCCTCTGACAGTGGCTCCAACCGAGGCTCTGCTAGACGAGATGGCCACGCCACTCTGGGTGTCGGCTGGGCTCCGACGAACGATAGGTGGACGAGTCGCTTGTTCGTTGAAAGAGATCCCCCTCTCACTCTCCTCGTGGGTGCACGAAGTGCTTCGGACGTTAATCCTCACGGGCTGAGGTTTAAGGTGAGCGACTTCCTCTTCAAGCTCGACGATTCTATCCTTCAAAGTATCGTCTTTCACTGACATCTTGAACCGAGGAAGTTTTGCCGAGCTCGCGTCCCCGGCACAGTCACTTATGATTCGGCAAAGGTTGGTCACTTCGATGCTCTTGTCGACCGTAAACCTCTTTAGATGCTCAACCTTAGAAGCTAGCTCGTCGTGCTCGGCCAGTGCTGAGGTTAACTCGTCCTCCTTCACCGAGAGTTCTCCTTCGACTATTTGCAAGTGATGAATCTCAGCCAATAACTCGTTGTTCGTCTTCTCCACGTTGAATAGTACCCTCCTGATTAGCTCAACCTCGCCCTCGAGATGAGCTTCGCGCGATCGCTTGAATAATTCTGTTCGCCGCCGAGCCGCTGCCATGTCCGAACCAAGTTCGACAATCTGAAAAACCAAAGCATTCTATTGGGAGACGAGTTCCGAGCCAAACACTTAGACGAATTCAAAGAAAAAAAATCTTTCATTCATGTCGAAAAGAAGCGGTGGCCAGTCCGCTATAAGGCTTTACAAAAAAGAAGAAAAAGAGATTCATGCAAAGGACGGGGAGATCAAGGATCCACCTGAGGCGACGTGTCGATCACAGGCGCCTCATCAGATGGTCCCTCGGCCACCGTCGCCCCGGCTGGGGGGTCGGCAGCCACGATCACGGGGTCGGCAGGCACCTTCTCGTCCCGCTGCTCGCCCTCCTCCCCTTCTCCTTCCTCTCCTTCGCCCTCCACCTCCTTGTCGGGCCACAGGTGATATCCCACTCTTTCAAAACCGGGGACACGAGCCTCGACGTGGTCAAGCGCTCTCGCATAGGACAGCTCCATGTTCCTGGCCATATGCTTCTTCGCCTCGACTTCGACCTCCTTTTTAGCCACCTCCGCCGCGGAGTCCCTCTCCGCCTTTGCCGCCTCCAAGGCCTTCGCAGATGCGGCCAGCTCCTTGGCAGCTTTAGCAACCTTGGCGACCTCTGCGGCGAGCTGCTCATTAGCTCGCTCCAAGGCCGTCTCAAGATCGGCGACCCGAACCTCCAAGTCCTCCGAGCAGCACCGCTCAGCCACGAGCTGCTTCACTGCCCTCGCCTTCTCTGCCCTGTCCTTGTCACAAAGGGCTTTCAGCTCCTTCTCCTGCTCGGCGAACTCCTGAACAAGGTGGCCGAAGTGGCAAGTGGCTTGCAATGAATGAGCGTTAGGAGGTTGTAAAATCTGAGCTATGGACTTGAAGGAATTTTTAAAGAAAGATGCTTACCGACATGAGCAACTGAGCAATCTCATAGGTTTCGTCCTTGGTCGTCCCAGCCTTCAGAGCGGCTCAGTCCTTTGGGGTCGCGAGATGCTTGACGGCCTGCATACACATCTGCGAATCACCAAGAAAGCCGTCGTGGTTATTCACCCGCCAGTCAGGGACGAATAGCTTCTTGTGGGCCTCGGTCAAAATCTGCTCGGCCTGAGGCGTCAGAGGCGGGGCCTGCAGAGCCAGCGCCACCAAAACCGAAAAGGCCTCATCGGCCGGGGCAAAAGAGGCCTGAGCAGGTGGGTCTACAAGGACGACCACCGACGGAGATGGCACCTGAAGAGCAAGGGTGGTGTCGGCAACTACCGAGGGGGCCTTGGAAGGTCATCCGGATGTGAGCTCGGTGCTCGGCTTCTTCCTCTTCCTACCATCAGCGACCTTGCCTCGCTCGGACATCATTGCCGTGAAGTCCATCTTCGGCGCTTCTGTTCAAAACAACGAAAATAAAAAAAACAACAAGCTAGAAGATCGCACAAGGAAGAAAGAAAAAAAATGCAGCGAGATGTCAAGGGCATACTCGGGTCGATCGGACTAAGGCCCGACCCGTGTAGCACTTCCTCAGTCATTCCTCTCCAGCTTAACATTGGAAGAGCAATGAGCTTTGCCACCACCTTCTCCTCGTTCGGACTCAGCACTGGGTCGGCCCTTAAGAACTTCGGCACCTCTTCCATCCAACGAGTCGGGAAGTCCATCCTCGAGGGCCCCTTCAGCAGAAAAAACTTCTCCTTCCAGCCTTTTATCGAGTCCGGGTTCTCAATGAGCTTAACGCCTCTCTGGGGTGACAAGTAGTAGCGAGGCTTGGCCTTTGTCATTCGGTTGATCCGGTACAAACTCCGGAGGATTACCATGTCTGGCTCGACCTCGGCGATGCGACACTGCAGCAAAAAGGCGAGCACATGGCACCAGGTGTTCGGCATAAACTGCACTGGTGCCAGATAATACCAGTGGAGAACCTTCAACACGAAGGGATGCAGAGGGAAGCGCAAGCCGGCGCACAAAGAGTCGAAGTCGAACACGCACGTGTCCGGCGACAGCACGGTGTTCGCCCACATCCCAGGGCCGGGGTGGATCAGTTTGTACTCCGGAGGGATGGCGAACCCCTTTCTGATCCGGAGGAGATCCCTCTCGGATAACACCGAAGCAAGCTCGTCCACCTCAGTGACCTCCCTCAGGGCGTTCTCCTCGTAAACTGCCGACCGGCCAACGATCGCCTTCTCCAGCATATCACCCTCGTACTGCCTAATGCCGGTGTGTCCGGACAGCACGCCAGGGTACCAACCCGACTCAGGGGCTCGCCTCTCTGGCTCCACAATCTGCTCGACTATGGACGACCCTACCACTTTCTTCCCCTTCCTCCGACTCGCTACTTGAACTCTCTCCTCAGCACCACTATCTCCAGAGGATGATGCCTCACTTCCCGAGTTTACCCTTGACATCTCTAAAAAATATCTAAGGCAAAAACACTGACCTTGATGTGACGTAAACTTGGAAGTGACGTGCACGGTCGGAATTTCTTCACCGAAAATTGCCTGGCCCACGCGACAGCTAGCACCACCACCTTGGAGCACAAACCACCGCTAGCAGAGCGAAACTGGGAGTAAAAGTAAAAATTCGAAGTGAAAGAGAGAAATGAGCTAGGGGGTGAGGAGAGTGGGGACTTATAGCCAAGAGAGCGACGTTTGGGCTCCCTAGGCGGTTAAGGGCCCACTAAAGGAAAGCAAAACGAAAAAATGGAGAGTTGCGACGTTTCAAGATAAGAACTCTTCAATTCGCTTAACTCCGTCACTCGGCCACCGGGGTGCATGGCCGAGCTACCGAACAGCTTGGCTAAGCAACCGAGTTACTGGGTGGAAGAGCGATCCGCCGAACCTACGGTGAGCCTCGCCGAGCTACCGAGCCGAGGTACCGACCTCCACATATGTGGAAAAATTCTGCCGAGTCAGAATCACCGTCGGATCGTTCCAAAATTCATGTCAAAACTTGATGGACGGCTCAGATCGCGCCACGCCCACAAAACGATAAGATAACGTTTTCTCGTGATCTGAACCCCATCCTCGTGATTCACACCGTGATGAACGCTCCAGATCAAGCTACGCGTTCCTTCCGAGCTGCCGGCCACCGGAGTGCATAGCCGAGCTACCGAACAGCTTGGCTAAGCAACCGAACTACTGGGTCGGAGGGTGGCAACGTTTCAAGATAAGAACTCGTCAAAACACTTAACTCCATCACTCGGCAATCAATGCCTCGACGTGCCACCGAACTGCCGTTCTACCGAGCCGAGGTGCCGAGGTACCGACCTCCACATATGTGGAAAAATTCTGCCGGGTCAGAATCACCGTCGGATCGTTTCAAAATTTGTGTCAAAACTTGATGGACGGCTCAGATCGCGCCACGCCCACAAAATGACAAGATAACGTTGTCTCGTGATCTGAACTCCGTTCTTGTGATTCGTGCCGTGATGGATGCTCAGGATCATGCCACGTAGCTCGGCAGATCCCAGCGCTCCGAGCCGAGCTGCCTGAGAGCTGAGCCGAGGTGCCGAGGTACTGACCTCCACACACGGAGAAAAATTCTGCCAAGCCAGAATCACCGTCGGATCGTTCCAAAATTCGTGTCAAAACTTGACGGACGGCTCAGATCGCGCCACGCCCACAAAACGACAAGATAACGTTTTCTCGTGATCTGAGCCCCGTCCTCATGATTCGCGCCGTGATGGACGCTCAGGATCATACCACGTAGCTCGGCAGATCCCAGCGCTTCGAGCCGAGCTGCCTGAGAGCTGAGTCGAGGTGCCGAGGTACCGACCTCCACACACGGAGAAAATACTAGCCGACCCATTCAGATCGTCCGATCCCTCAGAAAATCGCGCTCGGTAACGATGAAGGGTCCAGATCGCGCCATGTCATAATTCGGTATTAAAAATTAATTTTTATTTATTAAATTCGTTTTATTTATTTAAAAATTGCAGAAAATGGTTAAAAAAAAATTATAAATTCGGGGAAATATTTTGAGCCCCTGAGAAAGTAATTATTGCCTAGAATGGCTGATTAAGACCCCCGGACGACGAATCAATACTTTGCAAAATTAAATAAGTGGTCGAAAGATAGATAATTAAGGAAAAATGCCAGAAAACCAGAGGGGCTCAAGAAAAACTTAGAGCACGCAACTAACCCGGAAAATCACCATACTACCCCATGCGATGAATTGTCACCCCTCATTTGGACTCCGATACAACTCCGAAAGCCATTGAAACAGTAAGACTACTCCTCAAAGACTGAACCTGCTCAGCCTTTAGGAGTGGGGGGCTCGTGATATGGCTAAAAAATAGGATTAAATCGGAACCGTCCAAACCGGGCACGAATCTTAAAGCCTAGGGGCAAAATGGTAATTTCATTCCACAAACAGGTCTGAAGTGGGTTCTGAGTCTTTTCCCCAAAGATCCAATAACCCACGAATGGATCCTCCTCAACTGGGTATGGGTCCCAACCCGAAATAAACCCGGTCCAGCAGGATAGAATTAGGGTTCCTGATTAATACTGATCAACGGCCCTGATTCACATCTATCCTTTCACCGGGGATTAGGGATTACATTCCTTATCTAATCATAGGGATTACATTCCTAATTTGACCCCAACGGCGGCTATAAATACCTCCCATCCATCACCATTAAGAGGTAATCAATCTTTTGCCTATTTACGCTCTCTCATAATCTTCTCTGAATACTGACTTGAGCGTCGGAGGGTGCGTCACCGGGATCAACCCCAGTGTCTCGCACTTTTTGCAGGTGTACGGTAGGAGTCAATGGCCAAGCTGCGGTGGAACAGGTATCAGGTTTGCTATTTAAGTTTTCCAAGAGTCCACAGATTCATCTGTTTGCCCCCACACAAGATTTAGCGGTAACAACTGCAAAAAAACTTGTAATAATGGCTCGCCCCATTGAAGCGGCCACTTAGGTTATCTCAATAAAACTCAGCTTTTTCTATTGAAAATTATTACATTCGCCCTATTTTTATCTCTGTAAGTCACATCTATGACTCGTTAAACGGTAAGTTCGGAGTCAAACTTGTCCTGCAGGACTGCTCCTACAACTTACTAAGCTCAAAAGATGAGTTTGGAGTCCAACAATTAGTTCGACGTCTCTTTAGCCGCTTGTAAACAAGCAATTGCAGAGTAGCCCACCATTCGGAATTACTCCTATAACTCATTAAATCCACAAACAACAAGTTTGGAGTCCAACACTTAGTTCGCCGTCGCTTTAGCCGCTTGCGAACAAACAAGTGCGAAGTAGCCCACCATTCGGAATTGCTCCTACAACTCGTTGAAGTTCTTAAAACAACAAGTTTGGAGTCCAACACTTGGTTCGACGCCGCTTTAGCCGCTTGCGAACGAGCAAGTGCGAAGTAGCTCACCATTCGGAATTGCTCCTACAACTCTTTAAATCCTCAAACAACAAGTTTGGAGTCCAACACTTGGTTCTACGCCGCTTTAGCCGCTTTGCGAACGAGCAAGTGCGAAGTAGATCACCATTCGGAATTGTTCCTGCAACTCGTTGAACCCCCTCAAATAACAAGTTTGGAGTCCAACACTTGGTTCAACGCTGCTTTAGCCGCTTGCGAACAAGCAAGTGTGGAGCAGATCACCATTCGGAATTGCTCATGCAACTCGTTGATAACTCCGTAACAACTAGTTTGAAGTTCACAATCATGGTTCAAAATTGCCCTCACAGCTTGCAAGTATGCAGTTTCGGGGCTCAAAATGAACGTTCATACCACTTCCACTACTGGTTAAATTTTGCAACAAGCAAGTTCGGAGCTCAACTCTCCCCTAGAGTTGCTCCTCAAACTCGTCTCCTGAATGGCTCTCTCCTAGAGCCTGGTGATGCTCTTCACTCCATTCGCCTTACGAGCGGTCTTCTTCTCAGTGGGCTCGAAGCTTAAACTCTCCCCTAGCATTGCTCCTCGCACTTGCCTTCGAGAACTGATCTTCCCATGGGTCTTACGAGAATCTTCCTAGCTCATCTTCTTAACAGGAATGGAGCACCTCTTTGAAGTTCCAGAGACCGAAGCTATTCTCAACTTCACAGAAACGAAGATATTGCGAGCCTATTTTGACACTAAATACGGGTGATTCTTCAACTGGCCCTCAAAGAGAAGTTGTAGATCTTTGAGTCAGCCTCAAAATGAGGGGTCAAAGGTCCCAATCCGACCTCCGCAGCACCGAGAAAGTGGGTCACAACACAGCTGCACCGAGCGTGAAAATGGGAAAATCATTGCCTCAAGATTCGCGCTTGGTTTTGATCAACGGCTCTAAACGAGCTGCGTAGCTCGGATCCAAAATTCGAGCGTCCGAACAACCGAGCTTGAAAATGGAAAAAATCATCGCCTCAAGATTCGTGCTTGGTCTTGATCAACTGCTCTGAATGAGCCACGTAGCTCGGATCCAAAATCCAACCGTCTGTACAACCGAGTGTGAAATTAGGGAAAAACTCTGCCTCAGAATTCGTGTTCCATCACGATCAACGGAATCAGATTCGCCAAACGAACAACAACAACTCCACCCTCTTCAACCTTCCCGTTAGAGGCTCAAACCCGCAACCCTCTTCAACCTTCCCCATCTTCTTCTCCTTTAGAATTTCCCGCCAAAAACCCAACACTTCCACTGCCAAACTCCGCAAGCTCCTCCACTGTCGCCGCCCAACTCCATCAACGAGCTCCCCCTCTCACCTGGCCGAGCTCCAAGAGGCCAACCCCATGGCTTGCCAAGCTCCAACCCCTCATTCGAGCTCTCCTTCCCCACTGCCAAACTTCACTCTGAGATCTGACGTCTCCTTCGTCGAGCTTCGAGCTCCCTCCCTCGTCAAACGCCTAGCTCCACCCTTATTTTCAAGCTCCTCGCCAAGCTCCTCGTCGATGCTCTCTCCCTTCACGAGCTCCACCACCTACCTTTGCCGAGCTCAAGCTGCAACCGAGCTCTTAACAGCGAGCTTTGAATCCCTCGTCAAACTCCTAGCTCCTCCCTCATCTTCGAGCTCCTCGCCAAGCTCCTCGTCGAAGCTCTCTCCCTTCATGACCTCCACCACATACCTTCGCCAAGCTCAAGCTGCAACCGAGCTCTCGACAGCGAGCTTCGAATCCCTCGCCAAACTCCATCGTCGACTGAGAGGAACTCCTCCCTCATCTTCAAGATACTTGCCAAGCTCCTCGTCGAAGCTCTCCCCCTTCACGAGCTCACCATCGCCATTAACAAGCTCAAGCACTCTTCCTCGACGAATCCACCGAGCTCCGACACCCCCATGTCGAACTCTATCGTCACTCCCTCCTTACCGATCACGAGCAGAACTACGGCAAGACTTCTTAACATAGAGCTCCTTTCGGTGCACGGGGGCTCGGCAATTCGAAGACGAGGTCAAAGAAGGCAGCTCGAAGAAGTCGAAGGGTGGAGTCGACATCGAAGGAGAGAGAAAAGGTCGAAGACGGAGGAAGAAGGAAGAAGAGAAGAGAGCGGAAAAGAAAGAAAGAAAGAAAAGAAGAAAAAAAGGGCTAACGTGGCGGTCAACGGTCAACGTTGACCACGCCACGTTGCGCCATCTCACTTGTTCTCAGCAAATCGCTCAGCTAGATCCGAGGATCCGAACTACCGACCCTGTAAACGCAGAAAAATTATCTCATCACGGTGCGCGCTCGCTTGATTGTGATCAATACACAGGATTGCGCTACGTCACTAGGTAAATATTTATTTATTTATTCGTTTATTTAATTGAATTAATTATTTAAAAAATCTGAAAAAATTAATTAAAAATCGAAAAAGTTAATTAAAAATTCTAAAAAATAATTATTAATTCGGAAAATAATTTTAAATTCTGAAAATAATAATTATTAAATTAGAATAATAAATTAAAGTTTTCGATAATTAATTACTTAAATTTGGAAATTGAAAAAAAAACCAAAAAATGATTAAAAATTGAAAAAACAAAATCTGAAAAATCTGAAAAAAATCCAGAAAATTCTGAGAATAGTTTGGGCATTTGACAAGCTCAGAAAATCACCGTTACACCTCAAGCAAGATCCAAAATCCCCCGAGAACTCCGATAAGATCTCGTACGCCATTAGAACAATAAAAATACTCCTCAAAGGCTGTTAAACTCAGTCTTCGGGAGTGAGGGGCCTGTGATCTGGCTAAAAATAGGATTAAATCGGGATCGTTCAAATCGGGCACGAATCTTAAAGCTCTCAGGGGTAAAATGGTAATTTCACCTACAAACAGGTCTGAAATGGGGACTGGGTCTTTCTTCAAAATCCAATAATCCATAAACGGATCTGTCCTATTGGGTATGGGTAGCAGCCCGATACAAACCTATCCAGGTCTTTTAAGGAGTAATTCATATTCATGATTATCTCTAAGAGACGGATTAAACTAAATCTCTTATCATGAAACGATTTAAACTCTACACCTTATCCAAAAATACCGGAACATAGGTGATATGGCTAAAAATAGGATTAAATCAGGACCGTTCACATCGGACACGAATCTTAAAGCTCAGGGGTAAAACGGTAATTTCACCTACAAACAGATTTGAAATGGGAACTGGGTCTTTATTCGAAGCCCAATAACCCATGAACAGATCCACGTCAACTGGGTATGGGTTCCAATCCGTTGCACACCCGATCCAGCAAGATACAATCAAGGTCCCTGATTAGATCTTAATCAACGGCCCTGATTTACATCTATCTTTTCACTGGGAATTAGGGATTCAATTCCTTATCTGATTACTAGGAGAATATTCCTTATCTAATCACGGGGATTACATTCCTAATCCAGTCCCAAAGACGCCTATAAATACCCCCCATCCATCTCCATTGCGAGGGAATGAGTATTTTCTCAATTTACGCTCTTTCTTAATCATTTCTGATTACTGACTTGAGCGTCGGAGGGTGCTTCGCCGGGATCAACCCCGGTGTCTCGCACTTTTTGCAGGTGTACGGCAGGAGTCAACGGTCAAACCCCGGCGGAACAGGTTAGAGGCTTGCTATTCAGGTTTTTCACGAATCCACAAATTCTATCTGTTTACCCCCACACCAGATTTAGCGGTAACAGATTGGCACCGTCTGTGGGAACACCAAACGAATAGCAGCCCCTCCTCCCGTTGGTCCGATCTTCTCCAGCCATGCCTCCGAGAAAAGTCAGGTCCAGAGGGTCCAACCGCGGGCCCAACCCCGCCGATCAGCAAGAGGTAGTCCCCGTCCAACCCGCTCCGCAGCAGGGACAACCCCCGCCTAAAGTGGAGGACCCCCTTCAACAAGATCAACTTCCACTTTAGAATCAGGAACCCCCCAAGGGTCCCACCGGTCTGCAGAATGCCGGTGCGGGGGGCTCCCGCATGAAGCAACCTCTCCATCAAGACCGCGTCTCCATACACAAAGCCTCTACGGATTCCATGGCCTCTCATAATCCTCAAAACCGGCAGAAGGTGGAGGACTTACGCCACCATCTGGACGAGAAGCGGGCCCGAGAGGGAGCCTCCCGCCAACAACGTCCGGGTGAGCGATCCCCTCACCGCCGAGACTACAGAGGATCCCCTGTCCGAAGGGGAAGGAGGGAGTCCCCCAAGCGTCACAGAAGAAGACCACACTCTCCTGTGGGTCGGCAACAACCTAGGAACGATGAGGCACCAATCACCCGTGCCGAGTTCCAGCAGTTCCAAGCGACCATCCTGCAGGCTCTCAACCTCCGTCGGAACCCAGATGAACCGAAGGCCCCATCTCCTCCTCCGGCCCGAAGCCCTCGCCGACGGTCCCCATCTCCTCGTCCTGCTCCTAGCAACTCTCGGCGTACCCCCAGTCCTCGTCGCTCCCGAAGTTACCATCGCCGTAGCCCTCGCTCTCCCTCCCACGAAGACGAGTCTAGAGGCTCGGCTGATTACCGTCGGAGGGACGACGCCATGTATCGCCGTCTTCATGAGGTAGAGAGGCGCCTGGGTCAGATAGGTGGAGAAGAAGAGCTTAGGGGGAGGAGCCTACGTCCTACTCGACCCCCTTTCTCCCGAACCATTGTGGATGCACCTGTGCCGTTCGGCTTCAAACCTCCACAATTTGAGACTTACACCGGGGAGACTGACCCCGTTGACCACATTGAGAGCTTCAAGACTCTCATGCTCATCCACCAAGCTTCTGATGCCCTGCTGTGCAAGACATTCCCTGCTACTCTCAAGGGCTCGGCTCGGGAATGGTACTCCCGCCTCGCCCCGTCTTCCATATTCTCCTTCGAGCAGTTCGAAACACTCTTCATCACCCACTTCGTGAGTAGCAGGCGCACGGAGAAGACCAACATCTCACTCCTCCAGCTCAGGCAAGAGAAAGGTGAGAAGTTAAGAGACTATGTGAAGAGGTTCACTGCGGAGGTCAGGTCCATGGCCTCCCTCGACCAATCCGTCTCAACGGCCGCCTTCCAATCCAATGTCTTCAATTCCAGCCTTCGTTCCTCTCTTGCTAAGAAGCCTCCACAGAACTTTGCCGACCTCCTTCTCATGTGTGAAAAGTACATTCGGGCCGAAGAGGCTCTCAACCCCCCTACTCTTGAGGAGACATCTTTCGGGAACAAACGGAAGAGCACAAGCGAAGAGGGGTCCCAAAAATCCCAGAAGGACAGTAATGGCCAGCGCCGTTCGACTCCACATTTTGAGAAGTTCACCCCCCTCATTGCTAATATATCAGAAGTCCTTATGGAGGTGGACAAGGAAGGACTACTCCGCGCTCCCCCTAGAATGAATACCCCTGGTAAGAAGAGGGACAAAGATAAGTGGTGCAGCTTTCACAGGGACCACGACCACGAAACGGATGATTGTCGGGCTCTCAAGGGGGAGATCGAAGAACTCATACAGCGGGGGCACCTTACCAAGTTCGTCCAAAAAGATGGGGCCGAGCTTCCTTACTAAGGAGCCAACGAACGAACGGAAAGGCCTGCCAAGCTTCAAGACTCAGAACCTCCTAGCTCCTCTCGAGAGGTCTTCACCTTTTCATAGAAGTAGGATCTCGATTTTCAATAAGGCCGATGCTTGTAACTCGGCCAACAGCATGTAATAATGGCTCGCCTTATTGAAGCAGCCACTTAGTTTATTTCAATAAAATTTTACATTTTTTCATTGGAAATTTTTGCTCTTGCTTCATCTCAATCTCTCCGAGTCATGACTCGCAAAATGGCGAGTTCGGAATCCAGCTTCTTCTACATGGCTGCTCCCGCAACTTACTAAGCTCTAACAACGAGGTCGGAGTCCAACACTTGGCTCGATTCCGCTTCAAATTACTCGCTCATAAGCTTGTAAGAAGTGGTTCGCCATTCAGAACTGCTCCTACACCTCGTTAACCCCTCTAACGATGGTTCCGGAGTCCAACACTTGGTTCGATTCTGCTTCGAATAACTTGCTCTTAAGCGGGTTAGAAGTGGTTCGCCATTCGGAATTGCTCCCACAACCGTTGAATAACTCTAGCGATGGTTCCGGAGTCCAACACTTGGTTCGATTCTGCTTCGAATAACTTGCTCTTAAGCGGGTTAGAAGTGGTTCGCCATTCGGAATTGCTCCCACAACCGTTGAATAACTCTAACGATGGTTCCGGAGTCCAACACTTGGTTCGATTCTGCTTCGAATAACTTGCTCTTAAGTGGGTTAGAAGTGGTTCGCCATTCGGAATTGCTCCCACAACCGTTGAACAACTCTACCGATGGTTCCGGAGTCCAACACTTGGTTCGATTCTGCTTCGAATAACTTGCTCTTAAGCGGGTTAGAAGTGGTTCGCCATTCGGAATTGCTCCCACAACCGTTGAATAACTCTAACGATGGTTCCGGAGTCCAACGCTTGGTTCGATTCTGCTTCGAATAACTTGCTCTTAAGTGGGTTAGAAGTGGTTCGCCATTCGGAATTGCTCCCACAACCGTTGATTCCCTCACTTAAATAACGAGTTCGGAGCCCACAACTTTCTCCTAGGGTTGCTCCTCAAACTCGTCTCACAAACGGCTCTCCTCCAGAGCCGAGCTCTTCGCTCCGCTCGCCTCCGAAGCGGACATCTTCTACGAGTTCGGAGCTCACAACTCTCTCCTAGAGTTGCTCCTCACACTCGTCTCACAAATGGCTCTCCCCCAGAGTCAAGCTCTTCGCTCTGCTAACCTCAAAGAGTGGGTCTTCCCATGGCTCCTACGTGGGTCTTTCCAGCACATCTTCTCCGCCCCTAGGAGTGGAGCCCTTCTTCAAAAAATCCCCAAAAACCAAAACTCCCCTCAACCTCATGAATACAAGGATGTTGCGGGGCTATTTTAACCATGAAGGAGGGTGAATCTTCATCCCACTCCTAAAGAGAAGTTGTAGATCTTCGAA
This sequence comes from Hemerocallis citrina, assembly GCA_017893485.1. Lineage (NCBI taxonomy): Eukaryota > Viridiplantae > Streptophyta > Magnoliopsida > Asparagales > Asphodelaceae > Hemerocallis > Hemerocallis citrina. The sequence continues at coordinate 191,175,235 of CM030360.1, read as the reverse complement.
TTAGCTTCGAAACAAGGGGTTGCACGCCCCGAGCCGACCTCCGTAGCACCGGGAACATCAAGAAGAACTCTGCAGGGAGAATTGGAGTTCGGCACCCGCTGCCGAGCATTCTTGCCACCGACCGTTTTACGGGCTTGAGTTCGGCACCAGTTGAGTTCGGCACCCGACGCCGAGCATTCTTCCCACCGACCGTTTTACGGGCTTGAGTTCGGCACCAGTTGAGTTCGGCACCCGACGCAGAGCGTTCTTGCCACCGACCATTTTACGGGCTTGAGTTCGGCTCCAGTTGAGTTCGGCACCCTCTGCCGAGCGTTCTTGCCACCGACCGTTTTACGGGCTTGAGCTCGGCACCAGTTGAGTTCGGCACCCGCTGCCGAGCGTTCTTGCCACCGACCGTTTTACGGGCTTGAGTTCAGCACCAGTTGAGTTCGGCGCCCGCTGCAGAGCGTTCTTGCCACCGACCGTTTTACGGGCTTGAGTTCGGCACCAGTTGAGTTCGGCACCCGCTGCCGAGCGTTCTTGCCACCGACCGTTTTACGGGCTTGAGTTCGGCACCAGTTGAGTTCGGCACCTGACGCCGAGCGTTCTTGCCACCGACCGTTTTACGGGCTTGAGTTCGGCACCAGTTGAGTTCGGCACCCGACGCCGAGCGTTCTTGCCACCGACCGTTTTACGAGCTTGAGTTCGGCTCCAGTTGAGTTCGGCACCCGACGCCGAGCGTTCCTGACACCGACCGTTTTACGGGCTTGAGTTCGGCACCAGTTGAGTTCAGCACCCGACGCCGAGCGTTCTTGCCACCGACCGTTTTACGGGCTTGAGTTCGGCACCAGTTGAGTTCGGCACCCGACGCCGAGCGTTCCTGACACCGACCATTTTACGGGCTTGAGTTCGGCACCAGCCGCCGAGCGTTCTTGGCACCGACCGTTTTGCGGGCTGGAGCTCGGCACCAGCCTCCGAGCGTTACATGGAAAAAACTTACTCAGCACTTCGCAAAGACTCGCCGACACATTTGGAAGCAATCTGCCATTGGAGCTTCAAAAAAAAAAAAAAAAAAAAAAAAGAAAGGGGCCGGGTTCGGACCCATTAAGGATCCAAACCCGAACCCACCTTCCCATCTCCTTCTCCAAAACTTCTGGCGCCAAAACAGGGATGAAGAAACCCAAAGCTCCACGCTGTCGAGCTCCCTCGCCGACCTCGTCCTCCACCGAGCTCACGTCGAGCTCCGACGAGCGCTGCGGCGTCGAGCTCCTCCGACGGCGTCAAGCACCCATCGCCAAGCTCGCCAACCCATCAACCTCCGAAGCTTTGAACTCCGCTTCGTCGCAAACTCCCACGCCGAACTCTCCACGACTGAGCTCCTGCGGCGAGCTCCTCCACGGCGCGAGCTCTGAGCCCATCGCTGCCACTAATGAGCTCCGCGCTCGAGTTCGCGACCAAGCCGCGCCGCAATGCCGAGCTCAAAAGCTTCAAGCACATCTTCGCCGGCCTCCCAGCTCCGGCGCTGAGCTACGAACCCATTACTGAGCTCGAGCTCCACAGGCCCCTCGCGATGCCGAGCTCTCCACGGCGTCGAGCTCTCCATCCCGAGTTCGCAAACACCTCCTTCAATCTCCGACCTCGTCGACACCAAACTTGACACCGAGCTCATCTCCCGAGCTCGTCTCCACTCGCCATCAGCTCCCTCCTCGAGCTCCGCCATGGCTGACGACGATGCCGAGCTCCGAGCTTCGTCATCTCCCCGAGCTCCGCCATTGCCATCATGGCCAAGCTCGTTGCCGAACGCCATCGAAGCTTCGTCGAACTTCAAATCCACATCGCCGAGCTCCCCATCCCGAGCTCGAACCCATCGCCATGGCATCGACGAGCTCCACCTCATCACAAAGCTTCGAACTCATCGCTCCGCTGTCGAGCTCCGCTCAAACCCGAGCTTCATTCCCTGCGACTTCACCTCCTTCATCGCCGAGCGCCCCCACAGCGTCGAGCTTCCCCTCACTGAGCTCCAACCTCGCGAGCTCCCTTCTTCGTCAACCTCGCCAACCTCCGCGGCGACGAAGCCCAGTCGAGCTCGAGTTCTCCTTCGCCAACTCGACTGCCATGTCCTCGCCGCCTCCCAAAAACTCAGCGAGCTCACCGATACCAAGCTCGAAGAAGGAGTCGAAGGGAGACGAGAGAGAATGGAGGTGAAGTGGAGAAGCAGAGAGCGAGAGAGAAGGAAACGAAACGAAGAAACAAAGGAGAAGAGACAGCGGAGAAAGAAAAGAAGAGAAAGAAAAGAGCTGGCGCGAAAGCAAAAAAAAAAAGAAAAAAAAAAGAAAAGCAACAAAAAAAAGGGGTTCAACTTTTGACTTGCCATGTGGCGTCCACGTTCGGCCACTTTTTGCCGAAGCGATTCATGGCACCGACCCTATTACACCAAAAAATGGCCTCCTCTTTCTCCTCCCGATGCGCGCTCGCTTGATCGTGATCAACACACACGATCGCGCTACGTGTCCAGGTAATATTTAATTTATTTATTTATTTATTTATTTGTTTTAATTATTCAAAAATCCGAAAAAATGTTTAAAAATCGAAAAATAAATAAATAAATAAATAAAAATTCTAAAAATAATTATAAATTCAGAAAAATTATTTTAAAATTCTGAAAAATATAATTATTTAATTAGAATAATTATTTAATATTTTCGATAATTAATTATTTTATTCGGAAAATGAATAAAAAATTCAAAAAAAAGAGAAAAAATTCAGAAAAATCTGGAAAAATCACCAAAAATCCAGAAAATTCTGAGAATATTTTTGAGCATTTTACAAGCCCGGAATAACACCGTTACACCCCGAGCAAGATCCAAACTCCCTTAAGAACACCGATAAAATCCCGTACGCCATTAGAACAGTACACTACTCCTCAAAGGCTGATCAAACTCAGTCTTTAGGAGTGGGGGGCTCGTGATATGGCTAAAAATAGGATTAAATAGGGACCGTTCACATCGGACACGAATCTTAAAGCTCAGGGGTAAAACGGTAATTTCACCTACAAACGGGTCTGAAATGGGAACTGGGTCTTTATTCGAAGCCCAATAACCCATGAACGGATCCACGTCAACTGGGTATGGGTTCCAATCCACTGCACACCCGATCCAGCAAGATACAATCAAGGTTCCTGATTAGATCTTAATCAACGGCCCTGATTTACATCTATCTTTTCACTGGGAATTAGGGATTCAATTCCTTATCTGATTACTAGGAGAATATTCCTTATCTAATCACGGGGATTACATTCCTAATCCAGTCCCAAAGACGCCTATAAATACCCCCCATCCATCTCCATTGCGAGGGAATGAGTATTTTCTCAATTTACGCTCTTTCTTAATCATTTCTGATTACTGACTTGAGCGTCGGAGGGTGCGTCGCCGGGATCAACCTCGGTGTCTCGCACTTTTTGTAGGTGTACGGCAGGAGTCAACGGTCAAACCCCGGCGGAACAGGTTAGAGGCTTGCTATTCAGGTTTTTCACGAATCCACAAATTCTATCTGTTTACCCCCACACCAGATTTAGCGGTAACAGGGATAAATGATTATCTCTAAACTGTCTCTAGATGCGACTAAAAATACCCCTCTCCCCCCACCATAACAAGGTAATCAATTTTTTTCCACATAAAGCTCTTTCATAATTTTCCTGATTATTGACAAAGAGCATCGGAGAGTTCGTCGCCGGAATCCACCCCGGTGTATTGAACTTTTTGCAGTCAACGGCAGCGGCAAGAAACCAGTCAAATGCCGGTGAAAGTTATCAGATTTGCTTTATTGTTTTAAAAAAAAATTAAAAAATTTATCTGTTTGCTCTCACACCAAAATTAGCAGCAACATGGTCTTTGTGGTCGAAGTGAAAAATTAATTTCAGAGTTGCCAACATTTGTGTATGTACTAAAAGAGCATCTTCAACAGCCCACTAAAGCACTAACTTTTGGAAGCCTTTACAACCAAAGTGCATACACATCCTATCAGAAAAAGGAAAAAATAGATTAATTTTGTTACAAAATTATCATCAAACTTTTTATAAACTAGTGGTTTGTGAGATGATGTAGCGGAGATTCATCCCAATGCGCACATACATAATCTTCTTGAAATTTAGGGGAGATAATATTTGAGGCACATCTCTTAAAACAGATGACGCCAACAGCTAATTTACAGTATTTGTTTTTTTTTGTAAAGAAGAAGAATCACAAAACAAGTCGTACATGCGGAGGTGTTTTGATTGGAGCACTAGGTGTCCACCCCCTTTCCTCTAAGTACGTTTAGCATAGCTCAAGAGTTCCTTTCTTGTCAAACGATATTCAATATGTAGGATGTTCTGATAAAATGCTATCGGTTAAATTATGTTTGAGTCCATTGAGTTAGGCTGAAGACTAATACAAGAAAAGAGAGAGAAAATAATTATAAGAAAAACTTGTAATTAGTATTTTGTACCTTTCTAGCGACAAAAGATGGTGGGGAACAAAAGGTAAGATGGATTTTCAGATGGTAAACAACAGTACACACAATAATAGCGTATGCTCAACCCTACAACATATCATTCCTAAAACCAGACAAAAATAGAGATGATCCCAAGAACTAATTATGGGCACATAATTGACTTGTGAAGATGAAGACAAAAACTTAAGTTATGCTCAAAAGAATCTTAGTAAAAATGATAACTATTTCCTTAAGTTTGAACATCCCAAGGAAGGTAGTTTATACAATGAATTAGAAACTCCACCAAAATCAAAATATGGTCTGTGAACTACTCAATTCCAGATTGTTACAAGTCTCTGATATGATATTGACAAGAAAAATCACTAATATTTATAAGAGAACTAGATTTGCCCGTGGTCACGGGCCTACGGCACGTCTTCGGAACGATACATCATATGAAAGTCTTGTAAACAGTAAAACAACAATTATGTAGCTCAAGTTTGAATAGTAAAACAATAATTAGTTGTAAATAAAAGTCCATGTTTCCATTAGTATATGTTGAAAAATAATTATAAATAGGGGTGTAAAATCCAACTTCTTAGAACTTTGAGTAAGGAAAATGATGAAATTTAACTGTTGATGAGATATTTGCTATTTTCAATGTAACATGAGCAATAAAAAATTGCATAAAAAATCTAAAAATTTACAAGCCTGAAATCTGAAAATATAAATTTCTGAGTAAATAGAGAGTGAATGATATATATATATATATATATATATATATATATATATATAAAGGAGTGTTTTGGGAGATTTGAATTTGAGTTTTGTGAGGAAACTTTTAGACGGGAAAATATATTTTGTAAGGTTAGATCTGGATCATTGATTTCAACTATATTGAATGAGAGCCACTTGATAGCTTTCTTTGTGTTTTATTATATAGATAAATATATAGTTCTCAGTATTAATCCGTTAGGTACATATGTTTGAGTGTGGAATTTCTATGAGATCAATACAAGCTCACATTCTTCACGTGCAATTCTCTTGGGCTCCGACCAGTATTTTGCTATATATGAAGTTAATTTAAATCAGTTTGACCTAGTATATTCATTCTACGATGCGAAGTAACTTTTTTTGACAAGTTAAATATGCAGTTGATCAGAAACAACGATGGAAAGCGGTGTTTTATGCCGCAAGCAGTTTTATTCAGTTTGACCGACCACCTAGTGGTACCAAATTGAAGTGTAGGCTTGTAGACAACTACAGTTGCTTAACATAAGCTTGATATGTTTGCCAAAAGACAGCCCCAGATAGTGACCAACTGCGAATTCTGTAACACACACACGGACAATCTGAATCACCTTTTCATTCACTGCCAGAGAAGCAAGACAACCATGGTAGAGGTACTACCGGCCTTAGAAACAAGTGACCACCCTGGCGAATACGAAGAGTTGTGGACCGGCTCCAAATTCGCCTCGATACGCCATGAAATGAAGGATGCTTGGTATATAGCAATTGCGGCAACAACTTGGGAGTTATGACTAGACAGAAATAATTTCTATTTTCGTGCTTCATGTAATAGTATTTCTGGTAACCTTACTCATATCATGCATCTTATCTTCTTTTGGGCTACAGCTGCTGCCACAGGAGCGAGAGAAAGGATTGTCAGAGTCTTTCAGGTGGAGAAATTTGACGATGAGGAGGTAGAGTTTGGGCCGACACTGGACTGAGGGGTAGGCGCCCCCCATACTCTTCGGTTTTACTTTAGACGCAGTCTCCGCTACATTGTATTTGGTCTCGACCTACTGTACTTTTGGTTGTATGTTGTACGGATGATTAGACCCACCCCCCAGGGTTTTGTTGGGGGGATTATGTTATAAATTCTGCACTGTACTTTTGTATTTCTCCCGGTAAACCGGGATTGTTTTATTAATTTCTTATTAATGAAACTAAAAAAAAACATAAGCTTGATATGACACTGTCATAAAAATAAGTTAATGTAGTTTAAATGAGGGAAAATATGACGAAATGAACAATTATGGACTTAAGGAAATGGGGGCTTTTCAGTTCACTACATAATTTTAATGAATTATTTCGTTACCATTGTATTGATGAAATAGAACAGTTGTACTCTGTATTTTCTTTTCAAAGAAGAATAAAGAAAATGATGGAGGCATGAACAAGCTTCATTAGGAAAGCTACACTGTAAGTCTGTATTTTGCAACAAATGTTCTTGCTAGGAAAAAGCTACACTGTAATTTGCAAGACACATGGAAAAAGCCATGGCCTATGGGGATCCATCCCCTAGTCATCTAGTGGAGTCGCACTGTCTTCGTTATAGGCATATACATACTTTCATTTAACAGAGTAAAGTTTTCCAGCCAAAAAAGGGTCATATAAAGATATTGTCCTTGGTCAAAAGGCAAAAGCCCATCTGCTCCTTATCTCAGATTCTGGCACTAGTGGTCCCCTATGACTGAAAACTGAAAAAAATATTGTAAAGTTTCTCCATAGGTACTTTTGGATCGTAGACAACCTAATATATATACACACACGTACTTATTCTATTTTATCACCTATGTGGAACTAAACCTATCTATCCTCCCGTGCACCGAGATTATTTTATTAATCTCTTATTAATAAAATAGGATGGCATTATTTCCACCTTTACCCTTAAAAAAAACTTTTCCTATACTAAACTAAACCTATCTAACTTTTATTTAGGCATTTCATCAAACACTTCATATAAATATACAAAAAGGTTACATAACTGAATGGAAAATTTGAGGACTCATCAAAAGGAAAGATGGATCATAAGATGAAAATGAGATCAATCAGCGAATGTACACATAACAGGAAAAGAAAGGACACTTAATGAGGAATAATATAACTTAGCAATGCAATATATTTCAGATTTACATGATAATGCAATAAGACAGGTTTTTCGAATAACTGATCAATTATATACACACTTGTGACGAACTTAAAAATAAAATCAACAGTCAAAACATGCAAAAGGGAATTCATAAATATCCCACAATAATTTATTAATGACAATGACCTGTAGGTTCAGCAAATATATATATATATATATGTGATCACAAGAAATTGCCACTTGGTCTTACTTCAAAAAAAAAGAAATTGCCACTTGGTTTCAGAAAAAAACAAAGTCTACAACAAGGAAACTAGATATCTTAAAACTATAAATCTTTTGAGAAGGAATAGGAATCCTAATTTAGGTAAAGATGAATAAAGTTTCATTAACTAATCAATGAGATACATTGGACTAGAAGAGAAAACTAACCACTTTGATTATGATAGGTAAAAATATTAACTGATAATCTAAGACAAATCCAGATGACTAAATAACTGCTCATCTGAAATGAACAACTTATTCAAGCAAATATACAAAGAGAATAATGTACTTACTGAAAAAATAATCAAATACAAGGATATAAAACAGGCCTACTAAGAGCATCCATAGTCGTTCAATGTAAAAAAGAGCAAAATGCCTATTTTGCCCATCCAATTCGACGAAATGCTGCAGTCGTCGAATGACAAAAAATGCATAAGTTCGTTAAAAAAGAATAAGACCATCCCAAAGAAGAAAAAAAAATCAAAATAACCTGACGAAACATGATGTTTCGTCCGGGTTTTAAGGAAGTTTTTTTTGTAAAAAAAATTTGCAAATTTTTTTTTAAAAATAGTTTGTAAATAATATTTGAAAAATAATTTTAAAATTTGCAAAATCAATTAAAAAATTTGCAAAAACAATTTAAAATTTTACAAAATGTGCAAAAAATCAAAATAACCGGGTTTTACAGAAGTTTTTTTTTGCAAAAAAATTTAGCAAAAACAATTTTAAAAAATAGTTTGTAAAAAATATTTGCAAAAACAATTTTAAAATTTGCAAAATCAATTTAGATAATTGCAAAAAAAATTAAAAATTTACAAAATTAATTTTTAAAGTTAATTTTTAAAAAAGAATGGATTGGGAAATTCCCACGCTTAAATTCATTTAACCGGTTATTTAATCTGTTTTTAATCATGTTTCGTTCGATCAATTAAAATAATAATTAAATAATACAGATGTTTCGTCTTCTATAATATGCATTTTGCTATATCGAATGCTATTTTTTCCTTTCTACTGTAGCCGATTTGTCAAAAAAATGACAAAATAGCTCACGACTGTTTGCGTTACAGTAAAAAAAAAATGGAAAAAATAACAAATAAGCAAACGACTGTGGATGCTGTAACATGTAGTTTGAGCAGGGTTGCTGAGGAATGTTTTTTTTTTAGGGAAGAGGTGGAATAAGGCCACCCTGTTTCATTAATAAGAGTTTAACGAAACAAACCCAGAGTACTGGGCCCAGATACAAACTACAGACATAAAATAAAACATACATGAAGCAACATGACAACAAACAAATAAGCCCTTCCAACAATCCTGGAGGGTGGGCCGACAAACCAGCTCGGTCCAGCAAAATTGTGAGTACGATGTTCGATGCAGTTGCTGAGGGATGTTCGATGCATGTGTTTCCTCCTAAATTTTAGGGTTGTTTTGTTCTTTTCTTTAATAAAAGAGGATGATCATATTCTACATTTTTCCTAAAAAAAAAAAAACACGTATAGCTTGAGCCAACTAGTATATACAACAGTACAACACCAATCTAGCAAGTTTATACAGAATTAACCCATCAGAAGTATTTCGACAAAATAAGTTTCAATATAAGCTCTGGTGCCACAAATACTTTGGATCTTCCAAATAAGAATACAACTGTGAAGAAAATCTAGACTGCCCAACAGGAAAAAAGAACTACAGTATTAGTTCAAATTCAATGAACAAATACAGTTTTGGAACTCATAATCACAGATTCACTTAGCATCTTTTAACTGTTTCAGTTTGCTGGAGTTTGTGGCTTGCTAGAAATCAACGCACTTTTAATTCTAAGGCCGTGCAATCAAAGGACATTATTACTAATGCAATTTTTTCTTTTCGTTCTTGGATAGATGGGATGGACAGCGGGAAAAAGAAGGCAAAGCTGATGAACGAGATGGAATTAACAGGGGTGCAAGATGCTCTTTTAAAGCAAGCACTCATTCGGGCTGATCAGTTGGATAGCGACGAGGGGAGTTGTTCGGCCTAGCCTCGGCCTAGCCTTACAATTCAGTGTTGGTTATATGTGGATGGTTGTTATTTCTGATCTTTTGGACTCATAGTTTTGTTATCTCTACTGATGTACCTGGAAATTATTTTTTGACTGTCTGTTTGGAGGTTTTTATACGAGCTACCTGCTGTTGAAGGAGAAGGGGGATGAGATCATGTTTTTGTGTCTAGTAGAGGAGTACGACATAAGTCCGCTGCCCTCTCTACGACACAAATACATGCTATCTCAAACCTAGACCCATCTAGTGACTCGTTTTATCTTTAGCAACCTCTATTCAGATTGTTTTTGTAATACTGCTAAACTCTTTTTAATATAAATATATATTTTCTGTGAGGTAGGATAATCCTACCTTTTACTTGTCAAAAATTCAATGAACAAATCAATTATTAGCAAAAATAAAAAAAAAGTGAACTTACTCAACTGTTGCTCAGCAAATGAGTACCACATCTCTGTTAAATCCAAACGTTGAGAACGATTGAGCAAAGAAAACTTGTTCCAGTCAATAAAAGAAGGAAAAAAATAGTGATATGCAGAAATATCCTTGAAGATCAAGTAGATGACAAGAGCTTGTCTTGACCCAAATTTTGGGTATTTGACAAATAGAATTGGAAAAAATGAATTTGCGTTGCAGTCGTTATTGCCAAAAAATGGGTGTTCCAAAATTTCAAATTCTCAGACAAAAGATGATTTTTCGTCTGAAGTAAAAAAAAAATTAAAAAATTAAAAAATATTTGAACAGACGGACCCATTCATCCATTAAAAAAAAGAGTAATGCTTTAGCCACTACCAATTTCACTACCATTCTCTTCACTACCTTAGGTGGCATATTTCTATTGGAGAGTTCTCCCACCTACTCTATCTTCTCCTACCTATTGGAGTGTGCCACCTAAGGTAGTGAGGAGAAATGTAGTGAACTTGGTAGTGGATGTAGCATTACTCTAAAAAAAAATCAAAAAGTTGTGGGACGGAAAACCTTTCCACTACCTAGATGAGGAGGGTTTTTTATAAAAATTTTTCGACCGGACGGGAAATCTTTTCCGTCTTTCGATTTATTTTCATTTTTTTTTGTTTTGGGAAGGAAGATTAATTTTCGTTTGGTACTTTTCAAAATAGTAAAAATCTCTCCGATGAAATTTTTTTTTTCCGTCCGATGCAACACACAATAAATCGGCTTCCGTTTGCTATATTTTTCAAAATTTCAAATCTTCTATCATATTTGGCAGCCTACTGTTCACCAAAAATCCAAATTGACCAATGACTAGAGCGATTCTTTTCTCATTTTTTGAAAAAGTTGGAAAATTAGCCACCGACTACATATACTCTAAACACAACCATAATCATAGAGCCTTATGAATGGTAACTACAAGCAGATAATCTTTTTCCTGCTTTCCCTTGCAATATCGGCATGTAACTAATGAACAAACACTATAATCGAAGAAAGCAATCACATAGATCCTAATACACAATGCCGACTCTCTGATCACTATTAAGGAGAAATAACAAGGCTTCTAGGTCGATAACAATAAATAATAATCAGTAATTATATGTAAAGATTCAGCAATTTTCATTCAAGAGAACTTAAAAAAAAAAAACCAAATAACAACACTACAACATAGAAACGAAAAAAAGAAAAAGAGACCACTGTAGGCCTAATGAGACAGTAGAAAGTAACAAAAGTTTACATAAGAGTAAGAGTTAAAGCAATTAAAACTAGCAACCTATCACTTGTGCTCATCTTGAAGACCTCACTCTCTTCATACCATGCTTCCCATCTGACCGCAAGGATGAATCCCCATCCGAAGAAGCATCCATCGACTTGGAGAAGGAGGTGGACAGATCACCATAGAGACCAACAACCCTCCGAATATTATTGTTGAGCTCTCTAATAAGTCCTACATTCCTACTCAGATTATCGGGGATCTTCGACTCTTGATTCTTAATGATCTCACTGATCAGTAACCTGTTCTGATCAAGAATGCTCTGCACTTGCACAAAACTCTTCTGAAAGTTGTGGATGAGCCTGTGGTCTACATGGCCCCCGTTTCCCAGCCCTGAGTAGTAACTCTCCCCTTCCATTCACAACCCTGCATGAATTGTCAACAACAAGAAGAAGAAGATTGAGGAAACCAAATTACAAATAATCATCATAAAAATAAATAAATAAATAAATAAATAAAAGTAAACAAACCCGGATACCTAAAAGAAGGCAAGAGATGAGAAGAGGCTTGACAAGACAAAATAGAGATATTATAGTACCCATGATGAAAAGCTGTTAAAAGGAGAAGCGCATGAAAAGACTAATCAAACAGGAACACACTCAACATAAGAAGCCGAGTGTGGATGAAACTGAGATGAGATGAGGTGACTACTAGGCAAAATAAATTGCACACATTCTGAGATGAAGGAAGGAATCTACTGGGGCTGTTCCTAAGGCATGAGAGACAAAGCCTGGGAAGAAATCATAACTTCCAAATAATGATATAATAAAGTCCCCCAAAGGCAAAAAGCTGAACCAAACACATCAAAAGAATTGATTCCCTAAACCACATGACAAATCCACAAAAAGAATTCGGAAAAAAAAAAAGAAGAAAAAAAACCCACATAGTACATTATATCGAGGAATTTATCTTACGAGTATCAAGATGGAAAATTTGATTGCAATTTTGGGGAAAGAGAAAAACCCAATTGTGGGGGAGGATTAAAGGGAGTTTTTTTATGGGTTTTTAAAGGTTTCTTTGGGGTTGGATTAGAATTGGAGAAGAACAGCGGATGAAGCTTTATACCTTGGAATCCGGGAAGAAGAGATGGGGGATGAAATCGAGATCGATTGCAAAGCACACAGGGGAGAAGCCTCTGCTGTTAAACTGAATCGCAATAGGGGGAGCAGGAAATGAAAAGATTTGGCAGCCAGCTTGTATCTTTTTTCTTACTATATCTATAACTAGCTATACTTCTTTGTATATATATATATATACTAGATTTGCGGGTGATACAAAATACGAAAAGCCAGGTAACAATAAAACAACAATTATATAGCTCAAGTTTGACCAGCATGACAATAATTTGTTGTAAATAAAAGTTTATGTTTTCATTAGTATATATTGAAAAATAATTATAAATGGTGGTGTAAAATCTAAAATCTTTAAACTTTAAGTGTAGAAAATGATAAAATTTAACTGTTGAAGAGATATTTGCTATTTTCAATGTGTTATGTGCAATAAAAAAAACATAAAAATTCTAAAAATTTACAAATCTAAAATCTTAAAATCTAAATTTCTAAGTAAATAAAGAAATAATGGGGGATAGAGATAAGGAGAGAGAGAAAGAGAAAAATATGAAAAAGTGAAAAGAAGAGATAGATAGTAATAGAGTAAGGGGTTTTGTAGTTTTGGGGGAAATTTTATATATATATATATGATATGGGTTAGGAACGACGTGGCCCATCCTGGGCCACAGGATCCCCTCAGGATGCGCGCACCACCTGATCCTCCAGATCAGCCACGTCAGCGTCGAAAAACCATCCGGATCGCTGCCACGTCAGCCCGGAAACCGCCCGGGCATCTGCCACGTTAGCCCTAAAACCGCCCGGGTTTCCACCGCTTCAGCCACACGGGCAACCGGGTCCAGACCCGGCCCCAAACGGGTCCAGACCCGGTTGGCATCTTCTATAAATACCAGACCCCTACCCCTTCTCCAGGTAATCAATTTTCCTCCACTCAAACCCTAGTTACTGTTACTCTCTCTTAGTAACTGACTAGATCGTCGGAGGGTCTGCCACCGGGACCAACCCCGGTGTTCCGAGACCGTCTGCAGGTACACGAGACCCTCGGATCCGAGCCTCAAAGATCCGAGCCGAGCATCAGCCTCCACCTCAAATACCGCCTACCTCAGTACCGTTCGTCCAGCTAAGGGTCGTCTGCATAGGTGTCCCATCCAATACAAATTGAGTAAGAACTCACGCCTGGTGCATCCACACGTTCTCCAAAAACAAACCGCATCAGGATGGCGCCATCTGTGGGAAATTGCCTATCGTAGACGCCAATCCTAGCCTCGCTTCCAACGGTACCCTAGTAGACGCCGATCCGAGCTCCACCCCTGTCGGCATTCTCGTCGACCCGAGCTCACATGGCGCCCAAAGCCGCAAAAGCTGTTACCTCCGCACGCCGACACGACATGCCTCCGCAAGGCATCGACGCCAATGCTCAGGGACCAAACAACAAAAGGGTCAGCCACGGGCTCCAGCCGAACGCCTCCCACCCGGTCCAGAGCGACCTACTGGGGGTAATCTCGAACCGCCAGGCCAGCCGTGGCAGGGGAGGAGCCGCTTCCAACTCGGCTCCGAACCATCCCAGACCCCCATCCCAAGGGGCTCCGAACCATCCCAGACCCCCGTCCCAAGGGCGGGAGCCTGCGCTTAGCCGAGTCGGTCGGCAACACTCTGCCCAACTGAACCGGGCCGAAGGAGCCCCGGTTACCCACCAGGAATTCCAGGACTTCCGAAGGGAAATCTTGGGTGCCCTCCGAGGAGTCCCCGTCAACGAGAACGCCAGCCGTTCCCACACACGGTCACAGGCCGAGGCTACCGTGTCTCGCCACTCGACAATCCCCCCAAAGTATGATGGCGACATTTTGAAGCACCTCCAAGAAATGGAAGAGCGCCTCAACCACGTTGGTAACGGCGACCCAAAAGCAACTCAGGGGTACTGGCCGGTTCGTCCTCCTTTCTCCGCCCTCATCTTGCAGACGGAGATACCCCGCAATTTCCGTCCGCCTCAGTTCGGGACATACGACGGCGAGGGCAATCCTGCTGATCACATGGAGGGCTTCAAAACCCTCATGATGATTCACAGTGCATCGGATCCCCTCCTGTGCCGAGCCTTCCCCGCAACACTCCGGGGTCCGGCTCGGAAATGGTTCTCCAAGCTCGCCCCCGGCTCCATCTATTCTTTCGACCAGCTAGAGGGCAGCTTCCTTGCCCACTTTGTAACCAGCCGAAAGGCCGAAAGAACGAGTGCGTCCCTGCTCGGACTCCAGCAAAAGGAGGGGGAGCCCCTCCGGGTGTTTGTCCGAAGGTTCACCACCGAGGCGAGGTCAGTCTCATCCCTCGACCCCGGCGTTGCCTCGACAGCCTTCCGCCACAACGTCCGACATGGACAGCTGAAGGCCTCCCTGGCAAAGAAGCCGCCGATAGACTTCCCCGACCTCCTCAACCGGGTCGAAAAATATATCCGAGCCGAGGCGGCCCTCAATCCCGAGGACCAGAAGGAAGCTCCCGGGAAGGGGAAGCGCAAGGCCGACGAGATTGAGCCGGCGAAAAAAGCTCCAAGAGACGGGGGCTCCGCAAAGAATGTTCCGCCGATCCCCCGCTTCGAGAGGTACACCCCACTGACGCAAAACGTGTCGACAATCCTCTTAGCGATTGAAGACAGTGACCTCGTCCAGTACCCCCCTCGACCGTCCAACAACACCAGCAAGAAGAGGGATCAGCGGTTCTATTGCCGTTTTCACCGGGACAACGGGCACGACACGGATCACTGTCGCGCCCTGAAGGACGAAATTGAGGCCCTCATACAACGAGGGTACCTCCGAGAGTTCAGACGAGAAGGCGCCCGGGAACCGAGGGACAACAGAAACATGAGGGATTCCCCTCCTCCTCGAAGGCACCGACAACGTCCCGAGCGGGATTCGGATCCCGAGGAGCCAGAGGGTCAAGCAATCCTGCATTGCGTCCATGGAGGGCCTATGGGAGGCGAATCCAATACTTCCCGCAAGGCCTTCATCCGGGATGTTAATACCGTCCAGGGCTCTCTCTCCCCCCCGGTCCAGCAACTCCCTGTCTCCTTCTCAGGAGAGGATCTGGAGGGGGTCCGGCTCCCTCACTGTGACGCCCTCGTCATCAACCTCAGCATGGCGAACTTCGACGCCCGGAGAATCCTCGTAGACAACGGGAGCTCGGTCAACATTCTGTTCCTCGAAGCATTCGAGAACCTAAAGCTCTCCCGTGAGAAACTAAAGCCAGCCGGGTATACCCTGCACGGATTCTCCGGTGTCCCCGTGACTATAGAAGGGATCGTCACCTTGGACGTCATGGCGGGCGCAAAGCCCAACAGAAGGACTGAGTCCATGAACTTCATGGTTGTGAATGTAAAGGCAGCTTACAATGCAATCCTCGGCCGCCTGGGGCTCTGCTCCCTCTAGGCGGTTCCCTCGGCCTACCACCAGAAGATAAAATTCCCTACCAATACTGGCGTCGGAGTTGTCCGCGGGAATCAGGAAGCAGCACGTTCGTGCTACATGACGGCGATCTGAAGCGGTGTGTTTCCCCTCGATGCCGTCGAGCTGGAGCCCGAAACGACCCAGCCAGAGACAGAGCCGGCGGACGAGCTGCAAGATGTCTCATTCGAGACAGGGGATGCGTCGAAGCACTTTCGTGTAAGCTACTCCCTCGCCCCTGACCTCAATTCCGCCTTAATCGCCTGCATTCGGCGCAACATCGACCTCTTTGCCTAGAAGCCCTCTGACATGCCCGGTATCTCCGAAGATCTCATCATGCACAAACTCAGCGTGATTCCCGGGTCGAAGCTAGTCGTCCAAAAGCGGCACAAGTTCGCTCCTGAGCGACAACAGGCAGTAAATGCTGAGGTAGACAAGCTCTTGTCCGCGCATTTTGTACAAGAGGTCAGCTACCCAGAATGGCTGGCGAACGTCGTCATGGTGAAGAAGGCGAGCGGGAGTTGGAGGATCTGCATAGATTTTACCGACCTCAACAAAGCATGCCCCAAGGACCCATTCCCTTTCCCCAGCATTGATGCCCTGATCGATGCTACCTCGGGTCACGAGCTTCTCTCCTTCATGGATGCCTTCTCAGGCTATAACCAAATCCAGATGTTTCCTCCGGACATTGCCAAGACGTCCTTCGTCACAGACCAGGGACTGTATTGCTACCGTGTCATGCCCTTCGGGCTGAAGAACGCCGGCGCCACCTACCAGAGGCTCGTCAACCGAGTCTTTAAAGATCAAATCGGGCGTAACATGGAGGTATACGTCGACGACATGCTCGTCAAAAGTCAACAAGGACAGCACCACGTCGCTGACCTGAAAGAAGCCTTTGGAGTCCTTCGAACCCACAACATGAGGCTCAATCCGGCGAAGTGCGCCTTCGGCGTCTCCTCGGGGAAGTTCTTAGGGTTCATAGTCAGCCAGCGCGGCATCGTGGCGAACCCCGAAAAAATTCAGGCCATAATAGACATGGCCCCTCCCAGGAATGTCAAAGAAGTCCAGAGGCTAACGGGGCGACTGGCAGCCATCGGCCGTTTCCTCTCCAAATCAGGAGAGAAGTCACTCCTGTTCTTCAAAGCACTGCGCGGCACTGGAAGGTTCGAGTGGGGTACTCAATAGCAAGAGGCCTTCACACAGTTGAAGGAGTACCTCGCCAACCCTCCTTTCCTCAGCAAGCCCGAACCAAGGGAGCCACTCTAGCTCTACCTATCCGCTTCGGAGAACATGCTCAGCGTTGTCCTCATCCGAGAAGAGGAAGGGGTTCAAAAGCCCCTCTACTATGTGAGCAAGGTCTTGCTCGACGCCGAGACCCGGTATTCCAGAATGGAGAAAGTGGCGTATGCCTTGATCATAGCTGCGCGGAAGCTTCGTCCTTACTTCCAGGCACATTCGATCTAGGTACTCATGGATCAACCCTTGAAGGCCGTGCTATACAAACCCGAGAGCTCCGGTCGACTAGTGAAATGGTCGATCGAACTCAGCCAATACGACATCGGCTATCAACCAAGAACATCCATCAAAGGGCAGGCCCTCGCTGAATTCATTACAGAATGCACCATCTCCGAGCAACCCGCGAACAAAGAAGCCGACCAGACGTAGGAAGTTTACGTCGACGGCTCCTCTTGCGAAATGAGGAGTGGTGCGGGCATCATTCTTCGAGGTCCGGATGGTTTCCTCCTCCAGTATTGTCTCCACCTCAACTTCCTGGTCTCTAACAACGAGGCTGAATACGAGACGATGATCGCCGGGCTTAACCTGGCTCATCAAGCCGGTGCCAAACAGATCCAGGCCTTTAGCGACTCTCAGCTGGTGGTCAGCCAGATCACCGGGGACTACGAGGCCCGCGACGATCGGATGATCAGGTACCGGGCCATCGTCCAACACCTATTATCGTCCTTCGACGAATCGGCTGTCATAAGAATCCCCCGGGAGCTGAACGCCCAGGCCGATGCCCTATCAAAATTGGCTTCATCATCCTTTGAAGGCCTCGACCGTACGGTCCTGATTGAAGTCCTGTTGAAGCCGAGTACAGACACCCCGAAGGTTCTGTGCGTCGAAGACGGAGCTCCTCCAGACGACTGGACCACTCTTATCAAAAATTTTCTAGTCAAGGGAGAGCTCCCCGAAGACCGAGCTGAAGCAAGGCGGATCAGGGTCCGATCTGAAAGGTTCGCGGTCATCAATGCCACCCTCTTCAAAAGATCCGATACAACAACAGATGGCAGACCCTACCTCCACTGCCTAAGCCCAGACGAAGCCAAGTACGCCCTCAAGGAGCAGCACGAGGGGATCGGCGGATGTCACATGGGAAGCCATTCACTAGCACGGAAGGCACTGAATCACGGGTACTACTGGCCCACTATGCTGCAAGACGCCCTCGCCCTAGTGAAGAAGTGTGGCCCCTGCCAACGGTTCTCCCCAGTGAAGAGGGCTCCTCAGGCGAACCTCCGGTCCATGGCCAGTCCGACCCCCTTTGCAATGTGGGGGATGGATTTGGTAGGCCCATTTCCGAAAGCAACAGGCCAGCGAAAGTTTCTCATTGTGGCGATCGACTATTTTACCAAGTGGATCGAGGCCGAGCCATTAGCAATGATCACCGAACGACAGACTCAGCAGTTCTTCTGGAAACACATCGTCTGTCGGTTCGGGATTCCGCAGGTGCTCATCACAGATAATGGGACTCAATTTGCAGGTAAGAAAATCTGCAAGTTCTGCGAAGATCTCGGGATCCAGCAGCGCTTCTCTTCAGTATGCCATCCCCAGTCTAACGGCCAGGCCGAGAACGCGAACTGCCAAATCCTCGACGGCCTCAAGAAACGACTCGATAACTCCTCTAAGGGGTTATGGGTCGACGAATTACCGAGCGTTCTCTGGGCCCACCGAACAACAAAGAGAATCCCCACGGGAGAATCCCCTTTCAATTTAACATACGGCGCTGTGGCCGTCATTCCCTTGGAGATCGGGATCCCTTCACCCCGAATCATGGCTTTCGACGAAACCGCCAACTCCCAACAGCTGCGGGCCGACCTGGACCTCATAGACGAGGTCAGGGAAAAGTTCGCCCTTAGAAGAAGCATCTACCAGCAAAGAATTGAGAAGTTCTATAACAAGAAGGTGCACCCAACTGACATCAAACTCGGAGATCTTGTCTTCCGAAAGCTGGCGGTATCCAATCCCGGCCAGAAGAGAAAGTTGGCACCAAATTAGGAGGGCCCGTACAAAGTATCTGAAGTCGTGCGCCTAGGCACGTACCGCCTGACCAGTGCCGAAGGCAAGCCCATCAAGAGGCCCTGGAATGCGGAACACTTAATCAAGTTCTTAGGAGGAGAGTAGCCTCCATGTAAATTATCATGATTGTAATCGGCACGTCGTGCCTAGTCTTTTGTAAGGTTCAAATATATTGTAAATATGCCAGCTTTCTTAAAACAAGCCCACGGCTTCATATTTTGTAACAAATAAAGAACATATCTCGAGCTCAGCGTTCGGATAACAGCGCGAGCCCAAAAAGCTTCTCTCACAAGCTTTGGGTTCGGAGCTCGGATAACAATGCGAGCCCAAAAAGCTTCTCTTACAAGCTTGGGGCTTGGCGTTCGGATAACAGCGCGAGCCCAAAAAGCTTCTCTTACAAGCTTCGGGTTCGGCGCTCGGATAACAGCGCGAGCCCAAAAAGCTTCTCTTACAAGCTTGGGGCTCGGCGCTCGGATAACATCACGGGCCCAAAAAGCTTCTCGTACAAGCTTGGGGCTCGATGCTTGGGCGGCTCGGCCTGGTTGGTTTTTTGGTAACGTGCATCCAATCAAACAACTCTGCTTCCTCCACGCCCGCACCGTCTCTCCCTGAGAACAGCTGCTGGAGCTCGGCATCGACCCCGAGCCAGGCGGGTGCCTTCTCCAAGGCACCGCGGCCTTGACACCCGGCGACGACCCTCTGCTACGCCCGCAGTTGTCTTTCTCACCGGTTTGGGGGCTCGGCATCCGTCCCTCGCTCGGTTTGGGCTTCTTCAAGCTCATCAACCTATGTACGAGGCGACATCCGCCAGCCATGCCCGCACGTCTCTCCCTGAGAACATGTGCATGAGCTCGGCGTCGACCCCGAGCAAGGCGAGTGCCTTCTCCAAGGCACCGCGACATTGACGCTCGGCGGCGACCCTCTGCTATCCCCGCAGTTGTCTTTCTCACCGGTTTGGGGGCTCGGCATCCGTCCCTCGCTCGGTTTGGGCTTCTTGAAGCTCATCAACCTATGTACGAGGTGACATCTGCCAGCAACACCCGCACCATCTCTCCCTGAGAACATGTGCAGGAGCTCGGCGTCGACCCCGAGCAAGGCGAGTGCCTTCTCCAAGGCACTGCGACCTTGAGGCTCGGCGGCGACCCTCTGCTACGCCCGCAGTTGTCTTTCTCACCGGTTTAGGGGCTCGGCATCCGTCCCTCGCTCGGTTTGGGCTTCTTGAAACTCATCAACCTATGTACGAGGTGACATCCGCCAGCCACGCCTGCACCGTCTCTCCCTGAGAACATGTGCGGGAGCTCGGCATCGACCCCGAGCAAGGCGAGTGCCTTCTCCAAGGCACTGCGACCTTGACGCTCGGCGGCGACCCTCTGCTACGCTCGTAGTTGTCTTTCTCACCGGTATGGGGGCTCGGCACCCGTCCCTCGCTCGGTTTGGGCTTCTTGAAGCTCATCAACCTATGCACGAGGCGACATCCGCCAGTCATGCCCGCACCGTCTCTCCCTGAGAACATGTGCAGGAGCTCCGGCGTCGGCCCCGAGCAAGGCGGGTGCTTCTCCAAGGCACCGCGACCTTGACGCTCGGCGGCGACCCTCTGCTACGCCCGCAGTTGCCTTTCTCACCGGTATGGGGGCTCGGCACCTGTGCCTCGCTCGGTTTGGGCTTCTTGAAGCTCATCAACCTATGCACGAGGCGACATCCGCCAGCCACGCCCGTACCATCTCTCCCTTAGAACATGTGCAGGAGCTCGGCTTCGGACCCGAGCAAGGCAGGTGCCTTCTCCAAGGCACCGCGACCTTAACGCTCGGCGGCGACCCTCTGCTACGCCCGCAGTTATCTTTCTCACTGGTATGGGGGCTCGGCATCCGTCCCTCGCTCGGTTTGGGCTTCTTGAAGCTCATCAACCTATGCACGAGGCGACATCCGCCAGCCATGCCCGCACCGTCTCTCCCTGAGAACATGTGCAGGAGCTCAGCATCAATCCCGAGCAAGGCGAGTGCCTTCTCCAAGGCACTGCGACCTTGACGCCCGGCGGCGACCCTCAGCTACGCCCGCAGTTGTCTTTCTCACCGGTATGGGGGCTCGGCATCCGTCCCTCGCTCGGTTTGGGCTTCTTGAAGCTCATCAACCTATGCACGAGGCGACATCCGCCAGCCACGCCCGCACCGTCTCTCCCTGAGAACATGTGCAGGAGCTCGGCTTCGACCCCGAGCAAGGCGGGTGCCTTCTCCAAGGCACCGCGATCTTGACGCTCGGCGGTGACCTCGTCACTCTTGCAACTGGTTCTCTCGCAAACAATGTACTCACGAACCGAAGCAAGGCCGCGGCTTTCTTCAAAATCGCTCGGCCACCACGCTCGGTTACGAGCCTCAACCGTGTGTTGACAAAATTTTATTAAGGTTTAGAGCGTCCGCCTTCGGCAGACGCCCCGAGCCTCGAGTCGAGTTATTGACCACTCTCTCACCCGCGAACAACTCGGGGTTTACGGCTTTTACCAGCCTAAACCCCGAACTGTTCGAGGATGGCAGGGGGGCCATCGACCCGCTGCTCTCTCCGTCCCGGAACAAACGCTCCGAGCCTTCGAGCTGTTCAGCTGACCCTCCTTTTGCCCCCAAACAACTCGGAGTTTACGGCTCTTACGAGCCCAAAATCCCGAATTGTTCGAGGATGGCAGAAGAGCCACCACGCTTCGGCTCCCTCCGAACCTCCGAACCAATCGGTCGGCCCACCGCTCACCAACGAACAACCCGGGGTCTCACGGCTCTAACAGCCTGAACCCCGAATAGTCCGAGGGTGATCGGTGTGCCTTCGATCCGGAGTACTCGGAAATATTATATTCTCTGGGCGCCCGCCTTTGGCAGGCACCCAAGTCAGACGGCTCACTGCCTGACAACCAACGAGGGGAGTGGGGAATTATATAGCCCCCTGAGGCCCTCATTTATTGCATCTGAGAATGCGAAACGACGAAAGGCAAAACGTCGCCATAAATGCTCATGGGAATGCGAAACGTCGCCAGTTATTGCTTATCGAGAAACTAAATGCCGCGACCGTCGCGCCCATTGCAACAAGTCACCTCGGAGCCGACCCCTGCGAAACCAGCCCGGCAACCGTCCCTAACAACCAAGATGATCAGAGCGTGGAAAATCAAATGTTCTTATTCATTACTCATTGCTTACAACTCAATGAATGTCGGTAGAAATACAAGGAAAAAAGCTCACAACTCACTCACACTCGGCCGGGAACTCGAATTCGGGGCTCCTATCACGCTCAGCCGGACCGGCCCTGGAAGACACTCCCGCCACCGAGCTTCCTGCATCTTCGGGCTGCACCCCATCCGGTAGAAATATTGGAGACCGCCCCGAGGTCACGTTGCTGGCCCCTTCTATCAGACCATCACCCAGTACCAGCTTCAGTCTGCGGATCTCCAGCTCTTTCCCGACTTCGGCCTCACGAAGAAAAGACTCCGAAGCCGACCCCCCGCTCGAAGCATCCGAGAGGGACCAGCCTGTCTCGATAACCCACCAGTCCCGGTCGGCTACGGCCTTCTTCAGGCTTGCAAACTCCAAGCCGAGCTCCCTGGACCTATTCAGATAATAGTTAACGGCGGCGGCTCGGTCCCGAGCTTGCTTCTGTTGACGAAGCAAAGCTGCCTCCGTGGCCTCCTCCCCCGCTCGATCTAGACGTACCTCGGCAACAACGGGAAGGGCGATACAGGTCCCGTGCATCTATCAAAAGACGAGAACAAATATCACAAAAAACACAAGTCTTGAAGGATCGGCCCAAAAAATAAATTTCATTTCTTTCAAAAAGTTTGATACAAAAGCCGCGGTGGCCAGTCCGCCCAAGGCATTTACATCAAAACAAGAAAAAAGAAAAAAAATCTATTCTTGAGGGGGGTTTGGCACCTCTTCATCGACCTGATTGCCCCCCGCATCGTCCCCCGGGGTGGGAGGAAGGTTCGGCGCCCATCCATTGTAGAAATGGTCTACGTGCTGCTCGGGGTAGATCTGTTTAAAATGGGACTTGGCTTGTTCGTATGCCTCGTCCTGCGCCACAATGATGGTCTCCCCCAAGGCCGACTCCATCTCCTGCAGTGCCTTCTTCCCCCCCGCCGCCTCGGCCGCGATCTTCGCCTCAAGGTCCTCCCGGTCCTGCTTGTGGATCTTGCAGAGCGACTCTATCTGGGCCCGTGGATGGCCACCATCGCCCGGGCTTCTTTCAGTTCATCCGTGGCCTTGTTCAGGTCACGGAGGTACTTCTCTGCATTCCGTCTCTCGATGTATATCTCCTTCTCCAAGCACTTGTGAAAGTGCTGGCCATGGAGCATAGCCTGTCCGAAGAAAGAAAGATCAGAAAAAACTCCAAGTCATTGAGTAAAACAGAGCCAAGCCAACTTACCGAGAGGGTTGCCTGAGACCACCGCATGTAGGCCTGGTCTGCCGTCTGCGTCGCTAGGGCCATCCGATCACGCTTGGTGGTGGCCTTCGAGACGAACTCGACCGCCACAGGCCACTCAAGCAGAGAATCGCCCCGCACGATCGACCAATCAGGGGCAAATGGCAGCGTGCCATGCTTGCTCACCATCTCCGCGGTAGTAGGCCAGAGAGGGGGGAGCCCTTTTTCCAGGGCATCCACGGTCTTGCCCGAACCACCCGCAGCGTCCCGAGCCCCCTCGACGAATGGGAGGACTGGGAGTGTGGCCTCTTAGTCCTCTTCGCCGGGGAAGGCTCCTCGGCCGCCGGTGCCGGCACCTGGGAGGACGCGCCGGTCTGCGCGGCCAGCCTCTGCTTCTCGGGCACTATCCTCTCCTGCTCGGCCTTCTTCCTCTTCTCTACCCTCGCCTTCTCGGCGACAGCGAGCAACAACTTCTTCGCGTCCGCCTGTTGAGTTGTCATCCCTACAAAAACACAGAAGAAAAGCTAACGTTAACACAAAGGCAGGAAATGAACATATTCGGAAAGAGACATACTAGGGTTGGCAGGACTCAGTCCGGCCCGGGCGAGGTGTATCTCGGTCACTCGAGGCCATGCTATACTGTGCCCCCCGGTGATCTTCTCCACCCTCTTCTACTCCTTGGCCGTCAAGTCGCTCTTCCTCGGAGGCTTATGCTTAGGCTTGACGAAGTTCCACCTGGTCGGGATTCCCCAAGACCCCTCAGTCCGAACTACAAAATACTTTTCTTTCCACGCCTTTATAGAGTCCGGATGACCGTGCATAACCTTCTTATGCAGCCTCGGCGAAAAGTAAAAAATCCCCTCCTGATCTCCGAGCGAACCGATCCCAAAAATAGCTCGAAAATATGTCTGCCTCGGCTTCATTCCCTTCTCTTGACACTTCAGTATGAAGCAGACTAAATGTTCCTAGGAGTTCGGACCGTACTGCATAGGACACAGCTTCGCCCATTTCAGAACCCTCTTCACGAAAGGATGCAGGGGCAGCCTCAGCCCCGAGAGGAAGGCATCCTCAGGAAACATACAATACCCCGGTGCCAGAGCCGTGGTGGGTCGAATACCTGGGCTCGGAAGGAAGATCTCGAACTCCCGCGGAATATAGTAGGCGGCCCTGATGATGTTAAGGTATTCTGCCTTCAGAATGCTCGGGATGTTATTTGCGCGGATCTTCACCCGAGTGTTTTCGCCCGACACTGGAGGGATCGGTTCGATGTCCTTAATATCGTCGGGGTACATCCGGATCGACCCTGGATTCTTGAAGGAAACCTGGAGAAACTCGAGACCCGGTCTCGGTGCGTACTCATAGGGTGAGGAAGGACTATGTGGGATGGTCATGACCTTCTTCTTCCGACGAGGGCGAGCCTTCCGTTCGGGAGACGACGTAGACAAAGGGGGAAGTGGTGGAAGATCTTCTCCGACCCCAGTCGGACTTCCAGCCATACTTTGGCCAGCCTCTCCTTGGGCAGCCTCCTGTCCGTCGACCTCATCCTCCTCGTCTTCCTCGTCACCCTCGGCACCCTGCTCACCTTCGTCCACCTCGTTGACCTCGGTGTCTTCCCCCTCCTCTTCATCATCATCCTCCTCCTGATCCTGTTCCTCCTCGTCCTCGCCGTCCCCCTCATCCTCTTTCTCCTCATCACCCTCATCCATGGGCTCCTTCCCTGGCCTTCTGGACCTCAACGGGGACACCACAAAGACAACATCATCCCCACCGTCTGACTCAGGGTCGGTAAGAACCTCCTCCTTCACCTTATACTTGCTCAAGGACGAGGACGTTTCCTGCTCGGATTCCTCCGCGGAACGACCTGAAGAGCTAGCCTCGGATCCGGACTGAGTTCGCGACATTACTAAAAAGAAAAATACTAACCTGGAGCGTAGAAAGTTACGGTCACCGAAAAATCTGCCGACGGCAAGTAAGATTCCCGCTCTTGTTAAAAATTGGAAAGTGAGTAATAAAGTGAAGATGAAGAAATGAGGGAGGGGGATGGGGTTTTAAAGAGAAAAAGCGACTCCTCGATTTTCTCAAAAAAGATCTGGCCGTTGGATCTTAACTTACAAGATCCAGCGACCACCAAGATCTGGAAACGCTTTGATCTTTGCACCCATGACGTCAGCAATAGGCGTGAAATTACCCCACCGCCCTCCACATTTTCTCTCCAAACAGGCTTTTTTCGACAAGTCAGAAGGGCCGGCGCTCGGATAGTATCGCGAGCCAATAATTCACCTTCTATTTCACAGAAGGGTCGACGGTCGGATAGTATCGCGAGCCAATAATTCCCTTTCTATTTTCACAGAAGGGTCGACGCTCGGATAGAAGCGCGAGCCAATAATTCCCCTTCTATTTTCACAGAAGGGTCGACGCTCAGATAGCACCGCGAGCCCCAACTGCCTTCCTTTGATTCAGAGGGGCTCGGAGCTCGGATAGCAACACGAGCCAATAATTTCCCTTCTATTTTCACAGAAGGGTCGACGCTCGGATAGTATCGCGAGCCAATAATTTTCCTTATATTTTCACAGAAGGGTCGACGCTCGGATAGAAGCGCGAGCCAATAATTTTCCTTCTATTTTCACAGAAGGGTCGACGCTCGGATAGCACCGCGGGCCCCAACTGCCTTCCTTTGATTCAGAGGGGCTCGGAGCTCGGATAGCACCGCGAGCCCCAGCGAGCCCCCCTTTACTTCGGAGGGGCTCGGCGCTCGGATAGCACCACGAGTCCCAGCTAGCCCCCTTTACTTTGGAGGGGCTCGGCGCTCGGATAGCACCGCGAGTCCCAGCTAGCTCCCTTTACTTTGGAGGGGCTCGGCGCTCGGATAGCACTGCGAGCCCTAACTGCCTTCCTTTGTTTCAGAGGGGCTCGGAGCTCGGAGCTCGGATAGCACCGCGAGCCCTAGCTAGCCCCCTTTACTTCGAAGGGGCTCGGCGCTCGGATAGCACCGCGAGCCCCAATTGCCTTCCTTTGATTCAGAGGGGCTTGGAGCTCGGATAGCAACACGAGCCAATAATTCCCCTTATATTTTCACAGAAGGGTCGACGCTCGGATAGTATCGTGAGCCAATAATTCCCCTTCTATTTTCACAGAAGGGTCGACGCTCGGATAGAAGCGCGAGCCAATAATTCCCCTTCTATTTTCACAGAAGGGTCGACGCTCGGATAGCACCGCGAGCCCCATGAGCCCTCTTCTTGTCACGAGGGACTCATCTGCCGACCCCTAGTGCTCGACAAACCGAGCCCCTGAAGAAGACCTCGCCTCCCCTCGCTCTTCCAACTAGCGAGGAGATCGACCACCGACCCAATAAGCTCGTCTGCCGACCCCCACGCACTTTAAAACCAATCTCCTACAAAATTGACCTCAATGTCCCCTCGCTCTTCCAACTAGCGAGGGGACCGTCTGCCGACCCCATGGGCTCGTCTGCCGACCCCCAAGCCTCGGCAAGCTTCGCTCTGGCTCTCCTATTCCTCTACACAGCCTCCCGCGAAAACTCCAATGAGGGATCCATTCCTCCTACCCCCTGGCCTCTTTGGAAGATAGCAGATCCTACTTTCTCACCCCAACATCCACCCTGCTCTTCCTACGGAGGCGAAGAATCACTCCTACAGGGCTGGTTCACCCAGCCCTACAGGAGTGTGGGGCTTGTGATATGGGTTAGGAACGACGTGGCCCATCTTGGGCCACAGGATCCCCTCAGGATGCGTGCACCACCTGATCCTCCAGATCAGCGACGTCAGCATCGAAAAACCTCCTGGACCGCTGCCACGTCAGCCCAGGAACCGCCCGGGCATCTGCCACGTCAGCCCTAAAACCACCCGGGTTTCCACCGCTTCAGCCACACGGGCAACCGGGTCCAGACCCGGCCCCAAACGGGTCCAGACCCGGTTGGCATCTTCTATAAATACCAGACCCCTACTCCTTCTCCAGGTAATCAATTTTCCCCCACTCAAACCCTAGTTACTGTTACTCTCTTTTAGTGACTGACTAGATCGTCGGAGGGTCTGCCACCGGGACTAACCCCGGTGTTCCAAGACCGTCTGCAGGTACACGAGAACCTCGGATCCGAGCCTCAAAGATCCGAGCCGAGCATTAGCCTCCACCTCAAATACCGCCTACCTCAGTACCGTTCATCCAGCCAAGGGTCGTCTGCATAGGTGTCTCCTCCAATACAAATTGAGTAAGAACTCATGCCTGGTGCATCCACACGTTCCCCAAAAACAAACCACATCAATATATATATATATATATATATATATATATATATAATAAAACACAAAGAAAGCTATCAGGTGGCTCTCCTTCAATCTCCTAAAAAATCAAAGGCCCAGATCTAACCTCACAAAACATATTTTCCCCCCAAAAGTTTTTTCCCAAAACTCCAATTCAAACCCCCACCCAAAACAACTCATATATTTATTTATTTAAATTTTTTTTCCTCTCTCTCTCTCTCCCTCCCTCTTCTATTCAAAAAATTAAGAAAATAAAATTTTTTAAAAATTTATTAAAAAATTAAAAACTTTAAAAATAATTCAAAAAAATCAAAAAAAATCATATAATATATTTTTTGCTGGATCCTTAAAAGTTTCTCATATAATATGTTTGCTACTTTAATAAATTTGCTGGACCTCCAAAACTATTTTATATGATCAAATAAGGTGCACCGTTCCGAAGACGTGCCGTAGGCACGTGTCAACGGGCAAACCTAGTATATATATATATATATATATATATATATATATATATATATATCATTCTCTCCCTATTTACTTAGAAATTTATATTTTCAGATTTCAGGTTTGTAAATTTTTGAATTTTTATGCATTTTTTTATTGCTCATGTGACATTGAAAATAGCAAATATCTCATCAACAGTTAAATTTTATCTTTTTCCATACTCAAAGTTCTAAGAATTTGGATTTTGCACTCTCATTTATAATTATTTTTCAACATATACTAATGGAAACATGGACTTTTATTTACAACTAATTATTGTTTTATTATTCAGACTTGAGCTACATAATTGTTGTTTTACTGTTTACAAGATTTTCATATGATGTATCGTTCCGAAGACGTGTCGTAGGCACGTGCCCACGGGCAAATCTAGTCTATATAATAAAACACAAAGAAAGCAATCAAGTGGCTCTCCTTCAATCCCCCCAAAATTAAAGGCCCAGATCTAACCTCACAAAACACATTTCCCCCCAAAAAGTTTTCACTTAAAACTCACATTCAAATCCCCCAAAACAACTCCTTTATATATATTTAATTATCTCTCTCTCTCTCTCTCTCTCTCTCTCTCTCTCTCTCTCTCTCTCTCTCTATATATATATATATATATATATATATATATATATATATAGAGAGAGAGAGAGAGAGAGAGAGAGAGAGAGAGAGAGAGAGAGAGAGAATATATATATATATATATATATATAAGAGAGAGAGAGAGAGAAAGAGAGAATACCTAGTGTGTGTGTGTGTGTGTATATATATATATATATATATACATACTAGGTTTGCCCGTTGACACGTACCTACGGCACATCTTCAGAATGGTGCACCTTGTTTGATCATATAAAATAATTTTGGAGGTCCAGCAAATTAATTAAAACAGCAAATATATTATATGTGAAACTTTTGGGGGTCCAGCAAAAAACATATTATATGATTTTTTTGATTTTTTTGATTTTTTTAAAAAAAGTTTTTTAAATTTTAATTTTTTTAAAATTTTAAAAAAATTATTTTCTTAATTTTTTGAATAGAAGAGGGAGGGGGAGAGATAGAGAGGAAAAAGAAATTAAATAAATATAGGAGTTGTTTTGGGTGGAGGATTTGAATTTGAGTTTTGGGGGAAAACTTTTAGGGGGGAAAATATGTTTTGTGAGATTAGATCCGGGCCTTTGATTTTTTCGGGGATTGAAGGAGAGCCACTTGATAGCTTTCTTTGGGTTTTATTATATTGATATATATATGGAAACATAAATTTTTATACCTAAATTCATGATTATTTTTCAACATATACTAATGAATACATTGACTTTCATTTACAACTAATTTTTGTCATACTATTCAAAACTTTTCATATGTTGTATCGTTCTGAAGACGTGCCGTAGGCACGTGCCCATGGGAAAATCTATCTATCTATATATATATATATATTAAAAAATATCTGACGTTGTCTGACATTGAATCTGATATCTCCTTTATATTAGTTATACATGTACATTGCACATGTTGGTTTGGTTACAATACACGTGTTTGTTTGGTTACACAACTTCAACTCTCCCATTAAAATATTACTAGTAATTTACACGTGTGATGCACGTCTAAATAAATATATATTTTTTAAAGTATAAATTTTGATGTAGTCTGATCTCGAATCTAAGACATCTTTTATGTTAGTTATGTACGGACAATGCACGTATTAATAAAAAAAAATAAAAACTCTGACATAGTGAGGATTCGAATATGAAATCTCTTTCATATTAATTATGTACGTGCATCACACGCATTGATGGATTGACAAATGATACTAAGGCCTTCTCCCATTATAATATTAGAGATATTATTATTATTAGATTAGATTATTATGTACTAGTAAGTTTCCCGTGCGATGCACATTCTAATAAAGACTTTGAATTAAACGTGCGATATACACAAGTCAGTAGTAATTAGCATTAAAAAAGAAAAATTGGAGTTGAACGGACGATACTCTTAAGTTTTAAAGGATGTTGAAGAAAAATTTTGATTTGCACGCATGATACATGTGTTAATAAATAGAGTTGGAGTTGTACATGTGGTGCCCGAGTTTGTTTGACAAGAAAATTGTGTTTTATTTGAAAAGGTTGGAGTTAAACGGGTGATACACGTGATTCCAAAAAAGAATTAAATAAAAACTTTGAAAACTTTGATTTGCACGTGCGATGTACGTATTAATAAATAGGGATAATGGAGATGGAGGTGCACATGCGATGCACGCACTTGATTGGTGAAAAAAATATTTAAAAAATATTTGTTTTTTGAAAACATTGAAATGTTTGATTTGCACGTGTGATACACGTGTTAATAAATGGAGGTGGAGGTGGAGGTGTGCGTGTGATGCACGGGTTTGTTTGATGATAAAAAAAAAAAAACTTATTTGTTTGTTTCAACCCCAACTCTCCCATTAATATAGTAGAGATACATACCCCACCTTGATATTTATACGTATCTCCATATTCCCTCTTTGAATTTTTGTAATTACATTATATCATCTAAAAAAACTAAAAAAAATAAAATGATGTAAGATGGTGGAAAAGTACTCGGCAGAAAACAAAAAGGAACATGAAAAGAGAAGTCTAGGGACGAAGAAATGGAAGAGTACTGTTTTTTGAAGAAAAATGTGGAGTATGGCCGCCCTGTTTCATTAATAAGGAGTTAATAAAACAAACTCAGAGTACTGAGCCAAGTACAAAGCATACAATACATAAAGTAAAACATAATTCCTCCCCATCATGAGGGGGTGGGACAACAGGAAAGTACATATATGCTTTACAAAGTACATCAAAGCATCTATCAAAGCATCTAACTCTCCCCAACAAAAATCCAACAGAAACAGCAAATGCCCCCCCAACAAAACGCTGGGGTGGTGGGGATCAATCAATCACCAGTACATGTCTGACAGGCAGAGTACCTCCCTCAGTCTAGCGTTGGCCCCAACTCGACTTCCTCGTCGTCGTATTCCTCCACCTGGAAGACGCTCGCTATCCTCCTCCTAAGACTTGCTGCGGCAACATTTGCCCAACATGAAATAAGATGCATAATGTGAGTCAAATTACTAGATATACTATTACATTTCCCACGGAAGTAAAAATTATTCCTGTTTAGCCAAAGTCCCCAGGTCGTAGCGGCGATAGCAATAAACCAAGCTTCTCTCATTGTTCGTCTCTCATTAGTGAATTTTGGTCCTACCCACATATCCTCATACTCACAAGGAAACTCATTCGTCCCCAGGGCGCAAAGTACCTCTGAAAGGACTGTTTTGCTCTTGGAGCACTCTAGAAATAGGTGTTCTCTAGTTTCCAGGTTCGCAATGCAGAACCCACAGGTATAGTCTAAATTTGGTTGGCATTTAGAAAGGTTCTCTCTAGTCAATTCTGCATCATTTAGCACTAGCCAGAGGAACACTTTAACTTTCAGTGGGATTTTCGCCTTCCAAACCACGCCCGACCAACTCGGGCTGCATCCATTAAAGTGAAAGCAGTTGTAAATGGAGCGAACAGTGAATGTGTCATTCTTTTCCAGTACCCAAGATTTCCTATCGGGGTCCTGTGAGCATATAATTCTGTTGCTGACGATATATTCTAAAGTTCCATTAGCCTATTCTGGGAGCCCGGGTCAATAGGGTGTTTAAAGGCTGGTTTCCAAGAGTTTCTTATCTGGGCTGTGGCCACCGTATAGTGCGGATGTGTTGCCTGATCATACAAATTAAGGAACAAGGCTCTAAGTGTGTGCCCCCACACCACTTATCCCACCAGAATCTAGTGAGTCTGTCATTCCCAATAGACGATGTCACACAGCTAATCAATGGATTGTAGGCCTCAGCGATACCTCTCCAGAACCAGGAGACGTGTGGGCCTACCCTGTAAGCTAGATTTCTCGTCCCATTCCCATGCAGGTATGATTGAACGAAATCCTGTCATCCTTCTCCATTAAGGTGGAAGACTTTCCACCACCATTTTCCCAAGAGAGCCAGATTCATATCCCACAGGTCAATGATACCAAATCCTCCGTGAATCTTTTTCATGCAAACTTTTTCCCGTCTGATGAGGTTATAACCACCTCTATCAGGGCTAGCCCCCTTCCAAAGAAACCATTTACGAGTGTGGTCAATTCTCTAGATAACCCAACATGGCATTTCAAAAAAGGACAAATAGTAGGTGGAAAGATTTGAGAGAACTGCATTGATAAGCGTGACTCTTCCTCCCAAGGATAAAGTTTTACCTTTCCAACTAGCCAGCCAGATAGTTTTCTGCACGATCAATGATTGGTAACCAGTCCGCCTTCTTTAGTTTCCCCGGTCTGAACGATAACCCCAAGTATTTAATGGGGAAACTCTCGATGGCGCAGTTAAGAATCGTGGCATGCTCTTGTGCCTCCTCTGTTGGCAGTGCGATGGGGATAAGAGCACTTTTGTGAAAATTGACCCTGAGTCCAGACCAAGCTTCAAAACTATAGAGGATTCCTTTGAACGCAGTGGTTTCCTTTAGGTTGCCAATTCCAAAAAGGAGAGTATCGTCTGCATATTGGTGGATAGAGCAACCTTGGCGATTGACTCCGCTGGCCACTGGCGATAACCAGCCGGCCCTACTGCAGTTAGCCATCATGGACCGCAATACGTCTGCCACAATGGTGAAGAGGAGGGGAGAGAGGGGGTCCCCTTCTCTAAGGCCCCGTTTACAAAAAAAGGTTCTCCCGCAACCCCATTCACTATAACAGAAACTCTGCTAGTGGTGAGACATGTGCGGATCCATATGATCCATCTATCCTCAAATCCTTTACCGGCCAGCGCTTCCAGGAGACATTCTCATTCCACTGAGTGGTATGCTTTCTCAAAGTCCAATTTCAGGAGATAGCTCTTGGCATTTGACGTGTGACAGTGATGTATAGTTTCTTCCGCCGTGGCCATGCTATCCTGAATACACCGTCCTTTAATAAACCCTATTTGCTCGTTACAAATGAGTCTGTCCATCACCTTTCCCAACCTATTAGCCAGGGTCTTGATCTTAACTAAGCAGTTAAGGAGACTAATAGAGCGGAAATCTCTCACCCGCAGGTGGTCTTCTTTCTTGGGAATCAGTACCACCTCAGCAAAATTAAGTCTACTAAGTTTAGGCTTATGATCATATAGGTCAGCGAACAGCTTACATAGATTGTCCTTGATTTCTTCCCAAAACACTTGGTAGAAAAGACTGGGAAACCATCTGGGCCTGGGGCTTTGTCCTTTCCGAGTTGCTGCATTGTCTCCCGAATTTCCTTCTCCGTAAAAGGATCTTCAAGGTGTTGAAGCATGGGGACATATTCGTCTTGCCAGAATTCTTGGTGAAGTGAGACTCTCAGATCCGCCTTCTGTCCAAAGAGCCGCTTGAAATGAGTTTGAAATGTTACCCTGATATTCTCGTCCCCTTGAATCTCTTCTGACTCCCAGTGGATCGAATGGATGAGATTAGATCTACGACGGGCACTGGCAACACGGTGGAAGAATGCAGTATTCGCCTCTCCTTTCTTAAGCCACGAAATTCTGGATCGCTATTGCCATTTGAGTTCTTCAAATCTATAACGTTGGTGAATGTCTTCTCGGAGCTGAAACAGCCTATTCCTCTCCTCCCATGACAGTATCTTAGTTTCCTCCGTCTTTTTCAGCTCCTCAATACCTTCTATAATGGAATCTTTTTCTCTCCAGATTCGTGCAAATTTGGTCCGGTTCCATTTCCTGAGTTTGGTCCGCAGTCTTCTGATTTTTCGCACAAGATTGCGGTTGTTTCAGTCCCTTTTGTGGGGCGGGACCAATTCTCATTAACCATGTGGTGGAACCCTTGGATTTCCAACCACGCTTTCTCAAATCTAAACTTGGGAGATTTTCTGGGGTGTCCTTCTCCGGAAGAGAGAATAATAGGGATATGATCCGAGGTTGGTTTAGGGAGTGACTTGGCCCACGTTAAAGGAAATTTGGCCTCCCAGTCCGCGGATACCAAGATCCTATCAAGCTTAGCTAGGATGTGCGTCGCTTGCATGTTAGACCAGGTGTAGAGCCTATTAGTGATGGGAATGTCCACCAGCTCCAGGTCCGTGATAACTTCGTTAAAAGATTCCCTATCAGAGTCACTAGTTAAAAGATAACTTCGTTAAATGGAAGAGTACTGTTGTTTTTATGCTCTTCAGCTGTGAAAACAATTTGGAAGAAAGGAGTACGTTGAGAATTGCTCAATTGTTATTAAACTGTTATGTCCAACCAAACCTCATTGTCTTTTTGTGTGGCTTCAAAAGTTTTTCAAATAGTTCCGAGTGACCTATGTTTGCAAAAGTTTAGGAGGATATATAAATACATATAATGATGAGAAGGGAAATGTGAAAAAAGTATATTTGGATAGAAAGAAGTCTTCTATTTCAATTATAAAAGCAAGAATAAATCTATTCAAGGTAGATCTAGACTACATATTTCTAAAATATTTAAAAATTGAACCACACATTTTATTTTTAGATCTAAATATGGACCATACAGATCCCTCAAATATAATCTCTAATAGCCACGCCTAAACACTTCTCACTCACGCTGCTCTCTTTCTTTCTCCAAACTCTTCGTCCTCTACATTCGCCTATAAAAACCGCCACCATTGCCTCCCCTGAGGTCACAAAATCCATCAGAAGCAGACAAATCAACGGCGGAGGCACCACTAAAACAGGTGGCGCTGGCAATGGAGAGGCTCCCCCAACCCGCACAGCTCATTGCCGACATTAGGAAACTCAATAAAAAATTTTCCTTGCATGGCTTTGATTTGATTTAGTTCTATTACAACATCCACAGTCGCGAGTGGTAAATTATGCATATACGCATAATTTTAAATAGCTTTTGGTTGATTCGCTGCTGTCGTTAAAAGGTAAAAAATGCATAAACTTAATAATAAACGAGCAGACGAACCATGATGTTTCGTCCGTTTGAAATTTTTGTAATTTTTAGGATTATTTAAATAAGACCTGAAATTTTAAATATTATTTTAATTGGGATGAAACATCACGCGTTGTCCCAAAAAAAAATGATCGGACGGAACATCATCTGAGGAAATTTTTTTATGTGATTTATTTTATTTTTTAAAATATTTTTAATAGTTTTAAAATATTTTTTAAAAAATTTGGTGGGACCCATCAATGGGATGTTCCGTCCCACGGTGGGACGAAACATGGGATTAACCAAAAAAATTGTTTGATTTATTAACACTAATCTTAATTAATTAACTAATTATTTACCTAATTATCTAACTAAATTATACTATATCTTAAGCTCATAAGCCTACTCCCTCTCTCCGAGAGCAAAAGTAGGCCCTAACACGTGCTCAACACGTATACAAAATTTAGAGTAAATAAAGAAGAAGGTGAAAAAAAACCTCATCTTCTCATCCTACTCTTCTCATCCACTTTCAAAAAGCTGATCATCTTCATCCTTTTCTCATTCCACGCTCATAAAAACCCTCCGATTTCGAATCTGATTTCTTCGTCCAATTCACGCAACTATGTCGAGGTAACAACCCAAAGATCTCACCTTTCTTTTTATAATCAAATCAAAGATCAAAATTTTTATTAGAAATGTTCTATTTTTTTTTCAGTTTTGTTTTTTTTAAAAATTGTTGTGTTTGTGATTTTTGCAGGTACTATTGTGACTATTGAGATACATGACGCACAATTCAGTCAGTCTTTTTATTTTTCTTCAAATTTCGTAGTATTTTTTTGTTAATTGTTTTTCTATGTTTGATTTGATTTTTAGGGTTTAAAATTTAGGGGTGATTGAAGCACGTGATTGTTATAGAATTGGGGGGGGGGGGGGGGGGGGTGGATTAAGTCTTTGGAAACTTTGTGCAATATGATTCGAAAAGGGTTTCTCTTTTCACGTGTAATTATGTAATTCTTTTTTGATTTTATGTTAGTTACATTACTGTTTAAAATTAAATAATTTTTTGGAGTTTTTTACTCTATGTAAGTATAAATTTCAATAATTGTAGCTCTATATGGTAAATGGGATTTGTTTTGCCTCTTGTAGGAAATGAAAAGTGATGGTTTTAGTTTTTTAATGGTAGAGGGTAAACATCATATTTTCTACATCTTTTGTTTTGTTTGAAAAGTTTTGGTGAATTGTAGTATTGTATGTGTGTTTAATGGTTTGATCATTTTGTAGAAGCACAAATAAGGAGTAATATAGAACAAATGGAGGTAAATATTGAGGAACTTCACAGAAAAAATGAGTATTTGCAAGCAAGCTTTAGAATGGAGGAAGCTGACAAGATTGCAAGTGATTTTTGAAAATACCTATTTTTGGTCTCTAAATTTAAAGACCTAGGGTATACCTATATTTGGTACTTGAATTGGTGAAAAGTTACACACATCGAGAATTTTGGGGTTTCCTTTCAACTGAATATAAAATATAGAATGATGTTGGTTTGGAAACGTGAATCCATTTATACGTTTGTCATATTTTGATATAGCTAATTATTAATTATTGTTCCCTCCATGTGATTTTCATGTTGATTTTATATAATTTGAGAGGGAATGCTTGATTTAAGATGGAAGGCATTTGAGAAGCACACGGTCAATAAGTAGATAGTGGAGTACATCACGGAGTCTGAGAAGAGCCGCATCCCATCTTCGGTAATTATTCGATTTTTTTTTTCTTTCCTTTAAATTGAATAGAAATATAGAATTATGTTGGTTGGTTTGGAAGTTCGAATTGGTTAATTTGTAGATTTTTCATCTTTTAATTATATTATGATCGAAATAGTTAATGGGCATCTCTAAATTTTTTAGTTCCATATAAATTTTACGACTCTCTCAAAATTATTTTAGTCTGTGCAATTTGCACATGGTAAGACTAGTATCTAATTAAACTAATTAATTTCCTAATTAAATAACTAAAGTTTGCAAAAAAAAATATGGGATTTCCATCGAACGAAACATCATGTTTCGTCCGAGATTTTTTATAAAAAAAATCATAAATACACAATTTCATCGGAAGAAATATCATATTTCATCCAATGATTTAAAAATAATATATAAAAATTTACAGACAAAGAAACATGATGCTTCTTTCTTTAGAATATGCATATAGCTATTTCGATTATCAAATATGCCTTTCTACTGTAGCAAAAAAGTCATAATATGCATATACCTAACGACTACATAGGAATTTTGTATAAATTATGGATTTTATGCATAAATACCTAACGACTGTGGATGCTCTTAGGGTTTGAGCTAAGGTTTTTTAAAGTTGAGAAATTGGGCATGTCAATGTCATCTGTTAGAATTTGATTTTATATACGCGAAGGTGTTGGGGAATGTTGTAATATAGTAATTGTATAATTTTTTCCCTAATTTATAAGAAACAGATTTCCCAAATCTCTCATCTTCCCAATCTTCTCTCAATCTCCTTTCTTCTTCTCCAAGAATGTAATTCTTATATATAGATGTATACAGTAGAAAAATAACTGAATACGAATAATAATTATTTTTTTCCAAATCTGTTTTCAACATGGTATCAGAGCCTAACCAGATCTAGGCTAGTTGAAGAAGAAGAGAAGGAGGTGATCGGATTTGACACCTCCATCCCGACCTGATCCCGACCAAACCCCGACATCCCTGAACTCTCCAACCATTCTCCGTTGATATCCGGCGAGCCCCCTTCCCATCGAACCACCCCCCATCGAGCCTCCCTCTCCTATTGACGTCCTGATCCACACCCCCACTCTGACCTTCTCCCTCCCGAGCTCCAGTGCGCCGCCAGTACACAACAGTGCGCCGCTCTGATCTTCGTCCACCCATCGTCATCTAGGTCCTCGTCGCACCTACTCCCGAAGCCACATCCACCCGTCGTCTACCCGTCGTCCCGTAGCCACAGGTTTCATCATCCCCACCCGAAGCCACCGCCAATCGAACACCCTCTCTGGCGTCATCAATGCCCCGATCCCGAAGTCTCCTGATCTGTTGTCGACCCTGACCCCGTCGTCTCTGATCCCGTCGACTCTGATCTCGTCAACAAAGAGCCAACACACGTCTGATATCGTCATCCCTGATCCCGATCCGGTCATCGTCCCTGATCCCGATCCTGCCGTCGACCCCGATCCCCTACCATCGACCCCGATCCCCCTTCTCCACCGCTCACCGTCATGGTCGTGGTCATCACTGTTTGATGATTCAGATCTATTCAGATATGATTTTTGATTGAAGAATTGCTCTGTTGAGTTGCTGTTGTTGTTTGGTGTTCGGGCTCTTGGATTTGATTCAGATCAGATATAAAATGAGCTATTCTATCAGAGGGTGTTGTTTGTTGTGTTGCTATTTGCTGTTCTTGGCCAAGTTGTATCGTTTGATATTGGTTGCTGAAGATCAGATCCGTTGTTTTCTTGTGCTGATACCATGGGACAAACTGATGGAGTTGAGAAGAGTATTGGAATCACCTCTATATTAGTTACAGATGCAGGTAATGATGATAAGGTATTTAATATTTCTGCCTCTGTTATGAATAATGCATGGATAATTGATTTGGGTGCTACCGACCACATGACTTTTGATTCTAGAAAAGTTCAAAATTTTCAACCATCCACCAAATCAACTATGTCCACTGCCTATGGTGATCCTGCCACTGTTACTGGCGAGGGTACCATACCTCTCACAAACAACCTAACCTTGGATACTACCCTAGTTGTGCCATCCTTGAATTTTAACCTATTATCTGTTGCTCAAAATAACTACTATCTTACATTGTATTGTAATCTTTTGGCCTTCACATTGTGTGTTTAAGGATATTCGGACTCGCAAGACGATTGGTTCTGGGGTTAGACACGGGAAGCTCTATTATCTGGATTTAGAATATGAAAGTTCAAGCAAGTTGACTCAAACTCTAAGTGTGGAAGGATCCGAAGATGAGAAGAAGAAATCAGATATTTGGCTATGGCATCGACGTCTAGGGCATGCTTCTTTTGGTTATTTAAAGAAATTATTTCTAAGTTTATTTTTGAAGTTGGATATTTCTGCCTATCGGTATGATGTGTGTGAACTCGCAAAAGGTCACCATGTCTGTTTTCCTCCAAGTCCAAGTAGAAGCTCTCTTCCATTTATGATTATTCATTCTGATGTTTGGGATCCATCCAAAACCAGTACATTTGGAGGAGCCAAATAGTTTGTGACATTTATTGATGACTGTACTCGTATGACCTGGATTTGTTTGATGAAGTCAAAAAGTGAAGTTAGTGGCTTGTTTTAGAAATTTCACAAGCATGTTCGATGCAGTATAAATCACAGATTTAAGTTCTTAGGAGTGATAATGGTGGAGAGTACCTGAGTTCGAATCTGCAATAATATTTGGTGGAACATGGAATTGTTCACCAGACTACATGCTCATATACACCTCAACAGAATGGGGTTGCAGAAAGAAAAAATAGATACTTGCTCGAGGTGGTCCATCCTTCTGTCATCCATGGAAATATGCCACTCATCTATTGGGGGGAAGCCTTTGCTTCTGCTGCACACCTAATCAACTGAGTTCCCTCTAGTATCTTAAACTTTCTCACACCATTTCAAGCATTAACTGAAGCTGTGAATGCACCAAAAGTCGTTAACTTGCCACCTCGTGTGTTTGGGTGTGTTGCATTTGTTCATCTTCATCAACATGAACGCAATAAGTTAACTCCTCGAGCTGTCCGCTGTGTTTTCGTGGGATATGCAAAGGATGCTATCACCCACAAACTCAAAGGATGTTTATTACTATGGATGTTGTGTTTCATGAAGATGAGATGTATTTTTCTTCTTCTACGACTAAACTTCAGGGGGAGTACCGAAGTGAAGTTCAGACTCTTGGTGTAACCTTGTTTTTCATTTTCTGTATTTTTGGATTTTTTTTTTGAGTATTTATTCATTTTGTACTCTTCTATTTCTTTTGAACCATGTATTTTTTCTTCGTTCTCAACAATCAATCTATCTGTTTTGCCTTTGACTCTATTTTGTGATCTTGAATATTTTTCTTGATTCAATTTCTCTGATAAATTATGCATCTCCGTTTAAAATTTGTTTAATCCTAATTATTTTGTTCTTGGCCTATTTTAATTATTGTTTAATTCTACATCTTAAACAAATTCTATTGAATCTTTTAATATAACCCAATAATCCTAAAACCCTATTCCTTGTTGGATTTTTTAAATACCCATTACCCGTTTACCCCCAACCCGTCACCTAAACCCTAATATACTCACCCTATATATATATATATTCCACTTACTGTCACCCTAACCCTAAAAATCTACAGCCACTATTTCCCTTCATCCCCTACCTTCCAATCCGAGCTCTCCCGACCCATCTCTAAACCCTCGTCCTGTACCCTGTGCACCCTGCCCCCTCATCCCGACCACCCTCCGGCCTTCACCCTGCGTCGCGACGCCCTTCATCCCGACCAGGAGCAGCAGCTGCACAATGCCTTCCCTCCGACGACAGACATGCCAGACACAGCAACGACAGCAGCATCGGCCCCTATCGCCGCCAGTCCCATCCGTCGTGCTACCCGCTGTCCGCCGACCTCTCAACGCAGTGCACGCCCCTAACTTTCTTTGGCTTTGGGTATTGTGCGTGTGGTTGATCTCGAGCGGAAGATTGTGATCGTGTGTTCGTGGTGGTTCGTGATTCATTCACTTGTGTTCATGCCCGGGAATCCTTTCCCGTTATTCTCGTTCTTGCTTTGTTTTCGTCGTCATTTTCAAGGCAAGTAACTTGTATTTCTTTTGTTGCATATACAACTACTAAATACCGTATGTAGTGAAGCTTTTGTCTCTAGATTTATTCTTGTGCAAATTTCTTGTTGGATCTTTTCTCTATTCGTTGATCCATCCGTAGTTGTCTCGTTACACACATGACATAAAAATAACTTGGAAATAATTATTTCTAGTTGTATATACGTATGTTGTTCGTGATTCATGATGTGTCGTATGATCTTGCATGCATGATGTGGTAGCCGTATTATATCTTGTTGTAGACTTGTTAAACACCCCATACCATGTTGCTTGGACACCTACTATATCATGCTTGTGTTTTGTGCTGATTTGGATTTGTTGCACATGAACTAGTCGATTTAATGCATAAGAAGATTTCGGTTTTTGCTGCTGCCCCGTTTTTCTTCAATATTTTAGACCCTATTAAGGTCAGTAAATCAAATTTATTTGTGAATATAAATCGTAGACACCATTGTCTATTTTCCAGAATTTCTAACTGATCTCAGTTTCTATTTGTGAGTTGCAAGTTATGGCTGTTTTACTACAGATATGTAGAAAATTCCAGATTTAGTTTTATGTGAATTCTGTAGAGTTATTTATTTATATAGTGATGTTAAACATAAAACTTAGATCTACTATTTTGCCGAGTATAACTAGACTTGACTGGGATTAACCCCAAATTTTTGTGGATTTATTCGATGATTTTTACAAACTATTCTATGCTTGCAAACAACTACTATACTTCCAAAATTTTCATGCTATTCAGTAAAGAACCTAAATTTCAACCTGATTCTAGTTGTTGTTGGTAAAAACTTTGTAAATATGAAATATAGTTTACTGTATCGATTTTATCACCCTTTTGACGGATCTGAATTTTGATTTATACTTTGTAATCTTTTGCCATTTTAGTACTGCAGGGTTCAGAGTTTCAGATTTACAAATTTGCTTTATCTTGCTGTCTTCTGATTTTATTTGACTATACTATCTATGCTGGAATATTATGAAATTATATTTTCTGATACTAGACATACTAGGAAATATCCCAGATTTTTTATTAGATTTAATCAGTAAGTTTTTATGCCATTTTCCTGTTTATGAACATAACCTTGTGATTTCTGGTTGAACATGTTTTCTGGATATAATTCTGTTTGAGCTCAGTTTCTGTAATTATTATATGACTTATATATATGCTGGATTCGGCCAAGAGTCTATTTTCTATATTTTCTGACGGATCCAGACTTGCATGTCTGTGGCAACAGGAATCTCAGATTTGGTGCAGTCGTGTCTTGTTGTCCAGAACTGAAAATTTCATTGTCCTAGTCTTTTATGAGTTGTTTGTCACCTGAGCATGTTTATGTCTGGCCTGAGCTTGTCCCTTGTCCTTGCCATATTATTCTTGCCCTATTTTATGCACGTATATACCTATTTGATAATAATAATAATAATTAATCAAGCCGGGGTTAAGGGAAAGACCTTAGTAGTGGACAATATAGGTATGTGTACTCAGAAGGGGGTCGTGTTTCCTATTACTTATTGCCGTATTTCATGATTACATGATTCATGTCTGTTATTACTACCTGACTATATGATGCCATGATCCGTGACTACATGATTCATGCCTGTTATACTACCTAATTATGTGATGCCATGATTCGTGACTACATTATTCATGGCTGTTATCACTACCTGATTATATTATGCCATGATTTTATGATTACGTGATTCATGCCTGTTCCTGATGCCACGATTTCATGTTTACGTGATTCGTGCCTGTTTCCAATTACATGACGCCTGAGTACACTGTCCTATAGAAATCTACCACTAGATCTAAACGTAAATTGCATGTAAGTAGCAACCATGTGGTAAAATTTGGGATGCATGAAGTGCTACCTAGATAGAATTAAATACAAGATTTGAAATAACATGATCACCTGCATATTTCTGTTTACCTGTACATGCTACCTGACGCCTGTTACATGTTTACCTGTTTGCATGATACCTGTTACCCATCACATGTCAC
The DNA here is from genome assembly GCA_017893485.1 of Hemerocallis citrina. NCBI lineage: Eukaryota > Viridiplantae > Streptophyta > Magnoliopsida > Asparagales > Asphodelaceae > Hemerocallis > Hemerocallis citrina. Next base: position 191,132,157 of record CM030360.1, on the reverse strand, counting down.
CTGCACCCTGTTATTACACCATATTACTTGATTCTGTTCCTAAATTATGCTAGTTATTCTATCATGTCTATTCAATACTTCTGCTATACTTGCTTCCGCTTTTACTCTATATCTGTTTATCTTTTCTTGTACTTATTGCCTGCACTACAAGCGGCCCGTAACTTGCATTGCTAGGCGTTTTGCTTATCTTTCATTTTTTCTGCAATTTATTAAATTGCAAATTATGGTGATCAGCTGCCCGATGGAGTAGGTGATCAAAGATTCTAGTTGGCTGGAGTTCTTACTATATGTATTTATTTCTTGTTGCAAATCTTGAATAATTGTAACTAATTATATGGATATTTTTGTATTGGGCTTTTTGTCCCAGACTGGTGTTTTGTTCCAGACTTAATTATTTGAAATTCAGTATTCTTGTTTCTTGTTTCAAGTAATCTTGTTGACTATATTTATTCAGTTATGCATGCATGGTTAACTATTTCTCTTGTATATCTCTTGTTTATACTTTTACTCGTTGTAAAGATCCTGACAGCTTATGAATGGTGAAAGTCATTCGCTGGACTTAGTCACATATCCATACTCCATATCTCCTTTTTGGGAAGCAGGGCATGACACTTGCGTATGATGAAGGGGTTAGTGAATTTCAGATTCTTGGGTATGATGAAGTAATTACCAGTCAGAACGAACAATTGGATACAAATAATGGCGAACACTTGAATGAAGACCCTCATGAAGAAGTGAAACTAAGGGAAGAAGACCTTCTTGACCCTCTTGAAGAATTGCAACCAGTACCGAATTTCAGTGAGAGTGAACCGTCAAAATCCCAAAACCAATCGTCATCATTGTCCGAAGCTCCTAGAAGAGAACTCCCGCACCGTACTAATAGAGGTATTCCAAATGTAGCGTCCCGAATTTCTAATATGAGAGCTTAGAAAATACATGGCACATTCCCAGTGATCCACTTCAATACAACAATAAACACAACCAAAAATCACTAAATTTTTCAACTTTTTATTACCACAAACTTTTACAAATCACAGCGGAAGTCTAAACATATCAACTCAAATTAATCTTTCATTTACAGCTCAATATTATCTCAAATATGCTCTATACAATTTTACACCAAACTCTTAATAGTCCGATTTAACTCAAAAGCCAGCTCAAGCATCCAACCTCCCGCTCTAAGCAGTAACCTGCAACAAGTGAGGCTAGAGTTGAACCCTAACCCCCAAACTACGGGGTCAGCCACAAATGGTGTGAGTGGCATAAAATCAACAAACAACATAAATGAACTCAAAGCATAATATCCAACAGATAATAACCAAACACATAAGATGTGAAGTAACAACAAATAAAACAATAGGTGATACCAAAACCAAATGTCAAGTGTGGAAAACAGGAAATCCAAATGCATAAAAAGAGTCAATAAAACACAATGCCATATGCTGACAACGATGATTACTAAGAGATAAAGATAAACTATGAGGATTAGCTCATGCCCGATAATTCCGTGATTGATCCCACATCTCAAGTGACCACTTGGATAATTCCAGAGATCATCTCACATCTAGACATAAACACATCATCACATGAATACCCCATAAGCGTCGCCTCGACCTTGATCATTTCGGAGATCAATCCCACATCTCAAATAACTACCTGGATAATTCTGGAGAAATATCTCACATCTCAGGTAATCTACCTGGATAATTCCGGAGATAAGTCTCACATCTCAAGTAAATTTCTTGGATAATTCAGGAGATTAAGTCTCGCATCTAAAGTCATACTGAGGTGCCTAACTCATGTTCCCATTCGTCATAACACGACTAATGCCTGTCCTTATTATTGTTGGGTTACTGAACAAATCTCCTAGAGTAGTGTGCCCCACCGGACTAAAAATCTGAATAACTGAAAATTCGCCTCAATGGGCCTCAACAAATAACTCAACACCGGTATACTAGGGTCACACAACTCTAGAGACTCAAAATTAAGTGTCTAATCAAATTTCCACTAAACAAAGTGGCTCAACTGAATATCTCAAAATCGTATTCTTAAAAGAATATCTCAAAACCAAATACTTAACTGAATGTCTTAAATCAAATACTGAACTGAATATCAAATATAGACCAAATCATCTGAAAACTAATCATTCAAAAGAACACTCAAGTTCACAAAGATCTCTCAGTACCAGTCGACTTATACTGAAGTAAGTCGACTGTCCAGATGATACATATCCAAAATTTTACAAAAATAAACTAAGGCATATTTGTCGACTTGAAAAGTCATCAGTCGACTTAACCGAGACAATTACCAATAATTCTCAAGAAAAATAATCTAAGTATTTGAGTCGACTGAAAGGTTCATAGGTCGACTGTCCCGAAAGGACTGCACAAATTTTACAATCAGCAGACCAGTCGACTGACATAGTCCAAGTCGGCTGTCCCGAACAATTCTCAAGAGACTGAAGATAATCAGTAGGGTCGTACCAGTCGACTGCATAGTAGGCCAGTCGACTGTCGGCCTACAGTTTTCGAAATTCGATTCTGAATACAAGATCAAAACTGGAGTTTTCTAAAGATCCATTGTTTATCAAATAATAGTTCGTACACAAGCCAATGACAACTCTCAAATAATCTCCAATACGGATACATACTCAATCAATCACTATCTCAAATCTCGAATTCTCATGGTCCAAACTCCTAATTCTACCATTAGGGTTTCTCAACTAAACTTCTTCCTCAACTCATAATCAAAATCTGGTTTATAATCATAAGATCTAGATGTTTATCATCCGATCACAATATAATCAATTCTTAACATGCTTTCTAGCAATACGATCTCATAAATCAATATCCACTCAACAAATCTTACATTTTCACATACATGGTCCAAATATTAACAAATGTTCACATCATCCATATCATAGTAAAAGATCTATATCATGCATACAATGAGACAAACAAAACAATATCATAACGATCACAAACAAAACGAAACAAAAAGATCTTACGTCATTCACCAATCAAAACAAACAAAACAAAACAAAACCACTCACTTTGATTGAAGAAAACCCACGAAAAGCTTCCCTTTTGCTAGATCCAAAAATTCTCTTCTTGCTCCTCAAAACAAATCTCAAAATCTGTATATTTTGTAAATGACGGCTGGGAAAGAAATCCCTTAAATATCTGGGATTAATTTTAGGGTTTTACCCACACTTTTGCAAAATAATCCTTGCAAGAATACAACTTTATATACATAGGTTTAGTCTTGAAAATTTAATCAATATCATTTAAATTAAGATTTACCAGAAAATATACGTCTAAACCTCAACCAATACTGATCGGATTGTCCAGAAAATATAATTTGCACTCCAATCCTTTAAAATGGCAAATTTGCAAAAAGATCCTTCTTTTCTCAAAATTTGCAAATAGTACTAATTAATTTCAGAAAAATCTGGAAAAATACTACATAAATCCCAAATAATAAATAATGATTTTTCATAAAGAAAACTTAATTTTTCAAACCTCTCAAAGTCATTTGCACGTATTTTGCACGTGTACAAAAGATAAATTTTATTAGAAAATATCAATTAAATCCTCAAAATCATTTAAATTCATTTTCAAATAATTAAAATAATATTTAAAAATACGGGGTTCTACACCAAAACCCACTTATGAACCTGATCCCACTAGTAATGTCAAATATCCCATGAGTAATTATGTATCCACTCACCGCTTGTTGGAATCAAATAAGTCATTTATAAATCAATTATCTACTGTATATATTCCTAATAGTGTGCAGGAAGCTCTTACCGATCCAAGGTGGAAAGCAGCTATGGATAAGGAGATGAAGTCTTTGAAACGGAATGATACTTGGGAGATAGTCGAGTTGCCAGCAGGGAAGAAGCCAGTAGGATGCAGATGAATTTATACGGTGAAATATAAGTCTGATGGTTCAATAGAGCGATACAAAGCAAGGCTGGTTGCCAAAGGATACACTAAAATATATGAAATTGATTATGAAGATACATTTGCACCTGTGGCAAAATTCAATACTGTTCGAGTCCTACTGTCACTTGCTGCAAATCTTGACTGGCCTTTGGAGCAATTTGATATGGGGAATTGACAGAAGAGGTTTATATGGATCTTCCACCAGGGTCAAACAGACCAGTCCAACACAGCAATAAAGTATGTCGTTTGAAGAAAGCATTGTATGGATTTAAGCAGTCACCAAGAGCTTGGTTTGGGAGATTTACAAAATCAATGAGGACATTTGGATACTATCAGAGTAATTCAGTTCATACTATGTTCCTAAAAAGGAAAGAAGGTAAAATTACTGCTCTCATTATTTATGTGAATGATATGATAGTAAATGGAGATGATCCTAAGGAGAGGAAGGCATTAAAGAACTACTTGTCACAAGAGTTCGAAATGAAATATCTTGGTTCTTTGAGATACTTCCTTGGTATTGAAGTTTCTCGCTCAAGAAATGGGATATTTTCGTCTCAAAGAAAGTATGGTCTTGATTTATTAAAGGAAATGGGAATGTCCGCTTGTCAGCCGATTAGTACACCGTTAGAAGAAGGACTAAAACTGTGCAACAAAGCTGATCATGTACCTTGCGATAAGGATAGATATCAGAGATTGGTTGGAAGGCTGATGTATCTTGCACATACACGGCCAGATTTGTCATATGCTTTAAGTGTGGTAAGTCAGTTTATGCATGCACCTCGGGAACAACATATGAATGCAGTGATGAGAATTATGAGATATATTAAGTCTGCTCCAGGAAAAGGGTCTTATTTGCGAAACATGGTCACTTGTAGGTTGAAGCATATACTGATGTTGATTGGGCAGGATCTATAATTGATAGGCGCTCCTCTTCAGGATACTTCACATTTGTTGGAGGAAATTTAGTTATATAGAGGAGCAAAAAGCAAAATATTGTTGCGCGCTCTAGTGCAGAGACTGAGTATTGCGGAGTAGTTTTAAGTATAGTGGAAGCTTTATGGCTGAAACTCTTGTTGTAGGATTTATGCTATGGTCGGAATGAACCTATGAAAGTGTATTGTGATAGTCAAGCAGTGTGTGATATTGTTGCTAACGCAGTTCAACATGATAGGACAAAACATGCAGAGGTGGATGAATTCTCATCAAAGAAAAAATAGATGAGAAAGTCATTGAGATATCGAAAGTGAAGTCAGAAAACCAGCTCGCAGATATTCTAACCAAGGCAGTTTCGAATCGGCTCTTCTTGAAATTTGTTGACAAGTTGGGCATGTTCAATATCTATACACCAACTTGAGGGGGAGTGTTGAAATATAGTAATTGTATATTCTGTTTCCTAATCTATACGAAACAGATTTCCCAAATATCTCATCTCCCCAATCTTCTCTCAATCTCCTTTATTCTTCTCCAAGAATATAATTCTTATATATAGATGTATACAATAGAGAAATAACTGAATAAGAATAATAATTATTTTCCTCCAAATTTGTTTTCAACAGGGAAGGATGTGGGAAAGCCGGTGGGGATTTTGCGGGATATTTTACAGAATAGCAAGTTTGATGAGGGGCAAATTAATGGGGAGAGGGATGTGAATTTGCAGGAGATAGAAGAGGTATAAAAGTTCGATTTTGTTTTATTTTAATTGGTTTGCTGATTTGTTGTTGTGGTAGTATCTATTGTCGGTTCAGTATGATCATCTAGATCTGCAAAATTAGATACTTTTTGGGATTAAATAGTTTGATATGGTTGAAAAGAGTGTGTTAGGTAACTAGAACAGATTCCTGCATAGTGTGGTTCTAAGGGTTTTGCTTGAATGTGGCTTAATCTAAAGGGTATCACTTGAATGTGGCTTAAACTAGCTCAAACTCAGTGGAGTTTTGCGCTGTTCATTATAACATGTGTTTTTTTTAATGCTATTTTGGGCTATAAATGCTATTTTAAGCTATAGATTCGTCTATAATGTGTTGTCTACTTGGTTAGTAGTGAAATGGAATATGTGAGTTTATAATGTTGATCAACACTATATCTGTGTAAAGTTTCTTACTTGTTAGAGCATCTATAGTTGTTCTCTATTTTTCCAAAATTTGGAAAATATAGGGAACGAACTAATGTAGTCGTTCCCTATATTTTCAAATTTTGGAAAATATAGGGAACAAACAAATGTAGTCGTTCCCTATATTTTCAAATTTTAGAAAAATAGGTACCCTCCTATATTTGAGAGAGGATATAGGAATTTCTCAAATATAGGAATCAAAAGATCATCTTGCGTCCGTTCTAAAATAATTCTCCGACGCAAGATGAACTTGCATATTATCAATTAAAAACAAAATTAAAAAAAAACATGTCAGACGCAAGATGATCTTGCGCCCGATAGAAGTTTTTTTAAAATGTGTTAGACGTAACATCATATTGCGTCTGACCAAATTTTAAAAAAAAATTCAAAGTCTGTTCTCGGACGCAATAACATTTTGCATCCATTGAAATTAGAAAAAAACCCAAAAAAAAAAAAGAACGGAAGCAAGAGGTTCTTGCGTCCTTGAATTCCCTCCCCCCCCCCCCCCCCCCCCCCCCCCCCCCCAATTTTTTCTTTTTTCTATGGAATCGGGACTATAAGATTGTTTATGCATATAAAGTTAATTTGAGATTGGTTTGATTTTTTTGATCGAGGGATGAGATGGAATGGGCCTATAGGAATTGTTAGGTGTTCTTATGCGTACAATTTTTTTTTATTTTACAAATGTATTGGACTCAAATTTTATTATTATTTATCAATGACTGAGATTCATGAAAAAAAATTTATCCACCGTTCGACCAAATTATGGGTTTCAACGACTACATGCACATCCTCAAAATTCCTGGGAATTTTGAGTCTTAACGAATACAGATGCTCTTAGTATGGTTTATTTTGAAATCTGAAATAGAACTTTTACATTATTTTTAATATTAAATGAAATTTTGACACCTTTTAATAAATGTTAGATTTGCTGGGATTTATTGGATTTTGTTGCATGTTTTGGATATTTAGTTGCATTTTTTAGTAGATTTGATTTTTTATAGTGCTAGCTCTGCAAAATTAGATGTTATTTTGGGTGTTTATTAGTTAGTTGATTACTTTTGGAAGAATGACTAGGAGATGATGGAGTATTGTGGGAGGTGAAATAGTTCTCTCTCTTTTGGAGTTGAAAACTGCATTTTTTGGGTCTTATGATGTTTATGTTACTTATATGCGTGCTTTATATGTTATATATATTTTTGAAGAGGAAACAAAACCTTATACTTGTAGGAGGAAATTTTCGTCGTAAATATTTTTTTTTCTCGCATATGGAACTTTATATGGATGATCAACACCATCATATTTTTTGTTGCAGTTGATTTTTGTGTGGGAGCAAACAGATGATTTGTGGATTCTTGAGAAAACGAATAAGGCAAACCTGTTGACCTCCACCAACGTGTTGACTTGTTTCTCGCCGCTGCCACGAACCTGCAAAAAGTGCGACACACCCTCCGACGCTCTTGTCAGTAATCAGGAAGATTATGAAAGAGTTTTATGTGGAAAAATATTGATTACCTCGTTATGGTGGGGGGAGAGGGGTATTTATAATCGACTTAGGGATCCGTTTCGAGATAAGAACAAATCTTAGCTACTTCCCGGTGTGGATGGATAGAAGTGGTTAAAACCACATCTTAGGGATAATTATGAATCTAAATTCTTCTTTATCCTTCTGAACTGGTTTGTAACGGGTTAGGACCCATACCCAGTAGGACAGATCTGTTTATGGGTTATTGGGCTTTAAAGAAAGACCCAGTTCCCATTTCAGACCCGTTTGTAGGTGAAATTACCATTTTACCCTTGAGAGCTTTAAGATTCGTGCCCGATTTGAACGGTCTCGGTGTAATCCTATTTCTAGCCATATCACGAGCCCCCCACTCCCGAAGACTGAGTTTAACAGCCTTTGATGAGTAGTTTTACTGTTTTAATGGCGTACGAGATTTTATCGGAGTTCTCGGGGGAGTTGGATCTTGCTCGAGGTGTAACGGTGTTATTCTGTGCTTGTAAAATACCCAAAATTATTCTTAGATTTTTATGGATATTTTGTGATTTTTCCAGATTTTTCTGAATTTTTCGAATTTTTTATTCAAATTTTGAATTAAATAATTAATTATTGAAAATTTTAATTAATTATTCTAATTTAATAATTATTATTTTCAGAATTTAAAATTAATTTTCCGAATAAATAATTATTTTTATAATTTTAAAATTATTTTTTTCGATTTAAAAATAATTTTTGGATTTTTAAATAATTAATTCAATTAAATAAATAAAATAAAATAAATAAATACCTAATGACGTGGTGCGATCCTGCGCGTCGATCAAGATCAGGGAGCGCGCATCGCAACGCGGTAGTTTTTTTCCCATTTTTTATTCGGAAACACGTTTGTTCGCCACCGTTCGAACGAAACGTTCGCCAACGAACCAGGATGCACTACGTGGCTGGTCAACGTTGACCGCCACGTGGCAAGTTTTTTTTTTTTCCTTTCTTCTTCTTCCCGTCTCTGCCTTCGTCCTTCTTCTTCGTCATCAACCATGTGGCGATGAACGAGGAGATGACGTTGAGCTCGGGAATGGGCGGCTCAACGGGAGAACATGTAGCTTGACAGTGAGGAGCTTGGAGCCCGAGAGTTTGGCATACGGCGATGGGTTCTCGAGCTTGACAGTGGGATGGTGTGGCGAATGGGACGAACTCGGCGAACGAAAGACGAGGGGGTTTGGCGAACGTGGCGAGGCTCGAGCTCGGCCGTGGAGGAGTTGGCGAACGAAGGAGATGTTCGGCATGTGAGATGGAGGTTGGCGATGAGAGCGGCGAACGAAGATGAGCTCGAGGCTAGGTGTTGAGCGAGCTCGGCAAACCGGGTGAGGCTCGATCTCGGCAATGGAGGAGTTGGCGAACGAAGGAGACGTTCGGCTTGGAGCTCGGATTGATTTTGGCGAAGGTGGGAGGAGATTCGCCGCTGTGGAGGTCGACGGTGGAGATGTTGGGTTTGGAGCTCGTGAAGGTGACAGAGGGGAGCTATGGAGCTCGATGGAGATCTTCGGCGAAGTGAGGGGAGCTCGGTTGCAGCTTGGCCTTCATGCGAGCTCTGCAATGTTTGGAGGAGTTCGACGCCGAGTTCGACAGTGGGCAACTTCGACGAGGAGAATCCGTTGCTCGACTGTGAGATTCTTTGTGAAGGGGTTCATGGAGCTGGGAGCTCGATGTTTGGAGGCGAGCTCGGCGATGTGGGGAGCACGGCGACGAGGAGACGAGCTCGGCCATATAGCTTGTTGGAGAGTGAGCTCGGAGCGGGTTTGGAGCTTGGGTTCTCAGAGTTTTAGAAGAAGGCTCTGAGGATGACGGTGGTGATGGAGTCGAGGTTGGTCGCTCGACGACAGAGAGAAGGAGCTCGTCATGGGAGCGCGATGATGACGAGGGGAGGGTCGATGAGGCATGGAGGAGATAGTTCAGACCTTGGAGGAGCTCATGTTGGGTTTTTTGGCTTGGCGCTCAAACTCAAAAGGGAAGAAGGAGAGGTGTAGGGTTGCGGGTTTGGGCCTATAACGGGTCTAAACCCGACCCGTTAACCCATTAGTCTCTTTTTTTATTTTTTATTTTAGGCGAATATAAGCCATTGATATAGATCTGAGCACGGATTGCAAGGAGAACTTTTTCTCATTTTTTGTTCGGAAACAGCTCTGTTTGGCGTGTTGTGGCGGAGGTGGCGAACGATGCGTCGAACGTGGCGAACGATAGGCGAGCGTTGACTGGTCAATGTGATTTTGCCTATTTTCAGTTCGAAAACACGTCTGTTCGACATCTGCGGCGAGCTTGGCGAGCGGTGTGTCGAACTTGCGAACGATAGGTGAGCTGGTCAATGTCATTTTGCCTTTTTTCAGCTCAGAAATGCATCTGTTCGACATCTGCATCGAGCTTGGCGAGCGGTCGTGTTGTAACCCACTTTCTCGAGGCTACAGAGGTCGGATCAGGGCATGTGACCACTCGTTTCGAAGCTATCTCGAAGATCTACACGTTCTCTTCAGAAACGAGTTGGAGAATCACCCTTCTTCAAGATCAAGATAGTCCCGCAACATCTCTGCCTTCACGAAGTTGAGAAGAGCATTGCATGACTCCAGGGGAAGTTCGTTCTTGGAAGACAAGTTTGAGGAGCAACTCTAGGGGAGAGTTTTAGCTCTGAACTTGTTGAGAAGAAGGCCGCTCGGGTGGCGAGCGGAGTGAAGAACATCACTAGGCTCTAGGAGAGTGCCGTTTGGGAGACATGTTTGAGGAGCAACTCTAGGGAAAAGTTTTTAGCTCTAAACTTGTTGAGAAGAAGGCCGCTCGGGAGGTGAGCAGAGTGAAGAACATCACTAGGCTCTAGGAGAGAGTCGTTTGGGAGACAAGCTTGAGGAGAAACTCTAAGGGAGAGTTTTAGCTCTGAGCTTGTTGAGAAGAGGTCCGCCCTGGAGGCGAGCGGAGCGGAGAGCTTGACTCTAGGAGAGAACCGTTTGGAAGACAAGTTTGAGGAGAAACTTTATGGGAGAGTTTTAGCTCTGAACTTGTTGAGAAGAGATCCGCCCTGGAGGCGAGCGGAGCGGAGAACTTGATCTAGGAGAGAGCCGTTTGGGAGACAAGTTTGAGGAGCAATTCTAGGAGAGAGTTTTAGTTCTGAACTTGTTGAGAAGAGGTTCAACAGTTGTCGAAGCAATTCAGAATGGTGAGCTGCCCCGCACTTGCTTGTTTGCAAGCGGCTAAGGCAATGTCGAACCAAGTGTTGGACTCCAAACTTGTTGTTTGATGGGGTTAACAAGTTGTAGGCGCAATTCCGAATGGTGAGCCGCTCTGCACTTGCTTGTTTGCAAGCGGCTAAAGCGGTGTCGCACCAAGTGTTGGACTCTACACCCATTGTTTGAGAGAGTTAACGAGTTGTAAGAGCAATTCCGAATGGTGAGCTGCTTAGCACTTGCTTGTTTGCAAGCGGCTAAAGCGGTGTCGAACCAAGCGTTGGACTCCAAATCCATTTTGTTTGCTTAGTAAGTTGTGGGAGCAGCCATGTAGGACAAGCTGGACTCCGAACTTACCATTTAGTGAGTCGTAGAAGTGACTCGGAGAAGTAGAAATGAAGCAAGTGCAATAATAGACAAAAGTTCAAGTTTTATTGAGATAAACTAAGTGTTCACTCTAATGGGGCGAACCATTATTACATGCTTATGGCCGGGTTACAAGCCTCGGCCTTATTGAAAAATGAGATCCTACTTCTACGATAGGATGAAGGCCTCTTGGGAGGAGTTTGGTTCTTCCCCCATTGGACCTCCTTGGATAAGGTGGAGGACGGCCCCAGGTTCGGAATCTTGGAACTCGGCGGACCTCTCTGTTCGCTTGTAGGCTCCTCGAGGTGGAGGATCGGCCCCGTCTCTTCGGACGAACTTGGCCAGGTGTCTACGCTGTATGAGTTCTTCGATCTCCTCTTTAAGAGCTCGACAATCGTCCGTGTCGTGACCGTGGTCCCTGTGAAAATGGCACCACTTATCCCTGTTTCTTTTCTTGCCAGGGGTATTCATTCTAGGGGGAGCGCGGAGTAGCCCCTCTTTGTCCACCTCCATAAGAACTGCTGATATACTTGCATTGAGGGGGTGAACTTCTCAAAACAAGGAGCTGGGCGGCATTGGCCATTGTCATCCCTCTGGAGTTTTTGGGACATTTCTTTGCCCGTATTCTTTCGTTTGTTCCTGGAAGATGGTTCCTTGAGAGTGGGGGGTTTGAGAGCCTCTTCCACTCGGATGTATTTCTCACTCCTAAGCAGGAGTTCTGAGAAGTCCGGATGAGGGTTCTTGGCAAGGGACGCCTTGAGGTCGGCGTTAGTGACGTTGTGCCCGAATGCCGCCGAGGCTACAGATTGGTTGAGGGAGGCAATAGACCGGGATTTGGCGGTGAAGCGCCGAACGTAATCTCTTAGGTGTTCACCCTTTCTTTGGTTGAAGGTCACCAAGATACACTTGTTTTCTCAGCCTGGAGGCTACTCACGAAATGAGTAAGGAAGAGCCCTTCAAACTGATCGAACGAGAAGATGGAGGTCGGGGCGAGTCGAGAGTACCATTCTCTCGCAGGCTCCTTCAGCGTGGCAGGGAAGGTTTTGCGAAGGAGAGCGTCCAACGCCTAGCAGCATCATGAGAGTTTTAAAACTCTCGATGTGGTCGGCAGGGTTCGACTCCCCGTTGTATGATTCAAAGTTAAGGGGCTTGAAGTTTTTTGGGATCGGGGCTTCCATGATGGCCCGAGAGAATGGGGGCCTGCTCGGGTAGAAATTCCTCGCCCGTTGTTTCTCTTCTCTGTTGATATGGCTAAAAATAGGATTAAATCGGGACCGTTCACATCGGAGACGAATCTTAAAGCTCAGGGGTAAAACGGTAATTTCACCTACTAACGGGTCCGAAGCGGGTACTGGGTCTCCTCCTCACAGATCCAACAACCCGCGAACGGATCCATCTCAACTGGGTACGAGTCCCGACCCGATACAAACCCAGACCAGCAAGAGGAGATCAGGGTCACTGATTTGACTAAATCAACGGGCCTGATTTGCAGTTATCCTCTCACCGGGAATTAAGGGATTACATTCCTAATCTGATTATGAGGATTTTATGCCTTATCAGATCACAGGAATCACATTCCTAATCTGATCCCAACGGCGACTATAAATACCCCCCACCTACCACTGTTACAGGTTAATCACTTTTTGCCAACTTAAGCTCTTTTCTAATCATCACTGGTTATTGACAAGAGCGTCGGAGGGTGCGTCGCCGGGATCAACCCCGGTGTTTCGCACTTTCCTTGCAGGTATTCGGTGGGAGTCGGCATCCGAACTCTGACGAACAGGTTCGGACTCGCTATTCAGGTTTTTCCACGAAACCACAAATTCTATCTGTTTACCCCCACACCAGATTCAGCGGTAACAGATTGGCGCCGTCTGTGGGAGACCATACGAATAGCCTCTTCCTCTTCCTCGTCGACTAGCTCTTCTCCAGCCATGCCTCCTAGAAAAGTAAGATCCAGGGGGTCCAACCGTGGACCCAACCCTATTGATCAACAGCAGGAAGTCCCCGTCCATCCCGCTCCGCCGCAGGGACAACTTCCTCCTCCAGCCGAGGACCGTGTCCAGCAGGACCCACCTCCTATTCCGAACCAGCAACCCCCAAACGGTCCCGATCCACGGAAGCAAAAACAACCTCTCCATCGAGACCACATATCGGTACACAACGCCTCTACAGACTCTTACGCCTCCCATAGTCCTCAGGCCCCTGACCTTCGAAATACTATCCTCAACTGGCAGAAGGATGAGGATCTCCGCCACCGTCTGGACGAAAAGCGATCCCGAGAGGGAGCCTCCCGCCTACAACATCCAGATGAGCGGAATCCTTACCACCGCGAGCGTAGAAGGTCTCCTACCAGGAAAGGGTGGAGAGAGTCACCCGGGCATTACAGGAGGAGGCTCCACTCTCCTACCGGTCGGCATCGGCCGAGGAACAATGAGGCGCCCATCACTCGCGCTGAGCTCCTGCAGTTTCAAGCAACGGTGTTGCAGGCTCTTAACCTCCGACCCAACAACAATGAGGCCCAAAGGGTTCCTTCGCCCCAACGGGTTCCCAGTCCTCACTGCAGGTCCGCCTTTCCTCCACCGGCTCCTAACCACCGGCAGCATGATCTTAGCCCTCACCGCTCCTGGGACGACCATCGTCGTAGCCCCGGCTCTCCCTCCTACGAAGACGAGTCCAGAGGCTCGTTCGACCACCGCGGGAGGGACGATGCCCTATACTGCCGTCTCCATGAGGTGGAGAGGCGAATCGGTCGGACGGACGAGGGGGAGGGGTCAAATAGCAGAACCATCCGTCCGAGCAGACCCCCTTTCTCCCGAACCATCATGGAGGCTCCCATCCCGAGGGGATTCGAACCCCCGAAGTTCAAAACTTACTCGGGGGAGTCGGACCCCATGGACCACATCGAAAGCTTCAAGACCCTCATGCTCATCCACCAGGCTTCGGACGCCTTACTTTGCAAGACCTTCCCCGCCACCCTGAAGGGGTCGGCTAGGGAATGGTACTCCCGCCTTGCTTCCTCTTCCATCTTCTCCTTCGAACAATTCGAGACCTTCTTCATCACCCACTTCATGAGTAGTAGACGCACGGAGAAGACCAGCCTCTCGTTACTCCAGCTCCGCCAGGAGAAGGGAGAGAAGTTGAGAGACTATGTGAAGAGGTTCACTGCGGAGGTCAGGTCCATAGCCTCCCTCGACCAATCCGTCACAACAGCCGCCTTCCAATCCAACGTCTTCAATTCCAGCCTCCGCTCCTCTCTTGCTAAGAAGCCTCCACAAAACTTTGCCGACCTCCTTCTCAGGTGTGACAAGTACATTCGTGCCGAAGAGGCCGCCTACCTTCCAAGCTTCGGAGGGTCTACCTCAGGGACGAAACGAAAGTTGACCGAAGAAGAAGAGGCTAAGAAGCTTCAGAAGGACGGTAATGGCCAGCGCCGCCCGACTCCTCGGTTTGAGAAGTTCACCCCCCTCGTTGCCAATATATCAGAAGTTCTTATGGAAGTGGACAAGGAAGGGCTACTCCGTGCTCCCCCAGAATGAACACACATGGAAAGAAGAGGGACAAGGATAAGTGGTGCCGCTTTCACAGGGACCACGGCCACGACACGGATGATTGTCGGGCTCTGAAGGAAGAGATCGAAGAACTCATACAGCGGGGGCACCTGACCAAGTTCATCCAGAAAGAGGGGGCCAAGCTTCCTCCCTGAGGAGCCAACAAACGAACCGAAGGGCCCGCCGAGCTCTAAGACTCAGAACCTCCCGGCTCTTCCCAAGAGGTCTTTGCCTTATCATAGAAGCAGGATCTTGATTTCTAATAAGGCCGATGCTTGTAATCCGGCCAATAGCATGTAATAAGGGCTCGCCATATTGAAGCAGCCACTTAGTTTATTTCAATAAAACTTTACGTTTTTTCATTGGAAATTGTTGCTCTTGCTTCATCTCTACCTCTCCGAGTCATGACTCGCTGAAAGGTGAGTTCGAAGTCCAGCTTCTTCTACATGGCTGCTCCCGCGACTTACCGAGCTCTTCACTCCGCTCACCGCCGAAGCGGACCCCTTATTAACGAGTTCAGAGCTACAGCTCTCTCCAAGAGTTGCTCCTCAAACTCATCTCACAAATGGCTCTCTTCCAGAGCCGAGCTCTTCCCTCCGCTCGCCGCCGAAGCAGACCTCTTCTCAACGAGTTCGGAGCTCAAAACTCTCTCCAAGAGTTGCTCCTCAAACTCATCTCACAAATGGCTCTCTTCCAGAGCCCAGCTCTTCCCTCCGCTCGCCGCCGAAGCGGACCTCTTCACAACGAGTTCGGAGTCCAACACTTGGCTCGACTCCTCTTTATATAACCTGCTCTTCAGCGGGTTAGAAGTGGTTCGCCATTTGGAATTGCTTCCACAACCGTTCACTACCTCTACCGATGGTTCGGAGTCCAACACTTGGCTCGACTCCTCTTCAAATAACCTGCTCTTCAGCGGGTTAGAAGTGGTTCGCCATTCGTAATTGCTCCCACAACCATTGACTACCTCTACCGATGGTTCGGAGTCCAACACTTGGCTCGACTCCTCTTCAAATAACCTGCTCTTCAGCGGGTTAGAAGTGGTTCGCCATTCGGCATTGCTCCCACAACCGTTGACTACCTCTACCGATGGTTCGGAGTCCAACACTTGGCTCGATTCCTCTTCAAATAACCTGCTCTCCAGAGGGTTAGAAGTGGTTCACCATTCGGAATTGCTCCCACAACCGTTGACTCTCTCACATAAGCAGCGAGTTCGGAGCTAAAAGCTCTTCCCTAGAGTTGCTCCTTACACTCGTCTCACAAATGGCTCTCTTCCAAAGCCGAGCTCTTCACTCCGCTCGCCCCCGAAGCGGACCTCTTCTCAACGAGTTCGGAGCTCACAACTCTCTCCTAGAGTCGCTCCTCACACTCGTCTCACAAATGGCTCTCTTCCAGAGCCGAGCTCTTCACTCCGCTCGCCCCCGAAGCGGACCTCTTCTCAACGAGTTTGGAGCACAACTCTCTCATAGAGTCCCTCCTCACACTCGTCTCACAAATAGCTCTCTTCCAGAGCCGAGCTCTTCGCTCCGCTCGCCTCCGAAGCGGACCTCTTCTCAACGAGTTTGGAGCACAACTCTCATAGAGTCCCTCCTCACACTCCTCTCACAAATGGCTCTCTTCCAGAGCCGAGCTCTTCACTCCGCTCGCCCCTGAAGCGGACCTCTTCTCAACGAGTTCGGAGCTCACGACTCTCTCCAAGAGTTGCCCCTCAAACTCATCTCACAAATGGCTCTCTTCCAGAGCCGAGCTCTTCGCTCCGCTCGACCCCGAAGCGGACCTCTTCTCAACGAGTTTGGAGCGCAACTCTCTCATAGAGTCCCTCCTCACACTCGTCTCACAAATAGCTCTCTTCCAGAGCCGAGCTCTTCACTCCGCTCGCCTCCGAAGCGGACCTCTTCTCCACGAGTTTGGAGCACAACTCTCTCATAGAGACCCTCCTCACACTCGTCTCACAAATAGCTCTCTTCCAGAGCGGAGCTCTTCACTCCGCTCATTCCCGAAGCGGACCTCTTCTCAACGAGTTCGGAGCTCAAAACTCTCTCCAAGAGTTGCTCCTTAAACTCATCTCACAAATGGCTCTCTTCCAGAGCCGAGCTCTTCCCTCCGCTCGCAGCCGTAGCGGACCTCTTCTCGACGAGTTTGGAGCACAACTCTCTCATAGAGTCCCTCCACACACTCGCCTCACAAATAGCTCTCTTCCAGAGCCGAGCTCTTCACTCCTCTCGCCTCCGAAGCGGACCCCTCCTCAACAAGTTTGGAGCACAACTCTTTCCTAAAGTTCTTCCTCACACTTGTCTCACAAATAGCTCTCTTCCAGATCCGAGCTCTTCACTCCGCTCGCCTCCAAGACGGACCTCTCCTCGACAAGTTTGGAGCACAACTCTCTCCTAGAGTTCCTCCTCACGCTTGTCTCACAAATAGCTCTCTTCCAGAGCCGAGCTCTTCCATCCGCTCGGATGCCGAGCAAGTGCCGATCCAACCCCAACATCAAAGAGCCCGGTCGGCTACCGAGCAAGTGCCTTTCCGAGCCTGCAAACGGAGAAAACTCACTTTCTCCTCAACTTTCGTGTAAGATCTCAATCAGACGGCCCAGATCTTGCCAGCGTCGCTAAACGACAAGATAGCGTTTTCTTGGGAACTGAGCCATCTCGAGATTCGTGCCATCATCCAACGGCCCAGATCTTGCCAGCGTCGCTAAACGACAAGATAGTGTTTTCTTGGAAACTGTGCCCGCCTCGAGATTCGCGCTGAGATCCGACGGCTCAGATCGCTCCACGTCGCTCGGTATTCCGAGCCGAGCGACTAGCGATCCGACCCGCTCGCGCCTCTTCTTCGCCCCTAGGATCTTCCTAGCACATCTTACAAGGGTCTTCCTAGCACAAGGGTCTTCCTAGCACATCTTCTCCGCCCCTAGGAGTGAAACTCCTCTTCCAAAATCTCCAAGACCAAAGTACTTATCAACTTCATGAAGACAAGCATCTTGCGGGGCTATTTTGACCATGAAGGAGGGTGAATCTTCATCCCACTCCTAAAGAGAAGTTGTAGATCTTCGAACTAGCTTCGAAACAAGGGGTCGCACGCCCCGATTGGATATCCGTAACACCGGGAAAGTGGATCTCAATGCAGCTGTGCCGAATAGCTCGGAAATCCGAGCCGAGCCACTCGCACGAGGGAGAAATCTGAACCGAACTCTTCCCATCCGAGCAAGAATCCGAGCTCTTCCCATCCGAGCCCCAACATCAAAGAGCCCAGTCGGCTAACCGAGCAAGTGCCCATCCGAGCGTCAAAACGGAGAAAACTCACTTTCTCCTCAACATTCGTGTAAGATCTCGATCAGACGGCTCAGATCGTGCCAGCACCACTACACGACAAGATAGCGTTTTCTTGGGAATTGAGCCCGTCTCGAGATTCGTGCCACCATCCAACGGCTCAGATCGAGCCACGTAGCTCGGATCTACCATCCGAGCTACTGCCCTCCCGAGCTGCAAAAAGGCCAAAAAATTGCCTCAAAATCCGTGCTGGGATTCCCAAAAAAAAAAAAAAAGTGGGCACAAAGGGCCGGGTTCGGACCCATTAAGGGGACCCAAACCCAAACCCAAACCAAACCGTCACTTCTCTTCCTCAAATTGGCGCCAAAGAAGGAACCAAGGCAAAAACGAACACAGTTCGTCACCTTCTTCTCCAAGCTCTACCCACCACGGCCGAGCTCCATCGCCAATGCCGAACTCACCCCCTTCGTCGCCAAGCTCCGACGAGCTTCGCCGTGGCGTCAAGCTTCGACGAGCTTCGCCGCGGCGTCAAGCTCCGTCACCGAGCTAGCATCCATCACCAACCGCCATGGCCGAACCACGAGCTCCATCATCGCCGATGCTGAGCTCGAACCCAGCTCCTCCGTTAGCGAGCTCCGCCGAGCTCCGCTCCACTTCGACGAGCTCCGAAGCGCCGTGCTCCACCAGGCCAGCCATGGCCGAACCACTAGCTCCATGCTCGCCAACGCCGAACTCGAATCTCCACCTCCATGGCTGAGTTCCCAACCTCGCCGAGCCTCGCCAAGGCATAAGCTCCGTCAGCGAGCTGGACCGCCACCACCATGGCCGAGCTCCATCTCCAATTCCAAGCCCCTGTCTAGCTTCGAAAACCCATCGCACGGCTGTCAAACTCCCCCTCGAGCGGAGCTTCGAATCCAACTTCTCCTCGCCAAAACTCCACCACCGGCGAGCTCCGTCCTTGTCAACATCGCCAAGCGTCGCCATGACGCCGAGCTCCATGACAGCGAGCTTCCCTCGACGAGCTCCGAGCTCCGAGCTCTCCGCCATAGAGCTCACAGTTCACCTCCACCACAAGCTCCAATGGGGAGCTCCGAACTCCTCTTCATTGCCGAGCTCCCCCACAGTCCACCGTTGAGCTCCGACCTCCAAGCTCGCACGTTCGCCGAGCTCTTCGTCCAAGCTCCGAACCCATCGACGGAGTTCTCCCGAGCTTCGCATACGACGAGATCCAGAAGCTCTCCTAGCCAAAGCGCCACCTCCATGGCCGAGCTCCATCTCGCTGACCTACAGTGCCGAACCCATCGAGCCGAGCTCCAGTATCCACCAGCGTTGAGCTGCCTCCATCCCGAGTTCTCCTCCAACGAGCTCCGTCACGACCTCACGACTTCGCCATCACCATCACACCCACGGTCGAGCTCCCCCCTTCGCGAGCTCCCCTCGCCGAACTCGTCACCACATCAAAGTTCCACGTGGCCGAAACCATGGCCTGTCGAGCTCGAAAACCATGCCAGCGCCAGCTCCTTCTCCGAGAGCTCCGCCCATGGCCGAAACTCCACAAGCGTCGTGCACCGAACCCAAGCCAGAGCTCCACTCTAACTTCTGCTTCGAAACTGAGCGACCAAAAGAATTCTTCGTCGAGCTCGAGACCACCTCGATGAGTTGCCGAGCTCCGACGTTGGCCTCGCCTCCGCTCCTCCACCTCGCCAAAGCGCCCATGCCGAGCTCTTGGGTCCTCCTTCGTCTTCGAGCCCCTTTCTAAGCGCTGTCGAGCTCCATTATCCCCGACCTCGAGCTCCAATCAAGCTCTTCTCCATCGACGAGGTGGATCTCTCCCCATGCTCTCGTCGAGCCCCAAGGTCGGAGCCTCCGCCAACTACGGAGCTCTCCCACCGAGCTCGTCACCTTCACTGAAGCACTCGACGAAGCTCCCCCCTTCGAGCTCTACGGAAGCTCTCGACGAAGGTTGGAGAAGAAAGTGAACGAAGAAGAGAAAGAAAAAAGAACAGAGCGCAAGAAGAAGAAGAAGAAGGAAGAAAATATGTATATATATATATATATATATATATATATATATTTTTTTTTTTTTTTTTTTTTTTTTTGCCACGTGGCAATGCCACGTGGCCTCTAATCCGAAGTCTCTTGCCGAGCTGCGCGAAATTTGCCACAGTCGCTCGGTCGGCTGCCGAACAAGTCCCTTTCCGATCCTGCAAACGGAGAAAAAAAGCCACCGAGCAATTCCAACCGTTGGATCTTCGCGAAAATCGCGCAAAAATTGATGAACGGCTCAGATCGCGCCACGCCTACACAAAACGACAAAATAACAAATTTTCGAAAAACGCGCCCCCTCGAGATTCGTGCCAGGATCCGACGGCGCAGAATGCGCCACGTGTCAGGTATTATTTAATTTAATCAATTTATTTATTTAATTGTTTTTTTATTTAAAAAATCCGAAAAAATATTTAAAAAATTCGAAAGAATTAATTAAAAATTCTAAAAATAATTATTAATTCAGAAAAATTATTTTAAAATTCTGGAAAAATAATTATTCAATTAGAATAATTAATTAATATTTTTGATAATTAATTATTTAATTCGGAAAATGAATAAAAAATTCAAAAAAATGAGAAAAAATTCAGAAAAATCTGGAAAAATCACCAAAAATCCCGAAAATTCTGAGAATATTTTTGGGCATTTTACAAGCCCAGAATAACACCGTTACACCCCAAGCTAGATCCAAAACTCCCTTAAGAACGCCGATAAAATCCTGTACGCCATTAGAACAGTAAAACTACTCCTCAAAGACTGAAAAACTCAGTCTCTAGGAGTGGGGGGCTCGTGATATTGCTAAAAATAGGATTAAATCGGGACCGTTCACATCAAAGACGAATCTTAAAGCTCAGGGGTAAAACGGCAATTTCACCTACTAACGGGTCCGAAGCGGGTACTGGGTCTCCTTCTCACAGATCCAACAACCCGCGAACTGATCCACCTCAGCTGGGTACGGGTCCTGACCCGATACAAACTCAGACCAACAAGAGGAGATCAGGGTCACTGATTTGACTAAATCAACGGGCCTGATTTGCAGTTATCCTCTCACCGGGAATTAAGGGATTACATTCCTAATCTGATTACGAGGATTTTATGCCTTATCAGATCACAGGAATCACATTCCTAATCTGATCCCAATGGAGACTATAAATACCCCCCACCTACCACTGTTACAGGTTAATCACTTTTTGCCAACTTAAGCTCTTTTTTAATCATCACTGGTTACTGACAAGAGCGTCGGAGGGTGCGTCGCCGGGATCAACTCCGGTGTTTCGCACTTTCCTTGCAGGTATTCGGCGGGAGTCGGCATCCCAACTCCGACGAACAGGTTCGAACTCGCTATTCAGGTTTTTCCACGAACCCACAAATTCTATCTGTTTACCCCCACACCAGAATTAGCGGTAACAGCTGTCAAGTCAGCCAAGGCGCCTCTCCATCTCGTAGAGATGGTGGTAGACCGAGTCTTCCCTTCGGTCATATCTTGCCGAGCCCGTAGACTCTTTCCCATGCGAAAGGGGACTAAGAGTACGGTGGTGATGACTTGGGGCAGGTTGAGGACTAGGTTCCTATTTCTGGTGGTTGGGAGCAACGTTGAGGGCCTGCAGGACGACCTCTTGAATTTCTTGGAACTCTGCCCTTGTGACTGGTGCCCTTCTAGCTTGGCGGTCTCTATGTGTGGCTCGGCTTACTGGAGAATGACTTCTCCACCGATGACGTTGAGGGGACTCTCTTCGCCTCCTCGGGGGAGGGGATCTCCTTGTCCTCGGTCTGCGGGGGGTCCGGACTCTTGAGATCCCTGGGTGCTCAGGTTGATGGGCTCCCCCAAGGGCTCGCCATCCTGTCAGGAAAGTTTGAAGGTCGACCTCCCTTCTAGCGATTGACAATCACTTGACGGAGATCCCGCTCGGGAGGACTTTGAGAAGCCATAGAGTCAACTGAAGGATTGGAAACCGTGACATGGTCGTGAGAAGGATATTGCTTTGGACGACTTCGATGGGAGCCCCCCGATATCCTGAAGGGGCCTGTTTAGGAGGAGGCTGTTGAAGAAGAACATCTGGAACTAGAGGAGGAGGAAGAGGAGAAAGAGGAGTGGTTCTACGGCTGGAGACCACTGCCTTCCCCTTCTTTTTTGGATGCATGGCTTGAAACTAATCTTGCTGACGAAGTTAGATTGGATTGCTTTTTCGTTTCCCACAGACGGCGCCAATCTGTTGCTGCTGATTTTGGTGTGGGAGCAAACAGATAAATTTGTGGATTTTTGAGAAAACGAATAAGGCAAACCTGTTGACCTTCACCAACGTGTTGACTTGTTTCTCGCCGCTACCGTGAACCTGCAAAAAGTGCAATACACTGGGATGGATTCCGGCGACACACCCTCCGACGCTCTTGTCAGTAAGTAGGAAGATTATGAAAGAGCATTATGTAGAAAAATATTGATTACCTCGTTATGGTGGGGGGGGGGGGTATTTATAGTCGCCTTAGGGATCCGTTTCGAGATAAGAATAAATCTTTACTTCCCGGTGTGGATGGATAGAAGTGGTTAAAACCACATGTTAGGAATAATTATGAATCTGAATTCTTCTTATCCTTCTGAACTGGTTTGTAACGGGTTGGGACCCGTACCCAGTAGGACAGATCCGTTTATGGGTTATTGGATTTTGAAGAAAGACCCAGTTCCCATTTCAGATCCGTTTGTAGGTGAAATTACCGTTTTACCCCTGAGAATTTTAAGATTCGTGCCCGATTTGAACGGTTCTGATTTAATCCTATTTTTAGCCATATCATTACTAATATCATAAAAGTATGTGTACAAAGATTCAAATCTCTTGGAGACTTCTTACCTATGCAGCAGATGATACAAATTTGTATAAATTGAATCACCGTTCATTTTACATCTTCTTAAAGCATGGATAGAAGATCTCCAAATAACTTGATATTTTGTCGGCATGCATAATATGACATATTAATTAATATGAACAGTACAGATCGTCCATGGGGTGTCCAACTGAGTAATTCCAATCACTCTATATGAGAGAATCACCTCCTATAAATATCAGGCTCCATTTTGTCCCATTTGAATGTTGTTTGCTTCTCTCTTTTACTTGGCTTAATATTTTATTTCTGCCTAAGTATGTGGTTGAGCTTCAATTTGTGTTTAGTTCATACTTAAAGGTTTGAATCGAGCGTTTAATGCCCACATTGTGGAGGGCCTATAAATTAGTTAATTTTGTTGAATTATAATCATTTTCATGTGCCATTTTCTTTTCACATCTATACATCTATACTATTATTATGCAAAGCTCCATTTTGATGACTTTTTACTATCATGCCCTCATAAACATAAAAGGCTAAAAAAAATATAGAATTAATATTGGAGGTCAGAAATGTAATTTGCATGTATTGGAAAAATAATTAACATGCATAGATTTGCATGCCTGTCTGCATAGATTTGGAAAAATAATTAATAGTATAGATTTGTATGTACTTGCATGCACAATTTATTCATAAAAAAAATTTTCCCTATCAAAGCCAGTAGGTCTAACACATGCATGCAAATATCAAAATGAATAAATTGTACATGCCTGTCTGTATGCGTGCATGTAACATCTTCAGTGACCTGCCCCTTCCTTAAAATCCTACACACCTTTATAAACGTGCATCGCACGTGCATTATACTAGCGATATAAATGCAAACCTTCATCTTTTTATATTTACTCTTTTATTGATCCCCACCGCTTTATAATTGTATTCTTTATGAATTATGTGTTTTAGATAAATGTAGAATGTGGCATTTCGATCGGTAAACGGAATTTTCTTATAGGTTTTTAGGGATTTGGTGGTTTGTTTCTCATGTTATGCTTGGTCGTCTTATTACTTACATTTTTTCGCAATTGTACTGTTGTGCCAGCGTGATTCGTTGTTAGTTATTTTTGCCTTTCAACTAAATGACCAACTTTCTTGATACATTTAGTAGCATGATTAAAATATCTTATATAGTTAATGAACTTTTATTGGTATTCTATCATTTTAACCTGTAATGTTTGTTTCTTCATGGTATTTATCTATCTTCAGCCAAATAATTATTGATCGAGTCATATGTTCACAAGTGTTCGTTCTTGTTGTAACATTAAATTTTTTTGTTCTAAGTTTATTATCAGTCTACAACCAATTTATTATTAGTAATTTCTGAGTTGGTTGTAGCTTACCGGCGTAGGGTGAATGATTCAAGATGTAAATTGTTGTTTTTGTGCACTTTTTATGCAGAAGGTCAAACAGAAGAAGTTCTTGATCAGTGTAATTTAAACATAAATTTTTTTATGCATTAAAATTGTGAGTTCTCTTATTTTTTTTTAAATTTCATCTTCTTTCTACTTAATTTTATTTATGTTTTAAAGGAATGAGATGGATGTTATTATGGACTCAAATACACAATGGAGAGAGACTGCCTTCTTCTCTCGGGAACTGAGCAAATTATATGCTCAGGTTCTTCGTCTTCCCCCTCCCTCGCATCATCATGACAACCTCCAAATGCCTATTCGTAACCCGCGCCTGCCCACTCTCTCCTCGAAAATCCCACTCCATCACGTCAACCCCCCACTCATTCAACCTCCAACCATTAACCCAAGACCTGCATACCAACCCAAACCCAAATCCCTAATCCACTTCCAAAAAAGCCCACCACTGAGAAATCGCCGTAACAAGAAGATGGAGAGGCACTGTTACAAGTGCGGAGGCGGCGACCATACCACGTCGGAGTGCCGCATACTTGGCCTCCATTGCTTCAACTGCAAAAAATTTGGTCACAGGGTGCGTGCGTGACTGCCCTATCCACAACAGAGTCACAAATTTGGAGGTTGATCT
The DNA here is from genome assembly GCA_017893485.1 of Hemerocallis citrina. NCBI lineage: Eukaryota > Viridiplantae > Streptophyta > Magnoliopsida > Asparagales > Asphodelaceae > Hemerocallis > Hemerocallis citrina. Next base: position 191,107,304 of record CM030360.1, on the reverse strand, counting down.
ACCTCACAACAACGCCATCTCGCAGGCCCTTCCGGCCCTACATGCGAGCGCATTCCTCTACCTCATCAACCCCAGGCATATCCCCTTGACCAAGGATCTAGAAAGTGCATTCAACTTTGCTTGGGGTAGGAATGGACGCTGGTGGACCCTTCAGAGAGTCTGTGATGGGGTTTACCATGTCCAGTTCCCCACGGCGACCGAAGCGAAAAGTGCCATTGCGGAGGGCATCTTCAAGTTCTCGGGCTTCACTGCAACTTTCACCCCGTGGTCTGTGGACTATGGGCCAAACTCTGACCAAAACCATCCTTTATCTGGGTCAACCTTCCACTACTCCCCTTCCATTACTGGAACAAAGAGTCACTTGAAAAGCTCATCTCCCCCTTTGGCAAGCTGATTAACCTTAGCTGAGAGATGCTGGATGTGAAGGCCAGGGACCAGGCCTTGGTCCTCATTGAAGTAGAAGACCTCACACAGACCCTCAATGCCCTAACTATTCGCTACACTGCGTCGTGGAGTCTGGAGAGGCATATTCAAGAAGTCCCTGTGTTGCTGCTTGGTGGTCCAATTGCTGTCGAGGATGTCCAATCCGGTAAGGTGCAACTTTTTACCACGGTTCGATCATCTGAGGACACCAGAAATGCGAGTTTCTGGCGCCCAAAGGCATCGGAAGGCCCCATCATTGCTGGAGCAGGTGGTCCCTCTAGCAAAGCAGAAATCCCGGTGGCAGTTGCGCATAATCCCCTTGATTTGGGGGGAAATTTTCCAACGGCAACGGATTCTCCGCAAGGTGACGAAAAATTTGAATTGTTTCCAAATATTCCACATATGGCGGATTCCAGCATGCATGCACAGATCCCACAAAATCCTGCCCCACATTCTAAGGAGGACCCACCGGTGATTCCGCATCCTACCAAGGTGGCACCACAGATTGTTCAAATTACAGAATCTTCGGAGAGCAACAATAAAGCAACCCCACACTGCCCCACCAAATCTCCTGAAAATCAGGCTATCTCAACTGAAGAAGGTTCCAACGAAGAAGTACGTGAAATGTTCTGGAAGGGTAGGCTTGTCACCTTGCTGTTGTCGTTGTTCACCAAGATCAAACCCACAGTCGAAGGCGTACTTAGAGAGTCTGTACATGAGGAGCTGAGCAAACTCAAAGCAGCTGAGCAGGGGATTTTTAATGCAGGTACTAGCAATGTTGGAGTGGAGAGCTTCCGCACTCGCTCCCTCACTCGGTGGCCAGTGAGGAAAGGTGCAAGTTCCTCTGTCCCAATCCCGCCAGGTTTCTCTTAAGGCCCATCCAAGAAGCAAAAGTGCTCAAGGTCAGCTTCCAAGCTCAAGAGCACGAGGCCATTCATGAAGCATCTCTCCACTACAATTAAGAAGAAGACCTCAGGTATCTCTTCTTCAGCTGCTTCAGTCACAAATGCACATCTTAACCCGTTTGATCTTCTCTCAAATGCGGATATTTTAGAAGTAGCTGAATCAATTGGAGTGGAGGCTAAGGGGCCACACTCGGTGCACATCCTTAAGAACCAACAGAAGGTCTTGGTTGATCAAACTGATCAACTAGGACACTCTGTCTAACTGCATTGGCTCTTGGATCTTGAGGATCGTTTCTGGCTGTTTTTTTGTGTTTTAGTGCATTTTGATGCAATATTTCCTCATGAAGATTTCCAATTAGAATGTGAGAGGGTTGGGCAACCCTGATAAATGCTCACTCATAAAGGAAGGCATCCGGAGTTGCTCCCCTATAGTCGTCTGTCTGCAGGAGACCAAATTGAGCAACCCTGGGCCCTCGCAAACTCTCTTCAATTGGCGGCAGTATTATAACAAATTGGATTCAGTTAGATTCCCTTAATAGCTGTGGTGGCATACTTCTCGGGTGGAATGATAATGTTTTGGAATGCACATACTCTGCCTGTGATATTTTTTCTATTTCTACATCCTTCAAGAGCCGTTGTTCAGATGTTTCATGGTCGATTACAATGGTGTATGCCCCCTTTGATCTTGAAGATAGAGAACTATTTTTCTATGAAATCAAGAAGTGTCGTAGCCTTCTTAAAGATGCTTGGGTTCTCTATGGAGACTTCAACGCCACTATCTCAGACGCAGAGAGGTCAAGTGGTAGGGGGTCCTCTAGAGACATGAGATGCTTTCGTGAATTCATTCATGACCTTGCCCTTATTGACCTTCCGCTCTCAGGAAGGAAATTCACCTGGTCAAATCTCCGAGCATCCCCCTCGATGGCCAGACTTGACAGGTTTCTAATCTCCTCAGCATGGGACCTTTGCTTCCCAGCCTGCATTCAGTTTTCTCTGCCAAGATATTCATCGGATCACTACCCTATAGTTCTTGACACTCAGGTCATTCAGCGTCAGGTTCACTACTTCAAATTTGAGAAAGCCTGGCTAACACACCCCTTCTTTATCCCTAAAGTGAGTAGATGGTGGCGACAATTCTCCTGTATGGGCAACCCCGTTGACATCTTTGATTGCAAACTACGCCTACTAAGAAGGCATATCCGCAAATGGAAGACTGATATATTTGGCTACATCCCCACCCGTAAGAAGCAACTTCATGACCAATTCCTACAGCTAGAGATTGATGCATAACAACTTCCTACTCCCTCTGACTCCCTAAGAACCACTCAACTGGAGCTTCAGAATCTCATCAGAACAGAGGCTGTTTACTGGAGACAGAGATCTAGAGTGCAGTGGATCAAAGAAGGAGACACAAACTCCAATTTTTTTCACTCAATTGCAAATGGAAGAAGACGGAGGAACTTCATCCACAACCTTACTATTGAGAACACCATCACAACCTCCCTCGCCATTATCAGAACCGCTTTTGAGAATCACTTCCAAGAAATCTTTGGCACTGCTCCTACTTCAGATTTTTGAATTGACTGGCAATCTCTATATCCCTAAAAAAATGTCTGCTTGAATCACCTTGACAACCCCCCATCACTTTGGAAGAGCTTCGAAAGGCAGTGTTTGATATGAGTAGTGACAAAGCCCCTGGCCCTGATGGTTTCTCTATGAGAATCTACCACACCTTCTGGGACATCATCAAGGATGACTTGCTTGAAATGCTACAATTAGTGCAAAGGGGGGATGCTAACCTTGGGAGAATGAACTACTCAAACATCATTCTCATACCCAAATGGTAAGGAGCTTGCTCGGTTATAGACTTCCGACCTATTAGCTTGCTAAATTGCTCATTCAAGATCTTCACCAAAATCCTTGCCAACAGACTTAGTCCATTCTTGCATTCACTTGTATCGTCTTCTCAAAGCACATTCCTCAAAGGCAAATCAATGGTTTATTGCTTCCTGGTTGCCCATGAAACTATCGATCTCTGCAGTAGAAGGAGTTCCGATACGCTCCTTTTTAAGATTGACTTTACCAAAGCCTTTGATACTGTGAGTTAGGATTTTCTTGTACAACTTCTTAAGGCCAGAGGATTTGGGTCATCTTGGTGTAGGTGGATTGATATGATCCTTCGCACGGAGAAGTCTTCTGTTATCATCAACGGAGAGAGTGGCAAGTAGATCAACTCCAAGCATGGTCTCAAGCAAGGAGATCCTCTGTCACCGATGCTCTTCATCTTGGTGGTGGATGTGCTAGCTCAAATGCTCTTTTGTGGTCGAAGAAATGGTGCATTCTCGCAGATACCTATCGGAGGCTACTTATCAAACCTCTCTGTTCTTCAGTTCGCAGATGACACCCTGATCTTCTGCAGAGGCGATGAACAAGAGATTCTGAATCTCAAGGTAACACTGTAACTCTTTGCAAATGTCTCAGGACTGGCTATAAACTTCAAGAAGTCTTCGATTGTTTACTTTGGTAAGTCAAAAGCCAAGCTGCATGCCTTCTCCACTATCCTTGAATGCAAAGAGGACTGCCTACTACACGGCGACGTGGTCTTCACTGGCATACCTGAAATGCAAGCTCTTTATTTGGCAATTGAGTTCGGGACGAATCAATTCAAATGATTTTCTTCAATCGAAAGGTTGGCCAGGAGACATGGCATGCACAGCTTGTGCGTGCCCTGTTGAAACAGTCTACCATATCTTCTTTGCATGCCCCATAGTCACTGCCACTTGGAATTTCTTCACTACCCTCTTCAACATACACTCTCTGCCCACCAACTTGCATGAATGCTTTAGTTCATGGTATTTTGGCACACGGTCACACAGACACACTTGGCACCTGCTCACTATTTCAACTTGCTGGAGCATATGGCTAGCTAGAAATGATTGTATTTTTTCTGCTAAATCATCAACTCCGCAACGGATCATTTCTAATGCTATTTTCTGGTTTCGATCGTGGCTAGATGGGATTGACAGCGGGAGGAAGAAGCAAGCTCTAGAAAGGGAAATGGAGGAGGTAAATGTGCAGGACATCCTCCTCAAGCAGGCTCTGATACGTATTGGCCAGGCAGTGAGTGAGGAAGGGAGCTTCTCAGGCTAGCTTTTCTCCGATGATGGGTCCTTTCTAGTATGATCATTTGCATTTTGTATGCTTTCTTCTTGGGGCATTAGCAAGAGCCCGGTGACTTCTTAAACTTATATTTTTTGGAGACTTTGCATCATGATCAAGGGTTCAGATTTGTACAGTGAACTAGCTTGATCACGTTTTGTATTATGACTCTGTATTTACTTTTCTTTAATATAGTTTTTGTGAGGTAGGGACTTACCCTACCTTTTCCCCTAAAAAAAATGGACTCAAATACATGAAGTCACGGGGCTTGGAGTTGGAGAAATAGAAGACACAAAGCAATGCGAAAAACAACAATAACAACACATAAAACTTGTACGACTGTTTCAAAATAGAAGATGGACGAATCTCATTTTTGATCTAAATGAAAAATGTCGTTCTTCGAGTCTTCTTTGAAATGAGTGGTCATACGTCACAAATGGTGTTCTGTAGCTCCAGAAAAATTATTTTTTCTACAACTGCACGCAAAAAACAACAAGTTAGCATTCTACCATAAAAAATTGCAGTCGACCGCTAAACTCTCTGTTTGGAGAACAGAAAAACACAGTCAACCGTGCAAAAATCCAATCGACTGCGTCGGGGCTGATGTTGTATTTTGAGTGCAGATTTTGGGTCCAACGAAATGCATTTGTATATATCCTTTTTAGGGATTCTTTGGGTGCTATATATAGATGCTGATGTGAAGTCTAGTGCAATCAGAAAAGATTTTGGAGGCTAGAAGAATTATAGGAGATGACTCATCACACTGTTGGAGAGCAAGAGCCATAACATTGGTCAAGATCGTCTAGAGTTCTTTCTTCTCTTTTATTTTTCATTATGCAATTCAATACAAAGATTGTTAGTTTCAAATATGCTATGAACTAATTTTATTTTTCTAGGGTTTCGATGTAACATAGTTTCGAAAACATAAATTTGAATTTCATGTTATTTTATTTTTCTACTTTTTTGTGCTTGTGTGTTTAATTTTTGTTCTTAATGCTTAAAATTGTCTGGTTGACTATTGTTTGACTTATTGAATCATGAGAGATGCTAAGAGTTAACTTGTGATTTAGAATTCTAGAGTTGAAAGTACCATTAATTGAGCGAAATTAGAGATAATTTACCGCGATTAATATCACTATAGAGAAATCCATAAAACTTAATGAATCTTCCAATAATTAAATTCGCATAGAGATGTGACGAATTATTAGTTGGGAATATGGTTGGTGTTATTCGAGAGAAGACATTGAATAATTAGGGAATTTTGGTCTACAACTTGGAAGAGTAGAGTTTTGAGTTTCATGAAATTATGAATTGTGTGAGATTAGCTAGGTGAAACCGAAAGCCCTAGGGTTAGTTTTGCTATTAATAAATCCTAAATTTTAGATTTCGTTATTTTTAATTAGTTTAGTTTTGCCTTTAGTTTATTTTAATTTAGTTGTTGTTTTTATCAAATTTTCGATTCTTCAAATAGTAGATAATCTTGTGAATTTTGGTATACAATAAAATAATTAGTTTTTGTAGGTTTGACACTCTTTTCTTTTAAATTATAATACTTATTGCAATTTTGTGCGCTTGCAAATTATTCTATCAGTTCTCTTTAACTACTTACATACAACAACTTTCCAGCATACTCCTCTAAGAAGAACTATATTGGGGCATGCTCAAAATGTCAAGTAAATCACTCAAGAGCACCGTAAGAACTACATCAAAACCCATTACACACCTCCTAGAATGGTAAGATTTGGATGAAATAATTTATTTGTCTAACTGCTTATTTTTCTGATTTGGCTATTAGACTATTAGTTTATAACTTGGTATTAGAGTTGTTATATTTTCTGAAAGTTGATTAAAACCCTTTTGTGCATATGCTTCTAGGTTACTGCTGGAGCTAGTGCGGTTACGCATGAAGATTAGTTGAGCAATTGAAGAAGCTTTCTAGAAATCTTTCAGCTGATCCTACAACTGCATCTCAGTTGGTTGGACAACAACCATCTAGCTTCACTAGTTCTGAGATACTAGCTCAATTGCTTGTATACAAATACGAATTACTCTTTATTCTTGACTAATGAATGAAAGGATTACCTTATTAACCAGCGTGTTGGGTTTATGTTTTACATACTATGTTGGATACGAAGACAATGAGACGATGAAAAAATCAATGTTGGATACAGAGTGGAAGCAAGGGGAAACAACAACAGCAGCAGTAACAGGAGGAATTGCGGTCAACCGATCTTTGGACAGTCGACGCCTGACTCTACAATGTGTCCTGCAAGGAGGACAATCGACCGGTCTTGTTGGACGGTCGACCGAGCGCGGCTAATGCAGACTTCGGTGCGGGTCTGGATGACTTCACTGAAGCCCGAACTTGCTCTTCAAGTTAGATCATGTGGCTCTTATCGTAGGGTTATCTTTTCTGTAATATCCAATCGCTATTGTATCAAGATATCAAACTAGAGTTTCTCTAAATCTCTATATATTGTTGTTATCGGCCTCCATTAAAAGCCAAGAGAAAGAGAGTACTTTATTGAAGCGAGTTTGAGATTTTCTCCAATTGTAAACAACTAGTATTTGCTGGTGAGGCTTGAGAGAGGGTCGTGGTGAGAATTGTAATATTCTTGTATCTTCTAGTTGAATAACATCTATGATTTCTCCTCCCCCGGATTAAGGCGAAAGCCCCAACCGGGAAAAATTTGTGTGTGCTTTGGTTTGTTTGGTATGATCTCCTACGTGCTTGGTAGTTTGTGTTGATTACATCGAATAACTCAACAAGATTTTCAAAGGGAAGCATTCTGCTAATTCCCTAACAAGTGGTGTTGCTGTACCACTTCCATAACAGTTGGTAGCAGAGCAATCTGGTTCGTGGATTGTTCGAGTTCCTTGAAGAATATGGCAGATCAGATCACAAAGATTAAGCTGTTCGAAGGTAAGATCAACTTTGATCTCTTGAAAGAGGACATGCATAAAGCATCAGTTCAACAAGACATGGATCTAGTCTTAGAAGGATATAAAGGGAGACTAATCGGTACAAAGCAGGAGAATTATGAGGAGATTTATTTAGAAGCCTTGGGTTTAATCCGGATGTCATCAATGAGCGAAGTCAGGTGTAGGAGAAGTGTACCGAGCCTTTGAGCAAGATTCAGAATTTACAACTCGGGATCGCCATTACATGATCGGATGTACCAAAAAGAAAATTTGTGGGGTTACTCAATGAAGGAAAGTATCGCTCTTCTAGATCATACAGTGGAGTTCAATATGGAGTTATTTAAACTAAGGGCGAACAACGCAGATGATCTAAAAGCTTCCAACCTGATATATTCACTACCAAATTCATCCAACAAGATAACCGTGCTAGGTGAAAAATATACCAAGGAGAAGCTTTCCACAGCATGTATGATCAAGGGGTTGGAGGAGGATGCACTTAGGAAGGAAAGTAAGAAATTGACGTCAACTTTTGTGAGTTTCTCGGAGGTGGATTGTACTTCGAATGAAAGAGAAAATGTATATAGGGGTAAGGTCTGTGACCACCAATGCAAAGGGATTGTGCATTACATGAAAGATTATTGCAAGCGGTTGAGTCAGAGGGACGCTAAATCCAGTGCTGCTGAATCATGTGATGGATTAAACAGTGATTTTGTTTTAAGTTTGTTAGATGTGAATTCCATTTGTTCTTTTGATTCGATTAGTTCTTCTCAAGTTTGCTCAAAGAGGAAGATTGTTTCTACTTATAATTTTGCATCATGTCGTTATGTGAGAATGAATGTTGATAAGATTTTTGAAGTAAGGGGTGAGAGAACAGTAGAGTCGACGATGATAGACAGAAGAGAATACACACTAGAGGAGGGCATATATATCCCTTTGATGAAATAAAGCATTTTATCCATGAGAACTCTAGAAACACGAGACTATAGGTATATAGATCCAGGTGGAGTTTGATCAGTTTGGAAAAGTTATCGTAAGGTGGTGAAGGATGATAGGGGGTTTGAGCAGTGTCAGCACAACCTCTACCAGCTTTGTAGGAACAGGAAACCTTGGCCAAGTGGTTTGAAGCCCATTGTTGTAACGCCCCGAATTCCATTTACATGTAATTAGTAGCACAACAGAATCTTTTACTTTAAATTCATACAATTTTACAAGGAAATTAAAACTTTTTATTATACAACATTGCTTGGTATCACAAATTAACTGAAACTCATCAGAAATATCACTTTCAAGCATCAATTTTTCCTACACATGCATTCTATTTTACTTTAGAAAATAAGAAGAGACACCCACCTTATTTGATGAAAAAGTGGAAGAAAACTCCTAGAAAGATTGCTCCAAAGCTCTAACAAATGAACCTCCTCCTCCTTAGTAAGGAAGAAAAACTGCAAGCCTCCTTGCACAAAAACCGAACTCCCTTTTTTTTTCTCTCTTCTTTTTTGTTTTCTTTTAATCTTTTGTGCATTTTTCATACAATATGAGGGGTATTTATAGGGTTATTGGGTGAATAAAAAGACTCCCACTACCCAATTAAATACCCACTCACACAACCCACATCACAATCCACTTCTCCTTCCACTCTCCCCTCTTAATAAGGCCGGCCAACCTCTTGGGTGCACATCACGTTCACGTGCACGTGCACCCAACGTGTACACAATTCTCATTCTTTTAATTAATTATTATTAATCTATTTGTAGGTTTTTGTTACATAACAAGTGTGTAGGATTTAAAGTGTATATTTAAAATGTAAAATAAAATCATGGGCTTCTATTTTTAATTAATTTTCTAGTGGGGTTTAAAATAGACTTTAGGCCTTTGGGTTTTAATTGAAAATAAATAATAGAAATGTGACAATTAAAAGAGAAGAAAAATGTACAAGACATATTCGAGTTGGCTAAAAATAGGATAAAAATGAATTTTGAGAAAACGGAAAACATATAAATAATCAGAATATAAAATACGTATGATATTTATATAAAAATATGTTACAAATATTATTCGTAACAGTACGAAATACACGTACGTAACACACATGAAGCAAACTTTTCATAACTCAATATTGCGGGGTGTTACAATTGTTCCTAAAGCATTATCAAGTTTGTCGTCATTAGAATCATTCGAGCGAGACTACGATATTTGAATATCGTCGGAAGGTGGAGAGAACCTTGAGGTAGGTGAAGTTTGTATGGAGGGTGACACCTCCATGATTACATCTACTGGATGTGCCCTTGAGGTGGGCATGCAGCGTAAGAAAAATAGGTGGAGGTAGATTCAACTAGTAGAGGAAGCCACATAATCAAGTTGTTTGCAAGAAGAGAATAAAAAGAGTTTAGAAGGTTTTAAATCACACAGATGTTGATTCATAGTATGCAATCCAAGGCGAGATTGTTGGGTTTATGTCTTACATACTTTGTTGGATACGAAGACGAAAAGACGATGGAGGAATCAATATGATTGGAGAAGGAGTGGAAGCAAGAGGAAACAACAACAACAACAGCAACAGGAGGAGTTGCGGTCGACCGCCCGACTGTACAGGGTGTCTAGCGAGGGGGACAGTCGACCCGTCTTGTTTGACGGTTGACCGAGCGCGGGTGATGCAGACTTCAGGTGCGGGTCTGGATAACTTGCTGAAGCCCGAACTTGCTCTTTAAGTTAGATCGTGTGGCTCTTATCGTAGGGTTATCTTTTCTGTAATATCTAATGGATATCAAACTAGAGTTTCCCTAGATCTCTATATATTGTTGTTATTTGCCTCTATTAAAAGTCAAGAGAGAGAGAGAGAGAGAGAGTACTTCATTGAAGAGAGTTTGAGAGTTTCTCCAATTGTAAACAATTAGTACTTGATGGTGAGGCTTGAAAGAGGGTCGTGCTGATCAGAATTATAATATTCTTGTATGTTCTTTCGTTGAATAACATCTCGGGTTTCTTCTCTTCCGGATTAAGGCGAAAGCCCCAACCGGGACAAACTTGTGTGTGCTTTGATGTGTTTGGTATGCTCTCATATGTGCTTGATAGTTTGTGTTGATTGCATCAAATAACTCAACAAGATCCTCAAAGGGAAGAGTTCTGCTAATTCTTCAACAAGTGGTATCGTTGTACCACTTATTTCTCTAACGCAGTGTGTATTATAAAATATATGTGAACATTTACAACAGAACATTATCTATGCAAGTGTACAGTTGCACATACTTAATAGTGTGTACACTTCCCACATCGTCCTTTAGTTATAATTATAAACTTATAATGATTAAGATGAATACTCACTTCAATGTTTTATCAAATCTTTTTGTTCCAACATTTATATTTTTAATTTTACTTTTGTTATTTTTGTTTCTGATCCCTGTATTGTTCAATTAATCTTATCTAATATATTTGTTTTCATGTACTTTAAGGTACAGATAATTGATGATTGCATGTTATTACATGTACAATTTGCAGTTGTTTTTAAAGGAGAATCTTGGACCGATGCAGATTCGGTTGCTTTGATTGTCATGCAGAGTTGCAGACCATGCTAGGTTCTTATAATAAATCCCTTGGTGGAGCAAAGCATGCGGGGTGAGTTTGCTACCTGTGTTTGAGATTTGAAAAATTATTGAGAATGGTAAAACTCAAGTTTTGTAAAGTTTTCATTTCTATTTGCATCAGCTCTTACATTACCGTCGATAGAGGTTTTGTTAATGTGTAAGCTATATATTAGAATTGCAAATTTATTTTTCTATTGCGCAATTTGGTGAGAGCTGAAATGCTACGTACTGATCTCTATGTGAAACATGAAACTTTTGATGAGTGGGGTGTATGATCTTTGTTTGGTTAATATGTTGAAATTCTTGAATATGAGTATCCGAAAGTATGATGAGATTTTATATACTAAATGCTTTCATCTTGGGAGCACACAATATGTCAAGAACTAGAATGGATCATGTTCCCTATTATCACAAACTATGATGGGGAGAAATTTTCGTTATGTGTGATAGAGTCTATTATGAACATGGTTGTTTTTTATGTAAGATTTTTGTTAAGAGAACTTAGGTGGCTTATTTTGTTACTAACACATGAATTATCTCGATAACTATTATATAACATGGGAAAATTTTATTTGTAAATAGAGGGAAGATCTCGAATGCGTTTTGTAAATAAAGATTTGTAAAATTTATTATTAAATATGCTTTATGTAATTTTCGGTAGGAATTGGTCAATCAATGATTTCAAATTTTGTACGTTACTTGCTCGTTAGTTTGAGTGCTATACAGTAACGATCTACTCATTTGATGATTAATGAATCAATAGTAAATTTCTTACGATGAAAGAATACTCTTTCGTTCTTTTTTTTCTTCTGTATTTTTTATGTAAATGATTACTCTTTTCAAAAGGAGGCATACTGAAACTTAAAAGAGTGTGGTTACATATGGATGAGGTTGAGACTAGTCCATATGCCACATGAGAATCATACGATATTTCTACCTGTGCAACGTGTAATTAGTGCACGGTCAATGTCCACTAGTAGTTATAAAAGGGGATATCTCATATTTGGATATCTGTTTTTTATGTTTAATTTTTGAGCAAATATATATTTGCATCCGGTCCAGACTAGTCATCTATCTAGCTATTGTATAATGTGAGAAGGGTGGGCAGTTGGATTCTATTGTGTATTGCATATAGGGCTGCAAACGAACCGGGCTATTCGCGAGCTACTCGGCTCGAGCTCGGTCAAAGCTCGGTCAAAGTTTGGCTCGAAAGCAAGCTCGATATGTAAACGAGCCGAGCTCGAGCTTGAAGGTACATAGGTTTTAGACAGAAGCTTGCGAGTATTCGGCTCAAACTCGATCAAAGCTCGGCTCGTATCAAGCTCGAGCCGAGCTCGAGCCTGAAAGTGAGCTCGATACATAAACGGGCCGAGCTCGAACCTCAAGGTATTCAGCTCGACTCGGCTCGTTTGCAGCCCTAATTGCATATGCTCTTAAGCAAATTGAAATATAATGAGACTGATTATGCTTGAAAGAATCTGACTCAAAAAAATTATGCTTTGAAACCGAAAATAAGATATCGCAGTGACTATTAATTAAGATCTAAATATGTAGGTTGCGTGTGCTGAAAAAAAAAAAAAGTTAGAATACACTAGATGTTTCGTTTGTAACAAGTAGTTGCACTTGCAACTTAACTTGCTAGATATTTTGAGTTGCAACTACTTTTTCAATTTCAATTAAAATATGAGAAAAATTATTACTTTTACTTGCAACTTGGATACAATTAAAAGAAATCTTGTAACTGTAATTGCAATTATTAACAAAGAATAAAACAATCAAGTTACCAACCATAATCCCTTATGCCTGCCACATATAAGATGGGAATGGTATAACACATTCTTTTAACAGGGTTCTATGTTTTGAATTTTATTTTTTTCTTAAAGAAAATCTTTTTTGACTTTGTTGCAACCATGATTTTTTATTGCAGTGATTTGCATATAATTAACCTGCATTTGTGGAGGTGTTGAACACCTTTTGAGATACTATCAAGAGGGGAATATTCAACAAGTTAGTTTTCAAACAGCGTACTGAAGAAGTACAGGATGATAGTTTAAGGACTATACCAATATGTCCCCAGCAAGGTTAAATTGTCCAAGATGCTGGACAGTCAACCTCTTAACAGAAATTGAGTTGAACTTGCAAACCCATCAACTTCAGTTTGTTACCTTTCCTTTTCACTGCACAACACTAATTGTGATTTACTAATTACTAGTATTATACACGTGCTTTGCACGTGGAATTTTTTTTTTTGAGGGGGGAATGAAAAGGGAAAAAAAAATTGCGTGATTTGCATGTGGGGAAATTTTTTTTGGTGGGGGGAAATGAAAAGGGAAAAAAAAAATTACCAACACGTGCATTGCACGAATTGGGTTAAGGACTAAGGCCTTCTTCTCCCATTGTAGTAGTAGAGATAACAGGTGGCACTACCCTACTTTTAGTATTTTTCTCAAAATGCAAGCAAGAATCATTAATAGCTTTCTTAACTTTCATTTCATAAATGCAATTTAATTCACAGCTGGATGAGGCGGGTTGTATTTGGTTTGTGGGCCCCTTCTAGAGCTGTACAGGTCTTGGTGTATTTTAGGGAATGAACATCATGCGACCAGTATGTTGGTCTGGTACGCATGAGTCCCCTTGGCTGTACTTGTTAGGATCTGTAAAAGCTCTGCATCAGTTGTTAGTAAGTCCCTGTGTTGGATCTTGCTGAGTTATGCGATACGACCAATATAAACTATCAAGCAGATAGAAGATCATACAAAACACACAAAACACAAAATTCTGTTTCGATTTGGGCAAGCCCTAATCTGGGTGAGAATAATCGAGATATTATTTAACTAGATAAGATATAAGAGTTACAACTCTCATCACGACTCTCCCTCTAGCGCCACAAGAAGAAACTAGTTCTTTACAATTAGATTACCTCTCAAACTCTCTTCATGAAGTACTCTCTCTTCGCTCTCATTGGAGACCAATTACAATAATATATATAGATCTAAAAACCATAGTTGGATATACTTGGTACAATAATCATCCGATATATTCTGAAAAGTTAACTATACGATGAGAGCCGTACAAGCTACCCTAGAGAGCAAGTTGGGCTTCAATCGAATCCCCAAGACCCAAACACATTTATGCAGTCAGCTGCATAATGGTTGACTGCCCATAGTGCGGTCGCTCGCAATTGTCCTCTCGCAAATCCAGAGAGCTTGGCAGTCGATTGTCCAGTCCTGCTTACTGTTGTTGGTTTTTGCTCCTTGCTTCCAGTCCGTTCCAATCACCTTGATTCCTCCTTGTTGCTTCCCCGTCTTCTCTTCACATTGAATATAATAAGCAAGACATATAAACCCAACAATACTGTTTTGTTAAATTATTTTTAATGAAGCATGGGTGTGTGGGTATTTCCTCACCGTTTTACAATAAAAATAAAAATTCACAGCTACAAACTTATAGACATAACTAAAGTGTCGCATATAATACTACAACAACATCCATTTACTTTCTATAGTTCTAGAATCAGAGTATTTAAGATATCAACCATTACGCATCAGACCAAGTAATATCATACTCCCCAACCTGTGATTCAGGAACTTTTAGTTCTTTCTATTAAAACTGGAATTTTATAAATTAGAAATTTGCTAACAATATTTGTGAAGAACAGAATTTAGAGGAAGAAAAGAACAAACCAAAAGCTTTATACAGAGTCGAGATTAATATCTCTCTCCTTAAAGCAAAATTCACCACGTAGTGTGACGGTGGCTGGAGAATTGCCTCACAGGATACAGCGATATTACCTTTCCCTGAATAGCAGCACCCTTGCTTCAGAGATTTCAGCGAACTGTTGCCGTGTTGTACTCTCAGTGTTTGACATAGAGGAAGAAGAAGAAGAAGAAGTAAAATTCGGATTACCAAAATATGTGTCTTCTGGCAGACATGACTTACTAGTCTTATAGGAGAAAATAAAGCAACTGATGGGAGGCCCATTACTCTGTAACAACAGAGTAATGGTCCATTACTGTGCAACAGCAGACTAGTGGTTCAGATTCACAACTGATGAGCCATTACTCTACTGTTACAGAGTAAGGTACCAGTTACTGAATGTGAAGAGCCTCAACAGTGTACTGGGGAAGAAAATTTTTGATTGGGGCAAAAATATAAGCCAAGCCAAGCCAAGCCAGACCAAGCCGAGGCCGGGGCCGGGCCAGGCTAGGCCAGGCGCGCGTGTGTGTATTTGTCATTTTGGCTAAGTCATCTATCCCCTACACGTTAGTGGTAACCCCCGGGCCACGCCCTTTATTCCAATTTTTTAGTATATACTAGAAAAATCTTTCCCCATTTCCGATATGGGACTATCTATTTTCTCCAAGTTTCCAAGTTAGTACATTTCGAGTACCCAACTTTGGACCAACATTTCTCATTCATACAAAATTCGTTTTTGGCAAATGAGTACATCACGGAACAGTACTCGAGGAGAGGATCGCAATCCAATTATTTTCCGGTGCCGCCGGTGGCCAGATCCTACCGGAATCCTGCCCGAAAAATCAGCAAAAAATAATTCCAACAATTCCCCACATGAATAAAAATTACCAGACTATGTAATCCGGACACGACATAAAAAGACATAACAAAAAAGACATGACAAAAAAACTCTAAGAGTACAATCGGAAAATCACTGCATTAGGAATGGTAGTAATTTTTCAACTTTGAACCACCCTTAGTGAGTAGCTATCGGATTCACTTGACCAGGTAGTGAACATGATGTTTTGAACTACCCGGACTTTGATGTGAATCTAGACAATAACTATCACACAGTTTCATCTCCTCACAGAACTAAGTTCTCTTGTTGTGTTCATTTTGGTCTTGAACAACCCTGGTTAATCGTGAGTGAACTTGGAGAATGTAGTCTCTCTTCATTCTCCTAGAAATAGCCCCATTTTATTCTTACAAGGTGATTGCTCATAAAGGGTATCCTGCCATACCCAACTTTTATTTCAAAGCAATGGGAATCATTAAAAGCCAAGCTTATCCTTACACCTTACAGGCGGCACTGTTTTATCATCCTACGAGTGGATACGAGATTTTAATCTCTCAGTGCGCACGTCGATTCAACAAGATTTGGTTTTCCCCTTAACCTAGATCTTGAGATCTTCAATTCCTAGGTAGGGTTTCCATCAAGTATCCTCTTTCGTCATAGGCTTTAAACCCATTCCTCTTGATGATCTTACAACTTATTCTCCCGACAAACCTTCAGTAAATGGATCAGCTAGGTTGTCGGCAGGTTTTATATACTCTATAGAGATTAATCCATTTGAGAGAAGTTGTCTAATGGTTTTGTGTCGCCTTCTGATATGACGAGACTTACCATTATACATACAACTCAGTGCTCATGCTATAGCCGATTGGCTATCACAGTGTACACATAAAGTAGGCACTGGTTTTTTCCACATAGGAATATCCTCTAAAAGTTTCGAAGCCATTCTGCTTCCTCAGCCGCTTTGTCTAAAACAATAAACTCAGATTTCATGGTGGATCTGGCCAATAACGTTTGTTTAGAGGATTTCTATGACACTGCTACACCACCAAGTGTGAAGACATACCCACTTGTGGATTTTAAGTTCTTGGAGTATAATATCAAGTTGGCATCACTGTAGCCTTCTAGTACTGCTAGATATCTGGTGTTATGCAGCGCATTATTCTGAGTATGTCGCAGGTAGTTCAATACTCTAGTTATTCCTTTCCAGTGACTTCGTCCTGGATTACTTGTGTAGCGGTTCAGTACATTTACCGAATGTGCTAGGTCCAGTCTTCTACGATTTGTTAAGTACACCAGACTATCGATTACACGTGCATATTCCAGTTGTGATATGCTATCACCCGTATTTTTGAACAATTGAAGACTGGGATCCACAGGACTTTTGGCAGTCCCATTCGAGTAATTCTTGAACCTTTCAAGTACTTTCTCAGCATAATGAGCTTGCGACAAAGTAATTCCCTCAGACGTCCTGGAAACTTTGATTTCTAATATGACGTTTGCAACTCCCAAATCCATCATATGAAACTTGCCACTAAGCATGCTCTTAGTTTGTTTGATAATGTCATTATTGCTCCCAATAATGAGCATGTCGTCTATATACAGGCACACCAAAATGTATCCATTTGGAGTATCTTTGATGTAGATACACTTATCACATTCATTTATTTTGAAACCATTTGACATCATAACATTGTCAAATTTTGCATGCCACTGCTTTGAAGCTTGTTTTAGTCCGTACAATGATTTTACAAGCCTACACACATTGTTTTCCTGTTCAGGAACTACGTATCCCTCTGGTTGTTTCATGTATATTTCCTCTTCTAAATCTCCATTTAAAAAGACAGTTTTTATATCTATATGATGTATTTTGAGGTTACGTAGAGCTGCAATAGCTATCAGCATTCTTATAGAAGTTATTCTCGTGACTGGGGAATAAGTATCAAAGAAATCTAGGCCTTCCTTTTGCCTAAATCCTTGTAACACAAGTATCACCTTATGTTTTCTATTGAACCGTATGGTTTCAATTTCTGCTTGAAAATCCATTTGCTTCCTAGAGCTTTACACCCACAAAGCAAATCGACCAACTCCCATGTATGTTTTTGCATAATGGAGTCTATTTCACTTTTGATTGCTCAGGTATAGACATGACTTCCTTGAATGTTCTGGGCTTATTCTCTAACAGAAAGGCCGTTACAAAGTCTGGACCAAATGACTTTGATGTTCTAGCCCGTTTACTTCGTCTAGGCTCATCATTATCATGTTCTGGTTCATCAAGCGAAGTGCTTGCATTTTCTTGTTCATGTGTATGTTTGGGATACATAGTATCCTTGCACGAAAACACATGTTCAAAGAAGGAAGCATTCCTTGATTCCATTATTGTATTCACATGGATATTCGGTATATCTGATTTATATATACCAAGAAGCAATATGCACTACTGTTGTGTGCATAGCCTATAAATATGCAATCGATCTTCTTAGGTCCAATTGTGACCTGTTTTAGATTAGGTACTGCCACTTTTGCTAGACACCCCCACACATTGAGGTATTTATACGAAGATACATTTTCTTTCCATATTTCGCGTGGTGTCTTGCCAGTTTTCTTGTGAGGTATTTTATTGAGAATATAGTTGGCAGTTAGCAACGCTTCCCCCCACATGTTTTGGGGTAATCCAGAATTCAACAACAACACATTCATCATCTCCTTTAGAGTTCAGTTTTTGTGCTCGGCAGTACCGTTTGATTCAGGTTAGTAAGGAGCAGTTGTTTGATGAACTATTCAATTTTCAGAGCATAACATATTAAACGGTTTATCATATTCTCCTCCTCAATCACTCCTAACGATTTTAATCGTTTTGCCAAGTTGATTCTCAACCTAAAGTTTATATTCCTTGAATTTATCCAATGCCTCATTTTTGCTATATAACAAGTATACATAACAGAATTTTGTACAATCGTCTATGAATGTCACAAAGCACTTTTTGCCACCTCTGGTCTGCACGTATTTTAAATCACACAGATCTGTGTGAATTAGACCTAGAGTTTCTATGTTTCTTTCTACAGAACGTGATAGAGTTTTAGTGAGTTTGGCCTCCGTGCAAACTTCACATTTTTCGGAGTTGTCTACCTTAAATTTTGGTAGCAAATTCATATTAATTAATCTACGCATAGAATTGACATTAACATGGCATAGTATTTCATGCCAAACAGATGAAGACTCAACAACATAGGCAATAGAAGTTATTTCATTAACTTTGAGAACAACAGGAACAATAGTTTTAGGGATGACTGTCATTACATTAAACTTGAACAGTCCATCCTTTACATATCCTTTACCCAAGGACACCCCATTTTTAGCAATACAAAATTATTAGAAGCAAGAACAACCTTAAATTCATTTTTGCTTAGCAAAGATCATGATACCAAGTTCTTTCTAATATATGGAACATGCAACACATTTGTGAGTGTTAGTTTCTTGCCTGAAGTCATCTTCAGCACTATCTTTCCTCTTCCTGCAATTTTGGAGGTGGAAGAATTACCCTGAACAGCTGTTCATCCTTGTTGCACTTCTGGTATGAAGTGAACATCTCCTTGTCTGAGAAGATATGCTTGGTGGCCCCAGTATCGTACCACCATTCACGAGGATTGCTCCCCACAAGATTTACCTCTGATACTACAGCACAGAGGTCCAAGTCAGAGAGACCAATGGACAATTTCTCAGCTATGTGTGCATGGGATTTTTCCATTCCCTTTTGCATGTCCAGCTCCTGCACGGTTGTTGTCCTTGCTGCGGCAGTCAAAAATTTTGTGCCCCAGCTTACCACACTTGTGGCATTTTCCAACAAATCTCTTTGCAAGAGGTTCTTGTTTGAGGCCTGTGACAAGAACTTTCTCTTCTTGCCCTTCTGTTCGTGCTCCACCACGTTGGCCTTTTCAATGGACTGATTTCCATAGGACATGTCAGCCTTGCGATTCTCCTCTTCGATCCGCAACCTGACAATGAGGTCTTCAAGAGACATCTCCTTTCGCTTGTGCTTGAGGTAGTTCTTGAAGTCCTTCCATCTAGGTGGAAGCTTCTCGATGAACGTTGCAACCTGGAATGGTTCACACAGCATCATATTTTCTGCAGCGATATCATGCATTATCACCTGCAGTTCCTGAATTTGACTCACTACTGTCTTGGAGTAACCCATTTTGTAGTCCAGAAATTTGCCAACTACAATCTTTTTGGACCCGGCGTCTTCTATTTTGTACTTCTTCTTCAAAGACCCTTACAGGAGTTTGGACATCTTGAAGACACAGTAGACGTTGTACAGTGGGTCTACCAAGCCATTCAGGATGTAGTTTCTACAGAGATAGTCACCCTGAGTCCATGCATCAACTGCATCAACTGAGTGTGCATCGATTGGTGCCAGCATAGGGCCAGATTCGGTAAGAAACCTGTCCAGCTTCAAGGTGGTCAGGTAGAACTGCATCTTCCCCTGACACTTCTTGAATCAGTTCCATTGAACTTCTCTGGTTTTCTCCCATAGTGATATGTGTGGGCAGAACGACCGAATGTGCTGCAACTGATTTTGCAGTCACATTTTGGGTCACCAGTGTTTGTTCACTAATATGTCCACTAACATTATCATTCTGTGTAATTTCCTTGTTCAGAAATAGTTGAAAATAGAACTGTTAGTTCTTTTTCTGAGATGATAACAAAACCTATAAAAGATATTCACAAAGACTGTTAGAACAGAGGAAAAATTTTGCTTTAAGATTGTTAGAACTCGAGTTTTATAAATTAGAAATTTGCTAACAATATTTGTGAAGAACAGAATTTACAGGAAGAAAAGGACAAACTAAAAGCTTTATACAGAGTCGAGATTAAGATCTCTCTTCATAAAGCAAAATTCGCCCCGTAGTGTGACGGTGGCTGGCAAATTGCTTCCCAGGATACAACTGTATTACCTTTTCCTGAAGAGCAGCACCCTTGCTTCAAAGATTTAAGCGAACAGTTGCTGTGTTGTACTTTCAGTGTTTGACATCTTTTCTTCACATCAAACCATTGTATGTAAGACATAAACCCAAAAACGCCAACCTTTAAAATTTCTCTTGAAATACTTCATACCCCACCCCTTCCCTTCAAATAACCACAACATTTTCCCTCTTCATTTCTACCAAAATCCAAATTTCTATAATTATAACTAGTGTACCCTTGTGCAATATTGCACAAACTTATATAATATAATATAATATAATATAATATAATATAATATAATATAATATAATATAATATGTAGTATAATCTGTACAATATTGTACATGATTTTCTTTAAAATAAGCAAATAATATAAAAAAAATTAAAAAATTCTTCTAATAACATCTATATAATAATGCATAATTTTTAAGGTTTGATTAATTGATATGATTCTAATTCAAAATTTGGATGGAGAAAGAGTGTAATGGTTTGCTCTCCTTTTTTTTAATTAAAAAAAAGAGAAAAATCCTTGAACCAAAAGTGATTTAGCATAATATATTGTATAGATAAGCAGCTCTAGAATTTTATGAAACATAAGGAGCCAACCTATACAATCTCTCAATCCAATCCAAATGCGTCTACTTACTGCAACTTCACTTCCTCCTGAACCACTTCACCATAACTGCAACTTGTACAGGTTCCCTTTCCGGTGCGGAAACGGAGTTTCCGACTCAGATATCTGGTTTTGTTTTGAAGGGTGAAAGTGAGGATCCGGCATTCCTCCGTCAAGAAGAGCACTTTGATTCCTCCCCACCGATAAATAACCTAAAAAGTATAAGATACTATCAGTCCCTCTCTCCCTGCAGTCACTTTTAACCATTCCTAGTTAAGGGAAACTGACTTCCATCAGGGGAGGTAACTCCACTTTCAACCCGAGAAACAGAGAGTTGGAGGTAGCCTTATCAGGCTCAAAAGTCACTATGATGAAGAGACGCTTGACAAGTTTACTTGCCAAGTGCTGCCACTTGGTTACAAGCCTAGTTGCACCTTGACCTACTGTTCTAGTACTTACGCTGTAACATTGGAAGTGTCTTCCACCAGTTTTACCTTGAACGATAAAATGACACCGAAACTACACCCTCCTCTTCCTCTGATAGCCCAGAAAAGTTCTTCACCCATAGATTCTCTATCTACAATCTCCCATTCAGACTTTACAAGTCTAACATCGACAATGTGATCTACTGCTAGCCCATACGCTCTCATCATGGTTCCAATTTCTCCATCACAAACTGTCCACCAATTCCGACAATTGGGCATTTTCCTGCGGGGAATGCAACATTTGGACCTACAGTTTTGGCTATGTTGTAGTACACTTCCCTAATTGTTGCCCCCGATTGGGCCCATAGTATACGATCAGTCGTGTTAATTGTGATGTAGCAAAGAATGCTAAGGTCAATAAGGTCGAATGGAACAAGAGTAGATGCATAGGAGAGACCTGTTAGGGTTTTGGCCTCAAATACATGTAGGCACTGAGTACTTGAAGTTGGAGAAGAAGAGGAGGAGACAAAGACATCAAGAGAAGATAATAGCAATTAGAAGAAGAGTAGTCTGGAGAGTTGCGGTCGACCGACCTGGGAGTGCGATCGACCGACCCTAGCTGCTGAGAGTTCTTCGAGTGTACAAGGTCTAACAGAGAGCGGGATAGTCGACCGGTCTAGAGTTCAGGAGTTGGCTTTACACGTTGTGGTCGACCGACTTGCTGATTGTTTTTGGGCTTACGAGTTTAAGGCCCAATAGCTTGATTTGTGTTTATCTTTTAGGGTTTACTTAGGGGCTATATATATGGCCGTAGACTCTAGGGTTTAGATATCTTTGATGATCCAAATAGAGAGATTTGGTAAGCCGTTACCATTGTTCAACTTCAAGAGGAGATTGTGCCGAGTGTTTCAAAGGTGAGAGAAAGAGATTGAGAGTTGTAATCTCTTTTGTAATCTTTGTATTTCTTAGGGAATAAGAAATATTGGTTATCTCTGCATATCGATTATGTTCTTGTGAGATCTTGCATATATTCTGGTGGCTGGTTCTTGGTTCATCTAAGTCTTGGGAGTTTCTATTGCCTATGATGTGTTTCTGTTATTAGCACTACGAGTTGCGGTAGATTCTTCAACAAGTGGTATCAGAGCAGTTGGTTCTAGATGGCCGAAAAAAAGATGAAGATTAAGAAATTCGATGTGAGTGACTTTGAGATGTGGAAGATTCAGATGATAGCGTATCTTCATTAGAAAGATCTTGATGGTCCATTGTTTGATGAGAAGCCAGTAGGTGCAGACAAGGATGCGAAGGTTTTGGCGGATTAGAATCATTTGGATCAGAAGGCACTGGGGCAGATTCAGTTGGAAGGTGTTATTTCATATATCGAAGGCAAAAACCACAAGGGGGCTATGGAGATTCTCATGGATATGTATGAGAAACCATCGGCATCTAATCAAATTCTTCATCTGAAGAAATTGGTTAATATGAAGTTGAGGAAAGGGGGTTCAGTAGAAAAGCATGTGAACAATTACTGTATGGTTTACAACCAGATGGAAGATGCAGGTTTGAAGTTTTTAGAATGGGGGCAGTCATTGTTACTTCTATCTACGTTATTCGATAGTTATGATACGGTGAAACAGACTATTACAGGCACTATGACAGATTCAACGACTCAACAGAATGTGTTAAGTAGAATTTTGAACGAGGAGGTGAGAAAGGTGAGAAATGGGGGATATCCATCATCATCTTCTAGAGATTCCGTCATGTACGCTGAGAAGAGACGTGGGAGATCTAAGAGCATTCGAAGAAGAAAGGATTAGAGTAGTTCATCTGAGAGTGAGTCTGATGATAACGATGGGGGACATGAGCCTGGGTGTTGGTATTGTCACAAGAAGAGTCACTTGATGCGCAATTGCAAGGCTTATATGAAGAAGAAGCAGGAGAAACCGAAGAGAGATACTCCAAAGGAAGCTCAAGTGGGGCTTGTTGAGGATCTATGCTTATCAGCTCGGGAGGAGTTGGGCACTCAAGATTGGTGTATTGATTCGGGAGCTTCTTTCATTGCACTCCGAGGAGAGAGGTATTTGATGACTACGATGAGGGTTCTTTTGGAGATGTGATCGTGGGTAACGGTCACTGGTGTCCTGTACGTGGGGTTGGTATTGTTCACATGAAAGCCAATGATGATCAAAGTGTTGTCTTGCAGGAGACAAGGCATGTTTTAGACATGAAAGAAAATCTTATCTCGATTGGAAGGCTAGACAAGAAGGGATTGTCTACTACAGTTGGTAGTAGGGAGTGGTGTATAGCTGCAGGTTCAATGGTGATTGCAAAAGGGAAGCGTGAGGAAATGTTGTATTTGCTTAGAGACGTGAGGGGCGTTTCTCCTGTAGTTGACTCTCAGCCAGAATCGAGTAGTAGGTTGTGTAGGGTGCAACCGAGTTCTTTTAGTTGTAAAAAGGTGGTTACAAATTTTGTAATGCCCCGATTTCCATATACTGGGAAACGAGACACGAGCCAGGTGTTAGGGTTATATACTGAAAGCATCACTTTTGTATTAACTTTATTTTCTTATTTTTTTGAGAATCATATGGGCATATGTTTGCATATTGTGTTTATTATAATATTAATGCAAGTGTCTGATATTCTATAAGGTTGATAATATGGTGTGAGGTGACACACAGAAGATCATATTATCAGTTCCCTATGGAATATATAAATAGTTCACAACCTAGACAGACATGGACAATCCATTGGAAAGGTTGTAGTGTAATCTGGTATTAGTCTATCTTGACTATAGATTTATACTAGTACACTTTGTGTGTATTGAACAGGACCACTTGAGGTTGTTCTCTTTGTACTGACTACAAAAGAGAACAAACACCTCTGTTATTAAGGATACTTATGCTCTTAATCCAGATATAATAATAGACATGTATATGCAGTGTGCATTACTTTGACTCATAAAAGAGTGAGATTCATTATGTATCAACAACCTCTATGAATTGGGTAATAGCATTGTACGTATGATGGGCTGTTGATTGTAAAAGGAATCCATGTCCCGATACGTCGGGTTGATGATGTCCCCTTAAGGAGCTCATAAGGATTGTCATGTAAACCCTGCAGGTGGATTACATCCGACATGACAAATAAAGTTTAGTGGTACTACTTAAGGATAAAAGATGTTGATCAATATAGTTGTCAGTAACTTAATTTGATCGACGGACATTCGATATCTTAACATGGGGAGCTGAACGAGCTTATAATAAAAGGAGCCCATAAATATAATTTGGGATTAGGAAGGTAGTGCAACAATAGCTCTCTAGTGGACCGAGCTATTGTTAATGGGCCTGGGTTGTGTGTTCGGGCTGAACACGGGATACCCAGATTCGTTAGGAGACCTAACCCTAATTTCTCCTCATGGTCCCTGCCATAGCCTTATATATATCCTCTATTCTCTGGCTGTCATTGATTATCTGAGATATAAGATTTTTTTCTCAAAATTCGTGATTCACGTAAGGAGAGAAAGAGAGGTCAGCCAAGGAGAAGAAAGGTTGGGAGATCGTCGCCCACACGACGTCCAACCTGAGGAAGGAATACGTGCAGAAGATCTTGGGGTCGCTGACGGCTCGAGGTTGCTAGAAACTATCGTCTTCTTCTCATCGCAGGTATAACTCGTGAACCCTAGATTCCGCTATAAAGGGTTAGATCACGTATTAAATACATTAATCTTTTATGATCGATACGCACACCAATCCGTAGTCCTGGGAATCATCGTTGTTCCATCACCAGGACCTTTTCTTCAATTAGTCACAATACACAGAAAAAACAGGAGAATTTAAAACTTTTTATTCAACACCCAATGTATTACAAGTCTGAATATCATACAACTGCAATACGTTACAATAGTGTTACAATAATACCTTTACAATCCCAAGTATTACAACCTTCACAAATTTACATCAGGATACAAGGAAAGAAGAGCAACACTTGGTAACTCTCACTTGAGTACTTCTTAACTAATAGATAATTTACATACATGTACAGCAGAACTAACATGACATTGACTCCTTGCTTTCCTTTCCTTGAGTCCTCCTGAATCGCGCCCCTGTACTTCGCCGATCCAGCACCTATGGAAGTGGGGACATCAGTATTTACTAACGCTTTAAGGCTGATAACATAGCAGTGAATCTCCCAAACAACATACAAAATATGGCAATGGTGTTAGTGTAGTTTAAGTGTTCGTGAGTGCTATGACTAGAATCTAACGCGATATTTAACTGAAACTAGGATGCTCCTATTCTAATGCCAGCAAGTCTCCGAAGCAACATGCATCCCATACTACATGCACCCCATCTCAAGCCGTTTTTCCATATATAGGAATTTGAACCCGCGTTATGAATTTCTAATTGTACACAACCTGTTCCTGACAGATACAACGTGACTGACGAGGTTGCAGACGTTGTCAAGTCCTACCAAGGCAGTACGCTCATGGTGTCTATGTTGCCACTACCACCCTGCTAACCGAACCTCACTCAAAAACCAGACGAACTGTAATATTCCGGACGGATATTACCGTGTATAAATTATTATTTTATTATTATTTTATTATTATTTTATTTTAATTCCAAAATTGGAATATTTTGGTGATTTTCACCCGGTTTGTTCATAGACATTATCTGTACCCAGATACTGGTCAGTTTACATCCGTATTGTATCAAATTGATACCGTGACCTTCCGAACTAATAATAGAATTTATTTTATTATTATTTTCGAGATTAAATCATTTTTATACGGATTATGCGAAGATTTTCGATGTACGTATATATATACACACGTGTATGTAGTATGTCGATTAGTACTATACAAATTGTGTGGACAAAACACTTCTCTTGTTTATGACAAAACCTATTAGATTGTTAGGATTTATAAGTGGTTAAGCTAGGTTAAGTGTGCATGAAGAGGTTAAGAAAACCCTTCTAGAAACCCTCACATAACACCATACTCACATAACACCTCATCCACTTCCTACCTCCACCACATCCCACCTCCCCATAGGCATGGCCGGCCCCCATTTCATGGGGGAAGGTTTTTGCAAAATTATGTGTGCACATTTGCACTTTCCACCCTTTCTCCCACCTATAAATATCCCCTTCCTCCACCTTTGTCTCATTTTAGAAAACACAAAGAAAGAAAGGAAAGGAAAAGAAAGAGAAGAAACTAACTTGAGAGTTTTCTTTGTAGGTCTTCTTAGGAGTTCTTAGAAGCTAAGGGGAAGGAGAAGGAGCATAGGCTAGTCCTTCCTACAAAAAGATTAAGGTGGGGGTTTCTCTATATTTGTTTGCTTGTTTGTATTGTTGTTTTTGATGTTACTTCTTCTTCTTGCCTTCCTTGTTTTGTTTTCTTTGGTTTTTGGAATGGGTTGTTGTGATAAATGTGGTTGTATGTGATTCTTACTTTGTATGTTGTAAATGTTAAAAGTAGTGATCACATAAAATGAAATGGAAACAAATGGACATAAAGATTAAATCTTTATAGTGGTAGTTGTTGTTTGTGTTTGTTATTAGACTAAAATGACATATACATATGGACTTGTACATACAACCATTGTGGGGTTGTAGGACTTGATATGAACTATACATAAAGCATATGAACATTTTATACAACCATGTTTGGTTGTAGGACTTGTATTGGACTTTGACTAAAAAGATAAGCATATGTTGGTTGAACCAAATGAAGGTTCTCACCTTATTTTTATTATTGTTGTTATCTTAAAAAGAACCTAAATTAGATGTTATCTCTAATTTATGAAAAAGAAATTAATTTAAATCACTAGTTGTAGAATGAAAGAAAAAGATCTCTTTTTAATCACTAGTGATAATAAATCAGTGCTAATAAAGACTAGTAGACATTTAATTAGTAGTATATTAAAATAAAGTAGTAGTAGTATGTTGAAATAAAATAGTAGTATTATGTTAAAATAAAGTAGTAGTAATAGTAGATAGTTGTAGATGTTTATGTTATATTCATGATTAACATAAAGTAGCAGTAGTAGTAGATGATAAAAAGAAGTAGTTGTAGATGTTTTATGTTATGATCCATGGAAAATAAAATAGTAGTAGTAGTAATTTAGTTGTAGATATTTATGTTATAGTAGAGGCTCATGGTAGTAGTAGTAGTGATATGTATTTTCAAATAAAGTTTTAGTAGAGGTTTATGTTCAAATAAAATTGTAGTAGATGTTATGTTTCAATAAAGATGGTAGATGTTCATGCTTCATGCTAAGTTAGTAAGTATCATGCCTAGATAGTTGTAGGAAAATCATGCACCATTGTTGTTCATGCTTGGTTAGTAGACATATATGCTTAGGATGTTGTAGGATTTATTCTAAAAATACCTACCATGTTTAGGAATGATGTATACCATGCTAAGTGTATATTTATGCTTAGAATGTTGTAGGATTTATTCTAAAAATACCTACCATGTTTAGGGATGATGTATACCATGCTAAGTATATATTTATGCTTAGAATGTTGTAGGATTTATTCTAAAAATACCTACCATGTTTAGGAATGATGTATACCATGCTAAGTGTATATTTATGCTTAGAATGTTGTAGGATTTATTCTAAAAATACCTACCATGTTTAGGAATGATGTATACCATGCTAAGTGTATATTTATGCTTAGAATATTGTAGGATTTATTCTAAAAATACCTACCATGTTTAGGAATGATGTATACCATGCTAAGTGTATATTTATTCTTAGAATGTTGTAGGATTTATTCTAAAAATACCTACCATATTTAGGAATGATGTATACCATGCTAAGTGTATATTTATGCTTAGAATGTTGTAGGATTTATTCTAAAAATACCTACCATGTTTAGGGATGATGTATATCATGCTAAGTGTATATTTATGCTTAGAATGTTGTAGGATTTATTCTAAAAATACCTACCATGTTTAGGGATGATGTATATCATGCTAAGTGTATATTTATGCTTAGGATGTTGTAGGATTTATTCTAAAAATACCTACCATGTTTAGGGATGATGTATATCATGCTAAGTGTATATTTATGCTTAGAATGTTGTAGGATTTATTCTAAAAATACCTACCATGTTTAGGAATGATGTATACCATGCTAAGTGTATATTTATGCTTAGAATGTTGTAGGATTTATTCTAAAAATACCTACCATGTTTAGGAATGATGTATACCATGCTAAATGTATATTTATGCTTAGAATGTTGTAGGATTTATTCTAAAAATACCTACCATGTTTAGGAATGATGTATACCATGCTAAGTGTATATTTATGCTTAGAATGTTGTAGGATTTATTCTAAAAATACCTACCATGTTTAGGGATGATGTATACCATGCTAAGTGTATATTTATGCTTAGAATGTTGTAGGATTTATTCTAAAAAATACCTACTATGTTTAGGGATGATGTGTACCATGCTAAGTCTTTTCTACATGCTTAAAATGTTGTAGGATCCATGATAAAATTACTTACCATGTTTAGAAGTGTATTTATATATATATACTTAGGAATGTTGTATGTTCATACTAGTAGTATACCATGCTAGTTTCATTTATCTATGCTTAAGATGATTGTAGGAAAGCATATACCATACTTGATCAATTTATCTATGCTTAGATGATTGTAGGAAAGCATATACCATGCTAGATTAATTTATCTATGCTTAGGTGATTGTAGGAAAGCATATACCATGCTAGATTAATTGATCTATGCTTAGATAGTTGTAGGAAAGTGGTAGGTCATGCTAGATTAATTTATCTATGCTTAGATAATTGTAGGAAAGCACATACCATGCTAGATTAATTTATCTATACTTAGATAATTGTAGGAAAGTAGTATACCATGCTAGATTAATTTATCTATGTTTAGATAAGTGGTATATAATGCTAGATTAATTTATCCATGCTTACATGCTAGTAGGAAAGTTGTATACCATGCTAGATTCATTTATCTATACTTAGATTGTAGTAGGAATCATTATACATACCTATAATGTTGTAGGATTGATGTTTAATTAACCTACCATGTTTAGAACATTGTAGGAGTGTTATGGTTGGTGGTTATGTTATGTACCATAATTAGATTGTCGTACGTAGATGCTTGCAATTGTATGCCATGCTTAAAGTACTATAGGTTGAAGTAATAAGGATTTGGGAGACCACTAGTAATAGTTAGTTTGATAAAGATTGTTATGTCGCCTTCGGTTTTCATTGGTAGAATACCGATCATAGACTATTAGTAGATTCTTCTGTTGCTTCTAATAATAGAAGATCAAGTTTGCTAGTAAGCACGTTTGGTTGCTTCTAGGATTGATTACCTGTATGGTTGTTTGCATATGGTTGTGCTCGTACGTGGCTCGACTGGCCCGTATGTAGCTGTGGGTCTCATACATAGTTTATTTGGCTCATATGTAGGTTGTTGTCTCGTACGCGGCTCGACCGGCCCGTGCGTAGCTGTTGGTCTCATACGCGGCTTATTTGGCCGGTATGTACGTTGTTATCTCCTACGAGGCCCGCCTGGCTCGTAGGTAGCTATGGTTTCATACGTGGCTTATTAGCTCGTATGTGGTAGTTACTCGTACATAGCTTGTTAGCTAGTACACAGTTGTTGTGCTCATCTAGGGTGATATTGTTCCCCTAAGGGCTGTCGACCATCAAGACATATGTTTTCTTACCCTAAGGAACTGTGGAGGAGTCACTCCTTGTGTGCCGTCGAATCTTAACCAGGGTCGGTTGATCGAGGACCGGAGTACAGACGGAATCTAAGTTCAGGGTAGTGGCATGCACATATATTCGCATTGCCGAGGTCTTGGATCGATGATCCACAAACCGGATCTTGAGGGGTTCCGGTAAGTCTAGGTTGAGCAGCCTAGTAGAGTTGTCTTGCAAAGCCTAATTTAAGGCCTAGCATGTTGTGGTTATAATATTGTCCTCCCTAGGAGTGTTCAGGGTTTGGGACATCATCAGGATAGTGACTTATAAAGATCATTACTTAAACCCTTGCCGGAAGAGAGGAGTCGGTCGTAGGGGGCACCTTACGACTCCCTCGTCTCTGGAGTCAGACTAGGTGGTGTTATTGGATTGAGCCTTCCTGTCAAAGGGATACGTACGGTGCCGTCTCACGAGTTAGGAGCACGGGTTGCGTATCTCGCGCTGTTAATTCCTGAAGTACCGTGGCTTAGGGGTGCCACAGGATGCATTGGGCAGTCCTGCGCTTGCGAGACTCCAGGGGTGCCACAGGGTAGGCTTCGTGCTACCCTGCGCTTGCGAGACCCTATGATTTGGATTTTGAAATGACGCCCGATGCGTTGGGTTTGTCTAGTTTTGAGTGAGGTCCGGTTGGCCGGGTAGCAGTGGCGAACATAGACACCACTGGCGTATTGCATCAGTGGCATATGACCACATCTGCAACCTCATCAGTCACGTGTAGGTGTCAGGAACAGGTTGTGTACAATTAGAAGTTCATAACGTGGGTTCAAATCCCTATATATGGAGAAACGGCTTGAGATGGGATCGCATGTAGTATGGGCTGCATGTTGCTTTCAGAGACTTGCTGACATTAGAATAGGAAGCATCCTAGTTCTATTTAAATATCGCATTAGAGTCTTGTCATAGCACTCACAAACACTTAAACTACACCAACACCATTGCTATATTTGTATGTTGTTTGGGAGATTCGCTGCTATATGATCATCCCTTAAGCGTCAGTGAATACTGACGTCCCCACATCCATAGGTACTGGATCGCCGAAGTACAAAGGCGAGATTCAGGAGGACTCAGGGCAAGGAAAGCAAGGAGTCAGTGTTATGTTTAGTTCCGCTGCAGTATATGTATTGATTATCTGTTAGTTGAGAAGTACTCAAGTGAGAGTTACCAAGTGTTGTTCTTCATTCCTTGTACTCTGATGTAAGATATTGAAGGTTGTAATACTTGGAAATGTAAAGGTAATATTGTAACTCCATTGTAAGGTATTGCAGTTGTATAATATTTTGACTTGTAATACATTGGGTGTTGAATGAAAAGTTTTAAATTCTCCTGTTTTTCTGTGTATTGTGACTAATTGAAGAAAAGGTCCAGGCTCGTGTCACGGTTTCCCAGTATTGGAAATCGGGGCGCTACACGAACCCTCGGGGTTACCGCCAAAAGGAGCGCCTCCTGCCGCCCCCTAGCCAGACCGTAGTCCATGGCCACTTCGTATCCCAAGCATAGGACCCGACGAAGTTCCAGGGTCTATCGCCCCTAGCTTCGCCCGCCTTATCATGGCACTTCAGGAATTAACAGCGCGAGATACGCAACCCGTGCTCCCAACTCGTGAAACGACACCCTGCGTAACCCTTTGACAAGAAGGTACAACCCAACACCACCACCTAAGGTCTGCCCCAAGGGACGAGTTAGTCGTAAGGGGCCCCCTACAACCCACTCCTCCGGCAAAGGGTCTAAGTAAATGATTTTTATAAGTCACTACCCTAATGATGTCCCTAACCCTGAACACTCCTATGGATGACAATATTATAAACACAACTTGCTATCTCTTAAACTAGACTTCACAAGATAACTCTACTAGGCTGCTCAACCTAGACTTACCAGAATCCCTCAGGATCCGGTTCCTGGCCTATCAATCCAAGACCCCGGCCATGCGAACATACATGCATGCCACTACCCTGAACTTGGATTCCGTCTATACTCCGGTCCTCGATCAGCCTACACCGGTTAAGATCCGACTGTACACAAGGAGTGACTCCTCCACAGTTCCTTAGGGTAAGAAAACATATGTCTTGATGGTCGATAGCCCCTAGGGTAATAATATCACCCTAGATGAGCACAACAAACTGGGTACTAGCTAATAAGCTATATATGAGTGACTTCCCGCATACGAGCCGATAAGCTACGTATGAACCAACAACTACCTACGAGCCAGGCGGCTTCGTATGAGATGACAACGTACATACCAGCCAAATAAGCCGCGTATGATACCAACAGCTACGCACGGGCGAGTCGAGCCATGTACGAGCACAACCATAGACAAACAATCATACAGGTAATCAACCCTATAAGCCACCAAACGTGCATACTAGCAACTCGATCTTCTGGCATTAGAAGCAACAGAAGAATCTACTAATAGTCTATGATAGGCATTCTACCAATGAGAAACCCGAAGCGACATAATGACCTTTATCGAACTAACTATTACTAATGATCTTTCTAATCCCTATTACCCCTACGGATGAGGAATGTCCCCATGATGTGGTCCAATTTCAATTAGGACCTCACAGAACTAGAGTCCAAGGGTTCTTTTCGAAGTTGACTAGAACAACCTAGAACATACATCCGTTTCCTTATTTAACTAGGATGCCACCCTATACCCTTCAAGCATGTATGGCTCCTTACTAACATTGACTACAACAAGGTAGTTATCATTACAATCACAACAGGATTCCTTCCTTATTACTTAACCTATAGGAGTTTAAGCATGGTATACAAATTGTAAGCATCAACCTACAACGGTTAGTCATGGTATATAACATAACCATCAACCCACAACACTCCTAAGTATGAGTATGATTTAAGCATAAACTTAACCATCTTAAGCATGAATAATTACTATGATCTAACATGAGCTTTACCATAATTTAAACATAAGTTATAACTCAAGTATGGATATGTACTTAGCATGAATCTTGCTATATTCCTAAGCATGGTAGATAAGCATTAATCCTACAAAATCTAAGCATGGCATGTAATAATTCTACAACAATCTAACATGGTATGCTACTTAGTATTCAATCTAAGCATGGTATACATTCCGAACATAAACCTACAACATCCTAAGCATGGTAAGGCTACTTAGCATTAATCTAAGCATGGTAGTTGCTTTAAACATAATCTTACACAATCTTAGCATGGTAGGTTGATCTATAGTGATCTAAGCATGAAGACAACTTAGTAGAACATCTACTATTACAATCTTAGCATGGATAGAACATAACATGCAATTGCTACAACTAAGCATGAGTGATTACTATAACTTAAGCATAGAAAATTGCTACCATTATGCATGGATAATTGGTACATCTACACATGGACATTACAATTTGTCCTACAACAAGGTGAGCATGATCTACAACATGGCATGGGTTCCTACAACAATTTTAGCATGGTAATCCTACTTAGCCTTAAACACTACATTCTAAGCATAGTAATACTACTTGGTATTAATCTACCACATTCCTAAGCATGGTAGATTAATTCCACATTAATCCTACAACAATATAAGCATGTATATCTACTAACTCAAGCACGAATAATAATTAAGTATGACATCTACTAACTTAGCACGAACAATAATTAAGTATGATCATCTACTAACTTAGCATGAACAATAATTAATCTAACATGGTATACAACTTTCCTACAACCATCTAAGTATAGTAGTAGCATGAATAAATTAATCTAACATGGTATACAACTTTCCTACAACCATCTAAGTATAGTAGTAGCATGAATAAATTAATCTAATTAACATGGTATACAACTTTCCTACAACCATCTAAGTATAGTAGTAGCATGAATAAATTAATCTAACATGGTATACAACTTTCCTACAACCGTCTAAGTATAGTAGTAGCATGAATAAATTAATCTAACATGGTATACAACTTTCGTACAACCATCTAAGTATAGTAGTAGCATAAATAAATTAATCTAACATGGTATACAACTTTCGTACAACCGTCTAAGTATAGTAGTAGCATGAATAAATTAATCTAACATGGTATACAACTTTCCTACAACTGTCTAAGTATAGTAGTAGCATGAATAAATTAATCTAACCCAATCTTAGCATGATACTTACTTCAACATAAACATAAACATTCATTACAACCTGTCTTAAACACAACATCTACTACTCCTCTATTTAGACATAAACATCTATTATTACTCCATTAAACATAAACATCTACTACAAATTCATTTGAACACAAACATTTACTACAAATTTATATAACCTCTACTACTATTATTTTATCTAAACATAAACATCGACTACATCCTTATTTTATTTAAAACATAAACATCTACTACTACTACTTCATTTTAAAACATAAACTTCTATTTACAACTTTATAAAACATCTACTAATGCTACTTTATTTAACACCATCATCTACTATAAACCATCTACTAAAACTTCTTTATTTATCACATGAACATCTATTTCTTATTTATTATTAGTCAAACAAAAAGAGGTCTTTTTAATCATTCCACAACTAACCAATTTGATTAGTCTCTTTCTTTTCATACTAGAGTTAATATCTAAAGTGGGTTCTTTTTACTTAAGATTAACAAAATGAAATAAGAAAAATGAAAATAAGTAAAGAACCCTCAATTTTGGTTCAACCAAACATATGCATTCTTTTTAGTCCAAGGTTCAAGTGTATGTTCTACAACCAAAAATGGATGTACACAAGTCCATATGCTTATGCATGAGTCCACATTCAAGTCCTACAACCCCAAATGGTTGTATGTACAAAGTTCATATGCATATGTGTATTTTAGTCCAATTAATAAACACAAACAACAACTACTACTACAAGATTCAATCTTTAGGTGTTATTTAGTACTACCACTATTTCTTTTTCTTTTTTTTTTCCATACCAAGCTACAACACATACAACCAAGCAACATACAACAACATCACAAGACAACCTTCCAAAAGAACAAAAGAAAACAAAACCAAGGAAGGTAAGAAGAAGAAGAAACCAAAACACAATTCAAACAACAAAAGAGAAGGTGGAGAACCCCTACCCAAAATTTCTTTGGTGGAAGGACTTGCTAGCTAAACTTCTCCTTCCCCTAAGCTCCTAGCACTCCTAGGAAGACCTACAAGAAAACTCTCAAGTTAGAATGAGGTTCTCTCTTTCTTTTCCTTTCCTTTCTTTTGTTTTGTAAAAAGTGAGACAAGTGGAGAAGGAGGGAGTATTTATAGGAGGGGAGAGGAGGGGGAGAGTGCAAAAGAGCACATACACCTTTGCACAAAGCCCTTAGGGTTTCAATCCGGCTTTCCTAGGGTGAGGGAGGGGTAAGGTGTAGGGTGAGGTGGAAGTATGGTGCTTGGGTGAGTTGGAGGTATGGTGGAAGAGATAAGGCTTCTAGAAGAGTACTCTAATCTCTTATGCTTACAAAAACCCTAGCTTAGCCACTTAATAAAACCCTAACCATCTAATTTTGGTTTGTCATGACAAGGATAAGCACATTGTCCAAGAGTACATACTACATATTTTGTATAATATACTAATTGAGTATAATACAATGTATGTATATGTATATGTATGTGTATACCAAAAAATCCTCATATAATCCATATAAATTAGTTTAATTTGAAAATAATAATTAAAATAAATTTTATCATCCATTCGGAAGATCGCGGCACCAATTCGATATATTACCGATGTACATAGACTGGTATATGTGTATAGACAGTATTTGTGAACAAACCGGGCGAAAATCGCCAAAGTATTTTAAATTTTGGAATTAAAACAAAATAATAATAAAATAATAATAAAATAGTAATTTATACAAGGTAATATCCGTCCGGGATATTACAATACTCCCTCCTTAGGATAGTTCTGTCCTCAGAACTACGTTAAGTTAGGAAAAATGAACCGACAGATACAAAATAGCACAGTCATAGAGCAAGAGATGAACAAAAACTTTTTTGAACCATTGCATGGATTACACATATATATACATAAACCCATTGGGTTACAAAAGTGTCACATCTTTCCTAAGCGACATCCTTCCTACCTATATATCACAGACGTAGGAGTCAAAATCACAAAATAACAAAACAGTTTCCGAGTACCCAACCGCCTAGTTGGTACTGCTAGCGCCCTCTGGTGGGTCCTGTCCAGTCAGCAGTGCTCGCAACTGTGCGACCTGCTCCTGGAGTTCCGCGCATCGGCGCTCCATGCGCTCGAACTGTGCCCTGTAACTGTGGTTCAGGATCACCATCCTGCGCTGGGCCCTTGCATTGGCGCTTCGTAACCTTTCCACTTCCTTTCCATGGTGGAAGTTCACAAACTCGCATGAGTCCATCTTGCCCTCAAGACAGACGTGGGACCATGTCAGAGTCGATATATCGTGAAAGACCTGCTGGAAGGCCTGCTCCACGGGGGTAAGCTGGGGATGTGGCGGTACTGGAACCTGACCTCCAAAAGGAAATGCCCCTACTGCGACAGCTGTGGGGGCCCCGTCGGCCAACCCTGCCCCAACTGGTGGCTCGACCCCCTCTAAAATAGGCTCTGAGTCTGAGTCTATCTCGATCACGTCCCCGGGACCCCACCCATTCCCCGTGGGAAATGCTTCGTCCGTCATCCTGCAAGGAGTCGATACAGAAATTAGCATCGATATAGAAATATTATAAAACATAAGTTGAAAGAAACAACAATATGAATTATAATTGTCTACAACTAGCTAACACTCAACTCCTAAAAGGCATCCAAGTTTAATTTTCCTACAATGTTGGACTGTAAATTGAAGTTAGCTCTGATACCACTCTGTAACGCCCCAATTTCTATATACTGGGAAACGAGACACGAGCCAGGACCTTTTCTTCAATTAGTCACAATACACAGAAAAAACAGGAGAATTTAAAACTTTTATTCAATAACCAATGTATTACAAGTCTGAATATCATACAACTGCAATACATTACAATAATGTTACAATAATAACATTACAATCCCAAGTATTACAACCTTCACAAATTTACATCAGGGTACAAGGAAAGAAGAACAACACTTGGTAACTCTCACTTGAGTACTTCTTAACTAATAGATAGTTTACATACATGTTACAGTGGAACTAACATGACATTGACTCCTTGCTTTCCTTACCTTGAGTCCTCCTAAATCGCGCCCCTGTACTTCACCGATCCAGTACCTATGGAAGTGGGGACGTCAGTATTCACTGACGCTTTAAGGCTGAAAACATAGCAGTGAATCTCCCAAACAACATACAAAACATGGCAATGGTGTCGGTGTAGTTTAAGTGTTCGTGAGTGCTATGACTAGAGTCTAACGCGATATTTAACAGAAACTAGGATGCTCCTATTCTAATGCCAGCAAGTCTCCGAAGCAACATGCATCCCATACTACATGTGCCCCATCTCAAGCCGTTTCTCCATAGGGATTTGAACACGCGTTATAAATTTCTAATTGTACACAACCTGTTCCTGATAGATACAACGTGACTGATGAGGTTGCAGACGTGGTCAAGTCCTACCAAGGCAGTACGCTCATGGTGTCTATGTTGCCACTATCACCCTGCTAACCAAACCTCACTCAAAAACCAGACGAACCCTCGGGGTTACCGCCAACAGGAGCGCCTCCTGCCGCCCCTAGCCAGATCGTAGTCCATGGCCTGTTCGTAACCCCGGCATAGGACCCGACGGAGTTCCGGGGTCCATCGCCCCTAGCTCCGCTCGCCTTATCATGGAATTTCAGGAATTAACAGCGCGAGATACGCAACCTGTGCTCCCAACTCGTGAGACGGCACCCTGCATATCCCTTCGACAAGAAGGTACAACCCAATAACACCACCTAAGGTCTGCCCCAAGGGACGAGTTAGTCGTAAGGGCCCCCCTACAACCCACTCCTCCCTTTCCGGCGGGTCTAAGTAAATGATCTTTATAAGTCACTACCCTAATGATGTCCCTAAACCTGAAAACTCCTAGGGATGACAATATTATAAACACAACTTGCTATCTCTTAAACTAGACTTCACAAGATAACTCTACTAGGCTGCTCAACCTAGACTTACCAGAATCCCTCAGGATCCGGTTCATGGCCTATCGATCCAAGACCCCGGCCATGCAAACATACATGCATGCCACTACCCTGAACTTGGATTCAGTCTATACTCCGGTCCTTGATCAACCTACACCGGTTAAGATCCGACGGTACACAAGGAGTGACTCCTCCACAGTTCCATAGGGTAAGAAAACATATGTCTTGATGGTCGATAGCCCCTAGGGTAATAATATCACCCTAGATGAGCACAGCAAACTGGGTACTAGCTAACAATTATATATGAGTGACTTCCCGAATACGAGCCGATAAGCTACGTATGAACCAACAACTACCTACGAGCCAGGCGGCTTCGTATGAGATGACAACGTACATACCAGCCAAATAAGCCGCATATGAGACCAACAGCTATGCACCGGCGAGTCGAGCCACGTACGAGCACAACCATAGACAAACAATCATACAGGTAATCAACCCTATAAGCCACCAAACGTGCATACTAGCAACTCGATCTTTTGGCATTAGAAGCAACAGAAGAATCTACTAATAGTCTATGATAGGCATTCTACCAATGAAAAATCCGAAGCGACATAATGACCTTTATCGAACTAACTATTACTAATGATCTTTCTAATCCCTATTACCCCTACGGATGAGGAATGTCCCCATGATGTGGTCCAATTTCAATTAGGACCTCATACAACTAGAGTCCATGGGTTCTTTTCGAAGTTGACTAGAACAACCTAGAACATACGTCTGTTTTCTTATTTAACTAGGATGCCACCCTATACCCTTCAAGCATGTATGGCTCCTTACTAACATTGACTACAACAAGGTAGTTATCATTACAATCACAACAGGATTCCTTCCTTATTACTTAACCTATAGGAGTTTAAGCATGGTATACAAATTGTAAGCATCAACCTACAACGGTTAGTCATGGTATATAACATAACCATCAACCCACAATACTCCTAAGTATGAGTATGATTTAAGCATAAACTTAACCATCTTAAGCATGAATAATTACTATGATCTAACATGAGCTTTACCATAATTTAAACATAAGTTATAACTCATGCATGGATATGTACTTAGCATGAATCTTGCTATATTCCTAAGCATGGTAGATAAGCATTAATCCTACAAAATCTAAGCATGGCATGTAATAATTCTACAACAATCCAACATGGTATGCTACTTAGTATTCAATCTAAGCATGGTATACATTCCGAACATAAACCTACAACATCCTAAGCATGGTAAGGCTACTTAGCATTAATCTAAGCATGGT
The DNA here is from genome assembly GCA_017893485.1 of Hemerocallis citrina. Lineage (NCBI taxonomy): Eukaryota > Viridiplantae > Streptophyta > Magnoliopsida > Asparagales > Asphodelaceae > Hemerocallis > Hemerocallis citrina. Next base: position 191,067,638 of record CM030360.1, on the reverse strand, counting down.
AGTTGCTTTAAACATAATCTTACACAATCTTAGCATGGTAGGTTGATCTATAGTGATCTAAGCATGAAGACAACTTAGTAGAACATCTACTATTACAATCTTAGCATGGATAGAACATAACATGCAATTGCTACAACTAAGCATGGGTGATTACTATAACTTAAACATAGAAAATTGCTACCATTATGCATGGATAATTGGTACATCTACACATGGATATTACAATTTGTCCTACAACAAGGTGAGCATGATCTACAACTTGGCATGGGTTCCTACAACAATTTTAGCATGGTAATCCTACTTAGCCTTAAACACTACATTCTAAGCATAGTAATACTACTTGGTATTAATCTACCACATTCCTAAGCATGGTAGATTAATTCCACATTAATCCTACAACAATATAAGCATGTATATCTACTAACTCAAGGACGAATAATAATTAAGTATGACATCCACTAACTTAGCACGAACAATAATTAAGTATGATCGTCTACTAACTTAGCATGAACAATAATTAATCTAACATGGTATACAACTTTCCTACAACCATCTAAGTATAGTAGTAGCATGAATAAATTAATCTAACATGGTATACAACTTTCCTACAACCATCTAAGTATAGTAGTAGCATGAATAAATTAATCTAACATGGTATACAACTTTCCTACAACCATCTAAGTATAGTAGTAGCATGAATAAATTAATCTAACATGGTATACAACATTCCTACAACCGTCTAAGTATAGTATTAGCATGAATAAATTAATCTAACATGGTATACAACTTTCCTACAACCATCTAAGTATAGCAGTAGTATGAATAAATTAATCTAACATGGTATACAACTTTCCTACAACCGTCTAAGTATAGTAGTAGCATGAATAAATTAATCTAACCCAATCTTAGCATGATACTTACTTCAACATAAACATAAACATTCATTACAACCTTTCTTAAACACAACATCTACTACTCCTCTATTTAGACATAAACATCTATTATTACTCCATTAAACATTAACATCTACTACAAATTCATTTGAACACAAACATTTACTACAAATTTATATAACCTCTACTGCTATTATTTTCACTACAAACCGTATGGGCTATAGCGGCGCTTTTATAAGGCTATAACGGCGCTTTTTGGCGCCGTTATAGCTCGTAACGGCGCTTCTGAAAGCGCCGCTAAAAGCGCCGCTAGAAAGTGCGTCGTTACAACCATATAGGCTATTGCGGCGTGTTCGGTCGCCGCCGCTATATGGTGTCCACCTATAACGGCGCTTTGTTAGCGTCGTTATAGAAGCATTCCGTTTTGGGGGAAAATGGATATAGCGGCGTTTCTATGAAACGCCGCTATAGGTTTGCAATCAGGAAAACCCTCTTGGTACCTTGCTGCGGCGCTGTTCCAGCGCCGCGATAGAGGATTAGAACTGTGTACCTATGGCGGCGTTTTGTAGTAAACGCCTCTATAGGTTTTTTTTTTTATTATTAAATTTTATATATATATATATATATATATATATATATATATATATATATATATATATATATATATATATATATATATAATGTTTACATTTACATTTTATTATAAAATTTTCAATTAGAAAAATCAGTAATTAATCGCATATTACAAATACATGTAATCATATTAAATTTAAATGCAAATCTAGTAAATCAATAATATCATAATCAAGAATTAAAAGTCACAGATCACAAAAACAACTCAATTGTAACACAAACTGTCATACAACGAGTATCAAATGTGTTGGATCCTGTAGGCTAAGCAACAAACACTAGAGGGGGGGGGGTGAATAGTGTTTATAATACTAAATTGCGGAATAAGAAATTTCTCTCGGCACAGTCGACTTAGTGGGGAACCAGTCGACTGATATAGCCAAAATAAAATAAATTTAACCTCTCGAAACAGTCGACTGAGAGATAATGCAGGCGACTGATGAGACAAAAAAAATAACTAATACGAGACTGATCAGTTGACTGATACGAAGCTGAGTCGACTGGCCAGACAAGTTTTGCAGAGTTTAATTGACCAAAAGTAAATGCAACCACAAGATAAACAATCACAGAGTACACAAGATGTATCCTGGTTCGGTCCTCCCGACCTACATCCAGTCCCCAAGCAACCCACTTGAGATTTCCACTATTCTTGAAAAATTACAAGAATACCCTACGGCGTTACGACAACAACCTTGTCTAACCCGTAGTCCTTTCTCTCAACCAGAGAAAGCAGACCCACTCTACAACCTAGAGTGAAACGACACCGACTCTACAACCAAGAGTCACAAGACACTCTCCAACCGAGAGCAAGAATACAAGAGGAATTTTACAATCAACCTATAGCCTTGTTGTAGTATGTGTTGATGCACGTGGCTAAAAGAATAGGTTGACTTCTATACTCAGTCCAAAGCGAATTCAATGCTATACTGGACTGAATGTAGAGAACCAAAGTGTGTGAACTTGAAAGCTTTGTTCTTTACAGAAAATCACTTAATTTGTTTTACTCAAGAGTGCTCGGATGTATGTTAGAAATCAAGTAAGTTTTTCTGTTTGAGAAGAAACTCTATATAAAAAGTTTTGATCTTCTGAACGTTGGAAAGCAGTTACATAACTGTCAACCAACGGATCAGACCGTTTGAGTTTGAAAAAAGTTCGTTTTTGAAAATCAGAAAACGGTCAAAAACGCTCGAACAGTCGACTGGGTTGCCATATGAGTCGACTGATCAGAGTTTGAATAATTTTAAACAGTTTTGTACTAGGCAGTCGACTGGCAAGAGCTTAAGTCGACTGGTACTTAAATGTTAAAATTCTTCAAACTGTTTTGACTTATTTTTGGGGGTTTTAAGAGACACACATGATGAGATTTTGAGTATGTGTGTGTGTGTGTGTGTTGACAAGGCTTTACATCATACTAAGACTCAACAAGAAATAAAATACAATATTTATAAAACATTTGAGCTTGGAGTCTTGAGTCTTGAGTCTTGAGTCTTGAGTTGAAACTTGATCCTTGTCTTCTTCATCTGTATCTGTTTGAGCTTGTCTGTTTGTTCAGCTAGAATTGTCTTTAGTCTCTGTCTTTAGTATCTTCACTGCAATGTTAGCTGTATAAGATAGACACATGATGCACTGTGTTGTGATCATCAAAATCAAGAATCAACATTCTCCCCCTTTTTGATGATGACAACACAATAGCTGATAATGGTGTATAAACAGTCATACAAGCATAGATTTTAGACACTCCCCCTGTTAAAAGCACAATATGCATACACACCACTGATATACAATATGAAAAAAAAAGATATACAGACTGTATCAACAAAATACAGTCGACTGGAGAATAGAGCAGCTGACTGAACAGAACCTGCATACATTATTTTCATAGATGCATTTTTCATAGCTGTAGTAGCATCAGTCGACTATATTCTTGGTTAAGTCGACTGACCAGAGAAGTAATACTAAACAGGTGTCTCACAAATAAAGCATAGATCACAGAAATTACTGATAACATAACACAGAAATACAGAAACAATTACTTAACACAGAGAAAACTATCTCTCCCCCTTTGTAATCATCAAAAACCATAAGAGAACAAGATAATGCATTAAAAGAAAAAAGTTTAATACATAAAAAGGAAGTCCAGTGGAAAAAACAGATACATAAAAAGTACGAAAAAAATCTTCAATCATCATCTTCGTCAGAATCTTCATCTTCATCTTGAGAAGGAGTAGGAAATTGATTAGTGAAGAGATGAGTGAGATGGGCTACCTCAGAACCAACTTGGTTTATTTGGGAACCAAGAGAGGAAAGATATCGATCGACTTGGACTGAATGATTAATGAGATAAGACACACAGTCATACATGGTTCTTGGATCATCATAATTGGCTTGAGGGAGAGGTGGATCATCAGAAGTAGAAGGCGGAGGAGCTCTAGGTCTAGAAGTTGAACCTAAAGGAGCTTGGATATAGGAGGAGATCTAGGGGGTGATTGAGGAGGGGTATCAAGAAGTTTCATTCGTGCCAAACTAGCACGATCGAAACACTCATATCTAGAGACAACATGTGTCTCAGACTCAAGATCAACTTTATAAGCAATAAAGATTCTAGTTAGAAGACCACCAAAGGGTAAAAAGTGAGTATGATCTTGATTGAGTTTTGAAAAGATGACATGACCCCAATTAACAGCTATTCTACCAAAAATTGCATAAATCGCTTTTTGTAATTCAGTAGAATATTGGTCATAACTCCCCTTTTTAGGAAGGATGTTATAGGCTAATATTCTACCAACAAGCTTAGCAATTGGTTGTAGATTTTTGCTTGTCATTGGTAGTCGAGAATTGGGTAAAAGGATTCTAGACAAAATAGAGGGATTATCTAACACAATGTCATCAAGAGGTGATCCGACATCGTCAATACCCAAAATTTCATTAATCCTAGTCGGTGTGAGTTGCATTCTAATATTTTTCACCGATGACCGGATTAGTACTTCACCATTCGGTCTTTGCACAATTTTCATATTTGTGTAAAACAAATATATGAGTTGGGGGTAGTAATTGGGTTGATTAGATAATGATAAAAAGTCATAAAGACTACAATTTTGGAAAAGGGGAATGAGGTTAAAACGATCTAAATCATTGAAATTGACAAATCTTCCGGGGAAGATTTGAATAGTGCAAAATAGGTACCATCGATCAAGAAGATCGGGGCTCAAAAGGTACTGAGTGTACTCCTGTGTAGAGGAAGAACCCTCATGAGATCTTTTTGATCGTTTGGGAGCCATTAGGGTTTTGAAAAGGAAACACGAAGAGAAAAAGTTACCAAAAATTGAAGAGAGATAGATGCAATACAGCAGTCGACTTGGCGGATTGGAGCTTTTCTTCTTCTTCTTGCCTTAGGGTTTCCAAAATGGGGGTAAAAGTGAAAGAGAGTGGCTGGTAAGAGGTAGTTTTAACTGAGAATAGACGGCTCAGATTCAATGTAAAGATATCAACGGCTGAGATCCTAAGTCACGGGTGAGGAATCAAAGGGTTTTATCTCAAAAATTTTTGATGAAGACTCGCTGAAGACTGTTTATCTCGCGACAGTCGACTGGTAGAAGTTGATCAGTCGACTGAGTCGAGAGGAGCATAAAACAAATATATCTATGAATCAGTCGACTGGTTTATGAACCGGGCGACTGGTTAGATGTATATGTTTATAAGGTAGTTCAGTCGACTTATACAAAAAATAGTCGACTTGACCGAGGCCATCTTCAACAAATATCGATAAAATCACAAATTCCAAGTTCTCTTCTTAACTTAATGAAAGTATCTTCTTTAAGGGGCTTGGTAAATATATCTGCTACTTGTTTATCAGTAGAGATAAAGTCTAAAGATATATCTCCTTTTAAAACATGATCACGTAGAAAATGATGTCGAATATCAATATGTTTCGTACGTGAATGTTGAATCGGATTTTTCGATAGATTAATTGCACTGGTATTATCACACATAATTGAGGGTTTCTTAAATGAAATACCATAATCTAATAAAGTTTGTTTCATCCATAAAATTTGTGCACATGCCAAACTTGCAGCAATATATTCAGCTTCTGTGGTTGATAGGGATACGGAGTTTTGCTTTTTACTGCACCAAGATACTAGGGAATGTCCCAAAAAGTGACATGTACCACTAGTACTCTTGCGATCAGTTTTGCTTCCAGCAAAATCGGCATCGCTATAAGACAAAAGTTGAAAGTTATCGGTGCGTGGATAAAATAAACCATATTCAGATGTGCCTTTAATATATCTCAAAATTCGTTTCACTGCTTTTAAATGAGATTCTTTAGGACTAGATTGATATCTAGCACATAAACATACGCTGAACATAATATCTGGTCTACTAGCAGTAATATATAAGAGTGAACCGATCATACCTCGATAGAGTTTTTGATCAACACTCTTACCTAATAAATCTTTGTCAAGAGTAGTAGTAGTTGCCATAGGTGTGGATTTACTACTAGTACTATCCATGTGAAAACGTTTGAGTAATTCCTTTGCATATTTGCCTTGATTGATAAATATGCCATTTGAAGATTGTTTAATTTGCAATCCAAGGAAATAATTGAGTTCACCCATGTGACTCATCTCAAATTCATTTTTCATGGTATTAGCAAATTCTTGACATAGATTATTATTAGTAGAACCAAAAATTATATCATCAACATATATTTGTATGATTAAAATATCATTCTTAACTCTTTTGATAAACAAAGTAGTGTCTACTTTACCTATTTCAAATCCTGTTTCTAAAAGAAAAGTTTTCAGACGATCATACCAAGCACGGGGTGCTTGTTTAAGACCGTATAAAGCCTTTTTCAATTTATAAACATGATTTGGAAATTGTTCATGTTCAAAACCTGGTGGTTGTTTAACATAAACATTTTCCTTAATAAACCCATTAAGAAAGGCACTTTTCACATCCATTTGATAAAGTATAAAATTCATAAAACAAGCAAAAGATAATAGAATACGAATAGACTCTAGTCTAGCAACAGGAGCATATGTTTCATCAAAATCTATACCTTCTTCTTGATTATATCCTTGGGCAACTAATCTAGCCTTGTTCCTTACAACCTGTCCTGATTCATCTAACTTATTCTTGAATACCCATTTGGTACCAATGATAGTCTGATCAGGAGGTCTAGGAACTAAATCCCATACATCATTTCTTATAAATTGGTTTAGTTCATCTTGCATGGCATTCATCCAATATTCATTCTCACAAGCTTCTTGTATATTTTTCGGTTCAAAATCCGACAAGAATGCTGTATGAGAAATCATATTAATATGTGAACGTGTCTGAATACCATGGGAGATGTCACCAATTATTAAGTCATGAGGATGATCTTTAACTTCAACAAATGATTTTGGTAAAGTTGAAGATATCTCAATCGGATCAGTCGACTTAACTTGTTCTTCAGTCGACTGTTTTAAGTCAGTCGACTTGGAGACTTTATCAATCGACTTATCAGATAGATTAGTTTGCTCTAAGGATGTAATCACATTATCTAAAGGTGATAAATCAGTTTCATCATCCTTATTTAATGTTGATGAAGGTAAGGATTCATCGAATGTAACATGCATTGATTCTTCAATAGTCATAGTAGACTTATTGTAAATTCTATATGCTTTACTCCTATTTGAGTATCCTAAAAAGATACCCTCATTAGATCTAGGATCAAATTTGTCTAAATTATCTTTTGTGTTTAGAATAAAACACTTACAACCAAATGTTTTAAAGTAAGAAACTTTAGGAATTTTATTAAAAAATAGTTCGTAACAAGTCTTCTTTAGTTTTGGTCTTAGAAGAATTCTATTCAAAACATAACAAGCTGTAGCAACAGCTTCAGCCCAAAAATGCTTTGGTAGATTGCTTTCAACAAGCATAGTACGTGCGCATTCTTGCAAAGTCCTATTCTTTCTTTCAACCACACCATTTTGTGGTGAAGCTCTAGGAAATGCAAATGAATGTGTTATACCATTCTTGTTGCAATATTCTGTAAATGTTTCATTTTCAAATTCTCCACCATGATCACTTCTAATAGTGACTATGGTTAGAGATCTTTGATTTTGAACACGTTTACAAAAATGTGCAAATTCTTCAAAAGCATCATTTTTATGTTTTAAAAAGAATGTCCAAGTGAATCTTGAAAAATCATATACTAAAACAAACACATATCTACTTTTATTTAAAGAAGCAACTCTAGTAGGACCAAATAAATCCATATGAATTAATTCAAGTGGCCTACTTGTAGAGATTACATCTTTTGTTTTAAAAGTGGATTTGATTTGTTTTCCTAGTTGACCTGCATCACATAACTTATTCTTTTTAAAGGATAATTTTGGCAGTCCTTTAACTAGGTTATATTTAGATAATTTTGAGAGATTTTTCATGTTCACATGTCCAAATCTTCTATGCCATAACCAAGATTCATTGTTAGAGGCTATCAAACAAAAATCATTTGAAAAATCAATTGCATTCAAACATAATTCATAAATATTGTTTTTGCGAAAACCTTGAAAAACAACATTTTCCATAGTAGAATTATAAATTAAGCATGCATCTTTTTCAAAAACTATTTTGTAACCTTTATCACACAATTGACTAATACTTAAGAGATTATGCTTTAAACCATTAACTAAAAGCACATTTTCTATAATAGGATTAGATATTTTACCGACCATGCCAATACCGATGACTTTGCCTTTGTTGTTATCCCCAAAGGTGACGGTTCCTCCATCTATATTTTGAATGGTAGATAGTAGGTTGGCATGCCCTGTCATGTGTTTTGAACATCCGCTGTCTAATATCCAGCGTTCTTTCTTGAGTACCTATAAAAAATTTGAGGTAAATATGGTACCCTTTTTATTGGGTCCAAAGCACATTAGTTTGGGGGAAACCAAACCCATGAAGAGTTTGATCTTCCTCCATAAGCAGGAATATAATTGGTAGAAGTACATACATTCAGCATATAAGAATTGATATAAGCAATTCTATCATTCTGATTAAGATTGACTGGAACCCATACTAGTTTGTTCTGTCCAGTCGACTTACCAGTGTTTCTCAGTTGACTGTTAGTGTACATCAGTCGACTGGTAGATCCACTAGGTCGACTTATAGGAGGTTTTGATCTCGTGGAATAAGATCCACTTTCTCTGGACAGGCGACTGGTGGTATGGTTCAGTCGACTTAACCGAACGTTAGTATCACTTTTATCATTGAATTTAACAACTTTTGGTTTTGAAAAGAAATCATATAATTTGTGTGTAACACTAGAAATAGATGCTGACTTATTCTTACTAGTGTTTAAAGCAGAAGATTCTTTTACAGAAGATTTCTTAAAACCAAGTCCAAATTTTTGACTAGACGTAACTTGATGATGAAGCATATCATTTAAATTCTCTTTACCTTTGTTAAACTTAGATACATTCTTTGAAATCTCTTCATAATTCTTTTTGAGAGTTTCAAGATCAGTATCTAGATTTGCAAGGCGAGAATTTAAGGATTTTACTTCCTTATCAAGGTTAAGATTTTCTTGATTAAGTGTTTGATTCACTTTCTCAAGATTCTTAACTCTAATCTTTTCTTTCTTTAACTCCTGAAATATTTCATTAAATGCATCAAGAAGGTCTTCGGAATCATAATCATTACTTACATGCTCTTGTTGTGCAGCCATAAAACATACATTTGCCACTTCGTTATTTTCATCCGTTTCTTCTTCGGAAGACGAATCACTATCATCCCATGTGGCTTGATACGCCTTTTTGTTCTTGGCAAATTTGTTCTTTGGATATTTGTCCTTTTTGAAGTTAGATGTTTTTCCCTTGTTTTTTGTATTTTCCAAGGGACAATCTTTCTTCATGTGACCAATTTTATTGCACCTGAAACATGTAGGAGGATCATTAGTATCTTTATTCTTAGAAGGAAACTTACCCTTCTTTAAGAACTTCTTGAATCTTCGAGTGAACATTGCTATTTCTTCTTCATCTTCTTCCTCATCTTCTGAATCAGTCATGGCTTTAAAAGCCAACGATTTCTTCTTTGCTTGGTGTGACTCAGTATCTTTCTTTCGATCTTCAAGTTGGACCTCATATGCCATGAGATTACCAACAAGATTCTCGAGAGTAAGTGTTGACAAGTCATTCGCCTCTTCTATTGCTGTGGTTTTCTTTTCCCATTCTGGAGTGAGTGCTCGTAGGACTTTTCTGACCATCTCTGCTTGGGTATAAGTCTTTCCTAGCGCCACAAGAGAGTTGGTAATGTCTGTGAATCTTGTAATCATTTCAGACACAGTCTCATTGTCCTTCATTCTGAACATTTCAAACCTGTGAACAAGAACAGAAATTTTAGATTCCTTTACTTTATTTGTTCCTTCATGTGTTACCTCGAGTGTATGCCAAATTTGATATGCTGTTGTAGCATTGGATACACGGTTGAATTCTTCCTTCGTTAGTGCACAGAATAAAGCATTCATTGCTTTGGCATTGTTCATAGTCTGACTCTTTTGATCATCATTCCATTGTGCATATGGAATGGTAGGGGAAGTATGTTCCGTCTCTGTCATTTGCCATTATCTCGTAGTTGATTGATTGGAGATAGATTCGCATTCGGCACTTCCAATAGTTGTAGTTTGTTCCATCAAATAGTGGTGGTCGTTGTGTAGATTGTCCTTCATGGTACTGATTAGTATTTGATGTAGTTGCCATTGCCTGTAACCTTGCTCTGATACCAAGTGTTGGATCCTGTAGGCTAAGCAACAAACACTAGAGGGGGGGGTGAATAGTGTTTATAATAATAAATTGCGGAATAAGAAATTTCTCTCGGCACAGTCGACTTAGTGGGGAACCAGTCGACTGATATAGCCAAAATAAAATAAATTTAACCTCTCGAAACAGTCGACTGAGAGATAATGCAGGCGACTGATGAGACAAAAAAAAATAACTAATACGAGACTGATCAGTCGACTGATACGAAGCTGAGTCGACTGGCCAGACAAGTTTTGCAGAGTTTAATTGACCAAAAGTAAATGCAACCACAAGATAAACAATCACAGAGTACACAAGATGTATCCTGGTTCGGTCCTCCCGACCTACATCCAGTCCCCAAGCAACCCACTTAAGATTTTCACTATTCTTGAAAAATTACAAGAATACCCTACGGCGTTACGACAACAACCTTGTCTAACCCGTAGTCCTTTCTCTCAACCAGAGAAAGCAGACCCACTCTACAACCTAGAGTGAAACGACACCGACTCTACAACCAAGAGTCACAAGACACTCTCCAACCGAGAGCAAGAATACAAGAGGAATTTTACAATCAACCTATAGCCTTGTTGTAGTATGTGTTGATGCACGTGGCTAAAAGAATAGGTTGACTTCTATACTCAGTCCAAAGCGAATTCAATGCTATACTGGACTGAATGTAGAGAACCAAAGTGTGTGAACTTGAAAGCTTTGTTCTTTACAGAAAATCACTTAATTTGTTTTACTCAAGAGTGCTCGGATGTATGTTAGAAATCAAGTAAGTTTTTCTGTTTGAGAAGAAACTCTATATAAAGAGTTTTGATCTTCTGAACGTTGGAAAGCAGTTACATAACTGTCAACCAACGGATCAGACCGTTTGAGTTTGAAAAAAGTTCGTTTTTGAAAATCAGAAAACGGTCAAAAACGCTCGAACAGTCGACTGGGTTGCCATATGAGTCGACTGATCAGAGTTTGAATAATTTTAAACAGTTTTGTACTAGGCAGTCGACTGGCAAGAGCTTAAGTCGACTGGTACTTAAATGTTAAAATTCTTCAAACTGTTTTGACTTATTTTTGGGGGTTTTAAGAGACACACATGATGAGATTTTGAGAATGTGTGTGTGTGTGTGTGTTGACAAGGCTTTACATCATACTAAGACTCAACAAAAAATAAAATACAATATTTATAAAACATTTGAGCTTGGAGTCTTGAGTCTTGAGTCTTGAGTCTTGAGTTGAAACTTGATCCTTGTCTTCTTCATCTGTATCTGTTTGAGCTTGTCTGTTTGTTCAGCTAGAATTGTCTTTAGTCTCTGTCTTTAGTATCTTCACTGCAATGTTAGCTGTATAAGATAGACACATGATGCACTGTGTTGTGATCATCAAAATCAAGAATCAACAAAATGTATATGTTGTAACACTTAGTTATTACAAAACATAGATATAATTCCTACAAAATATTTTTTTTAAAAGTCCAAATTCGACAAACTACGGCAAGGGAGTGTCTTCGTTTGGCCCGCTGTTGCTTCCAATTCCATCGTTATTTTGCCCTGGTGTACGTGCGTGACTGGAAACCGATGGAATACGCTGACCCTGTAGAAAAAACAATCAAAATTCACAAGTATCATTTGCTCGATCGTATATGAATTAATTAGTGAATAAGATACAGTATGAAACTCAGTCATCTATAGTGACAGAGGAACTCAAACTTAATAATCATCATAATAGTAATTTATAACACATAAGAACAAGAAGAATATGAAGAAGGATCACCACCTTCCAAGCAAAAAAAAAAAAACAGGAATTTGACTAATAAGATTCCTTTATTTATTCTTTCACTGCAGTACGCAAATGGACTAGTACGTCCCTCCCTCGATCTGGAGTCCCGACAATGAGGAAAAGATAGTAAGTACATCTATGCAGGTTCAATTCTTATCCCTATAAATCTGTGTTTTCTTCTCACAGTGGATGATCTACTGGAAGATCAAGGCATTCAATACTGAATAGTCCACTTTGCCATGCTACAAAATGATCATTATGTAGCCAGTTAACTGGATTCATAATGATCTGACAATTTATTAGCATGTAATTAACTGGATTACAAAATGATCTGACAATTTATTAGCATGCTCCCTGATCATTTGATAGATATGTAATAACTGTTCCCTGATCCCTGATTCTTAGCATGTAATGGTTATATGTAATAAATGTTAATATACAAATACAAAATTACGTGCTAAAAATACCAATAAAATACCAATAAAATGACTTTTTCCAACAATATTATCATATAACCATATCACATAATGATTATGCAGCCATCTATCAAAACATTTAATAAATTGTCAAATCATTTTGAATCCAGTTAATTACATGCTAAGAATCATCCACTGTGAGAATTTATTACATATCGTTTTCTTCTCACAGTGGATGATCTACTGGAAGATCAAGGCATTCAATACTGAATAGTCCACTTTGCCATGCTACAAAATAATCATTATGTAGCCAGTTAACTGGATTCAAAATGATCTGACAATTTATTAGCATGTAATTAACTGGATTACAAAATGATCTGACAATTTATTAGATGCTCCCTGATTATTAGCATGCTCCCTGATCATTTTGAATCCACTGTGAGCATCTAATACAATCTTATAACTGTTCTTATGTTCACTATTAGCATGTAATTAACTGGCTACAAAATGATCTGACAATTTATTAAATGTTTTGATTTTGTGGCTGCATAATCATTTTGTAGCCATCTATCATTATGTGATCATTTTGAACAATATTATGCAGCCATCTATCAAAACATTTAATAAATTGTCAGATCATTTTGGTCCACCATTTTTAAAACTTGGTGAAACCCGGGTTTCAAGAGTAAAGCCAATCACAAAAACCTAACAAATTGAACTTGAGTTTCACTAGGTTTCTCGGTTTCATCTCGGGTTTTATATAGCCAAAGAGACCCTAGTGTGCACTTCAAGAGGGACTTGTCAGTACAACACTCAGCATGTTTTTATATTTACATTTAACTCTAGATGTTTGATGAAAAACAAGATTAAATTTTGTAGAAAAGTATAAATTTTGGAGTTGAAACTGGCGATTCATGCTTAATACCATCAGAAATTCACTTCACAATGCTTTTGATTCCATACCTAATTGTGTTAAATCATTCTGCAATTGAGATTGTAATGTTACGAAATCCACTCTAGCCTCTGATAGTATGACCTTGAGTTCCTGCACAAGTTATATGCTTTGAAGGGTTAGCATATAGAAATGTAATATTATATAAATAAACAACAAAAGAAAGATTGCTGGAAATTATTGCATTACAAATTTTAAAAGAACAAAAGGAACAAATCATTCTGTACGCTTTAGTGACGACAAATAATTGAAACATAATACACCACACTAGATAAGTTGTGTTTTGCTTAGAATAGAGTCTCTTCTTATGAGAGAAACGATTAGTTATCACAAATAATACTCAAAGCCCCTGGAAAGGAATATCAAATTCAAAGGCTTGAAAGCATGATTACAAAATTTTAATTAAATAACTACATAATTTCAGAAGTATGGTCATTCATATGGACACTGAAGAAAGCAACTAACATATTACGAGACAAGATTAAACCTACAAAGAAAATGAATGAACAACAAAACATTATGTTTCAACATACTTTAACCAAAAGAAATCTGGTGAGTGGTGACCATTTTCAGATATAACACTACTAGAATAAATGGATATATATATATATATAATAGATACATATACGTTATGTAGTAATATATAGTTATATAATATAGGGTATTGATCTAGTGACACATTTAATTAAGTGATAATTGACTACTTATCTTACGTTTCTGATCCACAATAAGTGTTCCACAAATATTTAGTTAGATGAATGATCCACAAATATTTACTGACATGCATGACTTCTATAATTGGAATCTTAATATATTGATTCATTTCATCTTTGATATAACTATAGTAGTCTAATGTGGGAAATCATGTAATAGAAAAACTACCATGACAACGGTGGAAAATAATGTAACAGAAAAATACACCTTTGACACATATCATTAAAGAACTGATCTTGACTACACTTGCAATGCAATAAAGAAAATTAGCCTTTTGAGATGACAAAGAATTAGTACTATTCTACGACAAGAATGATCTTTTCCGAGAGAGAAGGCGGGAGGGGAGTCGAATGAACAAATTTTTTTAGGGAGAAAACTAGAATATTTTCATCACAATAAGATTTTGAAGAATTTCCTCTACTATACTTGTATTACATATGAGGAAATTTAATTAAGCATTCCAAATCTAGGTCAATAGTACAAATCTACATAATTTGTTAGCTGAAAACAAAAAGGAGGTAAGTAAAAAGAGAACAGCCTTCCTCGCTATCACTAGTAGAGTCTGATGACTTTAAGAAAATTATGAAGAACATTCTTTTGCGAACTTTATTAGTGGTTATGGAGAACAAATTAGCATCAGGATAATTTCATAATTCTCCCAAGCTTACTACATGAAGATGCCTCATTCTATTATTCCCTTTTATGATGATCCTACTGTTTCTTTTATCAGAGTTGTTTTGGCATGAACTGCATGACTTTGATTTACTTTCTTTCCTCATTTTATATTAAATTAAGGTAAAACTGATGATGAAATATATACTAAAGGAAAAAAAATAAATAAATAATAGATGGTTGGTGTAAGCAACAGATTTTCATAACTGGAGTTACATCCCAACATCCTATATCACCTTAGCAGTAAATTTTTTATCTGTTTGAGAAAAAGGGAAGGTTCAAAACTTTCAAATCCCTCCATCTTTATCATATCATTGCAATATACAAATCATCCAGCACTGTAGGATATGATCCATTAGCAAGCTACACTGCTTACTAAGTCCAGAACTACCAAATGATTCATAAATTACCCAAATTCATGGATTGCTTATTAAGTCCAAAACTAAACCAAACAAAATCACAAACAACCGGAGTCATGTTTTAGAAGAATTCATCCACACAAAAAAGCCGAAAAACATACAGTTACAGGATGTGGGTACGTAACACAAAGTAAAAGTACTGGAATTAGGCCTATGTAAGTTGTATAACTCATAATGTTTCAAGAGCACCCATGCAAAAATATTAAAATTTTGAGAGAATAAGCCCAAATACCTCATTCTCCTGCAGGCAACTTGAGACGATCTTATTAAATAACTTGGTCGAATCCTGATCCACAAAGATAAACAGAACAAAAATAAAGCAAAAGTTTCCTACTAAACTGCAACGAAAAGTAAATCAAATAGAGAGATGAATAAAAAAAAAGACCTACGATTGTTCCATTGCGCAATGTCTATAGAAGGTTTTGATCAATATTTTCCTTTGAATTGTACATATAATCGGATAATACTTGCACTAGTGAATCCATTTTATCTATAATGAAAGCCAAAATTTCGAAGCTAAACCCCAGAAGAAACAATCTTAAAAGGAAAATAGAGAAGTCGGTTAAAACCTCCATTCTTCGGTTCCTCATTCTGAACCACTTGCAGTTTCTCCCCGTTTGTGGACGATAAATCCAATCGCCTAACCGAAGAAACCATATTACCAGTACTTGACTGAATCCTGTTAATTTGTGGAACCAATGGGGACTTTACAGCATGCTTCCAAAACCCACACCTCCCATCAGCCTGCTGCTTCCATTCATAATAACCCTTCAACCCAAGAACGCAGTTGAGAATCTTCGCAGCCGATCCAGCTTCCAATGTATCCTTCCAAAACCAATCCCATAACCAAACTCAAAACACCTCATACCCCCCCCCCAAAAAAAAACAAAGTAACTAATCAAAACCAATCAAAAAAATAAAATAAAATAAAATTACCCTTTCGAGATCCGACGCCTCGAAGCTACCCAATCTGCACAATATCCTTTCACAAGTTTTCCAAACCATCTTAAAAAGACTCAAAACAATATTTGTCACTATAGTTACCTTGAAATTCAATTAGCCCAAAATCTTTTTCCCCAAACATTTTGGACTGTTAAAAATGAAAGGAACAAAGATAAAAATCATTAAAAGGAACAAAGATAAAAATTGGCATACATTGAAAGGAACAAAAATAAAAAACAGAAAAAGGAAATGAAAGGAACAAAGATCAAAAAAATACCCAGGTCGAAGAGAGAACGGCAAGGGTGGCGGCGAAGGAGGACCGGAGAAGCAGCGAAGGAGGACCGGAGGAGGAGCAGCGGAGAAGGATCGGCGAAGGAGGAGCGGCAAAGTACGGGAGCGGCAAGAGTGTGCGCGCGAGAGATGCGCACGCGAGGGATGTGAGGCGGTGAGTGGGGAGGGGAGAGAGGAACGCGATGGGAAGAAGATGAGGGGGATCTTTCGTTTAGAGGGGATTAGGGGAGAGCGGAAGTAGCGGGATTAGGGTTTGTGTGTAGAGCGGGAAGAAGATGAGCGGGATTAGAGTAGAGCGGGATTAATTAGGGTTGTAAAAATTGGGAAAAATAAAAAGGGGCGGGGTTTAGAACGGGTTAGCTTTTCAGAACATTATTTACCCCATCCTATAACGGCGCGTATAAATAACCGCCGCGATAGGTATAGATATATATATAAAATAGCATTACTATTTGAGGCTATAGCAGCGTTGTTGCCACACGCCGCTATAGAGAGTGTCTTTTTTATAAAATAAAATACTACTATACCTATAGCGGCGCAGTGTGGTAACGCCGGAAAAAGTATGCCGCTATAGCCCATACGGTTTGTAGTGTTTATTTAAACATAAACATCTACTACATCCTTATTTTATTTAAAACATAAACATCTACTACTACTACTTCATTTTAAAACATAAACTTCTATTTACAACTTTATAAAATATCTACTAATGCTACTTTATTTAACACCAACATCTACTATAAACCATCTACTAAAACTTCTTTATTTATCACATGAACATCTATTTCTTATTTATTATTAGTCAAACAAAAAGAGGTCTTTTTAATCATTCCACAACTGACCAATTTGATTAGTCTCTTTTTTTTCATACTAGAGTTAATATCTAAAGTGGGTTCTTTTTACTTAAGATTAACAAAATGAAATAAGCAAAATGAAAATAAGTAAAGAACCCTCAATTTTGGTTCAACCAAACATATGCATTCTTTTTAGTCCAAGGTTCAAGTGTATATTCTACAACCAAAAATGGTTGTACACAAGTCCATATGCTTATACATGAGCCCACATTCAAGTCCTACAACCCCAAATGGTTGTATGTACAAAGTTCATATGCATATGTGTATTTTAGTCCAATTACTAAACACAAACAACAACTACTACTACAAGAATCAATCTTTAGGTGTTATTTAGTACTACCACTATTTCTTTTTCTTTTTTTTCTCCATACCAAGCTACAACACATACCACCAAGCAACATACAACAACATCACAAGACAACCTTCCAAAGAACAAAAGAAAACAAAACCAAGGAAGGTAAGAAGAAGAAGAAGAAACCAAAACACAATTCAAACAACAAAAGAGAAGGTGGAGAACCCCCACCTAAAATTTCTTTGATGGAAGGACTTGCTAGCTAAACTTCTCCTTCCCCTAAGCTCATAGAACTCCTAGGAAGATTTACAAGAAAACTCTCAAGTTAGAATGAGGTTCTCTCTTTCTTTTCCTTTCCTTTCTTTTGTTTTGTAAAAAGTGAGACAAGTGGAGAAGGAGGGGGTATTTATAGGAGGGGAGAGGAGGGGGAGAGTGCAAAAGAGCACACACACCTTTGCACAAAACCCCTTAGGGTTTCAATCCGGCTTGCCTAGGGTGTGGGAGGGGTAAGGTGTAGGGTGAGGTGGAAGTATGGTGCTAGGGTGAGTTGGAGGTATGGTGGAAGAGATAAGGCTTCTAGAAGAGTTCTCTAATCTCTTATGCTTACAAAAACCCTAGCTTAGCCACTTAATAAAACTCTAACCATCTAATTTTGGTTTGTCATGACAAGGATAAGCACATTGTCCAAGAGTACATACTACATATTTTGTATAATGTACTAATTGAGTATAATACAATGTATGTATATGTATATGTATGTGTATACCAAGAAATCCTCATATAATCCGTATAAATTAGTTTAATTTGAAAATAATAATTGAAATAAATTTTTTCATCCATTCGGAAGATCGCGGCACCAATTCGAAATATTACCAATGTACATAGACCGGTATATGTGTATAGACAGTATTTGTGAACAAACCGGGCAAAAATCGCCAAAGTATTTTAAATTTTGGAATTAAAACAAAATAATAATAAAATAATAATAAAATAGTAATTTATGCAAGGTAATATCCATCCGGAACATTACAAATTTAGTGGGAGCTGCTGGTCATGGAAGTGATCCTAGAGGGCTAAACGTCGCTATGGTGAGGGTACTTTGCGATATGGAAGTTGAAGCTTCAAGTCGCTCTTGTGTGATATAGAGCATTGGTATCGATATATGGGGTGATGTCGATGAGGGTAACCGAAATGGAGCTGTAGAGGTTGAATAGTCTGCGAATATTGTGGAGGTGTCGTCCACGGAGGTTTCTAGTGCAGAGGGTGCATTGAGAGGCTTTGAACCATTTCTGGTGTTGATGGAAATTCCGTCGAGTTGGGGAGTCTTTTAACGCGGAATCCGACACGGGATGTTGTTTCTACGGTATTCATGCTCTATGCGATTGGAGGAGCACACCCTTCATGAGGCGATGAGGGGTGGTTGGTTCACTCCACGTGGTGGAGTGGCGGAGGTGCTCTTCATCAGAGTGGGGAGTACTTGGATCTTTCATGAAAGTGGGAGATTAGCAGAGATAATGTGAGGTAAAGATTGCAATAACTTTAAAGCGTTGTGTATTTGGTCCAAGTGGGAGATTGTTAGGGGTTTGGCCACAAATACACGTAGGCACCGAGTACTTGAAGTTGGAGAAGAAGAAGAGGAGACAAATACAGCAAGAGAAGACTACAACAAGTAGAAGAAGTGTAGTCTGGAGAGTTGCGGTCGACTGACCTGGGGGTGCGGTCGACCGACCCTAACTGCTGAGAGTTCTTCGAGTGTACAGGGTCTAACAGAGAGCGAGACAGTTGACCGTGCGTTCGAACGGTCTAGAGTTCAGGAGTTGGCTTTACACGTTGAGGTCAACCGACCTTGGGGGTGCGGTTGACCGACTTCGGCGGCTGATTGTTTTTGGGCTTACGAGTTTAAGGCCCAATAGCTAGATTTGTGTTTATCTTTTAAGGTTTACTTGGGGTCTATATATATGGCCGTAGACTCTAGGGTTTAGATATCTTTGATGATCCAAATAGAAAGATTTGGTGAGCCGTTATCAATGTTCAACTTCAAAAGGAGATTGTGCCGAGTGTTTCAAAGGTGAGAGAGAGATTGAGATTTGTAATCTCTTTTCTAATTCTTTTATTTCTTGGGGAATAAGAAGTATTGGTTATCTCTGCATACTAATTGTGTTCGTGTAAGATCTTGCATATATTGTGATGGCTTGTTCTTGGTTCATCTAAGTCTTAGGAGTTTCTATTGCTTGTGGTGTGTTTCCGTTATTAGCACTACGAGTTGTGGTAGATTCTTCAACAAGACCCTCATAGTCATGCCCCCCACTACGAACCCTTATGTGGATGTCATGTTGTTTAGAGCAGAGGACAGCCGACTGAACATGTGATTCATGAGTAGTAGAGATACCGAGGAGGGGTTTGCAGGTTTCATGCGTGATGGTTCGCAGGTTTTCAATGGAGGAGTTTAGGAACGAAATGAAAGAAGTCGAATTTGGAAATTATGAGAACTGTAGGTTGCATGTTGGGATTGTTAAAGAGGCAATCAAGGTGATGCAGTCTGTTTTATGGGTGTGACTGCAATAGGTGTGAGTTCTTGTAGTTTGTATAGTGGAAGTTATGGTACAGGCTCTAGTCCGACCCTCGGCTGTGGGACCGACTCAGGAGTAGCAGGAGTGAGGTAGGGACCGGGTGCTCGGCTCGGGTCCAGCAGTTCGGCTCGGATGAAGAGGCTCGACTCGATCCTGGGTACCTACACACTACCTAGAAACACTGGGAGATATCCCAGCGACAGGCTCTCCGACGATCTAGTCAGTCACTAGAAAAGCAACAGTAGCTAGGGTTAAGGGGGAGAAATTTTGATTACCTTTTACAGTAAGGAGGGGGCCTGGTATTTATAGGCAGGGAAAACGGGTCTGAGATCCTACTGGGCCGGGTCGGACCCGTTTGCTCTTGGGCCTGATGTGGCAGAAGCCCGTTGGACTTCTGTTGACCTGATGATCAGGGAAGAGCGGATTTTGAGGGGATCTGGTGGCCCAGGAGGGGCCACATCATCTGACCCGTATCAGGAGCCCCCACTCCTGGAGGGCTGGGTAATCCAGCCGTGTAAGAGTGATTTGCCTCTGTAGGAAGACCATAGCGGTGTGTACGGCAAAAATGTGGTTCGTATCTTCCTAGAGAGGCTAGTGGGGTAGGATGAAGAGGATCCCTTTGAAGGTATGAGGGGCGTTGAGTGCCGAAAATAGGAGGTCGTGAGCCGAGCATAGAGCGTCGAGCTCCTATGCGATCGGACGCCGGGGTCTGCTGCCGAGCGTCTAGTGCCGGGGGCCAAGCTTTCATGAGCTCGGGTGTCGAGGCTTGACGTCGGATGCCGAGCCTAGAAGCTCATCTATGGGAGCCAAGCGTGGCTCGGAGTTGCTACCGATTGCCGAGCACCAGTGCTTGTTGGAAAAGCCATGGGCAGCGTCGAGAGCCAAAAATATAGGGTTGCTTAGCCGAGCATCGAGGGTCGGGAGACGAGCCCCCCTGCTTGTGGTGAAAGCTAGGGGTGGCTCGAGGTTACCGCCGAGCGCCGAGCACCAGTGCTTGTTAGAAAAGCTATGGGGGACGTCGAGAGCCGAAAAATAGGGGGTCGCTTAGCCGAGTGTCGAGGGTCAAGAGATGAGCCCCCCTGCTTGTGGTAAAAGCTAGGGGTGGCTCGAGGTTACCACCGAGCGCCGAGCACTAGTGCTTGTTGGAAAAGCTATGGGGGGCGTCGAGAGCCGAAAATTAGGGGGTCGCTTAGCCGAGCATCGAGGGTCAGGAGACGAGCCCCCCCTGCTTGTGGTAAAAGCTAGGGGTGGCTCGAGGTTATGTCCGAGCGCTGAGCCCCCCATACTTGTTGGAAAAGCTGCGGGGGCGTCGAAAGCCAAAAAATAGGGGGTCGGGAGACGAGTCCCCCTCCTTATGGTCAAAGCTAGGGGTAGCTCGAAGTTACCTCCGAGCGCCAAGCCCCCCATACTTGTTGGAAAAGCTGTGGGGTGGCTCGAGGTCACTGTAGAGCATCGAGCCCCAGAGCTTGTTGGAAAAGCTATCGGGAGGCTCGAGGCCACTGCCGAGCGCCGAGCCCCAGAGCTCGTTAGAAAAGCTATGGGGGGCATCGAGAGCCAAAAATGGGGGGTCACTTAGCCGAGCGTCGAGGGTCGGGAGACGAGCCCCCTGCTTGTGGTGAAAGTTATGGGTGGCTCGAGGTTACCACCGAGCGCCGAGCACCAGTGCTTGTTGGAAAAGCTATGGGGGGCATCGAAAGCCAAAAATGGGGAGTCGCTTAGCCAAGCATTGAGGGTCGGGAGACGAGCCCCCCTGCTTGTGGTAAAAGTTATGGGTGGCTCGCGGTTACCACCGAGCGCTGAGAACCAGTGATTGTTGGAAAAGCTATGGGGGGCGTCAAGAGCCAAAAAATAGGGGGTCTCTTAGCCGAACGTCGAGGTTTCGGAGACGAGCCCCCCTGTTTACGCTAAGAGGTAGGGGTGGCTCGAGGTTACCACCAAGTGTCAAGCCCCCCATACTTGTTAGAAAAGCTGTGGGGTGGCTCGAGGTCACAATCGAGCTCCGAGCCCCAAAACTTATTTGAAAAGCTCTGGTGTGGCTCGAATTCACTACCAAGCACCGAGCATCCTCACTGCCTGTGATAAGCTAGGCGATGGCTCGAGATTATAACCAAGCTCCGAGCCCCAAAGACTTGTTGGAAAAGTTCTGGTATGGCTCGAGGTTACAACCAAGCGCCGAGCCCCAAAGACTTGTTGGAAAAGCTCTAGTATGGCTCGAGGTTACAACCGAGCCCCCAAGACTTGTTGGAAAAGTCATGGTGTGGCTGGAGGTTACAACCGAGCGCCGAGCCCCCAAGACTTGTTGGAAAAGTTATGGTATGGGTCAAGGTTACAAACGAGCGCCGAGCCCCCAAGACTTGTTGGAAAAGTTCTGGTATGGCTCGAGGTTACAACCTTGCGTGAAGCCAAAGACTTGTTGGAAAAGCTTTGGTATGGCTCGAGGTCACTACCAAGCGTCGAGCCCCAATGACTTGTTGGAAAAGCTTTGGTATGGCTCAAGGTTACAACCGAGCTCCGAGCCCCAAGACTTCTTGGAAAATCTTTGGTATGGCTCAAGGTTACAACCGAGCGCCGAGCCCCAAACACTTATTGGAAAAGCTCTGGTATGGCTCGAGGTTACAACCGAGCTCCGAGCCCCTAGACTTTTAGGAATATCTCTGGTGTGGCTCGATGTTACAACTGAGCTCCGAGCCCCAAGTCTTGTTGGAAAAGCCTTGGTGTGGCTAGAGGTTACAACCGAGCGACGAGCCCCAAAACTTGTTGGAAAAGTTCTGGTATGGCTCGAGGTTACAACCAGCACTTGGGGCCCAGCTCCAGTAGTCAGAAGGTGACTGAGGTCCTGAAGGCAAGGACCCCAGCACTTCGCCCCGACGCCCAGGAGATGGTGGGCAGGAAGGGTCTAAGGTTGTTCACCCCGGATTGGGCGGTTAAGGACGATGACTCTCTGACCGAGGGACTGATCGCATGGAGGTAGCGGAAAAGCTTGCTACGGAGCGCGACCAGATAACTCTAGTGACAGAGACGTCTGAGGTGGCCTTCATGAAGTGGGCTCAAGCGTAGGTTGCGGTAAGTATTTGTTAGTTGTCTGTTTTGTGCTTAGTGTTTATGAGTTTTGCATCTAACTCAATTCTCCTCGGCCAGGCGCTACTGCACGGGGTGCATCTACGGAAGTGCTTAGAGAAGGAAATCCAGGTCGAGAAGCGGAATGCCGAGCGGTTTCTCTGTGAGGCAAAGAAGCTGAAGGACGAGCTGACGGCGGCTGAGGGAGCCCAGGTAGTCCTCCAAGCCGAGATGGCTTCTTTGCAGGATCAGCATGGGCGCGAGGTCGCAGTGGTTTGAGTTATGGCCAAGGCGAAATATGACGAGCTAGAGATGTCCTCGGCGGACGAGCTGATCCAAGCTCAAGACGACGCATACGACTGGGCCAAGGAGCACTTTCTGCACCTCTACCCGGAGGCCAAGTTCGACCACCTCCACTATGGGTGGGCGCCTCCCGTACTTCTACTGACCCCCGGGGGTGAGGAAGACGAGGCTCCGAAGGACCCTCACCTGGAGAAGGACAGGGGGTGCCCCAGGTGCCGAAGAGGTGCCAAAGTAGTGTAGAATTTTTACTTTCTTTTTTATTTGTATCTGCCTTGTGCGGACTGGCCACCGCTTTTTGTAACACCAATTTTGATTTTATAAAAACAAATTTTTTAGCCGACCCTCTGTGACTTGTTGTTTTTAGCAAGCTTTCTTAGTGGATCGTTGCTTCTCCCCTGTTTTTGCTAGATGAATAAGGCTGTCGGGGCTGACCTCAGTTCTGTCGAGGTCCGACGACTCTGAAATAAGCTAGAGTCCAAGGAGAGTGTGCTGATTCGCTATCGTGAGAAGGCTCGCGATCGAGAAGCCGCGGTAGATTATTTTATGAACAAGTGTAAGGAGCTCAGCTTAGAGGCGGCTCGTCTGAAGAAGGCCCTAGTCGACCACGATTGGGGGAGTGCCGAGACGAACTGGGCTCTATCTGATGCCTCCACCAGGCGTCCGACTTCCGAATCTGTTCTTTGCGAGGTCATTGTTGAGAAGGAGCTGGAGATTTAGAGGTTGAAGGTGCTGCTAGGTGCCGCGCGATCTCGACTCGGCCGTCCTGGGCAAGGAGGCCCATCTGTCTTAGGCTCCTCGCTGCCCCTATAACTGGAGATGGCGAGGCCTACTGACGCGCAGAGCTTGGTTGCGGGGACGTCGACAATCGCTACGCCCAAGATGGAGGATGAGATTGCGGGAGGGCGGAGTCATTTTGGAGGACTCGAGGCGGCTCTTGTGAGTCCGGAGGGTCCGGCGAGGGACCCTTAGGTAGTGGTAGAGGAAGAGTGTTGTAACATTATTTAACTGTACCGTAGCCTTTGAAGGCGTTTATGAATAAGATTTGATTTGTCCGACCCTTTTTGTCTTGGAAAAATTAAGACGTTGACTGCCCTCCGGAACGGGCTCCGAACCCCCTGTTTTTCTCAGGAGCTGAGTCGTTTCATCCGCCGATAGCATTTAATGGGAGACGTTTCACCTTCCGATAACACTTAATGGGGGATGTTTCATCTTCTGTCGTTTGGACTCCCCAATGTCATAAATGCGCCTTCCTGGAGGGCTATATAACCCTTACTCTTTCACCAGTAGTTCATCAGGAATCGCCTCACTTCACCATGAGTTCCCTTCGTCGGTGACTCTCTTGCCACCCTCTGACAATTCGGGGTAGCGGCTCCGAGAGCTGTTTACCCCGAGCTGCCAGCGGGTGAGAGGTGGGTTGGTCCCTGAGGCGGGGCTCGAGGAGTTTTTGCCGAAGGCAAACTCTCACAATGAAACTTTTGGCCGAAAGCCCCGGATCGGTGGCTCCCCTGCCATCCTCTGACAATTCGGGGTAGCGGCTCCAAGAGCTGTTTATCCCGAATTGCCTGTGGGTGAGAGGTGGGTCAACCGGTGGTACAGGGCTCGGGGCGTTTGTCGAAGGAGAGCACCCTAAATCTTATTGAAATTTTTTGATCAGAAGGGAGTGCTGAAATCCCGGCCGAAGGTCCGAGACTTGTGTTTTAACGAAAAATCCCTCGGGGTGCTCAGAGGGTCGAGCCTCCTTAATTTGGAAGGGTTGTCAGGTTGTGGCTCGGAGGAACTGCCAAGCGCGAAGCCCTTTTTTGCTTGAGAAAGCTAGGGCGTGGCTCGAGGTTAGTGCCGAGGGTCGAGCCCCCTTAACTTGGTAAGGTTGTCGGGTAGTGGCTCGGAGGCACTGCCGAGTGAGAAGCCCTTTTTAGCTTGAGAAAGCCAAAGCGTGGCTCGAGGTTAGTGCTGAGGGTCGAGCCCCCTTAACTTGGTAAGGTTGTCGGGTAGTGGCTTGGAGGCACTGCCGAGCGTGAAGCCCTGTTAGCTTAAGAAGGCTAGAGCATGGCTCGAGGTCAGTGCCGAGGGTCGAGCCCCCTTATCTTGGGAGAGCTGAGAGCTGTCGGGTTGCGGCTCGGAGGCACTGCCGAGCGTGTAGCTCTGTCAGCTTGAGAAAGCTAGGGCGTGGCTCGAGGTCAGTACCGAGGGTCGAGCCCCCTTAACTTGGTAAGGTTTTCGGGTAGTGGCTCGGAGGCACTGCCGAGTGCGAAGCCTTGTTAGCTTGAGAAAGCTAGGACGTAGCTCGAGGTCAGTACTGAGGGTCGAGCCCCCTTAACTTGTAAGGGTTGTCGGGTTGTGGCTTAGAGGCACTGCCGAGCGCGAAGCCCTGTTAGCTTGAGAAAGCTAGGGCTTGGCTCGAGGACAGTACCGAGGGTCGAGCCCCGTTAACTTGTTTAAGAAAGCTGGCATGAGGCAAAAAATTAGGAAAAAATTACATTATATTTACTCACAACAAAACGAGGCACGTGGTGTCGATTACATCTTATTATTTACAAAGGGAAGTTACAAGAGCTACTCCTCCCCCTCGAAGAATCTGATGAGGTATTCCGCGTTCCAGGGTCTTTTCACGGCCCTATCCTCGGGGTTGGTGAGTCGGTATGTGCTGGGGTGCATAACTTCGGAAACCTTGTACGGGCCCTCCCAGTTGGGTGCCAGCTTCCTCTTTTGGCCCGGGTTGGATACCGCCAACTTTCTGAGCACGAGGTCTCCGAGTTTGATATCGGTAGGACGGACCTTCTTGTTGTAGAACCTTTCAATCCTCTACTGATACATGCTCCTTCTGATGGTGGATTTCTCCCTGACCTCGTCTATGAGGTCCAGGTTGGCGCGTAGTTGCGCCAGTTGTTCTCTTCATCGAAGGCCATGATCCGGGGCGAAGGTAGCCCGATCTCGAGGGGGATCACTCCTTCCGTGCCATAAGTTAGATTGAATGGAGATTCTTCTCTGGGGATCCTTTTCATCGTCCGATGTGCCCAGAGCATGCTCGGCAGCTCTTCAACCCATAGTACTTTAGAGGAATTATTAGGCCATTTTTTGAGGCAGTCAAGGATTTCACGGTTCGCTTTCTCGGCCTGGCCATTCGAATGCGGGTGGAATATCGAAGAGAAGCGCTGTTGGATGCTGAGAACCTCGCAGAACTTTCGAAAATTCTTGCCTGCAGAATTCCGAACCGGTAAATGATGTGTTTACAGAAGAATTGCTGAGTTTGCTGTTCTGTGGTCGTTTCCAGGGGCTTACCTTCGATTGACTTGGTGAAGTAGTCGATGGCTACTACCTGGAACTTCCTTTGGCCCGTGGCTTTTGGAAAGGGGTCGACCAGGTCCATTCCCCACATGGCGAATGGGGTCGGACTGGCTAAAGAGCGGAGGTTTGCCTGTGGAACCCTTCTTACCGAGGAGAATCTTTGACACGGAATGCACTTTTTGACGAGGGCTAGGGCATCTTGTAACATTGTGGTCCAGTAGTATCCGTAGTTCAGGGCCTTTCTGGCGAGCGAACGGCTCCCTGTATGGCACCCGCCAATTCCTTCGTGGAGCTCCTTGAGGGCGTACTTGGCCTCGTCAGGGGATAAGCAGCAGAGGTAGGGTCTGCCATCCGTCCTTGTGTACGAGCATTTGAAGAGGGTCTCATTGATCACGACGAACCTTTCCGAGCGGACCCTAGTTCTTCTTGCTTCGGATCGATCTTGGTGGAGCTTGCCCTCTACCAAGAATTTTCGAATGGGAGTGGTCCAATCGTCCAGCCGAGCTTCGTTGCTTATGCAGAGAGTTTTGGGGAGGTCGATACTCGGCCTTAGGAGGACTTCAATCAGCACCGTGTGGTCGAGACCTTCAAAGGACAAGGAGGCGAGCTTTGACAGGGCATCTGCCTGGGCGTTCTGCTCTCTTGGGATCCGCAGTACTACAGAACAGTCGAAGGATGTTAAGAGCCGCTGGACTACTGCCAAGTACCGAACCATCTGATCATCATGAGCCTCGTACTCCCTGGTGACCTGATTGACCACGAGCTGAGAGTCTCTATAGCCCCTGATCTGCCTTACGCCTACCTGGTGCGCTAGGGTAAGTCCCGCGATCATCGCCTCATACTCCGCCTCGTTGTTAGAAGCCAAAAAGTTGAGGTGGAGAGAATATTGAAGAAGGAAGTTGTCGGGACCTCGCAAGATGATGTCTGCACCACTTCCAGCTTCGCAAAAGGAGACGTCGCTGTAAACTTCCCACGTCGGATCGGCCTCCTGACCGTTGGGTTGCTCGGAGATGGTGCACTCAGTGATGAATTCGGCGAGGGTCTGCCCCTTAATGGCTATTCTTTGCTAGTAGCTGATGTCGTATTGACTTAGCTCGATCGACCATTTGACCAATCGACCGGAGCTCTCTGGCTTGTGGAGCACGGCCTTGAGGGGCTGGTCCGTGAGAACCTGGATTGAGTGCGCCTGAAAATAGGGGCGGAGCTTTCAAGCGGCCATGACCAGGACATATGCTACCTTCTCCATCCTTGCATATCGGGTCTCGACCGAGGGCAAGACTTTGCACACATAGTATAGCAGCTTCTGGACTCCGTCTTCTTCTCGGACGAGAATGACGCTCAGAGCGCTTTCCGAGGCTAAAAGGTGAAGCCACAGGGGTTAACCCAGCTCAGGTTTGCTCAGGATTGGCGAGGTATTCTTTCAGCTGGTCGAACACCTCCTACTGCTGGGCGCCCCATTCGAAGCCTCCGGTTTCGTGAAGCGCCTTCAAGAAGGGAAGGGACTTCTCTCCAGACTTGGAGAGAAAGCGGCCGATGGCCGCTAGTCTTCCCGTGAGCCGCTGCACCTCCTTGATGTTTCTTGGAGGAGCCATGTCTATTATGGCCTGGATCTTCTCGGGGTTTGCCTCGATGTCGCGCTGGCTGACGACGAATCCGAGAAATTTGCCTGAGGAGATGCCGAATGCGCATTTGGTGGGATTGAGCCACATGTTGTCGGTCCGAAGGAAGCCAAAGGCTTCTTTGAGGTTAGCGACGTGGTCCTGCCCCCGTTTGCTTTTGACGAGCATGTCGTCGACGTACACCTTCATGTTACAATCGATCTAATCTTTGAAGACTCGGTTGACGAGCCTCTAATAGGTAGCTCCGGCGTTCTTCAGCCCAAAGGACATAACCCGGTAGCAGTAGAGACCCTGGTCTGTGCCGAAGGCCATCTTGACGATATTCGGAGGGAACATCCGAATTTGATTGTAGCCCGAGAAGGCGTCCATGAAGATAAGGAGCTCGTGACCCGATGTTGCCTCGATCAGAGCATCGATGTTGGGTAGGGGAAAAGGATATTTGGGGCATGCCTTGTTCACATCTGTGAAGTCTATGCAGATCCTCCAACTCCCGCTGGCCTTCCTCACCATCACGACGTTCGCCAGCCACTCGGGGTAGCAGACCTCTTGGATGAACCGGGCAGACAAAAGTTTGTCCACCTCTGCCTTGACTGCTTGCTGCCTTTCTAGGGCGAACTTACGCTGCTTCTGGATGATCGGCTTTGAGCCCGGGGTCACGCTCAGTCTGTTCATGATCAGGTCTTCGGATATCCCGGGCATGTCAGATGGTTTCCAAGCGAAGAGGTCGATGTTGCGGTGGATACAGTCGATTAGGTCCGACTTCAGGTCGGGGGAAAGGGAGCGGCTCACGCAGAATTGCTTTGACTCATCTTCTTCCTTGAACGAGACTTCTTCCAATTTGTCCGCCGGTTCGGACTCTGGTTGGCTCCTTTCAGGTTGAAGTTCGACGGCGTCGAGGGGGAACACACCACCCCCGACCACCATCATATAGCACGATTGTGCGGCCTCTTGGTTCCCTTGGACGGCACTGACCCCCTTTTTGGTGGGGAACTTCAGTTTTAGGTGGTAGGCCGAGGGTACAGCTTGGAAGGAGCAGAGCTCGGGTCGACCGAGGATAGCATTGTATGCCGCTTTGACATTGACTACCATAAAGTCCATCGACTCGGTCCGTCTGAGGGGGGTTGTGCCAACAATTACATCTAGAGTCACGATCCCTTCTATCTGTACTGGGGCACCAGAGAACCCGTGGAGGGTGTACCCGGCTGGTTTGAGCCTGTCCCGGGGAGCTTAAGATTCTCGAATGCCTCCAAAAGAAGGATGTCTACCGAGCTCCCATTGTCCACGAGGATCCGGCGGACTTCGAAGTTTGCCATGTCGAGGCTGATGATGAGTGTGTCGCAGTGCGGGAGCCGGACTCCCTCCAGGTCTTCTCCAGAGAAGGAGATAGGAAGTTGCTGGATTTGGGGGAAGGAAGGTCTCGAACGGCATTCACCTCGAACGAATGCCTTGCGGGAAGTATTGGATTCCCCTCCCATAGGCCCCCCACAACGCAGTGTAGGATGGCCTGGCCTCTGGTCTCCTCGGGTTCTGGGTTCTGCTCGGGATGCCGTTTGGGTGTGTAAGGAGGAGGCGAAGGCCTTCTGTTCCTCGTATCCCTTCGGTCCCTCGGGCTTTCCCCGGTGAATTCTCATAGGTACCCCTGTTGGATGAGGGCCTCGATTTCATCCTTAAGGGCCCGACAGTCGTCGGTTTAGTGCCCATTGTCCTGGTGGAAGCGGCAGTAGAACCGTTGGTCTCGTTTCTTGTTGCTGGTCGGTCGAGGGGGTAGTCGGACGATGTCCTTATCCTCGATCTCTAAGAGGATGGCCGACACGTTTTGTGTCAGTGGTGTATACCTCTCGAAGCAAGGGATTGGAGGGACCCTCTTCTTGCCGGTCCCATCTTTCAGAACCTTCTTGGCGGGTTCGACCTCGTCGGCCTTGCGCTTCCCCTTCCCAGTGACCTCTTTGGTGCCTTCGGGGTTTAGGGCCTCCTCCGCCCGAATGTACTTCTCGACCCGATTGAGCAGGTCGGGGAAGTCTAGGGGAGGCTTCTTGGCCAAGGAAGCTTTCAACTGTCCGTGTCGGACATTGTGTCAGAACGCTGCCGAGGCGACCCCGGCGTCTAGTAAGGAGACAAACCTTGCCTCGGCGGTGAACCTCCGGACAAACTCACAGAGTGGCTCTCCTTCCTTCTATCGGAGGTCCATTAATGATGCGCTCGTATCCTCGGCCTTCCTGCTGGTTATGAAATGGGCCAGAAGTTGGCCTCCAGCTGGTCGAACGAGAAGATCGAAACAGGGACGAGCCTGGAGAACCATTCCTAGGCCGGTCCCCGAAGGGTGGTAGGGAAGGTGCGGCATAGGAGGGGATCCAAAGCGCTGTGAATCATCATGAGGGTCTTGAACCCCTCCATGTGATCAGCCGGATCACCCTCGCCATTATAGGTCTCGAACTGAGGAGGCCGAAAATTCCTGGGAATCTCTGCTTCCAAGATAGGAGTAGAGAAAGGCGGTCGAGTCGGCCTATGACCCTGAGTGGACATTGGACCACCTTCGCCGAACTGAAGGAGGCGGTTCTCCATTTCCTATAGGCGTCGGAGGACGGCATCTTCCTGTTCTGGTGAGCGGGTCGAGCCGCGAGGCTCACTGCATCCTACACCCGACCGTGTGTAAGAGCAGTGGAGGGTCTCGGTTCGTTCAACCCCTAAGATGGCCTCTAGGACCTCATTCCAAAAGTTTTGGAACTCGGCTCGTGTGACTGAAGCTTGCTCAGCTGGGTCACGCTGGAGTGGCTGCCTCCAGGCCGTTTGACTGAGCTCTGGCTCCCGCTCTCGGGACGGCTACCTGGGATGGTTTGGGACCGAGTTGGAAGAGGCCCCTCCCCTGGTTCTGTTGGTTTGTTGGGTCTCGATGACGCGACGTAGGTTGGTCGCGACCAAGCGAGAAGCGCCCTGTCCGACACTGGGTTCGCTGTCGAACCTCGGATAGTTGGATCCGTGGGCATCGGCGTGGCTATTCTGAGGAGCAGCATCCGGATGACGTCCAGAGGTGACAGCTCTTCTGGCCTTTGGTGCCATGTAATGGCTCGGATTTTGAGATGACGTCCCTGGCTGGGATCGGACTGAAGTCAGAACCGAAGTTTCTCACAGACGGCGCCAACCTGATGCAGTTTGTTTTTGGGGTGTGGCTGCAAAAGGTGTGAGTTCTTGTAGATTGTAAAGTGGAAGTTACGGTACTGGCTCTGGTCCGACCCTCGGCTGAGGGACCGGCTTGGGAGTAGCAGGAGTGAGGTAGGGACCGGGTGCTCGGCTCGGGTCCAACAGCTCGGCTCGGATGAAGAGTCTCGGCTCGGTCCTGGGTACCTGCACACTGCCTAGAAACACCGGAAGATATCCCAGCGACAGGCCCTCCGACGATCAAGTCAGTCACTGAAAAAGCAATAGTAGCTAGGGTTCAGAGGGAGAATTTTTGATTACCTTTTACAGTGAGGAGGGGGACTGGTATTTATTGACAGGAAAAACGGGTCTTAGATCCTGCTGGGCCGGGTCGGACCCGTTTGCTCGTGGGCCTGACGTGGCAGAAGCCCGTTGGACTTCTGTTGATCTAATGATCAGGAAAGAGCGGCTTTTGAGGAGAACTGGTGGTCCAGGAGGGGCCACGTCAATTGACCTGTATCACAAGGAAGGGTGGACATTGTGCTTGAGATTGTATACTGGTTGAGGAGAGTCGAAGGTAAATGAGAATAATGTATGAAGATATATTGATTGGTAAGCTACGACCAAATTTCATACCTGACACCTCAACAAGTTTAAGGAGTGTGAGTGGTTAGAGGTTTAAATAATCTGATGAATATGAAGACGATTTGGACGATTTGAAGTCCTGTGCTGTGGCCCGTGGGCATATTGAACAAGGTTGAGGAATCTGCATTGAAGTACTCAAAGCTCTCAGGATTTTGCAATTGGAAGGGTAATTTGTTTTCCGTGGCCAAGTATCTACTACACGTCTTCAGAATGATACAACATATGAAAAACCTTATAAACTGTAAATCAACAATTATATAGCTAAAGTTTGAATAGTATGACAATAATTAGTTGTAAACAAAAGTCAATGTTTCCATATATATATATATAGAGAGAGAAATAAATAAATAAATGAGTTGTTTCGCGGCGTGGGGGATTTCAATTTGACATACAATTTCTGACATACCCCGTTGTCTCATGTTAACTGTTCGCTTTATCATTTTTGAATATCCTAAATTATTTGTCTACTATATTATTGTGCAGAATTTTATACCTCAACATGATAGTTACTTCCTCCGGCCCTCATTCTAGTATTTTTTATTGTCCTACAATATATGTCACTTTAGGGTTTTTTGAAAGATATTTTAATCTTTCTAAAGATACATTAATGCGTTTTCTATGAGTCTTCTAATTTTACCCTATGTAGACAATTGGTTTTTCACCTAAAGATATTACAGGTCAAAACCAACCAACTTTTTTACAGTTACATTATCTTTTAAGTTAAGAGCAAGTTTAACATTTTACAATAGTAGGCTCTTTTAAGAATTTCAATAAACATGAATATTTTTTACTTTTATAATAGCCTGATGTGTTCCTTATAATATGAGTGTAAGAACTTAGAATAGATTATATTAAGGAACTTACAGACTATATCATTATTAAAAGTTTCAAGTTTTAAGAAAATTAAAGTGAGAGGAGAAAGCCGCAAGTAGCGAAAAATGTGAGAAACATGGGTGCATCTAAGAAAGTGTGTGAGAGAGAGAGAGTTTAAAGTAGGATAATTAGAGAGTGCTAAGTAGGATAGTTATTTAACATGGATAAATTAGTAATTTTATACTATTCATTAATATGCATGAAAATAACTAAGTAAATAATTAACATGAGACAAAGGGAGTATTTTTTTTGCAAATTGGCTGAGGTGGGTTGTGGGGGCCACACCAATTTTGCAAAAAAGTTGTGCAACTGCCTTTGACATTTTGCGCAAGGAGTAATGCTACACCTGCAACTAAATTCACTACATTTTTTTTACTGTCTTAGGTGGTACATTATCAGTAGAGGTTATTGCAGAGTAGGAGTAGAGTAGGTAGTAGAAACCTCCATTACCAACAACTAAATTCACTACATTTTTCTTTACTGCCTTAGGTGGTACATTATTAGTAGAGGTTATTGCAGAGTAGGAGTAGAGTAGGTAGTAGAAACATCCATTAATAATGTGCCACTTAAGATATTGAAGAGAAAGATAGTGGATTTGATAATGGATTCAGCATTACTCATGCGCAAGTGGGGAAATGAAAATTTCTCCATATTTGCATTGCACCCTAGAAAGTAAAATTTAAATACCTCGATGGTCCGTATGTTATCATTTGTCCCTCTACGCATATGCGTCTCAGCCATCATGGTAGTGGTTCCCAATATTGTAATTCGCACAATACAAAATCCACAAAATTTTTGCATAAACAATAAAGATTTAGTTTCTATCTAATCATGTACGAATGAAAGATTACTTCCCTTGAACTGTGATACTCACAAAATGAGCTGCTGCTGTCGCATTTTTCTCAACTAGTTGGGTTCAGCTACATGAATCCTGGGTTTCCATTATGCTCGATTTAGCGCAATATCTTCTGTAAGGTCACAAGCTATCATATCTTTTCTCACCGTTTTCACCCAAGTTAGTTTAGGTCTTCCTCTACCCCTAACTCTACCCTCAATACTTATCAAATCATTTTTTTTAATGGGGCACTACTAGGTCTATGTGTGACATAAATAACCTGAGGCGATTCTCTTTTAACTTATCTTAGATTGGAGCTACCATTAGTATATCTCGTATATACTCGTTTCTAATACTAACTGTAACGCCCCGGATCCCCATTATCGGACATCTGTGACACAACCAGAATCTTTGCCTTCAAATGCATCTCAACACAGTAAATAGCACGGAAATTTAAACACTTTTATTGCCATCAGAGTTATTACAAATATCAATCTGTCATATCAAACTGTAATGCCTCTCCCCTTTTCTTTTGGCTTCAAAATTCAATTCTTTCAATTTCTATATCACTTTAAATATAAACTAAGATAGTTATATTTCGAAAAAAAAAAAAATCGCAGAGTTTCCTCTGAAATTTCTGCCCCGAAACACAAAAAGCTTACGAAATTCTGCTCTAAATTCCGTAGCTCACATCACAGGCAATAATATCATGGGCTTCCCATGCCAAAATGAGCAGAATCACACAGGCAATATATATATCATGCTCTGGGGGCCAAACTCATAATAGGATATCAATTATCAATTAAAAACCATAAATTCCTTTGAAAATGTAGTAAAGTTTTTAGAAAATAACTTATAAAACATACCACAGGGTCCAGTACTCCACAACGAGATGGATACGGGTCAACAACATAACATGCCACTCCACACTATACTCATCATCATCATCCATATACTTATACATCAAAAATACAATTTAAATAATAAATTTCACTATTCATATAATCAAACTTAAGCAACAATTTTTAAAATAAAAGCTCCACTCCACAGAATCTACACCTCACCTCTGCACTGCTGAGGACCTGTAATAGTAGGGGATTTAGAGTAGTCCAGGGACTCCCTAACCCCCCAAACACTAAGGGGTTAGCCATTTCCGGTGTGAGTATAATCTACTAATTAAGTAAATAAATTAAACTTTACAAGTAAATACGAAACGAACTTACGAATACCAAGATACTCAAATTTTACTTAAAATCTGAACATGTAAACATCATAACTGGGATTTCACATTAAATACTCTATGAGTCATCACCTATATGTATATCCAAACCCGTTCACAACATACTTGATGTGTCTAATTTTTATATAAATATTTGTACTCATTTACCCATTAAAATTGCTTGTTTTCGTTTATATTGTTTATAATTCATCTTATTTCTATAAGATTTTGATTAATTAATTATTTTTGAAGAAATGAGATTTTTGATGCAAAAAGTGAAGATTTTTGATATAAATCAACAAACAAATCAAAACTTTTGAACTATTAATTTTTATTGTTTTGTTGAATCTTAATTTACTAATTGAGCTAAAAGTGCGATAAATAATTTTAAAAGGGTTTAAACGAGCTAATATGATTTTTAGTTAGTTTAATTAATTTTAAACTATTATATGTTATTTTATTTTTAAACCCTAATTTCTGGTTTTATTTTGTGTATGCAGTACGTGTTTGCAAGAAAAGGAAAGAGAAGAAAAAGGAGAAAGAAATAAAGATCAGATTAAAGAAGGAATGAAATAAATAAAAAATGATGAATTTTTTTGCAAAGAGCAAACCCTGATTCTTCTTCCCGTTTGCCTATAAATACATACCAAGAGCGCTGAACGAAAAGGAGAAGGTGACGGCCACATTCATAGTTAAAAAAAAGAAAAAAAAGGGAAAGGAGAGAGCAGCAGAGCTCAGAGCTCTTTCTCTCTCTTTCGTGGTGTTCAATACGCAAAGGGAGAGAGAGAAGCCGCTGCAGAAGACTGTGACTCGGCATGCAGGGCGACAAAGGCGGGACCCACTCGAGTGCTGACCTGGCGCACTCTTGCGCTGACAGGCGGGACCCACTCGAGCGCTGATCCGGCGCACTCTTGCGCTGACAGGCGGGCCCCCTTCTGACGTGATAGGCGACTCTGACAGCGACGAGACAGGTTCTGGTGCTGGCTCGGGACTCAACGAAGCTTCTTCTGCAGCAGCTGGCTTTAGTTTTTGAGACAGAGACAGAAGAGAGAGAACGACTTGGACTCAGTTCTAGGAGTTCGGTTTGCAATATTTTTTTATCTTTTTGTATCTCTTCTTCTCTAAGTTTTTAAGATGCAATCCCAAAATTTTTTTGTTATTTGCAAATTGATTATGAACTAAATTTATTTTTCTAGGGCTTTGTTGTTGCCTAGTTTTAAGAACACAATTTTAATTCCTTATTATTTTTCTATCTTTCCATGGTTGTGTGTTGATTTTTATTCTTAATGCGTACAATTGGTGGATAGATATTTATATGATATTTTAAATCATGAAGAGACCGAATTGGTGATTTGTGGTTAATAAAAATTAAACACCGTTATAGGAGAACGTGACCGTTAAGAAATCCATAGATCTTAATGAATTTTTAATTGATAATTTGTGAATGAACTAAGGCAAATAATCAGTTGAGAATAATTCTGATACTGCGTGAGATAGAGTAGTGAATACTTTTGGGATTTTGGTCTACAACTTGGAAAAAGAATATTTTTATTCATAAGGAGTTATAATTTGTGTGTGTGATAAACTAGGTGAAAGCTATCATGCCCATTACCAGGTCATGAAAAGGAGTATGCCCTAGCAAGCTTGACTAGCCATGTATACTGTTAGCTATCATTTTATGCGCTAGAAGGATGACTTGTACATTTATCAAAATCAATGTATAAATTGCCCAACTTCGAAATTCCGGAGAGCTTCAATGTGATCGCGTGCTATGATTTTTTGGTATATGGGTCAACATACATAAATAAGAAGAACCATATGGTATAATCTTAGCCTTGTTCCTGGACAGCATGAAATATAGAAAAATGATCTAAAGCTTGTCTATTTGAAAAGATAAGATGGTCTATTGAAGTCTGCTACGTACAAGTTCCACAGTTCAACAAATTAGCATGGTTCCTGAGTGATTCCTTATACAAATCTGATACTAGTATCATTAATTAATGAATATCAAACGATGGCAATACATGAGCTAATACGTTGAAGACACCTTTCCTTTTCTTAAATTGTGTGAGAGAATAGTTCCTGAAATTTTTAGTCATCAGCTCATCATGATAAATGGTAAGAAAATATTTCATACTTGACATTGATCAATTTTGTTTCCAAAGTTGAATATTGGTAGTGAACTTCTTGTAATTGTTTAACATGCGGAAACTGTGTGTCTTCTTTTTTCTTTAGTGTCGTGATGGCACGTTTGTTTCAGATTATTGTTACACAAATTTGAATACCTCGGTGATAGAATTAGAACCATACTACGTATAAAGTTTTATGTGGTTGAGTTTTGTTATAAAATGTAAAAGGATATAAACGTAATTTTATTTAAAAATCCCTTCCCTCCCCTTGTGAACCAAACAAAAAGATAATTATTTTTCCTCCCCTCCCCTCCCCTCCTTTGAACCAAACAGAGCCTAAAAGAGTGGGACTGAACTTGTAATATTTTCAACTATTGAATATATATTTTCCAAGTGTTCTTCTCCAACTCTTGATCTCTCAAACCCTAAATCAACTCCATGGCTAGGAATATGCATTCTCAGAGCTCAGTTCATAACAATGTGGTATCAGAGCTGACCACTGGTGATGACGATGATCGCGATGTCGGAGGTTCATCAGTGGTGGAATCAGAGATTGGAGAGATGAAGAACCAGATGGCTTCAGTTCAAACACAACTTGAATTCGTGGTTGATCAGCTTCAAGAAATGGCGATCCAGCATAATCTCCTTCAACCTCAATTCCAGCTGCAAATCCGAATCCAGATTATGGTCGTGGGGAAACAAATCTCAACTCTACTCATACTACGGTTCCTTTTGGATCTGGAAATGTTCCTAGAACGCATTCAAGGTCAAATTTCCTATGTTTACGAAAGGAGATCCTACGGAGTGGATACGTAGTGCTGAGCAATTATTGGATTTCTATGAGGTGGATGAGAAACAGAGGTTGAGGTTTGCATCTTTGATTCTGAAGGGTAGAGCTGCACAATGGTATCGTCGATATATTAAGAGTAGAAAAGACTCCATTTCTTTGTCTCAGTTCATAGAAGAGTTAATAACTAGTTTTGGACCTACGGAATTTCAGGATTATGAGGGGACATTGTCGAAGCTCAGTCTAAAGGGAAATCTAGAGTTGTATGTGCAAGAATTCGATAAACTTTCTAATTTTGTAGATAGGTGGATAGGAAAGCACTACCTCATCCCTTTCATAAGTGGGTTTAGGGATGAAATAAGGTGGGATGTGAAGTCTCAAAGGCCTACAAATTTTAATGAAGTTATTGGTTTAGCAAAGGGTTATGAAGAGAAATTTGCTTGCAACAAAAAGTTTACTAAACTTCCATTCATTCCCAAGGCAATATCTACTCCTAGTCCTAAGTGTGAAGAATAATGACTTATCTTTCAATGCTTCATCGTTTCCTAAGCTGTTACAACCACACGAGTTGAAAGAGAGGAAGGCAAAAGGGCTATGCTTCAATTGTGACGAAAAATACCTCCCTGGTCATAGATGCACTTCTCAAAAGTTTTTTTTCTTGGAGATGTTTGAAGAAGAAGAGAGAGAAGATCATGTAGAGGAGGGGGCAGTAGTGGAAGATGCTTTCGGGATGAGCATGGAGATAGAGCTTCCAAGAATTTCATATCATGCACTAGTAGGGTCTGCACTCTATCCCCAAACTCTAAGGGTTCAGGGAAGAATTCATGGCAGAGAGGTGAATATATTGATAGACTCTGACTCTACTCACAACTACATTGACCCAAAAACGGCTAAGAAGACAGGATTATTCATACATACTGAGCCAAAGTTCACAGTCACTGTTGCCAATATGGAGGTTATGCACAGTGAGGGTAAAATTGAAGATGCAGTACTCATTGTTCAAGAAGTAAGTTTAATGGTTGAGTTGTTTATCTTACCATTGGGACCCTCTCAAATGGTCCTAGGGGAACATTGGCTGAGGTCAATGGGTAAAGTAACCATAGACTTTAGCAACTTAACTATGGAATTTATGCTTAATGGTAAGCTGCAGATATTACATTGTGTGAAAGAGAGCAAGTTGCAGTTGACTGAGGTTACGTGTAATACCCCGTAATTTCAAGAGATATAAAAATATAGTAGTATATATAAAAAATATATATAGTTGATGGTAATTTGGTAAATATGTTTGTTGGCATTATAGTAATAATGAATTGGAAATATATATGAGATGTGATGGGGTGGGGGGCCCACAGAATGATGAAGCAGCAATGTTGTTGCCTTTGCCTTTGCCTGCGCCTGCGCCTGCCACGTGGAGGTGGCAGGGGGGGTGTTCGGCTGTTAGCCTGCCACGTGTGTGGTAGGTGGTGGGGCCCACCCGGGGATTGTTTCTCCTGTATTTCTCTTGCGACAAAAGTGCAGCATGTGTGGGATTTAATTGTCCCATATCGGGAATTAGTAAGAAATAATTAAAATATAAATAATATTTCCTATGATCAGGAGTCACCAATCTGATTAACCACCTTTTGAGAGGCAGCCTGTGGTGGACAGTTGTACTAAATAATAAATAATTTGTCAGATAAATTGTATAAATTGTCTGAGTTTGGGGTAGGGGCATTACATTACGCATCTTCCTAAGGCCTCGGAAAACTCATGCCATGCATTCATGCTCCAAGTTCAACCTTGTGAAGAGTCTAACATGAATCAGATGAGCTGCCGTGTAGTAGAGTGACACTCCATGCAAAAGCAAGGCCAAGAGGATATTATCCAGCAAGTGTTAGATCAATTTCCAGATGTGTTCACTTCCAAAATTATTATGCCAGCAACCAGGAGTGTAGACCACCAGATTACCTTGATCGAAGGAAGCAAACTTGTATGTACAAGACTTTACAAACACCCTTATTTCCATAAGAATGAGACTGAGCGCCAGGAGAAAGAGATGCTTGACACTAGGTTGATTAGAAATTTCTCTAGTTCATATGCTTCACCCGTACTACTTGTTTAAAAAGCTGATGGCTGTTGGAGGCTTCCTATTGACTATAGGGCATTGAATTCTCAAATAGTGAATGCCAAATTCTCAATCCCTATTATAGATGAGTTGCTTGGTGAACTATTTGGAGCTAAATATTTCTCTAAGATAGATCTCAAATTTTGGGTATCACCGGATTAGAATCCATGAGCCTGACATACACAAAACTGCATTTCGGATACATCAAGGCCACTATATATATTCATAGTTATGCCTTTTTGACTTACAAATGCACCGACCACCTTCCAAAGCCTCATGAATGAGACT
This sequence comes from Hemerocallis citrina, assembly GCA_017893485.1. Lineage (NCBI taxonomy): Eukaryota > Viridiplantae > Streptophyta > Magnoliopsida > Asparagales > Asphodelaceae > Hemerocallis > Hemerocallis citrina. The sequence continues at coordinate 191,027,155 of CM030360.1, read as the reverse complement.
TTTCAAGAGCATTTGAGAAAATTTATACTTATTTTCTTTGATGAAATTTTAGTTTACAACCCTTCTTTGGAGACTCATGTGAAGCATTTGACTCAAACATTGGAGACTTTGAAAAAGCCATCAGTTAATAGCTAAGAGGAGCATGTGCAGTTTAGGAAAATAGACTATTGGGTATCTTGGACATGTGGTTAGTGCCCAAGGCTTTGCAATGGTACCTCATAAAGTTGATGCAATCACTAAATGGCCTGAGCCAAGTACAGTGAAAGAACTCAGGGGTTTTTTGGGGCTCATAGGTTAGGAAATTTGTGCAGGGTTATGGAGGTATTGCTAATCCTTTAACTCTAACTTTTGAAGAAAAATTGCTTTAAATGGTCTGCTAATGCTACTGCAACCTTTAAGAAATTGAAAGCAGCTCTGAGTTCAACACCAGTATTACAATTGTCAGATTTCTCTAAAGACTCTGTCCTAGAAGCGGATGCTTCTCTGCAGGGAGTAGGGGTTGTATTAATGCAAGATCAACATCCCATTTCCAATATGAGCAAGAGTCTGAAGGGAAAATCCCTCTCTTTATCCACCTATGAGAAGGAGTTATTTTCTATATTAACTGCCATTAAGCAATGGAGGCAGTATCTTCTTGGTATGGAATTTGTGATCATGACAAATCAAAGGAGCATCAAATACATTGAGCAGAGATTCCATATTGAGATGCAGGAGAAGTGATTGTGGAAGTTGTTGGGGTTCAATTTTAAGGTGGAGTATAAGAAGGGCAAGGATAATGTGGGGATGATAGTCTATCAAGGAGGAATCATTCTACTAATGATGAAGATTGCAAAATTTTTGAACTCACCATAATTGTTCGATGCAGTTAAACTGATAGTGCAAACTGGTCCTTACTTCCATGTGTTAACTGAGGAGCTCAACAAAGGGGATTTGGACAATACCAAGAATAAGGCAATTGTTGATGGAACACCCTTGTTTTCATTTATGAGATTTTGTGATTTTACGTGTTGTGCACGTATGATTTCATTTGTATAATTTCTTTTATAAAATATTTTTTATATAAGTATTTGTTCTCTTTATTTTTTCAAAAAAAATATTCTCTTTAAAAGCCTAATTAAAATTTAGGCCTAATTATCTTTTAAGCCCACTCTATTTTATTAATTAAATTAATTATTATAAAGCCCATGGTTAGTTTGGTCCATCAGTGAGCCCATTTACTTTAATTCTCTTTTGAAATGGTCTAACTTGTAGTAGACTCATTTCAGGGACAATTAATTTTTGGTCACATGAACAAATTTGTAAATGGGGGACACTAGGTGGCATGTGCATGCAATGGAATGTGCAATGCACACCCTTTCACCAAGGCTGGATAGGATAGGGAGAGTAGGAGAGATTGGAGTGGTGGAAAGTTGGTTACTCTCATCATGTGTAGTTTTAATAACACCCTAGTACATCTTGGCCCTTAATCTCTAACCATTTGATCTAATCCTAGCCCTCCATTCACCCTAGAAAATTATATAAATACCCCCTCCCAATCTCTTCATTCTCACACTTGGAAATTCTTTAAAAGAAAGAATAGAAAGAGAGAAAAGAATACAAGTAGTAAGGCAAAAGATTGAGGAGTTGTGAGTTGAAAAGAGTGAGTGTTTTGTGTGAGTGCTTCAACCAAGGAGAAGGAGGTCGAACTGCATAGGGGAGGCTCGGGTTAAAGATTTGCAACAAGGAGAAGGCAATTTTCGTGGCTTGATCTGGGAGGAGAAGGCTTCACTCGTTCGTCGTAGGAGATCTCTAGGAGTCTATTTGATTGTTTCTCTCCATTTAAGGTGGGTGTTTCTCTTAGACTTCTAATTAGACATCATGTGAGGATGTAGTTGACAAATTAAGGAGAAACTCTAACAAATATAGCCATGCATTATGAAAATGGGACAAATTGCCATTAGTTTGATTATATGTTAAAAGAGTGTTAAATTGATTGTTAAATTATGATTTGTTAAATGATTACCATGTTACCAAGCTCAATTTTCTTGTGATGTGCTAGATAAACAAATACATGCTTGTATGTTGAACAATTGAATAAAGAACTAAAAATATTTTGGGAATTTGAAAAAACCCAGTAGCAGAGTTGACCGATTATATTGAAACAGTCGACCGTCCTGATTATTTGTTTTCGAGTTCAAATCTTTATTTTTCGAGCTTTAGAACCTTGCAGAACAGCTGAATGGCCATGCTTAACAGTCAACCGACCATAGCTTGACATTCGACTGCCCTGATTATTTACTTTTCGAGCTTTAGAACCTCGCAGAACAGCTGGCTGGCCATGCTTAATAGTCATCTGACCTGAGAAAAATGAAATTATATTGTTTCTGCATGGGATTGTGTATGAAATTGAAATTGAATGACTTGATGAATTATGAAAGAACATGAATATACAAATGTCATGAAAATGAAGTGGAAATTACTGTTAATCATGAAAAGAGAACTTATGAGTATAAAGACTCAAGTTTGTCATTATGAATTGAAACTGAGAACTAGAGTGTAGTTAAGCCTCATACCGGCATTGAAAAGAAATGTGTTGAAATGAAATGTGAGATGAAAAGACCAAGAATTGGGGCATGTTGAATAAATGGTTAAGACCGATATAGTAGAAGGTCTAACTCTAGAGAATTGATTTTGTTCATGATTCAAATAACTAAGGATTAGATACATAGTGAAGAAGTGATGAAAATAAGAGAGAAACACGAGTATGAGGGCTTCGGAGCTACGGTGTCAGAGTATTCATAGGCTGTCTTCACGATGCGTCGTGACATGATGTGGATATGTCTCCAGGAGTTCATATCGCAGGCGACGCTCATTGGGTGTTTGGTGACTACGGGTGGTGTCATGTCCCATGACGGAGGCTAAATTGTCCATAGGTTCTTCACGATGCATCGTGACATGACGTGGGATTTTCCTCCAGACTGTCTGGATATGAGCTCATAACTCGTAGAATATCTAGGATACTTATCGTAGGTACAGTAGTAGTTTAAGTCATGACGAGGGATTGAACCCTACAAGATGAAGAACGGTTAAGGGCTTGCCCTCAGACCTATGTAGTATGGGATGCATAGAATCTGAACAAGTGTGCATTAGTGTCATCTAATATAAACAACTGCATTAAGGACTAAGTGCACTGCACAACACGACATCTATAGGATAGTCCCTTGTAGTTTCTATTTGTGATCAAGTCTATGATTGTTTAAGTATTTGAGAATCGTTATACTGTTCGGCATAGAGAGAATAGCCATGTATAATATTTTGTCGGTTGTAAGCAACTGACGCGCCCACAGTTTTTATGCAGGGTAAAATGATTAACAAGACTAAAGAATGCATGCTGATTAAAGATTGGTTCTAGAGCTGTATATTTCAATTCATATAAATTGTTGTAAATTGCTTCCGCTTTAAATATGTAATGTAATTGCAAACTCTGATGTAACAAAAAGTTCTTATTTCCTTGTAAAATTGTACGAAAGAAGTGTAAAGATCCTATAGAACTTCGAATTCAGTTGTATTTTGGAATTCGGGGTGTAGCAGAGTGGTATCAGAGCCACGCTTCCAAGTAGTACAAATTTATAAGGAATGACACCCTAGAAGTGAACATTAGGGCGCGTGTTGTGTCTAGAGATTTACATGTAAGTCACTTACATTTGTGTTGCTTTATGATTTTTGCTTCTTCTCCTCTTTCTCTAAGATGGCGGACCACTTCGACCCAGCTGGAGATGATAACTGGCACATCGTTGAGGAAGATTACTACCCCGGGCAAGTTGATTCAGACGAGGAAGATCTTGAAGAAGTGGATGAGGAATGGCCTGAGTCCCGAGAGATCACTCCACCTCCAGATTCATCTGATAATTCTTCTGTAGAGGAAGAACCAGTTCTGAGTAATCTCATTGTGTCTCTTCAGAGGCAGGTAGAGACTCAACGGGAAAGAATCGGGCTACTGGAGACTCAGTTGGCAAAGCGCAAGGATGATATTGCAATTTTCAGTCATCGTGTTTGGGAAATCAAGAAGAGGAAAAACCGACCGATGTACTGAAGGAAGAAGTGGAGGAACTACGGGGAGAGCTTCATGAAGCCAAGAGGAACCGTAGGAACTAGACTGTTGTATCCTCTTATTGTTTTCATTTTGATGTCAAAAATATTTTAAATTCGAATGTATAAAGTTGAAATTCAATAAAATGGAAAAGTTGATTTAAAATTCACGTTTATACTTCAAATTTAATGGATCTTTTGTATCAGAATATGGCTAGAAGAGGAGCTCAAAATGGTGAAGGTCTGGACTTGGAAACAGAACTAGCGAGGGTCTATCAGACACTCAATGCCGTTGCCATGAATCAGAATCAAGGAAGGGTGCTTGCGAATCCAGTACCCGAAGCAATCAAACTCGTGGAATTATTTAAGCAGATGAAACCACTCGTGTTTGAGGAGAAGTCAGACCCTGACATGGCTAACAATTGGATCCGACAGGTAGAGACTATCTTCGAAGTCTTGGAGACTCCGGAGGGTAGCATGGTGAAGTTGGCGGCGCTGCAGTTTGAGAAGGATGCGGCTGTGTGGTGGCAGTCGATGAAGCAGGCGATGGGAGGTATTGTTCTGGGTTGGGATGAATTCTTGGAGGAATTCCGCAGTCATTATTTTCCCTCAGACATCCAGGTGAAGAAGGTCATGGAGTTTCTGGCGCTGCAGTAGTGCATCATGTCGGTTAGGGAGTATGAGACAAGATTCACTCAGCTCTCAAGGTATGCGCCCGAACTGGTGATGGACGAGGCGAAGAAGGCTCGAAAGTTCGAGCATGGGTTGAGGTCAAGTCTGAGATCCAGGATGATACCCCACGGTATCAGGAGGTTTGACAAATTGGTCAAACGAGCTGCAGCCACTGAGGCAGATATGGAGCAGTTCCATGCTGTTCAAAATCGGAGGACCAGCTGGAATGTTAGGAAGAGGCCCGCAGTTTCTGGAAACTTTAGGGGACAGCCACCGGCCCAGAGGTTCAAACTAACGGGAGCGAATGCTGTCAACATAGCCGGGAGACCCAGAAACAATTGGGTGAGACCTTCTGTGGTGACTTGCTTCAACATTGGTGAGACGGGACATTACAAGTCTCAATGTCCCAAGCCGCAGAATGTCACCCATAGTGGACCAACGCAGCAAGTTGGGAAGAATCCGTACCAGCATGGGCGAGTATTTGCCTTGACTGAAGCTGACGTTGATGAGGTGGATCATGTCATCACTGGTACGAGGGAGGTTGTTTAGAGTGTTTTCTGTTTTTTCTCTTTTTCCCGCCTTATATAGTGAACTGTTATGTAATGAGTGTATGTTATGTAACAAGAGAACTTATTTTGAATGGAAAGAAAGCTGCTGTTTTGTTCGATACTGGGTCCTCTCACACTTTTGTATCAGCTAATTTTGCTAAAGTTTTGGGAGTCGAACCGAAAGTCTTTCTAGGCAAGGTCTTGGCAGTAGCTACTCCATCAGGGGAGACTCTAACCACTGATCGGTACTATGCGGACTGCGAGATCATGATTGGAGATAGAATTTTTGGGATTGATCTGATCGAGTGAATGTCTTGAGAGTTGATGTTATCATTGGCATTGATTGGATGTCGGTGTACAGTGCGAGCATCGAGTGTACAGTGAAGGCTCCAGGTGGACCTGAAGTCATTTTCCAAGGGAAGAAGAGATGTTCTGGCCTGGTGGTAGCTATCTGTAAAAGGGATGTTCCTATAGAGGTGCAGCAAATTCCTGTAGTTCGGGATTACCCGACGGTATTATTGAAGGTTTGCCTGGGTTACTCCCGCATCGTGATGTGGAGTTCAGCATCACTATTCAGCCAGGGAGTGCACATATTTCCAAGGCACCGTATAGGATGGCGCCTGTGGAGCAGGATGAAATCAAACGGCAGATTGAGGAACTTTTGGAGAAAGGCTTTATTCAACCGAGTGCATCGCTCTGGGGAGCACCGGTGCTTTTGGTAAAAAAGAAGGACGGTTCGATGAGGATGTGCATTGATTACCGGGAGCTGAATAAGGTCACTGTTCAGAATAAGTATCCAATTCCACAAATTGACGATCAGTTCGATCGTCTACAAGGAGCAGCTGTTTTCTCCAAAATAGATCTTCGGTCAGGTTACCATCAAGTTCGAGTGAAGACTGAAGATGTTCATAAGGCTGCGTTCAGAACTCGACACGGGCATTATGAATTCTTAGTTATGCCGTTTGGAGTGAAGAATGCACCTGCAATCTTCATGGATAGGATGAACAGAGTTCTGAGCCCGTTTATTGATTCTTTCATCGTGGTGTTTATCGACGATATCCTTGTGTACTCCAAGTCAGAGGAGGACCACACAGAGCATTTGGCAGCAGTTTTGAAGAAGCTTCAGGAGCATGAGTTGTATGCCAAGTTGTCCAAGTGCGATTTCTAGAAATCTGAAGTGGCATTCCTGGGTCACATTCTGTCTAAGGAGGGAGTGGCAACTGATTCGCAGAAGATAGATGCGGTGAAGGATTGGGCAAGGCCTACTACAGTGAAGGAAATTAGAAGTTTCCTTGGGCTAACTGGATATTACAGGAGATTTATCCAGGGCTATGCTCAGTTAGCCGTGCCGCTCACTGGTCTGACCAAGAAGAATGTGAACTTCAAGTGGACTGAGCAGTGCGAGGCAAGCTTTCAGGAGTTGAAAGAGAGGCTGACTACTACACCCATTTTGCTTTGCCTAGAGCAGGGGTTGAGTATGATGTCTACAGCGATTCTTCACATCGTGGGCTTGGTTGTGTCTTAATGCAAGAAGAAAAAGTGATCGCTTATGGGTCTAGGCAACTACGACCGTATGAGAAAAATTATCCGACTCATGATCTGGAGTTGGCTGCGATTATCTTTGATTTGAAACAATGGAGACATTACGTGTATGGTGAGAAGCTGAACATGTATACGGACCACAAAAGCTTGAAATACATATATCAGCAGAAATATTTGAGTCTGAGGCAAAGGAGATGGCTGGAGGTACTTGAGAACATTCGTCTGGAGATTAAGTACCATCCTGGGAAGGCTAATATTGTTGCTGATGCACTTAGCCGCAATAGCAGTCTGGCTAGTTTGATTACAACTCAGAGGCAGCTAGCAGAGGAGTTGGACCAGGCTGGTATTGAAGTTGTTCTGCAAGGCTTGGGATCATCTTTAGCTATGTTGAGTCTTCAACCAATGCTAAATGAACGGATTATCACAAGTCAGAAGGAAGATGCAGAGATTCGTAAGGTGAAGGAGCAGGTCGGTACTGGCAGGTTGTCCGAGTTTCAGATTAGGGATGGAGTGATGTGGTTTGGAGAGAGGCTATGTGTTCCAAATCAGTCGGACTTGAAAGAAAGTATTCTTCAGGAGGCACATGCTACTTTTTTGTCAATACATCCTGGGAGCACTAAGATGTATAGGGACATTAAGCTGCATTTCTGGTGGTCAGGTTTGAAGCGGGATGTGGCCGAGTTCGTGGTGAGGTGTGAGATCTGTCAGCAGGTCAAAGCAGAGAACCAGAAACCCGGAGGTCTATTGCAACCGTTACCTATTTCGGAATGGAAGTAGGATAACATCAGTATGGATTTCATCACGGGTTTGCCCAAAAGTTCCAAGGGCAATGATGCAATTTGGGTCATAGTCGATCGATTAACCAAATCTGCTCATTTCTTGGTGATGAAACTCACTTCGTCGATGGACAGATTGGCTGAGGTGTATGTTGGTGAGATCGTCAGGCTTCATGGTGTTCCGTGTCTGATCGGAATGCACGGTTTACTTTGTATTTTTGGAGGAGTCTTCAGACAACTTTGGGTTCCAAGACGGATTTCAGCATTGCTTTTCATCCACAGACCGATGGGCAGACCGAGAGAGTCAACCGTATTCTTGAGGATATGCTTCGGTGTTGTGTACTCGACTTTGGAGGCAGTTGGGAAAGGCACTTAGCTCTGGGAGAGTTTGCCTACAACAAAAGTTTTCAGACTAGTATTGGGATGATGCCGTACAAAGCTCTGTATGGCAGGAAGTGCAGAACACCTGTTTGTTGGTTCGAAGTTGGGGAGCGTCAGATGTTTGGGCCTGAGATTGTGCAGCAGACCTCTGAAAAGATTGATCTGATCCGGAAGAGGTTGGTGGATGCTCACAGTAGGCAGAAGAGCTATGCAGGAAACTGGAGGAGGGACCTTGAGTTTGAGGTTGGTGACTTTGTCTTTCTGAAGGTTTCACCTAGCAAGGGTGTGATTCGCTTCGGCAGAGATGGGAAGTTAGCCCCGAGGTTCATAGGCCCGTACATGATATTGAAGCGGATTGGGAAAACTGATTATCGGTTGGAGTTGCCGGAGGAGTTGTCTCAGGTGCACAATGTCTTCCATGTGTCTATGCTGAGAGGGTACATTCCAGATCCGAGTCACCATTTTTCCGAATTACCGAAGGGTTTGTAGTCGGATCTGAGTTAGATTGAGCTTCCGGTTGAGATTGTCGATCGTCGGGAGAAAGTCTTGAGGGACAAGACGATACCAATGGTCAAAGTAGTCTGGAGAAACCAGTTGGTTGAAGAGGCTACTTGGGAATCTAAGGAGAGGATGATGAAAGATCATCCTGAGCTCTTTGAGTGATTTGTATCTTCTTTTCTTTTCTTATCTCTTTGTTGTATTCCTGTTTCTCACTCTTTAAGTGTAGTTCCGGGGACAGGACTATTCTAAGGAGGGAGTGTTGTGCACGTATGATTTCATTTGTATAATTTCTTTTATAAAATATTTTTTTATGTAAGTATTTGTTCTCTTTATTTTTCCAAAAAATTATTCTCTTTAAAAGCCTAATTAAAATCTAGGCCTAATTGTCTTTTAAGCCCACTCTATTTTATTTATTAAATTAATTATTTTAAATCCCATGGTTAGTTTGGCCCATTAGTGAGCCCATTTACTTTAATTCTCTTTTGAAATGGTCTAACTTGTAGTGTAGACTCATTTCATGGACAATCAATTTTTGGTCACATGGACAAATTTGTAAATGGGGGACACTAGGTGGCATGTGCATGCAATAGAGTGTGCAATGCACACCCTTTCACCATGGCCAGATAGGATAGGGAGAGTGGGAGAGATGGGAGTGGTGGAGAGTTGGTTACTCTCATCATGGGTAGTTTCTATAACTCCCTAGTACATCTTGGCCCTTAATCTCTAACCATTTGATCTAATTCTAGCTTTCCATTCACCCTAGAAAGTTGTATAAATACCCCCTCCCACACTCTTCATTCTCACACTTGGAAATTTTTTTACAGAAAGAATAAAAAGAGAGAAAAGAATACAAGTAGTAAGGCAAAAGATTGAGGAGTTGTGAGTTGAAAAGAGTGAGTGTTTTGTGTGAGTGCTTCAACCAAGGAGAAGGAGGTCGGACTGCATAGGGGAGGCTCGGGTTAATGATTTGCAACAAGGAGAAGGCAATTTTCGTGGCTTGATCTGGGAGGAGAAGGCTTCACTCGTTCGTCGTAGGAGATCTCTAGGAGTTTATTTGATTGTTTCTCTCCATTTAAAGTGGGTGTTTCTCTTAGACTTCTAATTAGACATCATGTTAGGATGTGGTTGACAAATTAAGGAGAAACTCTAACAAATATAGCCATGCATTATGAAAATGGGACAAATTGCTATTAGTTTGATTATATGTTAAAAGAGTGTTAAATTATGATTTGTTAAATGATTACCATGTTACAATGCTCAATTTTCTTGTGATGTGCTAGATAAATAAATACATGCTTGTATCTTGAACAATTGAATAAAGAACTAAAAACATTTTGGAAATTTGAAAAACCCAGTAGCACAGTCGACCGATTATATTGAAACAGTCGACCGTCCTGATTATTTTTTTTCGAGTTCAAATATTTTACGGAACAGTCGACCGACCATAACTTGACAGTTGATTGCTCTAATTATTTATTTTTCGAGCTTTAGAACCTCGCAGAACAGCTGACTGTCCATGCTTAACAGTCGACCGAACATAGCTTGACAGTCGATTGCTCTGATTATTTATTTTTCGAGCTTTAGAACCTCGCAGAACAGCCGACTGGCCATGCTTAACAGTCGACTGACCTAAGAAAAATGAAATTATATTGTTTCTGCATGGGATTGTGTATGAAATTGAAATTGAATGACTTGATGAATTATGAAAGAACATGAATATACAAATGTCATGAAAATGAAGTGGAAATTTCAGTTAATCATGAAAAGAGAACTTATGAGTATAAAGACTCAAGTTTGTCATTATGAATTGAATTGAGAACTAGAGTGTAGTTAAGCCTTATATCGGCATTGAAAAGAAATGTGTTGAAATGAAATTTGAGATGAAAAGATCAAGAATTGGGTCATGTTGAATAAATGGTTAAGACCGGTATAGTAGAAGGGCTAACTCTAGAGAATTGATTTTGTTCATGATTCAAATAACTAAGGATTAGATACAAAGTCAAGACGTGATGAAAATAAGAGATAAACACGAGTATGAGGGCCTCGGAGCTACGGTGTGAGAGTATTCACAGGCTTTCTTCACGATACGTGGTGACATTATGTGGATATGTCTCCAGGAGTTCGTACCACAAACGACGCTCATGGGGTGTTTGGTGACTGCAGGTGGTGTCATGTCCCATGACGGAGGCTGAATTATCCATAGGTTCTTCACGATGCGTCATGACATGACATGGGATTCTCCTCCAGGATGTCTGGACATGAGCTCGTAACTCATAGAATATCTAGGATACTTATCGTAGTTACAGTAGAAGTTTAAGTCATGACAAAGGATTGAACCTTACAAGATGAAGAACGGTTAAGGGCTTGCCCTCAGACCTATGTAGTCTGGGATGCATAGAATCTGAACTAGTGCGCATTAGTGTCATCTAATATAAACAACTGCATTAAGTACTAAGTGCACTTCACAACACGACATCTATAGGATAGTCCCTTGTAGTTTCTATTTGTGATCAAGTTTATGATTGTTTAAGTATTTGAAAATCGTTATAGTGATCGGCATAGAGAGAATAACTATGTATAATATTTCGTCGGTTGTAAGCAACTGACGCGCCCACAGTTTTTATGCAGGGTAAAGTGATTAACAAGACTAAAAGAATGCATGCTGATTAAAGATTGATTCAAGAGTTGTACATTTCAATTCATGTAAATTGTTGTAAATTGCTTCCGCTGTAAATATGTAATATAATTGTAAACTCTGATATAACAAAAAGTTCTTATTTCCTTGTAAAATTGTACGAAAGTAGTGTAAAGATCCTGCAGAACTTCGAATTCAATTGTATTTTGGAATTCGGGGTGTTACAGCTGACATATGACACTATCAAGGGAAAATCTTATTTAGACCTACTTCAGATCTACTAATTACTATATTTACTGAGTGTCATGAATCTAAGGTTGGGGGACAATCAGGTTATCACAAGACCTTGAGTAGAATTAAGAGGTCATATGTGTGGGAAGGCATGAACAAGGGCATCAAGAAACTTATCAGAGAATGTGCAATTTGCCAGAGAAGCAAACAAGAGACTCAGTTACCTGCGGGGTTGTTATCTCCATTGCTCATACCAGAGCTAATTTGGGAAGATATTTCCATGGATTTCATCGAAGGGTTACCAAAGAACCATGGGAAATCAGTGGTTTTTGTGGTGGTTGACAGGTTGTCCAAGTATGCCCACTTCTCCAGTCTATCTCATCCTTATACAGCTCAAGTGATAGCCCAAATCTAAAGTGAACAAGTTGGGAGACTCCACCTAATGCCCAAAAGAATTGTATCTGATAGGGATCCAATCTTCATAAGTCAATTTTGGAAAGAATATTTCAAACTATAAGGTAGTAAACTCCAAACCTCCACTGCATGCGACTCCAATCAGATGGTCAGACTGAAGTGGTCAACAAAGCATTAGAGATGTATCTTCGTTGTATGTGTGTGCAACGTCCAAAAGAGTGGGCGAAGTGGTTACATTAGGCAGAATATTGGTATAATACCAATTGACACACTACTACGGGCCTCACCCCCTTTGAAGTTGTCCATGGGAGATCTCTTCCAACACCTAAGCTATATGTTAGAGGAACTGCAAACATACAAGCTGTCGAAGAGGAGTTGCTGTCAAGGGATGTCATGTTGAAGCTTCTCAAGGATAACATTGTAGCTGCACGGGAACGCATGAAAAATTTTGCAGATAAGAGGAAGCATGAGCACAATTTTGAAGTGAATGAATGGGTCTTGTTAATGTTGCAACCGTATATGCAAGTGAGTCTATGCATTCCTTTGCCTCAGTAATTGTCCCCTAAATACTATGGGCCTTAACGAGTAGTGGAGAAGGTTGGAAAATTGGCACATAGGTTGGAGCTGCCTACTACTGCTGCCATACACCCAGTGTTCCATGTTTCAAAACTGAAAAAATTATGGGGTGATACTTCTATTGTTGACTCCTCTGATATTCCAGTGCGGTGGACTTCAGATGATACAGCACTGAAGCCTGAGTTAGTGCTTGATCGAAGGATTTACAGGAATGGGGATGGCGCAGGTGTCAAACTGCTAATCAAATGGGTTTCACAACCTATTACTGCAGCTACGTGGGAGGATGTAGATGAATTCCATCAAAACTTTCCTACCTTTGATCTTGGGGCAAGCTCAACCTGAGCCGGGAGGAATTGTTATGGGATTCTTAGCTGCTATACAACTGTTGATAGTATAGCATACATATATCTGTTATGTATCAGTTATATCTGATACAAAGTTTTGAGAAATAATACTTTTCATTCTGAACGCAACTTCGGGTCGGGTCTTAAGTGCGGGTCGGGTTGTGTTCAATTGTAAGGGAGGCAGTTAGTTGGTTAATATTGTAGCTTTACGTGCACTACACGTGTAATTCTTTGCTTATAAAAGAGTGGGATTGAACTTGTAATATTTTCAAGTATTGAATAGATATTTTCCAAGTTTTCTTCCCCAATTCTTGCTCTTTCAAACCCTAAATCAACTCCATGGCTAGGAATAAGCATTCTCATAGCTCAGTTCATAACAATGAAAACACTAAGAAGATAAACCAAAGGAAAAATACCATCTCCTGATCTTACTATCACTTTATTTTGCAAATTCTCATCATATTTGTAGATTACCAAAAGATATATCGACATATAATATATGGCAAATTCACATCCCATTTGTCAGTGCGTTCTTTGACATTTGACAATTCTTTATACCAAATTATTGTATGTCAAACCCCTTGGGAAGCCTGCATTCTGTTGTCATCAAATGTAGGTAACAAAGATTAAGAGTTAGATTATGATTATGGTCGAAAGAGAAAAAAGAAAAATACTAATCATGAAGTATATACCTAGCCTTCATAATTTGATAGTCAGAATTATTGATGGTAGTAGCACTGGTAACTGGTCGGGTCGGGTCGGGTCGGGTACTTCAATACCCGGATCCGGACCCGATCATTGACGGGTCCAAATACTAGACCCAAACCCAAACCCGTGAAATTCAGGTCCGGGTCCGGTTCCGATACCTCATAAAAATTGTTACCCGTTCAGCTTCGGGTCTGGGTCATGTTTCTTTTCACGAGTCCAGTTCGGTTCCGGGTCTTTAAAGTATAACAAATAAATTTATAAGTTGGGAAGTCCAACTTATAAATTTACAAGTCAACTGCCTTCCGACGTTGCTGTTTCTCCCATCGCATTCGCTGCCATCAAGTTTCCTCCCATCGCTGCCCTATTTGCTGCCATCAGATGTGAAGTCCACCAATCATCAAACTAGCCAAATAATGATCTTATTTTTAGATGGACGTTGTAATTTGGTTTATCCCTCACACTTCTACAACACACACTTATTACATATATATATTACTCATATTGCAACACGTACATTACCCGTATAATATCTCTAATACTCCTCCTCAAGTTGGAGCATATATGACATACATGCCCAACTTGTTATTGATGAACTGTATTCTGGCTCTCGTAAGAGGCTTTGTGAGCATCAGCTGGCTGGTGATGAGTATGAATATGTTTAGCCTTTATCTGAGGAGGCTCATACGGCGTGCCACTAATCTTGTTGCGAACCACATGGCAATCAACCTCAATATGCTTGGTTCATTCATGAAACAGCATTAGTGGTTATGTAGATGGCAGATTAGTTATCACAATACATACGCATCAGCTCATGCTGAAGAATCCCTAACTCAGTAAGTAATCGTTTGACCCATGTCATCTCGCATGTAAGGTCAGCCATAGCACGATACTCAGATTCAGCACTCGATCGAGACACCACATTTTATTTCTTACTCTTCCATGAAACTAAGTTTTCCCCAACAAACACACAATACCCAGTGGTTGATCTCCTAGTTGTTGGGAAGCCGGCCCAGTCAGCCCCTGACCAACCAGTAATTCAAGAGTGTCCACCATCGTATACAACAATCCCTTGCCAGGGGATCTCTTCAAATACTGAAGAATTCTCATAGCTGCATTACAATGGCTTGTACGGGGAGACATCATAAACTGACTTACTATACAATTGAGTATGAAATATCAGGATGAGTGACCGTGAGATAATTTAGTTTTCCTACATGCCTTCTATATCTATATGGATCCTCCACCAGGATACCCTGATCTGGCAACAAATTGAAATTTGGGTCCATAGGAGTGTGTGATGGCCTACATCCTAGCATACCGCTCTCGGTAATTATGTTCAGTACATACTTTCTCTGTGATAAACAAATTCCTTGCTTAGATTGAGCAACTTCAATCCCCAAGAAATACTTTAGTCGCCCGAGATCCTTAGTTTGAAACTTCTGTTGAATATATGACTTCAGATCTTGAAAACCATTATGATCATCTCCTGTAATTACAATGTGATCAACATATACAACTAAAATGATTTTCTTCCATTGATGAAGTCGATAGAACACAGAATGATCATTACCACTCCTCCTCAATCCAAAACTCGTGACAATTTTAGTGAAATGGCCAAACCAAGCACGAGGAGACTGTTTGAGTCCATACAAAGATCGTTTTAAGCAACAAATTTTAGTGGGCTCAGCTTTGCTAACAAAAGTGGGAGGCTGCTCCATATAAACCTCCTCCTCAAGAATGTCATTGAGAAAGACATTTTTGACATCAAGTTAATGGAGCGGCCAATGAAATCGAGCAGCCAATGCAATAATAATCCGAACAGAAGGCATTTTGGCCACATGAGATAATGTTTCATCATAATCAATGTCATAGGTCTGAAATTAACCTTTAGCAACCAATCGAGCTTTTAGGTGAGCTAGAGAACCATCTGGGTTTATTTAACTGTGCACACCCATTTACAACCAACACAACGTTTACCAGATGGAAGGTTAACAAGATCTCATGTACCATTTTCCTCAAGAGCAGACATCTCTTCTCGCATAGCCTGGCTCCAACTAGGATGTGATAGTGCTTCTGATAATGACTTAGGAACCTGGTGACTGTCCAATGTAGAGACAAAGGCATAATGGGCATATGACAAGTGAGCATATGAAAGATGACTGTATAAAGGATGAGCAGTGGAGCGGTTCCCTCTGTGTATGGAGATAGGAAGATCAAGATCAGAATGTTTGCTAGAATATAGTGTGGGCACAGTGGAGGAAACCGGGGGTATAGTAGCAGGCTCAGACGGTCGTATCTCATCGACTTGAGGCGATGGGACAATGGGCACAATGACGTGATCTGAGGGAGTGGTATCCGAACGTCATTTATACACTTGAGTGATTGTAGGCCGTCCAGGCAATACTGGGGAGCACTGTGTTACAGAATCAGTAGAGGTAAATACCACAAGTCTAGGGTAGGTTAGAAATTCAGATTCAGTCGCATCAGAGGAAACTGGGGTTAAACCAGAGTAAGTGTTGGGTAAACAAGGATGGGACTCATGAAGTGTAACATCAGCTGAGATAAAATGACGACGCAGCTCAGGACTATAACATCTATAACCTTTCTGGGAGCGACAATACCCTAGAAAAATACAACGGATAGAATGGGGATCTAACTTGGAGCGACCAGGACGATGGTCATGGACAAAACTAATACATCCAAAGATTTTGGGAGGAAGGAGGAATTGGTCAACATTTGGAAATAAAACGGAAAAGGGTGTTTCACCATCTAACACATATGAGGGCATGCGGTTAATTAAGTGACATGCACTAAGAACTGCATCTCCCCAGAAACACTAAGAAACTTGTCAATGAATAAGCATTGTCCTTGAAACCTCTAACAGGTGACAATTTTTACGCTCGGCAACCCCGTTTTGTTGAGGGATATAAGGGCAAGAAGACTCATGAATAATACCACAAGAAGACATAAAAATAGTGAACTCAGAAGAAAAATACTCTTTGGCATTATCACATCGCAAAATTTGAACAGAAACATCAAACTGGGTTCTCACCTCGCCGCAGAATGATTTAAAAATAGACAAAACTTCAGATCGAGATTTCATTAAATATAACCATGTGGCACGAGAATAGTCATCAACAAAGGTAAAAAAATATCTAAAGTCACCAGACTGAGACTGAACAGGGCAAGGTCCCCACACATCAGAATGAACTAAACTAAACGGTCGACTCGATCGTTTATTGACTCTATGAGGATAAGACGTATGCAAGTGTTTACCTAATTGGCATGACTCACAAGATAACTCCTTAAGAGAAGATAATTTAGGCCTCAACTTCTTTAGATTCTGTAACGACGGATGACCTAACTGACAATGCAAATCCAAAAGCGCACTCAAGCATGAAAATGAGGTAGGAACACTGTCAAGCTGATAAAGACCCTCTAACACACGCCCTGTGGAAATAGTTTTCCTGGTCTCAAGTTCTTGAAATGCATAGTAATTAGGAAAAAAATGTAATAGAACAATTCAGTATTTTGGTAATTTTACTAACAGGCATAAGTTTAAAAGAAAATTTTGGCATATGAAGAACATGACTAAGTGATAAATTGGAAGTAAGGTACTAAGGTTTACATGTCCGACCCCCTTAACAGGAGAAGTAGTGTCACGCCCCGCTTCTTAAAAACACAGAATGTAAGCACGTGATACGGCCCACCGAATGACTTGCGTTATCCATAGGCTGTTATTGATCCAACTCAATAATATAAACAAGTAATAAAAATAACCACGCATGCATTGGAAGAATAATCACATAAATAACAATATTGGAAATTTAAGCATAAAAATAACCAACATCAAAATAACCCAACATCTGGAAATTTAACAAATAATATTCGGGTCGAAGCCCACAATACAAAGAAATAGCATTTGTCCAATTTTATTTAAGTCATCAAATAAAACAACATTAATTTTAGCGGCACAGTAAAACATCTCCTTCACCAATGCTGCTCTCCTACTCCGTCAGGTAAATCTCCTTGATTACCTGTAAGTTGCTCATCTAAATAGAGGAAAAAGAAAGTCCTTAGAGCAAGTCGTGGACATGCAAGTAGAGAAACAGAGAAACAATGACAATGGTGGTATAGCAACGAATTCAATAAACGATGAAATCAATAATGTTGAACAGTGACAAAGCGATAATAGTATAATATGCAATAACTATGATTTATCACGATAACGATAAACAATATCAATAATGGCAATAATAATGATAACACTGTTCAATAAAGATAACAATATGCAATGATAATATGATGAGAGCCTTAGGTTTATTATTCATTTTTAATCCTAGCTAATGCACGTACTACTGTGTCCCATGTATGCCGTACCACAGGTTCGATACATACAATCAATTTCGTTTAGACTAAGATGGTAGATTCTATAGTTCATATGCTCGGGAACAATATTCAATAATGACCGATGACCGAATCTATCGAGATACTGAAGTCAGTAATCTGCAATTAACCGATGACCGATATAACCAATAAACTGATAGACCGATAGACCGATAATTAGGAAAACACGGGCCCCTCTTCCGAGTACAGTCACATGTCATCAACTACCTTAATCGACCGTTAACCCCGGCTTGATTTACTTTCTTTATTCAATTAACATACAATAATGCGATTAATAAGGAACACTAGTAAAAATGACAAAACAACCCTAAGATCATGCAATATACTCTATACAATTAAATACACTAAAAATAACATTATAGATATAATTATATATTATTAAATATAGGAAGCCAATTCTGGACAGCAGTAGGTTGCTATACCAAAATCAGAATTTTCGTTGCTACAGGGCAGCAAATGTGGATCCGTCAGGTGGTCTAGAAACTAGACTCCTGTCCGGTTTCAATGCATACTTAAAGTCTACATTCCGACAACGATAACTAGGCGAAATTCAGTGTTCTTTACAGATTTTAGTTTCTGACTAGGTGTCGATGTTGACTAATTTCAGTTATAAAGGCAGTAAATAATCATTAAAAAAATCAGTAAAAATAATTTTTATCACCCTAAGTATGTTATCTACAAATCTGGTATTTATCTTGTCCATATTTGATCATTAGTCCACTTAATTTATCGGCCTAACATGGTATGTACATGAATCTGAAATTACAGCGCAGCAGTAGCAAAAGGGTCATAACTCGGACGATACAAGTCGGAATTCAAAAATTCTGGAGGCTATTGACATCTAGACACTTAGGGCTACGTTTCATATTCAGGAAATGACTGATTTTAATGAAGTTATCTAGGTCGAAACAGCACAATAAGATTCAGGTTGGCAAAATTTTCAGAATAGTCAACATGTTCATTTTGAATAAAACGGTTAAAAAGTTAAGAATGATAAATTGGGGTTTAATAATCATAAATCACAGCGAACCAATCCTATGTGAACATGGTGTTAGGATATATAATGTCCATAACTCTACTATTTACAATCAACTAATTTATCGATAGCATTCACATGAACAATCAATCCTAATATACAATCCACAATAGTTGTCTTTAATGTCATGATATGAAATGTGACAATAATTCCCTATTCTTATATTCAATAACTAACTACATGGGTGCATATAAGATCCTTATACATTAGAGGCAAAAAGACGGCATGAAGTCGAGATTACCACTTAAATTCGCTCGTATAAATCCATGGCATCCCAACGATAGAATACAATAAACAGTATACGATAATCAATTTGGATCTACTTGCGGGTTTCAATAAAAATATCGAATATGATACAATAAACATTCGATAAGAAATGACTTGCCTTTTTGACGATTTGATCCGATAAATATTAGAATCCGAGATACGCGCGAGCTACGTGCCAACACCGAACAGCAAAATGCCAAACAGCTAGAGCACAAGACAGCAACAGCAACACTCTCAGATCTGGCCAGAACACGTAACAACTATTCTGGATCCGATGTGCCAAAACACGGGACACCGAATCGAACCAATCACACTCCAACTTCACACCGGATCCCTCACACAACAGTACACACCCGAACTCAGATCCGCTACACCCAAACACCGAACAGCAACTTGACCCACTCCCGTCCCTTCTTCTTCCCTGAATGCGCCAGAGAGAGAGAGAGAGCACCGCGGATGAGGAGACAGTGGCGAGGGTGCGCGAGACAACTGGCAGCTGTGAAGTGGGCAGGCGGTGGCGGCACTGAGGTCGGGAGGCGACGCGACAGCGAAGGACGGCGGCAATCGAATGGAGCTCTGTTTTCACTCCGAAAATAGGGGAAGCAGCGATGGAGGAGTTCTCGACGCTCGATGAAGACGATGAGGGGGAAGATGGGTGCGGTGATGGTGAGGAGCGACGAGGAAAGGGTTGCTGATGTATTCTTTGGGTTTCGGCAGAGTTGGGTTCAAGCGAGGACGTGGACGATGGGTTTGAGGGTGATGATCGGGGTGAGATGGTGGAGATGGAGGTGATGGTAAGGTGGTGGTTGGGATGCAGGCGATGCAATGGAGAGGCGAGGGCGATGGTGAAGGAATGGTGGTCGGAGGTGGCTAGGGCGGTGGTTAATGGGTTCGATGGGTTTCGGTGAAGGAAGACGATGGGACGGAGGTGGCAACGAAGATGGGGATGAAGTGATGAGTGGTGGCGATGGACGGAGTGAACGGGAGAGGCGATGACGAGGGAGGATGAATGGGTCGAATATGGCGATCAGTAATGGCTTGGGCGAAATGGGTAAATGGCGAACAGCGAAGGGGAGAGAGTGGGGGGGGATTGAACAGTGCGGGGGTTAGGTATTGCACAATATGTGGTTTGAGAGGATGAAGGGGCTGCTGCATATTACGGGGGTATTAAGTTGGAAATTGATTAAAATATAGTAATGGGAGAGATTATAGGGCTTAATAACAGGGACTGAGTTTTCAAATTTTTTGGGAGTTACAGATTTGTGGAGATTGTGGGGAGTGATTAGGAGGGGTCTTATGGATTGGCTATTAGGGAGAGATTGGGGGTTGATTTGGGTTAGTGGGTTTGGGTGAGAGATCCAATAGGAAGTGGATATTGGGCTTTGGGTACAAAATGGATCAATTAGGAGGACAATTCACATCCAAGAAGACAAGGCAAATTTTATAAAATTAAATCTGAATTTAGAATACAAGGAGTAGATTTTAAATGATCCACTAAGATGAGGAATAAATTATAAATAACATTAGAATAAATATTAATCAACACAAAATATGATTCAATGGAGATTACAATTGGGATCAATAACAAAAGGGAAAAATGAAAACGGGAGTTACAATCCTACCCACCTTACAATAAAAATTTCGTTCTCGAAATTTACTCAAGTGGTGATAGGATAACCCCGAAGAACAAAAAAAAGAATCACACAAAAAGGTGGGGAAACTTCTTCTGGATCTCATCCTCAAGCTTCTAAGTCGACTCACCCGGCGAGTGAGGATTCCAAGCAACACGATCCAACCTGATGACCTTCTTCTTCAGAACCTTCTCTCGTCGGTCCAAGATCGAAACCGGATGGATCTCACAAGACAAATCTGGCCGAACAGACAACTCCGAGTAGTCAATGACATGACTATCATCCCTGACATACTTCCTAAGTTGGGAGACATGAAAGACATCATGCACTCCAGATATTGAGCTTTAGGTACAAAATGGATCAATTAGGAGGACAATTCACATCCAAGAAGACAAGGCAAATTTTATAAAATTAAATCTGAATTTAAAATACAAGGAGTAGATTTTAAATGATCCACTGAGATGAGGAATAAATTATAAATAACATTAGAATAAATATTATTCAACACAAAATAGGATTACAATGGAGATTACAATTAGGATCAATAACAAAAGGGAAAAATAAAAACGGGAGTTACAAGTAGAATCATCAACAAGTCTAACAGGTGGATGAAAGGATCTACTACAAGAGGAAAATAAATTTGGATTCCCAGTGATATTGGAGGTGAATTAGTTAAACATGTGATACTTGGCCTTGCTAATGTGACTGACGAAGAAGACCGCTGTCGGAAAGCATGATATTGCTCATTTCTTTGATATTGTCGGAACCGCTGCAACTCATTCTCAGTCATCTGGGCAGTGATTGAATTAGAGGCTACATGTACAATGTGGCATGGTTGATTGCCTTGAGAGTGCATGATAGGGCAATTTCCTTTATTAATTGCTCACAAGCCTTAAATGGGTGCAATATGAGTTTAGATTTCTTTGTGGCAATTCATCAAACACCTTGTGTTCCACTCCAATATAGGTCAAATTCAAATTCAATCAAAATTTGGATACTTCCGTTCAAGGAGATGATGAGTGTTATCGGGGGTGGTGGTGGAGAAGGCCGGTAGTAGAAGAACAAGAAGAACCAGAAGAATCAGATGATCAGCATTGGTGTTGCGGTTGCTATAGTTGGGGATCAGGAAGCTTGATCTCGAGCTGCTGTTGCTGAGGTGCAGACTCCGGTCTCAGGAACATTGATTGAATCTGGGACTGAAACTAGGGCTGTTGGCGAAGTGTTGTGGATCAGGATCAGGAAGCTACTAGTCGGAGATTGGATTTGGGATTAGTGATGGGTTTACTTTGGATTTTGACTTGGATTTGAGATGGAGGAGGAGGAGAAGGTTGTAGGAGACCATGTAAGTTGCTGGCCGGAGATCAGGATCAGGAAGCTTGTCGGAGATCCGGATGAGGAAGTTGTTGGCTCTGATACCATGTAATTTGGTTTATCCCTCACACTTCTACAATACACACTTATTACATATATATAGTACTCCTATTACAACACGTACATTACCCATATAATATCTCTAATAGACGTGATCTATAATGCAATGGCATGATCTACGATGCAGAGGAGAGAATCCAACTTTTGAGAGTAGAGATAGGAGTTATTAGTAATTTGTAGTTATAATTAGTTTTTTCTTTCTTTTTTTTTTTGATAAAAAGTTATAATTAGTTATTATTGGTGGTTAGAAGTTTGCATCATAAAAATTTCCTATCATTAAACTATCTCTTATTTTAAATGAGCAATCCAAACATTGTTGTGGTAGTTGTTATATATGTTAATTAGTAGCAGTCCAAATATTATTATTCATGCTTTTTTCTTTCTCTCTCTCTCTCATATATATATATATATATATATATATATACTCCATTGAAAACGGGTTTGTTTTCACGGGTTGGAAAACAACGATCTGAGCCGTTGGATCGCTCTTGATCGTGATCAGCAGCTCAGATCGAGCCCACCCACCATCCGTTTCACTTGATCAGCGAACTGGGAATTTCGTCCCAAATAACTCTTCGCCTCTTTCGCTCTAAACAATTCAATGAACCTAGGCCGTTATTTCCAACGACCTATGTTATAAAAAATTGAATCGTAAACCGTTGTTTGGAACAACGGCCTTCATTCAGTTTTTTATAACCTAGGCAACAACGGCCTAGGCTATAAAATTTTATAGCCTAGGTTATTTGAAACAACGAAATTTTACAGCCTAGGCCGTTGTTGGTTATAAAAAATTGAATAAAGGCCGTTGTTCCAAACAACGGCCTATGATTCAATTTTTTTTAACCTAGGCCGTTGTTCCCAACAACGACCTAGGTTCATTCATTTTGTTAGAGAGAAAGAGGCGAAGAGTTATTTGGGACGAAATTCCTAAATTAACCCTCCACCACTTAAGTGATATTGGGTGATGGGCGGCAGCGATCTGAGTCGCTGATCACGATCAAGAGCGATCCAATGGCTCAGATCGCTGTTTTCCAACCCGTGAAAACAAACCCATTTTCAATAGAGCATTTCTCTATATATATATATGGGAAGAAGGGGTATTAGCAACTTGCTCATTTAGTAAACAAGTAATTGATAATGTGGCATACATGTGATTGGAAAATCCTTAAAAGGGTTAGTTGTCCAATGTATCACATGCATGTCACATAATTAGTTGCTCATTTACTAAATGCGCAAGTTGCTCATATCCTTTTTACCATATATATATATATGTGTATATATATATATATATATATATATATATATATATATATAGATGAGTGATCCAATGAGAAACATCTTAAAATAAGAAAATGAGAAACATTAATTATAACCATTGGATATGAGAGGATTGAGATGAATGACTCTCTAATTCATTTGGATTAGTAATTAAAAAGGCCGGTTTATTTTAACTAATCTATAAAAAAACCACTAAAAAAAACCCAAACATCAGTATATATATATAATTTGGTATTCAGGTTAAACCAACCCGGTGCACAAGCCTACCTCAGAGCAGAAGTTCTTTATGGATCTATCTTAAGCCAATGATAGCCTAATAGATATACTCTTTTCATGTTTTTATATTTATATTTTATATGAAATATGTAGAAAATGTCTGACTGCTATTTAATAATCACTAACAGAACCGAAAAAGATTGCCTTCAGTGCTCAGCACCTCCTACATGTCAGACTCAGGAACTTTGTGGGTGCAGTACGCCTTAGTCCTTACACATAAACTACATTGGTTCCAGTTCTTTTTAGTTTTTAATGGGTGGATGTGCTTCCACGATTGCATTCATTTAGGTGACAAGAAACAATTTTGTGAATGGCAAAAGAAACTAATACATAAATTAAGAAGGCATACGGGTGACACCACTGAATCTATTGCAAAGCTTTTCGACAAGGGCTTCCATTTGTTTGTCCTATAAAGATTAATAAGACAGTTACGTAAGAAGTGAGGCAAAAGTTTTGATCTATTACAGGTAAACCATTGTTACCTTCTTGATAGAAGTAATCAGAAACTGCATAACGTTGCAAAAGGCTTCCTCTTTAATATATTTTTTTTTTTGATCATAAAAGGTTGGCATACGCCCCCCCGTTGTTTCATTAAAAAGCCTTTAATAAAACAGAACAAAAACTCCCAAAACGGACAATGATGCTCATGTGTCCTACATACAGGCCATGATACTCATTGTCCACCAAAATGTAAGTCCCCCTTTATATTATAGAAGACCCATAAGAACAATTAAAAATACCAAAAAGAAAAAAGAAAGCGACATGGACCCAAAATACAACGAACTACTGTCCCCAACCATGAAACCAAAACCTCCCAAAAGTATCATTGGTGACAGTTCTTCCCTCCTCCGCTCCCCCCCCAAGCAATCAACCCTCTTCTGCTGTGTCTTCCTCTTCCTGTGACTGAGCATGATTGGTGGCAATGTCCTTGTACATTTCTTTGATTTTCTTCGTCTGTTCTTCACCTGCCGTTGTAGACCAGAATATGATATTAGCAATAATCTTGAAGAACAATTGTTGATGCATGATGTGTCTGTGTGTGCTTCTAAAAATTCTATTGTTCCGTTCAAGCCATATGCCCCAACATATAGCAGTCACCCCGATATCCCACGCGCAGGAGCTGTTGCTATGAATGTGGCCATCTCTCCATTCACCTTCCCCCCCCCCCCCCCCCCAAGCTTCAAGAATCGTACTTGGGCCTGGCCCTGAAATACCTATTCTATTTCGAAGATCTCCCCATATCGGCTGCGCGAAGCTGCATGCTAGTAGAAGATGATACACCGTTTCGTTATCCCGGTTGCACATAACGCAGTTAATCGGTCATTGCCAGTGTCTCCTAGCCAAGTTATCCCGTGTAAGGATGACGTTTCTGCAAACTAGCCAGTTGAATGCCTTCACCTACAGTGGGGCATGTGCCTTCCATACAGGGTCATTTACTCGAATCCCTCCATCATTTAACCTTTTATATGCAGACTTCACCGAAAAGACCCCCCTTTTTCTGCCTCCCATTTGACTTTATCCTCATTATCATTTTCAGTTGGCTTCCAATCCTGCAAGAATGCAATGAGCTCCTGTTTTTGTCTTCTAGCCTCGCTTGTAAGACCCCTCGTAAGTCTCGGTCTCCATTCCTCATTCCGCCAACTTCTAGCTACCCGATCATATTTATCAGTAGCAAACTTGTATGCCTCCGGAAATCTCCTCTTAAGATTTATCGGTCCACACCACTTATCCTTCCAGAAACATGTCGTTGCACCATTACCGATCGAAAAAGTCACCCCTGAGATAAAGATGTCTCTAGTTTTGGTGACCCCTCTCCAAAACCCGGAAGCTGAATCCTTGTTTTTCTGTTGTTGATGCATGCACCCATTCTTAAGGTAGGCCGCCTTTATAAGTGTACCCCATTTTGTCTTCGTTTTGATTTTTAGTTTCCACCACCATTTACAGAGAAGTGCTTGGTTCATTTGGCGAATATTGACCACACCTAGTCCACCATGCTCTTTGCGTCTGCACACAATACCCCATTTGATAAGAGCATACCCTCTCCCTTCCCCCGCCCCATTCCATAAGAACCGTCGCCTCAGTCTGTCAATTTGTTTGACCACCCACACTGGAATTTGATAAAAGGACATAAAGTATAAAGGTATAGAGCTAATAACCGAGTTTAGTAAAATGAGACGTCCTCCGAAAGACAGCATTTTTCCTTTCCACCCCTCGAGCCTGGTCACGATTTTGTCTATGATGCCATGCCAATCCATCCTCCTAATATTTCCTGTTCCAATCGGGAGTCCCAGGTATTTAATTGGTAATTTCTGGATGGGGCAGTTAAGAATATAGCTATCGTGCTCCAACCTTCCTCTGACTCCCCTAAGAAAGTAATGGAGCTTTTACTGAAGTTCACTTTTAGTCCCGACCATTCCTCGAATAAGTACAAACCCCACTTGAGGAGAGTTGCTTGTACCACATCGCACTCACCAAAAATAACCGTATCATCCGCATATTGTACATTCATAACTGCATAAATACCCCTCCTCATACCTAGACCATTGATCAGACCATTCTCTCGGTAAGCATGTAGCATTCTATGCAGTCCGTCCCCCACTAAAGTGAACAAAAGTGGTGACAGCGGATCACCCTGTCTGAGCCCTCTCCTGCATCTGATTTCCTTTCCCGGTTCCCCATTTACTAGCACATTGACCTTAGAAGTAGTTAACCAAGTCTTAATCCAGCCTATCCACCTATTTCCGAACCCTCGTCTCTGTAGGATCTCCAGCAGGCATTTCCATTCTACCTTATCATAAGCCTTCTCGAAATCTAATTTTAACATGAAGCCCGCCTTCCTACGTCTCTTCGTGTCCTGTATTACTTCCTGTACTAGTGCCACTCCTTCAAGGATGTCTCTGCCGGAAATAAAACTAGTCTGATAGTCCTCTATAATGTCCCCGATGATCTTACCTAATCTGTTTGCGAGAACCTTGGTGATGATTTTCACTGAGCAGTTAATGAGGCTGATCGGCCTAAAGTCAGTCACCTCCCTCGCAGCTTGTTTTTTAGGTATAAGGCACACATGAGCATAGTTAATTCTCTCTAGATTCAAAGTACCGTCATAGAAAGCATTCATGATAGCCATAATATTGAGCTTCACAATGTCCCAGAAGTGCCTGTAGAAAAAGATCGGGAAACCATCCGGCCCTGGTGCCTTGTCCTGTCCCATCCCCCATACTGCTGCCTTCACCTCCTCCATCGTGAATGGGTCCTACAATGCCTCGACTCTGTTCCTGGTGTCTCCTTGCAATACCTCCCATAAATTCTCATTGGACTCACATTGTCCCACCTTGTTCTGTCCGAATAACTCCTTAAAATTGGCATCTACATGGTCGACAATCAGTCTTTCGTCTGCCACCGAGATACCGTCAATGTCCAATGAGTGGATGTAGTTGTACTTTCGTCGCATACTGGCGACCTTGTGGAAGTATTTGGTGTTCGCATCCCCCTCTTTCAGCCATTTGATCCTCGATCTCTGTCGCCACATAATTTCTTCATCGATGTAGGTTTGCTGGATCTCTTGCCTGCATGTCGTTAATCTTTGGAATTGAGTATCATCCAGGGCACCAGATTCTTCCTTTTTCTCTAGTTCCTCGATTTCGAGAAGGATAACCTTCTTCCTATTGAAGATATTCCCGAATGTGTCTTTATTCCACTTTCTAAGCCTCCTCCTTAGGGTAGCCAATTTTTTGTTAAGTCTGGCAGCTGACTCCGTGAGACCTAGATCCTCCTCCCAACATTTCCTCACAATTTCTTGACAATCCTTGTTATTCAGCCACATTTTTTCGAACCGAAAGATTCTCTTCCTTCTTCTTCCGACTTCACCCGTATCGATCATGATAGGAACATGATCCGATGTATTCCGAATACAAGACCTTGCCAAAGCCAATGGGAACTTGTTGTCCCAGCTTGTAGAAACTAGAATCCTGTCCAGCTTAGCAAGAACTAGCTCCCTACGTCTGTTGGACCACGTAAAGCACCTGTCATTAATAGGGATGTCCATCAAACTCAACCTTGATATCACCCTATTGAATTTCTTCATATCGTGTCCATTCCCTATCCCTCCACTCCTTTCGAAAGTGTGCCTGACAATATTGAAATCCCCCCCACCACCCAAGGTAGACTCCACCTTCCCCTTATGTATTGTAGCTCATTCCAAAACTGTTGTCTTAGCATTCTAACATTTGGGCCGTAGACCGCCGTGATGATTTGTTTCCACCCGTCCTGCCTTCTTTTTACGATAACCGAGACCGTGTATTCGCCAACCCAGTCATCCAGTAATTCAAAATTACTGGTATTGACCCCCACCATAATACCCTCTGACGCACCTATAGCGTCCCTTACCCTCCATTCCTTCAAATGGTCAGCCTTTAGCCCCCTAAGAACCCTACTCGTTGGTTGAGCCAATTTAGTCTCTTCCAAACAAGCAATATCTATATAATTATCTCTAATAACTTTGCCTACCATTCTACGCTTGGTCGCCTTGCCAAGCCCTCGAACATTCCAAAATAGGATGTTACACATTATCAATGTCTTTCTCCCCTTGTACCTGTCGAGTTGAATCCAACTCTACCAGGTTTCGGGACACGCAATCCATGCTTGTCCCCCCTTGTCTATCCCTTTAAGCATTAGCAATATTAGCTAATTCTCTACCCCGAATATCGTCAATAATGCCAGTGTGTGTATTATGATGAAGGTTCAAGCCGTAGACATTTGCAAGTTGAATTAACATATAATCAGGAATAGAGCCAAAGATTGAGATATTCGATTTTGTACCTGCGATGTTTTCATAGGCCTTTCTTTTTCCCACCTTCTGATAGATCTCTTTGACGGTCATCGGCTTATCCCCTTTACTCTTCTGCCTGACGCTGCGCCGGAAACCCTCACTTTTCTTCGGCACTGTTTTCTTCATGCCCGCTTTAACCGTCGCTGCCGCCTCATCTATGTTGGCTAACTCTCGCTCATCTCCCGATGTATGCTGTTCGGATTTGTCAGACTCCGAATCCGACTCTGAAGTTACCTCTGCTCGCTGTTTATTGCTCGAAGCCCAATTCCCTAGCATTTCCTTTATTCTTTTATGAACTTCGCGCTCCACTCTTTTTTCAACCTCGTGATTTAGCAGCTCCTCCATCTTAGCCTTCCCCTCTTCGAATGTGTCCTCCACCTGCACCATATCTGTCACCTCCCTATTATACTGAACCTTGGAGGTTTGTTTAGTCGCTATGGACGACTCGATAACATCCTGCACATTGACTACCTCCTCCCGGTCTAACACATCGTGCACAAGTTGTACCTCCTTCTAGCCTATGCTTTTTTTCTCATGACCCCTGTCCAAACCCAACTCCGCACCACCCCAGGCCGAAATGTTTTTATGAATGTTCAAACTGGCGCCCTTTTGAGAATTTTCAATCCCCCCGAAACCAAGCCCACTGATGTCGCTACCAGCCCCTTTATCCCTTTGCAAGACAAGCACATCAAGAGTACCGTTGTGGCTCTGCTGATATTGACCCTCACTGTTGAGTGCATTGGGCCCCACATTATAGTGGTCTTGCTTTGACAGTTGACAGTCTTGGGCCCCACAACCTGTGTTGTACTTTGCAGCGCTTGTAGAAAAAGTGACGAAGCACCTTGGGCCCCTCCCTCTGAGACCTGAATGGGCAAATCCATCCCCTTCGTACGAGCTGGCAGTAGAGAGTCCTTGAGAATAGTGTTACCCTTACCAAAAGAAAACTCACCAGCCGTTAGATCATCACCTAATAAGATCAACGGTGGATCAGTGCTTAGCTGGATCTCCTCCTGGCCCGCTGTTGGCCCCTTCGATTTCGAACCCATCCTCTGATCATCCCTGCTCGACGGCCCCGCAACGACGTCCGACCATCTCCTAGCATCACAAGTGCTTTTTTCCTCTTCGAAGAGTCTCTTCGACACCGACTTCCCTTTCCTCATCTCATCCTGCCCTTCCCCCGAGCTCTCCCCCTCCACCGTGATGTCCACCATGAAGGAAGTATTTTCCACCATAACTTTAATGACGCTCGGTATCTCCGTCCGACCATTGCGTGCGAGTCTGACCCGTGCAGCACCACCTCTCTTCATCTCCGTCGCGATGTCCATCTCCAGTACATTACCGTATCGCCTTAACACATCTTGGAAACCTCCTAGCTCCCAACAGTGGAGTGGTAAACCCATAAGAGAGATCCAGTTAGCTTTGTCTTCTTCATGGCGAATAGCTCCTTCATCACCCACCCACTGTCTGATAGCGATGCCATACCGCCCGCCACTGATCTTCAACTCAGTTCGTCTCGCAAGAGCCGCAATCCCTTCCGCAGATGGGAACTCCGCAAGCCAAAAGTCCTTCACTTGGTGGAGCTCCCATGAACGACGATTAAAAGACTCGGACATATTCTTGAGACCAGTGATGATCTCTGCAGCGGAAGGCCACCCTCTTACCGCCCTAATAACCCCCATCTTGGCTCTGAGGACCTCCTTGTTCGAACGCATCACACCCGTAACCGACACGACGGCGCATGGCACATCGCCCCCCTTATCAGAAATCTTAGCTTCTGCCCCCTGCCGAACCCTCTTCTTCTCGCCTCTAACCGCACAAGAGCTTACTTTGTGCCCTGGGAGTTTACACTCGAAACACACAAACACACCAATGGGACACTCCTCCTTGCGATGTGGATCACCGCAGAATACGCATTGTGCCTCTCTCGTCTTAGCAATGTTGGCTTCAAGCTTCTTAGCCGACTTAGAGTGATAAGTCTCCCAGCCTCCGTCATCAGCAGCCAGTCACGCCTCGTCTTCCCTTCTCCGCACTTCCCGCAACGCTGACAAGAGTTCGTGCTCAGTGAAGTTCGTTGCGGAGATAGGAGATCTAGTCATGGTCATAGCACTTGTGTTAGCAATGGACGGAGAATGCGATTGTTTGCCTGCTGGTGATCGCGGCCTAGGACCACGTACTGGAGACCGTTGAGTAGGCGACCTCACTGTCACCCTGGGGCTCACTACCTGCCGTACCACCCTACTGGCAGGATCGTGTGTGCTTTTGAGCGCTCGCTCCCCCTCCGCAACTCTCATTCCCCGAAGATCAACTTGTTGACGATGGACCTCAGGTGATTTAGAGCGCGTACGACGTAGGCTTCCAGCATCTTTCCTCAAGGACGGTCGAGTGTCCCTCCTCGGAGATCTCTCTCGGCGGCTCTCCCTACGGCCATCACGCTGGTTCAGCCAACCACATGGATTGCGACGCTCCTCGTCGCTACTGTGCTCGCGAGGAACCCACGCGCGCTCTCTCCCCTGGTGATCACCCCGCATCGCAGAGAAGAGGCCAGAAGGGAAGGAAGGAAGGTTTGTAAATGGTGAAGTTGTGGATGATGGAGAAGGCAAGCAAACCTATGGAATGGAGAGGGGGTCAGTTGATGTAAAGAAGGCTTGGAACTAAATGGGTGGTCGTAGGTGATGGGG
Source organism: Hemerocallis citrina (assembly GCA_017893485.1). Taxonomy (NCBI): domain Eukaryota; kingdom Viridiplantae; phylum Streptophyta; class Magnoliopsida; order Asparagales; family Asphodelaceae; genus Hemerocallis; species Hemerocallis citrina. The sequence goes on along the minus strand of CM030360.1, from coordinate 190,995,927 downwards.
GACAAGTGGAGGGGGGGCAGGGTAGAAGGGGTGGAAAGTTTAAGAGGAGGTGAGGGAGAGGTAGGAGGATAGTTAATCTAGGTATTGGGGGGAGGAGGCGAAGGGGAAGGTAGGGTTTTGGGAGGGGGAAGGAGAGGGAAGAGAGCCATTTTTTTTACCTTCCTCTTTAATATTTTGCGTTGACAATCTGCCAAGGATATCTGGAAGTAAATTATAAATTGGATTGCTACCTGCAGAAATAAGGCATGGTCCAACATCAGATATGAGGGCAATATTAATAGTATAAAATTTTTAAGCATCTCATTATTGTTCTACCTTTCTTAGACAATTCGTGAAAGAAAAATTTCGCAAGGCTTGAAATTCTTTCATCTTCATCTTCTATACAAATGGCAATTTGATTTATGTACCCTTTCACCTGATTGAATTAATTTAACTGTAGTAACACTAAAATAGCAATAATGAAGGCCATAATGAGTTTAGCCAGCTACCATACCTTCTTCATGTCATTTAATATGAGATGAGAAAGCACAAGAATAGCATTTTTCCTAACAGCTACTGAAGGATCTTGCAAGCGAGCATACATGTTTTCAGTCCAAGGTTCTAAGAGGTTTGGGAAACGAGTAGCCAAATCTCCAAGAGCCAGAGTGCAGTTGGAACGAACTATCTCAGATGGTGCATTCTCCAAAACAGTAAACAGAAGTTGAAGATTTTCTTCACTGAAAATTCAGTCAGTCAAAAATATTTACTTCATTGATTGAATTAAACAGGAATATGATGCAACCATTATGTAAAAGAATTACCAAAAGTCCGCATCAATAATCATCAGTTTACAAAGAGCAAGCATTGCGGAAGCCTGTAATCCTGGGAACTGGCTTATATATATAGAGATTAGTTATCATAAAGTTATAAGATGAAATACCAAGCACTTAAATTGAAATAAAAGTAATCACCTTTTCAATCAAATTAAAATTTCTACAAAGCTTTGAGAGAAAAGGTGCACAATGACCAATGAGATTTCTTTCAATCAAACCGCCGGATACAATCTCTTTCTCAGTTCTCTCGGAAAGTGAATCAATCATCATATCTTCAGATATACCAACACCCAATTCAGCATTTATGCCTTGCACCTGTCACTCAGACGAACATTTTGTAGATTTCAAAATATATATATATAACTGATCTTTCAGAAGCATCGTTCTGTAACTAGTTCCTATGACCCACATAATGAAATTTGAACAGGTTATTTGATAAAGAATGGAACAAAATAATTCACTCACCTCAGTAGCTTCATTGGCACAATCACTGCCAGCCTGATGTTCAAGCCTTGACTTCTCTTTCTTCGATTTTTGTTTCCGAATTTTTCTTATGCAAGATCCAATATAAACTAATTGATTCAGAGAGATATGACTTATAACGAACAGAAATCTACCGAGCTTTCCTGCTGAAATTGTTGATAGGAAATTACTTCCCTCAGCTAATTTGTTGGGAACTTCACTTCTGTCCCAATCAGATACAGAACTGAAGGACCTTTTTACTATACAAGTATCATACACGTGCACACGTGCACGTGGAAAAAATTGAAGGATAATGAAAAGGGTAAAAAGAAAATAATTTCCAAACCGATCCACTTTCGAAAATATTTACAAAATAGGTCCACTTTCGAAAATATTCACCCAAGTTAGTCCATAAGTAAAAAGAAAATAATTTTCAAACTGATCCACTTTCGAAAATATTTACCAAACAGGTCCACTTTCGAAAATATTTACCAAAGTAACCCAACCCGTGCGTTGCACGGGTTGGGTTACTGACTAAGGGGTTCTCCCATTATAGTATTAGAGATCAACAGCAAATGTTTCAGGAGTGGGATGGATGGAGTATATGGTGCTAATGGCTTTATCAGAAGCAGCATACCAAATGTTTTCAGGAAGCCAAAAGCCAGTTATTAAATTCTGAAGAGCACCAAAAGCCCTGGTTCCGCTACGTCTCAGTTTTTCCTTATCTTCCTCTGAAATCTTTCTAGAGCAACGCATGCAGTTCTTGCAAGCAAAGGGTCCTCCTTAGCCCAACGCCCAAAACCAATGTCAATAATATCTTGCAACTGAGAACTTAAAATGCCTGGATATGATTTTGCTGCCATACAGAGAACAGATAAAGCACCTCGACTTTGAATGGCAACAACCCCACTAATGTTAATTTGTTTGTAATACAAAGAACAGATAACCTGTTCAGAGAACAGATAATTTGTTTGTGTTAACATACGGGACTTTTAGTTTGATATGTTTGTTTGGAAACAAGGATTGCTCTATTTCTACTTGTGGATAGTGCTAATTGTTGAATATCAGATATTGGCTGTTATCAAAAGCTTTGGAGAACAGATGTTATTCTCATATTCTGTTTAACTGCACTATATTTCCTTCAAAATGAACAACATATTTTCTTCAGAAAGAGGCACTCATTCCTCATACACATTTCTTAGTTAACAATTACCTAAACTCGAAGGAGAGTTGTGATCAATATGCAATTCAGTTGACTGACACTGTATTCGATCAGAGTATGAACACAGTACTTATACAAGGCTCCTTTCTCAGAAGTATGTTCCTTGAAACCAAATCTGGATATTGCCCAAATCCATAAACGAATTGTGTGCAAAGGGAAAACCCAAAAACCATGCCAAAAAGGAAAAAAAACCAATAAATGAAAGTTTTGGGTAAAAGAGTATGAGACCATGAAAACAAAATGCCAGTCACATACTAGTAACGCATAGCACCATGTGCATGCTGCACAATGTCACCCTTCAACCACTAATTCTATGCAGAATAACCACAGTGCATAGAACTCAATAATAAGACATGAGACACTTAAAAAAAATATTTTCTCAATGTCTAATAGGTACAATGGAATCACTTTCTCAAGATCTGCAATATTTTAGCAAGAACAAAAAATATAATTAGATCCTAAAGTCTCAATGCATATTTATCAAGATCTGCAATATTCTCAATGTCTAATGGGTACAATGGAATCACTTTTCTCAAGATCTGCAATATTTTCTCAAGAACAAATAAAATTAGATCCTAAAGTCTCAATGCATATTTCAAGTACCAATGCATATTTCAAGTAGGGTCATCAAGTTGATCTTACAAGATCCGCTTGCAGAAACACTGAGAATTTGTAGGATCCATCTGAGCATATGTATACAGGGGCTTGGTAGTTCACATATTTGCTTCTCCCATCCAGTGATGGAGAATTTTATTTTATTTTATTTAAGTTTTTTAGCATTATAAAGCCACCAAATCAAGAATATAAAAACTGAAGTACACCAAACAGAAGATTATATTATGTTCAGATGCTGTTCTTGTCACCTAAATGAATGCAATCGTGGAAGCACATTCACCCATTAAAATACTAAAATGCAAATATTGATTTTGGAATGGAAACGGGTATTCCATCCAACTTCTTACATATACTCAGATAGAATCCCTACTCCACCAAAAACATCTTCCCTCACCAAGCTTTCTCTCCTCACTTTTCTTCCCTCTCAACGGGACACAATTTTTATTTTTATTTTATTTTAGTTTATTTTTTTTGGTGCCTTTGAGTCGAAGCAAATTAATTCGTTTTACTATAAAAAAAATACCTAATTTTTTTTTATCTCGAGAAAGCCTCTCCGCATTTCTTGGGAGCATAGTTGTTTAACTTGTACTTTCGTTTAATCCACGCACTGACACTAACACTTGTAATTAAGTACTGTTTTAACTCAAGAGAAACATTTTTTATGCTTTTTGTTCATGCATTTAAATATATATATATATATATATATATATATATATATATATATGTTACATTAAGGAGAGAGAGAGAAAGAGTACCTCTCGAACCAAAATGCAAATGGCGCCATAACAAGTGCACCAACACCATTTCTATAAATTATGAGAGCAAAGTGGCTCATCCCTTGTTTGATGCACAGCAGAACAATTACATACATACCCGCATACCCGACCTGCAAGAATGTCATTGCCAAGTATGGACATAGTTTTTTCCATAATCCATCTAAACCGAACATCTTTGCTCGATCTCTCTCTCTCTCTCGCCCCCTCTTCTTCTCACTACTGATAGATCTCTCTCTCTCGCTCCCTCTTCTTCTCACTGCTGATAGATCTCTCTCTCGCCCCCTCTTCTTCTCACTACTGATCTCTCTCTCTCGCCCCCTCTTCTTCTCACTACTGATAGATCTCTCTCTCTCGCTCCCTCTTCTTCTCACTACTGATAGATCTCTCTCTCGCCCCCTCTTCTTCTCACTACTTTCTTCTCACTACTGATCTCTCTCTCTCGCCCCCTCTTCTTCTCACTACTTTCTTCTCACTACTGAGTGAATCGCTCGCAGGTGAGGGAAATGAAACATTCCCTACTCTTTATACCAGCACGTGGGGAATTTTTTTTTGGGGGGGGGGGGGGGGGGGGGGGGAGGGTGGGGTTCAATATTGGGGGTGAAAAGGGTAAATTTGATGATTAATGAATCAATAGTAAATTTCTTACGATGAAAGAATACTCTTTCGTTTTTTTTTTTTCTGTATTTTTTTTCATTTCTGTAAATGATTACTCTTTTCAAAAGGAGGCATATTGAAACTTAAGAGTGTGGTTACATATGGATGAGGTTGAGACTAGTCCATATGCCACATGAGAATCATACGATATTTCTATCTGTGCAACGTGTAATTAGTGCACGGTCAATGTCCACTAGTAGTTATAAAAGGGGATATCTCATATTTGGATATCTGTTTTTTATGTTTAATTTTCGAGCAAATATATATTTGCATCTGGTCCAGTCTAGTCATCTATCTAGCTATTGTATAATGTGAGAAGGGTGGGCAGTTGGATTCTATTGTGTATTGCATATAGGGCTGCAAACGAACCGGACTATTCGCGAGCTACTCGGTTCGAGCTCGGTCAAAGCTCGGTCAAAGTTTTGCTCGAAAGGAAGCTCGATACGTAAACGAGCCGAGCTCGAGCTTGAAGGTACGTAGGTTTTAGGCACAAGCTCGCGAGTATTCGGCTCAAACTCGGTCAAAGCTCGGCTCGTATCGAGCTCGAACCTGAAAGTGAGCTCGATACATAAACGAGCCGAGCTCGAGCCTCAAGGTATTCGGCTCGACTCGGCTCGTTTGCAGCCCTAATTGCATATGCTCTTAAGCAAATTGAAATATAATGAGACTGATTATGCTTGAAAGAATCTGACTCAAAACAATTATGCTTTGAAACCGAAAATAAGATATCTCAGTGACTATTAATTAAGATCTAAATATGTACGTTGCGTGTGATAAAAAAAATTAATATGTTAGAATACACTAGATGTTTCGTTTGTAACAAGTAGTTGCACTTGCAACTTAACTTGCTAGATATTTTGAGTTGCAACTGCTTTTTAAACTTCAATTAAAATATGAGAAAAATTATTACCTTTACTTGCAACTTGGATGCAATTAAAAGAAATCTTGTAACTGTAATTGCAATTATTAACAAAGAATAAAACAATCAAGTTACCAACCAGAATCCCTTATGCCTGCCACATATAACATGGAAATGGTAGAGCACATTCTTTTAACAGGGTTCTATGTTTTGAATTTTATTTTTTTCTTAAAGAAAATCTTTTTTAACTTTGTTGCAACCTTGATTTTTTGTTGCAGTGATTTGCATATAATTAACCTGCATTTGTGGAGGTGTTGAAAACCTTTTGAGATACTATCAAGAGGGGAATATTCAACAAGTTAGTTTTCTAACAGCGTACTGAAGAAGTACAGGATGATAGTTTAAGGACTATACCAATATGTCCCCAGCAAGGTTAAGTTGTCTAAGATGCTGGACAGTCAACCTCTAACAGAAATTGAGTTGAACTTGCAAACCCATCAACTTCAGTTTGTTACCTTTCCTTTTCACTGCACAGCACTAATTGTGATTTACTAATTATAACAGGTGTCACTACCCTGCTTTTAGTATTTTTCTCAAAATGCAAGCAAGAATCATTAATAGCTTTCTTAACTTTCTTTTCATAAATGCAATTTAATTCACAGCTGGATGAGGCGGGTTGTATTTGGTCTGTGGGCCCCTTCTAGAGCTGTACAGGTCTTGGTGTATTTTAGGGAATGAACATCATGCGACCAGTATGTTGGTCTGGTACGCATGAGTCCCTGGCTGTACTTGTTAGGATCTGTAAAAGCTCAGCATCAGTTGTTAGTAAGTCCCTGTGTTGTATCTTGCTGAGTTATGCGATACGACCAATATAAACTATCAAGCAGATAGAAGATCATACAAAACACACAAAACACAAAATTCTGTTTCGATTTGGGCAAGCCCTAATCTGGGTGAGAATAATCGAGATATTATTTAACTAGATAAGATATAAGAGTTACAACTCTCATCACGACTCTCCCTCTAGCGTCACAAGAAGAAACTAGTTCTTTACAATTAGATTACCTCTCAAACTCTCTTCTTGAAGTACTCTCTCTTCGCTCTCATTGGAGACCAATTACAATAATATATATAGATCTAAAAACCATAGTTTGATATACTTGGTACAATAATCATCCGATATATTCTGAAAAGTTAACTATACGATGAGAGCCGTACAAGCTACCCTAGAGAGCAAGTTGGGCTTCAATCGAATCCCCAAGACCCAAACACATTTATGCAGTCAGCTGCATAATGGTTGACTACCCATAGTGCGGTCGCTCGCAATTGTCCTCTCACAAATCCAGAGAGCTTGGCAGTCGATTGTCCAGTCCTGCTTACTGTTGTTGGTTTTTGCTCCTTGCTTCCAGTCCGTTCCAATCACCTTGATTCCTCCTTGTTGCTTCCCCGTCTTCTCTTCACATTGAATATAATAAGCAAGACATATAAACCCAACAATACTGTTTTGTTAAATTATTTTTAATGAAGCATGGGTGTGTGGGTATTTCCTCACCGTTTTACAATAAAAATAAAAATTCACAGCTACAAACTTATAGACATAACTAAAGTGTCGCATATAATACTACAACAACATCCATTTACTTTCTATAGTTCTAGAATCAGAGTATTTAAGATATCAACCATTACGCATCAGACCAAGTAATATCATACTCCCCAACCTGTGATTCAGGAACTTTTAGTTCTTTCTGTTAAAACTCGAATTTTATAAATTAGAAATTTGCTAACAATATTTGTGAAGAACAGAATTTAGAGGAAGAAAAGAACAAACCAAAAGCTTTATACAGAGTCGAGATTAATATCTCTCTCCTTAAAGCAAAATTCACCACGTAGTGTGACGGTGGCTGGAGAATTGCCTCACAGGATACAGCGATATTACCTTTCCCTGAATAGCAGCACCCTTGCTTCAGAGATTTCAGCGAACTGTTGCCGTGTTGTACTCTCAGTGTTTGACATAGAGGAAGAAGAAGAAGAAGAAGTAAAATTCGGATTACCAAAATATGTGTCTTCTGGCAGACATGACTTACTAGTCTTATAGGAGAAAATAAAGCAACTGATGGGAGGCCCATTACTCTGTAACAACAAAGTAATGGTCCATTACTGTGCAACAGCAGACTAGTGGTTCAGATTCACAACTGATGAGCCATTACTCTACTGTTACAGAGTAAGGTACCAGTTACTGAATGTGAAGAGCCTTAACAGTGTACTGGGGAAGAAAATTTTTGATTGGGGCAAAAATATAAGTCAAGCCAAGCCAAGCCAGACCAAGCCGAGGCCGGGGCCGGGCCAGGCTAGGCCAGGCGCGCACGTGTGTGTTTGTCATTTTGGCTAAGTCATCTATCCACTACACGTTAGTGGTAACCCCCGGGCCACGCCCTTTATTCCAATTTTTTAGTATATATACTAGAAAAATCTTTCCCAATTTTCGATATGGGACTATCTATTTTCTCCAAGTTTTCAAGTTAGTACATTTCGAGTACCCAACTTTGGACCAACATTTCTCATTCATACGGAATTCGTTTTTGGCAAATGAGTACATCACGGAACAGTACTCGAGGAGAGGATCGCAATCCAATCATTTTCCGATGCCGCCGATGGCCAGATCCTACCGGAATCCTGCCCGAAAAATCAGCAAAAAATAATTCCAATAATTCCCAACATGAATGAAAATTACCAGACTATGTAATCCGGACACGACATAAAAAGACATAACAAAAAAGACATGACAAAAAAACTCTGAGAGTACAATCGGAAAATCACTGCATTAGGAATGGTAGTAATTTTTCAACTTTGAACCACCCTTAGTGAGTAGCTATCAGATTCACTTGAACAGGTTGTGAACATGATGTCTTGAACTATCCGGGCTTTGATGTGAATCTAGACAATAACTATCACACAGTTTCATCTCCTCACAGAACTAAGTTCTCTTGTTGTGTTCATTTCGGCCTTGAACAACCCTGGTTAATCGTGAGTGAACTTGGAGAATGTAGTCTCTCTTCATTCTCCTAGAAATGGCCCCATTTCATTCTTACAAGGTGATTGCTCATAAAGGGTATCCTGCCATACCCAACTTTTATTTCAAAGCTATAGGAATCATTAAAAGCCAAGCTTATCCTTACACCTTGCAGGCGGCACTGTTTTATCATCCTACGAGTGGATACGAGATTTTAATCTCTCAGTGCACACGTCGATTCAACAAGATTTGGTTGTCCCCTTAACCTAGATCTTGAGATCTCCAATTCCTAGGTAGGGTTTCCATCAAGTATCCTCTTTTGTCATAGGCTTTAAACCCATTCCTCTTGATGATCTTAAAACTTACTCTCACGACAAACCTTTAGTAAATGGATCAGCTAGGTTGTCGGCAGGTTTTATATACTTTATAGAGATTAATCCATTTGAGAGAAGTTGTCTAATGGTTTTGTGTCGCCTTCTGATATGACGAGACTTACCATTATACATACAACTCAGTGCTCATGCTATAGCCGATTGGCTATCACAGTGTACACATAAAGTAGGCACTGATTTTTTCCACATAGGAATATCCTCTAAAAAGTTTCGAAGCCATTCTGCTTCCTCAGCCGCTTTGTCTAAAACAATAACCTCAGATTTCATGGTGGATCTGGCCAATAACGTTTGTTTAGAGGATTTCTATGACACCGCTACACCACCAAGTGTGAAGACATACCCACTTGTGGATTTTGAGTTCTTGGAGTATAATATCAAGTTGGCATCACTGTAGCCTTCTAGTACTGCTAGATATCTGGTGTAATGCAGCGCATAATTCTGAGTATGTCGCAGGTAGTTCAATACTCTAGTTATTCCTTTCCAGTGACTTCGTCCTGGATTACTTGTGTAGCGGTTCAGTACATTTACCGAATGTGCTAGGTCCGGTCTTCTACGATTTGTTAAGTACACCAGACTATCGATTACACGTGCATATTCCAGTTGTGATATTCTGTCACCCGTATTTTTGAACAAGTGAAGACTGGGATCCACAGGACTTTTGGCAGTCCCATTCGAGTAATTCTTGAACCTTTCAAGTACTTTCTTAGCATAATGAGCTTGCGACAAAGTAATTCCCTCAGACTTCCTGGAAACTTTGATTTCTAGTATGACGTCTGCAACTCCCAAATCCTTCATATGAAACTTGCCACTAAGCATGCTCTTAGTTTGTTTGATAATGTCATTATTGCTCCCAATAATGAGCATGTCGTCTACATACAGGCACACCAAAATGTATCCATTTGGAGTATCTTTGATGTAGATACACTTATCACATTCATTTATTTTGAAACTATTTGACATCATAACATTGTCAAATTTTACATGCCACTGCTTTGAAGCTTGTTTTAGTCCGTACAATGATTTTACAAGCCTACACACATTGTTTTCCTGTTCAGAAACTACGTATCCCTCTGGTTGTTTCATGTATATTTTCTCTTCTAAATCTCCATTTAGAAAGACAATTTTTATATCTATATGATGTATTTCGAGGTTACGTAGAGCTACAATAGCTATCAACATTCTTAAAGAAGTTATTCTCGTGACTGGGGAATAAGTATCAAAGAAATCTAGGCCTTCCTTTTGCCTAAATCCTTGTAACACAAGTATCACCTTATGTTTTTCTATTGAACCGTCTGGTTTCAATTTCTGCTTGAAAATTCATTTGCTTCCTAGAGCTTTACACCCACAAAGCAAATCGACCAACTCCCATGTATGTTTTTGCATAATGGAGTCTATTTCACTTTTGATTGCTCAGGTATAGACATGACTTACTTGAATGTTCTGGGCTTATTCTCTAACAGAAAGGCCGTTACAAAGTCTGGACCAAATGACTTTGATGTTCTAGCCTGTTTACTTCGTCTAGGCTCATCATTATCATGTTCTGGTTCATCAAGCGAAGTGCTTGCATTTTCTTGTTCATGTGTACGTTTGGGATACATAGTATCCTTGCACGAAAACACATGTTCAAAGAAGGAAGCATTCCTTGATTCCATTATTGTATTCACATGGATATTCGGTATATCTGATTTATATATACCAAGAAGCAATATGCACTACTGTTGTGTGCATAGCCTATGAATATGCAATCAATCTTCTTAGGTCCAATTGTGACCTGTTTTGGATTAGGTACTGCCACTTTTGCTAGACACCCCCACACTTTGAGGTATTTATGCGAAGATACATTTTCTTTCCATATTTCGTATGGTGTCTTGCCAGTTTTCTTGTGAGGTATTTTATTGAGAATATAGTTGGCAGTTAGCAATGCTTCCCCCCACATGTTTTGGGGTAATCCAGAATTCAACAACAACACATTCATCATCTCCTTTAGAGTTCAGTTTTTGCGTTCGGCAGCACCGTTTGATTCAGGTTAGTAAGGAGCAGTTGTTTGATGAACTATTCAATTTTTAGAGCATAACATATTAAACGGTTTATCATATTCTCCTCCTCAATCACTCCTAACGATTTTAATCGTTTTGCCAAGTTGATTCTCAACCTAAAGTTTATATTCCTTGAATTTATCTAATGCCTCATTTTTGCTATGTAACAAGTATACATAACAGAATTTTGTACAATCGTCTATGAATGTCACAAAGCACTTTTTGCCACCTCTGGTCTGCACGTATTTTAAATCACACAGATCTGTGTGAATTAGACCTAGAGTTTCTGTGTTTCTTTCTACAGAACGTGATAGAGTTTTAGTGAGTTTGGCCTCCGTGCAAACTTCACATTTTTCGGAGTTGTCTACCTTAAATTTTGGTAGCAAATTCATATTAATTAATCTACGCATAGAATTGACATTAACATGGCATAGTCTTTCATGCCAAACAGATGAAGACTCAACAACATAGGCAATAGGAGTTATTTCATTAACTTTGGGAACAACAGGAACAATAGTTTTAGGGATGACTATCATTACATTAAACTTGAACAGTCCATCCTTTACATATCCTTTACCCAAGGACACCCTATTTTTAGACAATACAAAATTATCAGAAGCAAGAACAACCTTAAATTCATTTTTGTTTAGCAAAGATCATGATACCAAGTTCTTTCTAATATATGGAACATGCAACACATTTGTGAGTGTTAGTTTCTTGCCTGAAGTCATTTTCAGCACTATCTTTCCTGTTCCTGCAATTTTGGAGTTGGAAGAATTACCCATGAACAGCTATTCATCCTTGTTGCACTTCTGGTATGAAGTAAACATCTCCTTGTCTGAGAAAATATGCTTGGTGGCCCCAGTATCGTACCACCATTCACGAGGATTGCTCCCCACAAGATTTACCTCTGATACTACAGCACAGAGGTCCAAGTCAGAGAGACCAATGGACAATTTCTCAGCTATGTGTGCATGGGATTTTTCATTCCCTTTTGCATGTCCAGCTCCTGCACGGTTGTTGTCCTTGCTACGGCAGTCAGAAATTTTGTGCCCCAGCTTACCACACTTGTGGCATTTCCCAGCAAACCTCTTTGCAGGAGGTTTTTGTTTGAGGCCTGTGACAAGAACTTTCTCTTCTTGCCCTTCTGTTCGTGCTCCACCACGTTGGCCTTTTCAATGGACTGATTTCCATAGGACATGTCAGCCTTGCGATTCTCCTCTTCGATCCGCAACCTGACAATGAGGTCTTCAAGAGACATCTCCTTTCGCTTGTGCTTGAGGTAGTTCTTGAAGTCCTTCCATCCAGGTGGAAGCTTCTCGATGAACGTTGCAACCTGGAATGGTTCACACAGCATAATGTTTTCTGCAGCGATATCATGCATTATCACCTGCAGTTCCTGAATTTGACTCACTACTGTCTTGGAGTAACCCATTTTGTAGTCCAGAAATTTGCCAACTACAATCTTTTTGGACCCGGCGTCTTCTGTTTTGTACTTCTTCTTCAAAGACCCCCACAGGAATTTGGACATCTTGAAGACACAGTAGACATTGTACAGTGGGTCTACCAAGCCATTCAGGATGTAGTTTCTGTAGAGATAGTCACCCTGAGTCCATGCATCAACTGCATCAACTAAGTGTGCATCGATTGGTGCCAGTATAGGGGCAGATTCGGTAAGAAACCTGTCCAGCTTCAAGGTGGTCAGGTAGAACTGCATCTTCCCCTGCCACTTCTTGAATCAGTTCCATTGAACTTCTCTGGTTTTCTCCCACAGTGATATGTGTGGTCAGAACGACCGAATGTGCCGCAACTGATTGTGCAGTCACATTTTGGGTCACCAGTGTTTGTTCACTAATATGTCCACTAACATTATCATTCTGTGTAATTTCCATGTTCGGAAATAGTTGAAAACAGAACTGTTAGTTGTTTTTCTGAGATGATAACAGTACCTGTAAAAGATATTCACAAAGACTGTTAGAACAGAGGAAAAATTTTGCTTTAAGATTGTTAAAACTCGAGTTTTATAAATTAGAAATTTGTTAACAATATTTGTGAAGAACAGAATTTACAGGAAGAAAAGGACAAACCAAATGCTTTATACAGAGTCGAGATTAAGATCTCTCTCCTTAAAGCAAAATTCGCCCCGTAGTGTGACGGTGGCTGGCAAATTGCTTCCCAGGATACAACTGTATTACCTTTCCCTGAAGAGCAGCACCCTTGCTTCAAAGATTTAAGCGAACAGTTGCTGTGTTGTACTCTCAATGTTTGACACAGAGGAAGAAGAAGAAGAAGAAGTAGAATTCGGATTACCAAAATCTATGTCTTTTGGTAGACAGGACTTACTAGTCTTAGAGGAGAAAATAGAGCAACTGATGGGAGGCCCATTACTCTGCAACAGCAGAGTAGTCGTTCAGATTCACAACTGATGAGCCATTACTCTGCTGTTACAGAGTAATGGTACCAGTTACTGAATGTGAAGAGCCTCAATAGTGTACTGGGGAAGAAAATTTTTGACTGGGGCAAAAAAAAATGTAAGCTAAGCGAAGCCAGACCAGACCAGACCAGACCAGAGTAGTGGTTCAGATTCACAACTGATGAGCCATTACTCTGCTGTTACAGAGTAATGGTACCAGTTACTGAATGTGAAGAGCCTCAACAGTGTACTGGGGAAGAAAATTTTTGACTGGGGCAAAAAAAAATGTAAGCTAAGCGAAGCCAGACCAGACCAGACCAGAGTAGTGGTTCAGATTCACAACTGATGAGCCATTACTCTGCTGTTACAGAGTAATGGTACCAGTTACTGAATGTGAAGAGCCTCAACAGTGTACTGGGGAAGAAAATTTTTGACTGGGGCAAAAAAATAAATAAGCTAAGCTAAGCTAAGCCAGACCAGACCAAGCCGAGACGAAGCCGAGGCTGGGCCGGGTGCGCGCGCGCGCGCTCGTGTCTTTGTCATTTTGGCTAAGTCCTCTCTCCACTACACGTTAGTGGTAACCCCCGGGCCACGCCCTTTAGTCCAATTTTTTAGTATATATACTAGAAAAATCTTTCCCCATATCCAATATGGAACTATCCATTTTCTCCAAGTTTTCAAGTTAGTACATTTCGAGTACCCAACTTTGGACCAACATTTCTCATTCATACGAAATTCGTTTTTGGAAAATGAGTACACCATGGAAGAGTAATCGACGAGAGGATCGCAATCCAATCATTTTCCGGTGCCGCCGGTGGTCGAAGCTTGCCGGAATCCGCCCCGAAAAATCAGCAAAAAATAATTCCAACACTTTCCACACAGTTGGAGAAGCATCAATAATATTGTACAGACACGGGGGCTGGAAATCATGATCGTTGTTGCAACCATTTACTGAATCACACTCATCCATTGGCAGACTGTCCTTCCATTGGCATGGATCTTAATGTGATGCAAGCATCGACTCCCTTTGTTGTACCAACCAGTCGATAAAGCAACCACCATGATATGGTCACTATGGAATCTTTTGTCGCACTCACATGGGTCTCCTCCATCACCATTCTTCGCAAAGCTATTGAGGATCATAACTGCACGGGTGTGGCTTGTAACATGAGGCTGCCAACATTGTTGTGGGTACAGTTCACCAGTTTTACAACATTCAGAGTAATTCTCATTGTTGCAGTTGTAGGGGTTGTATGTCTTGCATACTTGTTCGATTAGAAGAAGAGATGATGAAGCAAGCAGGTCAAAGTATCGCGGAGTGAAGTCAGCAAAACAGAATAGCAGCAACACTGTGGTCGACCATCCATATGGACAGTCGACCGCATAAGGTCTGTCTTGAAATAGAGAGGGTGAGAGTCGATTGTACCTTTTGGACAGTAGAAAGTTTCGTGGTGGCTGGACTGTTTTGGGCTTAATATTCTTGATTTTTTTAGGTCCATCTTCAACTCCAGGTTAGATCATACGGCTCCTATTGTGTGACTTCTTCTACATGATATATTGTATGGTTATTGTATAAGACTAAAATTATTGTTTTTCTAGATCTCTACATATTGTAATAGTCTCCATTAAGAGAGACAAGGTACGTCATTGATATTTCTTCCATTGTAAGTGATGCTCAAGAGATAGCTCTTGGTGAGTGAGTTTGTAACTAATTACTTGTAATATTCTCTAGTTGAATAATATCTCTCTATATTTCTCCCCGGATTAAGTTATCTTTGTGTGGTTGGTGTGACATATTGTTTGTTTGTTCATCAGATCTGTTTGTGCTCCTGGCTACCATTACTCAACAAACTCCACTGCGCCATCAATTTTCATAACAATTGGTATTAGAGCTTTGGTCGACAAGATCTTGGTGAAGATGACAGGTTCGTGAAGATTAAGCAGTTCAATGGTAAGATCAACTTCATTCTTTGAAAGGTGGACATATATGATGTACTGGTTCAAGAATGTCTACATCTTGCCATAAAGGAGAAAGGAAAATCATCTGATATAAAGTGGAAAATTAGGATGAGAATTGTGAAATAGCTCTAAGTTTAATCCAATTTTCGTTGGCGGAAGAGGTCAAGTGCAACTGCCTTAAGCAAAAAAGTGTGAAGAGTCTATGAGCAAGACTTGTATCTGACTACTCGAGATTGTCATTGTTGGATCATATGTATTTAAAGAGGAAACTGTTTCGTTTCTCAATGAAGGAAGATACCGTTCTTCAAAATCATATTGTGGAGTTCAATAAGGTATTATATGAACTAAGGGATATAAACGTAGATGATTTAAGCGAAGAAGATAAAGCTTTCAACTTTATATATTCACTACCAGATTTGTACAAACATTTGATGACTAGCATGCTACAGAGAGAGTCTGCAAAGGAGAAGATTTCGGTGGCTGAGGTGATCAAGGGGTTGAAGGAAGATCAACTTAGGAAGAAAATTCATAAATCATAGACTACCTCCAAAAGTTGCTTAGTAGTAGAAGATCCTTCAATTTAAAGGGAAAGTGCCCATAAATGTGTGATTTGTTGCCGATATTGCAAGAATGATGGGCATTACAAGAAGGAATGTCGTAAATTACTGAATTAAAAGAGCGTCAATGTTAGCAGTACTAACGCTTTTGTGGTGAGTGCTACTGATGATTTATGTCTTCTTGTTTCAAATCTTTTAGAAGTGAATTCTGGGTGGTTTCTTAACTCAAGGAGTTCTTTTTATATATGCTCCGAGAGGGAGATGTTTTCTACTTACAAGTCTACAACAGGGCGTTGTGTGAGAACAAGAACTAGGGAGGGGATAGTTGAGTTGGAGATATTAGGTGGTAACAAGTACACTCTAAAGAAAGTCCTGCATATTCCTCTCCTAAATTGGAATCTGATATCTTTGGAAACTCTGGAAATACACTGCTATAGGAACTCAGCCCGAGGTAGAGCCCTGTCTTTTTTTGAAGGCCGTCATAAGGTGATGTTTGTAAAAAGCGGTGTTGGACCCGGTCAACACAAATCTCTACATGCTTTGTGGAATTCAGAAAACTTGTACAAGTGTTTGTATGCCCATAATTCCTAAAGAAGCATCATCTCGTTTGCCACAGCTAGAATCATCGAAGCGAGACAACGACATTCGAATATTGTCGAAAGGTGGAGAGTGCCTCGAGGTAGAGAGTGGCTCCTCCATATTAACGCCTACTGGGTGTGTCCTTGATGTGCATACTAATTGGTGAAATTGGGTGGAAGATCGATTCAACTAGCGGAGGAAACCACTAAACCAAGGTTATTTACAGGTGGAGGTCAAGAGTCTAAGCGCTGATTAATTGCACAATGTTGATAACACACGTTTGCAATTCAAGTTGGAGATTGTTGGGATTATATGATTTGCATACTTGTTCGATTAGAAGAAGAGACACCAAAGTGAGGAGGTCGAAGCATCGAGGAGTGAAGTCAGCAAAATAGAGCAACTGCGGTCAACTGTCCATATGGAAAATCGACATCATAAGATTTGTCTTGAAACAGAGAGGGTAACAGTCGATTGTACTACTTTTGGACAGTTTACAGTTCCAAGATGGCTGGACTATTTTGGGCTTAATATTTGTGATTCTTTTAGGCCCATCTTCAACTTCATGAATCTTATTGTGGTATTCTTCATGAATCTTATTGCCCTTATACACCTCAATAGAACAGGGTTGCTGAGCGTAGAAACCGTTACCTGTTAGAGGTTATTAGGACAATGCTTATTCATAAACAAGTTCCTCATCATTTCTTGGGGGATGCAGTTCTTACTGCATGTCACCTAATTAACGACATGCCCTCATCTGTGTTAGATGGTAAAATACCATTTTCCATTTTACGTCCAAATATTAACTTCATTATATAGCACGTGCTTTGTCCGTATGTGACTACACTATTACTCAACTAATCTAATCTAACATCTCTAGGAATAAGTTTATGAAGATGTGTAAAGAACAAAGTGAAGGATCGTAAATAGAGAATAAAAGTTAAGGAGATAGTCAAAAGAAAAAGAATAGATTAAGAAGAAACGAGATTCAGAACAAGTTAACTTATACCAACAAGTAAGAACAAAAAATGTGGTTTGAGATTCCTACAATGGATCTTGTCTAATATTTTTTTTGAAGAAAAAGTTGTCTAATATTTCCTTTTGTAGCCAATGTCATGTAAGTAATTGTCTTGGCTGGCCAGTTAACTATAATTGTGGAGAATGCATGATTTAGTTAAATAAGATGCACGATTTTATACCTTTTGTTTACACAACGAGAAACTACAGTCTATGTCGATCAATTGTCAAACAAGGAGAAAAATAAGTTCGATAGAGGATGTTTGCCACTAAATAGACATTGCATTTAAGAAAAGAAGATAAAGAGTTTTTCAAGACATATATAAAATTGAGTGGGGTGGGCAATTGAGTATTCTATATTACCAATTGACAATGTCCTGATTGATATTAAGTGGGGTGAGTAATTGAGTGGCAGGTTCGAGCCAAGACTTATCCGTAAAAAAAACATTTATATAAAATTATAATTGTTTCTCTCTTTGATTGATCATGAATCTGATATGTGATATCATACTCTCCAATTTACAACTTCGGGATCTTCAGTGCCTTCCACATAGGGTTGGCATTCAGGTCGAATGGGCCCGCCCGGGTTGAAGGCTGACTTGGGCGGGTTCGGGTCGGGTCGGAGGGTTAACCGGGTCGGGCCGGGCCGAGTCGAAGAGTGGAAATTGCGACCCACCCAACCCGTGAACCCTTTCGGGTCCAACCTGGGTTGGGTCGGGTCGAGTCGAGTCGCGGGTTGGCCTGGTTAGAGAGTTAACTATATATATATTTTTACTTAAAAAAAGTAATTTTAATAATAATAATAAGATTGAAAGTCGTAATAATAATAACATAAAAAATCGTAATAATTATAATAAGATTGAAACAGTGAAATTGCCAGAAAAAAAGAAGATATATTATTCATATGATTTCAAGTTATACAAGTTTCACAATTTGTAATAAGAACTAAAGATTTTCTACAAATCTGTTTTATACAATAACAAATTTCTTATATATAATTTTAATTTACTTCAATTTTCCAAAATTTGAATAACAAGCAAAGATTTAATGCATTTTTTAAATCTATTTTACTATTTGCAATTGTCTTCAATTTGATGGCCTTCAATTTGTTGTTGTTGACTTGTTGTTGTTGGTCTTGAATTCTTCATTTTGGTTGCTATTGTTGTTGTTGTTGTTGTTGTTGTTGTTGTTGTTCTTCCAGCGAGTTGCTCCCACTTGTGGATGTAGATAATGCTTTTCCTTGTGTCCTATCTTCAGCCTTTAGCCAGTCTTCTGTGCAAACGAGCATCTCTAACGATTGGGGCTTCAAGCAATTCCTGTAATCAGTTAGAACCCTGCCACTTGTAGAAAATGCACTTTCAGAAGCAACTGTAGAGACAGGAGGAGTTAGTAGATCTTTAGCCATATATTTAAGAATACTATAAGTGTGTTCATGGTATTTCCACCATTGTAAAATATCTAGTGAAGAACTAAAAGACGCAGAATCTTGTTGGTTAGACCAATTTAATTCATTTGGCTGATTAGTCCTAGGTTTTTTTGATTGAATTTGTGCAAGTAAATTAAAAGTTCTATCATCAATTTTACTCTTATCCTTACCTTTAGAAGTAGCAGAAGAAGAATTAACTACAGAAATTGTACTACTAGAAGCAAAAGATCTATCATAATAATTATACTAGTTATTTAATTTAGATTCAAATTTAACTAAAAAAGAAGCGCAATCAATTTCAGAATCTTCAACCCCAAGTAAATTAAAAACTTTTCAATCAAACTATTCGTACCTTCTAATTTGATACGAGGATCCATAACGGTAGCAACACAATACAACATAGAAGGAGGATAAAATACTTCAAAAATTTTGTGTATGCAGGTTTGACAATATCACCAACAAAAGCATCATCTAACATTTCTTTAAAAGTTTCATCAAAGTAACTATTGAAATAAAAAAACTACTAGAAGTAGATTCATATGATTTTGAAAATTTGAAAGTTGCGGTTTTAAAAGGTTCTAAAAATTTCAACAAAGATTCAGCAAAATACCAATCGGGGGGAGTCATTTCAAAATTTGGCATATTTTTTGCAATACAAAAATTATTTATACATGCTTTATATTCGGTAACAACATGTAGTAAATCAAAAGTAGAGTTCCATTGGTGTTTAACATCCTTCGAAAATTTTCTAAAAGGTACATTTGAAATCCTATACCAATTTTTCCATTCTTGAAATACGGTGCCACTTATTGCAATAAAATGTACACAACTTCTAATTTTAAGTATATATGGATCAGCTATTTTTAATGCATCTTGAACACATAAAATTAAAAAATGACATGAACATCTAACATAAAAATATTATCAGATGGAGGGTTTAATGCGGTTTTTAAAATACTAATTGATGTATTGTTGTTAGATGCATTATCAAAACTAATACACAAAATTTTATTGCGAATATAAAAAACATCACAAATTTCTAAAATACGGTTTGCTATTTCAATGCCACTGTGGGGATAGGGCAACACGGCAAGTGATATGATTCTTTTTGGAAGAATCTAATCATTGTCGATCCCATGACAGGTTATTCCTATCATTGGAATATTGTTGCAACTCGTCCAACAATCCGAAGTTAAACTAACTCTACAAGTTAAACTCCATAAAATTGCAATCAAAGTGTCCTTCGTTTCATTGTACATTTTAAAACAATCTGATTTGCAAGTATTTCTAGGGATTCTTCTAAAATGAGGGTTTAAGGCGGTCTGATTAAAATTTTCCAAGTCCCTACTCTCGGGATAGAGAAATGGTAACTCTTTATTTATTACTAATCGGGCCATTTTCCGACGAACAAGATCGGGATCATAAGGGTGGCTATCAACTAGACTGGTCCTATGGTGGATTTTTTGTTGGCCGGGTAGGTCAACAAGAAGTTCTTTATGCACACTTAGGATGTGTCGCATAATTGTACCCGTGCCCTCACTCCTCTTCCATTTGTATTGCTTAGAACATGTTTTACAAACTTTCAA
Organism: Hemerocallis citrina; assembly: GCA_017893485.1. Classification (NCBI taxonomy): domain Eukaryota; kingdom Viridiplantae; phylum Streptophyta; class Magnoliopsida; order Asparagales; family Asphodelaceae; genus Hemerocallis; species Hemerocallis citrina. Next base: position 190,975,555 of record CM030360.1, on the reverse strand, counting down.
ACCTACTCCCGGTGTATTTTCGTCCGGGATATAATCCTAAAATTTATGCCAATCACGACCTTCCCCTCTAGTTTTCCTACCACTAGGGGGTTGTGTCATTTCGGTTGCTTGTTATTGTGGTTCTTCTTCTAATTGTATGTCTCCTACAAACTCATCGTGTGTACCCCATTGTTGTGTAGGAGGATGATGGTACTCTTCAGCAGGCTCATTATGTGGGACAATTGGTGGCCTACGGGAAGTGCCGGTGGAATCTTGCCCACTTTGGCTACGACTGCTATTGCGTGATCTAGACACGTTTATATGTAGTAGTGTATGTAAAAAAAACTACACAATGTAAAGGCTATAAGTTACAAAAAAAAATCTAGAAAATAAGAGGGTTGTGAGAGAGAAGATAAAAAAACCAACAAACAAACAAGATACCAAAAATTATAACTACAAAAAAATTAAAAATTGAAGAAGAGGAATATGAAATTTTGATACCGTTCACCGTGGATACTCGTATATAAAAAAACCCGTGAAAATAAGAATAGAAGTAGAAGTAGAAATCCGGAATTGAAGATCGAGGAGAGCTTGGAGGAGATTTGAAGACTTGATCACTTGGAGTTGGAGTAGAGTTGAAGAGTTGAAGATGTTGTAGAATTTTGGTTCGATACGATCGAAATTTGATCGTGTATATGTCTTGCTACCTTGTTTGTTCAATTGTTCACAAATTGAAATGAATTGAGTAATAATAGTATAAAGAGTAAGAGAGTATGGTATGAATTCTTTCTTTGATTTTTGGGGGGTATTTATAGGATAAAAATAAACAAAAAAACAAAAAAAACACAAAAAGACACAAAAAACACAAAAAAACACAAAAAAACACAAAAAAACACCAACAACTGCTATAAGAGTCGTTACAACGGCTCTCTAGTGAACACTAACGGTTCAGCGACCGTTGGACCCTGCTGGTCAACGGTCGATCCGTAGTGGGTCGAACGTTTGACCCGTACGGGTCAAATGTTTCGCAACCTGCGGGTCGACCCGCAGGTTAGCGGGCGGGTTGGCTCCTTTTTTGCGGGTTACCGGGCCAGGTTATACGGGTTGGATTCGCTAATTTCGCGACCCGAGTCGACCCGTTAACGTTAACGGGTTCGACCTGAACCCGAAACGGGGTTTCGCGGACAGGGTTAAATGGGCGGGTCGCGGGTCGACCAAACTCGTTTGCCATCCCTACTTCCACGCAGCAGGAGAAGCATCAACAATATTATTTGGACATGGTGGTTGGAAATCATGATCGGTATCTCAATCGTGAACACATTCACACTCATTGACCACTTTGGCTTGGACAGATCTCATGTTGGCATTAATGGTAATGTAATTCAAACATCGACTTCATTGTACCAACCCCTGGACAGAGCAACTGTTTGGTTGTCTTGCATACTAAGTTCAATAAGAAGATGATGAAGCGAAGGAATCGAAGCGATGGTTGGATGAAAGATGAGAAGCAGCAGCAGCAGCATGACAGAGGATGTGCGATCGACTGTGCAGTTGACTGTGAAGTCGTCTTACACCCCCTCAGGTTTGATTGGAGTATACAATCGATTGCACTTTGGGCAGTCGACCGCGTCACTGCTGTTTGGGTTTCGGTGCAGATCTTGGGGATTCGTTTGAAGCCCAACTTCTTCACAAAATTAGATCGTACGACTCCTATTGTGTTACTTCTGCTTTAAGACTTATCCGATGACTATTGTATCAAAATATCAAATTAGGATTTCTTTAGATATTTATATATTATTGTAATTGGCCTCCACTGAGAGCTAAAAAAAAGAGTGTTTTATTAAGGAGAGTTTGAGAGGCTTTCCAATTGTAAATAACTATTATTTTCTGGTGAGGCTAGAGGGAGGGTTGTTGTGAGAATTGTAATATTCTTGTATCTTCTCTACTTGAATATCATCTCGGTTTATTCTCCCCCGAATTAGAGTTCGGCCCAAACCGGGACAAAATTGTGTGCTTTGTGTGTTTGGTGCAATCTTTTATTTGTTTGGTGATTTGTATTGATCGCGTCGCATAAATGAACAAGATCCTATAAAGGCGATAATTACCCCCAAAAAACCACTAGTTTGTTATCACTTTGGTAGTTGTTATCACTTTCAGATGGACCCCGACCATCACCACCTTTAGCGAAGCTGTTGATAGTCATGGTAGCAGGTGTGTATTACCGGTGATGGGAGGTGAGCCACGATATTGTTAGTACCTTTCGCCATCCTGCATGGCAGCATTCAGAGTCATTCTCAGTGTTGAGTTGCCATATTTTCTGAGTAAAAGTCCACTCGGTTGACATGATGCAATAATAATGGTAAATTGCAAAAAATACCCCTAATCCATACTGTTAAAGTTAAAAAACCCCTAAATACCCCCCCCCCCCTCCCCCCCCCCCCCGCAAAAAAAAAAGAAACTCAAAAAACCAAAAAAATTCACCCCCACTCTCTTTCTCAAATCCAAATCCAAATCCAAAATCCAACATCCAAAATCCAAAGTCTAAATCTGAATCCAAGTCCATATCACCACCAAACATCCTCATCTCTATCATCCCCACCTTCATCCTGATCTCCATTGACAACCCCATATCCATCTCCCGACCTCCTCATCTCTATCATCATCATCCTCGGCCTCCACCACCATCATCATCACCATTCGGCCTCCAACCCGACCTTTGTCGGCCTCATTCCCGACCTCCATCCCGACCTCCATCCCACCATCTTCTCCTCCTTCATCATCATCTTCCTCTCATCTTCATCTACTTCATCACCTTCTCCAACTTCAAAAAACTCATTCAACACCATTCTAAAAATTCATCAACCAAAGCAAGGAATTAAAAAACAAAAGAAGAAGCATTAGTTTTGATGATGATGAAGATGAGGAGGTCGATGGTCGTGATGATGACGCAGATTTTTTGGATTTTGGATTTTTTTTTGGGGGGGGGGGGGGGGGTTGAAAATTTTTGGTTTGTTTGGGTTTTTTTTAAATGTCTTTTTTTGGGGGTTTTTGGGGGAAAGAGAATGAAGGTTCAAGGGCAATTTGGACATTTCAAACATTTTTTTAGGGTTTCCTACAAAAGTGCACTACAATAATAATTTATTATTTATTTATTTATTTATTTATTTATTTATTTGGGGGGGGGGGGGGGTTCACCGATAGTTTATGGTGTTTTTCATTCCGACAGTATAGATCATTGGTGTTTTTCAAAATTTACCCCAAGAATAAATCAGTGTGACACTACGAAACTAGTCATGCTTGGAATTCCTACTCGTAAGGCAACAAGGCCAATTACAAAATGAGGGGATTCGGGGCGTTTTTAACAGACAGTACTCAAATGGAAGACTAATGAAATGAGGTCTAGTGTCCCCTTGTGCAAAATTTCACGAACTTTTCAAAGTGAAAAAAAATACTATTTTAAAAAATTGCTACATTCATTCTCAAACATACAAATATTATAAAAACATACAAATATTATAAACAACCACAATTATTAATGTTTTTTCATACTTCAACATACAAAAAAATTATTATCATAAAAACATACAGACAATTTTCATCAAAAAATTAGATTACTATGTATGAAAGTATATGAACAATATTCTCTCATGTACCAAAAAATATAGTATGTAGCAATCAATCCAAACGCACCACTTTGCCCTATTGAAAAGTACCAAAAAATATAGTGTGTAGCAATCAATCCAAACGCACCACTTTGCCCTATTGAAAAGTCGACTCCTTGAAGGCTCGAGAAATGATTCTAACGAAATAGTAAGAGCCACATTGTCGAAGTTGAATCCTAAAACTAAAACAATGCGTTTGAAATATTTTAAGAAAAAACATTGCAAAGAAAGCTGAAGAACAACATTTAGATAATGTATACAAAGAAAAATAAATTTTCACGTCCTCGTCTACCTATTCTATCTTCACCAAGGTTCATAAAGATTAATGAGTACATGCACCTCATAAATAATTTTTCACATTGGTTTAAGCAATCACCCCAAATGCTACTGAAAATAAACTAAAATTACAAAAATAAGTTAACAAATAAACAACATTTGAAACCTTGATGTTAAAAGAGAAAAAAATCATGATATCTGAAAACTTTAATCATTAAAATAGAGTTGTGTTGTGAGGATAATATATTTTCTTTTTTAAAAGAAAAGGAGTAAGATGGACAGTCATGGATTTGAGAAAGAGAGGTGGAGAATTTGGTTTTAAAGAGGGATGAGAGAGAAAGAGAGTTGGAGTTAAGGGCCCCAATATCAAGGAGAGACAATTTAATTGGTTATTTTATTTTATGTTAACTTTCTCAATCTAAATTCAAATTTAAAATTATAATTTGAGTGAGACCACCTACTTTTATTTTCTTTCTTCATTTCAAAATAGTGAAAGGAGAGAGGGGATAAACATTTTTGCTTAGTATATAGTCTAATACTATTGTTACCCTGTGCAAATTGCACAACCTAAAATATTTATGAGGGACTCATAAAATTATATAGAACTACAAAAAAGTGTGAGAGAATTGGGAGAAACTTATGAATATCATCCCTACCATAATTACCGAAATCTTCATTATCATCATCACATAAGCAGATGGTTTAGAGAATCACTGTCAAACCATAATGTTATCCAATTGAATATTACTAAAGCTAAAAAATTGCCTGCAATAAACTAAATAAAGCGTTATGGTACTTCAACTCTTCATCCTCGCTTTCTTCTTCAACTCCATGCTCATCTTTTTAGGTATCACTATCCTCATTCTCATGCATTTCCTTTAAATGAATCTTCGCGTAAACCCTTGAGTTTAAATCCAAGTTAGAACACAAAATACTTGAATAAAATTGTCGTTAAGGTGAAGAGTCTTAACCTTTCTTGGTTCGATTTTATGTGACTATTCAATTTGAATTCCACGATACCCCTTTGCAAATTGCACAAACTTTACCAAAAATTCGGCAGAACTTATCCGTTACATAAAGCTTTTTCACTGTATAAAGTTCATCCAGTATATCAATTTTCAACAATTATTTAATTTGGATACTCATAAACACACTGTCCAAACTCAAGCATCTGATACAATAATGCACCTTCAGACCTAATCCCAATATTCATTCAGTTGTCCTGAAATTTCAATTATATCCAACAGAGGGCTTAAATAAATTGTTAATGATAATAAAAGACTTCAATTAAAAAAATTGTATCGACTTTACGAAAAGATGTCGCAAATTCAACTAATTTATATTAACATGTATATTTTAACATCATTAACATTCAGTAAACATTTTAAACTAAGAGACTCATACAAAAACAATTTTATGAACTGTATTTGCTTAAAAATCTAATTCTAAGTTATCCATATAACACATCATACCTAGTCAAACCCATTAAGAAAGATGCAAACTTCAGCTAAAATTTTGTACGACCCATAAGATTACGCATAATTTACCAAAACCACACCATAATCTATATATCAAATATAACATTAATTAATCAAATCAAATGATTATATAAGAGAGAGATTCCGCAATACCCCGTGTTATATATATAACATGGGGTATTGCAGAATCTCTCTCTTATATAATCATTTATATAACACGGGGTATTGCGGAATCTCTCTCTTATATAATCATTTGATTTGATTAATTAATGTTATATCTGATATATCGATTATGGTGTGGTTTTGGTAAATTATGCGTAATCTTATGGGTCGTACAAGATTTTAGTTGAAGTTTGCATCTTTCTTAATGGGTTTGACTAGGTGTGATGCGTTATATTAATTAACTTGAAGGTTAACCTATAGAAATTCTATAGAGGGGATTTTCTTGGAATTAAATGGGTGTGTGGGGCCCAGGAGTAGAAAGGGGGGCTGTGAGTTTGGCAGCACATGGGGACTGTGGGCCCCGGTGTTGATAGCAGCAGTAGCTGCTGCATTTGCGCTGCCTCCACGTGGCACTGTGACCCCCACCCCGGGTTTGTTTGTTGTGCTCTCCTTGCAAGAGAGAAAGGGAGTGGGAGTGAATAGATTTGGTCCCATATCGGGGATTTGATAATTAATTGTGTATTATATATATAATTGTCTGGGATTAGAAGTCACCAATCAGCTATAGCACCTTTTATGAGGCAAGCCTGTGGTAGGCAGTTGTTTGAAAAGTCGTTGTTTCGGACCGGGGTGTTACAAATGATATCAGAGCCGAATTTCGACATCGTTGTAGGTAAGAGTGGGGTGTGTCTTATATGCCTGAGAGAGATTCGTGGTCAGTACACTGGCGGTATAGCCGGGGACAGTACACTAAGATTTGACTGAATCAGGAGTACGCCACTCCACATCGGCTAGAAAGGAGATCCTGGCGCTACCTTGCAAGTCCCGGCTTCAGCGAGGATGCTGAATTCTTAAGGGGGGGCGTATGTAATACACCCCGTGTTAAGAATATATATATATATATATATATATATATATATATATATATATATATAATTGGAAGGTTATCCTATAGAAATTCTATAGGGGGCTTTCATGGAATTAAATGGGTGTGTGGGGCCCAGGGGAAGAAAGGGCGGCCGTAAGTTTGGCAGCATGTGGGGACTGTGGGCCCCGGTGTGATAGCAACAGCTAATGCTGTGTTTGCGTTGCCTCCACGTGGCAGTGGGACCCCCACCCCAGGGTTGTTTGTTGTGCTCTCTCACAAGAGAGAGAAAGGCAGCGGGAGTGAATAGATTTGGTCCCATATTGGGAATTTGAGAATTAATTGTGGATTATATATATAATTGTCTGATATTAGAGGTCATTAATCATCTATATCACATTTTATGAGGCAAGCCTATGGTAGGCAGTTGTTAGAAAAATCGTTGTTTCGGGCCGGGGTGTTACAGATTCATATTAGGGTTTAGGGTTTGTAACAGTATGAAATCTCTATAGAAAGTGGAGATGTTGAGGTAGGTGGCGGCTCTTGAAGCCCACAACATTCTGGAAGCCATGATCAAAATGTTTACACATTTTTTTTACTTTGTAGTTTTGATTGCTGAGTATTATAGAGATGAGACAATTTTAAAGCTAAACATGCACAACCGCTTCTTCTTCTTCCAACAACGCTTCAAACATCTTCTAGCTTCACCATCTTCTCTTCACATCGAACTATAGTATGCAAGACATAAACCCAACAATCTCGAGTTTGGATTGCATACTCATGCTTCCAATACTGTGTGACTAATTGCCTCTAGACTCTTTCATTCTCCTTTTGTAAACGAACCCTGTTTAGTGACTTCTTTTGCTATTTGAATCTATCTCTACCTTTATTTCTCCAATAGTATGCCCGCATAAAGGGCATACCCCAGTAGGCGTTAACATGGAGACTCCGCCCTCCGCACGAAATCCACCTACCCCGAGGCACTCTACGGAGAAAATATTCGAACGTCGTGGTCTCGTTTCAATGATTGTATTGATGAAATACTAGATAATGCTTTAGGAACACGAGCTTAGAAACACTTGGCTAAGATTTCTCGTTCTCCCAAAGCTTGTAGAGGTTGTGCTGAACACACCTCTTTTCTTTCATCACCTTACGACGACCTTCCCAAACTCTTAGAACTCCACCTTGAGTTGTGTACCTACAGTATGTTGCTTAAAGAGTTCACAAGGATACAAGATTTTGTTTTAACAAAGGAATATGCATGACTTTCTCTAGAGTGTACCATTTTTCATCTAACGTCTTCAACTCGATTGTTCCCTCATCCATTACTTCACAAATCTCACCAACTACCATTTCACACAAGGGTCTCCAGTAGACTTGTAAGTAGAGTACATCTCCCTCTTTGAGCATATATGAGAAGAACTTCCTGAATAAACTAGCCAGAATACACATCTAGAGAACTTCATACAAGAGTACACTATAAGTTATCACCTGATCTAGAATAGTGGTATTTTCCTTCATTAAGAAATTGAACAATTTTGTTTTCTCTTCCAGTACATTCGATATTGTAACGGCGTTTCCGAGTATTCGGTTCCGAGTCTTGCCTACTGCCTGGCCGTGCTAGTACACCAGGCATCTTTCGCTGAAAACATCCAAATTAAACTCAAAGCTTCTAAAAATTTCAAGCCATTTCTCCTGTTTAATGCAGAATGGACTTCCTTTATCGTCGAACAACTTGATCATTGTGAAAGTCTGATCTCTCATCTTTTCCAAGGAAACTCATGAAACTCCCGAACTACGTAAATTTACGATCTGAACCTATGATACCAATCCTTAGGAATTCTTACTAAGTTTTACGACAATCGATCCAATGAACAAACCATCAAGAAATAATATATCAAACCAAACACACAAAAGTGCACAATTTTGTCCCGGTTTGAGCGAACCCTAATTGGGTGGGGGGTGAAATAACCGAGATATTATTCAGCTAAAGAAGATACAAGAATTACAAACACTCTCACCAAGAACCTTTCTATCTCATAAGGCTTACTGGAAGATAATCTGCTGTTTACAATGAAACTCTCAATGACGTAATTTTCTCTCTTTGCTCTTTACACACACTTCCCTTTCAAAGGAGGCCACTACAATTATATATAGAGATCTAGATAAACCCTATGTTGTAGTCTTGATACAATAACTGTTCGATTCCCCCATAATGGGAAAGCTGCACGATAGAAATTGTACGGTCTAACCTGAAGAAGAAGATGGGCTCAAACAGATTACCCAGACCCAAGCCCAAAACTGTCGCTGTGCCGTTGTTGGTCGACTACCCCCTCAAGAGCAGTCGCTTGTAATGAGTTGATTCCAATCCAGAGTGCCGAGATGGTTGGCTGCGCAATATCTCTGTAGACTGTCAATTCATTTCCAGCATTCACAACTCCTTATTCTTCTTCCAACGATGCTTCGAAGCTCTTCTCGCTTTATCATCTTTTCTTCACATCAAACCATTGTATGTAAGACATAAACCCAAAAAACGCCAACCTTTAAAATTTCTCTTGAAATACTTCATACCCCACCCCCTTCCCTTCAAATAACCACAACTTTTTCCCTCTTCATTTCTACCAAAATCCAAATTTCTATAATTATAACTAGTGTACCCTTGTGCAATATTGCACAAACTTATATAATATAATATAATATAATATAATATAATATAATATAATATAATATGTAGTATAATCTGTACAATATTGTACATGATTTTCTTTAAAATAAGCAAATAATATAAAAAAAATTGAAAAATTCTTCTAATAACATCTATATAATAATGCATAATTTTTAAGGTTTGATTAATTGATATGATTCTAATTTAAAATTTGGATGGAGAAAGAGTGTAATGGTTTGCTCTCCTTTTTTTTAATTAAAAAAAAGAGAAAAATCCTTGAACCAAAAGTGATTTAGCATAATATATTTTATAGATAAGCAGCTCTAGGATTTTATGAAACATAAGAAGCCAACCTATACAATATCTCAATCCAATCCAAATGCGTCTACTTACTGCAACTTCACTTCCTCCTGAACCACTTCACCATAACTGCAACTTGTACAGGTTCCCTTTCCGGTGCGGAAATGGAGTTTCCGACTCAGATATCTGGTTTTGTTTTGAAGGGTGAAAGTGAGGATCCGGCATTCCTCCGTCAAGAAGAGCACTTTGATTTCTCCCCACCGATAAATAACCTAAAAAGTATAAGATACTATCAATCCGGCTCATCTCCCTGCAGTCACTTTTAACCATTCCTAGTTAAGGGAAACTGACTTCCATCAGGGGAGGTAACTCCACTTTCAACCCGAGAAACAGAGAGTTGGAGGTAGCCTTATCAGGCTCAAGAGTCACTATGATGAAGAGACGCTTGACGAGTTTACTTGCCAAGTGCTGCCACTTGGTTACAAGCCTAGTTGCACCTTGACCTACTGTTCTAGTACTTACGCTGTAACATTGGAAGTGTCTTCTACCAGTTTTACCTTGAACGATAAAATGAAACCGAAACTACACCCTCCTCTTCCTCTGATAGCCCAGAAAAGTTCTTCACCCATAGATTCTCTATCTACAATCTCCCATTCAGACTTTACAAGTCTAACATCGACAATGTGATCTACTGCTAGCCCATACGCTTTCATCATGGTTCCAATTCCTCCATCACAAACTGTCCACCAATTCCGACGATTGGGCATTCACTACAAGGAATTTGACATATAGTGACAGCAAAAATCCGTGGGTAAAAGGTGAAAAACCGTAGGTATAGCCCTTAAAACCTATACCAACGGACGTATTTTTCCGTCGTTTTTAATTAGCTATACCCACGGCAAAATGCCGTCACTATAGCCTATAGCGACGGTTTTTTCACCCGTTGGACAAAACCTCGGTGTTATACCCACGGTTTCGTATCCGTTGGTATAGGTTTTAAAGACACCTTTTGCTTTCCTATACCCACGGTTGAAACTCCATTGCTATAGGTTTTAGCGATGGTTTTCGCATCCAATTATTTGAATATATACTCATCGCTCTATACACAATTTTTTCTTATTAATTATGCTTATAATAATTTAATATTTTCTTTTATAATATTAATTTAATTATAAACTAAATACACAATAAAATAGATAAATGTGTTTATGAAACAAAATTAAAAAAAAATAAACTTCAATCATATTAAAAATTAATGAAGTATTACAAGCATGTCAAATTACAAAATAGTTAATAACCAAATAGACAATTGAATTCATGTGTGCAGACATGAGAATCAATACTTTAAACTACGATCAACATATTCAATGACATTATAAGATAACATTCAATTAACTCCTCACTTGAGATACGACACTAACAATTTTCTTATTTTACGGCAACCAGATCTTGATTGATCTTGATTCTCTTTGCAGTAATCTTCTTTTAGCATCCTGCAAATCTTCTTTACAACCTTCTTCACTTCATCGTTGGCAAACACAAACTCGGCTGCATTTTGAGCGAGTTCAATCATTTCTCGCTTGTTGAGAGCCCTTCACAAACAAAACAAAGCAAAAAGATCCAACTTTGGTCATCAACAAATAGTCAAAAAGAGAACAGTGTACTCTAGATCTGATTGATAGGAACCAGTCTGCTAGTACATAGTCAAAAAGAGAACAGTGTACTCTAGATCTGAATTGAGATTCTCCTCTATAGAAAAATTGAACCAAATTACAACTATCAGATTGATGTCAACACTAGAAATTACCTAATTGATGACGAACTTCTAGGCTTAGGCAATCAAGAAGCAACCCTTCAAATTTCCTGAAGACTAATAATAGTCTGTATGTAGAGACAGAAAAAAAATAGAAAATTTTAGATCAGCTTGAATCATGGAAATCTGAAAGTGAAACCAACAACACCACCAACAAAAATAAAGCCACTACATGCTTGTATGGTCAAAATATTATATGGACAAGGTTTTAGATCCAAGTAAAGAATGGAACATGAGAGTTGTTATGCACATGTTTTTCCTTATAATAGTAGCCATTGAAAACCTCAGTTATCCTAAATGTGTATCATCAATTTTCAATGTTGCTTCCTGAAATTCTTAACATTAAAAGCTCATTTATCCACTCAATGCACAAAAATTTTCATTCAGATAAAAATTAAACGTGCAATACATGTGAGAAGCCACATGTTCACATGTCCACACAGCCAAGTCCCCAATTCTGTAAAATAATAGTATAAGAAATGACAAAAGAAAATGGGAACCTCAAAACCAAGTTACCTGCATCCGTGTCATTATCGGACCAGCTCGAAGACGCACGGTTGTCATGAATGCCTAGCTGGCGGATAAGTTTTGAGAGAATAGTTGATTGCCTCTGGATGCGCTCATGCTTTTGTTTAACATTTTGGTAGACTTGGATCAGTTCTTCAAGTTTAGCGGTGCTTTGAGCACTAACATATATACAACAAATTACATGCTAATGACGAGTATGTATAAATAGCAAAGAACATTTTACTCTAGATTCATGAAGTTTAAAGGTGTCAGATTTTTACTCCAGATCTTCTGAATAAAGCCTAAAATTATGACAGGTGGATCATCAATTTAGACCTTTTTTAAAAAAAATAAACAGAACCCTTTTTGATAACAAGATAAGGAAACAGTGACTTTATGAATCTGACAACCAAATTATATTTCAGTCAATATAGTATAATTTGTAAGAGAACCTGAAACATTAATTGAGTTACCAAAAATTCATTAAATTTCAGAAACATCTATGAAACAGGAACTCTGAGTACATCTACATATATTGTGATGTGAAACAGTGACTTTTGTATGAGATTACCTTGTCAAGGGAAGCCTGAACCTGATGAAGGGAGCTTGCATCCTGGTTATGACCTTTAAATAAATTCAGAGCATGACTTGATTCTTCTTGTCCATCTTCAGGAAAAGTCGGAAAGTTAAAATTGATTCCTCAATGATGTGTAAGAGGTCAGTGGCTAGGATTGTTGGGTCTTCTGAATTATCTCGCAAGTTTTCTTTCTGGGCTACACCTGAAAAGTTTTTTAAAAAAAACCAATGGAAGGTAGGACTCCAATTTTCAAAAATGAATCCCCTTTTCTCCACTAGTCTAACAATGCTTAAGAAATCTTTCTAAATCAATTGATAACCAATAAAAAGATTTCATTCACCAAAGTCTAAATTTCTTTTTGCTAATTACAATCCGAGAAATCTTTCTTTGTGTTATTATCAGTCTCATCTTGCAAAATTTTAACCATCCACCTTTTATATTTACAATAGAGTAATAGCAGCAACAATATGCCCCATAACTAGCTGACTATGAAAAAGCAAGACAACTCAAACACTTTAGCTAAGACTAAGTCTGAAATTAATTTGGAAACTACAGATTATTCTATCTGCAGTTTCACTGCCTTATGGAGATTACATTGAGTGTAGTGCCCAGCTCACTGCCTTGAGGATTATCTTAAGTGTGGTGCTCACATCATTGTTTTAGGGATTAAATATTTAAATGTAATGTATGTATCAGGTTGCACGAGCATTAATCCTCGTTCCCACAACACTGTGAAAAGGCTTTATTTGGTAACGATCTGTAAATCATTACTCACATTGTATAGTTAAAGATAAACTAAATCCTGCAAGAGAGGAAGTCTAGTAGAATCTTGAGTGATGACGAGTAAACAGATAATAGACAGCCACTAACAAGAAATCTCATTTCAGAAAAACAATTAACGAAGGCTAAAAATTGGAAGAGAAACTGCATGCATGGATAACATACTCTTGACGCAAGTACACATGTACAAATTAAACTACATCTCCCTTATGTGCATCTATGTGTATATTATAAGAAAAAATCAGTTATACGTGCCTCTTCATCCTGACTTGTGACATAAACTCTATGTTAATTCCAGATAACCCTTCTGATAATATCCATATACTAATGTCGGTAGGCCAATTCATTGAAAAATAACACTCTACGTAGCTCCGTGAAGAAAATAAACGCTTGATATATACAGGCCAGATATAATTGTACAAGGGATGTCATAAATGTAACTAAATTTACCTTGGAAACTAGGAACTTGGAGTAACATAGGAAGTGCAATTCGAGCTCGAGCATAAATCTCAACCCTTGAACCTTGCTCAAAAGGCTCATTCTCAATAAATCTTTGTAAGAGAACCTAAAACTGCGGAAAAGCCTGCGCAGCATAGCAGTAAGATGAGGGATTTTCCGGCTGGGAAGAGATTTTCTGGCATACTTGCATGTACTGGCAATGAAGAGCTTCCCAAGCCAAACAAATATGTGCGACATAAGTAGTTTCAAGATTATGGTAGGGATCTTCCTCCTGGGATTGTTGCAGTTGCTCACACTCTTCCTGGAGCCCATCTCGCTTCTTAAAGGAGATGTTTCGAAGAGTTAAAGCCAACTTCTTTGTGGTTGTTCTCGGTGATAGGTTAGAGATATTCAACGATTCTGTTCAAAACAAGTATACTATTAATACATTAATAGAAAATTTGTGAACAGGTTAAAGCAAGATGGTTATCAATGATATTAAAAGTGAATCAAGTATTCCACAACTGCAAAAATAATTCAATAATTAAAAAAAGACATTAAGGGCCCTTTGGGCTCTGGTCACATGATTATTGAGTTAAAACCCATGAACATTCACATACTGATTATACCACCAAAGGTAATGATACCAAAGTTATGTTGGTTGAGCTAACTCAATTTGTCAGAAGTTACCCATACCTACCAATTACTAAGCTCAAAGTTTTTGCAATGCCCACACCAAAATGACAAACAATTCAATGATCTTTCAAAACTTAGATCAACTTACACAGTGCCCGAACTTAAATCATACTGAACTACTGATCACTCAATTGGGTTCCATGACACGTTACAGACATTAAGCAACAAATTGAGGGGAAACAATTAATCTAAACAACAACCAAAAGATATATGATATACCTGTTTCCTTCAACTGCTGAGCACTCATATAAATAGTAGTGAACTAATTTCGGGAATATAACATAGGATAACACTGTAGGATCAAAGGGTTAATGTAGCGGGAAGAGGGGCGACGACAGCGGGAAGAGGTGGGCGACGGCAGTGGGAAGAGGCGACGGCAGTGGGAAGAGGGGGGCGACGGTAGCGGGAAGAGGCGACGGCAGCAGGGAAGAGGGGGGCGACGGCAGCGGGAAGAGGAAGATTTAGAGATTGGGTTTGGGGAGAGAGGGATTTAGAAGTTTTAGAGGGATAAAATGAAATATTTTGGGGGAAGAGAGAGGGAAAATGAAAATTTTTGGGGGAAAATAAATTAGGACTATACCCACAATATTTTATCTCATTTATAGGTATATGATACCTATACCCACAGTTTTAGAGATCCGTCACTATAGGTGTCCGTTGGTATATGGCAAATTTCTTGTAGTGATTTTCCTGCGGGGAATGCAACATTTGGACCTACAGTTTTGGCTATGTTGTAGTACACTTACCTAATTGTTGCCCCCGATTGGGCCCATAGTATACGATCAGTCGTGTTAATTGTGATGTAGCAAAGAATGCTGAGGTCAATAAGGTCGAATGGAACAAGAGTAGATGCATAGGAGAGACCTGTTAGGGTTTTGACCTCAAATACATGTAGGCACTGAGTACTTGAAGTTGGAGAAGAAGAGGAGGAGACAAAGACATCAAGAGAAGACAATAGCAAGTAGAAGAAGAGTAGTCTGGAGAGTTGCGGTCGACCGACCTCGGAGTGCGATCGACCGACCTTAGCTGCTGAGAGTTCTTCGAGTGTACAAGGTCTAACAGAGAGCGGGATAGTCGACCGGTCTAGAGTTCAGGAGTTGGCTTTACACGTTGTGGTCGACCGACCTTGGGGGTGCGGTCGACCGACTTCGGCAGCTGATTGTTTTTGGGCTTACGAGTTTAAGGCCTAATAGCTGGATTTGTGTTTATCTTTTAGGGTTTACTTGGGGGCTATATATATGGCCATAGACTCTAGGGTTTAGATATCTTTGATGATCCAAATAGAGAGATTTGGTGAGCCGTTACCATTGTTCAACTTCAAGAGGAGATTGTGCCAAGTGTTTCAAAGGTGAAAGAAAGAGATTGAGAGTTGTAATCTCTTTTGTAATCTTTGTATTTCTTAGGGAATAAGAAATATTGGTTATCTCTGCATATTGATTATGTTCTTGTGAGATCTTGCATATATTCTGGTGGCTGGTTCTTGGTTCATCTAAGTCTTGGGAGTTTCTATTGCCTATGATGTGTTTCTGCTATTAGCACTACGAGTTGCGGTAGATTCTTCAACAAGTGGTATCAGAGCAGTTGGTTCGAGATGGCCGAAAAAAAGATGAAGATTAAGAAATTCGATGTGAGTGACTTTGCGATGTGGAAGATTCAGATGATAGCGTATCTTCGTCAGAAAGATCTTGATGGTCCATTGTTTGATGAGAAACCGGTAGGTGCAGACAAGGATGCGAAGGTTTTGGCGGATTAGAATCATTTGGATCAGAAGGCGCTGGGGCAGATTCAGTTGGGGCTAAGTTGGAAGGCGTTATTTCATATATCGAAGGCAAAAACCACAAGGGGGCTATGGAGATTCTCATGGATATGTATGAGAAACCATCGGCATCTAATCAAATTCTTCATCTGAAGAATTTGGTTAATATGAAGTTGAGGGAAGGGGGTTCAGTAGAAAAGCATGTGAACAATTACTGTATGGTTTACAACCAGATGGAAGATGCAGGTTTGAAGTTTTCAGAATGGGGGCAGTCATTGTTACTTCTATCTACGTTATTCGATAGTTATGATACGGTGAAACAGACTATTACAGGCACTATGACAGATTCAACGACTCAACAGGATGTGTTGAGTAGCATTTTGAACGAGGAGGTGAGAAGGGTGAGAAATGGGGGATATCCATCATCATCTTCTAGAGATTCCGTCATGTACGCTGAGAAGAGACGTGGGAGATCTAAGGGCATTCGAAGAAGAAAGGATTAGAGTAGTTCATCTGAGAGTGAGTCTGATGATAACGATGGGGGACATGAGCCTGGGTGTTGGTATTGTCACAAGAAGGGTCACTTGATGCGCAATTGCAAGGCTTATATGAAGAAGAAGCAGGAGAAACCGAAGAGAGATACTCCAAAGGAAGCTCAAGTGGGGCTTGTTGAGGATCTATGCTTATCAGCTCGGGAGGAGTTGGGACACTCAAGATTGGTGTATTGATTCGGAAGCTTCTTTCATTGCACTCCAAGGAGAGAGGTATTTGATGACTACGATGAGGGTTCTTTTGGAGATGTGATCGTGGGTAACGGTCACCGGTGTCCTGTATGTGGGGTTGGTACTGTTCACATGAAAGCCAATGATGATCAAAGTGTTGTCTTGCAGGAGACAAGCATGTTTTAGACATGAAAGAAAATCTTATCTCGATTGGAAGGCTAGACAAGAAGGGATTGTCTACTACAGTTGGTAGTAGGGAGTGGTGTATAGCTGCAAGTTCAATGGTGATTGCAAAAGGGAAGTGTGAGGAAATGCTGTATTTGCTTAAAGACGTGAGGGGCGTTTCTCTTGTAGTTGACTCTCAGCCAGAATCGAGTAGTAGGTTGTGTAGGGTGCAACTGAGTTCTTTTAGTTGTAAAAAGGTGGTTACAAATTTTGTAACGCCCCGATTTCCATATACTGGGAAACGAGACACAAACCAGGACATTTTCTTCAATTAGTCACAATACACAGAAAAAACAGGAGAATTTAAAACTTTTTATTCAATACCCAATGTATTACAAGTCTGAATATCATACAACTGCAATACGTTACAATAGTGTTACAATAATACCTTTACAATCCCAAGTATTACAGCCTTCACAAATTTACATCAGGGTACAAGGAAAGAAGAACAACACTTGGTAACTCTCACTTGAGTACTTCTTAACTAATAGATAATTTACATACATGTTACAGCAGAACTAACATGACATTGATGTTGTGCAATCTAGATGATCTAAATAAATAGATAAACTAGACACAAATTAAAACCTCGCAAGTGTACGAATCGTTTATAGAAGCGTAGTGACAAGCAAGGGTCGATCCCACAGAGATTGTAGTACTTAACTCACTAATCAATAAAACAAAGAAAAAAATGCAAATCATAAAGTTTGTTCTAAAAGTTTATTTGAAAAGAAATGAAGAGATTAAAAACTAAATCAAGTAGTATCTCAAGAATATCAATTAAATGAGTTGGGCTTGATTTCCACCTATAGTCAAGAATGCTAGATTACCTTCTACACCATTCTCATCACTCATGTTGTTCCTTTAAGGGCATGGTATCTACTTCTTAAAGTTAATGTTTCCCTAGGCCAAGAATTAGGCATGGTATCTACTCTAATTCGTTTCTTTCCTTAAGTATTTAGCATGGTATCTACTAAGTTGCACTTAAAGAAAGCATAGGAACAATGGAAACGAATAAACACTCGAAGTTCTAGAAATTGGTATCAGATCTAGATCCCTCAAGTTGATTAAACCAGGAACCCCTAAAGATTCCTGTGTTACAAATTATGAGCATAGGATACGGGTCGTCTCTATCCTCATATAACAGGGTCAGTTTTATAACAAGCAAACTTGATAACTTCACGTTCTTCATGTCAGTCGACTTGCTGTCACTCTCAGTCGACTGCCCTAAGAACTTCTGAACAAGTTTGATTCATATTATAAATTTTTATCAATACAATCAGGCTTAATCAATAAGTGAAAAGAGTGATGTTTTAGAAGATTATAACATTACATGACTATGGTTTCAATCAGCCCAACAATGAAATTAGTTGCACATATTTATAATAAAAATATTGCAATTAATAATTTTGTTCAAGGATTGCATTACAAAATGTAGAGAGAGGAGAAAAAGAATAAAAAATAATTGCAAACCCCTCTGTCTCAAAAGAACCGAATGCTTCCTTGAAGGCCAGTCAGATCGCTGCTTCTCGTCGCCAGTCAGATCGCAGCACAGTCGCCGGGTCACTTTGTAGCCACGTCAGCACGCAGAATTCGAAGCAGTCACTTCGAAGCCAGGTCAGCACCTGTGTTAATCGAAGCCCAGTTAAATCCTGCTCGTTCTGCCGCACGTCAAATTGAAGCCCACGTGATGGTGCCTGCTGCTTCCTTTAATCCGATGCGTGCCTGCTGCTGCTTTCTTTTGTTTCTTTGCTCCGAAAACAGAGAGACAGAGAGAGAAGATCTCTCTGTTTCTCTCTCTTCCGGTTTCTTTGTATGTTCGCTGGCTCCCGTTTTCTCTGGCCTTCGGTCTTTTTATAGTCTTCTTTTGCCCACATATGCAGATTTCAAGTTCCTGATTCTTATCTCTTTACTCATAGGATGATCTTCTTACCTGCCACTCCCGGTCTCTAGCTTTGATTGTTGGAGAAGTTGTTATTCGCAGATAACCTGGGTTTGGATAACTTAATTTTGATTTGGATTTAGATGAGGATGGATCTTCAACTATCTTATCTTTTAACTCCGCTGGATACCAGTCGACTGGTTTTGGAATCAGTCGACTGTGTCGAGACGTCTGTAGTTTCATAATCAATCTGTCAAGTCGACTGCCTTTAGAGTAAGTCGACTGTACTGCGTAGCTTCGGGATTTCAACCTCCTATGTTCAGTCGACTGTTTGAAGAACCAGTCGACTTATGCTCTGCAGTTTCTGTGTATCGTCCTCAAAATCCTGAATCTGCTTCGTTTAGCTGTCTTTAGGCTGTTTCCTATGGAAAAGAGAAAAGAAGAGTAAAATACCACATATAGAGCATTTAAATATCCAATTGCATTAAGATTATTGCTCCTAAATGTGAATATTATTGGGTTCATCAAATACCCTCAAACTTAGCTTTTGCTTGTCCTCAAGCAAAAAGTAAAATTATGAACAAGGAAAAAATACTAGTAGACTCAACCCATCACACCAAGAATTCTCATTATGCAAGCATCAAAATTGCAATTAAAAATATAAACAATTGCAAATAAAGTAAAAACATGCATACCCACTTTCTCCAGTGCAATTGTCTATTCATAGCTCCAAACCCAATCATATTTGTCATGCAATTAATTATAGTTATAGTATGTAACAACTCCATTTGTGATTATCCCTTTTCTCTACTACAAACCGAGTAGCAAACTAGAGTTTTTTTGTTTTGTTTTTTTGTTTTGTTTTGTTTGGTTTTGTTTTGTTTTGTTTTGTTTTTTTTGAGTCTCTTCTTTAAGTTTTCACTTGCCTTTTGACGCGAATGCAAAACATTTGTGATGAATTCACCCGGTTACTCAACAAGTCACAAACTTTAAAGTGCTTTGCATACTCATATTTCAAGTTGCCGTTTGACGTAAAAGCAAACATTTGTGATGAATACCCCTAGTTACTAAGCAACTCAAAACATTGGAGTAGATTGACTTTATTCATATATTTTTTTTTCTTTCGTTATCACTCTATTTACTTAAACTCAGTTTAGGACTAGATCAAAGGGGATAATCACAAGAGAAAGCATCACATTTGTATTTTATGTATAATCGCATGACTCTTACAATTTAGTAAGGATTTATGAAACTCAACAATCCTAAAGTAAATAAGTATACTTACTCTTACTCTATAAGAAATTGTTTATCCCAAAAAAAAAATATTTCAATGTTTATCTAAATGAAGAACTCAAAAGTGTAATGGTGAGATTAATTTAAATCCTTTTTAAAAATTTTGTTTTTCTTTTCTAAAAATAAATCATAAATTTGTAAACCTTCCCCCCAAACTTAAATATCACATTGTCCTCAATGGGAAAGGAAAAAGAAAAACAAAAAAGAATGCAAAAGTTCAGAAATTCTCCCCTGATTCGTCTTGAAATTTCTGCACGAGCAGCGTTCACTATTTTGGCGATATCTGGAGCTGTAGATGTCCAAATGGGCTGAATTTTTTTTTACTGGAAAGCTAAGAAGATAGGCTACAACTTCTCTTTGAATCACTTTTCCAGATTTTGACTCCAAATTGCTCAAAAATAGCCGTCAATGCATGTGTTCAAAACAGCTACGCCCTGGCGATTTCAAATTTTCTGCAATCCTACAAGATAAAATCCAAAAAATAAAATAAAATAAACTAAAAGATAAATCTAATCTAAATGCAATAAAAGAAAACATGGCGGTAAGTACTCCCCTGAAAAATTGGGTTGCCTCCCAATAAGCGCTGCTTTTCTTGTCTGCAGCTAGACTTGATGAGTTTATGCAATGTATTGAATGGCTCGCAGCTCAAAACTCATCTTATTATAAGGTTTCCCACTATGCCCATTCACCTTGAACGTTTGATTTTTCTCCAACGCTCCATGTGGGGAAACCTTTGTAACAACGTATGGACCGTACCATCTTGACATAAGCCTATTTGCAATGGTCCACCTTAATGCACCCTTGTGTTCTTGCAAGACTCCCTGCAGCTTCTCTCCTTCCTGCTTGCTTAATTTTTTAGCGACTATCACAGGTAACGTCTGGTTTTCACCCACATATGCATACTTCCAATGTTCAGGCAGCGGTTTTAGCTTCACATCTGGTGTCCTGGTAACAGAAGAAACAAAAATATTATTAGACACAAGATTTTCAAACACAGGTGCAAACTTACCTGAATATGATTTTGGATTTTCAAGGTAATGTACTGTCTCTGCAATCCTCCAATCATCATATTCCTGAAATGTTTGGTCAACAGTCTCTTAAACCACATCAACATTATAACATTCATGATCATCGTGTGGTAATTTTGGTGCATCAAACATTTTAAACTCAATCTTGTCCTCTAGGGTTGTCACCAATTGGAGCTGTTCTTGTCCTCTAGGGTTTGGTATGGTTTGTGATGGGAGTTCTCCTGCCTTTCTTTCACTTAACTCCTTAGCAATTTGACCAATTTGAATCTCCAATTTCTGAATGGCCTGCCCTTGTTGGTTGCTTATTTGCTGTTGCTGTTGGAGCAATTGAAGAACGGTGGATTCGAAATCCAACTTCTTCTGTTTTTGTACTGGCTGATCAAACCCATTCCCACTCTGGAATTGCTGCGTATGCCCTTGTGCGAATTGATTGCCTTGATGGTTTTGATTATTGCTTCATGAGAAATTTTGATGGTTTTGCCACCCTGGGTTGTACGTGTTTGAAAAAAGGTTGTTCTGGGGCGGGTACATTCCCTGTCCTACGTAGTTTGCGTGCTCATGATCTGTGAAAGAAGACATGGGACATGTATTAGTTGTATGATCAGAATGAGAATAAATTGCACAAATTTCTTTTGGTTGGTTTTTTACGCCACCCAGCATTGAAATCGCATTAACAAGCATATCAATCTTTTTGTTCATGGTTTCCATTTCTAATTGCATGTTATTATTATTAGAAATTTCGTAAACTCCCTGTTTTTTCGAAAGGCATCTTCCCCTTGTTGAGAATTGCTGTGAGTTCTCGCTGAGTTCTTCAAATAGTTCGATGGCCTCCTCACCACTTTTCCTCATCAAGATTCCATTGCAAGCTGAATCTACAATTGCTTTGTTAGTGTCATTTAAACCCTCATAAAATGCTTGTACCTGATCATCCTTAGGTATGTTGTGCGTAGAACACTTGAGAAGCTTGTTCTTGAAGTCCTTCCATGCCTCGAAGAATAAATCGCCATCTTTTTGTTGGAAGAGTAGAATTTCCCATTTTAGTTGTCTGGTTTTCTGAGCTGGAAAGAATTCCTTCAAGAACTTTGTTGCCAATTGCTCCCATGACTGAATTGATCCTGGTTCCAAAGAATTATACCACAATTTAGCATTAAGTTTTAATGAAAATGGAAACAAGATTAACCTGATTTGTTCAGGGGTGAGCCCTTGGACGCTTTGTGTTCTGCAAAGATCAAAGAAATCTTGCAAATGTAGATAAGGATCTTCATCTAGTCTGCCACTGAAGTGAGGAACCATGCTGAGTAATTGAGGTGATAGGTGCATATTCCCTGTGACATTAGGTTGAAAAGCTATGCAAGAAGGTTGCTCAATATTCTTCGGAGTGAATTTGTCTTGCATTGGTACTCGATTTAATACTTTCTCACCCATTGTTGCTTTTGGAAAAATCCTCTGTACAGTCGACTGATCCTTGGAGACAGTCGACTTATCTGAATCTGCAAAATGTAACCTAAAAGAAAATGTAAGCAAAGAAGAAAAAAAAAGAAAAAGAAAAAGATTTGTATTGATTTTGCAAGTTAAGATACTAAACAATCCCCGGCAGCGGCGCCAAAAACTTGTTGTGCAATCTAGATGATCTAAATAAATAGATAAACTAGACACAAATTAAAACCTCGCAAGTGTACGAATCGTTTATAGAAGCGTAGTGACAAGCAAGGGTCGATCCCACAGAGATTGTAGTACTTAACTCACTAATCAATGAAACAAAGAAAAAATGCAAATCATAAAGTTTGTTCTAAAAGTTTATTTGAAAAGAAATGAAGAGATTAAAAACTAAATCAAGTAGTATCTCAAGAATATCAATTAAATGAGTTGGGCTTGATTTCCACCTATAGTCAAGAATGTTAGATTACCTTCTACACCATTCTCATCACTCATGTTGTTCCTTTAAGGGCATGGTATCTACTCCTTAAAGTTAATGTTTCCATAGGCCAAGAATTAGGCATGGTATCTACTCTAATTCGTTTCTTTCCTTAAGTATTTAGCATAGTATCTACTAAGTTGCACTTAAAGAAAGCATAGGAACAATGGAAACGAATAAACACTCGAAGTTCTAGAAATTGGTATCAGATCTAGATCCCTCAAGTTGATTAAACCAGGAACCCCTAAAGATTCCTGTGTTACAAATTATGAGCATAGGATACGGGTTGTCTCTATCCTCATATAACAGAGTCAGTTTTATAACAAGCAAACTTGATAACTTCAGGTTCTTCATGTCAGTCGTCTTGCTGTCACTCTTAGTCGACTGCCCTAAGAACTTCTGAACAAGTTTGATTCATATTATAAATTTTTATCAATACAATCAGGCTTAATCAATAAGTGAAAAGAGTGATGTTTTAGAAGATTATAACATTACATGACTATGGTTTCAATCAGCCCAACAATGAAATTAGTTGCACATATTTATAATAAAAATATTGTAATTAATAATTTTGTTCAAGGATTGCATTACAAAAAGTAGAGAGAGGAGAAAAAGAATAAAAAATAATTGCAAACCCCTCTGTCTCAAAAGAACCGAATGCTTCCTTGAAGGCCAGTCAGATCGCTGCTTCTCGTCGCCAGTCAGATCGCAGCACAGTCGCCGGGTCACTTCGTAGCCACGTCAGCACGCGGAATTGGAAGCAGTCACTTCGAAGCCAGGTCAGCACCTGTGTCAATCGAAGCCAAGTTAAATCCTGCTCGTTCTGCCGCACGTCAAATCGAAGCCCACGTGATGGTGCCTGCTGCTTCCTTTAATCCGATGCGTGCCTGCTGCTGCTTTCTTTTGTTTCTTTGCTCCGAAAACAGAGAGACAGAGAGAGAAGATCTCTCTGTTTCTCTCTCTTCCGGTTTCTTTGTATGTTCGCTGGCTCCCGTTTTCTCTGGCCTTCGGTCTTTTTATAGTCTTCTTTTGCCCACATATGCAGATTTCAAGTTCCTGATTCTTATCTCTTTACTCATAGGATGATCTTCTTACTTGCCACTCCCGGTCTCTAGCTTTGATTGTTGGAGAAGTTGTTATTCGCAGATAACCTGGGTTTGGATAACTTAATTTTGATTTGGATTTAGATGAGGATGGATCTTCAACTATCTTATCTTTTAACTCCGCTGGATACCAGTCGACTGGTTTTGGAATCAGTCGACTGTGTCGAGACGTCTGTAGTTTCATAATCAATCTGTCAAGTCGACTGCCTTTAGAGTAAGTCAACTGTACTGTGTAGCTTCGGGATTTCAACCTCCTATGTTCAGTCGACTGTTTGAAGAACCAGTCGACTTATGCTCTGCAGTTTCTGTGTATCGTCCTCAAAATCCTGAATCTGCTTCGTTTAGCTGTCTTTAGGCTGTTTCCTATGGAAAAGAGAAAAGAAGAGTAAAATACCACATATAGAGCATTTAAATGTCCAATTGCATTAAGATTATTGCTCCTAAATGTGAATATTATTGGGTTCATACTCCTTGCTTTCCTTGCCTTGAGTCCTCCTGAATCGCGCCCCTTGTACTTCGTCGATCCAGCACCTATGGAAGTGGGGACATCAGTATTCACTGACGCTTTAAGGCTGATAACATAGCAGCGAATCTCCCAAACAACATACAAAACATGGCAATGGTGTCGGTGTAGTTTAAGTGTTCGTGAGTGCTATGACTAGAATCTAATGCGATATTTAACTGAAACTAGGATGCTCCTATTCTAATGCCAGCAAGTCTCCGAAGCAACATGCATCCCATACTACATGCGCCCCATCTCAAGTCGTTTCTCCATAGATAGGGATTTGAACCCGCGTTATGAATTTCTAATTGTACACAACCTGTTCCTGACAGATACAACGTGACTGATGAGGTTGCAGACGTTGTCAAGTCCTACCAAGGCAGTACGCTCATGGTGTCTATGTTGACACTACCACCCTGCTAACCGAACCTCACTCAAAAAGCAGATGAACCCTCGGGGTTACCGCCAAAAGGAGCGCCTCCTGCCGCCCCCTAGCCAGACCGTAGTCCATGGCCTGTTCGTATCCCCGGCATAGGACCCAACAGAGTTCCAGGGTCCATCGCCCCTAGCTTCGCCCGCCTTATCATGGCACTTCAGGAATTAACAGCGCGAGATACGCAACCCGTGCTCCCAACTCGTGAGACGACACCCTGCGTAACCCTTTGACAAGAAGGTACAACCCAACAACACCACCTAAGGTCTGCCCCAAGGGACGAGTTGGTCGTAAAGGGCCCCCTACAACCCATTCCTCCGGCAAAGGGTCTAAGTAAATGATCTTTATAAGTCACTACCCTAATGATGTCCCTAACCCTGAACACTCCTAGGGATGACAATATTATAAACACAACTTGCTATCTCTTAAACTAGACTTCACAAGATAACTCTACTAGGCTGCTCAACCTAGACTTACCAGAATCCCTCAGGATCCGGTTCCTGGCCTATCGATCCAAGACCCCGGCCATGCGAACATACATGCATGCCACTACCCTGAACTTAGATTCCGTCTATACTCCGGTCCTCGATCAACCTACACCGGTTAAGATCTGACGGTACACAAGGAGTGATTCCTCCATAGTTCCTTAGGGTAAGAAAACATATGTCTTGATGGTCGATAGCCCCTAGGGTAATAATATCACCCTAGATGAGCACAACAAACTGGGTACTAACTAACAAGCTATATATGAGTGACTTCCCGCATACGAGCCGATAAGCTACGTATGAACCAACAACTACCTACGAGCCAGGCGGCTTCGTATGAGATGACAACGTACATACCAGCCAAATAAGCCGCATATGAGACCGACAGCTACGCACGGGCCAGTCGAGCCACGTACGAGCATAACCATAGACAAACAATCATACAGGTAATCAACCCTATAAGCCACCAAACGTGCATACTAGCAACTCGATCTTCTGGCATTAGAAGCAACAGAAGAATCTACTAATAGTCTATGATAGGCATTCTACCAATGAGAAACCCGAAGCGACATAATGACCTTTATCGAACTAACTATTACTAATGATCTTTCTAATCCCTATTACCCCTACGGATGAGGAATGTCCCCATGATGTGGTCCAATTTCAATTAGGACCTCACACAACTAGAGTCCATGGGTTCTTTTCGAAGTTGACTAGAACAACCTAGAACATACGTCAGTTTCCTTATTTAACTAGGATGCCACCCTATACCCTTCAAGCATGTATGGCTCCTTACTAACATTGACTACAACAAGGTAGTTATCATTACAATCACAATAGGATTCCTTCCTTATTACTTAACCTATAGGAGTTTAAGCATGGTATACAAATTGTAAGCATCAACCTACAACGGTTAGTCATGGTATATAATATAACCATCAACCCACAACACTCCTAAGTATGAGTATGATTTAAGCATGCACTTAACCATCTTAAGGATGAATAATTACTATGATCTAACATGAGCTTTACCATAATTTAAACATAAGTTATAACTCAAGCATGGATATGTACTTAGCATGAATCTTGCTATATTCCTAAGCATGGTAGATAAGCATTAATCCTACAAAATCTAAGCATGGCATGTAATAATTCTACAACAATCCAACATGGTATGCTACTTAGTATTCAATCTAAGCATGGTATACATTCCGAACATAAACCTACAACATCCTAAGCATGGTAAGGCTACTTAGAATTAATCTAAGCATGGTAGTTGCTTTAAACATAATCTTACACAATCTTAGCATGGTAGGTTGATCTATAGTGATCTAAGCATGAAGACAACTTAGTAGAACATCTACTATTACAATCTTAGCATGGATAGAACATAACATGTAATTGCTACAACTAAGCATGGGTGATTACTATAACTTAAGCATAGAAAATTGCTACCATTATGCATGGATAATTGGTACATCTACACATGGATATTACAATTTGTCCTACAACAAGGTGAGCATGATCTACAACATGGCATGGGTTCCTACAACAATTTTAGCATGGTAATCCTACTTAGCCTTAAACACTACATTCTAAGCATAGTAATACTACTTGGTATTAATCTACCACATTCCTAAGCATGATAGATTAATTCCACATTAATCCTACAACAATATAAGCATGTATATCTACTAACTCAAGCACGAATAATAATTAAGTATGACATCTACTAACTTAGCACGAACAATAATTAAGTATGATCATCTACTAACTTAGCATGAACAATAATTAATCTAACATGGTATACAACTTTCCTACAACCATCTAAGTATAGTAGTAGCATGAATAAATTAATCTAACATGGTATACAACTTTCCTACAACCATCTAAGTATAGTAGTAGCATGAATAAATTAATCTAACATGGTATACAACTTTCCTACAACCGTCTAAGTATAGTAGTAGCATGAATAAATTAATCTAACATGGTATACAACTTTCCTACAACCGTCTAAGTATAGTAGTAGCATGAATAAATTAATCTAACATGGTATACAACTTTCCTACAACCATCTAAGTATAGTAGTAGCATGAATAAATTAATCTAACATGGTATACAACTTTCGTACAACCATCTAAGTATAGTAGTAGCATGAATAAATTAATCTAACATGGTATACAACTTTCCTACAACCGTCTAAGTATAGTAGTAGCATGAATAAATTAATCTAACCCAATCTTAGCATGATACTTACTTCAACATAAACATAAACATTCATTACAACCTTTCTTAAACACAACATCTACTACTCCTCTATTTAGACATAAACATCTATTATTACTCCATTAAACATAAACATCTACTACAAATTCATTTGAACACAAACATTTACTACAAATTTATATAACCTCTACTACTATTATTTTATCTAAACATAAACATCTACTACATCCTTATTTTATTTAAAACATAAACATCTAGTACTACTACTTCATTTTAAAACATAAACTTCTATTTACAACTTTATAAAATATCTACTAATGCTACTTTATTTAACACCAACATCTACTATAAACCATCTACTAAAACTTCTTTATTTATCACATGAACATCTATTTCTTATTTATTATTAGTCAAACAAAAAGATGTCTTTTTAATCATTCCACAACTAACCAATTTGATTAGTCTCCTTTTTTTCATACTAGAGTTAATATCTAAAGTGGGTTCTTTTTACTTAAGATTAACAAAATGAAATAAGCAAAATGAAAATAAGTAAAGAACCCTCAATTTTGGTTCAACCAAACATATGCATTCTTTTTAGTCCAAGGTTCAAGTGTATGTTCTACAACCAAAAATGGTTGTACACAAGTCCATATGCTTATACATGAGTCCATATTCAAGTCCTACAACCCCAAATGGTTGTATGTACAAAGTCCATATGCATATGTGTATTTTAGTCCAATTAATAAACACAAACAACAACTACTACTACAAGAATCAATCTTTAGGTGTTATTTAGTACTACCACTATTTCTTTTTCTTTTTTTTCCATACCAAGCTACAACACATACAACCAAGCAACATACAACAACATCACAAGACAACCTTCCAAAAGAACAAAAGAAAACAAAACCAAGGAAGGTAAGAAGAAGAAGAAACCAAAACACAATTCAAACAACAAAAGAGAAGGTGGAGAACCCCCACCAAAAATTTCTTTGATGGAAGGACTTGCTAGCTAAACTTCTCATTCCCCTAAGCTCCTAGAACTCCTAGGAAGACCTACAAGAAAACTCTCAAGTTAGAATGAGGTTCTCTCTTTCTTTTCCTTTCCTTTCTTTTGTTTTGTAAAAAGTGAGACAAGTGGAGAAGGAGGGGATATTTATAGGAGGGGAGAGGAGGGGGAGGGTGCAAAAGAGCACACACACCTTTGCACAAAACCCCTTAGGGTTTCAATCTGGCTTGCCTAGGGTGAGGGAGGGGTAAGGTGTAGGGTGAGGTGGAAGTATGGTGCTAGGGTGAGTTGGAGGTATGGTGGAAGAGATAAGGCTTCTAGAAGAGTTCTCTAATCTCTTATGCTTACAAAAACCCTAGCTTAGCCACTTAATAAAACTCTAACCATCTAATTTTGGTTTGTCATGACAAGGATAAGCACATTGTCCAAGAGTACATACTACATATTTTGTATAATGTACTAATTGAGTATAATACAATGTATGTATATGTATATGTATGTGTATACCAAGAAATCCTCATATAATCCGTATAAATTAGTTTAATTTGAAAATAATAATTAAAATAAATTTTATCATCCATTCGGAAGATCGCGGCACCAATTCGATATATTACCAATGTACATAGACTGGTATATGTGTATAGACAGTATTTGTGAACAAACCGGGCAAAAATTGCCAAAGTATTTTAAATTTTGGAATGAAAACAAAATAATAATAAAATAATAATAAAATAGTAATTTATACAAGGTAATATCTTTCCGGAACATTACAAATTTAGTGGGAGCTTCTGGTCATGGAAGTGATCCTAGAAGGCTAAACGTCGCTGTGGTGAGGGTACTTTGCGATATGAAAGTTGAAGCTTCAAGTCGCTCTTGTGTGATAGAGAGCATTGGTATCGATATATGGGGTGATGTTGATGAAGGTAACTGAAATGGAGCTGTAGAGGTTGAACAGTCTGCGAATATTGTGGAGGTGTCGTCCACGGAGGTTTCTAGTGCAGAGGGTGCATTGAGAGGCTTTGAACCATGTCTGGTGTTGATGAAAATTCTGCGAGTTGGGGAGTCTTATAACGCGGAATCCGACACAGGAGGTTGTTTCTACGGTATTCATGCTCTATGCGATTGGAGGAGCACACCCTTCATGAGGCGATGAGGGGTGATTGGTGCACTCCACGTGGTGGAGTGGCGGAGGTGCTCTTCATGAGAGTGGGGAGTACTTGGATCTTTCATGAAAGTGGGAGATTAGCAGAGATAATGCGAGGTAAAGATTGCTAGGAGTTTGGCCTCAAATACACGTAGGCACTGAGTACTTGAAGTTGGAGAAGAAGAAGAGCAGACAAATACAGTAAGAGAAGACAACGACAAGTAGAAGAAGTGTAGTCTGGAGAGTTGCGGTCGACCGACCTGGGGGTGCGGTCGATCGACCCTAACTGCTGAGAGTTCTTCGAGTGTACAGGGTCTAACAAAGAGCGAGACAGTTGACCGTGCGTTCAAACGGTCTAGAGTTCAGGAGTTGGCTTTACACGTTGAGGTCAACCGACCTTGGGGGTGCGGTTGACCAACTTCGGCGGCTGATTGTTTTTGGGCTTATGAGTTTAAGGCCCAATAGCTAGATTTGTGTTTATCTTTTAAGGTTTACTTGGGGTCTATTTATATGGCCGTAGACTCTAGGGTTTAGATATCTTTGATGATCCAAATAGAGAGATTTGGTGAGCCGTTATCATTGTTCAACTTCAAAAGGAGATTGTGCCGAGTGTTTCAAAGGTGAGAGAGAGATTGAGATTTGTAATCTCTTTTCTAATTCTTTTATTTCTTGGGGAATAAGAAGTATTGGTTATCTCTGCATACTGATTATGTTCGTGTAAGATCTTGCATATATTGTGATGGCTTGTTCTTGGTTCATCTAAGTCTTAAGAGTTTCTATTGCCTTTCCGCTATTGGCACTACGAGTTGTGGTAGATTCTTCAACAAGACCCTCATAGTCGTGCCCCCCACTACGGACCCTTATGTGGATGTCATGTTGTTTAGAGCAAAGGACAGCCGACTGAACATGTGATTCATGAGTAGTAGAGATACCGAGGAGGGGTTTACAAGTTTCATGCGTGATGGTTCGCAGGTTTTCAATGGAGGAGTTTAGGAACGAAATGAAAGAAGTCAAATTTGGAAATTGTGAGAACTGTAGGTTGCATGTTGGGATTGTTAAAGAGGCAATCAAGGTGATGCGGTCTGTTTTTCGGGTGTGACTGCAATAGGTGTGAGTTCTTGTAGTTTGTATAGTGGAAGTTATGGTACAGGCTCTAGTCCGACCCTCGGCTGTGGGACCGACTCAGGAGTAGCAGGAGTGAGGTAGGGACCGGGTGCTCGGCTCGGGTCCAGCAGTTCGGCTTGGATGAAGAGGCTCGACTCGATCCTGGGTACCTACACACTACCTAGAAACACTGGGAGATATCCCAGCGACAGGCCCTCCGACGATCTAGTCAGTCACTGGAAAAGCAACAGTTGCTAGGGTTAAGGGGGAGAAATTTTGATTACCTTTTATAGTGAGGAGGGGGCCTGGTATTTATAGGCAGGGAAAACGGGTCTGAGATCCTGCTGGGCCGGGTCGGACCCGTTTGCTCGTGGGCCTGATGTGGCAGAAGCCCGCTGGACTTCTGTTGACCTGATGATCAGGGAAGAGCAGCTTTTGAAGGGATCTGGTGGCCCAGGAGGGGCCACGTCATCTGACCCGTATCAGGAGCCCCCACTCCTGGAGGGCTGGGTAATCCAGCCGTGTAAGAGTGATTTGCCTCTGTAGGAAGACCATAGCGGTGTGTACGGCAAAAATGTGGTTCGTATCTTCCTAGAGAGGCCAGTGGGGTAGGATGAAGAGGATCCCTTTGAAGGTATGAGGGACGTTGAGTGCCGAAAATAGGAGGTCGTGAGCTGAGCATAGAGCGTCGAGCTCCTATGCGATCGGACGCCGGGGTCTGCTGCCGAGCGTCTAGCACCGGGGGCCGAGCTTTCATGAGCACGGGTGTCGAGGCTTGACGTCGGATGCCGAGCCTAGAAGCTCATCCATGGGAGCCAAGCGTGGCTCAGAGTTGCTACCGATCGCCGAGCACCAGTGCTTGTTGGAAAAGCCATGGGCAGCGTCGAGAGCCGAAAATATAGGATTGCTTAGCCGAGCATCGAGGGTCGGGAGACGAGCCCCCTACTTGTGGTGAAAGCTAGGGGTGGCTCGAGGTTACCGCCGAGCGCCGAGCACCAGTGCTTGTTAGAAAAGCTATGGGGGACGTCGAGAGCCGAAAAATAGGGGGTCGCTTAGCCGAGTGTCGAGGGTCAAGAGATGAGCCCCCCTCCTTGTGGTAAAAGCTAGGGGTGGCTCGAGGTTACCACCGAGCCGCCGAGCACTAGTGCTTGTTGGAAAAGCTATGGGGGGCGTCGAGAGCCGAAAATTAGGGGGTCGCTTAGCCGAGCATCGAGGGTCAGGAGACGAGCCCCCCTGCTTGTGGTAAAAGCTAGGGGTGGCTCGAGGTTATGTCCGAGCGCTGAGCCCCCCATACTTGTTGGAAAAGCTGTGGGGGGCGTCGAAAGCCAAAAAATAGGGGGTCGGGAGATGAGTCCCCCTCCTTATGGTCAAAGCTAGGGGTAGCTCGAAGTTACCTCCGAGCGCCAAGCCCCCCATACTTG
This sequence comes from Hemerocallis citrina, assembly GCA_017893485.1. Lineage (NCBI taxonomy): Eukaryota > Viridiplantae > Streptophyta > Magnoliopsida > Asparagales > Asphodelaceae > Hemerocallis > Hemerocallis citrina. The sequence goes on along the minus strand of CM030360.1, from coordinate 190,943,109 downwards.
TTGGAAAAGCTGTGGGGTGGCTCGAGGTCACTGTAGAGCGTCGAGCCCCAGAGCTTGTTGGAAAAGCTATCGGGAGGCTCGAGGCCACTGCCGAGCGCCGAGCCCCAGAGCTCGTTAAAAAAGCTATGGGGGGCATCGAGAGCCAAAAATGGGGGGTCACTTAGCCGAGCGTCGAGGGTCGGGAGACGAGCCCCCTGCTTGTGGTGAAAGTTATGGGTGGCTCGAGGTTACCACCGAGCGCCGAGCACCAGTGCTTGTTGGAAAAGCTATGGGGGGCATCGAGAGCCAAAAATGGGGAGTCGCTTAGCCAAGCGTCGAGGGTCGGGAGACGAGCCCCCCTACTTGTGGTAAAAGTTATGGGTGGCTCGCGGTTACCACCGAGCGCTGAGAACCAGTGCTTGTTGGAAAAGCTATGGGGGCGTCAAGAGCCAAAAAATTTGGGGTCACTTAGCCGAGCGTCGAGGTTTCGGAGACGAGCCCCCCCCCCCCCCCCCCCCCCCCCCCCCCGCGGTAAGAGGTAGGGGTGGCTCGAGGTTACCACCGAGCGCCGAGCCCCCCATACTTGTTGGAAAAGCTATGGGGTGGCTCGAGGTCACAATCGAGATCCGAGCCCCAAAACTTATTTGAAAAGCTCTGGTGTGGCTCGGATTCACTACCAAGCACCGAGCATCCTCACTGCCTGTGATAAGCTAGGCGATGGCTCGAGATTATAACCGAGCTCCGAGCCCCAAAGACTTGTTGGAAAAGTTCTGGTATGGCTCGAGGTTACAACCAAGCGCCCCAAAGACTTGTTGGAAAAGCTCTAGTATGGATCGAGGTTACAACCGAGCGCCGAGCCCCCAAGACTTGTTGGAAAAGTCATGGTGTGGCTGGAGGTTACAACCGAGCGCCGAGCCCCCAAGACTTGTTGGAAAAGTTATGGTATGGGTCAAGGTTACAACCGAGTGCCGAGCCCCCAAGACTTGTTGGAAAAGTTCTGGTATGGCTCGAGGTTACAACCGAGCGTCAAGGCCAAAGACTTGTTGGAAAAGCTTTGGTATGGCTCGAGGTCACTACCAAGCGTCGAGCCCCAATGACTTGTTGGAAAAGCTTTGGTATGGCTCAAGGTTACAACCGAGCTCCGAGCCCCAAACACTTATTGGAAAAGCTCTGGTATGGCTCGAGGTTACAACCGAGCTCTGAGCCCCTAGACTTTTAGGAATATCTCTGGTGTGGCTCGATGTTACAACTGAGCTCCGAGCCCCAAGTCTTGTTGGAAAAGCCTTGGTGTGGCTAGAGGTTACAACCGAGCGACGAGCCCCAAAACTTGTTGGAAAAGTTCTGGTATGGCTCGAGGTTACAACCAGCACTTGGGTCCTAGCTCCAGTAGTCAGAAGGTGACTGAGGTCCTGAAGGCAAGGACCCCAGCACTTCGCCCCGATGCCCAGGAGATGGTGGGCAGGAAGGGTCTAAGGTTGTTCGCCCCGGATTGGGCGGTTAAGGACGATGACTCTCTGACCGAGGGACTGATCGCATGGAGGTAGCGAAAAAGCTTGCTACGGAGCGCGACCAGATAACTCTAGTGACAGAGACATCTGCGGTGGCCTTCATGAAGTGGGCTCAGGCGTAGGTTGTGGTAAGTATTTGTAGTTGTCTGCTTTGTGCATAGTGTTTATGAGTTTTGCATCTAACTCAATTCTCCTCGGCCAGGCACTACTGCACGAGGTGCATCTACGGAAGTGCTTAGATGAATAAGACCATCGGGGCCGACCTCAGTTCTGTCGAGGTCCGACGACTCCGAAATAAGCTAGAGTCCAAGGAGAGTGTGCTGATTCGCTATCGTGAGAAGGCTCGCGATCGAGAAGCCGCGGTAGACTATTTTATGAACAAGTGTAAAGAGCTCAGCTTAGAGGCGGCTCGTCTGAAGAAGGCCCTAGTCGACCACGATTGGGGGAGTGCCGAGACGAACTGGGCTCTATCTGATGCCTCCACCAGGCATCCGACCTCCGAATCTGTTCTTCGCGAGGTCATTGTTGAGAAGGAGCTGGAGATTCAGAGGTTGAAGGTGCTGCTAGGTGCCGCACGATCTCGACTCGGCAGTCCGGGGTAAGGAGGCCCATCTGTCTTAGGCTCCTCGCTGCCCCTATACCTGGAGATGGCGAGGCCTACTGACGCGCAGAGCTCGGTTGCGGGGACGTCGACAATCGCTACGCCCAAGATGGAGGATGAGATTGCGGGAGGGCGGAGTCATTTTGGAGGACTCGAGTCGGCTCTTGTGAGTCCGGAGGGTCCGGCGAGGGACCCTTAGGTAGTGGTAGAGGAAGAGTGTTGTAACTTTATTTAACTGTACCGTAGCCTTTGAGGGCGTTTATGAATAAGATTTGATTTGTCCGACCCTTTTTGTCTTGGAAAAATTAAGACGTTGACTGCCTTCCGGAACGGGCTCCGAACCCCCTGTTTTTCTCAGGAGCTGAGTCGTTTCATCCGCTGATAGCATTTAATGGGAGACGTTTCACCTTCCGATAACACTTAATGGGGGATGTTTCATCTTTTGTCGTTTGGACTCCCCAATGTCATAAATGCGCCTTCCTGGAGGGATATATAACCCTTACTCTTTCACCAGTAGTTCATCAGGAATCGCCTCACTTCACCATGAGTTCCCTTCGTCGGTGACTCTCTTGCCACCCTCTGACAATTCGGGGTAGCGGCTCCGAGAGCTGTTTACCCCGAGCTGCCAGCGGGTGAGAGGTGGGTTGGTCCCTGAGGCGGGGCTCGAGGAGTTTTTGCCGAAGGCAAACTCTCACAATGAAACTTTTGGCCGAGAGCCCCGGATCGGTGGCTCCCCTGCCATCCTCTGACAATTCGGGATAGCAGCTCCAAGAGCTATTTAACCCGAATTGCCAGTGGGTGAGAGGTGGGTCAACCGGTGGTACGGGGCTCGGGGCATTTGTCGAAGGCGAGCACCCTAAATCTTAATGAAAATTTTTGGGCAGAGGGGAGTGCTGAAATCCCGGCCGAAGGTCCGAGACTTGTGTTTCGACGAAAAATCCCTCGGGGTGCTCGGAGGGTCGAGCCTCCTTAATGTGGAAGGGTTGTCGGGTTGTGGCTCGGAGGCACTGCCAAGCGCGAAGCCCTTTTTTGCTTGAGAAAGCTAGGGCATGGCTCGAGGTTAGTACCGAGGGTCGAGCCCCCTTAACTTGGTAAGGTTATCGGGTAGTGGCTCCGAGGCACTGCCGAGCGCGAAGACCTTTTTAGCTTGAGAAAGCTAAAGCGTGGCTCGAGTTTAGTGCCGAGGGTCGAGCCCCCTTAACTTGGTAAGGTTGTCGGGTAGTGGCTTGGAGGCACTGCCGAGCATGAAGCCCTGTTAGCTTAAGAAGGCTAGGGCATGGCTCGAGGTCAGTGCCGAGGGTCGAGCCCCCTTATCTTGGGAGAGCTGAGAGCTGTCGGGTTGCGGCTCGGAGGCACTGCCGAGCGTGTAGCTCTGTCAGCTTGAGAAAGCTAGGGCGTGGCTCGAGGTCAGTACCGAGGGTCGAGCCCCCTTAACTTGGTAAGGTTTTCGGGTAGTGGCTCGGAGGCACTGCTGAGTGCGAAGCCTTGTTAGCTTGAGAAAGCTAGGACGTAGCTCGAGGTCAGTACTGAGGGTCGAGCCCCCTTAACTTGTAAGGGTTGTCGGGTTGTGGCTCAGAGGCACTGCCGAGCGCGAAGCCCTGTTAGCTTGAGAAAGCTAGGGCTTGGCTCGAGGTCAGTACCGAGGGTCGAGCCCCGTTAACTTGTTTTAAGAAAGCTGGCATGAGGCAAAAAATGAGGAAAAAATTACATTATATTTACTCGCAACAAAATGAGGCACGTGGTGCCATCTTATTATTTACAAAGGAAAGTTACAAGAGCTACTCCTCCCCCTCGAAGAATCTGATGAGGTGTTCCGCATTCCAGGGTCTTTTCACGGCCCTGTCCTCGGGGTTGGTGAGTCGGTATGTGCTGGGGTGCATAACTTCGGAAACCTTGTACGGGCCCTCCCAGTTGGGTGCCAGCTTCCTCTTTTGGCCCGGGTTGGATACCGCCAGCTTTCTGAGCACGAGGTCTCCGAGTTTGATGTCGGTGGGACGGACCTTCTTGTTGTAGAACCTTTCAATCCTCTACTGATACATGCCCCTTCTGATGGTGGATTTCTCCCTGACCTCGTCTATGAGGTCCAGGTTGGCGCGTAGTTGCGTCGAGTTGTTCTCTTCATCGAAGGCCATGATTCGGGGCGAAGGTAGCCCGATCTCGAGGGGGATCACTCCTTCCGTGCCATAAGTTAGATTGAATGGTGATTCTCCTATGGGGATCCTTTTCATCGTCCGATGTGCCCAGAGCATGCTCGGCAGCTCGTCGACCCATAGTACTTTAGAGGAATTATTAGGCCATTTTTTGAGGCCGTCAAGGATTTCACGGTTCGCTTTCTCGGCCTGGCCATTCAAATGCGGGTGGAATATCGAAGAGAAGCGCTGTTGGATGTTGAGAACCTCGCAGAACTTTCAAAAATTCTTGCCTGTAGAATTCCGAACCGGCAAATGATGTGTTTACAGAAGAATTGCTGAGTTTGCTGTTCTGTGATCGTTTCCAGGGGCTTACCTTCGATTGACTTGGTGAAGTAGTCGATGGCTACTACCTGGAACTTCCTTTGGCCCGTGGCTTTTGGAAAGGGGTCGACCAGGTCCATTCCCCACATGGCGAATGGGGTCGGACTGGCTAAAGAGCGGAGGTTTGCCTGTGGAACCCTTCTTACCGAGGAGAATCTTTGACACGGAATGCACTTTTTGACGAGGGCTAGGGCATCTTATAACATTGTGGTCCAGTAGTATCCGTGGTTCAGGGCCTTTATAGCGAGCGAACGGCTCCCTGTGTGGCACCCGCCAATTCCTTCGTGGAGCTCCTTGAGGGCGTACTTGGCCTCGTCAGGGGATAGGCAGCAGAGGTAGGGTCTGCCATCCATCGTTGTGTACGAGCGTTTGAAGAGGGTCTCATTGATCACGACGAACCATTCCGAGCGGACCCTAGTTCTTCTTGCTTCGGATCGATCTTGGTGGAGCTCGCCCTCTACCAAGAATTTTCGAATGGGAGTGGTCCAATCGTCCAGCCGAGCTTCGTTGCTTATGCAGAGAGTTTTGGGGAGGTCGATACTCAGCCTTAGGAGGACTTCAATCAGCACCGTGTGGTCGAGACCTTCAAAGGACGAGGAGGCGAGCTTTGACAGGGCATCTGCCTGGGCATTCTGCTCTCTTGGGATCCGTAGTACTACGGAACAGTCGAAGGATGTTAAGAGCCGCTGGACTACTGCCAAGTACCGAACCATCCGATCATCACGAGCCTCGTACTCCCCGGTGACCTGATTGACCACGAGCTGAGAGTCTCTATAGCCCCTGATCTGCCTTATGCCTACCTGGTGCGCTAGGGTAAGTCCCGCGATCATCGCCTCATACTCCGCCTCGTTGTTAGAAGCCAAAAAGTTGAGGTGGAGAGAATATTGAAGAAGGAAGTTGTCGGGACCTCGCAAGATGATGTCTGCACCACTTCCAGCTTCGCAAAAGGAGCCGTCGCCGTAAACTTCCCACGTCGGATCGGCCTCCTGACCGTTGGGTTGCTCGGAGATGGTGCATTCAGTGATGAATTCGGCGAGGGTCTGCCCCTTAATGGATATTCTTTGCTAGTAGCTAATGTCGTATTGACTTAGCTCGATCGACCATTTGACCAATCGACCGGAGCTCTCTGGCTTGTGGAGCACGGCCTTGAGGGGCTGGTCCGTGAGAACCTGGATTGAGTGCGCCTGAAAATAGGGACGGAGCTTTCAAGCGGCCATGACCAGGGCATATGCTACCTTCTCCATCCCTGCATATCGGGTCTCGACCGAGGGCAAGACTTTGCACACATAGTATAGCAGCTTCTGGACTCCGTCTTCTTCTCGGACGAGAATGACGCTCAGAGCGCTTTCCGAGGCTAAAAGGTGAAGCCATAGGGGTTAACCCAGCTCAGGTTTGCTCAGGATTGGCGAGGTATTCTTTCAGCTGGTCGAACACCTCCTACTGCTGGGTGCCCCATTCGAAGCCTCCGGTTCCGTGAAGCGCCTTGAAGAAGGGAAGGGACTTCTCTCCAGACTTGGAGAGGAAGCGGCCGATGGCCGCTAGTTTTCCCGTGAGCCGCTGCACCTCCTTGATGTTTCTTGGAGGAGCCATGTCTATTATGGCCTGGATCTTCTCGGGGTTTGCCTCGATGTCGCGCTGGCTGAAGACGAACCCGAGAAATTTGCCTGAGGAGATGCCGAATGCGCATTTGGTGGGATTGAGCCACATGTTGTCGGTCCGAAGGAAGCCAAAGGCTTTTTTGAGGTTAGCGACGTGGTCCTGTCCCCGTTTGCTTTTGACGAGCATGTCGTCGACGTACACCTTCATGTTACAATCGATCTAATCTTTGAAGACTCGGTTGAAGAGCCTCTAATAGGTAGCTCCGGCGTTCTTCAGCCCAAAGGGCATAACCCGGTAGCAGTAGAGACCCTGGTCTGTGCCGAAGGCCATCTTGGCGATATTCGGAGGGAACATCCGGATTTGATTGTAGCCCGAGAAGGCATCCATGAAGATAAGGAGCTCGTGACCCGATATTGCCTCGATCAGAGCATCGATGTTGGGTAGGGAAAAATGATCTTTGGGGCATGCCTTGTTCACATCTGTGAAGTCTATGCAGATCCTCCAACTCCCACTGGCCTTCCTCACCATCACGACGTTTGCTAGCCACTCGGGGTAGCATACCTCTTGGATGAACCGGGCAGACAAAAGTTTGTCCACCTCTGCCTTGACTGCTTACTGCCTCTCTAGGGCAAACTTACACTGCTTCTGGATGATCGGCTTTGAGCCCGGGGTCACGCTCAGTCTGTTCATGATCAGGTGTTCAGATATCCCGGGCATGTCAGATGGTTTCCAAGCGAAGAGGTCGATGTTGCGGTGGATACAGTCGATTAGGTCCGACTTTAGGTCGGGGGAAAGGGAGCGGCTCACGCAGAATTGCTTTGACTCATCTTCTTCCTTGAACGAGACTTCTTCCAATTTGTCCGCCGGTTCGGACTCTGGTTGGCTCCTTTCAGGTTGAAGTTCGACGGCGTCGAGGGGGAACACACCACCCCCGACCACCATCATATAGCACGATTGTGCGGCCTATTGGTTCCCTTGGACGACACTGACCCCCTTTTTGGTGGGGAACTTCAGTTTTAGGTGGTAGGCCGAGGGTACAGCTTGGAAGGAGCAGAGCTCGGGTCGACCGAGGATAGCATTGTATGCCGCTTTGACATTAACTACTATAAAGTCCATCGACTCGGTCCGTCTGAGGGGGGTTGTGCCAACAGTTACATCTAGAGTCACGATCCCTTCTATCTGTTCTGGGGCACCAGAGAACCCGTGGAGGGTGTACTCGGCTGGTTTGAGCCTGTCTCGGGGAGCTTAAGATTCTCGAATGCCTCCAAAAGAAGGATGTCTATCGAGCTCCCATTGTCCACGAGGATCCGGCGGACTTCGAAGTTTGCCATGTCGAGGCTGATGACGAGTGCGTCGCACTGCGGGAGCCGGACTCCCTCCAGGTCTTCTCCAGAGAAGGAGATAGGAAGTTGTTGGATCTGGGGGAAGGAAGGTCTCGAACGGCATTCACCTCGAACGAATGCCTTGCGGGAAGTATTGGATTCCCCTCCCATAGGCCCCCCACAACGCAGTGTAGGATGGCCTGGCCTCTGGTCTCCTCGGGTTCTGGGTTCTGCTCGGGATGCCGTTTGGGTGTGTAAGGAGGAGGCAAAGGCCTTCTGTTCCTCGTATCCCTTCGGTCCCTCGGGCTTTCCCCGGTGAATTCTCATAGGTACCCCTGTTGGATGAGGGCCTCGATTTCATCCTTAAGGGCCCGACAGTCGTCGGTTTAGTTCCCATTGTCCTGGTGGAAGCGGCAGTAGAACCGTTGGTCTCGTTTCTTGTTGCTGGTCGGTCGAGGGGGTAGTCGGACGATGTCCTTATCCTCGATCTCTAAGAGGATGGCCGACACGTTTTGTGTCAGTGGTGTATACCTCTCGAAGCAAGGGATTGGAGGGACCCTCTTCTTGCCGGTCCCATCTTTCAAAACCTTCTTGGCGGGTTCGACCTCGTTGACCTTGCGCTTCCCCTTCCCAGTGACCTCTTGGGTGCCTTCGGGGTTTAGGGCCTCCTCTGCCCGAATGTACTTCTCGACCCGATTGAGCAGGTCGGGGAAGTCTAGGGGAGGCTTCTAGGCCAAGGAAGCTTTCAACTGTCCGTTTCGGACATTGTGTCGGAACGCTGCCGAGGCGACCCCGGCGTCTAGTAAGGAGACAGACCTTGCCTCGGTGGTGAACCTCCGGACAAACTCACAGAGTGGCTCTCCTTCCTTCTGTCGGGGGTCCATTAATGATGCACTCGTATTCTCGGCCTTCCTGCTGGTTATGAAATGGGCCAGAAGTTGGCCTCCAGCTGGTCGAATGAGAAGATCGAAACAGGGACGAGCCTGGAGAACCATTCCTGGGCCGGTCCCCGAAGGGTGGTAGGGAAGGTGCGACATAGGAGGGGATCCAAAGCGCTGTGAATCATCATGAGGGTCTTGAACCCCTCCATGTGATCAGCCGGATCACCCTCGCCATTATAGGTCTCGAACTGAGGAGGCCGAAAATTCCTGGGAATCTCTGCTTCCAAGATAGGAGTAGAGAAAGGCGATCGGGTCGGCCTATGACCCTGAGCGGACATTGGACCACCTTCGCCGAACTGAAGGAGGCGGTTCTCCATTTCCTGTAGGCATCGGAGGACGGCATCTTCCTGTTCTAGTGAGCGGGTCGAGCCGCGAGGCTCATTGCATCCTACACCCGACCGTGTGTAAGAGCGGTGGAGGGTCTCGGTTCGTTCAACCCCTAAGATGGCCTCTAGGTTCTCATTCCAAAAGTTTTGGAACTCAGCTCGTGTGACTGGAGCTTGCTCAGCTGGGTCATGCTGGAGTGGCTGCCTCCAGGCCGTTTGACTGAGCTCTGGCTCCCGCTCTCGGGACAGCTACCTGGGATGGTTTGGGACCGAGTTATAAGAGGCCCCTCCCCTGGTTCTGTTGGTTTGTTGGGTCTCGATGACGCGACGTAGGTTGGTCGCGACCAAGCGAGAAGCGCCCTGTCCGACCCTGGGTTCGCTGTCGAACCTCGGATAGTTGGATCCGTGGGCGTCGGCGTGGCTATTCTGAGTAGCAGCATCCGGATGACGTCCAGAGGTGACAGCTCTTCTGGCCTTTGGTGCCATGTAAGGGCTCGGATTTTGAGATGACGTCCCTGGCTGGGATCGGACTGAAGTCAGAACCGAAGTTTCTCACAGACGGCGCCAACCTGATGCAGTTTGTTTTTGGGGTGTGGCTGCAAAAGGTGTGAGTTCTTGTAGATTGTAAAGTGGAAGTTACGGTACTGGCTTTGGTCCGACCCTCGGCTGAGGGACCGGCTTGGGAGTAGCAGGAGTGAGGTAGGGACCGGGTGCTCGGCTCGGGTCCAACAGCTCGGCTCGGATGAAGAGGCTCGGCTCGGTCCTGGGTACCTGCACACTGCCTAGAAACACCGGAAGATATCCCAGCGACAGGCCCTCCGACGATCAAGTCAGTCACTGGAAAAGCAATAGTAGCTAGGGTTCAGAGGGAGAATTTTTGATTACCTTTTACAGTGAGGAGGGGGACTGGTATTTATTGGCAGGAAAAATGGGTCTTAGATCCTGCTGGGCCGGGTCGGACCCGTTTGCTCGTGGGCCTGACGTGGTAGATCAGGAAAGAGCGGCTTTTGAGGAGATCTGGTGGTCCAGGAGGGGCCACGTCAACTGACCTGTATCACAAGGAAGGGTTGACATTGTGCTTGAGATTGTATAGTGGTTGAGGAGAGTCGAAGGTAAATGAGAATAATGTATGAAGATATATTGATTGGTAAGCTACGACCAAATTTCATACCTGACACCTCAACAAGTTTAAGTAGTGTGAGCGGTTAGAGGTTTAAATAATCTGATGAATATGAAGACGATTTGGACGATTTGAAGTCCTGTGCTGTGGCCCGTGGGCATAATAAACAAGGTTGAGGAATCTGCATTGAAGTACTCAAAGCTCTCAGGATTTTGCAATTGGAAGGGTATTTTGTTTTCCGTGGCCAAGTGCCTACTACACGTCTTCAGAATGATATAACATATGAAAAATCTTATAAACTGTAAATCAATAATTATATAGCTAAAGTTTGAATAGTATGACAATAATTAGTTGTAAACAAAAGTCAATGTTTCCATATATATATATATTTATATATATATATATAGAGAGAGAGAGAGAAATAAATAAATAAATGAGTTGTTTCGCGCGGCCTGGGGGATGTCAATTTGACATACAATTTCTGACATACCCCATTGTCTCATGTTAACTGTTCGCTTTATTATTTTTTGAATATCCTAAATTATTTGTCTACTATATTATTGTGCAGAATTTTATACCTCAACATGGTAGTTACTTCCTCCGGCCCTCAGCTAGTATTTTTTATTGTCCTACAATATATGTCACTTTAGGTTTTTTTGGAAGATATTTTAATCTTTCTAAAGATACATTAATGTGTTTTCTATGAGTCTGCTAATTTTACCCTTACGTAGACAATTGGTTTTTCACCTAAAGACATTACAGGTCAAAACCAACCAACTTTTTTACAGTTACATTCTCTTTTAAGTTAAGAGCAAGTTTAACATTTTACAATAGTAGGCGCTTTTAAGAATTTCAATAAACATGAATATTTATTACTTTTATAATAGCCTGATGTGTTCCTTATAATATGAGTGTAAGAACTTAGAATAAATTATATTAAGGAACTTACAGACTATATCATTATTAAAAGTTTCAAGTTTTAAGAAAATTAAAGTGAGAGGAGAAAGCCGCAAGTAGCGAAAAATGTGAGAAACATGGGTGCATCTAAGAAAGTGTGTGAGTTAGAGAGTTTAAAGTAGGATAATTAGAGAGTGCTAAGTAGGATAGTTATTTAACATGGATAAATTAGTAATTTTATACTATTCATTAATATGCATGAAAATAACTAAGTAAATAATTAACATGAGACAAAGGGAGTATTTTTTTTGCAAATTGGCTGAGGTGGGTTGTGGGGGCCACACCAATTTTGCAAAAAAGTTGTGCAACTGCCTTTGACATTTTGCGCAAGGAGTAATGCTACACCTACAACTAAATTCACTAGATTTTTTTTTACTGCCTTAGGTGGTACATTATTAGTAGAGGTTATTGCAGAGCAGGAGTAGAGTAGGTAGTAGAAACCTCCATTACCTACAACTAAATTCACTACATTTTTCTTTACTGCCTTAGGTGGTACATTATTAGTAGAGGTTATTGCAGAGTAGGAGTAGAGCAGGTAGTAGAAACATCCATTAATAATGTGCCACTTAAGATATTGAAGAGAAAGATAGTGGATTTGATAATGGATTCAGCATTACTCATGCGCAAGTGGGGAAATGAAAATTTCTCCATATTTGCATTGCACCCTAGAAAGTAAAATTCAAATACCTCGATGGTCCATATGTTATCATTTGTCCCTCTACGCATATTCGTCTCAGCCATCATGGTAGTCGTTCCCAATATTGTAATTCGCACAATACAAAATCCACAAAATTTTTGCATAAACAATAAAGATTTAGTTTCTATCTAATAATGTACGAATGAAAGATTACTTCCCTTGAACTGTGATACTCACAAAATGAGCAGCAGCAACAACAACAACAACAACAACAACAAAGCATTTTTCTCAACTAGTTGGGTTCAGCTACATGAATCCTGGTTTTCCATTATGCTCGATTTAGCGCAATATCTTCTGTAAGGTCACAAGCTATCATATCTTTTCTCACTGTTTTCACCCAAGTTAGTTTAGGTCTTCCTCTACCCCTAACTCTATCCTCAATACTTATCAAATCATTTTTTTTAACGGGGCACTACTAGGTCTACGTGTGACATGTACAAATAACCTGAGACGATTCTCTTTTAACTTATCTTAGATTGGAGCTACCATTAGTATATCTCGTATATACTCGTTTCTAATACTAACTGTAACGCCCCGGATCCCCATTATCGGACATCCATGACACAACCAGAATCTTTGCCTTAAAATGCATTTCAACACAGTAAATAACACGAAAATTTAAACACTTTTATTGCAATCAGAGTTATTACAAATATCAATCTGTCATATCAAACTGTAATGCCTCCCCTCTTTTCTTTTGGCTTCAAAATTCAATTCTTTCAATTTGTATATCACTTTAAACATAAACTAAGATAGTTATATTTCAAAAAAAAAAATTCGCAGAGTTTTCCCTGAAATTTCTGCCCCGAAACACAAAAAGCTTAAGAAATTCTGCTCTAAATTCCGTAGCTCACATCACAGGCAATAATATCATGGGCTCCTCATGCCAAAATGAGCAGAATCACACAGGCAATATATATATCATGCTCTGGGGGCCAAACTCATAACAGGATATTAATTATCAATTAAAAACCATAAATTCCTTTGAAAATGTAGTAAAGTTTTTAGAAAATAACTTATAAAACATATTACAGGGTCCAGTACTCCACAACGAGATGGGTACGGGTCAACAACATAACATGCCACTCCACACTATACTCATCATCATCATCCACATACTTATACATCAAAAATACAATTTAAATAATAAATTTCACCATTCATATAATCAAACTTAAGCAACAAATTTTAAAATAAAAGGTCCACTCCACAGAATCTACACCTCACCTCTGCACTGCTGAGGACCTGTAATAGTGGGGGATTTAGAGTAGTCCAGGGACTCCCTAACCCCCCAAACACTAAGGGGTTAGCCATTTCTGGTGAGTATAATCTACTAATTAAGCAAATAAATTAAACTTTACAAGTAAAAACAGAACGAACTTACGAATACCAAGATAATCAAATTTTACTTGAAATCTGAACATGTAAACATCATAACTGGGATTTCACATTAAATACTCTATGAGTCATCACCTATATGTATATCCAAACCTGTTCACAACATACTTGATGTGTCTAATTTTTATATAAATATTTGTACTCATTTACCCATTAAAATTGCTTGTTTTCGTTTATATTGTTTATAATTCATCTTATTTCTATAAGATTTCGATTAATTAATTATTTTTGAAGAAATGAGATTTTTGATGCAAAAAGTGAAGATTTTTGGTATAAATCAACAAACAAATCAAAACTATTGAACTATTAATTTTTATTGTTTTGTTGAATCTTAATTTACTAATTAAGCTAAAAGTGTGATAAATAATTTTAAAAGAGTTTAAATGAGCTAATATGATTTTTAGTTAGTTTAATTAATTTTAAACTATTTTATATTATTTTATTTTTAAACCCTAATTTCTGGTTTTATTTTGTGTATGCAGTACGTGTTTGCAAGAAAAGGAAAGAGAAGAAAAAGGAGAAAGAAATAAAGATCAGATTAAAGAAGGAAGGAAATAAATAAAAAATGATGGATTTTTTTGCAAAGAGCAAACCCTAATTTTTCTTCCCGTTCGCCTATAAATACATACCACAAGCGCTGAACGAAAAGGAGGAGGTGATGGCTACATTCATAATTAAAAAAAAGAAAAAAAATGGAAAGGAGAGAGCGGCAGATCTCAGAGCTCTTTCTCTCTCTTTCGTGGTGTTCGATACGCAAAGGGAGAGAGAGAAGCCGCTGCAGAAGACTGTGACTCGGTGTGCAGGGCAACAAAGGCGCGACCCACTCGAGTGCTGACCTGGCGCACTCTTGCGCCGACAGGCGGGATCCACTCTTGCGCTGACCCGGCGCACTCTTGCGCTGACAGGCGGGCCCCCCTTCTGACTTGACAGGCGACTCTGACAGCGACGAGACAGGTTCTGGTGCTGGCTCGGGACTCAACGAAGCTTCTTCTGCAGCAGCTGGCTTTAGTTTTTGAGACAGAGACAAAAGAGAGAGAACGACTTGGACTCGGTTGTAGGAGTTCGGTTTGCAATATTTTTATATCTTTTTGTATCTCTTCTTCTCTAATTTTTTAAGATGCAATCCCAAACAATTTTTGTTAGTTGCAAATTGATTATGAACTAAATTTATTTTTCTAGGGCTTTGTTGTTGCCTAGTTTTAAGAACACAATTTTAATTCCTTATTATTTTTCTATTTTTCCATGGTTGTGTGTTGGTTTTTATTCTTAATGCGTACAATTGGTGGATAGACATTTGTATGATATTTTAAATCATGAAGAGACTGAACTGGTGATTTGTGGTTAATAAAAATTAAACACCGTTATAGGAGAACGTGACCGTTAAGAATTCCATAGATCTTAATGAATTTTCAATTGATAATTTGTGAATGAACTAAGGCAAATAATCAGTTGAGAATAATTCTGATACTGCATGAGATAGAGTAGTGAATACTTTTGAGATTTTGGTCTACAACTTGGAAAAATAATATTTTTATTCATAAGGAGTTATAATTTGTGTGTGTGATAAACTAGGTGAAGGCTATCATGCCCATTACCAGGTCATGAAAAGGAGTATGCCCTAGCAAGCTTGATTAGCCACGTATACTGTTAGCTATCATTTTATGTGCTAGAAGGATGACTTGTACATTTATCAAAATCAATGTATAAATTGCCCAACTTCGAAATTCCGGAGAGCTTCAATGTGATCGCGTGCTATGATTTTTTGGTATATGGGTCAGCATACATAAATGAGAAGAACCATATGGTATAATCTTAGCCTTGTTCCTGGACAACATGAAATATAGAAAAATGATCTAAAGCTTGTCTATTTGAAAAGATAAGATGGTCTATTGAAGTCTGCTACGTACAAGTTCCACAGTTCAACAAATTAGCATGGTTCCTGAGTGATTCCTTATTCAAATCCGATACTAGTATCATTAATTAATGAATATCAAACGTTGGCAATACATGTGCTATTACGTTGAAGACACCTTTCCTTTTCTTAAATTGTGTGAGTGAATAGTTCATGAAATTTTTAGTCATCAGCTCATCATGATAAATGGTAAGAAAATATTTCATACTTGACATTGATCAATTTTGTTTCCAAAGTTGAATATTGGTAGTGAACTTCTTGTAATTGTTTAACATGCGGAAACTATGTGTCTTCTTTTTTCTTTAGTGTCGTGATGGCACATTTGTTTCAGATTATTGTTACGCAAATTTGAATACCTCGGTGATAGAATTAGAAGCATACTACTTTGAACCAAACAGAGCCTAAAAGAGTGGGACTGAACTTGTAATATTTTCAACTATTGAATAGATATTTTCCAAGTGTTCTTCTCCAACTCTTGATCTCTCAAACCCTAAATCAACTCCATGGCTAGGAATAAGAATTCTTAGAGCTCAGTTCATAACAACGTGGTATCAGAGCTGACCACTGGTGACAACGATGATCGCGATGTCGGAGGTTCATCAGTGGTGGAATCAGAGATTGCAGAGATGAAGAACCAGATGGCCTCAGTTCAAACACAACTTGAATTCGTGGTTGATCAGCTTCAAGAAATGGCGATCCAGCATAATCTCCTTCAACTCAATTCCAGCTGCAAATCCGAATCCAGATTCTGGTCGTGGGGAAACAAATCTCAACTCTACTCATACTACAGTTCCTTTTGGATCTGGAAATGTTCCTTGAACGCATTCAAGGTCAAATTTCCTATGTTTACAGAGGGAGATCCTACGGAGTGGATACGTAGTGCTGAGCTATTATTGGATTTCTATGAGGTGGATGAGAAACAGAGGTTGAGGTTTCCATCTTTGATTCTGAAGGGTAGAGCTGCGCAATGGTATCGTCGATATATTAAGAGTAGAAAAGACTCCATTTCTTTGTCTCAGTTCATAGAAGAGTTAATAACTAGGTTTGGACCTACGAAATTTCAGGATTATGAGGGGACATTATCGAAGCTCAGTCAAAAGGGAAATTTAGAGTTGTATGTGCAAGAATTCGATAAACTTTCTAATTTTGTAGATGGGTGGATAGGAAAGCACTACCTCATCCCTTTCATAAGTGGGTTTAGGGATGAAATAAGGTGGGATGTGAAGTCTCAAAGGCCTACAAATTTTAATGAAGTTATTGGTTTAGCAAAGGGTTATGAAGAGAAATTTGCTTGCAACAAAAAGTTTACTAAACCTCCATTCATTCCCAAGGCAATAGCAACTCCTAGTCCTAAGTGTGAAGAATAATGACTTATCTTTCAATGTTTCATCGTTTCCTAAGCTGTTACAACCACACGAGTTGAAAGAGAGGAAGGCAAAAGGGCTATGCTTCAATTGTGACGAAAAATATCTCCCTGGTCATAGATGCACTTCTCAAAAGTTTTTTTTCTTGGAGATGTTTGAAGAAGAAGAGGGAGAAGATCATGTAGAGGAGGGGGCAGTAGTGGAAGCTGCTTTCGGGAAGCATGGAGATAGAGCATCCAAGAATTTCATATCATGCACTGGTAGGGTCTGCACTCTATCCCCAAACTCTAAGGGTTCAGGGAAGAATTCATGGCAGAGAGGTGAATATATTGATAGACTCTGACTCTACTCACAACTATATTGACCCAAAAACTGCTAAGAAGACAGGATTATTCATACATATTGAGCCAAAGTTCACAGTCACTATTGCCAATATGGAGGTTATGCATAGTGAGGGTAAAATTGAAGATGCAGTATTCATTGTCCAAGAAGTAAGTTTAATGGTTGAGTTGTTTATCTTACCATTGGGACCCTCTCAAATGGTCCTAGGGGAACATTGGCTGAGGTCACTGGGTAAAGTAACCATAGACTTTAGCAACTTAACTATGGAATTTATGCTTAATGGTAAGCTGCAGATATTACATGGTGTGAAAGAGAGCAAGTTGCAGTTGATTGAGGTTACGTGTAATACTCCGTAATTTCAAGAGATATAAAAATATAGTAGTATATATAAAAAATATATAGAGTTGATGGTAATTTGGTAAATATGTTTGTTGGCATTATCGTAATAATGAATTGGAAATATATATGAGATGTGATGGGGTGGGGGGCCCACAGAATGAAGAAGCAGCAATGTTGTTGCCTTTGCCTGCGCCTGCCACGTGGAGGTGGCAGGGGGGTGTTCGGCTGTTGGCTTGCCACGTGTGTGGTAGGTGGTGGGGCCCACCCGGGGATTGTTTCTCCTGTATTTCTCTTGCGACAGAAATGCAGCATGTGTGGGATTTAATTGTCCCATATCGGGAATTAGCAAGAAATAATTAAAATATAAATAATATTTTCTATGATCAGGAGTCACCAATCTGATTAACCACCTTTTGAGAGGCAGCCTTTGGTGGACAGTTGTACTAAATAATAAATAATTTGTCAGATAAATTGTATAAATTGTCTGAGTTCGGGGTAGGGGCGTTACATTATGCATCTTCCTAAGGCCTCGGAAAACTCATGTTCAACCTTGTGAAGAGTCTAACATGAATCAGATGAGCTGCCGTGTAGTAGAGTGACACTCCATGCAAAAGCAAGGCCAAGAGGATATTATCCAGCAAGTGTTAGATCAATTTCCAGAAGTGTTCACTTCCAAAATTATTATGCCACCAACCAGGAGTGTAGACCACCAGATTACCTTAATCGAAGGAAGCAAACTTGTATGTACAAGACTTTACAGACACCCTTATTTCCATAAGAATGAGACTGAGCGCCAGGAGAAAGAGATGCTTGACACTAGGTTGATTAGAAATTTCTCTAGTTCATATGCTTCACCCGTACTACTTGTTTAAAAAGCTGATGGCTGTTGGAGGCTTTGTATTGACTATAGGGCATTGAATTCTCAAATAGTGAATGCCAAATTCTCAATCCCTATTATAGATGAGTTGCTTGATGAACTATTTGGAGCTAAATATTTCTCTAAGATAGATCTCAAATTTTGGGTATCACCGGATTAGAATCCATGAGCCTGACATACACAAAACTGCATTTCGGATACATCAAGGCCACTATATATATTCATAGTTATGCCTTTTTGACTTACAAATGCACCGACCACCTTCCAAAGTCTCATGAATGAGACTTTTCAAGAGCATTTGAGAAAATTTATACTGATTTTCTTTGATGACATTTTAGTTTACAACCCTTCTTTGGAGACTCATGTGAAGCATTTGACTCAAACATTAGAGACTTTAAAAAAACCATCAGTTAATAGCTAAGAGGAGCACGTGCAGTTTAGGAAAATAGACTATTGGGTATCTTGGACATGTGGTTAGTGCCCAAGGCATTGCAATGGTACCTCATAAAGTTGATGCAATCACTAAATGGCCTGAGCCATGTACAGTGAAAGAACTCAGGGGTTTTTTTGGGGCTCACAGGTTAGGAAATTTGTGCAGGGTTATGGAGGTATTGCTAATCCTTTAACTCTAACTTTTGAAGAAAAATTGCTTTAAATGGTCTGCTAATGCTACTGCAACCTTTAAGAAATTGAAAGCAGCTCGGACTTCAACACCAGTATTACAATTGTCAGATTTCTTTAAAGACTCTGTCCTAGAAGCAGATGCTTCTCTGCAGGGAGTAGGGGTTGTATTAATGCAAGATCAACATCCCATTTCCTATATGAGCAAGAGTCTGAAGGGAAAATCCCTCTCTTTATCCACCTATGAGAAGGAGTTATTTTCTATATTAACTGCCATTAAACAATGGAGGCAGTATCTTCTTGGTATGGAATTTGTGATCAGGACAAATCAAAGGAGCATCAAATACATTGAGCAGAGATTCCATATTGAGATGCAGGAGAAGTGATTGTGGAAGTTGTTGGGGTTCAATTTTAAGGTGGAGTATAAGAAGGGCAAGGATAATGTGGGGATGATAGTCTATCAAGGAGGAATCATTCTACTAATGATGAAGATTGCAAAATTTTTGAACTCACCATAATTGTTCGATGCAGTTAAACTGATAGTGCAAAATGGTCCTTACTTCCATGTGTTAACTGAGAAGCTCAACAAAGGGGATTTGGACAATACCAAGTATAAGGTAATTGTTGATGGAACACCCTAGTTTTCATTTATGAGATTTTGTGATTTTACGTGTTGTGCACGTATGATTTCATTTGTATAATTTCTTTTATAAAATATTTTTTATATATAAGTATTTGTTCTCTTTATTTTTCCAAAAAAAAATATTCTCTTTAAAAGCCTAATTAAAATTTAGGCCTAATTGTCTTTTAAGCCCACTCTATTTTATTAATTAAATTAATTTATAAAGCCCATGGTTAGTTTGGTCCATTAGTGAGCCCATTTACTTTAATTCTCTTTTGAAATAGTCTAACTTGTAGTGTAGACTCATTTCAGGGACAATTAATTTTTGGTCATATGAACAAATTTGTAAATGGGGGACACTAGGTGGCATGTGCATGCAATGGAATGTGCAATGCACACCCTTTCACCAAGGCCGGATAGGATAGGGAGAGTAGGAGAGATTGGAGTGGTGGAGAGTTGGTTACTCTCATCATGGGTAGTTTCTATAACTCCCTAGTACATCTTGGCCCTTAATCTCTAACCATTTGATCTAATCCTAGCACTCCATTCACCCTAGAAAATTGTATAAATACCCCCTCCCAATCTCTTCATTCTCACACTTGGAAATTCTTTAAAAGAAAGAATAGAAAGAGAGAAAAGAATACAAGTAGTAAGGCAAACGATTGAGGAGTTGTGAGTTGAAAAGAGTGAGTGTTTTGTGTGAGTGCTTCAACCAAGGAGAAGGAGGTCGGACTGCATAGGGGAGGCTCGGGTTAAAGATTGCAACAAGGAGAAGGCAATTTTCGTGGCTTGATCTGGGAGGAGAAGGCTTCACTCGTTCGTCGTAGGAGATCTCTAGGAGTCTATTTGATTGTTTCTCTCCATTTAAGGTGGGTGTTTCTCTTAGACTTCTAATTAGACATCATGTTAGGATGCAGTTGACAAATTAAGGAGAAACTCTAACAAATATAGCCATGCATTATGAAAATGGGACAACTTGCCATTAGTTTGATTATATGTTAAAAGAGTGTTAAATTGATTGTTAAATTATGATTTGTTAAATGATTACCATGTTACCATGCTCAATTTCTTGTGATGTGCTAGATAAACAAATACATGCTTGTATGTTGAACAATTGAATAAAGAACTAAAAATATTTTGGGAATTTGAAAAAACCCAGTAGCACAGTTGACCGATTATATTGAAACAGTCGACCGTCCTGATTATTTGTTTTCGAGTTCAAATCTTTTACGGAACAGTCGACCGACCATAGCTTGACAGTCGACTACTCTGATTATTTATTTTTCGAGCTTTAGAACCTCGCAGAATAGCCGACTGGCCATGCTTAACAGTCGACCGACCATAGCTTGACATTCGACTGCCCTGATTATTTACTTTTCGAGCTTTAGAACCTCTCAGAACAGCTGACCGGCCATGCTTAATAGTCGACTGACCTGAGAAAAATGAAATTATATTATTTCTGCATGGGATTGTGTATGAAATTGAAATTGAATGACTTGATGAATTATGAAAGAACATGAATATACAAATGTCATGAAAATGAAGTGGAAATTACTGTTAATCATGAAAAGAGAACTTATGAGTATAAAGACTCAAGTTTGTCATTATGAATTGAAATTGAGAACTAGAGTGTAGTTAAGTCTCATACCGGCATTGAAAAGAAATGTGTTGAAATGAAATGTGAGATGAAAAGACCAAGAATTGGGTCATGTTGAATAAATGGTTAAGACCAGTATAGTAGAAGGTCTAACTCTAGAGAATTGATTTTGTTCATGATTCAAATAACTAAGGATTAGATACATAGTGAAGAAGTGATGAAAATAAGAGAGAAACACGAGTATGAGGGCCTCGGAGCTACGGTGTCAGAGTATTCACAGGATGTCTTCACGATGCATCGTGATATGACGTTGACATGTCTCCAGGAGTCCGTACCGCAGGCGACGCTCGTTGGGTGTTTGGTGACTGCGGGTGGTGTCATGTCCCATGACGGAGGCTGAATTGTCCATAGGTTCTTCACGATGCATCGTGACATGACGTGAGATTTCCTTCCAGGCTGTCTAGATATGAGCTCGTAACTCGTAGAATATCTAGGATACTTATCGTAGTTACAGTAGTAGTTTAAGTCATGACGAGGGATTGAACCATACAAGATGAAGAACGGTTAAGGGCTTGCCCTCAGACCTATGTAGTATGGGATGCATAGAATCTGAACAAGTGCGCATTAGTGTCATCTAATATAAACAACTGCATTAAGGACTAAGTGCACTGCACAACACGACATCTATAGGATAGTCCCTTGTAGTTTCTATTTGTGATCAAGTTTGTGATTGTTTAAGTATTTGAGAATCGTTATACTGTTCGGCATAGAGAGGATAGCCATGTATAATATTTTGTCGGTTGTAAGTAACTGACGCGCTCATAGTTTTTATGCAGGGTAAAGTGATTAACAAGACTAAAGAATGCATGCTGATTAAAGATTGGTTCTAGAGTTGTATATTTCAATTCATATAAATTGTTGTAAATTGCTTCCGCTTTAAATATGTAATGTAATTGCAAACTTTGATTTAACAAAAAGTTCTTATTTCCTTGTAAAATTGTACGAAAGAAATGTAAAGATCCTATGGAACTTCGAATTCAGTTGTATTTTGGAATTCGGGGTGTTGTAGAGTGGTATCAGAGCCACGCTTCCAAGTAGTACAAATTTATAAGGAATGACACCCTAGAAGTGGACATTAGGGCACGTGTTGAGTCTAGATATTTACATGTAAGTCACTTACATTTGTGTTGCTTTATGATTTTTGCTTCTTCTCCTCTTTCTCTAAGATGGCGGACCACTTCGACCCAGCTGGAGATGATAACTGGCACATCGTTGAGGAAGATTACTACCCCGGGCAAGTTGATTCAGACGAGGAAGATTCTGAAGAAGTGGAAGAGGAATGGCCTGAGTCCCGAGAGATAACTCCACCTCCAGATTCATCTGATAATTCTTCTAATGAGGAAGAACCAGTTCCGAGTAATCTCATTGTGTCTCTTCAGAGGCAGGTAGAGACTCAACGGGAAAGAATCGGGCTACTGGAGACTCAGTTGGCGAAGCGCAAGGATGATATTGCAATTCTCATTCATCGTGTTTGGGAACTCGAGAAAAGGAAAAACATGACCGATGTACTGAAGGAAGAAGTGGAGGAACTACGGGGAGAGCTTCGTGAAGCCAAGAGGAACCGTAGGAACTAGACTGTTGTATCCTCTTATTGTTTTCATTTTGATGTCAGAAATGTTTTAAATTCGAATGTATAAAGTTGAAATTCAATGAAATGGAAAAGTTGATTTAAAATTCACGTTTATACTTCGAATTTAATGGATCTTTTGCATCAGAATATGGCTAGAAGAGGAGCTTAAAATGGTGAAGGTCTGGACTTGGAAACGGAACTAGCGAGGGTCTATCAGACACTCAATGACGTTGCCATGAATCAGAATCAAGGAAGGGTGCTTGCGAATCCAGTACCCTAAGCAATCAAACTCGTGGAATCATTTAAGCGGATGAAACCACTCGTGTTTGAGGGGAAGTCACACCCTGACACGGCTGACAATTGGATCCAACAGGTAAAGACTATCTTCGAAGTCTTGGAGACTCCGGATGGCAGCATGGTGAAGTTGGCGGCGCTGCAGTTTGAGAAGGATGCGGCTGTCTGGTGGCAGTCGATGAAGCAGGGCGATGGGAGGTATTGTTCTGGGTTAGGATGAATTCTTGGAAGAATTCCGCAGTCATTATTTTCCCTCAGACATCCAGGAGAAGAAGGCCATGGAGTTTCTGGCGCTGCAGCAGGACGGCATGTCGGTTAGGGAGTATGAGACAAGATTCACTTAGCTCTCGAGGTATGCGCCCGAACTGGTGATGGACGAGGCGAAGAAGGCTCGAAAGTTCGAGCATGGGTTGAGGTCAAGTCTGAGATCCAGGATGATACCCCACGGTATCAGGAGGTTTGACAAATTGGTCAAACGAGCTGCAGCCACTGAGGCAGATATGGAGCAGTTCCATGCTGTTCAGAATCGGAGGACCAGCTGGAATGTTGGGAAGAGGCCCGCAGTTTTTGGCAACTTCAGGGGACAGCCACCGGCCCAGAGGTTCAAACTAACGGGAGCGAATGCTATCAACATAGCTGGGAGATCCAGAAACAATTGGGTGAGACCTTTTGTGGTGACTTGCTTCAACATTGGTGAGACGGGACATTACAAGTCTCAATGTCCTAAGCCGCAGAATGTCACCCATAGTGGACCAACGCAGCAAGTTGGGAAGAAGTCGTACCAGCATGGGCGAGTATTTGCCTTGACTGAAGCTGACGCTGATGAGGTGGATCACGTCATCACTGGTACGAGGGAGGATGTTTAGAGTGTTTTCTGTTGTTTCTCTTTTTCCCGCCTTATATAGTGAACTGTTATGTAACAGGAGAACTTATTTTGAATGGAAAGAAAGCTGTTGTTTTGTTCGATACTGGGTCCTCTCACACTTTTGTATCACCTAATTTTGCTAAAGTTTTGGGAGTCGAACCGAAAGTCTTTCTAGGCAAGGTCTTGGCAGTAGCTACTCCATCAGGGGAGACTCTAACCACTGATCAGTACTATGCGGATTGCGAGATCATAATTGGAGATAGAATTTTCAGGATTGATCTGATCGAGTGAATGTCTTGGGAGTTGATGTTATCATTGGCATTGATTGGATGTCGGTGTACAGTGCGAGCATCGAGTGCAAAACCAAGGAAGTAACAGTGAAGGCTCTAGGTGGACCTGAAGTCATTTTCCAAGGGAAGAAGAGATGTTCTGGCCTGGTGGCAGCTATCTGTAAAAGGGATGTTCCTGTAGAGGTGCAGCAAATTCCTGTAGTTCGGGATTACCCGACGGTATTCTTGAAGGTTTGCCTGGGTTACTCTCGCATCGTGATGTGGAGTTCAGTATCACTATTCAGCCAGGGAGTGCACATATTTCCAAGGCACCGTATAGGATGGCGCCTGTGGAGCAGGATGAGATCAAACGGCAGATTGAGGAACTTTTGGAGAAAGGATTTATTCAACCGAGTGCATCGCCTTGGGGAGCGCCAGTGCTTTTGGTAAAAAAGGACGGTTCGATGAGGATGTGCATGGATTACCGGGAGCTGAATAAGGTCACTGTTCAGAATAAGTATCCGATTCCACAAATTGACGATCTGTTCGATCGTCTACAAGGAGCAGCTGTTTTCTCCAAAATAGATCTTCGGTCAGGTTACCATCAAGTTCGGGTGAAGACTGAAGATGTTCATAAGGCTGCGTTCAGAACTCGACACGGGCATTATGAATTCTTAGTTATGCCATTTGGAGTGACGAATGCACCTGCAATCTTCATGGATAGGATGAACAGAGTTCTGAGGCCATTTATTGATTCTTTCATTGTGGTGTTTATCGACGATATCCTTGTGTACTCCAAGTCAGAGGAGGAGCACACAGAGCATTGGCAGCAGTTTTGAAGAAGCTTCAGGAGCATGAGTTGTATGCCAAGTTGTCCAAGTGCGATTTCTGGAAATCTGAAGTTGCATTCCTGGGCCACATCCTGTCTAAGGAGGGAGTGGCAACTGATTCGTAGAAGATAGATGCGGTGAAGGATTGGGCAAGGCCTACTACAGTGAAGGAAATTAGAAGTTTCCTTGGGCTAACTGGATATTACAAGAGATTTATCCGGGGCTATCCTTAGTTAGCCGTGCCGCTCACTGGTCTGACCAAGAAGAATGTGAACTTCAAGTGGACTGAGCAGTGCGAGGCAAGCTTTCAGGAGTTGAAAGAGAGGCTGACTACTACACCCATTCTTGGTGATGAAACTCACTTCGTCGATGGACAGATTGGCTGAGCTGTATGTTGGTGAGATCGTCAGGATTCATGGTGTTCCGTTAACCATTGTGTCTGATCGGAATGCACAGTTTACTTTGCATTTTTGGAGGAGTCTTCAGACAACTTTGGGTTCCAAGACGGATTTCAGCATTGCTTTTCATCTACAGACCGATGGGCAGATCGAGAGAGTCAACCGTATTCTTGAGGATATGCTTCGGTGTTGTGTACTCGACTTTGGAGGCAGTTGGGAAAGGCACTTAGCTCTGGTAGAGATTGCCTACAACAAAAGTTTTCAGACTAGTATTGGAATGACGCCGTACAAAGCTCTGTATGGCAGGAAGTGCAGAACACCTGTTTGTTGGTTCGAAGTTGGGGAGCGTCAGATGTTTGGGTCTGAGATTGTGCAGCAGACCTTTGAAAAGATTGATCTGATCCGGAAGAGGTTGGTGGATGCTCAGAGTAGGCAGAAGAGCTATGCAGGAAACTGGAGGAGGGACCTTGAGTTTGAGGTTGGTGACTTTGTCTTTCTGAAGGTTTCACCTAGCAAGGGTGTGATTTGCTTCTGCAGAGATGAGAAGTTAGCCCCGAGGTTCATAGGCCCGTACATGATATTGAAGCGGATTGGGAAAACTGATTATCGGTTGGAGTTGCCGGAGGAGTTGTCTCAGGTGCACAATGTCTTCCATGTGTCTATGCTGAGAGGGTACATTCCAGATCCGAGTCACCATTGCCCGAAGTACCGGAGGGTTTGCAGTCGGATCTGAGTTACATTGAGCTTCCGGTTGAGATTGTCGATCGTCGGGAGAAAGTCTTGAGGAACAAGATGATACCGATGGTCAAAGTAGTCTGGAGAAACCAGTTGGTTGAAGAGGCTACTTGGGAATCTAAGGAGAGGATGATGAAAGATCATCCTGAGCTCTTTGAGTGATTTGTATCTTCTTTTCTTTTCTTATCTCTTTGTTGTATTCCTGTTTCTCACTCGTTAAGTGTAGTTCCGGGGACGGAACTATTCTAAGGAGGGAGTGTTGTGCACGTATGATTTCATTTGTATAATTTCTTTTATAAAATATTTTTTTATATAAGTATTTGTTCTTTTTATTTTTCCAAAAAATTATTCTCTTTAAAAGCCTAATTAAAATCTAGGCCTAATTGTCTTTTAAGCCCACTATATTTTATTTATTAAATTAATTATTTTAAATCCCATGGTTAGTTTGGCCCATTAGTGAGCCAATTTACTTTAATTCTCTTTTTAAATGGTCTAACTTGTAGTGTAGACTCATTTCATGGACAATCAATTTTTGGTCACATGAACAAATTTGTAAATGGGGAACACTAGGTGGCATGTGCATGCAATGGAGTGTGCAATGCACACCCTTTCACCATGGCCAGATAGGATAGGGTGAGTGGGAGAGATGGGAGTGGTGGAGAGTTGGTTACTCTCATCATGGGTAGTTTCTATAACTCCCTAGTACATCTTGGCCCTTAATCTCTAACCATTTGATCTAATCCTAGCTCTCCATTCATCCTAGAAAGTTGTATAAATACCCCCTCCCACACTCTTCATTCTCACACTTGGAAATTTTTTTAAAGAAAGAATAAAAAGAGAGAAAAGAATACAAGTAGTAAGGCAAAAGATTGAGGAGTTGTGAGTTGAAAAGAGTGAGTGTTTTGTGTGAGTGCTTCAACGAAGGAGAAGGAGGTCGGACTGCATAGGGGAGGCTCGGGTTAAAGATTTGCAACAAGGAGAAGGCAATTTTCGTGGCTTGATCTGGGAGGAGAAGGCTTCACTCGTTCGTCGTAGGAGATCTCTAGGAGTTTATTTGATTGTTTCTCTCCATTTAAGGTGGGTGTTTCTCTTAGACTTCTAATTAGACATCATGTGAGGATGTGGTTGACAAATTAAGGAGAAACTCTAACAAATATAGCGATGCATTATGAAAATGGGACAAATTGCTATTAGTTTGATTATATGTTAAAAGAGTGTTAAATTATGATTTGTTAAATGATTACCATGTTACAATGCTCAATTTTCTTGTGATGTGCTAGATAAACAAATACATGCTTGTATGTTGAACAATTGAATAAAGAACTAAAAACATTTTGGGAATTTGAAAAAACCCAGTAGCACAGTCGACCGATTATATTGAAACAGTCGACCGTCCTATTATTTGTTTTCGAGTTCAAATCTTTTACGGAACAGTCGACCGACCATAACTTGACAGTTGATTGCTCTGATTATTTATTTTTCGAGCTTTAGAACCTCGCAGAACAGCTGACTGTCCATGCTTAACAGTCGACCGAACATAGCTTGACAATCGATTGCTCTGATTATTTATTTTTCGAGCTTTATAACCTCGCAGAACAGTCGACTGGCCATGCTTAACAGTCGACTGACCTGAGAAAAATGAAATTATATTGTTTCTGCATGGGATTGTGTATGAAATTGAAATTGAATGACTTGATGAATTATGAAAGAACCTGAATATACAAATGTCATGAAAATGAAGTGGAAATTTCAGTTAATCATGAAAAGAGAACTTATGAGTATAAAGACTCAAGTTTGTCATTATGAATTGAATTGAGAACTAGAGTGTAATTAAGCCTCATACCGGCATTGAAAAGAAATGTGTTGAAATAAAATTTGAGATGAAAAGACCAAGAATTGGGTCATGTTGAATAAATGGTTAAGACCGATACAGTAGAAGGGCTAACTCTAAAGAATTGATTTTTTTCATGATTCAAATAACTAAGGATTAGATACATAGTCAAGACGTGATGAAAATAAGAGATAAACACAAGTATGAGGGCCTCGGAGCTACGGTGTGAGAGTATTCACAGGCTTTCTTCACGATACGTCGTGACATGATGTGGATATGTCTCCATGAGTTCGTATCGCAGGCGACGCTCGTGGGGTATTTGGTGACTGCAGGTGGTGTCATGTTCCATAACAGAGACTGAATTGTCCATAGGTTCTTCACGATGCGTCGTGACATGACATGGGATTCCCCTCCAGGATGTCTGGACATGAGCTCGTAACTCATAGAACATCTAGGATACTTATCGTAGTTATAGTAGAATTTAAGTCATGACGAGGGATTGAACCCTACAAGATGAAGAACGGTTAAGGGCTTGCCTTCAGACCTATGTAGTCTGGGATGCATAGAATCTGAACAAGTGCGCATTAGTGTCATCTAATATAAACAACTGCATTAAGTACTAAGTGCACTTCACAACATGACATCTATAGGATAGTCCCTTGTAGTTTCTGTTTGTGATCAAGTTTATGATTGTTTAAGTATTTGAAAATCGTTATAGTGATCGGCATAGAGAGGATAGCTATGTATAATATTTCGTCGGTTGTAAGCAACTGAGGCGCCCACAGTTTTTATGCAGGGTAAAGTGATTAACAAGACTAAAGAATGCATGCTGATTAAAGATTGATTCAAGAGTTGTACATTTCAATTCATGTAAATTGTTGTAAATTGCTTCCGCTGTAAATATGTAATATAATTGCAAACTTTGATGTAACAAAAAGTTCTTATTTTCCTTGTAAAATTGTACGAAAGTAGTGTAAAGATCCTGTGGAACTTCGAATTCAATTGTATTTTGGAATTCGGGGTGTTACAGCTGACATATGACACTATCAAGGGAAAATCTTATTTAGTCCTACTTCAGATCTACTAATTACTATATTTACTGAGTATCATGAATCTAAGGTTGGGGGACAATCGGGTTATCACAAGACCTTGAGTAGAATTAAGAGGTCATATGTGTCGGAAGGCATGAACAAGGGCATCAAGAAACTTATCAGAGAATGTGCAATTTGCCAGAGAAGCAAACATGAGACTCACTTACCTGCGGGGTTGTTATCTCCATTGCTCATACCAGAGCTAATTTGGGAAGATATTTCCATGGATTTCATCGAAGGGTTACCAAAGAACCATGGGAAATCAGTGGTTTTTGTGGTGGTTGACAGGTTGTCCAAGTATGCCCACTTCTTCAGTCTATCTCATCCTTATACAGCTCAAGTGATAGCCCAAATCTAAAGTGAACAAGTTGGGAGACTCCACGGAATGCCCAGAAGAATTGTATCTGATAGGGATCCAATCTTCATAAGTCAATTTTGGAAAGAATATTTCAAACTATAAGGTAGTAAACTCCAAACCTCCACTGCATGCGACCCCAGTCAGATGGTCAGACTGAAGTGGTCAACAAAGCATTAGAGATGTATCTTCGTTGTATGTGTGTGCAACGTCCAAAAGAGTGGGCGAAGTGGTTACATTAGGCAGAATATTGGTATAATAGCAATTGACACACTACTACGGGCCTCACCCCCTTTGAAGTTGTCTATGGGAGACCTCTTCCAACACCTAAGCTATATGTCAGAGGAACTGCAAACTTACAAGCTGTCGAAGAGGAGTTGCTGTCAAGGGATGTCATTTTGAAGCTTCTCAAGGATAACATTGTAGCTGCACGGGAACGCATGAAAAATTTTGCAGATAAGAGGAAGCATGAGCACAATTTTGAAGTGAATGAATGGGTCTTGTTAATGTTGCAACCGTATATGCAAGTGAGTCTATGCATTCCTTTGCCTCAGAAATTGTCCCCTAAATACTATGGGCCTTAACGAGTAGTGGAGAAGGTTGGAAAATTGGGGTTGGAGCTGCCTACTACTGCTGCCATACACCAAGTGTTCCATGTTTCAAAACTGAAAAAATTATGGGGTGATACTTCTATTGTTGACTCCTCTGATATTCCAGTGTGGTGGACTTCAGATAATACAGCACTGAAGCCTGAGTTAGTGCTTGATCGAAGGATTTACAAGAATGGGGATGGCGCAGGTGTCAAACTGCTAATCAAATGGGTTTCACAACCTATTACTGCAGCTACTTGGGAGGATGTAGATGAATTCCATCAAAACTTTCCTACCTTTGATCTTGGGGCAAGCTCAACCTGAGCCGGGAGGAATTGTTATGGGATTCTTAGCTGCTATTCAACTGTTGATAGTATAGCATACATATATCTGTTATGTATCAGTTATATCTGATACAAAGTTTTGAGAAATAATACTTTTCATTCTGAACGCAACTTCGGGTCGGGTCTTAAGTGCGGGTCGGGTTGTGTTCAATTGTAAGGAAGGCAGTTAGTTGGTTAATATTGTAGCTTTACGTGCACTACACGTGTAATTCTTTGCTTATAAAAGAGTGGGATTGAACTTGTAATATTTTCAAGTATGGAATAGATATTTTCCAAGTTTTCTTCCCCAATTCTTGCTCTTTCAAACCCTAAATCAACTCCATGGCTAGGAATAAGCATTCTCATAGCTCAGTTCATAACAATGAAAACACTAAGAAGATAAACCAAAGGAAAAATACCATCTCCTGATCTTACTATCACTTTATTTTGCAAATTCTCATCATATTTGTAGATTACCAAAAGATATATCGACATATAATATATGGCAAATTCACATCCCATTTGTCAGTGCGTTCTTTGACATTTGACAATTCTTTATACCAAATTATTGTATGTCAAACCCCTTGGGAAGCCTGCATTCTGTTGTCATCAAATGTAGGTAACAAAGATTAAGAGTTAGATTATGATTATGGTCAAAAGAGAAAAAAGAAAAATACTAATCATGAAGTATATACCTAGCCTTTATAATTTGGTAGTCAGAATTATTGATGGTAGTAGCACTGGTAACGGGTCGGGTCGGGTCGGGTACTTCAATACCCGGACCCGGACCCGATCATTGACGGGTCCAAATACTAGACCCAGACCCAGACCCGTGAAATTCAGGTCCGGGTCCGGTTCCGATACCTCATAAAAATTGTTACCCGTTCAGCTTCGGGTCTGGGTCATGTTTCTTTTCACGAGTCCGGTTCGGTTCCGGGTCTTTAAAGTATAAAAAATAAATTTATAAGTTGGGAAGTTAGATATTCTTGGCTCCCCACCGATATGGGACTAGAATTCAAAAGTAAAACAGACTAAAAACATATACAAATTCGCTTCAGATTAACAAAAGCTACACACTAAGCTACAGACTAGGCTCAGTGGCTCACCATTTTCAACTTGATCTACACCATTTTAGAAAGCCAAATGTAATGTAAGTTGTGTACAAGCATAATCAGTAGCATTTCTTGTTGCAAATCTTCATTTACAAGTAATAAGTTACAAATAACGGCATACAAGTATACAACTTACAAGCTTACAACTGAATACAAATTTTACAAGCGTACAATTTACAAGACCAATCAGAAATCTCCTTTAGCAACAATCCAAGATTCTAACTGAGCAAAAACTTTAGTTAATCAGCAAAGAAGAAAAAACCAGAATGTATAAACAGATAAACAGAGCAAACTCAATCGCAGCAAAAATGAATCCAACTGATCAAAATCTCAGTTACTCAGTGAAAGAAGGCAAAATGCACATTTACTTAATAAAAACAATGGACAAATGTAGTGTTAGAAGAAATAAAGCTCCGCAAACTCAGCAAACTCATCATATAAATCCATGAATCATAGAATCATAGTTAAAAATTTAGGAAAAATAATCCATCTCATCATCACCTACAAGCACAAATCAATGAATCATAGTGTGAAACTTCAGAAAAATAATCCATCATTATTGTCAATTGAACACACACATAAAGCTTAGATAGGATTTAATCATCACTAGTTACTCCTATAAATCATTAAATCATGAATCATAGTGTGCAACTTCAGAAACATAATCCATCTCATCATCACTCACTCACTTGTAAATAATGAGAAAAAACACCAATTGATCAAACTCAATTACTCAGTAAACTTTTGCAATTGCAAACAAATAAAGAAGCAACAATCCAAGGTTCCAACAAAGCAAAAACTCAGTTACTTGGCGAAGAAGGTAAACTGCCAAACTCAGAAAAAATCAGAATGTATAAACAGATAAATGGAGAGTCTCAGCAAATATGTATCCAACTGATCAAAAACTTAGTTACTCAGCAAAAGTAGGCAAACTCAGCAAAATGCCAAACTCATAATGTCTAAACTAAGCAAACTCAGTTTCATCCAACTGCTTATTTGCTCAGTAAAAATACTGGACAAATGTAGTGCCAGAAGAAATGCAGCTCAGCAAACTCCGCAATCTGATCATATAAATCCATGAATCATAGAATCATTGTTAAAACTTTGGAAAATATAATTCATCTCATCATCACTTACAAGCACAATTTAATGAACCATAGTGTGAAACTTCAGCAAAATAATCCATCATCACTGTCAATTGAACACACACAGAAAGCTCAGATAGGATTTAATCATCACTAGTCACTCCTATAAATCATTAAATCAATGAGCCATACTGTGCAACTTCAGAATCATAATCCATCTCATCATCACTTGTAAACAAAGTATCAAAGTAGCAAAGAAGTCAGGACTGCAAAGTAGCAAAGAAAGCTATAATCCAAGTATCAAACTGCCAAACTTAGTTAGACAATTATTGATCAAGCTACTGCAAAGTAGTAAAGATCTCAAAAAGCAACAATCCAAGTAAACCAAACATTAAAAATAGTTAATAGAAAGTGAGCGAACAGCAAAGTAGTGTGAAACTGAGCAGGTGAGCAAACTGAGCAAGTAAGCAAACTAGCATAATAAACTCATAGTTAATAATAAACCAAACATTAAAAATGAAATAGACTTCATTGGCTCATAACATGAACCACCACCGTTGAAACTGATCAAATCCTCCAAACCACATCAAATTTATATATACTGACAATAAAACGTGCAACATCCTCCCTACTACGTTTTTGATCAAATTTATATATACCGATATCATTAGATGCAAAAGTAGATGAACTAATTTGTAATTGCCCTTTAGCTCTTTCACACAATTTTCTCACTTTACATGCTCTATAATGCTTCCATAATGATGAAGTTCCAGTTGCTGAACGATAAACAAGAGCATTAGAAAAAAGACTTACAATAGGCCTTTTTTTCATCTTTAGTGAAGTGCTCAAAAACTGTAGATTCCCTCTTGTTACTCTCATCTTCAATAGTCATCTTGTTTGAGTAGTCTCCATTTCAATTGGAACAACAACTTCACCAATATTCATTTGATTAATGATTTTCTCAGCCATGAGCATCAAAATGAAAAAATTAAAAAGAAAGATTTGAAATGAAAACAACTTAAATAGCATGAACTCAAATACTTAGTTATACATATGACTAATAATAAGCATTCAATTAGATAATAAATTGTTTATAAAGCCACTATTAAATATTAATCAAGCACATTCATTCCTATATATGCTTGTTGTCCCAAATAATATAAAGATTGAGTATTTCTATATATAATCTTAAATTAAAGAGGATTTCTATTAACTATTTAAAGAACATCATATTTCTATATAAATAGAAAGAGATTAACTTGAATTTAAATCCTATATGCTGCTACTATATGCTTGAATTTAAATCTTATATGCTGCTCTTATATATTAGTTGATTAACTTGAATTTAAATCCGAAACCCTATATTTGAGAAAAATGGATAAAAATCAAACCTTTGATCTTTATTATGATATGCATTTGAAAAGAGATCATGAAGCTCTTCGATCGCCAATAACAAGATCATGAAGCTTTTCGACCGTGACGGTGTCTGCTCGAACACGGATCGCTGTAGAAAATTCATCGTATTCTGCAGGAAGACCGCGTAGAATATAAACCACCATATCTTCATTGGTAATTGGAGAACCAGCAGCTGCCAATGCATCAGAGATTTCTTTGATCTCTTTTAGGAACTCAGCAATGGTTTTGGTTCCTTTCTGAACATTCTGAAGACTCGTCTTCAGTTGGATTTCGAGATGTCGTCGCGAAACGATGCTCCAAAGTTCCCCATACATCCTTGGATGTTTTGCAACCGACAACATATGGAAGCAGATCTTCAGAAATGGTAGCATTGAGCCAGATTAGAAGCATCTGGTCCTGCCTAACCCAATCTGTGTGAGAAGGATTTTATGTGGTGGCTGTGATTCTGTCAAAATTAACGAGGAACTTGGGTGGGCAAAGTTTGGTACCGTCAACGTAGATGATTTTCTCTGGTGAGCTTAATGGAAACCAAATGGACAATGTTTTTGGATGTTAGGAGTTTCCATGAGGGTTGGATGGAGGTTGTGGTGGTAGGAGGGAGAGAAGCAGAGAGTTTGGATCGAGATCGTGAAGAAATGAATGCTCTGATACCAAGGTAAAAATATAGAAGATGATTTTTATTCCACACACTTTCTTATTGATTACATAGGTATTTATAGCATTTAGGCTTAGAGCTTACAAGAGAATGTTGTTACAACAGATGTTGTTGCAACAGATTTAACAATCCTGCAGAGATAAGGATGGGTTGTTAGCAATCCTTCAACTGATTATTGTTAGGATCCTTAATACCACAAAGTAACTATAAGTGTGTTATAGGAGAATATAATCTCCTACAAGAATGAGGCTTCTTTTTTTTTCCTGGCTGTTGTTTTCATCTTCTTCCTGAACTAACCATCTTCCTCCTTCAACAATGATTACAATTGATCAGAATTCGAATCAAGCTGCCATTCGTTGTTGATTTTTCCACCATTCACTATCGAGTTTGTTGCCATCCACACCACGCTCTAGTTCGCCGTCAATACCATCGCCTCCATTCACCGTTCAGTTCACCGCTATGCTGCTATTAAACATCAAGTCAACTGCCTTCCGACGTTGCTGTTTCTCCCATCGCATTCGCTGCCATCAAGTTTCCTCCCATCGCTGCCCTGTTTGCTGCCATCAGATGTGAAGTCCACCAATCATCAAACTAGCCAAATAATGATCTTATTTTTAGATGGACGTTGTAATTTGGTTTATCCCTCACACTTCTACAACACACACTTATTACATATATATATTACTCCTATTACAACACGTACATTACCCGTATAATATCTCTAATACTCCTCCTCAAGTTGGAGCATATATGACATACATGCCCAACTTGTTATTGATGAACTGTATTCTGGCTCTCGCAAGAGGCTTTGTGAGCATCAGCTAGCTGGTGATGAGTATGAATATGTTTACCCTTTATCTAAGGAGGCTCATACGGCGTGCCACTAATCTTGTTGCGAACCACATGACAATCAACCTCAATATGCTTGGTTCATTCATGAAACAGCATTAGTGGTTATGTAGATGGCAGACTAGCTATCACAATACATACGCATCAGCTCATGCTGAAGAATCCCCAACTCAGTAAGTAATCGTTTGACCCATGTCATCTCGCATGTAAGGTCAGCCATAGCACGATACTCGGATTCAGCACTCGATCGAGACACCACATTTTATTTCTTACTCTTCCATGAAACTAAGTTTCCCCCAACAAACACACAATACCCAGTGGTTGATCTCCTAGTTGTTGGGCAGCCAGCCCAGTCAGCCTCTGACCAACCAGCAATTCGAGAGTGTCCACCATCGTATACAACAATCCCTTGCCAGGGGATCTCTTCAAATACTGAAGAATTCTCATAGCTGCATTACAATGGCTTGTACGGAGAGACATCATAAACTGACTTACTATACTAACTGAGTATGAAATATCAGGATGAGTGACCGTGAGATAATTTAGTTTTCCTACAAGCCTTCTATATCTCTATGGATCCTCCACCAGGACACCCTGATCTGGCAACAAATTGAAATTTGGGTCCATAGGAGTGTGTGATGGCCTACATCCTAGCATACCGCTCTCGGTAAGTATGTCCAGTACATACTTTCTCTGTGACAAACAAATTCCTTGCTTAGATTGAGAAACTTCGATCCCCAAGAAATACTTTAGTCGCCCGAGATCCTTAGTTTGAAACTTCTGTTGAATATATGACTTCAGATCTTGAAAACCATTATGATCATCTCCTGTAATTACAATGTCATCAACATATTTAACTAAAATGATTTTCTTCCATTGATGAAGTCGATAGAAGACAGAATGATCATTACCACTCCTCCTCAATGATGAACACAATATTATTCACATTTAGGAGCAATAATCTTAATGCAATTAGACATTTTAAAGCTCTATATGTGATATTTAACTCTTATTTTCTCTTTTCCATAGGAAACAGCCTAAAACAGAGAAACGAAGCAGATTCAGGAAGTTAAGGATGATACACAGGAAATTGCAGATCATCAGTCGACTGGTCCATTACAACAGGCGACTGCCCAGAGAAGTTGATTGTCAACAGCCGACTTGGATGATCAATTATAAAATCTTCAGAAGTCTCGACACAGTCGACTGGTTCGAAGACAAGTCGACTGGTAGGCAGCAGAGTTAAAAGATAAGATATTTGAAGATTTGTCCAAATCTAATCCAAATCAGAACAGAAAAGGAAGAATAGAAGAAAAGAGAAAGAAATAATACGCAGAGAAACGAGGGAGGAAATAAATAAAAGAAAAGGACTTTTCTATAAAAAGAAAAGTGCAAACCCTAATTCTCTAGCCGTGTTCTATAAATACCAATCAAGAAGCATTATTCTGGAGGTAGAGAGATATACGCAGAGGCTCCCGAATCACAAAATCACACAACTTTCTGAATCATCAAGTGAAGAGCAGTACGGTATCAGCATTGAAGGAGGAGAGAGGAGATCAAGCATAAGGAAAGGAACGGCCGATCGACTGTGTGACAGCCAGCCGAGTCATCTAGCCGAACTACATCAGTTTATTCCTTCTCTTTCTAATTCTTTTATGTTAACCATGTATTCGAAACTGTTGATCAATAAAAGTATTATTATGTGGAACTAATTTCATAGTTGGGTAGATTGAAGCCGTAGTTATGTAGTGCTATATTCTTCTGAATCCTTCTACTTTACTTATTGATTGAATCTGATTGAATTGGTATAGATTGATGATAATCAAACTCGTTCTCAAAGTTCTGAGAGCAGTCGACTGAGGTGACAGCCAGTCGACTGACATACAGAACTTGAGAATATCAAGTTTGCATTACCATCTATCTGAATCTGTTATATGAGCATATTGAGACGACCCGTATCTCGTGTTCATAACTTGTAACAAAGGAATCCTTAGGAGTTCTTAGTTTAATCAACTTAAGGGATCTAGATCTGATACCAATTTCTAGAACCTTGAGTGTTTGTTCGTTTCCACTGTTCTTATGTTTTCATTAAGTGCAACTTAGTAGATACCATGCTAAATACTTAATGAAAGAAACGAATTAGAGTAGATACCATACCTAATTCTTGGCTTAGGGAAACATTACTTTAAGGAGTAGATACCATGCCCTTGAAGAGAACAAACATGAGTAATAAGAAGAAGTTCAGAAGGTAACTTAGCATTATTGACTATCGGTGGAGATCTAAACCCAACTACTTAATAAACATTTGTGATTCAGTATATCTTAATCTTTTCATTTCTTTTAGACCTTTAGAACAACTCTTTATCATTCTCACATTTTCTATTGATTAGTAAGTTAATTTCTACAATCTCTGTGGGATCGACCCTTGCTATTGCTACGCTTCTATAAACGATTCGTACACTTGCGAGGTTTTAATTTTTATCTAGTTTATCTATTTATTTAGGTAGCTGGATTGCACAACACTCAATCCAAAACTCATGACAATTTTAGTGAAATGGCCAAACCAAGCACGAGGAGACTGTTTGAGTCCATACAAAGATCGATTCAAGCAACAAATTTTAGTGGGCTCAGCTTTGCTAACAAAAGTGGGGGGCTGCTCCATATAAACCTCCTCCTCAAGAATGTCATTGAGAAAGGCATTTTTGACATCAAGTTGATGGAGCGGCCAATGAAATCGAGCAACCAAGGCAATAATAATCCGAACGGAAGGCATTTTGGCCACATGAGAGAATGTTTCATCATAATCAACGTCATAGGTCTGAAATTAACCTTTAGCAACCAATCGAGCTTTTAGGTAAGCCAGAGAACCATCTGGGTTTACTTTAACTGTGCACACCCATTTACAACCAATACAACGTTTACCAGATGGAAGGTTAACAAGATCTCAAGTACCATTTTTCTCAAGAGCAGACATCTCTTCTCATATAGCCTGGCTCCAACTAGGATGTGATAGTGCTTCTGATAATGACTTAGGAACCTGGTGACTGTCCAAAGTAGAGACAAAGGCATAATGGGCATATGACAAGTGAGCATATGAAAGATGACTGTATAAAGGATGAGCAGTTGAGTGGTTCCCTCTGCGTATGGAGATAGGAAGATCAAGATCAGAATGTTTGCTAGAATATAGTGTGGGCACAGTGGAGGAAACCGGGGGTACATTAGCAGGCTCAGACGATCATATCTCATCGACTTGAGGCGATGGGACAATGGGCACAATGACGTGATCTGAGGGAGTGGTATCCGAATGTCATTTATACACTTGAGTGATTGTAGGCCGTCCAGGCAATGCTGGGGAGCACTGTGTTACAGAATCAGTAGAGGTAGATACCACAAGTCTAGGGTAGGTTAGAAATTCAGATTTAGTTGCATCAGAGGGAACTGGGGTTAAACCAGAGTAAGTGTTGGGTAAACAAGGATGGGACTCATGAAGTGTAACATCAGCAGAGATAAAATGACGACGCAGCTCAGGACTATAACATCTATAACCTTTCTGGGAGCGACAATACCCTAGAAAAATACAACGGATAGAATGGGGAGCTAACTTGGAGCGACCAGGACGATGGTCATAGACAAAACTAATACATCCAAAGATTTTGGGAGGAAGGAGGAATTGGTCAACATTTGGAAATAAAACGGAAAAGGGTGTTTCACCATCTAACACATATGAGGGCATGCGGTTAATTAAGTGACATGCAGTAAGAACTGCATCTCCCCAGAAACACTAAGAAACTTGTCTATGAATAAGCATTGTCCTTGAAACCTCTAACATGTGACAATTTTTACGCTCGGCAACCCCGTTTTGTTGAGGGATATAAGGGCAAGAAGACTCATGAAGAATACCACAAGAAGACATAAAAATAGTGAACTCAGAAGAAAAATACTCTTTGGAATTATCACATCGCAAAATTTGAACAGAAACATCAAACTGGGTTCTCACCTCGGCGCAGAATGATTTAAAAATAGACAAAACTTCAGATCGAGATTTCATTAAATATAACCATGTGGCACGAGAATAGTCATCAACAAAGGTAAAAAAATATCTAAAGTCACCGGACTGAGACTGAACAGGGCAAGGTCCCCACACATCAGAATGAACTAAACTAAACGGTCGACTCGATCGTTTATTGACTCTGTGAGGATAAGACGTACGCAAGTGTTTACCTAATTGGCATGACTCACAAGATAACTCCTAAGAGAAGATAATTTAGGCCTCAACTTCTTTAGATTCTATAACGACGGATGACCTAACTGACAATGCAAATCCAAAAGCGCACTCAAGCATGAAAATAAGGTAGGAACACTGTCAAGCTGATAAAGACCCTCTAACACACGCCCTGTGGCAATAGTTTTCCTGGTCTCAAGTTCTTGAAATGCACAGTAATTAGGAAAAAATGTAATAGAACAATTCAGTATTTTGGTAATTTTACTAACAGGCATA
The DNA here is from genome assembly GCA_017893485.1 of Hemerocallis citrina. NCBI lineage: Eukaryota > Viridiplantae > Streptophyta > Magnoliopsida > Asparagales > Asphodelaceae > Hemerocallis > Hemerocallis citrina. The sequence continues at coordinate 190,903,648 of CM030360.1, read as the reverse complement.
AGTTTAAAAGAAAATTTTGGCATATGAAGAACATGACTAAGTGATAAATTGGAAGTAAGGTTTACATGTCCGACCCCCTTAACAGGGAAAGCAGTGTCATGCCCCGCTTCCTAAAAACAAGGAATGCAAGCACGTGACACGGCCCACCGAATGACTTGCGTTATCCATAGGCTGTTATTGATCCAACTCAACAATATAAACAAGTAATAAAAATAACCACACATGCATTGGAAGAATAATCACATAAATAACAATATTGGAAATTTAAGCATAAAAATAACCAACATCAAAATAACTCAACATCTGGAAATTTAACAAATAATATTCGGGTCGAAGCCCACAATACAAAGAAATAGCATTTGTCCAATTTTATTAAAGTTATCAAATAAAACAACATTTATTTTAGCGACGCAGTAAAACATCTCCTTCACCAATGCTGCTCTCCTACTCCGTCAGGTAAATCTCCTTGATTACCTGTAAGTTGCTCATCTAAAGAGAGGAAAAAAGAAAGTCCTTAGAGCAAGTCGTGGACATGCAAGTAGAGAAACAGAGAAACAATGACAATGGTGGTATAGCAACGAATTCAATAAACGATGAAATCAATAATGTTGAACAGTGACAAAGCGATAATAGTATAATATGCAATAACTATGATTTATCACGATAACGATAAACAATATCAATAATGGCAATAATAATGATAACACTGTTCAATAAAGATAACAATATGCAATGATAATATGATGAGAGCCTTAGGTTTATTATTCATTTTTAATCCTAGCTAATGCACGTACTACTGTGTCCCATGTATGCCGTACCACAGGTTCGATGCATACAATCAATTTCGTTTAGACTAAGGTGGTAGATTCTATAGTTCATATGCTCGGGAACAATATTCAATAATGACCGATGACCGAATCTATCGAGATACTGAAGTCAGTAATCTGCAATTAACCGATGACCGATATAACCAATAAACTGATAGACCGATAGACCGATAATTAGGAAAACACGGGCCCCTCTTCCGAGTACAGTCACATGTCATCAACTACCTTAATCGACCGTTAACCCCGGCTTGATTTACTTTCTTTATTCAATTAACATACAATAATGCGATTAATAAGGAACACTAGTAAAAATGACAAAACAACCCTAAGATCATGCAATATACTCTATACAATTAAATACACTAAAAATAACATTATAGATATAATTATATATTATTAAATATAGGAAGCCAATTCTGGACAGCAGTAGGTTGCTATACCAAAATCAGAATTTTCGTTGCTACAGGACAGCAAATGTGGATCCGTCAGGTGGTCTAGAAACTAGACTCCTGTCCGGTTTCAACGCATACTTAAAGTCTACATTCCGACAACGATAACTAGGCGAAATTCAGTGTTCTTTACAGATTTTAGTTTCTGACTAGGTGTCGATGTTGACTAATTTCAGTTATAAAGGCAGTAAATAATCATTAAAAAAATCAGTAAAAATAATTTTTATCACCCTAAGTATGTTATCTACAAATCTGGTATTTATCTTGTCCATATTTGATCATTAGTCCACTTAATTTATCGGCCTAACATGGTATGTACATGAATCTGAAATTACAGCGCAGCAGTAGCAAAAGGGTCATAACTCGGACGATACAAGTTGGAATTCAAAAATTCTGGAGGCTATTGACATCTAGACACTTAGGGCTACGTTTCATATTCAAGAAGTGACTGATTTTAATGAAGTTATCTAGGTCGAAACAGCACAATAAGATTCAGGTTGGCGAAATTTTCAGAATAGTCAACATGTTCATTTTGAATAAAACGGTTAAAAAGTTAAAAATGATAAATTGGGGTTTAATAATCATAAATCACAGCGAACCAATCCTATGTGAACATGGTGTTAGGATATATAATGTCCATAACTCTACTATTTACAATCAACTAATTTATCGATAGCATTCACATGAACAATCAATCCTAATATACAATCCACAATAGTTGTCTTTAATGTCATGATATGAAATGTGACAATAATTCCTTATTCTTATATTCAATAATTAACTACATGGGTGCATGTAAGATCTCTATACATTAGAGGCGAAAAGACGGCATGAAGTCGAGATTACCACTTGGATTCGCTCGTGTAAATCCGTGACATCCCAACGATAGAATACAATAAACAGTATACGATAATCAATTTGGATCTACTTGCGGGTTTCAATAAAAATATCGAATATGATACAATAAACATTCGATAAGAAATGACTTGCCTTTTTGACGATTTGATCCGATAAATATTAGAATCCAAGATACGGGCAAGCTACGTGCCAACACCGAACAGCAAAATGCCAAATAGCTGGAGCACAAGACAGCACAGCAACACTCTCAGATCTGGCCAGAACACGGGACAACTATTCTGGATCCGATGCGCCAAAACACGGGACGCCGAATCGAACCAATCACACTCCAACTTCACACCGGATCCCTCACACAACAGCACACACCCGAACTCAGATCCGCTACACCCGAACACCGAACAGCAACTTTACCCACTCCCATCCCTTCTTCTTCCCTGAATGCGCCAGAGAGAGAGCGCGCCGCGGATGAGGAGACAGTGGTGAGGGTGTGCGAGATGACTGGCAGCTGCGAAGTGGGCAGGCGGTGGCGGCGCTGAGGTCGAGAGGCGACGCGACAGCGAAGGACGGCAGCAATCGAATGGAGTTCTGTTTTCACTCCAAAAACAGGGAAAGCGGCGATGGAGGAGTTCTCGGCGCTCGACGAAGACGATGAGGGGGAAGATGGGTGCGGTGATGGTGAGGAGTGACGAGGAAAGGGTTGGTGATGGATTCTTTGGGTTTCGGCAGAGTTGGGTTCAAGCGAGGACGGGGACGATGGGTTTGAGGGTGATGATCGGGGTGAGATGGTGGAGATGGAGGTGATGGTAAGGAGGTGGTTGGGATGCAGGCGATTCAATGGAGAGGCGAGGGCGATGGTGAAGGAATGGTGGTCGGAGGTGGCTAGGGCGGTGGTTGATGGGTTTGATGGGTTTCGGTGAAGGAAAACGATGGGACGGAGGTGGCGATGAAGACGGGGATGAGGTGATGAGTGGTGGCGGTGGACGGAGTGAACGGGAGAGGCGATGACGAGGGAGGGTGAATGGGTCGAATATGGCGATCAGTAATGGCTTGGGCGAAATGGGTAAATGGCGAACAGCGAAGGAGAGAGAGTGGGGGGGGATTGAACAGTGCGGGGGTTAGGTATTGCACAGTATGGGGTTTGAGAGGATGAAGGGGGTTGGCTGCATATTACGGGGTATTAAGTTGGAAATTGATTAAAATATAGTAATGGGAGAGATTATAGGGCTTAATAACAGGGATTGAGTTTTCAAATTTTTTGGGAGTTACGAATTTGTGGAGAATGTGGGGAGTGATTAAGAGGGGTCTTATGAATTGGCTATTAGGGAGAGATTAAGGGTTGATTTGGGTTAGTGGTTTTGGGTGAGAGATCCAATAGGAAGGGGATATTAGGCGTTGGGTACAAAATGGATCAATTAAGAGGACAATTCACATCCAAGAAGATAAGGAAAATTTTATAAAATTAAATCTGAATTTAGAATACAAGGAGTAGATTTTAAATGATCCACTAAGATGAGGAATAAATTATAAATAACATTAGAATAAATATTATTCAACACAAAATAGGATTCAATGGAGATTACAATTGGGATCAATAACAAAAGGAAAAAATGAAAACGGGAGTTACAATCCTACCCACCATACAATAAAAATTTCGTCCTCGAAATTTACTCAAGTGGTGATAGGATAACCCTGAAGAACAAAAAAAAGAATCACACAAAAAGGTGGGGAAACTTCTTTTGGATCTCATCCTCAAGCTTCCAAGTCGACTCACCCGGTGAGTGAGGATTCCAAGCAACACGATCCAACCTGATGACCTTCTTCTTCAGAACCTTCTCTCGTCGGTCCAAGATCGAAACCAGATGGATCTCACAGGACAAATCTGGCCGAACAGACAACTCCGAGTAGTCAATGACATGACTATCATCCCTGACATACTTCCTGAGTTGGGAGACATGAAAGACATCATGCACTCCAGATATTGGACTTTAGGTACAAAATGGATCAATTAGGAGGACAATTCACATCCAAGAAGACAAGGCAAATTTTATAAAATTAAATCTGAATTTAGAATACAAGGAGTAGATTTTAAATGATCCACTGAGATGAGGAATAAATTATAAATAACATTAGAATAAATATTATTCAACACAAAATAGGATTAAAATGGAGATTACAATTAGGATCAATAACAACAAGGAAAAATGAAAACGGGAGTTACAAGTAGAACCATCAACAAGTCTAACAGGTGGATGAAAGGATCTACTAAAAGAGGACAATAAATTTGGATTCCCAGTGATATGATCAGATGCACCTAAATCTGTTATCCATGATGTTGGAGGTGAATTAGTTAAACATGTGATACTTGCTAATGTGACTGACGAAGAAGACCGCTGTCGAAAAGCGTGATATTGCTCATTTCTTTGATATTGTCGGAACCGCTGCAACTCATTCTCAGTCATCTGGACAGTAATTGAATTAGAGGCTACATGTGCAATATGGCATGGTTGATTGCCTTGAGAGTGCATGATAGGGCAATTTCCTTTATTAATTGCTCACAAGCCTTAAATGGGTGCAATATGAGTTTAGATTTCTTTGTGGCAATTCATCAAACACCTTGTGTTCCACTCAAATATAGGTCAAATTCAAATTCAATCAAAACTTGGATACTTCCGTTCAAGGAGATGATGAGTGTTATCGGGGGTGGTGGTGGAGAAGGCCGGTAGTAGAAGAACAAGAAAAACCAGAAGAATCAGATGATCAGCATTGGTGTTGCGGTTGCTGTAGTTGGGGATCAGGAAGCTTGATCTCGAGCTGTTATTGCTGAGGTGCAGACTCCGGTCTCAGGAACATTGATTGAATCTGGGACTGAAACTAGGGTTGTTGGCGAAGTGTTGTGGATCAGGATCATGAAGCTACTGGTCGGAGATTGGATTTGGGATTAGTGATGGGTTTACTTTGGATTTTGACTTGGATTTGAGATGGAGGAGGAGGTGAAGGTTGAAGGAGACCATGTAAGTTGCTGGCCGGAGATCAGGATCAGGAAGCTTGTCGGAGATCCGGATGAGGAAGCTGTTGGCTCTGATACCATGTAATTTGGTTTATCCCTCACACTTCTACAATACACACTTATTACATATATATAGTACTCCTATTACAACATGTACATTACCCATATAATATCTCTAATAGACGTGATCTATAATGCAATGGCATGATCTACGATACGGAGGAGAGAATCCAACTTTTGAGAGTAGAGATAAGAGTTATTAGTAATTTGTAGTTATAATTAGTTTTTTCTTTTTTTTTTTTGATAAAAAGTTATAATTAGTTATTATTGGTGGTTAGAAGTTTGCATCATAAAAATTTCCTATCATTAAACTATCTCTTATTTTAAATGAGCAATCCAAACATTGTTATGGTAGTTGTTATATATGTTAATTAGTAGCAGTCCAAATATTATTATTCATGCTTTTTTCTTTCTCTCTCATATATATATATATATATATATATATATATATATATATATATATATATATATACTCTATTGAAAATGGGTTTGTTTTCACGGGTTGGAAAACAACGATCTGAGCCGTTGGATCGCTCTTGATCGTGATCAGCGGCTCAGATCGAGCCCACCCACCATCCGTTTCACTTGATCAGCGAACGGTTAATTTGGGAATTTCGTCCCAAATAACTCTTCGCCTCTTTCGCTCTAAACAATTGAATGAACCTAGGCCGTTATTTTCAACAACGACCTATGTTATAAAAAATTGAATCGTACAACTTTTGAGAGTAGAGATAGGAGTTATTAGTAATTTGTAGTTATAATTAGTTTTTTCTTTCTTTTTTTTTGATAAAAAGTTATAATTAGTTATTATTGGTGGTTAGAACTTAGAAGTTTGCATCATAAAAATTTCCTATCATTAAACTATCTCTTATTTTAAATGAGCAATCCAAACATTGTTATGGTAGTTGTTATATATGTTAATTAGTAGCAGTCCAAATATTATTATTCATGCTTTTTTCTTTCTCTCTCTCATATATATATATATATATATATATATATATATATATATATATATATATATATATATATATACTCTATTGAAAACGGGTTTGTTTTCACGGGTTGGAAAACAACGATCTAAGCCGTTGGATCGCTCTTGATCGTGATCAGCGGCTCAGATCGAGCCCACCCACCATCCGTTTCACTTGATCAGCGAACGGTTAATTTGGGAATTTCGTCCCAAATAACTCTTCGCTTCTTTCGCTCTAAACAATTGAATGAACCTAGGTCGTTATTTTCAACAACGACCTATGTTATAAAAAATTGAATCGTAGAACGTTGTTTGGAACAACGGCCTTCATTCAGTTTTTTATAACCTAGGCAACAACGGCCTAGGCTATAAAATTTTATAGCCTAGGTTATTTGAAACAACGAAATTTTACAGCCTAGGCCGTTGTTGGTTATAAAAAATTGAATGAAGGCCGTTGTTCCAAACAACGGCCTATGATTCATTTTTTTTAACCTAGGTTCATTCATTTTGTTAGAGAGAAAAAGGCGAAGAGTTATTTGGGATGAAATTCCCAAATTAACCCTCCGCCACTTAAGTGATATTGGGTGATGGGCGGCAGCGATCTGAGTCGCTGATCACGATCAAGAGCGATCCAATGGCTCAGATCGCTGTTTTCCAACCCGTGAAAACAAACCCATTTTCAATGGAGCATTTCTCTATATATATATGGGAAGGAGTATTAGCAACTTGCTCATTTAGTAAACAAGTAATTGATGATGTGGCATACATGTGATTGGAAAATCCTTAAAAGGGTTAGTTGTCCAATGTATCACATGCATGTCACATAATTAGTTGCTCATTTACTAAATGAGCAAGTTGCTCATATCCTTTTTACCATATATATATATATATATATAGATGAGTGATCCAATGAGAAACATCTTAAAATAAGAAAATGAGAAACATTAATTATAACCATATATATATAGATGAGTGATCCAATGAGAAACATCTTAAAATAAGAAAATGAGAAACATTAATTATAACCATTGGATATGAGAGGATTGAGATGAATGGCTCTCTAATTCATTTGGATTAGTAATTAAAAAAGCCGGTTTATTTTAACTAATCTATAAAAAAACCACTAAAAAAAACCCAAACATCAGTATATATATATATATATATAATTTGGTATTCAGGTTAAACCAACCCGGTGCACAAGCCTACCTCAGAGCAGAAGTTCTTTATGGATCTATCTTAAGCCAATGATAGCCTAATAGATATATTCTTTTCTTGTTTTTATATTTATATTTTATATGAAATATGTAGAAAATGTCTGACTGCTATTTAATAATCACGAATAGAACCGAAAAAGATTGCCTTCAGTGCTCAGCACCTCCTACATGTTAGACTCAGGAACTTTGTGGGTGCAGTACGCCTTAGTCCTTACACATAAACTACACTGGTTCCAGTTTTTTTTAGTTTTTAATGGGTGGATGTGCTTCCACGATTGCATTCATTTAGGTGACAGGAAACAATTTTGGGAATGGCAAAAGAAACTAATACATAAATTAAGAAGGCATACCGGTGACACCACTGAATCTATTGCAAAGCTTTTCAACAAGGGCTTCCATTTGTTTGTCCTATAAAGATTAATAAGACAGTTACGTAAGAAGTGAGGCAAAAGATTTGATCTATTACAGGTAAACCATTGTTACCTTCTTGATAGAAGTAATCAGAAACTGCATAACGTTGCAAAAGGCCTCCTCTTTAATATTTTGCGTTGACAATCTGCCAAGGATATCTGGAAGTAAATTATAAATTGGATTGCTACCTGCAAAAATAAGGCATGGTCCAACATCAGATATGAGGGCAATATTAATAGTATAAAATTTTTAAGCATCTCATTATTGTTCTACCTTTCTTAGACAATTCGTGAAAGAAAAGTTTCGCAAGGCTTGAAATTCTTTCATCTTCAACTTCTATACAAATGGCCATTTGATTTATGTACCCTTTCACCTGATTGAATTAATTTAACTGTAGTAACACTAAAATAGCAATAATGAAGGCCATAATGAGTTTAGCCAGCTACCATACCTTCTTCATGTCATTTAATATGAGATGAGAAAGCACAAGAATAGCATTTTTCCTAACAGCTACTGAAGGATCTTGCAAGCGAGCATACATGTTTTCAGTCCAAGGTTCTAAGAGGTTTGGAAAATGAGTAGCCAAATCTCCAAGAGCCAGAGTGCAGTTGGAACGAACTATCTCAGATGGTGCATTCTCCAAAACAGTAAACAGAAGTTGAAGATTTTCTTCACTGAAAATTCAGTCAGTCAAAAATATTTACTTCATTGATTGAATTAAACAGGAATATGATGCAACCATTATGTAAAAGAATTATCAAAAGTCCGCATCAATAATCATCAGTTTACAAAGAGCAAGCATTGCGGAAGCCTGTAATCCTGGGAACTGGCTTATATATAGAGAGATTAGTTATCATAAAGTTATAAGATGAAATACCAAGCACTTAAAATGCAATAAAAGCAATCACCTTTTCAATCAAATTAAAATTTCTACAAAGCTTTGAGAGAAAAGGTGCACAATGACCAATGAGATTTCTTTCAATCAAACCGCCGGATACAATCTCTTTCTCAGTTCTCTCGGAAAGTGAATCAATCATCATATCTTCAGATATACCAACACCCAATTCAGCATTTATGCCTTGCACCTGTCACTCAGACGAACATTTTGTAGATTTCAATATATATATATATATATAAGTGATCTTTCAGAAGCATCGTTCTGTAACTAGTTCCTATGACCCACATAATGAAATTTGAACAGGTTATTTGATAAAGAATGGAACAAAATAATTCACTCACCTCAGTAGCTTCATTGGCACAATCACTGCCAGCCTGATGTTCAAGCCTTGACTTCTCTTTCTTCGATTTTTGTTTCCGAATTTTTCTTATGCACGATTCAATATAAACTAATTGATTCAGAAAGATATGACTTATAACGAACAGAAATCTACTGAGCTTTCCTGCTGAAATTGTTGATAGGAAATTACTTCCCTCAGCTAATTTGTTGGGAACTTCACTTGTGTCCCAATCAAATACAGAACTGAAGGACCTTTTTACTATATCAGCAGCAAATGTTTCAGGAGTGGGATGGATGGAGTATATGGTGCTAATGGCTTTATCAGAAGCAGCATACCAAATGTTTTCAGGAAGCCAAAAGCCAGTTATTAAATTCTGAAGAGCACCAAAAGCCCTGGTCCCGCTACGTCTCAGTTTTTCCTTATCTTCCTCTGAAATCATTCTAGAGCAACGCATGCAGTTCTTGCAAGCAAAGGGTCCTCCTTAGCCCAACACCCAAAACCAATGTCAATAATATCTTGCAAGTGAGAACTTAAAATGCCTGGATATGATTTTGCTGCCATACAGAGAACAGATAAAGCACCTCGACTTTGAATGCCAACAACCCCACTAATGTTAATTTGTTTGTAATACAGAGAACAGATAATTTGTTTGTGTTAACACTACGGGACTTTTAGTTTGATATGTTTGTTTGGAAACAAGAATTGCTCTATTTCTACTTGTGGATAGTGCTAATTGTTGAATATCAGATATTGGCTGTTATCAAAAGCTTTGGAGAACAGATGTTATTCTCATATTCTGTTTAACTGCACTATATTTCCTTCAAAATGAACAACATATTTTCTTCAGAAAGAGGCACTCATTCCTCATACACATTTCTTAGTTAACAATTACCTAAACTCGAAGGAGAGTTGTGATCAATATGCAATTCAGTTGACTGACACTGTATTCGATCAGAGTATGAACACAGTAAACAAGGCTCCTTTCTCAGAAGTATGTTCTTTGAAACCAAATCTGGATATTGCCCAAATCCATAAACGAATTGTGTTCAAAGGGAAAACCCAAAAACCATCCCAAAAAGGAAAAAAACCAATAAATGAAAGTTTTGGGTAAAAGAGTATGAGACCATGAAAACAAAATGCAAGTCACATACTAGTAACGCATAGCACCATGTGCATGCTGCACAATGTCACCCTTCAATCACTAATTCTATGCAGAATAACCACAGTGCATAGAACTCAATAATAAGACATGAGACGCTTAAAAAAAATATTTTCTCAATGTAGGTCCCGCCACATTGCATGGTGGTTTAATCGAATTTTAATATTTGGGACACTGACCCTAAAACAATTATTAATCTTTGTTTGGTTAATATGTTGAAATTCTTGAATATGAGTATCTGAAAGTATGATGAGATTTTATAATTAAATGTTTTCATCTTGGGACCACACAATATGTCTAAGAACTAGAATGGATCGTGTTTCCTATTATCACAAACTACGGTGGGGAGAAATTTTCGTTGTGTGATAGTCTATTATGAACATGGTTGTTTTTATGTAACATTTTTGTTAAGAGAACTTATTTGGCTTATTTTGTTACTAACACATGAATTATCTCAATAACTATTATATAACATGGGAAAATTTTATTTTGTAAATAGAGGGAAGATCTCGAATGCGTTTTGTAAATAAAGACTTGTAAAATTTATTATTAAATATGCTTTGTGTAATTTTCTGTAGGAATTGGTCAATCAATGATTTCAAATTTTGTACATTATTTGCTCGTTAGTTTGAGTGCTGTACAGTAACGATCTACTCATTTGATAATTAATGAATCAATAGTAAATTTCTTACAATGAAAGAATACTCTTTCGTTTTTTTTTTCTGTATTTTTTTCATTTAGTATTTTTCTCAAAATGCAAGCCAGAATCATTAATAGCTTTCTTAACTTTCATTTCATAAATGCAATTTAATTCACAGCTGGATGAGGGGGGTTGTATTTGGTTTGTGGACTCCTTTTAGATAAGGATGGCAACTGACCTGAGCCTGATCAAATTCAACCCATTTTTAGTAAGACTTGGGCCTGATTTTTTTTCATTTTTTTCGGACCCGGACTCAACAAATAAGTCCGATTAAATTTTCGGACCGAGTTCGGGTGTGTATGAGTCCGACCCAAACCCAACCCGATTTATATAAGTTTAATAAATTCTCACTTTCCCTCATTATTACATTCATTAACTCCCACGATCTCATCCCCAATTAATCTCCTAGTCTTTCTCCACATCTCCATCCTGAAACCAAAATCCTTCAACCACCTTACTCTTCTTCTCTCCTCTTCTTCTTCGTCTTCAACCCATCAATTACAACAACAGCTCCTCACCATCTCTCCACTACAAATTTCATCCCCTCCAAAGACCCCTTCTTGTAGCACCATCACCGACCTCCTTCAACATCTCCCTTCCACCCATCTTCATCCCGAGCACACCACCAATCTCGCAAATAAATTTGTCAGATATTGAAACTGTGATGTTTTTCTGCATTTGCAGTAAGCATTATGCACGTGTTAGTATTGTTTAATTGACATAAGCAATGAATAATTGATTTGTCTGTTGCTCAAGTCTTTATTTTTTTCACAAACATTGACGTTTTAGTCTTCAACATAGTATGTAATTCTTCTAAACCTTGTTTTTCTTTTGTTGCTTTTAATCCCTTCATTTCCTCCTATCCCTGGTCCTTCTTTTAAGCTTATATGCCTGCTCAGAATTTTAGTCTGACTATTTTATAGGTTAATTTCTTTTTTCTTCAGTCCATACATGTCCTCCAAATCACTATTATTATTAATCTTATATTCTCATATAAATTTGTCATTAGAAGACATTGCTTATCAGTTGGATGTTGCGCTCTCCTCTATCCTTGGAACTTCCTTCATTTTTTAAAATCTTATATATTTGAGCACAAAAAGTCATAGTGTTCTAAGTCCATGTTCTTTATTTATTTATTTTTTGCAGGTATGGTGATAAGGGAATTCATACAAAATTCCATACGTCAGTTTCTTCCAATATATGTATCAAAACTAGAGATCTTGCTGATAAGTATCGCTCCCCATCCAGCAGTCATGCCACTGATATTGCAAAGATCACTCTCGTATCACATAGAGATAACAGCTTGTCTTCTCATCAGGGTATTGAAGATGGAGGTGCAAGTACAATGTTCTTCCACTACAGATCGGGCTGGGCTTGGGCTTTTTTGGTTAATTCAGGGCTCGGGCTTGGGCCTGTATTTTAGAGCCCGATGCAAAATCGGGCCAGGCTTGGACCCAAAAAATAAATCCGGGCTCGGGCTCGGGCTTATATAAGTCCAGCCCAAGTCCGGCCCGTTGCCACCCCTACTTTTAGAGCTGTACAGGTCTTGGTGTATTTTAGGGAATGAACATCATGCGACCAGTATGTTGGTCTGGTACGCATGAGTCCCCTTGGCTGTACTTGTTAGGATCTGTAAAAGCTCCACATCAATTGTTAGTAAGTCCCTGTGTTGGATCTTGCTGAGTTATGCGATACGACCAATATAAACTATCATTCAGATAGAAGATCATACAAAACACACAAAACACAAAATTTTGTTCCGATTTGGGCAAGCCCTAATCTGGGTGAGAATAATCGAGATATTATTTAACTAGATAAGATATAAGAGTTACAACTCTCATCACGACTCTCCCTCTAGCGTCACAAGAAGAAACTAGTTCTTTACAATTAGATTACCTCTCAAACTCTCTTCATGAAGTACTCTCTCTTCGCTCTCATTGGAGGCCAATTACAATAATATATATAGATCTAAAAATCATAGTTTGATATACTTGATACAATAACCATCCGATATATTCTGAAGAGATAACTATACGATGAGAGCCTACGAGCTACCCTAGAGAGCAAGTTGGGCTTCAATCGAATCCCCAAGACCCAAACACATTTATGCAGTCAGTTGCATAATGGTTGACTGCCCATAGTGCGGTCACCTGCAATTGTCCTCTCGCAAATCCAGAGAGCTTGGCAGTCGATTGTCCAGTCCTGCTTACTGTTGTTGGTTTTTGCTCCTTGCTTCCAGTCCGTTCCAATCACCTTGATTCCTCCTCGTTGCTTCCCCGTCCTCTCTTCACATTAAATATAATATGCAAGGCATATAAACCCAACAATACTGTTTTGTTAAATTATTTTTAATGAAGCATGGGTGTGTGGGTCTTTCCTCACCGTTTTACAATAAAAATAAAAATTCACAGCTACAAACTTATAGACATAACTAAAATGTCGCATATAATACTACAACAACATCCATTTACTTTATATAGTTCTAGTATCAGAGTATTTAAGATCACAACCATTACGCATCAGACCAAGTAATATCATACTCCCCAACCTGTAATTCAGGAACTTTTAGTTCTTTCTGCTAAAACTCGAATTTTATAAATTAAAAATTTGCTAACAATATTTGTGAAGAACAGAATTTAGAGGAAGAAAAGAACAAACCAAAAGCTTTATACAGAGTCGAGATTAAGATCTCTCTCCTTAAAGCAAAATTTGCCCGTAGTGTGACGGTGGCTGGCGAATTGCCTCACAGGATACAACAATATTACCTTTCCCTGAAGAGCAGCACCCTTACTTCAGAGATTTCAGCGAACTGTTGCTGTGTTGTACTCTCAGTGTTTGACACAGAGGAAAAGGAAGAAGAAGAAGAAGTAGAATTCGCATTACCAAAATATGTGTCTTCTGGCAGACAGGACTTACTAGTCTTATAGGAGAAAATAGAGCAACTGATGGGAGGCTCATTACTCTGTAACAACAGAGTAATGGTCCATTACTCTGCAACAGCAGACTAGTGGTTCAGATTCACAACTGATGAGCCATTACTCTGCTGTTACAGAGTAATGGTACCAGTTATTGAATGTGAAGAGCCTCAACAGTGTACTGGGGAAGAAAATTTTTGATTGGGGCAAAAATATAAGCCAAGCCAAGCCAAGCCAGACCAAGCCGAGGCCGGGGCCGAGCCAGACCGGGCGCGCGCACACGCGCATGTGTGTTTGTCATTTTGGCTTAGTCTTCTCTCCACTACACGTTAGTGGTAACCCCCGGGCCACGCCCTTTATTCCAATTTTTTAGTATATATACTAGAAAAATCTTTCCCAATTTTCGATATGGGACTATCCATTTTCTCCAAGTTTCCAAGTTAGTACATTTCGAGTAACCAACTTTGGACCAACATTTCTCATTCATACGAAATTCGTTTTTGGCAAATGAGTACATCACGGAATAGTACTCGATGAGAGGATCACAATCCAATCATTTTCCGGTGCCGCCGGTGGCCGGATCCTGCCGAAATTCAGCCCAGAAAATCAGCAAAAATTAATTCCAACAATCCCCTACATGAATGGAAATTACCAGACTATGTAATCCAGACACGACATAAAAAGACATAACAGAAAAGACATGACAGAAAAACTCTGAGAGTACAATCGGAAAATCACTGCATTAGGAATGGTAGTAATTTTTCAACTTTGAACCACCCTTAGTGAGTAGCTATCGGATTCACTTGATTAGGTAGTGAACATGATGTCTTGAACTACCCGGACTTTGATGTGAACCTAGACAATAACTATCACACAGTTTCATCTCTTTACAGAACTAGGTTCTCTTGTCGTGTTCATTTTAGCCTTGAACAATCTTGGTTAATCGTGAGTGAACTTGGAGAATGTAGCCTCTCTTCATTCTCCTAGAAACGACCCCATTTCACACTCACAAGGTAATTGCCCATAAATGGTATCCTGCCATACCCCACTTTTATTTCAAAGTTATGAGAATCATTAAAAGCCAAGCTTATCCTTACACCTTGCAGGCAGTACTGTTTTATCATCCTAAGAGTGGGTACGAGATTTTAATCTCTCAATGCGTACGTCGATTCAACAAGATTTGGTTTTCCCCTTGAACCTAGATCTTAGGATCTCCAATTCCTAGGTAGGGTTTCCATCAAGTATCCTCTTTCGTCATAGGCTTTAAACTCATTCCTCTTGATGATCTTACAACTTGCTCTCGCGACAAACCTTTAGTAAATAGATCTGCTAGGTTGTCGACAGATTTTATTTACTCTATAGAGATTACTCCATTTGAGAGCAGTTGTCTAATGGTTTTGTGTCGCCTTCTGATATGACGAGATTTACCATTATACATACAACTCGTCGTGCTATAGCTGATTGGCTGTCACAATGTACACATAAAGCAGACACTAGTTTTTCCATATAGGAATATCCTTTAAAAAGTTTCGAAGCCATTCTGCTTCCTCAGCCGCTTTGTCTAAAATAATAAACTCAGATTTCATGGTGGATCTGGCCAATAACATTTGTTTAGAGGATTTCTATGAAACTTTTTAGAGGATCTGGCCAATAAAGTGTGAAGACATACCCACTTGTGGATTTTGAGTTCTTGGAGTACGATATCAAGTTGGCATCACTGTAGCTTTCTAGTACAGCTGAATATCTGGTGTAATGCAGTGCATAACTATGAGTATGTCGCAGGTAGTTCAATACTCTCGTTATTCCTTTCCAGTGACTTCGTCCTGGATTACTTGTGTAGCGGTTCAGTACATTTACCGAATGTGCTAGGTCCGGTCTTCTACGATTTGTTAAGTACATCAGACTATCGATTACACGTGCATATTCCAGTTGTGATATGCTGTAACCTGTGTTTTTGAACAAGTGAAAACTAGGATCCACAGGACTTTTGACAGTCCCATTCGAGTAATTCTTGAACCTTTCAAGTACTTTCTCGGCATAATGAGCTTGAGACAAAGTAATTCCCTCAGATGTCCTGGAAACTTTGATTTCTAGTATGACGTCTGCAACTTCCAAATCTTTCATATCAACCTTGCCACTAAGCATGCTCTTAGTTTATTTGATAACGTCATTATTGCTCCCAATAATGAGCATGTCGTCTACATACAGACACACCAGAATGTATCCATTTGGAGTATCTTTGATGTAGATATACTTATCACATTTATTTATTTTGAAACCATTTGACATCATAACATTGTCAAATTTTGCATGCCACTGCTTTGAAGCTTATTTTAGTCCGTACAATGATTTTATAAGCCTGCACACCTTGTTTTCCTTTTCAGGAACTACGTAACCCTCTGATTGTTTCATGTATATTTTCTCTTCTAAATCTCCATTTAGAAAAACAGTTTTACATCCATTTGATGTATTTCGAGGTTACGTAGAGCTGTAATAGCTATCAGCATTCTTATGGAAGTTATTCTCGTGACTGGGGAATAAGTATCAAAGAGATCTAGGCCTTCCATTTGCCTAAATTCTTGTAACACAAGTCTTGCCTTATGTTTTTCTATTGAACCATCTGGTTTCAATTTCTGCTTGAAAATCCATTTGCTTCCTAGAGCTTTACACCCAGAAAGCAAATCGACCAACTCCCATGTATGTTTTTGCATAATAGAGTCTATTTCACTTTTGATTGCTCAGGCATAGATATGGCTTCCTTGAATATTCTGGGCTCATTCTCTAACAGAAAGGCCGTTAGAATGTTTGGACCAAATGACTTTAATGTTCTAGCCCGTTTACTTCGTCTAGGCTCATCATTATCATGTTCTGGTTCATCAAGCGAAGTGCTTGCATTTTCTTGTTCATGTGTACGTTTGGGATACATAGTATCCTTGCACGGAAACACATGTTCAAAGAAGGAAGTATTCCTTGATTCCATTATTGTATTCACATGGATATTCGGTATATCTGATTTATATACCAAGAACCGATATGCACTACTATTGTGTGCATAGCCTATGAATATGCAATCAATCTTCTTAGGTCCAATTGTGACCTGTTTTGGATTAGGTACTGCCACTTTTGCTAGACACCCCCACACTTTGAGGTATTTATACGAAGGTACATTTTCTTTCCACATTTCGTCTGGTGTCTTGCCAGTTTTCTTGTGAGGTATTTTATTGAGAATATAGTTGACAGTCAGCAATGCTTTCTCCCCACATATTTTGGGGTAATCCAGAATTCAACAACAAGACATTCATCATCTCCTTTAGAGTTCAGTTTTTGTGCTCGGCAGTACCGTTTGATTCAGGTGAGTAAAGAGCAGTTGTTTGATGAACTATTCAATGTTCAGAGCAGAACATATTAAATGGTTCATCATATTCTCCTCCTCTATCACTCCTAATGATTTTAATCATTTTTCCAAGTTGATTCTCAACCTCAAATTTATATTCCTTGAATTTATCCAATGCCTCATTTTTGCTATGTAACAAGTATACATAACAGAATTTTGTACATTCATCTATGAATATCACAAAGCAATTTTTGCCACCTCTGGTCTGCACGTATTTTAAATCACACAAATCTGTGTGAATTAGACCTAGAGTTTTAGTGTTTCTTTCTACAGAACGTGATGGAGTTTTAGTGAGTTTGGCCTCCGTGAGAACTTCACATTTTTCGGACTTGTCTACCTTCAATTTTGGTAGCAAATTCATGTTAATTAATCTATGCATAGAATTGACATTAACATGGCCTAGTCTTTCATGCCAAACAGATGAAGACTCAACAACATATGCAATATGAGTTATTTCATTAATTTTGGGAACAACAGGAACAATAGTTTTAGGGATAACTGTCATTACATTAAACTTAAACAGTCCATCCTTTACATATCCTTTATCCAAGTACACCCCATTTTTAGATAATACAAAATTATCAGAAGCAAGAACAACCTTAAATTCATTCTTGCTTAGCAAAGAGCCTGATACCAAGTTCTTTCTAATATCTTGAACATGCAACACATTTGTGAGTGTTAGTTTCTTGCCTGAAGTCATCTTCAGCACTATCTTCCCTGTTCTTGCAATTTTGGAGGTGGAAAAATTACCCATGAATAGCTATTCATCCTTGTTACACTTCTGGTATGAAGTGAACATCTCCTTGTCCGAGCAGATATGCTTGGTGGCCTCAGTATCGTACCACCATTCTCGAGGATTGCTCCCCAAAAAATTTACCTCTGATACTACAGCACAGAGGTCCAAGTCAGAGAGACCAGTGGACAAGTTCTCAGCTATGTGTGCATGGGATTATTCATTCCCTTTTGCATGTCCAGCTTCTGCACGGTTGTTGTCCTTACTGCGGCAGTCAGAAATTTTGTGCCCCAGCTTACCACACTTGCGGCATTTCCCAGCAAACCTCTTTGCAGGAGGTTTTTTGTTTGAGGCCTGTGATAAGAACTTTCTCTTCTTGCCCTTATGTTCGTGCTCTACCACATTGGCCTTTTCAATGGACTGATTTTCATAGGACCTGTCAGCCTTGCGATTCTCCTCTTCGATCCGCAACCTGACAATGAGGTCTTCAAGAGACATCTCCTTTCACTTGTGCTTGAGGTAGTTCTTGAAGTCCTTCCATCTAGGTGGAATCTTCTTGATGAACGTTGCAATCTGGAATGGTTCACACAGCATCATGTTTTCTACAGCGATATCGTGCATTATCACCTGCAGTTCCTGAATTTGACTCACTGCTGTCTTGGAGTAACCCATTTTGTAGTCCAGAAATTTGCCAACTACAAACTTTTTGGACCCGACGTCTTCTATTTTGTACTTCTTCTCCAAAGACCCCCACAGGAGTTTGGACATCTTGAAGACACAGTAGACGTTGTACAGTGGGTCTACCAAGCCAATCAGGATGTAGTTTCTGCAGAGATAGTCACCCTGAGTCCATGCATCAACCGCAGCAACTGAGTGTGCATCGATTGGTGCCAGCATAGGGGCAGATTCGATAAGAAACCTGACCAGCTTCAAGGTGGTCAGGTAGAACTGCATCTTCTCCTGCCACTTCTTGAATTCAGTTCCATTGTACTTCTCTGGTTTTTCTCCCACAGTGATATGTGTGGGCAGAACGACCAAATGTACCGCAACCGATTGTGCAGTCACATTTTGGGTCACCAGTGTTTGTTCACTGATATGTCCACTGACATTATCATTTTGTGTAATTTCCATATTCTGAAATAGTTGAAAACAGAACTGTTAGTTGTTTTTCCGAGATGATAACAGTATCTGTAAAAGATCTTCACAAAAACTATTAGAACAGAGAAAAAATTTTGCTTTAAGATTGTGAAAACTCGAATTTTATAAATTAGAAATTTGCTAACAATATTTATGAAGAACAGAATTTACAGGAAGAAAAGGACAAACCAAAAGCTTTATACAGAGTCGAGATTAAGATCTCTCTCCTTAAAGCAAAATTCGCCATGTAGTGTGACGGTGGCTAGCGAATTGCTTCCCAGGATACAACTGTATTACCTTTTTCTGAAGAGCAGCACCCTTGCTTCAGAGATTTCAGCGAACTGTTGTTGTGTTGTACTCTCAGTGTTTGACACAGAGGAAGAAGAAGAAGAAGTAGTAGAATTTGGATTACCAAAATCTGTGTCTTCTGGTAGACAGGACTTACTAGTCTTAGAGGAGAAAATAGAGCAACTGATGGGAGGCCCATTACTCTGCAACAGCAGAGTAGTGGTTCAGATTCACAACTGATCAGCCATTACTCTGCTGTTACAGAGTAATGGTACCAGTTACTGAATGTGAAGAGCCTTAACAGTGTACTGGGGAAGAAAATTTTTGACTGGGGCAAAAAAAAAGTATAAGCCAATCCAAGCCAGACCAGACCAGACCAGAGTAGTGGTTCAGATTCACAACTGATGAGCCATTACTCTATTTTTACAGAGTAATGGTACCAGTTACTGAATGTGAAGAGCCTCAACAGTGTACTGGGGACGAAAATTTTTGACTGCGGCAAAAAAATAATATAAGCTAAGCTAAGCTAAGCCAGACCAGACCAAGCCGAGCCGAAGCCGAGGCTGGGCCGGGCGCGCGCGCACGTGTCTTTGTCATTTTGGCTAAGTCCTCTCTCCACTACACGTTAGTGGTAATGCCCAAGCCACGCCCTTTAGTCCAATTTTTTAGTATATATACTAGAAAAATCTTTTCCCATATCCGATATGGAACTATCCATTTTCTCCAAATTTCCAAGTTAGTACATTTCGAGTACCCAACTTTGGACCAACATTTCTCATTCATACGGAATTTGTTTTTGGCAAATGAGTACACCACGGAATAGTATTCTACAAGAGGATTGCAATCCAATCATTTTTCGGCGCCGCCGGTGGTCAGAGCCTGCCGGAATCCGGCCCGAAAAATCAGCAAAAATTAATTCCAACACTTTCCACACTGTTGGAGAAGCATCAATAATATTGTACGGACACGAGGGTTGGAAATCATGATCGTTGTTGCAACCATTTACTGAATCAAACTTATCCATTGGCAGACTGTCCTCCCATTGGCATGGATCTTAATGTGATGCAAGCATCGACTCCCTTTGTTGTACCAACTAGTCGATAAAGCAACCACCATGATTTGGTCATTATGGAATCTCTTGTCGCACTCAGATGGGTCTCCTCCATCACCATTCTTCGCAAAGCTATTGAGGATCATAACTGCATGGGTGTGGCTTGTAACATGAGGCTGCCAACATTGTTGTGGGTACAGTTCACCAGTTTTACAACATTCAGAGTAATTCTCATTGTTGCAGTTGTAGGGGTTGTATGTCTTACATACTTGTTCGATTAGAAGAAGAGACGATGAAGCAAGCAGGTCAAAGCGTCGAGGAGTGAAGTCAGCAAAACAGAATAGCAGCAACATTGCGGTCGACCATCCATATGGACAGTCGACCACATAAGGTCTGTCTTGAAACAGAGAGGGTGAGAGTCGACTGTACCTTTTGGACAGTAGAAAGTTCCGTGGTGACTGAACTGTTTTGGGCTTAATATTCCTGATTCTTTTAGGTCCATCTTCAACTCCAGGTTAGATCATACGGCTCCTATTGTGTGACTTCTTCTACATTATATATTGTATGGTTATTGTATAAGACTAAAATTATGGTTTTTCTAGATCTCTACATATTGTAATAGTAGAGAGACAAGTACTTCATTGATATTTCTTTCATTGTAAGTGATGCTCAAGAGATAACTCTTGGTGAGTGAGTTTGTAACTAATTACTTGTAATATTCTCTACTTGAATAATATCTCTCTATATTTCTCCCCAGATTAAGTTATCTTTGTGTGGTTGGTGTGACATATTGTTTGTTTGTTCATCAGATCTGTTTGTGCTCCTCGCTACCATTACTCAACAAACTCCACTGCGCCATCAATTTTCATAACAACTGGTATTAGAGCTTTGGTTGACAAGATCTTGGTGAAGATGACAGGTTATAGCTTCGTGAAGATTAAGCAGTTCAATGGTAAGATCAACTTCATTCTTTGAAAGGTGGACATATATGATGTACTGGTTCAAGAATGTCTACATTTTGCCATAAAGGAGAAAGGTTAATCATCTGACATAAAGTGGAAAATTAGGATGAGATTTGTGAAATAGCTCTAAGTTTAATCCAATTTTCGTTGGCGGAAAAGGTCAAGTGCAACTGCCTTAAGCAAAAAAGTGCGAAGAGTCTGTGAGCAAGATTTATATCTGACTACTCGAGATTGTCGTTGTTGGATCAGATGTATTGAAAGAGGAAACTGTTTCGTTTCTCAATGAAGGAAGATACTGTTCTTCAAAATCATATTGTGGAGTTCAATAAGATATTATATGAACTAAGGGATATAAACGCAGATGATTTAAGCAAAGAAGATAAAGCTTTCAACTTTATATATTCACTACCAGATTTGTACAAACATTTGATGACTACCATGCTACAGAGAAAGTCTACAAAGGAGAAGATTTCGGTGGCTAGGGTGATCAAGGGGTTGAAGGAAGATCAACTTAGGAAGGAAATTCATAAATCATAGACTACCTCCAAAAGTTGCTTAGCAGTAGAAGATCCTTCAATTTAAAGGGAAAGTGCCCATAAATGTGTGATTTTTTGCCGATATTGCAAGAATGATGGGCATTACAAGAAGGAATGTCGTAAATTACTGAATTAAAAGATCGTTAATGTTAGCAGTACTAACACTTTTGTGGTGAGTGCTACTGATGATTTATGTCTTCTTGTTTCAAATATTTTAGATGTGAATTCTGGGTGGTTTCTTAACTCAAGGAGTTCTTTTTATATATGCTCCAAGAGGGAGAAGTTTTCTACTTACAAGTCAACAACAGGGCATTGTGTGAGAACAAGAACTAGGGAGGGGATAGTTGAGTTGGAGATATCAGGTGGTAACAAGTACACTCTAAAGAAAGTCTTGCATATTCCTCTCCAAAATTGGAATCTGATATCATTGGAAACTCTGGAAATACATTACTATAGGAACTCATCTCGAGGTAGAGCTCTGTCTTTTTTTGAAGGTCGTCATAAGGTGATGTTTGTAAAAAGCGGTGTTGGACCCGGTCAACACAAATCTCTACATGCTTTGTGGAATTCAGAAAACTTGTACAAGTGTTTGTATGCCCATAATTCCTAAAGAAGCATCATCTCGTTTGCCATAACTAGAATCATTGAAGCGAGACAACGACATTCGAATATTGTCAAAAGGTGGAGAGTGCCTCGAGGTAGAGAGTGGCACCTCCATATTAACGCCTACTGGGGTGTGTCCTTGATGTGCATACTAATTGGTGAAATTGGGTGGAAGATCGATTCAACTGGCGGAGGAAACTACTAAACCAAGGTTATTTACAGGTGGAGGTCAAGAGTCTAAGAGCTGATTAATTGCATAGTGTTGATAACACACGTTTGCAATTCAAGTTGGAGATTGTTGGGATTATATGATTTGCGTACTTGTTCGATTAGAAGAAGAGATGCCGAAGTGAGGAGGTCGAAGCATCGAGGAGTGAAGTCAGCAAAATAGAGCAACAACAGCAACCCTACGGTCAACTGTCCATATGGAAAATCGACATCATAAGATTTGTCTTGAAACAGAGAGGGTAACAGTAAACTGTACTACTTTTGGACAGTTTACAGTTCTAAGATGGCTGGACTGTTTTGGGATTAATATTTGTTATTCTTTTAGGCCCATCTTCAACTTCATGAATCTTATTATGGTCTTCTTCATGAATCTTATTGCCCTTATACACCTCAATAGAACAGGGTTGCTGAGCATAGAAACTGTTACCTATTAGAGGTTATTAAGACAATGCTTATTCATAAACAAGTTCCTCATCATTTCTTGGGGGATGCAGTTCTTACTGCATATCACCTAATTAACTGCATGCCCTCATCTGTGTTAGATGGTCAAATACCATTTTCCATTTTACGTCCAAATATTAACTTCATTATATAGCACGTGCTTTGTCCGTATGTGACTACACTAATACTCAACTAATCTAATCTAACATCTCTAGGAATAAGTTTATGAAGATGTGTAAAGAACAAAGCAAAGGATTGTAAATAGAGAACAAAAATTAAGGAGATAGTCAAAAGAAAAAGAATAGATTAAGAAGAAACAAGATTCAGAACAAGTTAATTTATACCAACAAGTAAGAACAAAAAATGTGGTTTGAGATTCCTACAATGGATCTTGTCTAATATTTTTTTTGAAGAAAAAGTTGTCTAATATTGCCTTTTGTAGCCAACGTCATGTAAGTAATTATCTTGGCTGGCCAGTTAACTATAACTGTGGAGAATGCATGATTTAGTTAAATAAGATGCACGATTTTATACCTTTTGTTCACACAATGAGAAACTGTAGTCTATGTCGATCAATTGTCAAACAAGGAGAAAAATAAGTTCGATAGAGGATGTTTGCCACTAAATAGACCTTGCATTTAAGAAAAGAAGATAAAGAGTTTTTCAAGACATATATAAAATTGAGTGGGGTGGGCAATTGAGTATTCTATATACCAATTGACAATGTCCTGATTGATATTAAGTGGGGTGAGTAATTGAGTGGCAGGTTCGGGCCAAGACTTATCCGTAAAAAAAACATATATATAAAATTATAATTGTTGCCTCTGTTTGATTGATCATGAATCTGACATGTGATATCATACTCTCCAATTTAAAACTTCGGGATCTTCAGTGCCTTCCACATAGGATTGGCATTCGGATCGAACGGGCCGGGCCGGGTCGAACCCACCCGGGTTGAAGGCTGACTTGGGCGGGTTCGGGTCGGGTCGGAGGGTTAACCGGGCCAGGCCGGGCCGGGTCGAAGAGTGGAAATCGTGACCCGCCCAACCCGTGAACCCTTTCGGGTCCAACCCGGGTCGGGTCGGGTCGGGTCGCGGGTTGGCCCGGTTAAAGAGTTAACTATATTTTTTTTTACTTAAAAAAAGTAATTTTAATAAAAATAATAAGATTGAAAGTCGTAATAATAATAACATCAAAAATTGTAATAATAATAATAAGATTGAAAGAGTGAAATTGCCAAAAAAAAAAAAGATATATTATTCATATGATTTCAAGTTATACAAGTTTCACAATTTGTCATAAGAACTAAAAATTTTCTACAAATCTGTTTTATACAATAACAAATTTCTTATATACAATTTCAATTTACTTCAATTTTCCAAATTTTGAATAACAAGCAAAGATTTAATGCATTTTTTTAATCTATTTTACTATTTACAATTGTCTTCAATTTGATGGCCTTCAATTTGTTGTTGTTGACTTGTTGTTGTTGGTCTTAAATTCTTCATTTTGGTTGCTATTGTTGTTGTTCTTCTTCTTCTTCTTCTTCCGGCGAGTTGCTCCCACTTGTGGACGTAGATAATGCTTTTCCTTGTGTCCTATCTTCAGCCTTTAGCCAGTCTTCTGTGCAAACGAGCATCTCTAACGATTGGGGCTTTAAGCGATTCCTGTAATCAGTTAGAACCCTGCCACTTGTAGAAAATGCACTTTCAGAAGCAACTGTAGAGACAGGAGGAGTTAGTAGATCTTTAGCCATATATTTAAGAATACTATAAGTGTGTTCATGGTCTTTCCACCATTGTAAAATATCTAGTGAAGAACTAAAAGACGCAGAATCTTGTTGGTTAGACCAATTTAATTCATTTGGTTGATTAGTCCTACATTTTTTTGATTCAATTTGTGCAAGTAAATTAAATGTTCTATCATCAAATTTACTCTTACCCTTACCTTTAGAAATAGCAGAAGAATAACTAACTACAGAAGTTGTACTACTAGAAGCAAAAGATCTATCATAATAATCATACAAGTTATTTAATGTAGATTCAAATTTAACTAAAAAAGAAGCGCAATCAATTTTAGAATCTTCATCCCCAAGTAAATTAAAAACTTTTCAATCAAACTATTCGTACCTTCTAATTTGATACGAGGATCCATAGCGGTAGCAACACAATACAACATAGAAGGAGGATTAAAATACTTCAAAAATTTTGTGTATGCAGGTTTGACAATATCACCAACAAAAGCATCATCTAACATTTCTTTAAAAGTTTTCATCATAGTAACTATTGAAATAAAAATGTTACTAGAAGTAGATTCATATGATTTTGAAAATTTGAAAGTTGCGGTTTTAAAAGGTTCTAAAAATTTCAACAAAGATTCGGCAAAATACCAATCGGGGGGAGTCATTTCAAAATTTGGCATATTTTTTGCGATACAAAAATCATTTATACATGCTTTATATTCGGTAACAACATGTAGTAAATCAAAAGTAGAGTTCCATCGGTGTTTAACATCCTTCGAAAATTTTCTAAAAGGTACATTTGAAATCCTACACCAATTTTTCCATTCTTGAAATACGGTGCCACTTATTGCAATAAAATGTACACAATTTCTAATTTTAAGTATATATGGATCGGCTATTTTTAATGCATCTTGAACACATAAAATTAAAATATGACATGCACATCTAGCATGAAAATATTGTCAGATGGAGAGTTTAATGTGGTTTTTAAAATACTAATTGATGTATTGTTGTTAGATGCATTATCAAAACTAATACACATAATTTTATTGCGAATATAAAAAACATCACAAATTTCTAAAATACGATTTGCTATTTCAATGCCACTGTGGGGATAGGGCAACGAGGCAAGTGATATGATTCTTTTTGGAAGAATCTAATCATTGTCGATTCCATGACAGGTTATTCCTATCATTGGAATATTGTTGCAACTCGTCCAACAATCCAAAGTTAAACTAACTCTACAAATTAAACTCCATAAAATTGCAATCAAAGCGTCCTTCATTTCATTGTACATTTTAAAATAATCTGATTTGCAAGTATTTCTAGGGATTCTTCTAAAATGAGGGTTTAAGGCGGTTTGACTAAAATTTTCCAAGTCCCTACTCTTGGGATAGGAAAATGGTAACTCTTCATTTATTACTAATCGGGCCATTTTCCGATGAACAAGATCGGGATCATAAGGGTAGCTATCAACTAGACCGGTCCTAGGATGGATTTTTTGCTGGCCGGGTAGGTCAACAAGAAGTTCTTTATGCACACTTAGGATGTGTCGCTTAATTGTACCCGTGCCCTCACCCCTCTTCCATTTGTATTCCTTAGAACATGTTTTACAAACTTTCAAACCTACACACGGTGTATTTTCGTTCGGGATATAATCGTAAAATTTATGCCAATCACTACTTTCCCCTCTAGTTTTCCTACCACTACGGGGTTGTGTTGTTTCGGTTGCTTGTTGTTGTGGTTCTTCTTCTAATTGTATGTCTCCTACAAACTCATCGTGGGTACTCCATTGTTGGGTGGGAGGATCATGGTACTCTTCGGCGGGCTCATTATGTGGGACAATTGGTGGCTTAAGGGAAGTTCCGGTGGAATCTTGCCCACTTTGGCTACGACAGCTATCGCGTGATCTAGACATATTTATATGGTAGTAGTGTATGTAAAAAAAAACTACACAATGTAGGGGCGATAAGTTACAAAAAAAATCTAGAAAACAAGAGGTTTGTGATAGAGAAGATAAAAAAACCAACAAACAAACAAGATACCAAAAATTATAACTACAAAAAAATTAAAAATTGAAGAAGAGGAATATGAAATTTTGATACCGTTCACCGTGGATACTTGTATATAAAACAACCCGTGAAAATAAGAATAGAAGTAGAAGTAGAAATCCGGATTTGAAGATTCGAGGAGAGCTTGGAGGAGAGTTGAAGACTTGATCACTTGGAGTTGGAGGAGAGTTGAAGAGTTGAAGATGTTGTTGAATTTTGGTTCGATACGATAAGAATTTGATTGTGTATATGTCTTGCTATCTTGTTTGTTCAATTGTTCACAAATTGAAATGAATTGAGTAATAATAGTAGAGAGAGTAAGAGAGTAAGGTGTGGATTCTTTGTTTGATTTTTGGGGGTATTTATAGGATAAAAATAAACAAATAAACAAAAAAAAACACAAAAAAACACAAAAAAAACCAAAAACGGCTATAAGAGCCGTTACAACGGCTCTCTGGTGAACACTAACGGTTCAGCGACCGTTGGACCCGCTGGTCAATGGTCGATCGGGAGTGGGTCGAACGTTTGACCCGTACGGGTCAAATGTTTCGCAGGTCGACCCACGGGTTAGCGGGCGGGTTGGCTCCTTTTTCGCGGGTTACCGGGCCAGGTTATACGGGTTGGATTCGCCAATTTTGTGACCCGGGTCGACCCGTTAACGTTAACGGGTTCGACCCGAACCCGAACCGGGGTTTCGCGGGCCGGGTTAAACGGGCGGGTCGCGGGTGGTTCGCAGGTCGACCCGACCCATTTGCCATCTCTACTTCCACGCAGCAGGAGAAGCATCAACAATATTGTTCGGACATGGTGGTTGGAAATCATGATCGGTATCTCAACCGTGAACACATTCACACTCATTGACCACTTTGGCTTGGACAGATCTCATGTTGGCATTAATGGTAATGTAATTCAAACATCGACTTCATTGTACCAACCCCTGGACAGAGCAACTGTTTGGTTGTCTTGCATACTAAGTTCAATAAGAAGATAATGAAGCGAAGGAATCGAAGCGACGGTTGGATGAAAGATGAGAAGCAGCAGCATGATAGAGGATGTGCGATCGACTGTGCAGTTGACTGTGAAGTCGTCTGACACCCCCTCAGGTTTGATTGGAGTATACAATCGATTGTACTTTGGGCAGTCGACCGTGTTACTACTGTTTGGGTTCTGGTGCGGATCTTGGGGATTCGTTTGAAGCCCAACTTCTTCACAAAATTAGATCGTACGACTCCTATTGTGTTACTTCTGCTTTAAGACTTATCCGATGACTATTGTATCAAGATATCAAATTAGGATTTCTTTAGATATTTATATATTATTGTAATTGGCCTCCACTGAGAGCCAAAAGAAAGAGTGTTTTATTAAGGAGAGTTTGAGAGGCTTTCCAATTGTAAATAACTATTATTTTCTGGTGAGGCTAGAGGGAGGGTCGTTGTGAGAATTGTAATATTCTTGTATCTTCTCTACTTGAATATCATCTCGGTTTATTCTCCCCCGAATTAGAGTTCGGCCCAAACCGGGACAAAATTGTGTGCTTTGTGTGTTTGGTGCGATCTTTTATTTGTTTGGTGATTTGCATTGATCGCGTCGCATAACTCAACAAGATCCTATAAAGGCGATAATTCCCCCCAAAAAACCACTAGTTTGTTATCACTTTAGTAGTTGTTATCACTTTCAGATGGACCCCGACCATCACCACCTTTAGCGAAGCTGTAGATAGTCATGGTAGCAGGTGTATTACCGGTGATGGGAGGTGAGCCACGATGTTGTTAGTACCTTTTGCCATCCTGCATGGCAGCATTCAGAGTCATTCTCAGTGTTGAGTTGCCATATTTTCCGAGTAAAAGTCCACTTGGTTGACATGATGCAATAATAATGGTAAATTGCAAAAAATACCCCTAATCCATA
Source organism: Hemerocallis citrina (assembly GCA_017893485.1). Classification (NCBI taxonomy): domain Eukaryota; kingdom Viridiplantae; phylum Streptophyta; class Magnoliopsida; order Asparagales; family Asphodelaceae; genus Hemerocallis; species Hemerocallis citrina. Next base: position 190,874,767 of record CM030360.1, on the reverse strand, counting down.
CTGTTAAAGTTAAAAAAACCCCTAAATAACCCCCCCCCCCCCCCCAAAAAAAAGTAACTAAAAAAGCCAAAAAAAATTCACCCACACACTCTTTCTCAAATCCAAATACAAATCCAAAATCCAACATCCAAAATCCAAAGTCTAAATCTGAATCCAAGTCCAGATCACCACCAAACATCCTCATCTCTATCATCCCCACCTTCATCCTGATCTCCAATGACGACCCCATATCCATCTCCCAAACTCCTCATCTCTATCATCATCATCCTCGGCCTCCACCATCATCATCATCACCATTCGGCCTCCAACCCGACCTTTGTCGGCCTCATTCCCGACCTCCATCCCACCATCTTCACCTCCTTCATCATCATCTTCCTCTCATCTTCACCTACTTCATCATCTTCTCCAACTTCAAAAAACTCATTCAACACCATTCTAAAAATTCATCAACCAAAGCAAGGAATTAAAAAAAAAAGGAAGAAGCATTAGTTTTGATGATGATGAAGATGAGGAGGTCGATGGTCGTGATGATGACGCAGATTTTTTGGATTTTGGATTTTTTTTGGGGGGGGGGGGGTTGAAAATTTTTGGTTTGTTTGGGGTTTTTTTTAATGTCTTTTTTTGGGTTTATGGGGGAAAGAGAGTGAAAGTTCAAGGGCAATTTGGACATTTCACACATTTTTTTAGGGTTTCCTACAAAAGTGCACTACAATACTAATTATTTATTTATCTATTTATTTATTTTGGGGGGGGGGGGGGGGGGGGTGGTAGGGAGGGGCGATAGTTTATGGTGTTTTTCATTCTGACAGTATAGATCATTGGTGTTTTTCGAAATCTACCCCAAGAATAAATCAGTGTGACACTACGAAACTAGTCATGCTTGAAATTCCTACTCGTAAGGCAACAAGACCAATTACAAAATGAGGGGATTCGGGGCATTTTTAGCAGATAGTACTCAAATGGAAGACTAATGAAATGAGGTCTAGTGTCCCCTTGTGCAAAATTTCACGAACTTTTCAAAGTGAAAAAAAATACTATTTTAAAAAATTGCTACATTCATTCTCAAACATACAAATATTATAAACAACCACAATTATTAATGTTTTTTCATACTTCAACATATAAAAAAATTATTATCATAAAAACATACAGACAATTTTAATCAAAAAATTAGATTACTATGTATGAAAGTATATGAACAATATAATCTCTCATGTACCAAAAAATATAGTGTGTAGCAATCAATCCAAACGCACCACTTTGCCCTACTGAAAAGTCGACTCCTTGAAGGCTCGAGAAATGATTCTAACGAAACACTAAGAGCCACATTGTCGAAGTTGAATCCTGAAACTAAAACAATGCGTTTGAAATATTTTAAGAAAAAACATTGCAGAGAAATCAGAAGAACAACATTTAGATAATGTATACAAAGAAAAATAAATTTTCACGTCCTCGTCTACCTATTATATCTTCACCAAGGTTCATAAAGATTAATAAGTACATGCACCTCATAAATAATTTTTCACATTGGTTTAAGCAATCACCCAAAATGCTATTGAAAATAAACTAAAATTACAAAAATAAGTTAACAAATAAACAACATCTGAAACCTTGATGTTAAAAGAGAAAAAAATCACGATATCGGAAAACTTTAATCATTAAAATAGAGTTGTGTTGTGAGGATAATATATTTTCTTTTTTAAACGAAAAGGAGTAAGATGGATGTTCATGGATTAGAGAAAGAGAGGTGGAGAATTTGGTTTTAAAGAGGGATGAGAGAGAAAGAGAGTCGGAGTTAAGGGCCCCAATATCATGGAGAGACAGTTTAATTGGTTATTTTATTTTATGTTAATTTTCTCAATCTAAATTCAAATTTAAAATTATAATTTGAGTGAGAACACCTACTTTTTATTTTCTTTCTTCATTTCAAAATAGTGAAAGGAGAGAGGGGATAAACATTTTTGCTTAGTATATAGTCTAATACTATTGTTACCCTGTGCAAATTGCACAACCTAAAATATTTATGAGGGACTCATAAAATTATATAGAACTACAAAAAAGTGTGAGAGAATTGGGAGAAACTTATGAATATCATCCCTACCATAATTACCGAAATCTTCATTATCATCATCACATAAGCAGATGGTTTAGAGAATCACTGTCAAACCATAATATTATCCAATTGAATATTACTAAAGCTAAAAAATTGCATGCAATGAACTAAATAAAGCGTTATGGTACCTCAACTCTTCATCCTCGCTTTCTTCTTCAACTCCAAGCTCATCTTTTTAGGTATCACTATCCTCATTCTCATGCATTTTCTTTAAATGAATCTTCGCGAAAACCCTTGAGTTTAAATCCAAGTTAGAACACAAAATACTTACATAAAAATTGCAGTTAAGGTGAAGAGTCCTACCCTTTCTTGGTTCGATTTTATGTGACTGTTCAATTTGAATTCCACGATACCCCTTTGCAAATTGCACAAACTTTACCAAAAATTCGGCAGAACTTATCCGTTACATAAAGCTTTTTCACTGTATAAAGTTCATCTAGTATATCAATTTTCAACAATTATTTAATTTGGATACTCATAAACACACTGTCCAAACTCAAGCATCTGATACAATAATGCACCTTCAGACCTAATCACAATATTCATTCAGTTGTCCTGAAATTTCAATTATATTCAACAGAGGGCTTAATTAAATTGTTAATGATAATAAAAGACTTCAATTAAAAAAATTGTATCGACTTTATGAAAAGATGTCGTAAATTCAACTAATTTATATTAACATCTATATTTTAACATCATTAACATCCAGTAGACATTTTAAACTAAGAGACTCATACAAAAACAATTTTATGAACTGTATTTGCTTAAAAACCTAATTCTAAGTTATCCATAAAACGCATCACACCTAGTCAAACCCATTAAGAAAGATCCAAACTTCAGCTAAAATTTTGTACGACCCATAAGATTACGCATAATTTACCAAAACCTCACCATAATCGATAAATCAAATATAACATTAATTAATCAAATCAAATGATTATATAAGAGAGATTCTGCAATACCCCGTGTTATATATATATATATATATATATATATATATATATATATATATATATATACTAGATTTGCCCGTGGACACGTGCCTACGGCACGTATTCGGAACGATACAACACACGAAAAGCTCTGTAAACAATAAAACAACAATTATGTAGTTCAAGTTTGAATAGTATGAAAATAATTAGTTGTAAATAAAAGTCCATGTTTCTATTAGCATATGTTGAAAAATAATTATAAATGAGGGTGTAAAATTCAACTTCTTAGAACTTTAATGGTGGAAAATGATGAAATTTAACTGTTGAAGAGATATTTGCTATTTTCAATATAACATGTACAATAAAAAAAGCATAAAAATTCTGAAATTTTACAAACCTAAAATCTTAAAATTTAAATTTCTAAGTAAGTTAAGAAAGAATGGGAGAGAGAGGGAGAGGGAGAGAAAGAGAGAAATATGAAAAAGTGAAAAGAGAAGAGAGAGATAGTAATAAAGTAAGTTTTTTAGTTTTTGGGGAAAATTTTAATTTTGGGGTTTGAAATTTTGGGCGGGAAAATATATTTTGTGAGAATCAATTTAGGCCATTGATTTTAGGGGAGATTGAATGAGAGCCACTTGATAGCTTTCTTTGTAATTTATTTTATATATATATATATATATATATATATATATATATATATATTAATTAATGTGAAGGTTATCCTATAGAAATTCTATAGAGGGGCTTTTCTTGGAATTAAATGGGTGTGTGGGGCCCAGGAGTAGAAAGGGGGGCTGTGAGTTTGGCAGCACGTGGGGACTGTGGGCCCTGGTGATGATAGTAGCAGCTGCTACTGCGTTTGTGCTGCCTCCACGTGGCAGTGTGACCCCCACCCCGGGGTTGTTTGCTGTGCACTCTCGCAAGAAAGAAAGTGAGTGGGAGTGAATAGATTTGGTCCCATATCGGGGATTTGAGAATTAATTGTGTATTATATATATAATTTCCTGGGATTAGAAGTCACCAATCAGCTATAGCATCTTTTATGAGGCAAGCCTGTGGTAGGCAGTTGTTTGAAAAATAGTTGTTTCGGACCGGGGTGTTACAAATGGTATCAGAGCCTGTGTCTTGTATGCCTGAGAGGGATTCGTGGTCAGTATACTGGCGGTATAGCCGGGGACAGTACACTAAGATTTTACTGAATCAGGGGTACGCCACTCCATATCGGCTAGAAAGGAGATCGTGGCGCTACGTTGCAAGTCCCGACTTCAGCGAGGATGCTGAATTCTTAAGGGAGGCGTATGTAATACCCCGTATTAAGAATATATATATATATATATATATATATATATATATATATATATATATATATATATATATATATATATATATATATATATAATTGGAAGGTTATCCTATAGAAATTCTATAGGGGGCTTTCATGGAATTAAATGGGCATATGGGGCCCACGGGAAGAAAGGGCGGCCGTGAGTTTGGTAGCACGTGGGGACTGTGGGCCCCGGTGTGATAGCAGCAGCTAATGCTGCGTTTGCGCTGCCTCCACGTGGTAGTGGGACCCCCACCCCAGGGTTGTTTGCTGTGCTCTCTCGCAAGAGAGAGAAAGGCAGCGGGAATGAATAGATTTGGTCCCATATTGGGAATTTGAGAATTAATTGTGGATTATATATATAATTGTCTGATATTAGAGGTCACTAATCATCTATATCACATTTTATGAGGCAAGCCTATGGTAGGCAGTTGTTAGAAAAATCATTGTTTCGGATCGGGGTGTTACAGATTCGTATTAGGGTTTAGGGTTTGTACCAGTACGAAATCTCTATAGAAAGTGGAAATGTTGAGGTAGGTGACGGCTTTTGAAGCCCACAACATTCTGGAAGCCATGATCAAAATGTTTACACATTTTTTTTACTTTGTAGTTTTGATTGCTGAGTATTATAGAGATGAGACAATTTTAAAGCTAAACATTACTAAACTAAAGAAATACGATATTAAAAAATATATCAGTAGATTACGTGCCTTCACATCTCTATGACAAACACCCAAAACAATATAGATGTAAGTTAACCCTCTAAATATGTGCAAGAAAAGCACCAACAACCGTCATCCATGCAATCCCATAAAAACAATTTAAGCTGAATATGAAAAAAGAAAACAAATAGACCTGATACATGTAAAATGTCTTCCCCGTTTCTGGACATTTCGCCTAAAAGCAAAAGCAAAGCAATAAAATATTATCGGTGACTTACAAACCTACACTATGTAAATTCTAGTCCGTTTGGATCATATTTTAGAGTAACCTCACCTCCAATATCTTACCTCAAAGCTAAAATATTCCAAATATCCAACTCCAATCAGTCAAATTTATATTTCTAACGCCAAAAGTGTGAGTTACATGTATACAAACTATGTGCATATTGACATTCTACCTTTGTATCCAGATAGTCCAAGAGACTTCCGAAAAAAGTTACAATAATTTAAGTTATTTGTAACTGAGAGTTAGCCCTGGCTGAAGTATAAATAATACAGAAATGAAGTTAGCACAAAGAAAAACACATGAAACTTGCCTCTTTACTTTGATATACACTGTAACTCAATTAACATACCCAACCACAGTGGGAGACAACCATGTGCTCCTCGAGTAACACTTGATGGCTTCACAATATTTCTTCTGTTTAAAACTCATTTTCCTACAAATTCAAGCATGCACAATTTGTGTTTATAAGAAAAACACATTCTTTTAACACATTAAAAAAAGCACATAAATTAACAAAATTAATCGTACCATTTCTTTTTCTGAAGTTGCATTTGCTACTTTCTCGTCTCAATCGTTCAAGCTATTTAAGAACCATTTAAAATCTTAAGAAAACAACAAAAACTTTTATTTAAAAAATCATCAAAAATCGCTGAAAATTAAGGAGATTGAGTAGAAAGGTTTGGATGTTACCAAAGAAGGATCTTTGTTTCGGTTTCGGCGCCTTCGGGTCGGGTAGCCAAGGGGGGGGGAGGGGAGTTCGGTTTTGGCTCCTTCGGGTAGTGAAGTGGGGCGGGGGCTGCTGGGGCCAGGAGCCGCTTGGGGGTGGAGCGTGAGGGGCCTGAGCGGCGGAGGGGGGGGGGGAGTTAGAGACCGTGGGGGTGGCGGGAGGAAGCAGCGGGGCTGCAGGAGGTAGGGATTGGTTGGGGGTGCAGGAGTTAGGGGATGGGGTGGGTTGAGGAAAAGCCCTGAGATTTTGTGAGATTGGAAAAATTGTAGGAAAATAGAATAAGTTCGAGGAATTAGGGTTTTTATTTTGTTTTCGTTTTTAAATAAAATAGTGCGTAATTCACGTGTTAGTTAAATTGGAATTCTTATTTTCTCTATTTCAAAATAGAGAAGGGCAAAAGCCAAATTACCCCCCCAACGTTTGGCCCGAGTGCAAAATGCCCATACAACGTTTGAAAAAGTACAATAAACCCATTTCTCCGTTAACTTAACCCCATCGGTTAAGTTATAATTATTAAATTGCTTTTTTACCCTTACACTTTCATAATCAAACCTCCTCCTTTTTTCTTTTTCTTCATTCCTTTTTTTTTCTTCCAAATGGACTCAGATCACATAAAGCAGTATCAATTTACTAAAGTTGTTTCGGTGAACTGGTTTAGCTGAAGGATCAATGGACTCAGATCACATAAAGCAGCATCAATTTGATAGAGATATTGATCCAAATGTCCAAGCAACACCATGATTTTAGTACCAGTGGAAGTATTTGTTTGTTTATCAAGGTAACTTGATTTCATCTATAGGAGTAACTTTGTACTTGGATCTGTAGGAAGTGAGACCACTGACAGAATCTGACAGTCAACCAATTCGTCCTTGCTTTTCGCTTCATTTACAGAATCTGACGTTCAACTGATTACATACTAGGAGTTTCAAAGTACAAGATAAAAGTAAAAAGTGCGTCCTGGTAATGGATGTCCTCATTGAAAAAAAGAAAGTTGCTGTTAGTATTAGCAGTAATTATTTTCCCTTCTATTCTTTCTCCTACAATCTTTAGGATGAATATGTGAGTTTACAACAATCAAATATAAAACATAGAAGAAAAAGGGAAAAGTAATATATTTAACTTGGCTGTAACCAACAAACTGAGGTGTCCAATTCAGATCTGATGGCACTGTTGCAAGTGTAACCTTCTTTTTTTTCCCTTATCAGCTTGATCATAATCTTAAGCCGTTTCAAAAGACTAAAAGAACTTGATGTAAATAGTAAGCATGCACGGCTTGATATTAACCCTTTATATTTGGTGTCTGACCTGCAAGGTCAGCTGACAGGCGAATAGAGTACTTTTTTTGTTGCCCTACAAATCTAACTTGTGGGAAACAGTCCAGATTTCTTAACATGATATGATCTTTCATCCCTGGCATATCTAGAGAAACTTGGAAGAGTCATAATAATGAAGTTGGGACAACAAAGAAACGGTAGATCAAATCAGAGACAGTCTCAAGATCCCACATTCAGTATAGTGATGATTGCCTGCAAGTAAAATCCATTAGTTCTCCCCAGTATATGATAACTGAATATAATTGATGGTAGCTGTTTTAACTGAATATAATTTCTTAACGGTAGCTGTTTTATGAATTCAAGTTTTAAATCAATCATCAGGACAACCTATTCAAGAAATCCATTAGTTCTCCCCAGTATATGATAACTGAATATAATTGACCTAGTTGCCTGAGATATTTCCTGTTTGATGAGTAGCTAGCTGATACTGTTAAATTTTTGGACTTCTGAAATCCATTTAATGATATGATCCTATTCCACCAAATTACAGGGAAAACGAAGCAATGCCCAGGAGCCCCATCTTGAAGACAAAACCTCTAATGGTTCTGGCAATGATGAACTGCCAGCTCCAAACATCAAAGATACAAACGGGCACCAAGAGTCTGAGAAATAGCCAGTTTTGGATATAAGTAGAGATCACATTACTAATCTATTTCTCATCATAGTATAATTTTTGGGAAGTTAAGGATTCCCGATACTAATGCAGATGACAAACTGGGTGCAAGGAAGTAGAGGTTATTTGTGGCACCATCAATTTTAAATTTGATGGGAGCTGCATCCATGGATTGCACACAATATTCTTTACATTTTGTTGTACAAACATTATATTAGTTCGTTGCTATTGTTTCATTAGATATTAATAAATAGCTGGTATGTGGAGAAGCAAGTACGTTATCATCTCTAGATGCTACGGTTTTGTATGACCTTTGTAAATTTCAGGGCACTCTGTTGCTCATTTTGAAAGAGTAATGTAAAACAATCTTAAGGGTTTGTGAAGTTGTTCCTCTGTGTTCAATTCTACTGCATTCTAGAAGTGGTGAACTGCAAACCAAAAGGAAAAAAAATTGAAATGTGAGCGTACTGGGATATTCATGGACCATTGAACTATTAAAATTCATAGATTTTTGTAGGTGGCTCTTAAAATAATAGGAATTTCTGCACAAATTGTGAATCTTAAGATTGAATCGTGCCTGCTGTTATTTCCACTTTTTAATTACCTCATTTCTCCCAAATTTTCACCCAATTATACCCTGTTGACCTTTTCCCCCATGTTCCTGCAATTGAGTGAAAATTTGGAAGAAATGAGATAAAAGTGGAAATTGGGGGGAAAATAGGTGCATGATGGCGATAACTGAGGCTTGACTTTATGAAGTTCAATACCTTACTAGTAAAATTGAAATTCAGTGTTTTCTGAAATCTTTGGAGCTGGTGTGTTCAGATTTTGGAGCTGGTGTGTTCAATACCTTACTATTAAAGGAATGAAGAAAAAGAAAAAAGAAGCAGGTTTGATTATGAAAGTGTAAGGGTAAAAAAGTAATTTAATAATTATAACTTAACGGATGGGGTTAAGTTAACGGAGAAATGGGTTTATTGTACTTTTTCAAACGTTGTATGGACATTTTGTACTCGGGCCAAACGTTGGGGGGGTACTTTGTCTTTTGCCCAATAGAGAAATGTGTGAAAGGTAGACTCTCTCTTCTATTAGTATAAATATAGATAATATAGATATAATAATGAAATTATTTTGTTTGAGGGATTAGAATGTTGACAGGATAATGGTATTTAGAAGGTGTGTGTGAGATCAACTTTTGCATACACAAACCGAAGCATACGTTTGTGGTAAATCCATTGCAATCCTAATTGCACGGCCTTCTCTCTCTACATTTTGGTTTTCACTGAAATGTAATATTTCCACGAACATATATTGTACGCAAATGCATATTAGTTTCAGATAGTAAAACATAACTTTTTTGTTGATATATACATTTTCTATTGAAATGTATTCCTTTTTTTATGATATTTTGTCCAAAGAGTTATGTATTTAGTTGCTCTGTACAACAAGGAGGGGTTTTTCGAAATGAGTTGATTGGTGAGGGATGTAAATGTTTTTTGAATATAAAATAAGCTGATAAAAATATCGTATAAATGAATGGAACTCTCGGAACAAATTCTTCAAAAACCTTGTACTTTTTATTAAAAAAACATTGGTGTATTAGAGCATCTGTAGTCGTTGAATGTAAAAATATCCATATATGGATAAATGGAAATAGGAATCCAACTTTTGCTGCACTCGTGCAAAGCTACTTTTTAGCTAAGATGGCACATGAAGTGCCGTCGGAGAGGACGGACGGCACTCGAAGTGCCGTCGGAGCGCTAAAATAAAAAAATAATATATTTTAAAGACGGACGGCACATGAAGTGCCGTCGGAGAAGGAAAAAAAAAAAAAAAAATTCAAAGCAAAGGGACGGACGGCACATGAAGTGCCGTCCAAGAGCCCAGGTGGGATTTTTTTGTCATTTTCCATTTTTCGGAAATTAAAAAAACAATTCATTAATTACAAAAAAATTTCAAAAAATTACGAAAACATTTCAGAAATTGCAAAAAAAATTAAAAAATTGCAAAAAAAAAATTAAAAAATACAAAAACCTCCGGACGGCACTTCAAGTGCCGTAGAAGTGCCGTCCGAGGATTTCGGGAGCGACCGGCCTTTTTGGCGATAATTAATGCTCTAAATTAATTAATTTCCAAACGGACGGCATCCGACGAATAAAAAAATATTTTTTTTCGTGGGACGGCACTTCGAATGCCGTCCCTCAATTATCGATAAAAGCTATATCGATTCTCATTTATAGCAATCGACTGTAGCGATTTATCGATAAAATGGATATTTGGCAAACGAGTGCAGCACGTTCGTTTGCCAAATATCCATTTTATCGATATTTGGCAAACGACTACAGATGCTCTTAGGTATGTGAAGGGAAGGGCAGTGGGCCCGTTGTGTCATATCAACAATAACAATAACATCTGTCAGAGTACTACTGAGTTTCTTTGTAACACCCCGCAAAATTTAAATGACAATTTTGCCCTCGGGTGTTACGCACGTGCATTTTGTACTATTATTGACTATATCCATAACGCATTTTGATATGTATTTTGAATTCTGATTATTTATGCAATCCCGTATTCTTAAAATCCCATTTGGGACAACTCGAATGCTAGATTTCAATCTTTGAGTTTTTACGTGCTTTTTACGTATTCTCGATGCACGTGTCGATTTTGGGTATTCCACCGTTATGTGTAAAGTTTTCAATGGATTTCAATCATTTATTTTTATAAACATGTTTGAATTTGTTTTGTAAACGAAAATTCAATTTTTGACTATCTTTATTAAAATAAATTTTCTACGTGCAATACACGTGTTTTCTGTACGTTTGAGTATATTATCAAATATGTATATTAAATATACTTTCTGTTGTATTCCAATTGATTATAAATATTTTTCGGTTCATAAAGTCAATTTTTGTATTTTTGAGATTTTACGGGCAACGCACGTGTTTTGGTGCACGTGTTGTAAGCGCGTTCTTCCTTCAAAATAAATTTTCATGAAATATTTCTTTCCATTTTATTGTGCATGAAAAGTATAATTTAAAGTTAATTTTTTATATTTATTACAAATTTAAATAAGTTGTTTTAAAAGGATTAAATAAATAAATTGTTTGGTACACAAAGCACGTGCACGTGCACACGTGCGATGTGCACACAATTTTGGGGCCGGGCTGTTGTGAGAGGAGGGAAAATTCTGAAGTTTTGATTTTGAAAATAGGAGGGAAAGCAAATTTTAATCATGGGGTGAGTGGTGTTCATGTGGGGTGGTTGCCATAACTACCTACTAGTTAATCTATAAAATACACCCTTAGTCTCTCTTTCTCTCATCTCCTTTCTCTCTTCTCTCCTGCCATTCCGAAAAGAAGCAACCCCAAAAACCAGCAAAGACTTTGTCCATTCTCCACATAATCATCTATCCCACTTGCCTATATACTAATGTATATATATGTACATACATAGTATGTGTACATGAAAGAAGATGGGAGTTTGTCCTTGTTGTTGCCGAGATGGAGTGGGAATGGAGATGCTCTTGATGGATGCTTGCCGAAATGTGGAGCTTGGAGGCTAGCTTTGGTTCACGGATTTCGAGGAGGTTGCAATTGGAAGCCTTCTTTAGGAGCTCCTAATTCTAGGAGTTCATTTGAGTACAAATCTTCAATTTAGGTGGGTGTTTCTTAAATACTTTCTAATTTAAGAGTAGAAATTTGCATGATAGAGGATATATAATTTATTTGTTTGAAATTGAATTGATTGCATGAAATTAATGTAGAAATGAATCGTTAAATTTTGATTGATCGTGGTAGATGCAAATTACTATGCTTGTTATGATTGCTAGTTGAAGTGCTAGAATTGAAGTGATTATATGAAATTGATGCATGTTGAGACATTATTAGAATAATGCAAATATTGCAAAAAAGTGTGATTATAACCTCAAAATCTTATTTATACGAGTATAGAGATTTTGTAGAGTAATTTTGATAAAAGAAAACAGGTTATTTGGAAAATGGATTGAATATGTGCTTGATTGCATTTTAAGGGTTTCATTGAAAAATGAGAAACTTGATAACATATACGATATTGTTTTAAAGGAATACATTTCTGAAAATGATCTATACTTTTATATGGAAGTACAAATCAATTACAAGGTCGAAAATTATATATAGGCTGCAATTTGTGTGATTGACAATAGACTGTTCACTTCCACAGTCGACCGGTAAGTGTTAAAAAGTTGGTTTTCGTCAGCAGGACAGTCGACTGAATACTTTCACAGTCGACTGCTGCTGTCATAAAATTGATGTTTGAGTTTTCAAGGTATTCGCGGGACAGTCGACTGATACTGTCACCAGTCGACTGAACCGACTGTGTTATTACTGAAGTTTCAAGTCTCGTAGAGCAGTCGACTGTCTGCTTTCACAGTCGACTGGATCTAGCTGACTGTTGTTTTTGATGTTCAAAGTACTCACGGAACAGTCGACTGATACTGCCACCAGTCGACTGAACCGAACTATTTTCTGGTTCTTGAGTTTGGATTTGATTCTTGACAAATGAAAGTTTAATAAGTTGAATATGAGACTTTATGGTTATTAATATTTGATTGAGTTTTATTGTGAAATGCACACAAGGATGTGAAAGATGAAATTGATAAAGAAATCAAAATGAATTGTTCTCATGCTATGAGATTATAAAAGAAATGTTTTGAGAAAGAGTTTGTGAACAAAAGAAATGGAATTATTATTGGAGATTGATTATGAAATATTGTTGATCTCTAGAAAGAGATAGTTGTTGGAATCTAGAGGCTAGGCGAGACCCTAGTGACCGGCAGTCTTATTTATGATTTGAGAGCTAACCGTTGAGGGTTGAGCGTCTCTTGAGAAGTAGCCAGGTAGGCTGACTGTCTCTATTGTTTGAATTAAGTCTGGTAGGGTAAGCTAGCTCTAGGTTGTGATGATTTTCTTTTAAAACAAATTTTGTAAGGCTGTGATGGAAGTGAGAGAAAAACACGAGTTGAGGGCCACTGGATGGGTGTTGTTGAGGGTATGCACAGGTTGTCTTCACGATGCGTCGTGACATGACGTGGATACTACTCCAGAGTACCATCCTGGTAGCGATGCTTGTGGGATGCTTGGTGACTACAAGAGGATCGTGTGCCATGAAGTGAGGCTGAATTACCACAGGATGTCTGCATGATGAGTCATATCAGCGATGGGATTCCCTTCCAGGTTTTCTGTACACGTGCTTGTAATCATGGAACATCTATGATACTTACCGAAATTACAGATAGATACATAGAGAAGATGTGATGAAAGTAAGAGAAAAACATTGAGTATGGGAGCTGTTGGGTAGCGGCGAGAGCGTATCCTAGAAATTCCCATGATGAGTCTGGGTGAGGATACTGTTCCAGAGTACCGTCCCGGTGACGACGCTCGTGGGATGTTTGAAGACTACGGGTGGTGTCATGTCTATGGTGAGAGCTGAATTACCACAGGATGTCTGCATGATGAGTCATGTCAGCGATGGGATTCCCTCCAGAGTGCCTAGACATGAGTTCGTAGGTCCGAAAACATCTAGAATACTTACCGTAGTTACAGTAGTAGATTAAGTCATGGCGAGGGATTGAACCCTACAAAGATGAAGAACGATTAAGAGGCTAGCCCTCGGACCTATGTAGTATGGGATGCATAGAATCCGAACAAGTGTGCATTAGTGTCATGTAATATAAATAACTGCATTAAGGACTAAGTGCACCGCACAACACGACATCTATAGGATAGTCCCTTTTGTAGCTTTGTTTGTGATCAAGTTTGTGTTTGCTAAAGTATTTAAGAATCGTTATACTGTTTCCGGCATAGAGAGGATGGCCGTGTATAATATTTCGTCAGTTGTAAGCAACTGACGCGCCCACAGTTTTATATGCAGGATTTGGAGTTACATGAAGATATAAAAAGAATTGATGCTATTGATTACTTAAATGTAAAGTTGTAACAATTGTACATCCATTATTGTTGTATTTTATTGATTTCGCTGCTTATTGATGTAAAAGTCTCTGATGTAATTATTGTTGAAATAAAAGTTTTAAATTCCTTGTAAAATTGTACGAAAGAAGTGAAAAGATCCTGTAGAACATCTCGAATTCAGTTGTTTTGGGATTCGGGGCGTTACATTCTCTCTCCAGAAATCTAGAGAGAGAAACTAATTCCCTCAAAAAAAATCCAAAAAATCCGAGATCTGAAAACTCCTGGGGGCAGTGGCGGCTACCCTCTTCGCCGCCGCACCGACTTGAGTACCCCCATCCCCCTGTCGTCCCCCCTTGCCATTCTCCCCTTCCTTCCCGTCACGCTCCCCAACCGCGACCCCTCTTCCGCCGCGTCTACGCCTATGCCGCGACCCCGCTACACTTCCGCAGCGACCCCGCGCCACGACGACGATGTGTCAGAGACGAAGCTTGTAGTGCCCCGAATTTCTAATATGATATCTTAGAAAATACGTGGCACAATCCCAGCATCAACTTCAATGTAATAGTACACATAGCCCAAAAACACAAATAATTTTATTCCAAACTTTTATTACAACAATCTCTTTCAAATACAGTGGAAATACAAACACCTTGAATTACAACTTTCTTTCTACAACACCTCTTTACAATTTTTACACAAAGCTGTATTACTTCAGTTTAACTCAAATCTATCTCAAGCATCCAAGCCTCCAAACTCTAAGCAACAACCTGTAACACATGAGGCTAGAGATGATCCCTAACCCCCAAACTAAAGGGGTCAGCCATAAATGGTGTGAGTGATATCAAAAAACAAAACAACATAATTTAATCATAAAACATAAGGTCATCAACAGCATGTATTAACAACAATGATAAATGAATGAGAAATAACAAAAGATGTAAAGCATGAAAACATTATGAAATGAAAACAACAAGTGAATCTAGTCTAAGTGTTAAGTGTAAGAAAACTGGAAAACACATGCATAAAACCAAGTTAAGAAAACACAATTCTATATGCAACTAATCCCACTACGGTGAAGGAAACAAGATTCAGAATACTCCACGAATAGGCGTCACCACCCTCGACGCGCAAGCATCAAGTAAGATAACTCAATAACAACAACCGGAGAATCATCTCCCTGCTGTGTATCCCACGAACAGGCTTGCAAAATCCGTCGACGTGCAGATACACCCGATACATTCCGTGAATAGGTCTGCCGACCCTCGACACGCAAATGCATCCTGCATGCTCCGTGAATAGGCTCGTAGAACCTCGACACGCGAACATCTAAATATTATGTACCCCACGAATAGGCCTTCAAGACCCTCGACGTGCAGATACACCCGATACATTCTGTGAATAGGTCTGCCGACCCTCGGCACGTAAATGCACCCTGCATGCTCCGTGAATAGGCCCGTAGACCCTCGACACGCGAACACCTAAATATTATGTACCCCACGAATAGGCCGTTCAAGACCCTCGACATGCAGATACACCCGATACATTCCGTGAATAGGTCTGCCGACCCTCGACACGCAAATGCACCCTGCATGCTCCGTGAATAGGCCCGTAGACCCTCGACACGCGAACATCTAAATATCCTCTAGTTGGACTAACAAATCTTGAGTCTATACTTACGTCGATTATTATCAAATACACAAAAAATCATTATCTCTAGAGTTAGTGTATCCTGCTGATTCGCAGAACTCCCACTCAACTCCTAGAAACCTCAATATGACCAAAACTCACTATTCCATCGTCAAACGATCGAAGGAGAAATCTCTCCACTCAACAAAAATCAAGTCTTTAACAAATTTCATAATCCAAATCGGCAAATCCAACCATATTATATATTGAAAACGTATGTTCTATAGAAGAATAATATTTATAAGGGTAGGTTATAGATCCAAAACATTTAAAGAAATAGTCTTTTAAAGAACATCAAAACACCTTAGAAAAATGTATCAGGACCAGTCGACTGCAAAGGGTCACCAGTCGACTGTCCAGAGTGAAAACTAACCTCTTTAAGAAATAAAATCTAAGTATCTTCAGTCGACTGCAAAACTCACCAGTCGACTGTCCAGAGAGAAATCCAGTAACTTTCAGAAAATAAGTCTAAGTATAGTAGAAGTCGACTGTTAATAATATAAGTCGACTGCCCAGAGGAAATTCCAACATTTCTTTAAGAAAATATTCTATGTGTTGTAAGTCGACTTAAAATGTCATAGGTCGACTGTCCAGAAAGGAATCAAGAATAACTTTGCAAAATAAATTTTAAGTATACCAGTCGACTGAACGAATGTCTAAGTCGACTGCCCAGAACGAATTTTCAAGAAACTAAAGATCATAGCAGCTGGGTCGTACCAGTCGACTGAATGGTCTGTCAGTCGACTGTCGGCCTACAGACTACCTAGTTTTGGTTGTACATGATAATCAAAATTAGGGTTTTCCAAAAGCAATCATTGTTTGCTAAAATAATTTGTATTCAGGTAAAAACGACAATCTCAAATAATCCTCATTATTAATACATTACTCAAATCATCCAATATCTCAAAACTTAATTCTCATGTTCTTAATTCCTAATTCTTCCATTAGGATTTCTCAATACTGAATTTCTTCCACAACTCAAAACCAAATCTGATTTGTATTCACGAGATCTAGATGTTCATCCATCCAATCCCTTATTATCATAACCATACTCAAATCTTGAACATGTTTTCAAGCAATAAAGAATTCTTCAATCAAGATCTACTAAACGTTCATAGATTTCACATACATAATACAAAAATAACCATTGCATCGTTCTCATACGAAATACACCAAGTAAACATACATGTCAAACAAACAACAAAACAATCGTTCACATAAATAAAATCACAAAACAAAGTTCATATCACTCACAAAACAAAATAAAACAAAACAATATCACTCACAAAACAAAATAAAACAAAACAATATCACTCACCTTAGGAATGAAGAGATCCAACAAGAAAGCCTCTCTTTTTGTGAGATCCAAAATCCTCCTCTTTGCAAAGAATCCAAGATCCCCTCTTCAATCACCAAGAAAATAAAAATATAATAAAACTTGTGTTGTGCAGCGAATGACGGCTGCACACCCTCTTTTATACAGGCCGAAAATAAGGAATTAGGGTTTTAGAAATACATTTGCAAAATAGTCCTTTTTCAATTTATTACTTTACATATATAACCTTTCTTAGTTAAAATAAGTTAACTAAATCAAAACCAAATCAAATATTTTATCACTAAGTTGTCCAAAAATCCAGAACAGCCCAGTAAATAAGAAAAAATCGGATTTATAACTCAGGGTGGCGATTTTGCACAAAAGCCATCTCTTTTGTAATATTTGCAAACATATCATAAAATATTCATAAAAATCCAGAAAAATCAGAAATAATATCCAATAATACATATTATATTTTCCAATCAAAATATTTGACTTTTACTTTCCAGAAAAATATTTGCACAAAATTCTACATGAATTCCATATTTGCAAAAACACCCTTTTGACTAAATCTTCACCAAATCGACTTTAAATAAAATCTAAATATATTTAAATTCAAATGATAATCATGGAGAACCAAAATATCAATAAAAACGAATTTTCATAATTTATTTAAGATCCAAACGACTTTTTACATAAAAGCCCCTCCCTTTCGAGGTATTTATAAAAATAGTTTCTCTACTCAGAAAAATCCCAAATTTTAGAATGTACTCCACTATAATTAGGAGAATTTACTAAAAATATAAAATTGGTTATTTATACAAAAAAATATTTGCACGTGTTTCGCACGTGTAAAAAGATAAATCTTTTAGAAAATATTTATTAAATCTCCTGAAAATTATTTTAATTCATTTTCAAATATTTAAAATAATATTTGAAAATACGGGGTTCTACATCACTCCCTCCTTAGAAGAGTTCTGTCCTCAGAACTACTGCTAATGGGATTCAAACAAACACACCAACAAGAAATGAAAACTCATGGATAGAAACATAATTTATAGAAATACAATCACACGAAAGAATGCATTCCAACAAAAGAAATACAAATATTTAGAAGAAACACAATCATGCAAACTTCCGCTGCGCAACTCCGATAACTTGCCATCGGAAGCCAACTGCAACAACCTCTGAACTCCTGCATCCAACTCTGACCTTCCACATCTGCTTCATCCTTCCGAGAATCAGTGGCTACTCCCTCCTTAGAAAGGACATGACTAAGGATAGCCACCTCAAGACCTTGCTTGGAAACACCTTAAGCTCCACACTTAAGACTAGCAAATAATGGGCGACACAAATGCATGCAAGAAAACAATATCAAATAAAACTTTGTCTTTATTCCATTAATCCAAATAAATCTTGTTACATGAAGAAAAATACTCAATCTTCAATTATTCCCCAAATAAAAGTTTTACTTAATACAAAAGAATGAATTTCAAAATTCTTGCACACACAGATCACCTTCCTGAGTTACCCGCATCCTCCTCAGTCAATGCGGATTCGCGCTCCTCTTCAGATCCTTACCTTTCCCTGCATCATCTTTCTTCAGCTGTGGACATTTTGGTCGAATATGCCCTTCACGACCACAATGATAACACGCCTTCCGAGGTTTGGTGCATGCTGCTCGATAATGACCTGTCTCTCCACAGTTGAAACAAGTCACACCCTGAACTGCGGGCGCCTTCTACACTGGCCCACTGAACTTGACCTGCTTCACTGGAAATTTCTTCCCATTCTGATCATCTACTAGCCTCTTTTTCTTATTCCAGGTTTCTTGCTTCTTCTGGAACTGGTCCATGTCCTCCTCTGTCATTGCTGCTCTTCTGACCAGCTTGTCGAACCTCCTTATGCCCAACGGGATCATTCTCGACCTCAAGTCTGGCTTCAAGCCCTACTCAAACTTCTTGGCCTTCTTCGCCTCGTCAGCAATTAACTCTGGTGCATATCTTGACAGCTGAGCAAACTTGGTCTCATACTCTCGCACGGTCATGCTGCCCTGTTGTAGATTCAGGAACTCTATCGCCTTCTTCTCCTGAATATCTAGGGGAAAGAAGCGATCCCTGAATTCCTCCAGAAAAGCTTCGCACGTCATCGGCTGGTCTCCCAAAGTCCTCTTCAATGATTCCCACCAGACACCAGCGTCCCTCTCCAGCTGCATAGTGGCCAACTTTACCTTATTGGCTGCCGGAGTTTCTGGGACCTCGAAGATCATCTCCATCCTTCTAATCCAATCGTCAGCCTTGCTTGGATCCGATTGTCCCTCAAAAACTGGCGGCCTCATCCTCTTAAAGGACTCGATCTACTTGATAGGATCGGCGTTAACCAATCCCTGTCCAGCTCCATGATTTTGCTGCTAATTCTGCTGTTGAATCTGACTTTGCGCCAAATTAAATGCCATTAGCGCATTCAGAGTCTGATACACCTTGGCGAATTCAGCCTCAAGATCAATTCCAGTTCCTCAAGAACTACCAGATTCATCCTCATTGTTACCACCATTCCTGGTTCTGGCTCCTGTCATTCTACTGAATACTGCAAAACGAGGGTAAAGTTAGAGCATCACACACAATTCACATTCACATCAATACCCTATGGCAAAACCTCAACCATACCCCAAACCATAACCTCAAACCAAACATCATGTTCTAACTCTATGTGATACTCACACTCTGATGTCCACACCTAGGTACTCACTCTCTAGTGTCCACACCTAGGTTGGTTTTCATACTATGTCTATTATTACTATTGAAGCATGCTCTGATACCAATCTGTAGCGCCCCGAATTTCTAATATGATATCTTAGAAAATACGTGGCACAATCCCAGCATCAACTTCAATGTAATAGTACACATAGCCCAAAAACACAAATAATTTTATTCCAAACTTTTATTACAACAATCTCTTTCAAACACAGCGGAAATACAAACACCTTGAATTACAACTTTCTTTCTACAACACCTCTTTACAATTTTTACACAAAGCTCTATTACTTCAGTTTAACTCAAATCTATCTCAAGCATCCAAGCCTCCAAACTCTAAGCAACAACCTGTAACACATGAGGCTAGAGATGATCCCTAACCCCCAAACTAAAGGGGTCAGCCATAAATGGTGTCAGTGATATAAAAAAAAACAACATAATTTAATCATAAAACATAAAGTCATCAACAGCATGTATTAACAACAAGGATAAATGAATGAGAAATAACAAAAGATGTAAAGCACGAAAACATCATGAAATGAAAACAACAAGTGAATCTAGTCTAAGTGTGAAGTGTAGGAAAACTGGAAAACACATGCATAAAACCAAGTTAAGAAAACACAATTCTATATGCAACTAATCCCACTACGGTGAAGGAAACAAGATTCAGAATACTCCACGAATAGGCGTCACCACCCTCGACGCGCAAGCATCAAGTAAGATAACTCAATAACAACAACCGGAGAATCATCTCCCTGCTGTGTATCCCACGAACAGGCTTGCAAAACCTTCGACGTGCAGATACACCCGATACATTCCGTGAATAGGTCTGCCGACCCTCGACACGCAAATGCATCCTGCATGCTCCGTGAATAGGCTCGTAGAACCTCGACACGCGAACATCTAAATATTATGTACCCCACGAATAGGCCTTCAAGACCCTCGACGTGCAGATACACCCGATACATTCCGTGAATAGGTCTGCCGACCCTCGGCACGTAAATGCACCCTGCATGCTCCGTGAATAGGCCCGTAGACCCTCGACACGCGAACACCTAAATATTATGTACCCCACGAATAGGCCTTCAAGACCCTCGACGTGCAGATACACCCGATACATTCTGTGAATAGGTCTGCCGACCCTCGGCACGTAAATGCACCCTGCATGCTCCGTGAATAGGCCCGTTGACCCTCGACACGCGAACACCTAAATATTATGTACCCCACGAATAGGCCTTCAAGACCCTCGACGTGCAGATACACCCGATACATTCCGTGAATAGGTCTGCCAACCCTCGACACGCAAATGTACCCTGCATGCTCCGTGAATAGGCCCGTAGACCCTCGACACGCGAACATCTAAATATCCTCTAGTTGGACTAACAAATCTTGAGTCTATACTTACGTCGATTATTATCAAATACACCAAAAATCCTTATCTCTAGAGTTAGTGTATCCTGCTGATTTGCAGAACTCCCACTCAACTCCTAGAGACCTCAATATGACCAAAACTCACTATTCCAACGTCAAACGATCAAAGGAGAAATCTCTCCACTCAACAAAACTCAAGTCTTTAACAAATTTCATAATCCAAATCCAACCATATTATATATTGAAAACGTATATTCTATAGAAGAATAATATTTATAAGGGTAGGTTATAGATCCAAAACATTTAAAGAAATAGTCTTTTAAAGAATATCAAAACACCTTAGAAAAATGTATCAGGACCAGTCGACTGCAAAGGGTCACCAGTCGACTGTCCAGAGTGAAAACTAACCTCTTTAAGAAACAAAATCTAAGTATCTTCAGTCGACTGCAAAACTCACCAGTCGACTGTCCAGAGAGAAATCCAGTAACTTTCAGAAAATAAGTCTAAGTATAGTAGAAGTCGACTGTTAATAATATAAGTCGACTGTCCAGAGGAAATTCCAACATTTCTTTAAGAAAATATTCTATGTGTTGTAAGTCGACTTAAAATGTCATAAGTCGACTGTCCAGAAAGGAATCAAGAATAACTTTGCAAAATAAATTTTAAGTATACCAGTCGACTGAACGAATGTCTAAGTCGACTGCCCAAAACGAATTTTCAAGAAACTAAAGATCATAGCAGCTGGGTCGTACCAGTCGACTGAATGGTCTGTCGGCCTACAGACTGCCTAGTTTTGGTTGTACATGATAATCAAAATTAGGGTTTTCCAAAAGCAATCATTGTTTGCTAAAATAATTTGTATTCAGGTAAAAACGACAATCTCAAATAATCCTCATTATGAATACATTACTCAAATCATCCAATATCTCAAAACTTAATTCTCATGTTCTTAATTCCTAATTCTTCCATTAGGATTTCTCAATACTGAATTTCTTCCACAACTCAAAACCAAATCTGATTTGTATTCACAAGATCCAGATGTTCATCCATCCAATCCCTTATTATCATAACCATACTCAAATCTTGAACATGTTTTCAAGCAATAAAGAATTCTTCAATCAAGATCTACTAAACGTTCATAGATTTCACATACATAATACAACAATAACCATTGCATCGTTCTGATATGAAATACACCAAGTAAACATACATGTCAAACAAACAACAAAACAATCGTTCACGTAAATCAAATCACAAAACAAAGTTCATATCACTCACAAAACAAAATAAAACAAAACAATATCACTCACAAAACAAAATAAAACAAAACAATATCACTCACAAAACAAAATAAAACAAAACAATATCACTCACCTTAGGAATGAAGAGATCCAACAAGAAAGCCTCTCTTTTTGTGAGATCCAAAATCCTCCTCTTTGCAAAGAATTCAAGATCGCCTCTTCAATCACCAAGAAAATAAAAATATAATAAAACTTGTGTTGTGCAGCGAATGACGGCTGCACACCCTCTTTTATACAGGCCGAAAATAAGGAATTAGGGTTTTAGAAATACATTTGCAAAATAGTCCTTTTTCAATTTATTACTTTACATATATAACCTTTCTTAGTTAAAATAAGTTAACTGAATCAAAATCAGATCAAATATTTTATCACTAAGTTGTCCAAAAATCCAGAACAGCCCAGTAAATAAGAAAAAATCGGATTTATAACTCAGGGTGGCGATTTTGCACAAAAGCCCTCTCTTTTGTAAATTTGCAAACATATCATAAAATATTCATAAAAATCCAGAAAAATCAGAAATACTATCCAATAATACATATTATATTTTCCAATCAAAATATTTGACTTTTACTTTCCAGAAAAATATTTGCACAAAATTCTACATGAATTCCATATTTGCAAAAACACCCTTTTTGACTAAATCTTCACCAAATCGACTTTAAATAAAATCTAAATATATTTAAATTCAAATGATAATCATGGAGAACCAAAATATCAGTAAAAAAAAAATTTTATAATTTATTTAAGATCCAAACGACTTTTTACATAAAAGCCCCTCCCTTTCGAGGTATTTATAAAAATAATTTCTCTACTCAGAAAAATTCCAAATTTTAGAATGTACTCCATTATAATTAGGAGAATTTACTAAAAATATAAAATTGGTTATTTATACAAAAAAATATTTGCACGTGTTTCGCACGTGTAAAAAGATAAAACTTTTAGAAAATATTTATTAAATCTCCTGAAAATTATTTTAATTCATTTTCAAATATTTAAAATAATATTTGAAAATACGGTGTTCTACAAGAATGCCTTAGTGTCATTCGTCATTTTGTCATTCTACCAACATGTGCAACGCATGTACATAACTAATATAAAGGAGGTTTCCACTTCAAATGCTTCCTACGTTAGAGTTTTTATTTTTATTTTTTGAAATTATTAGATGCACGTGTAAATTACTGGTCAGTATAGTGGTACCAGGCAATATCTCGAATTATATGCAAATGGATGATTTCAATGCGGTCTTGTTAATAAGCAAAATACAGAACATTTCTGTGACAGATATGGTCCTAAAAGAGTAGGAATTGTACTACTCAAATTAATCTGTTTAGAATATTTCTTACTATAGTTAGTAAAGATTTAAGATTCACAACAGGGCCGCCCCCCAATGGTAGTCGGGGAGGTGGCCATCTGGATCTCCCGATTTTTTTTGCAATTTTAGGAGGCCTCCTAAAAAAAACTTCTTTGTATTTATATATAGGTATTTTGCGCGTAATTTTTTTTTGAGGCCCGCAAATTTAATTTTGTTGGCATTTGTTTTTAAAATTAACATTTTGACCGGCTTATTTTAGTTAAGTTTGAATTTGTATTAAGATTATTATCAAAAATTCATAACTCTCCATCTAATTCTTCATATATATCATCGGTTTTTAAAAATTGAGGAAAAAAAATTTCCAAAATATTTTTTTAACAATTTTTTTATAATTTTTTTTTAATTGGGGGCCGTTTTGAAAGTTTGCTCTGGGCGGGCCTCCGTAAAATCAGAACCGGCCCTGATTATCAAAAAGAAAGGAGTTAGCAGAGAGTCGGAAGTTGGTGTGCCATTTGTCTCGAAGAAAGATGACTGGTCAAGTAGAACCAATAATTATTTTTTCCCTGAAACGAGGGGGAAAAAATATCTTTACTTAATAAACAGCCATTAACATCTTTCTGTTTTTTTCAAAATAAAACCATTATTATCTTTTTATTCGAAATTATTGATGTAATATGACAAATATGCAGACTAGACGATTGGGGAAATAGCTAAGATGAAATGGCATTCTCTTCCATTGTAGAACGTTGTAAGTTGGGATTGTCAATTGCTCGCAGTTTAAGATCTTATATTCTCTTTACTCGGATAACTTGGAGGTATATTTATGGTAAAGGGATTAGAACTTAGAAGAGTAATGCTACACCTACTATCAAATATACTAATTTTCTCTGTACTATCTTAGGTGGCACACTGCTAGCGAAGGTTATTGTAGAGTAGGTAATAGATGTTAGATTAAGATGAGTAATTAGGGTTAGGGTTTATATCTCATAGCCGCTTAAGATATTATACCCTGCTGATCAGTATTGGAATGTCACAGAGCACTACCTCTAGACCAGCTTTTATATGAGATGAACTGAATTTAGGATACTGGGCTTTATGCCCACTCGATCCGGTCCAACAATTAAACATATAACATGTGCAAAGCACGTGTTTTCCCATAGAATATTATACACAATAATATTCTATTATATTAAGAATATACCTATATATCCAACAATCTCCTTCTATATTCTCAATATATTAGGCAATGCCCTGTTAAATCATTAGCTCACAAAAATAATATAGTACACATACTAAATCAATTATAACTCGAATAGTTCAAATGAGACTAAATCAAAATAATCAAATAGTTCAAAGACCATATCAAAACAGAATAGTTCACAATGACTAAACCAACAAGAGAGACCTGTCATAGTTTCAAAATCAACCAAAGCAAATAAACTTCAAAAACAAAATATGAGTTT
Organism: Hemerocallis citrina; assembly: GCA_017893485.1. Classification (NCBI taxonomy): domain Eukaryota; kingdom Viridiplantae; phylum Streptophyta; class Magnoliopsida; order Asparagales; family Asphodelaceae; genus Hemerocallis; species Hemerocallis citrina. Next base: position 190,849,627 of record CM030360.1, on the reverse strand, counting down.
TAAGCTCATGAACACAGGAGTCTTAAACCCAACAGAAGTTTTATCAAGCAAGTGACAAATTTATTCTTTAGATAAATAAACCAAAACTATATCCTTGCAAACTGCTTTATGTTTACTCCTCCATTTTGAGCAAATCATTATTCTGAAATCTATGTTGGCAGATTCAACTCCTCCATCTTTGCTAGCTTATTGAAAATAAGAACATCAAGAGACACGTCTCTAAGAATTCTAGTGAATCTCATAAAGTATCTAGTTCCACTAAAGAACTTAGTACAATTCAACGATAGCTTAGCAAGATGTAAAGCAAGCATCACAATCAAGTTTTTTTAACAAAATAAAGAACAAGAACTATTATAGTTTCTGCACAAACGCAGGCATCACAATCAAGTTTCTTTAACAAAATAAAGAACAAGAACTATTATAGTTTCTGCACAAGAACTATACTATGTTTCATATTGGAATGATAGAATAGTCAAATCAATTATAATTAATTCTGAATCATCAAAATTGGAATGAAACATGAATCCATAAAAGAGTTATATCATCAAAATTAGAATGATATAACAACCATTCTAAACATCGGAAACACATCGACAAGTTTTCATGCTTTCTTTTGGAATAATAAGATGATTCTAAGTAAATTATGAAAATATATAGCATCATCAAAATTGAAATGAAATTATATATTAACAGAATTTACATAGAACTTTTCAAATTATCTAAAACATGTCAACTGCCTAAAATTGATGCTTCAGTTTGAACTTCTCTATGGCTCCAATTGGATTCTAAATCTCAAAACAACTTGGATGTTAATGCTTTTGACTCAATAGCTTTTAACTCCATTTTTCCCATAGTTTTGATAATTAGATCACTTTCAAGTCTCTTAGTAAGAGCATTAGCCATACTTTTCGCAATTGCACTTTATCTATGAGAAAGTTCAACTAGACTTCTTTCAGCCTTAATATACTCCTCTTACTATTATAGAGTGAGTTATGAGCTACAGTGCATTATAACTTGGTAGTCGCATAACAGAATTAGAGAATTTACTTTAAACTTCTCAATGGATGATTAGCAATAAGTCATTCAATCCACTCAGCCTCTTCCCCTACAGAGGATAACACACAGAGGTCTGATTTCTTGGATGAAAACACAATGCTTGTTTGCCTTTTAATCTCCATAATTTTTTTGCTCCTCCTAGTGTGAACACATATTCACTAGTTGTCGACTTCCACTAAACTTTGAGTAGCACTGATATGGCTAAAAATAGGATTAAATCTGGACCGTTCACATCGGACACGGATCTTAAAGCTCAGGGGTAAAACGGTAATTTCGCCTACCAACGGGTCTGAAATGGGAACTGGGTCTTTATTCAAAGCCCAATAACTCATGAACGGATCCACGTCAACTAGGTACGGGTTCCAACCCGCTGCATGCCCGATCCAGCAAGATACATTCAAGGTCCCTGATTAGATCTAAATCAACGGCCATGATTCACATCTATCTTTTCACTGGGGATTAGGGATTAAATTCCTTAACTGATTACAGGGAATATACCTTATCAGATTACATGCCTTATCTGATTACGAGGAATATTCCTTATCTAATCACGGGGATTACATTCCTAAAACCAGTCCCTAAGACGCCTATAAATACCCCCCATCCATCTCCATTGAGAGGTAATCAGTATTTTTCTCAATTTACGCTCTTTCTTAATCATTTCTGATTACTGACTTGAGCGTCGGAGGGTGCGTCGCCGGGATCCCCCCCGGTGTCTCGCACTTTTTGCAGGTTAACGGCGGGAGTCAACGATCAGTCAACGACGGGTCAGGTTTGGTTTCGCTATTCAGGTTTTTCCTCGAACTCACAAATTCTGTCTGTTTACCCCCACACCAGATTTAGCGGTAACAGATTGGCACCGTCTGTGGGAACCATACGAATAGCAGCCCCTCCTCTTCCCGTTGGTCAGATCTTCTCCAGCCATGCCTCCTAGGAAAGTAAGATCCAGAGGGTCCAACTGTGGACCCAACCCCGCCGATCAGCAAGAGGTAGTCCCCGTCCAACCCGCTCCGCAGCAAGAACGACCTCCGCTTCAGACGGAAGACCCTCTTCAGCAAGATCAGCCCCTTCAGAATCAACAACCCCCGAAGGCTCCTACCGGACCTCAGAATGCCGGTCCGGGGGGCTCCCGCGGAAAGCAACCCCTCCACCAAGACCGCGTCTCCATACACAATGCCTCTACAGATTCCATGGCCTCACACAATCCTCAGAATCGGCAGAAGGACGTGGATCTTCGCCCTCATCTGGAGGAGAAGCGAAAGCGAGAGGGAACCCCCCGCCAGCACCGTCCGGATGAGCGGTACCTTCATCGCCAGGAGTATAGGAGGACCCCTAATCGAAGGGGTCGGAAAGAATCTCCCAAGCACTACCGAAGAAGGCCGCACTCCCCTGCAGGTCGGAGACAGCCCAGGGACAATGAGGCACCCATTACGCGTGCCGAGTTCCAGCAGCTCCAAGCAACCATCCTACAAGCTCTCAACAACCGTCCCAACACCAATGCACCCAAGGCTCCATCTCCGCCCCCGGTTCGAAGCCCTCGCCGACGGTCCCCCTCTCCTCGTCCTGCTCCTACCAACTCCCGGCATACCCCAAGTCCTCGTCGCTCCCGAAGTTACCATCGCCGCAGCCCTCGCTCTCCCTCATACGAAGACGAGTCTCGAGGCTCGGCAGGTTACCGTCGGAGGGATGACGCCATGTACCGTTGTCTTAATGAAGTAGAAAGGCGTCTGGGCCAGATAAACCGAGAAGAGGAGCTTAGGGGAAGGACCATACGACCTAGCCGACCCCCTTTCTCCCGAACCATAGTGGATACGCCTGTGCCGTTCGGATTCAAACCTCCCCAGTTCGAAAATTACACCGGGGAGACCGACCCCGTTGACCACATGGAGAGCTTCAAGACCCTGATGCTCCTCCCCCAAGCTTCCGATGCCCTCCTCTGCAAAACTTTTCCTGCAACTCTTAAGGGCCCGGCTCGAGAATGGTACTCTCGCCTCGCCCCAGCATCAATATTCTCCTTCGAGCAGTTCGAGACTCTCTTCGTCACCGATTTTGTAAGCAGCCGAAGGGCTGACAAGACCAGCATCTCCTTATTGCACCTCCACCAGAAGAAAGGGGAGAAATTGAGGGATTACGTGAAGAGGTTCACTGCTGAAGCCAGATCCATAACTTCCCTCGACCAATCCGTCGCAACGGCCGCCTTCCAATCCAATGTCTTCAATTCCAGCCTCCGTTCCTCTCTTGCTAAGAAGCCTCCACAGAGCTTTGCCGACCTCCTTCTCAGGTGTGAAAAGTACATTCGGGCCGAAGAAGCCGAGAATCTCCCGGGCTTTGAGGAGACATCTTCCGGAAACAAACGGAAGAGCACGAGCGAAGAGGGGTCCCAAAAATCCCAGAAGGACAATAATGGACAGCATCGCCCAACTCCTCGGTTTGAGAAGTTCACCCCCCTCGTTGCCAATATATCAGAAGTTCTCATGCAAGTGGACAAGGAAGGACTACTCCGCGCTCCCCCTAGAATGAACACACCTGGAAAGAAGAGGAACAAAGATAAGTGGTGCCGCTTTCACAGGGACCACGGCCACGACACGGATGATTGTCGAGCTCTCAAGGAGGAGATCGAAGAACTCATACAGCGGGGACACCTGACCAAGTTCATCCAAAACGATGGAGCCGAGCCTCTCCCCCTGAGGAACCAACGAACGAACGGAAAGGCCCTCCGAGCTTCAAGACTCAGAACCTCCCAGCTCCTCTCGAGAGGCCTTCACCCTATCATAGAAGTAGGATCTTGATTTCCAATAAGGCCGATGCTTGTAACCCGGCCAACAACATGTAATAACGGCACGCTCTATTGAAGCAGCCACTTAGCTTATTTCAATAAAACCTTACGTTTTTCATTGGAAATTGTTGCTCTCGTTTCATCTCTATCTCTCCGAGTCACGACTCGCTAAAAGGTGAGTTCGGAGTCCAGCTTCTTCTACACGGCTGCTCCCATAACTTGCTGACATCTTCTCAACGAGTTCGGAGCGCACCACTCTCTCCTAGAGTCGCTCCCCAAACTCTTCTCCCAAATGGCTCTCTTCCAAAGCCGAATTCTTTGCTCCGCACACCTCTCAGGCGGACCTCATCTCAACGGGTTCGGAGTCCAACACTTGGTTCGACTCTACTCCGCAAGCTTGCTCCTAAGCGAGCTAGGGGTAGTTCGCCATTCGGAATTGCTCCCACGCCCTTAATCTTACGATGGTTCCGGAGTCCAACACTTGGCTCGATTCTACTTTGCGAGTTCACTCCTAAGCGAACTAGAAGTAGCTCGCCATTCGGAATTGCTCCCACAGCCGTTGAATGGTACGGAGTCCAACACTTGGTTCGACTATACTCCGCAAGCTCGCTCCTAAGCGAGCTAGGGGTAGTTCGCCATTCGGAATTGCTCCCACGCCCTTAATCTTACGATGGTTCCGGAGTCCAACACTTGGTTCGACTCTACTCCGCAAGTTCGCTCCTAAGCGAACTAGGGGTAGCTCGCCATTCGGAATTGCTCCCACAGCCGTTGAATGGTACGGAGTCCAACACTTGGTTCGACTCTACTCCGCAAGCTCGCTCCTAAGCGAACTAAGGGTAGTTCACCATTCGGAATTGCTCCCACGCCCTTAATCTGACAATGGTTCCGGAGTCCAACACTTGGCTCGATTCTACTTCGCAAGTTCGCTCCCAAGCGAGCTAGAAGTAGCTCGCCATTCGGAACTGCTCCCACAGCCGTTGAATGGTTCGGAGTCCAACACTTGGTTCGACTCTACTCCGCAAGTTCGCTCCTAAGCGAGCTAGGGGTAGTTCGCCATTCGGAATTGCTCCCACAACCGTTGATTCCCTCAATTAAATAACGAGTTCGGAGCCCACCACTTTCTCCTAGGGTCGCTCCTCAAGCTCGTCTCACAAACGGCTCTCTCCCAGAGTCAAGCTCTTCGCTCCGCTCGCCTCCAAAAGCGGACCTCTTCTCAGCGAGTTCGGAGCTCACCACTCTCTCCTAGAGTTGCTCCTTACACTCGTCTCCCAAATGGCTCTCTCCCAGAGTCGAGCTCTTCACTCCGCTTGCCTCCCAGACGGACCTCTCCCCGAACAGGATGGGTCTTCCCACGGCTCTTACAAGGGTCTTCCTGGCACGAGGGTTTTCCCAGCACAGCTTCTCCGCCACCTAGGAGTGGAACTCCTCTTCCAGAATCCCCACGACCAAAACACTCCTCAACCTCATGTGTACAAGGATATTCTCCGGCTATTTTCACCATGAAGGAGGGTGAATCTTCATCTCACTCCTAAAGAGAAGTTGTAGATCTTCGAATTAGCTTCAAAACAAGGGGTCGCATGCCCCGAGCCGACCTCCGCAGCACCGGGAACATCAAGAAGAACTCTGGGGTCCGGCACCCGCTGCCGAGCGTTCTTGCCACCGACCGATTTACGGGCTTGAGTTCGGCACCAATTAAGCTCGGCATCATCCGCCGAGCACCCGTGCCACCGACCGTTTTACGGGCTTGAGTTCGGCACCAATTCAGATCGGCATCGTCCGCTGAACACCCGTGCCACCGACCGTTTTACGGGCTTGAGGTCGGCACCATTCTAGCTCGGCACCATCCTCCGAGCACCCGTGCCACCGACCATTTTACGGGCTTGAGTTCGGCACCAATTCAGATCGGCATCGTCCGCTGAACACCCGTGCCACCGACCGTTTTACGGGCTTGAGTTCGGCACCAATTAAGCTCGGCATCATCCGCCGAGCACCCGTGCCACCGACCGTTTTACGGGCTTGAGTTCGGCACCAATTCAGATCGGCATCGTCCGCTGAACACCCGTGCCACCGACCGTTTTACGGGCTTGAGGTCGGCACCTTTCTAGCTCGGCACCATCCACCGAGCACCCGTGCCACCGACCGTTTTACGGGCTTGAGTTCGACACCAATTCAGATCGGCATCGTCCGCTGAACACCCGTGCCACCGACCGTTTTACGGGCTTGAGGTCGGCACCATTCTAGCTCGGCACCATCCGCCGAGCACCCGTGCCACCGACCGTTTTACGGGCTTGAGTTCGGCACCCATTCTAGCTCGGCACCATCCGCCGAGCACCCGTGCCACCGACCGTTTTACGGGTTTGAGTTCGGCACATTTGAGTTCGGCACCCGCTGCCGAGCGTTCTTGCCACCGACCGTTTTACGGGCTGTCGGCACATTTGAGTTCGGCAGCCAAGATCTCCAAAAAATTTCTAAGTCTCAAGCCTCGGCACATTCGAGTTCGGCACCAGCTGCCGAGCGTTCTCGCCACCGACCGTATTACGGGCTTGAGTTCGGCAGCCAAGATCTCCAAAAATTTCTAAGTCTCAAGCTTCGGCACATTCGAGTTCGGCACCAGCTGCCGAGCGTTCTCGCCACCGACCGTATTACGGGCTTGAGTTCGGCAGTCAAGATCCCCAAAAAATTCCTAAGTCTCAAGCCTCGGCACATTCGAGTTCGGCACCAGCTGCCGAGCGTTCTCGCCACCGACCGTATTACGGGCTTGAGTTCGGCAGTCAAGATCCCTAAAAAATTTCTAAGTCTCAAGCCTCGGCACAGTTGAGTTCGGCACCAGCTGCGGAGCATTCTTGACAACGAGTTCGGAGCTCGCAACTTTCTCCTAGGGTTCCTCCTCACACTCGTCTCCCGAATGGCTCTCTACCAGAATCAAGCCCTTCGCTCCGCTCGCCTCCGAAGCGGACCTCTTCTCAACAAGTTCGGAGCTCGCAACCCTCTCTTAGAGTTCCTCCTCACACTCGTCCCACAAACGGCTCTCTTTTAGAGCCAAGCTCTTCGCTCTGCTCACAGGACGGGTCTTCCTAGCACAAGGGTCTTCCTAGCGCAGCTTCTCCATCCCCAGGAGTGGAGCTCCTCTTCCAAAACCCTCAAAACCGAACACATTCCCCATCTTCATGAAGACCAGGATGTTGCGGGGCTATTTTTACCATGAAGGAGGGTGAATCTTCATCCCACTCCTAAAGAGAAGTTGTAGATCTTCGAATTAGCTTCGAAACAAGGGGTCGCACGCCCCGAGCCGACCTCCGTAGCACCGGGAATATCAAGAAGAAATCTGCAGGCAAAATTGGAGTTCGGCACCCGCTGCCGAGCGTTCTTGCCACCGACCGTTTTACGGGCTTGAGTTCGGCACATTTGAGTTCGGCACCCGCTGCCGAGCGTTCTGGCCACCGACCGTTTTACGGGCTTGAGTTCGGCACATTTGAGTTCGGCACATTTGAGTTCGGCACCAGTTGAGTTCGGCACCCGGTGCCGAGCATTCTTGCCACCGACCGTTTTACGGGCTTGAGTTCGGCACATTTGAGTTCGGCACATTTGAGTTCGGCACCAGTTGAGTTCGGCACCCGGTGCCGAGCGTTCTTGCCACCGACCGTTTTACGGGCTTGAGTTCGGGACATTTGAGTTCGGGACATTTGAGTTCGGAACACTCTCAGTACAAGACCCACGAACAACAACAAAAAAAAAAAAAAAAAGAGAGAGAGAAAGTACAAGGGGCCGGGTTCGGACCCGTTAGGATCCAAACCCGAACTCCCCCACGTCACCTTCTTCTTCAGCATACTGGCGCCAAAACCAAAAGCAAAACCAACGAAGAAGAGAACCAACTCCAAAAGCTTCGTCCCAAACTCGAACTCTACTCCAACTCCTCGCCATGCCAAGCTCACACTCCGGAGCTCTGGGCTCCGAGCACCATAGCTCCGTCGTCGAGCCCGCTGTCGAGCTCGCCAAACCACCGCGAGCTCCCCTCGCCGAGCTCGCCAAACCACCGCGAGCTCCCCTCGCCGAGCTCGACGCTCCGTCTCCATCATCAACTCAGCGAGCTCACCATCACCGTCACCCCGAGCTCCTCCTACTGTTGAGCGACCTCCTCCAAAACCAAGTGTCCACTCTCGCCAAGCACCCTCAGTCGTCGAGCCCGCTGTCGAGCTCCCCTCGCCGAGCTCGACGCTCCGTCTCCATCATCAACTCAGCGAGCTCGCCATCACCGTCACCCCGAGCTCCTCCTACTGTTGAGCGACCTCCTCCAAAACCAAGTGTCCACTCTCGCCAAGCACCCTCAGTCGTCGAGCCCGCTGTCGAGCTCCCCTCGCCGAGCTCGACGCTCCGTCTCCATCATCAACTCAGCAAGCTCACCACCGCCATTAACGAGCTCCGAGCTCATACTCACGACCAAGCTCCACCATGGTCGGACTCCTCCATCACCTCAGACGAGCTCCATTGACGAGCTCCGTCCCATTCGCCTCCGCTGAAATCACGCTCCGACGAGCTCCAGCGCTGAGCCTCGACCAAGCTCGTCACCGCCCTCGTCGACCTCACACCTTCCGTCGTCGAGCTCTCGTCAACGAGCTCCGAACGACTTCGCGCCGAGCTCCACTCCTCCAATGCTCCGAGCCCACCTCCGAGCTCCAGACAACTCCACCCTCGCCGACTTTGCGAGCTCGAGCTCTCCCCAACTCCGAGCTCCGAGTTCCATTCCGAAGCTCTCCACCGCCGTCGAGCTCCCCTCATTCGTCGCCGAGCTTCTCGCCACGTGAAGTCGGAAAGGGGAAGGGGGCGAGGCGGGAATTCGAAGACGAAGAAGAACGAGGAAGGAGAGAAGAAGAAAGAACAGCAACGCGGAAGAAGAAGAAGAAAAAAAAAAAAAAAAGTCAAACGTTGACTTCGCCACGTGTCGTCCTCGTGGACCTCGGCCACCTTTTGCCGAGCTTGCGCATGGCACCGATCCTCTTATATGGAGAAAAAATCAGCCAACCCACACGATCCGTCCGATCGTCTCAAAATTCGCGTCGTGACACGATCGACGCTCAGGAACGCGCCACGTGTCCCGATCGTGATCTGCCTCACGATGCGCGCAGATCTGATCATGATGGACGGCCAGAAACGCACCACGTGTCCCGATCGTGATCTGCCTCACGATGCGCGCAGATCTGATCAGGATGGACGGCCAGAAACGCGCCACGTGTCCCGATCGTGATCTGCCTCACGATGCGCGCGGATCTGATCATGATGGACGATCAGAAATCTGCGACGTGTCTAGGTAATATTTAATTTATTTATTTAATTATTTAATTGTTTTTTTATTTATTTAAAAAATCCGAAAAAATATTTTAAAAAAATCGGAAAAAATTAAATAAAAATTCTAAAAATAATTATAAATTCAGAAAAAATATTTTAAATTCTGAGAAATATAATTATTTAAGTAGAATAATTATTTAATATTTTCGATAATTAATTATTTAATCCGGAAAATGAATAAAAAATTCGAAAAAAAGAGAAAAAATTCAGAAAAATCTGGAAAAATCACCAAAAATCCAGAAAATTCTGAGAATATTTTTGGGCATTTTACAAGCCCATAATAATACTGTTACACCCCCGAACAAGATCCAAACTCCCTTAAGAACACCGATAAAATCCCGTACGCCATTAGAACAACAAAACTACTCCTCAAAGACTGAAAAACTCAGTATTTAGGAGTGGGGGGCTCGTGATATGGCTAAAAATAGGATTAAATCTGCACCGTTCACATCGGACACGGATCTTAAAGCTCAGGGGTAAAACGGTAATTTCGCCTACCAACGGGTCTGAAATGGGAACTGGGTCTTTATTCAAAGCCCAATAACTCATGAACGGATCCACGTCAACTAGGTACGGGTTCCAACCCGCTGCATGCCCGATCCAGCAAGATACAATCAAGGTCCCTGATTAGATCTAAATCAACGGCCATGATTCACATCTATCTTTTCACTGGGGATTAGGGATTAAATTCCTTAACTGATTACAGGGAATATACCTTATCAGATTACATGCCTTATCTGATTACGAGGAATATTCCTTATCTAATCACGGGGATTACATTCCTAAAACCAATCCCTAAGACGCCTATAAATACCCCCCATCCATCTCCATTGAGAGGTAATCAGTATTTTTCTCAATTTACGCTCTTTCTTAATCATTTCTGATTACTGACTTGAGCATCGGAGGGTGCGTCGCCGGGATCCCCCCCGGTGTCTCGCACTTTTTGCAGGTTAACGGCGGGAGTCAACGATCAGTCAACGACGGGTCAGGTTTGGTTTCGCTATTCAGGTTTTTCCTCGAACTCACAAATTCTGTCTGTTTACCCCCACACCAGATTTAGCGGTAACAAGCACAAAGCAAACTCTTGAGTACCACCCAGGTATCTCATTAGCCTCTTAAGGGCATTCAAATGTATATGGGATTATTAGTGAATCTGCAGATCATACCTACCTCAAAGGTTATGTCTATTCTAGTGCAGATCTTTGTATACACGAGACTTTCAATTCTTTTAGAATGATCTACCTGTCTCATAGTTGCACCATCATAAGGTGTCAACCTTTTATCATAATCATAAGGTGTTTCAAAACACACTTTCAATCACTATATCCCCACTTTTCAAACACATTGTTGATTTATCGAGTTTGACTAAGGGTTATCCCTTGCCAACCAAAACTCACCCTTATACATAATATGGTGTACACACCACTTAGGTGCTAAATTTATTTGGATAACACAATTTTAACTCCATTTATAATAGAGATGTCACTTCCAATCAACAAGCATGCATGTCAATAAAATCAAGTAAATAATAGCTATTATATTTGACACACCACAAAGTTAAAGGCACTGATCTGAATTACTTAATTCATATACTAGACTCTTTGAGAAATTTGTCAAATTATTTATATGTTAGCTATATTACATATTTTAAAGCATACGATGATTTTACTAAATTGTAAATCTTGTTTACTAAACATATTAGTCCAAAACTTTCCAATACAAAATTATTCAGTACAAAATATCAAGTACAAAACTTTTTAAATATCCTTTATGAATGACAAAATTTTTAATACATGTAAGGGTAAGAAGAATACTTATTGTAGCAATATGACAAACATGTGAGTAGACAACAAATCAGTCTACCCCATTTATCTCAGTCAATTCTTAAGCTACTAGAAATGCATTAAAATTGCTACTGAACAATCAAAATTAAGTGTCTTCTACAAAACTCCACTTACTTATTATAGTTTTAGCCCATTTTGGTAGATCAACTAATTTAAAGTATTATTGTATGACACAAAATTATCTTATTGTCTACTAAAGACTCTTCTTAGCTCATTTGTCATTCAAGTTTAAGTGTCAGTAAGACTGGTTCTTGATTCAAACTGTGAATCGTTGACCGTGACAGTAGGACTGATAATTTCATAGATTTGTCTTTGATGAACACATCGTCAAAGAACTTTGCAAGTCTAGATTCTTCTAACACAAATTAGTTAGATCCAACATCTGTCCACCGAACTACATTCTGCACTTTCTAAACACACACAAATATTTGTTGTAGGTCCTACTTTAGGCCTTTTAGAGTCATGTACTCTAACAGATGTATCACAACACAAATCACTTTAACAAAATTATTTGTGTTTTTATACTGTTAAACTACAAGGTGTAAGTAACTTAGAGTGTGGTAACAAATTAGAAATATGATTGATAATGTAACATCACTCATAATTACTCAAAGTCAAACTAACAGTCAATAACATAGAATTCAACATCTCACTGAGTGTTTGATTCTAACTTTATTAATACTGTTTGACAATGGTAAATATAGTGCACTAGAGATTATGCCAAATGCAAATTACTCTAAAATTATTAAACATATTCACCACCTCCATCAACACTGAAACCTTGATTTTTACAATTTAACTAGATTTTAATTTATCACAATAGCGAGTGTTACATCCTTCATATATGTATGACAAACATTTAATAATCATCTACATAGGTGATTAGATACTTTTGACCAATTATCGTCTCATCTAGTCACAAAGCTACTGAGATCACAAATATCAGAATGTATTGACTTAAGAACTTGTGTGCTTCTAGAAACCATACTAAATGATTTTCTAGTAATCATAATCTGAGCACAACTTTCATATTTTTCATATTTAATGGAGTGTCATTTAGCAGAGTTATGAGTTTTAACAAGAACAAACAATTTAATATATAGTTCTCAAATCCTAGCCAATTATGTTATGTTCAGGAACTATACACAATTAGAACTATTATTATTAATTTTCTCATTTGTTAAACTCAACTTATACATGCGATTGACAATATATGTACATTATAAGAGTTAATACAAAATTACTCTACCACATTTTATAAAATTGTTTGCTTTCTCTAATGATTCTAACAATGTCCACTTGCTCAAACACAGTAAGCAGAATTTTCTTTATTCGTTCTTCATTATCTTCGAAATGCTAAACGAGATAATGACTAATATGTTATAATTCAACTTTGCACACACAGTACAATGAACGAGAAAGAACAAAACATAACTACTGGAGTCATATCCTACATTACAGAAAGCTCTTATCTAAGTTACGGACATTTGTTATAGATCTTATACATCAATCAATTTTTATTTTATTAAAGAACCAAATATATAATCTCACACAAACTACAAACAATGGATTTGTCAAAATATCTATACACATAGTATGATAAAGCACTTAACAACCCTATACATGCTAGTTTTCAAGGCGAGAATAATTATGATCTAAAATCCCAATCATGTGATCAAACCCACAAAACGTTAACACATTTATCACATGAAAGTACTAAGAAAAATTAGAGTAGATCATACCGACACTTCAAGTTAGAAGTGTTTTCCAAATTTGATGGAGAAGCCTGCATAGTGCAGACTTATTCAACCGTGATGCATATCCATCATCTCCAACACACCCAATTTGTAAGTAACTTTGAAGTTCCTACATCATCAAATTGTTAAAATTAGCCAATTAAACAAATTATTAGCACTTTTTATTCTAACAATAATTTAATTGGAGCTACAAATTTACAGTCAAAATCTATAATTTAACTTATCAAAATGGATATTTGATCCTTAGCGCAAAGCTAACAATTATTCAAACTTGTGTTTAATTAAACAATGGTTAACACGGTTTTTGTACTTTAGCACATAGCAACAACAATTAATCAAAATATATATGTAGGTAAAGAACTTATCTTTAATTTTAGATCTGATCCAGTCCAAACATTATCCCTATTGCTCGCATATCTCCAGCAATTACATCCACATCTCTTATTGAGCTTTTCACTTTCCAATAGTTAAATTCAGCACTTCAGAATCCCTCTCATTTAGGAACCTCATACGGACGGTTATGTTTATCCATCGCAAAAGAATAAACAATAAATTCCAAACAATAGAAGTCCAACTAATGAGAGAGCTCCACACACAGCGAGCTACAATGGATCAAGAGAACCAGATCCGATCTCGATCCCCCAAACAGCAACAACAGCCGATATCAAAGAAAGCCGATCTGGATCTGGCGATGAGTGAGAGCGACTGGATCTGAAGCTCTAGTTCGAGAACGCGGCAAACAAGGGGGGGAGATCTTCGCTGGCGATGGGTGGCCCTTTGATCTGCCACGACAACAGCGATGCTTACATTGTCGATGCCGATGGTGGCGTCTACAGTTACAGACGACTACGACGACTGCGGCTATAGTCGAAATCGGTGACGGTAGTGGCGGCCTGGGTCGATGCCATAAGCGACTACCTGGGCGACAGCGGCCTTCGTCGATGCCAACAACAATGGTGGCGGCCTGGATCGATGCCGACAGTGACTAGCCTGGCGGCGACGGCCTTCGTCAATGCCAATAGCGATGGTGGCGGCCTGGATCGACGCCGACAGCGACTGGCCTGGCGGTGATGGCCTTCGTCGATGAGATCCCAACGAACGGTGATTTCTAAGAACCCTCTCTCTCAATCTCAGTATTTTTAATTAGTAATATCTTAAGATTTTTAGATTAAGATGAGTAATTAGGGTTAGGGTTTATATCTCATAGCCGCTTAAGATATTATACCCTGCTTATCAGTATTGGAATGTCACAGAGCACTACCTGTAGACCAGCTTTTATATAAGATGAACTGGGTTTAGGGTACTGGGCTTTATGCCTACTCGACCCGGTCCAACAATTAAACATATAACACGTGCAAAGCACGTGTTGCCCCATAGAATATTATACACAATAATATTCTATTATATTGAGAATATACCTATATATCAAATAGTAGTGTGTCACTTAAAGTAGTAAAGAGAAAAGTAGTAGATTTGGTAGTAGGTGTAGCATTACCGTATTATATATGATACCATTTCTTTGTGCACCTATGATTATTTTCGCCAAGCCAAGTGAGAAAGTTATCCTTTTAGCTTCCATTCAACTCACTCCATCTTAGATGAGGTACCTTGGTGTATACTTTTTGCCAATGACGTCGTCTTAGTGGACGAGACTAAAGAAGGAGTCGATGCTAAATTAGAATTGTAAAGAAAAACTTTGGAAGCTAGAAGCTTTAGGATAAGCAGAACTAAAACAGAGTATATGGAGTGTAATTTTAGTGATATTCAGAACACAACTGAGTAGTGAAGCATGATGGTCAAGAGATACGTAAGAGAGACCGTTTCCGACATTTAAGCTCGATTATACAAAGAAATGAGGAGATTTTTGAAGATGTTATACATAGGATCCAAGTAGGGTAGCTTAAGTGGACAATTGTCAGTGGTGTTTTATGTGACAAACGTATACCTTTGAAGTTGAAGAGAAAATTTTATTGGATGGCTGTTAGACCAGTAATGATGTATGGAGCATAGTGTTGGAAAACAAAGAAACAATATACCAAAACATGACTGTAGTGAAGATGAGGATGCTAAGATGGATGTGGTAAAACTAGGAAGGATAGTGTAATACCCCGCAAAAATAGCATATGGCTATTTTGGATTGTAATCTGTGAGCAATTGAGAATTGCACGCGATTATATATTTTTCTAATAACAATTAATTTTTATTGAGAAATATCAGATTTATTGTCTACTTTATTTTATAATTTTAAAGGATTATTATGAGGCAATTTTAATGTATTTTGTATTGTTGGTATTATTAAAGAAAAGAGTTAGGATTTATTTGAAGTATATTTGAGACTTGGGGGCTTATATGTAATATTCCCTTAAATTATTTATTTATCTATTTATTTATTTATTTACTTTTATAAACCCCCTCCCCTACCTTTTCCTTCCTTCCTCCTTCCTTCTTTCTTTCTCCCGTGCCTTTCCCAGCCGAAAGGAAAAAACCCAACGAAACCCCAAATCGACCGACGTCTTCCCCCGCCTAAATCCACCCAAATACTTTGTGGTTTTCAAATTAAATCGAGGGATAGGCTAATTGAAGGGTTCTCTATATCGTGGTAGCGTCGGTTTTGGAGAGGGCTTCGGGAAGGATATGTTAGCGACTTTGAATGTGGGATGACGTGCTGGCGCTTCGGGTCTTCGCGGGATACTATGTGAGTACGATCTCTTTATTTTACATACATGGTGTGTGGTGAAAATTCTAAATTACGAGTTGCTGTGTATTTCCGATTTCGTATCTCAGTGTAGCCTGGGTATTTAAGCTGAAAATTTTTGTGGACACTCTTGTATGTGTCCACAACTATAGTCTAAATTTCATAAGTTTTCGAGGTCGTTTGATACCTCAAAAATTGTGGAGTGCAACTGGTCTGAAAGGGCAGAGCTGAAGCTAATTGCTTTTAGACTGAAGTCCAAGAGGTCATAACCAGTTGTGTATGTATGATCTTGCTATGAAATTTTGGGAGTAGCTTTGGTATAAGTCTATTTGATGATTCTCAAATTTTAGGATTTTTAGAGGTCCTTTAATGGGATTTCTAAAATAATTAGTGAAGGGTAGTAAATACCCTATTGAAGAGCAGCTGAAATTTGTGCTTGTTTGAGGTGTCATACTCATTGTGTAATATGAATCTAAATGTGAATTTTTGACACAATGAAATGGTATATGTGTAGATTAAGAATCTCAAGTTTCATAAGCATTGGACTCAAGGTTGATTTATTATTAACTTTCAAAGTGAGCTATGTTCAGCCTAGTACAAGTTGACTAGTTTGTGTAGATGAGAAATTTGGAAAATGGACCAACTAGAGAGTCGTAGTAGGGAGTCATAGCTTTCTCACCCATCCGGAAATTTGTAATTCCAGTTTATAGATTGAGAGTTATGATTTTCCAAAGATGGAACGGATCTAGTCTTAGTTAAGGTATTATTGGCTAAGTAAATCAGTTTCTCCCTGTTTGTACACCTGATGGAACTTAGTATTTTTGAGAACTCAAATGATAGAATCTGAAAGAGGTGTTCAACTAGGAAGTTGAAGTAGACACTCCCACCTTCCCATAGGACCTAGAATTGAGAATTTTCGATGAGTGAGCAAACTTTAATGATATTGGAAAGGTGCAGCGAGTGCAAGAAGAATATACTATTGAGAGTATATCAGATTTTATAGTATCAAGATGATTGAATTCGAGGAAATGGTTAGCTGGAGAGTTTTAGACTAGGATTTTATCTTTCCAGAATGGGTATTATCAAGCATTTCTGTATTGTGTGTTGGAAGTTATGGACGTTGCAAGTTAGAAACATGTTGTTTAGACTAAACTTCAAGTTTAAGTTGACTCGGGGACTTGAGTTCTATAAGAATTTGAGGGAGTCGTCCACTAGGGGATTGTAGTGGATCTCCCTACTCTTCTAGAAATTCTGAGTGTATTGGATTCCGATGAGCGTAGCTTGGGTCACAGTTACTGCTTTTTCTTGAACTATTTCATCGGACAATTGATGAGAAACCCTCTGCATACCGCAGTGTGGTGATCATGAGCTATCGGGTTTTTAATGATGTTTTAGCATTTCATTAGGAACTTAGATAAGTTCATGTGCTTAGTACTCATGGTGGACATGAGTGAGTTGGGATATAGCTTTGGTCGGTTTGTGTTTGGTATCTCAATACCTGAGTCTGTCAATGGTCAAGAATTGATGGTTATGTATGTGCTTACCTTCATTTGAATTGTATTGCATCCTTGGGGCGCTGTTGGACCACTCGTTGAAGGTCACGTGTCGGGATTATTTGGTCGCTGACCTGTGAAGGTATTGGGAATCAGTGGATGTAATTCCGTGATGGTTGTTACTTTGACAGGCCAGTCAGGCTCGACTTTGTTGATCGACACCGAGTGTGATTTGAATAACAACATATTTTCAGTAAACTGCATTGATTATGTTTTCTTTTATTGTTTCGCTTGAAGATCAAATTGGTGTTAGGGGTGATTCCCTATAATCCAACTCGTTCTGAGAGTTAGCACTAGGTGGTGATACTATGGGGTTGTCTCTTCCTGTCATTAGGAATACGTTCTACGGTACGTATCTTGCACTGTTGATTCCTGAAATTCATGGTAAGGACGGGATGAGATTTCCTGGTGGATAGGGGGATTAAACATTCTAGGCCATAAGATCCATGCTGGTGAAAATGAATGCGTCATATGGGCTACGGTCCTGTGAAATACGGTGCCATAGGTATGCTGCGGTATATCTTTAAGTTCATCATGACTGATGAATGGGGTCCGGACACATGCTGGTGGACACGAACGGGTCGTATGGGCTGCGGTCCTATGAAATACGGCGCCATAGGTATGCTGCAGAATATCTTTAAGTTCGTTACGGCTGTTGAATGGGGTCTGGGCATATGCTGGTGGACACGAACGAGTCGTATGGGCTGCGGTCCTGTGAAATACGGTGCCATAGGTATGCTGCGGTATATCTTTAAGTTTGTCACAGCTTTCGAGGAGGGTCCGATGTTACCATTATGGGTGACAACGGGGTAGCGTCCCGAATTATGTCTTTTATTTACACCTCCTCAACCATGTCATACTATCAGAAACAGGAAGTAGACCGAATTAGAATGCATTGCATAGCGAGGGTTCAAATCCCTGAACTGGAGAAACGGCTTGATTTGGAGCACCTGTAGTATGGGATGCATGTGTGTCTAGAGTCTTGCAAATATTAGATTAAGTGCATCTGTTCTGTACTCTGTGTTTTGTATTAGACTTCAGGTCATGGCCTATAAGAACACTAGGAAATCAAGACACACGTTTATTTTCCATTCAAGATGAATTGTGAGTGTGATAGTTGAAGTGTATAATGAGTGTGAAAGTAATGTATTGCGAGGCGTGATGATATATGTTGTAAGAAATAAATGAATACGATATTATGTGATATGAGATCGCGAAAGAATATAAGTCGTGAGTCTGTAAATACAAATGAATGGTAAATGAGGTGCAGTTTATGTGAAAATAGAGTTATTTGTGAATGTAAAGGTTTATGGGAAAATAAAGTTATAGGAATATTTGTATAAAGCATAAAGTGATGGGCATTAAGTGACTATTTTGTGAATGATTTCTAAATTAAAGATAAGTATTGATGTGAATATTTGCAAGTGTACAAAATCCGAACAAGTAGTATAGTTAAGTGAATAGAGTGTCGAACCCACAGGGGCTAATTATTTTATTGAGTACCGATATCACTAGATGAATCACTATTTGGATAGTCGAAATTAATAAATGATAAATCAACTAAACTAATTTAATCTAATTAGAGCTAACTAAATTAGTGAAGAGGGAGCGGGCTGTGAAATTCTTGTAATTTGTTAATGGCAAAATTAGTTCTAGGGCTTTTGACTTCACCTAGTTTATCACACACATAAATTATAACTCCTTATGAATAAAAATATTATTTTTCCAAGTTGTAGACCAAAATCCCAAAAGTATTCACTACTCTATCTCACGCAGTATCAGAATTATTCTGAACTGATTATTTGCCTTAGTTCATTCACAAATTATCAACTGAAAATTCATTAAGATCTATGGATTTCTTTACGGTCACGTTCTCCTATAACGGTGTTTAATTTTTATTAACCACAAATCACTAGTTCGGTCTCTTCATGATTTAAAATATCATACAAATGTCTATCCACCAAGTACGCATTAAGAATAAAAATCAACACACAACCATGGAAAAATAGAAAAATAATAAGGAATTAAAATGGTGTTCTTAAAACTAGGCTACATCAAAGCCCTAGAAAAATAAATTTAGTTCATAATCAATTTGCAACTAACAAAAATTATTTGGGATTGCATCTTAAAAAATTAGAGAAGAAGAGATACAAAAAGATATAAAAATATTGCAAACCGAACTCCTAGAACCGAGTCCAAGTCATTCTCTCTCTTCTGTCTCTGTCTCAAAAACTAAAGCCAGCTGATGCAGAAGAAGCTTCGTTGAGTCCCGAGCCAGCACCTGAACTTGTCTCGTCGCTGTAAGAGTCACCTGTCACGTCAGAAGGGGGGGCACCTGTCAGTGCAAGAGTGCACCAGGTCAGCGCTCGAGTGGGTCCTTCCTGTCAGCGCAAGAGTGCGCCAGGTCAACGCTCGAGTGGGTCCTGCCTGTCAGCGCAAGAGTGGGCCAGGTCAGCACTCGAGTGGGTCCCGCCTCTATCGCCCTGCACGCCGAGTCACAGTCTTCTGCAGCGGCTTCTCTCTCTCCCTTTGCGTCTTGAACACCACGAAAGAGAGAGAAAGAGCTCTGAGCTCTGCCGCTCTCTCCTTTCCCTTTTTTTTATAAAAAAATTATGAATGTAGCCGTCACCTCCTCCTTTTCATTCAGCGCTCTTGGTATGTATTTATAGGTGAACGGGAAGAAGAATTAGGGTTTGCTCTTTGCAGAAAAATCCATCATTTTTTATTTATTTCCTGCCATCTTTAATCTGATCTTTATTTCTTTCTCCTTTTTCTTCTCTTTCCTTTTCTTGCAAACACGTAATGCATACACAAAATAAAATCAGAAATTAGTGTTTAAAAATAAAATAAAATAAATTAGTTTAAAATTAATTAAACTAACTAAAAATCATATTAGCTCATTTAAACCCTTTTAAAATTAGTTATCGCACTTTTAGCTCAATTAGTAAATTAAGATTCAGCAAAACAATAAAAATTAATAGTTCAATAGTTTTGATTTGTTTGTTGATTTATACCAAAAATCTTCAATTTTTGCATCAAAAATCCCATTTCTTCAAAAATAATTAATTAATCGAAATCTTATAGAAATAAGATGAATTATAAACAATATAAACGAAAACAAGCAATTTTAATGGGTAAATGAGTACAAATATTTATATAAAAATTTGACACATCAAATACCCCCAAACTTATGATTTTGCTTGTCCTCGAGCAAAAAGTAAAATCAATAATAAGGAAATAATAGGCTCAACCCTTCACACTAAAAGGTCTTATCATGTAAGCATCAAAATTGCAATTAAATATATAAATAATAACAAATAAAGTAAAATCAAGCATACCCACTTTCTCTAGTGCAATTATTTATTCATAATTCCAAATCCAATCATATTTGTCATGCAATTAATGTAATTATAGTATGTAACAACTCAATCTGTGATTATCCCTTCTCACTACTACAAACCGAGTAGCAAACTAGAGTTTTTTTTCTTCCCAGTCTCTTCTCTAAGTTGTCACTTGCCTTTTGACACGAATGCAAAATATTTGTGATGAATTCACCCGGTTACTCAGCAAGTCACAAACTTAGAGTGCTTTGCATACTCATATTTCAAGTTGTCGTTTGACCTAAAAGTAAACATTGGTGATGAATACCCCTAGTTACTAAGCAACTCAAAATATTGGAGTAGATTGACTTTATTCATATAATTTTTTATTTATTTTTCATTATTACTCTATTTACTTAAACTCGGTTTAGGACTAGATCAAAGGGGATAATCACAAGAAAAAGCATCACATATGTCTTTTATGTATAATAGCATAACTCACACAATTTTGTACGGAATTGTGAAACTCAATAATTCTAAAGTAAATAAGTATGCTTACTCTTGTTTTATAAGCAATTGTCCATCCCAAAAAAAATTAAATTTCAATGCTTATCACAATAAAGAACTCAAAAGTGTAAAGGTAAGCCTAATTGAAATCATTTTGTTTTGTTTTTCTTTTTAAAGAAAAAAAATAATAATAAATTTTTAAACCTTTTTCCCAAACTTGAATATCACATTGTCCTCAATGGAAAAGGAAAAAGAAAAAGAAAAATAATGCAAAAAGTTTAGAATTTCTCCTCTGATTCGTCTTAAAATTTCTGCACACGCGGCGTTCAGTATTTTTGCGATATCTGGAGCTGTAGGTATCCA
Organism: Hemerocallis citrina; assembly: GCA_017893485.1. NCBI lineage: Eukaryota > Viridiplantae > Streptophyta > Magnoliopsida > Asparagales > Asphodelaceae > Hemerocallis > Hemerocallis citrina. The sequence continues at coordinate 190,828,413 of CM030360.1, read as the reverse complement.
AATGGGCTGAATTTTTTTTGCTGGAAAGCTAAGACGATAGGCTACAATCGCTCTTTGAATCATTTTTCCAGATTCTGACTTCATACTGCTAAAAAACAGCCATCAATGAAGGTGTACTAAACAGCTCCGCCCGGCGACTTTCAACCTCATGCAATCCTACAAGATAAAATCAAAAATTATAATTATAATAAACTAAAAATGAAAAGAAAATATAAATGCAGTAAAAGAAAATATGGGTTGCCTCCCAAGAAGCGCTAAGTTTTAAGTCTTCTACTAGACATGGGGGTGAGATGGTTATGTAACGCCAAGATCCAACAACATTAAAACATCTTTTCTAATACTTCTCTTCTGGTGTGGATCAGGTTCAAGCTCTAATTTGAGTCGTTTCTTGCTTAATGTTGATGTCTTTAATTTTCCCACCTCCTTGAATTTTTGCTGAAAAAATGAATAAATAGAGGGTGCAGCATCCAAATACATAACACATTCTGAAAATTTTTCTTTCTGAGTTTCAAGACTTGCTGAACTTATTGGACATATTTTGATTGGTGATTTTTCAAATTTAGCCTTATGTTTCTCCCCCACAATTAAATCGGTTTTACTTACTTGAATACACGACTGTTCTTCAGGAGGAAACTTTATGCAATTAAAAACATCATACATTACTTGCTCATGCTGAATTTGTTCCTCCACAATTTGTTCAGTCTCACTTTGCTTTTCAACCACATTCTGTTCGCCATTTTCTTCTTGTGGTTGTTCAATTATCCTCCCGCTGCTTAGTGTTATTGCTTTGACATCTTCCGTGGGGTTGACAACTGTGTTGCTTGGTAATGTTCCTGCAGTCTTTTCATTAAGATATTTGAAATTTGACTAATTTGTACCTCAAGATTGTGAATGGAAGCCGAAGTTGAATTTGCAACATTTTGAATTGCCAAATCCGTCCTTTGTATGTAGTGCATAAACATATCTTCAAGTGTCGGCTTCTTTTCTTGCTGTGGAAAATTTTGAGGTGGTATAACTGCTCCTTGATTGTTGTTGCCACTTTTCTTGGCATTGTTCTCTCTGAAGACCACTGGTAATTATTTGATGTCATCTCCTCTAAAAGATCATAGGCTGCTTTGTAAGTTTTGCTCATAAGTGCACCACCAGCTGTGGCGTCAACCATAGATCGATGTGTAACTCCCAAACCATTATAGAATATTTGAATTTGCAGCCATTTCGGTAGTTCATGATTAGGACACTTTCTTAATAACTCTTTGTTCCTTTCCCATGCATCATACAAAGACTCGGTCTCAAATTGAGTGAATGTGGCAATATCATTCCTTAGTTTTGTTGTCTTTGCCGGCGGAAAATACTTAGCCAAATTTTTTTGTATAAGTCCCTCCCAAATAGTAATACTATCAGGAGGTAGATAATGTAGCCAAGCCTTCGCCTTATCTCGTAATGAAAAAGGAAAGAGTCTCAATCTGATTGCATCATCTGATACTCCCTTGCACTTAAAAGTGTCACAAATTTCTAGAAAATTTGTAATGTGAACATAAGGATCCTCGTGCGGTAGTCCCCAAAATGGAACATCTGTTGAATCAATAGAATAATCGCCGGTTTAATCTCAAAATCGTTAGCTTCAATAACCGGCCTCTTTATGCTTGATATTGTTCCATGAATTGAAGGCATAGCATAGTCTCTCAAAGGCCTGTTTTCATCATTTGCCATGATAATGTACTTATATGTCCTGAAATGTAAGTATTAAAAAAATAGAAAAACTAAAAAAAATAAAATAAGAAAAATAAATGAAAGTAAAAGTAAGTCAAAAGAAAATAAAGAGGTAAAATAATAATAAAATAAAAATAAATACAAAAAAAATCCAAACTAGTAATAATCTAGCAATTTTCAATATCAATAAAAGAATAACTAGTCCCTGGCAGCGGCGCCAAAAACTTGATGTGAATATTTGAAAGTGTACAAAATCGCAACAAGTAGTATAGTTAAGTGAATTGAGTGTCGAACCCACAGGGACTAATTATTTTATTGAGTACCGATATCACTAGATGAATCACTATTTGGATAGTCGAAATTAATAAATGATAAATCAACTAAATTAATTTAATCTAATTAGAGCTAACTAAATTAGTGAAGAGGGAGCGGGCTGTGAAATTCTTGTAATTTGTTAATGACAAAATTAGTTCTAGGACTTTTGACTTCACCTAGTTTATCACACACACAAATTATAACTCCTTATTTGCCTTAGTTCACCTAGTTTATTCTCAACTGATTATTTGCCTTAGTTCATTCACAAATTATCAATTGAAAATTCATTAAGATCTACGGATTTCTTAACGGTCATGTTCTCCTATAACAGTGTTTAAATTTTATTTACCACAAATCACCAGTTCGATCTCTTCATGATTTAAAATATCATACAAATGTCTATCCACCAATTGTACACATTAAGAATAAAAATCAACACACAACCATGGAAAAATAGAAAAATAATAAGGAATTAAAATGGTGTTCTTAAAACTAGGCTACATCAAAGTCCTAGAAAAATAAATTTAGTTCATAATCAATTTGCAACTAACAAAAATTATTTGGGATTGCATCTTAAAAAATTAGAGAAGAAGAGATACAAAAAGATATAAAAATATTGCAAACCGAACTCCTAGAACCGAGTCCAAGTCGTTCTCTCTCTTCTGTCTCTGTCTCAAAAACTAAAGCCAGCTGCTGCAGAAGAAGCTTCGTTGAGTCCCGAGCCAACACCAGAACCTGTCTCGTCGCAGTCAGAGTCGCCTGTCACGTCAGAAGGAGGGGGGCCCGCCTGTCAGCGCAAGAGTGCGCCAGGTCAGCGTTCGAGTGGGTCCCGCCTGTCAGCGCAAGAGTGCGCCAGGTCAGCACTCGAGTGGGTCCCGCCTCTGTCGCCCTGCACGCCGAGTCACAGTCTTCTGCAGCGGCTTCTCTCTCTCCCTTTGCATCTTGAACACCACGAAAGAGAGAGAAAGAGCTCTGAGCTCTACCGCTCTCTCCTTTCCCTTTTTTTTTAAAAAAAAAAATTATGAATGTAGCCGTCACCTTCTCCTTTTCGTTCAACGCTCTTGGTATGTATTTATAGGCAAACGGGAAGAAGAATTAGGGTTTGCTCTTTGCAGAAAAATCCATCATTTTTTATTTATTTCCTTCCTTCTTTAATCTGATCTTTATTTCTTTCTCCTTTTTCTTCTCTTTCCTTTTCTTGCAAACACGTACTGCATACACAAAATAAAACCAGAAATTAGGGTTTAAAAATAAAATAAAATAAAATAGTTTAAAATTAATTAAACTAACTAAAAATCATATTAGCTCATTTAAATTCTTTTAAAATTATTTATCGCACTTTTAGCTCAATTAGTAAATTAAGATTCAACAAAACAATAAAAATTAATAGTTCAATAGTTTTGATTTGTTTGTTGATTTATACCAAAAATCTTCACTTTTTGCATCAAAAATCTCATTTCTTCAAAAATAATTAATCAAAATCTTATAGAAATAAGATGAATTATAAACAATATAAACGAAAACAAGCATTTTCAATGGGTAAATGAGTACAAATATTTATATAAAAATTAGACACATCAAGTATGTTGTGAACGGGTTTGGATATACATATAGGTGATGACTCATAGAGTATTTAATGTGAAATCCCAGTTATGATGTTTACATGTTCAGATTTCAAGTAAAATTTGATTATCTTGGTATTCGTAAGTTCGTTCTATTTTTACTTGTAAAGTTTAATTTATTTTCTTAATTAGTAGATTATACTCACACCAGAAATGGCTAACCCCTTAGTGTTTGGGAGGTTAGAGAGTCTCTGGACTACCCTAAATCCCCTACAATTACAGGTCCTCAGCAGTGCAGAGGTGAGGTGTAGATTCTGTGGAGTGGAGCTTTTATTTTAAAATTTGTTGTTTAAGTTTAATTATATGAATAGTGAAATTTATGATTTAAATTGTATTTTTGATGTATAAGTATGTGGATGATGATGATGAGTATAGTGTGGAGTGGCATGTTATGTTGTTGACCCGTACCCATCTCGTTGTGGAGCACCGGACCCTGTGGTATGTTTTATAAATTATTTCCTAAAAACTTTATTACGTTTTCAAAGGAATTTATGGTTTTTAATTGATAATTGATATCCTATTATGAGTTTGGCCCCCAGAGCATGATATATATATTGCCTGTGTGATTCTGCTCATTTTGGCCTGGGGAGCCCATGATATTATTGCTTGTGATGTGAGCTACGGAATTTAGAGCAGAATTCCGTAAGCTTTTTGTGTTTCGGGATAGAAATTTCAGGGGAAACTCTGCCAAAATTTTCTTTGAAATATAACTATCTTAGTTTATGTTTAAAGTGATATAGAAATTGAAAGAATTGAATTTTGAAGTCAAAAGAAAAGGAGGGAGACATTACAGTTTGATATGACAGGATTGATATTTGTAATAACTCTGATGGCAATAAAAGTGTTTAAATTTCCGTGCTATTTACTGTGTTGAGATGCATTTGAAGGCAAAGATTCTGGTTGTGTCACGGATGTCCGATAACGAGGATTCGGGGCGTTACAGATAGTATTAGAAACGAGTATATACGAGATATACTAAAGGTAGCTCCAATCTAAGATAAGTTAAGAGAAAATCGCCTCAAGTTATTTGGGCATGTCACACGTAGACCTAGTAGTGCCCCGTTAGAAAAAATGATTTGATAAGTAGTGAGGATAGAGTTAGGGGTAGAGGAAGACCTAAACTAACTTGGGTGAAAACGGTGAGAAAAGATACGATAGCTTGTGACCTTACAGAAGATATTGCGCTAAATCAAGCATATTGGAAAACCAGGATTTATGTAGCTGACCCCAACTAGTTGAGAAAAATGCTTTATTGTTGTTGTTGTTGTTGCAGCTCACTTTGTGAGTATCACAGTTCAAGGGAAGTAACTTTCATTCGTACATTATTAGATAGAAACTAAATCTTTATTGTTTATGCACAAATTTTGTGGATTTTGTATTGTGCAAATTACAATATTGGGAACCACTACCATGATGGCTGAGACGAATATGCGTAGAGGGACAAATGATAACATACGGACCAGCGAGGTATTTGAATTTTACTTTCTGCGGTGCAATGCAAATATGGAGAAATTTTCATTTCCCCACTTGCGCATGAGTAATGCTGAATCCATTATCAAATCCACTATCTTTCTCTTCAATATCTTAAGTGGCACATTATTAATGGAGGTTTCTACTACCTACTCTACTCCTACTCTGCAATAACCTCTACTAATAATGTACCACCTAAGGCAGTAAAGAAAAATATAGTGAATTTAGTTGTAGGTGTAGCATTACTCCTTGCGCAAAATGTCAAAGGTAGTTGCACAACTTTTTTGCAAAATTGGTGTGGCCCCTACAACCCACCTCAGCCAATTTGCAAAAAAATTACTCCCTTTGTCTCATGTTAATTATTTACTTAGTTATTTTCATGCATATTAATGAATAGTATAAAATTACTAATTTATCCATGTTAAATAACTATCCTACTTAGCACTCTTTAATTATCCTACTTTAAAAACACACGCTCTCTCTCTCACTTTCTTAGATGCACCCATGTTTCTCACATTTTTTCGCTACTTGCGGCTTTCTCCTCTCACTTTAATTTTGTTAAAACTTGAAACTTTTAATAATGATATACTCTGTAAGTTCCTTAATATAATGAGTAATGCTAGAGCCACTACCAATTTCACTACATTTTTCTTCACTACCTTAGGTGGCACACTCCAATAGGTAGGGGATGATAGAGTAGGTGGGAGAACTCTCCAATAGAAGTATGCCATCTAAGACAGTGAAGGAAATGGAAGTGAAATTGGTAGTGGCTAAAGCATTACTCTAATATAATTTATTCTAAGTTCATACACTCATATTATAAGGAACACAGGCTATTATATAAGTAATAAATATTCATGTTTATTGAAATTCTTAAATGAGCTTACTATTGTAAAATGTTAAACTTGCTCTTCACTTAAAAGAGAATGTAACTGTAAAAAAGTCGGTTGGTTTTGACATGTAATATCTTTAGGTGAAAAACCAAATGTCTACATAAGGGTAAAATTAGAAGACTCATAGAAAACGTATTAATGTATCTTTAGAAAGATTAAAATATCTTCCCAAAAAAACATAAAGTGACATATATTGTAGGACAATAAAAATACTGGAATGAGGGCCGGAGGAAGTAACTATCATGTTGAGGTATAAAATTCTGCACAATAATATAGTAGACAAATAATTTAGGATATTCAAAAATGATAAAGCGAACAGTTAATATGAGACGATGGGGTATGTCAGAAATTGTACCTCATAAGACCATTCACAGTCGATTTGCAAAATATATATAATATGCATATTTTCACTCAAAAAGTGCCGAGTTGTTTGTTATTTATGCATTTTTTATATTTTTTGCGACAGTAAATTGCTATATATGAGAGTGAATTTGAGAGAAATGTATATTATATAGGACGCAACTTGATTTTGCGTTCGACGAAAAAAATTATTTTTTGTTCCTCCGACGCAACTTCACTTTCCGTCCATCAAAAAAGTTTAATAAACCGTAATAAAATAACTAAAAAAAAGTCAATAAAGCAAAAAAAAAAAATTACAAAAGGTGTCGGACGCAACATGAAGTTGCGTCTGACGATTTTTTTGATTTTTTTCCAGGTGTCAGACGCAACATGAAGTTGCGTCTAACGATTTTTTTGATTTTTTTTCTTTTCAGACACAACATGAAGATGCGTCATTCATAGTAAATGTTTTTTTTCTCTTCCGACGCAAAGTAAAGTTCCGTCTACCTATTAAAAAAATAATTAAATTCTTCCGTCGCAACTTCCAACATGAAGTTGCGTCTGACGATTTTTTTGATTTTTTTCCAGGTGTCAGACGCAACATGAAGTTGCGTCTAACGATTTTTTTGATTTTTTTTCTTTTCAGACGCAACATGAAGTTGCGTCATTCATAGTAAATGTCTTTTTTCTCTTCCAACGCAAAGTAAAGTTCCGTCTACCTATTAAAAAAATAATTAAATTCTTCCGTCGCAACTTCAAATTCCGTCTGATATAAAATTTTTATTGTTTTAAATTAAATTGATATAAAATATCAAACAAAGCTACAAAATACTATATACATTTATGTATTTATGCATCTTCTAAACAATCAGGACTCTGGATGCTCTGATGGGCTACACCATAATGGCCTACAATTTCTGACATACTTTTGTCGCAAAATTGGCTGAGATGGCTGTGGGGGCCCATGCCAATTTTGCAAAAAAATTGCAACGAAAATTTCCCCACATTTGCAAGTGTTTTTAGGTTCCCTCCGTGTACGGTTCAGATTAAATCCAATATCTACAATTTTTTTTCTGTATGAAATCATATGCCTCTTTCAACTATGATTAATTTTCTGCCACCATTGTTTAATTTCATCAAACAAAGGGTTTCTCTCTCTAGAAATTTCAAGAGAAAGAAACAAGATCTTGGAAAAAAACCCAAACAAAAACCCTAGATCTACACTCCTTGGGGTGGCGGCTAGCCCTCAGCGCCGCCGCCCCCTCCTCCTCCGCACCCCGGCGTCCCCCCATCGCCATTCCTCCACCTCTGTGGCGGTGAAGACTTAAGTTGCGTCGTCCTCGACGCGCGGTGAAGACGAAGCCACGACGGAGTGCCGCGGCACGCTGAAGACGAAGCACCGAGGAGCGCGCTGAACGATGCATGCTGAAGACGAAGCGTCGACGGAGAAGGAAGCCACCGACGTGCCCCCGTCGCGTCGTCCTTCACGAACGGTGCTCCAGTGCGCCGCCCCCTGGTTGCGGATCTCGTCGCGACTCCCACGGTGGGGAGATTGAGCCATCTACGGCTTGGATTTGGTGAGCTCCTCGCAGCGACCAGAGGACGAAGCTGTCGGACCCCCTCACGTCTCTCCCCGACGATGCCAGGTGGAGATGGGTGATCTGAGCTCTACTGGGGGGCCCGGATGTCGGCAGCCCCCCCCGTTGGCGGTTTTTGGCTGGGGTTGGGTTTGGTGGGCTTTGTTTGTTGTTGGCCCGGTTGTTCTTCATGCTTGCCACCATGTCCACTCTTGGAGTCATTCACGGCAATCTGCCGCTGTGATTTGGTATTTCTGAAGGTTGGCAGCGCGTGTGAAGAAGCCAGGTGTGCTTGGATAGGTTGTTTTGTACGATTGCAGAGCTTGGGCCCAAAGATGGGGTCCCTCCGTGATGTGCGCTTCCTTGTATCAACTTTCGGGGTGTTGTCTCAACCGGTGCGGAGCGACTATGTCGCGCCAGAGCATCTTCCCGCGCCGGTTGTCTCGAAAACCTTAGATCTGGGGTGCAAGTGTGTGAGGTCGGTGGTTCGGTTTGGGGCCAGGTGATGGGGTGTGGGGTTTGGGTATGGTTGGTCTAGGGTGTCCTACGATGTCGCCGGTGAAGTCTTCACAGTGCCTACTATCAGGATATTGAGTGCCTTCCAGCTTAGGCTACTGACTCGTGACAGCGTCGTCTCTTCCCTCGAAGTGAGAGTATGAGTCGAGATAAGTCCGTTTGGTGAGAAATTGCCGGAGAGAGCTTGAGCGTGAGAGGGGTGAAGGTATCCTCTACACGGCTCTCTCTTGAAGTGTGGTGGTTGGTAGGGTGAGTGAGATAGTTGTGTGGTGAGAAATCGCCTGAGAAAGCGCTATCGTGTGAGAGGTTAAGGTACCCTCTTCACGGCTATCTCTTTGGTAGTGGCTGTGGGAGCTACTGACACGTCTGTAGGAGGTGTGGTGGAGATGGTGGGAGGGTGCGATCGCTGTGCGTGTGTCGTGGGGTCAGTTTTCGTTCTGCGGGGCTTGGGCCCAAAGATGGGTTCCCTCCACCGAGGTGAAGGCAGGGATCGGCAGGTGATAAAATCCTGCCAGACTTGTCTCAAGTGGGTGTACATGTGTCGTGGAGGCACTGTACGAAGCTAAACTGACGTACTCACAATTTGCTAGACCGAGCTTATTTGTCGGCCCACCCTCCAGGGTTGTTGGAGGGATGTGCTATTTGTACGCGTCATGTTGCTTCATCTATATTTTATTTTCTGTATGTAGTTTGTACTTGGGCAGTATTCTGGGTTTGTTTCGTTAATCTCTTATTAATGAAACAGGGTGCCCAGATTGCACCTTTTCCCTAAAAAAAACTATGATTAATTTTCAGTATATGTCACTCTACAGTATATTTTGCAGAGGAATCATTTACGACCTTGTTTTTCTTTTTTTCGCTGATCCACCATGCTATTCTTTGATCCAAATTATAAAATGTCTATTCACATTTTTCATCTATACAAATTAAATGCCTTGTTGTTCCTTTGTTTGGTAAAATTGTCAATTCGGTGTAGCAAAAATAAGCAAGATGTGACAATCCATCAGGTTGAACAACCAAGCAAGAAAATAGATCACACCAAACAAAATTTTGGTTCGGCAATCCTAATCCGAATGAGATATAACCGAGAAATTACTTCACCTCTTAGATTCAACTCAGTTGTAACCGAGTATGCAAGAAATAAGTCCAACATCCCGGTCATTTAAAAAAGGGGACAACTCAATAATGAACAAGAGCAACAGGTCATTATGTCTAAAGGATGGTTTAGTTCATCCCGGTCATTTAAAAAAGGGGACAGCTCAGTAGTGAACAAGAGCAACAGGTGATTACATCTAAAGGAGGTCATTTAAAAAAGGGGACAGCTCAGTCAGGGGCAGAGCTACCTTTGGGGGAGGGGGGACAAATGGCCCCCCAAAGTTTTTCCAAAACACCCCTTTCCAAGTAAAATTTTTATTTGGGACAATCTTTTTTACTTGTTTATATTAAAATTTGGGACCCCAAATAGGAAAATTTTAGATCTAGTTCTCTAACTTATTCATTTTGAACTATTATTGAATTAAGTTGTAAGTTAACCTCTAGTATTTTACAAATTGCAATAAATCACACTGAATCAATTAAAGTTGAAAGGGTTAATAAGTAAAAGGATAAACTTCACTCTTTAGTATTCATTCACTTATTTTCTACTCTCTTAGTAAGTAAATTGGAAGATTGATCTCCCTCTTAGTTTGTGCTCTAACCTCAATGTAATATCTCTCAATAACCCATTGTATAAATCAAAAACATAATGGCTAAAAATCTTTTTTTAACTGCAGGCTAAGATCCAAAATTACTCTTTCATTTCTAATTTCTAAGCAAGATCAAATTTTATAAATTAACATTCACAAAACTCAATTGCATATACATTTTCTTAGTACTTTACCAAATTCAGCTATCGATCAATTTATAGATATATAGTTTTGTTATATGATTTTTTATTATGTTTCAATAAACTGGATTTTCCTTTTAAAAAAATCTGTCAACTACAACTCGAATAGGTGGGACCCCCATTTAGAAATGTCTGGCTCCGCCACTGAGCTCAGCAGTGAACAAGAGAAACAGGTGATTACATCTAAAGGATGGTTTAGTTGGTTGAAGAACAAATTCAATTGATGAAATAAACTATTGGTAATATAAATTCAAGAAAATATCTACAAATATTTAATTTAGATTTGTTTGCAAGTAAAACTACTCTTGCAATTAACTTGTTTTATATGAGTCATTTTCCTTTTAGTAGCATGGGTCCTACTGAGTTGATTGGAAAACACTAAAATCTAAGATTATTTTACCAAGAATGACCCACTTTTCAAAATATTTACAAAACTGACCCTTTTTTAGTATTTACCAAAATAAGTCACTCACTATCTCAGATAGTGAGTTTGGTGAAAATATCATCGCTGTTTCAGATAGCGAGTGTAACCTTAGGTGTTTGGAGAAAAAACTTGAAGAAAAAATATCAAAGTGAGACTCGCGGTTTGAAACTGCGAGCGTAGTTGTACTACACTCGTTATTTGATATAACGAGCCTAACTTTAATTTTTTTTGTTAAATTGACCTACAAAAAAATTCAATGTTAGGCTCGCTATCTTAAACAGCGAGTTTAGTACAACTACGCTCGCTGTTTGAGATAACGAGTCTTACTTAAATATTTTTTTTCTTCAAGTTTTTTCTACAAGTGATGGAGAAACACCTAAGTCTACACTTGCTATCTCAAACAACGAGATTATTTTCACCAAACTCGCTATCCCACATAGCGAGTTTGGTGAAAATACCCTCGCTGTTTGAGATAGCGAGTGTAGGCTTAGGTGTTTGGAGAAAAAACTTGAAGAAAAAATATCAAATTAACACTCGTTGTTTCAAACAGCGAACGTAGTTGTACTACACTCGCTGTTTGAGAAAACGAGCCGCTCTTTGATTTTTTTTTTGGTTAAATTGACCTATAAAAATAAATCTATATAATAAAACACAAAGAAAGCTATCAAGCGGCTCTCATTAAATCCCCCCAAAATTAAAGGCTCAGATCTAACCTCACAAAACACATTGTCTGGCAAAACTCAAATTCAACCCCCTCCCCCCCCCCCCCCCCCCAGCGCGCCCGCGTGAAACAACTCATATATATATATATATATATATATATATATAAAGGCTCTCATTAAATCCCCAAAAAATTAAAGGCTCAGATCTAACCTCACAAAACACATTGTCTGGCAAAACTCAAATTCAAATCCCCCCCCCCCCCCCCCCCCCCCCCCCCGCGAAACAACTCATTTATATATATATATATATATATATATATATATCTCTCTCTCTATATATATATATATATATATATATATATATATATATGGAAACATGGACTTTTGTTTACAACTAATTATTGTCATACTATTTAAACTTCAGCTATATAATTAGTGATTTACTGTTTACAAAGTTTTTCATATGCTGTATTATTCTGAAGACGTGCCGTAGGCACGTGACCATGGAAAACAAAATACCCTTCCAATTGCAAAATCCTGAGAGCTTTGATTACTTCAATGCAGATTCCTCAACCTTGTTCAATATGCCCACGGGCCACTGCACAGGACTTCAAATCGTCCAAATCCTCATATTCATCAGATTATTTTAACCTCTAACCACTCCCACTCCTTAAACTTGTTGAGGTGTCGGGTATGAAATTTGGTCGTAGCTTACCAATCAATATATCTTCATACATTATTCTCATTTACCTTCGACTCTCCTCAACCACTGTACAATCTCATGCACAATGTCAACCCTTCCTTGTGATACGGATCAGTTGACGTGGCCCCTCCTGGGTCACCAGATCTCCTCAAAAGTCGCTTTTTTCTGACCATTAGGTCAACAGAAGTCCAACGGGATTCTGCCACGTCAGGCCCATGAGCAAACGAGTCCGACCCGGCCCAGCAGGATCTAAGACCCATTTTTCCTGCCTATAAATACCAGTCCCCTCCTCACTGTAAAAGTTAATCACAATTTCTCCCTATGAACCCTAGCTACTGTTGCTTTTCCAGTGACTGACTAGATCGTCAGAGGGCCTGTCGCCGGGATATCTCCCGGTGTTTCTAGGCAGTGTGCAGGTACCCAGGACCGAGCCGAGCCTCTTCATCCGAGCCGAGCTGCTGGACCCGAGCCGAGCACCCGGTCCCTACCTCACTCCTGCTACTCCCAAGCCGGTCCCTCAGCCGAGGGTCAGACCAGAGCCAGTACCATAACTTCCACTTTACAAACTACAAGAACTCACACCTGTTGCAACCACACCCAAAAAACAAACTGCATCAGGTTGGCGCCGTCTGTGAGAAACTTCGGTTCTAACTTCAGTCCAATCCCAGCCAGGGACGTCATCCCGAAATCCGAGCCCTTACATGGCACCAAAGGCCAGAAGAGCTATCACCTCTGGACGTCATCCAGATGCTCCTCCCCAGAATAGCCACGTCGACGCCCATGGGTCCAACTATCCGAGGATCGACAGCGAACCCAGGGTCAGACCGGGCGCTTCTTGCTCGGTCGCGACTGACCTACGTCGTGTCATCAAGACCTAACAAGTCTACCGAACCAGGGGAGGGGCCGCTTCCAACTCGGTCCAGAACCATCCTAGGCAGCCGTCCCGAGAGCGGGAGCCAGAGCTCAGTCAAACAGCCCGGAGGCAGCCACTCCAGCGCGACCCAGCCGAGCAAGCTCCAATCACACGAGACGAGTTCCAAAACTTTTGGAACGAGGTCCTGGAGGCCATCTTAGGGGTCGAACGAACCGAGACCCTCCACCGCTCTTACATATGGTCAGGTGCAGGATGCAGTGAGCCTTGCGGCTCGACCCGCCCACCAGAATAGGAAGATGCTATCCTCCGACGCCTGCAGGAAATGGAGAACCACCTCGCTCAGTTCAACGAGGTGGTCCAATGTCCGCTCAGGGTCATAGGCCGACCCGACCGCCTTTCTCTACTCCTATCTTGGAAGCAGAGATTCCCATGAATTTTTGGCCTCCCCAGTTCGAGACCTATAACGGCGAGGGTGATCCTGCTGATCACATGGAGGGGTTCAAGACCCTCATGATGATTCACAGCGTTTCGGATCCCCTCCTGTGCCGCACCTTCCCTGCCACCCTTCGGGGACCGGCCCGGGAATGGTTCTCCAGGCTTTTCCCCGTTTCGATCTTCTCGTTCGACCAGCTGTAGGCCAACTTTCTGGCCAATTTCATAACCAGCAGGAAGGCCGAGAAGACGAGCGCATCATTAATGGACCTCCGACAGAAGGAAGGAGAGCCACTCCGTGAGTTTTTCCGGAGGTTCACCGCCGAGGCAAGGTCTATCTTCTTACTAGACGCAGGGATCGCCTCGACAGCGTTCCGACACAATGTCTGACACGGACAGTTGAAAATTTCCTTGGCCAAGAAGCCTCCCCTAGACTTCCCCGACTTGCACAATCGGGTCGAGAAGTACATTCGGGCGGAGGAGGCCCTGAACCCCGAAGGCACCAAAGAGGTCACTGGGAAGGGGAAGTGCAAGGCCGACGAGGTCAAGCCCGCCAAGAAGGTTCTGAAAGATGGGACCGGCTCGACGCTCGGTTGTGACCTCGAGCCATACCAAAGCTTTTCAAACAAGTCTTTGGGGCTTGACGCTCGGTTGTAACCTCGAGCCATACCAGAACTTTTCCAACAAGTCTTGGGGGCTCGGTGCTCGGTTGTAACCTCGAGCCATACCATAACTTTTCCAACAAGTCTTGGGGGCTCAGCGCTCGGTTGTAACCTCGAGCCATACTAGAGCTTTTCCAACAAGTCTTTGGGGCTCGGCGCTCGGTTGTAACCTCGAGCCATACCAGAACTTTTCCAACAAGTCTTTGGGGCTCGGAGCTCGGTTATAATCTCGAGCCATCGCCTAGCTTATCACAGGCAGTGAGGATGCTTGGCGCTCGGTAGTGAATCCGAGCCACACCAGAGCTTTTCAAATAAGTTTTGGGGCTCGGAGCTCGATTGTGACCTTGAGCCACCCCATAGCTTTTCTAACAAGTATGGGGGCTTGGCACTCGGTGGTAACCTCGAGCCACCCCTACCTCTTACCGCAAACAGGGGGGCTCGTCTCCCAAACCTCGACGCTAGGCTAAGCGACCCCCTATTTTTTGGCTCTCGACGCCCCCCATAGCTTTTCCAACAAGCACTGGTGCTTGGCGCTCAGTGGTAACCTTGAGCCACCCATAACTTTCACCACAAGCAGCGGGGCTCATCTCCCGACCCTCGATGCTTGGCTAAGCGACCCCCCATTTTTGGCTCTCGATGCCCCCCCCATAGCTTTTCCAACAAGCACTGGTGCTCGGCGCTCGGTGGTAACCTCGAGCCATCCACTACTTTCACCACAAGCAGGGGGGCTCATCTCTCGACCCTCAATGCTCGGCTAAGCGACCTCCCATTTTTCAGCTCTCGACGTCCCCCATAGCTTTTCTAACGAGCTCTGGGGCTCGGCGCTCGGCAGTGGCCTCGAGCCTCCCGATAGCTTTTTCAACAAGATCTAGGGCTCGACGCTCAACAGCGACCTCGAGCCACCCCACAGATTTTCCAACAAGTATGGGGGGCTCAGCGCTCGGAGGTAACCTCGAGCTACCCCTAGCTTTGACCATAAGTAGGGGGACTCGTCTCTCGACCCCTATTGTTTGGCTCTTGATGCCTCCTACAGCTTTTCCAACAATTATGGGGGGCTCAGCGCTCGGACATAACCTCGAGCTACCCCTAGCTTTTACCACAAGCAGGGGGGCTCGTCTTTCGACCCTCGATGCTCGGCCAAACGACCCCCTATTTTTTGGCTCTCGACGCCCCCCATAGTTTTTCCAACAAGCACTGGTGCTTGGCGCTCGGCGGTAACCTCGAGCCACCCCTAGCTTTTACCACAAGCGGGGGGGGGGGGGGGGGGGGGGGGGGGAGGGGGGCTCGTCTCCCGACCCTCGATGCTCGGCTAAGCGACCCCCTATTTTTTGGCTCTCGACGTCCCCCATAGCTTTTCCAACAAACACTGGTGCTCGGTGCTCGGCGGTAACCTCGAGCCACCCCTATCTTTCACCACAAGCAGGAGGGCTCGTCTTCCGACCCTCGATGCTCGGCAAAGCGACCCTCAATTTTCAGCTCTCGACGCCCCCCATGGCTTTTCCAACAAGCACTGGTGCTCGGCGATCGGTGGCAACTCCGAGCCATGCTTGGCTCCCACAGACGAGCTTCTAGGCTCGGCATCCGACGTCAAGCCTCGACACCCGAGCTCATGAGGGCTCGACCCCCGGCGCCAGACGCTCGGCAGCAGACCCCGACATCCGATCGCATAGGAGCTCGACGCTCGAGGCTCTATGCTCGGCTCGCGACCCCCTGTTTTTGTCTCTCAACGACCCTCATACCTTCAAAGGGATCCTCTTCATCCTACCCCACTAGCCTCTCTAGGAAGATACGAACCACATTTTTGCCGTACACACCGCTCTGGTCTTCCTACAAAGGCAAATCACTCCTACACGGCTGGATTACCCAGCCCTCCAGCAGTGGGGGCTCCTGATACGAGTCAGATGATGTGGCCCCTTCTGGGCCACCAGATCCCCTCAAAAGCCGCTCTTCCCTGATATTAGGTCAACAGAATTCTAACGGACTTCTACCACGTCAGGCCCACGAGTAAATGGGTCCGACCCGGCCCAGCAGGATCTCAGACTCGTTTTTCCTGCCTATAAATACCGGGCCTCCTCCTCACTGTAAAAGGTAATCAAAATTTCTCCCCCTTAACCCTAGCTACTGTTGCTTTTCTAGTGACTGAGTAGATCGTCGGAGGGCCTATCGCTGGGATATCTCCCAGTGTTTCTAGGCAGTGTGCAGGTACCCAGGACCGAGTCGAGCCTCTTCATCCGAGCCGAACTGCTGGACTCGAGCCGAGCACCCGGTCCCTACCTCACTCCTGCTACTCCCGAGCCGGTCCCTCAGTCGAGGGTCGAACTAGAGCCAGTACCATAACTTCCACTATACAAACTACAAGAACTCACACCTGTTGCAGCCACACCCCAAAAACAAACCGCATCACCTTGATTGCCTCTTTAACAATCCTAACATGCAACCTACAGTTCTCACAATTTCCAAATTCGACTTCTTTCATTTCGATCCTAAACTCCTCCATTGAAAACCCGCGAACCATCACGCATGAAACCTGCAAACCCCTCCTCGGTATCTCATGAATCACATGTTCAGTCGGCTGTCCTCTGCTCTAAACAACATGACATCCACATAAGGGTTCATAGTGGGGGGCACGACTACGAGGGTCTTGTTGAAGAATCTACCACAACTCATAGTGCTAATAGCGGAAACACACCACAAGCAATAGAAACTCCTAAGACTTAGATGAACCAAGAACAAGCCACCACAATATATGCAAGATCTTACACAAACACAATCAATATGCAGAGATAACCAATACTTCTTATTCTCCAAGAAATAAAAAAAATTAGAAAAGCGATTACAACTCTCAATCTCTCTCTCACCTTTGAAACACTCGGCACAATCCCCTTTTGAAGTTGAACAATGATAACAGCTCACCAAATATCTCTATTTGGAACATCAAAGATATCTAAATCCTAGAGTCTACGGCCATATATATAGCCCTCAAGTAAACCTTAAAAGATAAACAAAAATCCAACTATTGGGCCTTAAACTCGTAAGCCCAAAAACAATCAGCCACCGAAGTCGGTCAACCGCACCCCCAAGGTCGGTTGACCTCAACGTGTAAAGCCAACTCCTGAAATCTAGACCGTTCGAACGTACGGTCAACTGTCCCGCTCTTTGTTAGACCATGTACACTCGAAGAACTCTCAGCAGCTAGGGTCGGTTGACCGCACCCCCAGGTCGGTCGACCACAACTTTCCAGACTACACTTCTTCTACTTGTTGTTGTCTTCTCTTGCTATATTTGTCTCCTCTTCTTCTTCTCAAACTTCAAGTACTCAGTGCCTACGTGTATTTGAGGCCAAAACCCTAACAATCTCCCACTTGGACCAAATACACAACGCTTCAAAGTTATTGCAATCTTTACCTCGCATTATCTCTGCCAATCTCCCACTTTCATGAAAGATCCAAGTACTCTCCACTCTCATGAAGAGCACCTTCGCCACTCCACCACGTAAAGTGCACCAACCACCCCTCATTGCCTCATGAAGGATGTGCTCCTCCAATCGCATAGAGCATGAATACCATAGAAACAACCTCCCATGTCGGATTTTGCGTTATAAGACTCCCCAACTCGCAGAATCTCCATCAACACCGGACATGGTTCAAAGCCTCTCAATGCACCCTCTGCACTAGAATCCTCCGTGGACGACACCTCCACAATATCCGCAGACTGTTCAACCTCTACAGTTTCATTTCGGTTACCCTCATCGACATCACCCCATATATCGATACCAATGCTCTCTATCATACAAGAGTGACTTGAAGCTTCAACTGCCATATCTCAAAGTACCCTCACCGCAGTGACGTTAGCCCTCTAGGATCACTTCCATGACCAGCAGCTCCTACTAAATTAGTAACCACCTTTCCACAACTGAAAGAACTCGGTTGCACCCCACACAACCTACTACTCGATTCCGGCTGAGAGTCAACTACAGGAGAAACACCCCTCACGTCTCTAAGCAAATACAGCATTTCCTCACGCTTCCCTTTTGCAATCACCATTAAACCTGCAGCTATACACCACTCTCTATTACCAACTGTAGTAGACAATCCCTTCTTGTCTATCCTTCCAATTGAGATAAGATTTTCTTTCAAGTTTGAAACATACCTTGTCTCCTGCAAGACAACACTTTGATCATCATTGGCTTTCACATGAACAGTACCAACCCTACGTACAGGACACCGGTGACCGTTACCCACGATCACATATCCAAAAGAACCCTCCTCGTAGTCATCAAATACCTCTCTCCTCGGAGTTCAATGAAAAGAAGCTCCCGAACCAATACACCAATCTTGACTGCCCAACTCCTCCCAAGCTGATAAGCATAGATCCTCAACAAGCTCCACTTGAGCTTCCTTTGGAGTATCTCTCTTCGATTTATCCTGCTTCTTCTTCATATAAGCCTTGCAACTGCGCATCAAGTGACCCTTCTTGTGACTATACCAACACCCAGACTCATGTCCCCCATCGTTATTATTAAACTCACTCTCAGATGAACTACTCTGATCCTTTCTTCTTCGAATGCTCTTAGATGTCCCACGTCTCTTCTCAGCGTACATGACGGAATCTCTAGAAGATGATGATGAATATCCCCCATTTCTCACCCTTCTCACCTCCTCATTCAAAATGCTACTCAACACATCCTGTTGAGTCGTTGAATCTGTCATAGTGCCTGTAATAGTCTGTTTCACCGTACCATAACTATCGGATAATGTAGATAGAAATAACAATGACTGTCCCCTCTCTGAAAACTTCAAACCTGCAGGTTCCATCTGGTTGTCAACCATACAATAATTGTTCACATGCTCTTCTACTGAACCCCTTCCAACAACTTCATATTAACCAATTTCGTCAGATGAAGAATTTGATTAGATGCCGATGGTTTCTCATACATATCCGTGAGAATCTCCATAGTCCCCTTTGTGGTTTTTGCCTTCGATATATGAAATAACGCCTTCCAACTTAGCCCCAACTGAATCTGCCCCAGCGCCTTCTGATCCAAATGATTCTAATCCGCCAAAACCTTCACATCCTTGTCTACACCTACCGTCTTCTCATCAAACAACGGACCATCAAGATCTTTCTGACGAAGGTATGCTATCATCTGAATCTTCCACATCGCAAAGTCACTCACATCGAATTTCTCAATCTTCATCTTTTTATCGGCCATCTCGAACCAACTGCTCTGATACCACTTGTTGAAGAATCTACCGCAACTCGTAGTGCTAATAGCGGAAACACATCATAGGCAATAGAAACTCCCAAGACTTAGATGAACCAAGTACCAGCCACCACAATATATGCAAGATCTCACAAGAACATAATCAATATGCAGAGATAACCAATAGTTCTTATTCCCTAAGAAATACAAAGATTACAAAAGAGATTACAACTCTCAATCTCTCTCTCTCATCTTTGAAACACTCGGCACAATCTCCTCTTGAAGTTGAACAATGGTAGCGGCTCACCAAATCTCTCTATTTGGATCATCAAAGATATCTAAACCCTAGAGTCTAGGGCCATATATATAGCCCCCAAGTAAACCCTAAAAGATAAATACAAATCCAGCTATTAGGCCTTAAACTCGTAAGCCCAAAACCAATCAGCCACCGAAGTTGGTCGACCACACCCCCAAGGTCGGTCGACCGCAACGTGTAAAGCCAACTCCT
Source organism: Hemerocallis citrina (assembly GCA_017893485.1). NCBI lineage: Eukaryota > Viridiplantae > Streptophyta > Magnoliopsida > Asparagales > Asphodelaceae > Hemerocallis > Hemerocallis citrina. Next base: position 190,808,618 of record CM030360.1, on the reverse strand, counting down.
GAACTCTAGACCAGTCAACTTTCCTGCTCTCTGTTAGACCTTGTAAACTCGAAGAACTCTCAGCAGCTAGGGTCGGTCGACCGCAACTCTCTAGACTACTCTTCTTCTACTTGCTATTGTCTTCTCTTGAGATTTTTGTCTCCTCCTCTTCTTCTCCAACTTCAAGTACTCAGTGCCTACGTGTATTTGAGGCCAAAACCCTAACAGGTCTCTCTTATGCATCTACTCTTGGTCCATTCGACCTTATTGACCTCAGCATTCTCTGCTACATCACAATTAACACGACTGATCGTATACTATGGGCCCAATCGGGGCAACCATTAGGGATGTGTACTACAACATAGCCAAAATTGCAGGTCCAAATGTTGCATTTCCCGCAGGAAAATGCCCAATGGTCGGAATTGGTGGACAGTTTGTGATGGAGGAATTGGAACCATGATGAGAGCGTATGGGCTAGCAGTAGATCACATTATCGATGTTAGACTTGTAAAGTCTGAAGGGGAGATTGTAGATAGAGAATCTATGGGTGAAGAACTTTTTTGGGCTATCAGAGGAAGAGGAAGGTGTAGTTTCGGTGTCATTTTATCGTTCAAGGTAAAACTGGTGGAAGACACTTCCAATGTTACAGCGTAAGTACTAGAACAGTAGGTCAAGGTACAACTAGGCTTGTAACCAAGTGGTAGCACTTGGCAAGTAAACTCGTCAAGCGTCTCTTCATCATAGTGACTCTTGTGCCTGATAAGGCTACCTCCAACTCTCTGTTTCTCGGGTTGAAAGTGGAGTTACTTCCCCTGATGGAAGTCAGTTTCCCTTAACTAGGAATGGTTAAAAGTGACTGCAGGGAGATGAGCGGGATTGATAGTATCTTATACTTTTTAGGTTATTTATCAGTGGGGAGGAATCAAAGTGCTCTTCTTGACGGAGGAATGCCGGATCCTCACTTTCACCCTTCAAAACGAAATCAGATATCTGAGTCTGAAACTCCGTTTCCGCACCGGAAAGGGAACCTGTACAAGTTGCAATTATGGTGAAGTGGTTCAGGAGGAAGTGAAGTTGCAGTAAGTAGATGCATTTGGATTGGATTGAGTGATTGCATAGGTTGGCTCCTTATGTTTCAAAAAATCCTAAAGCTGCTTATCTATACAATATATTATGCTAAATCACTTTTGGTTCAAGGATTTTTCTCTTTTTTTTTAATTAAAAAAAAGGAGAGCAAACCATTACACTCTTTCTCCATCCAAATTTTGAATTAGAATCATATCAATTAATCAAACCTTAAAAATTATGCATTATTATATAGATGTTATTAGAAGAATTTTTCAAAAAAAAATTATTATTATTATTTTCTTATTTTTAAAAAAATCATGTACAATATTGTACAGATTATACTACATATTATATTATATTATATTATATTATATTATATTATATTATTTATATTATATAAGTTTGTGCAATATTGCACAAGGGTACACTAGTTATAATTATAGAAATTTGGATTTCGGTAGAAATGAAGAGGGAAAAAGTTGTGGTTATTTGTAGGGAAGGGGTGGGGTATGAAGTATTTCAAGACAAATTTTAAAGGTTGGCGTTTTTGGGTTTATGTCTTACATACAATGGTTTGATGTGAAGAAAAGATGATAAAGCGAGAAGAGCTTCGAAGCGTCGTTGGAAGAAGAATAAGGAGTTGTGCATGCTAGAAATGAATTGATAGTCTACAGAGATATTGCGCAGCCAACCCTCGGCACTCTGGATTGGAATCAACTCATTACAAGCGACTGCCCTTGAGGGGCAGTCGATCAACAACGGCACAGCGACAGTTTCGGGCCTGGGTCTGGGTAATCTGTTTGAGCCCATCTTCTTCTTCAGGTTAGACCGTACAATTCCTATCGTGCAGCTTTCCCATTAGGGTGTATCGAATAGTTATTGTATCAAGACTACAACATAGGGTTTATCTAGATCTCTATATATAACTGTAGTGGCCTCCTTTGAGAGGCAAGTGTGTGTAAAGTGCAAAGAGAGAAAATTACGTCATTGAGAGTTTTCATTGTAAACAGCAGATTATCTTCCAGTGAGCCTTATGAGATAGAAAGGTTCTTGGTGAGAGTGTTTGTAATTCTTGTATCTTCTTTAGCTGAATAATATCTCGGTTATTTCACCCCCCTCCCCCCAATTAGGGTTCGCTCAAACCGGGAAAAAATTGTGCACTTTTGTGTGTTTGGTTTGGTATATTATTTCTTGATGGTTTGTTCATTGGATCGATTGTCATAAAACTTAGTAAGAATTCCTAAGAACTGGTATCATAGCTTCAGATCGTAAATTTACGCAGTTCGGGAGTTTCATGAGAGTCCATGGAAAAGCTGAGAGATCAGACTTTCATGAAGATCAAGTAGTTCGGTGATAAGGGAAGTCCATTCTGCATTAAGCAGGAGAAGTGGCTTGAAATTTTTAGAAGCTTTGAGTTTAATTCGGATGTTTTCAGTGAAAGACGTCTGGTGTACTAGCACGGCCAGGCAGTAGGCAAGACTCGGAACCGATTACTCGGAAATGTCGTTACAATATCGAATGTACTAGAAGAGAAAACAAAATTGTTCAATTTCTTAATGAAGGAAATTACCACTATTCTAGATCAGGTGATAACTTATAGTGTACTCTTGTATGAAGTTCTCTAGATGTGTATTCTGGCTAGTTTATTCAGGAAGTTCTTCTCATATATGCTCAAAGAGGGAGATGTACTCTACTTACAAGTCTACTGGAGACCCTTGTGTGAGAATGGTAATTGGTGAGATTTGCAAAGTAATGGATGAGGGAACAATCAAGTTGAAGACGTTAGATGAAAAATGGTACACTCCAGAGAAAGTCATGCATATTCCTTTGTTAAAACAAAATCTTGTATCCTTGTGAACTCTATAAGCAACAGACTGTAGGTACACAACTCAAGGTGGAGTTCTAAGAGTTTGGGAAGGTCGTCGTAAGGTGATGAAAGAAAACAGGTGTGTTCAGCACAACCTCTACAAGCTTTGGGAGAACGAGAAATCTTAGCCAAGTGTTTCTAAGCCCGTGTTCCTAAAGCATTATCTAGTATTTCATCAATACAATCATTGAAACGAGACCACGACGTTCGAATATTTTCTCTGTAGAGTGCCTCGGGGTAGGTGGAGTTCATGCGGAGGGCAGAGTCACCGTGTTAATGCCTACTGGGGTATGCCCTTTATGAGGGCATACTATTGGAGAAATAAAGGTAGAGATAGATTCAAATAGCAAATGAAGTCACTAAACAGGGTTCGTTTACAAAAGGAGAATGAAAGTGTCTAGAGGCAATTAGTCACACAGTATTGGAAGCATGAGTATGCAATCCAAACTAGAGATTGTTGGGTTTATGTCTTGCATACTATAGTTCGATGTGAAGAGAAGACGGTGAAGCTAGAAGATGTTTGAAGCGTCGTTGGAAGAAGAAGAAGTGGTTGTGCATGTTGAAAATGAATTGATAGTGGACTGTGATAATGCGCAGTCGATCATCTCAGCTCTATGGATTGGAATCAACTCATTACAAGTCAGTCGACCGAAAACGGTGCAGCGACAGTTGGGCCTAGGTCTGGGTGATCTATTTTAGCCCATCTTATCCAGGTTAGATCATAGGATCCTTATCATTTAGCTTTCTCTTCAAAGTATATCGGACAGTTATTGTATCAAGTGTTGAGTTCTTATAGCGGAATAACTCACCAACGAGATGCAAAATAATATAACCAAAAGCAAGAAAACAAAAGCCATCAAAAGCAATCACACAATAAAATACGAGATTTTTTCGAGGTTCACCAAATACAATGGCTACTTCTCTGCGTAGAGGCACTCCTACGATTTTCACTAGAACTATGAAGAACAAGTTTACAAATCTCTTAAGAACTCACCCCCTAGGTGTAGGGTTTCTCTTTATCTCCATCTCTCTCTCTAACGGCTGATAGAACCTTTTTTTTCTTCACTTAACCCTAAAATCATACACAATAAAATATATAGATTTATACAAGATCTAGTCTTAACCGCTCATCAATCAGCATCGTGACGATCGACTACAACTTTGGACGGTCGACCATTCATGCCTTCAACTGTATAGGGATCTAACAGAGAGCAGGCTGGTTGACTGCGCAGTTGACTGGTCGTTCGTTCAGGAGTATAGGGTTGTAACAGCAAGCAGGATGGTCGACCATGCATTAGACTGTGCGGTCGGTTGGGCAGTCGATTGGGCGGTCGGTCTACCGCACCCTGTGTGCAGCTGCATGCTGCTTTGAGTTGCTTGCTCCATCTTCGAGTCTGTATTCTTCAACCCCATTATCATGTATTTGGGTCCACAAACCCCAACAATCTACCACTTGGAGATATATACACGAAGTCTCTAACATGTTCTTCATTCTTCTATTGGCCCAGTTTAGGCATGTGCCTGTGTGAGTCTCCTCATCTATTAACCTGGAAGCAATTCAATAGCGGTATAGTAAAACTGATATTTCCTGCTATTCACCAACTTAGTGAGCATGTCCGCCGGATTCTTAGTGCCAAGAATCCTAGATAGTTTCAACAACTTTTTCTCAACCGCCATTCTAATAAAGTGATGCCTCATTTGAATGTGTCGAGTCCTAGAGTGATATGCCGAGTTTTTCACTAAGAAAACCGCACTTTGACTGTCACACCATAGCTCACCTATGGGTTGCTTTCTACCCAACTATTTCATAAGCTCAGAAATCCACAACATGTCTTTCTTCACCTCTGTAAGTGACATATACTCTGACTCTGTGGTTGATTGTGCTACAACCTTTTGTAACTGCGAAGCCCAACTAATAGATATACCTCCAACTGTAAATACATACCATGTACTCTTCTGCAACCATCATGATTGCCCAAAAAATCTGCATCCATATAAACATGTATATGCAAAGAATCTCCCCCAAAATAAAGAGAATAATCTGAAGTACCTACAAGATACCTGAGAATCAACTTCACTGCATCCCAATGTCGTTTGCATGGATTCATCATGTAACGACTGAAAACTCCTGCTGCTTGTGTGATATCTAGTCTTGTAGACACCATCGCAAACATCAAATTCCCAATGGCTGAGACATAAGGAATAACAACCATTTCCTCCATCTCTATCTCCGTTTTAGGACATAAGTCCATTGATAACTTGAAGTGAGCGGCCAAGGGACAAGTGACTGACCTCGTGCCATCCATATTGAATCCTTTCAACACCTTCTTCACGTAGTCCGCTTGAGATAACCAAAGCTTCTTGCTTTTTCTATCCTTACTGATCTTCATGCCCAGGATTTGCTTTGCTTCATCTAAGTCCTTCATTGAAAACTCCGAATCTAGTGCCTTTTTCACTTCCTTGATCTTCTTCAAACATGAACCTGCTAACAACATGTCACCCACATACAATGCCAATATAATTATATCATTGTCTTCATATCTACGAACATATACACAATGATCCGTTTCGCATCTATCAAAACCCTTTCCTCCCATAAAGCAGACAAACTTTATGTACCATTTCCACGGTACTTGTTTGATCCTATAAAGACTAATCTTTAGTCGACACACTATGTATTCTTTCCCTTTTGCTTCAAAACCTGTGAGTTGTTTCATGTACAACTCTTCTTTAACATCACCATGGAGAAATGTTGTTTTCACATCCAACTGCTCTAAGTGTAAGTCTTCAACTGACACAATGCTAAGCAGAACCCTAATTGAAGTCATCTTCACAACCAGTGCAAAGATCTCACTTTAATCAACACCTTTTCTTTGAGAGAACACTTTCACAACAACTCTTGCGTTATACATTTTTCTGCCATCTGCTTCATCTTTGACTATGAAAATCTATTTTTTCATAAGAGCGCATTTTCCTGCAGGTAACTTGGTCAACTTCCAAGTTTTGTTCTGTTCCAAAGAGTTTAACACGTCCTTTATGGCTAACTTCCACTGAATTCGAGCCTCATCCTTCAAAGCCTTCTCATGAGTCTATGGCTCTCCTGAATTCATGTACAGAACATGCTCGTGAACAATACTAGCTGATTGATCAAATATCTTGGTTGGCCTTCTTTCTCGTGCCGATCTCATTAATGCGGGTACAAGGTCACCGACCGGTTCAGGTTCCTCGAAATACTCTGGCTGTACATGTTTGTCTTGGATAACCTGCTCATTTCCAATAGGCTCAGCATGAGCCTCATGTGCTGCATGTGGTACATATGCTTACTGTTGCACTGTAGGACCCCCACCACTAGCGTCGCCTTCAGAATCTGAATTTGAGTCTAAACCAAAATCAGACTCTGAACTAGTTGTACTGTCTTGACCTATGTGTCTGTCCTTATATAATACCTCTTCATTGAATACTACATTCCTACTGCGAATGCCTTTGTTATCCACAAAATCTCAAAGTCTGTAATCATACTGATCGCTGCCATAGTCAACAAATACTCATGTTCAGGATATCGAATTCAGTTTCTTTCATTCTTCCCTGTTAATTAGTGAATTTGCAATACAAACAAAAACTTTCAAATGAGAATAATTGATAGTTTTACCTAAACATAGTTCTTGCGGACTGGCCCCATCAAGGGATTAGATGGCCAACAGTTAATCAAGTACACTGCTATATCCTCTGTAGCGGCCAAAAAATGGACCGGAAGACCCGCATGAAGTCTCATGAATCTCTCCCTTTCAAGTTTCGTGTGGTTCATTCTTTCTGCTACACCATTCTCCAGTGGAGCCTTAAGAACTGTCCTGATTCCTTGGATACATTCCTTTGCCAGATAATCAACAAACTCTTTACCTGTGTACTAACCACCATTGTCTGACTTTAATGCTTTTACCTTGCAAGTCGTCTCATTCTCAACCCTAGCTTTCCAAGCTTTGAATGTCTCAAACACTTCAGAGTTCTCGCGAATTGCATGAACCCAAACTTTCCTAGTAACATCGTCAATGAAAGTCACGAAATATCTCTTACCACCATAAGAGAGTTCGCCTAACCCGGACCCCACACATCTGTATGTACCAACTCTAGCTTCCTAAACTTATTCTCACGCCCACTCAACTGAAAGCTAACAGTCTTTTATTTGTCCATCTCGCAGTTCTCACAGAAATCCATCACAACCTTCTTAAGCCCAAGCCCCGACAAAAGATCCCTAGAACAAAGCTGCTTGATACCCGTTTCACCAAGGCGCCTCAACCTGACATGCCATAGAAATGAAGAAGAACTACCATCTGATGGTGTAGCAATGATATCACCTGAATCAGCTCCTCTGAGTAAGTACAACATGTCACTACGCTTGCCTTTTGGCACCAACCTGGCACCTGCAATCACCTTCCATTCTCCATGACCCAATGTTGTTATGAATCCTTCATTATCTAGTTTACTAATCGAGATCAAAGTCTTTCTCAAGCTGGGAATGTGTCTTATCTCATTCGAAACTAATTTCCCGCCATTGTGAGCATTTACTCTCAGTGTGCCTTTACCTACAACTGGACATATTTTCCCATTACCAACTAAAATTGCATCAAAATCACCTGTCCTGTAATCTTCAAAAACAACCCTCATGGGTGTACAATGATAAGAAGCAACTGAGTCTATACTTCAATCATCTTGCATAATATCAAATCCAACAGATAAACACAATTCATCTAAACGGGGTTCAATACTTACCACATTGGCTACCTATGAACCAACTTGCACTTTCTTATACTCTTCGCACTGATCTTTTCTGTGTCCTAGCCTCTTGCAGTGCCAACATTCACCTTTGCGATGTCCTGCTCTTGACTTGGACCTATGATTCCTGCTTTGTGACCTTCCTTTATTATTACTTCTAGCATGGTTATCAACTGACAGCTCCACGTTGCTCGGATATGACGTCGAAGACTCTTCGTGTCTCTTCCTTTTTGCATCCTTATTCATGATACTGCATATAACATCCTTTAGAGTTGTTGCATCGGTCCTAGTGCTTGTAATGGTCTGCTCTACTGTGTTGTAACTATCGGGAAGACTGTATAGCAACAACAACGATTGTGCCTTTCCTCAAACTTCAAACCCAACGATTCCATCTTATCGTAAACAGAAATTATTGATGTGCCCTGGCACCGAACCCCTTTCCTCACACCTCATGTTGACTAACTTTTTTAGATGAAGAATCTGGTTTGCTGCATTCTGTTTCTTAAATATATCTTTCAATATCTCCATTGCATCCTTCACGGTCTTTGCCATCTCAATGTAAAATAGTGACTTCCTATTCAGTGACAACTGAATTTGTCCAAGTGATTTCTGATTCAGTCTATTCCAAGATGCCAATGCAACCGGATCGACCTCCGACCCTTCTGGCTTCACGCCAAACAATGGATCATCAAGATCCTTCTATCAATTGAATTTTTCACATTGTGAAATCTGTTCCATCGAACTCCTTGACTCTACTCTTGTCTCCCTTCTCAATCAATGCTACCAACCTGATGCTCTGATACCAGTTTGTTGATTTCTAATTGCGGAATAACTCATCAACGAGATGCAAAACAATAGAATCAAAAGCAAGAGTACAAAAGTAATCAAAAGCAATCACACAAAAACACAGGATATTTTTCGATGTTCACCCAATGCAATGGATACTTTCCCGCGAGGCACTCCTACGATTTCCACTAAAAATATGAAGAACAAGTTTACAAATCTCTCAAGAACTCACTCCATAGGTGTAGGGTTTCTCTTTATCTCCCTTAGTGATGGCAACCGGGTCAGGTAGACCCGTGACCCGCCCACTCGAACCGGGCCCACAATTAGGCGATTTGGGTCCGGGTAGAACCTGCGGGTCGCCCCGGGTCTCCAATTTTGTAAACCTAACCCACTCTCCTGACCTGCAAACCCGTTGATCAGGTCAAAACCGCTTGCAACCTGCCTGCTCGATCTGTGGGTTTGGACCCCTTTGACCCGCGTGGGTCAAACGTTCGACCCGCAGGTCAAACATTCTAAAATTAGACAGAGAGTCGTTGCTCTGTTTTGGGGCTATTTTCTTTTTGTTGTTGTTGTTGTGGGTTTTTTTTTTTTTTTTTTTTTTGCTTTTTTTTAATTGGGTTTTTTCCTTATAAATATCCCCTCAATTCAACCTAAAAATTTCCACACCTTACTCTCTTACTATCTCTATTATTACTACTCAATTCAATTTCAATTCAATCAAGTTTTTTCAATAAAGAAGCAAGCAACAAAGAAGTGAAAAATTTCGATGGTATCGAATTGTGTTGATTCAACTCTCAACTACGTCTACTTCAACTCCTCCAATAAAGAAGCTCTATCTCTCTCTCTCTCTTTCAACGACTACCGGAGTACGTGACTACATCTACTAAATTTCTCAATCGACTACGTCTACTTCTACTTTTATTTTCTCTCTCATTTCTATATACGATTATCTGCGAAGTACAGTATCAAAATTTCACAACCCTCCTATCGTCTTGATTTTTATTGTAGTTTTAATTTTTGGAATCATATTTGTTTGTTGATTTTTCTTTTCTCTCTCTCTCTCAACCCTCCTATTATTTTTTAGATTTTATTGTTTAACATATACCTCCTCGATTGTTTTGTATTATTTCACATACACTAGTAAAACACTAGAAATTATTTTTTTTTTCACAAACACTTTTACCATGTCTACATCACGAAGTAGCGATCGTAGCCAACGTTGACAAGATTCCACCAGTTCTTCACGTTGGCCACCAATAGTCCAACAAATAGAACCCGAATTTACATCGAATCGTATGGTAGGAATTCACGATATCTCTACACAGGAAATAGAAGAAGAAATGCATGATGTTGACCTAAAAACAAAATAAACCGAATCCACTCGTAGTAGAAAAACTAGGGGGAAATAAGTAATTGGCACAAATATTATGACTATATCCCCGAAGATGATAATCCGGGTGTAGGACATAAGGTTTGTAAAACTTATTTTAAGAGTTACAAATGGTCGAAGGGTGAGGGAACGGGTACAATTAAACAACATATAAAAAATATACACAAGGATCTATTAGAAAACCAACCCGACCAACAAAAAATCAACCTTTAAGACCGGACATGTAGATGCCACCCATATGATCCCGAAAATATTTTACGAGAATTGGTTTGTCTAGTTATTAAGGAGGAGTTACATTTTTCCTATTCCGAGAGAAGGAACGTAGAGGAATTTAACCAAAATGCATTAAATCCAAATTTTAGAAGAATTCCTAGAAATATACTCAAATCTTATGATACTCAATATAAAGCTTGTATAAATAATTTTTGTCTTGCAAAAAATATGGAAAATTTTCAACCAAATGAACAATCATGGTATTATGCAGAATCTTTGTTACAATTTTTAGAATCCTTTAAAACCGCAATTTAAAAATTTTCAAAATCTTATGATTCTATATCAAGTAATATTTCTATTTCACTAATTACTACGATGCAAACTTTTCAAGAAATGATTGATGACATTTATATTGGTCATATTTTAAAAGTATTTTAGTCCTCCTCATATGTTGTATTTACTTGCTCTGTTATGGATCCTCATATTAATTTAGCGTGTACGAGTAGTTTGATTGAAATGTATTTTACTTTACTTTGAGATGAATCTGAAATTGATTGCGATGAATTTTTAGCTAGCTTTGAATCGACATTGAATAACTTGTATGATTATTATGATAGAGCTTTTGCATCTAGTAGTACAAATAGTACAGTTACTTCTTCCTCTACTACTTTTAGAGGTAAGGGTAAGAGTAAATTAGACAATGTCACTTTTAATTTACTTGCTCAAATTCAATCAAAAATATTTAGGGCTAATAAACCAAATAAATTAAATTGGTATAATCAACAAGATAGTGAGAGTTTTAATGCAAAGATAGATGTGCTACAATGGTGGAAAGAACATGAACATGTTTATAATATTCTTAAACATATGGATAAAGATCTACTAACTCTTTATGTCTCTACAGTTACTTTAGAAAGTGTATTTTCTACAAGTGGCAGAGTTCTAACATATTAAAGGAATCGCTTGAAGCCCCAATCATTGGAGATACTCGTGTGCACGGAAGATTGGATGAAGGCTAAAGATAGGTCTCGAGGAATCAGGGTTGACACGTCAACAAGTGGAAGCAACTCGTCCGAAGAACAACAACAACAATAATAGGGACCAACAACAACAAAAATAATAGATTCTGATTATCCCCTCAAATATGTAATTCAAAACATTTTGTATGCTCTTTTTATATGTTATAACTTTCTAATCTGTTACTTGTATTATACAAGTAATATAAAGTATTCTTGTTGTATTTGTATGTAAAAAGTTGTAAAAAATCATAAAAGTTGAATTAAATAATATATACAATTTTTATTCACCCTTTCACAGTTTCGATCTTATATATTTATTAGTTGTAATTGTAAAAAAAATCATATATTTAAAAATAAAATTTTAAATTTTAAATTTTAAAAAAAAATAACAAAAACAACTCTCTCTCTCTCTACCCGAATGCCAACCTGTGACTCGACCTGAACCCAAACGAGTTCGACCCGAATGGGTTGGCAGGTCGAACGGGTCAACATTTGAGTTTCTCAGCCCAACCTGGCCCGGCCCGCTTAACACCCTAGCCCAACCCGAACTCGCCCAAAATTGGGTCTGACCCGACCCGACCCGGTTGACCTGAATGCTATCACTAATCTCCCCCTCTCCCTCTGATGGCTGATAGAACTTTTTTTTCTCTTCATTTATCCCTAAAATTGTATACAATACAATATATATAGATTTACACAAGATCTAATCTCAGCAGCTCATTAATCAGCGCCGCGACGGGCGACCGTAACTTTGGACGGTCGATCGTTCATGCCTTCGACTGTATAGGGATCCAACCGAGAGCGGGTCGGTCGACTGTGCATTGGATCGGTCGCTCCTTTAGGAGTAATGATTTGTAATAGCGACCGGGACGGTCGACCGTGCGGTCGACTGTGCGATCGGTCGGTCGGGCAGTCGATCGATTGCACTCTGCCTATAGCTACTTGCTGCTTTGAGCTGCTTTTTCCATCTTCGACTTTTCTTCTCTTCTATCTTCTTCAACCCCATTATCGTGTATTTGGATTTATAAACCCCAACATGAAGACTTCAATCGAAGGTTTATCTAAATCTCTATATATATGCTTGTAATGGCCTCCTTTAAGAGCAAAAATGTGTAAAGAGCAAAAAAGAGAAAGTCCTTCATTGAGAGTTCTGCATTATAAATAGCAGCTTATCTTCTAGTGAGGTTTGAGAAATATATAGATTCTTGGTAAAAGTGTTTGTAACTCTTTTATCTTCTCTAGTTAATAATATCTCGATTACTTTTTCCCCGAATTAGGGTTCACCAAAACAAGACATAATTATGCATTTTGTGTGTTTGTTTAGATCTACTATTGCTTGATAGTTTGTTCATAGTGAACTGTTGTCGCGAACTCGGTAGCGAAATTTCTAACATGCTTATGCAAAGTCTAGGTTGATCCTGATAATTTTTTTTAGGAATGAGCAAAGTGTACCACCCCTCTATTCTTCTTCATTTTTGTAGATGAGGCTAAATCATACTAGAATTTAAACTTATTTATATACTAATTATGTATAATTTAATGAACATATGTCAACAATGTTTATCCCGATTGGTCTTTTGGAAGAACCAAATAAGATTAGCTCATTCAGTTATAACTTTCTCACTTTATGTGACAGCAAATTTTCGGTGAAAAGTATCGAGAGATGATATGACATAACATACCAGCCGACCCAACTAGTTGGAATAAAGAGTTTTTATGTTATTGTTATTGTTTTTTTTAAGAAAAAAGTGGAATATGGCCATCCTGTTTCATTAATAAGAGCTTAACAAAACAAACCCAGAGTACTAGGCCATGTACAAACTACAGACAGAAAATAAAATATACATGAAGTAACATGACCCGTACAAACAATAAATCCCTCCAACAATCCTAGAGGGTGGGCCGACAAACAAGCTCAGTCTAGTAAAATTGTATGTACGTCAGTTTAGCTTCGTACACTGCCTCCACAGCACATGCACACCCACCTGAATCTATTCTGGCATGATTTTATCATCCTCCGAGCCCTGTATTCTCCTCGCTGGGGAGACCCCATCTTTGGGCCCAAGCCCCGCAAGCCAAATTTTGATAACCGCCGAGAACAGTCTACTAGATAGGGGGACCCCATCTTTGGGCCCAATCCCCACGGGCGGAGTTTGACAACCGCCAAGCTCACTCTACACCTCCTATCCTTCCACAATCTTTCAATTATCACTCCCTCACCAAAAACCGTAGTCAAGGAGAGAGCCGTGGAGATGATACCTTCACCTCTCTCACGTCATTTGCTATCTCTAGTAATTTCTCACAAATACAGTCCAACACCAACATAAAGTAGTGAGGAGCAATCTTCACTCTCTCACTCTCTCACTCTCTCACTCTCTTTCTCTCTCTCAAACAGAAAATCACAACAAGACCCAGCTGAATGAAGTATCACCTTCTCCTCCCGCCACACGGGCGTTGGCGTTGGGCGCCAGCTTCCATTATGAAGGCGTAGTGGTGGTGGTGATCCATCGACTATGGTCATAGGTGAAGCACCCCGGATGCAGCCCAGGCCCCTCTCACACCCCAACAGACCGGGGTACAAGCTCCAGCCTCTTTCTTTGTCTCTGCCATTCTCACAAACTCTGACTACTTCGCCGACTACTCCACCCTTGGAAGCCCAAATCATGGCTGCAGATCACCGTAATCGGCCCCGAGAGCAGTGGACATGGTGGTGGCGGCAAAGTAGCTGATCCGGCACCGCTACGGCATCGGTAGAAGGCATAGGGCTAGGGCGACTGATCGATGGTGGCAAAACCGCTGGATCTGAAGGACGGTGGCTGGTCGATGGCGTCGGTGATGGGATCTAAGTGACGGTGAATTCGCAAGCTCCCCACCGTGGGATCTCGCCATCTCCGACCATCAGCTTCGTCTCTGACCCATCGTTGTCGTGTAGTGGGGTCGCGGCGGAAGTGGACATGGTTGTGGCGGCGATTTCACAGCGGAAGTGGAACGGGGCGCTCGATCGCGAAGCGACCGGAGAATGCACGAGCTCCCCACCGTGGGATCTCGCCATCTCCGAGGTGACTGGATCTCACCGTCCCCAAAGTGGAACGAAGTGACTAAACCTGAAGCGACTGGACCTAAAGCAACTGGATCTCGCGGAACGAAGCGACTGGATCTGAAGTATGCGCGAGCTCCCCACCGTGGGATCTCGCCATCTCCGACCATCAGCTTTGTAATACCCCAGTTTGGCAGCGAACAGTCGACTGGTCGATCGTACAGTCGATTGGTAATGCATATTTGAGACGGATTTGAGAAGGATTTGAGAAATTTAGTCCCACATGGGAAGTTTACAAAAATAATTTGAGTATAAATACTATTAGCCAATGATCAAGAGTCACATAATTGGTTAACCACCTTTTGAGAGGCAGCCTGTGGTGGGCAGTTGTACTACATAGTATCTAATTTGTCTTCTAAAAATACTAAAAATTGTCTGAGTATTGGGGCGGGGCGTTACAAATGGTATCAGAGCCGACTTTCGACACCGGGTGTAGTAGAGGTCAGTATGATCTGCGGTGCTGAGAGTCATTGATCTCTGGGGTCGGGTATATTCTGCGGTATTGAGAGTCACAGGTAGTGATTGATAGCCGGGTATCCGATCTGCGGTGTTGAGAGTGATTGATCTCCAGGATAGAGGACTATACTACATCGGTTAGAAAGGGTTTGTACGTTCATTGCACGTTTAAATAGGTGAATTTTTGTTTGTTTGTTTATTTTTGTTGTAATTAATGGGAGAGTTGGAGCTGCACGTGCAACACACGGGTTTGTATGTTGACAAATTACAACTCCAACTCTCCCATTAAAATAGTAGATTATTATTATTATTATTATTATTATTATTATTATTATTAGGAATATACACGTGCGTTGCACATATTATTTTTTAAAAACATTTAAAATAAAAACTCTTATTTACACATGCGATACATGTCTTAATAAATAGGATTATATATTTTTAAAAGTAAATGTGAAGACTATAATAGGAGTGTTGGAGTTGCACATGTGTTGCACGTAAGTAGGTAGATATACAACTCCAACTCTTCCATTAAAATAGTAGAGATTATATATTATATTATATATAGATAGATAGATAGTAATTTACAGGTGTGATGCACATTTAATATATTACAACGCAAAAAATCTGACGTTGTGAGGACTCGAACCTCAGACCTCCTTCATATTAGTTATGCACGTGCGATACACTCGTTGGTAGATTTACAAATGACACTAATGTCTTCTCCCATTATAATATTAGACTAGTAATTTACACGTGCGATGCACGTCTTAATAATTTCAAAAAATAAAAATAAAAACTATGACGTAGGAAGGATTTGAACTGGAAACCTCCTTTATATTAGTTATGTACATGCGTTGCACATGTTGGTAGAATGACAAAATGACAAATGACACTAAGGCCTCCTCCTATTATAATATTAGAGATTAGAGATTAGAGATTAGAGATATATATTATTATTATTATTATTATTATTAGAGATTAGAGATTAGAGATTAAGCAAAACAAACAGGACAGTTAGAATCTTAACCTCCCCTGTTTGTAAAAGAAAATTTGAAACTCATTGAACATCAACCTAAAACTTTAGAATGATGACCAACACACATTAGTCACGTATAATTCCATCTAACCTTCTGTAATTTAATGAACTCTTCTTCTTTCTTTCGTCTATAAATTTCTCTATTCCTCGAACTCTTTCCCACAACTAAATCCAAACACCCTCTCCGATGGCTCACTTAGGATTATTATTATTATTATTTTTTGAAAGAAAAGGTGGAGTATGGCCACCTTGTTTCATTAATAAGAAGTTAATAAAATAAACTTAGAGTACTGAGCAAAGTACAATGTCCTACAAAACAGATAAAGAAAACATACTTCCTCTCTAACATGGGGAGGGACAAAAGCGATAGAACAAAACATCAGTCATCCATCAGAAGTACAACACCTCATCTAAACTCCCCATAAAACCCTAGGGTAGTGGGGATCAATAAAAGCAGTAAATGTTCGTACTAGCATAACGATCTCGTCTCTCAGTAGAGTGTCGGCCCAATCTCCACTTCATCGTCGTCATACTCCTCAACCTGGAAAACACTGACGATCCTCTCTCGGGAACCTGTAGAAGCGGCCGTAGCCCAAAAGAAAATAAGATGCATATATAATATGAGTCAAATTACCAGAAATACTATTCTTAGTCCCCGAAAGTAACAGTTATTCCTATCTAGCCAAAGGACCCATGTAGTAGCAGCTATACTGATAAACCAGGCTTCTATCATAGATCATCTCTCAGTAGCAAACTTGGAGCCTATCCACAGCTCCTTATATATATCGGAGTACTCGGAGGTACCTAGGACGTTAAGTACCCCAAAGAGGACCGCTTTGCTCCTGGGACAACCCATAAATAGATAGTCTCGTGTCTCGGTCATAACATTGCAAAAACCACAGGAATCAATGTTCATTTGGCGTTTAGCCAGGTTTTCTCTAGTCAGGATTGCGTTGTTCAACACCAGCCAAATTAATATCTTAATTTTTAGCAGAGTTTTTGCCTTCCAGATAATACTTGCCCATTTCGGGCGACAACCCCGGAAATGAATGCGGTTGTAAAGAGAGCAAACAATGAAGGCGTCGTTCTTTTTCGGACCCGAAGACTTCCAATCTGGCCCCTACGAACAGCTATTACCTGAGATGGAGATATGGGCTTGTAGCTCCCTGGTCCTGAGTTGAGATTCGGAATCCAGAGGCTGCTTAAAGATTGGATTCCAGGATTTTCTTTTCCATGATTTAGCCACCGTGTAGTGCGACTGTGACACTTGTAGATACAGATCCGGAAACATCTCTTTAAGTGTGTGGTCACCACACCACTTATCCCACCAAAATTTGGTAAGTCTGCTATTTCCAATATAAGTCGTAACACAGCTATTGAAAGGTTCATGGGCTTTAGCAATACCTCTCCAGAACCATGATACCCGCAGGCCCACCCTGAATCCTAGACTTCTCGTCCCGTTCCCTTTCATGTATGCCTGAACAAAATCCTGCCAACCCTCTCCATTGGGGTGGACGATTTTCGACCACCACTTACCCAGGAGGGCGAGGTTCATATATCGAAGGTAAATGATGCCGAGGCCACCGTATATCTTCTTCATGCACGCCTTTTCCCATCTGATGAGGTGATATCCCCTATTATCAGGGCTTGCACCCTTCCATAAAAATTGCTTCCGGATTCGATCAATTCTTTGGATTACCCATCGTGGCATTTCAAAAAAGTACATGTAATAGGTTGGTAGGTTTGAGAGTACTGTGTTGATGAGCGTGACTCTCCCCCCAGGAATAAAGTTTTACTTTTCCAACCT
Organism: Hemerocallis citrina; assembly: GCA_017893485.1. NCBI lineage: Eukaryota > Viridiplantae > Streptophyta > Magnoliopsida > Asparagales > Asphodelaceae > Hemerocallis > Hemerocallis citrina. Next base: position 190,791,127 of record CM030360.1, on the reverse strand, counting down.
GCCAAACGATTCTCCACCCGGTCAATGATGGGAAGCCAGTCAGCCTTCTTGAGCTTACCAGGTCTCAACGGGAGTCTCAAGTACTTAATGGGAAAGTTTTTGATGGCACAGTTTAGGATTGTAGTGTGCTCAAGTGCCTCCTCTGGGGTTAAAGCAATGGGGATGAGAGTGCTTTTGTGGAAGTTAACCATAAGGCTGGACCAAGCTTCAAAGCTGTAAAGAATTCCTTTGAAAACGTAGTCTCCCCGATGTTTCCATTTCCTAACAAGAGAGTGTCATCTGTGTACTGTACAATTTAGCATCCAAGACGGTTGACCCCACTTGCCACTGGCACAATCCAACCTACCCTTCTGCAGTTATCCATCACAAACCGCAACATGTCTGCCACAATAGTGAACAGTAGGGGAGAGAGGGGGTCTCCTTGTCTAAGGCCCCGCTTACACGAGAAAGAAGGACCCGCTACCCTATTTACCATGATAACGGTCCTGCTGGTGGATAGGAATGTGTTGATCCATCTGATCCACCACTCCTCAAACCCTCTTCCAGCAAGTGCTTCCAAGAGACTTTCCCACTCTACCAAATCATATGCCTTCTCGAAGTCCAATTTTAGTAGGTAGCTCTTAGAGTTCGACCTGTGGCAGTGATGGATAGTTTCTTCCACAGTGGTGACACAATCTTGAATGCATCGACCCTTAATAAACCCCGTCTGCTTGCTGCTAATGAGACTATCCCTTACCTTTCCCAATTTATTAGCGAGTGTCTTGGTAATAATCTTTACTGAATAGTTAAGAAGGCTAATTGGGCGAAAGTCTTCCACCCTCAAAGACTCAACTTTCTTGGGGATCAATACCACCTCAGCATTATTAATTCTCCCTAACTTAAGCTTATGGTTAAAGAAATCGACAAACAAGTTAATGAGATCATCTTTGATTTCCTCCCAGAAGGTCTGGTAGAAAAGGATTGGGAATCCATCCGGCCCCAGGGCTTTCTCTTTCCCAAGTTGCATTACCGCCTCCCGAATCTCCTCTCCTGAAAAAGGGGATTCCAAGGATAGAAGATCCACATCAGCGTCGACCGCAGAGACATGCTAGAATTCATGGTCTAGGGGGGCTCTCAAATCCGCCTTTCGACCAAAAAGGTGCTTGAAGTGAGTTTGGAATGCTACTTTGATAGCATCGTCCTCTTGTAATAATCTCGAGTCAGTTTGGATCGAAGGAATAAGGTTGGATCTATGTCGAGCACTAGCAACCCGGTGAAAGAAAGATGTATTTGCATCTCCCTCATTGAGCCACAAGACCCAGGACCATTGTTGTCACTTAATCACCTCCAGCGTATAAAGCTGAGCAATGTCTTCTCTGAGTTGCAGTAACCTATTCCACTCTTCTGGTCATAAATCTCTCGTCTCTACCACTTTTTCAAGCTCCTCAATTCCCTCCAAAAGGGAATCTTTTGCTCTCCAGATCATCGCGAATCTAGTCCGATTCCACTTCCTTAGCTTGGTCCGCAATCTTCTAATTTTTTTCACACCACATTGTCGTCGCTCTTGTCCCTCTAGTAGGGCCAGCCCAGCTCTCGATAACCATGTGGTGGAAGCCTTAAATTTCTAGCCACGCTTTCTCAAATATAAACTTGGGTGGCATCTTGATTTGAACTTCACCTATGGACAGGATGATCGGAACATGATTCGATGTGGGTTTAGGGAGGGACTCAGCCCACGAAAGTGGAAACTTGTCCTCCCACTATGTTGAGACCAAAATCCTATCTAGCTTAGCCTGAATAGGCATTGATTGCATGTTTGACCAGATGTAAAGTTTACTGGTGATGGGAATGTCAACCAGTTCGAGCTCTACAATGACCTCATTAAATGCTTCCCTGTCAGAATCACTAGAGCCTCTACCTCTATATTCGGAGGCAAACCTAGTGATATTGAAATTACCTTCCACCACCCACGGGTGCGGCCAGTGAGAGTGAATCAATCGTAGTTCAGTCCAGAATGCCCTCCTGGAAGCTGCCGTGTGTGGACCATACACGACTATGAATTTGTGGGTCCACAAATTGGTTTTGCATTGGAGCATGACAGACATGGAAAATTTCCTGCGGAACTCATCTAGGAAATTAAAAATCTCTTGGTTAAAACCACGTGCTATACCCCAAGAGGCCCCATCAGAGGGGCATAATTTCCACTCAGAGATTCGGTTCCCCCCCAGCCTACTGAGCCTAGAAATATGACCCTATTTCGTTTCTTGCAGACCAACAATGATGACTTTAGATTTAGCAATGACATCTTTAACCATTTTCTGTTTACCCCGCCTACCTAGACCTCTAACGTTCCAGAATAGAAAATCCATTAAATAGATTCTAACGTGGGTCCATGATTCGGTTTGTTAACCGAAACCGAAATACGATTAGCTCTATCGGTCTCCCATCCCCTAATCTTGTTAAGGATAAAAGTGTTTTGATCAGTATCGCCCACTACTAAACTACAGGTTTTGGCTAGAGAAAATATCTCAGAATCAGACATTAAATTAGAAATAGAGGCCAGGAAGGATCGCGTACCTCCGTTGCTAGTCTTAGAAGACTTAGCGGCTGCTGTAATTTCAAGATAATCATCCAGGAACTCTTCTATAACCCTCTTCGCAGCTTTCTGAACTCTAAATCCTTTGTGTGAATGGCCAGAGACCAGGGTAGTCAATTGTGGGGTAGGGTAAGTGGAGGGAACAAAATCTGGGGAGATAGCTCGGTGGTCAACCCCAATATCTTCTAAATCCACAGACTCCTCTTCAGAATATACAAAATCATCTTCGAGGTTCAACCTAGCATCACGATCATCTTCTTCACTATGGCTTCCGACCTTAATAATGGGCTCTTCCGTAGCATCACCAGATATGAGAGTTGGGCTTGGATAGTTGGGCCTATAAGTAACTTTTGGAGTTAAAACCATAGGCTGAACGTTATTGGGCCCCTCAATGGGCCCAACTCCATTCGAGATAAAGTGTTGTGCATCGTTGGACCCCTCAAATGGCCCAACTCCAATCAACTTTCTGTCTTCAGAAGCGCCATCACCAAGGGCTGAGGTTTTCAAAGCAGCATGTTTTAAAGGGGCACGTGGCATTTCCCCAACGGTTGGCGGAGAGGTCGAGGTGTGTGTTGGGGGTAGCAAAGTCTAGGGCATCTTCTTCGATGCTTTGTCGTTGTGGTTTTTGTTGAGACGAGTTGAGACCTATCCCCTTTCACCATTTTGGGTTGAATGTTCTTCTCCCAAAACAACAACCTCTTTCTCTTTTCGAACCACTTCATTGGTTCCTCCATTCGTCTTCTTCCCTAAAAAGGCCTTCCCTTGCTGTCTTTCTCTTCCCAAAGATTCAATCTTTTTCCTTTTTGGAGAAAGGATTTATCTGTTGAACATCTTTGGAGTCTTACTACTTTCATCTGTGGTTTGCTCTTCCCCATCCACCTGCACCAAACTCAATGCCTCCTCCCCAATTTCTAGGTGTTGACTTCCATTTCTAGCTTTCTATAAGCTCAGATCTCCAAGTGAAGGGACTGGGTCTACTCCAACTGCCATTTTTGGTTGGGGTTGCAGATCCACTTTTTGGAGACCATCCTGACCGTTGGGGCACTTGATCAAACCTCGATCTTGGTCGTCCAACGTTGATGGCATTTTGTGTGCTGCTAGGGTCGCCGCCGAACGTACCTGGCTCTCCTCCTTCCCCTTGTCGCTCTGATGAATTCACGATGCACCCATTCAATTTCATGGGCCCCATCTATGATACTGTCCAACTTCGGTGAAATCACTTGTTTGTAGGAGCGGCCGTCCCTGAGCGAGGAGGGTGGGGAAGATAGTATTCATAGTTCTGTCTTCGACTCCGCTAGCTTATTTAAAACAAGTCGAATGAGGTAGGAGTCCTCAAACGAGAAGACTTTTGCAAAACGAGACATAAGGGTGATATCTGGGCTTCGGATTAGGATTCTGGCGGATACAATCTATGAGCGACACACTATTTTGTCATCCATATCTTCGATTGTTCCGAACTCCGAAATGATCTTTTGCAGTGCTTCTTTCTTCCATAAGTGGAATGGGAAATTATGAATCAAAATCCAGTATCGTTCACCTTATGGGATTTCTGCTCCAAATCTAGTTGACCAAGGGGTGAATTCCACCTTAAAATGGCCAAAATCCACATTACCCATGTCGCAGATCTCGATCAACTTCTCCGGCGATGGGAATGACACCAAAAATTGAAGGTGACACATCTTTTTCGCTACCCATTCCCTATGAGCCCTCATTGGCCAATTCAGGTTTAGGGCATGGAGGTGATGGTTCTCCGATGGGCTTCCTAATCTAACTTTAGCTATAACACACCATTGACGGAGCCATTTCTCTTCATGTTTAATGATGTATAGGCTGTTTGCAAGTCGGATAAAGGTTGGGTTATCAGGTGAGCTTCCTCTTCTAATTGGCCGATCATCATTGTTGTTAGAAGTGATGACATTCGAGCAATCATACGACATATGCTCCCCATTTTATACATTTCAGGCATCGCACCTCTTTTGTACAGTCTTGCCTGAAGTGCCCCAGGTCTCTGCAGTTGAAACATGGTGCCGGTTTGTGTTTTCCTTTCCTTTGCTTCTTTCTTTTTTCTGTCTGAGAATGTGGGGAGTTATGGAGTCTTTTCGTATCTTTACTGATAACTGTCACCCATGGCTCTATCTCATCCCCGCTCCATGTCGGAGCTCTCTCCACTGTGTCCTTGTCTTGTGGATCCCCTTCTTGGGCCCTCTCAATGCTGGAGTTAGGTGGAGATTGAGCCTCCCACATCTGAGCCGGGGGAGACTGGGCACAGTTGACAGAGGGGTGTTGGGCTTTGTGGTTAAGTTTTGGGGGTTTGGAGATGATGTTAGAGTGGGTGTTATGGTGGTGTAGTAATGGGAGATTTTGTGGCTGATGATGTGAAGGATGGTGGTTTGAAAGTAGTTGGTTTGATTGATGGTGGGTGTGAGGTTTTAGAGGGTGTAGCCACCGGCCCTGGCCATGCTGAACACCCCTTTCTTCAATGATGTGACGTAGGTCTTGGGGGTGGTCATTCTTACGCTCGAAAGAGCCAGTAAGAGGACCCCCTTTATGGGCCCGTCCTCTTGAAATTGTCACAACAGGGCGATGATGACTATACGTACTCTCGCCCATACCGTCGCTGATGTGCACTTAGGTGTGCACGCACGGGGTGACAAGTATGTCTGAGCCTCCATTCCTCCTTGTCAAAAGGGTTGTTTTGCATAGCTGGGTTTTGTGGCCGGGGGATGTGGGAAACAATAGGGTTGTTAGCTGAGTTTTGTGGCCGGGGGATGTGGGCAACAGTAGGGGGAACATCGATGGAGGTGGAGGAGGCATAGGAGGAGAAGGGGGGTTAGTTACAGAGTCTTGACTGGCAGGAGCGATTATGTGTGTGTGGACCTTCTATGTAGGCCCACAGGCACACAGTTCAAGCTCCGTCAACTCCATTGAAGCTAAGAAAATTGCTAAAACCTGCTATATTCCTGATGAGTTTTTGATTTTGTAATAGGTTCTGTCAAATACAGGGTGGTTTCGAGTGTTGGAGGCTAGAAGGTTGGAGGCTAGAAGAAGGATTGCGTGAAGACGAAGAAGACTCCTGGGTATCACCATCCTTGCTTTGGGTTTGGCTCGGCTCAAAGCTTTCGCTGGTGATCTTAGCCCACTGCAAGATTTTTGCGTTGCCGACAAAAACTCAACTGCTATGCATATTTCATTTCTATTTGTCTCCTTACCTATTTTGGTTCTCTTTACGATGCATGTTAACAGCGATATGATACATTTTAACCATCTCAAGTTTCTAAACACGTAGTAAAATTTTGATATTCAATGGATTTCTTTGCAAATTAAGGGTAAAAAAGATTACGGTTCCAATGCTAGTTCATCCCATGATTAAGTGTGCATGAAAATTGGCTTGTGAAATCCCATCCTTTAACTCTTTTACAAGTCTCTAGCGAGTAACAAGCCCATATCACTAGTAGAAAACCATGCAATAACAACAAATCATTTACGAGTACCAAAATTCTCTTGTTAGTGCTACATCTATGACGGATTAATCACAACAAACCCCTTCGTTGTGAATGTTTTTGACATCCGCAAGAGATTCTATTAATCTGTTGCAATTGCAACAATTGCAAGAGAACAATTGTAACATAATATATTCCATTACTAAAATAGTTTTTTAATCTTTAATATGAAACATGTATTAGACACGTAAAATTACTTTTCTAAAATAAAACCATTCATCTCCTCCTCTAACCAACAACAGATCTCTCTCTCTCTCTCACAAAATGATATCGGCTGAAACCCTAAATCCCCAAATACTCTGAATCTCTTCTCCCCTTTAATCTCAGACTTCCGCCCTCACCTTCGGCGTCGCTCCTTATTTGCATTTATTTCCTCAAATTTTAATTTTCCGGTGTTATCTACTCCACTTCTCAATCTCGCTCCTTGTTCGAATCGTCTCAAAATCTGAGTTTCGAGATGAGTGATGGTTATTGGAGGTACGCCGGTGCAGTCAACCCTCGCCTCCCTAAGCAGTCTGCTCCCTTCAAACGCCCATGCTCCAAATTTTAAGGTTTTTTTTAATGATCGATGGAGGTGAGCATTTCTTTTCTTTTTTTCTTCTTAAGTTACATATAAACTATGTTCTTTGAGTATATTTTTGTAATGTAATTGGTAATGTTTATGATAGGAATAAGATGGTTTGGTGTTTGGAGTCAGTCGAGGTGAGAGCTATCTATGTTATGTAATCTAGTTGATGGGGATCTAGTTTGATTTTCTGAAAACTGGTGTTATGTTGGGTTATTTTACAGGACCTAATAGGCCTTCTCAAGTCCCTTGTGGTCTTTTCACACAAACTAGCTACTTTTTGGGAATTTGATGTTAAATAAAAAAGAAGGTAACTCATATCATACTTGTTTGCAGTAACCTCATCTAGTAGCACGTATCTTATGGGCAATGCTATTTTGTGTTTTATGATGTGCTTTAACCTTTTCAGTATATATTGAATTTGGCACTATTTTATATGTTTATAAAATTTGGTTTTATACTTTCAGAGAAGCTCTACTTCATTTGATTTTGAGTTCGAGTCATACAACTACAGTGGCTTTGACATCGCAAATCACTTTAATGAATATGTGGGTTATGAATGTGATTACAGTCTACAGCTTGTATGTATTTTTTGATAGTTTATTAATCATTTTTGTCGAATGCTTTGGTTCTTTATGTGCTAATTCTTGGTAAATCACATCTATTTTTGGTACCCAGATCAGGATGCACAATACCATTTCTTCAGGAATTGTTTGTTTTGTGCCTAATAAAAATTGTTTGTTACTGGGTAGTTGTTGCTTCTGGCACTTGTGTATGGAAAGAGAAAACCCCAAGTTTTGCTCCATGATGCACCACAAGAAGATTTGAAAACAAAGATTGACAATATTGTGAAACATCCTTCCAGATCAAGAGGAAACCCCAAGTTAGAAGTCCTTTTAAAAACATTCGTTGTATTTTTTAGAGTTTGACAACTCATATTTCCTTCTAGAATGTACTGTTGGTATTTTGGCACTTCGAAACAAATATATAATTTTGTAATGAGAATGTTCTATACTCTATAATGTTAATGCTTATTTTGGTATTCCTAAGTTTACTATTATCTAAATATGTATTGTTTGTTCAAATTGCATATTTTTCATTATTATGTTTTCTTTATATAATTGTGCACATCAACATGTGAAATAATTATATGTTCTTCACCAAATAAATACGTCGTTTTTAAAATTTTGATTAAGCCATCCGAACGAAATCACCAATGAAAAAACGCGTCCAATTGCATTTGCGATGTAACAATTGCATTTGTGAGGTAACAATTGCAATGGAATGAGTACTTTGCGAACCTCTGTAGCAATAGTTCATCAGCAACGGGAAAAATTCCTTTTAAAACATACTTGCAATGGAAATATTTGATGTAGATATTTTCTTATAGATGGGGACAGCAAGAAACAACTTCCATTGCAGATATTCTATTGTAGCTAATATTCGCAAGGGATAATTAAAATTCCGTTGCAAATGTGTGCATTAACCAGGAGATGCTTCACAACAGCACAACTACAAGGGAATGAGAAAAATTCCCTTACGAATGTGCATTAACTATGGAATTTCACTCTTTTACAAGGAAAATTTCTGTTACAATTGTGGCATTTTCTACTAGTGTATATTTTTATTCAGATGATATAAAGTTAAGTATACAATTACTTTAGACATATATATGGAAAAACAAAAGTCATCATATAATTTTTTTTTTGAGTTTCGACTAAGATGTAACCGGACCTGGTACCTGAGACATCATTTTACCCATCCTAAACCCTTACCATCTCAACTACAACTAACTGACATCATATAGTATGTTGCATATATTCTATCATAAAATAGTGCAAGTATAATTACCCTCTTTCAGTAAAGAGGAAACACTTTCAGAATTGTCTTTATCAAATATTGTAATTTATTATCCTTGTCCTGTTTTTTGTTGTCTCTAATTACTTCCTTCTAGTGTTCATAGGAGCATCCACAGTCGTTTGCTAAATACTCAAAAATTAGAAATAGCTTTAGGAAATAGGCATGTAGTCATTCGCTAAAAACTCAAAATTTAGAATAGGAATCTACAGTAGGCTGCTAAAGTTACAAGTCGGTCTAGACGATTGCTAAATATAGGGACAGAGGATGTTAATCCGTTTGAGGGTTGGGACGGATGAAGATCATCTGTCTAGGAAAATTTAAAGAAAAACGATAGACGGGTGAAGATACTCCGTCTGTTGTCGAAAATAATTTTAAAAAAAAAAGTATTCACTGAAAAAACCCCAAACGGATGATGTTCATCCGTTTGGTGTTTTATTTAATTTTTTTTGAATTTTTTTTTAATTTCTTTTGATTATTTTTTGATTTTAAACAAAAATAAAAAAAAGTTAAAACTCACCAAATGGCTGAAGATCATCCGTTTGGTCAGTTTTTGACTTTTTTTAATTTTTTTTAATTTTTTTTGATTTTTTTTATAATTTTAAACTTAAAAAAAAGGTCAAAACTAACCAAACGGATGATCTTCATCCATTTGGTATGGTTTTGACTTTTTTTTTTGATTTTTTTTTGTTCGTTTAAAATCAACCGAATAACTATTAAAAAAAAATAAAAAATTACAAAGATGGATGATGTTCATCCATCGTTTTTAATTTTAAGATTTGGACGACTGCAGCGTGCATCATCAATTGCTATTTCTAAATGCTATCTTTAGAAATGAGAATAGCAAACGATTGTGGATGCCCTAAATGGCCTGGCCTGGTTTGCAAGGAACCAAAGCTAGCTACACATGGGGCTTTCTTCTTCACCGGGCTGGGTAAAGCTGGCCTAACTTCAAACCTAGTTGGTTCCAACGTCACCCTACCGAGTCTAAACACGCTCAGAATTTCCATCACCAGAATCAACTATGCTCTCTATGTAGGGTTATATGATTAGACAGAAATAAATTTATTTATTTGTCATTTTATTAATAGAGAAATTTTTTGGTTTATTCACAAATATTGATATTGTGCATCAATAAGGTCCATACCGCATAGTAATTATGTCTATGCACAAACAACATATTTACAGTCTATAATAGAACTAGACATTCTATTTGGCAGACTGTAGCACAATAAGTGAGATGGTTGACTCGAGCTTGTTGTGCTAGTTCGTTTAGTACGAATTGATGGAACAAAGAATAATTACACTTGTAAATAACCACAAGACTGTGTTATCGTTAAAGGCAATATAAACATGATCTCTAAATCCTGAGCAAATAGTGAACACATTTTTTAATATCGCGCATTTTTATAAATCAAAGAGTGAGGCCTTCTAGACTAATATCTCGATGCATTGGATGTGTCTTATTAGAAATATGAGAACATGTATTTGTAATACGGAATCCTATCTCTAAAAAAGAAGATATTTTCTTGTTCATTTAACGAAGGTTATAATCTGACAGTAAAATCCCATGGATATATTTTACAAAAAAATATTTTATACAAATTTTTATTTTTTTGTAAAAATTAAATTTAGAGTCATTGTCAGATTGTATGAAAGGATAAATGTGAAAACAAGGTTTAAGTTACAAATTGACCCATGGATGTGGTATCACGAATTCCAAGAGTGCGTTTGTGAATATCGGTAAAGGATGGGTTCTTGTAGAACTATAGTATGATATGGGTCTAATAATAATTTAGATATTAGTTGGGGAGCAAAATACAAATACATAGTGGACAGTATTGTAATTTTATCCCAACTAGAATTTCCTAAAGTTCCTAACCCTAGACTTTCATCTTCTCTATAAATATAAGAGCAAGGGTAAAACCTAGTCGTCTTTCTTATGCCTCCCACCAGGATATAGAAGAAAATGAGAGGAAGAAAAGCTTAAAAGTAAAACTTATTGATTTATGTTCTTATTATTTTATTTGAGATTAGATTAAATATTAGATCATTGTGATCTTGGAAATAGGGTAAAACAAAATCCAACACCCTAAGGACTTAACCCTCCTCACACTCACCCTCAAGCAATTGAAATCCTTACAGTGATTGAAGCTACACTGTACCCAGGATTTGTCACGTCCAGCCCCAAAAACACGTTGTTCCTCAAGACTCTCAAGAAGGGTGATGTGTTTGTGTTTCCAGTAGGTTTATCCATTTAGTTCAATAGTGGCAAGGAGCCAGCTGTAGTGATTGCGGCTCTTAGTAGTCTGAATCCTGGTGTGATTACTATTGCCAATGCTGTTTTTGGTTCGAACCCACCCATATCAGTGAAAGTTTTGGAGAAGGCATTTCAAGTGGATAAGAAGATAGTTAAGAAGCTTATGGATCAGTTCAAATACAGAGGAAGGAATAAGAGATGATTTGTTATTTGATTTCATTGATTGAATTTCGATTATCTATAATTTGAATAAGTTATGTTTTATGTATTCCTTCTTGTAAAGGTGATTTCGGTTGTATGATATGCAATATTATTCTGTCTTTCTTTCTCGTTGCATGTTCAAAAGGCACCAAAGACTATCAGCTGCAAGTCAGTTTTTCATTTTAGCAATAAAACAGTAAAAGATCTTAACCAATTACATTGTAGGAGCGATGTTCATGTCCTTAACAGACCCAAGGTTTTGAAACTTCGAATCTCCTTTCCCACAGAATAAGCTCCCCGACTAAGAAGCATAATACAATCCAAACCTAGAAATAAAAAAGACAGTAGCCATATAGAAAACTAAAGAGAATCCCACAGGAAATGCTCCCCCTCCCCCGGACTCCCCAAGGGCGAAGCCATATGTACTTGAGGTTGGGACAATCCTGTTATGGCTTATTTTGGTGCGGGAGCAAATAGATAGTGAGTTGATAATTGATGGAAACTACTAAAAATCTGACCTTTGACCTTAGCCTTTAAAAGTGGTTAGAGCTTCTGAGATTGAATCTGAATCGTTGATTGACCACCGTGATCTGAATCCGACGGTTGCTGATGCGGCCGATGGAACTACAAAAATTCTGAAACACCGGGGGGTGACCCCAGCGACAGAACCCCCGATGCTCAAGTCAGAACCAAGAAGAGAAAGAGAGCATGAGAGAGAAACTAGTGAATTGTTGATTACCTTCTGACTGTAGAGGGGAAGGGGTATTTATAGGCCTGAGAGACATATCAAGAGATTGATTTGTGTCCGTTGGATCGATTTGAATTCCTTATCTCCTTTATGTCTCTCACCCTCAAAAGATAAGTTCTCTTGTTATAGAATAAGAGATTTGACTCCTAGCGTGCATGAGCTGGGTGTCTCTTCTAGTGGGCCTAGTCTGTCACTTTTTATAGGCTTGAAAGAAGCCAATGTCTTAGAGAAGGTCTGGACTTGTTAAAGAGACCCGTTATGATTAATCTTCCTGTAAAAGCTTTGAGATCTGTGCAGGAATCGCACGACCCTGATTTTCTGCGATTTTTACCATCATCATAAGCCCCCCACTCCCGAAAGGTAATTTTCTCAGCTTTCGGGGAGTAGTACACCTTACTTTGCGACTCTGGAGTATAATCTTAGCAGTCAAGGTGTTCGAAGATACCTGGAACTGATTTGTGGCTTCTGAAGGTACTGAATATTTTCCTATTTTTTCCATATTTCTTCGAATTTTCTGGAAATTTTCCCAATTTTAAAATCACTTTTTTGAATTTTATAATTAATAAATCCAATTTAATTATTTTTCAGAAATTTTTAATGAATTTTCTGAATTTAAATAATTATTTTTGGATTTTTTAAATTAATTTTCGAATTTTAAATGATTTTTCGGGGATTTTTGTGAATTATCAGACCTTGGCTGCGAATTTTGACGCGATCTGAGGCGTGATCAAGGATATCTCGCATGCTGAGGGAGATCTGACGGTGGAGAAGATTTTCATAAATATTCAGATCTGAGCACGATCTTTAGTGCGATCAGAAGCGTTGATCAGATGCTAGCTCGCCCGCTGATGCGATCGAGTGGCTGAGATCTGATCGCTTGTGATCTGTGGCGACTTGGTGATATCTAGAAAGCTCATCAGGGAGGAACTCGCCCGCTGAGTGAGATCAAGCAATGGAGAAGCGAGGATCTTCTGGGGAGGCGACGTGGCAGCATCAGGGACGTCCATCACACTCCATCTCATCCTCAGAGTGGGATCAGACGGCTGAGGAGAGAGCAGAGCATTGGGGACAAAGGCAAGGCGACATGGCCCAATCTCGTACGTCCATCACACGCTAGCTCGAACCTCTAAGCGATCGGATGGCTGATGAGCGATGCAAACGACCCCGTAGCTCGACCGACCATTTCGTCGAGCTATGACCGACCACATAAATTTTTGAGGACTTCGTCATGCTACGCTATAGAGCACGCTATAGAGCTGTTGTCAAGCTATGATGAGGGGTTGTCATCGAGCTATTTTGGTCGAGCCACGAACTGAGCTTGTCGAGCTATGGCCTCCAATATCTTATCAAGCTATCGGTGGCATAGCTGAGCTATGGGGGCTGCTTCGTTGTCGAGCTATGATGACGAGTCTTCAATCAAGCTACGGTCGAGCTATGGAGTTGGGAAATCTCTTGGTTGAGTGCTCTGTTTCTTTGGACGAAGCTCTGTTTTTTGTTTGAGCTACGACTTCGTTCTCCATCGAACTACCACACCCTCGTCGACATATGGGAACGTCGAGCTACCCCTTCTTGGTCGAGCTATAGGAAGACTTCTTTAAGCTATGGGTATCTTGCTGGTCGAGCTTCGTGCCATTTCCCCTTCGTCGAACTATGGGTAGCTTTACGGTCGAGCTATGAGCAATTTCCCCGAACGAGCTATCTTGTCGAGCTATCAGAGCTCTCCTGTCGTCGAGCTATGGACTTAGCTTTTCTTGGGGGTTTTGCTCAAGCTCGGTGAAAGTGGCTGTGTCGATGTCGAGCCGTAGCTCCTCGTCGATGGAGGATTTGTTGGAGGCTTCACAGTTGTGGGGGCTCGAGCGATGGAGATTTGGTGGAGCTGTGGGAGTCTCGTAGTCGTCGAGCCACAAAAATGATGGAGAGGTTTTGGCGGGATTTCGGAAAGGTTTCGCGAAGAAGAAGAAGTTGAGTTGGAGGGTTGCGGGTTTTGGGTTTGGATCCATACCTGCAACCCGTTGTCTTAACTCTTGGGTTTGGTCTGCGAATTTGAACCCGACCTGAGCCCGTTTATTCTTTTCCTCTTCTATTGAACCCGCAAGTATTTTTTGGCTAATTTTTTGAAGTTCTTTGGACTTGGATTTGCATACAATTTTATATACATATATTTTTGTATACATACAATATATATATATAATTATTTATATGTGTATACCAAGCTTTTTTACTTCATAACCTTCGATTGGTGGATCTTGTACATATATAGTTGCCCTAGGAGAGCTGTTGCAGACTAGCTGTTTGATCCAAGCAAGTTGTTGAGGAAACTCCGGGATGGAGTTGGACGTTGAACTTGTCGTTTGCACCCAGCAAGATTGTAGAGGCAATTCCCGGACGGAATTGGACGTAGAAACTACTGTTTGATCCCGGTAAGTTTAGAGACATCTCTAAGGTAGAGTTGATGTAGAAACTGCCGTTTGATTCCGACGAGTTTGGAGAGGTAACTCGTAAAAGGAGTTGATTCAGAAACTTCCGTTTGATCCCAGCGAGTTTGGAGAGGCACCCCGTAGTGCAGCTGAGCTCGAACTTGCTGTTTGGTCCCAGCAAGTTTGTTGAGGTGATTCTGGGACGAAGCTAAACGTTCAAGCTTGCATTTTATGCCCGGTAAGTTTAGAAAGAACTCTTTGACTGAGTTTACGTAGAGCTTGCTGTTTGATCCCAACAAGTTTGGAAAGAACTCTGTAACGGAGTTGAATATTGAGCTTGCCGTTTGATCCCGAAAAGTTTATAGAGAATTCTGTGATGGAGTTGGATGTTGAACTTGTTGTTTGTGCCCAGCAAGTTTGTGGAGTGGCAACTCTTTGATTGGGTTAATTTAGAGCTTGTTGTTTGATCCTAGCACGTTTGGAGAGAACTCTGTGACAGAGTTGGATGTTTGATCTTGCCATTTGCGCCCAATAAGTTTTTGTATAGGCAACTCTGAGATGGAGTTGGACGTTGAGCTTGTCGTTTGATGCCGGCATGTTTGGAGAGAACCCTATGGTAGAATTGAGTGTTGAACTTGCCGTTTGCGCTCAACAAGTTTTGTGAGACAACTCTTTGACTGAGTTGATGTAGAGCTCATTGTTTAATCCCATCGAGTTTGTGGAGACGACTCTAAGATAGAGTTGTTGTAGAAACTGCTGTTTGATCCCGTCAAGTTTAAAGGGAGCTCTGAGATAGAGTTAAGCTTGAATTTGCTGTTTAGTCCCAGCAAGTTTATAGAGGCTACTCCTTGATCGAGTTGATTTAGAGACTACCGTTTGGTCCTGGCGAGTTTGGAGAGGCAACTGGTGGTGGAGCTGAGTTGGGACTTGCCGTTCGATCCCATCAAGTTTTGTAGGGGCAACTCCATGATGGAGTTGCGCATTTAGACCCACTGTTTGCATCCAACGAGTCCTGTAGGGACAATTTTGGGCCGGCATTGGATACCAAGCCTATTGCACGAAGATAAAGGGTCGTTGGAAAGACTAGAGCTAGCAGCGGGGTGCTATACTCACTGTTTGGAGTCAACGAATTGTTTATGAAGCTCGTGCAAAAAAGCGTTGAACTCATTATTTGGAGCCAATGAGATGTCGATGGAGCTCGCATGGAGAGCAGAATATTGAACTCATTGTTTGGAGTCAACAATCTATTTGGTGGAGCTTGAGTGAAGACCAAGGCATTGAACACACTTTTTGGAGCCAACAAGTTATTGATGTAGCTCAAGTGGGGAGCGGAGTATTGAACCCATTGTCTGGAACCAACGAGTTGTTTGATGGAGCTTGAGCATTGAGCGGAGTGTTGAACTTGTTGTTTGGAGTCAACAAGTTATTGAGGGAGCTCAAGCAGAGAGCGGGGTATTGAACCCATTTCCTGGAATCAACGAGTTGTTTGATGGAGCTCGAGCATTGAGCGACGCATTGAACTTATTGTTTGGAGTCAATAAGTTGTTGAGGGAGCTCGTGCAGAAAGAAGGGCATTGAACTCATTGTTTGGAGCTAACGAGTCATTTGGTGGAGCCTGAGCGAAGACCAAGGTGTTGAACTCATTGTTTGAAGCCAAAAAGTTGTTGAGGAGCTCAAGCGGTGAGCGGAGCGTTGAAATCGTTGTTTATAGCCAACGAGCTGTTGATGGAGCTCAAGCAGAGAGCAGAGCACTGAACTCGTTGTTTGGAGAAAACGAGTCGTTGATGAAGCTCAAGCGGTGAGCCAAACATTGAACTCGTTGTTTGGAGCCAACGAACTGTTGATGGAGCTCAATCGAAGAGCAGAGCGCTGAACTCGTTGTTTGGCACAAATGAGTCGTTGAAGAAGCTCAAGCAATGAGCAGAACATTGAACTCATTATTTGGAATCTATTGATGGAGCTTGAGCGGAGAGCAGAGCGCTGAACTCGTTGTTTGGAGCCAACTAGTTGTTGATGAAGTTCAAGTAGTGAGCGGAGCGTTGAACTCATTGCTTGATGTTGACGAGTTGTTGGTCAGAGGGACTCAAGTGGCGCACGTAGCGCTGAACTCATTTTTAGAGTGAATGAGTTGTGGGTATTCTGAATCTTCTTAATATGGAAGTAAAGTCACTTATGTTTAATCAGCGTTGAGGTGATTCCATTTTTCTTTTTACTGACAAGTAGCTGTGTACATCAAATGAGGTCCCCCGGGACATTGAGCTTACTCTCCTTTGTGATACAACGTGCTTGACGGAGTTGTAACTCTTCCGTTTGTACAACGCTTTAAGCAAGATGGAGTTGGAGCTTGCTCAGGTGAAGGTGATCAGATAAGCCTGAAGCTTGCCTGCCTAAGGAAGACTTGTCTTGAATTTCATCATCAAGAGTTGAGGTGGCCTTATGGAGCTGTTAGCTGATAGGAGGCCGGTGAAGAGGTTTGTTTCTCTTAGGTAGAGCATCTCTCTAGTGTGTAGCTGGAAGAAAAACTTGCATGACTGTTTGTTGTACCATGTTTGTAGGACTTTTGGTAGCGATTCCTAGACATGAAATGTAGACTCATTGTAATTCTGCTGTTGTAATGAGACTTGTAGTTTGTGGTATAAGAAGTCTTCTACGTGTCGGTGTCTTGTCCTGTGATTCTTCGTCTTGGGGGTTGGCTAGTCGTATGAGCTGCTCTTGGGGAATGTTAGACTCTGGACTTGCCATTTTGTATTTTTAGATATTTGTAGTGGTACTGGATCTGAACATATGTGTTTGTGATAGTTTTGCGATTGGAAGAATCCATTTCATATGCTTGATCGTTGCTGTCATGGTTGATGTGGCCATCGACTGTGTTCTTTGTAGCTAAATAACTGGGCCTCAAGTATGTTTCGTATAGCTAACGAACCGTCGATGGTGTGTGACGGAGTTTAGAACTTCTCCGCCTTGAACTCAGCTAGCTTTAGGAACAACTCTGAGGGAGAGTAGTTTTCCAAACTTGCTATATGGGTCCTTCGACAAATTGTGAGAGTCACATCGAGTGGAGAGTTGAACTCTAAGTGTTGCTTTTTACAAGTGTTGCTAGAGTAACTACGATCCACGATTTTGGACCTCTTAATCTGTCTTCAAGTAATTTTAACTAGTTTCACGAACAAATCGAATGGCGAGTTGAACTCTGAATGGGTTACCGGATTTGAGTCCTTGCCTTCAAACCAAGGGTTTTTTTCTCCATTTTCAATCTTTCACTCATTTCTTTCGTTTTTAGACCTTCTTTGTCAACAGGAGCCCTGCCTTGGTCTCCAATCCCCTTGAGCTGCTAGCGAATAGGTAACGAATCGACATGCATTTTTTCTGTTAAGTTCAGTGGGGAAGACATCTTTCATTATGATGCTCTTGACACCCCTTTCTACCCTAACTAGTTGGTGCAAGTTCACCTCCTACCCCCTGGCTTGATCTATGGCCTCAAACTGTGGGATAAAAAATGGTGTGTAATTGCAGGTTGAGAGAGTAACTCCGAGCCATGGGTATGGATTCCGAATTTGTTAGTTTGAGTATTAATTGGTTGCAGGAGAAGATCGAATGGCAAGTTAAACTCTGAATGTGCTTAATTGCAATTTGCTAAAGTAACTCCGAGCCATGGGTATGGAATACGAACCGGTCGTGAAGGTGCTAACGGATTGTAGGAGCAGATCGAATGGCAAGGCACACTCTGAACTTGCTTCTTTGCAAATTGCTAGAGTATATTCGAGCCATGGGTATGGACTCCGAATTCGTCTTTTAGAAAGCTTGTAACGAGTGTTTAGTGTCGCTCTAGGGGTAAATTGGGTTTTTAGCTTGTTGTTTGCTTTAATATTAACAAGTTGCAGGAGCAGATTGAATGGCAAAGTGCACACTGAACTTGCTTCATTGCAAATTGCTAGAGTAACTTCGACAATGGGTATGGACTCTGAACCCATCTTGTAGGAAGCTTTTAATGATTTTTTGGTGCCGTTTTGTGTATAATTTTGGCACTCAACTCATTGTATGCATCCGTAGAGTTGTACAAGAATTTTGCAAATATTCATACTACATTTTATTGGAAAATAAAATTGAGCGGCTGCTCTAGTGACTAGCCGTTATTACAAATTGAGAAAATTTGCTGCTACTAAGAGAGGATGTTTCAGACACCCTCGTTCTCCTTCACAAGGTGTTTTACCTTCCAAGTCCCTACTGATATCTCCATGCCCCCCGGGTCTTCAAGTTGATGAGTCGTTAGGCAAAAAACATGGTAAACCTTGCCTGGACTTGCCTGTTTTGGAGGGAGCCCTCCATTGTTTTGCATAGAGAAAAAGAAATCTTCTGATGCACCAATGTGTTTAGGCAAAATTATTTGTTTTCGTTGAATGAGCAGGATGGCTTCGGGCATGGAATTCAGGTTTATTTCGGTGTTATGATGAGAACTAGTTTGGACCTGGTGAGAGATGATTTGGCAGGTTTGGAAGTTCTTGGTAGAGTTGTTTATGGCAGTAGCTTCAAGCTTGTTTACAGTCTTGAAATTATTGTGACTGCTTTCTGAATGTAGGTTTATGGCATCGAAGGGGAGGACCAAGCCCCCCATTGTAGAGGTGTAGCATGCTCGTGCTGCCTGTTGGCTCCCTACAACTTGGCCTATGCCAGCTTCTGTTGGGAACTTCATTTTCACGTAGAAGGCAGAGCCAACTGCATGGAAGGCCACTAGGTCAGAACAGCCGAATATAGCATTGTATGCGGCTTTGACATCGACTACCATAAAGTCCAGTGCTTCCGTTCGAATGGAGGGGGCTTTCCTTGCTGTCACATCCAGTGTGACAACTCTTTCTACTTGAACGGCGACACCGGAGAGTCCGTGGAGTGTATAACTGGCTGGCTTGAGTCAGTCTCGGGAGAGCTTGAGAGCCTCGAATGTGGCCATGAAGAGGATGTTTACTGAGCTGCCATTGTCCACCAGGATGCGGCGTACCTCATAATTCACCATGCAAAGGCTTATGACAAGTGCATCGCAATGAGGTGTTCGAACGCCTTCTAAGTCATTGTCAGAGAAAGATATCGGGACCCCGGTGCTTTTGGCAGTTGGAATGTTATCTATAGAGTTGACTTCCCTGACGAAAGCTTTGCAGGAGGAGTTGTAATCTCCCCCCATCTGACCTCCATGGATGGAGTGGAGGAAGGGCATGTGTTCAGAGTCTTGCGATTCGTATGGCCTTTATTGACGCTTATTAGCCCCCCGAGGCAAAGGGTTTTCGGCATTGTTGTCTTTCTGAACGAAGTTGGAGAGATAGCCCATGCGAATTAGGGCTTCCAGTTCTTTAAAGGCTAGACAGTTGTCAGTAGTGTGTCTATGATCTCTGTGAAATGCGCACTACTTATTTTTGTCTCTTCTCCTGCTAGACGTTGACATCTTGGGGGGAGGGCGGATTATTTCGTCCTTCTCAACTTTCATGAGGATGACTGATATGCTTGCATTGAGATGAGTGAACTTGTCGAAGCATGGCGCTATAGTTGGATGGCATTGACCTGCGCCACTTTTCTAAATCTTCCTGGGTTCTTCCTCGCTTGTATTCTTCTGTTTGTTCCCCGAAGATGAATCGTTCTTGCCTTGGGGATAGAGAGCTTCCTCAACCCCGATATACTTTTCACTCCTTTTCAGGAGTTCAGTGAAAATTTTGGGTGGCTTTTTTGCGAGGGAGACTTTCAGGTCTTTGTTAGTGAGGTTGTGGCGGAAAACTGCAGCCGCCACTGAAGTGTTCAAGGAGAAAATTGACCTTGCTTCAGTTGTAAAGCATTTGACGAAGTCTTTCAGCATTTCTCCATCTCTTTGTTTCAGTTCTAACAGGGAGACACTTGTTTGTTCAGCCTTGCGGCTAGTAACGAAGTGAGCAATGAATAGTTCCTCGAGCTGATCGAAAAAGAATATTGATTCTGGAGTCAGGCGCGAATACCATTCTCTAGTTGATCCTTTCAGTGTTGTGGGAAATATTCGACACATGAGCACAATGGTAGCATTATAGATCATCATGAGTGTTTTGAAGCTCTCGATTTGGTCGGTCGGGTCTGATTCTCCATTGTAGGATTCAATTTGAGGAGGTTTGAAGTCCCTTGGAACGGGTGCATCGAGAATGATTTTGCTGAAGGGAGATTGACTAGGTGGTAGGCCCTGCTGGAGAGGTTTCTCTTATTCTTCATATGTTCTAGACGATCTTCTACTTCTTAGATGCGGAGAAGGACTTGGTCGTCCTTCCACTGAGATCCAGTTAAGTCGGCAAATCCTTCGTTGGGGGGCTGGCCCAGATCTTGACTTCCTTGGATACCATGGAGAATGTCGAGCTTGAATTTATTCAATTCGGCCCTAGTGACTGGGGCGTTTCTCCTGTACTACATAGAAATCCTTCAAATCTCATGAGTTGGGCTCCTCATTATTGGGCGCCGCCTGTGAGAGGAGGATTGCCTTGATCTCTGTCTTGGAAAATGGATTCTCTGGTTTGCATGATGTCCCTAGCGGGAGGCCTCAGATCGGGCGCGCCTTTCGTCCAGTTGGATTCGCGGTCGGTTTCTTGTTGCCTGGCACTGATGATCTGGTGCTCCTCATTATTGGGCGCCGCCTGTGAAAGGAGGATTGCCTTGGTCTCTGTCTTGGAAAATGGGTTCTCTGGTTTGCTTGATGTCCTTAGCGGGAAGCCTCAGATCGGGCATGCCTTTCGTCCAATTGGATTCGCGGTCGGTTTCTTGTTGCCTGGCACTGATGATCTGGTGGAGATCTCTAGTCCCCCGAGGGCCTCACGAGGCCATTGAATCAGTTGAAATATTATGGACTGAGATGCGGTCGTACTGAGGATGATGTTCATGTTGGTCTTGTCGGGAGCCCCCCGGTGCCTCTCCATTGGAAGGAGCATGATTAGGCTGTCGGGATGACTGTTGAGGAGGAATAGGATCTTCCATAGGAGGAGCTGGTTGATGAAGAGAGTTGGTGCGACGGCTTGAGGCCGCCCTTTTGCCTCTTAGTCTTGGTGGCATGGTGGCAAGTATGACTTGTGTAGTTTCCTACAGACAGCGCCAATCTATTGCTGCTTATTTTGGTGTGGGAGCAAACAGATAGTGAGTTAATAATTGATGGAAACTACTAAAAATCTAACCTTTGACCTTGGCCGTTAAAAGCAGTTAGAGCTCCTGAGTGAATCTGGATCGTTGATTGACCACCATGATCTGAATCCGACGGTTGCTGATGCGGCCGATGGACCTGCAAAAAGCCTAAAACACTAGGGGATGGCCCCGGCGACAGACCCTCCGATGCTCAAGTCAGAACCAGGAAGAGAAAGAGAGTATGAGAGAGAAACTGGCAAATTGTTGATTACCTTCTGACTGTAGAGGGGGAGGAGTATTATAGGCCTAAGAGACATATCAAGAGACTAATTTGTGACCGTTGGATCGATTTGAATTCCTTATCTCCTTTATGTCTTTCCCCTTCAAGAGATTTGACTCATAGCCTGCATGGGCTGGGTGTCTCTCCTAGTGGGCCTAGTCTGTCACTTTTTATGGGCTTGAAAGAAGCCCTTATCTTGGAGAAGGCCCGACCTGTTAAATAGGCCCATTATGATTAATCTACCTGTAGAAGCATTGAGATCTATGCAGGAATTGCACGGCCCTGATTTGCTGCGATTTTTACCATCATCAAGTCCTAACCTCCATAGAGAAGACACTTCCATAAAGATTTTAACCTTAGCATAAAAGAGTCCGACATAAGCTCATACTTGAGGTTCAGATAGTCCTATCCTCCATAAAGAAAACACTTCCATGAAGATTTTCACCTTAGCATAAAAGAGTCCGACATAAGCTCTATGGTGTGCTATGTTGGGAAATTTGCACTGTGGCACAATGGAAGTAAACAAAAATGAAAACCGATCAAGTTGAATGATCAAGAATAGAGAATAAATCACAGTAAATGAATTATTTTCCTGATTTGGTGAGCCTAATCCGATGGAGAAATATCAGATATTTTATTTAACAAGAGAGGTATAAAGATGTTACAATAACTCTCTCAAACAAAGTGGTGAGAGACGAGAAGAGAGTGTTAGGATTTTTGCCTCAAATACTCGTAGGCACATGTGTTGGAGTTGGAGAAAGATGATACGACAGGAAGGCAGCGAAGAAGCAAAAGCAACTGAGGGAGTAGCCGGCGGTTAACTGCGCAGTGTTGACCCTAAGTTTGATGTGAACAAAACATATTATTAAGACTAATATTTTCAGTTTAGATATATAGGATTTACATGAAAAAGTAAATTAAAACAAAGAGAGAAAAATTCGTAATCAAGCAAAAGAGGAATGCATCAAAGAAGATTGCAACAATAAAAAAGATTTTAACTCAAGAAACATGTGCTTTAAATCCTCAAAAAAGCCAACCATGATCAATTATTCATTTATGGTTTTGTGAGAAAATATTATGTAAAGAATCGTTGATTGATTGATTAGTAATTGGAAAGAATATAAAGTGGATTCGTCAAATAAATATTGAATCTGCAAGATAGCGGTTGACCGTACAATATGTCGGTCGACTATCACAATCGCCGACCGCTCAATATAGAGTGAGTCTACCGTTCACCTATCGACTTTTGAGTTAAAAGGTGAACAGTCGACTGCTCAAAAAATCAGTCGATCGTACTCGTATAATTTTGACTATTTCGGAAATATCTTTTCGTTTTTGGAAAGATACATTTTCTCGCTCTATAAATAAAGAAAAATTCATTGAGTATTCTTCACCTTTTGTGATTATTATTCTTTTGAACTAATCATTCAATCAACGATCCGAGTGTGTGAGCTTTTATTGATTTCTTCAGTCAATATCGTTATAGATCTTGAGTTTTTCTTTCTTCCACTTCATTGAGTGTTACGGGGCTTATTCATAGAAGTCATGTGGGTGTAATAGGACTATTGGCCGGAATTCAGTGAATCACTATACAAGGGTTTAAAGTATAGAGGAACGCTTGTGGCAGAGAATTACTACAAGTAGGTCGTGTGGACGTAGACCTGGGGGGTCGAACCACATTATATCGCTGTGTCTTGCGTGCTTGCTCTGTTTGCTTTCTCTAACAATATCTCTTTACTTAACGCACTTTATTTAAGTTTTTAATTTCCTTACAATCACCCTATTCACCCCCTAGGGTGATTTACATTGGTATCAGAGCGAGTTGCTCATTAATAGCTTAAAAGCCAAGAGCAAATAGTCCAATGGCCGAAATCCCTCATCCTGAAGGCTTGTACACATCGGAGTCATCCAACTCCAATGGGACATATCTGACACGTTCACCTTACTTTGATGGAAAATGCTACGATATTTGCAAAGTTTGTATGTCACATTTTTTGCAGATACTTGGAGAAGAAGTATGAAACGTTTATGAAAACCAAACAGATATCCCTGTCAGTGTTCTAAAAAGCGGCCTAGGCACTAGGCGGCCCTCCAACACCTCACCTAGGGGCTAGGCATTTAAGAAAATCAGTTAATGGTTCTAGGCGGTTAAAAGCGGGTCTAGGCGGCTCGTAATCGGTGTAAGCGGGTCTAGGCGGGCTAGACCCGCTTAGACGTGCTTAGAACTTAATTATTCAAAAAAAAAGGGGCTCGACTTATTCCAACCCGACCCGCTCTAATACACTCAAACCCCTAAAACTTCTCTTTCTCCTCTAAATGCCCTGTAAAAAAAACACCCAAATCAATTCTATTATCTAAATCCCTAATTCCTCTTCTCTAAAACCCCCAAATCACCTCCTCTGCCTCCTTCCTTGTAGTCGGAGGCTTTCAGCTCGCAGCTCGCAACGCGCTTCAATTTCGACCTCCTTCGCCTCCCTCATTGCAGTTGTCAACACAACCTCTTCTGCCTCCCTTCTCACAGTCGAAACTTTCACTCACTCTGTCACTCAGTCGTCAAAACCTCCTCCTCCACCTCCCTTATTACAGTCGCAACTCGCTTCAACTTCAACCGACATCAACACAACCTCTCTCTCCTCTCTTTAGCTTCAAAGTCAAGTCGTCAACACAACCACACAGTGCCTCCTGCCTTGATTTACCTCCGAAGTCAACACTACATCCTCCTCTTCTCTCTCAAACTTCTCCTGACGCAACCCCCCCATCTCCCGACTTAAGCCTCCCGCTTCCCCACACTGTTTGCTCCTTGGACTAGAACAGCCTAACAGGTAATCTCCACTACTGGTCTTCGTCATAGATTAATACTAGTCTAATAGATGAGTATAAGACTACAAAAAAAGAAAAAGACTAATAATAATACACCGATTCGATTTTGTAAAGCTCATCTTGCAATTGCAAGGAGAAATATCTAGAGTAAGAATTGGTAACAACAAAACAAAACAAAATGATAAAATATATAAATAAATAAATATATGATATATAAATAAAACCGCCTAGCACCTAGCCGCTTAAGCTCCGCTTACAAGGCCTAGGCGCTAGGCACCCATCGGCCGCCCGACTACCGCCTAGCGACTTTTAGAACATTGATTCCTGTCAGTGATGGAAAGAGAACCTTCAATGATGGAAAGACAACCTTCACAGCAGTTGGATTATCATTGAAAATTGCAAACTCTAATGCTATGATAGCACTTTATGCAGGTCTGAACAATGAAGAACTAATGCGATGTAGGCGAAAATACAAAACAGCTTATGAAATCTAGAACAATATGTTAAAACGTCATGAAGGAACTGCATCTGAGTTAAATGCTACAGTTACTTTATGCTTTTATAAGTTTGTTCATATGATTCCATGAGAGAATGTAGATCAGATGTTAGCCCGCTTTGATATTATCGCACATGATTTTGAGAGCTTGGGTAAGGGGTTAGATGATGACCGAAAGGTCTGAAAACTCATAAGCTGTCTCATGCTTGAATGAGACCTAAAAGCTGATGCAATGACGAAGACACTAGAAGAGAAATGATTCGATTACTATACCTTTCAGGGAAAGTTGAAGACGTATGAATTGGAGATGATCGAATAAAGATGGATCGGCAGAACATTGAGATTATACTGATGAATCCAATAATATCCACATTTAGGAGCAATAATCTTAATGCAAGTAGACATTTAAATGCTCTATATGTGGTAATTTACTCTTCTTTTCTCTTTTCCATAGGAAACAGCCTAAAAACAGCTAAACGAAGCAGATTCAAGAAACACAAGTCGACTGGTTCTTCAAACAGGCGACTGGACAGAGAGGTTGAGTTTCCGAAGCTGCGCAGTACAGTCTACTTGACAGATTAATTATGAATCTACAGATGTCTCGACACAGTCGACTGATCACGAAACCAGTCGACTGGTATTCAGCAGAGTTAAAAGATAAGAATAGTTGAAGATTCATCCTCATCCAAATCCAAACCAAGATTAAGTTATCCAAATCCAGGTTATCTGCGAATAACAACTCTCCATTAATCAAGTTAGAGAACCGGGATTGGAAAGTGAGAAGATTGACTCAAATCTATATCCGATGTGTAAAGAGATAGAATGAGGGACTTGAATTCTGCAGATGTGGGCAAAAGAAACTATAAAAAGGCTGGAATACGGAGTTTAGAAGGATCACTTAATCTCTGAATCATCAATCGTCAACCAACAGGCATTATTCTATCAGCATCGAAGAAAGAAGGAGATCAAGTACACTGAAAGAAACGATCCAGTCGACTGAGTGACAGCAAGTTGACTTCTCGGGCCGAACATCATCAGTTTATTTCTTCTCTTTCTAGTTTTTATTTTAATCATGTATTCGAAACTGTTAGTCAATAAAAGTCTTATTATGTGGAACTAATTTCATAGTTGGGTAGATTGAAACCGTAGTCATGTAATGCTTATATTCTTCTAAACGCGACTCTATTACTTATTGATTAAACCTGATTGTAATGGTATAAATTTATATGAATCAAACTTGTTCAGAAGTTCTAAGGGCAGTCGACCGAGAGTGACAGCAAGTCGACTGGCATACAGAACCTGAGATTATCAAGTTTGCGTATTATAAATCTGAATCTGTTATATGAGCATAGAGACGACCCGTATCTCGTGCTCATAACTTGTAACACAGGAATCTTTAGGGGTTCTTGGTTTAATCAACTTGAAGGATCTAGATCTGATACCAATTTCTAGAACTTCGAGTGTTTGTTCGTTTTCATTGTTCCTATGTTTTCTTTAAGTGCAACTTAGTAGATACCATGCTACATACTTAAGGAAAGAAACGAATTAGAGTAGATACCATGCCTAATTCTTGGCCTAGGGAAACATTAACTTTAAGGAGTAGATACCATGCCCTTAAAGGAACGAACATGAGTGATTAGAGTAGTGTAGAAGGTGACTTAGCATTATTGACTATAGGTGGAAATCAAAGCCCAACTACTTAATAGATATTTGTGATTCAGAACTACTTGATCTAGTTTTAATCTTGTCATTTCTTTTAGAACAACACTTTAAGATTCTTATTTCTGTTTTATTGGTTAGTAAGTTAAGTTCTACAATCTCTGTGGGATCGACCCTTGCTTTTCACTATGCTTCTATAAACGATTCGTACACTTGCGAGGTTTTTAATTTGTGTCTAGTTTATCTATTTATTTAGATCATCTAGATTTCACAACATATACCCAAAACTGAAGAGAAGACCATTGTCTTAAAAGTGGAAACTTCACGAAAATCAAAATCAGAATTAGATCATGAAGAATCAGATGAAGATATTGCACTGCGAACTAAAGAATTTAGTAAGTATCTCAAATGCAAAAAGTATGGCAAGTCACAATGAGGAAGAGACAAAGACAAAGAGGACATATGTTACAAATTCAAGAAGTTAGGACACATCCGCGCAAATTGTCCCCTCTCGCAGGATGGGAACAAAGAATATCATCACTCCAACTCAGGATTAAAAAAAAGGCTTTAAAGGCAACATGAATTGATTTAGACTCAAGTGATGAAGAGGAAGAACACAACGAATTCGGATTCATGGCTCTTGGAGATGATGAGGTGTCATCATCACTCCATGAAGAGGTAATCGAAGAACCTACCTACGATGATCTAGTTGACATATGTAATGGCTTAAAAGATTACGCAAAGAAACTAAGTCATGAGTTGAAACAATATGAACAAATGTCTAATGAATCACATGACTCATGTATTGCCAAAAATAAAAAATTTAAAGATGCAAATTTGTCGGTTATTGAGAAATTCCAGTCATTTAGGAAGGATCGTGATTTATTGATGGAGAAAATGAATGCCTAAAACAAGAAGTTCAAGAATCTCTAGCAATAAATAATAAAAACCTAGAAGAAATTCATTACAAATCTGTTTATACTGCTAAACTCACCAATGACCTTAATGAATGCAAAAGGAAATATGACGAAATAGTGAAAGGTTGTAAGGAAGCACTCGAAAAAAATAGGATACTTGCTGCTAATCTAGATACTCTCTGTTGGAACACTAAAGACAATGAGAAACTAGAAAAAAGACTTTGTAATAGAATAATTGAGCTCAAAAAAGTTGTTGAAAAATATGAAGGGCCCAATTATCTTATGACAAAGAATGCAAAATCATATCATGATAATCGAGAACTTGGTTACAATGAGCCACTACAATGTCAAAATACTAAGCAATCCTGTCAAACACATATGCATATCCACCAAAATAATTACAAATTAGTACATAATATGCAAATATGGATGACCCAAGACATAATCGCATTATTTGTCACTATTGCTGTGAATTAGGACACATATCTTATAACTACTTGTTAAAAAAGAATACTAATTTTGTTTGAGTGAAATAGAATGCAAGTGCAGGAATAGTACAAATTTGGGCACCCAAAATTGCACCTACCAATCTTAATGTAGGTGCATCAACGTGCCAAACCTAAAGATCAGTGGTACCTTGATAGTGGATGCTCAAACAATATGACAGGTGACAACACATATTTTGCATCACTATTAAAGGAAAAAGGGAAGGACATTATCTTTGGAGATAACAACACTGATCAAACAATTGGTAAAGGTAAAATAAATTTTGGTTCATCTTGCTCCATTGATGATATACTTTTGGTAAGAGGTTTGAAACACAATTTACTTAGCGTTAGTCAGTTATGTGATAAAGGTTATACAATTACTTTTGATAAAAATACATGCACTATATTAGATAATAATAAATCATCTTTACTTCTTGCTAATAGATGCAATAATGCGTATGTCATCAATTATAATGTATTGGTATAAGAAAATATGAGATGCTTTGTTGCTAAAAACGAAGATGGTTGGCTATGGCATTAGCGACACACAGTTATGGATAATCTCAACAAACTTGTCAATAAGAAACTTGTGCGTTGAATTCCTAAATTCAAGTTTGAGAAAGATAAGCCTTTTGATTCGTTTCAGTTCAGTAAGCAAATTAAAAGTTCCCACAAGTCCAAGAAAATGGTATAAACTTCTAGGCCTCTTGAACTGTTGCACATGGACCTTTTTGGATCATCACGAACGCGTAGTAATGGAGGTGCACAGGTATGCTTTCGTAATTGTAGATGACTAAAGTAGATTCACTTGAGTTGCGTTTTTATCACAAAAGGATGACACCCATACGTCTTTCAAAAAAAATTTCGTAGAGTTGAAAATGATAAAATCCTTCCCATTGTCACTATTCGTAGTGATCATGGTGTGAAATTTCAAAATGAACTCTTTACATCGTTTTGTGATGAAAAAGGAATAAAACATTAGTTCACATGGTCTTGCACTCCCTAACAAAGTGAGGTGGTTAAGAGGAAAAATTGATCTCTTTAGAAAATGGCTCGCACCATGCTTAGCGAAAATGATTTACCAAAATCGTTTTAGGCAGAAGCTGTCAATACAGCTTGTTACACCATTAACTAAGTAATCATTAGAAAATATCTTGATAAAATGCCTTTTGAACTATATTATGGAAAATTCCAAAATTAAGTTATTTTCGTGTATTGAGATGCAAAGTGTTATTTAAATACCTTAGATAACTTGAGAAATTTTGATCGCAAAAGTGATGAAGGCGTCTTCTTAGGATATATTCTCTAAGTAGAAAAGTTTATCCTGTATTTAATAGGAGAAGACGCACTATTCAAGAAAATATTGATGTCATATTTGACGAATCTAATCATCTCACAAGAGAGATATTATATGTTGTTGATGATGATGAGACAAATATTCGCATTGAAAAGAAACAGGTACATGCTGAAAAAGTACCGAATGAAGACTCCCAAAACAACTCATCCCATCAAAATGAAGATCTACCACAACAAAATCTCAATCAAAGAACTAACAAATCCTTGATGGACGGGATGCACACACAGCAAATCGATGCCATGGAAGACGATCCCACTCCATCAATACCAACTCAACCTCCCACGATTGAGAAATGTCTTGCTTAGAAAATCATCTCTAGTCATCCCTCAGATCTTATACGAAGTGATATGTCAAAAGGGTAATTACTCGAACTCAAGCTAAAAAATTTATGTGTTTTACTGCATTCGTATCCATACTTGAACCGAAGAATGTTAAGGTGGCCCTACAAGACAACGACTGGATTGTTGCCATGCAAGAAGAATTTAATCAATTTGAACAGAATCAAGTATGGAGACTTGTTCCTAGATCCCCAGTAGAACCGTTCTTGGTACAAAATAAGTGTTTAGAAATAAGTTAGACGAATCCGTTCATATTGTTCGAAATAAGGCTCGTCTTGTTGCTCAAGGTTATAACCAACAAGAGAGAGTCGATTTTGATAAAACTTTTGCTCATGTTGCACGACTTGAAGCCATT
The DNA here is from genome assembly GCA_017893485.1 of Hemerocallis citrina. NCBI lineage: Eukaryota > Viridiplantae > Streptophyta > Magnoliopsida > Asparagales > Asphodelaceae > Hemerocallis > Hemerocallis citrina. The sequence continues at coordinate 190,761,184 of CM030360.1, read as the reverse complement.
TGCATTTTACTTGCTTTTGCATCCTACATGGATTTTACGCTTTTTCAAATGGATTTCAAACTTGTTTTTTAAAATGGTTTTCTCTGAGGAAGTTTATGTTGAACAACCGCTTGTGTTCACTGACCCAATACACCAAAACCATGTATTTTGTCTTGATAAAGCGCTATATGGTTTGAAGCAAGCTCCTTCGTGCCTGGTATGGGCGACTAAGTTCATTTCTTAATCACATAGGTTTTTCAAAAGGAAAAGTAGGCACTATACTTTTTATCAAACATATTTTTAAAGATATTTGGTTGTTCAGGTTTATGTTGATGATATTATATTTTGGTCTACTATTGAAAATTTGTGCAAGAAATTTTCTAAGCAAATGCAGGATGAATTTGAAATGAGTATGATGGGGGAATTGACCTACTTCCTTTGACTTCAAGTATAACAACGGAAAGGTTTTATCTTTATAAATCAATCTAAATATGCAAAAGAATTCGTCAAAAAGTTTGGTCTTGATAGTGCCAATGTATATAAAACTCCCATGTCCACTTCCACTAAACTCTCCAAATATGAATCGGGTAACAGCGTTAATATTTCTACCTATCATGGTATGATTGGTAGTCTGCTTTATATTACTGCATCTCGTCATGATATAATGTTTAGTGTCTATTTATGTGCACATTTTCAATCATGTCCAAAAGAATCTCATTTAGTTGCAGTTAAACGTATCATTCGATACCTTAAAGACACCAAATGTGGGTCTTCGTGTGACAACCCAGATTTTCATATGAATTTATGTATGATTTGTTCAGCACTAAAATACTATATATATTTATTTATTTTATTTTATTTTTTTTGAAACTATTAGTATGGAATTATTTCATATACTTCAACTAGACTCACCATGAGCTAGACATGGACTCAAACCATGTTCTTTTGACCTATGAGCCATGAACACACACTTGTAGTGTGACATGTCTTGTACAAAAAAAAAGATGAAATGAAGCCCAAAGATTACATGAGAAGAAGGAGGGAATACAAGTTAGGTTTAGGGTTTTTGTTTGAACACATTTTGACTCATGATGAGTCTTTCTCCTCTCACACACTCCACCTCCCTCATCTCCCAATCCCTTTGCAGGATGATATGTTTCTCCTCTTTCCCATACCCTTAGAATCCGGCCAACACTCCCCCGTTGCTCTCTTGTGTTTTTTAAAAACCCCTCCCACTCCTTCTCATTCCTCTTCTTCTACAACCTCTACACTTAAGAGAAAGGGGAAAAAGAAAGAGAGAAAGAGTGTCTTGCTACTAATTTGGAAGGAGAAGAACCAAGGAGAAAAAAAGAGAAGGCCAAAGCAAGAAGGAGAAGCAAGGAGCTCTAGAGGAGTCAAGAAGGAGGACCAACAAGCAAGGAGCTAGAAGGAGATCAAACTATTAGCAAAAGGTGGGTGTTTCTAACCTTATGGTTGTTTTATGGTTGAATGATGTTTGTGATGATTGAAAGGATGACATGCATGCTCTTGTATGAAATTAAATAACTCGTTTTGTGCTAAGTAACCCAAATCAGAAAATCCTGTTAAAAGACTGAATTTTTGTTGTCAGTCCATAGCTCATTACATGAACACTACATGGTATTTTGATCTCAAAATTTTAGAGGATGATTATATAGGTGTCGTACACCTTCAGTAATTTTAAAGGATGTTTTTGATTTTTCCTGTTATTAAAATAAATTACGAACTTGCATGCTGGTCAGAATAGAAAGAAATAATTTTTATTGTTACTGTTGTGGAAAGAATGACTTGTATCTCACTGCATGCTTATGGTAATGATCTGAAATTTTAGTATGTCATTTTTGGATGTATATAAGACCTACATTTCAAATTTCATGAGATTTGGACCACTGTAGCTATGTCAATAAAATCATGCAAACTGAGCTAGATATTTTAGTAAACAAAACTGCTGTTGTTACTGCCCTGTTTTTGGATGACATTCAAAAGAACATAATTCGGAAATCTACTTGGTAGAATCACTTGATTTTTGGAAGTGTTGTAACATCATGTGTCAGGAACTAGATTCTAACATTTCATGATGATCTGACACCATATGCTATTTTAAAGGGATTTTTATCCTATAACTGTGTTGATCTGATCTGCTGTTCTGAAAGTCTGTACACTTTTTAAAAATGGGACCAGAATACCTTGTAAACGACCTTGTATGAAGGAACTTGAAACTGAGAAGTTTTAGTAGACATATAGACCATTCAGGATTGACTTAGAAAACATGATTAGAATAAGTGTACGATTTTATATGATTTTTACAAGTGACGACAGAAACACAGTAAATCTTAGAGCTTACTATTTTGCACCATGATCATTGAGATGAGTCTAAACTTGTATCTTTTTGGCTTAGAGTTTCTGTTTGAGGTCAAGACTCATGTCCTAGATGTGTACTTGGGTTAGGACTTACATTATCTAAATTTTCTTGTTAAGAGTAGCCCATAGTTGCTTGTAAAACCCTTTATAGACCACATTATTCAATATTTCGAAGTGAAAATTGTATTGGATGTTGGGGTATTATTGTAGACCATTTTGGGATAAAATTCATGCCCATTGTGTGCTTGTACTTGCTGTCTACTTTGAGTAGAAGCATGGGGAGCACCCGATCGCAATTCCTCAAAGGAACGAGGCTGGGAATGACTCCGTTTTGGCATAAATGCCAAGTGTGTGCTTGCTGTTTGGAATCTTAAATTATCATTTTTAGGACTCTTAGAACCCCTTTTTGGGTATTCTTGGGTTAGGACTTACTCCTAGTGTAGTATACCTCGTTGGGATACATCGGGTTAAGTTTTGAGGCTCTAGGATTAAGTCTTGTTGACAAATCTAGACGGATAAAATATTACATCGAATGCGTTGGACGAGATGACTCGTGCACCGACGTACTTGCCGTACATGGATGGATTCCATGGTTTGTGTTGGAGCTACCACTTGTTGAGAACCGTGGAGCGTTAAGTTTAGCGGGAGCTACTTGTTGGTCGGGCCAAGGTTGCAATCGAACTCCAAGCGTAGATGGCATTTGTGGCGATCGACGTGGTCGATTCGTTGTTGGTTCATGCCAAGTGTGGGCCGAGGCGGGTCAACCCTTGGGCCGGACTTGAGGGCTAGTTGAGTCCTAGTGAGGGATGGGTTGAGATCCATTAATGATAAAGGTGACTAAATAGAAAAAGTATGCAAGTAGAACTTAACTAATTGTTCATAGCAAGCCAAGTTGATTACCAAGTTAGGGATTGGTTATGGTAGATAGATCGCCTAACTATGGAAGAGGTGTAGCCTGGTTACCTTGGTACAGCTAGATCGAGTCTTGGTTGATTGTAAGGATAGGCACTAGCGAGGGTGTTCGCCTGTCAGGGGGACGTCATCTCGACTGCAAGTTCTACTCTAGTGTAAGGATGAGTGTAGCAGAGTTGGGGAAAACCTTATATCTGTCATGTCCTTTATTGACCTGATGCGGGCAGGAGGTTTAGAGGAAGTCTCCACAGAGCGAGACTATACGGGAAAGATCCTAAGTCCTCCGGCGGGGAGCCCTGGTTCCCGTATATCATCTTTTGGTGAGGTCCGGAGAGACAACATATCGAGTAAGCCGATATATTTACAGTCATGCAGGGTAAGCCTGCGACTGACCATGATTTCAATCACGCAGGTTAAGCCTGCAATTGGAATCCCAAACATAGTGGATAAAACATGAGAATTGGACACCACTAATGATGGCAGCGACGGGTAAGCCGGACGACTGCAGCCTCACCATCACTGGAATCAGAAACAGGAAAGAGCACATGAGTAGGATGCATAGCGGGGGATCGAGCCCCATCAAACTGAAGAACGTCGTTTGGTTGGGGGGTGTGTAGTGTGGGATGCATATCTTTCAACCAAGCATGCATTAGCTTTAGAAGCATGTGTGCATAGTGTGTGCATTAGTTTAGGCCATGTCATACACCAACATTTGTTTGACATCACCTTTTTCTTTGCATCAAATTCTTTGTATTTGTTGAGGTTGGAATCGTTATACTATGGCATAGAGAGGATAGCCGAGTATAGCACTTCATCAGTTGTATTCAACTAACGTGCCCACAGTTATCAGTGTAGGACCGCCGACTTGGGAGCACGGGAAGGCTCTAGCAGGGGAAAGCATCCAAGTGAAAGTTACTGTCCATATTTTATTGTACATTCTTATGTAACAATTAATTGTAAATATTGTAATCATTGGACATTGTAATAACATTTGATGTAATAAAAGTTTTTAATTTCCTGTGATTTTTGTTGTGTTGTGACTCATTTGAAGGAAGATCCTGGAGTGTGTCACGAGTTCCTATGTTAGGAATTCGGGGCGCTACACTTTGGTACTGGAAAAATAGATATTTTTTCTCTTGTAGGCTATTCTGATACCGACTATGCTAGCAGTTTAACAGATAGAAAAGGCACAAGCGGTAAATGCCACGTTTTGGGAAATTGTCTTATTTCGTGTGCTTCTAAGAAACAAAATTTTGTAACGCAGGGTCTTTTTGTGTGTAGGTATTATGGATGAAACATACATTAGAGGATTATAAGGTATTCTTTGATCACATTTCTATAAATGCGATAATACTAGCACTATTCATATGACGAAATTTTTTGATCAACACAGTTGCACTCAACATATAAAAATTTGTGAACACTTCATTAAAGATTATTTTCAAAAGGGAGATGTCGTTCTTGACTATATTTCAACATATTTGCAAATTAGCTGATATATTTATAAAAACATTAGACAAAAAATGTTTTCATTTTTTAAAAGGAGAATTAAATGTCATTGATATTTTTGCATGATTTTTTTTTAATCGACTTTATCCATGTTTTTATGACTAGAACAATTCAAATTGTATGTCGGTTGATTGCATGGTCGAATGTTCTCCTCATAGGCGGTTTGGTCGACCGTCCCATATACTGGCATTTCCCAGTTACAAGCGCTCTCTTGGTCGAAAGTGGACTGGACGACTGCGCAGTCGACCATCCTGCTTACCGCCATTTTCCTGTACTAGGTGTTTTTTTTGGTCGAAAGTGGATCGGTTGACCGTGCGGTCGACCATCCTGCATACTACAAAAATTAATTTACAGTCCCCTATTTACTTTTGCGTTGCGGTGGACCGTACATGAACCGGTCGACCGGTTCTATCAATTGATTAAATCCTAAATCCTTTCTTTCTCTCTATGACATGTGGGGACCGCTCTCCTAGTATATACATCTCTTCTCCATCATTCTTCTTCTCTCAAGCTCCACGAACAAAAAGCATAGCTTTCTTTTTCCCAAAAAACTCATCAAATCCCATCGAATTTTTGACTTTTTCTCACAAAATTTTCAGGCTCCTTCTCTTGGATTCTCATGGCGTCTCATGGTCCTTCTTCCTCTCACAAATCCAAAGGTAAGAAAACCATTACTTCTAAACATATTTCTAGAGATGGTATCATATTTAAACATACTCACTGTGATGATCTCTACTTTTCTTCCCTTATCGGTGCTCCAATTGTTTCAAGACGTGATATAAACTTACACTACAAAAGAAACTAGCTTTCCCGGCGCTTTTTGACGTCTTTACCGGCGTTTATTTATGCCGGTGAAACTTTCACCGGCGTTTATAATAGCGCCGGTTCAAATGCCGCCGAAGCGGGCGTCGCGGAAACGAAGGGGTCTACACCGGCAGTTTTGATGGACGCCGGTAAATGTGACAACTACACCGGCGGCCATAAAACGCCGGTGTATGTCGGTCTCTGAGTGCCGTTCTTTTGCACCCTATATACATTCACCGGCGGTCTTAAACCGCCGGTATTTATTCATTCACCGGCGTTTATGAAAACGCCGGTGTAGAACGAAAGTATACCGGCGGTCAAGGAGCGCCGGTGTATGTGCATTTCTGAGTGCCTGGTTTTCCCTACTTACAAGCACCGGCGCGACCAAAAAACGCCGGTGTAGTTATATACGTCGGCGTTTATAAAACTCCGGTGTACGTCTGTGCCGTTACAGCTGACAACATTCACCGGCGTTCGTGAGAACGCCGGTGTATCACACACTCCAACAATTAGATTAGATAGACCGGCGTTTTTTAAAATGCCGGTCTGGCTATGCCCGTTTATTTTCGATACTCCGCTTTTCCGTTCGATTTCAATTCACAGTTTCATTTATAAAATCTGTAAACTAATTCTCACAACTGATTCAATCAATTTCGTTGCATATTACTGCGCAAATCACAACCAAACACAAGAACAATTAAAGATAATCAAGTTTCACACGTGTCATAACAACGTCCAAATTCATTGATTAATTAACAGTGTCATAATTAACAAATTAATATAGGGACTAACATCCCAAATATCCAAACAAACCAGTCTGACAAATATCCAAAATATCCCAAATTAAAAGTCTGACATAACTCTCATAAAAAAAAACCAGTCTGACATAACAACAGCAAGGAGGAGGACATAAGAACAACAACCATACAGCAAGGAGGACATAAGAACAGCAAGGAGGACCGCAGATTCATACCCCTCGAGTAGCTTCAGCTCTGATCATCAGAATTTCCTTCATCTGGACGACCGCTCTGTGAAAAAAAAACAATAGTTTAATTGAACAGTAGACCACAAGACAGAATATACATATTTTTTGAACTTGCAAAAAGAACTACCTGTATCTTAAATTATAAGATCAAAGTGCCAACTGCAAATGGAATTGTTAATGATATATACAGAGGTAAAATAATTACATTGCAATGCTAAAAATCTAGTACTTAATTTTGTTTTTAAATATATCTAAAATAACAAAACAAATGAAAATTCAGTATCTAACTTGAAACCTTTATATTCTCCTCTGATTGGAAATATCCAATATCTAAAACAGTAAAACAAATGAAAATTCAGTATCTAAGCATGTCCTTCATGGATTGTTCAGACAATCCATGAAACTGTCATCGTGGACGGAAACCAAATATAAGAAAAATAAGAAAAATAAGATAGGGCTCATATCAAGTGTATTTTTAGGGAACTGTCATCGTGGAAGGAAACCAAATATAGAAGCCAGAAATGGAAACAGAAAGAAGAAAGGAAGAGACTTTGAATACACCAGGCTAACATAGCGGCATTTTCCTCATCTCTCTCTCATCCCTTGTTTCCCTTCAGCACACGAACACAAAGAGACATCAACAACAACAGCAAGAGCGACAAGAACAACAATAATAATAAATTATTATGAACAAGATGTCTCTATATGGGTTTCCAGATCTCCACTCGAGCCCTCTCGTTCTAATCACAGCCTAATTAAGAACATAGACAACATCCACTAAACAATCCAATCATAGCCCAATCAAAATTTGCCATCCTGGATCTTAATGAAATAAGCTTCATTAACAGTGAAAGAAAATGAGGATGCTAGCAGCATACTTAGTTTGGAAGTGAACCCATTTTTTGTTAAAAAATCATGCCAAAGATGGCAATCTCTTCATTAACAGTATCTGAACAGTGAATGAAAATGCGCGACCAAAAAAATGCGCGACCAAAAAACATGCCAAGAAGACCATCAGGTGCATGAAATCAGCTTCCCTAACAGTGAAAGAAAATGGGGATGCTAGCAGCATACTTAGTTTGGAAGTGAACCCATTTTGTGTTAAAAAACCATGCCAAAGATTGCAATCAGGTTACTTTAACAGTATCTGAAAATGAAAAATTTTCCATTATCTGAGCTTATATGTTGCTCTACTACTTCTTTAGCCCAACTATATCTAAAACCCAATTGCAGTGCATATCCGACCGGAGGATTTTGGCATACGTACCTATACCATCCTCAGTTCACAGTGAACCCATTTTGGGTTAAAAAAAAACATGCCAAGAAGACAATCAGGTGCATGAAATCAGCTTCACTAACAGTGAAAGAAAATGGGCGACCAAAAAACATGCCAAGAAGACCATCAGGTGCATGAAATCAGCTTCACTAACAGTGAAAGAAAATGGGGATGCTAGCAGCATACTTAGCTTGGAATTAGTTTGGAAGTGAACCCATTTTGTGTTAAAAAACCATGCCAAAGATTGCAATCAGGTTACTTTAACAGTATCTGAAAATGAAAAATTTTCCATTATCTGAGCTTATATGTTGCTCTAGTACTTCTTTAGCCCAACTATATCTAAAACCCAATTGTTGTGCATATCCGGCCGGAGGAGGTTGGCATATAGATATAGCATCCTCAGTTCACAGTGAACCCATTTTGGGTAAAAACCAAACATGCCAAGAAGACAATCAAGTGCATGAAATCAGCTTCACTAACAGTGAAAGAAAATGCGCGACCAAAAAACATGCCAAGAAGACCATCAGGTGCATGAAATCAGCTTCACTAACAGTGAAAGAAAATGGGGATGCTAGCAGCATACTTAGTTTGGAATTAGTTTGGAAGTGAACCCATTTTGTGTTAAAAAACCATGCCAAAGATTGCAATCAGGTTACTTTAACAGTATCTGAAAATGAAAAATTTTCCATTATCTGAGCTTATATGTTGCTCTACTACTTCTTTAGCCCAACTATATCTAAAACCCAATTGTTGTGCATATCCGGCCGGAGGAGGTTGGCATACAGATATAGCATCCTCAGTTCACAGTGAACCCATTTTGGGTTAAAAAACAAACATGCCAAGAAGACAATCAGGTGCATGAAATCAGCTTCACTAATAGTGAAAGAAAATGCGCGACCAAAAAACATGCCAAGAAGACCATCAGGTGCAGGAAATCAGCTTCACTAACAGTGAAAGAAAATGGGGATGCTAGCAACATACTTAGTTTGGAAGTGAACCCATTTTGTGTTAAAAAACCATGCCAAAGATTGCAATCAGGTTACTTTAACAGTATCTGAAAATGAAAAATTTTCCATTATCTGAGCTTATATGTTGCTCTACTACTTCTTTAGCCCAACTATATCTAAAACCCAATTGTTTTGCATATCCGGCCGGAGGATTTTGGCATACGTACCTATACCATCCTCAGTTCACAGTGAACCCATTTTGGGTTAAAAAACAAACATGCCAAGAAGACAATCAGGTGCATGAAATCAGCTTCACTAACAGTGAAAGAAAATGCGCGACCAAAAAAATGCCAAGAAGACCATCAGGTGCATGAAATCAGCTTCACTAACAGTGAAAGAAAATGGGGATGCTAGCAGCATACTTAGTTTGGAATTAGTTTGGAAGTGAACCCATTTTGTGTTAAAAAACCATGCCAAAGATTGCAATCATGTTACTTTAACAGTATCTGAAAATGAAAAATTTTCCATTATCTGAGCTTATATGTTGCTCTACTACTTCACTGTGCCCAACTATATCTAAAACCCAACTGTTGTGCATATCCGGCCGGAGGATTTTGGCATACGTACCTATATACCATCCTCAGTTCACAGTGAACCCATTTTGATCAAAAAAACATGCCAAGATGACAATCAGATGCATGAAAATAAGCTTCACTAACAATAAAAGAAGATGATACATCAGCAACAACAGCCAAAAGGGAACCAAATATAGAACAATTGGGTTTTGAATGGAGATTGTAGTCATAGATCAATTCTTCGTTGAAGAAAAATACGAATAGGGCTCATAGCAAGTGTAGTTTTAAGGAATTGTCATCGTGGAAGGAAACCAAATATAGAAGCCAGAAAGAGGAATGGTAGAGAATGAGGATACACCAGGCTAACATAGCGGCATTTTCCTCATCTCTCTCTCATCCCTTCTTTCCCATCAGCACACGAACACATAGAGACATCAGCAACAACAGCAAGAGCGACAAGAACAACAATAATAATAAATTATTATGAACAAGATGTCTCTATATAGGTTTCCAGATCTCCACTCCAACTCATCTCTTTCTAATCACAGCCCAATTAAGAACAATTGTTCATAGTCACTGTTAAAGAAACATATATGCTCAGATTATGGAAATTTTCATTTTCAGATACTGTTAAAGAAGCTGATTTCATGCATCTGATTGCTATCTTTGGCATGATTTTTTAGCCAAAATGGGTTCACTTCCAAACTACGTATGCTGCTAGCATACCAAAATCCTCCAAATCAGTACAACAACACGGCTGAACAAACCTTGTTTGCAGGTCATACAATGTCATCTATACCATGTTATGTGCCAAAGTGGGGTTGGTCATACAATGCAAGGCCGACACGTATTAGTTGTTTGTGAGTATGCAATAGGGTGCAGCTATGAACAGGGCTCATATCAAGTGTAGTATTACGGACTGTCATCGTGGAAGGAAACCAATTTAATATAGAAGCCATATATGGAGCCAGAAAGAGGGATGGTAGAGAATGAGGATACACCAGACTAACATAGCGGCATTTTCCTCAACTCTCTCTCATCCCTTCATTCTCTTCAACACACGCACACAAAGAGACATCAGCAACAACAGCAAGAGGGGGTTGGTCCAACAATAAGTGTAGATTATAATAAACGAGATGTCTCTATTTGGGTTTCCAGATCTCCACTCCAGCCCTTTCTTTCTAATCACAGCCCACTTAAGAAACATAGACGAAATGCTTATAGACGACAACCACAATGCAGACTCACAAACACTAGTACGTGTCTTTCATGCATTCAAGACCATAATCTCTTTAAAAATACCAATTTAAAGACTTACCGATGTTTTTTGACAGTGGGCGACGTGCTACCCTCACTCTCATATGTTTGACTGCCACTATTATTTAGTGGCTGCTCATCCCCATGGCTCTCATTGCCATCATTTATATTTACCCTCTTTCCACGCCTCGGCATGTTGTACCTGTCAAGGATTCGATAACTTCCTTAGAGATGCAAATTTAATTAATAACATGTTTATAATAACTATCATAAAATTTGTACTTTAGTAGGATTAACAAACCAACATAATTGTAAAAAAATTTTAAAAATGAGATTTGTAACAGATTAAATTACAACGATAGGGTGGTTCAAATGACACTAAGCATAGTTTAATGTAAATAATACCAAGCAGTAGAAAATAGAAAGATAATTAAACCAGTGTATTAAATTCACAATGAACATATTCGAAATTACAGATATAATATTACAACAAGATTTAAGACATAAAATTACAGACATATAATAAACCGAATTGAAAATCATGTAAACTACAATACGACATCTTCCAGTACATCGCCCTCTTCTCCATCCTTGCGGAGCCAAGTCCCGCAAATTCCAACATCGGTTGTGTTTACATCAAACACAGGAAACTCAAAAGCAATGTAACTGTTCATGTCTTCACTGTCTTCATCGTCTGAAGTATCGCCCAGTTGGAATACATCTCTTGGTTGCATAGGGAGAGCCACATACGATTTTGGCTGGGTTGGATCTTCAATGTAGAACACTTGTTGCACTTGGGATGGAAACACAAATGGCTCATGGCTAATGTGTGTACCGATGTGAATCAATTTTGAGAAGTTTACAACTGTGAAGCCAAGCTTGTCCTTGTTGTTAGCAAAATTCCTATCAAACTCAGCCTAATCCCCACGAAATAAGACAACACGGAAATGGCCAAAATAATTCAACTCAATGATATCCGTGAGCACTCCATAGTAGTCGAGATCTCCATCTACAGGCCTCGTGTCCGACTTGGAAGCATAACTTCTAGTCTTAGACGTCACTACCATTCCACTATTTTGAGACTTCAAATTACATTCACGATCCTTAGTACGAAATCTAAAACCATTGAATATGTATCCTCCGTATCTTTTGACCATCTGATAGGGACCTTTGGCAAGTACTTGTATTTCAGTTGACGCACCTTCAGGACCCAAAGAATGTACCTATTAATTTTGCGCAAATCGTATCAGCACCATAGAAAATGTAGATATAATAAAGATTAACTTGCATAACTGTAATTCACCTACATGAGATTCAAACCACTTATGAAATTTTTCATTCATCAACTTGTTTTGTTCACGTGGTGGTAGTCTTCTTGGTCTGGCCCTTCGTTTGATGTCCATGACAAATTCGCTAAAAAACAAGCAATTGAAATTAGGAATAACAAAAGTATCAAAAATATCGAACTCCGCGGTTTTCACTGTATTCGATTTAAATTCAAAAGCAACTTACTTTCGAAATGGTTCCACTGATGCATGATGGTCTAGCACATATCGATGTGCCTGTTCCCACGCTAAGCTATCGAGCTCAAATGCATCAACTTTACCAACAGTAGTGCCAGCGGTATCAAAAAGATATTGAGCACCATCAAGGTTGGAAATGTCTGGATTTCTACGTGGTCTACTGGAAGATGTCTCCACACCAGGCAAATACCTGGAAAAAAAATGTGAGCACTCCTCTGATAGATATCCCTGGGCTATTGACCCTTCAGGATATGCTCTATTTTTCACATAACCCTTTAGCCGGTATAGGTACCTGAACATGTACAATTAATCAGATAGAGCGGATTAGGGGATTAAAAGAAATAAGCTTTTGAAAATTCAATTTCGTAAGATGAATGAATTATTTTACCTCTCAATGGGGTACATCCACCGATAGTGAATAGGACCACCGATTCTGGCTTCACCAGCAAGGTGGATTATCAAGTGAATCATTATAGTGAAGAACGATGGAGGAAATATCATCTCCATTTTACTAAGTGTCAATGCCGCCTGCTGCTCTAATTGGTCCAGATCTTCAACACGAAGCATTCTTGAGCAAATACCTTTATATATGCTACAAAGATCTTTCAGGACAGTAGTGACTTGCTCACACATTGAAGACCTTAGGGCCGCAGGAAGGAGATCCTGCATTAGGATGTGGTAGTCGTGTGACTTTAGACCCTGAAGCCTCTTCTCTTTAAAGTTGACACATCTTGCCATGTTAAAAGAATAGCCATCAGGGACTTTAAGTTCAAGTAGTACTTTGCAAAACAATTCCAACTCCGATTTTGACATTGAATAGATTGCAGGAGGTAGGAGTACTTTCCCGTTCGGCAATTCTTCTGGGTGCAACTCATGTCGGATGCCCATTGACTTCAAATCAAGTCGGCTCTTGAGATTGTCCTTTGTCTTCCGATCATCTCCCATAACTGTTCCTATACAATTCTCACCAATATTTTTTCCGATATGCATCACATCTAAATTATGTCGCAGTAAGTTGAATTCCCAATACGGCAACTTGAAGAAAATACTCTTCTTCTTCCATGCACCTAAACTCGTCATGTTTTGATCCTCATCTTCGCCATATAGATCGGTCTCCTCACCTTGCTCCGGCCTTGCCCTTTTCTTGCCCTTTGTCCTGACTTCTGGTTCTTTTCCATATTTGAATTGATGACCATCTACCCGCCTCAAAATATCTGAACCAGAAGAAGACCCAGGAGCATGTTCCCACTCGTCGGTACCATCAAATGTCGCTGCCTCTGCTCGAAATATATGTGTGTCAGGCAACCATCTCCTATGACCCATATAGCAAAACTTTCTGCCATTGTACAACCACCTTGAACTAGTTTGGTCAGCACAACATGGACATGCATAACGTCCTTTAGTACTATATCCAAATAAATTTGCATATGCTGGAAAATCATTGATTGTCCAAGACAACACGGCACGAAGAGAAAATGTTTCTTTAGCCACAGCATCATAGGTTGGAACACCCACCCACAACTTCTGAAGTTCATCTATTAACGATTGTAGGTACACATCTATATCATTTCCAGGACCTTTCGGTCCAGGAACTATCATGGACAAAATAAATGAGGACTGCTTCATGCATTTTCAAGGCGGCAAATTGTATGGTATCAACACAACCGGCCATATGCTGTATGTACTACTCATTTGCCTGAAAGGGTTGAAACCATCACTAGCTAGTCCAAGTCTCACATTTCGAGGATCTTCCGCAAAATCAGGATATCTTTCATCAAATTTTTTCCAAGATTGAGAATCAGCAGGATGTCTAAGAATCCCATCATTAGTGCGACCTTCAGCATGCCATTTCATATCAGAAGAAATTTTCGTAGACATAAACAACCTTTGTAGCCTAAGAATCAGAGGAAAGTAACGCAGTATTTTGGCAGGCTTCTTTTTCCTACTTTGCTTAGTAGATCCACTGGCTCCCTCGTCTTGATTTGGTCTTTCTTTCCATTTCGAAGAACCACACACTTCGCAATTCTCCAGACTTTCCTTACCACTCGTGAAAAGCATACAGTCATTTGGACATGCTGCTATCTTCTCATATCCTAGATCGAAAGAACTTAGGAATTTTTTGATTTTATAGGCTGAGTTTGGAATACAGATTTCAGGAAATGCTTCATTCAACAATTCAAGTAGCATAGTGAAGGACTAAGCAGACCACCCGTTTAAACATTTAATCTGAAATAGTCTGACAATGAATGAGAACTTAGAAAATTTGGTGCAATCGCGGTACAACGGAGTACTAGCATCTTCAAGTAACTTAGCGAAGGATTCTTGCTGCTTATTATTTTCAGGGGTGGGGCCAGACATTTCCTCGTCCACCCCACCACCAATCTGGTTTGTTTCTGTTGACTCATTGTGAACTTCATTTGTTGGGTTATTGGTGTCGAAAGGAACATTATGAATTCCCATGGCATCTTGTAACAAAGCATGCATCTCATCGGAAACGCATAAGTCTTCGTTCACTAAGGGCTCAGCTTCATTTTCTAATACAACCGGACGAACAGGAGCTGACGTATGATCCTCTCCATGACAAAACCACCTTGTGTACCCTTGAAGAAAACCGTTGACAGCCAAGTGTGTATGTACTACGTCACATGTCCTCAGCATACAATTTGTACACCGGAGGCATGGACAAAGGATTAGGTTGGGATCACGGGAATGTCGTTTGGCAAAGATAATAAAATCTTTAATACCATCACGGTACTCCTTGGATAATCGTGGTTTACTAATCCAACTTCTATCCATTATATCAATAGCACACAATCTGAAATTTAAATTTGATATATTAAATAGTAATAACAGTAAAAGGCATTTTGTATATTAAATTTCACCTATTTGAAAACTATCCCTAGCTGCAAATAAATAAACGATATAATCTTTAACTGTAAAATAAAGAAATTGTGGTTCCAAAAAATGTACAAAAAAAAACTACATCTTAACACAATCTACTCTATTCACATAACCCTAAACTACCTTTTGTGGAAATTATCACAACCACCTTAGTGGTATTTTATCGCACACGCTGTGTTCGAGCATAAAAAAAAATCGACTATAGTCTCCCCTGTATTTGGCTTTCCGTTCAAGGAGATGATGATGGTAAAGGGTATTTTGCTGATGAAGAGGAATCGGCCGAATAATGAGCGCGTCGTGCTGTAACTACGGTAACAAGAAGATCTGATGACTCATGAACTATTCTGTTCATGACTACTAATAATCACTTAACTCATAATAATAATAATAATAATAATAATAATAATAATAATAATAATAATAATAATAATAATAATAATAATAATAATAATAATAATAAACAAAAGAAACTAATATGGCTACTAATAAGTTTTTCTAAAATAATTCTTCATCCCAACTAAATCATTGATGCTTGTAGCGCCAAAAGAAACCTGCACGAGGTTTGTTCAGCCCAAATCTTGTACAGATTTGGAGGATTTTGGTAAAAAACATGCCAAGATGCCAATCAGATGCATGAAATCAGCTTCATTAACAGTAAAAGAAAAATGATAATGTCCAGTATGTAAGCATATATTTTTCAGAGTGAACCAATTGTTGTACATATCCGGAGGATTTTGGCATACAGCTATAGCATCCTCAGTTCACAGTGAACCCATTTTGGTCAAAAAAAATGCCAAAATGACAATCAGATGCATGGGATAAGCTTCATTAACAGTAAAAGAAAATGAGGATGCTAGCAGCATACTTAGTTTGGAAGTGAACCCATTTTGTTAAAAAATCATGCCTAAGATGGCAATCAGCTTCTCTAACAGTATCTGAAAATGAAAATTTCCATTATCTGAGCATATATGTTGCTCTACTACTTCTTTAGCCCAACTAAATCTAAAACCCAATTGTTGTGCGTATCCGGAGGATTTTGGCATACGTACCTATAGCATCCTCAGTTCATAGTGAACCCGTTTTGGTCAAAAAAACATGTCACAATCAGATGCATGAAAATAAGCTTCACTAACAACAAAAGAAGAAACTGGGGATGCTATCAGCATACTTAGTTTGGAAGTGTACCCATTTTTTGGGGAAAAAACATGCCTAAGATGGCAATCAGATTACTTTAACAGTATCTGAAAATGAAAATTTCCATTATCTGAGCTTATATGTTGCTCTACAACTTCTTTAGCCCAACTAAACCTAAAACCCAATTGTTGTGCATACCCGGAGGATTTTGGCATACGTACCTATAGCATCCTCAGTTCACAGCGAACCCATTTTGGTCAAAAAAACATGCCAAGATGACAATCAGATGCATGAAAATAAGCTTCACTAACAGTAAAAGAAACTGGGGATGCTAGCAGCATACTTAGTTTGGAAGTGTACCCATTTTTGGGGGAAAAAACATGCCTAAGATGGCAATCAGGTTACTTTAACAGTATCTGAAAATGAAAATTTCCATTATCTGAGCTTATATGTTGCTCTACTACTTCTTTAGCCCAACTAAATCTAAAATCCAATTATTGTGCATATCCGGCCGGAGGATTTTAGCATACATACCTATAGCATACTCAGTTCACAGTGAACCCATTTTGGGTAAAAAAACATGCATGCCAAGAAGACCATCAGGTGCATGAAATCAGCTTCACTAATAGTGAAAGAAAATGGGGATGCTAGCAGCATACTTAGTTTGGAAGTGAACCCATTTTGTGTTAAAAAACCATGCCAAAGATTGCAATCAGGTTACTTTAACAGTATCTGAAAATGAAAAATTTTCCATTATCTGAGCTTATATGTTGCTCTACTACTTCTTTAGCCCAACTATATCTAAAACCCAATTGTTGTGCATATCCGGCCGGAGGATTTTGGCATACGTACCTATACCATCCTCAGTTCACAGTGAACCCATTTTGGGTAAAAAAACAAACATGCCAAGAAGACAATCAGATGCATGAAATCAGCTTCATTAACAGTGAAAGAAAATGGGTAAGCTAGCAGCATACTTAGTTTGGAAGTGAACCCATTTTTTGTTAAAAAACCATGCCAAAGATTGCAATCAGGTTACTTTAACAGTATCTGAAAATGAAAAATTTCCATTATCTGAGCTTATATGTTGCTCTACTAATTCACTGTGCCCAACTAAATCTAAAGTCCAATTGTTGTGCATATCCGGCCGGAGGTTTTTGGCATACGTACCTAGAGCATCCTCAGTTCACAGTGAACCCATTTTGGGTAAAAAAACAAACATGCCATGAAGACAATCAGATGCATGAAATCAGCTTCATTAACAGTAAAAGAAGATGAAAATTTCCAGTATCTAAGCATATATTATTCTATTAATTCTTCATCTCAACTAAACCATTCATGTTAAGGAAATCAAGATGAATAATCTGAAAAAGCTGCTTTTTTTGAAAAATAAGGGAAATCAAGAGATCATACCGAAGAGAGAGAGAGAGAGGGGCGACGAAGGCGGGGGCGTAGGAGAGAGAGAGAGCGGGGCGATCGCCGATTCACCTCCAAATAGAGAGAGGGAAGAGGGAAATCGAAAATGACGAAGGGAAGAAGGGACGATTTCGAAAGGTCGAAGGCCGTCGAAGAGGACGAAGCGGCGGAGGCAAATGCGCGGGAAGTAGAGCGAGGAAGGAGGGAAACGAAGTGCCCCTTTCTTTTTTTTGGGGGGGGGGGGGGATTTGGGAAAATGGCGAGCGAAAGATTAGGGTTCGCGGGTTTTATCGCAGTTATTCACCGGCATTTCAATTAGACACGCTGGTGAATGTGTCCGTATATTCGCCGGCGTTTATAATAAAAACGCCGGTGAATAATACACTTCACCGGCATTTTTAAGTAAAACGCCAGTGAATACGAACATACACAGGCATTTTAAATCGACCGCCGGTGTATAACCATCCCATCTGGCGCCCAATTCCTATTCGCTCCCTACCTCGGCGCGACTAATGAAACACCGGGGAACTTTCGCCGGTAAAACCAGTATCTTTTGTAGTGTTAGGTTCCTTGGGTGGTCAATTTAGCCTTATGGTTAGGATACTTCTTGAATTTGGGTGGGAAAACTATCTCACCACTTATGGCACCTATTCTGAGTCTTTTACTCATCAGTTCTATGCTAACCTAGATTTTAAATAGCTAGAATATAAACTTGGCAATGATCAAAATACTGTAAAATCCATGATAATTAAACCCGATTCCCTAACTATTGCTCTCCCTTCTCCTACCGATTTTACCAACATTGCCCGTGTCCTTAAAAAAATTGTGAATGCAAATAAAAGCAATGATAAATCGGAAATTCGTGTTGACCAATCTTTCCTTATTTTTCTCAAATTGGGCGAGTAAAAATTCAATCTCGCCACATTTATCATTCACACAATGAAAATTGCTTCCACTCGTCAAAGTGGTCTTCCCTTTAGATCTCTCATTTTTAACCTTGCCATCGATTCTCACATTACCATTGGAAATTGTCTTCTTTGTAAAGCTCCCATGCCAATTCTTCCTCAACAAATGGGCATTAATGTTCTGTTTACCCAACGAGCCCGCCGTCGTCAAGCTCAACAAGATCGCCAAGCGTGTCAAGCCCCTTCTTCATCCTCCTCTCATTGCAAGAATGCTACTCTCGCATCTCAAAATTTCACTCCATCCATATTTATGACCAGTGCTCAATTTGGCGCTTATCAAAGTCAACTATATAGCTACTAAGTCAGCACCATCAAATTCATGCAAGACAAAGAGGATTGGGAACTTCTTCATCCTCCTTCCGATGAAGTTGACAATGACGATGATGACAACGATGATGAGAATGGAGACAACGACAATGAGGATTAAATCTGATGACCAATGCTTTTCCTGATGCACTGCTTGCAATGACTTCTATGTGCATTATTTGAAGTTCATCTTTGGCTGTGTTTTTGGAAAAACTATAATGTACTCTTCTATGGTTATCATGCATGAAATCTCTTTGCAAGTTCTGTTGAATGTCATCTTATTGGATGATGTCCTCTTGGGAAAACTCTGATGCATTTATGCCAAATATACTTCATGTTTATGTCAAGAACTTTGTGCATATCAGTATCGCCACATATTTTTCAGTTTTACTGCATGTGTGGGGGAATGGTCGATCGCCTCACATTCTGTCATTGTTTACGGGCTTTTTTGAATAACTATTTCGGTTGCCGTTCCTATTTCTATATCTGTTTATTTCAAAAAAAATTTAACTTTTGGTGTGTTCCAAAGGGGGGAGAAATTTAGAATTTAATTTTAATATTAATCTATTTTTATTGGAAATTCACATATCCCCTAAATTACGTACTTTGTAATGGTGAAATCTCAAATCTATGATATCATGTAGAACTCTCACTGTATATCAAAGAGCTTTGTGATCAACAGTATTATGTAAGTAGATTTTCCTAGTGTTTTCTAAAATTTGATAATGTTGTATATTTTGAAAGTCCATTTCTCAAATATGCATCTCCTACAAATTGAATGTTTTTTACTCAAATATCATGAGTGCATGTATTTTGCATATAGGATGCACCATGTCCACACATTTATTGAATTCTTAAGTGCATGAATTTTGGGGGGGGGGGGGGGGGGGGGGGGGGGGTATTGGATCAAGGGGGAGCATTTGAATACTTAAATTCTAAGATATGATTTGTGATAAATCCATTAATGTCCACATTTTGGATCAATAATCTAAATGGAATTAGATAATTAAATTCTCTATCTTTGGTAATTTATTCTTCTTTTCTCTTCTCCATAGGAAACAGTCTAAAAGCAACGAAATGAAGCGGATTCAATGATTTACTCAAGACTAATCCATCACTGTAAGGATGATACACTGGAATGAAGAATCCTAATTTTGCATCAAAACATTTGTTAGAAGCTGCGGAATACAGTCGACTGATTCCTTAGCTAATAGTCGACTAAACAGAGCGGGTTGAGTCTCTGAAGCTTCGCAGAACAGTCGACTAACTCCTAGTCAACAGTCGACTGCTCTGACTGGTTTGAGTTTCCAAAAGTTCGCGGTACAGTCGATTGATTCATAGCCAATAGTCGACTGAACTGGCATTCAACGGGAATTAGAGATAAGCACAGTTGAGATACACCCTCATCCAAATCCGCAAAATAAATCAGATTGAGCTGTTAAAATCCAGGAAACAAATATTGTATAGTTGCAAATAACAACCTCCCAAAAAATCAAGCTAGAGATATGGTCTGATCCGGTAGTTAATGAAGAAGATTTGACTCAATCCATATCCGGTGTTTGAGGAGATGAAAATCTGGAGCTTGAGATCTGCAGATGGGGCCAAAAGAAGCCATAAAAAAGGGGAGAATAAACAATCGAAGAATCATCGAACAAGAGAGGAGATCGAGAGAACTTAAGGGCAAAGGAGGGATCAAGTACTGCAACTCGGCATTGAGGGGGAGGAGAACAAGTCGACTTCAGAGGGATCAAGTCGACTTCAGGCTGATTGGTTTCAAGCTGATCATCATACAAATTAGTATTTCTTCTTCTCTCTTTAGTTTTTGTTCGTGTTTAATTCATTAGAGTCATGTATTCGAAACTGTTAGTCAATAAAAGTTGGATTATGTGCAACTAAATTCATTTTGGGCAGATTGAAACCTTAGCCATGTAATAAATCTTCTTTTGCATTACTCTGATCACTTATTGATTAAACCTGGCTGTTCTTGATCAAATTTATAATAAGCAGTATTATAAAATTGAATCTGTTATATGAGTAATTGAAATAATCAAGTTTTATGCTCATAATTAGTAACACAAGAATCTATAAGGTTCTTTGGTTTAATCAACTTAGAGGATCTAGATTTGATGCCAACTTCTAGACCTTTGAGTGTTTGTTAATTTCCACAGTTTCTATGCTTTCTTCAAGTGCAACTTAGTAGATATCATGCTAAAACACTTAAGGAGAGAAATGAATTAGAGTAGATACCATGCCTAATTTCTTAGCCCAGGGAAAGCTTTAATTTAAGGAGTAGATACCATACCCTTAAATGAACAAACATGAGAGATCAGAGTAGTGGAGAAGTTGATATAGCATTCTTGGCTATAGGTGGAAATCAAACCCAACTAATTCAATAGATATTTTTGTGACTCAAATTTACCAAATTGAGGACTACTTGATCTAGATTTAAATCTCATTTCCTTTCAGACATACATTTAAAAATGAAACTTAATAAAAGCTTTCTGATTATTGATTAGTAAGTTAATTACTACAATCTCTGTGGGATCGACCCTTGCTTTTTACTATGCTTCTAAAAACGTTCGTACACTTGCGAGGTTTTTTAATTTGTGTTTAGATTATCTATTCATTTAGATAACTGAGCGATCAACAAGTTTTTGGCGCCGTTGCCGGGGATTGTTTAGTACTTTAACTTGCAAATCAAAAAAAAAGAAAGAAAAAAAATAAAATAAAATTTATTTTATTTACTGAAAACTATGAATATTATCTTTTTTTAGGTACAATCCAATTTGAGGTTACATGACTTTGGTGTATGCACGGGGGACGATCACTTCATCCTAAGCTACTACCTATTGACCAAGAGGTAGAACACATTCTGCACAAACTAAGCCAGTCCAGTCGACTGTCTTTAAGGTGTAAGTCGACTGTACCGCAAAACATTCCAAAAGCAACAATGGGTGAGGAAGTACCAAATCGAGTACCAATGCAGGACAAATTCACTCCGAAGAATATTGAGCAACCTTCTTGCATAGCTTATCAACCTAATGTCACAGGGAATATGCACTTATCACCTCAATTACTCAGCATGGTTCCCCGCTTTAGTGGCAAACTAGACGAGGATCCTCATCTCCACTTGCAAGATTTCTTTGATCTTTGCAGAACGCAAAGCGTCCAAGGGCTTACCCCTGAACAAATCAGGTTAATTTTGTTTCCATTTTCATTAAAACTTAATGCTAAATTGTGGTATAATTCTTTGAAACCAGGATCAATTCAATCATGGGAGCAATTGGCAACAAAGTTCTTGAAGGAATTTTTCCCAGCTCCGAAAACCAAACAACTAAAAAGGGAAATTCAACTCTTCCAACAAAAAGATGGCGATTTGTTCTTCGAGGCATGGAAGGATTTTAAGAACAAACTTCTCAAGTGTCCTACGCACGACATGCCTAAGGATGATCAGGTATAAGCATTCTATGAGGGTTTAAATGACACTAACAAAGCAATTGTAGATTCAGCTTGCAATGGAATCTTAATGAGAAAGAGTGGTGAGGAGGCTATCGAGCTATTCGAAGAACTCAGCGAGAACTCACAACAATTCTCAACAAGGGGAAGGGGTTCTTCGAAGAAACAGGGAGTTTACGAAATTTCTACTAGTAATAACATGCAATTAGAAAAGGTAACCATGAACAAAAAAATTGATATGCTTGTTAATGCAATTTTGACGTTAGGTGGCGTAAAAAACCAAGAAAAAGAAATTTGTGCAATTTGTTCTCACTCTGATCATACAACTGATGCATGTCCCATGTCTTCTTTCACAGATCAGGAGCACGCAAACTACGTAGGACAGGGAGTGTTTCCACCCAAGAACAACCCCTTCTCGAACACGTACAACCCAGGGTGGAGAAACCATCCAAATTTCTCATGGAACAATAATCAAAACAATCAAGGCACTCAAATCGCACAAGGGCATGCGCGGAACTTCCAGATCGGGAATGGGTTTGATCGGCCAGTTCAAGAACAGAAGAAGTTGGATTTCGAATCCACCGTTCTTCAATTGCTCCAACAGTAACATCAAATAAGCAACCAACAAGGACAGGCCATTCAGAAATTGGAGACCCAAATTGGTCAAATTGCTAAGGAGTTAAGTGAAAGAAAGGCAGGAGAACTCCCATCACAAACTATACCAAACCCTAGAGGACAAGAACAGCTCAAATCGGTGACAACCCTAAGAAGTGGTAAGATAATCGACAGCAAAGTTGGAACAAATGCGGACGAATCAGACACGCAACCAGCAAAATCTTTGGGTTCCAACAAGGTAAGTGACAAAGAAAGGGTAGTATTGCCACCATTCCCTCAAAGGTTAGTCAAGCAAAAGAAAGAACAACATTTACTTGATATTTTTGAAACTCTCAGGAATGTAGAAATCAATATTCCCCTACTTGATGCTATTAAACAAATTCCTTCTTATGCCAAATTTTTGAAAGAATGTTGTACTCACAAGAGAACGTTTCAGGTTCGGGAGAATGTGGCTCTAACAGAGGAAGTGAGTGCGGTGTTGTTGAGGAAATTACCTCCTAAATTGAAGGATCCAGGTAGTTTTACCATTCCTTGTAGGGTTGGTGAGTATTTCTTTGAAAAGGCACTGTTAGATTTGGGGGCAAGCATCAATCTTCTTCCATACTCTGTTTATGAAGAACTAGGATTGGGGGAACTTAAACCAACATCAATCACCTTGCAATTAGCTAATCGGAGTGTCAAGAGACCTAGAGGTATTTTGGAAGATGTCTTGGTTCAGGTAAATGATTTCATATGAAAGACTCTTCAATGCCATCTTCTTTACCAATCATCTTAGGTAGACCCTTTATGAGTACTGCTGATATAAAAATTTGTGTTAAAAAGGGCACTATAAGTATGAAAATAAATGGTGAAAAGATTGAGTTTAAAATGTTTGATGCACTAAAATTACCACACGATGATCATGAATGTTATAATATTGATGTGGTTCAGGAGATTGTTGACCAAACATTTCAGGTACATAGCTTCGATCCACTACAGGCCGCAATTACACACTCTCTAACGCTATCTCGAGTTGAACAGGAATTTGATGATACTGATTGGAGGATTACAGAGACAGTACACTACCTTGAAAATCAAAAATCATATTCAGGTAAGTTTGCACCTATGTTTGAAAATCTTGTGTCTAATAACACTTTTGTTTATTCTGTTACCAGGACACCAGACGTGGAGCTAAAGCCGCTACCTGAATACTTGAAGTATGCATACTTGGGGGAAACCAAACGTCACCTGTGATAGTTGCTGCAAACTTGAGTATGCAGGAAGAAGAGAAGCTGTTGAGAGTATTGCGAGAATACAAGGGTGCATTAGGGTGGACCATTGCAGATATCAAGGGAATAAGTCCATCCAAGTGCATGCATAAAATACTTCTTGAAGACAATGCAAAACCTAGCAGGGAAGCACAAAGAAGGCTTAATCCACACATGAAGGAAGTGGTGAGAACAGAGGTCCCTAAGCTACTAGATGTTGGCATCATCTACCCTATCTCAGATAGCAAATGGGTGAGTCCTATACATGTAGTGCCTAAGAAAAGTGGAGTCACAGTGGTGAAGAATGATGAGAATGAGCTTATCCCTACGAGGATGACCACAGATTGGAGGGTATGCATTGACTACAGGAAGCTGAATAACGAAATCAGGAAAGATCACTTCCCTCTTCCTTTTATTGATCAAATGTTAGAAAGATTAGCAGGATATAGTCATTATTGTTTTTTAGATGGTTATAGTGGCTATAATCAAATTGCTATTTCTCCAGAAGATCTAGAAAAAACCACTTTTACATGCCCTTTTGGTACTTTTGCATACGGGAGGATGCCTTTTGGATTGTGCAACGCACCAGCTACATTTCAGAGATGCGTGATGAGTATACTTTCAGACATGGTGGAGAGGTTCATCGAGGTATTTATGGATGATTTCAGTATTTTTGGATCTTGTTTTGATGAATGCCTTAACCATTTGCAGCTCGTGCTTAAGCGATGTGAAGAATGCAATTTAGTGCTGAATTGGAAAAAGTGCCATTTTATGGTACAACAAGGCATTGTCTTAGGTCATGTGGTGTCCAAAAAAGGCATCGAGGTGGACAAGGCAAAAATTGACATCATATCGAAGCTACCCCCTCCTACTATAGTCAAGGGTGTAAGGAGTTTTCTTGAACATGCAGGGTTCTATAGAAGATTTATAAAAGATTTTTCCAAAATCTCCAGACCCCTTTGTGGATTATTAGCTAAGGATGTTGAGTTTGCATGGACAGAAGAGTGCACGAATGCTTTTGTTACATTGAAAAATCTTCTCATTTCCGCACCCATCATCATGGCACCAGATTGGACCCGCCCTTTCGAGCTTATGTGTGATGCAAGTAATTATGCTCTGGGAGCTGTTTTAGGTCAGAGAATAAATAAGGTACCCCATGCTATTTACGATGCTTCTCGAACTTTAAATGATGCACAGATTAATTATTCCACAACTGAAAAAGAAATGTTAGCTGTCATTTTTGCTGTAGAGAAGTTTAGATCATATTTGATTGGATCTAAAGTCATTGTTTTCACTAACCATGCTGCTTTGAGATATTTGTTTGCAAAAAAGGATGCTAAGCCTAGGTTGATTAGATGGGTGCTTTTGCTTCAAGAGTTTGATCTTGAAATTAGAGACAAGAAAGGAAGTGACAATGTTGTTGCAGATCACTTGTCCAGGATATTGCATGATGAAGAGAGAAATGTGCCCCCACTTAATGAGAACTTTTCAGATGAACACTTATTTGAAATAAATATACAACTTCCATGGTATGCAGATATTGTCAATTATCTCACTGCTCATGTTTTTCCTCCAGGTATGACGAGTCAAGAAAGGAAGCGGTTGGTGGCCATGTGTAAACACTATTATTGGGATGATCCTTACTTGTTCAAATTTTGCGCTGATCAAATTGTAAGAAGATGTGTGTCAGAAGAAGAGCAAATGAGTATTCTGCAACATTGCCACCAATATGCATGGGGAGGATACTTTGGGACAAAAAGAACAGCACTTAAGGTATTACAATCTGGTTTTTATTGGCTTAATGTATTCAAAGATGTTTTTTCTTTTTGCAAGACTTGTGATAGATGCCAAAGGACAGGAAACATCTCTTCCAGAAATCAAATGCCACTGGAAAAACATTCAAGTAATTGAGCTTTTTGATGTATGGGGAATCGACTTCATGAGTCCTTTTCCTAACTCACTTGGTTATTTATATATTCTTGTGGGTGTGGATTATGTGTCTAAATGGGTCGAGGTTGTCCCCTAAAAAACTAATGATCACAAAGTTGTTGTCAAGTTTTTACAAGATAACATCTTCACCAGGTTCGGTACACCAAGAGCAATAATTAGTGATGGAGGTAGCCACTTCAATAATTTTCCATTTGCTTCTTTGATGAAGAAGTATGGGATTACACACAAAGTGGGTACTCCATACCATCCTCAAACCAGTGGGCAAGTGGAGATTAGCAACAGAGAAATCAAGAGCATTTTGGAAAAGACCGTAAATACAAGCAGAAGGGATTGGTCGCTACGCTTAAATGATGCATTGTGGGCATATAGAACTGCATACAAGAAGCCCATTAGCATGTCACCATATCGTCTGGTCTTTGGAAAAGCATGTCATCTTCTGGTGGAATTGGAACACAAAACTTATTGGGATATTAAAAAGTTCAATTTTGATATGAAACAAGCAGGTGACAAAAGAAGATTGCAGCTGAATGAGCTCGAATAATTGAGGCAAGATGCATATGAGAATGCAAAGTTGTACAAAGAACGGACCAAGATATACCATGATAAACAGCTAGCAAGGAAAGAGTTTCAAGAGAGACAGAAGGTATTGATATACAACTCGAAATTACGACTTTTTCCAGGCAAGCTTATGTCAAGATGGTATGGTCCGTACATTGTTACAAAGGTTTTTCCCACATGGAGCTTTGGAGGTTCATAGCAAAGAGAAAAATCAAACATTCAAGGTGAATGGGCATAGGGCGAAGCCTTACATTGAGATGAGTTTTGAGCCACGAGAGGAAGATATAACTCTTCAAACTATTCAATACATTGCATAAACTCGTCAAGTCTAGCTGAAGACAAGAAACACAGCGCTTATTGGGAGGCAACCCAATTGTCAGGGAAGTTCTTACACATTTTTCTCTTTATTTATTTCTCTTTATTCATTTCTTTATTCAATTTCTTTCCTTTAAACTGGATGGTGACACATGCCTATTTTAAGTTTTTGTTTCAAACATTGAGGACAATGTCCCATCTAAGTTTGGGGGTATTTATCCACATTTGGAGTCTTATTGATTAAAAAATACAAAAATTAAAAATTAAAAAATTAAAAAAATTAAAAAAAAAACTTTCTACCAACAATGATGAGAACATGAGCTCCGTTACTATAGGTAGAAAGTGGAGAACAAGTATTAATTGTGGTCTTTATCTTTAAAAATGTTAATAACTTATCATATGGATTATGCTTGAAACTTTTATTCATTTGGCCATATCAATTCGACGAATTTTGAAAGAGAATAGCAAGTTCAACTATGAGTAAACTTAAATACACAAATTGTGAGTTTTGAGCCTAACATATATTTTTTTTGAGAGAGTCATATACTTGAAGATCTCAATATTCTTGATTTAGTTGACTGCATGTATCTGCATTCTTGAGATGAACTAGAACTTGTTCTTGTTACTTTTTGAAACTTATTTTGGATTTTGCATGAAAACTTGGAAGTGATTAAGGCGCCTAAGAATCTATCACCAAAGACAAATAGCCTACCTAACATTAATTATTCACTAGTTGCCCCTTTGAAGCCTATAAAAGCATTCTTTTTGTAAGACACATCATCCTTAACCATGCCTAGATAAATAGGTTACCTTACCTATATCTATTGAGTTAGTAGAGCAAAAATTGTAAAAGAGATGTGGTTTGTCAAGGTGGGGGGTTGAAAAAAAAAATGGAAAGAAGAGTTGGAGGATTTGTCATAAGAAATATGAAAAGTTGTTCATCAAATGTAAATTACTGAGTTGTGGGTGGTTGAGAGGTGTTGGTAGAAATAAAGTGAAGGCCTTTGATATATGACCTCATGATTGGGCAAAAAATAAATAAATAAATAAAATAAAATAAAATAATTTTTTTTTTGGTAGAAATATAATCTCTTAGAACAATACAAGTTGCTCTATTAATTCTTTAGAAATTTTGTATTCCTTTTTTTCCCTCATTGGTTTAAACCTCACCCATAGCCCCATTACAACCTATAAAGACCTTTTGATCCAAGTATTGTGCAAATCAATAGTGTGAAGATGTAGTAGCAAGATCAAGCATATGGTTTCATTTCATTCAAGTCAAGAGATCTAATTTGAACTTCCCATGTTAATGTGAGCTATTATTTTTTTGGGAGTGTATGCCATGGTAAGATTTTGGAGTTGAAATATAGTTGAACTTGCTAACCTTAATGATGATTATGTTGCATAGGCATTGGTCACCCTACTTATTGATGTTCAAGTTGAGTATTCTTGTGAATAAGTGATTAACATTTGAACTAATTTTTTTAGGCCTATCATAATGCTTGTTCTAATCTTGACACTAAAAGTAGCAAGTTCTCTGAGGTAAATGTTGGAAGGGTCAAGGTGTTTTTGCGATGCTTGCAGTTTTAGGTTTTTTTTTTTTTTTTTTACTTGTGGACAAGCAAAAGCTAAGTTTGGGGGTATTTGATAAATCCATTAATGTCCACATTTTGGATCAATAATCTGAATGGAATTAGATAATTAAACTCTCTATCTTTGGTAATTTATTCTTCTTTTCTCTTTTCCATAGGAAACAGCCCAAAAGCAACGAAATGAATCGGATTCAATGATTTACTCAAGACTAATCCATCACTGTGAGGATGATACACTGGAATGAAGAATCCTAATTTTGCATCAAAACATTTGTTAGAAGCTGTGGAATACAGTCGACTGATTCCTTAGCCAATAGTCGACTGAACAGAGCGGGTTGAGTTTCCGAAGCTTCGCAGAACAGTCGACTGACTCCTAGTCAACAGTCGACTGCTCTGACTGGTTTGTGTTTCCAAAAGTTCACGGTACAGTCAACTGATTCTTAGCCAATAGTCGACTGAACTGGCATTCAACGAGAATTAGAGATAAGCACGGTTGAGATACACCCTCATCCAAATCTGCAAAACAAATCAGATTGAGCTGTTAAAATCCAGGAAACAAATATTGTATAGTTGCAAATAACAACCTCCCAAAAAATCAAGCTAGCGATCTGGTCTGATCCGGTAGTTAATGAAGAAGATTTGACTCAATCCATATCTGGTGTTTGAGGAGATGAAAATCTGGAGCTTGAGATCTGCAGATGGGGCCAAAAGAAGCTATAAAAAAGGGGAGAATACACAATCGAAGAATCATCGAACAAGAGAGGAGATCAAGAGAACTTAAGGGCAAAGGAGGGATCAAGTACTGCAACTCGGCATTGAGGGGGAGGAGAACAAGTCGACTTCAGAGGGATCAAGTCGACTTCAGGCTGATTGGTTTCAAGCTGATCATCATACAAATTAGTATTTCTTCTTCTCTCTTTAATTTTTGTTCCTGTTTAATTCATTAGAGTCATGTATTCAAAACTGTTAGTCAATAAAAGTTGGATTATGTGCAACTAAATTCATTTTGGGCGGATTGAAACCTTAGCCATGTAATAAATCTTCTTTTGCATTACTCTGATCACTTATTGATTAAACCTGGCTGTTCTTGATCAAATTTATAATAAGCAGTATTATAAAATTGAATCTGTTATATGATTAATTGAAATAATCAAGTTTTATGCTCATAATTAGTAACACAAGAATCTATAAGGTTCTTTGGTTTAATCAACTTAGAGGATCTAGATTTGATGCCAACTTCTAGACCTTTGAGTGTTTGTTAATTTCCACAGTTTCTATGCTTTTTTCAAGTGCAACTTAGTAGATATCATGCTAAAACACTTAAGGAGAGAAAGGAATTAGAGTAGATACCATGCCTAATTTCTTAGCCCAGGGAAAGCTTTAATTTAAGGAGTAGATACCATACCCTTAAATGAACAAACATGAGAGATCAGAGTAGTGGAAAAGTTGATCTAGCATTCTTGGTTATAGGTGGAAATCAAGCCCAACTAATTCAATAGATATTTTTGTGACTCAAATTTACCAAATTGAGGACTACTTGATCTATATTTAAATCTCATTTCCTTTCAGACATACATTTAGAAATGAAACTTAATAAATGCTTTCTGATTATTGATTAGTAAGTTAATTACTACAATCTCTGTGGGATTGACCCTTGCTTTTCACTACGCTTCAAAAAACGATTCGTACACTTGCGAGGTTTTTTAATTTGTGTTTAGATTATCTATTCATTTAGATAAATGAGCGATCAACAATTTGTTCACACCAAAAGTGAGAGATTGTTGACCCTAAGTTTGGTATGCACAAAATAAATTATTAAGAGTAATATACAGGATTTACGGAAAAAAGTAAATCAAAACAAAGAGAGAAAGATTCGCAATCAAGCAAAAGAAAAATGTATCAAAGAAGATTGCAAAAATCAAGAAGATTTCAACTAAAGAAACATGTGCTTCAAATCCTCAAGAAAGCCAGCCATGATCAATTATTCATTTCTATTTTTGTGAGAAAATATTATGTAAAGAGTCATTGATTGATTAATGAGTATTTGGAAAGAATATAAAGTGGATTCGCCAAATAATTGTTGAATCTGCACGATAGCGGTCGACCGTCACAATCGCCGACTGTTGACTATAGTATAAATGTGAGTGATTCGACCGGCCACCTCTCGACTCTCGAGTTAAAAGGTGAATGGTTGACTGCTCAAAAGAGCGGTCGACTGTACTTATACAGTTTTGACTATTTCGGAAATATCTTTTCGTTTTTGGAAAGATACATTTTTTGCTCTATAAATAAAGGTGAATTCACTGAGTATTCTTCACTTCTTGCGATTATTATTTTTCTGAAGTAATCATTTAATCAAAGATCCGAGTGTGTGAGCTTTTACTATTTTCTTCAGTCAAGATCGTTATAGGTCTTAAGAGTTTTTCTTTTCTAACACTTCGGTGAGTGTTATGGGGCTTATTCATAGAAGTCCTGTGGGTGTAATAGGACTATAAGCCTAAATTCTGAGAATTATTGTACAAGGGTTTAAAGTATAGTGGAGCACTTGTGGCGGAGAATTGTTACAAGTAGGTGGTGAGGTAGGGATGCTTTCGGATCGGATACGGATCGGATATTGGCTATATCAACATCCGTATCCGCAATCCAAAGACGGATTCGGATACGGATACGGATATGATTCGGAAAATAAAAATCATATCCGTATCCGCAATTTTCGGATACGGATGCGAATCGGATACGGTCTACCGGATAACGGATACGAATTCGGATAACAAATATAAAGTTTTTGCTATTTATTTTTCTTAACTAGTACTTATACATGTATATCACTGAATTGTGGATTTCGATTTTTATATCTATTAACAAAATAGAAATCAACAGAACAAAAAAGAAGAATGAAAATTTATTTCAAATATATACAACTCTTATAAAAAATGAATATAATACGCACTTACTTGTCTATGTTGCATTGGTTTGAAACTGACTCTTTAACTTTTTTTACCAAAATGATGTGGCGTCATTGAAAAAGACAGCACTTGGGAAGAACTGCAGTAATGGAGAAAAGTTAACAATGACAATGTATAAATTATTTCTTCATTCTTAAAAAAATAGCAGAATTTGTACTTGTATATAAATTTGACTCAATGCCTCAACTGTTACAAGAAATTATTATACTAAGCAACTTACCATTATTTCTCTTTCTGTATCTTTGCCTTTTTATAATAAATCTTCACGAGCATGGGCTCCTCTGCTTTCCTTTCTTGCCTGAACAAAGTGCATAGTTATACAAGCATTTATTAAACGATTGTCCAGCTCTACAGTTTCAATTAAGTCAGAATTCATGAAACAATATTGTGGACTTAGTTTTGTGAGAAGTATTGTACATAGAAATGTGAGAGTATTGAGAAAATATTAAATACCATATCAAACTCCGATCACCGATCTTGACATCATGAAAACTGTCCCATGTCTTATCAATCAAACTGCAGCCTACAACCAATTTAAACAAATCATCTTATCAGCACAAAAAAAAAAGAATTAAACAATCATATCCCTTATATATCATCAGAGATCTGCTACAATGCTATCGTATATTCAAAACCCATGCTAGAAAATCCCAAACTAGATATTTGAACCTTGCATATTGGATGGATGACCTTTGCTAATTTTCTGATACATGTTATTTGTGATGCTTTACTAGTAGACCTAGACATTATTAAAAAATTACACAATATAAAGTGCATTAAGCTCAAAGTTATTAAGTATACGCAACCCCTGTTTTTGCTCAAAGCTCATGCAGCACTAAGAAACAATCATACAAGGAAATAGAATATTCCATATACGAAGGTAAAAATTAGAACACATAGGAAATTAATTCACCTGATCGAGGTACAGTTTTAGCACATAGAGGAAAATTTGAATTAAATTCAAACTAATAGTCCCCATTATCAACACAAGCAAGCCTATTTCCCAAATCCAAAATATCAGAAAGATTAATGCCCCCCCAAATGTTCAAATAAACCAAATCAGCCTTACTACAAGAGAAAATTTAAATTAAACTTAAAGGGAAAACCATTCTAGAAATATTTCACGAAAAACTACACCCAAGATACCCAATATAACTTTTCAGTTATAATGAGAAAGGTAAAGACGATCAGAAGATGGAAATGAAAATAACATACCTTTCTACCGAGCTTGCATTGCTCAAGTGATGAAGTATTCCTTTCTTATTGTGTATTGGATTAATGCACATTCTTGATGGCATCATAAATACTCTGCGAAATAGCAGGTAACCTACATTACTAACCAATTTAATAAATAGTCATAAGACAACAAGGACTTGCTAATAGCTCCAGTACTTACAGGTACTGCAATCAACCCCCAACAGATTTAACTAATTTAAATTACATTTGAAAGAAAATTTCCTGCTTGAATTTTGCACAGCTTCCGGAAGCTCGTAACTCAAAGATTTAATGATCTTCTCAAAATCTTCTATTTAAATTTTACTCTTATTTCAAATTGACAACTTTTTGCAGTGCAATCAAATTTAGAACGACATCGAAAGACAATTTAATGATCTTCTTAACATCTTTGACAAAAACTTCACTCTCTAAGACTACAAGTGCAGCAAAATCCAATGCCAAATCCTAAAAGATTATACCTTTTGAGGAACAATGCCTCCTCAAGCGACTGGCGCTGGCGACTTCTTCTTCAGTGGTGTGGCTGCCGACGGGGGTCGCGATTGGCGCTGGCGACGGGGTCGCGACTCGCGAGGTCGATGGGGAATCGGGGATGGGGATTAGGTTATTGGGGATGGGAATTGGGAATTAGGGACGGGGGAGAACTGGAGAAGAGGAAGGGTCGATTTGGTGAATTGGGGATTAGGCGATTAGCTGATTAGGTTAGGGCTTGGTGGAGAGAGAGCCAGAGAGTATACATCAGAGATTCAGAATCATATAACTATTAAATATATATATTAAATAAATAAATATTAAACTAAGCGGATATCCATATCCGAATCCGCTTTTTTTAGGAATATCCGTATCCATATCCGAATCCGATTTTTTTTGGATTTGGATATCCGAATCCGTATCCGTATCCGTCCGGATACGGATTTTTCATATCCGTATCTGCCAAAAAATCGGATTCGAATGCGGATCGAATCGGATATATCCTTATCCGAAAGCACCCCTATGGTGAGGACATAGACCTGAGGGTCGAACCACGTTATATCATTGTGTCTTGCATGCTTGCTCTGTTTGATTTTTCTAACTCTATCTCTTTACTTAACACACTTTATTTAAGTATTTAGTTTCCGCACAAACACTATTTACCCCCTAGAGTGATTTACATTCTGTTGACCACGCCGTTGACCGCTCACCCGACAGCAATTGACAGCCGACTATGTAGTCGATTGTCTAGTCCTCGGGTCTTGGTGAGACTCACTGTGGTCAACTGATGAAAAGTACCGGCGACCGCTGCGGCATTATATGTTATTTTGGCCGAATGATTTTGGGTCCAATAAGCTATATTTGTGTATATCTTTTAGGGTTTGCTTGGGGACTGTATATATAGAAACAGGTGTGAAATCTATGGCTAAATTGAAGAACTCAATCAAGATGAACCACTATTAATGTACAGCGTCAAGAGGTGAGTGTGGAGTCCTACAACAAAAATCCCCTACCCCGACGAATCTATCCCGATGCTTGGTAGAAACGCCTGTAATACCCCAGATTTTTAAATAATGTTTTTCAGATTAATAAATAAATTAAAATAATTTTTGATGATTTGATAAATATTTTTCTGAAATTTATCCTTTTTGAGCAAGAAAAATACGTGAAAATATTTTCTTGGGAAGTTCAACGTCAAAAAATATTTTGGGGAAACTCATTATTTATTATTAGGTATTATTTGTGAATTTTCTGAATTTTTCTGATAATTATTGGACCTATTTGCAAATATTACAAAAAGAATGACTTTTGTGCAAAATTACCGCTTGGAGTAAAAACTCCAGATTTTTGGATTTTGGGATGGGCATGATGCCTAGTCAACTCAGAGGTAAAGAGTTTAGGTAACCCCTGTTATTCATTTTATGTATTTTGGGTGTACTTTTCTTTCTTGTGTTTTTCTCTCTTTGTATATTTTCTTAGACCGTATATTGGAACTTCAATTCTCCAATATATTCATTTATTTGTTTTTGTCTTCATCTATTTGATCTCCTTGATCCGGTTGTCTCTTTTTGGGTCGTCTCTATTTGATCGAACTCTTTTTATTTATTTATTTATTTATTTATTTATTTATTTTTATCTCTAGAATTTTATTTGTTCAAATCCTTTTTTTTAAAGTATTTTTTCATTTGCTCTATCTTGATTTCTGGATCCATTTAAACCCATTACCCCTATATATTTTACCTAATACACCTAATTACCCTTTAACTAAAACAACCCCAAACCCGTTTACACTACTCCTAACCCGAACCCAATATATCAACCGTCAACACCTCTGAAGCCTCAACCCTAATCATCTGCCTATATATATACATATTGCACTCATGCTGCCTTCGCCTAGCCCTAGCCGTCTTCACCTTCTAGACTCATCCCGACTGCACTAACGATCACCCCCTATCTCTCTCCCGTCCATCCCTCTCCCCTAGTCCTGCTGCTCCTCTCGAGCTCCATTGTTTCCCCTAGCTCCGCATGCATCCCTCCAGCGGCAGATTGCGACCACCAAATGCCCCCTGCCCGTGCTCCCTCGGCAACAGCGGCAACAGCACCAGCGTGCTGTGCTCTCCCTCCACCGATGCATAGGCACAGGCCGCAGCAATTGCCGGTAGCAACTTCTGACGTGTGCAGCGCTACCGTCCTGCCCTCGGCCTTCTGCCGTCATCCTCTATGGGTCCTGGTCTCTCTCTCCCTCTTGTGTTCGTTGCTGTGATTGTGTTCGTGGGTTGTGCTCGTTTTGGGTTTGTGGTTCGTTCATGATTCGTCCGTGGTTCATGTTTCGTGATTCGTCGTTGGGTTTGTGTTCCGGGAATCTGTTCCCGTTATTCTTGCTTTGCACCGTTTCCGTCGTCATCTATAAGGCAAGCAACTTGTATTATTTTCTGTTTCAAATACAAGTACTAAATACCGCCTGTAGTGTTGTTGTGTTCTAGAGACAATTCTGTGTGAAACCCCTTATTGATCTTGTCTCTATTGTGTTGAACAGCCCGTAGTTTCCACATGACACCCATGACATGGAATAACCCAGGGTTGACCACTTCTTGTCATATACATGCATGCTATTCATATGATATCGTGTGCTCGGTGGTGTTACTTGTAGTAGACTTGTGAAATACCCTATACCATGTAGCTTGGACATCTAGTGCACCATATTTCATGTTTGGTTATGTTATGGGTGAGTTCCGTATGAACTAGTTGATTTTGTGCAAGATTGATATTTTCTGTTTTTCTGGTTTCCCGTTATTGTCCAGTAGTTTAGACCCTATTAAGATCTATATATGAAAATATTTTGTGAACATGAATTATAGAGAATTCTTTCTATTTTCAAGATTTTCTGACAGATCTCAGTTTCGATTTATGAGTTGCGAGTTATGATTATTTTACTACAGATGTGTTTAAAATTTCAGATCCAGTTTTATACGTATTCTGTATGCTAAATTATTTTTCTACTGATATTAAAAATAATATTTTGATCCAAAATTTTGCTGGTTACAACTAGACTTGATGGGGTCAACCCCTAAGTTTTATGGATTTAATTGATAACATTTATAAATAATTTTATGCTTGTGAACAACTACTATACATGCAGAATTTTCACACTGCTCAGTACAGATACATAATTTCGACCTGATTCTATTTTTTGTCTATAAAAATTTTGTGAATATGAATTATAGCCTACTGTATCTATTTTATCATCCTTTCTACGGACTTGGATTTCGACTTATATTTTGTGAAATATTGCTGTTTTAGTACTACAGTGTTTTTGATTCCAGATTTACAAAACTGTCGTGTCTTATTGTTTTCTGATTTTACTTGACTACTCTATCTGTGTTGGAAAATTGTGAAACTTTATTTTCTGTTACTAAACATACTAGGGAATACCTCAGATTTATCTTGGATTTAATAAGGGAATTTTGATGCCATTTTCCTGTTCTTGAATACAATTTTTTGAATTCTGGCTGAACATGTTTTCTGGATTCAAACCTCTTTTGAGACTTATTTTTGTGAAATACCATATGACTTATATATATTTGCTGGATTCGACCTGGAGTCTATTTTCCAGATTCTCTGACCGAACCAGTTTTCATGTTTGTGGCAACGGGAATCCCGGATTTAGTGCGGTACTGTCTTATTGTCGTGAACTAGAATTTTCGTTGTCCTACTCTTTTATGTGTTGTCTTTCACTCGTGCTTGTTTATCTTTCGACCTGAACTTTTTACTTGATCATACCATGTTATTCTTGCCATGTTTCATACAAGCACATACCTGTTTGATAATAATAATAAGAAATAAAGTCGGGGTTTAAGGGGAAAGATCTAATAGTGGAAAATACATAAATGTGTACTCAAAAGATAATTCATAGATCCTACTTGGTTATTTGGAGCTTGTTTACTTGGTTATTTGGAGATTGTTTACTTGGTTATTTGGAGCTTGACACGTGATTACTTGACACTTGCACTCTTGACACAGAGCTTGATGTTTGGGTATTTGGAGCTTGTTTATTTGGTTATTTGGAGCTTGTTATTTGGTATTTGGAGCTTGATATTTGGTTACTTGGAGCTTGATACTTGTTTGCTTGAGAGTTTGTCCCTGAGTACACTACCCTCTATGATCCACTATGAAATCTAAAACGAAATTGTTTGAATGTAGCAACCATGTGGCAAATGGATGGGACGCATGAAGTGCTACCTAGATAATAATAATAAAAGACTTGAACATGACCCCTTGACACTTGATACTTGCTACTTGTACTGAAAACTCGACACTTGTTACTTGTTTACATGATTACATGACACTTGACTACTTGATACTTGTTACTTGTACATGATACTTATTCACTTGATACTTACTACCCGTTACTTGTACTTGTTCACTTGACACTTGTTACATGCCACTTGCATTTGTTTATCTTGTCATGCTAGTTATTCCATTTTGTTATCATGTCTATTCCATGCTATATTGTTTACCCTTTCATGTACTTGTGCATGCACTACAAGCGGCCCGTAACTTGCATTGACAGGAGTTTGTTTTCTTTTTCCTCTTCTTGCAATTTATTAAATTGCAGATTTTGGAAAACAATTGCCTGATGGAGTTGGTGATATGAGATACTAGCTACTGGAGTTTTGCTATTATTATTTCTTGTTCCTTATTTTGAACAATTGTATTTTGCTACTTAGATTTATTTGTATTTGGGCAATGTGACCCAGGATTACTGACTTTGTTCGGATCTGGAAATATTTGAGTTTATAATATTTTTGTTTCATGTAAATTTTTGTTGGTTTATTGATTCAATTATGCATGCTTGGTTGACTTCTCTTGCTTCCGACTCAGATTATTCTTGTGAAATATTGTAAAGATTCCGACAGCTTATGGATGATGAAAATCATTCGCTGGGCTTAGTCACGTATTCCTATTCCGTATTCTCTTTTTGGGAAGCCGGGCATGACAAGGTTTTTATTAGTATTAGAGCCCATGTTTGGCTAATGTATTAGTTTGACTGATATATTAGACAAGCTTGGCTTGATCTCGGATTGGGTCAACAGTTCACAAACCATGCATACATAAATGAATTATAATCAACTTTGATCTGGATGCTAATTATTTTTAATTTTGTGCAGACTATAGCTCGTAGAGGTTCTACTTCTTGTCCTCAGGACGATCAGCCCGGGCTTGAGGCCGTTACCAATGTGCTTGTGCGGGTGATCAATATGCAGCAGAACCACAGTGACTTGGTGATGGCTGCTTTGGAAGCCGCTCGGGTTCTGCCACCTGCTATGCCTATGCAGACAGCTATTTCTTCCCGTCCGGGTACAGTTACAGACTTCATGAGGCTGCATCCCGAAAGGTTTTCAGGCACTGAGATGCCTATGTAGGCAGAATAGTGGTTGATCTAGAATGAGCAACTGCTTTTGGCGACAAGAGTTTCAGATGCTGATAAAGTGGATGTAGTAGCTATCCAGCTAGTGGATCTGGCTCATATTTATTGAAGGTCCGAGTCCGAAAGGCTCGAGCGACCGATCACTTGGGCCACTTTCACTAGGGGCTTCTTGGAGAAATTCTTCCCTAGCAGCACTAGAGTTGAGATGGAGCAACAGTTCCTGGCCCTGAAACAGGCTGGTTGTTATTTCTATGGAATTTTGTTACATATTGTCCATGAAATGTTGTAACATCAGACTTTCTTGAAACATGGCTCCATGTCTGTGGATGAGTATGCAGCTGAATTTACTAAACTTAGCCGCTTCGCAGCCATTCTTGTGGCAAACGAAGAGGACAAAGCTCATAGATTCACATTAGGGCTTGAGCGAGAGATTCGAGTGCAGCCTGGATCCCTTGCTTGCGTATTTATGCTGAAGATCTTGAGGCATCTCGGGCTCAGGAGCAGGCTCATGGTGGATTGGCTCCTTCTCAGCGGACTGTTCTGCACTCTGTTGCTAGGCCTTCTGGTGGCCTATTCAGAGGCCTGTCCCAGCCCATCCGGTCAGGGCAACTCCTTACTCTTCTGAGGTTCCTCAGAGGGCTAGTTTTTGTGATTTTTGCCGACTTGCTGGGCATGATCGCAAGGACTGCAGGCGTGGGACGTTGTTTTGGATGTGGTGCTCCTGATCATACATTGCGGGATTGTCCACAGCAGAGTATGACTCTTCTAGCCAGGGGTCCCGTTCAGCATGTTGCCCCAGCTCGTGGTCCAGTTAGGTCACCGCTTCCTCCGCAGCGCCAGATTGTCGGTCAGAGGACCGCTGCCCCCAGGAGAGGTCAAGCTTTCAACCTGACTGTTGCTGAGGCTGAGCTAGCAGACGGTGTTGTTGCTTTTGTTTCTTTCTTTTGTCTTGCGTTGTTCTTTCATATTTTCTTTCTGCATTGTGTTTTTCTCACCCTTATTCATCCATTCTTTTTTTTACTGTCTCTTTTGATTCTGCCATAGGTGTTGTCCTTGTTTGCTCTTTTCCTGCTCATGTTCTTTTTTATTCCGGGGTAACACATTCCTTCGTCTCTTCTCGGTTCGTGGCTTGCCATCAGTTGGAGTGCAGTATCATGTCAGAGGTTTGGAAAATTGTGACAGGTGGTGGTGTTGTCATTTGTTCCCGAAAGTGTAGGTAGGGTCCCTGTAACACCCCAAATTTTTTTTTGAAAAAGTCTCCAAATTCAATTCTATCAATTTCTATAGCACTTTAATCATAAACTAAGAAAGTTATATTTCAGGAAAAATTTTGGCAGAGTCTCCCCTGTAAATTTTGCCCCGAAACACAAAAAGCTTACGGAATTCTGCTCAAAATTCCGTAGCTCACAAACCACATAATATTTTCATGGGCTCCCCAGGCCAAAATGAGCAGATACATACAGGCAATATAATATAATGCTCTGGGGGCCAAACTCATAACGGATTATCAAATATCAATTAAAAACTATGAATTTCTTTGAAAAACGAGGTAAAATCTTAGAAAAATCATTGTAAAACTTACCACAGAGCCTGGTACTCCACGACGAGATGGGTACGGGTCACAAACATACCACAGCACCTCACACTATACTCATCTTCGTCATATACATACTTATACACCCATAATACAATTTAAATCATAAATTTTACTATTCCTATAACTAAATAGTACAAATTTTTAAAATAAAAAGTTATACTACCACTCCACGCCTCACCTCTGCACTGATGAGAACCTGCAACAGTGGGGGACTTAGGGGAGTCTGAGGACTACCCTAGGTCCCCCACTGTTGCAGGTTCTCATCAGTGCAGAGGTGAGGCGTGGAGTGGTAGTATAACTTTTTATTTTAAAAATTTGTACTATTTAGTTATAGGAATAGTAAAATTTATGATTTAAATTGTATTATGGGTGTATAAGTATGTATATGACGAAGATGAGTATAGTGTGAGGTGCTGTGGTATGTTTGTGACCCGTACCCATCTCGTCGTGGAGTACCAGGCTCTGTGGTAAGTTTTACAATGATTTTTCTAAGATTTTACCTCGTTTTTCAAAGAAATTCATAGTTTTTAATTGATATTTGATAATCCGTTATGAGTTTGGCCCCCAGAGCATTATATTATATTGCCTGTATGTATCTGCTCATTTTGGCCTGGGGAGCCCATGAAAATATTATGTGGTTTGTGAGCTACGGAATTTTGAGCAGAATTCCGTAAGCTTTTTGTGTTTCGGGGCAAAATTTACAGGGGAGACTCTGCCAAAATTTTTCCTGAAATATAACTTTCTTAGTTTATGATTAAAGTGCTATAGAAATTGATAGAATTGAATTTGGAGACTTTTTCAAAAAAAAAATTTGGGGTGTTACAGTTTGGTATCAGAGCTTAGGTTAACTAGGAAAATGTTAATCCCAGTGATCTTGCCATGTGAGTATGGGTTCATTAATGCTTAGTTGGAGATAGAGAGTGTGGTTTAAGTGGGGCGTTACAGTCCCGTGATTATTGGTGGCACAGATTTCAAGACCAATCTGATTGTAATTGGGAATTCAAGATTCGACGTCATTCTCGGTATGGATTGGTTGAGTTAAACCCATGCCATTATTGATTTCCGAGCTAAGAAAGTTGTGTTCCGGATTCCTAATCGTGTGGAGTTTGAGTTCCATGCTGGGGAGATATTCCTTGGCTGAGCTGCAGTTGATCAGGAGGTTTGTGCGATGGAATTCCAATTAGGCTGTGAGGCTGCGCCTCTAGTAGTGCGGAATTTCCCGGATGTTTTTCTAGAGGAGTTGCCTGGCTTACCCCCTGATAGGGATGTGGAGTTCGATATTGAAGTTCAGCCTGGTACGATGCCGATATCAATAAGTCCCTACAGGATAGCACCGGTTAAATTAGCAGAGCTTAAGGTGCAGATTCAGGAGTTGCTTGATTTGGGGTTCATCAGACTCAGTGTTTCGCCTTGGGTGCTCCAGTCCTTTTTGTCAACAAGAAAGATGGTAGTCGATGACTGTGCGTGGATTATCGGGAACAGAACAGCGTTACTGTGAAGAATTGGAATCCATTGCCCAGAATCAATGACTTATTTGATCAGGTGAGTGGACCTGTTGTTTTCTCGAAGTTAGATCTTCGTTCTGGGTATCAACAAGTCAAAGTGAAGGCGACTGATATACAGAAGACTGCATTCAGGACCAGATATGGGCACTATGAGTATCTTGTGATGCCGTTCGGGATCACGAATGTGCCGGCTGTATTCATGAGTCTTATGAACAGGGTCTTTTCCCAGTTCTTGGATAGATTTGTGGTGATCTTCATTGATGACATTCTGGTATATTCTCGGAATCGGAAAGATCATACCGAGCATCTTAGATTGGTTCTGCAGACTTTGAGAGAGAATTAGCTCTATGGAAAACTCCGCAAGTGTGAGTTTTGGCTCGAAAGGGTCACTTTCTTGGGGTACATTATTTCGGGCGATCGTATTTCTGTGGATTCGGCCAAGGTTAAGGCTGTGAAGGATTGGCCTGTTCCCAAGTCAGTTTCAGAGGTCAGGAGTTTTCTTGGTTTAGCTGGCTATTATCGGAAATTCGTCTAAGAATTTTCGAAGATAGCAGGACCAGTGACTAAGCTAACTGGGAAGGATCAGAAGTCGTGTTGGACTGAGGTTTGAAGTGAGGCTTTTGCTGAGTTGAAGAACAAGTTGATGTCAGCGCTAGTGTTGACTATTCCAGATGGTTCAGGTGGATTTGTAGTTCACTGTGATGCTTCTGGTAAGGGTCTTGGAGCAGTTCTGATGCAGAAGGGACAAGTCGTATTCATCGAGGTAGTTGAGGTCGCATGAGAATAACTATTCGACTCATGACTTGGAGTTAGTGGTAGTGATCTTTGCTTTGAAGCTGTGGAGACATTATTTACTTGGGGACCGAGTGGAGATCGTTACAGACCACAAAAGTCTCAAGTACATCTTCACCCAGATGGAGTTGAACATGAGGCAAAGCATTGGTTGGAACTTATGGCCGATTATGACATCAGTTTGCAATACCATCCTGGTAGAGTGAACTTGGTGCCAGATGCTTTGAGCAGGAGACCGGAAGCTATGTTCCTGAATTAGCAGAGAGATTTGATTGAGCAGATGCGTAGGTTGGAGTTGGATGTATTGTTGTCGAGTTCTGGTCGGAGTTTTTTGGTGCTCCAGCTTCAGTCGTCTCTTGTTGATCAGATCAAGGAGACTCAGGCTAGTGATGTGCAGTTGTAAGGTTTTCGAGTTGAGGTTGAGTCTAGGTCTAGAACGGACATGGTTATTCATGTTGATGGATCGCTTCGTTTTGGGTCCAGGTTGTGTGTCCCGAAGGATGAAGTTCGTCAGAGGTTGCTTGAGAAAGACCACCAGTGATCATATT
Organism: Hemerocallis citrina; assembly: GCA_017893485.1. Classification (NCBI taxonomy): domain Eukaryota; kingdom Viridiplantae; phylum Streptophyta; class Magnoliopsida; order Asparagales; family Asphodelaceae; genus Hemerocallis; species Hemerocallis citrina. The sequence continues at coordinate 190,718,043 of CM030360.1, read as the reverse complement.
CTATCCATCCTGGCAGTACTAAGATGTATCAGGATTTGAAGCTTCATTTCTGGTGGCACGGTATGAAGAGGGTTGTGTCTCGGTTTGTATCTCAATATTTGATCTGCCAGTAGGTTAAGGCAGAGCATCAGAGAACCGTCAGACTTCTTCAACTGCTTCCCATTTCGGAGTGGAAGTGGGAACATATCACTATGGATTTTGTGACTGCTTTGTCGAGGAGTCCCAAGGGTCATAATGCCATTTGGGTGATTGTCGACAGTTTGACGAAGAGTGCTCACTTCATTCCCTTCCGTGTCGGACAGTCTACTAAGAGCCTAACTGAGAAGTACATGCAAGAAATCGTCAGACTTCATGGGGTTCCAGTCAGTATTGTATCCGACAGGGATACGAGATTCAGATCTCAATTTTGGGAGAGTCTTCAGAATAGTTTGGGGAGTAAATTAAAGTACAGTACAGTTTTTTATTGCCAGACTGATGGACAGTCATAAAGGACCATCCAGATTCTTGAGGACATGTCGAGGTCCTGTATGCTGCAGTTTGGTGGATTATGAGAGGTCCATTTGCATCTCATAGAGTTCTCGTACAATAACAGCTTTCAGGCCAGTCTTAAAGTTGCACTATTCGAGGCACTTTATGGGCAGAAGTGCTGATCACCAGTATGCTGGGATGACATTGGTGAGAGGAGGCTGTTGGATCCAGAGTTGATAACAAGGACAGTGATGCAGTGGTTTAGATCAGAAAGCACCTGCAGGCAGCTCAGGATAAGCAGAGGCGATGGGCTGGTGTCCATTGGAGAGCTTTGAAGTTTGAGGTTGGCGACCACGTTTTCCTAAAGGTATCACCTTAGCGCGGTGCCATTCGGTTTGCTGGTGGGGGCAAGCTTAGCCCTAGGTTTATTGGACCGTTTGATATTGTGGAGCGAGTAGGCAAGGTAGCCCATCATCTTGCATTGCCACCAGATTTATCAGGAGTGGACGATGTTTTCCATTTCTCACAACTCGGGAGATATATCCGAGATGAGAGCCACGTGATCGACTATTCTGAGTTGACCGTTCGGCCGGATTTGAATTGCGAGATTCCGTCAGTTGCTATTTTGGATCACCGGGAGAAAGTGCTTAAGAACAAAGTCATCAAACTTGTTCGTGTTCTTGGAATCCTCACTCGCCCGTTCAGTCAACTTAGGAGCTGGAGGAGGAGATTCAGCAGAAGTTTTCACATTTGTTTGAGTAGCCTTTTCTTTTGTTCTTTCTTCTCTTTTCGGGGTTACCCTATGTAGCCTCTTGTTTGAATTTCGAGGACGAAATTCTTCTTGTTAGGTGGGTAGGATTTGTAACCCCTGTTTTTCATTTTATGTATTTTGGGTGTATTTTCTTTCTTGTGATTTTCTCTCTTTGTATCTTTCTTGGACCGTATATTGGAACTTCAATTTTTCAATATATTCATTTATTTGTTTTTGTCATCGTCTATTTGATCTCCTTGATCATGTTGTCTCTTTTTGGGTCGTCCTTGTTTGATCGAACTCTTATTATTTATTTATTAATTTATATATTTTTTATCTCTAGAATTTTATTTGTTCAAATCCTAGTTTTTTAAGTATTTGTCCATTTGCTCTATCTTGATTTCTGGATCCATTTAAACCCATTACCCCTATATATTTTACCTAATACACCTAATTACCCATTAACTAAAACAACCCCAAACCCGTTTACACTACTCCTAACCCGAACCCAATATATCAGCCGTCAACACCCCTGAAGCCTCAACCCAAATTCAACTGCTTATATATACACATATCGTACCCATGCTGCCTTCCCCTACTCCTAGCCGTCTTCACCTTCTAAACCCATCTCGACTGCACGCCCAATCACCCCCTATCTCTCTCCTGTCCATCCCTCTCCCCTAGTCGCGCTGCTCCTCCTGAGCACCGCTGTTTCCCCTAGCTCCGCCTGCATCCCTCCGGCGGAAAATACTTTGTGAACATGAATTATAGAGAATTCTGTCTACTTTCCATATTTTCTGACAGATCTCAGTTTCAATTTATGAGTTGCGAGTTATGATTATTTTACTACAAATGTGTTTAAAGTTCCAGATCCTGTTTTATACGTATTCTGTATGATAAACTATTTTTCTACTGATGTTAAAGATAATATTTTTTTCCAATATTTTGCTAGTTACAACTAGACTTGATGGGGATCAACCCCTAATTTTTATGGATTTAATTGATAACTTTTATAAACCATTTCGTGCTTGTGAACAATTACTATACATACAGAATTTTCACACTGTTCAGTAAAGATACATAATACTTAATTTTGACTTGATTCTATTTGTTTTCTATAAAAACTTTGTGTCACGCCCTGCTTCCCAAAAAGAATACGGAATACGGATACGCGACAAAAGCCCAGCGAATGATTTTCATCATCCAAATGATGTTCAAGAATCTTTACAACATTCACAAGAATAATCAGAGTCGGAAGCAAAAGAATCAACCACATGCACATACGAACCAAATACCAACAACAATACTTGAAACCAGAATATATTAATCTCAAATAATCATGATCTGAATAAGTCAAAATCCTGGGTCACATTTCCCAAGTACAAAATAAATCCAAGTACAAGTACAATATTGTTCAAGCAAGCTACAAGAAATAATAATAATAAAATCCAGCACTAATACTTCATGTCACCAATACCATCTGGAATTTGTTCTCCAAAATCTGCAATTTAACAATTACAGGGAATAGGAAAATGAAAACAAGTACCCTTCAATTCCAAGTTACGGACCGCTTGTAATGCAGGATACAAGTGCATGGGAAACTAACTAGCAACATGGTATAAGCATGATATCAAAATAGGTTACTAGTATGATAAGATGAACAAGTACAAGTGGCATGTATCAAGTATCAAGTGAACAAGTATCATATAAACAAGTGTCAAGTGTCATGTATAAAGTATCACGAAATCAAGTAACAAGAATCCAAGTGTCAAGTAGTCAAGTACAAGTATCAAGTAGCAAGAATCAAGTAATCATGTTCAAGTATCATGTATCAAGTAAGCATGTATCAAATATCTTGTATTATTACTATCTAGGTAACACTTCATGTGCTATCCTTTTATTTCATGGTTGTTACAGTCAATGCAATTTCGTTTTAGATTTCATAGTGGACCATATAGGGAAGTGTACTCAGGGATAGGCCTCAAGAAATCAAGTATCAAGTATCAACCCTCAAGTATCAAGTAAACAAGCTTCAAGTGAAATATCAAGCCTCAAGTAGTGAAATATCAAGCCTCAAGTATCAAGCTAAATCTCAAGTATCAAGCCAAGTATCACATAGAATCAATAGATTCTCTTCCGAGTACACGTTTCTGAATTATCCACTATTAGATCTGTCCCTTTAAAACCCCGACTTGGTTAATTTATTATTAATGTCAAACAAGTATGTATGTGTCACGAAACAAACTAGGGATATCATGGTATAATCAAGTAACAAGGTCAAGTTTCAAGATAAACAAGTACAGGTACAAGATAACTCATACAAGAACAAATTAATCAAATCTCAAGTTCAGGACAGCAGACCATACTGCAGTAAAACAGAGAATCCCTGTGTTACAAACATGCAAATCTAAATCCGTCAAGACGTCTAGAAAATAGACTCCCAACCAAATCCAGCAAATATAAATAAGTCATATAGTGTTTCACAAAATCAAGTCTCAAAACTAATTTGAATCCAAAAAATACGTTCAGCCAGAAATCAGGAAAACGAATTCGAAGTCAGGAAATCAGAATCAAAACATCTCAAATAAATCCAGAAGAAATCTGCGGTATTCCTCTATATGTCTAGTATCAGAATATAAAGTTTCATAATTTTCCAGCAAACTTTTTTTAGCCAACAAAAATCAGAAAACATCAAGAAACGATAGTTTGGCAAATCTGAAATTCCCGACACTGCTGTACGAAAACTGTAATATCTCGCAAACCGTGAAATGAAATCCAAATCCACCAAAGGGAGAAGAAAATAGAAAAAATAAGATAACTTTCATATTTCATAAATATTTTTCATACAGGGATTGGAATTAGGGTGAAAACACAAATCTTTACAGAACAGCGAACAAAATTCAGCAAGTATAGTCTTTATAAACAAGCATGAAACGGCATATAAAACTCATCAGTAAAATCCACCAAAATTCTGGGTAATCCCTAAATAGCTATAGAAATACTGACCAAAGTTTTAGATCAAAATAATATGTTTAGCACAGGTATCAAAATGATTTAGTCATCGAAATCACCAAGAAACGAAATCTGGAAATGAAATACACCTCTGTAGTAAAATAGTCATATCTCCCACATAAGAAAAAGAAATCAAGCAAGGTCAGGGGGGTTGGAAAGAAGACAAATTTATCTTAAAATCATGTTTTATACTGAAATTAAGATATTGAACTTAATATGGTCTAAATTACTGATCAAGACAGATTATCGGAAAAATACAGAATTTCCTCAAAAACCAAAATCAACATAGATCCAACGAAACTTGATCCAAACACAACCAAACATGAAATCGAGTCTACCAAGTATCCAAACATCATGAAATATGGTAATTAACATATCTAAAACAAGTCTATCACATGGTTCCCGACAATACCCAAATTCTCACAAGGAGTCTCACACACATGATCAAATCAAGAACGGGCAACCTAAGTTATTTCATGTCAAATTTTGTGTCGTGAGTCAACTATGGTCAAGAGCACTATGAAGACAATACTCATCAATCATACATCACAAACGAGTTGTCTCTAGAACCCAACTACACTACAAGCGGTATTTATGACTTGTATCATACAAAAGAATTTGAGTACAAGTTACTTGTCTTAATCGAAGAAAAAACGAACACCAAGAATAACGGGAATGGGTCCCCAGCCACGAACAACGAATACCAACGAACCACGAACACACCAAACTCACGAACAAAAGCCCACGAACGACGGCGAAGTAAGAACCCAAAACAGAATGCAAACACACATAACTACGGCAAACACCCCAAGCAGACACGAGCGAGCACACGGGAACATCGGCAACAGACGGCGTCGGCTTGCGGCTGCGTTGCTGTCATCGCATGGCTGCCCTCGGCGGTGCGCCGAAAAAAAGCAGAGAGGGAGAGAACGGAAGGTAGCGGGAGGTGGGTGCAGAGCTAGGGTGCGAGGGAGGATGGCGCGGAGGAGCATGGAAGTTGCAAGGAGGGCAAGAAGGGTTCGGGAGTTCGAAAACGGCGCTAGGTTATTGGAGGATCTGGGGATGCATGGTGTTGTATATATATATATATATATATATATATATATATATATATAGCATATATATATACAGAGCACGGTTTAGGGTTGGAGAGAGGGGGAGCGGCACAGTGGAAGCTAGCGAGTCGGGTTGAAGTTAGTGGGTTTCGGTGGTAGCTAATTGGGAAAGGAAAATTTGGTTATAGGCTCAGGTATATATAGTTGGTTAAGGGCATTGGGTTCAATAAAAGAAAAGGATTAATTTTTTTTTAAAAAAAGGGAAAGATTTAATTAAGTGGGTAATTGGTTTGGGTATTGAAGTAAATAGGATTTATACTAGGTATTGGTTCACTAATGGGTTTCTAGGGATCAAAGAATAGGACATGACAATAAAAAAAAATATATATAGGAAATCAAAAATAATGTCCCGAACAAAAAGAACGAACAAAAGACGGACAACGAATCAAGAACTCAAATGAAAAGAAGACAAAATAATAAAATAAAAATATATTGAAACAAAAATCCAATATACGGTCCAAAAGAAATACAAGAGGAATACAAAGAGAGAAAATACACTAAGACGAAAAATACACTCAAAAAAATACACAAAATGAAAAACAGGGGTTACACTTTGTGAACATGAATTATAGCATACTATATCTATTTTATCACCCTTTCAGCGGATCTGGATTTCGATTTGTATTTTGTGAGATATTGTTGTTTTAGTACTGTAGTGTTTTTGATTCCAGATTTACAAAATTGTCGTGCCTTGTTGTTTTCTAGTTTTACTTGACTACTCTATCTTTGTTGAAAAATTGTGAAACTTTATTTTCTGTTACTAAACATACTAGAGAATACCCCAGATTTTTCTTGGATTTAACCAGTGAATTTTGATGCCATTTTCCAGTTCTTGAATACAATTTTCTGATTTCTGACCGAACAAGTTTTCTGAATTCAAACCTGTTTTGAGACTTGTTTTTGTGAAATACCATATGACTTATATATATTTGCTGGATTTGAATGGGAGTCTATTTTCTTGATTCTCTGACGGATCCAGGTTTGCATGTTTGTGGCAACGGGAATCCTAGATTTAGTGCGGTACTGTCTTGCTGTCGTGAACTAGAATTTTCGTTATCCCACTCTTTTATGTGTTGTCTTTCACTCATGCATGTTTATCTTTTGATCTGAACTTGTTACTTGATCATATCATGTTATTCTTGCCATGTTTCGTACAAGCACATGCCTGTTTGATAATAATAATAATAAACTAAGTCGGGATTTAAAGAGAAAGATCTAATAGTGGAAAATACAGAAATGTGTACTCAGAAAAGGATTCATAGATCCTACTTGGTTATTTGGAGCTTGTTTACTTGGTTACTTGGAGCTTGTTTACTTGGTTATTTGGATCTTGACACGTGATTACTTGACACTTGCACTCTTGACACAGAGCTTGATGTTTGGGTATTTGGAGCTTGTTTATTTGGTTATATGGAGCTTGTTATTTGGTATTTGGAGCTTGATATTTGGTTACTTGGAGCTTGATACTTATTTTCTTGAGATCTTGTCCCTGAGTACACTGCCCTCTATGATCCACGAGTACACTGCCCTCTATGATCCACTATGAAATCTAAAACGAAATTGTTTGAATGTAACAACCATGTGGTAAATGGATGGGACGCATGAAGTGCTACTTAGATAGTAATAATACAAAACTTGAACATGACTCCTTGACCCTTGATACTTGCTACTTGTACTTAAGACTCGACACTTGTTACTTGTTTACATGATTACATGACACTTGAATACTTGATACTTGTTACCGTACATGATACTTGTTAACTTGATACTTACTACCCGTTGTACTTGTTCACTTGACACTTGTTACATGCCACTTGCATTTGTTTATCTTGTCATGTTAGTTGTTCCATTTTGTTATCATGTCTATTCCATGCTATGTTGTTTACCCTTTCATGTACTTGTGCCTGCACTATAAGCAGCCCTTAACTTGAATTGACGAGAGTTTGTTTTCTTTTCCTCTTCCTGCAATTTATTAAATTGCAGATTTTGGAGAACAGTTGCCTGATGGAGTTGGTGATATGAGATACTAGCTGCTGGAGTTTTGCTATTATTATTTCTTGTTGCTTATTTTGAACAATTTTATTTTGCTACTTAGATTTATTTGTATTTGGGCAATGTGACCCAGGATTACTGACTTGTTCAGATATGAAAATATTTGAGATTATAATATTTTTGTTTCATGTAAATTTCTGTTGGTATATTGATTCAATTATGCATGCTTGGTTGACTTCTCTTGCTTCCGACTCTGATTATTCCTGTGAAATATTGTAAAGATCCTGACAGCTTATGGATGATGAAAATCATTCGCTGAGCTTAGTCACGAATCCGTATTTCGTATTCTCTTTTTCGGAAGCGGGGCGTGACAGTTTACTTTCTGTTTTAATAAATTTGATTTATTTTGCAACGTTTAATAAAGAAGGATCTTTTGCAAAATTGCCACTTAGTGGGGCAAAAGTGCAATTTCATTTTTCTGGGTTTTCAAAATAGTGCCGACTGATAGTAGGTTAATTATTATTTTTTTAAAATCTCAGTTAAGTTTGTTTTATTTGATTTCCATGTATAAGGATTTATATATGTAAAGAAATATTTAAAAGAGGTATTTTACAAATCTATTCAAAAACCCTAGATACTCTAAATTCCGGCCTATATAGGGTGGAGTGCAGCCGTCTCTTTGCTGCACAACACAAAGAGATTTCTTATTATTATTTTCTTAGAGTTTCAAAGCGAGGATCTCGGTTTTCTTGCTAAGGAGGGATGTTCTTATTCTTTATTATCTTCGGTTGATTCTTCAATAAGGTAAATGACTTATGTTTGTTTTCTTATTGTTCTAAGCATGTAACCCCTGTTTTCCCAAAAACATATTTCATGTATATTTTCAGATTTTTGGTTTTTGTAAATTATTTTTCCGTTCTTAAATTCTTTTTCTTAAAATGTATTGTTGGATCTCCTATTAAAATATGTTTTCGATCAATAATTTTATTTGTATCTATTTTCTATGAATTTTTATATTGTAATACAATTCTTATTTTGTTGTTATTACTCTTATTATTATTATTACTGTTATTATTTTTATCACTATTCTTATTATTATCATTTTCTTATTATTATTATTATTGTTATTATTGTTATTTTTGACTGGTTATTAAAAATCCTTTTTTATTTACTAACTGTATTTGTAGTATTTTAAATAAATTCTATTCTGTAATGCAAATTATATTTTATTATAAATCCTATTTCTATTGGGTATTTTATTGTCTTCTATTGGATTTTAAACCCTATATCCTATTTTAAAACCCCTAATACCCTGTTTTAAAAACCCAAACCCTATTTCTTTTGGCAACCAAATAACCTATATCACCCAAAACCCATTAAGACTTAACCCCTACCCGTTATTTTCCAACCCATACCCAATTGCACCCATTAACCCCTCCTACCCATCAGCAGTTTCATATAACCCTAATACCCACCCCTATACATATATATACTGCACCCATGCTTTCTCTCCCCTGTGTGATCCCGAGCGCCGCTCTCTTTCTCTATCTCTCTCTCCATGTGTTCTCCCCCGCCTCTTCTCCTCCGTCGCGACAGCCGGTGTCGGAGCGCCCCGACTCCCCTTTCCTCTCATCGTCATCAGTTAGCCAAGGCGCCGCCTCTCCGTCGTGATGCCCACTTCAGTGCCTTCCCCTCCTCTTATTGCACCACCGCGACAGCAGCTTCAGCCAGCGTTGCCTGCGTCCCTTTCCGCCCTCACGACCTCCCGGTGTCGCGACTCCACCTTGCAGACAGCAACGCTCCACCCTGCAGCACCTCCACAGTGATGCTGCAGCCCCAGCACCCCTGCCGTGCCGACCAGTCCTTCCGAGCGCCTCTCCTCCTCTCCTGCAGCCACCTGTGGCATTGCCTCCCTGTCTCCGGTCAACGGCAGTCACCACCGCATTAGCAAGCACCTCTTGTGTGTGTGTGTTGGTTGTTCATCGTTGATCGTGGGTTGTGTTCGGTTGTCGTGTGTTCGCGGGCTCGTTATTGTGTTCGTAGGATTCATTGTTCATCATTCGTTGTGTTTGTGGACTCGTTGTTCGTGTGTTCGGTTCGTGGTTGCGTTGATCGTTCATTTGAGTTCGTGCCCCGGGAATCCGTTCCCATTATTCTCGCTTTTATTTTGTTTCATCGTTGTCTCTCAGGTAAGTAACTTGTATTATTTTCTTTGTATAATACAAGTACTAAATACCGCCAATAATATAGTTGGGTTCTAGAGACAATTCGTGTGTGAATCCTTTGTTATATATTGTCTCTATTGTGTTGCCTCATGACATACATGACATGAAATAACCTAGGGTTGACCACTTCTTGTTGTATATATGGGTGTTGTTCATATGAGATCATGTGCTCATTCGTGTTATTTGTAGTAGACTTGTTGTGGACTTGTGAAATACCCTATACCATGTTGCGTGGACATCTAGTACACTATATTTTATGTATGGTTATGATTTGGACAATTTTTGTTTGACCCATGTTGATTTGTGTATGAAGAACAAATCTGTATTTTCTGTTACCCTGATGTTGTTCAGTATTTTAGACCTTATTAAGGTCAGTATTTGAAAATATTTTGTGAACATGAACTGTAGAGAATTCTGTCTATTTTCCAACCCTTTTAACGGATCTCAGTTTCGATTTATAGTTTTTGAGTTATTCCTATTTTACTACTGAAGTGTATAAAGATTTCCAGACTGCGTTTCCTATGAATTCTGAAGCGTAATATATTTTTATTCTGGTGTTACTATTATTATTTTGATCTGAAATTTTGCTCAGTACTTCATGACTTGATTGGAGTTTACCCAGAATTTTGGTGGATTTAATTGAGGAGTTTTACAAACCTTTTCATGCTGCAAATAAAGATTTTACATGCAGAATTTTACTACTGTTCAGTAAAAAACCTGGTTTTCGACCTAATTCTACTTGCTGTCTCTAAAATATTTCTGAATATGAAAGCCTACTGTATCTATTTTATTACCCTTTCCACGGATTTAGATTTAGATTTATGGTTTGTGAGATATTGATATTTTCGTACTGCAGTGTTTACAATTCCAGATTTACAAAACTACTACATCTTGATGTTTTCTGATTTTCGTTGACTAAACTATTTATATTGGAAAAGTATGATACTTTACATTCTGATGCTACACATATAGGGGAATACCCCAGATTTTTTGTGGACTTAATTAATGAGTTTTTATGCTGTTGTTCTGACTTTGAATACAAACTACTGATTTCTGGCTGAACACGTTTTCTGGTTTCAATTCAGTTTTGACTCATGTTTTTGTGAAATACTAGATGACTTATATATATTTGCTGGATTCGGCCGGGAATTTATTTTTCAGATTCTTTGATGGATTCAGATTTGCATTTTTTAGCAACGAGAATCTCAGATTTAGTGCAGTAATGTCTTTCTGTCCTGAACTAGAATTCTCGTTGTTCTAATCCTTTATGTGTTGTCTTTCACCCGTACATGTTTATCTTGCAACCTGAACCTGTTATTTGTTCATGCTATGTTATTCTTGCCCTGTTTGTGACACATACATGTCTGTCTGATAATAATAATAAATAATCAAGCCGGGGTTAAGGAAAAGATATAGTAGTGGAAAATATAGAAATGTGTACTTAGAAGGGGGCTCGTGTTTTCCATTTTGATTCATGTTGATACATGAACCTGTTAATGCATGGACATGTTGGTTCTTGTACCTGTTACCTGTTGATGCATGGACCTGTTGGTTCGTATACTTGTTACCTGTTGATTCATGAACCTGTTGATGCATGAATCGGATGATTCGTATACCTGTTTGATTCATGAACATGTTTTCTATTCCTATTTTCCTGATCCCTGAGTACACGGCCCTATGGACTCTACTACGAAATCTAAACAAAACTATTTGAATGTAGCAACCATGTAATAAAAACCTGGGGTGCATGAAGTGCTACATAGATAGTAATAAATACAAGACTTGACATGACTTAACACCTGCTTACATGATTACCTGTGCATGATACTTGACACTTGTTACATGTCTACCTGCTTGCATGATACCTATTACATGATTTCCTGTGCATGATACTTGACACCTGTTCACCTGATCACCTGTTACCTGTTTACCTGCTTGCATGATACTTGATACTTGATACTTGATACATGTTACCTGTACCCTGTTGCATATCACATTACTTGATCCTGTTCATGATTTATGCTAGTTCTGTTTTGTTATCATGTCTATTCCATGCTATGTAGTTTATTCTTTCTCATGTACTTGTATCCTGTACTACAAGCGGCCCGTAACTTGCATTGACAGGCGATTTTTTTTTCTTTTTCTCTTCATGCAATTTATTAAATTGCAGATTTTGGAGATCAGCTGCAAGATGGAATAAGCAAGATGAGATACTAGATGCTGGAGTTTTGCTATCATGATTTTTCTGCTATTATTATTATTTCCTGTTGCTATTTGAATAATGTATCTTGTACTTGGATTATTTTTATTTGGGCAATATGACCCAGGATATTGACTTGTTCAGATCTGGTTTATTTGAGATTAATATATTTTGTTTCAAATAATCCTGTTGGTATTTTGATTCATATATGCATGCTTGGTTGACTTTTCTTGCTTCCGACTCTGATTTTCCTTGTGAAATATTGTAAAGATCCTGACAGCTTATGAATGATGAAAATCATTCGCTGGACTTAGTCGCGTATTCGTATTCCGTGTTCTCTTTTTGGGAAGCGGGGCGTGACAAAGCATGTTGTATGTGATGTTTGATCTATTGTTAGATGATGGTATGAAGATAAAATGAAATTTGATGAGTAGATGAACGAAAAAGTGAATCTTTTCATGAAACTATACTATTGATGACCAAAACCCTAATTTGATGATTTGAGATTTGTTAAAAACCTAATAGAAATCATGAGTAAGGTGTTTTCCTTTGTATACTTGCTGTTTTGACCGAGTTTAATGAATTGTATGTTAATCACTGCAAAAAGTGATTAAAACTTCACCTTTACTGTATGTACTGTTGGATCCTGCAGGCGAGACAACAAACACTAGAGGGGGGGTGAATAGTGTTAATAAAAAAAATGCGGAAATTTTCTTCGGTGCAGTCGACTTGGTTGTGAACTAGTCGACTGATATGACCAAATTAATGCAAATACAACAACTCTGTGCAGTTGACTTATAGATGAGACAGGCGACTGAAGACACAATGAAAGTACAACTTATACGAGACTGACCAGTCGACTGATAGTGTAAGAAGTCGACTGTCCAGACAAGTTTTACAGAACTTAAGTAAACAAAAATAAATGCAAGATCAAGACAACCAATCACAGAGTACACAAGATATATCCTGGTTCGGTCCTCCCGACCTACATCCAGTCCCCAAGCAACCCACTTGAGATTTCCATTATTCTTGAAAAAAAAAGGTTTACAAGAATACCCTACGGCGTTAAGACAACAACCTTGTCTAACCCGTAGTCCTTTCTCTCAACCAGAGAAAGCAGACCCACTTTACTACCAAGAGTGAAACAAACCGACTCTACAACCTAGAGTCTAAACCACTCTCCAACCGAGAGCAAAAAGAAACAAGAAAAACTTTACAGTCAACCTATAGCCTTGTTGGTGTATTGTGTTGTTGCACATGGCTAAAACAAGGTCGACTTCTATACCCAGTCCAGAACGAAATCGTTATTATACTGGACTGAGTGTAGAGAACCACAGATTTTGAACTTGAAAGCTTTTTCTCACTTTTCACTTAAAAATTCTCAAAGAATGCTCGGATCTTAGAAAAGTATGTTGTAAAATCTTTTCAGTGAGATCTGAACTCTATTTATAGAGTTAGATCTCCTAGACGTTGGGAGACAATTCTTCCAACTGTCAACCAACGGATCTTTAGAGCTTTTGATTTTGAAAAATCAATTTTGAAAACAGAAAAACGGTCAAAAGCACTCGAACAGTCGACTGGGTTGCCATATGAGTCGACTGGTCAGAGTTTGAATAAATTTAAACAGTTTTGTACTGCCAGTCGACTGCCAGAGGTATCAGTCGACTGGTACTCAACAGTTAAATTACTTCAAACTGTTTTGACTCTTTTTTGATGTTTTTGAAAAACACACATTATAAAATAGTGAGTGTATGTGTGTGTGACAAGGCTTTACAATCAGACTAAGACTCAACAAAAGTAAAAATACAATGTTTACAAGACACAAAAAATTTGACACATTTGAGCTTGAAGTCTTGAGTCTTGAGTCTTGATTTGAGTCTTAAGTCTTGTCTTGAGTGAAGCTTTGGCCATTGTCTTTTATCTGGAGCTTTTATGCTTGATCATTTGTTCAGCTGTATAGAAGTAAGTCCTTTGTGTATAGCACCTGTAAGTTTAGCATAGATACATGTGCAGTGTGTTGTGTTCATCAAAATCAAGAATCAACATTCTCCCCCTTTTTGATGATGACAACATAATAGCTGATAATAACAGATAATATACAAGCATAGTAATGATATGCTCCCCCTATTAAAAACACATCATGCATATGAAAAAAAATGTATCATAAAGTATGTATCAGTCGACTTAACAATAGATCAGGCGACTGAACAGAAAAAAACATATATAGTAGAATCACAATCACAGATGCAGTAACATAAGTATCACAGATGCAGCAGTCGACTGATATGCTTGTAGCCAGTCGACTGACCAGAGAAATTTTTCAATACACAGAAATCAACACAGTTGAATAATTAAAAGGATATCTCTCCCCCTTTGTCATCAACAAAAAAACACAAAATAAACAATCTTTTTCATTACAAAAAACAAAGAAATAAACTAAGAAATGTTCTCATACATAAATAAGTTCATTAAGACAAAATAAAATAGAAAATTACATAATAGCGAAAAATAAAATTCTTCAATTGTCCTCGTCTGAATCTTCATCAGCAGCATGAGAAGGAGGTGGAAATTGGGAAGTGAAAAGATCGGTGAGATGATCAATTTTGGAATCAAGGGTGTGAATCTGAGAATCAACAGTCTGTGAATGTTTCATAAGGTAGTTGACACATTCATTGAGAGTAGCTGGATCCTCATAGTTAGCTTGAGGAAGGGAAGAACTAGAAGAGGCAGAGGGTCTAGAAGGTCTAGAAGTAGAAGCCAAAGGAACTTGAGAGAGTGGAGGAGACCTAGGGGTTGTTCTAGGAGGAGGATCAAGAAGCTTCATACGTGCTAAACTAGCACGATCGAAGCAGTCATAATGCTTAACAACATTGGTCTCGGAATCGAGATCAATATCGTAAGCTGTAAAGACCCTGGTTAGGAGACCTCTAAAGGGTAGGAAATGAGTATGATGCTGTTGAAGTTTAGAAAAAATGACACGACCCCAATTAATAGCTATTTTACCAAAAATGGCATAAACAGCTTGTTGCAATTCCAGCGAATATTGATCATAACTTCCTCTTTTGGGAAGAATGTTATAAGCTAATATTCGTGCAACTAGTTTTGCAACAGGTGTAATATTTTTACTAGACATGGGGGGTCCATGATTTGGCAAGTATATTTTGGATAAAATAGAGGAATCATCTTGAATTATTTCTCCTAAATCAAATCCCTCGTCATCAATACCCAAAATAAGATTGATTCTCTCAGATGTGAGTTTAATCTTTGTATTTTTGACTGAGGAATAAATAATAACTTCTCCATCCTCTTTTTGAACAACTTTCATGTTTGTATAAAAGAGATAGATAAGTTGAGGATAGTAGTTAGGTTGATTGACTAAGGAAAGAAACTCATATAGACTACAGTTTTGAAAGATAGGAACAAGATTGAACCGATCTAAGTCATTGAAATTAACAAATCGTCCTGGAAAAATCACCATGGTACAAATAAGATACCATCGTTCCAAAAGATCAGGACTTCTAAGAAATTGAGAGTAATCTAGGGATGAAGAACTAGCATCACCATGAGATCTCTTAGATCTTTTAGGTGCCATTAAGAGAAATGCAAGAGATGAGATTTTACCAACAGGGAAGACAGCAAGATGAGAGATGAGGATTAGCGGCTGCAGAAGATGCGGCAGTCGACTCTTTGGAATTGATCTTCTTCTCTCCTTAGGGTTTGAGATTTGGGGATAAAAGTAAAAAATGGAAGATGAAGGCTGTGAAGAAGGGGGCGGTGAAAAAGGGGTTTTTAACCGAGAATAGAGGGCTGAGATTGAGAGAATAGAGATCGAAGGCTGAGATAAGAGGTCACGGGTGAAAAGTGAAGAGATTTTTATCTCAAAATCTGCGATGAATCGTCGCTGAAGACATTTGAACTCGCGACAGTCGACTGGTAGGGTATATCAGTCGACTTAGTCGAGAAGAGAAAAAAAAAATTATGTCTGCTTATCAGTCGACTGGTATAAGGACCAGGCGACTGGTCAGAGAACAAAATAGGTATGTTTTAAAATACAGTACAGTCGACTTACTCAAGAACACAGTCGACTTAACAGAAACAATTTTCAACAAATATCAATAAAATCACATATTCCTAGTTCTCTTCTTAAGTTAATGAAAGTATCTTCTTTAAGGGGTTTGGTAAATATGTCTGCTACTTGTTTATCAGTAGAGATAAAGTCTAAAGATATATCTCCTTTTAAAACATGATCACGTAGAAAATGATGTCGAATATCAATATATTTCGTACGTGAATGTTGAATCGGATTTTTAGATAAATTAATTGCACTGGTATTATCACACATAATTGAAGGTTTTTCAAATGAAATACCATAATCTAATAAAGTTTGTTTCATCCACAAGATTTTTGCACATGCCAAACTTGCAGCGATATACTCAGCTTCTGTGGTTGATAGGGACACGGAATTTTGCTTTTTACTGCACCAAGAGACTAGGGAATGTCCCAAAAAGTGACATGTACCACTAGTGCTCTTGCGATCAGTTTTGCTTCCAGCAAAATCAGCATCGCTATATGACAGAAGTTGAAAATTATCGGTGCGTGCCATATTCAGATGTGCCTTTAATATATCTTAAAATTCGTTTCACTACTTTTAAATGAGACTCTTTAGGACTAGATTGATATCTAGCACATAAACATATGCTGAACATAATATCTGGTCTACTTGCAGTAATATATAAGAGTGAACCAATCATACCTCGATAGAGTTTTTGATCAACACTCTTACCTAATATATCTTTGTCAAGAGTAGTAGTAGTAGCCATAGGTGTGGATTTACTACTAGTACTATCCATGTTAAAACGTTTGAGTAATTCCTTTACATATTTTCCTTGATTAATAAATATGCTATTTGAGGACTGCTTAATTTGAAGTCCAAGGAAATAATTGAGTTCACTCATGTGACTCATCTCAAATTCGTTTTTCATGGTATTAGCAAACTCTTGACATAGATTATTATTAGTAGAACCAAAAATTATATCATCAACATATATTTGTATGATTAAGATATCATTCTTAACTCTCTTAATAAACAATGTAGTGTCTACTTTACCTATATCAAATCATGTTTCTAAAAGAAAAGTTTTCAGACGATCATACCAAGCACGAGGTGCTTGTTTAAGACCGTATAAAGCCTTTTTCAATTTATAAACATGATCTGGAAATTGTTCATGTTCAAAACCTGGTGGTTGTTTAACATAAACATTTTCTTTAATAAACCCATTAAGGAAAACACTTTTAACATCCATTTGATAAAGTATAAAATTCATGAAACAAACAAAAGATAATAAAATACGAATAGATTCTAGTCTAGCAACAGGAGCATATGTTTCATCAAAATCTATACCTTATTCTTGATTATACCCTTGAGCAACTAACCTAGCCTTGTTCCATACAACTTGTCCTGATTCATCTAACTTATTTTTAAATACCCATTTGGTACCAATAATAGTCTGATCAGGAGGTCGTGGAACTAAATCCCATACATCATTCCTTATAAATTGGTTTAGTTCATCTTGCATGACATTCATCCAATATTCATTCTCACAAGCTTCTTGTATATTTTTCGGTTCAAAATCCGACAAGAATGCTGTATGAGAAATCATATTAACATGTGAACGTGTCTGAATACCATGGGAGATGTCACCAATTATTAAGTCATGAGGATGATCTTTAACTTCAACAAATGATTTTGGTAAAGTTGAAGATATCACAATAGGATCAGTCGACTTGACAGGTTCTTCAGTCGACTGCTTCACTTCAGTCGACTGTAAGTCCTTATCAGTCGACTTATCAGCCAGACTAGTTTGTTCTAATGATTTAATCACATTATTTAAAGGTGATGAATCAATTTCATCATCTTTATTTAAAGTTGATGAAGGCAGAGATTCATCGAATGTAACATGCATTGACTCTTCAATAGTCATTGTAGACTTATTGAAAATTCTATATGCTTTACTCCTATTTGAGTATCCTAAAAAGATACCCTCATTAGATCTAGGATCGAATTTGTCTAAATTATCTTTTGTGTTTAGAATAAAACACTTACAACCAAATGTCTTAAAGTAAGAGACTTTAGGAATTTTGTTAAAGAACAACTTATAACAAGTCTTCCTTAGCTTAGGTCTTATAAGAATTCTATTTAAAACATAACAAGCTGTAGCAACAGCTTCAGCCCAAAAGTGCTTTGGTAAATTGCTTTCAACAAGCATAGTACGTGCGCATTCTTGCAAAGTCCTATTCTTCCGTGCAACCACTCTATTTTGTGGTGAAGCTCTAGGAAATGCAAATGAATGTGTTATACCATTCTTGTTGCAATATTCTGTAAATGTCTCATTCTCAAATTCTCCACCATGATCACTTCTAATAGTGACTATGGTTAGGGATTTTTGATTTTGAATACGTTTACAAAAATGTGCAAATTCATCAAAAGCATCATTTTTATGTTTTAAAAAGAATGTCCAAGTGAATCTTGAAAAATCATCTACTAAAACAAATACATATCTACTTTTATTTAAAGAAGCAACTCTACCAGGGCCAAATAAATCCATATGGATTAATTCGAGCGGCCTACTAGTAGAAATTACTTCTTTTGTTTTAAAAGTGGATTTGATTTGTTTTCCTAGTTGACATGCATCACATAACTTATCCTTTTTAAAGGATAGTTTTGGCAGTCCTTTAACTAGGTTATATTTAGATAATTTTGAGAGATTCTTCATGTTCACATGTCCAAATCTTCTATGCCATAGCCAAGATTCATTGTTAGAGGCTATTAAACAAAAATCATTTGAAAATTCTATTGCATTCAAACACAATTCATAAATATTATTTTTACAAAAACCTTGAAAAATAACATTTTGCATAGTAGAGTCATAAATCAAACATGCATCTTTTTCAAATACTATTTTATACCCTTTATCACATAATTGACTAATGCTTAAAAGATTATGCTTTAAACCACTAACTAATAATACATTTTCTATGGTTGGGTTAGAAATTTTACCGACCATGCCAATGCCTATGACTTTGCCTTTGTTGTTATCACCAAAGGTGACAGTTCCTCCATCTATGCTTTGAATGGTGGATAGCAGGTTGGCATGTCCTGTCATATGTTTTGAACACCCGCTGTCTAGTATCTAGCGTTCTTTCTTGGGTACCTATAAAACATTCAAGGTAAATATGGTACCCTTTTTATTGGGTCCAAAACATATTAGTTTGGGGGAAACCAAACCCATGAAGAGTTTGATCTTCCTCCACAAGCAGGAATATAATTAATAGAATTACACACATTTAATACATACGCAATTCTATCATTCTGATTTAAGCTGACTGGAACCCATACAAACTTGTTCTGTCCAGTCGACTTAACAGTGTCCTTCAGTCGACTGCTGGTGTGAGTCAGTCGACTGTATGATACACTAGGTCGACTTATATGAGGTTTTGATCTCGTTGAATAAGATTCAATTTCTCTGGACAGACGACTGGTCGATTGGTTCAGTCGACTTAACCGAACATTAGACTTGCTTTTATCACTAACATTTACAGCCTTAGGCTTTTCAAAATAATCATATAACTTGTGTGTAACACTAGAAATAGATGCTGATTTATTTTTACTAGTGTTTTTAGTAGGAGATTCTTTTATAGAAGAATTTTTAAAACCAAGACCATATTTTGACTAGATTTTACTTGATGATGAAGGA
The DNA here is from genome assembly GCA_017893485.1 of Hemerocallis citrina. NCBI lineage: Eukaryota > Viridiplantae > Streptophyta > Magnoliopsida > Asparagales > Asphodelaceae > Hemerocallis > Hemerocallis citrina. Next base: position 190,698,526 of record CM030360.1, on the reverse strand, counting down.
CATCATTTAAATTCTCTTTACCTTTGTTAAATTTAGATACGTTCTTTGATATCTCTTCATAATTCTTTTTGAGAGATTCAAGATCAGTATCTAAACTTGCAATGCGAGAATTTAAAGATTTCACTTCCTTATCAAGGTTAAGATTTTCTTGAGAAAGTGTTTGATTAACTTTCTCTAGACTCTTAACTCTAATCTTTTCTTTTTTCAATTCTTGAAATATTTCATTAAAGGCATCAAGTAAATCTTCTGATTCATAGTCATTACTTACATGATCTTGTGAAGCCATGAAGCACATGTTTGCCACTTCATTGTTTTCATCCGTTTCTTCTTCGGAAGATGAATCACTATCATCCCATGTAGCTTGATAGGCCTTCTTGTTCTTGGCAAACTTATTCTTTGAATATTTGTCCTTTTTGAAGTTGGATGGTTTTCCCTTGTTCTTTGCATTTTCAAGGGGACAATCCTTCTTCATGTGTCCTGTTTTATTGCACCTGAAACATGTAGGAGGGTCATTAGAATCTTTATTTTTAGAATTAAACTTACCATTCTTTAAGAATTTTTTGAATCTTCGAGTGAACATTGCTCTCTCCTCTTCATCTTCTTCCTCATCTTCTGAGTCTGTCATGGCTTTAAAAGCCAATGATTTCTTCTTTGCTTGGTGTGATTCTGTATCCTTCTTTCGATCTTCAAGTTGGACCTCGTATGCCATGAGATTGCCCACAAGATTCTCAAGAGAAAGTTGTGACAAGTCATTTGCTTCTTCTATTGCCGTGGTCTTCTTTTCCCATTCTGGAGTGAGTGCACGTAAGACTTTTCTAACCATCTCTGCTTGAGTGTAAGTCTTTCCAAGTGCCACAAGAGAGTTTGTGATATCAGTAAATCTGGTGATCATCTCGGATACGGTTTCATTGTCCTTCATTCTGAACATCTCAAACCTGTGAACAAGAACAAAAATTTTAGACTCTTTAACTTTATTTGTCCCTTCATGTGTTACCTCGAGTGTATGCCAGATTTGATGTGCAGTTGTAGCATTGGATACACGGTTGAATTCTTTCTTTGTGAGTGCACAAAATAAAGCATTCATTGCTTTGGCATTGTTAATCGTTTGGTTCTTTTGATCATCATTCTATTGTGCATATGGAATAGTAGGAGCAGTGTATTCCGTCTCTGTCATTTGCCATATCTCGTAGTTGATTGATTGGAGGTAGATTCTCATTCGGCACTTCCAATAATTGTAGTTAGTTCCATCGAATAGCGGTGGCCGTTGTGTAGATTGGCCTTCATGGTACTGATTTGTATTTGAAGTAGTTGCCATAGCCTGTAACCTTGCTCTGATACCAAGTGTTGGATCCTGTAGGCGAGACAACAAACACTAGAGGGGGGGTGAATAGTGTTAATAAAAAAAACTGCGGAAATTTTCTTCGATGCAGTCGACTTGGTTGTGAACCAGTCGACTGATATGACCAAATTAATGCAAATACAACAACTCTGTGCGGTCGACTTATAGATGAGACAGGCGACTGAAGACACAATGAAAGTACAACTTATACGAGACTGACCAGTCGACTGATAGTGCAAGGAGTCGACTGTCTAGACAAGTTTTACAGAACTTAAGTAAACAAAAATAAATGTAAGATCAAGACAACCAATCACAGAGTACACAAGATATATCCTGGTTCGGTCCTCCCGACCTACATCCAGTCCTCAAGCAACCCACTTGAGATTTCCACTATTCTTGAAAAAAAAGGTTTACAAGAATACCCTACGGCGTTAAGACAACAACCTTGTCTAACCCGTAGTCCTTTCTCTCAACCAGAGAAAGCAGACCCACTCTACTACCAAGAGTGAAACAAACAGACTCTACAACGTAGAGTCTAAACCACTCTCCAACCGAGAGCAAAAAGAAACAAGAAAAACTTTACAGTCAACCTATAGCCTTGTTGGTGTATTGTGTTGTTGCACGTGGTTAAAACAAGGTCGACTTCTATACCCAGTCCAGAACGAAATCGTTGTTATACTGGACTGAGTGTAGAGAACCACAGATTTTGAACTTGAAAGCTTTTTCTCACTTTTCACTTAAAAATTCTCAAAGAATGCTCGGATCTTAGAAAAGTATGTTGTAAGATCTTTTCAGTGAGATCTGAACTCTATTTATAGAGTTAGATCTCTTGGACGTTGGGAGACAGTTATTCCAACTGTCAACAAACGGATCTTTAGAGCTTTTGATTTTGAAGAATCAATTTTGAAAACAGAAAAACGGTCAAAAGCACTCGAACAGTCGACTGGGTTGCCATATGAGTCGACTGGTCAGAGTTTGAATAAATTTAAACAGTTTTGTACTGCCAGTCAACTGCCAGAGGTATCAGTCGACTGGTACTCAACAGTTAAATTACTTCAAACTGTTTTGACTCTTTTTTGATGTTTTTGGAAAACACACATTATAAAATAGTGAGTGTATGTGTGTGTGATAAGGCTTTACAATCAGACTAAGACTCAACAAAAGTAAAAATACAATGTTCACAAGACACAAAAATTTGACACATTTGAGCTTGAAGTCTTGAGTCTTGAGTCTTGATTTGAGTCTTGAGTGAAGCTTTGGCCATTGTCTTTTATCTGGAGCTTTTATGTTTGATCATTTGTTCAGCTGTATAGAAGTAAGTCCTTTGTGTATAGCACCTGTAAGTTTAGCATAGATACATGTACAGTGTGTTGTGATCATCAAAATCAAGAATCAACATGTACCTATATATACATGATCTGTTATGAGTTTGGATGAGTGGAACTCGATTATATGTATGTAGTATTCACATATATTCACAAGTTAACTATAGTACTTAGTGGGGTATGTATATAACAAATTGTAGAAGAGTTATTCAATTAAAAGAAATCAAGTTTTGAAGATGAAGTGGGGTTTTGTTCGGGTCTGATTGTGTACAGACCGAAAGTTGGATTTTGTATGTTTTGTAAAGTTCTCGATTGAATCTTGTTTTGTTTCATACTGAGATTTGTTTCAACATTATACTACTTCCTATTGATGAGACTTCAAAGCTTTAACTGATCTATATATGTACATATACACATAATAATATACACACTTATACACATTCACTTTTATACATATACTGTTTTTAAAGATTTGTGAATTTTTGATGGGGTTTTGATTGGATTTCAATTGTTTGGTACTGAGATGATTTTGAACATCAGACTACTCCTATTTGGTGAATTTTTGATGCTATATTGATGCTTAAATCCTTAATTGAACACACGCACATACACACACACACACAGATATATATATATATATATATATATATATATATATATATATATATATATATATATATATATATATATATATATATATATATATATATATATATATTGACCGATTTGAAGAATTTTTGTGAAAAAATTCTATTTTGGGATCTTGATATGTTTTGAAGTGTTTTAATAACTCCTACATGTTATACTATATATGTTTGATCATCTCAGGAAATTAGATTTTGATTTTATAAAGTTTTGGTCGAGTATCAATCGAAAACATGCACATCCTAACCTGGCTGTATAGCAGGTTGCGGTCAACCGCCCGGTCAACCGCCATACTATTATTTTGAAAATTTCCCATTGACAGTCGACTGCCCCTTTTGTGCGGTCGACCGTCATTTGCTTCTTTGGCTCTTTTGTTGGATTTTTCTTCGTTTCTTTTAAATGGTTATTTCTTCGATATTATGGGTTATTACTCTACTGTTTTGGATGCTGTTTTTACTACAGATTACTGTATTTTTCAAAGAGATATATTTTATTTATAATAGATTTTAATTGTATTCTTATAACTTTATTAAGTGAGTTATATGTCTTTTCAACGAATTGATGTTTTCGTAATATTCTACGACTTAATGACTTAAAAATAAGGTTTTTCTATTATTTGATGTATTTAATATTTTATTTGAATTCTGAAATTTTATGAGTACATTATATAAATTTATATTTTGTTGATTTAAGAGGTTTTCTTTATATAGACGTTTTGATGATGGATTTGTGAGTTTTATTGAAAGTTTTGGTAATTATGGTTGAGTTGTGAGTCTTTAGAGATTGAGTGGGATCCTAACTACCGGCAGTTGTGATTTTTATGGTTTGGTCAGTTGTGGCCTTATTGTTGATCAGTTGAGTTCAGTCCGGTAGGGTACACCAACTCTAGGAGATTCGTAATCAATTAATTAACTTAACAAGATAAGGACATGCACTAGATGGTGATATGATGAAATGAGTGCAAACGTGAGTTGTGAACTTCAGGATGATCCAAGGAGTGAGATATTCCCCAGTATTCCGGGACGATGGACGTATGGGCCACAGAATGATCTTCAGAGTGGGATTGATCTCCAGTATTCCGAGGACGAGAGCGATGCTCATGGGATGTTTGTGCAATGAGGGTTCCAGGATGACCTGCGGAGTGAGGCAATCTCCTGTTCCGAGTGGGATTGGCTTCCAGTATTCCAAGGGCGAGAACCAATACTTGCAGAATGTTTAAATCTCATAGTAGTTATCGTAGTAGGGTTAGTTGCATAATGGGGGATTTAACCCTATCAAGTGGAGAACGTTATGGGCTTGCACCGGACCTATATTGTAGCGCCCCGAATTCCTAATATGATATCTTAGAAATACGTGGCACAATTCCCAGCATCATCTTCAAATGTAATATTAAACACAGCCAACACAAATAAAATTTTCAACTTTCATTACATTAATCTTTACATAGCACAGCGGAATACAATACACCTTAAATTACGAATTTCTTTCTTACAACACTTTCTTTTACATATTACATAAATCATTACATCATTTTAACTCAAGCATCCAAATCCTGAGCTACAAGTAACCACCTGTAAAATATGAGGCTAGAGATAACCCTAACCCCCAAAACTAAAGAGGTTAGCCATAAAGGTGTGAGTGACATAAAACAAGAACAAGCAATATAAATAGACATGAAACCTGGAATCATAAACAACACGTAGTAGAGACCAGAATAAAAGAAATATGAAATAACAAGGAAACATGAAAACATCAAGTGTAGCTAGACTAAGTGTCAAGTGTAGAAAACAGGAAACCATATGCACGAAACCAAGTCAAGAAAACACAATTCTATATGCTGACTCTCTAATGCGTACTTGTCGGAGTCTATGCATCCCACTTTACATAGGTCCGGCGCAAACCCTTAACGTCTCCACATTATAGGGTTTAATCTCCCGTTATACAACTAATTCTAACACGATGACTACTATGAGATAAAGATAAACTGTGAGTATTAGCCCATGCCCCGATAATTCCGGAGGTCAATCTCTATCCACAGATAATTTCGGAGACTATTTCACTTACACCTGGGAATCTTTGAGAATACCCCACACCGCAAGCGATGGCACCTCATCACACGAATACCACATGTGCGTCGTCTCGACCCCGATAATTCCGGAGATCAATCCCACACCACAGGTAATTCCGGAGACTATTTCACTCACACCTGGATAACTCTGGGGATTATCTCACACAGCAAGCCATACTGAGGTCCATAACCCATGTTCTCGTTCATCATATCACCACTAGTGTCTGTCCTTATCATTTTAGGTTATTTCATTACTTTACGAATCTCCTAGAGTTGGTGTACCCTACTGGACTTAACTCAACAGCTGATCTACTAAAATGCCTCAACAGGTCTAAACATAAATATCTTGACTGCCGGTATACTAGGGTCACGCACACCCTCCAGAGACTCACACCCAATATCCAAACAAAACTTCCAACATAAATTGCTCAGTTAAACCACTTGAAAACACATGTTCAGTAGAAGATAAAGTATAGGTAGTAAGTTATAGATTAAGTACATTTAGGGAATAAATTATTTAAAAGAACATTTAAAGATATAAAGATACATCAGTATCAGTCAACTATGGACAAGCATAGGTCGACTGTCTAGAGAGAAAAATCCAAAAATCTTTAAGAAATAATTCTAAGTATTATAAGTCGACTGTAAAAGGTCATAGGTCGACTGTCCAGAAAGGAAATCCAATATTCTTAAGAAAATAATTCTAAGTGGTGCTAGTCGACTGTAAAAATCATCAGTCGACTGTCCAGAGCAAAATTTCAAGAAAAACTAGAGTACACAGTAGCCAGGTCGCGTCGGTCGACTGTCGACCTACAGACTGCAGACTTTTGGTTGTGCACATTTCAACCGATACGTAGTTTTACTTTATGAAAACAATTTCTACAAAAAGTATATTTCTTATATGATCAATTACAACCTGTAGGGTTTATAATAACCCATCAAACTAATTCAAAGTTACTTGAATTCATAAAAGTAGTGATTTGTTGATTTCTTTCGATTAAAACATAGATTGTGCATATAGCCAAAAATAGGGTTTCTAAAAAAAAATTATTGATCATTGAAATAATTTCATATTCAGATCCAAACCATATCAATACCGAATTTTCAAAAGATCCCCAATTTAGTTGTGTTCATCAACTAAATCCAATTTATCTCAAATCCAGTTCTCAAGACCTGATCTCCTAACTCATCAGTCCTTCTCAACATTTTTTCAATTTCAATCACCATTATGAACTCATAATCATGAACAAATCTAACATTTCTATAGTCAAGTTGTGTTCATCCAAACTCAACGATAATAAAAGCTCACATCATCCACATGCAAATCCATCCAAAGATAATTAGGGTTCATAAAAGATCAATTTTCAATTCATCCATCCATTCAATCCATCATGTACATATTTATACTCAAACCCTAACATGCTTTCTAGTAGATGAAATACTACATACATCACACACAAAATAAAATAAAACAAACAAGTCACTCACCTCAAATGACGGGATCTAAGAAGAAAAGCCTTTCTTTTGCGAAATCCAAGATCACCTCCTTAAATCTTCAAGAAATAATAAAACATTTGTGTTGTGCAGTGAAAGAAAGCTGCACTCCACTCTTATATATATATATATATATATATATATAGGCCGGAATAGGAGAATTAGGGTTTTAAACACATTTGCAAAATAACCCTTTTAAAGTATAACTTTACATAAATAGATCCCTATACTTGGAAATTTGATAAAACCAATTAAATTGATATTTAAAAGAAAAATAAACACTTTATTTCCAGTCGGCACTGTTTGGAAAGTCTAGAAAATAGTTTTGCACTTTCATCCTTTAAAATGACAATTTTGCAAAAAGATCATTCTTTTTCGTAATATTTGCAAATAGACCCAATTAATGTCAGAAAAATCTAGAAAAATTAAAAATAAATCCCAAATAATAAATAATGATTTTCCATAAAATAATTTTGGCCTTTGAACTTCTCAAGAAAATATTTGCACATGTTTCGCACGTGTAAAAGATAAATCTTCAGAAAATATTTATTAAATCTCCAAAAATCATTTTAATTTCATTATAAATCTATAAAAATAATGGGTCGTCCATCATTAATGGTCAGGGTTGCTGCCCTTCCACGGTAGGAGGGAGCTGCCCTTGTTGCTGAGCGGGATCAGGAAGGACTTCTTGCTGGTCAGGGTTGGGCGCTCGGTTGGAGCCCCTAGATCTGACTTTGCGAGGCGGCATGGCTGGAGAAAACCTGTTCACCGGGAAGAGGAGAGGTCTCTATTCGTTAGTTTCCCACAGACGGCGCCAATCTGTTGCCGCTAAATTCGGTGTGGGGGCAAACAGATGAATTTGTGAGTTCTTGGGGAAACTGAATAGGAGAACCTGTATACCTGTTCCGTTGAACTCTGATCGTCGCTCCCGCCGTGCACCTGCAAAAAGTGCGAGACACCGGGGTTGTTCCCGGCGACGCACCCTCCGACGCTCAAGTCAGTAACCAGAATTGATTATGAAAGAGCGTTTAACTAGAGAAAGATTGATTACCTCTTAATGGAGATGGGTGAGGGGTATTTATAGGCGTCTTAGGGACTGGTTTTAGGAATGTAATCCCCGTGATTAGATAAGGAATATTCCCCGTAATCAGATAAGGCATGTAATCTGATAAGGTATATCCCCTATAACCAGTTAAGGAATTTAATCCCTAATCCCCAGTGAAAAGGTAGCCGTGAATCATGGCCGTTGATTTAGATCTAATCAGGGACCTTGATTGTATCTTGTCGGATCGGGTTGGTAGCGGGTTGAAACCCGTACCCAGCTGAGGTGGATCCGTTTGCGGGTTATTGGATCTGTGAGAAGGAGACCCAGTACCCGCTTCGGACCCATTTGCATGTGAAATTACCGTTTTACCCCTGAGCTTTAAGATTCGAGTCCGATGTGAACGGTCCCGATTTAATCCTATTTTTAGCCATATCACGAGCCCCCCACTCCTAAAGACTGAGTGTATTCAGCCTTTGAGGAGTAGTTTAACTGTTCTAATGGCGTACGAGATTTTATCGGTGTTCTTAAGGGAGCTTGGAATCTTGCTCGGGGTGCAACCGTGTTATTATGGGCTTGCAAAATGCCCAAAAGTATTCTCAGAATTTTCCGGATTTTTGGCGATTTTTCCAGATTATTTATTTAACTTTGCGATGTATTGGCTAATTGTTCGGGGGTTTTAACCGTATATTCTAGGCGATAATTGCTCGTTCGGTGGCTTAGAAATATCCCCCGAATTTTTAATTATTTCCCGAAATTTTTAGCTAATTTTCCCGAATTTTTAGCGATTTTTTCGCAATTTTTCAAATAAGTAAAATGATTTAAATAAATAAAAATCAATTTTTAATACCTATTTATGGCGTGGCATCATCTGGGCCTTCGATCAAGGCGGAGCGCGAGTTTCGGAGCGATCAGACGATCCCTGTTCCTCGGAGGGGTTTTTTCCCAAAAACGGGGGTCGGCACTCCGTCACCTCGTCTCGGAGGCGTAGCGCCGCGGCTCAAGGGGTCGGAGAGTTTTTTTGGCCAAAACGAGGGTCGGTGACCCAGCATCCCGGCTCGGATGCGTCGCGCCGCGGCTCAAATGGGTCGGCGACTCGATTTGAAGGGTCGGTACCTCGGTTCGGAGAATCCGGGGTACGTGGCGTAATCTAGGCCATCCATCTCCAGCGTGGATCCCCATAAAACGCTATCTTGTCGTTTTGTGGACGTGGCAAGATCTGGGTCGTCCATCATGACGAGCGCGCTTTTCTTCAAGATCTGACGGCTCACAAGGGTCGGAGCGTTTTTTTGCCAAAAACGAGGGTCGGTACCCCAGCATCCCGGCTCGGATGCGTCGCGCCGCGGCTCAAATGGGTCGGCGACTCGATTTGAAGGATCGGTACCTCGGTTCGGAGAATCCGGGGTACGTGGCGTCATCTAGGCCGTCCATCTCCAGCGTGGATCCCCATAAAACGTTATCTTGTGGCAAGATCTGGGTCGTCCATCATGACGAGCGCGCTTTTCTTCAAGATCTGACGGCTCACAAGGGTCGGAGCGTTTTTTTGCCAAAAACGAGGGTCGGTACCCCAGCATCCCGGCTCGGATGCGTCGCGCCGCGGCTCAAATGGGTCGGCGACTTGATTTGAAGGATCGGTACCTCGGTTCGGAGAATCCGGGGTACGTGGCGTCATCTAGGCCGTCCATCTCCAGCGTGGATCCCCATAAAACGTTATCTTGTCGTTTTGTGGACGTGGCAAGATCTGGGTCGTCCATCATGGCACGCATCACGAGGATGGGGTTCAGATCACGAAAAAACGCTATCTTGTCGTTTTGTGGGCGTGGCGCAATCTGAACCGTTCATCGATTTCTGACGCGAATTTCGAAGAGATCCGACGGCGACTTTGCCTCGGGAGGATTTTTTGCCAAAAACGAGGGTCGGTATCTCGCCACCTCGGTTTGCATTCCTCCGCGCCGCTTTCCGGGGAGTGAGCTGAATGTTTTTGGGCCAACCCGGTGGTTTGGTCACTGAGCCTTTCGTTCGATAGCTCGGCTCGTTAGACTGGTGGCCGAGTCGCAGCTTGTGTTTTTGGGGAGTTCCGCCATCTCTCTCGTACCGTCGCCTCTTTCTTACTGGGCGTTTGGGATTCTTAGTGGGCCTTTGGGATTCCCAAGGAGGCCCGTTATCACTTGGGGTTATAAGTTACCATTCCTTCACCCCTGAGCTCATTTCTCACTTTTCACTCCACGAATTTACTTTTGTTCTCTAAGTCTTCTGCTAGCGGCGCTCTTGCTCCATGGTGCTGACGTTAGCTGTCGCGTGGGCCAGGCGATTTCCGGCGAGCATTTTCCGACCGTGAACGTCACTTCAAAGGTTAGTTTGTCTCTGCCTTTGCTTTTTCAAGAGATGTCAAGGGTTAGCTCGGGTAGTGGTACCTCGTCCTCGGGCGGTGATGGCGCCGGGGAGAGGAGTAGGGCGGAAGCTCGAAGGAAGGGGAAGCAGATGGCCGAACCGCTGGCTGCCGAGTCGAGGATCGGGAAGAAGAGGAGGACGGGGGAGACCTCGCCCCCCATAGTGGAGGTGATTGTGGAGAACCCGAAACGAGCCCCCGAGATAGGACAATATCCTTCCGTCCTGTCCGGGCATTCGGGAGTCAGGCAGTACGAGGGTGATCTTCTGGAGAAAGCGATCTACGGAAAGTCGAAGATCGTCGAGGAGCCTAGTCCGTTCCTTCACTCCGATGCCGACGAGCTCACTTCGTCGTTGTCTGAGAAGGATCTTCTTCGGATCAGGAAGGCCTTCGCTATCCCGTCGGAGTACAAGCTGATGGTCGCTGGCCCCGGGGTGCGAGCAAACTCTAAGTTGCCGTCGTCGGACATGTGCATGTTTGACGTCGACTCCTTGAACGCGGGACTGCGTTTTCCGCTGCACCCTTTCATACTTCAGATCCTCGGCTGGTATTGTCTCGCCCCTACTCAGTTCAGTCCGAACACTTGGCGTCATGTGAACGCATTCTTGCTTCAGTGCCACCGAGCCGAGGTAGCGCCGGATCTGTCAGTTTTCCGGGGCCTGTATCGGATAAACAGGCAACACCAGACGGAGTACCGGTACTATTTGGGACCGAGGAGAGGTGTTAAGATTGTAGAGAATCCCGACTCTCTTAAGGGTTGGAGGGAGAAGTATTTTATCGTAAGGGGTGAAGTGATTCGGCATATTCCGTCCCGGTGGAAGGTGGAAGTGCCGAAATTTGCGCGAAGCGACCCCGCACTATCTGAGGCCGAGGAGGACGTAGCGAGGAGGATCACGGCCCTTCCGGTACTGAGTTGGAGGGAGTTGACCGAAGAGGTGTTGTTCGGGTCCGGACTAAGCCCCATCGACCCGAGTACGCTCTTGACATCTCATTCATTTTTTTTTTCTAAGTCTTCAATTCGTCTGTCTTGATTCGTTTTTTTTTTTTGTTGATGCAGAGTCGATGAAGATTGACTTTAAAGCTATGATGGCCGATAGGTCCAAGCTGACCGGGACCAAAAAGAGGAAGAGGGCGGCCGAGGGTGCGTCTTCGGGTGCTCAGCCCGCGGTCGCCACTAACGTTGCTCCGCCTCCCCCGGCTACCGAGGCGCCTTCGGAGGTTGTGGAGGTGGAGGGGACCTCGGCCCCTGTCGCCCCGTCTGTGAACGAGGGTGTCTTTGATGTCAATGCGGCGCTGGCGCTCGAGTTTCCCCCATTGACTCAGGACGCCGAGGAAATCCTGACCGAGCAGCACAAGCAGTTGTTTGTGCCGAACTGGCTGGTGAGGAATCATGATGGTTTCCTCGGCAACTCGCAGATGTCAATGCAGGTCGTCAAACACTTGGCGACCCCGAAGGATAAGGCCGCGCTGAAGGCAGGGAGGGTCGGCGACGACACTTATGAAGTCGCCCGGGGGCTTGTTTCGGTAAGTGTTCACAAATTTCTTCAAGTTTGTTACTCGGCGTGTACTTCGTACTTATCGTTGTCTTCGTAGGCCACCGTTCACTTCGGCCATCTCATGGAGGCGTTCACCGCACAGGAGAAGGAGCTGAAGTCCGCCAGCGAGAAAGACAGGCTGGCGAAGGTCAGGGCGGTCAAGGATCTCGAGGCCGAGCAGAGGCGAGCCGAGGCCCTGGACGTTCGGGTGGCCGACCTTACTGCCGACCTGAAGAAAGCAAAGGAGGGCCTTGAAGCGGAGTCCGCCAAAGCCGCCAAGGCCGCCCAAGAACTTGCTGCGGCATTGAAGTCCTTGGCCGACGAGAAGGCGGAGAGGGAAGCGCAGGCCGCGAGGATCAGGGCGGAGGTTGAAGCCGAGATCGAGGCAGAGGCGAAGAAACATATGGCTGAGAACATGGAGCGATCCTACCAGACGGCCCTGGACCACGTCCAGGCTCGTGTCCCCAGCTTCGAGCGAGTTGGCTATCGACTGTGGCCCGAGTCGCCCGTAGACGACGAGGAGGGGGATGATGAGGACGAAGTTGAAGGCGAAGACGGGGGGGGAGAGGATGACCCGGCTAAGGGAGAGATCGAGGGGCCGCCCGTCGATGCGTCCGGGGTGGGAGCGGAGACGCAGGTGGACCCTTGATTCTTTCGTTAATCTTTTTGTAGTTTTTGTTCTGCTTTTTCTTCCGAACTTTGTAACGCCTTTTGCGGACTGGCCACCGCTTCTTGATGAATGAAAAAATGTTTTGTCTTTGAAATTGTCTAAGTGTTTGGTTCGGTCGTAGGATAGGCCCCCGTCACGACGATGGCTCGGCGACAAGTAGAGCTGTTCCATCTATCTCTCGTGAAACGCCTCGAGGGCGAGATCGACCTGACGAGGATACTGTACAATGTGGAGAAGAAGAACGGGGATCTGTTGGCCGAAGTGTACCACTTGCGGATAGCCGAAGCCGAGCTATTTGCTAAGGAAGAAGAATTGGCTTCTGTTTTGGCCGAACGAGATGAGCTCGTGAAGAAGGTCGAGCATTTGCAAAGGGTGACAGTCGACAAGAGTATCGAGGTGACCCATCTGCGTCGTGTCATATCTGACAGCGCCGAATACCCTGGATCGGCGAAGCTTCCTCGGTTCAAAATTGTCGTGAGGGACGAGGCGCTGAAGAACCGGATCGTCGAATTGGAGGAGGAGGTCGCTCGGCTCAAGCCTCAGCCGGTGAGGGCCAACGTCCGGAGCACCTCGTGTACTCGCGAAGAGATTGAGCGAGGGATCACGTTCTATCAAGCGGCGACCCGGACTCCTATCATCGGGATGTCAGCCGCCGACGCACAAAGCGGTGTGGCGGTGTCTTCAAGTGGTGCTTCGGTCGGGGCGACTGTGAGGGTCAGCGGCGAAGGGGCGTCCCGGTTCGTTGGCTTGGAGACGAGCTCGGAGGCCAAGAAGCGCCGACCCAAAGTGTCGTTGAACCGGAGTGTCCCCCTTCCTCGGAGGAAATGAGCGGGTCATGCCTTCTGATATTTTCGTTGAACTCGCTGTTGTAATCTTTTTGTAAACTCGTCCAAGTCATTAATAAAATTGGGGTTGATTTATCCGAAGTGTCTTCTATTGGCTATTCATCGAGTCTTTTGTCGCAGCTCTGATCCTATCGCTCGGCTATTGGTGCCGGTCGACGTGGGGTGTCCATGGTCGTTGGGTGGTGGCACGAGTCCAGAGGCAGGCCCATATCCCAAGAAAACGTTATCTTGTCGTTTTGTGGGCACGTGGCACAACTGGATCCACTCATCACGCTCTGGCACGCAATTTGAGAGGATCTAACGGCGAGTTGCCTTCGGGATGATATTTTGCCAAAAACGAGGGTCGGTACCTCGTTAGTTCGGCGCAATTTATGGTCGAAACGAATTCTCCAACAATGTGTTGCTCTGACTCTGTTGTTCGGCTCTTGGCGCCGATCGACGTGGGGTGTCCATAACCGTTGGATGGTGGCACGAATCCAGAGGCAGGCCCAAGTCCCAAGAAAACGTTATCTTGTCGTTTTGCGGGCACGTGGCAGAACTGGATCCACTCATCACGCTCTGGCACACAATTTGAGAGGATCTAACGGCGAGTTGACCTCGGGATGATTTTTTGCCCAAAACGAGGGTCGGTACCTCGTTAGTTCGGCACAATTTATGGTCGAGACGAATTCTCCAACAATGTGTTGCTCTGACTCTGTTGTTCGGCTCTTGGCGCCGATCGACGTGGGGTGTCCATAACCGTTGGATGGTGGCACGAATCCAGAGGCAGGCCCAAGTCCCAAGAAAACGTTATCTTGTCGTTTTGCGGGCACGTGGCAGAACTGGATCCACTCATCACGCTCTGGCACACACTTTGAGAGGATCTAACGGCGAGTTGACCTCGGGATGATTTTTTGCCCAAAACGAGGGTCGGTACCTCGTTAGTTCGGCACAATTTATGGTCGAGACGAATTCTCCAACAATCGTAAAGTTATTTTAAGAGATGAAGGAGCAGTTTCGAATGGCGAGCTACTTCTAGTCTGCTTAGGAGCGGACTTGCGAAGCAAAATCGAGCCAAGTGTTGGACTCCGATCCATTCAACGGCTGCAGGAGCGATTTCGGACGGCGATCTGCTCCTGGCCCGTCTGAAGACGGGCCGAGTAGGAAGAGTCGAGCCGAGTGCTGGACTCCGAACCATTGTGTGATTAGTTTAAGAGATGCAGGAGCAGTTTCGAATGGCGAGCCACTTCTAGTCCGCTTAGGAGCGGACTTGCGAAGCAAAATCGAGCCAAGTGTTGGACTCCGATCCATTCAACGGCTGCAGGAGCAATTTCGAACGGCGATCTGCCCCCGGCCCGTCTGAAGACGGGCCGAGTAGGAAGAGTCGAGCCGAGTGCTGGACTCCGAACCATTGTGTGATTAGTTTAAGAGATGCAGGAGCAGTTTCGAATGGCGAGCTACTTCTAGTCCGCTTAGGAGCAGACTTGCGAAGCAAAATCGAGCCAAGTGTTGGACTCCGATCCATTCAACGGCTGCAGGAGCAATTTCGAACGGCGATCTGCCCCCGGCCCGTCTGAAGACGGGCCGAGTAGGAAGAGTCGAGCCGAGTGCTGGACTCCAAACCATTGTGTGATAAGGGAATTAGAGGCGGAAGTACGCGATAATGTAAAAAAACTTTATTTATTTATTAATATCTAATGGTCGGCTGCTTCTAAAGTTGCTAGCCGTTATTACAATGAAAAAAGAACATGGGAAAAATTACTAGTAGCAGGAGTGGTGGCCCGACATCTCGAGTTACTTAGATAGGCGGGGTTGCCTTCTCTTGGTATTTCAAAAGATGGTCGGCGTTCCAAGTCCTGGGAATTTCTCTACCCTCAAGGTCTTCTAGCTTGTACGCACCGGGGCGGATCACTTTGGATACTTTGTACGGTCCCTCCCAATTTGGGGCCAGTTTGCTCTTCTGTCCGGGGAACGAAATGGCCAGCTTTCGGAGGACCAGATCCCCCTCTTTCAGGTCGGTTGGGCGGACCCGTTTGTTGTAGGCGAGTTCGATTCTTCTTCGGTAACCTTGCTGCCGTATGGCTGCTCTTTCCCGAATTTCGTCTATCAAATCTAGGCTCGTTCTGAGCTCCCTGGCATTCTGTTCTTCTTCGAAGGCTATCAGGCGAGGAGAGGGTATTCCAACTTCTAGTGGGATGAGGGCCTCGGACCTATAGGTGAGATTGAACGGACTCTCGCCTGTCGGGGTCCGCTTCGTGGTTCGGTAATTCCACAACACATTGGGCAGCTGATCGACCCACAATCCCTTGGAGCACTTGTCGAGTCTCTTCTTGATGCCGGAGAGGATCTGTCGGTTGGCATTCTCGGCTTGGCCATTTGACTGGGGATGAGAGACTGAGGAGAAGCGGTGCTGTATGGCTAGGTCTTCACATAAGGCTCGGAAGGCAGCTCCAGCGAACTGCGTACCGTTATCTGTAACTATGACTCGGGGAACACCGAACCGGCAGATTACATTTTTCCAGAGGAATTGAACGACTCTATGTTCGGTAATCGTAGCCAAGGGCTCGGCCTCTACCCATTTCGAGAAATAGTCGACTGCCACGACTAGGAACTTCAATTGCCCGGGGGCCGGTGGAAATGGCCCAAGTAAATCCATCCCCCACATTGCAAAGGGGATCAGACTTGATAGGGAGGAGAGTGGTGCTTGTGGAAGGCGTCGGATGTCGGAATACTTCTGGCAGGAGGTGCATTGCCGAACGTGTCGTTCGGCATCCCGTAGGAGAGTGGGCCAGTAATACCCGTAGTTTAACACTTTACGTGCCAAGGCTCTGGAGCCGGAGTGGGCTCCGCCGATGCCCTCATGGAGCTCTTGTAGGGCGTAATCAGCTTGTCCGGGTGAGAGGCATCTTAGGTAGGGCCGACCATCTACCTGGGTGAAGGAGCGCTTATACAGAATGCCTTCGACCAGTATGTGACGCTCGGCTCGGGTCCTTATCTTCCGGGCTTCCTTCGGATCCCTTGGGAGGAGTCCGTCTCTTAAAAACTCGATGAGGGGCTTCATCCAATTATCTTCGAGGGGAAGTGGCAGTGTTTCGACGGAGTTGAAAGCCTCGTCCTCTATGCTTGGCTTGAGGAGGACTTCTATCAGAACAGTTTGTTCAAGGCCTTGCAGGGATGAGGAAGCTAATTTGGACAGGGCGTCGGCCTGGGCATTTTCCTCCCTGGGGATTCTTCGGATGTGGGCCTCCTCGAAGTGCGCCATGAGGCTCTTCACTTTAGCCAGGTACTTTACCATCCTGTCATCGCGGGCTTCATATTCGCCGAGGACCTGGTTGACGACCAACTGAGAGTCGCTGAAGATCTGCAGGCGTCGCGCCCCTGCGTTTCGGGCCATCCCGAGGCCGGCTATGAGTGCCTCGTATTCGGCTTCGTTATTCGAGGCTTTAAAGTTTATCCGGAGGGAATATTGAAGGACAAAGTCGTCTGGGCCCGCAAGGATGACTCCAGCCCCGCTCCCCTCGTTGCAAGAGGATCCATCGACATATACCGACCAGATAGGCGGGCCCTTCGTTGTCTGCTCGGGGTCGGGGATAGTCGTTTCCACTATGAATTCGGCCAGCGCCTGCGCCTTGATGGCGGTTCGAGGCTGATAAGTAATATCGTGTTGGCTCAGCTCGATCGACCACTTCATGAGGCGGCCGGAAGTCTCTGGCTTGTGAAGGATCTGTTTCAACGGCTGGTCGGTAAGAACGACCACCGAATGAGACTGGAAGTATGGCCGAAGCTTTCTTGCAGCCATTATCAGGGCGTAGGCTATTTTCTCAATTTTCGGGTACCGGAGCTCGGCGTCCCGGAGCACTTTGCTGACGTAGTAAATGGGCTTCTGAGTTCTTTCTTCTTCCCTGACTAAGACCGCACTTAGTGTCTGTTCCGAGGCTGCCAAGTAGAGGTAGAGGGGTTCGCCCGGTATGGGTTTGCTGAGAAGGGGCGGATTGACGAGGTAAGCTTTAAGCTGGTCGAAGGAATCTTGTTGTGGCTGCCCCCACTCGAACCCCTTAGTCCCCCTCAGGGCTTTGAAGAACGGGAGGCATTTCTCCCCGGACTTCGACAAAAAGCGCCCAATGGCGGCTAAACGACCTGTCAGTTTCTGAACTTCTTTGACGTTTCTAGGCGGGGCCATGTCCAGTATGGCCCTGATCTTCTCCGGATTTGCCTCTATTCCTCGTTGGCTAACCATAAAGCCGAGGAACTTGCCTGATGAGACGCCGAATGCACACTTGTTCGGGTTGAGTCTCATATTGTGCTTTCTCAAAACATCGAACGCTTCTTGGAGGTCGGCCTCATGATCAACGCCTCGGATGCTTTTCACAAGCATGTCGTCCACGTAGACTTCCATGTTCCGGCCAATCTGGGCCTGGAATACCTTGTTGACGAGACGTTGATACGTTGCCCCTGCGTTCTTCAGGCCGAACGGCATGACTCGGTAACAATAGAGTCCTTGGTCTGTTACAAAAGACGTCTTCGGAATATCCGGGGGGAACATCCTTATCTGATTGTAACCCGAGAAAGCGTCCATGAAGCTGAGGAGCTCATGTCCCGAGGTTGCGTCAATCAGAGTGTCAATGCTCGGCAGAGGGAAGGGATCTTTAGGGCAGGCCTTGTTGAGGTCAGTGAAATCAATACAGATTCTCCATGTTCCATTGGATTTCTTCACCATGACTACGTTTGACAACCACTCCGGATAATTCACCTCCTGTATGAATCGGGCTTTCAGCAATTTGTCTACCTCCTCTTTGATGGCGAGCTGGCGCTCGGGGGCGAACTTGCGCCTCTTCTGCTGGACCGGTTTGGACCCCGGATCAACGCTGAGGCGGTGGACCAAGAGTTCTTCGGAGATACCGGGCATGTCCGCCGCTGACCATGCGAAGAGGTCTTGGTTGGATCGGATGCATTTCACAATATTTGAATGTAGGGCGGACGGAAGGGCCTTGCTGACATAAAACTTACGGGTCGGCTCCTGCTCCGAGAAGAGTATTTCCTCCAGCTCATCTACCGGCTCGGGAGTCGGCCGAGCAGCATCCTGTGGGATCTCGAGTGTTTCTAAGGAGAGGACGGGTCCGAGTGTGGAAGTCATGTAACACTTGCGGGCCTGTTCCTGATTGCCCTTAACTTCTCCCACTCCAGCCCGAGTGGGGAATTTCATTTTGAGATGATAGGCAGAAGGGACGGCCTCAAGGGCGGCTAGGCCGGGCCGACCCAAAATGACGTTGTAGGCCGCTGGGACATCTACGACCATGAAATCCATTGACTCCGTGCGGGTAGTAGGAGTTTTGCCTGCTGTGACATCGAGGGTAATCACCCCTTCGATCGTCACCGGCACTCCCGTGAACCCATGGAGCGTATACCCGGCGGGCTTCAGTCTGTCTCGGGAGAGCTTCAGCCCCTTAAAAGCATCGAGGAATAGGATGTTTACGGAGGAGCCGTTATCTACTAGGATTCTTTCGACTTTGAAATTGGCCATGTGAAGGTTGATGACGAGTGCGTCACAATGAGGGGTGCGGACGCCCTCGAGATCTTCGTCAGAGAAGGTGACGGGCACTCCGAGTCCTTTGGGGGGAGGGGTGGCTCGGACAGAATTCACTTCTCTAATAAAAGCTTTCCGAGAAGAGTTCGAGGAGCCCCCCATTGGACCCCCATGGATAAGGTGGAGGACTCGCTCTTCCTCGAACTCTGGCGTCTCTTCCCGTTCTGGACGTTTGTTAGCCCCCCGAGGCTGGGGAGGAAGTTCGGCTCCATCCTTTCTTACAAACTTCGCCAGCTGCCCCCTCTGGATAAGGGCTTCGATCTCGTTTCTCAGAGCCCGACAGTCGTTGGTGTCATGCCCATGGTCCCGGTGATAACGTACCATTTGTCTTTATCCCTCCTTTTGGCTGGGGTGTTCATCTTTGGAGCTGGAGGTAGGACCCCTTCTTTTTCGACTTCCATGAAAATGGCGGAGATGTTTGTGGTGAGGGGAGTAAACTTTTCAAATCTAGGGGGAGGCCGGCGCTGGCCAGCATTATCCTTCTGAAACTTTTTGGGTCCCTCTTCTTCCGTTCCCTTCCTCTTAGACCCGGAGGCGGTTGCTTCCCAGCTGGGCGGTTCCTCGGCCTCTTCAGCTCGGATGTACTTTTCAGTGCGGAGGAGGAGGTCAGAAAAGTCATGTGGCGGTTTCTTGGCGAGGGAGGAGCGGAGGTTGGAATTTAGGATGTTGGATTGGAATGCCGCGGTAGCGACGGATTGGTCGAGGGATGCGATGGTTCTGGCCTCGGCTGTGAACCTCTTCACGTAGTCCCTCAATTTCTCCCCCTTCTGCTGACGGAGGTGCAATAGGGAAATGCTGGTCTTCTCGGCCCTTCGGCTGATGACGAAATGGGTGATGAACAGGGTCTCGAACTGTTCGAAGGAGAATATTGACGCCGGGGCAAGACGAGAGTACCATTCTCGAGCTGGGCCTTTCAGAGTTGCAGGGAATGTTTTGCAGAGGAGGGCATCGGACGCTTGATGGAGGAGCATCAAAGTCTTAAAGCTTTCGATGTGGTCAACTGGATCGGTCTCCCCAGTGTAGTTCTCGAACTGGGGAGGTTTGAAACCGAAGGGAACAGGAGCATCTACTATGGTCCGGGAGAACGGGGGTCGGCTAGGACGGAGGGTCCTCCCCCTGAGTTCTTCTTCTCGGTTTATCTGTCCCAAGAGTTTTTCCACCTCGTTCAGGCGGCGGTTCATGGTGTCATCTCTCCGACGGTGATCTGCCGAGCCACGGGACTCGTCTTCGTATGAGGGGGAGCGAGGGCTGCGGCGATGGTAGCTTCGAGAACGTCGAGGACTCGGGGTGCGTCTGGAATTGGTAGGAGCGGGTCGAGGAGAAGGGGATCGTCGGCGAGGGCTCCGGACCGGAGGAGGGGATGGGGCCCTTTGCTCATTGGGGTTCTGACGGAGGTTGAGGGCCTGTTGTACCATTGCTTGGAGTTGTTGGAACTCGGCACGGGTGATGGGTGCCTCATTGTTCCGGGGCTGCTGCCGACCCGCTGGAGAGTGCCTCCTTCGGTAGTGATCGGGGGAGTCCTTTCTCCCTCTTCGGACGGGGGACCTCCTGCGCTCTCGGTGTCGGGGGGATTGCTCTCGCTGGCGGGAGGCTTCCCCCCGAGCCCGCTTCTCATCCAGATGGCGACGAAGGTCGTCATCTTCCGGGCGTTTGGGAGGGGTATTGCGGCGACCAGAGGCCCGGGGATGATGGGAGGCCATGGAGGCACTGGAGGCAGTGTGGTTGGGTATGTTCTCTTGGTGAAGAGGCTGTTTCTGGGGGTTAGGCCCCTTCGGATCAGGATGTGGAGGGTTCCGCTGGAGCGGCTCTTCCACGGTAGGAGGGAGCTGCCCTTGTTGCTGAGCGGGATCAGGAAGGACTTCTTGCTGGTCAGGGTTGGGCGCTCGGTTGGAGCCCCTAGATCTGACTTTGCGAGGCGGCATGGCTGGAGAAAACCTGTTCACCGGGAAGAGGAGAGGTCTCTATTCGTTAGTTTCCCACAGACGGCGCCAATCTGTTGCCGCTAAATTCGGTGTGGGGGCAAACAGATGAATTTGTGAGTTCTTGGGGAAACTGAATAGGAGAACCTGTATACCTGTTCCGTTGAACTCTGATCGTCGCTCCCGCCGTGCACCTGCAAAAAGTGCGAGACACCGGGGTTGTTCCCGGCGACGCACCCTCCGACGCTCAAGTCAGTAACCAGAATTGATTATGAAAGAGCGTTTAACTAGAGAAAGATTGATTACCTCTTAATGGAGATGGGTGAGGGGTATTTATAGGCGTCTTAGGGACTGGTTTTAGGAATGTAATCCTCGTGATTAGATAAGGAATATTCCCCGTAATCAGATAAGGCATGTAATCTGATAAGGTATATCCCCTATAACCAGTTAAGGAATTTAATCCCTAATCCCCAGTGAAAAGGTAGCCGTGAATCATGGCCGTTGATTTAGATCTAATCAGGGACCTTGATTGTATCTTGTCGGATCGGGTTGGTAGCGGGTTGAAACCCGTACCCAGCTGAGGTGGATCCGTTTACGGGTTATTGGATCTGTGAGAAGGAGACCCAGTACCCGCTTCGGACCCATTTGCATGTGAAATTACCGTTTTACCCCTGAGCTTTAAGATTCGAGTCCGATGTGAACGGTCCCGATTTAATCCTATTTTTAGCCATATCAATGTTGATACATGTTATTTATGTCTTTATGCCTTATGTTTCATTTTTTTGCATTTATTTTTATGTCACTCACACCGTTATGGCTGATCCCTGTAATTTTGGGGGTTAGGGTTATCTCTAGCCTCACGTTTTACAGGTAGATATCTATAGCTTGGGATTTGGATGCATGAGACAGAATGATGTTTTGGCTTATGTAAAATTATAAAAGAATTGTTGTAAGAGAAAGAATTTGTAATTCAAGGTGTTTGTTTTTCCGTTGTGTTTTGTAAAGAATTAATGTAATAAAAGTTGAAAAATTCTATCTGTATTTTTGGCTGTGTTTACTATTACAATTGAGGTTTATGCTGAAAATTGTGTTACGTATTTCTGAGATATCATATTGGAAATTCGGAGAACGCCGGAGTAGGGTAATGGAAATTTTCTTTAAATTAAAACACCCTCCCTACATTGGCGTTTTATTGAAATTTCAGGGTAGGGGCGACTACCCTGACGTTTTCTACAACAAATGCCGGGGTAGGTGCGTAATTAAAAATCTCGCATCACATTCTCCCCCAACCAAAAAAATTTTCACTCTGTCTCCCATTCTTCTTCCAATTTATTTCTCTCTCTCTCTCAAACCTAGCCCCGACTTGACCACCTCGCCATTACCGTGCCCGACCACACGTTGTCGTGCTCCGCCGTACCCTCCCCACCGTCGTCTCTCATTCACCAAAACCCTCTCGATCCTCTCTCTGTCAAACCAAAACCCTAACCCTAGTTCTCAATCGATATCGTTCTCGTCATCTTCTCCGTCTGATCTCTGTCTCTGATGCCAGCACCCCCATCACCTTTCTCAATGCTAGATGCTCGTCGCCGTCTCCATCCCTTTCATCGGCTTGTTTTCGCCCCTTTCCTCCTCAATTCCTCAGCCAAATCTCAGGTACCGCTACATAGTCGATTCTTAAAGTTAGGTTCAGGATTAGATATAGTTCCTATTTTAGAAGTGATTTAGGATTTTTGAATTTTACCTTTGTTTATACATACAAATTGGTCTGGGTGTGTGCGGAGTTTAGAAAGAAAACTCATCAATTGGTATGTAATTAATTACTCAATTGATAATAATTTGGATCCCAGTTCATCAAATTGCCTCAGATGAAGATCAACAAGGGAATTATTATGCTAATTGAAAGTTATGTCTATTTGGTTGTAGTAACCTGTTAAATCCACATAACAAATTAGAAGATTACTCCTAGGAAATTTATTTGTTATTTGCAGTTAGTTTGTGATGAAAAATATCTGTAGAGATGGAGGGAATGAGAGAATTAGGTTATGATATTTAATTTGAATACTATGTTTCTGAAAACAAAGCATGATTGATTTCACCATAATTTTCTTGTTGAACATGCTTTATTGCTTTGAATGAGCCAATATTATTTATATCCCTACTTGTATCTGACCAAGTTCGCAGTTATTGATGTATGCTACCAGGTTTGTGGTATTACCTTCTTACTGCAATGAATGTTAATTTTAAATAAGGATGAACACTACTAAATTACTGTGTACATCACTTTTCGTTTTAGGTTTTCTTCTGAATATTTCAATTTTTTCTGACTGACTCGAAGTATAAGCTCAATGATACAAGTTATATCATAGAAGTAACACCGAAGACAATCATGCGACAAATGGGTGTGAATGGGCTTACTCTTTTTCATCTCAAAAGTATTCTACAGGTAATTATGCTTTATATCTGACATAAACAGAACTAATTTATGTTGTTTTCTGGCTCTGAATAGAGTTTTTGAGTATCTTGCTAAGTCTTTTTCAATTGTGGCTAATCCATAAATATAGGTTGGGTAAACAATTAGGCAAAGAAATGTCAGAGCAATCCAAGGATGGTGAGCTTATTAGCTGGGGTACTTCTTTAGTATTTGTTTTTCCTGTGGTGTTATTCTTATTATGTTTAATCTTTACATAAGATGCTTACTATTGCTTACGTTACTAGTTTACGTCGTGTTATTGTATAAATAATTACTAACTCACCTTGTGTTTGATGCCTTTGATGTGAAAATCTCAGCTTCTTACCTTGGTGAGGGTAGTATATTCGTTGGTGTACTAATTAATAGTGTATGTGAAATACTTGAAAGAGGTAATCCTCGTGATTGTTATTGCAACTTCATAACAATTGTGAAATGCTTGAAAGAGGAAATCCTCGTGATTGTTATTGCAACTTCATAACAATTTATATATTTTCACTCTTGAAGCTAAAGAAGCTCTTCTCTTATTCACTACAAACCGTAAGTCTTATAACAACATTTCTATCCCGACATTTGATCCCAAATGCCCAGATAAAGAGCATTTTTTTATCATAAAAGGTTGGCCTAGCTCCCCCCCCCCCCCCCCCCCACGTTTCATTAATAAGCTTTTAATAAAACAGATAATCAAGAAACAGACAATGATGTTCATGTGTCTCACATGCGGGCCATGATAATCATTCTCCGACCAAAAATTGAGTCCCCCTACCATACTTGGTATTGACCCATTCGATAACCCAAAACTACTTACATAAAAAAACACATGAACCTAAAAAAACATCAAGATTGAAATACATAATCCCAAAGAACCCCAAAAGTTGGCAAAGGTTCATGTGCAACCCTTCTCACCCCCGGGCATCACCCCTCTTCTGGTGTACCTTCCCTTTCCTGTGGCTCAACTTGATTGGTGGCTATGTCCTTGTACATGACCTTGATATTCTACTTTTGTTCTTCACCTGCCGTATTAGACCAAAACATGATATTAGCAATAATCTTGAAAAGCAGTTGTTGATGCATGATGTGTCTGTGTGTACTTCTAAAAGTTCTATTGTTCCGTTCTAGCAATAGGCCCCAGCATATAGCCGCAACCCCCACATCCTAAACGCAGGAGCTGCTGCTGTGAATATGTTCCTGTCTCCACCCCCCCGACGTCTAGTACCGTCTGCGGGCCTGGCCCTGAGGTGCATATTCTTTGTAGTAAATCCCCCCATATTGGTTTCTCAAAATTGCACGTCACAAGAGGATGGTCCACCGTTTCGTTATCCTGATTACACATTACGCAATTTACTGGTCCTTGCCACATTCTCTTCACCAGGTTATCCCTTGTTAGAATGGCATTTCTACATGCCAACCAGTTAAAAATCCTCACTTTAAGTAGGACATGTGCCTTCCATACTAGGTCGTATACTCTAATCCCCCCATCGTTTAGCCTTTTATATGCTGCTTTCACCAAAAACACGGCCCCTTTTTCTGCCTCCCATTTAGCTTTGTCTTCATGATCATTTCCAGTTGGCTTCCAATCCTGTAGGAAGGCAATGATCTCCTGTTTTTGTCTTCTAGCCTGGCTTGTTAGCCTGCCTGTGAGTCTTGTTCTCCATTCCCCATTTCTCCAATTTGTAGTGACTAGATCATATTTATTAGCCGCAAAATTGTATGCTTCCGAAAATCTGCTCTTTAGGGTAATAGCTCCACATAATTTGTCCTTCCAGAAGGATGTAGTGGCTCCATTTCCAATAGAGAAAGTTACCCCTGAGATGAAGAAGTCTTTAGTATGGTTTACCCCTCTCCAGAACCTGGATGCTGAGTTCATGTTTTTCTGTTTCTGGTGCATGCACCCAATCTTCCAATAAGCCGCCTGTATCAGTCTACCCCATTTTGTCTTAGTCTTAAGTTTGAGTTTCCACCACCATTTGCAGAGTAATGCCTGATTCATTTGACGAATATTTACTACCCCCAATCCACCAAACTCTTTTCGTCTGCACACTATGCCCCATTTGATTAATGCATACCCTCTCCCTTCCCCTGCCCCATGACAAAGAAAACGTCTCCTCAGTCTGTCAATTTTATAGGACACCCAAACCGGGATTTGATAAAAGGACATAAAGTAAATAGGTATAGAGCTAATTACCGAATTTAGCAAGATCAGGCATCCTCCGAAATACAACATTTTTCCTTTCCACCCCTCTAGTCTGTTTGCAATTTTCCTTATGATCCCATGCCAGTCCACCCTCCTAATATTTCCGGTTCCGATTGGCAGACCCAGATACTTAATTGGTAATTTTTGGACCGGGCAGTTAAGAATATTCGGTGTAGTGTTCCCCGCATCCCTAGAATTCCCTAAGAATGTGATTGAGCTTTTGTTGAAGTTCAGTTTAAGCCCTGACCATTCTTCAAATAAGTACAGGCCCCATTTCAGGAAAGTTGCCTGCACAATGTCACTCACCAAAAATTACAGTATCATCCGCATATTGGATGTTCATAACCACAGAAATACCTCTCCTCATACCAAGACCATTGATCAGACCATTTTCTCTGTATGCGTGTAGCATTCTATGCAATCCGTCCCCTACCAAAGTGAACAACAGTGATGAAAGTGGATCTCCCTGTCTAAGACCCCTCCTGCATTTGACTTATTTTCCCGGCTCTCCATTAACGAGCACATTGACCTTGGATGTCGTTAACCAAGTATTTATCCATCTGGTCCACCTGTTTCCAAACCCTCTTCTCTGAAGAATCTTCAATAAGCATTTCCATTCGACCTTGTCGTATGCCTTCTCGAAGTCTAATTTTAGCATGAACCACGCCTTCTGACGTCTCTTCATTTCCTGTATTACTTCATGTACAAGTGTCACCCCTTCTAAGATATCCCTCCCGGCAATAAAACCAGTTTGATAGTCCTCGATGATCTCCCGGATGATCCTTCCCTATCTATTTGCGAGTACCTTCGTGATGATTTTCACAGAGCAGTTAATCAAACTGATTGGTCTAAAATCACTGACCTCCCTTGCCGCCTATTTTTTAGGGATAAGGCAAACATGAGCGTAGTGATTCTTTCTAGATTCAAGCTACCGTCATAGAATGCGTTCATGATATCCATAATGTCCGGCTTCACAATATCCCAAAACTATTTGTAAATGAATATAGGAAACCCATCTGGTCCTGGTGCCATGTCCTGTTCCATCCCCCATACTGCTGCCTTTACCTCATCCATTGTGAATGGTGCTTGCAGAGCCTCAACTCTCTCGGGTTTCTCCTTGCAATTCCTCCCATATATTCTCATTGGACTTGCTCTGCCCATCTCTGTTTTGCCCAAATAGTTCCTTAAAGTTATCATAAACATGGTTCACTATCTGTCCCTCGTCTGCCACCGAGGTGTCGTCGATATCCAATGAATGGATGTAGTTGGATCTGCGTCGCATACTAGCGATCTTGTGGAAGTATTTGGTGTTCGCGTCCCCTTCTTTTAGTCACTTAATTCCGGAGCGTTGTCGCCACATGATTTCCTCGTTGATGTAGGTCTATTGAATATCTCACCTGCACGGCGTTAACCTTTGAAACTGTTTATCGCCTGGTCACTAACTTCCTCCTTTCTTTCAAGTTCCTCAATCTCGAGCAGGATATCCTCTTTTCTTTTAAAAATATTCCCGAACGTGACCTTATTCCACTTTCTTAACCTTCTTCTTAGAGTAGATAGTTTTTTGTTGAGTCTGGCGGCTTGCTCTGTCTGCCCATCCCCCTCTTCCCAGCAGTCCTTGTTGGTCAGCCACATCTT
This sequence comes from Hemerocallis citrina, assembly GCA_017893485.1. Lineage (NCBI taxonomy): Eukaryota > Viridiplantae > Streptophyta > Magnoliopsida > Asparagales > Asphodelaceae > Hemerocallis > Hemerocallis citrina. The sequence continues at coordinate 190,671,396 of CM030360.1, read as the reverse complement.
CTCGTACCTGAAAAATCTCTGTCTTCTTCTGACATATTCTCCCATACTAATGATGATAGGTACGTGGTCTGATGTATTTCGGATGCAAGACCTTGCCATTGCCAGGGGAATTTTGACTCCCTGTTTGTAGATACTAGAATCCTGTAAAGCTTAGCAAGTATCGACTCCCTACATCGGTTGGACCATGTAAAGTTTCGGTCATTAATTGGGATGTCCATCAACCTTAAGCTTGATATCATGAGGTTGAACTTCCTCATATCGTGCCCATTGCCTCTACCTCCACTCCTCTCAAAAGTGTGCCTTACGATATTGAAATCCCCCCTGCAACCCAAGGTAGGCTCCACCTTCCCCTGATGTGCATTAGCTCATCCCAAAACTGTTGCCTCAGGTTCCTTTCATTTGGACCATACACCGCCGTGATTTTTTGTTGCCACCCGTCCTGCCTTCTTTGGACCACAACCGTGACCATGTATTTCCCAACCCAGTCATCCAGTAAATCAAATTTACTGGTGTAGACCCCCACCAAGACCCCCCCCCCCCCCCGATGCACCTATAGCGTCCCTTACCTTCCATTCCTAGATATGGTCTACCTTTAGACCCCTGAGAACCGTGTCCATTGGTTGAGCTAGTTTAGTCTCTTCCAAACAAACAATATCTATATTATTATTCCTAACAACCTCCCCTACCATTCTACACTTGGCTGCTTTGCCAAAGCCCTCTAACATTCCAGAAGATTATATTATACATAAACACAATCGTTCCCCCCTTGTACCTGCAGAGTTGAGTCCAACTCTACCAGGTTTCTGGACACATAATCCACGCTCGTCCCCCCTTCTAACCCCCTTTGATCATAAGCACAATTAACCAATTCCCTACCCCGAATAACGTCAATAATATTGGTGTGTGCATTATTATGCAAATGTAACCCATAGATATTGACAAGTTGAATTAACACAAAATCAGGGATAGAGCCAAATATAGAGATATTCGATTTTGTACCTGTGATGTTTTCATAGCCTTTTCTCTTTCCAACCCTTTGGTAGATTTCTTTGATGGTCATCGGCTTGTCCCCTTTGTTCCGCTGTCTTACGCTATGTCTGAACCCTTCCTTCACCTTTATCAGTTTTATTTTCTTACTAGTTTCAGCCACCGCTGTTTCCTCATCTCTGTCTATGACCTTTTTTTCTTTTCCCAAGTTAGTATCTTCGAACTTGTTAGACTCCAAATCTGAGTCTGATGAAACCTCTGACCTCTGCTTATTTATCGAAGCCCAGTTCCCCAACATTGCCTTCATTTTCTTTTGAACTTCCCGTTCCACTCTTTTTTCGACCTCTTGTATTAGTAGCTCTTCAATCTGTGCCCCCCTCCTTGTTAGTCTCCGCCGCTTGATTTATTGCCGCTGCCTTCCTATTATACTGAGCCTCGCAATCTTGAAGGGCTGACTTGGATGATTCTAAAAACCCCTGAGCCCCTTCCTCATCCCCCTGTCCTGTGTCCCTATCTTGTTTAGTCTGGCCCAAACCCCCAATGCTCTCATCTTCGTTGCAACATCCTTTTTTTTGCCCTATTCTCCGCTCTCGAGCGCCGTGAGAGAAGTCCATCTGATGTCTTTCCCATCCTGTTTCGAGACTTGCTTCCCTTGCACAATAGTAGTGAAGGGTTTCGGGGCACAAACGCAGCGAAAAAGACAGATCCGAAACCCTAACCCATGGATCCGTGTACAAGACATGGCTAATAATGGATAAATAAAATTTTACCTTTCGGAGCTTTACGAAGGCTGAAAGATGGAGGTTGCAATCACCACGCAGCCCTAGTAGCTAGATCCGCGTCTCTAAGGTAGTCCACACGAACGTCCGATCGTCCAACGATCGAGGGAGCCGGTACTAGCCGATGATGCTTGCCTCTCTCTCTCTCTCTTTTGCCTCTCAACCATTGAGCGGCTAGGGTTTTCTGTGGAAAACAGATTTGTCAAAGATCATTCTAATCCAATACATCTCTATGTATTTATAGGGAGAGATAAGAGGTGGGCTTAACCGTAATCAGTTTGGCTTCTGATAAGACCAATCTGATTTGGTTTTATCATTTAAATTCGAATTAACCGTAATCAGTTTGGCTTCTGATAAGACCAATCTGATTTAAATTCGAATTATCCTTTAATTAATTAAGTCCAACTCAATTAATTAAATAACTAATTTCGAATCATTTAAATTCCGAATTTAAATTAATACTCCTTTTAAACGTTCTATGTGTGTGACCCTTTAGGTTATTATTACGTTGGCAATAATTTTATTATCTTATAATAAAATTATAAACAATGAGCGGCATCTAGTAATACATCATTGCTACCCAAGTAATAATAATAATTGGTGATTCAATTAAACCTTTCGTGACTAATGTCTCCATGTAATATAATCCTTTTAACCTTGATATTATAGATTAAACTAGAGGCATGGGACGTGTCATCCTCTTAATAATTTAATCTTTATTTTCTTGATCGATGAGTAGACTATTCAAACAAATCAATATTTGAGCATGGCCATGCATTTCATAGTCTCACTCAAACAAGAGGCCGATAATATCGCTCCTAAAATTAGGAGGGTTAAATTCCTTCTAGATCATTCATATTTCTCACACGATTCATAATGAACCCAATACTATCTTTATCATTACCCGATTAAAGATAACTTTTGATAGAATCAAAGTACATTAATTTTCGTGTAGAAATATAATGATTTCAGGTCAGAGGACCATTACACCATTATCACAGTGAGATTACTTATGACACTTATTAATTCATTCCATGTAGAATCTCACAGTGGGTCTGTCCAGTACAATGTACTCTTACATTTACCTATGTATTGATTTTAGTATCTCTATACTAATGACCCATGAGAGGTGGTCATCAATCAATCAACATACTAGTCTCAATGTATTATTACTGTCCTAATAATAATAATACTCGACTAGGGACATTTAAGATTATTATACTATATATAATCTCATGGTCATATAGTTCGTATTAATAATCTAAGGACATTTATCATGCTAATATTTATAACGCAGTAAATACGAAGCATAATAAATTATTAATATAATCAAAAGAACATAATGTCAATAATACTGATCATTGTATTGCCTCTAGGGCACCTACACTAACAAGTAGTACTCGTCTGACGCCTCTCTAATCCCCCTCACAGCCGATTGCCGTGGGCCCTACGTGAAGTTCAGCATCGTGCCTCACAAATACCCCATCACTGCAGTGTATCTTGGGCCCTACGCACTGTTCAGTGCCTCTCAAATCTACCAGAAAAAGTGTAGAGGGGGTATCTGAGCTGTCACCATGGGCCCTAGCTCCTGTACTTTTAATCGCACTTTCGTTTCCTCATATGCCAGCTGTTGAACAACGTGGGTCGTAATGAATTCTCGTGCTTTTACCAAAGGAGAATTCCCCCACCGTTATATCTTCTCCCCTTTCGCGTTCCTTGATGATGAGCGGTTGTGCTTGGTTCAAATGAACCGTTTCCTGAACCGAAGCCGATTTAATCCCTCGTAGACCGTTGTCTTCCACCTCTCGACCAGACTTCCTTGCCGCGACCTCAACCCATTTCAGACCAGATCATTTGCCACGTTCGTCCCCAAAAAGCTTTTTGCTCACCGTCTTCGTATACCGTACTTCCTCCGGCACCTCCCCCGACCTCTCCTCCTCGACCATGACCTCAACCAAGTAAGTTCTGTTTTCCACCATAGCCCTAATAGTCCTAGGCATCCCCACACCTCCATGTCTTGCAACCCTAACCCGTGCAGCACCTCCCCTCTTCCTTGCCGTCGTTGCGTCCATCTGAAGGACAGTGCCGTAATTCCTCAATACATCTTGGAACCCCCCAATCTCCCAACAATGGAGAAATAGTCTCGTAAGTTCCACCCAGGTTCCTCTGTCGTCTTCATGATCGAGAGCTCCCTCGTCGCCCGTCCACTGTTTGATTGTAATCCCATACCTGCCGCTAGAAATCTTCAATTCATCTCGTCTTGCTAACCCCGCAACCCCATCGGCAGACGGGAATTCAGCTAACCAAAAGTCTTTCACCTTACTAAGGTCCTACGTTCTACGGTTGAACGTATCTGAGAGTTGTCTCATCCCAGCAATGATCTCCTCTGTCAATAGCCAACCTCGCACCACCATAATCACCCCAATTTTGGACTTAAGCAACTCTCGGTTCTCCCTCATAACTCCCGTAACCGCTACCACGGCGCACGACGCTTCGCTGGCCCTCACAACAGGTTTAGCTTCCATACCCTGCCAAGCTCACCTCTTCACTCTCTAATCGCACAGGGGTTAACCTTGTGTCCTGGTATCTTACATTCGAAGCATACGAACGCCCCGATGGTGCAGTCCTCCTTTCGGTGACGATCTCCGCAGAAAACACACTGCACCTCCCTCGCCTTAGCCAGCTTATCCTCTAGTTTATTCTTCGACTTCGAGTGGTAGGTCTCCCAACCTCCCTCATCGCCAGCCTCGGCAATACGGACCTCCCCTTCCCTCCTCCGCACCTCCCGTAAAGCCGATAAAATCTCATGCTCAGTGAAATTCGTCGGCGATATAAGGGACTTAGTCACATTCATGGCGCTTGGGTTTGGTGGTGAAGTAAATTTTGGTTGCTCCCCTGCCGGAGAGCGATGCTTAGAAAGTGGAGCTGGAGATTTCGCCGCCGCCCTAGGGCTAACCACCTTGAGAGTTTCTTTACAAGCGACTTTGTGAATCCTGTTGTGGTATCTGAAGTTCTCCTGAGGGCAGAGCATTGTTTTTTTTTTTATAAAAAAATATATGCATATCTATCATGACGTTTGGAATAAACGCCAACGTAGATGACATCCCGGACAAACGCTGGGATAGGCTATGAAATTAAAAAAAAAAAAAAACCCTACTTCTACTATTCCCACAATTTTGTAATGAATCAGGCATGTGCTGTCTATTTAGAAGTTGGTTCGGGTTTCCTACAACTTGTTTGTTTGTTTAGCCTATTCAAGCATATGCAAATTGCATGTAAATATTTGCATGATGATATCCCGGATGTTGTTTGCTGAAATGCCTAAAAGAACAACGTGATGTAAGAGATGGATAAAGGGTTGCTTGATTATACCATGGTATATGATCATATTCATATTATTAGATGGAATGTGGATAATAATATTTTGATTCTTAATATGGGCAGTAGGTTGACCCAAATGCTCACGGATATTTTTTTAGTTGTATTTATATGTATTAAGCGAATTACTAACTAAACTATGATAGGGGATTCAGTATCATACTTCGGATTAGCAGAGGTAAACCTCGAGTGGTTGAAAGTTCAGTATAACATTTCAAATATTGGAAGTAGAGTTGGTTGTTTTTCCTTTTTCCTTTTTCTGTGTTGGCGGATTTAATTTTCTAAATATTTTGCTTGTTTTGTTTGCAGCTCGATCTCAAAGAAACAGTAAGAAGGCGCTAAATGGTTGCCAAAGGTATGTGTTTCTTTTAAAACGTGTTATATGGTGTATGCTCCATTTTAAGATACTATATTGTGGTATTCTTTGAATTCAATGCTTGGTTCCTAACTTGGATTTCTTATTACTCCTTACCAACCCATCAAGATTCAACTGCATTATATTACTATATGAACTCAATTTCTGAATCAGTAGTAGGCTGTTTTTGTTTGAAGTCTGATGCACCTTTACGCTGATGATCTTTCTAATCGTTCATTATTGATTTTTTGGTGAAGACTAATTATGACAATGACGAACATGTGTTTAATAGTTTAGTCTCCTATTTGAAGCAACATATATTTTTTTAATACAGGAATTCCAACAGTACTGATTTAGAAAACCAGAACATTTCAGAAAGATAAAGTTCTTGCATGTTTCCTTGTCCAGTGCTACACTCATTGGACAGATATGTGTAACTCTCCTCGCCAAAGCTGGTACAATCTCTAACCTTTAGCGGATAAGTCAATTGACTCCCATGTTTGTTGTGTAATCTCGTTAAGTAAATCCTTGCCGTTAGATCCATCCTAATCTAACTTGTGTCAGTTAATACATATAGATTAGTAAAGCGACATGAAATATCTGGTTTTTTCCCTGTCTATTGCCAAGAAGGTCTATGTTTCACATTGGGATGGTCTCATTGTCTCCTTTCAGAATATATCTCATTTATTGGATAAGAAGTAACAGATGGAGGGCAGTGAAGAAAGGACAAGGAGACCATTGAGAGTGTGAGACAGGTTAAGAAGTGAAAGAATTGACTCCCCTGTATTCAGCTTCGGCACTAGATCGAGACAGAGTGGGTTGGCGTTTTGAAAACCAAGAGATAAGGTTGTTTCCAAGAAAAACACAATAACCTGAGGTGGATCGTCAAGTGTCTGGGCATCCACCCCAATCTGCATCTGTATAGGATATAATTGAGTGAACTGTAGATTTATAAAAATGCAGACCATAATGAATTGTACCTTGGACATAGCGTAAAATACGCTTCAATGCATCCATGTGTTCAACCTTCGGATCATGCATAAAGAGGCATACTTGTTGAACGACATATGATATATCCGGCCTTGTGAGGGTGAGATACTGTTGTGCACCCGCCAACCGGCGATAGTGGGTGGGATCATCATATGAAGCTCCAGCTGAGGAGCTTAACTTGCCTTGTGTGTCGATTGGTGTGGGGGAAGGCTTGCAATGTGACATTCTGGCCTGTTCAATTATCTCTGCGGTAAATTTCTTTTGAGAAAGAAATAGTCCATGCTGGTGTCGGGTCACAACAATACCCAAGAAATAACTTAGAGGCCCCAATTCCTTCATATCGAATTCTGTGCTCAGAAGAACCATAATAGATCGACGAAGAGCCTCTGATGAAGCAGTGAGAATTATATCATCAACATAAAGTAAGATATATGCAATGTCAGTGCCACGAGAGTAAATGAATAGAGAATTATCAGATTTGGTATGAGTAAAATCAATAGTGGCAACATAGTCTGCAAACGCTGATACCAAGCACGAGGGGCTTGTTTAAGGCCATGAAGAGACTTCTTGAGCAGACAGACATAATCTGGATATGTGGGATCTCTGAACCCCAAAGGTTGATGCATATAAACTGTTTCATTCAGATTGCCATGGAGAAAGGCATTTTTGACATCCAACTGATGAATTTGCCAAGACTTAGGCAAGGCAATGCTGAGTACAGTCTGAATAGTAGCCGGTTTGACTACCGGGCTAAAAGTGTCATCACAGTCAATTTCAGCTTGTTAAGACCTGCCATCACCTACAAGACGAGCTTTGTGTCGCTCAAAAGAACTGTCAGATTTCTTTTTATGCCGGAAAATCCACATGGAACGAATAATATTAACATTAGAAGGACGAGGTACTAACTCCTACGTCTTATTTTTAATTAGAGCATTATATTCATCCAACATAGCATTTTTCCAATTTGGGTCATTAAGTGCACTCACAGGGGTACGAGGTAAGGGTGATATAGACGTGGTAGTGGTGGCGCTTAAGGCTTGGTATTTGAGGTTTGGCTTAAAAATTCCATGTTGGCTCCGTGTAGTCATTCTTTGGGCTGACGGTGGAGCATGCGGACGTGTGGGCTGAGTAGTAGGTGGGATGGAAATTTGTGAGTTGGGCTGGGATGATGCTGGAGTTGTCGGTGGTGAAGAATGGGCCGTGTGGACTGGACTTTGAGGGGCATTCTCTTGTTCATGTGTTGCATGCGGTGAAGGAGGCTGGACTGTGGGTTGTTGGGTTTATGGAAGGGCTTGGTGATGCAGATGATGAATGAGCCAAGGTGACATGCCATCGTCTAGAAAATCATAACTTGTAGAATTTGGTGAGAATAACTTAGTAAAAGGAAATTATGTTTCATCAAATTGTACATGTCCTGAAATTATGATTTTTCGACTTGTGAAATCATAGCATTTATAGCCCCGATGGTTAGATGGATACCCAAAGAAGACACACGGTGTGGAGCATGCTTTAAGTTTGTGAAATGTGGTAGAAGGGAATAACGGATAACATAAGCAGCCGAAAATCCTAAGATGAGATAATGAGGGATTTTTCTGATAGAGAATTTGTGTTGGAGATGTGTATCCTAAAATTTTTGTGGGAAGGATATTAAGGACGTATGTTGCCATTTCAAGAGCATGATGCCAAAATGACAGTGGCATCGAAGAGTGAGCTAGTAATGTTCGAACAATATTATTAATGGATTTTATTTTTCGTTCAGATTTTTCATTTTGAGGAGAAGTGTGGGGACAGGAAAAACGGAAATGTATGCCATTAATGTCACAAAATTCATGGAAGGGACCATTATCAAATTCCCGACCATTATCACATTGAAAATTTTTGATGTCCCTTTCAAATTGTATTTTAATGAATGCTTTAAATTTAAGAAAGAGAGAAAATGCATGTGATTTCTTAGCAAGTGGAAATGTCCAAAGAAAATTAGTGTAGTTGTCAAGAAAAAGAACATAATATCTATGGCCAGAAGAGCTAACAATTGGGGAGGTCCATAAATCACTGTGAACAATATCAAAAGGCATAGTGGTAAAAGAAATAGAATCATGAAATGGCAACTTAACAGATTTTCCAAGTGGACAAGAAGGACAAAAAGAGTTTCGGGCATTATTACATGCAATTAAATTGTTATGACGAAGATAATTAAAAACTACATTTCCTAGATGGCCTAAACGGGAATGTCACACATTAGGAGAAATAACAGAAAATGCTGAAGGAAAACTAGTTGATGGAATGGCCCGATTTATGGTGAATAGGTAAAGATTTCCCGAGCTTTCACACCTCATGAGAGGACTCCCCGTCCGTAAATCCTTCACAGAGAAACCAAATGGATCAAATTCAACAGAAACCGTATTATCAATAGTGAATTTGCCAACTGAAATAAGGTTTTTGATGAGTTTAGGAGCATGCAACACATTTTTGAGATGTAATTGAGGGGTTGTTTTGGTTAGTGAGGTATTACCATAACCACGAATCGGAATTGTGCTACCATTACCAACAATGATGGCATTATTTTTGCTAAAATTAAAATAAGGTGAGAGTGTACCTTGATTTGCCATCATGTGGAAGGTTGCCCCGGTATCCATGTACCAATTATCATCCGACTGGTTGAGCGAGAGAGTATGCATTGCTGCCTCAACATCTGTTGGTGCCACTCTAGGAGGTGTTGTGGCAGTATAAAATGACTGTGAGGGACGGGAATCGAGAACACCTTGCTGCCTTGCTGCAAGTGGACGCTGCCATGGAGTGGTGGGATACGGGCAAGGTGGAGTTGCCCATGGCTGCTGTGGGAACCACGCACCCCATGACGGGTAGGTCCATTGAGGCTGCCCTTGTCGTGGCTGTCCTTGTTGCGGCTGCTGGTTGCCGCCTCCGCGACCGGCGCCGCAGTATTGGTTGTTATTCCCTCCTCGACCTCGTCCACGGGTATTGGTCCTTTTTCCTCGATTATTATTATTGCTTGCATTGTTATAATTATTATTCTGCTGTCCATAAGAAACATAATTATCAGTGGAAGAATGAACAAGACGAGGTCGAACCTGAGTCACGTTGGGTACGTTGCTGCATGCTTTTCTCCTCCAAACAAAGCATGGAACGAGCCTTGGCAAAGGAAGGAAGAGGGTCACGTTGTTGAATAACAGTGACAAAGCCGTTGTAGGCTTCGGTGAGGCCACCAATAAGTTTCAATACCAGTCTTTGATCCGAAATTTTTGCACCGACGTTTGCCAATTGATCCGACAAAATCTTCAATCGATTACAGTAGGCTGAGACATCAGGAAAGTCACTAAGATGAGTATTAGTGAATTCGGTTTGGAGAAAGACGTCACGAGAATTTTGATTGTCTTGGAATATGTAAGCCAAGCGATTCCAAGCATCTTTGGCCTTGTGATTCGGATCAATGATGGAGTTGAGGAGTTCAGAAGATATTGTACTATAAATCTATTGAAGGACTATAGCATCGAGCCTATCCCAAAGAGCATTTTCGGCTGCTTTTTCAGCATTAGTAGAGGAGACTGCTGGCGCCGTAGTTATCGGTGGTGGGACGATGTGTTCGTACACCATATTAGCACGGCAATGAAGCTTGAACAGGGTAGACCAATTTATGTATTGGCCGTTTTCCATGTCAAGCACAACGGGGATGGCTGTTTTGATGTTGGTGACGGTGGTAGCGGGGTGAATTTTGGATTCTTCCATTGAAAGGAAGAAAGTAAGTAGATAAAGAGGACAGTGGTGATGGTGGCTAAGGTGGCAGAAGAAATTTCCCTAAGCAACTGATACCGAGAAAGAATTGGAAACCGTGTCCATTTTCATTCCACTCATTAGCTTATATACAAGAATTGCCTTCGTAATCTGAGGCTATAATAGTGAGATTACAATCAGTTAGCTAGAATAGGGAATTGACAGATATTCTAACAAGAAGAGATAAATATGTGAGTAGCTTTTACAAAGTTGAGAGAGAGCTCAAAAGGCCGGGTTATATCAATCTATGTATGTGAAATGCCAACGGTAGCTCAAAATGCTACATCATCCTATGTTTCTGTATGTGTGGTACCTGATTCATAAAGGGTGAGTGTACGCCCCTTCATATGCCACTTGTGGTCATCAGAATGAATCTGTACAAACATTTCCTTTACTGCATTTTTGTAAGATAAATTAAACCTGTGTGGAATCTTCTTTTATTTGCCTTCTAATACTGATATTTCTGATGATGATACGCTATCATCTGAATCTTCGACATCGCGAAATCACTCCCATCGAACCTCTCGACTTTCGACTTACTATCGGCCATCGCGAAATCACTGTACAAACATTTCCTTCACTTGTGGTCCGTTGTTTGATGATAAACCGGAAGATGCAGACAAGGATGCGAAAATCTTATCGTTTGTATTAGAAGGCATTAGGGCATATTCAGTTGGGACTGAACAGAAAGGTGTTGTTTCATATCTTGAAGGCAAAGACCACAAAGAAGGAAATTGAGATTCTCACGGATATGTATGAGAAACCATCGGTATCTAATCTAACTCTTCTTCTAAACAAATTGGTTAATATGAAGTTTAGGAAAGAGGGTTCAGTAGAAAATCATGTGAACAATTACTATATGGTTTACAACCAGATGGAAGCTGTAGGATTCAAGTTTTTAGAGAGAGGACAATCATTGTTACTTATTTCTAACTTGCCCAATAGTTTTGATATGGTGGAACAAACTATTGCAGGCATTATAACAAATTCAACGACTATACAGAATGTGGTGAGTAGCAGTCTGAATAGGGAGGTAAGAAGGGTGAGAAACAAAGGATTTTCATCATCATCTTCTATGGATTCCACAATGTCAGTTGAGAAGAGGCGTAGGAGATCTAAGAGCAGTTGAAGAAGAAAGGATCAGAGTAGTTCGTCTGAGAGTGGGTCTAATGATAACAATGAGGAACGTGGACTGAGTGTTGGTATTGTCACAAAAGGAGTCACCTGATGTGCAGTTGTAAGACCTATATGAAGAAGAAGCAGGAAAAATAGAAGGAAGTCAAACCAAAGGAAGCCAATGTGGTGTCTATTGAAAACAGTGAGTTATACTTATCAGTTAGGAAGGAGTTGGACACAGGAGATTGGTATATTGATTTAGGAGCTTCTTTTCATTGCATTTCAAGGAGGAAGGTGTTTGAGGACTACAGAGAGGGTTATTTGGAGGTGTAATCGTGAGGAACGGTCAGAGGTGTCATGTAAGTGGAGTTAGTACTGTTCACATGAGCGTCAGTGATGATCAGAGTATTATCTTGCGGGAGACAAGACATATTCCAGACTTGAAGAAAAATCTTATCTCGATAGGAAGGGTAGACAAAGAGGGATTTTCAACTACATATGGTAGTGGGGAGTGGCATATAGCTGCAGGTTCAAGAGTGATAGCAAGAGGGAGGTATGAGGTAACATTGTATTTGCTTAAAGATGTGATAGTCATTTTTCCTGTAGTTGACTCTCAGTCGGGATCAAGTAGTAGGTTGTGCAAAATGCAATCGAGTTCTTTCAGTTGTGGGGTAGATTCAGAGGAGATTACATATCTAGTGCGATCTGTCATGAGAGAGATCCTAGAGAGTAGGACGTTGATGCAGTGAGGGTTCTTTGTGATATGGTAGAAGAAGATTCAAGTCGTTCTTGTGATGTAGAGAGTATTAGTATTGATATGCGAGGAGATGTCGATGAATGTAACCGACATGAGGTTGTAGGGATTGAGCTATATACAGATTTTGGGTAGGTTTCGTTCACGGAGAATTCTAGTGTAGATGATGTATTGAGAGGCTTTGAACCATGTCTAGTGTTAATGAAAATTCTCCGAATTGGGGAGTCTTGTAATACAGAATCCGATACAGATGGTTGTTTCTCCCTTCATAAGCCTATGAGGGGTGGTTGGTGCAGTGTAACCCCTGTTCCCGCAACTACATTTTTCCTAGATATTTTTAGTGTCTCGATTATTTATAAATTCATTTTGTATTAAATTCGTTCTGGATCTTCTATTAAAATCTTTTCAAATTGAAAATTATATTTATTTCGAATAATGGTGTATTTTAACTTTATTTTCTATTCCTAATTGATCGATTAATTTTATTATTATCATTATTCTTATTATTATTATTACTATTATTATTATTATCAGTATTATTATTATTGTTATTATTATTATCATCATTATTATTGTTATTGTTATTATTATTATTACTACTACTTTTGATTGTTTATTAAAATTCATCTTTTGTTATTTATTATTGCGAAAGCCTATAGATCTTAATCTATATTTTATTATTATTGGAGTATGAATTTTATGTATACTATCTGATTTAATTAATTAAAATGTACTACTATATTGCTATGTATTATATTTTTGCCTAATTTTTATACAAATATTTGTACTCATTTACCCATTAAAATCGCTTGTTTTCGTCTATCTTGTGTTTAATTCGTCTTATTTCCATAAGATTTCAAGTAATTGATTATTTTTGAATAAATAAGATTTTTGATGCAAAAAGTGATTATTTTGAATAAATATCAACAAACAAAGCGAAACTATTGATTTATTAATTTTTATTGATTTGTTGAATTTTATATTTTACAAATTGACAATATGAGAAGCAAAATACAATTTTAATGTCAATAGGGTGTAAAAAGAATAAACAAATTTTAAAAGGATTTTTGATAGAGCTAAAATAAAAATTTGTTACTTTAAGTTGATCTAATTAATTTAAATTTAAATTTTTATTTTTAAATTCTAAATTCTTATTTTATTTATATTTGCAGGACGTGTTTCAAATAAATAAAGATGAAGGGTTCTTTCTGCAAAAGAAAACCCTAATTCTCTTATCCGTGTCTATAAATAGAAGAGCAAGCAAAGAGAAAAAGGGAGTGGGGAACGAAGACACCAAAACCAAAAAACGGCTACTCCAATATTAAATATATAAAAAATAAATAAAAGAAAATGAAAAGAAAGAGGATCAGAGAGAGGGGTGTCTCTCTCTCTGACGTAGCGCGTTGTTCGAGGACTCCAAGACGAAACAGAGAAGCAGCAGAAAGCAGCGTTGACGTGGCAGTGCAGCGGGTCCCACGCAACAGAGACCAAGACGACCAGAGCAGCTGCTGACGTGGCCCCGTGCTGGTCTGACGTGCTTACGTGGTGAGCTGACGAGGCGGGCCCCAGGCAGAAAGAGACAGGGAGAGAGAGAAGCGCGTTTCCTAGTGACTTGGCGACGAGACTGGACCAGGTGGCGCTGTCTTTTCGACACGCACTTCGAGACAAAACAGAGAAACAAAAGAGGACAGAGAAGTGGCTTACTGTTGGGTTTGCAATTTTTTAGTTCTTTTTGTATCTCTGCTTTTCTCTCTAATTTTTATTATGCAATCCTTGAACAAATTTGTTAATTGCAATTTTATTATGAACTAAATTTATTTTTTTTAGAGTTTTGATGTAGCCTAGTTTTGAGAACACAATTTTAATTCCATATTATTTTTCTATTTTTTCTTGGTTGTGTGTTTAATTTTTATTCTTAATGCCTACAATTGGTGGATAGACGATTGTATGATTTATTGGATCATGGAGAGACCGAGAGGTAATTTGTGATTTAAAACTATAAATTAAACACCATTAATTGAGCGAAATTAGAGATGATTTACCGCGATTAATGAGACCGTTAAGAAATCCACAGAACTTAATGAATCTTCGATTAATTAAATTTGCATAGAGATATGACAAACTATTAGTTGGAGATATTTTTGGTGTTGTTCGAGAGAAAGCATTGAATAATTTGGAAATTTTGATCTACAACTTGGAAAAATAATATTTTTATTCATATGGAATTATAAATTGCGTGGGATAAACTAGGTGAAGTCAAAAGCCCTAGAATTAATTTTGCCATTAATAAATTACAAAAATTTCACATTCCCTCCCTCTTAATTAATTTAGTTGGTTATCTTTAGATTAATTTAAGTTAGTAGCTTTCTTTATTAATTTCGATCTTCCAAATAGTGATTTATCTAGTAATATCGGTACTCAATAAAATAATTAGTCCCTGTGGGTTTGACACTCTATTCACTTAACTATACTACTTGTTATGATTTTGCACACTTGCAAATATTCACATCAATGTGTCGCCGTGTTCCCACCGCTTTTCATTCGTTCTATCATAACTAATCCAATCAAGGCGAGTCACTTCCCTTTTGAATTGCATATTGTGTCAATTTCAAGTTTCTTAGTGAACTCCGCAAGTAAATCCTAATTGTTTATCGTATTGTTATATCGTTATCTTCCGTTGAGTATATTGAGGATTTACACGAGCTAACCCAAAATATTCTTGACTTCGTTGCCATTTGACTCTAAAATATCGAATCTTTCATGCATTCATGTAGTATTGACAAAAGAAGTTATTCATGCAAAACACAACACAAATAAACCATTGTATGGATATATTCTTCATTGTGTTTACCATGCTATGTGTGTACCATGCTGAATATATGATTCGTTAAGTATTGAGTTGAAGATCGTCATGTTTAGATCGCTTTTATTTCATGAAATATATTGTACCCTAATTTTTACTGTCTGCCTGGAATTTGTGAGATTTTTTTGACCCAGTATTTGACATCAAAAATTATAAATTTCTGAACGAAATTGTAGCCCTGTCGTTCTAGTTTCCAGAACATCTAAAATATTCGAATTTCGAGTTTTATTGCAAAACTTATGGTGCTTTTACTATTGCTGCATTTTTATTTCCAAAATTCCTGAATTATGTATCTCTCCATGTTTAAGTTATTAAAAAACTAAGTTAATATTAGAATATTGCCCTAATAATTTTCAGATTGTTAGTTAACATGATTAGGAACTTAATGAATATTTTTGATGAATTTAAAATTGAGTTTTTACAGATATTACAAATATAACAATTTGATGTCGATTTTCAGTCAGAATATGTAATATGTAAAGAATAATGTAATTCACCTTATCTACTGTTATCGGATTTCATATTTTAAATATGCGTTGGAATCTTTGGGAAGTCTAGTTTCTAGAACTTCTGACGGACCCCAATTTTGGATTTCTGTAACAGCAAAAAAACTTGATTTTGGTACAGTAACCTATTGCTGTCCAGAATTGTGTTTCCATATTTTCATAATATAATTGTGTATATATCATTATACTGAATGGATTGAAGTATATGAATTGCATTGCATGATCCTAATATGCTATTTTCACCATTCTAATTGTCCAATTCTGATTGATCGTCCTGTTTTTACTTCTATTGATACCATCGTCTATCGAATTTCTCTAAATTGCATAATATATTGATTGCATCGATATAATGTTTAACAAGTCGGGGTTTAAGAGTTGACTTAAGTAGTGGACAATATAGAGACTGTACTCGGGAGAGGGGGCTAGTGCTTCCCAAAAATATTGTGTCGGCTAGTGTTTATCGATTGATTGTTGGATTACTGACCACAGTATCCCAATTCATCGTGTATCATTTTAGTGTTATCATGCCGACTAGTTTGCAACGGAGTTACTATCGTTTTAGTGTTATCGTGCCGAGTACATGAACTATAGAGTCTGCCACTAGAGTCTAAACGACATTGATTGCATGCATCGAACATGTGGTATGAGATGCAGTAGTACGTGCATTAGTTAGGCTAAAAACTAATAGACTTAAGAATTGACACCATATTAACACTACATATTGAATATCGTCATTACTATTGATATTGAACATTGTTATTGATATTGACACCGACCATTGACTGTTGACATCGAATATTGAAATATCGTTTATTGTTATATCCATCACATATTTGTTACCATTAATATTGATTATTGCTATCGTCCATTGTTATTGATTCCTATTGCTTTTTTGAATTTATTGTTATATCGTATTTCCATTGTTCATTGCTTTCTATACTTGTTGTCCATGACTTGCTCTACGGACAAATTTCTCCTCTTTTTAGATGAGGTATTCACAGGTGATCAAGAAGAGTTACCTATAGGACTTGGAGAATGTTTTTCTGAGGATTTATTGCTTTCTAGATTGATCGTTATTTTATTGGACTTCTTGTATTGAGTTTTATTAACATTGTATTACGGGCTTTTGACCCGGAGATTGTTATTTTGTTTTCAGAAGTTGGATCATCGTATTTGGTTATTTCATATTTTATTCCAAGTATTGTTATTCATGTGATTGTTCTTATTGCATGCGTGGTTGTATTTATCTTGTTGAGTTGAACAATAACAGCTTATGGATGACGAAAGTCATTCGCTGGGCCAATGCCATGCGCTTGTGTTCCGTATTTTTGGAAAGTGGGGCGTGACATGCAGTCCGCATGGTGGAGTGGTGGAGGTGCTCTTCATGAGAGTGGGGAGTACTTGGATCTTTCATGAAAGTGGGAGATTGACAGAGATAATGCCAGGTAAAGATTGCAATAACTTTAAAGCGTTGTGTATTTGGTCCAAGTGGGAGATTGTTAGGGTTTTGGCCTCAAATACATGCAGTCCACATGGTGGAGTGGTGGAGGTGCTCTTCATGAGAGTGAGGACTACTTGGGTCTTTCATAATTGTAGGAGACTGACAAAGTTAATGCGAGATAAAGATACAATAAATTTGAAGCACTGTGTATTTGGTCCAAGCAGGAGATTGTTAGGATACACGTAGGCACTTGTGTTGGAGTTGTAAGAAAAAGATATGACACGATGGCTGCGAAGAAGCAGCAGTATTAGTGCAGGCAGTAGCGGCAGCAACTAAGGGAGTAGCTAGCAGTCGACTGCGCGGTTGATTGCGCAGTCAACCGCCCTCCTGACTGCAGTTGACAGTCAACTGTCCAGTCCTCAGGTCTTGGCAAGGCTCATTGCAGTCGACCGACTAAAAGTGTAGTCAACCGCAACAGCATTGTATGTTATTTGGGCTGACGAGTTTTGGGTTCAATAAGCTATATTTATGTATATATTTTTGGGTTTGCTTGGGGGCTATATATTTCAATGATGAGAGAGAGAGATTGAGGGTTGTGATATCTTTGTAATTTATGTATTTCTTGGAGAATAAGAAGTATTGGTTATATATGCATATTATTGTGTTCTTGTGAGATCTTGCGATTATTGTGGTGGCTTGTTCTTGGTGCATCTAGATCTTAGGCGTTACTGTTTCTTGTGGTGTGTATGTTCCACTATTAACACTACAAGAGGGATTAAATTCTCTACAGAGCAAATACTGGGCGGTAGACAGGCACAAATGCAACCATGATAGGCATCAACATTTACATCCCAGCCCACCAGAGTACCGTTGGAGACCCATATCTCCGGTGAGGAACCAGTCAACCGGAAGATCTCCTCTGTGGAAGTGGTGAAGTCACCCTCTTGTGAGAGGGGAGAGAGTGAAATAGGGTGCTATGGAGACAAAGAGGGTTACAAGGGGGGCTGGATCTAGGTGAAATCTCGTCGGAGCCCACCTACCAAAACAGTGACAAAGTGAGACACTCATCGATGTCGAACAATAGAGGAGAGTTTATCCCCCTTCCAAAAGGCAAGCTAGAGAAGTTGTGCCGTAAATGCTGACGATGGGGGCATACTCAATTTCAGTGTGATGGCAAGTGGTTTTGCTTCAACTGTAAGCGCCACGGTCCCAAGGCATTGTTTTGCACCACCCCATAGAATCAAGATGATCGGCGAGAAGAAATAGAATTCAAACCCACTCTGCAGGTGAAGGAAGAGAGGTCCATAGGGGCGCAAAGACAAAAAAAGCCTCGTCGAATTGTGACATCATCCATCGATAGAACAATGGAAGTTGAGGAAATAGAAAATGAGTTGAGGTGTTATGTGGTGGTTAGAGTCATAGTGGGCAAACCGTCACAAGAGGAGATCGTGAAAGAGTTGTTCATCCAAGTGACACCTACTTCAAACTAGGAATGGGGCATCTTGAAAATGGGAGACTCCTCCTACCTAGTTCCATGTGGCAGCAAAACTAGAATCACGAGATTTTGTTGATAGGGGAGTGGAGGAAAATGATTGTGTTAACTATTCGCCGATGGTCGCCGAAGATGGGCTTGTGGATGGGTAATAATCTTACATCAACATGGGTTCAACAGAAAAACCTACCTTTCAATTCTTGAATGTTGGTGGGGTTTGAAGGATTGTTCAAAGGTCATGCTTGCATCCTCGAAATTGATATGCAAACCTACCATCACAGTAATTAGGAGTAAGCAAGACACAAGGTGTCCCATGATGACTTGAACGACTTGTCGGGGGATCATCCGTACCAATTTTGATGGTCATTGGTACGAGGTCTCGCTGAGTATAGAGGAGGAAGAAACATCAAAGAGTTTTGAAAAAAAAAGGTGAAAAATGTCGTCAGAGATCGGTGGGATCCTATCTGGTGAGTCAAATGGCGAAGATAATGAACAATCATTAGATCGAGATCAAGCAATTACGAAGCAAGGACTCATGACGTGTTTGGGTACAGAAAAGTGTGGTGACATATGACTTTTCGGCGACTAATGTAGAAAAGCAACTAGATTTGTCAGTTGGCATCGGGGGGGGGGGGGGGGGGGGGGGGGGTACAGCACATGAGCTTTGATCATGAAATGGACCGTTACAATAGGGGCATGTTGGTAGGTGACGACTTGCAACAGCTAGAAGTGACAAGCACATCAGATTTTCACAGCGTCATAGAAGAAGATAGAGACAAAGCTGCTCTGTTGCCAATTAGCATGGGTCGCACATTGATTCAGTCAACGGTCCAAGTTGTCCTTAATGAGATGATCCAATTAGCTAAAGGGGAAGGATGTTAATTTTTTTGTGGACCCTAAACAAGCCCAACACAACTCCAACTTATTCTCACTTCCTTCGTCTGACAGTTGAAAAGCCCAGCTAAATATTAAATACCAAGGAAAAGCCAAAATGGAACAACTATTACTGGCAGGCTCAAGCAATCAACAATCTAAGCCCAACATAGATAAAAATAGGCCATGAACCATGAAGACATCATCGACCCAGAACAAAATTATGTGGGAGAGGATGGCGAGCCTCAAAGGGATTATGAGTGGGAGACATCTGGTTGGGGGGGGGGGGGAAAGATTCGAAGGGGAGGCTAAAGAAGGGGGAATGAGGAAATTGTATAACAAAAAGAGGAAGACGGAGAAACGGAGTGAGAGTTGACAAGATTTTTGAAGATGGAAAGAAGAGTGGCATTGTGGAGAAACCGCCAGTGAAGAAAGCGCAAATGAAAAAACAGAAGGAAAAGAGTGGAGGTTCTAAAGAAGAGGGAGGAGAACAATTCGTCACCAGAAAAGGGAGATGAGTGGATTAGCTGCCACCACAAAGGGGAGAGCTCTCAGAACATTTTGCACATGTATGCAAAATTTATTATTTGATTCCAGAAAATCCTCAATATCTGTCACATGATTTTTTTTATATCAAATTTGCATTATCTTGTGGTGTTTTCTTGAGGGACACAAAAGAACAACTAAACACTATTAGTGGTTTGCAATAATGGGCGCTTGAGCATAGGGGGCTCATTAGCTAGTTTGTTGCCTAGTTGAGTTAGAGAGTGTGAGAGGGATTTTATTATTAGTTTTTTAATGTTATTCGTATTTTGGAATGTAAGAGGGATGAGGATGGAGAGGAGGGGAAGATTGATAGCAGATACTATTGCGCGAGTAACACCGATGGTGGTTGGACTCATAGAAACTAAAGTAGACTAAGTGAGGGGTGGACAATTTGGGAATGTGGGGGGAAGAGACATCTCGGAATGGCATCTCAAGCTAGCACAAGAATTGTCTGGTGGGTATAGCTATAAGGATTGATCCCGCTATATTAGAGGCGGTGGACTTACAAATCGAAGACTTCTCAATATCGGTCAAAATGTGAAACAAAAGAGATTATGTGACCCAGATGATTTCAGTGGTGTATGGGTCAAATGTAACTGAGCTTGGGAGGGTATTTTGGGAAGAACTATGGGCAATTAGAAGATGGGGGACAGAACCGTGGGTCATACCATGCGACTTTAATAACACAAGATTCACTAATGAACACCTTGGAAGAGGTAGATAAAATGTAATTCAGCGGGCTTATTGATGAACTGGAACTTTTGGAACTACCACTAATGGATCGTAAATTTACTTGGTCAATTATGAAAGCACATCCAATCTTGGTGAAGTTAGATAAGGTATTAGTCTCGGGGGATGGGAAACCTTTTTCCTTTGGCAACAGTGTAACCCCTGTTTCTCTTTTCTTGTATTTTTGTATTCTTCTTTGTATTTTATTGATTGTACTCTTTTGTCCATTCTGAATCGTGTAATTGTTTCTTCGTTCTCAATAAAATCCATCTATTTTTCCTTCGATTCAGTTTTGTGGCTTTCAATCTTCTTGATTTAAATATTTCTGCCAAATTATTAACTACCGGATGAATTGTTTAATTCTAAATTTATTTATTTCATGGCCTAATTAATTATTATTTGATTCATACCCTGTTGGATCCAAATCCTAAGCCAAAACCCTATAATTCCCCTATTGGATCCTAAACCCGTTAACCCGCTACCCAATAACTCTTTTACCCGGTCTCCTTCAAATCTATCCTTCACGTTTCCCTCTATCTGCCTAGCTGCATAGTGCACCTCCCTTAATCCCATGATTTCTCCCCCTGATTCTTCAAATCCAAACTTATCACTAATTTCATAAAATCACAACCAAATTCTCTCTTTCTCCCTACCATAAACATAGTCTCTCTCTCTCCAACTCACCCTCTCTCTTCCTTGTGCCTCACGCCCCTGCCCGTCGACCGACCCCCACCGGCCATCGCACCCCTCTGTCGCGCCTCCCCGCGTCGCTCCTCGTCCGCCCTCGCGCGATGCCCACGCTGTTCAACTACCCTCCATCTCCTTCATCCAGCAAGTCACCACCCACACTTCTTCATTTCTGAGCGTCTTCGCCGTCGATCTCCGATCACCGCCGTCCCATCCGAGCGCCACCTCAAGCCCAATCCCGCAACCCCTCTCGTGTTTGTGAGTCATTGTGTTTGTGCTCATGTACTGGGATCCGTTCCCGTTATTCTATTCTTGTCATGCCCCGCTTCCCAAAATACAGAAATACGAGCACGTGACGAAGCCCAGCGAGTGACTTTTACATCATCCATAAGCTGTTGGATCGACTCAGCATCATGACAAGAATATAACCATATTTATATATAACCAAGCATGCATGAATAATTTATTAAGCAACAGAAAACGATTTAAACAAATAATAATATTCAAATAGTTCCCATGTCTGGATCAAGTGTAAACTCGGAAACAAGTCTTAAACAGCAGAAGAAATAAATACCTTAAGGAAAGCAACTATTTAAACAGGTCCTTGCTCCAAGCAAAACCTGAAATGTCTGCTCGCCAATTCCAGCAGGAACCTCGTCTCCAAAGTCTGCTTAATAATATAAACAGGGAAACAAAGGGGAAACAAGAGAAAATGCCCTTAGTACAAGCTAGGGCCACAAATAGTGAAAACAAGTACAAGTAAGGGAAACAAGAATTTGAAATTCAAAATGTAACAGAGTTATAAGTAGTGGACAAATTCAAGAACTAGCTAGCAAGAGGGAACATCTTAATAACTAGGTTGGATAACAACTGCTAGTGGTGAAACACATGTCAGGTGCACCTATAGGGTTATTTAATATCAAGCGCCAAATCTCAAGTCTAGTGTCATGTGTTATTTAAATGTCAGGTCTCAAATGTCAAGTTGTCAAGTTCAAGTATCAAGTTGTCTAGTTCAAGTTATCGAGTTCAAGTCTAGTTCAAGTTATCAAGTTCAAGTCTAGTTCAAGTTATCAAGTTCAAGTCTTGTGTGATTACTATCTAGGTAGCACGACATGCATCCATCTTTTTACTACATGGTTGCTACAGTCAAAGAAATTTCGTTTAGACATAGTAATGAATTTTATAGGGCGGCGTACTCGGGTATCAAGTATCAAGCAAGCCATGGTTCATGAATCGGAAATAAATAACAAGTTCACGAAGCAAGTTCGCGAATCCACAAGTAAGTTCAAGAACCGCACAATGGGTTCATGAATCAAACAAGTTCATGAACCAAGTAACTGACTCCATGAATCGAACAAGATACAACAAGTTCATGAACTAAGTATTTGGGAAACACGGGCCCCCTTCCGAGTACACTTACCTATATTGTACACTCTATAGTCTTTCCCAAAATCCCGGCTTGTTACACTTATTAACTCTTATCAAGCAAGCATACATATGTAAAATGTTGTGATTTAATTCTAGGAAAAATTTGGGATGTCCTATGTGGTGTCCAGCAGCTACATATAAAATTTCGTGTCCAACGCTTGCTGTTTACACAGATAAATTAATTTGCAAAGTAAATGTATACAACAGTTTTGCAAAACTATGTCTACTGATACAGCTGCAGTATAACTATCATAACTACTAGACCGTAACTCCGAATTCAAAACTTTCGGAAGCTATCGATATCTACACATCCAGATCTACAATTTCTATTCAGGGCTCGGGCCCAGATTCAAATGATAAATGGGTCGAAACAGCAATGGAGATTCAGGACAGCAACTCGTCGAAATAACTTACTAGCGTAGGTTACATGGGAAAATGTCATTTGGCATCTAAGTTATTAAGTCGCATAAATACATGATAATGGAGGCCAAAACAGCAAATGATAAATGTTTTTCAAGTCATAATAGTTGCAAGTTCATCAAATATTAAATGTAACATGTGTCTACGAATTTAGGGCTCCTAAATTCATAAGTCTATGTGTTCATGTGCTCAAGGGGTAAAAGAGTCAAATAATTATAAATTAAATACGAGGAAATTTTGTGACTCTTAGAATTGTCAATTTGGAGGTTCAATATTGATCTACAATGATATTCAAGGAGGAGTCACAATCTAACTATTTGTAGTATTTTCAAGGGTGCTTGTACTAGAACAATAAATTGTACAAGGATACTTGCCTTAGTTTGATGATGACTAGATCCACTTGTTGTAGAAATTTGGGTAGAAAAATCCCGGAAGAAGTCCTCCAAAAGCACGTGTGAAAATCAACCGTAGATCGAGTTTTCCCCACACCGGATCGGGGCCGAACAGCGCACAGCGATTGGGATCTGGTGCGGCAAAACAGGGGACAGCAACTCCACCGAATCAAAACGCTCCAAAACAGCGGATCTGGCCAGAACACGGTACAACGGATTTGGGATTCGCTGTGGGCGAACACCGAACAGCGATCACGGGCGCGGATCTTGGCGCGATCCTACGGTCTAGATTTGATCCCGCCATTTTCCCCTTTCTTCTTCTTCTTCGTTTCTTCGAAAACAGAGTGTGTGAGGAAGAAGGGGTGACAGCGACGCACGACGGTGGCTTCGACGGCGGCGCTACGTTGAGGAGCGACGGGGTAGCTCGGCGGTGACGGAGCGGCGGCGACTGACAGGAGTCGAGCGGCGCGACTGGAAGTGACGGGGAACGATGGCGGGAGTTGAGGGCTCAGGCGGCGCGCGTGTTCAGGGAGGCAACGCGCGGAGAGGACACCATTAGATTGAGCTCGACAAGGCTTCGGTAATGGATGGCACTGTGGTGGAGAAGACGAGCGGAAGACGAGGTGATTCGGAGCTTTGGCGAGTGGTGACTGAGCAGTGGTGCGAGCTTCGATGGGCATGGACGGGGTGCTTTGGGGGTCGACTGGATGGAGCGACGAGGACTTCGGCAATGGTTCGAGCAGCGGGGGAACTCGAGGTTGAAGACGACGGAGAAGAGCGGGAGTTGTCGAGGTGCTTCGGGTGCAGCGGAGGAGATGAGCGGCGAGGAGTTGACGAATGTAGAGGTGAGGTCGGGGGTTCTGCGGAGGAGATGAGCGAGGAAGACGAGCACAATGGTGAGGGGAAGGAGCGAGGCGAACGGCGGAGGAGAACAGGATGAGTTGGGTTCTGTTGACGATGGAGGAAGAAGAAGGGGAAAGTTGGGTTTTGTTCTGTTTTTGTTGGTTTTGATTTGTTTGTTTGGTTTTGGTTGTGTGGTTTTGTTTAAACAGAGAAGGGAGAGAGATACGGGAGAGAGAGTGGGTTAGTTACGAGGAGTGGGGAAATGTGCAGGTAAAGTGGGGAGGTAGTTGGAGTACGTGGGGTGTGAAGAATAAATTGTATACGGGTGTTGTGTAGGAAAATAAATCTGTATAATAAATGGGTTCTGAATTTGGGCTTTAATAACAATTAAACAATTGGGCTTTTGATTAATTTAATAAAACCACATACGAATTTAGGCTTTAGAATAAACAATTGGGTTTCAAAATAATAATAATAAAATCAAATACAACTTGGACTCACATTAATAATTAATAAAAGCCAAATAAAAACTTGGGCTTAAAATAAACAATTGAGTTTATAAAAATAGTTTAAATAACGAAATCAATTAGGGAAAAATAGTTAGGAGATACTGAGGATTTAAATACGGAAAAATACTTTTAAAATACGTATTAATGGAAACAGGGATTACAATTCTCGTCGGATTCATCATCTATATTAAGGCAAGTAACTTGTATGTTATTTGTTTGTTTCTCATACAAGTGCAAATACCGCATGTAGTCTTGCTTTCATTTCGTTTCATTCTCATGACAATTCCTTGATAATCTTGATCTTATTCGTTGATCTGTTTCCATCATTTCATGATCATGATAATCACCACAAGTTGACACACACACAGACACACACTACACGAATATAAACTAGATCTAGATAAATTTCTTGATATATATATTCTTTCATGAACTATCGTGTGTTGTGGATATTCGGTTACATGTTTGATGTGCTAGGTGTGTTTTATTGTTGTGGACTCATTAATACCCATGCCATGTTGATTTAAACGTTCAATAAGTCATGTTTTGCATTATACTCTAATTTGAACCAATCGTAGATGATTTGTATGATAAAATGCATGCAAGAAACTTCTTTGCTACTGTCCTGATTTGGTACAGCAATTTAGATCCTGTTAATGTTACTAAAATAAATTGATTTGTGAATATGATTCGTATGCCTCGGTGTCTATTTTTCAGAACTTTCGACAGATCTCAATTCTGATTTTTTATGCGTGAATTATTACAGTTTTACTGCAGCTGTATCGTAAAATTCCAGATTCTGAATTATAAGACTGTTGCATTCTTTATTATTTTAAAAATAATGTTAAAAGTAAAATTTGGACTTTGTATTATTATGGGTATGGCTAGACATGACTAGGATCAACTCCGAAAATTTTCTAGAATTGTTTAATGACTTTTATAACTGATTTCATGCTTGTGAAACCAATCAATATATTTACTAAACTGCATGTTGTCCTGTGAAGAACCCTAATTTTAACCTGATTCCATTCACTTTTGATTAAAGTTTTGTAAATATGAAATGTAGCCTTAGATGTATAGTTTACAACTCTTTTGAAGGAATTGAATTTAGAATTGTATTTTGTGAATTATCACTGTTTTAGTGCTGATGTGTCTAAAATTTCTGATTCATAAATTTTACTGTGTCACTCTGTTTTCCAATTTAGTTTGACTATGCTATCCATAATATAATGACATGAAATTTAATATACTAAGAATAGAATGTTAGGGAACCTCCCAGAATTTTCCTTGATTTAATTATTAAGTTTTTAGATCTATTCATGCATGTAAACCCAATTTTACAAATTCTGATTGAACGCGAATTCTGTATAAAACGCTGTTTTGAACCCAATTATTGTGGTTGTTATATGACTTGTGTATATGCACTGGATTCGGCAAAGTCTAGTTTCTAGAACTTCTGACAGATCCAGATTTGCACCTCTGTAGCAACAGAAATCTCAGTTTTGGTGCAGCAACGTCCTGCTGTCCAGAACTGGAATTCTTGTTGTTTTTATTATCTATAACCTATTTTGACACTTGAATATGTACCTCTACCTAGTCCGAACTTGTCGCATTTTTTCCGTCATGTTTACTCACCTGTTTTTGCACTTTCATGCCTGTGTTGATAACAATAATAAGTAACAAGCCAGGGTTTAAGGAAAAGACCTTAGTAGTGGACAATATAGGTAAATGTATTCGGAAGGGGGCCTGTGTTTCCCACTTGATGCTTGATTCATGAACCTGATATATCATTGATTCATGAACCTGTTATATTACTATTGATTCATGAACCTGTTATATTATTCGATTCATGAACCTATTATATTCTATTGATTCATGAACCTGTTATACTATTATTCGATTCATGAACCTATTATATTAATACCTGATTCATGAACCTGTAGCCTGTTACATGATGCCTATAAATGACTTCTGGGAAGGATCTTGGACAAGATAAGGCAGTAGGACCGAATGGTTTCCCTTTATTCTATTACAATCACTTCCAGGAATTTGTGAATGGAGATCTCATGGATATTTTCACGGAACTTCACAACAGTCAGGAAAGTATAGAACAACTAAATTATGCGGTAGGGTCTTTGATCCTCCAAGGCCCATTAGCCAACTTTATGGCTCGTTAAAGATCAATACGAAAGTGTTGGGCAACTGACTGATCCCTTATCTCGACAAGTTAATTTGAGAAGCACAAAGCAGATTCATCAAAGAGAGGGACATGATGGATAGTATTGCAACGCTCATGAATTGATGTCTCAATGTCATAAGAGAAAGGAGGAGGGATTTTTATTCGAGATAGTCTTCGAGAAAGCGTATAACTCAGTGGAGTGGGAATGTATTTCTGGGGCATTAGAAAGAGGGGTTCGGGAATAGATGGATGGATGGATGAACATTGTGTGGAAGAAGGAAAGTCTCACGTCCTGGTTAATAGGGAAATGGGGAGAGAAATTATTTGTAGGAGGGGACAGAGACAAGGAGACATGTTATCAACACTCTTATTAATTTTGATGGTAGGTGGACTCACAGAGATGGTGCAACAGTGCAAAAGAGACCATTTAATTAAGGGTTTAGGACAAGTGAGAGGAGGGGGAAAGTGTTCATACTACAATATACAGATGATATCTTATATTTTGGTAGAAACATGATGGAAGAAATGATGAATATCAAAAGAATTCTATATTGCATTTAAGCGTGGTAGGGGCTTAAGGTGAACTACCAGAAGAGTGGATTGATTGCATTAAGAGGAGGAGCAGACATCAATACAGAGGTGGTAGCCATAATGATAATGTAAAATCATAGACTTCCTACTGAAATACTTGGGGGTGCCATTGGGCCAGGGAGATTAAAAAGAGAGGAAAAGATACCATTGATAGAGTGGGTACAAAAAGAATGGCAGGGTGAAAAAGGAAATATCCGTCACTAGGGGGACATATCACACATTAATTCAGTGCACTCTAGCTTATCTATTTAATGGATGTTGGTTTACCGATTTTCCAGTTTGGATAATTCAATGAATTGACCGACTGAGAAGGCGCTTTATGTGGAAAATGGCAAATGGAGAAGAAAGAGGGGTATCACTAGTAAAGTGGGGAAGGTTTTGTACGAGAAAGGAGCAAGAAAGATTGGGAATCATGGACCTAACTGACATGAACATGATATTATTAGCTAAGTGATATGGCTAAAAGTAGAGCCCAATCGGGACCGTTCAAATCTGGCATGAATCTCAGAGCTTTGAGGAGTAAAATAGTAATTTCCACTGCAGACGGCTCCGAGAATGGGAATGGTCTTTTTAAAGTCCGATAACCAAAAAATGGGTCTACCTATTGGGTCAAGATAAAAGCCCATTATAAATAAACCCAGATCATTTAAAGAGTTATTTAAATTCATTATTATCCCTAGGAGACGGTTAAAACCAAATCTCTTATCATGAAGGAATTTAAACGTTGTTTCTTATCCAAAAACACCGGGAAGTAAAGATAAATGATTATCTCAAAACTGGTTCCAAAGGCGACTATAAAAACCCCTCCACCTCCACCATGAAAAAGTAATTGAAAATTTTCTCCAGAAAGGCTCTTTCATAATCTTTCAGATTACTGACTTGAGCATCGGAGGGTTCGTCGTAAGGATCAATCCAGGTGTTTCGAACTTTTTGCAGGTCAGCAGCAGCGTTGAGAACGGTCAACATCGGCATGTAGTAAAAATGTTAGCTTTTATTGATTCTAAAAGAATTCACAAACCATCTGTTTGCTCCACCACCAAAATTAGCAGCAACAGATTGACGCCATCTGTGGGAATCAGAAAAAGAAATCCGACCATACTCCCCGGTAAAAGCAGTTGTCAGCCATGCTTTAAAGGGAAATGGGAAGGTGGCGGCGTTAAGCCAAAGAGCCACCCCTCTTACTCCACCTCTTCCACTTAAGAATGTTCCCCTTCAACAAGATCAACACGTTCAGCAGCCTCAACCTGAACAACCGCCTCCTCAACAGGCTACCCTCACCTCCAGAGGGGCTACGCCGGGGGCTCTTATCGAAGCCGTAAAGAACGACACCCTCTCCATGAACATGTCTCGGTCCACAATCCTTCCCCCGACTTGATGGCTTTGCAAGGTCCTTAGAGGTCAAGAGACCTTCGTCAAATCATTTTTAACCGCCAACAAGGGATCGACCTCTGAATCTGCTAATGAGAGACGAGCCCATGACGAGGTCTGATGTGAATATTTGCAAGTGTACAAAATCGCAACAAGTAGTATAGTTAAGTGAATAGAGTGTCGAACCCACAGGGACTAATTATTTTATTGAGTACCAAATTTACTAGATGAATCACTATTTGGAAAAATCAAAATTAATAAAATAAAACAACTAAATTAATTTAATCTAAAGAAAACTAACTAAATTAATGAAAAGGGAGCGGGCTGTGAAATTCTTGTAACTTGTTGATGGCAAAATTAATTCTAGGGCTTTTGACTTCACCTAGTTTATCACACACAATTTTTAACTCCTTATGAATAAAAATATTATTTTTCTAAGTTGTAGACCAAAATTCCGAAATTATTCAATACCCATTCTCAAGCAGTATCAAAATGATTCTCAACTAATTATTTGCCATAGTTCACTCACAAATTATCAATTGAAAATTCATTAAGATTTATGGATTTCTTATTTGTCACATTAACAGCAGTTCGCTCCTATAACGGTGTTTAATTTTTATTCACCACAAATTACCAGTTCGGTCTCTTCATGATTTAAAAGATCATACAAATGTCTATCCACCAATTGTACGCATTAAGAATAAAAATCAACACACAACCATGGAAAAATTAAAAATTAATATAGAATTAAAATTGAATTCTCAAAACTAGGCTACATCAAAGCCCTAGAAAAATAATATTGAGTTCATAATGATTTTGCAACCAACAATTATTGTCTTGAAGTGTATGATAAAATTAGAGAAAAAGAGATACAAGGAGAACTAAAGAAAATTGCAAACCAAACCGTAGGCCACTTCTCTGTCCTGTTCAGTTTTGTTTCTGTCTCAAAAAATGCAGCGCACAGTGCAGCGCCACGTCACCGCACGTCAGTTCAGCAGGTTAAAGACACGCCTCGAACCGCGTGCCTGGTCTGCCCTGAACCGCCGTCACCTCAGCATCGTCAAATCACCACGTCAGCGCCTGTCTACTGCACGCCGTTACGTCCGCCATCAAATCGCCACATCAGTGCCTGGGGAAACGCACTGGTCACGTTGGCTTCTTCTTGTGTGCTTCGTTTCTCTCCCTGTTTCGTTTCGAACTGCACGCTCCTCTGTTTTTTTTTCCTTCCATTTTTAGTCGTCACCTTTTGAAGTTGATGTGCGTGCCTGGTGTGTATTTATAGACAAACGGGTAGGGGAATTAGGGTTTGCTCTTTGCAGAAAAATTCACTCCTTTTTTATTTATTTCCTTCATTCTTTAATCTGATCTTTATTTCTTTATCTTTTTTCTTTGCTTTCCTTTTCTTGCAAACACGTGCTGCATACACAAAAAATAATACCAGAAGTTAGGATTTTATAAATAAAATGAAATTAATTAGTTTAAAATTAATTAAACTAACTAAAAATCATATTAGCTCATTTAAACCCTTTTAAAATTATTTATCGCACTTTTAGCTCAATTAGCAAATTAAGATTCAACAAAACAATAAAACTTAATAAATCAATAGTTTTGCTTTGTTTGTTGATTTTTACCAAAGAATCTTCACTTTTTGCATAAAAAATCTCATTTCTTCAAAATAGTTAATTAATTGAAATCTTATAGAAATAAGAAGAATTGTAAACAATATAAACGAAAACAAGCAATTTTAATGGGTAAATGAGTACAAATATTTGTATAAAAATTAGACACATCAAATACCCTCAAATTTAAGATTTTGCTTGTCCTCGAGCAAAAAGTAAAATCATGAATAAGGGAATAATAGGCTCAACACATCACACTAAAAGGTCTTATCATCTAAGCATCAAAATTTCAATTAAAAATATAAACAATAACAAATAAAGTAAAATCTAGCATACCCATTTTCTCCAGAGCAATTATTTATTCATAATTCCAAACCCAATCATATTTGTCAAGCAATTAATGTAATTATAGTATGTAACAACTTCATCTGTGATTTTCCCTTCTCACTACTACAAATCGAGTAGCAAACTAGGGTTTATTTTTTATTTTTTCTTCTCTATGTTGTCACTTGCCTTTTGACGCGAATGCAAAATATTTGTGATGAATTCACCCGATTACTCAACAAGTCACAAACTTAGAGTGCTTTGCATACTCATATTTCAAGTTGCCGTTTGACGTAAAAGTAAACATTGGTGTTGAATACCCCTAGTTACTAAGCAACTCAAAACATTGGAGTAGATTGACTTATTCATATTTTATTTTTTTTTGTTATTACTCTATTTACTTAAACTCTGTTTAGGACTCGATCAAAGGGGATCATCACAAGAAAAAGTATCACATTTTTCTTTCTTTTATGTATAATCACATGACTCATACAATTTTCTAAGAAATTTTGAAATTCAGTAATTCTAAAGTAAACAAGTATGCTTAACTTGCTCTATAAGCAATTGTCTATCCTAAAAAAAATATATTTCAATGCTTTAGCACAATAAAGAACTCAAAAGTGTAAAGTTGAGCCTAATTGAAATCCATTTTATTTTGTTTTTATTTTCAAAAATAAATAATAAATTTGTAAACCTTACCCCCCAAACTTGAATATCACATTGTCCTCAATGGGAAAGGAAAAGAAAAACAAAAAGAATGCAAAAAAGTTTAGAATTTCTCCCCTGATTCGTCTTAAAATTTCTGCACGCGCGGTGTTCAGTATTATTGCGATATCTCGAGCTGTAGGTGTCCAAATGGGCTGAATTTTTTTTTGTTGGAAAGCTAAGACGATAGGCTACAATCGCTCTTTGAATCAGTTTTCCAGATTCTGACTTCATACTGCTAAAAAACAGCCATCAATGAAGGTGTACTAAACAGTTCCGCCCGGTGACTTTCAACCTCATGCAATCCTACAAGATAAAGTCAAAAATTATAATTATAATAAACTAAAAATGAAAAGAAAATATAAATGTAGTAAAAGAAAACATGGGTTGCCTCCCAAGAAGCGCTAGGTTTTAAGTTTTCTGCCAGACATGGGGGTGAGATGGTTATGTAACGCCAAGATCCAATAACATTAAAACATCTTTTCTAATACTTTTCTTCTGGTGTGGATCAGGTTCAAGCTCTAGTTTAAGGCGTTTCCTTCTTGATGATGACGTCTTTGATTTTCCCCACCTCCTTGAACTTTTGCTATAAAAATGAATAAATAGAGGGTGCAGCATCCAAATATATAACATGTTCAAAAATATTTTCTTTTTCAGCTTCAAAAGTTGCTGACTTTGTTGGACATACTTCGATTGGCAACTTTTCAATTTCAACACTATGTTTCTTGCCCACAATTAAATCAATTTTACTTACTTGAAAAGATGACTGTTCTTCAGGAAGAAACTTTATGGAATTAAAAACATCGTACGTTACTTGCTCATGCTGCGTTTGTTCCTCCACCATTGGTTCGTGCTGTTCTTCCTTTTCAACCACATTTTGTTCGTTATTTTCTTCTTGTGGTTGCTCAATTGTCTTCCCGCTGCTTAGTGTTATTACTTTGACATCTTCCGTGGGGTTAACAACTATGTTGCTTGGTACTGTTCCTGCAGTTTTTTCATTAAGAATATTTGAAATTTGACTAATTTGTACCTCAAGATTGTGAATGGAAGCCGAAGTTGAATTTGCAACATTTTGAATTGCCAAATCTGTCTTTTGTATATATTGTTTTGTCTTTTGCATGTAGTGCATAAACATATCTTCAAGTGTCGGTTTCTTTTCTTGCTGTGGAAAATTTTGAGGTGATCTAATTGCTCCTTGATTGTTGTTCCATGGACAATTGGGGGTGTTTCTCCATTCTTGATGATACGTGTTCGAATAAGGATTGTTTTGATGTTGAAAATTAGATACGTAATTTGCTTGATTGAAATTTGATTGAGAAAAAGGGTTCCCCACTTGGCAATGTGTACTTGAATGATTTCCTGCTCAAAGATCACAAATCATATTAGATTGAATAGCATTAAAATTCATATTTTCTACTTGTTTAGATAAAGTATCATTTTTTGCATTTAAAGTAGAAAAAGGATCAAGTTCAAAAAATTCAGCCACTTTTCTTGGCATTGTTCTCTCTGAAGACCACTCGTAATTATTTGATGCCATCTCCTCTAAAAAAGTCATAGGCTGCATTGTAAGTTTTGCTCATAAGTGCACCACTAGTTGCTGCGTCAACCAAAGATCGATGTGTAACTCCCAAACCATTATAGAATATTTGAATTTGCAGCTATTTCTGTAGTTTATGATTAGGACACTTTCTTAATAACTCTTTGTACCTCTCCCATGCATCATACAAAGACTGTCTCATATTGAGTAAATGTGGAAATATCATTTCTTAGCTTTGCTGTCTTTGCCGGCGAAAAATACTTGGCTAGAAATTTTTGTGTATGTCCCTCCCAGGTAGTAATACTACCTGGTGGTAGATAATATAGCCAAGCCTTCGCCTGATCTTGTAGTGAAAAAGGAAAGAGTCTCAATCTGATTGCATCATCTGATACTCCGTTGTACTTGAAAGTGTCACAAATTTCTAGAAAGTTTGCATTGTGAACATAAGGATCCTCGTGCGGTAGTCCCCAAAATTGAACAGTCTGTTGAATTAATAGAATAATCGCCGGTTTAATCTTAAAATCGTTAGCTTCAATAACCGGCATCTTTATGCTTGATATTGTTCCATGAATTGATGGCATAGCATAGTCTCTCAAAGGCCGGTTTTCATTGTTTGCCATGATAATGTATTTGTATGTCCTGAAATTTAAGTACTGGAAAAAGTAGAAAAACTAAAAAAAATAAAATAAGAAAAATAATTAAAAGTAAAAGTAAGTCAAAAGAAAATAAAAATGTAAAATAATAATAAAACAAAAATAAAAATAAAAATCCAAACTAGTAATAATCTAGCAATTTTAAATATCAATAAAAGAATAACTAGTCCCCAGCAACGGTGTCAAAAACTTGATGTGAATATTTGCAAGTGTATAAAATTGCAACAAGTAGTATAGTTAAGTGAATAGCATACCCACAGAGACTAATTATTTTATTGAGTACCAAATTTACTAGATGAATCACTATTTGGAAAAATCAAAATTAATAAAATAAAACAACTAAATTAATTTAATTTAAAGAAAACTAACTAAATTAATGAAGAGGGAGCGGGCTGTGAAATTCTTGTAACTTGTTGATGGCAAAATTAATTCTAGGGCTTTCGACTTCACCTAGTTTATCACACACAATTTTTAACTCCTTATGAATAAAAATATTATTTTTCCATGTTGTAGACCAAAATTCCAAAATTATTCAATACTTTTCTCAAGCAGTATCAAAATGATTCTCACCTAAGTATTTTCCTTAGTTCACTCACAAATTATCAATTGAAAATTCATTAAGATCCATGGATTTCTTATCGGTCACATTAACAACAGTTCGCTCCTATAACGGTGTTTAATTTTTATTAACCACAAATTTTCAGTTCGGTCTCTTCATGATTTAAAAGATCATACAAATGTCTATCCACCAATTGTACGCATTAAGAATAAAAATCAACACACAACCATGGAAAAATAGAAAAATAATATAGAATTAAAATTTTATTCTCAAAACTAGGCTACATCAAAGTCCTAGAAAAATAATATTGAGTTCATAATGATTTTGCAACCAACAATTATTGTTTTGAAGTGTATGATAAAATTAGAGAAAAAGAGATACAAAGAGAACTAAAGAAAATTGTAAACCAAACCGTAGGCCACTTCTCTGTCCTATTCTGTTTTGTTTCTGTCTCGAAAAATGCAGCGCACAGTGCAGCGCCATGTCACCGCACGTCAGGTCAGCAGGTCAAAGACATGCCTCGAACTGCGTGCCTGGTATGCCCTGAACTGCCGTCACCTCAGTGCCGTCAAATCGCTACGTCAGCGCCTGTCTACTGCACGCCATCACGTCCGCCGTCAAATTGCTATGTCAGTGCCTGGGGAAACGCGCTGGTCACGTTGGCTTCTTCTTGTGTGCTTCGTCTCTCTCTCCCTGTTTCGTTTCGAACCCCACGCGTCTCTCTCTCTCCTCAGTTTTTTTTTTTGTTTTTTTTTTTGTTTGTAGTCGTCACCTCTTGAAGTTGATGTGTGTGCCTGGTGTGTATTTATAGACAAACGGGTAGGGGAATTAGGGTTTGCTCTTTGCAGAAAAATCCCCTCCTTTTCATTTATTTCCTTCCTTCTTTAATCTGATCTTTATTTTTTTATCTTTTTTCTTTGCTTTCCTTTTCTTGCAAACACGTGCCGCATACACAAAAAATAATACCAGAAATTAGGGTTTTAAAAATAAAATTAATTAGTTTAAAATTAATTAAACTAACTAAAAATCATATTAGCTCATTTAAACCCTTTTAAAACTATTTATCACACTTTTAGCTCAATTAGCAAATTAAGATTCAACAAAACAATAAAAATTAATAAATCAATAGTTTTGCTTTGTTTGTTGATTTTTACCAAAGAATCTTCACTTTTTGCATCAAAAATCTCATTTCTTCAAAAATAGTTAATTAATTGAAATCTTATAGAAATAAGAAGAATTATAAACAATATAAACGAAAACAAGCAATTTTAATGGGTAAATGAGTACAAATATTTGTATAAAAATTAGACACATCAAGGTCCCTCATCTAGAACACCAGACAAGTCAGAGGAGCCGTTCTCCCCGAAGGAAGGTCCGCCTCCCCAAGGGGGCGAAGGGGGTCTCCTCCCCGTCGGCAGCGAAGGAGCCATACTACTACAAGTCAACCAGTACTGAGGGTTCACCATGATGGTGGGGTACCGGTCACCCAGGTAGAGATTTTCGAAAATTCAAAGATAACATCCTGACATTGTCCCAAATTACGACTGACAAGCACACAACCCTCACCATGCCACAACTCATGAAGGAGAGCCTCGAGGGTCGACTAGATCTGACTAGAGGGATGACTCGGTTCATCGCCGCATTCAAGAGATGGAGAGGCACCTTAGTAGGATCAACCCCAAAGAAGTTGAACAGACCAAGAACTTTCGCCCGAGAAGACCCCATTTCTGGAGGACTATCAATAAAACCCATGCTTCCGAGGCCTTCAAACCGCCTCATTTTGAATCCAACAACGAGGAGTCTGACTCGGCTATCATATTAAGAGTTTTAAAATTCTTATGATGATCTATCAAGTCTCAGATGCGCTCCTCTGCAAGACCTTCCTAATAACGTTGTAAGGGACAGCGAGAGAATGGTGCTCCCCGTTTATCCCCAGCCTTCATCTTCTCATTTGACCAGTTTGAGAAGCTTTTCCTCACCACCCACTTCGTTAGCAGCCACCGAGCCGAGAAAGAAAGTGCATCATTGCTAGCCCTCAGTCAAAGGAAAGGTGAAAGCCCATGAGATTATGTTCGGTGCTTTACCACCAAAGCTTGGTTTATTGCCTCTTTCGATCAATCAGTAGCCTCTGCAGCATTCAGACACAACATCAATTATGCCGACCTAAAAGCATCTCGCTAAAAAGCCTCCTCAGGACTTCTCATAACTCCTGCTGAGGAGTGAGAAGTACATCCGAGTTGAAGAGACTTTGCAACCCCACGATCAGAAGGATCCCCCATCCGGGGACAAATGGAAGGGTGTGGATGAAGAAGGTCCTAAGAAGCTCCAGAAAGATGATAATGGTCAGTGCCTGCCCTCCTCCTCGTTTCGAAAAATTCTCCCCCTCAATGCCAGCATCTCGGCTGTCCTCATGGAAGCAGAAAAGAAAGGACTACTCCATCCACCACCGAAGATGAATACCCACAGTAAGAGAAGGAACAGAGACAAGTGGTGCCGGTTTTACAAGGACCACGACCACGGCATAGATGATTGTCAGGCCCTAAAGGAAGAGATTGAAGCCCCTATTCAGCAGAGGAAATTAGCCAAGTTTGTCAGGAAGGACAGAGCTGATCCTCCTCCACCTCGGAATGCTAACAAATGAACTGAAAGGCTCGCTGAGTCCCAAGACTCCGAACCTAGGGCCGTTCTCCACCTTATCCATGGAGGTCCAATGGGAGGAGAGTCAAACTCCTCACGAAAGGCCTTCATCCGAGAAGTTAATTCAGTACAGAACTTCCACCACCCGAAAGCCTCGGGATTCCAGTGACGTTCTCAGATTGGGTTCTAGAAGACATTCGAATTCCCCACTGTGATGCCCTCATCATTAGTCTCAGTATGGTCAACCACGAAGTGCGCCAGATCCTGGTCAACAATGGCAATTTTATCAACATCCTCTTTATAGAAGCCTTCGGAAGCCTCTAGCTCTCTCGAGATCGCCCAAAACCTGCTGGATACACTCTCCATGAATTCTCAGGAGTAGCGATAACAATCAAAGTAGTCACTCTTGATGTGACCGCTGGAAAAGCTTCGACAACCTGAACAGAGCCGATGGACTTCATGGTCGTCGATGTGAAATCTGCTTACAATGTCATCCATGGCCGACCCGGCCTAGCCGTACTTCATGCCGTACCCTCAGCCTTTCACATGAAGATAAAGTTTCCAACATCGGTAGGGATGGGAGAAGTCAAAGGAAGCCAAGAGACTGCTCGGAAATGCTATATGACTTCAATTAGAGGTCCGGTCCATTCACTCGAAGCACTAGAAATCCCCCAAGGGAGCAGCCAAGCCCTCTCAGAGACAGTGGATGAACTATAGGAAATCCTCTTTTCTAAGGATGACCTGACCAAGTCATTCCAAGTGAGCAAAGTCCTGAGCCACCAGGTCAAGGAAAAGATCATCAAATACGTTAAGAGGGACCAAGACCTATTCGCCTGGACCGCCACCGATATGCACGGTATTTCAAAAGAATTACTTATGCACCGCCATAGTGTAAACCCTGAAGCCAAGCAAGTTCAGCAGAAGCATCGCAAATTCTCCTTCGATCGGCAACAAGCCATTAAAGAAGAAGCAGATAAACTCCTAGCAGCCCAGTTAATCCAAGAAGTCAGTTACCCTGAATGGCTCGCAAATGTAGTAATGGTAAAGAAGGACAATGGTAAGGGGGGATTTGAATCGACTTCACAGACTTGAACAAAGTGTGTCTGAAAGACCCGTTTTCCCTTCCCAGCATTGATGCCCTGAACGACGCTACATCTGGTCAAGAACTCTTAAGTTTTATGGATGCTTTCTCATGGTACAATCAAATCAGAATGTCCCCCCTAACATTCCAAAGACCTCTTTCACCACTGATCAAGGTCTCTATTGTTACTATGTCATGCCCTTCGGGCTAAAAAATGTCGAAGCTACATTTCAGCGCTTTGTCAACAAGGTCTTCAAGGAACAGATCAGCAGGAACATGGAAGTCTATGTAGATGATATGTTGGTTAAGAGCCTCAGTAAAAAAGACCATGTGATCGACCTTCAGGAAGCCTTCGACGTCTTACGGAAGCACAACATGAGACTCAATCCATCCAAATGTGCTTTCAGCATATCATTAGGCAAATTCATAGAGTTTATGGTTAGCCATAGGGGAATAGAGGTTAACCTGGAGAATATCAGAGCTATTTTGGACAAGGCTCCCCCATCCATCATCAAAGAAGTCCAAAGACATACATGGTGCCTCACCGCCATCGGACGCTTCCTCTCCAAGTCTAGGGAGAAGTGTCACACATTCTGTAACATCCTGAATTTTCAAATCTTATTTAAATTAGAGTTGTTTTGATTTTACGTGTTGTGCACGAGCAAATTTATGCACGTATTTCTCAAAAAAAGAATTTCACAAACTAGTAATCCTAATTCTTTTTTTATTTAGAAAGCCTAATTTAATCCTAGATCAATTTGTCTCTTTATAGCCCACATTAATTAATTAATTAATTAAATAGAGCCCATGGTCTTTTGGCCCATTAGTAAGCCCATTTAATTTAATTCCTTTTTATTTAGCCTAACTTGTAGTGTAGACTCAATTAATAGATAATTAATTTAATTAACATGAACAACTTGTAAGTAGGGGACACTAGGGTGGCACGTGCATGCACTAGCACATGCATTGCACACCCTTGAGGTGTGGTCGGGTTGTATCAAAGAGGAGTGGGAGAGTGGATGAGGTGGAGAGGTGGTTACTGCATCATGGGAAGTTATGGCAACTCCCTAATTCATCTAGGCCCTTGATCCTTAACCACTTGATCTAATCATAGCCTTTTATTCTAACTAAAAATTTGTATAAATACACCCCCCCTACATTAGTTATCCTTGCACCTAATCTATATCAAAAGAGAAAGAAAAAGAAATACAACTAGTGAGTAAAAGATTGAGAGAATAGTGAGTTCAAAAGATTGAGGGATTAGTGAGTTCACATTAGAATAAACAAGAAATATTACTTTATGTGTTACCATGATTAAGGAGAAACAAGACCATTTAGACTTACATGAAAAGATTGGAGAAATAAATTAGAGTATGTGAATGAAAATGTGT
Source organism: Hemerocallis citrina (assembly GCA_017893485.1). Lineage (NCBI taxonomy): Eukaryota > Viridiplantae > Streptophyta > Magnoliopsida > Asparagales > Asphodelaceae > Hemerocallis > Hemerocallis citrina. The sequence goes on along the minus strand of CM030360.1, from coordinate 190,631,875 downwards.
TGTGATGATTTGATAACCTACTTGCATGCTAAAATGGGTAATTGTGATTTTTATGAAAGGTTGTTTATATTTGTAAAAAAATCTAAGATGAAGAAATATGCTTATAAATGAATTGTAGAATACAAGTAGTGGGTATGCCATGAAAATGGATTGAATAGTAGTTAAAATGCACTTTTTACTTTGTCATACGAGAGTGGTGCTATAGTCTCTAAATTATTATCTTCATTTCGTTGGAAACATGAGAAATGGATATTTTATGAATTAGGACTAACTTATTTAAAAAGGATGGATTTTATTAATGAAGAGAAAAAGTAATTTTTGTGGAAACTTTGATTATGAATAAAGTAAAAAATCGTGATTTTGTTCCCAATGTTAGAAATATATCCATTATCTACTTTAAATTTGCAACCTTGTGCAATCGACAGTCGACCGAACTAGAGTCGACAGTCGACTGTCAAGTAATAAATTTCGGATTTTTGTTGCAGAACAGTCGACCGACTATATTTTACAGTCGATTGCCCTGATCATTAGTTTTCGAGTTTTAAATCATTGTAGAACAGTCGACCGACTATGTGTAGCAGTCGACTACCCTATCTATTGATTTTCGAGCCTCTGGCCTAGTGTAAAAGAGAATTTGAGACTATTCGCAAGAAAGAACTTGTTATAAATTATTAGCTTAAATTGTCCTTGGATAAATAAAAATAAATATTTTGTTTAAAGGAATTTTGAAATGAAATTGGGTAATGGAAAATTGGAAGTGTGGAATGTCGACTTAAGAATAAGAGAATTATGTGGGGAAAATGAATGGTGAATGCGACAAGTTGAAAAATGAAATTATTGTTTTATGCATGAAATTGTACATGAAAGTGAAATTAAGATATCATGATGAATTAAGAAAGATCTTATGAATATGAATACTCAAATGCTATGAACATGAAATGAGATTTTGAACCAGAGGGTAGCTAAGTCCTCATACCGGCAATTGAATAAATGTTAAGATGAAATGTTGAGATAAAAAGACCAAGTTTGGGTCACGTTGTTGAATTAATGGTTAAGTCCGGTATAGGGAAAGTGCTAACTCTAGGAGATTGATTTTATTCATGATTCAGACAAATTAAGGACTAGATACATAGTGGAGATGGGACGAAAGTAAGAGAAAAATACGAGTATGAGGGCCATCGGATTGGCGGTGTGTGAGTGATTCACAGATTGCCTGCTTGATGCGTCATGATATGGTGTGAGCACTACTCCGGAATTATCATCTCGGTGGCGACGCTTGTGGGGTGTTTGGTGACTATGGGTGGTGTCATCATTTCATGACGGAGGCTGAATTATCCATAGATTGCTTGCATGATGCGTCATGTCAGTGCGTGGAATTCCCCTCCAGGTTGTCTGGACATGGGCTCGTAATTCATAGAACATCTAGGATACTTATCGTAGTTACCGTAGTAGTTTAAGTCATGGCGAGGGACTGAACCCTACAAGATGAAGTACGATTAAGGGCTTGCCCTCGGACCTATGTAGTATGGGATGCATAGAATCCGAACAAGTGCGTATTAGTGTCATATAATATAAACAACTGTATTAAAGACTAAGTGCACAGCATAACATGACATCTATCAGATAGTCCCTGTAGTTTTGTTTGTGGCAAGTGTGTGCTTTCTAAGTATGAGAAAATTGATGTGTTATATGCTTGCGTCAGTTGAATGAACTGACGAGCCCACAGTTTCTATGCATGATAAAGAGATCGACAAGATTAAAGTATGCTTGCTGCTTAAAGAATGTTTCAAGTGTTGTACATTTTATTCATATAATTATTGTAAATTCCTTCCGCTGTTTAAATGTAAATTAAGATGTAACTCTGATGTAAATAAAGTTTTAATTTTCTTATAAATTGTACGAAGTGAAGTGTAAAGATCCTGTGGTACTTCGAGTCCAGTCTGTTTTGGAATTTGGGGTGTTAAAGAGTGGTATCAGAGCCACGCTTCCAAGTAGTACAAATTTATAAGGAATGACACCTTAGAGTGGACATTAGAGCATGTGTTGCGTCTTGAAATTTAAATGTAAGTCACTTATATTTGTATTGCTCTATAATTTATGCTTCTTCTTCTCCTTTCTCTAAGATGGCGGACCACTTCGACCCAGCTGGAGGTGATGACTGGCACATAGTTAAGGAGGATTACTACTATGGGTAAGCTAATTCAGACAAAGAAGATCCTGAAGAATTCGAAGAGGAATGACCTGAGTCCAGAGAGATCACTCCACCTCCGGATTCATCTGATGATTCCTCTGACGAGGAAGAATCAGTTCCGAGTAGTCTCATTGTGTCTCTTCAGAGGCAAGTAGAGACTCAGAGGGAGAGAGCGGAGCTACTACAGGCACAGTGTGCGAAGTGCAAGGAGAGCATTGCCACGCTCAGTCATCATGTTTGAGAACTCGAGAAGAGGAAAAACACGTACTATGTACTGAAAGAGGAAATGGCGGAACTACGGGAAGAGCTTCGAGAAGCCAAAAGGAACCGTAGGAACTAGAATATTGTATCTTCTTACTGCTTTCATTTTATGTCAGAAATGTTTTAAATTCGAATGTATAAAGTTTGAAATTCAATGAAATGAAGAGTTGATTTAAGTTCATGTTTTCTACTTCGAATTTAATGGATCTTTTGCATCAGAATATGGCTGGAAGAAGAGCTAGAAGCGGAGAAGGTCTGGACATAGAAACGGAGTTAGCGAGGGTCTATCAGACACTCAATGCCGTTGCCATGAACCAGAACCAAGGGAGGGTGCCTGTGAATCCCGTACCCGAAGCAATCAAACACGTAGAATCATTCAAACGGATGAAACCACCTGTATTTGAGAGGAAGTCAGACCCTAATGCGGCTGACAATTGGATCCGACAGATCGAGACTATCTTCGAAGTCTTGGAGACTCCGGAGGGCATCAAGGTGAAGTTGGCGGCACTGCAGTTTGAGAAGGATGCGGCTGTGTGGGGGCAGTTGATGAAGCGGATAATGGGAGATATTGTCCTTACTGGGAGGAATTCTTGGAGGAATTTTGCAGTCATCATTTTTCATCAGACGTCCAGGAGAAGAAGGCCGTGAAATTTCTGGTGCTGTAGCATGGCGGTATGTCGGTTAGGGAGTATGAGACTAGATTTACTCAGCTCTCGAGGTATGCTCTAGAATTGGTGATGAACGAGGCAAAGAAGGATCGAAAATTCGAGCATGGGTTGAAGTCAAGTCTGAGATCATGGATGATACCCCTCGGTATCAGGAGGTTTGACAAATTGGTCAAACAAGCTGCAGCCACTGAGGTGGACATGGAGTAGTTCCATGCTGTTCAGAATCGGAGGAACAAATCGAATATGGGGAAGAGGCCCGCAGTTGCTGGAAATATCAGAGGACAGCCACCGGCCCAAAGGTTCAAACCGACTGGGGCGAACGCTGTCGGTGTGGCTGGGAAACCCGGGAATGCGTGGGTGAGACCTCCGATGGTGCATTGTTACAACTGTGGGGAGTCGGGTCACTTCTGATCCTAGTGCCCTAAGTTGCAGGATGTCGTCCGTAAGGGACCAACTCAGCAGGTCGGAAAGAAGCCGTATGTAACACCCGGTATATATATAATATTATATAGCGATATATAATAATATATAGTATAAGAAAAAGAAAAGGTGGTGGATTGGTTGGTGACGTGGAGAAGGAATGAAAAGAAGGAATATGTGTATGGTTGACTAGGTTGACCATATGGAATAAATAAATGAAAGGGAAGTGAAGGGTGGGTGTATTTGACCGGTTGACCTAAGGGGATTTAATCCCATATCGGCTAGAAGAATGGAAAGAAAGAGAGATATATAGGATTGCCCATGATGAAGGGTTACCAAATGGTTAACCACCCTTTTGAGGCAGCCTGTGGTGGGCGTGGCTAGAGTTTTGTGTCCGTTCTTTCGCGTGTGCGCACGTGTAGCCGCGTACGCAGCTGAGCCGGGCTCGGGGCGTTACAAATGGTATCAGAGCCGACTTTCGACACCGAATGTGTAAAAGTTACGCCTGAGAAGGAGCTAGGTTGGGACAGGTCGCCCAGGTAGGGGACTGTACAACTAGCAGAATTAGGGTAATCCTCTCCATATCGGCTAGAAAGGGATCCTGAATCAAGTTGTAAGTCTGGGCTCAGCGAGGACGCTGAGTTCTTAAGGAGGGGTGTGTGTAACACCCGACATATATATAATATTATATAGCGATATATAATAATATATATATATAGTATAAGAAAAAGAAAAGGTGGTGGATTGGTTGGTGACGTGGAGAAGGAATGAAAAGAAGGAATATGTGTATGGTTGACTAGGTTGACCATATGGAATAAATAAATGAAAGGGAAGTGAAGGGTGGGTGTATTTGACCGGTTGACCTAAGGGGATTTAATCCCATATCGGCTAGAAGAATTGAAAGAAAGAGAGATATATAGGATTGCCCATGATGAAGGGTTACCAAATGGTTAACCACCCTTTTGAGGCAGCCTGTGGTGGGCGTGGCTAGAGTTTTGTGTCCGTTCTTTCGCCTGTGCGCACGTGTACCCGCGTGCGCAGCTGAGCCGGGCTCAGGGCGTTACACCGTACCAGCAGGGGCGAGTATTTGCCTTGACTGAAGTTGATGCTGATGAGGTGGATCACGGCATCACTGGTACGAGGGAGGATGTTTAGGAGTGTTTTCTGTTGTTCTTCTTTTCCTGCTTATTTAGTGAACTGTTATGTAACGAGTGTGTGTTATGTAACAGGAGAACTTTATTTGAATGAAAAGAAAGCTGTAGTTTTCTTCGATACTGGGTCCTCTCACACTTTTGTATCACCTAAGTTTGCTAAAGTTTTGGGAGTCGAACCGAAAGTCTTTCCAGGAAAGGTTTTAGCAGTAGCTACTCCATCAGGAAAGACTTTAACCACTGATCGGTACTATGCAGACTGCGAGATCGAGATTGGAGACAGACTTTTCGGGATTAATCTGATTGAGCTGAATGTCTTGGGAGTCAATGTTATCATTGGCATTGATTGGATGTCAGTGTACAGTGCAAGCATCGAGTGCAAGACCAAAGAAGTAACAGTGAAGACTCCAGGTGGACATGAAGTCACTTTCCAAGGGAAGATGAGATGTTCAGGCTTAGTTGCTGCTATCAGCAAGAAGAAGGGGATTCCTGTAGAGGTGCAGCAAATTCCAGTGGTTCGGGATTATCCGACCGTATTCTTGGAAGATTTGCCTAGTTTACCCCCCGCATCATGATGTAGAGTTCAGCATCACTATTCAGCCAGGGAGTGCACCCATTTCCAAGGCACCATATGGGATGGTGCCTGCAGAGCAGGATGAGATCAAACGGCAGATTGAGGAACTGTTGGAGAAAGGCTTTATTCAACCGAGTGCGCTACCTTGGGGAGCACCGGTGCTATTGGTAAAAAAGAAGGATGGTTCGATGAGGATGTGCATCGATTACCGAGAGCTGAATAAGGTCACTATTCAGAACAAGTATCATATTCCCCGAATTGACGACCTGTTCGACTGTCTACAAGGAGCAGCTGTTTTCTCCAAAATAGATCTTCGATCAGGATACCATCAAGTTTGAGTGAAAGCTGAAGATGTGAATAAGACTGCATTCAGAACTCGACACGGGCATTACGAATTCTTAGTTATGTCATTTGGAGTGACGAATGCACCTGCAATTTTTATGGATATGATGAACAGAGTTCTGAAGCAGTTTATTGATTCTTTTGTCGTGGTGTTTATATATGATATTCTTGTGTACTCCAAGTCGGAGGAGGAGCACACGGAGCATCTGGCAGTGGTTTTTAAGAAGCTTCACGAGCATGAGTTGTATGCCAAGTTGTCCAAGTGCAATTTCTGAAAATCTAAGGTGGCATTCCTATGTCACATCCTTTCTAAGGAGGGAGTGGCAACTGATCCGCAGAAGATAGATGCGGTGAAGGATTGGGCAAGGCCTACTACAGTGAAGGAAATCAGGAATTTTCTTGGGCTAACTGGATACTACAAGAGGTTCATTCAGGGCTATCCTCAGATAGTCGTGCCACTCACTGGTCTGACCAAGAAGAATGTGAATTTTAGGTGGACTAAGCAGTGCGAGGGAAGCTTTCAGGAGTTAAAAGAGAAGCTGACTACTGCTCCCATTTTAGCTTTGCCTAGAGCAAGTGTTGAGTATGATGTCTACAACGATGCTTCACATTGTGGATTTGGTTGTGTCTTAATGCAAGAAGGAAAAGTGATCACTTATGGGTCTAGACAACTAAGACCGCATGAGAAGAACATGATCTAGAGTTGGTTGCAATTATCTTCGCCTTAAAGCAATGGAGACATTACGTGTATGGTGAGAAGCTGAACATATACACAGACCATAAAATCTTGAAGTACATCTATCAGCAGAAGGACCTGAATCTGAGGCAAAGGAGATGGCTGGAAGTACTTGAGGACATTTGTCCAGAGATTAAGTACCATCCTGGGAAGGCTAATATTATTGCTGATGCACTTAGCCGCAAGAGAAGTCTGGCTAGTTTGATTACAACTCAGAGGCAGCTTGCAGAGGAGTTGGATCGGGCTGGTATTGAAATTATTTTGCAAGGCTTGGGATCATCTTTAGCTCAGCTGAGGCTCCAACCAACGCTGAATGAAAGGATTATCGCAAGTCAGAAGGAAGATGTAGAGATTCAGAAGATGAAGGAGCAGGTTGGTGCTGGCAGGTTGTCAGGGTTTCAGATCAGGGATGAGGTGTTGTGGTTTGGAGAGAGACTATGTGGTCGGGATAAAGCAGAATTGCGAGAGAGTATTCTTCAGGAAGCACATGTTACTCTTTTGTTTGTACATCCTGGGAGTACCAAGATGTATAAGGACATTAAGCAACATTTTTGGTGGTCAGGTTTGAAGCGGGATGTGGCTGAGTTTGTGATGAAGTGTGAGATCTGTCAGCAGGTCAAAGTCGAGAATCAGAAACCCGGAGGTCTATTTCAACCGCTACCTATTTCGGAATGGAAGTGGGATAACATCAGTATGGATTTCATCATGGGTTTGCCAAAGAGTTCAAACGGCAATAATGCAATTTGGGTCATAGTCGATCGAATAACCAAGTCCGCTCACTTCTTGGCAATGAAACTCACTTCGTTTATGGACAAGTTGGCCGAGATGTTCGTTGGAGAGATCGTCAGGCCTCATGGTGTTCCATTAACCATTATGTCTGATCGTAATGCACGGTTCTTCGTATTTCTGGAGGAGTCTTCAGACAGCCTTGGGTACCAAGACAGATTTCAGCACTGCTTTTCATCCACAGACCGATGGGCAGACCAAGAGAGTCAACCGTATTCTTGAGGATATGCTTCGGTGTTGTGTTCTAGATTTTGGAGGCAGTTGAGAAAGGCATCTAGCTCTGGTAGAGTTTGCCTACAACAACAGTTTTAAGACTAGTATTGGGATGGCACCGTACGAAGCTCTGTTTGGCATGAAGTGCAGAACACATGTTTGTTGGTTTGAAGTTGGGGAGCGGCAGATTTTTGGGCCTGAGATCGTGCAGCAGACCTCTGAAACGATCGATCTGATCAGGACGAGGTTGGTGGATGCTCAGAGTAGGCAGAAGAGTTATGCAGACAACTGGAGAAGAGAGCTTGAGTTTGAGGTTGGTGACTTTGTCTTTCTGAAGCTTTCACCTAGCAAGGGTGTGATTCGTTTCGGCAGAGACGGGAAGTTATCCCCAAGGTTCATAGGCCCGTACAAGATATTGAAGTAGATTGGGAAAACTGCTTACCGGTTGGAGTTGCCGGAAGAGTTGTCTCTGGTGCACAATGTCTTCCATGTGTCTATGCTGAGAGGGTACATTCCAGATCCGAGTCATCATTTTTCCGAAGTGCCGGAGGGTTTGCAGTTGGATTTGACTTACATTGAGCTTCCGGTTGAGATTGTCGATCGTCGGAAGAAAGTCTTGAGGAACAAGACGATACCGATGGTCAAAGTAGTTGGGGGAAACCAGTTGGTTGAAGAGGCTACTTGGGAATCCGAGGAGATGATGATGAAAGATCATCCTGAGCTCTTTGTTTGATTTGTATCTTCTTTTCTTTTCTTTTCTTATCTTCTTGTGGTATTTCTATTTTCTCACCCTTTAAGTGTAGTTCCGAGGACGGAACTATTCTAAGGAGGGAGTGTTGTACCATCCTGGATTTACAAATCTTACTTAAATTCGAGTTGTTTTGATTTTGTGTTGTGCACGTGCAAATTTATGCACATATTTCTCAAAAAAAATATTTCATAAACTAGTAATCCTAATTTTTTTTTATTTAGAAAGCCTAATTTAATCCTAGGCCAATTTGTCTCCTTGTAGCGCATATTAATTAATTAATTAATTAAATTAATAGAGCCCATGGTCTTTTGGCCCATTAGTAAGCCCATTTAATTTAATTTCTTTTTATTTAGCCTAACTAGTAGTGTAGACTAAATTAATAGACAATTAATTTAATCAACATGAACAACTTGTAAGTGGGGGACACTAAGGTGGCACGTGCATGCACTAGCACATGCATTGCACACCCTTGAGGTGTGGCCAGGTTGTATCAAAGAGGAGTGGGAGAGTGGATGAGGTGGAGAGGTGGTTACTCCATCATGGGAAGTTATGGCAACTCCCTAATTCATCTAGGCCCTTGATCCTTAACCACTTGATCTAATCATAGCCTTCTGTTCTCACTAAAAATTTTATAAATACCCCCCCCCTACATTAGTTATCCTTGCACCTAATCTATATCAAAAGAGAAAGAGAAAGAAATACAACTAGTGAGTAAAAGATTGAGGGTTGCAAATTGTGTGTTCTTCATCCTAGAAGTGGCCGGCATTTCTTCAAGAAGCAAGGGGAGGCTCGGGTTGCTTACCATACTAGGAGGAGACATCAATTGGTGGCTCAAACTAGGAGAAGAATGCCTCTTTTGATCATTCTAGGAGTTCTTAGGAGTTTCTTTTGTTTTCTCTCTAAATAAGGTGGTCAATTTTCTCCTACTTCTAACTAGTTACCATGCTAGGTTTATGGTTGTAATCACATTAGAATAAACAAGAAATATTACTTTATGTGTTACCATGATTAAGGAGAAACAAGACCATTTAGACTTACATGAAAAGAATGGTGAAATAAATTAGAGTATGTGAATGAAAATGTGTTGTGATGATTTGATAACCTACTTGCATGCTAAAATGGGTAATTGTGATTTTTATGAAAGGTTGTTTATATATGTTTGTAAAAAAATGTAAGATGAAAAAATATGCTTATAAATGAATTGTAGAATACTGGGTATGCCATGAAAATGGATTGAATAGTAGTTAAAATGCACTTTTTACTTTGTCATACGAGAGTGGTGCTATAGTCCCTAAATTATTATCTTCATTTCGTTGGAAACATGAGAAATGGACATTTTATGAATTAGGACTAACTTATTTAAAAAGGATGGATTTTATTAATGAAGAGAAAAAGTAATTTTTGTGGAAACTTTGATTATGAATAAAGTAAAAAAATCGTTATTTTGTTCCCAATGTCAGAAATATATCCATTATCTACTTTAAATTTGCAACCTTGTGCAATCGACAGTCGACGGAACTAGAGTCGACAGTCGACTGTCAAGTAATAAATTTCGGATTTTTGTTGCAGAGCAGTCGACCGACTATATTTTACAGTCGACTGCCCTGATCATTAGTTTTCGAGTTTTAAATCATTGCAGAACAGTCGACCGACTATGTGTAGCAGTCGACTGCCCTATCTATTGATTTTCGAGCCTCTGGCCTAGTGTAAAAGAGAATTTGAGACTATTCGCAAGAAAGAACTTGTTATAAATTATTAGCTTAAATTGTCCTTGGATAAATAAAAATAAATATTTTGTTTAAAGGAATTTTGAAATGAAATTGGGTAATGGAAAATTGGAAGTTGAAATGTCGACTTAAGAATAAGAGAATTATGTGGGGAAAATGAATGGTGAATGCGACAAGTTGAAAAATGAAATTATTGTTTTATGCATGAAATTGTACATGAAAGTGAAATTAAGATATCATGATGAATTAAGAAAGATCTTATGAATATGAATACTCAAATGCTATGAACATGAAATGAGGTTTTGAACCAGAGGGTAGCTAAGTCCTCATACCGGCAATTGAATAAATGTTAAGATGAAATGTTGAGATAAAAAGACCAAGTTTGGGTCACGTTGTTGAATTAATGGTTAAGTCCGGTATAGGGGAAGTGCTAACTCTAGGAGATTGATTTTATTCATGATTCAGACAAATTAAGGACTAGATACATAGTGGAGATGGGACGAAAGTAAGAGAAAAATACGAGTATGAGGGCCATCGGATTGGCGGTGTGAGAGTGATTCACAGATTGCCTGCTTGATGCATCATGACACGGTGTGAGCACTACTCCGGAATTATCATCCCGGTGGCGATGCTTGTGGGGTGTTTGGTGACTATAGGTGGTGCCATCGTTTCATGACGGAGGCTGAATTATCCATAGATTGCCTGCATGATGCGTCATGTCAGTGCGTGGAATTCCCTCCAGGTTGTCTGGACATGGGCTTGTAATTCATAGAACATCTAGGACATTTACCGTAGTTACCGTAGTAGTTTAACTCATGGCGAGGGACTGAACCCTACAAGATGAAGTACGATTAAGGGCTTGCCCTCGGACCTATGTAGTATGGGATGCATAGAATCCGAACAAGTGCGCATTAGTGTCATATAATATAAACAACTGTATTAAAGACTAAGTGCACAGCACAACACGACATCTATAGGATAGTTTCCTTAGTTTTGTTTGTGGCAAGTGTGTGCTTTCTAAGTATGAGAAAATTGATGTGTTATATGCTTGCGTCAGTTGAATGAACTGACGAGCCCACAGTTTCTATGCATGATAAAGAGATCGACAAGATTAAAGTATGCATGCTGCTTAAAGAATGTTTCAAGTGTTGTACATTTTATTCATGTAATTATTGTAAATTGCTTCCGCTGTTTAAATGTAAATTAAGATGTAACTCTAATGTAAATTAAGTTTTAATTTCCTAATGAAATTGTACGAAGTGAAGTGTAAAGATCATGTGGAACTTCGAATTTAGTCTGTTTTGGAATTCGAGGTGTTACACATTCTTCAAGGGCCTAAAAGGGGCGAAAGGTTTTGAATGGGGACAAGCACATCAAGAAGAATTTGAACAACTTAAGGCCTACATCGTCAACGCCCCTGCTCCTAAGGAAGCTTAAGCCATGAGAGGCACTTAGTGCCATTTTGGTAAGGTAGGAGGACAAAACCCAGAAACCAATATGCTATGTGAGTAAAGTCCTCCATGATGCCGAACTCCGATATTCAAAAATGGAGAAGTTGGACTGTGTACTAATCATGGCCGCTCGCAAGCTTCGCCCATACTTCCAAGCCCATTCAGTGGTGGTTCTTACCGACCAACTCCTAAAGTAAGTGTTGCACAATCTAGAAAGCTCGGGACGACTTGTAAAGTGGTCCATTGAGCTCAGCCAGCACGATCTAAGCTACCGGCCGAGGGCAGCCAACAAAGCTCAAGCTCTAGCAGAAGTCATCGTAGAAAGCTCCATCCCCGACTCTCTAGAGGAAGGAAAAGACCCGCCATTTTGGAGCATCTACATCGATGGATCCTCATGCATCGAGGGGAGCGGAGTGGGAGTCATTCTGATGGGTCCAGATGATTTCACTCTCCAGTACTCCCTCTGCATCAACTTCCAAGCTTCCAACAATAAGGCAGATTATGAAGCACTAATTGCCGCTTGCTGGCCCACAAGGTTGGAGCTTTGACGCATCAAAGTATTTAGCGACTCTTGGTTGGTGGTAAACCAAGTCCTACGAGACTACGAGGCCAGACATGACCGCATGATCAAATATCTTGCCCAAGTTAAGAAGCTACTTGCCCCCATCCAAGAGGCAAAAGTCATCCGTATCCCTCGCGAAGAGAATGGACAAGCAGATGTCCTATCAAAGTTGGCTTCCTCTCTTCAAGGACTTGACCAGACCGTCCTGATTGAAGTCCTCAGGCCCAACATCGAAGAAGAAAGTCTCGAGCTTATGGTGATACCTCCCCCAGCACACTGGGAGAACTGGATGATGCCTCTATTCGAGTTTCTCGATAAAGAAACCCTCCCCCCAGAACCTGAAGAAGCTAGAAAATTTTGAACAAGATTCGAGCGATACACACTCGCTGAGGGAGTCATGTACAAGCGCTCCGGCACTATGGTAGATGACAGACCCTATATGCATTGTCTATCTCCCGAAGAAGCCCACTACGCCCTCAGGTAAATTCATAAAGGGATCAGAGGCACTCATATGGGAGCCAGATCCCACTCCCACAAGATCCTGAATCATGGTTACTTATGGCTTATGCTCCTAAGTGATGCTCAACAACATGCTCGTCAGTGTACTTCTTGCCAAAGGTTATCATCCATCCGACGGACACCTCAAGCTGAGCTCTCCTCCATGTCCAGTCCAATCCCCTTCGCTATATGGGGGATGGACCTGATTGGACCTTTCCCTCTAGCCATCGGTCAAAGAGAATTCCTTGTAGTGGCAGTTGAATACTTCTCCAAGTTGATCGAAGTCAAGCCATTAGCGACAATCACGGAGAATAGGGTCTAGCAGTTCCTTTGGAAGAATTTTTCAGTTTGGCATACCCTGAATCCTGGTGACGGACAACGAACACAATTCACAAGAGAGAAGTTCTACCAGTTCTACACCGACCTCGGCATCCAACAGCGATTCTCCTTAGTTTCCCACCCACAGTCCAACGTTCAAGTAGAGAAAACCAACCGAAAATTCTAAATGACCTCAAGAAAAGACTAGACAAATCCTCAAAAGGACTTTGGGTCGAACAACTCCCTAATGTGCTCTGGTCCAATCGAACCTCCAAGAGAACCCCAACAGGAGAATCCCCCTTTAATCTTACATATGGATTCGAAGCCCTTATACCCCTCGAGGTCGGAATACCCTCTCCCTGCCTACTATCCTTCAGTGAAGAAAAGAAATCAAACAACCTCCTAGGCAATCTCAACCTCATTGACGAGTTTCGAGAGAGAGCATCTATACGACAAAAGATTTGTCAACAAAGAGTCGAAAAGTTCTACAATAGGAGTGTATGCCTCACAAACCTCAAAGAAGGAGACCTAGTTCTTTGCAAGTTAAAAATCACTGATCCTCGGAAGAAAGGAAAACTAGCTCCGAACTGGGAGGGACCGTACCTGATCTCCAAAGTTTTCCGCCCTGGAGCATATCAACTTGAAGATTGGGGGGGGGGGGGGGGGGGGGGGAGAAGATACCAAGGACCTGGAATGCCGAGCACTAGATGAAGTATCAAGAAAGCGCCTAAACACCCCTTAAAGCTAGTTTCCCTCCTCAGTTCTTTTATTTTTCTTTCAATAAGGCTGATATTTGTGACACGACCAATGCATGTGTAATAAAGATTTGCAACATAGAAGTAGTCACTTACTTTTTCTTTTATAAAAACTTAGTTTATTTCTCTGTAAAAAAAATTGTTCTAGCCTAGTGCATACGTGCCCAAGTCACGATGACCACAAACACAAAACGACAAGTTCGAAGTTCAACAATTGGTTCGACGCTGCTTTAGCCACTTGCAAATAAACAAGTGAGAAGCAGCTCACCATTTGGAATTGCTCCCGCATCTGTTGGAACTCTTAAACAAAAAGTTTGGAGTCCAACACTTGGTTCGACGCCACTTTTGCCACTTGCAAACAAAAAAGTGCGGAGCAGCTCACCATTCAGAATTGCTCCCAAAACTATTGAAACTCTTAAACAACAAGTTCGGAGTTCAACACTTGGTTCGACGCTGCTTTAGCCACTTATAAATAAGCAAGTGCGGAGCAACTCACCATTCGGAATTGCTCTCATAACTGTTGAAACTCTTAAACAACAAGTTTAGAGTCCAACACTTAGTTCGTTGCTGCTCTAGCCACTTGCAAACAAGCAAGTGCAGAGCAGCTCACCATTCGAAATTGCTCCCACAACTGGTTAAAACTCTCAAACAATTAGTTCGGAGTCCAACACTTGGTTCGATGCTATACTAGCTGCTTGCGAACAAGAAAGAGCGGAGCAGCTCACCATTTAGAATTTCTCCCACAACTGTTTGAAGTTCTTAAGACAACACTCAAGATACAGAGGGGATATATTACAGAGGGAAAACATTCCAACACTTAGAAAAGTTTTTCAATCAATCTCAAAATCTCGATACAAGTTCAAAGAACAAAAGCAGGATTACAACTTTCTGCGAACTTACAAATCCCCTTACCATCTGAAAAGAATTTGAGACAGACAGATCAAGTCTAAGCCATATGCTCTGTGCTACGTGCTGCCCCTCCAGCCGAAGCAGTACTTGATGCACCGGCCACTCCACTTTGGGCATCTCCCAGATTCTTCGAAGCCCCGCGAGAACAAAGAGGCAATTTGTGGAACGAATGCCCTTGCCTATACTCATCCTCGGAACATGAGGTAATACTAGTTTTAACCCTCTCAAGGAGCCGTTGCAGTCGGTTAATCTCCATTTCCTACTCCACGAGGATCTCCTTAAGGGTTGCTTTGTTCACCTTAAGCGTCAAAACATTAAATATAACATGTGCCGAACCAGCTGGACAAGTTTCACCCGAGGTCTCAAAAACTACTTTTCTCAAAAGAGTTACCTCCAGGCTTTTTATCAAGAACTACATTCTTCAATTCATCTATCTTGGTAGTAGCTGCAAGAAAAGAACATCGAAGGTCTTCCTATACAGTGTCCTTCACAACGACTGCCTCGGCTGAAGAATCTCTGCTTGAATAGTCTTCCACCTCAGCTGGAAACTGATCTCGAAGAATTGCATCATGATCCTCACTTCTTCTCTCCAAGCTAACACCCTCCGTAGGTGACCAAGCTCCGTCTCCTCTTTTAAAAGGCTCTCTCGTGAACGACTGAGTCCCAGTTCCACCACTTGGATCTTGAATCTAAGACGGGCAGCTTCGCTCGAATGTGAATTAACTCTATTGTACACAACAATCTGCTGAGGCAATAAAGCAATATCTGCCGAGGCAATAAAGCAAGAAGTTACTCCAACGAAAATTCCCAGGCCACAAGATATGGAAATACCCAAGAAGCAATCATAAAATTTCGATGCAAGTTGGAAGAAACAAGCCAAGCTTTCATTAAAACAAAATAGAAGTACAACAAGCGGTGGCCAGTCTGCTATCAGGCATCCATACAAAAGGACTAAACTAAGCAAAAGAAAAAAAACAACAAAGAAGAAGAATCAGGGGTCCACCTCGGTAGAAGGAACCTCGGGAGCGCGTGTCTCCTCTCCAACTTCTTCTGTAGCACCTAATCCCTCCACGATCGTGATAGAAGGATCAGGATCCATTGCACCTTCTTCTTCCCCCAACTCTCCCTTTGACCCCTCATCATCACCGGTGGGCCCCCCCTTGAACCAAGCATAACCCGAACGGTTGAAACCAGGAAGTCTCTCACTAACCTCATCAAGAGCTCTAGAATATGCCTTCTCCATGTTCGTCACCAGGTACCCCTCAGCCTCGGCCTTCTCCATCACTATGGCGGGCTTAACGGTGACCTCTCTCTCCTTGGCTGCTCGCTCCCTCTCCAGGACCCCCTGCTCCTCTAGTAGCGCAATCTTGGTCGCCTGAGTCTCTGCTTGAAGCATCACCTCCTGCAATTGCCTAGCAAAATTCGATTGCTCCAACCTCTCCTTGTCCATCTTCTCCCTCAGTACATTCTCATGCTCTGCTTCTTATTTCAACAAGTAGCTAAAGTGACAAGTGATCCGGAAAAAGACGACTCGAAATCATAAACAGGAAAATAACTCTCAGCACTTGGCAAAAATAATAATGCAAAGGCAAAAATTACAAAAGACTTACTATCATGTTTGCCTTGTCAATCTCCAAGGAGAGTCACCCATAGTCTCGTGCTCCATCTAAGCTCTATCCTTCCAGGTGGCCAAGTGGCGAATTGCATCCATGCAACTCGCCGAATCGCCGAGAAAGCCATCGTGTCTCCTGACCTGCCAATCAAAGACAAATATCTTCTTCAGCTCATCGGTCAGGATCGTATCGGCGTCTGCGGTTAGAGGCAGGCCCTCGAGAGCTATAGCTGCAGATAAAGAAAATCCACCGGCAACAGCAGTGGATGTGGCAGCGGAGGGAGACTCTAAGTCCACCACAGGAGTAGCAACCCCTAAACTCCTGGCAACCTTTGACGGTGTGGGCTTAGGGGCTAGCCTCTTCCTCTTCTTTTCTTTGGGACGCTTGCTGCTCAAGCTCGATCTCTTAGACACTATCGCGTCGAAATCCATGCCGATCACTCCTACAAGAGAACACACAAAGATGATAAGGCAACGAAAAAAATGGTTACAATGCCAAAGATAAAATAAACACATAAAAGGATACGCGTACTAGGGTTCATCAGGTTGAAACCACCCTTGAAGAGAACCTCCTTAGTTATCTCTCTCCAACCCAAAGACGACCGAGCTAAAAGAGTTCTGACCATACCTGTAACACCCCAATTATTATTATTATTATTATTATTATTATTATTATTATTCAATTTTATAACTCCAAATTCATTTCTTTCAATTTCTATACCACTTTAAACATAAACTAAAATAGTTATAATTCAAATAAAATTTTGACTGAGTTTCCCCTGAAATATTTGCCCTTTTACAGATTTTTCTTACAAAAATCTGCAAACAATTACACAAAATAATGTACCTATAATATATTTCAATTATCCTCAGGCCAAATCATTCAACATCACACAGGCAATAATATCAATGGCTCTGCGGGGGATAATACTTCATAATAAGCAAGATACAGATTAAAAACCAAAAATTCTTTTGAAAACATATATGGTTTTTAGAAAAACTTAAGAAAAACTTTTCAAAAATCAACCATAGAACCCAATGCTCCACAACGAGGTGGGTACGTGCTTTCATAATTCATCACAGTACTATACATATATCCAACACCTTACAGTTATACACATATTCTTCCATAATACAAACTAGCACCCAAAATACTATCTCCATCAGTACATAACTTAGAATAATAAAATATATAATAGATACATATACAACCCATTCGCTAAGGGAAAATTATAACTAGAAAATTCAAAACCACTACTACAGTATCTCACCTCGATGCAAATCAGTACTTGCAAGAGGGTTAGGGACGTCCACCCCCAGGGTGGGACTCTCCTGACCCCCAAAAAACAACAGGGGTCAACCATAACTGGTGTGAGTATAATCAAATATAAATTTTAACTTGGAATGAATAAAATAAAAGAAGACAAAAGCTTGGAAAATACCAACACGGTAGTAAATTAAGTTATAACCAATGGAATGTCAGAGAATAAATGTACATTTGAAATTATAATGTAACCATATCGTAAAATAGCCCACAATATAGTTATTGCAAATCCACCCATATCTCTCACTATCCTTAATTAAACATAACAATTGTCCACCTTTTAATCATCACCACATTCCCAATATATAAATACATTACTAACTTTCATTCCCGAATATATATATTACTTCACTCCGTTACTAATAATCATCATAATATCAAGCATTAAGTTCTATTCCCACATTCTTATACCATATCGGATCTATATATATATCACCATACTTCCCGTTAACGGCAAAAACACAATTTACTTTATAACTTAACTTATTTCCTTCGCTTTACACACATACATTTCATTTCATCATATAAATATTAAAACATTCATTATAGTGCCCACATTCATTATTTATATCCATTCTTATCCCATCACACACTTATCATTGCTTTCTTTTCATTTGTAAACCCATAAAATTTCATACATTTTATTTCACTTATTTTCTTCAATATCACTTACCATTCTCATATCCATTTCCATTCACAAACATACACGATTTCTTATAAGTATTGTTTTTCTTTCTAAGTGCCCACAAAACCCATCAAACTGAAGCTGATAGTTCAGTATACACACGGGAAGCTGCTCACACAGAGTCTGACACCCCCGAGGCTACGTCTTCCTCCTAGCCTATACTAGCAAGGGAAACACCGCACCCTAAGTAGAACTTGGGTACTTCCTCCTAGCCAAAGCCAGCGAGGGGAAACACCGCACCCCAAACATAGTTTGGGTAATAATCACCGCACCCCAAAGCCGATAGCTTGGGTAATACAACATCACATCACAAGCCGATAGCTTAGGTATTACTTTATTTATAACTCATTTTCATCTTATAATTTTTGTTACTTTATTTTCCTTCTCACAATACAACCATCATAACAACAACCCACTAATTCACCCTAGGAGTTGTACCAAAGCAGGTAGTTCCCACTATTCCCATGGAAATAGCGGGCGAGTAGTTCCTCGTCACAATTCCAAGGCATCATCTTGCATCACACTTATATTTAGTTTTGAAAAAATTCTCATATCCATCACTTAACACACATCACTTTATGCATCATACTATTATCACATATAACTTTACTTCTCATTCATATCTTAATATCTCATTCATACACACTTTCTTTACTTCTTTTACTCTTTTCCATTCCACAATTAGTTCGAGTTATTCACATTAATATTACATACATAATTCCATCACTGTTATACTCACATTCATAACATCATATTAATTCTTATATACAATTCCTTCATTTTTCATATTCAAAAACATAACACCAAACTAATTCACAGGTTGAATTTCTTCGCTTTTTATATTTAATCCCATAACACAAATGTTCCTCTTTCATAATTATCCACATATTGCCATTTCTATATTTTCATTTATAATTACATAATACAATCTCCTCTTTTTTCACACTTATTTATCCACATACTTCTTTTGCCATTCATTTTCATTTGCATACTCATGAATCATATTCTTTCATACTCAACGTCATATATATACATTTTCTTTCACTTATTTCGTTTCCACTCAGGTACTTATTTCACTTTCTCATTTCCACTTTACATCAACTACTTTATTTTCTTTCACATTATATGCTTTCTCTACTTTCTCATTCACATCCACTTCATATGCTTTCTCAACTTTCTCATTCACATTCACATCATATGCTTTCTCAACTTTCTCATTTTTCTTTTCATTTCATATTTATTCATTTTACTGATTTGTTGACCAGTGAGCCATAATATCCCAATATACTGAAAGCCGACAGCCCAGCAAAACACGTGGATGGTGCTCACACAGAGTCTTACACGTCCGAGGCTACGTCTTCCTTCCAACCTATGCCAGCGAGGGAAACACCGCACCCCAAGTAGAACTTGGGTACTTCCTCCCAGCCGAAGCCAACGAGGGGAAAGAAATCACCGCACCCCAGCGAAGCTGGGTACTTCCTCATGGCAAAGCCAATGAGGGAAAGAAAACACCATACCCCTAGTTTCACTAGGGTACTTCCTCGTGACATCTGTCATCGAGGGAATATGAATGCACCCCAGCTGAGCTGGGTAATAATCGAGCCTTAAGCCGATAGCTTGGGCGATAAAAACACCGCACCCCAAACATGGTTTCGGTAATAAAAACTGCACCCCAAGCCGGTTCAAGGGTGTTAGGAGGTCTAGCCCAAACTCCCAGGATTTCTGTAGGTACTGGTCAATAAAATTTATCTGTTATTATCATGTTTATTTTAACTTTTTATCACCGCACAACATTTCATCTTTTGTTTCAATAATTTGCCCCATCTTTGGCTTTAACCGTGTGATTTAATATCTCATTATCTCACACATTCACATACATCTGGTTATTTAATTTTATAAGATCATTACTTCATATTGTTCCATATCATAAACGCACTAAAATATCACATTATAATATCTTATGAACATGCCAAATTAAGTAGATGAATATATCATGATACTGCCCATTTGTTCCACTTTGAATATTACTATATAATACACATACGCATACATTAATTTCATCGGTTATGCTATCACAACTCAGTATCACTCATCTATATCACAAACTTGCACCATATAACACAATTCAACATATTAAATTCCGTATTTTTTAGGAAATCTTCATTAGGCCATAACTAACAAAAATCACATCAAGTTCGCATAAGGCTTTGTCACAACATGGAATATACCTAGTGTAATCATACTACAGATTCAGATTTGGATTTCTGTAGTAATGGAAATCACTATTTTAGTACTGTACTCTCATGCTGTCCTGAATATGAACCTACACTGTTTTGCTCGTTTATGTGACCGTATATCATCTATGCATGTTTGATTGTTTCCCTGAACCTAATACTGATTATACCATGTTAGTTTGAAGCTATTTCGTATACATTCATGCCTGTTTGGTGACCATAATAAAAGCAACCAAGCCGAGGTTTCTTAAGGAAAGATCTAGTAGTGGAAAATATGGAAATGTGTACTTGGAAGGGAACTAGTGTTCCGTATTGCTACTGTGACTGTTACTTATCTAAGGAGAATACGCCCAACGTTTGCCCGATCGCCAACCACAGTTTAACTTTTACCCTATATAGAAAAATCATAGAACTAATTAGCTCTAACCATAAATACATCCTATAAATCTCCAAATTCAAATTTAACTACACCCACACATATCAAATATCACAAGTAGATGGGTTCAATCGACTGATTATGACTTCGGACCTCAAGTCAAAATCTCACTCATCAATCAGAAGGGTTCTCTTAAGGAAGCCCCGACCATCAGGTTTCTTTTATTCAGTTCACCTAATTTCTTAAATTAGGGTTAAACAATATTATTAATCATGATCTACATCAACAACCCTATCAAATTCTAATTTTGATTTCGCTCTGGCATTTCATCGAACACCTGGCGCGTGCCCGACTTATGCATAATTAACAGCTCCTTCTAACTACGTTTTTTACCCATAACCATTTATAAAAACTATCCTACATTAGTCTACGGGATGTATTGTATTTTCTACAATTATAAGAAAGCATTTACATGCATCAATTTCTCATTTACAAAAATTTGACTTACTAACTTTTTTCTCAACTTACACAACACCCACAATCTGTCCAATTTAATTAAGTGGGTAATTGAATAACATAACACTGAATAAACATAAAAGCAAATTTGTATACCTTCATGAACTCCTCTTCGTAAATCGATACCATGGCATGGAAGAGAACTCCAAACATATCCAAAACCCCAAAAGAAACTTAAAATTTTGGATGGATATTTGGGATTTTAATCAAACCCTAGGTCACGTGAATGGGTTCGATTGAACGAAATTAGGGGAAGGGGGGTTTCTATCTAACGAAAGTGAAGAGGTCGGGGAAGAAGAAAAACTTTTGAAAACATTATTTTAACCCCCTCCCCCCCAGACCAAACATTTCTCTTAGGCCCCCAAGCACTCCTTATAATAATAAAGTTCAATAAAAACCACTCCACCCAATAAATAAATTAATGAAAGAATTCATATAAAATAAAATTGCATATTTATGAATAATAATAACAATAACAATAATATCTATTCACAATAAAAGAAATACACACAACTATTTTAAAATTATAAAATAGAGAAGTGTTACAATACCCAACTCCTTGGGGCTCAAAATCGGATCTACCTTTGCCCTTTTCAACATCGTCTCCCTCCACGCCATATGAACCTCCCACGACTTACGACTATGAATCACAAAATAGTTTTGCCTCCAGCTCTTGATCGAATCGGGGTTTTCAAGCAACTTCACACCCTTGCGAGGAGTGAGATAGTACCGATACTCTGCTCTATTCTTCTGGTGAATCTTGTATAACATTCACAGCACATTGAGTCGGGGCTTGAACCTAACTGCCTGGCAATATAGCATAAATCCATTAATATGTCTCCACATATTCAACATACATTGTATCGGGCCTAAACCGTACCACCTCATAACCTCTCTCACAAACGGGTGGAGAAGAAGACGAAGTCATGCATGAAATATGTCGAAGGGGAAGAAACACAAAACTAGAGAGATAGGCAAACAGGCTCTAACTCCGAGGCCTGCTAGCGCCAATTCAAACTCCACTAGGATCTTGTAACACTCTCGTATAGTGAGCAAATCTGTCTCTGTGAGTATCGAAGAGATGTCGTCTACTTCGGATTGCTCGCGTGGCTCATTCTCTTCATAATAGCGCATCATGCCTTGGTCGACTCATCTCATCTCTTCGGCGGAGTACTCTCTAACTCCACCTAGATGCGACACTGCAATCGAATATCTCCCAAACTCCCTCATTCTCCTGTCTCTCTCTATAATCATCTCCATGACGACCGAATGAGACTCCTCATTGCCTTTCCCCTTCTCCATTATAGAGAGAGGGGTCGGCAGTTGTGCTTCGATACGACATGAGGGGGAGGTCTCATCGCCAGAAGAAACCCTAGACATCTCAATAAATAATAAATATATTTCCTTTTGATGTGACAACTACGGTCAGAATTCCTCGTCGGAGATCAGAAAAAATTGTCGGAGCTTCTTTAAAGCGAGTATCCGCCACAGAACAAGAAATTTTGAGGAAGAGAGTTTGAAAGAATGCGGAGGAGGGGGAGATTTATACGGGGTCAAATGGCTCTTGGGCTTCCAAGATCGTGGGCCCCCAAAACAAATGGAAATCCCAACAGACAAAGACACGCAGCGGTCAGGAAGGTAAAGCGACAAAACGTGTTGACTGGTCAATGGTCAATGGTCAATACACCACGTGTCGACTCGGCAAAACATCTCCAATGTTCGGCGACCAAAATCAAACAGAAGGATTCCCGATCGAAAAATGGCGCAAATGTGTTGGCTGGTCAACGGTCAATGGTCAACGCATCACGTGTCGGATCAGCAAAGCATCTCCAAGTTTCGGTGACCAAAACCGAACAGATGGATTCCCGATCGAAAAATGGCACAAAATGTGTTGACTGGTCAATGGTCAACATGCCCTGTGTTGCATCGCCGAACCCTAAAAAGGGTTTGACAATGAGCACCGGACGGACGAGAATCCGAACCAAAATGGGGCGAAAAGTGTTGACCAATCAATAATCAATGTTGGCCAGTCAACAGTCAACGTCATGTGTCAGTGCGTCGAAGATGCCACTAGTTCGGCGACGCACGACGAACAATGGATAACTGAACCAAAATAGGGAGAAAAGAGTTGACTAGTGAACGATCAATGCCACGTGCCGTTGCGCCAAAGGTGCCACATCGTTCAGCAGTGCTCGCCGAATAGATCGAAAACCGATCGAAAAAGGGAGAAAATGCCTTTGACCAATCAAATGCCTCCACGAACCTTCCATCTCCCTGATCTTGGTGCTCATCACAGTCAACGGTCCAGATTTGCCTATGTCGCCAAGGTATATTTTAAATTTTTATATTTAATTATTCATTCTGATCTATTATTTAAAAATCTTTAAAATAATTAAAAATTCAAAAAATTAATGACAAAAATCTAAAATAATTACTATTCCGAAAAAGAATTTTTTAATTCTGAAAAAAATAATTATGAAATTAGGATAATTAATTAAAATTTTCAAAAATTAATTATTGAAATTTGATAATTAAATAAAAAATATGAAAAAATGATAAAAATTAGAAAAAATTCAAAAAAAATCTTGAAATTTCACCAAAGATCCTGAAAATTAAAAAAAACAATTCTAAGTATTTTGCAAACACATAAAACACCATTACACTGAGCAAGATTTGAACATCCTTGATAATGCGGATAAATTCTGAAAGACATTAAAAACGGGCAAACTACTCCTCAGAGGCTGTGAAACTCTGTCTTCGGGAGTGGGGGGGGTGGGCTTGTGATATGGCTAAAAATAGAACCCAATCGGGACCCTTTAAATCGAGCACGAATCTCAAAGCTCTGAGGGATAAAACGGTAATTTCCATTGCAGACAGCTCTGAGAATGGGAACAGGGTCTTTTTCATGCCCGATAACCCAAAAATGGGTTTGCCGTATTGGGTCAAGATAACAGCCCATTATAAATAACCCCAGATCATTTAAAGAGTTATTTAAATTCATGATTATCCTAGAGACGGTTAAAATTAAATCTCTTATCTTGAAGGAATTTAAACATTGTTTCTTATCCAAAAACACCGGGAAGTAGAGATAAATGATTATAACAAAATTGGTTCCAAAGGCGACTATAAACACCCTTCCACCACCACCATAAAAAGTAATCAATATTTTTCTCCAGAATGGCTCTTTCATAATCTTTCATATTACTGACTTGAGTGTCGGAGGGTTCGTCGCCTGCGATCAATTCCGGTGTTTCGCACTTTTTGCAGGTCATCAACAACGTTGAGAACGATCCACATCGGCAAGAAGTAAAAAATGTTAGTTTTTATTGGTTCTAGAAGAATTCACAAATCATCTGTTTGCTTACACCAAAATTTGCAGCAACACTAAGTGGTGGTGAAAAAATCATAATAAGAAAAGGGAGCTGTAGGGAAATTCTTGCTAAACGTAGAAGACGTATGAAAGCAAAATTTGGGGAAGGAGGAATGAGTGCGAAGAGGAAATTGTCAGAAATGTGGAATGGAATCGCAAAGGAGGGGGATATCTTCCACACTCAGACTATTTACAAAGTAGGAAATGAAAAAGAGGTATGATTATGGATGAACAAGTGGTGTGGTAATTCAACTTTGGGGACATTATTTCCTAATCTTTGTTCTGCTGTAAAGGATGGCGATGCATTGGAGATTGCAGGGTGTGTGGAGTATAGAGGCTGAAGTTTACAGGAGTGATGAACACAAGAGAAGAGGAGGAATGGCAAGAGATACTGTAAAGAATTGAAGAACTTGAGGATAGACCAACACATGGGGAGAATAGAAGGGACTGAAAATTAGATAGGTCGGGGGAATTTTCAAAAAAATATCTTTATATATGCATAAATGTGTGTGTGTGGGGGGGGGGGGGGGGGTTGCATTCATGTGGCTTTTCTACAATGATGCGGTGTTGTGTAAATCTAACATGCGAAAAAGACACATGAACATAGAGGATATATGTGGATGAGAGGAGAAACCATCACGCACATATTTATAGAGTGCCCATGGTTTACAATGACTTGGGGTGTCAGTTGTAGAGGGTTCGGTCTGGACTCAGGTCCGAAAATGGTGGGGGGCACATGGGGGGAGTAGCGAGAGACACACTTTAGGGGAAGAGAGAGAGGGCTGGTTGGGATATTTTAGCTGTTGATTCAGTGTGGTCCCTTTGGATAGAGTGGGATAATCTTTAGTTCAATTTTGGAAATATTTTTTTTGGCCGTGATTCATAAACTCTTCTCATTTCATGGGAAGGATCCATGGCCGGCCCTACCCTAGAGGCGGGTAAGGCGGCCGCCTTAGGCCCCCAGAGATTTCGCGATTTTAGGGGCCCCCAAATTTGAACTTCCCTTGTAAATATAGGCATGTATTTTGTGCGTAAAAAAATGCTATTAGGGACCCCATTTCGGATGTTCGCCTAGGGCCTCCGGGAACTCAGGACCGGCCCTAGAAGGATCGACTGGGGCTAGGGCATGGTTGGACAACGGGGCGGGCGAGGATCAGGAGCAGAGGCGAGCTTAGTCAGGTGGGATAGATGGGTGCGGAGGTGCTCACCGTTGGAGATAGGAAGACTTTTTATTCTCTTTGTATTTTGTTTTATTCCCGCACCTATTGTTACCCTCGACTTGTAGGGGAGCGACTTATAATTGTTGTCCTTATTTGGTGGGGAACAGTTTTGTTAGACTACGTATTATCTATGCCATGACGTGGATTTGAAACTTTTATTCAAAAAGAACGCCTTTATCGCGAAGAATCTATTTATTTATTGTTCCCTTTGTAGAAATATAATAAACAACTCTCATGGAGACCACAATAGATATTTATAGAGATCTAGAAAAATTGTAAGTTATATTCTTTGATGGTCCAGTAGTCTATAATGATAGACATGTGATTAGAAGTGTACTATATAACTGTTAGATCTCGAATACGAAATTAAGGTTTGCTTAAGAACAAAAAAAAGCATGGGTATTGTTTTGCTTAACGCATAATACCATAAACATTCAAGATACCTAGTGCTTTGTGATGGCATATATAGCACAATAGTAGCGTATTGGGCAAGATGCCCCAACGAGTAAGGCCCATTCCTCAACTATCTGACATTCATGACGGCAGACACGGACGTAACTCATGTTCTTATACAATATAAACAATACAATTATATGAAAATATATAAATTGATGCCTATAGAATTAACAATCTCATCCTTTATTATCATACCAGATTTGCCCGTGGGAACGTGCCAACAGCACGTCTTCGGAATGATACAGCACACGAAAAGCCCTGTAAACAGTAAAACAACAATTATGTAGCTCAAGTTTGAATAGTATGACAATAATAGTTATAAATAAAAGTCCATGTTTTCATTATTATATGTTGAAAAATAATTATAAATGGGAGTGTAAAATCTAACTTCTCAGAATTTTGAGGCTGGAAAATAATGAAATTTAACTGTTGAAGAGATATTTGTTATTTTCAGTGTAACATGAGCAATAAATTACAGCATAAATATTCTAAAAATTTACATACCTAAAATCTAAAAATCTAAATTTCTAAGTAAATAAGGAAAGAATGAGAGAGAGACGGAGAGGGAGAGAGGGAGGGAGAGAGAAAGAGAGAAATATGAAAAATTGAAGAGAGAAGATGGAGATAGTAATAAAGTAATGAGTTTTTTAATTTTGGGGGGAAAACTTTTTGGAGGATAAATATCTTTTGGGAGAATGAATCTCAACCGTTGATTTTGTTTCAATTGAAGGTGACACTTGATAGCCTTGTCTTGTGTTTTATTATATAGATAATTATAATTTCATATAACATTCATAAATTATCTACAGGTAGGAATAATTCAAAGTTAAGCTACTACATCAAGTTTGCAATGTAAAGCGGAGTCTAGACATAAACCTGTTCATAGAACGATATATAATGCACACATCATGTCATTTTTGGCTAAATTTCACATAACCCACCACTTTTTGACCATTAGCAACAAACCCACCTTTTCTTTTTTGGTCATTAATAAACCTACCACCTTTTCAGTTTGGGAAAAACCCACATATGGAGTTACTAGTCCATTAGTTTTTTTAGTA
Organism: Hemerocallis citrina; assembly: GCA_017893485.1. Taxonomy (NCBI): domain Eukaryota; kingdom Viridiplantae; phylum Streptophyta; class Magnoliopsida; order Asparagales; family Asphodelaceae; genus Hemerocallis; species Hemerocallis citrina. Next base: position 190,604,708 of record CM030360.1, on the reverse strand, counting down.
AAAATGGTCCACAATACCTCCATTATAATCCCAGGTTAATAAATCAAAGAAATTAAAGAAAAAATAAATGAATAAAATTGCATAAAAAAGGGGATTTTAGGGTTCTTATCTGCTAGTCGGATTGGACCCATTGGGGCCCTACCGTTTCCTTCCCTACATGGAAGGCTGTCCAAATTCCCTACAAGGATTTGGTTAAGGCTACATATGGGGAGGTCTTTATATCAAATCGATTCTTGATTGATATTTCCTATTTAGAGAGTTGACATGCTCTTATGATAGGATGAAGGGGAGACATTTGATCTATTTGGAATAGATCCTAGCCATCCTATAAGATCTAGCTCGTGCCTCTCTCTATATGTAAAAATGGAGACTAGGGTTTTCTCAAAGGGTTGATGCATGCCAATTTTCATATTATCCATACACTAGAAAAGAAGAATCCCCAATTCTTGCTCCTCTTAGTGTTCTATTAGAGCTCCTTCCCAACAGCTAAATCCTTATGTTCCCGAGGTTGTGAAGGCATGACTAGCGTTCTGATATCCTCTAGTAGGAGTCACCACCATACAAAAGTTTTTTCGTGAGGAAGACATCGACTACACATTCTACTTTCGCATCCATTCAGTGTCAGACAACCTATCAAGTAGTATCATGCTAGGTTGTTGTTTACTTGATTCTTTTACATCATGATTTAGGTCTAGACTTGTTTATGTCGATGCCATGCTTGCGATGATCTAGTTGATGATGTAATTATTCATGTTGGGATAATAGCCGCCCAACAGTTGTATTAGAGCTTTGGTTGGGTTCTAGGAATTTTTGTGGTTTAATTGGATTAAACTATGTTGAATAAATCCAAAAAAAAATTGAGCAATGGTTAGACAGAATAACTTGTTCGATTATTTGTTCTTAAATAGTATTGTAAGCCGAAACATCAAAATTAATGGATAATTTCTACTATTGGATTCTTCATCAACTAACTCGTAATTCTGTAGATTAATCGTTGAAAAAATTTATGGGGTGATTCATTCATGTTTATCATTCATTTGAATTTTTGGAATTGAAATAAATTTTAAAATTGGTTTTTTAATATTGTGAGATAAACCCTTAATCCCCAAAACCCTTCTTTCTCCTTCAATATTACAGGGACTGCTGGATTTGGCCGCAACTGCCCCGGGGGTGTGCGGGTGGGCCGTCGAAACCAGACCCCACAATCGAGTACAAATGGTGAGGGCTGTCTCGATTGGAAAATCCCCCGAAGTTCAACTCCGTTTGATGGGTTTTCCGATTTTGTGAGAGATGGCCAGAGAAGAAGAAGAAGAAGAAGAAGAAGAAGAAGAAGAGAGAGAAGAGGGAGAGAGAGAGAGGGGGGGGGGAGAGGAGGAGGGAGAATTAGTCGGACCAATAGGGGCCAACAACATCGACCTCCGCCCTTAGACTCGTCAATGTTCACCGCGTCAACCATTGGATGGGGTGAAACTTGAAAATCCGGTTTGTTTTAGTTGTCTAGTTTGAAGGTGAGAAAGAGGGAGAGGGTTTCGAAGAGGTCGCCGCCGCTGTGGCACAGCCTCTCCGTCTGTCGTCATTGCCATCAACATTGGTCGGGATCGGGTTGGGTATAGATTTTAAAATTCAGATCTGGTCCTAGACAGCACGTGCTTAGCGCGTGCCCATTTGATATGTTGTGCATTGGCTTGGCGAGTTGGGTGGGATCTAGATTTTAAAATCAAAACCTGGCTCCCGACTGAACGGGTATAGCACGTGCCCATTATATGGTACGTGCGCACATGCATCACCGGAACTTTTGGAGGGCTGTGGGTGCATATCTGGGTGCAGATATGACCTGAATGGATATGGATGTCGTTTTGGCTTGAAAACATACATGAATCCTACCAAAATTAGCTATTTCTGTCTTTCTTGTCAAACTGAATCCAATCGGTCTGATTGAACTGGATCCAACATTGATTATGAAACGAACCCAAAACGGGTCCAAATTCAGCCTCTCTCTATCTGCTCCACTACGTCAATGACAATTCGATTACTGAATGAGAGTAAAGGAAAGAACTACTCATGGAATAGACAAACATACTTGTTAAGCTTTTTGAGTCTATTTTTGGGCTTTCTAAGGCCAATTTAAGAATTTTCAAATTCGTCTTCTCACCGAATTTAACCCTAGCGATTTTTATAAATTGTCACCATGATGATGCATAACTTTTCACTAGAAAAGAGCGAAGTAGGTTCGGTTTTCTAGACAATTTTGTTGGTTTAAGATCTAGAAGTTTCCCTAATTAATTCCAAATTTTCCCACATTAATTAGAAATGATTTTCTCATTATTATTTGTAGTTAATTAAGCCAATATTGATGAGTCGGGTGGTTTAGAGTTTGTTCATCGACGCACTACATGAGTTTTTTTGCAGGGATTGGAGTCCAAGGAAAGAAGGCTTGCAAAATGAATTACGTTTTATACTGTTATTGTCACGCCCCGCTTCCCAAAAATATGGAATACGAGCGCGTGACGAAGCCCAGCGAATGATTTTAACATTATACATAAGCTGTAGGATCAACTCAGCATCATAACAAGGATATAACAAGATTTATATATAACCAAGCATGCATGAATAATTCATTAAGCAACAAAACAATTGAAAATAAATAATAATGTCCAAATAGTTTTCAAGTCTGGATCAAAATAAAACTCGGGAACGTCAGCCCGTTACAAGTCTTATATAACAGAAGAAATAAATAACTTAAGGAAAAAAATTATTTAAACAAGTCCTTGATTCAAGCAAAACTTGAAATGTCTGCTCGCCAATTCCAGCAGGCAACTCGTTTCCAAAGTCTGCTTAATAAATAAAGAAAAGGAAAAATAGGGAAAACAAGAGAAAATGCCCTTAGTACACGTTAGGGCCACAAATAGTAAAAACGAGTACAAGTAATGGGGAATAAGAATTGGAATTAAGAATGTAACAGGGATACAACAAGTAGTGGAAACCAAGAACTAGCTAGCAAGAAGGATAACTTGAGTAACAGGCTGGATAACAAATTCTAATAGTAAAACACATGGCAAGTGGACCTGTAGGGGTATCTAACATCAAGTGACAGGCATCTAGTACAAGTGTCAGGTGTCAAGTCTCAAGTCTAGTGTCAAGTTGTCAGGTCTCAAGTATCAAGTTATAACTGTCAAGTGTTATTATTCAAGTATCAAGTCTCATGTAACAAGTCATCAAGCTTCAAGTAAACATGTATCAAGTTCGAGTTTCATGTATCAGGTTTCGTGTATCATGTAATCAAGTATCGAGTAAGCAGGTATCATATTCAAGTCTTGTAGTTATTACTATCTAGGTAGCACTTCATGCATCCATTTTTTTACTACATGGTTGCTACAGTCAAAGCAATTTTGTTTAGACCTAGTAATGGAGTCTATAGGGCGGCGTACTCAGGTGTCAAGTATCAAGCAAATCATGGTTCATGAATTAGAAAATAAATAACAAGTTCACGAAGCAAGTTCGCAAATCCACTAACAAGTTCAAGAACCGCACAATGGGTTCATGAATCAAACAAGTTCATGAGCCAAGTAACTGTCACGCCTTGCTTCCCAAAAATATGGAATAAGAGCGCGTGACGAAGCCCAGCGAATGATTTTAACATCATCCATAAGCTGTAGGATCGACTCAGCATCACAACAAGGATAAAACAAGATATATATACAACCAGGCATGCATGAATAATTTATTAAGCAACAGAAAATAATTTAAACATTAATAATATCCAAAATGTTTTCAATGTCTGGAACAAAATGTAAAACTCGGGAACATCAGCCCGTTACAAGTCTTAAGCAACAACAAATGAAATAACTCAATTACAAAACGAAATGATTAAAGAAAGATTTTCCCAAGCAACGCCTAGAACGTCTGCTCAACGATTCCTTCAGGTAAATCTGCTTGAGTACCTGTAAGTTGCTCATCTAAAGAGAGGAAAAAAGAAAGTCCTTAGAGCAAGTCGTGGACATGCAAGTGGAGAAACAGAGAAGCAATGGCAATAGTGGTATAGCAATGAATTCAATAAACGATGAAGTTAATAGTGTTGAACAGTGACAAAGCAATAATGGTATAATATGCAATAACTATGATTTATCACGGTAACGATGAACAATATCAATAATGGCAATAATAACGATAACACTGTTCGATAAGGATAACAATATGCAATGATAATGTGATGAGAGCCTTAGGTCTATTATTCATTTTTAAATCCTAGCTAATGCACGTACTAATGTGTCCCATGTGTGCCGTACCACAGATTCGATGCATACAATCAATTTCGTTTAGACTAAGGTGGCAGATTCTATAGTTCATGTACTCGGGAACAATATTCAATAATGACCAATGACCGAATCAATCGAGATACTGAAGTCAGTAATATGTAATTAACCGATGACCGATATAACCAATAACCAATAACTGATATACCGATAATTAGGGAAACACGGGCCCCTCTTTCGAGTACAGTCACTATGTCATCAACTACCCTAATCAACCCTTAATCCCGGCTTGCTTTACATTCTTTATTCAATTATCATATAATAATGCGATTAATAAGTGACGCTAATAAAGGTGACAAAACAACCGTAGGATCATGCAATATACTCTATACAATTAAATACACTAAGTATAACATTATAAACACAATTGTACATTATAAAACATAGAATCCCAATTCTGGACAGCAGTAGGTTGCTGTACCAAAATCAGAATTCGCATTGCTACAGGACATCAAATGTGGATCCATCAGGTGGTCTATAAACTAGACTCCTGCCCGGTTCCAACGCATATTTAAAAGCTATATTCCGACAACGATAGCTAGGCGAAATTCAATGTTCTTTACAGATTTTAGTTTCTGGCTGGGTGTCAATGTTGTCTAATTTCAGTTATAAAGGCACTAAATAATCATTAAAAAATCAGTAAAAATAATTTTTATCACCCTAAACATGTTATCTACAAATCTGGAATTTATCTTGGCCATATATAATCATTAGTTCACTTAATTTATTAGCCTAACATGTTATATACATGAATCTGAAATTACAGCGCAGCTGTAGTAAAAAAGTCATAACTCGGGCAATACAAGTCAAAATTTGAAGATTCTGGAGGCTATTGACATCACAATAAGATTCAGGTTGGCGTAATTTCCAGAATAGTTAACATGTCCATTTTGAATAAAATGGTTAAAAGTTAAGAATAATAAATTGGAGTTTAATAATCATAATCACAGCGAACCAATCTTATGTGAACATGGTATTAAGGTCGATGATGTCCATAATTCTACTAATTACAATTCAACTAATTTACCAATAGCAATCACATAAACAAACAACCCAAATATACAATCCACAATAGTTGTCTTTAATGTCATGATATGAAATGTGACAATAATTTCCTATTCTTATATTCAATAACTATAACTACATGGATGTATGTAAGATCCTTATACATTAGAGGAAAAAAGAAGGCACGAAGTCGAGATTACCACTTGGATTCCCTCGTGTAACCGTGGCATCTCAACGATAGATATAATAACATTTTACGATATTCAATAGGATCCACTGCAGGAATTCAATAAAAATATCGAATATGATACAATAAATATTCGATAAGAAATGACTTGCCTTTTTGATGATTAGATCCTAAGAAAATAATCCGGCGAATTTTGAAAACTACGTGCAAAATACGTGCAACACCGAACGGCGATATACCAATCAGCATGAGCACAGCAACACTCTCAGATCTGGCCAGAACATGGGACAACTATTCTGGATCCGATGCACCAAAACACGGGACACCGAATTGAACCAATCACACTCCAATTTCACACCGGATCCCCCACACAATAGCACACATCGGCTCCGATCTGCTACACCCGAACACCGAACAGCAATTCCCACCCACTCCTATCTCGTCTTCTTCCCCGAACGCGCCAGAAAGAGAGAGAGCGCGCACGGATGGGGACTTCGGTTCTGGCTCGACGGAGGGACAGCGGGGTGGTCTTGTTGGCGGCGGAGCTCGACAGCGACGGCAGGCAGCAGTTGCAGAGGATGGGAAGGTGACTGGAGAAACTCTGATTCGGGACGAAAAATAGAGGAGGGGAGAAACTCGGCGGAGAAGACGACGGGGCAAAGCTCGGGGTGCGGCGTCGAAGACTGGGGGCTTTCGACGGAGGAGAGGATGACGACGGAGTTCCGAGTTCGGCAAATGACATTGAGGAGGAGCAAGGTGGGTTTCGACTGTGGTGGGGTTGAAGGCGATGAGGAGGTTGACGACGGTCTGGGGTCGATGGGGAGGCGAGTGCGATGGTGGAGGAATGGTGGTCGGAGGTGGCTAGGGCTGTGGTTGATGGGTTCGATGGTTTTCGGTGAAGGAAACAGGGAAGAGGGAGAGGAAGGTGAACGGGAGAGGGGGTGTGAGCACAGTAACCGGGGGGGAGGGGAGTTATTAGGTTGGATTATTAATGGGAAAGATTTGAGGGCTTAATAGTAGGGATTTAGTTATTATTCTGGGAGTTACAGATCATGGGGATTGTGGGGCTGTGATTAGGAGAAATCATAGAGATTAGTCCGTTAGGGAGAGATTGGGGGTAGTTTGGGTTATTGGGTTTGGGTGAGAGATCCAATAGAAGGTGGATATTGTGCTTTGGGTACAAAGTGGATCATTTGGAGGACAATTCACATCCAAGATGACAAGGCAATTCTTTATAAAATTAAATCTGAATTTATAATACAAGGGGTAGATTTTAAATGATCAACTGAGATGAGGAATAATTTATAAATAACATCTGAATAAATATTATTTAACGCAAAATGCGACAAATGAAATGAATTACAATTACAATCGAGATTACAATTGGAATCAATAACAGAAAATAGGAAAAATGAAAACGGGAGTTACAATCCTATCCACCTTACAATAAAATTTCGTCCTCGAAATTTGCGTAGGCGGTAATTAGAACAAGGCAAAAGCAAACTGTGGGATACAAAACCGAAATAAAGGGGAAGAAACAAATGGGTGACAACACTAGAAATAAGAAAATCATGGATATGGATAGAGTGATCTAGAATGGTGTTGAATAAAGATCCCATGAATGATGACGATGCAAATGTATGAAAAGAAAGCAGCGGTGTAAGGAAGGGGAAGCAATCAGAGAATCCTGGGATCTGTGGGTTTATGGGCCCACCACACCTCTGCTACGCAACTCTGTTGGTGACGTTCCAAGCAACATACATGTCATTGTAGACCACGTGACCCCAAGCGACGATCCGAGCAGAAAGAAAAGAATAAGGCACCAATATCAAGGAGAATATGGGTTCCAATAGAGATAAGCAATGATGCAGGGTGAATGTAAGGCTTCAGCTTCAATCTAAATAATTAAAAGATATAATACAAATCAAAACTAATGGCTTTAACAGAAATAATAACAGCAACAAATATCAATGATAATAATATCAATAGTAGTAGAATAATAATAATAACAATAAAAATAAATATAACAATGATAATAATCAAAATGTAATAATAATAACAATAATACTAAAATATTAATAACAACAATGATACAAGTAATAATGAACATAATATAAAAAATAATAACAATAATAGTAACAGTAATCAAAATCATCATAATCATACAAGCAATAATAATATAATAAAATAAAAATATCAACAATACTAATAATAATGGTAATACATACATGACATAATAGAATCCAACACATCCATGAAAATAATGCAATAATAATAATAATGATAGCATTAAAAATAATATCGATAATGATAATAATAATAATGTTAATAGCAATAATAACAATAATACCAATAATAATAGAGTAACAGTAATATAATAATATTAATAATAATAACAGCAATAAAGATAATGAAAACAATAATAATAACAGCAATAAAGATAACAATAATAATTATAATGAAAACATTAGTAATACTAAAAATAGCATTATAAAACAAAATTAAGAATTGGCTTATCAACTCTATAAATAAATCAGCTATACTAGTTCAAGTTGTATGAAAACGTAAAGTGTAATTGTATAATCAAAATGTCATAAAGGAAATATTTATTTACCATCGGTTTCATTATATAAGTAACGAGTCTTGAAATATCAATTAGTAATAGGTAGAAAATCTTGCCTCCCTAACATCAAGTTGCATGTTTGCCTTCACGACATCAGGTTGCAGGTTGCCGTCCGGATATTCGGCTGCACATTTTGCCTCGCCGATATCCAGTTGCAATTTGCCTCCATTGACAACGAGTTGCATATTTGCCATCTCGACGTTAGGTTGCACCGAAGTGGTGAAATGTATATAAAATTAAGCATGCTCAGGATCGAAATAAATTAATAATAATAATAATAGTAACGATAAAATAGTAATGCCAATAACAATAATAATAATAAAATATCGATACTAATATCAATAAGAATAACAATGATAATAACAATGATCGTAACAGTAATAATAACAGTAATCGCAAAAAGAATGATAATAATAATAATAATAATAATAATAATAATAATAATAATAATAGCAATAATATTAAAATATCAACAACACTACTAAAAATAATAATGCAAGACAAGATATAGTTTGTGCCTAACATTTTTGTGGAAGTAATTTAATATTAACCATAATAATAAAACAACAATAAGAATATCAATAGTAGTAACAATAATAATAATACTAGTAATGATAACGAAAACAATAGTAATAATACTAATGGTAGTAATAATAGCATTATACATCGAAATAAGAATTTGTCTTATCAATATAATCCAGTAGAAATATATAGTCGATCAAAAATAAAAAATGAAGTTAAAATACACCATTTTTCGAAATAACAAAGTCCTTGTTGAGAAATATTTTTATAGAAGATCGAAAATAAATATAACAAATAATAATCGAACTATAGATAGTATTCGGGAAAAATAATTTTAAGGAGAAAAATAGGTAGGAGAAAAATAAATCTACACCCAATAAAGAGTTAAAGAGGAGGATGACTGGAAGTGACAAAAGAAAGTTAAGGAATTGAATACGAAGGAAGAATGACGAGGGGCAAAATCGGAATTGAAGAGAATATGGCAGGGAAGAAACAACCAACATGATACTCAATATGAATCAACAAATGAAAATGAATGCAATGCAGGAAAAGCAATGAACGACACACGAGCTGAGATAAGAAGGGATCCACGAGGCAAGCATAAATAAGAGATTGCTTGCACCGAAAGCCAAATAATATGGGTACGGAAAGAATGAATTGTACCCAATAAGAAACCAACAAATCAGGACGAATGCAAAAGATGGAAAGAAGCAATGAATCAAAGAATTGAATATGAAGGGATCAGAAAATGGATGGGATAAGACTTGTGTCCAGATCGAGTTGATTATCACCTTATTCATGTGGTTGCCTGACCTGTTTAATGTTGAGTTAATCTTGACTGAGTCAAGCCTGTCTAATGTATTAGTCAACTAACACATTAGCCAACCTGAGCTCTGATACCACTAAAAACCTTGTCACGCCTTGCTTCCCAAAAACATGGAATACGAGCGCGTGACGAAGCCCAGCGAATAATTTTAACATCATCCATAAGCTGTAGGATCGACTCAGCATCACAACAAGGATATAACAAGATATATATACAACCAAGCATGCATGAATAATTTATTAAGCAACAGAAAACAATTTAAACATTAATAATATCCAAAATATTTTCAATGTCTGGAACAAAATGTAAAACTCGGAAACATCAGCCCGTTACAAGTCTTAAGCAACAACAAATGAAATAACTCAATTACAAAACGAAATGATTAAAGAAAGATTTTCCCAAGCAAGGCCTAGAACGTCTGCTCAACGATTCCGTCAGGTAAATCTCCTTGGGTACCTGTAAGTTGCTCATCTAAAGAGAGGAAAAAAGAAAGTCCTTAGAGCAAGTCGTGGACATGCAAGTGGAGAAACAGAGAAGCAATGGCAATAGTAGTATAGCAATGAATTCAATAAACGATGAAGTCAATAGTGTTGAACAGTGACAAAGAAATAATGGTATAATATGCAATAACTATGATTTATCACGGTAACGATGAACAATATCAATAATGGCAATAATAACGATAACACTGTTCGATAAGGATAACAATATACAATGATAATGTGATGAGAGCCTTAGGTCTATTATTCATTTTTAAATTCTAGCTAATGCACGTACTACTGTGTCCCATGTGTGCCGTACCACAGATTCGATGCATACAATCAATTTCGTAGACTAAGGTGGCAGATTCTATAGTTCATGTACTCGGGAACAATATTCAATAATGACCGATGACCGAATCAATCGAGATACTGAAGTCAGTAATATGCAATTAACCGATGACCGATATAACCAATAACCAATAACTGATATACCGATAATTAGGGAAACACGGGCCCCTTTTTCGAGTACAGTCACTATGTCATCAACTACCCTAATCAACCCTTAACCCCGGCTTGCTTTACATTCTTTATTCAATTATCATACAATAATGCGATTAATAAGTGACGCTAATAAAGGTGACAAAATAACCCTAGGATCATACAATATGCTCTATACAATTAAATACACTAAATATAACATTATAAACACAGTTGTACTTTATAAAACATAGAATCCCAATTCTAGACAGCAGTAGGTTGCTGTACCAAAATCAGAATTCGCATTGCTACAGGACAGCAAATGTGGATCCATCAGGTGGTCTAGAAACTAGACTCCTGCCCGGTTCTAATGCATACTTAAAAGCTACATTCCGACAATGATAGCTAGGCGAAATTCAATGTTCTTTACAGATTTTAGTTTCTAGCTGGGTGTCATTGTTGTCTAATTTCAGTTATAAAGGGAGTAAATAATCATTACAAAAATCAGTAAAAATAATTTTTATCACCCTAAACATGTTATCCACAAATCTGGAATGTATCTTGGCCATATATAATCATTAGTTCACTTAATTTATTAGCCTAACATGTTATATACATGAATCTAAAATTACAGCGCAGCTGTAGTAAAAAGGTCATAACTCGGGCAATACAAGTCAAAATTTGAAGATTCCGGATGTTATTGATATCTAGACACTTAGGGCTACGTTTCATTTTCAGGAAGTTTCTGATTTTAATGGAGTTATCTAGGTCTAAACAGCACAATAAGATTCAGGTTGGCATAATTTCCAGAATAGTCAACATGTCCATTTTGAATAAAACAGGTTAAAAGTTAAGAATAATAAATTGGAGTTTAATAATCATAATCACAGCGAACCAATCTTATGTGAACATGGTATTAAGGTCGATGATGTCCATAATTCTACTAATTACAATTCAACTAATTTACCAATAGCAATCACATAAACAAACAACCCTAATATACAATCCACAATAGCTGTCTTTAATGTCATGATATGAAATGTGACAATAATTTCCTATTCTTATATTCAATAACTATAACTACATGGATGTATGTAAGATCCTTATACATTAGAGGAAAAAAGAAGGCACGAAGTCGAGATTACCACTTGGATTCGCTCGTATAAATCCGTGGCATCTCAACGATAGATACAATAACATTTTACGATATTCAATAGGATCCACTTACGGAATTCAATAAAAACATCGAATATGATACAATAAATATTCGATAAGAAATGACTTTCCTTTTTGATGATTAGATCCGAAGAAAATAATCCGGCGAATTCCGAAAACTACGTGCAAAATACGTGCAACACCGAACGGCGATATACCAATCAGCAAGAGCACAGCAACACTCTCAGATCTGGCCAGAACACTGGACAACTATTCTGGATCCGATGCACCAAAACACGGGACACCGAATCGAATCAATCACACTCCAATTTCACACCGGATCCCCCACACAACAGCACACACCGACTCCGATTGCTACACCCGAACACCGAACAGCAATTCCCACCCACTCCTATCTCGTCTTCTTCCCCGAATGCGCCAAAAATAGAGAGAGAGTGCGCGCGGATGGGGACTTCGGTTCTGGCTCGACGGAGGGATAGCAGGGTGGTCTTGTTGGCGGCGGAGCTCGACAGCGACTGCAGGCAGCAGTTGCAGAGGATGGGAAGGTGACTGGAGCGGCACTCTGTTTCGGACGAAAAATAGAGGAGGGGAGAAACTCGGCGGAGAAGACGACGAGGCGATGCTCGGGGTGCGGCGTCGAAGACTGTGGGCTTTCGACGGAGGAGAGGATGACGACGGAGTTCCGAGTTCGGCAAATGACGTTGAGGAGGAGCAAGGCTTGCGATCAAGGAGGAGTTGTCGATGGGTTCGATGGTGGGTTTCGACTGTGGTGGGGTTGAAGGCAATGAGGAGATCGACGAGGGTCTGGGGTCGATGGCGAGGCGAGTGCGATGGTGGAGGAATGGTGGTCGGAGGTGGCTAGGGCGGTGGTTGATGGGTTCGATGGTTTTTGGTGAAGGAAATAGGGAAGAGGGAGAGGAAGGTGAGCGGGAGAGGGGGTGTGAGCACAGTAACCGGGGGGGGGGGGGGGTTATTAGGTTGGATTAGTAATGGGAAAGATTTGAGGGCTTAATAGTAGGGATTTAGTTATTATTCTGGGAGTTACAGATCATGGGGATTGTGGGGGAGTGATTAGGACAAATCATAGGGATTAGTCCGTTAGGAGAGATTGGGGGTAGTTTGGGTTATTGGGTTTGTGTGAGAGATCCAATAGAAGGTGGATATTGGGCTTTGGGTACAAAGTGGATCAATTGGAGGACAATTCACATCCAAGAAGACAAGGCAATTCTTCATAAAATTAAATCTGAATTTAGAATACATGGGGTAGATTTTAAATGATCAACTGAGATGAGGAATAATTTATAAATAACATTCGAATAAATATTATTTAACGCAAAATGCGATAAATGAAATGAATTACAATTACAATCGAGATTACAATTGGAATCAATAACTGAAAATAGGAAAAATGAAAACGGGAGTTACAGTAATTGACTCCATGAATCGATCAAGACACAACAAGTTCATGAACCAAGTATTTGGGAAACACGGGCCCCCTTCCGAGTACACTTACCTATATTGTCCACTATTATGGTCTTTCCCTTAAACCCCGGCTTGTTACATTTATTAATTTTTATCAAGCAAGCATGCAAGTGTGTGAAACAAGGTACGAGAAAGTGGTGGGAACATATGTCCAAACAGCGAACTACATAGTTAATGTGTTCAGGCCTAAATTATGAATCTAAGTTTAAATATGTGAAACAGGCTTGTAATATTGTTAATTAATTCTAATAAAATTTGGGGAGGTTCTCTAGGGTGTCCAGCAATAGCATATAAAATTTCAAGTCAAACGCTTGCTGTTAACATAGTTAAATTAATTCGCAAAGTAAAGGTGTGCAGCAGTTTTACGAATCTGCGTCTACCGATACAGCTGCAGTAAAACTGCAATAACTCCTAGACATTAACTCCGAATTCAAAAATTCCGGAGGCTATCGACATCTAGACATCTAGAGCTACATTTTCTATTCAGGAATCAGGTTCATATTCCGATGTTAAAGGGGTCAAAACAGCATAACAAGATTCAGGACAGCAACATGTGGAATTATCTTACTAGTATAGGTTACTTGAAAATTGGTTATTAGGCGGCTAGGTTAATGTGTGATATCAATACATGATAATGGTTATCACAAAAGCAAGTAATAATTATTTTTCAAACCAAATGGTTGCAAGATCATTAAATACAAAATATAATATATGTCTACAAATCTAGGGCTCCTTAATTTCATGTGTCCTATGTGTTCAGGGGATAAGATGAGTCCAAGTAGTTGTAATATAATACAATGAAATTATTGTGACTCTTAAGATTATAAAATTGAGCAGGTTTAATATTTGATCAATAACGACAGTCAGGGAGGAGTCACAATTTCTAACTATTTGTAGTATTTTCAAGGAATGCTTGTACTTGAACAAAAATGTGTACAAGAGAAATAATTGCCTTGATTGACGATGATTAGATCTGCTAAATAAAGAAAATGGGATCGAAAATTCCCAGGGAAAGTCTCCCAAAAGCACGTGTGAAGCACGTACAAAAATCAACCGTAGCGCGAATTTTCCCCACAACAAATCAGCCAAAACAGCAAACAGTAAATCTGGATCTGGCACGGCAAAACACGAGACAGCAAATCCAGCGAATCAGATCTCTCCTTTGCAGCGGATCGGGGCCAGAACACGAGACGGCGAGTGGGATCCGGTGTGGCCAGAATACGGGACAGCGATCAGATCGGCTGAGTTGCACGAATCTTGATGCGATCCAATGGTTAAGATTCGATCCCACCCAAACGTCTCCTTCTTCGTCGAAACAAAGAGCGAGAGAGAGAGGGAATGCAGCGACGGCGACCGGCAGCGGAAAGCGGCGTCCGGTGTGCGATGCGAGGCTCGCGACGACGGGGAGGACGATGGCGGCGGTATCAACGGCGCGACGTCGAGAAGCGACGCAGCGCGTGACTCTGTTTTCTTGGGTTCGAACAGAGGTGCGATGGCGCGTGGAATTGGGTCGGTGGTGGCGATGCGACGGAGGGCATTGACGGTGGAGAGGAGAGGAGGTCGAGGGGATGAGGTGAGCGATGGTGAAGGTCGTAGTGGACAATGGGTCGATTGTGGTGGTCGAGAGTTGGAGAGGACGGGAGTTTGGGTTTAATGGAGAATGTGTGATGGTTGACGACGGGACGGAGGGTTGAAGGTGAATAGAAGGTTCGATGGTGGTGGAGGGACTGATGGAGAGGCGATCGGATTAGGGGAAATGGGTCGTGGGCGATGGAGACGAAGTCTGGAGGAAGGAGAAGAAGAAAACGGCGGAGTGATTTAGGTTTACACAGTATAGGGTAGGGGTTAGGGTTAGGGTTAGGCAGGGGCGGATCCAGGATTGAAAAGTGAGGGGGGCTGGTAATTTTTTTTCCATACAGTAACATTCAAAAATCAAAAAATATATAAAATTGTTATAAATACTAGAGGGATATACCAAATTCTCCACATCTTTCAAAATATACATTCTTAATCATTTTAGTTGCACCCGACAATGTTTGATAGAGTAAAATTCATCAACAATCACATCAAAATCAATGTCTTCAACAAAATCTCTCTCAATAAAGATTGTCAAACAATCTGTAAGAAAATCATCTTCCATCTTGCTCCGAATTGACATTTTAACAAGTTTCATAGCGGAGAATGCACGCTCTGTTGTTGCCGTTGAAATAGGAAGAGTCAACACCAAGCGAATGAGTCTATCGATCAAAAAATAGATCCTTGATTTTTTTTGTTTCCACCAACTTCTGACATAATTCAGAAAGAGAAGACATATTCTGAAACAAAGGATGACGAATCACATTGACCTCATAATGTTGTAACTCCACTCTCAAAGCATACAACTTAGTTGTGGTAAAATCTTCAGGATAGAACTTATCTGCAAGAGTACAAATATCATCTATCTTGAATGATTTGAACTCATCAATAGGATCTAAAGCTGTACTGAGAATAAGTAGTTCAACTGTCGACTCAGGAAACCTGCTACACAACTCCGAAATATGAAAATCTATTACTGCATTGAAGATATCAACATGATAGTAATGTTGAAATGTGATATTATCTCGTTGTTGACAAGAGCGACCAGTACCATCCATGTAAGAAGCATTCATATCAGGTATTAAAATACCATGTTTCTTACAAAATGAAATCAAATCCTGGATAAAAGTCTCCCAACCATTTTCCCTCAACTTCTGAAGTACTGCTTTTGTTGATGAGACTAAATCCATTGCATTTAAGATGTCTAAAGATTTGACTTGCAATTCCAAATAAAGAGTGTTGGTAATACCCATCACTTTAAACATCAAATGCAAGATAAAACAAAATTCAAATGACCTTACTCCCTTAAATAGACCTTTAGCTTCACCTTTAATTTTAAAACCGTTTCCATTATGAATAATGTTATCAAGAACTGTAGAAGTTGCATCAAACATATCAATCAAGTTACTCACTGAAGCAAAGTGGGAGCCCCAACGGGTTGTTCCAGCGCGTTGCAAAATGCATTTCTGATTAGCACCTCTTCCAGAACCAAGTTCCCCGGATGCTAGTTTATCTGCTATCTCTGCTTCTCGAACCGATTTTAATTCCATATGGCGTTTAGCAGAAACACCAACGAAGTTAACAATTGCACCTAAACTTGAGAAAAATAACCAAACATCATGTACTTGCTAAGCCCCTGCAAGTAATGCTAGTTGCAACCTATGAGCAAAACAATGTACGAAATAGGCATATGGGCAGTCTCTAAGAAACAATGCTTGCAGTCCTTTCCACACCCCACGCATATTGCTAGCACCATCATATCCTTGACCACGCAGATTTTCAATTTGAAGATTGTAACGAGCAAGAACATCACAAATGGTTGTTTTGAGTGTTAACGCCGAAGTATCACAAACACTGGCAACCTCAAAAAATCTTTCTCGAACAAATCCGGCAGAATCAACAAACCTTAAAACCACAGCCATTTGCTCCTTACCAGATTCATCAACAGCTTCATCAACAAGAATACAAAATTTTTCATCCCCTACTTCTTCTCGTATCCTCCTCTTCACAATATTGGCAATAATGTGTAAGATCTCTTTTGGGATATTTGGTGCTATTTATTTCGCATTTTCAGGAGCATTTGTCAACACTACTTTGCCAATATCTTCATTCACCTCACCAAAAGCCTTCACCATTGCAATAAAATTCCCACGATTTGAAGACTCAACAGATTCATCATGGCACTTGATAATTGACCATTGCAATAACATCATCCAAAATTGGAACTTGGGCACTTGATGATTAACCAACACTTTTTTACTAAAAAAGTTGAGAAGGGAAGGTGTAGTTTGTTTCCTTTTTGCACTATTCATATTATTAAATTGCAAAAGTTTAATTCCTATAAATATGATAATATGAAAATATTAATCCTACTTTCAAGAAGCTTTACTTAAACAAATAGAACTCCAAGAACACTAAGTGAACTTGAAACAAATAAAATAAATAACTGAATACATTGCTTCATATATATAAGAGAGTACAGAGAGTAATCTAAATTTAATTTCGATGTGCGACTAACTAATTCTACTTTAACAATTTTGTATTATCAAATTTATTCTAGTAGTACCTGCATCTTAATTCTTATACATCTAAAATTTTTATCAAAAAATTGAAGAGAAGTATAAACAAAAAAACAACATAACTTCACAGTTACAGGCTTACAGCCACAGTGCCACACTAATTCCCAAACTCTCTCTCAACTAATGGCACTAAATGTGATAGTAAATTTCATATTACACAAAAATACTGAATGATATATCATATCACCAACAAAATCACCCAATCAAAATCATTCAAACGAACAAACGCGCGTTCGAATTCGCATTCGCATAATAATGTTAACTAACAAGTAATGAAATTGAATTTGATTTGATTTATTTATTTTTACAAAAGATAAACAAAAAGTAGATACCTTCCAGATTAGAACAGAAGCTTGATGACTTGATCAATCTCCAAAATTTATTCTTGTTATAAATATTTAAATTTTTTTAAATTTATAATTTGGATTTTAATTTGTGAGTGGTGCTGGCCTGCTGGGATTTCTTAGGAAACAAACAGGGTTTAAATAAGAACGAAAGAAAATGAAGAAAAAAGAATACCAAAGAGAGAGTGAGAGGCAGCAACGCGTTGTACTCACCGAGGTAGGCATCGTCGATCGAGGTAGGCGTCGTCGGTCGTCGAGGTAGGCCATAGGCATCGTCGGTCGAAGTAGCAGAGAGAGGGAGAGAGACTGAAAGGCCACCGCCGCTAGCTGAGTTGAGCTGATCTAGGGCTAGGGTTTGGGTCTTCTCTCTTTTGCCACCATAAAAATATTACAAGAAGAAGAAGAAAAGAAGAAGAAGCCAGAAGGGCTGAAGGGGGCTCAGAGAGGTGAGTGAGAGTTGAGTGGGCTACTGGGCTTTTGATTTTAATTGGGGGGGCTAAAGAAAAAGCCCAAATAATGGTTTCAAAAAAAAAAAAAAAATAAGTAAATCTCTAAATGTAGGGGGGCTATAGCATACCTCAGCACCCCCCCCCCCGATCTGCTCCTGGGATTAGGTTTAAATAGTGAGGGTTTGGGTTTTGGGTTATAGGGTATCCGTATTGAATAGGATCCAACTGGAGAATTGGTCAAATTGTATGAAGATGGGGAATAAAGAGATGGATGGCATCGAACAGCTCATCCTCCATGAAGAACGACACAAAGAGCACACACAATTAAATTAGATGAAAGGACCAAAAATTGAGTCGAAAACAAATTGATGATTTCATTCGAATAGAAATGAAATACTGGATCTCAAATTGATAAAAGAGTACAATGGGGCAAAGTACAGTATAAAAAAAATACCGATACGGAAAATAGGAGTTACAGTTATAACATTGTTTTCGCCAGTTTGCAGGTGCTGCTAATAAAATAAACACTCAAAATCAGTGTTTTCGTGATGTGTTAATTTTATGTTGATGAGCAGATCACACTCCAAAAATAGTTGTTTGTATGCTATTTATGACTAATTTTAGGTTGGGTAAAGGAGTCGATCTCTCCATTAATGATAGAGACTTGAGTTCACGATTGCATGTGGTTTTTGAGCTAAGTGGGCCCTCAATAGGCTTTATGTAATTTTATTTATTATATGAGGGACCTAGTGAGGCAAATTCTAGCGGCAGCAACAAGAGAAAAGAGGGAGAAAAATGTTGTAACTTCTATATATTTTATTTTTGCTCGTAATCAATTTGTAAAATTGGCTGTGTTTCCATGGAGCCCCGCATGCAAGCTCTCAAACTGAGCAAAGAGGCGAGACAACGATTTAAGTGGTTCGGCCTCCAGGCTTAACCTACCACCACCTTACCTACAGTATTATCTGCCGCAAACATTTTGCTATACTTAAATCTCGTAAAGTGAATATTAGAAATCTATTTTGCCGAGTGGTTTGGCTAGTCCCTTTGAAGCATATTTTTGTATTTATATTAGTTATTTTGGCTAAAATTAAAAGATGGCTAGTATGGTTGGAGATGAGCCTATATTCAAAAAGGATGGAACGCCAACCTCTAATCTCTATCAACTATAATAAAGAATTTGTACAGATACAGATTCCATTCAGTAGTCCAATTCCTACTAATTAGGACATATCTCCAACTTTTTTTTCTTCTAAATAAGACCGGAGCTACACACCTGTACTTTATCCTAAATATGCATTGATTGAGGATTGTATCCTGTTTCTCAAGTAAACACATAACTACCCTGGTACCAGTATCATCCACTACTTGAAAAGAACCCAAAGGTGGAGATCTTCTACGAGCAAATTTGTCAATCTGCATATAATTTAAGACATTACCTACCACCACTACTAATTAAACTAAGGTAAACAAACAGGACAGTTAGAATCAAAACCTGCCCTATTTGTACGGGAAAATTTGAAGTTCGTTAAACATCAACCTAAAACTTTACAATTATGACCAATACATACACATTTGTCGCGTATAATTCCAACTAACCTTCTATAATTTAATTCTCTCTTCCATTTCTTTCATCTATAAATACCTCTATTCCTCTTAACTCTTTCACACAATTAACTATAATCCAAACATCCCTCCTATATCTGTCATTTACGATACTATTTGAGATGGCATCTCAAACTCTTCTAGGCATCACCATCCTTGCTTTGGCTGTGGCTCAAGCTTGTGGTGGTGATCCTAGCCCACTGCAGGATTTTTGCGTTGCAGACAACAACTCGACTTGTATAGCTCATTTCATTTCAATTTACCTTCTTACCTGTTCTGGTTTTCTTTATGATGCTTGTTAACAGTGATATGTATTCAAATTTTTTACCATCTCAAGTTCCTATCTCCTTTACACACGAAATTGTTATTTATATATTCCATTGATTTCTTAGGCAATTAAGGGTAAAAAAGAGTTTAATTAGGTTCCAATGCTAGTTGCTCCCAATCCTTTAACTCACGCATTTAACTGGTTCTAACAATTAACAAGTCAATAAATCCTTAGAAAAACCATATACTTTAATTCAGATGATAAAATTGTCGAATTAAGCATCCAATCACTTTAGATAGACGTACATATCGAAAAAGAATTTCATCATACAGTATGTTGCATATATATATTCTGTTAGCAAAAAAATAGTGCAAATATATTAATTACCCTGTTTGACTAATTGGAAAACAAATAGGTCACCTTTATTTAAAAAAAAAAAAAAAAAAAAAGGCGAAAACATTTTCGATATTTTTGTTATCAAACGATGTAATTTATCACCCTACTTATGTTTTATCGTTTCTAACACCATTTAATGCACTTAATTCCTTCTAGTGTTCATAAATGGCCTGGTTTGCAAGGATCCAAAGCTAGCAACACCTGAGGATTTCTTCTTCTCCGGGCTGGACAAACCGGGCCTGACTGCAAATCCGGTTGGTTCCAACGTTACACTAGTTAATGCAGCTGCTCTCCCAGGTCTTAACACACTCGGAATATCCATTGCCCGAATCGACTATGCACCCTACGGACTCAACCCTCCTCACACTCATCCTCGGGCCACAGAAATCCTTACAGTTATCGAAGGCACACTGTGCGTTGGATTTGTCACATCGAACCCAAACAACACGTTGTTCCTCAAGACTCTCAAGAAGGGTGATGTCTTCGTGTTTCCGGTAGGTTTGATCCACTTCCAGTTCAATGGTGGCAAAGAGCCAGCTGTTGCAGTTGCGGCTCTTACTAGTCAGAATCCTGGTGTGATTACAATTGCCAATGCTGTTTTCGGTTCGAACCCACCCATATCAGTGGAAGTTTTGGAGAAGGCATTTCAAGTTGATAAGAAGATAATTAAGAAGCTTATGGCTCAATTCAAATAGAGAGAAAGAGGAAGGAATGAGTGAAGATTTATTATTTGATTTCGGTTCTCACTGCTGTGCATGTATCTGTGATTAGACCGCTTGCTTAATTTTCTGAAATATGGTATGCATTGCGCGTGTAAGATTGTTCTATAGGAGGTATTCATGACCTTTTGATTTGGTGGAAGTGAAGGAGGATGCATTGAGATGCGAGCTTGTACGTATAGTTGCACTCCTTCAACTAGATTTTGTTGTTTAAATTTCGTTTATGTTTTATTTGAATAAGTTATGTTCATGTATCCCCTCCTTCTAAAAGTGATTTCAGTTATACTATGTATTCTTAATTTGCTTTCATTCTCATTATTTAAAAGGCACCAGAGAAAATGTACATGTCAGTTTCAAAATTTTCTGCTCCAAACTTCAGAACCCAATTAAAAGTTAAAGTAAAGAATAGAGGACCCCGGATGATGGTATGATCCTCAACAAGGTGATTATGTGAAAATTAAAATTTTAAAATGAATGCGGTAAAGTATAAATATAGAGTTAGATAAAGCAAACTCGGCAAAGTGGCAAGACATCGTTTAAGTGGTTCAGCCCCCCTGCATAATCTACTGCCCCATACCTGCAACAATTTTCCTCCGCAAGTATTCCATTATACTTAACTAGTAATTTACATGTGCGATGCACATTAATAATTTCAAAAAATAAAAATAAAAACTCTGACGTAGGGAGGATTTGAACCGGAAACCTCCATTATACTAGTTATGTACGTGCGTTGCACATGTTGGTAGAATGACAAAATTACAATTGACACTAAGGCCTTCTCCCATTATAATAATAAAATAATAATAATAATATTAATATTATTATTATTATTATTATTAGAGATGTAACTACCGTTTTTGTTTTTTTCATTTTCACCCCTTTTTGTAATATTTTATTTGCGATTGAATAAAATGTTGGAATTAATTTTTGCAGTTTTTCGGGTCGGATTCCGGCAGGCTCCAGCCATCGACGGCGCCGGAAAATGAGTGGATTGCGATCCTCTCGTCGAGTACTATTCCGTGGTGTACTCATTTGCCAAAAACGAATTCCGTATGAATGAGAAATGTTGGTCCACAGTTGGGTACTTGAAATGTACTAACTTGGAAACTTAGAGAAAATGAATAGTCTCATATCGAAAATTGGGAAATTTTTTTTCTATTATATATACTAGAAATTTGGACTAAAGTGTGTGGCCCGGGGGTTACCACTAACATGTAGTGGAGAGAGGACTTAGCCAAATACTCCTTCTTCTTCTCCTCTGTGTCAAAAACTGAGAGTAAAACACAGTGCTGTTCGCTGAGATCTCTGGAGTTTGGGTGTTGCTCCTCAGAGAAGGTATACAGTTGTATCCTGGGAGACAATTCGCCAGCCAACCGTCACACTACGGGGCAAATTTTTCTTTAAGGAGAGAGATCTTAAATCTCGACTCTGTATAAAGCTTTGGTTTGTTACATCTTATTCCTGTATCTTTTGTTCTGCACAATTATTGTTAGTGATTCAGATTTATAAAATTTGAGTTCTAACAATCTTAAAGCAAAATTTTTTCCTCACTGATTCTTACTGTTTTTGTGAAGATTGTTTACAGGTACTGCTATCAATTCGAAAAAAACGACATCTAACAGTTCTATTTCAACTATTTCAGAATTAACATAGAGAACACACAGAATGATATTGCCAGTGGACTTATCAGTACCGAAACATCGGTGATCCAAAATGTGACTGCACAATCGGTTGCGGCACATTCGTTCGTTCTGCCCACACACATAACTGTGGAAGAAAAACCGGAGAAGTTCAATGGAACTAGATTCAAGAAGTGGCAAGGGAAGATGCAGTTCTACCTAACCACCTTGAAGCTGGACAGGTTTCTAACTGAATCTGCCTCGATACTGGCACCGATGGATGCACACTCTGTTGCTGCGATTGATGCGTGGACTTAGGGTGACTACCTCTGCAGGAACTACATCCTGAATGGCTTGGTAGACCCCCTGTAAAACGTCTACTGTGTCTTCAGGATATCCAAACTCCTGTGGGGGTCTTTGGAAAAGAAGTACAAAATAGAAGATGTCAGGTCCAAGAAGTTTGTAGTCGGCAAATTTCTGGACTACAAGATGATTGACTCCAAAACTGTTGTGAGTCAAGTCCAGGAACTGCAGGTCATAATGCATGAAATCGCTGCAGAGAACATGAAGCTGTGCGAACCATTCCAGGTTGCAGCATTCATCGAAAATCTTCCACCTGAATGGAAAGACTTCAAGAACTGCTTCAAACACAAGCGAAAGGAGATGTCTCTTAAAGACCTCATTGTCAGGTTGCGGATCGAATAGGAGAATCTCAAGGCTGACAGGTCCAATGAAAACCAGTCCATAGAAAAGGTTAACATGGTGGAGCACGAACAGAAGGGCAAGAAGAGAACGTTTTTGCCACAGGCCTCAAACAAAAAACCTCTTGCAAAGAAGTTTGCTGGGAAATGCCACAAGTGTGGTAAGCTGGGGCACAAAATTTCTGTGTGCCGCTGTAAGGACAACAATCGTGCAGGAATTGGACATGCAAAAGGAAATGAAAAATCCCACGCACACATAACTGAGAACTTATCCACTGGTCTCTCTGACCTGGACCTCTGTACTGTAGTATCAGAGGTAAATCTTGTGGAGAGCAATCCTCGTGAATGGTGGTACGATACTGGGGCCACCAAGCATATCTGCTCGGACAAAGAGATGTTCACTTCATACCAGAAGTGCAATAAAGATGAACAGCTGTTCATGGAAAACTCTTCTACCTCCAAAATTGCAGGAACATGGAAGATAGTGCTGAAGATGACTTCAGATAAATGTGTTGCATGTTCCAGATATTAGAAAGAACTTGATATCAAGTTCTTTGCTAGGCAAGAATGGGTTTAAGGTTGTTCTTGTTTCTGATAATTTTGTATTGTCTAAGAATGGAGTATACTTGGGTAAAGTATATGTAAAGGATGGACTGTTCAAGTTTACTGTAATGACAGTCATCCCTAAAACTATTGTTCCTGCTGTTCCTAATGTTAATGAAATAACTCATATTGCCTATGTTGTTGAGTCTTTTTCTGTTTGGAATGAAAGACTAGGTCATGTTAATGTCAATTCTATGCGTAGATTACTTAACATGAATTTGCTACCAAAGTTTAAGGTAGATAATTCCGAAAAATGTGAAGTTTGCACTGAGGCCAAACTCACTAAAACTCCATCACGTTCTGTAAAAAGAAACACAGAAACTCTAGGTCTAATTCACACGGATCTGTGTGATTTAAAATACGTGCAGACCAGAGGTGCCAAAAAGTACTTTGTGACATTCATAGACGATTGCACAAAATTCTGTTATGTATTCTTGTTACATAGCAAAAAAGAGGCTTTGGATAAATTCAAAGAATATAAACTTGAGGTTGAGAATTAACTTGGAAAAACGATTAAAATTGTTAGGAGTGATAGAGGAGGAGAATATGATGCACCATTTAATATGTTCTGCTCTGAACATGGAATCGTTCATCAAACAACTGCTCCTTACTCACTCGAATCAAACGGTACTGCCGAGCGCAAGAACCGAACTCTAAAGGAGATGATGAATGCCTTGTTGTTGAATTCTGGCTTACCCCAAAACATGTGGGGGGAAGCGTTACTGACTGCCAACTACAATCTCAATAAAATACCTCACAAGAAAACCGGCAAGACACCATACGAACTATGGAAAGGTAACGTACCTTCGTATAAATACCTCAAAGTGTGGGGGTATCTAGCAAAACTGGCAGTACCTAACCTGAAATAGGTCACCATCGGACTTAAGATAATTGATTGCATATTCATAGGCTATGCACACAATAGTAGTGCATATCGGTTCTTGGTATACAAATTAGATATACCGGATATCCATGTGAATACAATAATGGAATCAAGGAATGCTTCCTTCTTTGAACTCGTGTTTCCGTACAAGGATACTACGTACCCCAAACGTACACATGAACAAGGGAATGCAAGCACTTCGGTTGATGAACTAGAACATGATACTGATGAGCCTAGACGAAGTAAACATGCTAGAACATCAAAATTATTTGGTCCTGACTTTGTAACGGCCTTTCTGTTAGAGAATGAGTCCAGAACTTTCAAGAAAGCCATGTCTATGCCTAATGCTCCTATGTGGAAGGAAGCAATCAAAAGTAAAATAGACTCCATTATGCAGAATCATACATGGGAGTTAGTCGATTTGCCTTCTGGATGTAAAGTTATAGGATGCAAATAGATTTTCAAACAAAAATTGAAACTAGATGGTTCAATAGAGAAGCATAAGGCAAGACTTGTGGTACAAGGATTTAGGCAAAAGGAAGGCCTAGATTTCTTTGATACATATTCTCCAGTTACAAGAATAACTTTCATAAGAATGTTGATAGCTATTGCAGCTCTACGTAACCTAGAAATACATCAAATGGATGTTAAAACTGCATTTCTAAATGGGGACTTAGAAGAAGAAATATACATGAAACAACCTGAGGGTTACGTAGTTCTTGGACAGGAAAATAAGGTGTGCAGGCTTGTAAAATTCCTGTACGAACTGAAACAAGCTCCAAAACAGTGGCATGCAAAATTTGACAATTTTATGATGTCAAATGGTTTCAAAATAAATGAATATGATAAGTGTATCTACATTAAAAATACTCCAAATGGATACAGTCTGGTCTGTCTGTATATAGACGACATGCTCATTATTGGAAGTAATAACGACATTATCAAACAAACTAAGAGCATGCTTAGTGGCAAGTTTGACATGAAAGATTTGAGAGTTGCAGATGTCATAGTAGGAATCAAAGTTTCCAGGACGTCTGAGGGAATTACTTTGTCTCAAGCTCATTTTGCTGAAAAAGTACTTGAAAGATTCAAGAATTACTCCAATGGGACAGCCAAAAGTCCCGTCGATCCCAGTCTTCACTTGTTCAAAAAAACAGGCAAAAGCATATCACAACTGGAATATGCACATGTAATCGGTAGTCTGATGTACTTAAGAAATTGTGCATGACCGGATTCGGTAAATGTACTGAGCCGCTACACGAGTAATCCAGGACAAAGTCACTGGAAAGGAATAACTAGAGTATTGAACTACTTGCGACATACTCAGAATTATGCATTGCATTACACCAGAAATCTAGCAGTACTAGAAGGCCACAGTGATGCCAACTGGATATCGGACTCTAAGAACTCAAAATCCATAAGTGGATATGTCTTCACACTTGGTGGTGCAGCTGTGTAATACCCCGTATTTCTGAAATATATATATATATATATATATATATATATATATATATATATATATATATATATATATATATATAAAGAATTTGAGGGGTTGTCCTATAGAATATTTCTATAGGAGGGGTTCATAAAAACCGGGTATTAAAGGAAAAAGAAGCCCACGGTTGGTTGAGATATATGCTGTTTGAAAAGTTGGATGATGATGTCGTCCAGGATGATTTGATTGGGATTTCGGAATTGAATAAGAATGGAATTGGGTATTAGTGGGCCGGTTTGGTTGAGAAAGACTTGAATGGATTGGTTGATTATAAAAAAGGATTAATTCGGGATTTGTAAATGAGATTTGAGAAATATAGTCCCACATGGGAAATATATAAAAATAGTTTGAGTATAAATATAATTAGCCAATGATCAAGAGTCACCTAATTGGTTAACCACCTTTTGAGAGGCAGCCTGTGGTGGGCAGTTGTACTACATAGTATCTAATTTGTCTTCTAAAAATATTAAAATTGTCTGAGTATTGAGGCAGGGCGTTACAAATGGTATCAGAGCCGACTTTCGACACTGGGTGTAGAAGAGGACCTCAGTATGATCCGCGGTGTTGAGAGTCATTTATCTCCGGGATCAGGTAGGATCTGCGGTGTTGAGAGTGATTTATCTCTGGGATCGAGGACGACGCTACATCGGCTAGAAAGGCGGATCCTACACTAGATGTGTGTCCCTGTACTCAGCGAAGACGCTGATTTCTAAGGTGGGGTGTATGTAATACCCCGTATTTCTGAAATAAATAAATATATATATATATATGATTTGAAAGTATAATGAATTTGAGGGTTGTCCTATAGAATATTTCTATAAGGGGATTGTATAAGATTTCGGTTGTTGAAAGAAATGGCCACCTCGGTAATTGTGAGGGGATTTGGAATAATAGTCCCATATTGGAAAATATACAAAAATAGTTTGAGTATAAATATAATTAGCCAATGATCAAGAGTCACTTAATTGGTTAACCACCTTTTGAGAGACAGCCTGTGGTGGGCAGTTGTACTACATAGTATCTAATTTGTCTTCTAAAAATATTAAAATTGTCTGAGTATTGGGGCGGGGCGTTACAAGCTGTGTCATGGAAATCCTCTAAACAAATGCTATTGGCCAGATCCACCAGGGAATCTGAGTTTATTGCTTTAGACAAAGCAGCAGAGGAAGCAGAATGGCTTCGAAACTTTTTAGAGGATATTCCTATGTGGGAAAAACAAGTGCCTGCTTTATGTGTACACTGTGACAGCCAATCGGCTATAGCACGGGTACTGAGTTGTTTGTATAATGGTAAGTCTCGTCATATCAGAAGGCGACACAAAACCATTAGACAACTGCTCTCAAATGGAGTAATCTCTATAGAATATATAAAATCTGCCAACAACCTAGCGGATCCATTTACTAAAGGTCTGTCGCGATAGCAGGTTGTGAGATCATCAAGAGGAATGAGTTTAAGGCCTATGACGAAAGAGGATACTTGATGGAAACCCTACCTAGGAATTGGAGATCCCAAGATCTAGGTTCTAAGGGACAACTAAATCTTGTTAAATCGACGGGGGTACTGAGAGATTAAAATCTCATACCCACTCTTAGGATAATAAAACAGTGCTACCTGCAAAGAGTTAGGATAAGCTTGGCTTTTAATGATTCCCATAGCTTTGAAATAAAAGTAGGGTATAGCAGGATACTCTTATGGGCAATCACCTTGTCAGTGTGAAATGGGGCCATTTCTAGGAGAATGAAGAGAGGCTACATTCTCCAAGTTCACTCACGATTAACCAGGGTTGTTTAAAGACAAAATAAACACAACAAGAGAACTTAGTTCTGTGAGGAGATGAAACTGTATGATAGTTATTGTCTAGGTTCACATCAAAGCCGGGGTAGTTCAAGACATCATGATCACTACCTGGTCAAGTGAATCCGATAGCCACTTACTAAGGGTGGTTCAAAGTTGAAAAATTACTACCATTCCTGATGTAGTGATTTTTCGATTGTACTCTCAGAGTTTTTCTGTCATGTCTTTTTATGTCGTGTCTGGATTACATAGTATGGTAATTTCCATTCATGTGGGGGATTGTTAGAATTAATTTTTGCAGTTTTCTGGGCCAGATTCCGACAGGCTTCGGACATCGGCGGTGCCGGAAAATGAGTGGATTGCGATCCTCTCGTCGAGTACTATCCGTGGTGTACTCATTTTTCAAAAACGAATTCCGTATGAAAGAGAAATGTTGGTACAAAGTTGGGTACTTGAAATGTACTAACTTGGAAACTTGGAAACTTGGAGAAAATGGATAGTCCCATATCGGAAATTGGGAAAGGTTTTATCTAGTATATATACTAGAAAATTGGACTAAAGGGCGTGGTCCGGGGGTTACCACTAACATGTAGCGGAGAGAGGACTTAGCCAAAATGACAAACACACACGCCGCGCGCGCCCGGCCCGGCCCTGCTCCGGCCCCGGCCTCGGCTTTGGCTCTGGCTTAAATTTTTTTTGCCCCAGTCAATTTTTTTCCCTAGTACACTGATGAGGCTTTTCATATTCGGTAACTGATACCATTACTCTATAACAGAAGAGTAATGGCTCACCAGTTATGAATCTGAACCACCACTCTGCTGTTGCAGAGAAGTGGACCATTGCTCTACTGTTACAGAGTAATGGGCCTCTAAAGAGTCTCCATTTCTCCTATAAGACAACTGAATGCTGTCTGCTAGACATACAATTTTATTGATAATATAATTTTTATACTCCTTTTTCTTCTCCTCTATGTCAAAAACTGAGAGTACAACACAGTGTTGTTCGCTGGGATCTCTGGAGTTTGGGTGCTGCACTTTAGAGAAGGTATACAGTTGTATCCTGGGAGGCAATTCGACGGCCAACCGTCACACTACGGGGCGAATTTTGCTTTAAGGAGAGAGATCTTAAATCTCGACTCTGTATAAAGCTTTGGTTTGTTACATCGTATTCCTGTATCTTTTGTTCTCCACAATTATTGTTAGTGATTTTCAGTTTTATAAAATTTGAGTTCTAACATAAAATACTCTAATTTTTCTTTCTTGTTTATTTTAACTAACTTTGTTCATGAAATTCTTCGTTCTTCTTGATTGAGCTATTCTTGTTAATCATATTTTCTTTTATTTAATTGTGGGTATTTTTATTTGAACTATATTGTCTTTAAACACATCTCTTATTGAACTCTAAAATCCAATTTCAATTAATCTTGACCATAAATCGCTATTATTGGATCATAAACCACTAACCCAACATCCTAATTATACTACGCAAATACAATCCTATTGCAATCCCTAAAAATTGCACAATTGAAACCCTAATAGCCGTCTAATCTCTCTTATCTTTCTCTCTCCTCAAAATTCCCGCTCAGCGCCCCACTGCCATCTTCCCCGGCTTACTCCGACCAACCTCCGGCGACCCCCATCGCCGCCCTCACCCAAATCCACCCTCCTCCGTCGACCCATATCGTCGACATCCTCACATCAGACCCCGAAACCCCCTGCCTTCCCAATTCCCGTCGAGCAGTACCAAAACCCCGATGCCCCTATTTTCGTCGATGCCCTGTGCTTCGCCACCCGTCGCCGTCGAGCCAGTCGACGCCAGCGACGCCGCCGTCCAGCCTTCCCCTTGCCCCGCTGTCATTGATCAAGCTATTATTGCTTGGATTCTCTATTGCACGTGATTTGCACGTGTTATTTGTGGATTTGTGGATTTGTATGTTCGTTGCTTCGGGATTCTCATCCCGTTATTCTTGGTATTCAATTTCACCGTCAATAAGGCAAGTTACTTTTCTCTTGAATTGTTATTAAATCAAATTCAAGTTTTTATTGAAACTTTTGCAAGTAGATCCCATTGTTTATCATATTGTACATTGTTCATCTCTTTCGTTGGTATATTGAGGGTTTACACGAGCTAACCCAATTTACTTGACTTCGTGCCTCTATTGACTCCAAAGATTGAATCTTTCATATGTTCATATAGAATTGAGAATAGGGTTGTTCATATAATTGTCACACAATTAATCTATTGTAGAAACGATTACTAGATTGTATGTTGTTTGATCGATTGATGCTTGGTTGATCATAAATTAATATATGTATGTGTTCTTAATTTTATTTATTATGTTTTTATACTCGTCGTGCTGATTAAGAAGTTTATCAACTAATAGAATTGATACCCATCATGTTTAACTAATTAATTTCATGAAAATTACCCAAAAACCTGTATGTTGCTTGCTGACTGTATTTTGTATACTATTTCCGACCTAGTAAATGATCTTAAAATGAATAACTTTCTGAATAAGAATTCTAGCCTTATCCTTCTAGTTTTCAGAACATCTTGAATTTCTGAATCCCGAGTTGTGTAGAAAAGTTATGCTCGTTTTACTACAGCTGTGTTTTTATTTCCAGATTTTCAGATTCTCGTATGTTTAATGTTTAAATTGTTAAAAGGCTGATCAAATTTTACAATTTTGCTCCGATAATTTCCAAAATATTAGTTAACAGGTTTAGGAGTCTAATAAATATTTTTTAATGAATTCAATATTGTGTTTTTGCTGTTTCTAAAAATAGAACAACATAATGTCGAATTTCTGCCTAAACATGAACTACGAAAAGAATGAGGTGTTTGACCCAGCTAATGTTATTGGATTTTGAACTTTAAATATGCGTTGGAACTGTGTGGAAGTCTAGTTTCTAGAATTTTTGACGGATTCAGTTTTCGAGTTCTGAAACAGCGGGAAATTGTATTTTTATACAGACTATTCTTGCTGTCCAGAATTTTATATTTCAGTTTTTGATAGTTTAATTTTTCGTATATCATAGTATTGCATGAATCGAAGTGTGAATGTTGCATTGCATGATCCTAATGAGTTATTGTCATCATTCTAATTGTCCTACTTCATTTTACCATCTTATTGTTCCTCTATTGACACTATTGTTTATCCAATGTCTCAAATTGCATATTGTATTGTTGCATTAATAAAATAATTAATAAGTTGGGGTTTAAAGGATTGAATTGAGTAGTGAATAATATAGTGACTGTGTCGGCCAGTATTTATCGATTGATTGTGGAGCACTGACTACGACACCCCCAATCTTTCGTGTATTGTATCAATGAATCGTATCAATGTATCGTATCAGTAAATAAGTGAATTATCATAATGTATCGTGCAACAATATTGTATCGTATCAGTAATTTTCGTACCGACACATGATCTATAGAATTCACCACTTAGTCTAAATGAAATTGATTGTATGCATCGAACCTGTGGTATGGAACATATGAGATACAGTAGTATGTACATTAGTTAGAATTAAAGTGATTAATAGACATAAGAATTGACACAACATCGACATTGCGTATTGTTCATCATTGAATATTGATCATTGGCTAAGTATTAAGGACAATTTTTCTCTTCTTTTTAGATGAAGTGTTCACAGGTAATGAAGGAGAATTGCCTGCTGTGATTGGAGAACAAACTTTCTGAAGATCTAATGCTTTCTAGTTGCTTATTGTTTTAATGAACTTAATGTATTAAGACTTTTTATTATTTGAGATTGGATTTATTATTGTATTGGGCTTATGACCTGAATTTTATTATTTGTTTCCAGACGTTGGTTTATTGTATTTGAATATTCCATATTGCTTCATTCGAAATATCATTGTTCATGAGATTATTATTATTGCCGGCGCAATTGTTCTGTATTGATTATATTGTTGAGTTGATCGTATAAACAGCTTATGGGTGACGTTAGTCATTCGCTGGGCCAATGTCATGTACTCGCATTCCGTATTTTTGGGAAGCAGGGCGTGACACTTAAACTTCGATGAGTCTTAAATTCAGGTCAAGTACATATATTACAACCATAAGAGTTCTATAAATAAGTCTTTGTAAACCGTCTCAGTCTGATGGAAAAAAAAATGAAAAAGCAAGACCGTAGTCTTCAAAAAGAAAATAATAAAAGCGCTCTAATGTCTTGATCTTTAGCAAATGATAAGTTCTGAAATATTGAGTCAAAAGAGATGAAGAAAAATATTATTGATCCCCGCTCTATAATAAAAAATTAGAATATTTATTTCCAAAAGAAAAATATTCATTCCGTTGTGAACTGACAGTCGACCATCAATTAATCTTGAAAAAGTCGAGAAAATTGGCAGTCGACCTTAAACAGTTTCAGTGTGGTTTTGACAGTCGATAGTGAATAGACCTGGCAAACGGGTCGAGTCGGGTACCCATGGTTCAGGTTGCCTAACAAGCGGGTCCAATGAGCCAGGTCGAAAAGTAACTGTGAAAAATAAAGTTTTTTCTTGACTCGGACCCGGCCCGCTAATAATTCAGTATTTTTTAGTTTGTTTTATGTTTTTTTATAATTTTTAAAAATTTATTTTAATTTAATAATTGATTAAACATATAATTATCATACTATCTTTTATTTTAAAATGTAAAGGCAAAAAATTGAATAACTGAAACAACATGCAATGTAATCAAGAATCAAGAATGATAACTTAATAAGCTTGTTACCATGGTAGGTTCTTTATTTAAATAAATATACGATATTAACATTCAAAATCCAACTAGTACTTCAATTTATCATTTCATCGACCAAAACAAAAGAGCAATAAATTGCCTAATCCTGCTAAGAAAGAGCCATCAATTTTCAAAGCATGCAAACATAATTGAGTTTTAAAAAAATTCAAATATAGTCAAAACATGCAATAGCAGATTCAAAACATTGAAACCATATGATAAACAGATTTCTAATGTCTTGAAATTAATTACACTAAAAAACAATGAAACCAAATAAAAATCAAACTCAAAACACATTCAAATAAATTACAACTCAAGTTGATGAGCATTTAAATTTAATTTTATTTACTTAAATACATGGGTACCCGCGAGTACTTGTGGGTATAACTGACCCAACCAACAGGTTCACGGGCCGGGCTGAAAACACTACAAACAAAGTGGAAAATCCCGACAATTTTTATTATTATTTTATTTTATTTATTTTGTTGTTGGGGGGGGGGGGGCTAGGATTTTGATAGAGAGAGTGAGAAGAGTTATGGGCCGACGAACGGGGTGGGGGCCGGCGAAGAGCGCGGGTGACAGTGATGGGGGAAGGGGCAACGGCTAGGGAGGGGGATGGTGATGGGGGGGAGGAGGGCTGGGTTAGGTTACTTGGTGAGGAGGAAGATTGTGAGTGAAAAAAATAATTGTGAAAGTAAAATGAGAGAGAGATAGAAAGATAACGAGATAATTTTATCTGTGATCTACCCCTGCGTTTTCAAGCAAAAACGTTGGGTATCCCTCACATATTTCAACGTTTTTCAAAATTACCGGGGTAGTGTTAACTTTTTATTTATTTAAACTGTTGGTTTCTACCATGACGTTTCTACCAAAACGTTGGGGTAGAAACGTCGGGGTATACCACTTTTGCAGTAATGACTCATCCTTGGGCCGCGGAAATCCTTACAGTTATCGAAGACACACTATACGTAGGATTTGTCACATCGAACCCCAACAACATATTGTTCGTCAAGACTCTCAAGAGGGGTGATGTGTTTGTGTTTCCGGTAGGTTTGATCCACTTCAAGTTCAATGGTGGCAAAGAGCCTGCAGTTGCGGTTAGCGACTCTTAGTAGTCAGAATCCTGGTGTGATTACAATTGCCAATGTTGTTTTCGGTTCGAACCCACCCATATCGGTGGAAGTTTTGGAGAAGGCATTTCAAGTTGATAAGAAGATAATTAAGAAACTCATGGCTCAATTCAAACAGAGAGAAAGAGGAATGAATAAGGGAAGATTTATTATTTGATTTCATTGTATAAATTTCGCTTATGTTTTATTTGAGTAAGTTCTGTTTATATATCCCCTCCTTCTAAAAATGCTTAATTTGTTTTCTTTTTCACTATTTAAAAGGCACTAAGGAATATTTACATGTCAGTTTAAAAATTTTCTGCTCCAAACAACTTCATAACCCAAATTAAAAGTTCAGTAAAGATTATAAGATCCCCGATGATGGCACGAAACTTAACAATAGGGTGATTGTGTGGAAATTAGATCACACCAATCACAAAAATAGATCTAATAACATTAAACAAGTAGGTCACACCAATCATACAAAGATTTGTCCCGATTTGGGCGAAGCCTAATACGGAGGAGAATATAAAGAGATATTAAATAGTAGATTACAAGGAGTTAGTTACAAACTCACTCACCAAAATATGAGCTCAAACGAACACCCACATACGGGCTCAATAATAACCTAGCCATCGTTGGTGGTCTACTGCCCAAAGAGACTGTCGACCGCAATTGGTCGTTCCCTAGACAGAGCCTTTGGAAAGTGGGGCAGTCGAATGTCAATTAGTTGGCTCCTGTTGTTGTTGCTTAGTCTCCTGAGATTCTTCAACCTCCTTCGCGTCACCGTTTTCTCTTCCCATCGAACCCAATTTTGCAAGACATACACCTTATGAAGCACGGGTACTCAAAAACGGCTTAATTACTCGTACCGGGTGCGAATCAGATTCGTGTACGCCCGGGTACATTGGGGGTGCGTACCTGGTGCGTAACCGATCATTTAATTGATTTTTTAAAAAATAATAATAATAATAACGGGTTTGGGGTGGGTGCAAGTAGGTGCGCCCGTTTGTACTTTATATATATATATAGAGTAAGTCTATTAAGTGCTAGGAAGCTGGGCTCCTTATCGGGAGCTGGAGATCTCAGCCATCCGATCTAGAGTGATTCAGATCGAATGGCTGAGACCAGATCCCGTTCTCCATCTTGTTTTGTTGAGGGTAAAATGGTCGTTTTCCCCCTCTCCTTATCTTTTGGCTTCCTGGCTCCCATCTCACTCCCGCTCTCTCTTCGATCGTAAGAAACCCTAGTCTCCTCTCCTTTTCTTACTCCCGCGCTCTCCTTCTTCGACGAAATCCTAAACGTCGGAGAGAAACCCCCATTCTCCTTCTACGATTTCCACTTTCTTGAGCTCATTCACTCACTTCGATGAGAAACCTTAGCCCCCAAATCCGCTGGTCTCAGTGGTCTCTTTCTTTATCTCTGCGATCGAAGACCCAAATAGCAATTAGGGTTGCGAGGCTCTCTCTCTCTCTCTTCGACGTCAAACCCAGCTTCCGATTAGGGTTTGATTCCGCATCGATTCGAATAGAAACCCTAAACTGATCTCCATCTCCATCTCCAACTTGGGTAGAGGTCAAATTTCAACTTGGGTAGAGGTAAAGTTGATATCTTCATTAGAATTACCCCATTAATTTTATTTTTGGCAATGAACTTGTTGTTGCTCTCATTTTTCCTGAAACTGGGCAAGTTTGGAAGTGTTCTGATGCATTTTTTTTCCTGAATCTGGGCTAAGATGACTGCTGATTTGATGTCAATATTTTTGCTATGGCAGTGATGAAATCACACTATTATGCTTCATTATGAGATTACAATGTGGTGATATTACACTAATACACCTAATTTGGTTATGACTGTGATGATATTACACTGTTATGCTTCATTCATAATTTAGGGATTGAAGATTTTCTGAATTTGGGCAATGATGAACTTAATTTGGGTCTCTTTTAGTTTTGCACTTTGTTTTGTCATGGTGCATTACACTTCTGCTGCTTCTTTGAATATGAGTTGTGTTTCTGAGGCTCTATCCTTCAATAGTCTTTCATTATGATCACTGAGATCATTGAGAAGTCATTATGGCTCTCTGAATATGAGATTGGTTTTGACATGGTATATTTCACTATTGGTGATGCATTCATTATGCTTCCTCAGAAAATTTCCTAATCTTCATGAAATGTGATATTCAAAAAGTTCTGAGCCTAAATAGTGAAGAAATTAGTGTGATGCTGAGCCATACAGTTGCCTTTAGAATTGTGATTCTTGCATCCTTTATTTTATTAATTAATCATTAGTCTAATATTTTTTCTATTAATAGAAAGGATGATCTCAAGCTTTATGAGTTGTATGTTGTGGTTGCATCTTTGATTCACCCAAATATTTCTAGTTGATTTTATCAGTTCATTTATAAAAATAAAAAAAATGCATGAGAAAATGAGAGGAAGCTGATGTTTGGTGTTTATTATTCTGTTGATGACAAACACATTAACTAGTCAGTCTTACTCAGTTCCAAATTATGAGAATTTTAACCGACTTCATTAATTATTTGAAAATAAGAAATTAAGAACCAAACATGCATATTCTTACATACTCCTAGTTTGTAAGTGTAAAATAATTGTTGTTTTTGGGTGCAGAAATTTTTATAGTAATCTCTCTGCTTGATGTTTATACAAAAATTTGCATCCTGAAATCTAATAAGTCTTATTCAAATAATGATAATACATCAAGCTTATATATTAGGTCCTGTTTATAATCTTATAATTTAGAAAGAGTGTGATCAGCATAAATCTTAATTTTATGAATTCTCTTATTCCAATTTGACCTAAGGGATTAAGTTACTAATTATGTAGCTGATGTTTGGTATGGGTTTAGTAAGAAACATTTGCAAAATTTCCTAATTATGTATAGTTCCGATCCAATTCTCTAATTCTTCTCTTATTAAATATATTGACAACCAAAATCAGTACTGTTTTGAATCTTTTTAGAATCTTGATTAGAAATATATGTTCTTTGTCGTCTCAGCACCAAAGAAGAGCTCTCACAAGTTCGTTCTCTCTCTTCGACGGAAAACCCAAACCGCGATAAGGGTTTCGATTTCTCGACTCATTGGGTTCTGCCTCTCCCAGATTCCGGAGGGAAGTGTTTGACTCTCATAAATGCTTTTATGATTTCTGTTTAATTTCTTGCATTTTCATTCAGTTTTGCGTGTAGGCAATGATGAAATTGATTTTGAATATGTGACTTGAGAGTAGCTCAATTCATCAAATTTTGATGCACCGATGAATCACAATGATTGATAGTATCAGTATAATTTTTGTAAGCTCAGAACGTTGGATACGTATGTGGTGGATACTCATTTACGCCGTTTGGTGTTTGATTCTCTCCTTCGGTGTGTTGGGTTAGGCAGTGATGCTAAACACTTTATGATCTGAATAATTATTTCAATCCTGTTTTAAGTATTCTTGATTATATATCTATCATATCCTAGTTGGCGCGGCACTCCAATGCAGCCCTACATATGAATAGTGTGTTCTGAGCCTACTGGTTTTTTTTAGTCTATATATATTCATGAGTAAGTCTATTCTGTGTGCTTGGTCGATTGAGTGTGAGAAGATAAGAGATAGGGGTTTTTGATTTTACCCCTTTTACCCCAAAACATTCTGAAGATAAGCGGTACCGAATATGAGTCGTTCCGTTGCGATCAATCGCGAACGAATGGTTAAAAACCCCAGCTCTAGATAAGGATTTCAGCTCCCAAGCTCTTAATAAACTTACTCTATATATATAAGACAGTTGATGATAAGCTCCGAACAACACAAACAGATCATGAAGTATCAAATTTTGTCAGCTCAGAAGAAACACAAACAGATCTTGACACTATACAAAAAACTATATATTAGGCAGTGATGCTGTGTTGGTGTAGGCAGTGATGCTAAACACTTTATGATCTGAATAATTATTTCAATTTGTTGTTTTTATTCTTGATTATATATCTATCATATCCTAGTTGGCGCGGCACCCCAATGCAGCTCTAGTTATGAATAGTGTGTTCTGAGCCTACTGGTTTTTTTTATTACCCCCATGTTCAGTGTATGTTGTTCTGAGCTTACAAAATTCGAAACTTCATGCCCAGCTTCTTTTGTCCTGAGCATACACAATTTGATACTATCTGTCTAGTTTCGAAGAGTTCATTTTTCTGTTTGTTCTGAGTTAACAAAATTTGATACTTCATGATGTGTTTCTGTTTGTTCTTGGTTTACCAAATTTGATACTACATGCTCTGTTTGTGTTGGTTATGAGCTTACAAAATTTGATACTTCAGACTCTGCTTGTGTTATTTATGAGCTTGCAAAATTTGATACTTCATGGTCTGTTTGTGTTAGTCCTGAGCAAGGGTAAAATTTGATGCTTCATGATCTGTTTGTGTTAGTTCTGAGCTTACAAAATTTGTAACCTCATGATCTGTTTGTGTTAGTTCTGAGCTTACAAAATTTGTAACCTCATGATCTGTTTGTGTTAGTTCTGAGCTTACAAACTGTGACACTTCATTGTATTACTCTGTCTCTGTTTGTTATGAGCTTACAACCATTTGATACTTCATTATCTGTTTCTGTTTGCTCCCAAGCTACTTGTTTCTCAGTTTCTGTTTTTGCCGAGGTAACAAATTTTGAACTTCATGTTCAGCGTTTGTTTTTCTGAGCCTACCATATTTAGTACATGATTTTTTGTGTTCTGAGCCGACTATATTTTGTAATTATTTTGTCGTTTCCAAGTTAAATGAGTTATGTTTGATTTTTATTTCAGGTTGATTCCAGCATGAAGTGCTTCTTGTACTTCTTGGAGCTATTGAACAGTGGACTACGCGAAAAGTTGACATTTGCAGCAAACTACTGAACATTGTATTACGTTGTACAGTTTGTGTTAAGTTTCAGTTTTTTGTAAAGTGTCAGATGTGAAGAACATTTGTTACGTTGTACATGTTTTTGTAAAGTATTACCTTACATTTCTATGAAGATCGAATTTCTTCCAGATATTCAGTTCATTATTGTTTTGGTGTCATGATTGAAATTTTGTGATTGTTTTGGTGTATTACACAGCATGAAATATCAAAATTTTGTAAGCTCAGAACTGACAGAAACAGACCAAGAAGTATCAAAATTTTGTAAGCTCAGAACTAACACAAACAGAGCATGATGTGTACAAATTTTGTAAGCTCAGAACCAACAGTAACGGACCATGAAGTATGACAATTTTGTAAGCTCAGAACTGACAGAAACAGACCAAGAAGTATCAAAATTTTGTAAGCTCAGAACTAACACAAACAGAGCATGATGTATACAGATTTTGTAAGCTCAGAACCAACGCAAACAGAACATGAAGTATGAAAATTTTGTAAGCTCAGAACCAACAATAACAGACCATGAATTATCAAATTTTGTAAGCTCAGAACTAACACTAACAGATCATTCGGTATCAAATTTTGCCCTTGCTCAGAACACAAACAGACCAAGAAGTATGGAAATTTTGTAAGCTCAGAACACACAGAAACAGACCATGAATTATCAAATTTTGTAAGCCCAGAACAATCAGAGACAGACCAAGAAGTATCAGTAATCTCAGAACAAACAGAAACACATCCATGATTTTGTAAGCCCAGAACAATCCAAGAAGTATACAAATATCAATCAATGATATAACTGAAATAACATTAGGCTTACTCAATGATACAACTTCAAAAATTCTCATACATGTCTTACTCATCTTTGGACTTTTCATCTTTATACAAAATTCTAAAGATTATACAAAAGATCAAACAAAATTCTAAACATTGTAGGCTCAGAACAACAATAAGTCAAGTCTTTGTTTGCAGTACTGTGCTTGTAACTGTCGGATGATGTTGCTCTGCCACTTCTCAATTGCTTTGTTTGTACTCATCTTTGTGCTTGTAACCTATGTGAACCAGTTCACTCCTGAGATTGAAGTTGATAATAATGAAAAATTATAACACCCAAGTTGAAAATGAGCTATTACGAGATGTTGAGTTATGAAGAAACAACTTCTACTAAATTTAATTGAAAGTAGCTGAAACTACAATATTTTGTTGTCTACTTAAAGTATTTACAAACGAAACAATAAGGATATTTTGCAAGAAACACAAATCTGTATATACAGAACAACTAATTTCTTCACTATCTAGGCTCAGAAATTTTTGAATATCACATTTCATGAACTTAAGAAAATTCTCTGAGGAAGCATAATGAATGCATCACCAATAGCGTAATATACCCATGTCAAAACCAATTTCATATTCAGAGACGCAATGTCAAAACCAATGCCATATTGTAATTGAAGATGTCAAAACCAACTCCGAAAGTAAAAGAGACAAGTTCATTATTGCTCAGATTTAGAAATTCTTCAATCACTAGAACCTCGCAATAATGGTGTGAGTATCATATATATATAACCAAATTAAATTCGACATTGCCCAGTTTCAGAAATTATTGAATGAGTTCATCTTTGGTGCAGAATGAATCTAAATATCATCACATCCACAAAAGTGTGAATATCATAATATTCAGTTCAAAGCTTAATAGTGTGAAAATCATCACAGCCATAACCAAAATATTGAATTCAAAGCATGAGCATTAAAAGAAGTAGTTCATCTTCAGCCCAGATATAGGCATAAAAGCATAATGAGAACCGTCACCTCATTCGAAGGGGAAAACTCAAAAAATTTAGACAAAACCAAATACTTTCCTTAATTCATATTATCGATTATAGGATTATCCATGGTATTAGCACTTCCATCTTGGCCTTCCATACCTACAAACACCATACAGTTATATAAATTAGGCATAAAGAACATATATTTCTAATCAAGATTCTAAAATGATTCAAAACAGTACTGATTTTGGATGTATATAAACAATAAAAAAAACTTAACATTGGAATTTTACCTCTATCCAAGTTAGAGATGTCGAGGGGAGATCGTTTAGGGTTTCGAAAGTCGTATTCAGATTGGGTGGATACTTTCCTCAAAATTGGAAGCAGATGCTTTGAACAATCTTTTGTCAAGGATGCAAGAAACACAATTCTAAAGGTAACTGTATGGCTCAGCATCACACTAAATTGTTCACTATTTAGGCTCAGAACTTTTTGAATATCACATTTCATGAAGATTAGAAAATTGTCTGAGGAAGCATAATAATGCATCACCAATAGTGAAATATACCATGTAAAAAACAATCTCATATTCAGAGAGCCATAATGACTTCTCAGTGATCTCAGTGATCATAATGCTCTACAAGAAGTTAATGCTCTACACTTCTGTTACCACCCATAGTGTTGTCATGAGAGCAACCTAGTGAATTCATGTTAATGCTCTACAAGAAGTTGATAAAAAGACTCAGATTTGACCTTCCCTGCATACATTATACTCTTACAAACTAGAATTATAAAAAAAATATGCATACCGGTTGCCAATATATTTAATAAGAGAAGAATTAGAGAATTGGATCGGAACTATACATAATTAGGAAATTTTGCAAATGTTTCTTACTAAACCCATACCAAACATCAGCTACATAATTAGTAACTTAATCCCTTAGGTCAAATTGGAATAAGTGAATTCATAAAATTAAGATTTATGCTGATCACACTCTTTCTAAATTATAAGATTATAAACAGGACCTAATATATAAACTTGATGTATTATCATTATTTGAATAAGACTTATTAGATTTCAGGATGCAAATTTTTGTATAAACATCAAGCAGAGAGATTACTATAAAAATTTCTGCACCCAAAAACAACAATTATTTTACACTTACAAACTAGGAGTATGTAAGAATATGCATGTTCAGGTTCTTAATTTCTTATTTTCAAATAATTAATGAAGTCGGTTAAAATTCTCATAATTTGGAACTGAGTAAGACTGACTAGTTAATGTGTTTGTCATCAACAGAATAATAAACACCAAACATCAGCTTCCTCTCATTTTCTCATGCATTTTTTTTATTTTTATAAATGAACTGATAAAATCAACTAGAAATATTTGGGTGAATCAAAGATGCAACCACAACATACAACTCATAAAGCTTGAGATCATCCTTTCTATTAATAGAAAAAATATTAGACTAATGATTAATTAATAAAATAAAGGATGCAAGAAACACAATTCTAAAGGCAACTGTATGGCTCAGCATCACACTAATTTCTTCACTATTTAGGCTCAGAACTTTTTGAATATCACATTTCATGAAGATTAGGAAATTGTCTGAGGAAGCATAATGAATGCATCACCAATAGTAAAATATACCATGTCAAAACCAATCTCATATTCAGAGAGCCATAATGACTTCTCAGTGATCTCAGTGATCATAATGAAAGACTATTGAAGGATAGAGCCTCAGAAACACAACTCATATTCAAAGAAGCAGCAGAAGTGTAATGCACCATGACAAAACAGTGCAAAACTAAAAGAGGCCCAAATTAAGTTCATCATTGCCCAAATTCAGAAAATCTTCAATCCCTAAATTATGAATGAAGCATAACAGTGTAATATCATCACAGTCATAACCCAATTAGGTGCATTAGTGTAATATCACCACATTGTAATCTCATAATGAAGCATAATAGTGTGATTTCATCACTGCCATAGCAAAAATATTGACATCAAAGCATGAGCATCAAATCGGCAGTCATCTTAGCCCAGATTCAGGGAAAAAAATGCATCAGAACACTTCCAAACTTGCCCAGTTTCAGGAAAAACAAGAGCAATAACAAGCTCATTGCCAAAAATAAAATTAATGGGGTAATTCTAATAAAGATATCAACTTTACCTCTACCCAAGTTGAAATTTGACCTCTACCCAAGTTGGAGATGGAGATGGAGATCAGTTTAGGGTTTCTATTCGAATCGATGAGGAATCGAACCCTAATCGGAAGCTGGGTTTGACGTCGAAGAGAGAGAGAGAGAGCCTCGCAACCCTAATTGCGATTTAGGTCTTCGATCGCAGAGAGAGAGAAAGAGACCACTGAGACCAGTGGATTTGGGGGCTAGGGTTTCTCGTCAAAGTGAGTGAATGAGCTGAAGAAAGTAGAAATCGTAGAAGGGGAATGGGGGTTTCTCTCCGACGATTAGGGTTTCATCGAAGAAGGAGAGCGCAGGGAGTAAGAAAAGGAGAGGAGACTAGAGTTTCTTACGATCGAAGAGAGAGCGGGAGTGAGATGGGAGCCAGGAAGCCAAAAGATAAGGAGAGGGGGAAAATGACCATTTTACCCTCAACAAAACAAGATGGAGAACGGGATCTGATCTCAGCCATTCGATCTGAATCACTCTAGATCGGATGGCTGAGATCTCCAGCTCCCGATAAGGAGCCCAGCTTCCCAGCT
This sequence comes from Hemerocallis citrina, assembly GCA_017893485.1. NCBI lineage: Eukaryota > Viridiplantae > Streptophyta > Magnoliopsida > Asparagales > Asphodelaceae > Hemerocallis > Hemerocallis citrina. Next base: position 190,561,340 of record CM030360.1, on the reverse strand, counting down.
CTTAATAGACTTACTATATATATATATATATATATATATATATGAAAATTTTCCATTGTGCACCACCCCTCCATGTGCACTCTTGTGCACACGACCTTCCCGCATCGACGATCCGAACTGTTCACATTGATCTACACATCTAAATTAGTCTAATTATGTAAAATTAAATCATTTGAAATTCATTTGCTCATACATCATGTGACTATAAAAAACAATGATTTTCAGCCAAACCATTTTGTAATACTTCAATGGATGAGCAAATGAATTTCAAATGATTTGATTTTACATATTTTGACTAATTTAGATATCTAGATCAATGTGAACAGTTCGGATCGTCGATACGATGGTGGGAAGGCCGAGTGCACACGTCGTGTACACCATAGGTGGTGCACAACGGAAGACTTCCATATATATATATATATATATATATATATATATATATATATATATATATAACACAAAGAAAGTTATCAAGTGTCTCGCATTCAATAGGATTGAAATCAATGGTCCAGATCTAACCTCACAAAACATATTTTCCCGCCCAAAAGTTTCCCCCCAAAACTCAAATTCAAATCCCCCCAAAACAACTCCTTTATTTGTTTATTTCTCTCTCTCTCTCTCTTTCTCTCTCTCTCTCTTCTCTCTCTATTTACTCAGAAATTTCAGGTTCGAAAATTTTCATATTTTTTATGTATTTTTTTTTTTTATTTCTCATGTTATATTGAAAATTGCAAATATCTCATCAACAGTTAAATTTCATCATTTTCCACACTCAAAGTTCTAAGAAGTTGGACTTTACACCCCCGTTTATAATTATTTTTCAACATATACTAATGAAAACATGGACTTTTATTTACAACTAATTATTGTTTTACTATTCAAACTTGAGCTATATAATTGTTGTTTTACTGTTTACAAGACTTTCATATGCTGTATCGTTCCGAAGACGTGTCGTAGGCACGTGCCCACTGGCAAATCTAGTATATATATATATATATATATATATATATATATATATATATATATTGTAATTGTTGCTGCTGATTTCGGTGTGGGGACAATCAAATGAATTTGTGGGTTTGTGAGGAATCGAAGAGGTCAAACCTAACCAATTCCACTGTTGATCGGCCAACTCCTTGGTGCTGCCACTGACCTGCACAATGTGCGAAACACCGGGATGGATCCCGGCGACGCACCCTACGATGCTCTTATCAATACTCAAAAAAGAATATCAAAAAGCTTTAGGTAGGCAAAGAGAGATCACATTGTAACGGTAGGAGGTAGGGGGTTTTCATAGTCGCCCTGGGGATCTGCTTTGAGATTAGAGCGAATATCTACTCCCCGGTGTGGCTGGATAGAGATGGTTAGAACCACCCCCAAGGATATGGAAGAATTAGGATATCTCTATATCTTCCTAAACTGTCGCTCAACGGGTTAGGACCCGTTCTCCATTGACCAGATCCATTCATCGGTTATTGGGCTCAAGAGAAGAGACCCAATTCCCATTTCGGACCCGCCCGTAGGTGAAATTACCGTTTTCCCCCTGTGAACTTTAAGATTCGTGCCCAATTTGAATGGTTCCAATTTAACCCTGTTTTTAGCCATATCAAGAGCCCCCCACTCCTAAAGACTGTTTGCTACAGTCTTTGGGGAGTTGTTTTGCTGTTTCAATGGCGTATAGGACTTTATCGGTGTTCTAAAAGGGGGTTCGAATATGTTCGAGAGGTAACGGAGTTTTTCTGAGCTGTTAACATGCCCAAGAGTGTTCTCAGGCTCTTCTGGGTTTTTGGAGATTTTTCTCCATTTTTTATATTATTTTTCGAATCATTTATTCAATTTTGCAAAGCGATGATTTATTTTTTGAGAGCACGAATTAATTATTCTAACCAATAATTATTTACCTAGGGGCTCAAAAATATTTTCCCGAATTTATAATTATTTTTAGAATTTTTAATCATTTTTTGTAATTTTTAAATAAATAATTCGAATTAATAAATAAAAAAACAATTTAATCACCGTATTTACGATGTGGCCCAATCTAGGACGTCCATCAGTCATCAACGCGAATATTTGAACGGTCAGATGATGGATCAGTGCTTGGCGGCGTGGTTGAATCTGGGCCGTTGATCAGATTGTGATGCGAATTTTTAGATGATCTGACGGTTCTTGTGATCCGAAAGTGTTTTCTCCATATGAGCAGCTCGGTGCTTCGGGGATTGTGGTTCTGAACGACGTGGCACAATCAGGGTCGTCTGATGAAGATCATGCACGAATCACGAAGAAATAGTGATATTTCTCCAATACGCAGCTTGGTGCCCCGGTTGCTCGGATTGTGGTTCCGAGCGACGTGGCACAATCAGGGCTGTCTGATGGAGATCAGGCACGAATCACAGGAAAGAGTGATTTTTCCACAATATGTAGCTCGGTGCCACAGTTACTCGGATTGTGGTTCCGAGCGACGTGGCACAATCAGGGCTGACTGACGGAGATCATGCACGAATCACGAGGAAAAAGTGATTTTTCTCCAATACGCAGCTCGGTGCCCTGATTGCTCGGATTGGGGTTCCAAGCGATGTGGCACAATCAGGGCCGTCTGATGGAGATCAGGCACGAATCACGAGAAAAGAGTAATTTTTCCCCCAGCTCAGTGCTCCGGTTGCTCGGATTGGGGTTCCGAGCGACGTGGCACAATCAGGGTCGTCTGATGGAGATCAGGTACGAATCACGAGGAAAGAGTGATTTTTCTCCAATACGCAACTCGATGCCCCGGTTGCTCAGATTGTGGTTCCGAGCGATGTAGCACAATCAGGGCCGTCTGATAGAGATCATGCATGAATCACGAGGAGAGTGATTTTTCTCCAATATGCATCTCGGTGCCCCGGTTGCTTGGATTGGGGTTCCGAGCGACGTGGCACAATCAGGGCCGTCTAATGGAGATCAGACACGAATCACGAGGAAAGAGTGATTTTTCTCCAATACGCAGCTAGGTGCCCCGGTTGCTCGGATTGTGGTTCCGAGCGACGTGGCACAATCAGGGCCGTCTGATTGAGATCAGGCACGAATCACGAGGAATGAGTGATTTTTCTCCAATACGCAGGTCGGTGCCTCAGTTGCTCAAATTTTGGTTCTGAGCGACATGGCACAATCATGGCCGTCTGATGGAGATCAGGCATGAATCACGAGGAATAAGGCAAGAATCATGAGAAAAGAGTGATTTTTCTGGACGTGGCGCAATCAGGGCCGTCTGATGAAGATCAAGCGCGAATCACAAGGAGAGAGTTATTTTTCTCCAATACGCAGCTCGGTGCCCTGGTTGCTCAGATTGTGGTTCCGAGGGACGTGGCACAATCAGGCCTGTCTGATGGAGATCCGGCCAGAATCACGTTGAATAAGGCATGAATCACGAGAAAAGACTGATTTTTCACGATGTGGTGCAATCAGGGTCATCTGATGAAGATCAAGCGCGAATCACGAGGAGAGAGTGATTTTTCTCCAATACGCAGTTCAGTGCCCCAGTTGCTTGGATTGTGGTTCCGAACGACGTGGCACAATCAGGGCCGTCGATGGAGATCAGGCACGAATCACGAGGAATAAGGCTTGAATCACGAGAAAAGAGTAATTTTTCACTACGTGGCGCAACCAGAGCCGTCTGATGAAGATCAAGTGCGAATCACGAGGAGAGTGATTTTTCTCCAATATGCAGCTGGTGCCCCGGTGGCTTGGATTGTGATTTCGAGCGACGTGGCACAATCAGGGCCGTCTGATGGAGATTAGGCACGAATCACGAGGAATAAGGCGTTTATGCTTCTGATGGGCCTCTGTGGAGGCCCAAAACGTCTGAAAGCTCACCCAAATTCCCTTTAGTGCTATAAGATCTTACTCCCCTCTCACCGCTCCCCCATTCTTCACTTCTCACTTTTACTTTTCACTTTCTAAGCTGTTTCTTGCTATAGCCGCAGACAAAGAAAATCCACCGGCAGCAGCAGTGGATGTGGCAGCGGGGGGAGACTCTAAGTCCACCACAGGCGTAGCAACCCCTAAACTCCTGGCAACCTTTGATGGTGTGGGCTTAGGGGCTAGCCTCTTCCTCTTCTTCTCTTTAGGACACTTGCTGCTCAAGTCCGATCTCTTAGACACTATCGCGTCGAAATCCATGCTGATCACTCCTGCAAGAGAAGACACAAAGATGATAAGGCAACGAAAAAAATGGATACAATGCCAAAGATAAAATAAACACATAAAAGGAGACGCATACTAGGGTTCATCAGGTTGAACCGCCCTTGAAGAGAACCTACACGGTTATCTCTCTCCAACCCAAAGACGGCCGAGCTAAAAGAGTTCTGACCATACTTGTAACACCCCAATTATTATTATTATTATTATTATTCAATTTTATAACTCCAAATTCAATTCTTTCAATTTCTATACCACTTTAAACATAGACTAAAATAATTATAATTCAAATAAAATTTTGGCAGAGTTTTCCCGGAAATATTTGCCCTTTTACAGATTTTTCTTACGGAAATCTGCAAACAATTACACAAAACAATGTACCTGTAATATTTTTCAATCCTCCCCAGGCCAAATCATTCAACATCACACATGCAATAATATCAACGGCTCTGGGGGGGATAATACTTCATAATAAGCAAGATACAGATTAAAAACCAAAAGTTCTTTTGAAAACATATATGGTTTTTACAAAAACTTTAGAAAAACTTTTCAAAAATCTACCATAGAACCCAATACTCTACAACGAGTTGGGTAAGAGCTTTCATAATTCATCACAGCACTATATATATATCCAACACCTTACAGTTATACACATATTCCTCCATAATACAAACTAGCACCCAAAATACTATCTCCATCACTATATAACTTAGAATAATAAAATATATAATAGATACATATATATAACCAATGGAATGCCGGAGAATAAATGTACATTTGAAATTATAATGTAACCATATCATTAAATAGCCCACAATATAGTTATTGCAAATCCACCCCATATTTCTCATTATCCTTAATTAAACATAACAATTATCCCACCTTTTAATCACCACCACATTCCCAATATATAAATACATTACTAACTTTCATTCCCGAATATATATATTACTTCACTCCGTTACTAATAATCATCATAATATCAAGCATAAAGTTCTATTCCCACATTCTTACACCATATCGGATTTATATATATATATCACCATACTTCCCGTTAATGGAAAAAACACAATTTACTTCATAACTTAACTTATTTCCTTCGCTTTACACACATACATTCCGTTTCATCATATAAATATTAAAACATTCATTATAGTGCCCCACATTCATTATTTATATCCATTCTTATCCCATCACACACTTATCATTGCTTTCTTTTCGTTCGTAAACCCATACAATTTCATACATTTTATTTCACTTATTTTTTCAGTATCACTTACCATTCTCATATCCATTTGCATACACAAACATACACGATTTCTTATAAGTATTGTTTTTCTTTCTAAGTGCCCACAAAACCCATCAAACTGAAGCTGATAGTTCAGTATACACACGGCAAGTGAAACACCGCACCCCAATTAGAACTTGGGTACTTCCTCCTAGCCAAAGCCAGCGAGGGGAAACACTGCACCCAAACATAGTTTGGGTAATAATCACCGCACCCCAAAGCCGATAGCTTGGGTAATACAACATCACATCGCAAGCTGATAGTTCAGGTATTACTTTATTTATAACTCATTTTCTTCTTGTAATTTTTGTTACTTTATTTTCCATCTCACAATACAACCATCATAACAACAACCCACTAATTCACCATGGGAGTTGTGCCAAAGCGGTAGTTCCCACTATTCCCAAAAAAATAGCGGGCGAGTAGTTCCTCAACACAATTCCAAGGCATCAACTTTCATCACACTTATATTTAGTTTTGAAAAAATTCCCATATCCATCACTTAATACACATCACTTTATGCATCACACTAATATCACATATAACTTTACTTCTCATTCATACACACTTTCTTTACTTCTTTTACTCTTTTCCATTCCACAATTAATTCGAGTTATTCACATTAATATTACATACATAATTCCATCACTGTTATACTCACATTCATAACATCATATTAATTCTTATATACAATTCCTTCATTTTTCATATTCAAAAATATAACACCAAACTAATTCACAGGTTGAATTTCTTCGCTTTTTATATTTAATCCCATAACACAAATGTTCCTCTTTCATAATTATCCACATATCGCCATTTCTATATTTTCATTTATAATTACGTAATACAATCTCCTTGTTTTTCACACTTATTTATCCACATACTTCTTTTGCCATTCACTTTCATTTGCATACTCATGAATCATATTCTTTCATACTCAACGTCATATATATACATTTTCTTTCACTTATTCGTTTCCACTCAGGTACTTATTTCACTTTCTCATTTCCACTTTACATCAACTACTTTCTTTTCTTTCTCATTCTCATATCACATTATATGCTTTCTCTACTTTCTCATCCACATCCACTTCATATGCTTTCTCAACTTTCTCATTCACATTCACATTCACGTCATATTCTTTCTCAACTTTCTCATTTTTCTTTTCATTTCACATTTATTCATTTTATTTATTTGTTGACCAGTGAGCCACAATATCCCAATATACTGAAAGCCACATCCCAGTAAAACACGTGGATCGATGCTCACACAGAGTCATACACGTCCGAGGCTATGTCTTCCTCCCAACCTATGCCAGTGAGGGAAACACCGCACCCCAAGTAGAACTTGGGTACTTCCTCCCAGCCAAAGCCAACGAGGGGAAAGAAATCACTTCACCCCAACTTTCTGTAGGGTACTTTCTCGTGGCAAAGCCAACGAGGGAAAGAAAACACCTCACCCCTAGTTTCACTAGGGTACTTCCTTGTGACATCTGTCATCGAGGGAATGACCGCACCCCAGCTGAGCTGGGTAATAACCGGACCTCAAGCTGATAGCTTGGGCGATAAAAACACCGCACCCCAAACATGGTTTGGGTAATAAACACCGCACCCCAAGACAGTCCAAGGGTGTTAGCAGGTCTAGCCCAAACCCCTAGGATTTATGTAGGTACTAGTCAATAAAATTCATCAGTTATTATCATGTTCATTTCAACTTTTTATCACCACACAGCATTTCATCTTTTATTTCAATAATTTGCCCCATCTTTGGCTTTAACCGTGTGATTTAATATCTCATTATCTCACACATTCACATACATCTGGTTATTTAATTTTATAAGATCATTACTTCATATTGTTCCATATCATAAATGGACTAACACTACAACACATGTGCGATTTACCTGCGTATATTCCCCGGCGTTTTACCATTCGTGCCAGGGTAGGGAAGGACCAGGAATGGGGCATCAGATTGGATGGTTATACACCGGCGGCCCCTATAAAATGCCGGGGAATCATGATATTCGCCGGCGTTTTATATAAAAATGCCGGTGAAGGGTATTATTCATAGGCATTTTAATAAAACACGCCGGTGAATATACAGATACATTCACCGGCGTTTGTAATTTAAAACGCCGGCGAATTAACTGAGATAAATCCCCGCGTACCCTAACATTTTGCTCGCTAATTTCCCAAATCCAATTTGGCCGCCTTCGTTTTTCCTCCTCCGTCTCTCTATTTCGCGCGCTTTGCCTCCGTCCCTTCGTCATCTTCGACAGCCCAATTCGATTTTCCTCCTCCCTCTCTCTATTTCGCAGTGAATTTGCGATCGAAAACCACCGCTCGTCGCCCCGCTCTCTCTCTATCTCGTACGCCACCGCTCATCGCCCCGCTCGTCGCCCCCCTCTCTCTCTTCGGTAATTTCTCTTGATTTCTCTCCTTTTCACTGTCAAAGATGCTGAATTCATGCATCTGATTGTCATCTTAGCATGATTTTTCCACCAAAATGGGTTCACTGTCAACTAAGGATGCTGTATGTATACCAAAATCCTCCAAATTAATCTGTACAAGAATTGGGTGAGAACAAATCTTGTGCAGGCCTCTTTTGTAGCCACAAACATCATGATTTAGTTGGGATGAAGAATTAATAGAGAAACATATATGCTTAGATACTGGAAATTTTCAATTTCTTTCACTGTTAAAGAAGCTGAATTCATGCATCTGATTGTCATCTTAGCATGATTTTTTTACCAAAATGGGTTCACTGTCAACTAAGGATGCTAGCTGTATACCAAAATCCTCCCAATTAATCTGTGCAAGAATTGGGTGAGAACAAACATTGTGAAGGTTTCTTTTGGAGCCACAAACATCAATGGTTTAGTTGGGATGAAGAATTAATAGAGAAACATATATGCTTATATACTGTAAATTTTCATTTTCTTTCACTATCAAAGATGCTGAATTCATGCATCTGATTGTCATCTTAGCATGATTTTTTTACCAAAATGGGTTCACTGTCAACTAAGGATGCTAGCTGTATACCAAAATCCTCCAAATCTGTACAAGAATTGGGCTGAACAAACCTTGTGCAGGTTTCTTTTGGAGCCACAAACATGAATGATTTAGTTGGGATGAAGAATTAAAAGAGAAACATATATGCTTAGATACCGGAAATTTTCATTTTCTTTTACTGTTAAAGAAGCCGAACTCATGCATCTGATTGCCATCTTAGCATGATTTTTTTATCAAAATGGGTTCACTGTCAACTAAGGATACTGTATGTATACCAAAATCCTCCAAATATGTACAAGAAGTGGGTGAGAACAAACCTTGTGCAGGTTTCTTTTGTAGCCACAAACATCAGGATTTAGTTGGGATGAAGAATTAATAGGGAAACATACATGCTTAGATACCGAAAATTTTTATTTTCTTTTACTGTTAAAGAAGTTGAATTCATGCATCTGATGCCATCTTAGCATGATTTTTTTACCAAAATGGGTTCACTGTCAACTAGGGATGCTAGCTGTATACCAAAATCCTCCAAATTAATGCAAGAATTGGGCTGAACAAACCTTGTGCAGGTTTCTTTTGGAGCCACAAACATGAATGATTTAGTTGGGATGAAGAATTAATAGAGAAACATATATGCTTAGATACCGGAAATTTTCATTTTCTTTTACTGTTAAAGAAGCTGAATTCATGCATCTGATTGCCATCTTAGCATGATTTTTTTACCAAAATGGGTTGACTGTCAACTAAGGATACTGTATGTATACCAAAATCCTCCAAATCTGTACAAGAAGTGGGTCAGAACAAACCTTGTGCAGGCTTCTTTTGTAGCCACAAACATCATGATTTAGTTGGGATGAAGAATTAATAGAGAAACATATATGCTTAGTTACTGAAAATTTTTATTTTCTTTCACTGTTAAGAAGCTGAATTCATGCATCTGATTGTCATATTCGCATGATTTTTTTACCAATATGGGTTGATTAATTTTGCTCCTCTAATGAATTTATTGAATCTTTGATAGGTACAAGATGCCTAGGCGTGGAAAACGGATAAACATAAATGATGGCAACGAAAGCCGTGGGGATGAGCAGCCACTATCTAATAGTGGCAGCCAAACAAAGGAGGGAGAGGGTAGCACGCCGCCCACTATCAAAAAACATCGAGGGCGAACTAAGATGCCGGGCATATGGAAACTTAATAATGACGAAAGGATTGTGGTGGAGAAAAACGGTGTCGGGCAACCGGTTGGTGATAATGCAAGCAAATTCTCATCCTTTATTGGGGTAATAGCAAGGAACCCACGGATAATTCCTTTGTCGTACGAGAGTTGGCCGAAGGTGCCAACCACGACAAAGGCAACTGCAATTACAACAATCAAGGTATTTACTATCTAAAATAAATAATTGGTAGGCTCAAATATGTTATTGAAATATGTATTTTTGGTGATGGGTATTCGGTTTATGCAATTCAGTGATCATTTGTTAAACTTCATAAATTTTGTAGCAATACTTCTTGTTCTCGGACTCCCTTACGTCTTGGGTTGAAAAGTCACTCTCCAAAATGTGGAGGAACTACAAGAGTGACTTGAAGGCTAAGTTTTTTGACAAAGACCTTACAGAGGCGGAAAATGCAGGGACTGTGCCACCGAATGTGGGCCCTTCAGATTGGCAATTTCTTGTGCATTACTGGTGTTCGGCAGTCGGTCAGGTATTTACATTACTAACCAAAATTTAATGACTTTGTGGTTGTATGGCTACTCTAATTAAATTTTTTGTTAACTTCATTGTGGCATGTACAGAAAAGGGCGAAGGTGGGTGTTGCCAGTAGGTCAAAGCAACTAGTGTTGCACACTGCTGGTACACAGAGCTTTGCTTTGGTTCGGGAAGAATTGGTAAGCGCAATCAAATTGAACATTTTTGACTTACAGTTATTTTTTTATAAGCATTTCATCTTACTAATATATAGGAATAAGATTTGGGGGGTCCTACGGAGTTTGGCAACATAAATTTTTTCGATGCCACCCACAAGTCGAAGGATGGGACGTATGCGAGTCCTGAGGCAGAACGGATTGTGGTAATTAGAAATTTACTACTATATATAGGCTATAGCAATGTTATTGTTTATATATATCTTCAGTTGCGTTTACTTTATGATGATCTCTTGCTGTTTTTGTAAATGGCTAATAATTTGTCGAAATCTCATCTGCTTTTAACTCTGATTGTTATGTCCTTTTACAGACTAATGCTCGGAAAAAGTTTGGTGAAATCTCTTCCGCTTCAGATTCTGACCCCACGACGGCATCCACAAATTTCCGTACCCGCCAGCGACTTTCCTTGACCGCAGTTAGGGGAAAGGAGAGGCATGGACGTGTCCGTGGTATGGGGCTAGGCCTAACCCCCTCGCGGTTATTCGGGCGGAGTGAATTTACTTCATGTGGGTCTCGGGACGAGGAGATGACTTTATTAAAGGCACAAGTAGCACTCCTCCAAGAACAAATGGCCCAGTTAATAGGGCAGCAATCTCAAGTCCCACCACTGGTAAGTCTTTAAATCGGTAATTTTGAAGAGATTATAATTTTGAATGCATGAAAGACACGTATTAGTATTTGTGAGTCTGCATAGTGGCTGTCGTCTATGTTTCTTAATTGGGTTATGATTAGAAAGAAAGGGCTCGAATGGAGATCTGGAAACCCATATAGAGACATCTCGTTTATTATAATCTATTATTATTGTTGGACAAACCCCCTCTTGCTGTTGTTGCTGATGTCTCTTTGTGTGCGTGTGTTGAAGAGAAAGAAGGGATGACAGAGAGTTGAGGAAAATGCCGCTATGTTAGCTTGGTGTATCCTCATTCTCTACCATTCCTCTTTCTGGCTCCATTTATGGTTTCTATATTAAATTGGTTTCCTTCCACAATGACAGTTCCGTAAAACTACACTTGATATGAGCCATGTTCTTATTGTTCTTCAATAAAATTGGGAGTTTTGGTGATCCAACTAGAGATCATAGCTGCACCCCACTGCATACTCACAAACACTAATAAGTTTGCAGTATTTAAGCATATATGTTTCTCTATTAATTCTTCATCACAACTAAATCATTGATGTTTGTGGCTACAAAAGAAACCTGCACAAGGTTTGTTCTGACCAATTCTTGTATAGATTTTGGGAATTCTGAAGTTTTTAGATCCAGGATCACAAATTTTAATTGGGCTGTGATTGGATTGTTTAGTGACTGTCAACAAGTGTTCTTAATTGGGTTGTGATTAGAAAGATACGAGTTGGAGTGGAGATCTGGAAACCCATATAGAGACATCTCATTCATAATAATTTATTATTATTGCATTTCTTGTCGCTCTTGCTGTTGTTGCTGATGTCTCTTTATGTGCGTTTGCTGAAGAGAAAGCAGGGATGAGAGAGAGTTGAGGAAAATGCCGCTATGTTAGCCTGGTGTATCCTCATTCTCTTCCATTCCTCTTTCTGGCTTCTATATTTGGTTTCCTTCCACGATGACAGTTCCTTAAAACTACACTTGATATGAGCCCTATTCTTATTTTTCTTCAATAAAAATGGGAGTTTTGGTTATCCAACAAACATGTACCCGCATACTTCCAAAATGGCATTTTCTTTACAAAGTCGGGCTCCAAAGAATCGATCTATGACAAGAATCTCCATTCAAAGCCCAATCAAAATTTGTCATCCTGGATCTAAAATCTTCTTTTGGAGCCACAAACATCAATGGTTTAGTTGGGATGAAGAATTAATAGAGAAACATATATGCTTAGATACTGGAAATTTTCATTTTCTTTCACTGTTAAAGAAGCTGAATTCATGCATCTGATTGTCATCTTAGCATGATTTTTTGACCTAAAATGGGTTCACTGTCAACCAAGGATGCTAGCTGTACACCAAAATCCTCCAAAATTAATCTGTGCAAGAATTGGGTGAGAACAAACCTTGTGCAGGTTTATTTTGGAGCCACAAACATCAATGGTTTAGTTGGGATGAAGAATTAATAGAGAAACATATATGCTTATATACTGGAAATTTTCATTTTCTTTCACTATCAAAGATGCTGAATTCATGCATCTGACTGTCATCTTAGCATAATTTTTTTACCAAAATGGGTTCACTGTCAACTAAGGATGCTGTATGTATACCAAAATCCTCCAAATTAAATCTGTACAAGAATTGGGTGAGAACAAATCTTGTGCAGGCTTCTTTTGTAGCCACAAACATCATGATTTAGTTGGGATGAAGAATTAATAGAGAAACATATATGCTTAGATACTGGAAATTTTCATTTTCTTTCACTATTAAAGAAGCTGAATTCATGCATCTGATTGTAATCTTAGCATGATTTTTTTACCAAAATGGGTTCACTGTCAACTAAGGATGCTAGCTGTATACCGAAATCCTCCAAAATTAATCTGTGCAAGAATTGTGTGAGAACAAACCTTGTGCAGGTTTCTTTTGGAGCCACAAATATCAATGGTTTAGTTGGGAAGAAGAATTAATAGAGAACATATATGCTTATATACTGGAAATTTTCATTTTCTTTCACTATCAAAGATGCTGAATTCATGCATCTGATTGTCATCTTAGCATGATTTTTTTACCAAAATGGGTTCACTGTCAACTAAGGATGCTGTATGTATACCAAAATCCTCCAAATTAAATCTGTACAAGAATTGGGTGAGAACAGACCTTGTGTAGGCTTCTTTTGTAGCCACAAACATCATGATTTAGTTGGGATGAAGAATTAATAGAGAAACATATATGCTTAGATACTGGAAATTTTCATTTTCTTTCACTGTTAAAGAAGCTGAATTCATGCATCTGATTGTCATCTTAGCATGATTTTTTTACCAAAATGGGTTCACTGTCAACTAAGGATGCTAGCTGTATACCAAAATCCTTCAAAATTAATCTGTGCAAGAATTGGGTGAGAACAAACCTTGTGCAGGTTTCTTTTGGAGCCACAAACATCAATGGTTTAGTTGGGATGAAGAATTAATAGAGAAACATATATGCATATATACTGGAAATTTTCATTTTCTTTCACTATCAAAGATGCTGAATTCATGCATCTGATTGTCATCTTAGCATGATTTTTTTACCAAAATGGGTTCACTGTCAACTAAGGATGCTATATGTATACCAAAATCCTCCAAATTAAATCTGTACAAGAATTGGGTGAGAACAAACCTTGTACAGGCTTCTTTTGTAGCCACAAACATCATGATTTAGTTGGGATGAAGAATTAATAGAGAAACATATATGCTTAGATACTGGAAATTTTCATTTTCTTTCACTGTTAAAGAAGCTGAATTCATGCATCTGATTGTCATCTTAGCATGATTTTTTTACCAAAATGGATTCACTGTCAACTAAGGATGCTAGCTGTATACCAAATTCCTCCAAAATTAATCTGTGCAAGAATTGGGTGAGAACAAACCTTGTGCAGGTTTCTTTTGGAGCCATAAACATCAATGGTTTAGTTGGGATGAAGAATTAATAGAGAAACATATATGCTTATATACTGAAAATTTTCATTTTCTTTCACTATCAAAGATGCTGAATTCATGCATCTGATTGTCATCTTAGCATGATTTTTTACCAAAATGGGTTCACTGTCAACTACGGATGCTGTATGTATACCAAAATCCTCCAAATTAAATCTGTACAAGAATTGGGTGAGAACAAACCTTGTGCAGGCTTCTTTTGTAGCCACAAACATCATGATTTAGTTGGGATGAAGAATTAATAGAGAAACATATATGCTTAGATACTAGAAATTTTCATTTTCTTTCACTGTTAAAGAAGCTGAATTCATGCATCTGATTGTCATCTTAGCATGATTTTTTTTACCAAAATGGGTTCACTATCAACTAAGGATGCTAGCTGTATACCAAAATCCTCCAAAATTAATCTGTGCAAGAATTGGGTGGGAATAAATCTTGTGCAGGTTTCTTTTGGAGCCACAAACATCAATGGTTTAGTTAGGATGAAGAATTAATAAAGAAACATATATGCTTATATACTAGAAATTTTCATTGGGCTGTGATTGGATTGTTTAGTGTCCGTCGTCTATGTTCTTAATTGGGCTGTGATTAGAAAGAGAGGGCTCGAGTGAAGATCTGGAAATCCATATAGAGACATCTCGTTTATAATAATTTTTTATTATTATTGTTCTTGTCGCTTTTGCTGTTGTTGCTGATGTCTCTTTGTGTGCGTGTGCTGAAGGGAAAGAAGGGATGAGAGAGAGATGAGGAAAATGCCGCTATGTTAGCCTGGTGTATCCTCATTCTCTACCATTTTCTGTTTCCATTTCTGGCTTCTATATTTGGTTTCCTTCCACGATGACAGTTCCTTAAAACTACACTTGATATGAGCCCCTTCTTATTTTTCTTATTTTTCTTATATTTGATTTCCTTCCACAATGTCAGTTTCATGGATTGTCTGAACAATCCACGAAAGACATGCTTAGATCATGGATTTTCATTTGTTTTACTGTTTTAGATACTGGATATTCCCAATCAGAGCAGAATATAAAGGTTTAAGTTAGATACTTGATTTTCATTTGTTTGGCTATTTTAGATATATTCAAAAACAAAATTAAGTACTAGTTTTTTAGTACTACAATATAATTATTTTACCTCTCTATATATCATTAACAATTCCAATTGTAATTGGCACTTTGATCTTGGAATTTATGAATTGGGTAGATCTTTTTGCAAGCTTAAAAAATATGTATATTCTGTATTGTGGTCTACTGTTGAACTAAATTATTGTTTTTTTTTCATAGAGCGGTTTCCAAGATGAAGGAAATTCTGATGATGAGAACTGAAGCTACTCGAGGGGTATGAATCTGTGGTCGGCCTATCCTTGCTGGTGTTATGTCCTCCTTGCTGTTGTTATGTCTTGTATTATTGTTTTAAGTTTTCGTTGGGATATTTGGGATGTTCGTTACTGTATTTGTATTTGTTAATTATGATACTGTATTAATTTTGCGGTGGATTTGGACGATGATATAACACGTGTGAAACTTTATTATCTTTAATTCTTGTGTTTGGTTGTGATTTGCGTATTAATATCCCTGAAATTGGTTGAATCAGTTGTGAATTAGTTTACAGGTTTTTTTAAATGAAATTGTGAATTGAAATCGAATGGAAAACTGAAGCAGGAAAAACAAACGAGCATACACTGGCGTATGAAATTGTAAATTGAAATCGAATGGAAAACTGGAGCAGGAAAAACAAACGGGCATACACCGGCGATTCATAAAACGCCGGTGTATCTAATTATTTAGTTGAAAATTTCATTAGAGAGGCGTTTCCACACACGCCGGTGTACCCGTAAGTTGCAGTAGTCCTAGGAAACACCGGCGTTTACAAAACGCCGGTGAATAACTCTAGCGGCGTTTTGCGGCACGCCGGTGCTTGTAAGTAGGGAAAGAAGGGCGCTCAGAAACAGGCATACACCGGCGTTCTGTGACCGCCGGTAAATATTAAACATTCACCGGCGGTTGTACAATCGCCGGTGAAAAGATATATACCGGCGGTATGTGACCGCCGGTGAATGTATATTGGGGAAAGAACGGCACCCAGAAATTGCCATATACCAGCGTTTGTATGGCCGCCGGTGTATTTTGAAGATATACCGGCGTCCATTATAAACGCCGGTGAATACGCCTATCTTTCCGCGACGCTCGATTCAGCGGCATTTGCACCGGCGTTTTTATAAATGCCGGTGAATGTTTCATCGGCGTAAAAAACCGCCGGTGAAGGTCAAAAAAAATGCCGGGGAATAACTTCTGTTTTGTAGTGTAAAATATTTATTTAATCACATTATAATATCTTATGAACATGCCAAATTAAGTAGATGAATATATCGTGATACCTCCCATTTGTTCCACTTTGAATATTACTATATTATACACATACACATTCATTAATTTCATCGGTTATGCTATCACAACTCATATCACTCATCTATATCACAAACTTGCACCATTTAACACCATTCAACATATTAGATTCCTTATTTTTTAGGAAATCTTCATTAGGCCATAACTCACAAAAATCAAATCAAGTTCGCATAAGGCTTTGTCACAACATAGCATATACCTAATGTAATCATACTCACCTAGCGAATCTAAGGAGAATACGCCCAACGTTTGCCCGATCGCCAACCACAGTTTAACTTTTACCCTATACAAAAAAATCATAGAACTAATTAACTATAACCATAAAACACATCCTATATATCTCCAAATTCGAATTTAACTACACCCACACATCTCAAATATCACAAGTAGATGGGTTCAATCGACTGATTATGACTTCGGACCTCAAGTCAAAATCTTGCTCATCAATCGGAAGGGTTCTCGTAAGGAAGCCCCGATCATTAGGTTTCTTTTATTCAATTCACCTAATTTCTTAAATTAGGGTTAAACAATATTATTAATCATGATTTACATCAACAACTCTATCAAATTCTAATTTCGATTTCGCTCTGGCATTTCATCGAACACCTAGCATGTGCCCGACTTATGCATAATTAACAGCTCCTTCTAACAACGTTTTTTTTACCCATAACCATTTATAAAAACTATCCTACATTAGTCTACGGGATGTATTGTATTTTCTACAATCATAAGAAAACATTTACTTGCATCGATTTCTCATTTACAAAAATTCGACTTACTAACTTTTTTCTCAACTTACACAACACCCACAATCTCTCCAATTTCTTGCCCCTAGAATAATCAAGGGCACCTAAATATCTTTATACGCCAGTTTTTATCAAAAGAAACTAATAACATAACATTGAATAAACATAAAAGCAAATTGGTATACCTTCATGAACTCCTCTTCGTAAATCGATACCATGGCATGAAAGAGAACTCCAAACATATCCAATACCCCAAAAGAAGAATTTTTGGATGGATATTGGGGTTTTTAATCAAACCCTAGGTCACGTGAATGGGTTCGACCGAATGAAATTGGGGGAAGGGGGGTTTCTATCTGACGAAAGTGAAGAGGTCGGGGAAGAAGAAAAATTTTGAAAATTTTATTTTAACCCCCCCCCCCCCCCCCCTAAAGACCAAATATTTCTTTTAGGCCCCCAAGCACTCCTTATCATAATAAAGTTCAATAAAAACCACTCCACCCAATAAATAAATTAATGAAAGAATATATATAAAATAAAATTGCATATTTATGCATAATAATAACAATAACAATAATATCTATTCACAATAAAAGAAATACACAACTATTTTAAAATTATAAAATAGAGGAGTGTTACAATACCCAACTCCTCGGGGCTCAAAATCGGATCTACCTTCGCCTTTTTCGGCATCGTCTCCCTCCACGCCATAGGAACCTCCCACGGCTCACGACTGCGAATCACAAAATACTTTTACCTTCAGCTCTTGATCGAATCGGGGTTTTCAAGCAACTTCACACCCTTGTGAGAAGTGAGATAGTGCCGATACTCTGCTCTATTCTTCTGGTGAATCTTGTATAACATTCACAGCACATTGAGTTGAGGCTCGAACCCCGCTGCCTAGCAATATAGCATAAATCCATTAACATGTCTCCACATATTCAACATACAATGTATCGGGCCTAAACCATACCACCTCATAACCTCTCTCACAAACGGGTGGAGAAGAAGATGAAGTCGTGCATGAAAGATGTCGAAAGGGAAGAAACACAAGACTAGAGAGATAAGCGAACAGTCTCTAACTCTGGGGCCTGCTAGCACCAATTCAAACTCCACTGGGATCTTGTAACACTCTCGTATAGTGAGCAAATCTGTCTCTGTGAGTACCGAAGAGATGTCGTCTACTTCGAAATGCTCGCGTGGTTCATTCTCTTCATAATAGCACGTCAAGCCTTGCTCGACTCATCTCAGCTCTTCGGCGGAGTACTCTCCAACTCCGCCTGGATGCGACACTGCAATCGAATATCTCCCAAACTCCCTCATTCTCCTATCTCTCTCTATAATCATCTCCATAACGACCAAATGAGACTCCTCAACGGCAATGCTCGCCGAACAGATCGAAAACCGATCGAAAAAGGGAGAAAATGCCTTTGACCAATCAAACGCCTCTACAAACGTTCCATCTCCCTGATTTTTGTGCTCATTATGATCAACGGTCCAGATTCGCCCATGTCGCCAAGGTATATTTTAAATTTCTATATTTAATTATTAATTTTGGTTTATTATTTAAAAATCTAAAAATAATTAAAAATTCAGAAAATTAATGAAAAAAATCTAAAATAATTACTATTCCGGAAAAGAATTTTTTAATTTCGAAAAAAATAATTATGAAATTAGGATAATTAATTAAAATTTTCAAAAATTAATTATTGAATTTTGATAATTGAATAAAAAATATGAAAAAATGATAAAATTTAGAAAAAATTCAAAAAAATCTTGAAAAACCACTGAAGATCCGGAAAACTGAAAAAAACAATTCTAAGTATTTTGCAATCACTAGAAAACACTGTTACACCGAGCAAGATTCGAACGTCCCTGTGAATGCAGATAAATTCTGAAAGACATTAAAAATGGGCGAACTACTCATCAGAGGCTGCGAAACTCTGTCTTCGGGAGCTGTGGGGGGGAGGGGCTTGTGATAAGGCTAAAAATAGAACCCAATCAGGACCATTTAAATCGAGCACGAATCCCAAAGCTCTGAGGGGTAAAACAGTAATTTCCATTACAGAAAGCTCTGAGAATGGGAACCAGGTCTTTTTCATGCCCGATAACCCAAAAATGGGTCTGCCGTATTGGGTCAAGATAACAGCCCATTATAAATAACCCCAGATCATTTAAAGAGTTATTTAAATTCATGATTATCCCTAGGAGACGGTTAACTAAATATCTTATCTTGAAGGAATTTAAACGTTGTTTCTTATCCAAAAACACCGGGAAGTAAAGATAAATGATTATAACAAAATTGGTTCCAAAGGCGAACATAAATACCCCTCCACCACCACCATAAAAAGTAATCAATATTTTTCTCTAGAATGGCTCATTCATAATCTTTCATATTACTGACTTGAGCGTAGGAGGGTTCGTCGCCGCAATCAATTCCGGTGTTTCGCACTTTTTGCAGGTCATCAACAACGTTGAGAATGGTTAACATCGGCAAGAAGTAAAAATGTTAGTTTTTATTGGTTCTAGAAGAATTCACAAATTATCTGTTTGCTTACACCAAAATTTGCTGCAACACTAAGTGGTGGTGAAAAAATCATAATAAGAATAGGGAGTTGTGGGGAAATTCTTGCTAAACGTAGAAGACGTATGAAAGCAAAATTTGGGGAAGGAGGAATGAGTGCGAAGAGGAAATTGTCAGAAATATGGAATGGAATCGCAAAGGAGGGGGATATCTTCCACACTCAGACTATTTACAAAGAAGGAAATGAAAAAGTGGTATGATTATGGAAGAACAAGTGGTGTGGTAATTCAACTTTGGGGACATTATTTCCTAATCTTTGTTCTTCTGTGAAGGATGGCGATGCATTGGAGATTGCAGGGTGTGTAGAGTATGGAGGCTGAAGTTTACAGGAGTGATGAACACAAGACAAGAGGTGGAATGACAAGAGATACTGTAAAGAATTGAAGAACTTGATGACAGACCAACACATGGGGAGGATAGAAGGGACTGAAAATTACAGAGGTCGGGGGCATTTTCAAAAATATCTTTATAAATGCAGAAATGTGTGTGTGTGGGGGGGGGGGGGGGGGGGGGTTGTGCATTCATGTGGCTTTTCTACAATGATGCAGTGTTGTGTAAATCTAACCTGGGAAAAAGACACATGAACATAGAGGATATATGTGGATGAGAGGAGAAACCATCACACACATATTTATAGAGTGCCCATGGTTTACAATGACTTGGGATGTCAGTTGTAGAGGGTTCGGTCTGGACTCAGGTCCGGAAATGGTGGGGGACACATGGGGGGAGTAGCGAGAGACACACTTTAGGGGAAGAGAGAGGGCTGCTTGGGATATTTTAGCTATTGATTCAGTGTGGTCCCTTTGGATAGAGTGCGATAATCTTTAGTTCAATTCTGAAAATATTTTTTTCGGCCATGATTCATAAACTCTTCTCATTTATTCAGCCATGGGAAAGATCGACTGGGGCTAGGGCATGGTTGGACAAGGGGGCGGGGGGGGGTCAGGAGTAGACGCGAGGTTAGTCAGGTGGGATAGATGGGTACAGAGGTGCTCACCAGTGGAGAGAGGAAGACTTTTTATTCTCTTTGTATTTTGTTTTATTCCCGCACCTATTGTTACCCTCGACTTGTAGGGAGAGCGGATTATATTTGTTGTACTTATTTGGTGTGGAACAGTTTTGTTAGACTATGTATTATCTATGCCATGACGTGGCTTTGCAACTTTTATTCAAAAAAAAGGCATCTATCACCAAGAATCTATTTATTTATCATTCTCTTTGTAGAAATATAATAAACAACTCTCATGGAGACCACAATCGATATATATAGAGATCTAGAAAACTGTAAGTTATAATCTTTGATGGTCCGGTAGTCTATAAAGATAGCCATGTGATTAGAAGTGTACGATATAAATGTTAGATCTAGAATACGAAATTAAGGTTTGTTTAAGAACAAAAAAAAAGCGTGGGTAATGTTTTGCTTAACGCATAATACCTTAGACATTCAAGATACCTAGTGCTCTGTGATGGCATATATTGCACAATACTGGCTAATTGGGCAAGACGCCCCAACGGGTAAGGCCCATTATTCAACTATCTGACATTCATGACGGCAGACACGTATGTAACTCATGTTCCTATACAGCATAAACAATACAATTATATGAGAATATATAAATTGATGCCTATAGAATTAACAATCTCATCCTTTATTATCATACTAGATTTGCCCGTGGGAACGTGCCAACGGCACGTCTTCGGAACGACACAGCACACGAAAATCCCTGTAAACAGTATAACAAAAACTATGTAGCTCAAGTTTGAATAGTATGACAATAGTAGTTGTAAATAAAAGTCCATCTTTTCATTATTATATGTTGAAAAATAATTATAAATGGGTGTGTAAAATCTAACTTCTTAGAACTTTGAGGGTGAAAAATGATGAAATTTAACTGTTGAAGAGATATTTGCTATTTTCAATGTAACATGAGCAATAAATTACGGCATAAATATTCTGAAAATTTACAAACCTAAAATCTGAAAATCTAAATTTCTAAGTAAATAAAGAAAGAATAAGTGAGAGAGAGACAGATGGAGAGAGGGGGAGAGAGAAAGAAAGAAATATGAAAAAGTGAAGAGAGAAGAGAGAGATAGTAATATAGTAATGAGTTTTTTAATTTTGGGGGGAAACTTTTTGCAGGATAAATATCTTTTGGGAGAATGAATCTGAACCGTTGATTTTGTTTCAATTGAAGGTGACACTTGATAGCTTTATCTTGTGTTTTATTATATAGATAATTATAATTTCATATAACATTCATAAATTATCTACAGGTAGGAATAATTCAAAGTTAAGCTACTACATCAAGTTTGCAATGTAAAGCTGAGTCTAGACATAAACCTATTCATAGAACGATATATAATGCACACATCATGTTTACCTTCAACTACTCTGTATCCTGTTTCTCAAGTAAACACATAACTGCCCTGGTACTGGTTTCATCCACTACTTGAAAAGAACCCATAGGTGGAGATCTTCTACGAGCAAATTTGTCAATCTGCATATAATTGAAGACATTACCTACAACCACTACTAATTAAACTAAGGTAAACAAACAGGACAGTTAGAATCAAAACCCGGCCTATTTGTACGGGAAAATTTGAAGTTCGTTAAACATCAACCTAAAACTTTACAATTATGACCAATACATACACATTTATCGCGTATAATTCCAACTAACCTTCTATAATTTAATCTTCTCTTCCATTTCTTTCATCTATAAATACCTCTATTCCTCTTAACTCTTTCACACAATTAACTATAATCCAAACATCCCTCCTATATTTGTCATTTACGATAATATTTGAGATGGCATCTCAAACTCTTCTAGGCATCACCATCCTTGCTTTGGCTGTGGCTCAAGCTTGTGGTGGTGATCCTAGCCCACTGCAGGATTTTTGCGTTGCAGACAACAACTCGACTTGTATAGCTCATTTCATTTCAATTTATCTTCTTACCTGTTCTGGTTTTCTTTATGATGCTTGTTAACAGTGATATGTATTCAAATTTTTTACCATCTCAAGTTCCTATCTCCTTTACACACGAAATTGTTATTTATATATTCCATTGATTTCTTAGGCAATTAAGGGTAAAAAAGAGTTTAATTAGGTTCCAATGCTAGTTGCTCCCAATCCTTTAACTCACGCATTTAACTGGTTCTAACAATTAACAAGTCAATAAATCCTTAGAAAAACCATATATTTTTATTCAGATGATAAAATTGTCGAATTAAGCATCCAATCACTCTAGATAGACGTACATATCGAAAAAGAATTTCATCATACAGTATGTTGCATATATATATTCTGTTAGCAAAAAAATAGTGCAAATATATTAATTACCCTGTTTGACTAATTGGAAAACAAATAGGTCACCTTTATTTAAAAAAAAAAAAAAAAAAAAAAAGGCGAAAACATTTTCGTTATTTTTGTTATCAAACGATGTAATTTATCACCCTACTTATGTTTTATCGTTTCTAACACCATTTAATGCACTTAATTCCTTCTAGTGTTCATAAATGGCCTGGTTTGCAAGGATCCAAAGCTAGCAACACCTGAGGATTTCTTCTTCTCCGGGCTGGACAAACCGGGCCTGACTGCAAATCCAGTTGGTTCCAACGTTACACTAGTTAATGCAGCTGCTCTCCCAGGTCTTAACACACTCGGAATATCCATTGCCCGAATCGACTATGCACCCTACGGACTCAACCCTCCTCACACTCATCCTCGGGCCACAGAAATCCTTACAGTTATCGAAGGCACACTGTACGTTGGATTTGTCACATCGAACCCAAACAACACATTGTTCTTCAAGACTCTCAAGAAGGGTGATGTCTTCGTGTTTCCGGTAGGTTTGATCCACTTCCAGTTCAATGGTGGCAAAGAGCCAGCTGTTGCAGTTGCGGCTCTTACTAGTCAGAATCCTGGTGTGATTACAATTGCCAATGCTGTTTTCGGTTCGAACCCACCCATATCAGTGGAAGTTTTGGAGAAGGCATTTCAAGTTGATAAGAAGATAATTAAGAAGCTTATGGCTCAATTTAAATAGAGAGAAAATGGAAGGGATGAGTGAATTATTATTTGATTTCGGTTCTCACTGCTGTGTATCTCTGATTAGACCGCTTGCTTAATTTTCTGAAATATGGTATGCATTGCGCGTGTAAGATTGTTCTATAGGAGGAATTCATGACCTTTTGATTTGGTGGAAGTGATGGAGGATGCATTGAGATGCGAGCTTGTACCTATAGTTGCACTCCTTCAACTAGATTTTGTTGTTTAAATTTCGCTTATGTTTTATTTGAATAAGTTATGTTCATGTATCCCCTCCTTCTAAAAGTGATTTCAGTTATACTATATGTATTCTTAATTTGCTTTCTTTCTCATTATTTAAAAGGCACCAGAGAAAATGCACATGTCAGTTTCAAAATTTTCTGCTCCAAACTTCAGAACCCAATTAAAAGTTAAAGTAAAGAATAGAGGACCCCGGATGATGGTATGATCCTCAACAAGGTGATTATGTGAAAATTAAAATTTTAAAATGAATGCGGTAAAGCATAAATATAGAGTTAGATAAAGCAAACTCAGCAAAGCGGCAAGACATCGTTTAAGTGGTTCAGCCCCCTGCATAATCTACTGCCCCATACCTGCACCAATTTTCCAGTGCAAGTGTTCCATTATACTTAATGTAACTACCGTTTTCGTTCTTTTCATTTTCCCCCCATTTTGTAATATTTTATTTTCAATTGAATAAAATACTCTAATTTTTCTTGATTATTTTAACTAAATTTGTTCATGAAATTCTTCGTTCTTCTTGATTGAGCTATTCTTGTTGATCATATTTTCTTTTATTTAATTGTGGGTATTTTTATTTGAACCGTATTGTCTTTAAACACATTTCTTATTGAACTTTAAAACTCAATTTCAATTGTTCTTGACTCAAAACCACTATTAGACCATCTCCAACCATGCTAGCCATCTTTCAATTTTAGCCAAAATAGCTAATATAAAGACAAAAATAAGCTCCAACGGGACTAGCTAAACCACTCGCCAAAATAGATTTTTAATATTCACTCGCCAGATTTGGCGAGTATGTACGCTCGCTAAACTTTTTTCCAAAACTACAAAATTGCGAAATCGTGGAAATCAATCGCCAAAATTGCGAAATCAATCGCGAAAATTGCGAAATCACAGAAAATTGCAGAATCGCGACATTTATATTTCTGTTGTTGGAGAAATCGCAGAAATCAATCGCGAAAATTGCGAAATTTTATTTCTGGGCTTGGAAATTTTATTTTGTATTGGGCTTTTTTATGGACTTTTATTATATATTTTTATTTTATTGAATTTTGGACTTTAAATTATTAATGGTATTCAAAATAGATAACATGGTTGGAGTGAAGACTTTTTTCGCTAGCCAAATTATCCATTTGTTATCCATTTTGGCTATTTTATTTAGCCAAAATAGCTAACGTGGTTGGAGATGCTCTTATTGGATCATAAACCACTAACCCAACATCGTAATTGTACTTTATAAATACAATCATATTGCAAATCCTAAAAATTGCACTATTGAAATCCTAATAGCCGTCTAATCTCTCTCCTCAAAATTCCCGCTCAGCCCCCTACTACCATCTTCCCCGGCGTACTCCGACCAACCTCCAGCGACCCCCATCATCGCCCTCAACCAAATCCACCCTCCTCCGTCGACCCATCTCATCGACACTCTCACAGCATACCCCAAAACCCCTGCCTTCCCAATTCTCGTCGAGCAGTACCAAAACCCCGATGCCCCGGTTTCGGTCGACGTCCTGTGCTTCGCCGCTCGTCGCCGTCAAACCAGCCAACGCCAGCGACACCGCCGTCCAGCCTCCCCTTGCCCCTGATGTCATTGCTCAAGCTGTTATCGCTTGGATTCTCTATTGCACGTGATTTGCATGTGTTATTTATGGATTTGTGTGTTCGTGGGTTCATTGCTTCGGGATTCTCATCCCGTTATTCTTGGTATTCAATTTCATTGTCAATAAGGCAAGTCAATTTCCTCTTGAACTGTTATTGAATCAAATTCAAGTTTTTATTGAAACTCTTGCAAGTAGATCTCATTGTTTATCGTATTGTACATTGTTCATCTTTTTCGTTGGGTATATTGAGGGTTTACACGAGCTAACCCAATTTACTTTACTTCGTGCCTCTATTGACTCCAAAGATTGAATCTTTCATATGTTCATATAGAATTGAGAATAGAGTTGTTCACATAATTGTCACACAATTAATCTATTGTAGAAACGATTGCTAGATTGTATGTTGTTTGATCGATTGATATTTGGTTGAGGATAAATTAATGTATGTATGTGTTCTTAATTTTATTTATTATGTTTTTATACCATCATGATGATTAAGAAGTTTATCGACTAATATAATTGATACCCATCATATTTAACTAATTTATTTCATGAATATTACCCAAAAACCTGTATGTTGCTTGCTGACTGTATTTTGTATGTTATTTTCGACCCAGTAAATAATCTTAAAATGAATAACTTTCTGAATAAGAATTGTAACCTTATCCTTCTAGTTTCCAGAACATCTTGAATTTCTTAATTCCGAATTTTGTAGCAAAAGTTATGCCTGTTTTAATACAGCTGTGTTTTTATTTCCAGATTTTCATTTTCTTGTATATTTGATGTTTAAATTGTTAAAAGGCTGATCAAATGTTAAAATTTTGCTCTGATAATTTCCAGAACATTAGTTAACACGTTTATAAGTCTAATAAATATTTTTTAATGAATTTAATATTGTGTTTTTGCTGTTTCTAAAAATATAACAACATCATGTCGAATTTCTGCCTAAACATGAACTCTGTAAAGAATGAGGTGTTTGACCTAGCTACTGTTGTGAGATTTCGAACTTTAACTATTCGTTGGAACTTTGTGGAAGTCTAGTTTCTAGAATTTTTGACGGATTCAGTTTTCAAGTTCTGAAACAGCGGAAAATTGTATTTTTGTACTGACTATTCTTGCTGTCCAGAATTTTATATTTCACATTTGGATAGTTTAATTATTCCTATATCGTAGTATTGCATGAATCGAAGTGTGAATATTGCATTTCATGATCCTAATGAGTTATTTTCATCATTCTAATTGTCCTACTTTATGTTACCATCTTATTGTTCCTCTATTGACACTATTGTTCATCCAATATCTCAAATTGCATATTGTATTTTTGTATTAATAAAATAATTAACAAGCTGGGGCTTAAGAGATTGACTTGAGTAGTAAATAATATAGTGACTGTGTCGGCCAGTGTTTATCGATTGATTATAGAGCGCTGACTACGGCACCTCAATCTTTTGTGTATTGTATTAATAAATCATATCAATGTATCGTATCAGTAAATCAGTGAATCATCGTAATGTATCGTGCAACAATGTTGTATCGTATCAGTGATTTTCGTACCGACACATTATCTATAGAATCCACCACTTAGTCTAAACAAAATTGATTGTATGCATCGAACCTGTGGTATGGAATATATGAGACACAGTAGTACGTGCATTAGTTAGGATTAAAGTGATTAATAGACATGTATGCATCGAACCTGTGGTATGGAACATATGAGACACAGTAGTACATGCATTAGTTAGGATTAAAGTGATTAATAGACATAAGAATTGACACAATATCGACATTGCATATTGTTCATCGTTATTCCTATTGAAATTAAATATTAGCTAAGTATTATTGATATTGATCATTAAATATTGTTATCGATTATTGAATCATTGTTTACACCTATTGTATCGATTATCGTGATATTGATTATTGTTATTGTCCCATATTATTAATTCCTATAGATCCATTGAATTCATTGTTATATCGTTATTCGAATGTTCCTTACTTTCTCTACTTGCTGTCCATGACTTTCTCTAAGGAAAATTTTTCTCTCTTTTTTTAGATGAAGTGTTCACAGGTAATGAAGAAGAATTGCCTGCTGGGATTGGAAAACAAACTTTCTGAAGATCTAATGCTTTCTAGTTACTTATTGTTTTAATGAACGTAATGTATTAACACATATTATTATTTGAGATTGAATTTATTATTGTATTGGGCTTACACTACAACACATAAGCTATTCGTCGGCTTTTTTACACCTTCACCGGCGGTTTTTTACGCCGGTGAAACATTCACCGGCGTTTATGAAAATGCCGGTGCAAATGCCGCCGAATCGAGCGTCGCGGAAAGATAGGCGTATTCACCGGCATTTTTTCTGGATGCCGGTATATCTTCAAAATACACTGGCGGCCAGACAAACACCGGTATATAGCAATTTCTGGGTGTTGTTCTTTCCCCCCAATATACATTCACCGGCGGTCTCATACCGCCGGTATATTGCTTTTCACCAGCGATTGTACAAACACCGGTAAATGTGTAATATTTACCGGCAGTCATAGAACACCGGTGTATGCTTGTTTCTGAGCGCCCTTCTTTCCCTACTTACAAGCATCGGCGTGTCGTAAAATGCCGCTGTAGAGATATTCACCGGCATTTATAAAATGTCGGTGTTTCTTAGGACTGTTGCTACTTACGGGTACACCGGCGTGTGTGGAAACGCTTCTCTAACGAAATTTTCAACTAAACAATTAGATACACCGACGTTTTATGTAATGCCAGTGTATGCCCGTTTGTTTTTCCTGCTCCAGTTTTCCATTCGATTTCAATTCACAATTTCATTTAAAAAACCTGTCAACTAATTCACAAATGATTCAACCAATTTCAGGCATATTAATGCGCAAATCACATCCAAACACAAGAATTAATGATAATAAAGTTTCACACGTGTTATATCATCGTCCAAATCCACCTGCAAAATTAACACAGTGTCATAATTAACAAATACAAATACAGTAACGAACATCTCAAATTTCCCAACGAAAACTTAAAACAACAATACAAGACATAACAACAGCAAGGAGGATATAACAACAGCAAGGATAGGCCGACCACAGATTCATACTCCTCGAGTAGCTTCAGTTCTGATCATCAGAATTTCCTTCATCTCGGAAACCGCTCTATCAAGAAAAAAAACAATAATTTAGTTCAACAGTAGACCACAATACAGAATATAAATATTTTTAAGCTTGCAAAAAGATCTACCCAATTCATAAATTCTAAGATCAAAGTGTCGATTGCAATTAGAATTGTTAATGATATATAGAGAGGTAAAATAATTATATTGCAGTGCTAAAAAGCTAGTACTTAATTTTGTTTTTGAATATATCTAAAACAGCAAAACAAATGAAAATCAATTATCTAACTTAAAACCTTTATATTCTCCTCTGATTGGGAATATCCAGTATCTAAAACAATAAAACAAATGAAAATTCAGTATCTAAGCATGTCTTTTGTGGATTGTTCAGACAATTCATGAAACTGTCATCGTGGAAGGAAATCAAATATAAGAAAAATAAGAAAAATAAGAAGGGGCTCATATCAAGTGTAGTTTTAAGGAACTGTCATCGTGGAAGGAAACCAAATGTAGAAGCCAGAAATGGAAACAGAAAATGGTAGAGAATGAGGATACACCAGACTAACATAGCGGCATTTTCCTCTTCTCTCTCTCATCCCTTCTTTCCCTTCAGCACACGCACACAAAAAGACATCAGCAACAACAGCAAGAGCGACAAGAACAATAATAATAATAAATTATTATAAACGAAATGTCTCTATATGAATTTCCAGATCTCCACTCGAGCCCTATCTTTCTAATCACAGCCCAATTAAGAACATAGACGACAGCCACTAAACAATCAAATCACAGCCCAATGAAAATTTCCAGTATATAAGCATATATGTTTCTCTATTAATTCTTCATCCCAACTAAATCATGATGTTTGTGGCTACAAAAGAAACCTACACAAGGTTTGTTCTCACCCAATTCTTGTACAGATTTGGAGGATTTTGGTATACATACGCATCCGTCCTTAGTTGACAATGAACCCATTTTGGTAAAAAAATCATGCTAAGATGACAATCAGATGCATGAATTCGTCTTCTTTAACAGTAAAACAAAATGAAAATTTCCAGCATCTAAGCATATATGTTTCTCTATTAATTCTTCATCCCAGCTAAATCATGATGTTTGTGGGTACAAAAGAAACCTGCACAAGGTTTGTTCAGCTCAATTCTTGTACAGATTTGGAGAATTTTGATATACATACAACATCCTTAGTTAACAGTGAACCCATTATGGTAAAAAAATCATTCTAAGATGACAATTAGATGCATGAATTCAGCATCTTTGATAGTGAAAGAAAATGAAAATTTCCAGTATATAAGCATATATGTTTCTCTATTAATTCTTCATCCCAACTAAATCATGATGTTTGTGGCTACAAAAGAAACCTGCACAAGGTTTGTTCTCACCCAATTCTTATAAAGATTTGGAGGATTTTGGTATACATACAGCATCCTTAGTTGACAGTTAACCCATTTTGGTAAAAAAATCATGCTAAGATGACAATCAGATGCATGAATTCAGCATCTTTGATAGTGAAAGAAAATGAAAATTTCCAGTATATAAGCATATATGTTTCTCTATTAATTCTTCATCCCAACTAAATCATGATGTTTGTGGCTACAAAAGAAACCTGCACAGGGTTTGTTCTCACCCAATTCTTGTACCGATTTGGAGGATTTTGGTATACATACAGCATCCGTTCTTAGTTGACAGTGAACCTATTTTGGTAAAAAAAACATGCTAAGATGACAATAAGATGCATGAATTCGTATTCTTTAACAGTAAAACAAAATGAAAATTTCCAGTATCTAAGCATATATGTTTCTCTATTAATTCTTCATCCCAACTAAACCATTGATGCTTGTGGCTACAAAAGAAACCTGCACAAGGTTTGTTCAGCCCAATTCTTGTGCAGATTTGGAGGATTTTAGAATACATACAGCATCCTTAGTTGACAGTGAACCCATTTTGGTAAAAAAATCATGCTAAGATGACAATCAGATGCATGAATTCAGCATCATTGATAGTGAAAGAAAATAAAAATTTCCAGTATATAAGTGTTACCACTGAATTTGTTGTGGGGGTAAACAGATGAGATTTGTGAGTTTGCGGAAAACCTGAATAGCTGATCCAAGCCTTCTGATTCCTGCCGCTACCTGCAAGGAAGTGCGATAAACCGGGTTTGATTCCGGCGACACCCTCCGACGCTCTTGTCAGTAACCAGTGTTGATTAAGAAAGAGCTTAAGTTGGAAAAAGAGTGATTACTTTGTCACAGTGGTGGGTAGGAGGTATTTATAGTCGCTATGGGAGTTTGATTAGAGGCCTGATTTCCTGCTAAACCGTTAGGAGTAGAATCCTCCCAATTAGTTTAGGAAACTGACCCCTGATTCCCGGTGAGAGGATAACTGCAAATCAGGCCCGTTGATTTGTTCAAATCAGTGACCCTGATTTCCTCTATGTGGTCTGGGTTTTCTTGGGTCGGGACCCGTACCCAGCTGGGGTGGATCCGTTTTGCGGGTTATTGGATCTGTGAAGGGGAGATCCAGTACCCTCTTCGGACCCATCTATATGTGAAATTACTGTTTTACCCCTGAGCTTCAAGATTCATTTCCAATCTGAACGGTTCCGATTTAACCCCAATTTTAGCCATATCATGAGCCCCCCACTCCTAAAGACCGAGTGTGATCAGCCTTTGAGGAGTAGTTTAACAGTTTCAATGACTAGTGGAGTTGTATCGGAGTCTGAATGGAGGGTTTTGAATCTCGAAGGGGGTAGTAAGGTAATTTCTGAAACTGTAAGCTGTTCCGAAGTCTTGTTGAATACTTGGCGGTTTTTATCTATTTTTTCGGATTATTTATTTAATTTTGCGGTGTGTTAACCAATCGTTCGGGGGCCTTAATAGTACATTCTAGGCAATAATTGTTTGTTCAGGGGCTCAAAAATATTCTCCTGAATTTTTAATTATTTTCTAGAATTTTTAGTTAATTTTTTCAAATTTTTAGCAATTTTTCGCAATTTTTAAATAGATAAATCGATTAAAATAAATAAAAATTAGTTTTTTAATACTGATTTATGACGTGGCTCGATCTGGACTGTTGATCTGGGGCGAGCGCGAAATTCTGAGAGATCTTACGGTTGTGGTCGCTCGGCAGCCATTTTCTCGAGTTTGGAGCTCGGATGGGCACTTGCTCGGTTGGCCGACAGAGGGACTGAGGGTTCGGCCATCCGAGCGACGTGGCTTAATCTGAGCCGTCGGATTGTGGCACGAATCTCGAGGCACGATCTGGGACGTTCATCACCAATGGCGCGAATTTCTGGAAGATCCGATGGTCGTGATCGCTCGGCTGTTTTTTTTCTGTTTTGACGCTCGGATTGGCACTTGCTCGGTTGGCCGACCGGAGGTGTAAGGGTTCGACTGTCCGAGCGACGTGGCACAATCTGAGCCGTTGGATGGTGGCACGAATATCGAGACGGGCTCAGTTCCCAAGAAAACGCTATCTTGTCGTCTAGCATCGCTGGCAAGATCTGGGCCGTCTGATCGAGATCCCACACGAATGTTGAGGAGAAAGTGAGTTTTCTCCGTTTTGATGCTCGGATTGGCACTTGCTTGGTTAGCCGACCAGAGGTGTAAGGGTTCGGTTGTCCGAGCGACGTAGCGCAATCTGAGCCGTCGGATTGTGGCACGAATCTCGAGATGGGCCCAGCTCCCAAGAAAATGCTATCTTGTCGTCTAGCGTCGCTGGTAAGATCTGGGCCGTTGGATTGTGGCACGAATCTCGAGATGGGCTAGTTCCCAAGAAAATGCTATCTTGTCGTTTAGCGTCGCTGGCAAGATCTGGGCCGTCTGATCGAGATCTTGCACGAATGTTGAGGAGAAAGTGAGTTTTCTCTGTTTTGACACACGGATGGGCACTTGCTCAGTTAGCCGAATGGATGTCTGGGGGTTCGGCAGTCCGAGCGTAGTAGCGGGTCCGGGCCGTTGGATTTGCGGGGCGAATCTCGAGACGGTTCAATTCCCAAGAGCATTTATGGCGCCTTAGGATTTGTGTGGCGTTCCAACTTCCTAGGCGTGACCACTGGGCTTTCGTCATTTGGCCTCCCAAGGGTCATAATGGCTGTTTCTTGGGTCGGAGGTTATAAATCCCCCCACTCTCCTTGTAGTTTTAGTCACAGCAATGTTGGTTTTTAGCCATCGGAGGTGTCTGCCTTGGGCGGATGCCAGTTTTTTGAAAAAAGTTCTAACCCTGAGGGCATCGGACGGGTGGTTACTCTTCCGCCGTGTTCTTCTCCCGATTCTGACGGTCCCGAAGGGGATGTCAGGGTCGGGGGAGATCAGGGCAGAAGAGGTGACGACCGGGGTCCGGACCCGGGGTTCATGGTGCTTCGGAAGAACGGGTGGTCAATCTTTTGCCATTATCTTCTCCTGATTCTGACGGTCCCGACGTGGGTGTCAGGGTCAGGGGAGATAAGGGCAGAAGGGGTGATGACTGAAGTCCGGACCTGGCAGCCAAGGTGCCTCGAAAGGATGGGTGGTCATTCTTCCGCTATGATCTTCTCCCGACTCTGACGGCTCCGATGTGGGTGTCAGGGTCAAGGGAGATCATGGCAGAAGATGTGACGACCGAAGTCTGGATCCGATGGACTAGTTACTTCGAAAGGATGGGTCTTCTCCGATCTCTGTCTTCCTTCCAGGCTGACGGCTTCTGATGGTTGTCAGCCCGAAGGAGCTAGAGATGGGAGGTGTGCCGATCCACTTTCTGACCGGGACCCATGCGACGGTGGTTTTTCCAGACCCTTGAACGATTCGTGGTTTCGGCTCCGAGGTAGTAGGTCTCGAATTGCTTTCAGATGAGAGGGGAACCGACCGAGACCTGAGGCCCGAGGGGCCCACCGAGAGCGGTGCCTTAAAACTTTTAATCCAAATTTTTGCTTGCTACTTCAGACAGATGCGGAGTGTCTGCGTTCGAAGTGTTTCGTCCGGGCGATATGGCGCGATCCGAGCCGTTGAGGTCCGGACTACCGGACCCTTTGATGTTGAGGTCAGATCTCATGTCGCTCGGACTTGGTCCTGTGCGTGCCGAGCCACTTGACTTGTGTCGAAATGTTGTGTCTTTTCGCCAACAGTTGCTTGTTCGGCCATAAAGTCGTTTGGGCTTCCGTAACGTTTCAAGAGTGGGCCAAGAGTCGCGCCCTTACGTTAAGAAGCCCAAGGGACTTTTCTTTTGCTATAAATCTCTACTCCATCACCCCACATCTCATTATTTACTTTCACTTTCTCTCTCAAGTTTTTACTCTTCACCATCGAAGTTTTTAGCTCCTGGGCGGTGCTGCTAGTTGTCGCGGCAAGGCGTTTCTGTGCTCCGGCGACTTTTTCGGCCGTAATAGTCACTTCGAGGTTAGTCTCTCTTCTTTCTTTTTAGAAAAAATGGTTAAGATTACCTCTTCGGATGAGACCCCCGCCTCGGACCAAGCCGTCAGCCGAGCGGGTAAAGGAAAGGAGGTGATAAAGCCGACCGAGCAGACCGTTGTTTGGCCGAGCAAGAGCGGCGAAGTTGCCTGAGCCACCCCAGGAGGTTGTGGCGAAGTCTCAGAAGGGTAAAGGAGTGGTCACGATCATTGAGCAGCCAAAGATGGCAGGGGAGTTCGGTCGGTAGCCTATTGTTCTGTCGAGTGTGGGAGGTGTTCGGAGCTACTCCGAAGAGATGCTCGAGAAGGTGACCCAGGGCACTGCCAAGTCTGTAGAGGAGAATGAGCCGAGAGAGTTGTCCGAGGTGGACCACACCATTTCGTCTCTTACGGAGGCTGATCTGCATCGGATCCGGATTGGATTTTAGATCCCTGCGGAATACGGGCTACTTCTCCCGGGACCGGGTTTCCGAGCCAACACATCGTCTTCGGCAGACGTGTGCATTTTCCCTCTCGACTCCTTGGCCGCCGGGCTTCGTTTTCCCCTTCATCCATTCATTGTCGAGGTTCTTAATTGGTACGGTTTGAGCCCTGCCCAGCTGATGCCGAACACTTGGAGGCACGTCTTGGCATTTGTTCTCCAGTGTCAAGAGATCGGCACTGAGCCAAGTATGTTCCTCCTTCGGAGCCTCTACCATCCTTGTCAGTCGAACAGAAATGAGCAGAGGTTCTACCTTTCGCCGCGGACCGGCGTGAAGTTGATCGAGAACCCGGACTCGATCAAACACTGGAAAGAGAAATATTTTCTTGTCCGAGATCCCGCACCCTGGGCGATTCTGATAGCTTGGTCGAGGGAAGGCCTGCCCAAAGCGGGCGAAGAAGGAGTCGGTGTTGAGTGACGAGGAGGCGGGAGTCCTCAAGAAGCTCCTCGCCTTGCCGACGCTCAGTTGGAAAGACATTACCGAGGAAGCTTTGTTCCGAGGGGGTCTCAGTCCGATCGATCCTAGTACGCTTCTGGTATTTTTACTCTTTGCTTGAAGTTCTTGAAAAATTTGTCTAAGTTTTTTCGTTCGGTTTGTGCAGAGTCTTCTAAGATGGACTATAGGGCGTTGATGGCGAAGGCCATGGCGAGGGAGCAGGAGACGAGAAAGAAGAGACCCTCGACTGGGCCTCAGGGCGGCCGGGCGCCGAAGATACCTTCGTTCCCGAAGACTGCCGACCTGCAGGGGGTCGTGGTTCCGGAGGCCGGTCCCAAGCAGGAGAAGGTCGCGGCCTTCGATACTCCTATCTCGGATGCGCCGACTCCAACGGCGAAGGGAGATGCTCCCGGCTCGTCGAGCGGCACGTTCGACGTGAGCAAGGTGCTATCCCTCCCAGTTCCGCCCCTCACTGCCAATGCAGAGAAGATCCTGACTGAGGGGCACAAGCAGATCTTCGTCCCCGATTGGCAAGTGATGAAGGTCGACGGCTTTTTGGGCGACGGAAAACATTTGCATGCAGGCGGTGAAGCACCTGCCGACCCCAAAGGATCGAGCGGCCCTTATGTCCGGTCAATTCGGGGACGCGACGATGCAGATCGCTCGGAACACGATGTCGGTGAGTGGGCAGAACACTTTCTTATTGAATGAAGCATTTTTTCTGAAATTTTAGTACATGATACAATACCCTTGCTGTTTTCCGACCACAATCCTTGAACCATATTTATTAGAAGATTGAACAGACTAAAATACCCTACTACGTGTAATGTGTATTTTAAATACACATTACACGTAGTAGGGTATTTTAGTCTGTTCAATCTTCTAAAAAATACACATTACACGTACTAGGGTATTTTAGTCTGTTCAATCTTCTAATAAATATGGTTCAATGATTGTGGTTGGAAAACAGCAAGGGTATTGTATCATGTACTACATAATTTGAGTCAGGATTGGGACCAGGCGGGAAGACAGGGTGTTTTCGAGAACTAAGTTTCTAGGTTTGGACCCTAACGGTTTGTTCTCTTTTCAGACCCTCTGCCACTTCAACTTCTTGCTCGAAGAGTTTGTGAGCAAAGAACAAGAGCTGACGGCACAGTATGATCGGGAGAGGTCGGAGCGCGTAAAGGCTGCGAAGCTGCTCGATGCTGAGCAACTCCTCTCGGCAAAGCGCGGTGCCGAGGTGGCAGGGTTGGAGGCGAAGCTGGCCGATGCCATTCAGCAGTCGAAGGACGAGGCAGCCAAGCTTGAGGCCTTGGCGAAGGAGAATGCTGAGCTGAGGGAGGAGCTGGCCAAGGCTCGGTCAGAGGCAGAGAGAGCTCGGAAGAAGACCGATAAGATCATGGCCAAGCACCAATCGAAGGTGGCGAAGGCTAAGAGGGCTGTTGAGCAGGAGGCCGAGCGACACATGTTTAAGAACATGGAGGACGCGTATGGCTGAGCCCTGCTTCATATCGCCGCTCGGAACCCAGGGTTCGACACGTCTTCTTACCACTTCTACGACCCCGTGGAGGGGGAGGAGGAGCTTCCCGCGAGAATGCTCAGCCCCGAGGGACCGGCCGAAGATGTTGACGGCACGGGCGAAATGGAGGCCGAGGTCGGGGAGGAGGAAGGCTCCGAGGAGGAGAGCGAGGGTGAGGATGAGGACGAGGACGAGGACGAGGTTGAGGTCGAGGACAGGGCCGAGGGGTCGGCAGACCCGAGCGACAAAAAGGTCGACCCCTGACTTGGTTGCATCTTTGGTTTTTTGCTGTTTTGTTTCCTTTTTTTTTGTAAGCCTAACTGCGGACTGGCCACCGCTCATGTAACGCTTTTTCTTTTTGAATTTGGAATGAAAACACTTCTTGTTTGGCCAAAAATTCTCCAAGTGTTTGTCCCCGGATTTTGTGTCTGATTAGTCATAAAATTCTCCAAGTGTTGGGCGTCGGATTTATCTCTGCTTTTCAGGTGATGTTCGGTCCGATCATGGAGGTTTCGCACCTTCGTAAGGAGTTGGCCAAAACGAAGCGCGAGCTCTCCGATAGCCGAGAGAGTCGTTTCTTTATGCTCTTGAAGCTGGAGGAGATAAAGGCAGCTGCGAGGGGGTATTGTCGCGAGTTGAAACAACTACGGAAGCAACCCCAAGCTCCTTGTCTCGAAGGGGAGGTTGAGCGGCTTCGTAGGGAGTTTTCCTTCGCGAGCAAAAGAATGACGAGCTCTTGGCCGAGATCCGTCACTTAGAGTTAACAGAAAAAGAACGCTCGGCGGAAGAAAGGAAGCTAACTTCCGAATTGGAGAAGTTGTCATCCGAGCACCAAAAGTTGTTGGCCGAGGTAGACAAACTTAGGAGGATCACGATCGACAGGGGGATCGAGGTCACCCATTACCGACGACTCGCGGCCGATAACGCCAATGTCTCGGGCTCGTCAAGACCTCCTCGTTTGAAGATGTCGGCAAAGGATGATGCTCTGAGGGACAGGATTATCGAGTTGGAGGAGGAGGTCGCATCGCTTAAACCTCTGCCTGAGAGGGCCAACGTTCGTAGCACGTCGTGCACTCGCGAAGAGAGCGAGAGAGGGATTACCTTCTACGAACTTGCAACTCGTTTGCCGGCAGCGAGGCGGAGTCCTGCCGACGCTCAGAGTAGTGTAGCCGTCTCGTCTAGCGGTGCCTCGGTCGGCGCCACAGTAGGGGGTAGTGGCGAAGGGGTGTCTCGCTTCGCTGGTTTGGAATCGAGCTCGGAGGGTAGGCGTCCCGCCTCTGCGTTTCCTTGAACCGAAGCGTCCCCCTTCCGAAGAGGCACTAGACAAGCTGTCTTATATTGTAAAACTCATGTTGTAGCGTCGGTCTTGTTGTATGTAGAGTTACTTGAATAAAAGTCTGAAAGTTTGTTTTGATTATTCTTGAAGTGTTGGACTTCGGCAATGTTTGAAATTTTTGTTGTCCGTCTCTTCCTCTTTTCAGCTCACGGTGGTAGCTCAAGAAGCCGACCCCAATCGCTCGGACGACAACGCTCGAACCGAGTCTGGGTCGGGGATGACGAGTCGCGCTCGGCGAGGTGTCGAGAGCAGCTCTATGAAGTCGAGCTGGGATTGTGCCGAGCCGAAAGCGAGCGGGGCCACCTTCAACTCATCCTAGGTCAGCGAGACGCCGAGATCCAGCATTTGGAGAGCAGGATCGCCGAGCTGAGCCCTGTGGGAGTGGACGAAGGTTCGCCGACCGCCTTTAGCAATGCCCTTCGGATCCAGTGCATTCGGCACAACTTGTCGAAAGTAATAGCCGAAAGGGATGATTTGCTCTCCGAGATCCGTCACTTGCAGACTGTAGAGGCAGAGCTTTGGACGGAAGAAGAGGAAACTGGCGGCCGAGGTTGCCAAACTAACGACCGAACGAGACGATGGTGATTTTTCTTTTAAAAACCAAGTGTAGTTGGTCGGCATTGTAACTTTTGTTCTTTAAGGCCTTGTAACCTTGTTGCGTGAAAGAGTTGCTCTGTACTGTGTCCCAATTACTAATAACATTTCTCTCGTAGCTCTGCGTGACTGTTTCGTTAGTGACTGTGTTCACCGCGCAGAGGTCTCTGGATCGGCCCCTCACTTGTTCAAGGTTCGGCGCCGTAGCGCGATCCGAGCCGTTGGAATTAGGTACGAATCTTATCGTTTAGCGACGCTAAATGCTATCTTGTTGTTTAGCGACGCCGACGAGATCTGATCCGTTGGATTTTGGTACGAATCTCGAGACGGGCCCAGTTTCCAAGAAAATGCTATCTTGTCGTTTAGCGTCGCTGGCAAGATCTGGGCCGTCTGATCGAGATCTTGCACGAATGTTGAGGAGAAAGTGAGTTTTCTCCGTTTTGACGCTCGGATTGGCACTTGCTCGGTTAGCCGACCGGAGGTCTAGGAACTCGGCTTTTCGAGCGTCGTGGCGCTATCCGAGCCTCCCTCTTATTTGTTTGTGTTTCGGCGACAATAGCGTTCGGCCAGTGGTGTCGGGCTGCGCTACGGTCTCCCCCTTCATGTGAAGTTGAGAGATGAGTCTAGCCTTATCCCATGGTCGGCTCGCCGATCATCGAGAGAGTTCAACGGTTGTGGGAGCAATTCCGAATGGCGACCCACTCCTAGCTCGCTGAGAAGCGAGCTTGCGGAGTAGAATCGAACCAAGTGTTGGACTCCAGAACCATCGTTAGAGTTCAACGGTTGTGGGAGTAGTTCCGAATGGCGACCCACTCCTAGCTCGCTGAGAAGCGAGCTTGCGGAGTAGAATCGAACCAAGTGTTGGACTCCGGAACCATCGTTAGAGTTCAACGGTTGTGGGAGCAGTTCCGAACAGCGATCTACTTCTAGCTCACCTAAGGGCGAGCCGGGGAAGTAAAGTCGAGCCGAGTGTTGGACTCCGAACCATCGGTGTAGTTCAACGGTTGCGGGAGCAGTTCCGAATGGCGATATACTCCTGGCTCGCCTAAGGGCGAGCCGACGAAGTAAAGTCGAGCCGGACATTGGACTCCGAACCATTGGTGGAAAATAAATAATAAAAAATAAAGGCGAGAGATGCAAGCAATTTTATAAGTATGAAAGAGCATTCTTGATTGATAATTGACGGCGAGCCGTTTTTACATATAACAACTTAAGAAATGAATTACAAGTTAGAGGAGAGGAATGGTTCGACATCCTGTGATACTTAGAGAGGCGCCGGGGCGCTTTCTTGGTATTTTAACAGGTGGTCGGCATTCCAGGTCCTCGAAATCTCTCTGCCCTCCAGGTCTTCCAGACGATAAGCTCCAGGCCGAACAACCCTTGTGATCTTGTAGGGTCCTTCCCAATTCGGAGCTAGTTTGCTCTTCTGATTGGGGAAGGAGATGGCTAGCTTTCTGAGGACTAAGTCCCCCTCCTTGAGATCGGTGGGTCGGACTTTCTTGTTGTACACCAGTTCGACCCTCCTCCGGTAGTTCTGCTGGTGTATTGATGCTCTTTCCCTCAGCTCGTCCACCAGGTCTAAGTTCGCCCGGAGGTCTCTGGCGTTCTGTTCCTCGTTGTAGGCTGCGAGGCGAGGAGAAGGTATTCCGACTTCGAGTGGTATCACCGCCTCGGACCCATAGGTAAGGTTGAACGGGGACTCGCCTGTTGGGGTCCGCTTGCTGGTGCGGTAATTCCACAGCACATTGGGGAGTTGGTCGACCCATAAGCCTTTAGAACACTTATCCAGTCTCTTCTTGATACCAGAGAGGATCTGCCAGTTAGCGTTCTCCGCCTGCCCATTCGACTGAGGGTGGGAGACGGAAGAGAAGCGTTGTTGGATGGCCAGGTCTTTCACACAGAGCTCGGAACGCGGCACTAGTGAACTGAGTTCTGTTGTCAGTTACGAGGACACGGGGGACGCCGAATCTGCAGATGATACTCTTCCAGAAGAATTGAAGCACCTTGTTCTCGGTGATAGTGGCGAGGGGCTCGGCCTCAATCCACTTCGAAAAGTAGTCGATGGCTACGACCAAGAACTTGAACTGGCCCGGAGCTGGAGGAAATGGCCCTAGTAAATCCATCCCCCACATTGCGAAGGGGATAGGACTTGATAGGGAGGCAAGGTTAGCTTGGGGGAGGCGACGGATGTTGGAATGTCTCTGACAAGGGCCACATTGCCTAACGTGTCGCTCGGCGTCTTGGAGGAGAGTTGGCCAGAAGTATCCGTAATTCAGAGCTTTCCGAGCCAAAGACCTAGACCCTGAATGTGCCCCGCCGATGCCTTCGTGGAGCTCTTGTAAGGCATAGTCGGCCTGTTCTGGGGAAAGGCACCTCAGGTACGGTCGACCATCAATCTGCGAGAAGGAGCGCTTGTACAGGATCCCCTCGATCAGAGTGTACCGCTCGGCCCTGGTTCTTATCCGGCGTGCTTCCTTGGGGTCCTCGGGAAGGAGGCCGTCCCTTTAAGAATTCCACTAACGGTCTCATCCAATCATCTTGCAGTTGGACCGGCAATGATTCCACTGAGTCGAGGGTGTCGTCTTCTATGCTCGATTTCAAGAGGACCTCGATCAAGATGGTCTGCTCGAGACCTTGGAGAGAAGACGAGGCCAACTTGGAGAGGGCGTCGGCTTGTGAGTTCTCTTCTCGAGGGACTCGTTGGATGAGTGCCTCTTCGAACCGGGCCATGAGGGTTCGGACTTTGGCGTCGCGCCTCGTACTCGCCCAAGACTTGGTTCACAACTAGCTGAGAGTCACTGTGGATTCGGAGGCACTGCGCCCCGGCACTTCGGGCAAGTCCGAGGCCCGCAATTAGTGCCTCATACTCAGCTTCATTGTTTGAGGCCTTGAAATTCATGCGGAGGGCATACTGGAGGACGAAGTCATCTGGACCTGTCAGGATGATGCCGGCACCGCTTCCCTCATTGCAAGAGGAACCATCCACAAAGACTGCCCAAATAGGTGGCTCGTTTTCTGCTTGGCTGATATCGGGGATGGTGGTCTCGACGATGAAGTCTGCGAGGGCTTGAGCTTTTATCGCAGTCCGGGGCTGGTAGGAGATGTCGTGTTGGCTCAGCTCGATGGACCACTTCATAAGTTGGCCTGAGGTCTCCGGCTTGTGGAGGACCTGCTTCAACGGTTGGTCGGTGAGGACCACAACCGAGTGGGACTGAAAGTATGGGCGGAGCTTCCTTGCCGCCATTATCAGGGCGTAGGCCATCTTTTCTACCTTCGGGTAGCAGAGCTCGGCGTTCCGAAGCACCTTGCTCACATAGTAAATGGGTCTCTGAACCCGGTCTTCTTCCCTCACCAAAACAGCACTTAGGGTCTGCTCGGAAGCAGCTAAGTAGATGAAGAGGGGTTCCCCCGGAACGGGCTTGCTGAGCAGGGGAGGATTGACCAAGTAGGCTTTCAGCTGTTCGAAAGACTTCTGTTGCAGTTCGCCCCACTCGAAACCCTTGGCCCCCCTGAGGGCCTTGAAGAAGGGGAGGCACTTTTCCCCAGACTTCGAAAGGAATCGCCCTATAGCGGCGAGCCGACCCGTAAGCCTCTGTACTTCCTTGACGTTCCGGGGCGGCGCCATGTCCAGTATAGCCTTGATCTTTTCAGGATTAGCTCCGATTCCTCGTTGGCTAATCATGAAGCCGAGGAATTTTCCTGACGAGACCCCGAACGCACATTTGTTCGGATTGAGCCTCATGTTGTGACTTTGCAGTACGCCGAATGCCTCCTGGAGGTTGGCCACATGGTCGGTACCCCGGACGCTCTTCACGAGCATATCGTCGACGTATACTTCCATGTTGCGGCCTATCTGGCTTTGGAAGACTTTTTTGACAAGGCGCTGGTAGGTGGCTCCAGCATTCTTTAATCCGAACGGCATGACTCTATAACAGTAGAGGCCTTGGTCGGTAATGAAGGAAGTTCTTGGAATGTCCGGGGGGAACATTCGGATCTGGTTATAGCCGGAGAAGGCGTCCATGAAGCTGAGGAGCTCATGGCCCGAGGTGGCATCAATGAGGGTGCCGATATTCGGGAGAGGGAACGGATCTTTCGGACACGCCTTATTGAGGTCTGTGAAGTCGATGCATATTCTCCAGGAACCATTG
The DNA here is from genome assembly GCA_017893485.1 of Hemerocallis citrina. Classification (NCBI taxonomy): domain Eukaryota; kingdom Viridiplantae; phylum Streptophyta; class Magnoliopsida; order Asparagales; family Asphodelaceae; genus Hemerocallis; species Hemerocallis citrina. The sequence continues at coordinate 190,518,680 of CM030360.1, read as the reverse complement.
GACTTCTTAACCATGACAACATTGGAGAGCCACTCGGGGTAGTTCACCTCCTGTATGAACCGAGCCTTTAGGAGTTTGTCCACCTCCTCCTTGATGGCTTGTTGTCGCTCGGGAGCGAATTTACGCCTCTTCTGCTGAACCAGTTTGCACCCCGGTTCGACGCCGAGGCGGTGGACTAGAAGCTCCTCGGAAATTCCCGACATATCCGCGGCGGACCAAGCAAACATGTCGCGGTTCTCCCGGATGCACTGCACCAAGTCAGAACATAGGGCAGTCGGCAAGGACTTGCTGATGAGGAACTTTCGACTCGGGTCCTCGTCCGAGAAGAGTACTTCTTCCAATTCGTCCGCCGGCTCGGACGTGGGTCGGACGTTCGGCTCGGGGATCTCTAAAGTCTCGAGGGAGAGCACCGGACCCCCGTGGAAGTCATATAGCACTTCCGAGCCATCTCTTGGCTGCCCCTGACTTCTCCCACTTCCGACCGGGTGGGGAACTTCATCTTAAGGTGGTACGCCGAAGGGACAGCTTCTAGGGCAGCTAGGCCAGGCCGGCCCAAGATGACGTTGTACGCGGCCGGGACATCGACGACCATAAAGTCCATCGGCTCGGTCCGGGTGGTAGGGGTCTTCCCAGCAGTTACGTCCAGGGTGATAACCCCTTCGACAGTTACTGGTACCCCCGTGAACACGTGGAGGGTGTAGCCGGCCGGTTTGAGGCGATCCCGGGACAGCTGCAGCCCTCGAAAGGCCGAGAGGAAAAGGATGTTGACCGAACTCCCGTTGTCCACTAGGGTCCTCTACACTTTGAAGTTCGCCATGCGGAGGTCGATAACAAGTGCGTCACAGTGGGGAGTTCGGACCCCCTCAAGGTCTTCATCAGAGAAGGTCACTGGGACGCTGAGGCCTTTGGTGGGAGGGGCGCTGTGAACTGAGTTGACCTCTCAGACGAAGGCCTTTCGAGAGGAGTTGGAAGAGCCCACCATTGGACCCCCGTGGATGAGGTGCAGAACACGTTCCTCCTTGAACTCGGGGGTTTCATCCCGTCGCTCGGAGCACTTGTTAGCCCCCCGAGGCGGAGGAGTGGTGCGATCTCCCCGATCATTTGCCTGAACAAATTTGGCCAACTGCCCTCTCTGGATGAGGGCTTCTATCTCATTTTTCAATGCCCGGCAGTCGTTGGTATCGTGGCCGTGGTCCCGATGGTAACGGCACCATTTCTCCTTGTTCCTCCTCTTGGCCGGGGTGTTCATCCTCGGAGCGGGAGGTATAACCCCTTCCTTCTCCACTTCCATCAGGATGGTGGAGACATTGGCGGTGAGAGGAGTGAACTTCTCGAACCTGAGGGGAGGACGGTGCTGACCGCTGTTGTCCTTCTGCAGCTTCTTGGACCCCTCCTCCTCTGCCGTCTTCCTCTTCGATCCGGAGGCAGATCCTCCGAAATTCGGGAGGCACTTGGCCTCCTCGGCCCGAATGTACTTCTTGCATCTTAGGAGAAGATCGGCGAAGTTGTGTGAGGGCTTTTTGGCGAGGGACGACCGGAGGTTGAAGTTGAGGACGTTCGACTGGAATGCGACGGTCGCCACTGAATGGTCGAGGGTGGCGATTGACCTGACCTCTGCGGTAAATCTCCTCACATAGTCCCTCAACTTCTCCCCCCTCTCCTGTCGGAGGTGGAGTAGGGAGAGGCTGGTCTTGTCCGTTCGCCTACTGCTCACAAAGTGAGTTATGAAGAGCGTTTTGAACAGCTCGAACGAGAAGATGGAAGAGGGAGCGAGCCGGGAGTACCATTCCCGCATCGAACCCTTGAGAGTGGCGGGGAAGGTCTTACAAAGCATGGCGTCGGAAGCTTGGTGTATCAGCATTAAGGTCTTGAAACTTTCGATGTGATCAACAGGGTCTGACTGCCCTGAGTACGTTTCAAACTACGGAGGCTTGAAACCCCTCGGGATGGGAGCCTCCATGATGGTCCGAGAGAAGGGGGGTCTGCTGGGGCGGACGGCCCCTGCTCTCGACTCCTCTTCCTTGTCCATGCGACCGATGCGCCTCTCCATCTCGTGGAGACGACGGTAGAGGGCATCGTCCCTCCGGTGGTAGTCGAACGATCCCCTGGACTCATCTTCATAGGAAGGGGAGCGGGGACTATGGCGTCGATAGTCCTGGGATCGATGAGGACTATGATGCTGTTGCTGGTGACTAGGAGCCGGGGGAGGACTTATGGATCGGTAGCGAGGACTTGGGACCCTTGGTGGTGTTGGAACCCTTTGTGCATGGGTGTTGTGGCGAAGGTTGAGGGCCTGCAACACCGTTGCTTGGAACTGTAGGAACTCGGCACGAGTGATTGGTGCCTCATTGTTCCTCGGATGATGTCGATCAGCAGGGGAATGTGGCCTCCTCCTACGGCGCTCGGGAGATTCCCCCCGTCCTCTTCGGTCCGGAGACCTTCTTCTGTCCGGAGACCTTCTTCGGCCCGGAGATCTTCTGCCATCTGGGCGATGAGGAGATCGCTCACCTTGATGTTGGCGGGAGGCTCCCTCTCGGGCCCGCTTCTCATCTAGGCGGTTGCGACGGTCCTCATCTTTTTGGCGATTCAGGACAGTGTTGCGGAGGTCGGGGTTATGGGAAGCCATAGAGTCCGAGGAGGCATTGTGGACTGAGACATGGTCTGGGTGGAGAGGTTGCTTCTGCCTCCGCTGGTTCTGACCGGTAGGGCCATTAGGGGGTTGTTGATTCGGATGAGGAGGTTGGCCCTGTTAGGCCGGGGGAGGAAGTTGTTCGGGCTGCGGAGCAGGATGCACGGGGACTTCCTCTTGCTGATCGGCGGGGTTGGGTCCGCGGTTGGACCCCCTAGATCTGACATTCTTGGGAGGCATGGCTGGAGAAGAGCTAGTCGACGGGAAGAGATGCAGCTATTCGTATGGATTCCCACAGACGACGCCAATCTGTTACCGCTGAATTTGGTGTGGGGGTAAACAGATGAGATTTGTGAGTTCGCGGAAAACCTGAATAGCTGATCCAAGCCTTCTGATTCCTGTCGCTACCTGCAAGGAAGTGCGATACACCGGGGTTGATTCCGGCGACGCACCTTCCGACGCTCTTGTCAGTAACCAGTGATGATTAAGAAAGAGCTTAAGTTGGAAAAAGAGTGATTACCTTATCACAGTGGTGGGTAGGAGGTATTTATAGTCGCTATGGGAGTTTGAATAGAGGCCTAATTTCCTGCTAAACCGTTAGGAGTAAAATCCTCCCAATTAGTTTAGGAAACTGACCCCTGATTCCCGGTGAGAGGGTAACTGCAAATCAGGCCCGTTGATTTGGTCAAATTAGTGACCCTGATTTCCTCTATGTGGTCTGAGTTTGTCTTGGTTCGGGCCCCGTACCCAGCTGGGGTGGATCCGTTTCGCAGGGTTATTGGATCTGTGAAGGGGAGATCCAGTACCCGCTTCGGACCCATCTATATGTAAAATTACCGTTTTACCCCTGAGCTTCAAGATTCGTTCCCAATCTAACGGTTCCGATTTAACCCCAATTTTAGCCATATCAATAAGCATATATGTTTCTCTATTAATTCTTCATCCCAACTAAATCATGATGTTTGTGGCTACAAAAGAAACCAGCACAAGGTTTGTTCTCACCCAATTCTTGTACAGATTTGGAGGATTTTGGTATACATACAGCATCCTTAGTTGACAGTTAACCCATTTTGGTAAAAAATCATGCTAAGATGACAATCGAATGCATGAATTCAACATCTTTGATAGTGAAAGAAAATGAAAATTTCCAGTATCTAAGCATATATGTTTCTCTATTAATTTTTCATCCCAACTAAATCATGATGTTTGTGGCTACAAAAGAAGCCGGCACAAGGTTTGTTCTCACCCAATTCTTGTACAGATTTGGAGGGTTTTGGTATACATACAGCATCCTTAGTTGACAGTGAACCCATTTTGGTAAAAAAAATCATGCTAAGATGACAATCAGATGCATGAATTCAGCATCTTTGATAGTGAAAGAAAATGAAAATTTCCAGTATCTAAGCATATATGTTTCTCTATTAATTCTTCATCCCAACTAAATCATGATGTTTGTGGCTACAAAAGAAGCCTGCACAAGGTTTGTTCTCACCCAATTCTTGTACAGATTTGGAGAATTTTGGTATACATACAGCATCCTTAGTTGACAGTCAACCCATTTTGGTAAAAAAATCATGCTAACATGGAAATCAGATGCATGAATTCAGTTTCTTTAACAGTAAAAGAAAATGAAAATTTCCAGTATCTAAGCATATATGTTTTTCGATTAATTCTTCATCCCAACAAAACCATTGATGTTTGTGGCTACAAAAGAAACCTGCACGAGGTTTGTTCTCACCCAATTTTTGTACAGATTTGGAGGATTTTGGTATACATACAGCATCCTTAGTTGACAATGAACCCATTTTGGTAAAAAAATCATGCTAAGATGACAATCAGATGCATGAATTCAGCATCTTTGATAGTGAAAGAAAATAAAAATTTCTAGTATCTAAGCATATATGTTTCTCTATTAATTCTTCATCCCAACTAAATCATGATGTTTGTGGCTACAAAAGAAGCCTGCACAAGGTTTGTTCTCACCCAATTCTTGTACAGATTTAGAGGATTTTGGTATACATACAGCATCCTTAGTTGACAGTCAACCCATTTTGGTAAAAAAATCATGCTAAGATGGTAATCAGATGCTTGAATTCAGCTTCTTTAACAGTTCAAGAAAATGAAAATTTCCAGTATCTAAGCATATATGTTTCTCTATTAATTCTTCATCCCAACTAAACCATTGATGTTTGTGGCTACAAAAGAAACCTGCACAAGGTTTGTTCTCACCCAATTCTTGTACAGATTTGGAGGATTTTGGTATACATACAGCATCCTTAGTTGACAGTTAACCCATTTTGGTAAAAAAATCATGCTAAGATGACAATCAGATGCATGAATTCAGCATCTTTGATAGTGAAAGAAAATGAAAATTTCCAGTATATAAGCATATATGTTTCCCTATTAATTCTTCATCCCAACTAAATCATGATGTTTGTGGCTACAAAAGAAGCCTGCACAAGGTTTGTTCTCACCCAATTCTTGTACAGATTTGGAGGATTTTGGTATACATACAACATCCTTAGTTGACAGTTAACCCATTTTGGTAAAAAAATCATGCTAAGATGACAATCAGATGCATGAAATCAGCATCTTTGATAGTGAAAGAAAATAAAAATTTCCAGTATATAAGCATATATGTTTCTCTATTAATTCTTCATCTCAACTAAATCATGATGTTTGTGGCTACAAAAGAAACCTGCACAAGGTTTGTTCTCACCCAATTCTTGTACAGATTTGGAGGATTTGGGTATACATACAGCATCGTTAGTTGACAGTCAACCCATTTTGGTAAAAAAATCATGCTAAGATGGCAATCAGATGCATGAATTCAGCTTCTTTAACAGTAAAAGAAAATGAAAATTTCCAGTATCTAAGCATATATGTTTCTCTATTAATTCTTCATCCCAACTAAATCATTGATGTTTGTGGCTCAAAGAAGATTTTAGATTCAGGATGACAAATTTTGATTGGCCTTTGAATTGAGATTCTAGTCATAGATCGATTCTTTGGAGCCCGACTTTCTAAATAAAATGCCATTTGGAAGTATGCGGGTACATGTTTGTTAGATAACCAAAACTCCCATTTTTATCGACGAAAAATAAGAATAGGGCTCATATCAAGTGTAGTTTTAAGAAACTGTTATCGTGGAAGGAAACCAAATATAGAAGCCAGAAAGTGGAATGGTAGAGAATGAGGATACACCAGGCTAACATAATGGCATTTTCCTCAACTCTCTCTCATCACTGCTTTCACTTCAGCAAACGCACATAAAGAGACATCAGCAACAACAGCAAGAGCGACAAGAACTGTAATAATACTAAATTATTATGAACGAGATGTCTCTATATGGGTTTCCAGATATCCACTCCAACTTGTCTCTTTCTAATCACAGCCCAATTAAGAACACGTGTTGACAGTCACTAAACAATCCAATCACATCCCAATAAAAATTTGTGATCCTGGATCTAAAAACTTCAGAATTCCCAAAATCTGTACAAGAATTGGTCAGAACAAACCTTGTGCAGGTTTCTTTTGGAGCCAGAAATATCAATGATTTAGTTGGGATGAAGAATTAATAGAGAAACATATATGCTTATATACTGGAAATTTTCATTGGCTTTCCCTATCAAAGATGCTGAATTCATGCATCTGATTGTCATCTTAGCATGCTTTTTTACCAAAATGGGTTAACTGTCAACTAAGGATGCTACCTGTATACCAAAATCCTCCAAATCTGTACAAGAATTGGGCTGAACAAACCTTGTGTGCAGGTCATAGAATGTCATCTAAGCATGCTATATGCCAAAGTGGGGTTGGTCATAGAATGCATGAACGACACATATTAGTGTTTGTGAGTATGCAGTGGGGTGCAGCTATGATCACTAGTTGGATCACCAAAACTCCCAATTTTATTGAAGAACAATAAGAACAGGGCTCATATCAAGTGTAGTTTTACGGAACTGTCATCGTGGAAGGAAACCAATTTAATACAGAAGCCATAAATGGAGCCAGAAAGAGGAATGGTAGAGAATGAGGATACACCAGGCTAACATAGCGGCATTTTCCTCAACTCTCTCTCATCCCTTCTTTCTCTTCAACACACGCACACAAAGAGACATCAGCAACAACAGCAAGAGGGGGTTGGTCCAACAATAATAATAGATTACAATAAACGAGATGTCTCTATATGGGTTTCCAGATCTCCACTCGAGCCCTTTCTTTCTAATCACAGCCCAATTAAGAAACATAGACGACAGCCACTAGACGACAGCCACAATGCAGACTCACAAACACTAATACGTGTCTTTCATGCATTCAAAATTATAATCTCTTCAAAATTGCCAATTTAAAGACTTACCAGTGGTGGGACTTGAGATTGCTGCCCTATTAACTGGGCCATTTGTTCTTGGAGGAGTGCCACTTGTGCCTTTAATGAAGTCATCTCCTTGTCCCGAGACCCACTTGAAGTAGATTCACTTAGCCCGAATAACCGCGAGGGGGTTGGGCCTAGCCCCAAACCATGGACACGTCCATGCCTCTCCTTTCCCCTAACTGCGGTCAAGGCAAGTCGCTGACGGGTATGGAAATCTGTGGATGCCGTCGTGGTGTCAGAATCTGAAGTGGAAGAGATTTCACCAAACTTTTTCCGAGCGTTAGTCTGTAAAAGGACATAACAATCAGAGTTAAAAGCAGATGAGATTTCGACAAATTATTAGCCATTTACAAAAATAGCAAGAGATCATCAAAAAGTAAACACAACTGAAGATATATATAAACAATAACATTGCTATAGCCTATATATAGTAGTAAATTTCTAATTACCACAATCCGTTCTGCCTCAAGGACTCACATACGTCCCATCCTTCGACTTGTGGGTGGCATCGAAAAAATCTATGTCGCCAAACTCCGTAGGACCCCCCAAATCTTCTTCCTATATATTAGTAAGATGAAATGCTTATAAACAAATAAATGTAAGTCAAAAATGTTCATTTTGATTGTGCTTACCAATTCTTCCCGAACCATAGCCAAGCTCTGTGTACCAGCAGTGTGCAACACTAGCTACTTTGACCTACTGGCAACACCCACCTCCGCCCTTTTCTGTACATGCCACAATGAAGTTAACAAAAAATTTAATTAGAGTAGCCATACAACCACAAAGTCATTAAATTTTGGTTAGTAATGTAAATACCTGACCGACCGCCGAACACCAGTAATGCACAAGGAATTGCCAATCTGAAGGCTCCACATTCGGTGGCACAACCCCTGCATTATCCGCCTCTGTGGGGTCTTTGTCAAAAAACCTAGCCTTCAAGTTACTCTTGTAGTCCCTCCACTTTTTGGAGAGTGACTTTTCAACCCAAGGCGTAAGGGAGTCCGAGAACGAGAAGTATTGCTGCAAAATTTATGAAGTTTAACAAATGATAACTGAATTGCATAAACCGAATACCCATCACTAAAAATACATATTTCAATAATATATTTGAGCCTACCAATTATTTATTTTAGATGGGAAATACCTTGATTGTTGTAATTGCAGTTGCCTTTGTTGTTGTTGGCACCTTCGGCCAACTCTCGTATGACTAAGGAATTATCCGTGGGTTCCTTGCTATTACCCCAATAAAAGATGAGAATTTGCTTGCATTATCACCAACCGGATGCCCGACACTGTTTACCTCCACCACAATCCTTTCGTCATTATTAAGTTTCCATATGCCCGACATCTTAGTTCGCCCTCGATGTTTTTTGATAGTGGGCGGCGTGCTACCCTCCCCCTCCTCTGTTTGACTGCCACTATTATTTAGTGGCTGCTCATCCCCATGGCATTCGTTGTCATCATTTATGTTTATCTGTTTTCCACGCCTAGGCATCTTGTACCTGTCAAAGATTCAATAAATTTATTAGAGGAGCAAAATTAATCAACCCATTTTGCTTAAAAAATCACGCTAAGATGACAATCAGATGCATGAGTTCAGCATCTTTGACCGTGAAAGAAAATGAAAATTTCCAGTATCTAAGCATATATGTTTCTCTATTAATTCTTCATCCCAACTAAACCATTGATGTTTGTGGCTACAAAAGCAACCTGCGCAAGGTTTGTTCAGCCCACTTCTTGTATAGATTTGGAGGATTTTGGTATACATACAGTATCCTTAGTTGACAGTGAATCCATTTTGGTAAAAAAATCATGCTAAGATGGCAATCAGATGCATGAATTCAGCTTCTTTAACAGTAAAAGAAAATGAAAATTTCCGGTATCTAAGCATATATGTTTCTCTATTAATTCTTCATCCCAACTAAATCATTCATGTTTGTGGCTCCAAAAGAAACCTACACAAGGTTCGTTCAGCCCAATTCTTGCACAGATTTGAAGGATTTTGGTATACAACTAGCATCCTTAGTTGACAGTCAACCCATTTTGGTAAAAAAATCATGCTAAGATGGCAATCAGATGCATGAATTCAGCTTCTTTAACAGTAAAAGAAAATGAAAATTTCCGGTATCTAAGCTTATATGTTTCTCTATTAATTCTTCATCCCAACTAAATCATTCATGTTTGTGGCTCCAAAAGAAACCTACACAAGGTTTGTTCGGCCCAATTCTTGCACAGATTTGGAGGATTTTGGTATACAACTAGCATCCTTAGTTGACAGTCAACCCATTTTGGTAAAAAAATCATGCTAAGATGGCAATCAGATGCATGAATTCAGCTTCTTTAATAGTAAAAGAAAATGAAAATTTCCAGTATTTAAGCATATATGTTTCTCTATTAATTCTTCATCCCAACTAAACCATTGATGTTTGTGGCTACAAAAGAAACCTGCACAAGGTTTGTTTGGCCCAATTTTTGTACAGATTTGGAGGATTTTGGTATACATACAGCATCCTTAGTTGACAGTTAACCCATTTTGGTAAAAAAATTATGCTAAGATGACAATCAGATGCATGAATTCAGCTTCTTTAATAGTAAAACAAAATGAAAATTTCTATTAGGATTTGTACTTCAGTAGGATGAACAAACTAACATAATTATAAAAAATTTAAAAAGTGAGATTTGTAACAAATTCAACTACAATGATAGTTTGATGCAAAAGACACTAAGCATAGTTTAATGTAAATGACACCAAGCAGTAGAAAATAGAAAGATAATTAAACCAATTATTAAATTCACATACAACATGTTCGGAATTACAAGACATAATATTATAACAAGACTTAAGACACGAAAATTATAGGACATATAATATTGAGCTATGAAAATCAAGTAAACTACAATTACAGGACATACAACAAGATGACTCATGAACTATTCTGTTCATGGCTACTAATAATCAGTTACTTATCCCAAAATAATAATAATAATAATAATAATAATAATAATAATCTCTATACCTCATCTACATTTGTTCTCATTTAACCTTAATTAAAGTGGTCCACTTTGATTATGTATAGCATCCTTAATTTCCGCATCACGGTGAATGATTGATCCTAAATAACAAAAATGGTTACTTCTACATATCTTGGTCCTCAGTGCACACTGCACTAATTATTTCTCTTAGTATAGCAAAACTTACAATAAATATACTCGGTATTAGTCCTTAGAAAAAAGCATATAGACTTGTAAATATACATGAGACGAGAGATTTGGACCAAATATGGACCACAGAGAAAAGATATAATGAAGAATAATGGACCGAACTTATTCTTCTCAAATTTTCTTGCACCAAACTTTTAAACCACATTGTATAAGATATAATGAATCATAAGGTACAGAACTTATTCATCTCAATTTTTCTTACAATTACTAATATATTTCAACGTCCACTTTTAAAGATTGCTCCAACATATTCTACTTATACCTTTCAAACAACTAACATTGTAGATGATTTCTCACTGTCCTCGAGGTATAGACAACACAAAAGTCAAACAGCATTGCACCATGGAATACGTAAATAAAAGACGTGATAAAATAAAGATGTCAACCGACAAAAAAGGTAATTATCACACTACCATATAACTAAAGAAAATTGCATATTTCTCAAATGTATGCCTCTTCTATGAAATTTTAATTGTTACCTGCGAGGAGATATTGATCTAGAACTGGAACGACCAGGCCTACGAATGGGAGAACGGCTGCTGCGGCGAGGTGGAGGTGACCGTGTCAGTGGGGACTGGGGATGTTGGGCCAAAAGGGGACTGGGGTTGTCGGAGGAGTTTTTGATGGTGGGGGGGCTGGGGCTATCGGAGATGGCGATGACGGAGGATATGGAGACGATGATGGTGGGGCTGTCGGAGGCTCCTTTCGAACGCCTCTCGGATCGGGCATTTTGGGAACTCCAAAATCGACGGTGAGAGAGAGAGAGGGGGAAGATGGGGGAAGGAGGGAGTTTTGATTGGGTATCGGAACTCCAAAATCGACGAAGGAGAAGGAGGGAAAACGAAGGGCTTTGCGCGAAAAAATTGGGTTTGGAAAAAAAAGGGTGCGAAATGATAGGGTTCGCAGGGATTTATCCCAATTAATTCACCGGAATTTTAATAAACAAACGCCGGTGAATGGGAGTAGATTTCTGGTCGCATTTCACCTGTATATTCGCCGGCGTGTTTCATTAAAATGCTGGTGCATATTACCCTTCACCGGCATTTTATCACAAAACGCCGGTGAATATCATAATTCCCGGGCGTTTTATGGAGGCCGCCGGCGTATAGCCATCGAATCTGACGCCCTTTCCTGGTGTCTTCCTACCCCGGCACGAATGGTAAAACGCCGGGGTAGATACGCCGGTAAATCCATCATGTGTTGTAGTGTTATGACCACGACTTTATTATTTGTTTCCAGACGTTGCTTTATTATATTTGGATATTCCATATTGGTTTATTCCAAATATTATTGTTCATGAGATTATTATTATTGCTTGTGCAATTGTTCTGTATTGATTATATTGTTGAGTTGATCGTATAAACAGCTTATGGGTGACGTTAGTCATTCGCTGGACCAATATCATGTACTCGTATTCTGTATTTTTGGAAAACGGGGAGTGACACTTAAACTCCGATGAGTCTTGGATTCAGGTCAAGTACATCTATTACAACCCTAAGTGTTCTATAAATAAGTCTCCGTAAACCGTCTCAGTCTGATGGAAAAAAAATGAAAATGCAAGACCGTAGTCTTCAAAAAGAAAATAATAAAAGCGCTCTAATGTCTTGATCTATAGTAAATGATAAGTTTTGAAATATTGAGTCAAAATAGATGAAGAAAAATATTATTGATCCCCACTCTATAATAAAAAATTAGAATATTTATTTCCAAAAGAAAAATATTCATTCCTTTGTGAACTGACAATCGACCATCAATTAATCTTGAAAAAGTCGAGAAAATTGGCAATCGGCCTTAAATAGTTTCAGTGTGGTTTTGACAGTCGACAGTGAATAGACGTGGCAAACGGGTCGAGTCGGGTACCCATGGGTTCAGGTTGCCTGACAAGCGGGTCCAACGGGCCAGGTCGAAAAGTAACCGTGAAAAATAAAGTTTTTTCTTGACTCGGACCCAGCCCGCCAATAATGCAGTATTTTTTAGTTTGTTTTAGGTTTTTTTAATTTTTAAAAAATTATTTTAATTTAATAATTGATTAAACACATAATTAACATACTATCTTTTATTTTTAAATGTAAAGGCAAAAAATTGAATAATTGAAACAACATGCAATGTAATCAAGAATCAAGAATGATAACTTAATAAGCTTGTTACCATGGTAGTTTCTTTATTTAAATAATTATATGATATTAACATTTAAAATCCAACTAGTACTTCAATTTATCATTTCATCAACCCGAAAAAAAGAGCAATAAATTACCCAATCTTGCAAAGAAAGAGCCATCAATTTTCAAAGCATGCAAACATAATTGAGTTTAAACAAAATTCAAATATAATCAAAACATGCAATAGCAGATTCAAAACATTGAAACCATATGATAAACAGATTTCTAATGTCTTGAAATTAATTACACTCAAAACAATGATACCAAATAAAAATCAAACTCAAAACACATTCAAATAAATTACAACTCAAGCTGATGAGCATTTAAATTTAATTTTATCTACTTAAATACATGGGTACCCGCGGGTACTTGTGGGTATAACCGATCCGACCAGCGGGTTCACGGGCCGGGCTGAAAACACTACAAACAAAGTGGAAAATCCCGACAAATTTTATTTTTATTTATTTACTTACTTATTTATTTATTTCTTTTGTTGTGTGTGTGTGTGGAGGGGGGCTAGGGTTGTGATAGAGAGAGTGAGAGGATATATGGACAGACGAATAGGGTGGGGGCCAGCAAAGAGGGCGAGTGACGGCGATGGGGGAAGGAGCAATGGCTAGGGAGGGGGATGGCGATGGGGAAAGAGGGCTGGGTTAGGTTACTTGGTGAGGAGGAAGATTGAGAGTGAAAAAAACAATTGTGAAAGTAAAATGAGAGTGAGAGAGAAAGATCAAGAGATAATTTTATCTGTGATCTACCCCTGCATTTTCAAGCAAAAACGTTGGGTATCCCTCACATATTTCGGCATTTTTAAAAATTACCGGGGTAGAGTTAACTTTTTGTTTATTTAAATTGTTGGTTTCTACCACGGCGTTTCTACCAAAATGCTGGGGTAGAAACGTCGGGGTATACCACTTTTGTAGTAGTGACTCATCCTTGGGCATCAGAAATCCTTATAGTTATCAAAGGCACAATATACATAGGATTTGTCACATCGAATCCCAACAACATGTTGTTCATCAAGACTCTCAAGAGGGGTGATGTCTTCGTGTTTCCGATAGTTTTGATCCACTTCCAGTTCAATGGTGGCAAAGAGCTTGCAGTTGCAGTTTGCAGCTCTTAGTAGTCAGAATCCTGGTGTGATTACAATTGCCAATGCTGTTTTCGGTTCGAACCCACCCATATCAGTGGAAGATTTGGAGAAGGCATTTCAAGTTGATAAGAAGATAATTAAGAAGCTCATGGCTCAATTCAAATAGAGATAAATAGGAATGAATAAAGGAAGATTTATTATTTGATTTCATTGTATAAATTTCGCTTATGTTTTATTTCAATAAGTTCTTTTTATATATCCCCTCCTTCTAAAAATGCTTAATATAAAATGCTTAATATGTTTTCTTTTTCACTATTTAAAAGGCACCAAAGAATATCTACATGTCAAATTAAAAATTTTCTGCTCCAAAGAACTTCATAACCCAAATTAAAAGTTCAGTAAAGATTAGAAGATCCCTGATGATGGCATGAAACTTAACAATAGGGTGATTGAGCAGAAATTAGATCACACCATTCACACAAAAAGATCTAATAACATTAAACAAGTAGGTCACACCAATCATACAAATATTTGTCCCGGTTTGGGCGAAGCCTAATACAGAGGAGAATATAGAGAGATATTAAATAGTAGATTACAAGGAGTTAGTTACAAACTCACTCATCAAAAGATGAGCTCAAACAAACACCCAAATATGGGCTCAATAATAACCTACCCGTCGTTGGTTGTCTACTGCCTAAAGGAGCAATCGACCGCAATTGGTCATTTCCTAGACAGAGCCTTTGGACAGTGGGGCAGTCGACTGTTAATTAGTTGGCTCCTGCTATTGTTGCTTAGTCTCCTGAGATGCTTCAACCTCCTTCGCTTCACCATTTTCTCTTCTCATCGAACCCAAGTATGAAAGACCTACTCCTTATGAAGCACGGGTACTCAAAAACGGATTAATTAGCTGTACCGGGTGCGAATCGAATTTGTATGCCCAGGTACATTGCAGGTACATACCTGGTGTGTATCCGATCATTTAATTGATTTATTTTTTAAAAAATAATAATAATAACGGGTTCGGGGTGGGTGCAAGTAGGTGCGTAGGTGCCCCTGTTTGTTCGGGGTGGGTGCAAGTAGGTGCGTAGGTGCCCCTGTTTGTACTTTAATTATATATATATATATATATATATATATATATATATATATATATAGAGAGAGAGAGAGAGAGAGAGAGAGAGAGAGAGTGAGCCTCGTATAGAGTATGAGGAAATTTTTCTCATACAAAGTGATTATACTCACTTGGTGGGGCCATTATGGAAGATCCACTCCATCCATCATGTTAATCATGCTAATAGATGTATGCGTAGGAAAAATCAAGTTGTTTGGAGGTCATTCACCCATACATCATGTGGTTGAAAAATAAATGATTTTAACAGTAATATAAATCGAACTACAAATTAGACCCACATGATGCATGGGTGAATGACCTCCAAACAACTTGATTTTTTCTACACTTACATCTATTAGCATGATAAATATGATGGACGGAGTGGATCTTCCATAATGGCCCTACCATGTGAGTATAATGACTTTGTATGAGGCTCACATTACTATATACATATATATATATATATATATATATATATTTAAAAGGGATATGAGCAACTTGCTCATTTAGTAAATGAGCAAGTGATTATGTGGCATACATATGATACATTGGACAACTAAGCCTTTTAAGGATTTTCCAATCACATGCATGTCATATCATTAATTGCTTATTTACTAAATGAGTAAGTTACTCATACCCCTTTTTCTCTCTCTCTATATATATATAGAAAAATCTTCCACTGTACACCACCCCTCCGCAAAAATCTTTCACTGTACACCACCCCTCCGTGTGCACTCGTGTGCACACGGCCTTCCCACCTTCGTATTGATGATTCGAACTGCTCACATTGATCTAAATATGTAAAATTAAATCATTTGAAATTTATTTGTCTATCCATTGAAGTGTTACAAAATGGTATGGCTGAAAATCATTGTTTTTTATAGTCACATGATGTATGAGCAAATGAATTTCAAATGATTTGATTTTACATATTTAGACTAATTTAGATGTGTAGATCAATGTGAACGGTTTGCATCGTCGATACGAAGGCAGGAAGGCCGAGTGCACACGCCGTGTGCACCATAGGTGGTGCACAACGGAAGACTTCCATATATATATACATACATACATATATATATATATATATGTGTGTGTGTATATATAGGGAAAGGATCCATTGCACACTACTTTGGTGCTCCCCGCGTGAACACTTGTAACATCTGTCTTTTTTTAATTCCTTAATTATTTGTTTTAAATCATTTTTAAATATGTTTCTGAGTATATTTACCCCTATTAATTAATTTTATTAGTATTAGAATGATTAAATAGATATTTTGGGGTAAACGGGAAAAATTGACAATATAGGAGTTTTGAGATGAGTTTTCTCGGAGGAGACGAATCCAATTTGACCCGAAAATTTTCTGGGGCATTTGTTCATGACAGGGGGTTTAAATTTTCGAGTTATTAAATTATAGTTTGAAGCTGAAGGGATTTTTCTGAAATATTGCGATATTCGTATATATACATAATTATATGTATTGCTACCGTTCGTAACTATTAATTTTGATTACAATTATACATACAAATGCATTTCTAATTTTATTTTATGTTTGAGATGAATTTAAGTATATTATGGAGTGATTTTTATAAGAAAAACCCTAGAAAAGTTAACTAGAAGGGTATATATATAAACCCATGGTCAAATAGGGGCTTATATAAAATTTTGCCCTTATATTTACTTCTCCATACCCTTTCTTTCTCCCCCCCACTTCTGAACCCGATCATTCCTTCCTCCTTCAACCGGCCAATAATTAGGGCTCAAAACCCTAGCCATGTTCCATTTGTTTCTTCACAAAAATTTGAGGGTTTGGGCCATTTTCAAGGCGTACAACTCATTTCCGGAGTCCATTTGCAAAGATAAGGCTTGTAAGGTAAGAAATCATGAAGTTTAGTTTATGGAAAAATATGATTTTGAGTTTAAGTGCTAGAAAATGATATAGTAGGGTAATTAGGTGATGCTAGTAATTATAGAAAAGAAAGATTGATGAGAAATTGAGTGGTTTGTGAGTTATAAATTAATTAGTGTGTTGGCTTTAGAATTTGGATAATAAATAGAATAATTGATAAGTATGGATTATAGAAATTGTTGTGTATTAAGGGGAAATAATTTAGAATGGGTTTAGTGAGAATTTTATGGAGTTAGAAACCCATCGGAATCTCAAAAAAATTACGG
Source organism: Hemerocallis citrina (assembly GCA_017893485.1). Classification (NCBI taxonomy): domain Eukaryota; kingdom Viridiplantae; phylum Streptophyta; class Magnoliopsida; order Asparagales; family Asphodelaceae; genus Hemerocallis; species Hemerocallis citrina. Next base: position 190,501,918 of record CM030360.1, on the reverse strand, counting down.
GTACACTAATTATGCACGCCGGGTGTTCGGTGAAATGCCCGAGCGAGGTTTAGGTGAAAATTTGATGGGTTTGGAGGTATAATTGAGTTCTATTATTATTATTAATCCAAATTTGTGAGATTAGGAAAAAGAGGATTAAAGAAATTAGAAAATATGAATTTTTCTTATTAGGAAGCCTCCGATCAATAAGGGAGTGTTTGTATTGGAATCCGAATTCGAAATTTATCGATGTAGCTCACCTACATATGTCATTTTTGACGCGTGGGTGAAGACGGATTCGAATTTGGAGGTCCGTAGGTCGAGTTTTGAGTTTTAAACTAATCGGTTCTATAATTTTTCAATTAGGAGGAAAAAGTCGAACTTCGACTAGCTACCGGCCGGACGTGGGACTTCGTTTGCTCGATCCCTCAGGTGAGTATGTTGTATTTATGTATGTTTTTTGTTGTGGCCCAATTTCGTGGCTTTTTGATGTATTTCGTAGAAGTTATACTAAAAGTCAATTTTGAAAGAAAATACGGATTTTTAGGGGCCCAAAAATGGGTTTTTGAGAAATTTGGTAAAATTAACTATTTTAAGTATATAAAACCTATATTATGAGTTAATGGGATGTGTTGATGTATAAAAATTAAATATATTAAATCGTTTATGCATATTTTTACCCCGTGCATGTTTTGTGCATGTTTTTGGGGGTATATAGGCCGATATAGGCAATTGGGTATAGGCGGAGCCTGGTGTATGGGCTAGCATGCTATGGATGGATGTTATAAGATGTAATTAGACGAAATTAGTGATTGTGATCATGTTTTGAAAATCTGTGTAATTATAGTGCCCGTTTTGTGCATGTTTTGGGGCATATAGGTCCTTATAGGTGATTTTACTTACATGGAACATGGCGTATGAGCTAGTATGCTCTAATTGGGTATTATAAGATTTAATTCAAGTAAATAAGTGATTTTGGCCCTTTTTCTTGGAAACCCGCATGTGTGGTGTATGTTTGTGATATATATATATCATGATATTGACTCGTGATGTGATAATTCATGAAATTGGTAAGTGGGTATATGTTTACATTATAATTATGTTCGAAGTGAATTAATGAGCAATAGTATGATATTATAATGTGATGAAGTATACATTTTGATACTTTTACGATATGGAATAACATAATGTAGTTCTTTTATTAATATTATAACTTGGCGTATGCCTATATATGGTACCATGAGGTAATGAATAATATGGTATTCTTAATGTGTGATGTTATAGAAAAATAAATATTTTTGGTGCATTAATATTATGCAGTAATATGATATGATGGTTTTATATGTTGAATGACAGGTTGTATGCATAATGTGGTATAATGATACGATGATTAATATCGTGAGCATCAAATATGCATCAAATGGTAAGGTAAAAGATAAGATGGTACGTGCTAATAAAATGTGTTACTAATTCACGTGGTTAAAGTCAAAGGCATGACTCGTTATAAATTAAAAAGTGAAATGCTTGTGTGATAAAGCAAGATGGAAAGATGAAATGATTAATGCTAACAAAAGATGGTTTTGTTGACCAGTACCTACAGCAATCCTGGGGGTTTGGGCTGGACCTCCAAACGCCCAAGGACCGGCTTGGGAATAGTGGATCCAAACTATGTTTGGGGTAAGTGGATTTTATCGCCCAAGCTATCGGCTTGAGGCCCGGTTTTCCCTCGATGACAGCTGTCGCGAGGAAGCACCTAGTGGGACTAGTGGTGAGTGTTTACCTCGTTGGCTTCGGCTGGGAGGAAGTACCCTAGTGGGACTAGGGGATTGTGGTTTTTCCCTCGATGACAGACGTCGCGAGGAAGCACCCTAGTGGGACTAGTGGTGAGTGTTTACCTCGCTGGCTTCGGCTGGAAGGAAGTACCCTAGTGGGACTAGAGGATTGTGGTTTTTCCCTCGATGACAGACGTCGCGAGGAGGCACCCTAGTGGGACTAGGAGTGCTGTGTTCCCTCGCTAGTTCGGCTAGGAGGAAGACGTAGCCTCGGACGAGTAAGACTCTGGGAGAGCATCGGACCGCGTGTTTATTGGGCTGTCGGCTTTCAGTATGTTGGGATACTGTGGCTCACTGGTCGACAAACTAATAAAATAACTAAGTGTAAATAATGATGTGAGAGTAAAGAAAGTGGAAAGTGAATTGTGAATGTGAAAGAAAGTGATTATGGATGAAATGCCGTATGTGGTTAATTTAAAATGAAAAGAGTAAAAGAGAGACGTGTGTTAATATGAATAGTATGAAGTAATTGTGAAATGAGAATGAATATTTTAGTAAAATACATGATGATTTGAGTTGATACACCTTGGAATTGTGTCAAGGAACTACTCGCCCGCTATTTCTGTGGAAATGGTGGGAACTACCTGCCTTGGCATGATTCGCAGGTGAGTGGCATGATATTGGTAATGAATAATGGAAATGAAGAAGAAAGTAATTGACTGCAGCACGGTGGGACCGTTGACTATCATACGGTGGGACCGTATATCTTTATCTTCACGGCTGTTGACTGCAGAACGGTGGGACCGTTGACTGCTATACGGTGGGGCCGTATATCTTTATCTCACGGCCGTTGACTGAGGTGAATTCATAACCAAGAGAGTATAAATTGATAAGAATGAAAATGTAATACATGGTAACTTGAGATGTAAAAAAAATGAAAGTAAGTTTAATTCTCAGTAAGATTGAGTAGTAACTAAGTGATAAAATGAGATGAGAATGAGCTATAAAATATGCTTTTGATGCAATGTGAATAAGCGTTCTAATTAGTGATGTGTTAATGATGTGATGAAATGTGAGTAAATTGCAATGGGCAATGAGATGTTATATTTGTGTCATAAGACGTGAATGAATGTGGTATTATGAGAATATATGCATATGTTTATGATGTGATACTTGTTATAACACAATAAAATGAATATCCGCATTATGTGATTGGTTATGAAAATGGTTATTAAAGAAAATATGCTGTGTTATGAGTTTGTAATCATATACATGGTTTTAAAGAAAGGTGTAATAACATCAAGTAGTTATATTCACATAAATAGTGAAATGCCGCTATGTCGATAATTGTGGAAAGGTGAATATTTGTGTTAGGAAATTTAAATTGATAAGTAATGGATTGTATGTGAATGAGTATTATGTAAATGTAAAATAAGGATATATATATGAGGTTAGTGTGAAGCATATAGTGAAATGTGTGAAGTTATGGATAATTATATAGATGGATGTAGATTGGAAGAGTATTTTGATATAACATCGTATTGGTGATGTTTTATGTTCAGAATTCAGGTTGCATCTTCTTATCTTGATGTGTGTAAGTTTAATTTATTTTCTTTATACAATTTAAATTGTTCAGTAGATTAATGGTTGTACTCACACCAGAAATGGCTAACCCCTGATATTTTCTGGGGGTTAGGGGGGTCCCTCCCTGAGGGTGGATGTAATCCCTGTTTTCATTAATACGTACTTTCAAAGTATTTTTCCGCATTTAAATTCTGAGTATCTTATAATTATTTTTCCCTAATTAATTTTATTAATTGAACTATTGTGAGCCCAAGTTACATTATTGATTTTTTGAGCCCAAGTTGTATCTAGATTTTATTATTCTGAAACCCAATTATTTATTCTAAAGCCCAAACTGGTATTTTGATTTTATTTATTTAAATTAATTAATCTAAGCCCAATTATTTAGCCCAATATCTAAATTATCTTATTTAATATTTTTAGCCCAGTATTAAAGCCCAAGCCCAGTAGACCCAGAACCCATTAATTGTACAGAATTATTATACACCTATCCCCATACAATATTTATTCTTTCACCCCACTTTTGTCCCGTACTCCAACTACCCCCCACTTTGCCTGCACACTCTCCCACTCTCCTAGTAACTACCCCCACTTCTAACCCCATTTAATAATCCCTACCCCCCCGTTCTCCACTCCCCCCGTAATCACTCTCCCTTTCTGTTTCTCTACAAACAAAGAAACCAAAACAGAACAAACTCAACATCAGAACCCAAACTCTCCCTCCTTCCACTTCGTCGTCTCCACTTCATCTCCACCGCCGCCTGAGCGATCCCTCGTCACCAGCACCATCACTCCGACCTCGATAGCCCCATCATCGTCGAAGCAACCACCAAAGGATCCACCTCCTGTCGACCTTGCCTGCCGTCCTTGCCGCTCGCTTCATCGACAGCCACAGCCTCCACTTCAGATCGTTGCCATTCTCCTCGCCGTGCAATTGCCGCATCCCATCGAGCTCGCCCCACGTTCGCCACTGTCGCCACTCAGCCACGTCCCCTTCAACCTTCATCCGAGAACCCCCCGCCATTGCCACTCACGCTCCATCCCGCTCGACCTCGACTCCGCACCTCTGCCCTCCGCTGTCCACTCAACCGCCGCTCAGTCGAACCACAGTCGACTCCACCTTCCACCTCCCTCTCACAACACCCCGAACACCACCAGTGCCCCGCCGCAGCTAGCCTCCTCTTCTTCCTCGTCGCCACAGCGACGCCGCATCGCCGATCGCTCCGACTCTGAGCGCCTCCCGTTCGAGCCCATCGCTGCTCTCCGCCATCGTCTTCACCCTCGTCGACGCCATCCACCCCGAAGCCCTCTCCGTCTCCTTGTTTGAACTCCGTCGCCCTCCCTGTTCAAGCTCCCTCCGCCACTGCGCTGCCTTCAATCGCCACCCCGCTCGCCCTCGTCGATTGCAGCCGCTCCCCATTCCCGCCATCGCTCTCTCTCTCTCTCTTTTTCTACCTCCCTCCCTGTTCAGTAAAGAAGAAGGAGTAGTAGTTTGGGGATTTGTCTATTTTGCTGTTTGGGTATATTATTGGTGTGTTGGTGTTTGGAGTTGGGACTAGAGTTAGTGAGTTGCTGTGGAGTTATTAATTGTTGTTGGAGGTGTTGCTGTTTAGGAGAAGGAGTTAGTTTGTTGAAGTTTGGGTGTTGGTGCTGATTGCTATTTGGAAGTTTGTGAAGGGAAAATCTGTTGTGTATTGAGTTGTGGTTGTGTTTGGTGTAGTTGGGAAGTTGCTATTGTTGGAGTTGCTGTTTGTAGTGGGATTTGACTGGAGTTATTAGTTTGTTGGCTGTTTGGAGTTTTGCTGACTTGAAGCTATTGAAGGGGTTGGATCACTTGATTGCTGTTGCTGATTTGGCGTGGCTGCCATAAATATCCTGCACTTGTTCTACTGCCCGGGATACTGATCCCGTTATTCTATCCTTAAATTCATCGTCGTCAAATACCAGGCAAGTGTCTCTTGTACAATTTTATTTATTCTAGTACAAGCCTTTGTGAAAATACCGCAAGTATATTATTATTTGACTCCAATTCGCATTCATAAGTCGAATTGATACCCGTTTCCATACCTAACCCGTCGATCTGCATTCACATGTGATCGTGAATACTCTGTTCTCGTATGCATGACACGAACACAAAAATTAATATACACATATAAATACTCTTAGAAATACACATGATATTGTGCATGAATTGTTTGTTCCTAGGTTGCATGTTGTTATAATATATTATATTCTTAATTAAGTGTTATGCATGCCATTAGTTGCATCATATGTTATAAGTCCTAAAATATATTTCCTGCCTCGTATAAGTCTTGATACTTGATCTTGTTATGTTACCCTTGCCATGTTACCGTCCTTGTACTTGCATGTAATTTTTGTTCATGTTTGTTTAAATTGTAATTAAAAAGATAACAAGCCGGGGTATAAAGGGAAAAGATTTAGTAGTGGACAATATAGAAGAGCGTACTCGGACGGGGGCTCGTGGTTCCTCACTGCAATTTGTAAGTTACAAGTTACAAGTTTGCTAAATTACAGGTTACTTGACATATTTCACGCTACAAGTTACACTACATGTTCCACATGCACGTATCTCGAACAAGATACAACTTTTCCGAGTACGTGACCTATAGAATCCACCACTAGTCTAAACGTTCACTTGATTGTGGATAGCAACCATGTGGTATGGGACGCATGAAGTGCTACCTAGTTAGGTTAATAAAAGACATGACATTACACGTACACTTGTATGATCCGTTTACATGTTACATGGTTATGATGACTTGTTTACTTGTTTACATGTTACTAGTTCATGTTGACACGTTTACTTACTTACTCGTTTACATGTTACATGTTCCTATGGATTATTTACTTGTTCACATGCATGTTATTTGTTCCACAATATCTTGTTCTTGTTTTTGTCACATGTTGTATTTGCTCTTTTATATAATTCTTGATTCTTTGCTCGTTTTCCTGCTTTTGTTTCATTCTGTTTTTGTCCCATAGCTTGTACCCCTTGCAGCCCGTGACTTGCATTAACGGGTACCACTTGTTTCTTTTTCCTTGTAATAATATACTTGCAGGCCCCGATGGAGAACTACCCGAAGGTGTTGCTGAACAGAGATTTTAGTGTTGTTTAATTTCATGTTATTTTAATTCATGTTTATTCATGTAATCCTTGTTGTAATCCTGGCGTGTTTGACCCGTAACTATGTTTCTTTCCAGTTGTTGGTTATGTTCATGTAATATATCATGTACTTGGTTATCCTGTTGTGATTTTATATGCTAGCGTGGTTGATCTTGTTATCTTGTTGTTGAGTTAAATGTACAGCTTATGAATGATGTGTCAACATCATTCGCTGGGCCTCGATTACGTGTCCGTGTTTCCGTATTTTGGGAAGCGGGGCGTGACAGTGGACAACCCTAACTCCCCTGCAGGTTGCTAGCAGCATGGTGAGGTAGTATAGAGCTAGATTTTGTACTTTGTTGGAGCTAATCTATTATCTATGTACTTAGTATATGTAGAAAGGTGTATAGTTGATGTATTATTTTGTATTATGGTAAAAGTATATAGACATAGTGCTGTGATGAGGTAAGAAAACCCGTACCCACCTCGTTGTGGAGTATTAGGTTCTGTGATTGGCTTTTTAAAAAGGTTTTCCTAAATCTTTACAAAAATCTTATACGTTTTCAAAGGAATTTAGGGTTTTTATTTGATATTTGATATTCTGTTATGAGTTTGGCCCCCAGAGCATGATATTTATATTGCCTGTATGATTCTGCTCATTTTGGCCTGGGGAGCCCATGATTATATTGTCTGTGTTGTGAGCTACGGAATTTCGAGCAGAATTTCGTAAGCTTTTTGTGTTTCGTGGCAAAATTTACAGGGAAGACTCTGCCAAAATTTTTCCTGAAATATAACTTTCTTAGTATATTATCAAAGTGATATAGAAATTGAAAGAATTGAATTTGGAGACTTAGTTTCAAAAAAAAAAAAATTTTGGGGTGTTACAGTTTGGTATCAGAGCTTAGGTTAACTAGGAAATTGTTAATCCTAGTGATCATGCCATGTGAGTATGGGTTCATTATCGCTTAGTTGGAGATAGAGAGTGTATTTTATGTGGGTGTTTTGTTGAAGAATAGATTCTATTGTGGAATGGTGTGATCCCCATTAGACTTTGGTCTGACCTTGAGTATGCATTTCCTTTCATGACCCTGCATATGGGTTGACCTCTGAAGAAATCCCGGTGTGAACTTGCGCACAATTGGAGTATTCCATTATATTGATTGCTGTGTGCCGTAAGGGGCTATTCCCAGGAGATCTAGTGTAGGTCCTCTAGACGTATGATCTATAGATGTATATTTTATAGATTGAGGAGTGATGTGTGGTTATGGTTTTATTCCATATTGGGGGAATTGATTGGTTGTGAAGGCCTTATGTATAGTTAGGGGTATGGTGCAGGGAGGAGTCGGGTGAGACAGCCCGATGAAACCCAGTTTTGATTGTATATAATGTCATGGACGATGAAATTATGCTCGTTGGGTTTGGTGGAAATATCTAAGGCAATGATTGAGATTGTTGATGGGGTTTGCAAAATTTTTGATATATTTGAAGAGGTTTTTGGTCCCCCACCTTAGCGAACTCTGGAGTTCAAGATAGATTTGATATTTGGTATGACTCCAATTTTTAAATCAGCTTGTGTTATAGCACTTAAGGAATGGGAAAAGATGAAAGAGAATTTGAAGAGATGTGATTGATAAAGGGTATCGGTTCAAGTGATACGCCGTAGGACGCTTCTGCAGTATTGTAACAAAGAAGGCAGTTCACCGAGAAGGTGTACTAAGTAAGATGATTATTAAGTATTCATTGTTGAGAAGAGATAATTTGTTGGATTAGATATGGGGAGTGCCACTAATCTCCCGATTAGAGTTGCACACTGAGTACTATCAGATAATCCTCGAAGAGGAAAAAACCTCAGGAATTGTTTTTTGTACTCGGTATGAATTTGACGAATTGGGCCTTTCACCCTTACATTAACAGGGTATGATTGTATATGTGAATGATATTTGGTGTATAATTGCTGTATGGTGGAGCACTGATCGATAGGTTGGGACCAAAAGTGGTGTGCTATGTCTGTAAATTGCCAATTATGGGGGCGAGAAGCATGACTTTTGGGACACATTGTGTCTATTGAAGCGTATTTGTGGATCCGAAGAAAATTTCAAAAGGTAAAAAGATGGAAAATAACCCTTGGATGTGTTAGAAAATTTAGAGTTTCTTGGTTCTAATTGGCTATTATTGGAGGTTCATTCCTCAATTTTCTATTATTGCTGTACCGATGACTCATTTTATCATAAAGAATGAGCCGTTGGTATGACCAGAATAGCGTGGAAGGATATTTTCAAGCGTTAAAGGAAGAGTAACGACAGCTCATGTTTTGATCATCCCGAGAAGGAGGTGCATGTAGTACAGGATCAGGTGCAGTTTGATACGTGAAGGCAAGCTTGTGGCTGCTATATTGAGACGGTTGTGGTTATACGGAGTGCGTGAATTACGCAAATTTGAAATTAGTAATAGTAAGGCATGTATTGTAGGTGTTGAGAAATTAGTTTTTCAGAGAATAGTTCAGCCTTTTCTGTGATTGTAAGAGTTTGAGCACTCGTTCGTGTAAATGATTTTAGCAGGAGGCAATAACGTGACTTGGGTACCTTGGTAGCTTGGTATGGAAATGAAATACCACATGGGGAAGAAATAAAGTGATGAATGCTATTAACAGAAAGAAGATGTTGGCTTTTAATGACCTCCCAGGAGTGGACGATGTTAAAGATCATTGGATCAACTTAATTTTATTTCAGTGACAGAGGGCGGCATGATTGTAGATGTGGGCAATTGATCAATACAGCTGTTTATCTTACTGCCTACAGCTGATTGGTTGAACTTGAATTCAAAATTTCTGTTGGTGACAGAGGACGCGAAATCGAATTCTAGAGGGGATTAATGAATGTAATGCAGGTTGGTTAGTAACCCGTAGGGGAAATCCTCGTTATTATCGTGGGTTGGTGTTCTTGATGTGAATGGGTTGGAGTAGTAGGCGACGGGGATTCCTTTTTATATTTAGTATACTGTCTATCCCGGTGGCATGAAGATGTATCAAAATTCTAGGAGAATATTTTATTGGTCCGGAGCGAGGAAAAACATTAATTATCGGGTGAGCATGGATAAGCCTCTTTTGAGGTGTGTAGTCAACACGAGAAAAGGTGACGCCCATCAGCGGCGAAAGCCACTTGAAGTTAGAAATTGAAGATTTGGGTATATTGTTTGAAGCTTATTTTGGAGATATCGGGTATTCGTGATGAACCTCTTATTTCTATGTTGAGAAAAGTGTGAAAGATCTATCAAGTGGTGGAGCCGTGGTAGATTAAAGTCTAGCTAGAGGTGACATTGGATGTGATATATCCTATCAAACTAGTGGTTATTGCAAAGCCATAGTGCAGCTAACCCGAAGACTAGCCGGGTAGTTGTTAAGGGTGCAATGAAGGTTTGATGTTGGTAATGTACCTGGAAATTCTAGGTAATGGTGTGGAGGAGGTATCTTGAAATCGTTTGGGGAGTTTTCTTAACCCCTATAGCTCGAGAACGAGCTTCTTTTGAGGTGTGTAGAATGTAACATCTGTCTTTTTTTAATTCCTTAATTATTTGTTTTAAATCATTTTAAATATGTTTCTGAGTATATTTACCCCTATTAATTAATTTTATTAGTATTAGAATGATTAAATAGATATTTTGGGGTAAACGGGAAAAATTGACAATATAGGAGTTTTGAGATGAGTTTTCTCGGAGGAGACGAATCCAATTTGACCCGAAAATTTTCTGGGGCATTTGTTCATGACAGGGGGTTTAAATTTTCGAGTTATTAAATTATAGTTTGAAGCTGAAGGGATTTTTCTGAAATATTGCGATATTCGTATATATACATAATTATATGTATTGCTACCGTTCGTAACTATTAATTTTGATTACAATTATACATACAAATGCATTTCTAATTTTATTTTATGTTTGAGATGAATTTAAGTATATTATGGAGTGATTTTTATAAGAAAAACCCTAGAAAAGTTAACTAGAAGGGTATATATATAAACCCATGGTCAAATAGGGCCTTATATAAAATTTTACCCTTATATTTACTTCTCCATACCCTTTCTTTCTCCCCCCCACTTCTGAACCCGATCATTCCTTCCTTCTTCAACTGGCCAATAATTAGGGCTCAAAATCCTAGCCATGTTCCATTTGTTTCTTCACAAAAATTTGAGGGTTTGGGCCATTTTCAAGGCGTACAACTCATTTCCGGAGTCCATTTGCAAAGATAAGGCTTGTAAGGTAAGAAATCATGAAGTTTAGTTTAAGGGAAAATATGATTTTGAGTTTTAGTGCTAGAAAATGATATAGTAGGGTAATTAGGTGATGCTAGTAATTATAGAAAAGAAAGATTGATGAGAAATTGTGTGGTTTGTGAGTTATAAATTAATTAGTGTGTTGGCTTTAGAATTTGGATAATAAATAGAATAATTGATAACTTTGGATTATAGAAATTGTTGTGTATTAAGGGGAAATAATTAAGAATGGGTTTAGTGAGAATTTTATGGAGTTAGAAACCCATCGGAATCTCAAAAAAATTACGGGTACACTAATTATGCACGCCGGGTGTTCGGTGAAATGCCCGAGCGAGGGTTAGGTGAAAATTTGATGGGTTCGGAGGTATAATTGAGTTCTATTATTATTATTAACCCAAATTTGTGAGATTAGAAAAAAGAGGATTAAAGAAATTAGAAAATATGAATTTTTTTTATTAGGAAGCCTCCGATCAATAAGGGAGTGTTTGTATTGGGATCCAAATTCGAAATTTATCGATGTAGCTCACCTACATATGTCATTTGTGACGCGTGGGTGAAGACGGATTAGAATTTGGAGGTCCGTAGGTCGAGTTTTGAGTTTTAAACTAATCGGTTCTATAATTTTTCAATTAGGAGGAAAAAGTCGAATTTCGACTAGCTACCGGGTGGACGTGGGACTTCGTTTGCTCGATCCCTCAGGTGAGTATGTTGTATTTATGTATGTTTTATGTTGTGGCCGAATTTCGTGGCTTTTTGATGTATTTCGTAAAAGTTATGCTAAAAGTCGATTTTGAAAGAAAATACGGATTTTTAGGGGCCCGAAAATGAGTTTTTGAGAAATTTGGTGAAATTAACTATTTTAAGTATATAAAACCTATATTATGAGTTAATGGGATGTGTTGATGTATAAAAATTAAATATATTAAATCGTTTATGCATATTTTTACCCCTGTGCATGTTTTGTGCATGTTTTTGGGGGTATATAGGCCGATATAGGCAATTGGGTATAGGCGGAGCCTGGTGTATGGGCTAGCATGCTATGGATGGATGTTATAAGATGTAATTAGACGAAATTAGTGATTGTGATCATGTTTTGAAAATCTGTGTAATTATAGTGCCCGTTTTGTGCATGTTTTGGGGCATATAGGCCCTTATAGGTGATTTTACTTACATGGAACATGGCGTATGAGCTAATATGCTCTAATTGGGTATTATGAGATTTAATTCAAGTAAATAAGTGATTTTGGCCCTTTTTCTTAGAAATCCGCATGTGTGGTGTATGTTTGTGATATATATATATCATGACATTGACTCGTGATGTGATAATTCATGAAATTAGTAAGTGGGTATATGTTTGCATTATAATTATGTTCGAAGTGAATTAATGAGCAATAGTATGATATTATAATGTGATGAAGTATACATTTTGATACTTTTACGATATATAATAACATAATGTAGTTCTTTTATTAATATTATAACTTGGCGTATGCCAATATAAGGTACCATGAGGTAATGAATAATATGGTATTCTTAATGTGGGATGTGATAGAAAAATAAATATTTTTGGTGCATTAATATTATGCAATAATATGATATGATGGTTTCATATGTTGAATGACATGTATGCATAATGTGGTATAATGATACGATGATTAATATCGTGAGCATCAGATATGCATCAAATGGTAAGGTAAAAGATAAGATGGTACGTGCTAATAAAATGTGTTACTAATTCACGTGGTTAAAGTCAAAGGCATGACTCGTTGTAAATTAAAAAGTGAAATGCTTGTGTGATAAAGCAAGATGGAAAGATGAAATGATTAATGCTAATAACAGATAGTTTTGTTGACCAGTACCTACAGCAATTCTGGGAGTTTGGGCTAGACCTCCAATCGCCCAAGGACCGGCTTGGGAATAGTGGACCCAAACTATGTTTGGGGTAAGTGAATTTTATCGCCCAAGCTATCGGCTTGAGGCCCGGTTTTCCCTCGATGATAGCTGTCGCGGGGAAGCACCTAGTGGGACTAGTGGTGAGTGTTTACCTCGCTGGCTTCGGCTGGGAGGAAATACCCTAGTAGGACTAGGGGATTGTGATTTTTCCCTCGATGACAGATGTCGCGAGGAAGCACCCTAGTGGGACTAGTGGTGAGTGTTTACCTCGCTGGCTTCGGCTGGGAGGAAGTACCCTAGTGGGACTAGGGGATTGTGGTTTTTCCCTCGATGATAGACGTCGCGAGGAGGCACCCTAGTGGGACTAGGAGTGCTGTATTCCCTCGCTAGTTCGGCTAGGAGAGACGTAGCCTCGGATGAGTAAGACTCTGGGAGAGCATCGGACCGCGTATTTACTGGGCTGTCGGCTTTCAGTATGTTGGGATACTGTGGCTCACTGGTCGACAAACTAATAAAATAACTAAGTGTAAATAATGATGTGAGAGTAAAGAAAGTGGAAAGTGAATTGTGAATGTGAAAGAAAGTGATTATGGATGAAATGCCGTATGTGGTTAATTTAAAATGAAAAGAGTAAAAGAGAGACGTGTGTTAATATGAATAGTATGAAGTAATTGTGAAATGAGAATGAATATTTTAGTAAAATACATGATGATTTGAGTTGATACACCTTGGAATTGTGTCAAGGAACTACTCGCCCGCTATTTCTGTAGAAATGGTGGGAACTACCTTCCTTGGCAAGATTCGCAGGTGAGTGGCATGATATTGGTAATGAATAATGGAAATGAAGAAGAAAGTAATTGACTGCAGCACGGTGGGACCATTGACTGCCATACGGTGGGACCGTATATCTTTATCTTCACGGCTGTTGACTGCAGAACGGTGGGACCGTTGACTGCTATACGGTGGGGCCGTATATCTTTATCTCACGGCCGTTGACTGAGGTGAATTCATAACCAAGAGAGTATAAATTGATAAGAATGAAAATGTAATACATGGTAACTTGCGATGTAAAAAAAATGAAAGTAAGTTTAATTCTCAATAAGATTGAGTAGTAACTAAGTGATAAAATGAGATGAGAATGAGCTATAAAACATGCTTTTGATGCAATGTGAATAAGCGTTCTAATTAGTGATGTGTTAATGATGTGATGAAATGTGAGTAAATTGCAATGGGCAATGAGATGTTATATTTGTGTCATAAGACGTGAATGAGTGTGGTATTATGAGAATATATGCGTATGTTTATGATGTGATACTTGTTATAACACAATAAAATGAATATCCGCATTATGTGATTGGTTATGAAAATGGTTATTAAAGAAAATATGTTGTGTTATGAGTTTGTAATCATATACATGGTTTTAAAGAAAGGTGTAATAACATCAAGTAGTTATATTCACATAAATAGTGAAATGCCGCTATGTCGATAATTGTGGAAAGGTGAATATTTGTGTTAGGAAATTTAAATTGATAAGTAATGGATTGTATGTGAATGAGTATTATGTAAATGTAAAATAAGGATATATATGAGGTTAGTGTGAAGCATATAGTGAAATGTGTGAAGTTATGGATAATTATATAGATGGATGTAGATTGGAAGAGTATTTTGATATAACATCGTATTGGTGATGTTTTATGTTCAGAATTCAGGTTGCATCTTCTTATCTTGATGTGTGTAAGTTTAATTTATTTTCTTTATACAATTTAAATTGTTTATTAGATTAATGGTTGTACTCACACCAGAAATGACTAACCCCTAATATTTTCTGAGGGTTAGGGGGTCCCTCCCTGAAGGTGGACAACCCCAACTCCCCTGCACGTTGCTAGCAGCATGGTGAGGTAGTATAGAGCTAGATTTTGTACTTTATTGGAGCTAATCTATTATCTATGTACATAGTATATGTAGAAAGGTGTATAGTTGATGTATTATTTTGTATTATGGTAAAAGTATATAGACATAGTCCTGTGATGAGGTAAGAAAGCCCGTACCCACCTCGTTGTGGAGTATTGGGTTCTGTGATTGGCTTTTTAAAAAGGTTTTCCTAAATCTTTACAAAAATCTTATACGTTTTCAAAGGAATTCATGGTTTTTATTTGATATTTGATATTCTGTTATGAGTTTGATCCCCAGATCATGATATTTATATTGCCAGTATGATTCTGCTCATTTTGGCCTGAGGAGCCCATGATTATATTGTCTGTGTTGTGAGATACGGAATTTAGAGCAGAATTCCATAACCTTTTTGTGTTTCGGGGCAAAATTTACAGGGGAGACTCTGCCAAAATTTTCCCTGAAATATAACTTTCTTAGTATATGATCAAAGTGATATAGAAATTGAAAGAATTGAATTTGGAGACTTGTTTCAAAAAATAAAAAATAAAAATAAAATTTTTTGGGGTGTTACAACACCATGCATTCGCGCGTTCATATCGAAAATCCGAACCGTTCACATTGATCTACACATCTAAATTAGTCTAAATATGTAAAATTAAATCATTTGAAATTCATTTGCCCATCCATCATGTTATTATAAAAACAATGAATTTCAGCCATACAATTTTGTATCACTTCAATGAATAGGCAAATGAATTTCAAATGATTTGATTTTACATATTTAGACTTATTTAGATGTGTAGATCAATGTGAACGATTCGGATTTTCGATATGAACGCCCGAAGGCATAGTGTTCACGCGGTGAGCACCAAAGTAGTGTGCAACGGATCCTTTCCCTATATATATATATATATATATATATATATATATATATATATATAGGGAAAGGATCGGTTGAGCACTCCTCTAGTGCTCACCGCGTGAACACTAGGCCTTCGGGCGTTCATATCGAAAATCCGTTCACATTGATCTATACATCTAAATTAGTCTAAATATGTCAAATCAAATCATTTGAAATTCATTTGCACATCCATCATGTGACTATAAAAACAATAGTTTTCAACCATACAATTTTGTAACACTTCAATGAATGGGCAAATGAATTTCAAATGATTTGATTTTACATATTTAGACTAATTTAGATGTGTAGATCAATGTGAATGGTTCGGATTTTCGATATGAACGCCCGAAGGCCTAGTGTTCACGCGGTGAGCACTAGAGGAGTGCTCAACCGATCCTTTCCCTATATATATATATATATATATATATATATATATATAGTCTAATATGAGATGGTGAGCTCAACTTCTTATCATGAGCTGAAGTTCTCAGCTGGCCGATCGCGTTTGATCGCGATAAAAGGGCTCAGATTTGATCCCGCTTAACTTCTGTTGTGTGGTGAGGCAAAATCGTCATTTCTATCTCTTTTTCTTTCTCATTCAGCTCTCATCCTCTCCATTCTGTTGTGCCTCTTTCTTCGTCCAAGAAACCCTACTTCTTTGGAGCATATTTTTGTATTTATATTAGTTATTTTGGCTAAAATTGAAAGATGACTATTATGGTTGGAGATGGGCCTATATTCAAAAAGGATGGAACGCCAACCTCTAATCTCTATCAACTATAATAAAGAATTTGTACAGATACAGATTCCATTCAGTAGTCCAATTCCTACTAATTAGGACATATCCAACTTTTTTTTCTTCTAAATAAAACCGGAGCTACACCTGTACTTTATCCTAAATATGCATTGATTGAGGATTGTATCCTGTTTCTCAAGTAGACACATAACTACCCTGGTACTGGTATCATCCACTACTTGAAAAGAACCCAAAGGTAGAGATCTTCTACGAGCAACTTTGTCCATCTGCATATAATTTAAGACATTACCTACCACCACTACTAATTAAACTAAGGTAAACAAACAGGACAGTTAGAATCAAAACCTGCCCTATTTGTACGGGAAAATTTGAAGTTCGTTAAACATCAACCTAAAACTTTACAATTATGACCAATACACATTTGTCGCGTATAATTCCAACTAACCTTCTATAATTTAATCTTCTCTCCCAATTCTTTCATCTATAAATACCTCTATTCCTCTTAACTCTTTCACACAACTATAATCCAAACATCCATCCTATATCTGTCATTTACGATACTATTTGAGATGGCATCTCAAACTCTTCTAGGCATCACCATCCTTGCTTTGGCTGTGGCTCAAGCTTGTGGTGGTGATCCTAGCCCACTGCAGGATTTTTGCGTTGCAGACAACAACTCGACTTGTATAGCTCATTTCATTTCAATTTACCTTCTTACCTGTTCTGGTTTTCTTTATGATGCTTGTCAACAGTGATATGTATTCAAATTTTTTACCATCTCAAGTTCCTATCTCGTTTACACACGAAATTGTTATTTATATATTCCATTGATTTCTTAGGCAATTAAGGGTAAAAAAGAGTTTAATTAGGTTCCAATGCTAGTTGCTCCCAATCCTTTAACTCACGCATTTAACTGGTTCTAACAATTAACAAGTCAATAAATCCTTAGAAAAACCATATTTTTTTATTCAGATAATAAGAGTGTCGAATTAAGCATCCAATCACTTTAGATAGACGTACATATCGAAAAAGAATTTCATCATACAGTATGTTGCATATATATATTCTGTTAGCAAAAAAATAGTGCAAATATATTAATTACCCTGTTTGACTAATTAGAAAACAAATAGGTCACCTTTATTTTTTTAAAAAAAAAAAAGAAAAGAGAAAACATTTTCGATATTTTTGTTATCAAACGATGCAATTTATCACCCTACTTATGTTTTATCGTTTCTAACACCATTTAATGCACTTAATTCCTTCTAGTGTTCATAAATGGCCTGGTTTGCAAGGATCCAAAGCTAGCAACACCTGAGGATTTCTTCTTCTCCGGGCTGGACAAACCGGGCCTGACTGCAAATCCGGTTGGTTCCAACGTTACACTAGTTAATGCAGCTGCTCTCCCAGGTCTTAACACACTCGGAATATCCATTGCCCGAATCGACTATGCACCCTACGGACTCAACCCTCCTCACACTCATCCTCGGGCCACAGAAATCCTTACAGTTATCGAAGGCACACTGTACGTTGGATTTGTCACATCGAACCCAAACAACACATTGTTCCTCAAGACTCTCAAGAAGGGTGATGTCTTCGTGTTTCCGGTAGGTTTGATCCACTTCCAGTTCAATGGTGGCAAAGAGCCAGCTGTTGCAGTTGCGGCTCTTACTAGTCAGAATCCTGGTGTGATTACAATTGCCAATGCTGTTTTCGGTTCGAACCCACCCATATCAGTGGAAGTTTTGGAGAAGGCATTTCAAGTTGATAAGAAGATAATTAAGAAGCTTATGGCTCAATTCAAATAGAGAGAAAGAGGAAGGAATGAGTGAAGATTTATTATTTGATTTCGGTTCTCACTGCTGTACATGTATCTGTGATTAGACCGCTTGCTTAATTTTCTGAAATATGGTATGCATTGCGCGTGTAAGATTGTTCTATAGGAGGTATTCATGACCTTTTGATTTGGTGGAAGTGAAGGAGGATGCATTGAGATGCGAGCTTCTACGTATAGTTGCACTCCTTCAACTAGATTTTTTTGTTTAAATTTCGCTTATGTTTTATTTGAATAAGTTATGTTCATGTATCCCCTCCTTCTAAAAGTGATTACAGTTATACTACATGTATTCTTAATTTGTTTTCTTTCTCATTATTTAAAAGGCACCAAAGAAAATTTACATGTCAGTTTCAAAATTTTCTGCTCCAAACTTCAGAACCCAATTAAAAGTTAAAAGTAAAGAATAGAGGACCCCGGATGATGGTGTGATCCTCAACAAGGTGATTATGTGAAAATTAAAATTTTAAAATGAATTCGTAAAGTATAATATAAATATAGAGTTAGAATAAGCAAACTCAGCAAAGCGGCAAGACATCGTTTAAGTGGTTCAGCCCCCTGCATAATCTACTGCCCCATACCTACAACAATTTTCCTCCGCAAGTGTTTCGTCATACTTAACTAGTAATTTACACGTGCGATGCACGTTAATAATTTCAAAAAATAAAAATAAAAATTCTTACGTAGGGAGGATTTGAACCGGAAACCTCCTTTATATTAGTTATGTATATGCGTTGCACATGTTGGTAGAATGACAAAATGACAAATGACACTAAGGCATTCTCCTATTATAATATTACTAGTAGTTTACACGTGCGATGCACGTTTTAATAAATATAGTTTTTTTAAATAAAAATTTAGACGTAGTATTGATTTGAACCTAGGACCTCCTTTATAATAGTTATGCACGTGCGTTGCACAGGTTGGTAGAATGACAAAACATTTGCAAATGACACTAAGGCCTTCTCCCATTATAATATTAGAGATATTATTATTATTATTATTATTATTATTATTATTATTATTATTATTATTATTAGAGATTGTAACTACCATTTTCGTTCTTTTCATTTTCACTCCTTTTTATAATATTTTATTTGCAATTGAATAAAATACTCTAATTTTTCTTTCTTGTTTATTTTAACTAACTTTGTTCATGAAATTCTTTGTTCTTCTAGATTTAGCTATTCTTTGTTAATCATATTTTCTTTTATTTAATTGTGGGTATTTCTATTTGAACTATATTGTCTTTAAACACATCCCTTATTGAACTCTAAAACCCAATTTCAATTAATCTTGACCCAAAATAGCTATTATTGGATCATAAACCACTAACCCAACATCCTAATTGTACTTCACAAATACAATCCTATTGCAAACCCTAAAAATTGTACAATTGAAATCCTAATAGCCGTCTAATCTCTCTCCTCTTTCTTTTTCCTTAAAATTCCCGCTCAGCCCCCCACTGCCATCTTCCCTGGCCAACTCAGACCAACCTCCGGTGACCCCCATCGCCGCCCTCACCCAAATCCACCCTCCTCCGTCGACCCATATCGTCGACACCCTGACATCAGACCCCGAAACCCCTGCCTCCCCAATTCCCGTCGAGCAGTACCAAAACCCCGACACCCCTATTTTCGTCGATGCCCTGTGCTTCGCTGCCCATTGCCGTCGAGCCAGTCGACGCCAGCGACGCCGCCGTCCAGCCTTCCTCTTGCCCGCTGTCATTGATCAAGCTATTATTGCTTAGATTCTCTATTGCACGTGATTTGCACATGTTATTTGTGGATTTGTGTGTTCGTGGGTTCGTTGCTTTGGGATTCTCATCCCGTTATTCTTGGTATTCAATTTCACCGTCAATAAAGCAAGTTACTTAATTTTCTCTTGAACTGTTATTGAATCAAATTCAAGTTTTTATTGAAACTCTTACAAGTAGATTTCATTGTTTATCGTATTGTACATTGTTCATCTTTTTTGTTGGGTATATTGAGGGTTTACACGAGCTAACCCAATTTACTTGACTTCGTGCCTGTATTGACTCCAAAGATTGAACCTTTCATATGTTCATATAGAATTGAGAATAGGGTTGTTCATATAATTGTCACACAATTAATCTATTGTAGAAGCGATTACTAGATTGTATGTTGTTTGATCGATTGATGTTTGGTTGATGATAAATTAATATATGTATGTCTTCTTAATTTTATTTATCATGTTTTTGAAGAGTTTCGGGGCACAAACGCAGCGAAAAAAAAACAGTCGTAAAACCATAAAATCCGAAACCCTAACCCTAGGATCCGTGTACAAGACATGGCTGATTATGGAAAAACGAAATTTTACCTTTTAAGAGCTTTACGAAGGCTGAAAGATGGAGGTCCTGTTATACAATCACCACGCAACCCTTGTAGCAAGATCCGCGTCTCTAAAGCAGTCCACACGAACGTCCGATCGTCCAACGATCAAGGGAGCCGGTACTAGCCGATGATGCTTGCCTCTATCTCTCTCTCTCTCTCTCTCTCTCTCTCTTGCCTCTCAACAGTTGGAGCGGCTAAGGTTTTTGTGGAAAACGAATTTGCCAAAAGATTAACCCTAAACCAATACATCTCTATGTATTTATAGGAGAGAATGAGGTGGGCGTAACCGTAATCGGTTTGGGCTTCTACTAAACCAAACTGATTCGGTTTAAAGATTTAAATTCGAATTACACTTTAATTAATCAAGTCCAACTCAATTAATTAAATAACTAATTTCGAATTTATAATCATTTAATTTAAATTCCGAATTTAAATTAAAACTCCTTTTAAACGTTCTAAGTGTGTGACCCTTTAGGTTATTATTACGTTGGCAATAATTTTATTATCTAATAATAAAATTATAAACAATGAGCGGCATCTAGTAATACATCATTGCTACCCAAGTAATAATGATAATTGGTGATTCAATTAAACCTTTCGTGACTAATGTCTCCGTGTAATATAATCCTTTTAACCTTGATATTATAGATTAAACTAGAGGCATGGTTCGTGTCATCCTCTTAATAATTTAATCTTTATTTTCTTGATCGATGAGTAGACTATTCAAACAAATCAATATTTGAGTATGGCCATGCATTTCATAGTCTCACTCAAACAAGAGGCCGATAATATCGCTCCTAAAATTAGGAGGGTTAAATTCCATCTAGATCATTCACATTTCTCACACGATTCATAATGAACCCAATACTATCTTTATCATTACCCGATTAAAGATAACTTTTGATAGAATCAAAGTACATTAATTCTCGTGTAGAAATATAATGATTTCAGGTCAGAGGACCATTACACCATTATCACAGTGAGATTACTTATGACACTTATTTATTTATTCCATGGTTGAATCTCACAGTGGGTCTGTCCAGTACAATGTACTCTTACATTTACCTATGTATTGATTTTAGTATCTCTATACTAATGACCCATGAGAGGTGGTCATCAATCAATCAACATACTAGTCTCAATGTATTATTACTGTCCTAATAATAATAATACTCGACTAGGGACATTTAAGATTATTATACTATATATAATCACATGTTCATATAGTTCGTATTAATAATCTAAGGACATTTATCATGCTAACATTTATAACGCAGTAAATACGAAGCATAGTAAATTATTAATATAATCAAATAGAACATAATGTCAATAATACTGATTACATAATATCATTGTATTGCCTCTAGGGCACCTACACTAACAGTTTTTATACTCGTCATACTGATTAAGAAGTTTATCGACTGATAGAATTGATACCCATCATGTTTAACTAATTTATTTCATGAAAATTACCCAAAAACCTGTATGTTACTTGCTGGCTGTATTTTGTATACTATTTCCGACCTAGTAAATAATCTTAAAATGAATAACTTTCTGAATAAGAATTCTAGCATTATCCTTCTAGTTTCCAGAACATCTTGAATTTCTGAATTCCGAGTTGTGTAGAAAAAGTTATGCCCGTTGTACTACAACTGTATTTTTATTTCCAGATTTTCAGATTCTTGTATGTTTGATGTTTAAATTGTTAAAAGGCTGATCAAATGTTACAATTTTTCTCTGATAATTTCCAAAATATTAGTTAACACGTTTAGGAGTCTAATAAATATTTTTTAATGAATTAAAATTGTGTTTTAGCTGTTTCTAAAAATATAACAACATGATGTCGAATTTCTGCCTGAACATGAACTCCGTAAAGAATGAGGTGTTTGACCTAGCTACTGTTGTTGGATTTTGAACTTTAAATATGCGCTGGAACTGTGTGGAAGTCTAGTTTCTAGAATTTTTTACGAATTCAGTTTTTTAGTTATGAAATAGCGGGACATTGCATTTTTGTACAGACTATTTTTGCTGTCCAGAATTTTATATTTTAGTTTTTGATAGTTTAATTTTTCCTATATCGTAGTATTGCATGAATCGAAGTGTGAATGTTGCATTGCATGATCCTAATGAGTTATTGTCATCATTCTAATTGTCCTACTTCATGTTACCATCTTATTATTCCTCTATTGACACTATTGTTCATCCAATGTCTCAAATTGCATATTGTATTGTTCCATTAATAAAATAATTAATAAATTGGGGTTTAAGGAATTGAATTGAGTAGTGAATAATATAGTGATTGTGTCGGTCAGTGTTTATCGATTGATTGTGGAGCACTGACTACAACACCCCAATCTTTCGTGTATTGTATCAATGAATTGTATCAATGTATCGTATCAGTAAATCAGTGAATTATCGTAATGTATCGTGCAACAATATTGTATCGTATCAGTGATTTTCGTACCAACACATGATCTATAGAATTCACCACTTAGTCGAAATGAAATTGATTGTATGCATCGAACCTGTGGTATGGAACATATGAGACACAGTAGTACGTGCATTAGTTAGGATTAATGTGATTAATAGACATAAGAATTGACGCATCATTGACATTGCATATTGTTCATCATTATTCCAATTGATATTGAATATTGGCTAAGTATTATTGATATTAATCATTGAATATTGTTTTCAATTATTGAATCATTGTTTACAACTATTGCATCGATTATCGTGATATTGATTATTATTATTGTCCCATGTTATTGATTCCTATTGATCCATTGAATTCATTATTATATCGTTATTCTATTGTTCCTTGCTTTCTCTACTTACTGTCCATGAATTGCTCTAAGGACAATTTTTCTCTTCTTTTTAGATGAAGTGTTCACAGGTAATGAAGAAAAATTGCCTGCGGGGATTGGAGAACAAACTTTCTGAAGATCTAATCCTTTCTAATTGCTTATTGTTATAATGAACTTAATGTATTAAGACTTATTATTATTTGAGATTGGATTTATTATTGTATTGGGCTTATGACCCGGATTTTATTATTTGTTTCCAGACGTTGGTTTATTGTAATTGGATATTCCATATTGCTTCATTCCAAATATTATTGTTCATGAGATTATTATTATTGCCTGCGCAATTGTTTTGTATTGATTATTGTTGCTGCTAAATTTGGTGTGGGGACAAACAGATAGTATTTGTGGATTCTTAGGAAAACTGAATAGTAAACCTGTATACCTGTTCCGTCGGGGAATGATCGTTGCTCCCGCCGTAGACCTGCAAAAAGTGCGAGACACCGGGGTTGTTCCCGGCGACGCACCCTCCGACGCTCAAGTCAGTAATCTAGGAAGACTATGAAAGAGCGCAAAAACTGGGGAGAGATTGATTACCTCTTAATGGAGACGGATGGGGGGTATTTATAGGCGTCATAGGAAACGGATTAGGATGTAATCCCCGTGATCTGATAAGGAATATTCTCCTTGTAAACAGATTAGGAATGTAGTCCCTAATCCCCGGTGGAGGGATAAACCTGAATCAGGGCCGTTGATTAGGATCTAATCAGAAACCCTAATTCTATCCCTCTGGATCGGGTTTTGTGCTCGTTGAAACCCGCACCCGATTGAGGTGGGTCTGTTTGCGGATAAACGGGTTTTCGAGGAGGAGAACCAGTAGCCGTTTCAGATCCATTGGTAGGAGAAATTACCATTTTTACCTCTGGGCTTCAAGATTCGTGCCTGATTTGGATGGTCCTGATTAAACCCCCTTTTTAGCCATATCACGAGCCCCCCACTCCCGAAGGCTGAGCTTGATCAGCCTTTGAGGAGTAGTTTTACTGTTCTAATGGCTAGAAGAGTTGTATCGGAGCTCAAATGGGGGGTTTTTGAATCTTGAAGGAGGTAGTTTGGCAATTTTTCAAGTGGATTGAACCCTGAGTTGCTCTAGAGCCTCTTGTTGGAATATCCTTTTGACTTAAGGAAGTGTCGATTCGATGTCCTGGGGTTTTTGGAAGATTGTTTTTGGGCAACAATTGTTTGTTTGGGAGCAAAAAGGTGCTTCCCAACTTTATAATTGCCTTACAGGAGTTCTTCCTCGTCCCTTTGAATTTTTAATTGTTTTTTGGTGCAATGGTTTGGCTGTTTTCCTTCGTTGAGGGACATATACGCTCATGTCATGCTTTCGACCCCTTCCAGAGCTTGCTGACTAGGGGGCCGAGGTCCGTATGTGGTTCGGCGCATTTTCCCGAAGAGGAGAGAGAGTTCGGCGTCGTCGTGAGTGCTGGGAGGGAGTCCGGCGTGGTCCGAGGTCCAATCTTTCCCCATAACGAGGTCGGTGTCAAGAACGCTCGGCACATGTCGCCGAACTCGAATTTTCCCCCCTTAACGAGGTCGGTGCCAAGAACGCTCGGCACATGGCGCCGAACTCGAATTTCCCCCCGTAATGAGGTCGGTGCCAAGAACGCTCGGCACCTTGTGCCGAACTTGAATTTTTTCCCCCGTAACGGGGTCGGTGTCAAGAACGCTCGGCAGCTTGTTCTGAACACGAATTTTTCCCCCGTAACGGGGTCGGTGTCAAGAACGCTCAGCAGCTTGTTCCGAACACGAATTTTTCCCCCGTAACGGGGTTGGTGTCAAGAACGCTCGGCAGCTTGTGCCAAACTCAAATTTTTCCCCGTAACGGGGTCGGTGTCAAGAATGCTCGGTAGCTGGTGCCGAGGTCTGTATTTTCCTCCGTAACGGGGTCGGTGTCAAGAACGCTCGGCAGCTTGTTCCGAACACGAATTTTTCCCCCGTAACGGGGTCGGTGTCAAGAACGCTCGGCAGCTGGTGCCGAGGTCTGTATTTTCCCCGTAACGGGGTCGGTGTCAAGAACGCTCGGCAGCTTGTTCCGAACACGAATTTTCCCCCCATAACGGGGTCGGTATCAAGAACGCTCGGCATCTGGTGCCGAGGTCTGTACTTTCCCCCGAAATGGGGTCGGTGTCAAGAACACTCGGCAGCTGGTGCCGAGCTCGAATTTTCCCCCGTAACGGGGTCGGTGTCAAGAACGCTCGGCAGCTGGTGCCGAGGTCTGTATTTTTCCCCGTAACGGGGTCGGTGTCAAGAACGCTCGGCAGCTTGTTCCGAACATGAATTTTTCCCCCGTAATGGGGTCGGTGTCAAGAACGCTCGGCAGCTGGTGCCAAGGTCTGTATTTTCCCCCGTAATGGGGTTGGTGTCAAGAACGCTCGGCAGCTTGTTCCGAACACGAATTTTTCCCCCGTAACGGGGTCGGTGTCAAGAATGCTCGGCAGCTGGTGCCGAGGTTTGTACTTTCCCCCGAAACGGGGTTGGTGTCAAGAACGCTCGGTAGCTGGTGCCGAGGTCCGTAACTTGTCGTTTTTCGTCATAGGAGTTTGTATCAACTGTACGCCTCCTGAACTTCTGACAGCCTCTGACAACTTCTTACAACTTCTGGCAGATGAGACGTTTATTAAATGCGGTGACCTCTGGGCTTCCATCGGATGGGATGCTCATTAAATGCCGCTCATGATTTGGCGTGGTGAACAAGGCGACGATTGAGGTCGCTTTGTCATTTTGTGTAGATGGGCCGGTTGTACAGGCCCATTATCCTCGTTTGGCGTGCACCTCTCTATAAATCCTCACCCCCATCTCTCATTTCTCATTTCTCTTCTCTTTTGCTCAGGCGGTCTCTTGTGCTTAGGTGAATTCTTCCGGTGGTCGACGTTTGTTTCCGGCAAAGTTTTCCGGCAGCTATCCTCTTTAAGGTAATTTATAAATTATGTCTGTAGCTTCTGTCTCCGAAGAAATCTCTTGGTCCGAGCCCTCCCTTGAAGTCGTCGAGGATTCGACTCCGACTAAGGGCAAGAAGGTGTTCAGCAAGGATTTGATCGTTGTGGATCCGAAGAGGATGGGGGAGTTCGGACAACTGCCAGGGCCGCTGACCGGGCTCCATAGAGTTAGGCAGCTCCCGGAGGATCAGGCCGAGCGAATCGTCCATGGGAGGGGGAGGTCCTTCGAGGAGAACGCTGCGAGGGAGACGACGGAGGCGGACGAGACGGCGTCGATCCTGCGCGAGGAGGACTTGGCGGTAATCCGGGATTCTTTTCACATCCCGGAGGAGTACGAGCTCATGCTGCTGGGTCCCGGGGTTAGGGCCAATTCGCTGCTGCCAGTGACGATGTGTTTCTGGCCGGTCGATGCCTTCATCGCCGGGGCTCGGCTGCCTCTCCACGCATTTGCTGTTATCGTGGTGAGTTGGTTCGGGGTCAGCCCCATCCAACTCATGCCAAACGCATGGCGAGTGATAAATGGTTTCGTGCTCCACTGCCAAGCTGCAGGGATCGAGCCGCAGCTGAACGTGCTTCGGACGTTATACCGGTTCCACCAAGGGAATAAATCGGAGTACCGGTATTACTTGACTCCGAGGCATGGTGGTAGGTTCGTCAAATGCCCCGACTCTATTAAGCACTGGCGAGAGAAGTTTTTGGTTGTGCGAAGTCGGAAGGCGTGGCTGATCCCCTCCAACTGGGTAGAAGGGGTGTCGAAGAGGGCGAGGGCGCTCCCGAAGCTCAGTGTAGAAGAAGAAGAGGCAGTCCGGACTCTCCTAGATCGGCCAAAATACGATTGGAAGGAGCTCACGGAGGACATCCTCTACAAGGGAGGGCTCTGCCGCGTAGATCCCAGTACGCGGCTCTCGTTATGTTTTTGTTTTCCGTACTCTCTTCCTTGTTATTTGCAGCGTGTTAACCAATTTTTGCTTTGGATGCAGAAACCATGGACTACGACGCCGTGCTGGCGCTCAGGGCAGGACTTGCGAGCAAGGCGCCCAAGAAGCGCAAGAGGGTCGCGACCAAGCTGCCACCGACCTCGAAGACTCCGAGGATT
Organism: Hemerocallis citrina; assembly: GCA_017893485.1. Lineage (NCBI taxonomy): Eukaryota > Viridiplantae > Streptophyta > Magnoliopsida > Asparagales > Asphodelaceae > Hemerocallis > Hemerocallis citrina. Next base: position 190,474,666 of record CM030360.1, on the reverse strand, counting down.
ACTGCCTCGGTCGAGGAGGTGGAGGCCCTCGACACTCCCGTTAGTGCCGTTGCGGGGACTTCGGCTCTGGCCGCTGGTGGCGAGTTCCCCATCGCCGCCGCCCTCGGTATGACGATGCCGCCGCTGACGGTGGCAGCCGAGGAGCTCCTGACGGAGGAGCACAAGAGAATTCACATTCCGGACTGGCAAGTCCGAAAGCATGAAGGGTTCCTCGGCAACTCGTTGGCGAGCATGCAGGCCGTCAAGCATCTCGCCACTCCGAAGGACCGAGCCGCCATGGAGGCCGGGCGAGAGGGCGACGACGTTATCGAGATCGCTCGTTCAGCAGTGTCGGTAAGCATTGAGCTCATTTCATTCATTGTACTTCTTTAGCCAAAACTTTATCTAACTCTTTTCGTCCTTCTCTACTACAGATCATCGTCCACTTCGGTCACCTCACCGAGAGGTTGACAGCTCTAGAGAAGGAGCTAAAGCAAGAATCCGACCAGGCTCGGAACGAGAAGGCTCGGCTGTCGAACGAGCTCGATAAGCTTCGCGTCGAGCACGAGGGCCGGTCGGCGAGGGTGCAGCACCTCGAGGCCGAAGTGGCGAGGTTGGAGGCTGAGCTCCTTCGCCAGAAGGACGAGTCGGCCAAGCAGTTGGCCGAAGCTGAGGAAGCCAATGCGGCGGCTGTGAAGGCGGCGGAGGACGCGACCCTGGAGAAGGCACAGGGGTTCCTCGCCCAAAACATGGCAAAGGCTTTCGCCGCAGCCATCAACCGGGTGTCGAAGGAGTTCCCCGAGGTGGATGTCTCGGGGTGGAGGCTCTTCCCCAGCCATGTTGAGGGCTTCGACCCTGAGTCCGAGGGGGGGAGGAGGAAGGGGAGAACGGAACCGATGCCGAGGTCGGGGTCGCTGACGAGGTCCCCAGCACTGTGATCACACCGCTGGCAGTGGCGTCCCCTTCGGAGAAGTCGACCCCTACTCATGCTCGACGCCCGGGGAAAGAGGTCGCACCTTGACTCTGCCCCTCTCTCATCTTCTTGTTTTTGTTCTTTTCTTTTCTTTTCTTTTCAAAAATTGTAATGCCTAATAGCGGACTGGCCACCGCTGTTTTTTTTTTTGAAATGAAATGAAAGAAAATTTGTTTTGAAGTGTTGGAGTTCGAATCTTTCGTTTTCTGCCCCTTTTTCTCGGAATTTCTTGTTTTGAAAACTTCTCAAGTATCAGACTTCGGCAGTGTTTGAACTTTTGCTGTTTTCCTCGTTCTTTTCAGCTCATGGTCGTTACTCAAGACATCGAGCCTACGCGTTCGGATGAGGAAGCTCAAGTCGAAGCTGGGTTAGGGGCGACGAGGTTGTGTTTGGCGAGATGCCGAGAGCGGCTCTAAGAAGTCGAGCTCGGATTGCGCCGAGCTGAAAGCGAGTGGAACCATCTTCAGCTCGTCCTCGGCCGATGAGATATCGAGATTCGACGTTTGGAAAGCAGAATCGCCGAAATGACTCCCACAAGAGAAGGTGAATATTCGCCAACTACTTTCAGTAATGAGCTTCGGATTCAATGCATCCATCATAATCTGTCCAAAATAACAGCGGAGAGGGACGACCTGCTTTCCGAGATCCAGCATCTGCAGTCCGTAGAGACGAAGCTTCGGACGGAGGGCGAGGGGCTAACGGCCGAAGTGGCCAAGTTGACGACCGAACGGGTCCAGTTGACGGCCGAGGTCGAAGCGCTGAAGAGAGCGACGGTGGATAAAAGCATCGAAGTCACTCATCTTCGGCGCCTCATAGCCAGTCGATCAGGAGTGCCGGACTCCGCGATAACCCCTCGTTTCGAAGTTAACGTCAAAGACGACTCGTTGCGTGATCAGATCTCCGAGTTGGAGGCGGAAGTGGCTCGTCTCAAGCCGCATTCGGGACCAATCAATGTCCGAAGCACCTCGTGCACTCGCGCAGAGAGTGATCGGGGCATTACCTTCTACGAGATGGCGACCCGTCAGCACATCGGCCATCCTAGTCCGGGGGATGCGCAAAGCTCGATAGCAATTTCGTCGAGCGGAGCATCCGTCGGGGCAGCTACGAGAAGTGGCGCCGAGGACACGTCCCAATTTGCTGGCTTGGGGTCGCGCTCCGGAGACAAGCGTCGTTACTCCCGAGTGTCTTTGAAGCGGAACGCCCCGGCTCCAAGAAAGCGCTGAAGACGTCGCCTCCAATAGCTTTTGTAATTTTTAGCCAAGTGTAATAAGCCGACATTGTAACTTTCACTTTAACGACTTGTAATCTTGCTGTGTTTGTCTTTGTACCGCGCCCCATTTATCAATAAAATGTTGTTCCTGAACTTGTGTGTTCTTCATTTTTGTGACTTTTCGTTTATTGCGCCGAGGCTGCTAGGTCGGTCCCCTGCTCGTTTGCCGATCGATGAGGTGAGTGTTCGGCCAGCGGTGTCAATCTCGCAGTCTGGCCCATGAAACGCGTCCAAGTGTTAGACCTCGGATTGTTGCTAGAGTGGTTCAGCAGTTATGGGAGCAATCCCAAATGGCGAACTGCTTCTAGCTCGCTTAGGAGCGAACTCGCGAAGTAGAATCGAGCCAAGTGTTGGACTCTGAACCATCGTTAGATTAGTTCGACGGCTGTGGGAGCGATTCCGAATGGCGAACTTCTTCTAGCTTGCTTAGGAGCGAACTTGCAAAGTAGAATCGAGCCAAGTGTTGGACTCCGAACCATCGTTAGGGTTGTTCAACGGTTGTGGGAGCAATTCCGAATGGCGAACTACTTCTAGCTCGCTTGCGAAGTAGAATCGAGCCAAGTGTTGGACTCCGAACCATCGTTAGATTAGTTCGACGGCTGTAGGAGCAATTCCGAATGGCGAACTACTTCTAGCTCACTTAGGAGCGATCTTTCGAAGTAGAATCGAGCCAAGTGTTGGACTCCGAACCATCGTTAGATTAGTTCGACGGCTGTGGGAGCAATTCCGAATGGCGAACTACTTCTAGCTCGCTTAGGAGCGAACTTGCGAAGTAGAATCGAGCCAAGTGTTGGACTCCGAACCATCGTTAGATTAGTTCGACGGATGTGGGAGCAATTCCGAATGGCGAACTACTTCTAGCTCGCTTAGGAGCGAACTTGCGAAGTAGAATCGAACCAAGTGTTGGACTCCGAACCATCGTTAGATTAGTTCGACGGCTGTGGGAGCGATTCCGAATGGCGAACTTCTTCTAGCTCGCTTAGGAGCGAACTTGCGAAGTAGAATCGAGCCAAGTGTTGGACTCCGAATCATCGTTAGGGTTGTTCAACGGTTGTGGGAGCGATTCCGAATAGCGAACTACTTCTAGCTCGCTTGCGAAGTAGAATCGAGCCAAGTGTTGGACTCCGAACCATCGTTAGATTAGTTCGACGGCTATAGGAGCAATTCCGAATGGCGAACTACTTCTAGCTCGCTTAGGAGCGAACTTGCGAAGTAGAATCGAGCCAAGTGTTGGACTCCGAACCATCGTTAGATTAGTTCGACGGCTGTGGGAGCAATTCCGAATGGCGAACTACTTCTAGCTTGCTTAGGAGCGAACTTGCGAAGTAGAATCGAGCCAAGTGTTGGACTCCGAACCATCGTTAGATTGAAGAGTTAGAAGCAAAGAGATATAAACAAGAGCAAAAGTACGAAAAGACTTTATTCATTAATGACTAATAATCGGCTGCTTCTAAAGTTGCTAGCTGTAATTACAATGAAAAATGAAAGAAAATTGCTACGAGTAACAGGAAGGGAACGATTCGACATCTCGAAGTACTTAGAGAAGCGTTGGTGTTCTCTCTTGGTATTTTAAGAGATGGTCGGCGTTCCAAGTCCTGGGGATTTCTCTGCCTTCGAGATCTTCTAATCTGTATGTGCCGGGGCGAACCACTTTGGAGATCTTGTAAGGTCCCTCCCAATTTGGAGCCAATTTGCTTTTCTGACCTGGGAACGAAATGGCTAACTTTCGAAGGACCAGGTCCCTTTCTTTGAGGCCTGTGGGGCGAACTTTCTTGTTGTATGCTAACTTGATCCTTCTTCGGTAGCTTTGTTGACGTATGTCAGCTCTTTCTCGGATTTCTTCTATCAGGTCTAGACTTGCTCTGAGCTCTCTAGCGTTCTGCTCTTCATCATATGCTATTAGACGGGGAGAGGGTATTCCGACTTCCAGGGGGATGATGGCCTCGGACCCATAGGTGAGATTGAATGGGCTCTCTCCTGTTGGGGTCCGCTTTGTGGTGCGGTAATTCCATAGCACGTTGGGGAGCTGATCAACCCACAAGCCTTTGGAACACTTGTCTAACCTCTTCTTAATGCCTGAGAGAATCTGTCGGTTAGCATTTTCGGCTTGGCCGTTCGACTGGGGATGAGAGACCGAGGAGAACCGATGTTGGATGGCAAGGTCTTCGCATAGAGCTCTGAAGGCGGCCCCGGTGAACTGGGTTCCATTGTCTGTTATCAGGACCCTAGGTACGCCGAATCGACAAATCACGTTCTTCCAAAAGAACTGAACAACCTTGTTCTTGGTGATCGTAGCTAGGGGTTCGGCTTCTATCCATTTCGAGAAGTAGTCGATCGCCACGACTAAGAATTTGAACTGTCCAGGAGCTGGCAGGAATGACCCTAGTAAATCCATCCCCCACATTGCGAAGGGGATCGAACTTGATAGGGAAGCTAGGGGAGCTTGCGGAAGTCGTCGGATGTCGGAGTACTTCTGATAGGAGCTGCATTGTCGCGCATGTCGTTCGACATCTCGTAGGAGTGTGGGCCAGAAATATCCGTAGTTCAACACTTTGCGTGCTAGGGCTCTGGAACCCGAATGTGCCCCGCCGATGCCTTCATGAAGTTCTTGCAGGGCATAATCGGCTTGCCCAGGGGAGAGGCACCTCAGGTAGGGTCGGCCGTCTACCTGGGTGAAGGAGCGCTTATACAGGATACCTCCGATTAGTGTGTAATGCTCGGCTCGGGTTCTAACTCTTCGTGCTTCCTTGGGATCCTCAGGGAGGAGTCCGTCTCTTAAGAATTCGATGAGGGGTTTCATCCAATTGTCTTCGAGCAGGACAGGCAATGTTTCTATAGAGTCGAGAGTTTCGTCCTCTATGCTCGGCTTCAGAAGGACTTCTATCAAAACGGTCTGCTCGAGACCTTGAAGGGAAGAGGAGGCCAATTTGGATAGGGCATCAGCTTGAGCATTTTCTTCTCGGGGGATCCTTTGGATGAGGGCCTCTTCAAATAGTGTCATGAGGCTTTTGACTTTGGCTAAGTATTTAACCATCCTGTCATCGCGAGCTTCATACTCGCTGAGGACCTGATTGACGACTAGCTGAAAGTCGCTAAAGATCCGGAGGCACTGTGCTCCAGCATTTCGGGCCATTCCGAGACCGGCTATAAGCGCCTCGTATTCAGCTTCGTTGTTTGAGGCTTTGAAGTTTATTCGGAGGGAGTATTGAAGGATGAAGTCATCTGGGCCTGTCAGAATGACCCCTGCTCCGCTTCCCTCATTGCAGGAGGATCCGTCAACATAAACTGACCAGACGGGTGGTCCCTTCACTGTTTGGCTGGATTTAGGGATAGTAATTTCAACTATGAATTCGGCCAGCGCCTGAGCCTTGATCGCGGTCCGAGTCTGATAAGTTATATCGTGTTGGCTCAACTCGATTGTCCACTTCATAAGGCGACCCGAAGTCTCGGGCTTTTGGAGGACCTGCTTCAGGGGCTGGTCGGTAAGAACGACCACCGAATGGGACTGAAAGTATGGGCGAAGCTTTCTCGCAGCCATTACCAGTGCATAGGCCATTTTCTCTATCTTCGAATATCGGAGCTCGGCGTCCCGAAGTACCTTGCTCACATAATGAATGGGCTTCTGAGCCCTGTCTTCTTCCCTGACTTAAACTGCACTAAGGGTCTGCTCGGAGGCTGCCAGGTAGAGGTAGAGTGGTTCGCCAGGTGTCGGTTTGCTGAGAAGAGGTGGATTGACGAGGTAAGCCTTGAGCTGGTTGAAGGACTCCTGTTGCTGCTGCCCCCACTCAAATCCTTTAGCCCCCCTGAGGGCTTTGAAGAACGAGAGGCATTTTTCCCCGGACTTCAACAGAAAGCACCCTATGGCGGCTAGGCAACCTGTCAACCTTTGGACTTCTTTTACATTTCTGGGAGGGACCATGTCTAGTATGGCCTTAATCTTCTCGGGATTTGCTTCAATTCCTTGTCGGCTGACCATGAAGCCGAGGAACTTTCCCGACGAGACACCGAACACACACTTGTTCGGATTGAGTCTCATATTGCGATTTCTTAAAACATCAAACGCCACCTGGAGGTCGGTCACATGATCGACACCTTGGATGCTTTTTACAAGCATGTCGTCAACATACACTTCCATATTGCGGCCGATCTGAGCCTGAAAAACCTTGTTGACGAGGCGTTGGTATGTAGCACCTGCGTTCTTCAGACCGAACGGCATGACTTTGTAGCAATAGAGGCCTTGGTCGGTCACAAACGAGGTCTTCGGGATATTGGGAGGGAACATTCGGATCTGATTGTAACCTGAAAAGGCGTCCATGAAGCTGAGGAGCTCATGTCCCGAGGTTGCGACAATCAGAGTGTCAATACTCGGAGGAGGGAAGGGGTCCTTGAGGCAAGCCTTGTTGATGTCGGTGAAATCAATACAAATCCTCCAAGTCCCATTGGACTTCTTCACCATTACTACATTTGACAACCACTCAGGATAGTTCACCTCCTGTATGAACCGGGCCTTCAAGAGTTTGTCCACCTCCTCTTTAATAGCGAGCTGACGCTCGGGGGCGAACTTGCGCCTCTTCTGCTGAACCGGTTTGGACCCCAGATCAACGCTTTGGCGGTGGACTAGGAGCTCTTCAGAGATACCGGGCATATCTGCAGCTGACCAAGCGAAGAGGTCTTGGTTCCTTCGGATGCATTGTACAATGTCTGAGTATAGGGCGGACGGGAGGGTCTTGCTAACAAAGAACTTGCGGGTCGGATCCTGCTCAGAGAAGAGCACTTCCTCCAATTCGTCCACAGGCTCGGACGTTGGTCGAGCAGCATCTTGGGGGATTTCCAGAGTTTCTAAGGAAAGGATGGGTCCGAGGGTAGAGGTCATATAGCACTTGCGGGCCTGCTCTTGATTGCCATTTACCTCTCCCACTCCCGTCCGAGTGGGAAACTTCATTTTGAGATGGTAGGCAGAAGGTACGGCTTTGAGGGCGGCCAGGCCGGGCCGGCCCAGAATGACATTGTAGGCTGCTGGGACATCTACGACCATGAAGTCCATTGACTCCGTTCGGGTAGTAGGAGTTTTGCCAGCGGTTACGTCGAGGGTAATCACCCCTTCAATAGTCACTGGCACTCTCGTGAACCCATGGAGCGTGTAGCCGGCGGGCTTGAGTCTATCTCGGGAAAGCTTTAGGCCTTTAAAAGCGGCGAGGAAGAGGATGTTTACGGAGCTGCCGTTATCTACTAGGATCCTCTCGACTTTGAAATTCACCATGTGGAGGCTGATGACGAGTGCGTCACAATGTGGGGTGCAAACTCCTTCAAGATCTTCGTCGGAGAACGTGACAGGCACTCCGAGGCCTTTGGGAGGAGGGGTGGTCTGGATCGAGTTGACTTCTCTTAAAAAGGCCTTCCGAGAGGAGTTTGAGGAGATCCCCATTGGGCCCCCATGAATGAGGTGGAGGACTCGTTCTTCCTCGAAGTCGGGCGTCTCTTCTCGTTTCGGACGCTTGTTAGCCCCCCGAGGTGGGGGAGGAAGTTCGGCTCGGTCCTTTCTTACAAACCTAGTCAGTTGCCCCCTTTGGATAAGGGCTTCTATCTCATTCTTTAAGGCGCGACAATCGTTGGTGTCATGCCCGTGGTCCCGGTGATAACGGCACCATTTCTCTTTATCTCTTCTCTTGGCGGGGGTGTTCATCCTCGGAGCAGGAGGTATGATCCCTTCCTTCTCGACTTCCATCAGAATGGTAGAGACATTAGTGGTGAGGGGAGTGAACTTCTCGAATCTGGGGGGAGGTCGGCGCTGGCCGGCATTATCCTTCTGGAGCTTCTTGGCTCCTTCCTCTTCTGTTCCCTTTCTCTTAAACCCGGAGGAAGACCCCTCCCAGTTGGGTCGATGCTCGGCCTCCTCGGCCCTAATGTACTTTTCACTGCGAAGGAGGAGGTCAGAGAAATTCTGTGGAGGCTTCTTGGCGAGGGAGGAGCGGAGGTTGGAATTGAGGATATTGGATTGAAATGCTGCCGCAGCGACCGACTGGTCGAGGGATGCTATGGACCTGGCTTCAGCTGTGAACCTCTTCACATAGTCTCTCAACTTCTCACCCTTCTTCTGGTGGAGGTGCAATAGCGAGACGCTGGTTTTCTCAGCTCTACAGCTGCTTACGAAATGGGTGACGAAGAGGGTCTCGAATTGCTCGAAGGAGAATATCGAGGATGGGGCAAGGCGAGAGTACCATTCTCGAGCTGGGCCCTTGAGAGTTGCGGGAAAGGTTTTACAGAGGAGGGCATCGGAAGCTTGATGGAGGAGCATCAGGGTCTTAAAGCTTTCAATGTGATCGACAGGGTCAGTCTCCCCGGAGTAAGTCTCAAATTGGGGAGGTTTGAAACCAATCGGAACAGGTGCATCCATTATAGTTCGGGAAAAAGGGGGTCTGCTAGGACGAAGTGTCCTTCCTCTGAGCTCTTCTTCTCGGTCTAGCTGTCCCAATCGCCTCTCCATTTTGTGAAGACGGCGGTACACAGCGTCGTCCCTTCGTTGGTAATCGGCTGAGCCCCTAGACTCATCTTCGTAGGAGGGAGAGCGGGGGCTACGACGACGGTAGCTTCTGGACCTGCGAGGACTTGGTTCATGCTTGGAGTTGTTGGGAAGAGGGGATGGGGACCGTCGTCGAGGACTTCGCTCTGGAGGAGGATAGGGGGATCGTCGGCGAGGACTCCGGACTGGAGGAGGAGAAGGGGCCTTCGGCGCATTATGGTTATGACGGATATTGAGAGCCTGTAGGACGGTCGCTTGGAACTGCTGGAACTCGGTACGGGTGATGGGTGCCTCATTGTTCCTTGGCTGTTGCCGACCTGCGGGGGAGTATGGTCTTCTTCTGTGATGCTCGGGGGACTCTCTCTGCCCCCTCCTGGCAGGGGACCTTTTGCATTCTCGGTGGCGAGGAGACCGCTCATTCGGACGGTGTTGGCGGGAGGTTCCCTCTCGGGCCCACTTTTCATCCAGATGGCGGCACAGATCATCATTTTTCTGGCGATTGAGGATGGTGTTGTGGTGACCGGAGGCTCGGGGATGATGGGAAGCCATAGAGTCCGAAGAGGCATTGTGGATGGAGACGTGGTCCTGGTGAAGAGGTTGTTTCTGAGGGTTAGGGCCCTTAGGGGGCGGCTGATTAGGAGGAGGAAGATCTTGTTGAAGCGAGTATTCTGCTGGAGGGGGAAGTTGCCCTTGTTGCTGAGCGGGATTAGGGGGAACTTCTTGCTGCTGATCGGGGTTGGGTCCTCGGTTGGACCCCCTGGATCTGACTTTCCTGGGAGGCATGGTTGGAGAAGACCTGACCAACGGGAAGAGGGGAGGTCTCTATTCGTTAGTTTTCCACAGACGGTGCCAATCTGTTGCCGCTAAATTTGGTGTGGGGGCAAACAGATAGTATTTGTGGATTCTTAGGGAAACTGGATAGTAAACCTGTATACCTGTTCCGTCGGGGAATGATCGTCGCTCCCGCCGTAGACCTGCAAAAAGTGCCAGACACCGGGGTTGTTCCCGGCGACGCACCCTCCGACGCTCAAGTTAGTAATCTAGGAAGACTATGAAAGAGCGCAAAAACTGGAGAGAGATTGATTACCTCTTAATGGAGATGGATGGGGGGTATTTATAGGCGTCATAGGGAACGGATTAGGAATGTAATCCCCGTGATCTGATAAGGAATATTCTCCTTGTAAACAGGTTAGGAATGTAATCCCTAATCCCCGGTGGAGGGATAGACCTGAATCAGGGCCGTTGATTAGGATCTAATCAGAAACCCTAATTCTATCCCTCTGGATCGGGTTTTGTGCTGGTTGAAACCCGCACCCGATTGAGGTGGGTCTGTTTGCGGGTAAACGGGTTTTCGAGGAGGAGAACCAGTAGCCGCTTCAGATCCATTGGTAGGAGAAATTACCATTTTTACCTCTGGGCTTCAAGATTTGTGCCTGATTTGGACGGTCCTGATTAAACCCCCTTTTTAGCCATATCAATTATATTGTTGAGTTGATCGTATAAATAGCTTATGGGTGACGTTAGTCATTCGCTGGGCCAATATTATGTACTCGTATTCCGTATTTTTAGGAAGCGGAGCGTGACACTTAAATCTCGATGAGTCTTGGATTCAGGTGAAATAGATCTATTACAACCATAAAAGCTCTATAAATAAGTCTCTGTAAACCGTCTCAGTCTGATGGAAAAAAAATGAAAAAGCAAGACTGTAGTCTTCAAAAAGAAAATAATAAAAGTGATCTAATGTCTTGATCTTTAGCAAATGATAAGTTCTGAATATTGAGTCAAAACAGATGAAGAAAAATATTATTGATCCCCACTCTATAATAGAAAATTAAAATATTTATTTCCAAAAGAAAAATATTCATTCCTTTGTGAACTGACGGTCGACTATCAATTAATCTTGAAAAAGACGAGAAAATTGGCAGTCGACCTTAAATAGTTTCAGTTTGGTTTTGACAGTCGACAGTGAATAGACCTGGCAAACGGGTCGAGTCGGGTACCCAAGGGTTCAGGTCGCCTGACAAGCGGGTCCAACGGGCCAGGTTGAAAATTAACTGTGAAAAATAATGTTTTTGCTTGACTCGGACCCGGCCCGCCAATGATTCAGTATTTTTTAGTTTGTTTTAGGTTTTTTTTATAAATTTTAAAAAATTATTTTAATTTAACAATTGATTAAACATATAATTATCATACTATCTTTTATTTTGAAATGTAAAGGCAAAAATTTGAATAACTGAAACAACATGCAATGTAATCAAGAATCAAGAATGATAACTTAATAAGCTTGTTACCATGGTAGGTTCTTTATTTAAATAAATATATGATATTAACATTCAAAATCCAACTAGTACTTCAATTTATCATTTCATCAACCAAAACAAAAGAGCAATAAATTGTCCAATCCTGCAAAGAAAGAGCCATCAATTTTCAAAGCATGCAAACATAATTGAGTTTTAAAAAAATTCAAATATAATCAAAACATGCAATAGCAGATTGAAAACATTGAAACCATATGATAAACAGATTTCTAATGTCTTGAAATTAATTACACTAAAAAACAATGAAACCAAATAAAAATCAAACTCAAAACACATTCAAATAAATTACAACTCAAGTTGATGAGCATTTAAATTTTATTTTATTTACTTAAATACATGGGTACCCACGAGTACTTGTGGGTATAACCGACCCGACCAGCGGGTTCACGGGCCGGGCTGAAAACACTACAAACAAAGTGGAAAATCCTGGCAATTTTTATTTTTATTTTATTTTATTTTATTTTTTTGTTGTTTGGGGGGGGGGGGGGGGCTAGGATTGTGATAGAGAGAGTGAGAGGAGATATGGGCTGACGAACGGGGTAGGGGCCGGTGAAGAGGGCAGGTGACAGCGATGGGGGAAGGGGCAACGGCTAGGGAGGAGGATGGCGATGGGGGGAGAAGGCTGGGTTAGGTTACTTGGTGAGGAGGAAGATTGTGAGTGAAAAAAATAATTGTGAAAGTAAAATGAGAGAGAGATAGAAAGATCACGAGATAATTTTATCTGTGATCTACCCCAGCGTTTTCAAGCAAAAACGTTGGGTATCCCTCACATATTTCAGCGATTTTCAAAATTACCGCGGTAGTGTTAACTTTTTATTTATTTAAATTGTTTGTTTCTACCATGACGTTTCTACCAAAATGTTGGGGTAGAAACGTCGGGGTATACCACTTTTGCAGTAGTGACTCATCCTTGGGCCTTAGAAATCCTTACAGTTATCGAAGGCACACTATACGTAGTATTTGTCACATCAAACCCCAACAACATATTGTTCATCAAGACTCTCAAGAGGGGTGATATCTTTGTGTTTCTGGTAGGTTTGATCCACTTCTAGTTCAATGGTGGCAAAGAGCCTGCAGTTGCGGTTTGCGACTCTTAGTAGTCAGAATCCTGGTGTGATTACAATTGCCAATGTTGTTTTCGATTCAAACCCACGCATATCGGTGGAAGTTTTGGAGAAGGCATTTCAAGTTGATAAGAAGATAATTAAGAAACTCATGGCTCAATTCACATAGAGAGAAATAGGAATGAATAAGGGAAGATTTATTATTTGATTTCATTGTATAAATTTCGCTTATGTTTTATTTGAATACGTTCTGTTTATATATCCCCTCCTTCTAAAAATGTTTAATTTGTTTTCTTTTTCACTATTTAAAAGCCACCAAAGAATATCTACAAGTCAGTTTAAAAATTTTCTACTCCCAACACTTCGTAACCCAAATTAAAAGTTCAGTAAAGATTATGAGATCCCCGATGATGGCATGAAACTTAATAATAGGGTGATTGTGCAGAAATTAGATCACACCAATCACACAAATAGATCTAATAACATTAAACAAGTAGGTCACACCAATCATACAAAGATTTGTCCCGGTTTGGGCGAAGCCTAATACAGAGGAGAATATAGAAAGATATTAAATAGTAGATTACAAGGAGTTAGTTACAAACTCACTCACCAAAGTATGAGCTCAAACGAACACCCACATATGGGCTCAATAATAACCTAGCCGTCGTTGGCGGTCTACTGCCCAAAGGGACAGTCGACCGCAATTGACCTTTGGACAGTGGGGCAGTCGACTGTCAAATAGTTGGCTCCTGTTGTTATTGCTTAGTCTCCCGAGATTCTTCAACCTCCTTCGCGTCACCGTTTTCTCTTCTCATTGAACCCAATTTTGCAAGACATACACCTTATGAAGCACGGGTACTCAAAAACGGTTAATTACTCGTACCGGGTGCGAATCAGATTCGTGTATGCCCGGGTACATTGCGGGTACGAACTTGGTGTGTATCTGATCATTTAATTGATTTTTTTTATAAAAAAATAATAATAACGAGTTTAGGGTGGATGCAAGTAGGTGCACCCATTTATACTTTAAATATATATATATATATATATATATATATATATATATATATATAGAGAGAGAGAGAGAGAAGAGAGAGAGAGAGAGAGAGAGAGAGAGAGAGAGAGAGAGAGAGAGAGGAAAATCTTCCATTATGCACCACCCCTCCATGTGCACTCGTGTGCACACGACCTTCCCGCCTTCGTATCGACGATCCGAACCGTTCACATTGATCTACACATCTAAATTAGTCTAATTATGTAAAATTAAATCATTTGAAATTCATTTGCTCATACATCATATGACTATAAAAACCAATGATTTTCAGCCATACCATTTTGTAACACTTCAATGGATGGGCAAATGAATTTCAAATGATTTGATTTTACATATTTATACTAATTTAGATGCGTAGATCAATGTGAACGGTTCGGATCTTTGATACAAAGGCAGGAAGGCCGAGTGCACACGTCGTGTGCACCATAGGTGGTGCACCGGAAGACTTCCCTATATATATATATATATATATATATATATATATATATATATAGTGAGTCTATTAAGAGCTGGGAAGCTGACATTCTTATGGAGAGCTGGGATTCTCAGCCGCATGTTTGCAATCCGATGGTCAAGATTTGATCAGACCATCAACTGATATGTTGAAGGGCAAAACAGTCATTTCTCAGCTCTCCTCTTTCTCATCTGACTCTCTCCCGTTCTCTCTCTTTCTCTTTCTCATCTGACTCTCTCCCGTTCTCTCTCTTTCTCTCCTTGACGAATCCGAAATAATCTCAAGCTCTCCCGTTCAAATCCCTAGCTTCGATTAAGAGCTCATCTCACCCGTTCTTTCTCTCTCTTCGATGCATCTCTCATCTCTTCCGTTCTCTCTCTCTCTCTCTTAGCTGCATCGCCCATCTCCCTTCCTAAGCATTTCGAAGCTAGGGTTTTTGATTTTGGTCCATTTTAATGGAAAATGGAGTGTTGGGGTTTTGACGGGTTTGGCTGCTATCGAAACCCACCCGATCGAATCTCTCGATCTCTTGATGCATCGCTCATCTCTCCCGTTCTCTCTCTCTCTGTCTTTCGAAGCTAGTGTTTTTGGTTTTTGGTTTTTGATTTTGGTCCATTGAGGGGTTTGGCTGCTATCGAAACCCACCCAATCGAAACCCTAACTCCACCATTCTTCTCCACCCCGACATCTTCGAATCAGGAATTTTTTGTGAACATTTTTTTCCATTTTTTTTTCCAAATCCCTTATTTTGTAAATTAATTGCTTGCTTTGAAAATTAATTTGTCAGGTAATGTTTGCATCTCAAGAATAGTGTGTGAAATAAGGTGATCAGCTACAATATGTCAGGAAAGTATTCGAACCCCTTTTATCCATTTTGGGGTTTGGTCTTTCTATATTTTCGGTTTGATTGCTGATAGTTCGATTGGTGGTGGTTCACGATGTGAGACAAATCAGTATCATTCTATTTTATGTTTGGTTTACTGTTAACCATAACTTTATTATGCTATAGTACTATACTAGTCTATTATATTCATGTGATTGTGAGTTTGCTTCTTCGTTGGATAACTCGGATTCTAGTTTTACAAGTGATGATGAGATGGATTATGTTTCTGAAATTGCACACTATGAATCATTTATTTAATGATTTGTAGGAGTGACTAGTGATGAATTAATCCTATCTGAGCTTTATTTTTTCTCATTGGTTATAAGTGATGATGAGAGGATTATGTTTCTGAAGTTTCACACTATGATTTAATGATTAATAGGAGTGAGTCTAGTGATGAAACAATCCTATTTGAGCTTTACGATTGTTACTTCAAATGACTGTTTTCGCAGGAGTTGAGATTTTTTCGGATTCGTCAACGAGAGAGAGAGAGAGAATGGGAGAGAGTAGCTCAGATGATAAAGATCTGAGCTACGAAATGAACAACAGAAAGTGAACAACAGAAACTGAACATGAAGTTCAAAATGTTTAAGCTCAGAACAACATAAAATATATTTTTTGTAACTCACGTTGGAGGCGTATGTGTTGGATACTCATTTAAGCCTTTTGGGGTTTGATTCTCTCCTTTGGTGTGTTGGTGTAGGCAGTGATGCGAAACACTTTATGATCTAAATAAATTTTTCAGCTTCTTGTATTTATGCTTGATTATTTATCTATCATATTCTAGTTGGCACGGCACCCCAATGCAGCCCTAGTTTTGAATAGTGTGTTCTGAGCCTACTGGTTTTTTTTACTCTATATATATACATGAGTAAGTCTATTATGAGAGGAGGTCGATTGATCGTGAGTAGAGGTGGACATGCAAAAAGAAAACTTCTTGCTTGATTTATTAGTAAGCAGTGATGAAAAGTTTATGCATGATTTTGTTTATTCATGTTTTTTCCCTTTTGGAGTGTGTAGGCAGTGATGAAAAGTTTGTACAAGACAAGTAAAATGGTTTTTTTTTGCACCCTCCTACCAAGTTAGTGTGCAAGTCATTTCAACTTCATGTTTAGTTTCTGTTTTTGGCAATTGGTATACAAAATTTTTTTGGCGATGTTCAGCTTCATGTTCAGTTTCTGTTGTTCTGAGCTGGGGAGTTGGTAAAATGTTTTAGGGGTGTTCATCTTTTTGTTCAATTTCTGTTGTTCTGAGCTTACACATTTTGAACTTCATGTTCAAATTTTCTTGTACTGAGCTTACACATTTTGAACTTCATGTTCAGTTTATGGTGGTGTTATTCTGAGCCTACATATTTTTGCATCTCTTGTTGTTGTTCTGAGCCTGCAGATTATTTTTGCAGAATAGTGTGTTCTGAGCCTACAGTTTTCTTTGCTGTTGTTGTTGTTCTGAGCCTACACATTTTTTTTGCTGAAATTTTTGTTGTTGTTCAAATACCTATCTATCCTGAATTTTATAATACATATATTTACGTAGTTGCTTCTAATATTTTTGGGTGAATCACTTTGTTCAGGAATTCAAGAGGAAGAAAAGGAAGGGTGCTAGTGGAGAACCCGAGAGCCTTGAGAACATTCTCTTCGACTGCCCATTTTTTACCAATTGAGAATGTTTCGATTGCAAGGAAGTTTAAATGTCTTTTAGTGTGTTGGTCATGTATGGATTGTAAGGGAAATAATGGAAGTTGAAAGTTAAAACTAGTTTGTGCTTACAAATCTGTTTTTAATCCTTTTGTATAATCTCCATTTGGTTTCCAATACTTTTGGCAATTTGTGTAAATATTGGTTAGTGGTTGGTGGTGTTCAGTTTGTGTTGTTCTGAGCTTACACAATTATAACTTCATGTTCTAATTCTTTTGTTCTGAGCTTACACATTTTGAACTTCATGTTCAGTTTATGTTGTTCTGAGCTTGCACATTTTGATCTTTATGTTCTGTTTCTTTTGTTCTGAGCTTGCACATTTTGAACTTCATGTTCAGTTTATGTTGTTCTAAGCTTACACATTTTGAACTTCATCTTCAGTTTATGTTGTTCCGAGCTTACACATTTTGAACTTCATCTTCAGTTTATGTTGTTCTGAGCTTACACATTTTGAACTTCATGTTCAGTTTGTGTTGTTCTGAGCTTACACATTTTGAACTTCATCTTCAGTTTCTACTGTTCTGAGCTTACACATTTTGAACTTCATGTTCAGTTTATGTTGTTTTGAGCTTACACATTTTGAACTTCATGTTCAGTTTCTGCTGTTCTGAGCTTACACATTTTGAACTTCATGTTCACTTTGTGTTGTTCTGAGCTTACACATTTTCAACTTCATGTCCAGTTTCTGCTGTTCTGAGCATACACATTTTGAACTTCATGTTCAGTTTGTGTTGTTCTGAGCTTACACATTTTGAACTTCATCTTCATTTTGAACCCTTCAATTGACCAAAATCAAAAACCAAAAATGAAAAACACTAGCTTCGAAAGTGAGAGAGAGAACGGGAGAGATGAGCGACGCATCGAAGAGATCGAGAGATTCAATCGGGTGGGTTTCAATAGCAGCCAAACCCCTCAAAACCCTAACACTCCATTTGCCATTAAAATGGACCAAAATCAAAAACCCTAGCTTCGAAATGGTCAGGAAGGGAGATGGGCGACGCAGCTAAGAGAGAGAGAAAACACAAATGTTGTGAAAACACGTGAAAACCACCTAGGTCGTTGTTGAAACAACGGCCTAGGTTATATTGCATTATATATATATATATATATATATATATATATATAATAAAACACAAAGAAAGTTATCAAGTGGTTCTCATTCAATAGGATTTATATATATATAAAATAAAACACAAAGTTATCAAGTGGTTCTCATTCAATAGGATTTTTTAATAATAACGGGTTTGGGTGGGTGCAAGTAGGTGCGCCCACCACCCCAAACCCGTTATTATTAAAAAATCCTATTGAATGAGGGCCAATTGATATATATATAATAATAATAATAATAATAATAATAATAATAAAGCACAAAGAAAGTTATCAAGTGCCTCTCATTCAATAGGATTGAAATCAATGGTCCAGATCTAACCTCGCAAAACATATTTTCCCGCCCAAAAGTTTCCCCTCAAAACTCAAATTCTAATCCCCCCAAAACAACTCCTTTATTTATTTATTTCTCTCTCTCTCTCTCTCTCTCTCTCTCTCTCTCATTCTCTCTCGATTTACTCAGAAATTTTAGGTTCAAAAATTTTCAAATTTTTTATGCATTTTTTTTATTTCTCATGTTACATTGAAAATAGCAAATATCTCATCAACAGTTAAATTTCATCATTTTCCACACTCAAAGTTCTAAGAAGTTGGATTTTACACCCCCATTTATAATTATTTTTCAACATATACTAATGGAAACATAAACTTTTATTTACAACTAATTATTGTTTTACTATTCAAACTTGAGCTACATAATTGTTGTTTTACTGTTTACAAGACTTTCATATGTTGTATCGTTCCGAAGACGTGCCATAGGCACGTACCCACGGGCAAATCTAGTATACATATATATTGTAATTATTGCCGCTGATTTCGGTGTGGGGGCAATCAAATAAATTTGTGGGTTCGTGAGGAATCGAAGAGGTCAAACCTAACCAATTCCACTGTTGATAGGCCAGCTCCAATTGGTGCTGCCGCTGACCTGCACAAAGTGCGAAACACCGGGATGGATCCCAACGACGAACCCTCCGACGCTCTTGTCAATACTCAGAAAAGAATATCAAAAAGCTTTAGGCAGGCAAAGGAGATCACATTGTAACGGTAGGAGGTAGGGGGATTTTTATAGTCACTCTGGGGATCTGCTTCGAGATTACAGCAAATCTCTACTTGCCGGCGTGGCTGGATAGAGGTGGTTAGAACCACTCCCAAGGATATAAAAGAATCAGGATATCTCCATATCTTCCTGAACTGTCTCTCGACGGGTTAAGACCCATTCTCAGTTGACCAGATCCGTTCATGGGTTATTGGGCTCAAGAGAAAAGACCCAATTCCCATTTCGAACCCGCCTGTATGTGAAATTACCATTTTTCCCCTGTGAACTTTAAGATTCGTGCCCAATTTGAATGGTTCCGATTTAACCCCATTTTAGCCATATCAATAGCTCCCCACTCCTAAAGACTGTTTGCTACAGCCTTTAGAGAGTAGTTTTGCTGTTTCAATGGCGTATAGGACTTTACTGGTGTTCTAAAAGGGGGTTCGAATCTGTTCGAGAGGTAACGGTGTTTTTCTGAGCTGGTAACATGCCCAAGAGTGTTCTCAGGCTCTTCTGGGTTTTTGGAGATTTTTCTCCATTTTTTTATATTATTTTTCGAATCATTTATTCAGCGATGATTTAATTTCTGAGAGCACGAATTAATTATTCTAACCAATAATTATTTACCCAGGGGCTCAAAAATATTTTCCCAAATTTATAATTATTTTTTAGAGTTTTTAATTAATTTTCTCGAATTTTTAATCATTTTTTGCAATTTTTAATAAATAAATAAAAGATTTAATCAACGTATTTATGATTTGGCCCGATCTGGGACATCCATCAGTCATCAGCGCGAACATTTGAACGATCGGATGATGGATCAGTGCTTGGTGGCATGGTTGAATCTGGGTCGTTGATCAGATTGTGATGCAAATTTTAAGATGATCTGACGATTCTTGTGATCCGAAAGTGTTTTCTCCATATGAGCAGCTCGGTGCTTTGGGGATTGTGGTCCCGAGCGATGTGGCACAATCAGGGTCGTCTGATGGAGATCAGGCACGAATCACGAGGAAATAGTGATATTTCTCCAATATGCAGCTCGGTACCGCGGTTGTTCGGATTGTGGTTTCGAGCAACGTGGCATAATCAGGACCGTCTGATGGAGATCATGCACAAATCACGAGGAAAGAGTGATTTTCCCCAATACATAGCTCGGTGCCCCGGTTGCTCGGATTGTGGTTCCGAGCGACGTGGCACAATCAGGGCCGTCTGATGGAGATCAGGAACGAATCACGAGGAAAGCGTGATTTTTCCCCAATACGCAGCTCGATGCCCCGATTGCTCGGATTGGGGCTCCGAGCGACGTAGCACAATCAGGGCCATCTGATGGAGATCAGGCACGAATCACGAGGAAAGAGTGATTTTCCCCAACTCGGTGCTCCGGTTGCTCGGATTGGGGTTCCGAGCGATGTGGTACAATCAGGGCCGTTTGATGGAGATCTAGCACGAATCACGAGGGAAGAGTGATTTTTCTCCAATATGCAACTTGGTGCCCCGGTTGCTCAGATTGTGGTTCCGAGCAACGTGGCACAATCAGGACCGTCTGATAGAGATCAGGCACGAATCACGAGGAAAGAGTGACTTTCCCCAATACGCAGCTCGATGGCCCGATTGCTCGGATTGGGGTTCCGAGCGACGTAGCACAATCAGGGCCGTCTGATGGAGATCAGGCACGAATCACGAGGAATAAGGCTTGAATCACTAGAAAAGAGTAATTTTTCACGACATAGCGCAACCAGGGCCGTTTGATGAAGATCAAGTGCGAATCACGAGGAGAGTGGTTTTTCTCCAATATGCAGCTCGGTGCCCCGGTTGCTCGGATTGTGGTTCCGAGCGACATGGCACAATCAGGGCCGTCTGATGGAGATCAGGCATGAATCACGAGGAATAAGGCATTTAGGCTTCTAGTGGGCCTCTGTGGCGGCCCAAAACGTCTGAAAGCCCACCCAAATTCCCTTTAGTACTATAAGATCTCACTCCCCTCTCACTGCTCCCCCATTCTTCACTTCTCACTTTTACTTTTCACTTTCTAAACCATTTCTTGCTCTCGAGTGGCGCTGCTAGCGGTCGTGGCCAGGCGATCATTTTTCCGGCGAACTATTTCGGCCGTAGCCATCACATCAAGGTAATTAAAATATCTTTAACTTGTATTCTAAAGATGTCTAGAGCATCGTCGAGGAGTGAGACCTCCACCGTGGACCGAGACAACCGACCCTTAGGAGTCTCCCCGGCAGTAGGCAAGGGGAAGGAAGTAGCGAGGTCGGAAATCATGGAGACCATCATGGAGAGTATGAAGGGGTTTGGCGCATTAGGTCGGCTACCGTCCACAATATTGAACCTCGGGAAGGTTTGGAACTACTCCAGCGACCTTCTGTCCAAGGTGGTATACAGGAGGTCTACCACCTACGAGGAGAATCATCTGAGGGATCCTTCTGAGGTTGACGATATCCCCTCGATTCTGACCGAGGCGGATCTTTAGCATATCAGGAAGGGGTTCCGAATCCCGAAGGAGTACACCTTGCTCCTCCCCGGTCCGGGCTTCCGAGCATGCACGAAGACTTCGCCCGACACTTGCATCATCCCCTACGATGCACTCAACGCTGGCCTTCGGCTGCCTCAGCCACCATTCGTAGTCAAAGTGCTACAATGGTATGGCTTGAGCCCGGTGCAGTTCATGCCGAACATGTGGCGACACATCATTGCTTTCATCCTTCAATGCCAGACAGTAGGGGTCGAGCCTCAGCTCGTCTTGCTTCGTAGTCTCTACCGGATCTGCCGCATTAGTAAGATGGAGTATCGGTATTACCTGTCTCCGCCGAAGGGGGTTAAGCTAATCGAGAATCCGGATTCCATCAAGCATTGGAAGGAGAAGTACTTCTTGATCCGAGGTCCTGAGCCGTGGAGTTTTCCGACGAGTTGGAAGGAGGACGTTCCGAAGTGGGCGAAGGCCGAGCCGGAGCTGACTAAGGAGGAAGAGGAGGTCGTGTCGAAGATCCTCGGTCTTCCGACCCTAGGTTGGAAAGATATCACCGAGGGGGTCCTCTTCAGTGGGGGTCTCAGTCCGATCGACTCTAGTACGCTCCGTCAAATTTATTATTATTATTATTATTATTTTAACCATCGTTCTCTTCAGGCACTAACTCCCTTCGGTTTTTCTTTTTCAGAGGCCCTTGGTGTGGATTTCACAGCCCTGTTGGCGAAGCGGAGTGCGGGCGCCGCGAAGGGACCGGACAATAAGAAGAGGAAGAGGACAACGACGGGACCCCCCTCCGGCCGAGCAGCCCAGGCACCCTCGCCTCCCACACCCGTTGTGGACTTGATCTCTGCCTCTCCCCCTGCTCCTCAAGCTGCCCTTCCCTCAACCACGGCTTCCGAGCCTTCTGGCGGGGCGTTCTCTGCCGCGCTAGCGCTTGAAGTGCCACCCCTCACCGCTGAGACAGAGGCTATCCTAATCGAAGAGCACAAGAAGCTCTTCGTTCCCGACTGGAGGATAATGAAGCTCGACGATTTCCTCGGCGATGTCGCGATGAGCATGCAGGTCGTGCACCACCTGCCGACCCCGAAGGACCGAGCGGCGCTGAAGGCAGGAACCGTGGGCGACGACGTGCTAGAGATTGCCCGGGCTATGATGTCTGTAAGTGTCCTTGTTATGTTCTTCAGAATTTCGAAGTTTGTGGTTTTTGATACTCACGTCCTTTTTTCTCTTTGGCTTTCAGATCACATGTCACTTTATTCACCTATTGGAGCAATTCGCCGAGCAGGAGAAGGAACTAAAGATGACGAACGATAGGGATAGGGCCGAGCGAGCGAAGGCTATGAAGATGTACGAGACCGAGCAACTGCTTTCGTAGTCCCGAGCCATTCAGATCGGCATTCTGGAGGCGGCGCTGGCCAAGGCAAGCAAGCGAGGGTGGATGAGTTGGAGTGGGAGAAGGCCCGAGCCGAGATGGAGAGGGAGAAGGCCTTAAAGGCCTCAGAGGAGATGCAGAAGGAGCGGGAAGCAGCGGTGGCCGAGGCGACGGAGGCTATCCAAGCCAAGGCGGAGGCCCACATGCTCACCAACATAGAGGAGTCCTACGCTCGAGCCCTCAAGCATGTCGTGGCCCACATCCCCGACTTCGACAGCTTGGGGTATCACCTGTACGACCCGATCGAAGGCGAGGAGATTATACCCCTAGCAGAGGCTGAGGCCGAAGTAGGGGAGGAATAAGCCGAAGGGGACGTGGAGGAGGTGGCGAATCCAGAGGGGGCACTCGTGACGGTGCCGAGCGAGAGTGTGGAGCAGCACCTCGAGGTGGCTCCCTGACTTTGTTTTTTTTTTTTTGATTTTGTATCGCCTTGTTGTGGACTGGCCACTGCATTTTGTACTCAATGAAACGAGAAACTTTTTGACCAAGTGTTGTATTTGCATCAAACTTTGCCTCTGAGCTGTCTTGTAGGAGCCGTTTAAACTTAGTACCTTCATGTTCTGGCTTTTTTCATATCGGCAAAGCATCACAAATTGTTGAAGTGCCTTTAATGGCCGAAGTAGCATGCCTCCGGTCTAGTCTAGGGGTAACAAGGTTGGGCCTCGCTTGGACTCGAGAGAGGCTTTTCAAAGCCGAGTCGAAGCTGAATCATCTTAAGCTGACGTTGGCTCATTGTGACTCCGAGCTGAAGCTTCTAAAAGAGAAGGCTGCGAAGTGCCCCCCAATGGAGAGGAGATGTGTCCCTCGATGGCCTTCGGCCAAGGCTTGCGGCTCAAGTATCTTCGTCGGTCTTTGTTCGATGTCAGGGCCGAACGAGAGGGGTTAAAGAATGTCGTGCTCGAGAAGAGTTTTGAAGCGGCGCACCTTCAGAGGGCTATTTTCGAGGCTTCTTGTCAGGGCAGCTCTAGCTGAATGCCTCGCCGAGTGACAGACGACTCGCTGAAGGAATGGGTCGTGGAGCTAGAGGCAGAGAACCATTGGCTATGACGGCTGTCCAAGGGGAGCAATGACAGAACCACTTCCTATCCCCAAGGTGAATACTCCCAAGGAAGGTCGTTCCACGAGTTGGCATTATGCTCAACGCCCCCCCCCAGCATCTCGAGGTGCCCTGGGACGTGCAGAGCAGAGTGGCTGGCTCGTCGAGCGGAGCATCTGCTGGGGCGACACTTAGGCTTTTAGTTGCCGAAGACGCAACTCGTCTCGCCGGTCTGGATATCTCCATGGAAGTAAGGCCACAGCAGCACGGCACTCGCCGACCTCGGTTATCTCTTAATAGAAGTGTCCCACTCCTTAGGAGGGGTTAGGGTGGTCTTTGTACTTTGGTTATCTTTGTTCTACATGAGTTGTATCTCGATGTAAAGATGAGTTGTCGATCTGTAATCAGACTTGTACCAGAAATTTTTGAAATAATATGCTTTGGGCATCTTGATCTTGTGTGTTTTACTAGCATTTGCCAGTGTCAACAGTTGTAGGAGCATATCTCGAATTGTGAAACTGTAACACCCCATTTTTTTTTTTGAAAACTAAGTCTCCAAATTCAATTCTTTCAATTTCTATATCACTTTGATCATAAACTAAGAAAGTTATATTTCAGGAAAAATTTTGACAGAGTCTCCCCTGTAAATTTTGCCCCGAAACACAAATGCTTACGGAATTCTGCTCAAAATTCTGTAGCTCACAATCAACATAATATTTTCATGGGCTCTCCAGGCCAAAATGAGCAGATAAACACAGGCAATATAATATAATGCTTTGGGGGCCAAACTCATAACGAATTATCAATATCAATTAAAAACTATAAATTTCTTTGAAAAACAAGGTAAATTTTTAGAAAAATCTTTGTAAAACCTACCACAGAGCCCGGTACTCCACAACGAGGTGGGTACAGGTCACAAACATACCACACCACCTCACACTATACTCATCATCGTCATATACATGCTTATACACCCATAATACAATTTAAATCATAAATTTTACTATTCCTATAACTAAATAGTACAAATATTTAAAATATAAATTTATCCTACCAATCCATGCCTCACCTCTGCACTGATGAGAACCTGCAACAGTGAGGGATCTAGGGTAGTCCTCAGACTCCCCTAACCCCCCAAACACTAAGGGGTTAGCCATTTCTGGTGTGAGTATAAAATTAAAAATCTAACAAATAAATAAAATCGTATAACGAAAATAATTCAAACTTACAAACATCAAGAAAGAAGATACATCCGGAACCTCTGAACTTAAAAACATCATCAACACGGCTTTATAATCAAATACTCTTAAAATATGTGTCAAATTATAAAATTACCCACACTCACACATTCCACTATATATTTCACATCAACCTCTTATCTATCCTTACTTTATATTCGCACAATACGAATTTCCATTCAATCCATTACTTTTCCATTGGAATCCCCTAACCCAAATATTCGTTTCTTCACAATTATCATCATATTAGCATTTCGCTACTTATATAAATATCACTAACAAGATGCTATTATATCTTTCTTTAATAACCATTTATTCATGTCTTGGGATACAAATATAAAATCTCATTACACATCGCAATTAACCCACATTTCATCATATCATTATCATATCACCTTACAGAATACTCATTCTCATCGTATCAAAAACATGTTTTATAATTCATTCTTATCCCGTTATATCACTTTAGTAATTACTTTTTCTTATAACAATAAATCTTATTATCATTTTCACTTAATCCCCAAACACACTCTGGGGCCACCACATATCACATCCCATAGCCGATAGCTTGGGTAATAATCACTATACCTTAAACACACAGTTTGGGTAATATCACATCACATCTCAAGCCGATAGCTTGATTATTAATTTCACTTCAATCACTTATCATCTTCACTTCACATTATTTCTCATTTCTATCAATCATTACCACTATTTTATCCACTCACCCTGCGAATTATGCCAAGGCAGGTAGTTCCCACAATTTCCACACAAATTGCGGACGGGTAGTTCCTTGACACAATTTCAAGGTACAACTCATATCAATCTGTATTTACTTTAATAATCACACACATAATACAATTACTTCGTATTATTCATGATAACACATCTCTTTTATTATTTTCATCTTAAATTAATCACAAGCTGCATTTATCACTTCTTTTCATACACTAACTCATAACACGTTCACTTTCACATTTACTTCATTCACAACAACTTTCTTTCCCACACACAGTTCACATTTCACTATCCACTTTCTTTTCCACACGCAATTCACATTCTACTATCCACTTTCTTTTCCACGCACAATTCACAATTTACCATCCACTTTCTTTACTCTCACATTTTTATTTACACAAAGTTATTTTATTAGTTTGTCGACTAGTGAGCCACAGTATCCCAACATACTGAAAGCCAACAGCCCAGTAAACACGCAGTCCGATGCTCTCCCAGAGTCTTACTCGTCCGAGGCTACGTCTTCCTCCTAGCCGAACTAGCGAGGGAACACAGCACTCCTAGTCCCACTAGGGTGCCTCCTCGCGACGTCTGTCATCGAGGGAAAAAACACAATCCCCTAGTCCCACTAGGGTACATCCTCCCAGCCGAAGCCAGCGAGGTAAACACTCACCACTAGTCCCACTAGGGTGCTTCCTCGCGACGTCTGTCATCGAGGGAAAAACCACAATCCCCTAGTCCCACTAGGGTACTTCCTCCCAGCCGAAGCCAGCAAGGTAAACACTCACCACTAGTCCTACTAGGGTGCTTTCTCGCGACAGCTGTCATCGAGGGAAAACCGGGCCTCACGCCGATAGCTTGGGCGATAAAAATCACTTACCCCAAACATAGTTTGGGTCCACTATTCCCAAGACGGTCCTTGGGCGTTAGGAGGTCTAGCCCAAACCCTCAGGATTGCTGTAGGTACTGGTCAACAAAGCTATCTGTTATTAGCATTAATCATTGCATCTTTCCTTTTTACTTTATCAACATAAAGCATCACAGCTTTTAATTCAACAATAGCCACATTCTTGACTTTAATAACAAGAATAATAACACATTTTATTAACACTTACCATCTCACCTTTTACCTTGCATTTGATGCACATCTGATGTCCACGATATTGATTATCATCTCGTTGTATCATATATATATATATATATGCATACACCATGTCATTTATCATAAAAACCATCATGTTATTTAATTTACCATAACATCACCCATTATGAATACCATGCTATTCGCTACTTCATTAAATCCCATATAAACATACACCAAGTCATTTATCATATAAACCAACATGTCATATTATTGCCCATTAATTCATTTCAAACATAATTAAAATGTAAACATGTACCCAATTATTAATTTCATCAATTATTGCATCACACATCATAATCATCTATATATATTACAATAAACACCACGCGTGCGGATTTCCCATCATAAGGGTCCAAAACCACTTATTTCCTCTAATTAAATCTTATAATATCTAATTATAGCATACTAGCTCATACATCCTGTTTCATATAAGTAAAATCACTTATAAGGGCTTATATACCCCAAAACATGCACAAACGTGTACTATAATTACACGGGTCTTCAAAACATGATCACAATCACTACTTTCGTCTAATTACATCTTATAACACCCATCCATAGCATACTAGCCCGTACACAAAGCTCCGCATATACCAAATTACCTATATCGGCCTATATACCCCAAAAACATGCACAAAACATGCACGGGGTAAAAATATGCATAAACAATTTAATATATTTAATTTTTATACTTCAACACGTCACATTAATCCATAATATAGGTTTTATCTACTTAAAATAGTTAATTTCACCAAATATCTCAAAATCCCATTTTCGGGCCTTAAAAATCCGTATTTTTCGGACAGTTGAATTTTTAGCATAACTTCTATCAAATATATCGAAATGCCATGAAATTTGGCCACAACATAAAACATTTATAAATACAACATACTCACCTGACGGATCGAGCAAACGATGTCCCACGTCCGTCCTGTAGCCAGTCGAAGTTCGACTTTTTCCTCCTAATTGAAAAATTATAGAACCAATTAGTTTAAAACTCAAAACTCGGCCTACGAACCTCCAAACTCGAATCCGTATTCACCCACACGTTAAAAATGACCTAAGTAGCCGAGCTACATCGACGGATTTCGAATTTGGGTCCCCATACAAACATTCCCTTTGTTACCGCTGATTTCGGTGTGGGGGTAAACAGATAGAATTTGTGGATCCGAGGAAAACCTGAACAGCTGACTCGGCCTTCTTGCTCCTACCGCAACCTGCAAGGAAGTGCGAGACACCGGGGTTGATTCCGGCGACTGTTGTTGGAATCTAGATACCTAAATAAATAGATAAAACTAGACACAAATTATAAAAACCTCGCAAGTGCACGAATCGAATCGTAGTAATAGCAAGGGTCGATCCCACAGAGATTGTAGTCTTCAACTTACTAATCAATAAAACTAATAATAAATGATGAAGGGTTGTTGTAGAAATCTAAAAGAATTAAAAAGATTAAACTAAGAAAGATGAGTTTGAATCACAAATATCTCTTGAATAGTTGGGTTGTTGATTTCCACCAATAGTTAGTAATGCTAAGTAACCTTCTGAATTTACTTCCAATTACTCATGTTGTTCACTTCAAGGGCATGGTATCTACTCCTTAAAGTATTGTTTCCCTAAGCCAAGAATTAGGCATGGTATCTACTCTAATTCGTTTCTTCCCCTAAGTATTTTAGCATGGTATCTACTAAGTCATACTTAGAGAAAACATAAGAACAGTGGAAACGAACAAACACTTAAAGTTCTAGAAATTGGTATCAGATCTAGATCCTCTAAGTTGATTGAACCAAGAATCCCTAAAGATTCCTTTGTTACAAATTATGGGCACGAGATTCGGTCGTCTCAATATGCTTCATATAACAGATTTAGATAAATGATAACATAAACTTGATATTCTCACGTGCTGTATGTCAGTCGACTGGCTCTCACCTCAGTCGACTGCTCTCAGACTTCAAGATCCAAGTTTGATGACCATTAATCCATGTAAATTCAACCAGATTCAATCAATAAGTAATTAGAAGATCTCAGAAGAATATAGCACTACATAACTACGGTTTCGATCTACCCAACTATGAAATTAGTTCCACATAATAATACTTTTATTGCTTAACAAGTTCAAATACATGATCAACATAAAAGAATAAAGAGAGAAGAAGAAATAAACTAATGGATTCCGGCAATATGGTCGACTGTCTGTCACACAGTCGACTGCCTTCTGGATGCTGGATCTTCTCTCTCCTTCTTCGATGTTGATGGAGTGAAGCACGGGTTGATGACTTGATGGTTGGGAACTCTCTGATTAAGTTGCGTCCACGAGATAGATTTGATGATCCTTGGATGGAGTTGTGGAGTTGAGAGAGCGGAGAGAGGCCGTTCTGGAGATGGTATTCTGATATTTATAGAGTACGGCTGAGAATTAGGGTTTCCCCTTTTTCAGGAAGATCTTTCTTTATTTGATTTGATGATTAATATCTTTCTCTTTTCTCCTTTCTTTCCTTATCTGTTCACTTGGAAAATACCCTGTCTTTAGATTTGATTCGCTGCATAAAATCTTGATTCAAATAGATTTGAAATCAGATTCAGGTGTATCTTCGAATATCTTATCTGTTTACTCCGCCGCAGACCAGTCGACTTGTCTTCAAACCAGTCGACTGAGTCGAGACTTATGTAGATTTCACCTTTGATCATACCAGTCGACTGTCTTTGAGAGTAAGTCGACTGTGTCGATAGTTGTGGAAAATCAGCTTCTCTTGTTCAGTCTCCTGGTTGAGGAACCAGTCGACTGATCCTCTGCAGTTTGCTGTGTATTATTCTTGAAGTCCTAAATCTGCTTCGTTTTGCTGCTATAAGCTGTTTCCTATGGAAAAGAGAAAATAGGAGTTAAATACCATATAGAGAGCTTTTAAATGTCTAATTATATTAAGATTATTGCTCTAAAAAGTGAATAATAATGTGTTCATCAAATACCCCCACACTTAGCTTTTGCTTGTCCTCAAGCAAAAAGTGAATTTATGAACAAGGGAGTAATAATCAGAATAAACTCAACCATCATGATTTCTTATTATGTGGACATCAAAATGAAAAATACAAAACTACAAACAATTTCAGATAAAGTAAAGTTAAACATACCCATTTTCTCCAGTGCAATTGTCTATTCATAAATCCCAAACTTAGTCATATTTGTCATGCGATTAATGTAGTTATAGTATGCATCTACTCAGTCTGTGATTATCCCTTCTCTCTACTACAAATCCAGTAGCAAACTAGAGTTTTTTTTTTTTTTTTTTTTTTTTTTTTTTTTTTTTTCTTTTTTTTTTTTTTTTTTATAGTTTCTTCTTTAAAGTTGTCACTTGTCTTTTGACGCGAATGCGAAACATTTGTGATGTATCCACCCGGTTACTCAACAAGTCACAAACATTAAAGTGCTTTGCATACTCGTATTTCAAGTTGCCGTTTGACGTAAAGGTAAACATTGGTGATGAATACCCCTAGTTACTAAGCCCTCAAAACATTGGAGTAGACTGACTTTATTCAAATATATATACATATATTGTATCACTCTATTTACTTAAACTCGATTTAGGACTAGATCTAAAGGGAATAATCATCAGAAAAAGCATCACACATTTTTTATTATGTATAATCGCATGACTCACACACTTTTGTAGGGAATTATGAAACTCAACAATCCTAAAGTAACTAAGTATCCTTACTCTTACTTTATAAGAAATTGTTTATCCTAAAAAAAAAATTCAAAAATTCCAAATATGACTAACTAATACCCCCACACTTAGATGGAACATTGTCCTCAATGTTCGAAAGAAAATGTAAAATAGGCATATGTCGCCACCTAGTAAGGAGATACTGAAAAACTAAAAGAAAAGTGAATAACTGAAAGCAAATAAAGGAAAGTGTAAATACTCCCCTGAAACATTGGGTTGCCTCCCAATAAGCGCTGTGTTTCATGTCTTCAGCTAGACAGGATGAGTTCATGCAATGTATTGAATGGGTTGAAGATGCACATCTTCCTCGTGTGGCTGTAGACTCATCTCAATGTATGGCTTCGCCCTATGTCCGTTCACCTTGAATGTTTGATTTCGTTCTTCGCTGTGAACTTCCAATGCACCATGTGGAAAGACTTTTGTGACAATATATGGTCCATACCATCTTGACTTGAGCTTGCCTGGAAAGAGTCTCAATCTTGAGTTGTAGATCAATACCTTTTGTCCTTCATAAAACTCCTTCCTTGCTAATTGTTTATCATGGTATAACTTAGTCCTTTCCTTGTATAGTTTGGCGTTTTCATATGCATCGTGTCTCAATTCTTCAAGCTCATTTAGTTGCAATCTCCTTTTGTCACCTGCCTGTTTCATATCAAAATTGAACTTTTTGATAGCCCAATAAGCTTTGTGTTCCAACTCTACCGGCAGATGACAAGCTTTTCCAAAGACCAAACGGTATGGTGACATGCCAATGGGTGTCTTGAAAGCGGTTCTATAAGCCCATAATGCATCGTTCAAGCGTAGTGACCAATCCCTTCTGCTTGGATTGACTGTTTTTTCCAAGATGCTCTTGATCTCTCTATTGCTAAGCTCCACCTGTCCACTGGTTTGAGGGTGATATGGAGTACCCACTCTATGTGTAATCCCATATTTCTTCATTAAAGAAGCAAATGGGTAGTTATTGAAGTGGCTCCCTCCATCACTAATTATTGCTCGTGGTGTACCAAACCTAGTGAAAATGTTCTCCTGCAAAAACTTGACAACAACTTTGTGATCATTAGTTCGTGAGGGGACAGCCTCGACCCATTTAGACACATAATCCACACCGACAAGTATATATACATAACCAAATGAGTTAGGAAATGGACCCATGAAGTCGATTCCCCAGACATCGAAAAGCTCGAGTACTTGTATGTTGTGTAGTGGCATTTGATTTCTAGAAGAGATGTTGCCTGTCCTTTGGCATTTGTCGCAAGTCCTGCAAAAAGAAAAAGCATCTTTGAATACTTTAGGCCAATAAAAACCAGATTGCAATACCTTAAGTGCTGTTCTCTTTGGCCCAAAATGTCCTCCACAAGCATATTGGTGGCAATGTTGTAGAATACTCCTTTGTTCCTCGTCTGCCACACATCTTCTTATAATTTGATCAGAGCAAAATTTGAATAAATAAGGATCATCCCAATAATAGTGTTTGCTCAGATCCACCAATCTTTTCCTTTCCTGATGTGTCATACCTGGAGGAAAAACATGAGCGGTTAGAAAATTGACAATATCAGCAAACCAGGGTAGTTGTTCAGAGAGATAAGTCGACTGGTTGAGGGACCAGTCGACTGCCCCGAGGGTGTGAATATTTATTGCAAATAATTGTTCATCTGGGAAATTTTCATTCAGCGGGGGCACATTTCTCTCGTCCTCGTGCAGTAATCTGGACATGTGATCTGCCACAACATTGTCGCATCCTTTCTTGTCTCTAATCTCAAGATCAAATTCTTGAAGCAGCAGCACCCATCTGATCAACCTAGGCTTAGCTTCCTTTTTAGCCAACAAATATCTCAAGGCAGCATGGTCAGTGAAAACAATAACTTTAGAACCAATTAAATATGATCTAAACTTCTCTACAGCAAAAATAACAGCTAACATTTCTTTTTCAGTTGTAGAATAATTTAGCTGTGCATCGTTTAGAGTTCGAGAAGCATAGTAAATAACATGTGGTTTCTTATTGATTCTTTGACCTAAAACAGCCCCTAAGGCGTAATCACTTGCATCACACATGAGCTCAAAAGGGTGGCCCCAATCTGGTGCCATGACTATAGGTGCAGAAATGAGAAGATTCTTCAATGTATTAAAAGCATTTGTACATTCTTTTGTCCATATAAACTCAACATCCTTGGCTAACAAGTCACAAAGGGGTTTGGAGGTTTTTGAAAAGTCTTTTATAAATCGTCTATAAAAACCTGCGTGTCCTAGAAAACTCCTAACACCCTTAACTGTAGTGGGAGGGGGTAGTTTTGATATGATGTCAATTTTTGCCTTGTCTACCTCTATTCCCCTTTTGGACACCACATGACCCAACACAATACCTTGTTGTACCATGAAATGGCACTTCTCCCAATTCAGCACTAAATTGCATTCTTCACATCTTTTAAGCACCAGCTGCAAATGGTTAAGGCATTCATCAAAACTAGATCCAAAAACACTAAAGTCATCCATAAATACCTCAATGAACCTTTCCACCATGTCTGAAAATATGCTCATCATGCATCTTTGAAATGTAGCTGGAGCATTGCACAGTCCAAAGGGCATCCTCCTGTATGCAAAAGTACCAAAAGGGCATGTAAAAGTGGTCTTTTCTTGATCTTCTGGAGCAATAGCAATTTGATTATAGCCACTATAACCATCTAGAAAACAGTAATGACTATATCCTGCTAATCTTTCTAACATTTGATCAATAAAAGGAAGAGGGAAGTGATCTTTCCTGGTTTCATTGTTCAGTTTCCTATAATCAATGCATACCCTCCAACCTGTGGTTACTCTTGTTGGGATAAGCACATTCTCTTCATTTGTTACCACTGTAACTCCACTTTTCTTAGGAACTACATGTATAGGACTTACCCATTTGCTATCTGAGATAGGATAGATGATGCCAACATCTAGTAGCTTCAAAATTTCTGCTCTTACCACTTCCTTCATGTTGGGGTTGAGCCTTCTCTGTGCCTCTCTGCTAGGTTTTGCATCGTTCTCCAGGAGTATTCTATGCATGCATTTGGATGGACTTATTCCCTTGATGTCTGCAATGGTCCATCCTATTGCATTTTTGTGTTCTCGCAATACCTTCAGCAGCTTTTCTTCTTCCTGTGCACTCAAGTTAGCAGCAATTATTACTGGTAGCGTCTGGTTCTCTCCTAAAAATGCGTGCTTCAAATGGTCGGGCAGCTGCTTGAGTTCTATGTCTGGACGCTTCTGTACAGTCGACTGGTCCATGTCAGCAGTCGACTTGTTCTGGGCATCTTGATTCGGTCGACTGGTTAGAAAACCAGTCGACTTACTCTGTTCGTCAGTCGCCTGATCTGAAGAAATAGAAATTTTATCAGATACCAACTGTTCAAAAGCAGGCACAAGCTTACCTGAATGTGACTGTGGAGTTTCAAGTTGATGTACTGTCTCTGCAATCTCCCAGTCATCGTATTCCTGTTCAACATGAGATAAAGTTAGAGATTGAGTGATTGTGGCTTGTAGTGGTTCAACGCTATGTACCTGAAATGTTTGATCAACAATCTCCTGCACCACATCAATATTATAGCATTCATGATCATCTTGTGGTAATTTTAGTGTATCAAACATTTTAAATTCCACTTTTTCTCCGTTTATCTTCATACTTATAATGCCCTTTTTAACACAAATTTTTATATCAGCTGTACTCATAAAGGGCCTACCTAATATGATCGGTAGAGATGATGACATTGAAGATTCCTCCATATCTAACACAACAAAATCAGCAGGCAAAATAAAATCATTTACCTGAACTAAGACATCTTCTAAAATACCTCTAGGTCTCTTGATGCTGCGATCTGCCAATTGCAAGGTGATGGATGTTGGTTTGAGTTCCCCCAATCCAAGCTTTTCGTAAACAGAGTAAGGAAGAAGGTTGATGCTTGCCCCCAAGTCTAATAGTGCTTTTTCAAAGAAGTGCTCACCAACTTTACAAGGAATGGTGAAACTACCTGGATCTTTCAGTTTAGGTGGTAGTTTTCTCAATAATACAGCACTCACTTCTTCTGTCAAAGCAACATCCTCCTTAACCTGAAATGTTCTTTTATGAGTACAACAATCTTTCAAAAATTTGGCATAAGAAGGAATTTGTTTAATAGCATCAAGTAGGGGAATATTAATTTCTACCTTTTTGAGAGTTTCAAAGACGTCAAATAAATGTTGTTCTTTCTTTTTATTGACTAACCTTTGAGGGAATGGTGGTGGAACTGTCCCTACTTTTTGACTTACCTTACTTGAACCCAAAGCTTTTGATGGTTGTTTTTCTGATTTGTCTGTGCAGTCGACTGTCTTGTAGTGACAGTCGACTGGTTTGTCTGTGTGTGTTCCAATCATGTTGTCAATTATCTTACCATTTCTTAGGGTTGTGACTGCTTGGAGCTGTTCTTGACCTCCAGGGTTTGGTATGGTTTGTGAAGGGAGTTCACCTGCCTTTCTTTCGCTTAGCTCTTTTGCAATCTGACCAATTTGGGTTTCCAACTTCTGAATTGCTTGTCCTTGTTGGTTGCTTGTTTGATGTTGTTGTTGGAGCAATTGAAGAACAGTGGTTTCAAAATCCAACTTCTTCTGTTCTGGAGCTGGTCTTTCAAACCCACTTCCCATCTGAGGGTTCCTTGTATGTCCTTGTGTGAATTGATTCCCTTGATTGTTTTGATTATTGCTCCATGAGAAGTTTGGATGATTCCTCCATCCTGGGTTATATGTGTTCGAGTATGGATTGTTCTTCGGTGGAAATACTCCTCGTCCCACATAGTTTGCATGCTCCTGATCTGTAAAAGTAGACATGGGACATGTATCAGTTGTGTGATCTAAATGAGAACAAATTGCACACATTTCACTTGTTTGATTTTTAACTCCACCCATTGTCGACATTGCATTAACAAGCATATCAATTTTTTTATTCATGTTTGCCATTTCTAATTGAATGTTATTATTATTAGAGATTTCGTAGACTCCCTGTTTCTTCGAAGGTCCCCTTCTTGTTGAGAATTGTTGGGAGTTCTCGCTGAGTTCTTCAAAAAGTTCAATGGCTTCTTCTCCACTTTTCCTCATTAGAATTCCATTGCAAGCTGCATCAACAATTGCTTTATTAGTATCATTTAAACCTTCATAAAAAGCTTGTACCTGATCATCCTTAGGCAAATTGTGAGTTGGACACTTGAGAAGCTTGCTTTTGAAATCCTTCCATGCCTCAAAGAATAAATCTCCATCTTTTTGTTGGAAGAGTTGAATCTCCCTTTTTAGCTGTTTGGTTTTCTGGGCTGGAAAGAATTCTTTCAAAAATTTCGTTGCCAATTGCTCCCATGAATTAATTGATCCTGGTTCCAAAGAATTATACCATAACTTAGCATTAAGTTTTAAAGAAAAAGGAAACAAGATTAACCTGATTTGTTCAGCGGTGAGCCCTTGGACGCTTTGTGTCCTGCAAAGATCGAAAAAGTCTTGCAAGTGAAGATGAGGCTCTTCATCTGGTCTGCCACTAAAGTGGGGAACCATACTAAGTAAATGAGGAGATAGGTGCATGTTCCCTGTGGCATTAGGTTGAAAAGAGATGCAGGAAGGTTGCTCAATATTCTTAGGAGTGAATTTGTCCTGCATTGGTACGCGATTGGGTATTTCTTCTGCCATTGCTGTATATGTACTAGGTCTCTGATCAGTCGACTGGTTAGCGTGGGCAGTCGACTGGTGTGCTGCAAATAACTTACCTAGTCTGTGCAAAGTGCGTTCTGTTTCCGCGTCAATTGGTAGTAGTTCTGGTCGAAGTGATCGTCTACCGTGCATTCACCGAAGTCCTGTAACCTAAAAGAAAAAGTATTAATAAAAGAAAAGAAAAACTAATAAAATTCTACTGACTTGTAAGTTAAAATACTAAACAATCCCCGGCAACGGCGCCAAAAACTTGTTGTTGGAATCTAGATACCTAAATAAATAGATAAAACTAGACACAAATTATAAAAACCTCGCAAGTGCACGAATCGAATCGTAGTAATAGCAAGGGTCGATCCCACAGAGATTGTAGTCTTCAACTTACTAATCAATAAAACTAATAATAAATGATGAAGGGTTGTTGTAGAAATCTAAAAGAATTAAAAAGATTAAACTAAGAAAGATGAGTTTGAATCACAAATATCTCTTGAATAGTTGGGTTGTTGATTTCCACCAATAGTTAGTAATGCTAAGTAACCTTCTGAATTTACTTCCAATTACTCATGTTGTTCACTTCAAGGGCATGGTATCTACTCCTTAAAGTATTGTTTCCCTAAGCCAAGAATTAGGCATGGTATCTACTCTAATTCGTTTCTTCCCCTAAGTATTTTAGCATGGTATCTACTAAGTCATACTTAGAGAAAACATAAGAACAGTGGAAACGAACAAACACTTAAAGTTCTAGAAATTGGTATCAGATCTAGATCCTCTAAGTTGATTGAACCAAGAATCCCTAAAGATTCCTTTGTTACAAATTATGGGCACGAGATTCGGTCGTCTCAATATGCTTCATATAACAGATTTAGATAAATGATAACATAAACTTGATATTCTCACGTGCTGTATGTCAGTCGACTGGCTCTCACCTCAGTCGACTGCTCTCAGACTTCAAGATCCAAGTTTGATGACCATTAATCCATGTAAATTCAACCAGATTCAATCAATAAGTAATTAGAAGATCTCAGAAGAATATAGCACTACATAACTACGGTTTCGATCTACCCAACTATGAAATTAGTTCCACATAATAATACTTTTATTGCTTAACAAGTTCAAATACATGATCAACATAAAAGAATAAAGAGAGAAGAAGAAATAAACTAATGGATTCCGGCAATATGGTCGACTGTCTGTCACACAGTCGACTGCCTTCTGGATGCTGGATCTTCTCTCTCCTTCTTCGATGTTGATGGAGTGAAGCACGGGTTGATGACTTGATGGTTGGGAACTCTCTGATTAAGTTGCGTCCACGAGATAGATTTGATGATCCTTGGATGGAGTTGTGGAGTTGAGAGAGCGGAGAGAGGCCGTTCTGGAGATGGTATTCTGATATTTATAGAGTACGGCTGAGAATTAGGGTTTCCCCTTTTTCAGGAAGATCTTTCTTTATTTGATTTGATGATTAATATCTTTCTCTTTTCTCCTTTCTTTCCTTATCTGTTCACTTGGAAAATACCCTGTCTTTAGATTTGATTCGCTGCATAAAATCTTGATTCAAATAGATTTGAAATCAGATTCAGGTGTATCTTCGAATATCTTATCTGTTTACTCCGCCGCAGACCAGTCGACTTGTCTTCAAACCAGTCGACTGAGTCGAGACTTATGTAGATTTCACCTTTGATCATACCAGTCGACTGTCTTTGAGAGTAAGTCGACTGTGTCGATAGTTGTGGAAAATCAGCTTCTCTTGTTCAGTCTCCTGGTTGAGGAACCAGTCGACTGATCCTCTGCAGTTTGCTGTGTATTATTCTTGAAGTCCTAAATCTGCTTCGTTTTGCTGCTATA
Organism: Hemerocallis citrina; assembly: GCA_017893485.1. Lineage (NCBI taxonomy): Eukaryota > Viridiplantae > Streptophyta > Magnoliopsida > Asparagales > Asphodelaceae > Hemerocallis > Hemerocallis citrina. Next base: position 190,436,989 of record CM030360.1, on the reverse strand, counting down.
AGCTGTTTCCTATGGAAAAGAGAAAATAGGAGTTAAATACCATATAGAGAGCTTTTAAATGTCTAATTATATTAAGATTATTGCTCTAAAAAGTGAATAATAATGTGTTCATCAGCGACGCACCCTCCGACGCTCTTGTCAGTAATCAGCAAAAGATTAAGAAAGAGCTTAGGTGGTGAAAAAGTGATTAACCTGGTTTTGGTGATAGAGGGGTTGTATTTATAGTCGCCTTTGGAATGATTTGGGGCCTGATTTCCTGCCTAACAGTCAGGAGAGAAATCCTCTTATTCTGTTTTTGGGAAGTTAGCCCCTGATTCCCTGGTGAGAGCCAATTAGGTTTATTGATTTGATTTGATCAAATCAGTGGCCTGATTCTCCTCTTGGTGGACCGGGCTTGTATCGGGTCGGGACCCGCGCCCAGCTGAAGTGGATCTATTCGCGGGTGGTTGGTTCTGTGAGAAGGAGGCCCAATACCCGTTTCGGATCCATCTGTATGTGAAATTAGCTTTTTACCCCCGTGCTTCAAGATTCGTGCTCGATCTGGACGGTCCCGATTTAACCCCAATTTTAGCCATATCACGAGCCCCCCACTCCTAAAGACTGAGCGTGATCAGTCTTTGAGGAGTAGTTCAGCTGTTTCAGTGGCTGGTGGAGTTGTATCGGAGTCCAAATGTGGGATTTTGAATCTAGAAAGGGGGTAGTGAGGTAACTTTTGACGCCGTGTGCTGTTCTTGAGCCGCATCGGGTATTTGACAGTCTGTTATCTACTTTTTTTTTTTTTTTCGAAGTATTTGTTTAATTCTGCAATGTGTTTGCTAACCATTCGGGGGCTTTAGCGGTGCATTCGGGGTAATAATTGTTCGCTCCGGGGTCCAAAAGCGTGTCCCCGAATTTTCAATTATTTCCCGAAATTTTTAGCTAATTTTCCCGAATTTTTGGCAATTTTTTCGCAATTTTAAACAAATAAAACGATTAACATAAATAAAAAACGATTTAAATACCGATTAATGGCGTGGCTTGATCTGAGCCGTCGATCGTGGATGGGCGCGAATTTCGGAAAGATCTGACGGCTGTTGCCGTTCGGCAGCGTTTTTCTCCGTTTGCGAGCTCGGAAAGGCACTCGCTCGGTTGCCGACCGGGGGGAGGGGTTCGGCAGGCCGAGCGACGTGGCACTGTCTGAGCCGTCGGATGTTGGGCACGCATCTCGAGACGGGCGCAGTTCCCAAGAAAATGCTATCTTGTCTTTTTGCGCACGTGGCGCAATCTGGGCTCTTCATCATTGGGAGCGCGAATTTTTGAGAGATCCAGCGGTCCACGTAGCTCGGTGTCTTTTTTTCTCCATTTACCAGCTCGGGAAGGCACTTGCTCGGCTGCCGACCGAAGATAGGGGGTTCGGCAGGTCGAACGACGTGGCGCTAACTGAGCTGTTGGATGTCGGAACGCATCTCGAGACGGGCACGCCTCCCAAGAAAATGCTATCTTGTCTTTTAGTGCTTTCGGCAAGATCTGGGCCGTCTGATTGGGATCAGGTGCGAAAGTTGAGAGGGAAGTGGGTTTTCCTCGTTTACCAGCTCGGGAAGGCACTTGCTCGGCAGCCGACCGAGGGCCTGTGGTTTTTTGGCAATCTGAGATGGCTCTGTTCCCAATGGTATTAATGGCGCTTCGTGACTTGTGTGGCGTTTTGTCTTCCCGATGTCATTAAGGATAATTCCTTTAATTAATGCGTGGTGTTTCAACTTCCGAGGACCAGTAATTCCCTTAATTAAAATGCGGTGCTTCAATTTCCGAGGGTCATAATGGCTGGCTCTAGGAGGCAGGGTATAAGTACTCCAATCCCTTTGTCATTTTAGTCACAACCAAATCGAGTTCCAGACCTCGGAGGCATCTGCCTTGGGTAGCTTCTCTCTTGAGGTTCGGAGAGGTGGTCGCTCTTCTGCCTGGTTTTCCCTTTGTTAGGAGCGAGGGGGGACGAGGTAGTAGTGGCGACGACCGTGGTCCGGATCTGAGGGATGAGTTACTTCAGATGGACGGGTGGTCGCTCTGTTGTCTTATTCTTCTCCCATTCCTCACTGCTCCGAAGGGGATGTCAGGAGCGGGAGGGGATAAGGCAGTAGTGGCGACGACCATAGTCCGGACCGGGGTGTGTGGGTCTTCTCGGAAGGACGGGTGGTCGTTCTCTCACCAAGATCTCCTGCCTTCTTTGGTTGCTCCGAAGTGAGTGTCGAAGCAGGCGGAGGTCTTGGTGGGAGAGTGGTGATCCATGTCCGATGCCGATCTCCGGGCCATCCGAGCCCGTTTGTTGCAACTGCGAAGGCGCCGCTGTCAGAGCCTTCTGACAAACTGATCCTTCCAGTTGCAACTAACTAGCTCGGAATGGCGCGCTTCTCTATCATGAGTCGCAGCTCGGGCTTCTGGACCGTCCGAGCCCGTTGTTTGCAACTGTGAAGGCGCTGCGGTCGGAGTCCTCTGACAAGCCGCGCCTTCCAGTTGTAAACAACAAGCTTGGAACGGTGTATTTCTCCTCGTCTCTGAGTGTTGATGGGTCCCCTCTCGTCTCTGTCTTCCTTCCGGGCTGATGGCTTCTGATGGATGTCAGCCCGGGGGAGTTAGAGATGAGAGGAGTGCCGATCTATTCCCGACCGGGGCCCGTGGTCGGCAGAATACCGACTGATGCACGGGACCTGGGGGGCGCTCGCCGAAGGCGGCGCCTCAAAACTGAATCAAAATTTTATCCAGGTTCCTCTAGGCATAGGTGAGGCGTCCGAGGGTTCAATCGTCCGAATGACGTGGCGTACCTTGAGCCGCTGGATGATGGCGCGCATCTCAAGACGGGCACAGCTCCCAAGAAAACACTATCTTGTCGTTTAGTGCCCTCGGCGAGATCTGAGCCGTCTGATCGAGATCGGGCGCGAAAGTTGAGGGGAAAGTGAGTTTTCCCCGTTTACCAGCTCGGGAACGCACTTGCTCGGATTCCGACCGGACCCTAATGTCGGCATGTTTGGATCGCTCGTAGCTCGGATTTGGATCCCTCGGGGCCGAGCCAGTTGACTTGGTGAGAGGAGTAGTGGTGATGGGCCTTCGTGACGTTTCGAGAGTAGCCCAAAAGTCGCGAAGTTTCATTGGAAGTCCAAGGGACGTTCCAATTTTACTATAAATCTTCACCCCCCCAAGACCAAGTCTTCACTTTTCACTTTTACTCTCTCTCTCTTCCGTTTTTACTTTGCTTCGCAGTCTTTAGCTCCCTTGGTGGCGTTGCTAGCTGTCGCGGTAGCGTTCTTAGTTCCGGCGAACTTTCCGACCGCACCTGTCACTTCAAGGTCAGTTTCTTTCCCTTCTCTTTTTAGGAAAACATGGTTAAGATTTCGGCTGAGACCCCCGCCTCGGAGCAAGCCGTTGGCCGAGGGGATAATGGGAAGGGAGTAATGGAGCCGAGCGAGCAAGACGTTGTTCGTCCGGATAAAGAGGGTGAAGTGGCCGAAGTGCCCGAGGAAGTCGCGGCGGAGTCCCGAAAGGGTAAAGCCGTGATCACAATAGTAGAAATGCCGAAGAGAGAGGGGGCGTTCGGTCGGCAGCCCATCGCCGTATCGAGCGTGGGAGGCGTCCGGGATTACGCCGAGGATACGTTGGAGAGGGTCACTCAAGGTACGGCAAAGCTGGTGGAGGAGAACGAGCCTAGGGAGCTGTCCGAGGTCGACCACAGGATCTCGACTCTCACCGAGACCGATCTCCGTATGATCCGAGAGGGTTTCCGGATCCCGCTTGAGTATGTGCTGCTTCTTCCTGGGCCGGGGTTCCGAGCCAACACAAAGTCCTCGCCGGACGTATGCGTCTTCCCGGTTGATTCCCTCATCGCCGAGCTCCGCTTTCCCCTACACCCGTTTGTGGTCGAAGTCTTGGTCTGGTACGGTCTGAGTCCTACCCAACTGATGCCGAACACTTGGAGGCACGTCGTGGCGTTCCTCCTTCGATGTCAAGAGATCGACGCCAAGCCGACTATGTTCCTCTTTCGGAGTCTTTTCCGACCTTGCCAGCCGAGGCGTGACGAGCAGAGGTTTTTCCTTTCTCCTCGGACGGGAGTTAAGTTGATCGAGAACCCGGACTCGATCAAACATTGGAAGGATAAATACTTCCTCGTTCGAAATCTGACGCCGTGGGTGATACCGACAGTTTGGGCGGATGGCTTGCCCAAGCGTACAAAGAAGGATGTCCCGCTGAATGCTGAGGAGGCGGAGGTCCAGAGGAAGCTTCTCGCCCTGCCAGCGCTAAGCTGGAAGGATATTACGGAGGAGCATCTGTTCCGTGGGGGTCTCAGTCCGATCGACCCTCGTATGCATCTGGTATTTATACTCCTTGTTTAAAGTTCATGAAAAATTTTCTAAGTTTTTCCATTCGGCTTTTGCAGAGACAATGAAGCTTGATTACAAGGCTCTGGTGGCGAAGGGCCGGGCAGATCAGGAGAAGAAGAAGAGGCCGTCGGCAGCGCCTCAGGACAGCCGGGCTTCGAAGAAGCCCTCGGTCGCGAAGACTGCCGACCAACCGAAGGTCGCGGTCCTCAAGGAGGGGGAGATTGAGGTCCTCGTCTCTCCGACGAAGGTCGTGGTCCCCGAGCAGGGGGAGGCCGTTGTCTCCGATCCCCCTACCTCGGATGCACCTGTGCCGACCCCGGGGACGGACGCTCCGGGTTCATCGAGCGTCGTGTTCGGGGTGAAGGATGCGCTGTCCATGCAGGTTCCGCCCCTTACTGCCGAGGCGGAGAAGATCTTGACCGAGCATCATAAGCAGATCTTCGTCCCCGACTGGCAGGTGATGAACGCCGATGGTTTCCTGGGCGACGGGAACATCTGCATGGAGGCGGTAAGGCACTTGCCGACCCCGAAGGATCGAGCGGCCCTGAAGGCCGGGATGGCAGGGGACGCGGTGATGCAGATCGCCCGGAATACCATGTCGGTAAGTAGGCTGATTTCTTCTTCATCTGAATTTCTTCCTTAGAATTTTTCTAAGTTCTACGACTCGGATTGTAACTCTGTTGTTCTTTTTCAGACCCTCTGCCACTTCAATTTCCTGGTCGAGGAGATGGCGAAGAAGGATCAGGAGAGGGAGAAGGAGAGGGCGGAACGCGTCAAGGTCGCGAAGCGGCTTGATTCCGAGTTGCTTCTTTCGACGAAGAGGGCCACCGAAGTGGAGGGGCTGGAGAAGCAGCTGGCCGATGCAGTTCAGCTGTCAAAGGATACGGCGGCCAAGCTCGAGGCCTCGGAGAAGGAGGTGGCCGAGCTGAAGGATTCGGCGGCCAAGCTCGAGGCGTCGGTGAAGGAGGCTGCTGACCTGAGGGAGGAGCTGGCCAAGGCTCGGTCGGAGGCGGAGGATGCTCGGAAGAGGGCCGAGAAGATCAAGGCCAAACACCTCAGGAAGGTGAAGAGGGTGAAGAAAGCCGTGCAGGAGGAGGCCGCGATGCACATGATCCAGAACATGCTGGACGCCTACGGCCGTGCCTTGTAACATGTGGTCGCCAAGAACCCGGGCTTCGACACGTCCTCCTACAACTTCTACGACCTCGTGGAAGGGGAGGAGGTTGTCCCCGAGGGGTTGATCGGCCCCGAGGGGGAGACGGAACCCGTCGAGGACCCGTGGAAGGCCGCGGCCGAGGAGGAGAAGGAGGACGACTCCGAGGAGGAGAGCTGGAGCGAAGGAGGAGGCGGAGGCGAGGGCGAGGACAAGGCCGAGGGGTCGACGGACCCGAACGACAAAAAGGTCGACCCCTGACTCGGTTGTCTTCTTTTCCTCTTCTTTTTTTGTTTTTGTAAGCCTAACTGCGGACTGGCCACCGCTGTTGTAGAACTCTTTGAATTTTGAATGAAAAAATGTTTTGTTTGGCCAAAATTTGCCCAAGTGTTGAGTCTCGGACTTAGTGTTTGTTCTGGCGTAACTTTCTCCAAGTGTTGGGCCTCGGATTTATCTCTGCATTTCAGGTGAGATTCGGTCCGATCACGGAGGCTGAATACCTTCGGCAGGAGCTGGCGAAAACGAAGGACGAGCTCTTTCAGAGCCGATATAGGCGATATCTCCTGCTCGGCAGGCTGGAGGATACGAAGGCGGCCCTGAGGAGGTATGGTCGCGAGCTGTACCAGTATCGGAAGCGCTCTTCAGCTCCCCATCCCGAAGGCGAAGTCGAGAGCCTCCGTAGAGAGCTTACTGCCGCCGAGCAGAAGAATGACGACCTTTTGGCCGAGGTCCAATACTTGGAGCTAGCGGAAAAAGAACGTTCAGCGGAGAGGGAGAAGCTGGCTTCCGAACTGGAGAAAGCGTCTACTGAGCGCAAGAGGCTATCGGCCGAAGTCGACAGGCTCAGAAGGATCACAATAGATAGGGGGATTGAAGTGACCCACTACCGACGGCTCGCGACTGATAATGCCAATGCCTCGGGCTCGTTGACAGCCCCTCGACCGAAGAAGTTGGCGAAGGACGACGTCTTGAGGGATAGGATTATCGAACTGGAGGAAGAGATCGCGTCGCTCAAGCCGGCACCGGTCAGGCCTAACATTCGCAGCACTTCGTGTACTCGCGAAGAAAGCGAGAGGGGGATTACATTTCACGAACTTGCGATGTGCTCGCCGCTGACCAGGGGGAGTCCAGCCGACGCTCAGAGTAGTGCGGCTGCCTCGTCGAGCGGGGCTTCGGCCGGCGTCGCCGTTAGAGCTAGCAGCGAAGGGGGATCGTGCTTCGTTGGTTTAGGGTCGGGTTCGGAGGGCAGGCCTCGCCGTCCTCACGTTTCCCTAAACCGAAGCATTCCCCTTCCGAAGAGGCTTTGATTCTGTCGTTTTCCTATGTTTGTTGATTGTTGTAACAACTTAGTTGTGGGGTCGGTCGACCGTCTGTAACACTATTATGTCTGAATGCAAATAGTTCTGAAAAATTTTCAAGTGTTAGACTCCGGCAGTGTATTGAAACTGTGTTATTCGTTCTCCCTTCTTTTCAGCTCGTTGTGACGATCCATGGCTCGGACTCCGAGCGTTCGAATGATGACTCTGAATCCGAGGCCACCTCTGGAACAGTGGTTCTGAGCCCTAGGAGTGCCGATATGAAGTTACGCCGAGCCGAGAGTGAGTGGGACCACCTTTCGTTGGTCCTCAGTCTCCGGGAAGCCGAGATCCAATGCTTGGAGAATAAGATCGTCGAGCTGAGCCTCGCAGGAGAGGATGAAGACTCGCAGACCGCATTCAGCAATGCTCTTCGGGTCAAAAGCATTCGGCACATTCAGTCGAAGATTGTCGCCGAGCGGGATGACCTGCTCTCAGAGATGTGGCACCCGCGTGCTGCGATGGCGAAGCTCCGGGGGGAGGAAGAGGAGCTGTCAGCCGAGGAGGACGAACAGTCTGGTGAGGATGCTTCCTTTTGAGAGACGAGTGCAGTGGGTCGGGCATTGTATGTTTTGTTTGCCAATACTTTGTAATGGAATGTTTTGTACTATGCGCCGACAATTAATAAAATTCCCTTTCGTTGCTTTGTATGTATGTCTTTGCTTACAACTGTATCGGTCGTGCCGAGATCTTTGAGCCGAGCGTTTCGCGTGCCGAATGGATCCCCAGGGGTACGGCACTTTGTCATTTAGTGGTTCTGACACGGTACGGCACGAATCCCTGGGCGGCTCTGTACCCAGGAAAGTTCTGTTTTGTCGCTTAGAGCATGTGGCGAGATCTGAGCAGTCGAACGTAGGCGCGAATCTCGAGGCGGCTCTGTTCCCAAGAAAACGTTATCTTGTCGTTTTGCGCAGGTGGCATGATCTGAGCCGTCTGGTCGAGATCATGCACGAAAGTTGAGGGGAAAGTGTGTTTTCCCCGTTTACACGCTCGGGAAGCCACTTGCTCGGAAGCCGACCGAATTTGTGGGTCTTCGGTCTTCGGCTAATAGTTAGTAGTGTTCGGGCTTTTGTGTTCGAACTAGAGTCCGACGTCGATCCACCGGAGTGGTTTAGATGGACTGGGAACCAAGTGTTGGCCCCCGGGACCATCGTTGGAGCTCGACGGTTGTAGGAGCAATTCCGAACGGCGATCTACCCCTGGCTCGTCCGGAGACGAGCCGAGGGGGTAAAGTCGAGCCGAGTGGTGGACTCCGAACCATCGGTATAGTTCAACGGCTGTGGGAGCAATTCCGAACGGCGATCTACCCCTGGTTCGTCTGGAGACGAGCCGAGGCGGTAAAGTCGAGCCGAGTGTTGGACTCCGAACCATCGGTATAGTTCAACGGCTGTGGGAGCAATTCCGAACGGCGATCTACCCCTGGTTCGTCCGGAGACGAGCCGAGGCGGTAAAGTCGAGCCGAGTGTTGGACTCCGAACCATCGGTATAGTTCAACGGCTGTGGGAGCAATTCCGAACGGCGATCTACCCCTGGTTCGTCCGGAGACGAGCCGAGGCGGTAAAGTCGAGCCGAGTGTTGGACTCCGAACCATTGGTTAAATAGGAGGGAGAGAAACATGTAAATTCACAAACATATTAGAACTTTTCTTTATTGATATTTGACGGCGAACCGTTTTACATAATACAATTTGAGAAAAAATGGGTTACAAGTTGGAGGAGAGGAATGGTTCGACACCTCGGATTACTTAGAGAGGCGCCGGAGCGCTCTCTTGGTATTTCAGGAGGTGGTCGGCATTCCAGGTCCTCGGAAGTTCTCTGCCATCCATGTCTTCAAGTCGGTATGCCCCAGGCCGAACAACTTTTGTGATCCGGTACGGCCCTTCCCAATTTGGAGCTAGCTTGCTCCTCTGGCTGGGGAGGGATATGGCTAGCTTTCTCAATACCAAATCTCCTTGCTTAAGGTTGGCGGGTCGGACCTTCTTGTTGTACGCTAGCTCGACCCTCCTTCTGTAATTCTGTTGCCGAATCGATGCCCTTTCCCTCAGTTCATCTATCAGGTCCAAGTTTCCTCTGAGGTCCCTGGCATTCTGCGCTTCGTCATAGGCTATGAGCCGTGGTGAAGGTATTCCGACCTCGAGGGGTATCACGGCCTCGGCCCCATAAGTAAGGTTGAAAGGGGACTCTCCGGTGGGCGTCCGCTTGCTTGTGCGGTAGTTCCACAACACATTAGGGAGTTGGTCGCCCCACAAACCTTTGGAACACTTGTCCAACCTCTTCTTGATTCCTGCGAGGATCTGCTTATTAGCATTCTCGGCCTGCCCGTTCGACTGAGGGTGTGAGACGGACGAGAAGCGCTGTTGAATGACGAGGTCGTCGCATAGGGCTCGGAATGCTGTGCCAGTGAACTGGGTCCCGTTGTCCGTCACGAGGACGCGGGGGATGCCGAATCTGCATATGATGCTCTTCCAGAAGAACTGCACCACTTTGTTCTCGGTTATAGTGGCGAGGGGCTCGGCCTCGACCCACTTCGAGAAGTAGTCGATGGCTACGACTAAGAACCTGAGCTGACCCGGGGCTGGAGGGAAAGGCCCTAGTAAGTCCATTCCCCACATCGCGAAGGGGATAGGGCTCGATAGGGAGGTGAGGTTGGCCTGAGGGAGGCGTCGGATGCTGGAGTGTCTCTGGCAGGAGCTGCATTGCCGAACATGCCGCTCGGCATCCTGAAGAAGGGTCGGCCAGAAGTACCCATAGTTCAAAGCTTTCCGGGCCAAAGACCTGAATCCGGAGTGTGCCCCTCCGATGCCTTCGTGTAGCTCCTGTAGGGCATATTCGGCCTGTTCCGGAGAGAGGCACCTTAGATAAGGTCGGCCATCTACTTGAGAGAAGGAGCGTTTGTATAAGATGCCCTCGATCAAGACATAGCGCTCGGCCCGAGTTCTGACTCGGCGTGCCTCTTTGGGATCCGAGGGCAGAACTCCATCCCTTAAGAATTCTACCAGTGGCTTCATCCAATTGTCCTGCAGCATAACCGGCAATGACTCCACCGAGCTAGGTGTCTCGTCTTCGATGCTCGGTTTAGAGAGGACTTCAATCAGTATGGTCTGTTCGAGACCTTGTAGAGAAGACGAGGCTAACTTGGAGAGAGCGTCGGCTTGTGAGTTCTCCTCCCGGGGGACCCGTTGGACGATGGCTTCTTCGAACCGGCCCATGAGGTCCCAAACCTTGGCGAGGTACTTCGCCATTCGCTCGTCCCTGGCCTTATATTCGCCCAAGACCTGGTTCACGACTAGTTGGGAGTCACTGTGAATCCGAAGGCGCTGCGCCCCAGCACTTCGTGCAAGTCCGAGACCAGCTATGAGAGCCTCGTACTCTGCCTCGTTGTTCGAGGCCTTGAAGTTCATGCGGATCGCATACTGCAGGACGAAGCTGTCAGGGCCGTTCAAGATAATGCCGGCGCCGCTTCCTTCACTGCAAGAGGACCCGTCCACGAAGACTGTCCAAATGGGGGGCCCATTTGGGACGTGGCCGACCTCAGGGATGGTGGACTCTACAATGAAGTCGGCGAGAGCCTGTGCCTTAATTGCCGTCCGAGGCTGATAAGAGATGTCGTGCTGACTCAGCTCTATGGACCACTTCATCAGCCGGCCCGAGGTCTCTGGCTTGTGCAGGACCTGCTTGAGGGGTTGATCGGTGAGGACGACGACCGAGTGAGATTGGAAGTAGGGCCGAAGCTTTCTTGCTGCTATGACCAGAGCGTAGGCTATCTTCTCTATCCTCCGATAGCGGAGCTCGGCGTCCCGAAGCACCTTGCTCACGTAGTAAATGGGCCTTTGGGTCCGGTCCTCTTCTCTTACCAAGACAGCGCTCAAGGTCTGCTCGGAAGCGGCCAAGTAGATGAAGAGAGGCTCGCCCGGGACCGGCTTACTGAGCAGAGGGGGGTTTACCAGATAAGCTTTCAGCTGGTCGAACGATTCTTGCTGTGCTTCGCCCCATTCGAATCCTTTAGCCCCCTGGAGTGCTTTGAAGAAGGGGAGGCACTTTTCCCCTGACTTGGAGAGGAACCGACCGATGGCTGCGAGACGACCGGTGAGCTTCTGCACCTCCTTGACGTTCCGAGGCCGAGCCATGTCTAATATGGCCTTAATCTTCTCGGGGTTAGCTTCGATCCCTCGCTGGCTCACCATGAACCCGAGGAATTTTCCCGAGGAGACCCCGAACGCACACTTGTTCGGGTTCAGCCGCATGTTGTACTTTCTCAACACACCGAAGGCCTCCTGGAGGTCGGCTACATGATCGGTGCCGTGGATGCTCTTGACGAGCATGTCATCAACGTACACCTCCATGTTTCGGCCGATTTGGTGCTGGAAGACCTTGTTGACGAGGCGCTGGTAAGTGGCGCCTGCATTCTTCAAACCGAACGGCATTACTCGGTAGCAGTAGAGGCCTTGGTCGGTGACGAAGAAGGTCTTCGGGATGTCCGGAGGAAACATCCGGATTTGATTGTATCCCGAGAAGGCATCCATGAAGCTGAGGAGCTCATGGCCCGAGGTGGCGTCGATAAGGGTGTCGATGTTTGGGAGAGGGAAGGGATCCTTCGGACACGCCTTGTTGAGGTCGGTGAAGTCGATGCATATCCTCCACGAGCCATTGGACTTCTTGACCATCACGACATTCGACAGCCACTCGGGATAATTTACCTCCTGGATGAACTTGGCCTTCAGCAGCTTATCCACTTCCTCCTTGATTGCCTGCTGTCGCTCGGGAGCGAACTTTCGCCTCTTCTGCTGAACCGGTTTGCACCCCGGTTCGACGCTTAGGCGGTGGACGAGCAAGTCCTCGGAGATGCCGGGCATATCCGCGGCCGACCAAGCAAATAAGTCGCGGTTATCCCGGATGCACCTCACCAAGTCGGAGAACAGCACGGTCGGCAAGGACTTGCTGACGAGGAATTTTCGGCTCGGATCCTCGTCGGAGAAGAGTACTTCTTCTAACTCGTCTGCCGGCTCGGACGTTGGACGGGCCTTCGGCTCGGGGATCTCTAGTGTCTCGAGCGAGAGCACTGGTCCCCCGGTGGAAGTCATGTAGCACTTCCGAGCTGTTTCCTGGCTTCCCCTGACTTCCCCTACTCCCGAGCGAGTGGGGAATTTCATCTTCAAGTGGTATGCCGAGGGGACAGCCTCCAGAGCGGCTAATCCGGGGCGGCCTAGGATGACATTATATGCCGCTGGGACGTCGACGACCATGAAGTCCATCGGCTCGGTCCGGGTAGTAGGGGTGCTTCCCGCAGTAACGTCCAGGGCTATCACCCTTTCGACGGTCACCGGGACCCCCGTGAACCCGTGGAGAGTGTAACCGGCCGGCTTGAGACGGTCTCGGGACAGCTGCAGGCCTTGGAAGGCCGAGAGGAAAAGGATATTGACCGAACTCCCGTTGTCTACCAAAATCCTCTGCACCTTGAAGTTGGCCATGAGGAGGTCGATGACAAGGGCATCGCAGTGGGGGGTTCGGACTCCTTCGAGGTTGGCATCGGAGAAAGACACAGGGACGCCGAGACCTTTCGGGGGAGGGACACTGTGGACTGAGTTGACCTCCCGGACGAAGGCCTTTCGGGAGGAATTAGAGGAGCCCCCCATTGGTCCTCCGTGAATCAGGTGCAGAACCCGTTCCTCCTCGAACTCGGGTGTCTCCTCGTGCCGCTCGGAGTGCTTGTTAGCCCCCCGAGGGGGAGGAGAGCTCCGATCTGTCCGGTCGTTAGCCTTCATGAACTTTGCCAACTGCCCCCTCCGAATGAGGGCTTCAATCTCATCTCTCAGAGCCCGGCAGTCGTTCGTGTCGTGGCCGTGGTCTCGGTGGTAACGACACCACTTATCTTTGTTCCTCCTCTTCGCCTGGGTGTGCATCCTCGGCGCTGGAGGGATGATTCCCTCCTTCTCCACCTCCATGAGGATGGTAGAGACATTAGTGGTGAGGGGAGTGAACTTTTCGAACCTGGGGGGAGGGCGGCGCTGACCGCCCATGTCCTTGTGAGCTTTCTTGGACCCTTCTTCCCCCGTCGCCTTCCTCTTTGACCCTGCGGTCGGCCCCCCGAAGTTTGGAAGGGCTTTGGCCTCCTCTGCCCGGATGTACTTCTCGCACCTCAGGAGGAGGTCGGCGAAGTCTTGCGGGGGCTTTTTGGCCAGGGATGATCGGAGGTTGGCGTTAAGGACGTTCGACTGGAACGCCACGGTGGCCACGGACTGGTCTAAGGAGGCAATTGACCTAACTTCTGCGGTAAACCTTTTCACATAGTCCCGCAGCTTTTCTTCCTTCTCCTACCGCAGATTCAGTAGGGAAAGACTCGTCTTCTCGGCTCGTCGGCTACTCACGAAGTGAGTAATGAACAGTGTCTCAAACTGTTCGAATGAGAAGATGGACGAGGGGGCGAGCCTGGAATACCATTCCCGAGCCGACCCCCGGAGGGTGGCAGAGAAGGTTCTGCAGAGCACCGCGTCGGAAGCTTGGTGGATCAGCATCAGGGTCTTGAAGCTTTCGACGTGGTCGACCGGGTCGGATTCCCCAGAGTATGTTTCAAACTGCGGCGGTTTGAAACTCCTCGGTATGTGGGCCTCCATGATCGACCGTGAGAAGGGGGGTCGGCTAGGACGGAAAGTTCCTGCTCGGGACTCATCCTCCCTGTCCATGCGGCCGATACGTCTTTCCACCTCGTGGATGCGGCGGATGAGGGCGTCGTCCCTCCGCTGGTAATCATACGACCCCCCAGACTCCTCTTCATAGGAGGGGGAGCGTGGACTGCGGCGCCGGTACTCCTGGGACCGCCGAGGGCTCTGTTGCCGCTGCTGTCGGCTGGGAGCCGGGGAAGGACTCCGGGTTCGGCGCCGGGGACTGGGATCCCTGGGGGGCGTCGGAACCCTCTGAGCATTCTGGGCGTTCTGTCAGAGATTGAGGGCCTACAGAACGGTCTCCTGGAACCGGAGGAATTTGGCTCGGCTGATAGGCACGTCCCGGTCCCTCGGATGACGCCGATCCCTGGGGGAGTGGGACCTCCTCCTTCGGCGATCGGGTGACGCCGCTCGGTCTCTACGTTCCGGTGTCCTTCTGCGGTCCCGACGACGTGGTGACCGCTCACCTTGACGCTGGCGGGAGGCTCCCTCTCTGGCCCGTCTCTCGTCAAGATGGGTACGGAGGTCGTCGTCTTTCTGACGGTTCAGAAGTGTGATGCGAAGGTCGGGGTGATGAGAAGCCATCGAGTCCGAGGACCCGTTGTGGACCGAGACATGGCCCGGATTGAGAGGCTGCTTCTCCTTCCGACCGTTATGACCGGACGGACCGTTGTTGGGCTGCTGCTTGGGAGGAGGAGGAGGTGGGACCTGCTGGGTCAGCGGAGGGAGGTCGGACTGAAGGATAGGATTGACCGGAGCTTCATTTGCCGGGTCGGTGAGGTTGCCCCCACGGTTCGACCCTCTGGATCTGTTCTTCTTCGGCGGCATGGCTGCAGAGGACGACGGAGAATGGGCTGAGACTGTTCGTGTGGCTCTCCCACAGACGGCGCCAATCTGTTACCGCTGATTTCGGTGTGGGGGTAAACAGATAGAATTTGTGGATCCGAGGAAAACCTGAACAGCTGACTCGGCCTTCTTGCTCCTGCCGCAACCTGCAAGGAAGTGCGAGACACCGGGGTTGATTCCGGCGACGCACCCTCCGACGCTCTTGTCAGTAATCAGCAAAAGATTAAGAAAGAGCTTAGGTGGTGAAAAAATGATTAACCTGGTTTTGGTGATAGAGGGGTTGTATTTATAGTCGCCTTTGGAATGATTTGGGGCCTGATTTCCTGCCTAACAGTCAGGAGAGAAATCCTCTTATTCTGTTTTTGGGAAGTTAGCCCCTGATTCCCTGGTGAGAGCCAATCAGGTTTATTGATTTGATTTGATCAAATCAGTGGCCTGATTCTCCTCTTGGTGGACCGGGCTTGTATCGGGTCGGGACCCGCGCCCAGCTGAAGTGGATCTATTCGCGGGTGGTTGGTTCTGTGAGAAGGAGGCCCAATACCCGTTTCGGATCCATCTGTATGTGAAATTACCTTTTTACCCCCGTGCTTCAAGATTCGTGCTCGATCTGGACAGTCCCGATTTAACCCCAATTTTAGCCATATCACCCTTATTGATCGGTGGCTTTCTAATAAGAAAAATTCATATTTTCTAATTTCTTTAATCCTCTTTTTCCTAATCTCACATATTAGGATTAATAATAATAATGAGACTCAACTACACCTCCGAATTCATCAAATTCTCACCTCTATATTGCGCGGGCATTTCACCGAACACTTGGCGTGCACTTTTCGCCTATAATTCATTTCACTCAATTTAATTGAGCTGGAAGCCTATAAAAATCATCCTAAATTTATATTAATCGTTTCATAATAATCTACACCCTCATATGCATTTTCTACATTTGAATCGAGTTTTCTATCCGATTTCATAAACTCCATAATTCGAGTTTATGCCAAAAATCACTACTCCCCATTTTATTCTAATGGCTCACTAAAATTTTTACCACCATCTAAGAGATAATTCTAATATATATATATATCTCTATTTTACAAACCCAAAATCCTAATTTATCAACAACTTACAATTTCTCTAACCATCTACCAATTCCTCCAATCTACCACTTCCAACCTCTCTAAATTTCTCTATTATAATATTTCTACTCAATAAAACTAACTACACTAAATTTTATACGAATAATTAAAAATAAAATAGGGTATACCTTTTCGACATTCTTTCGAAAATCTGACACTTCCATGATGTAGAGAACCCTTCAATTAGCCTATTCCCCAATTTAATTTGGATTTGGCGAAGGAACGAAGTGGATTTGAGGAGAGAGAGAGGGAGGCCGAAAGATGGGTTCGGCTGGGAGAATACATCGGGAAGGAGGAAGAAAGAAGGAAGGAAAAAGAATGGGGAAAGGGTTAGTTTTGAAATAAGTAGAATAATAATAATAATAATAATAATAGGGTATATTTACATATAAGACCTCCAAATTCAAAATATTATAAATAAACCCCAATTCTTTTCTATAATAATAATACAAACAAGAAAAATGCATTAAATTATCTTATAATAATTCCCCAAAATTATAAAATAAAATAAACTATATTTCCTCACACAAAATCTCAACTCTTAGCTCCCAATATATCAATAACACCAATCAACCACAAATATCCATACCAATATCGATATAAAAATAATAATAAAATATAGCTTTAAAATAATTCTCACCCCCTACAAAATATAAAAACGAATATTTCCGGTATTTTAAAATCCGAGGTGTTACAGAAACCACTTTGTACTCGCTTAGAAGCGAGTAGTTGAGGCAGAATCGAACCAAGTGTTGGACTTCGAACTTGTCGTTTAGAGAATATCAACAGTTGTGGGAGCAATTCTGAATGGTGAAACCACTTCGTACTCATTTAGAAGCAAGTAGTAGAAGCGGATTCGAACCAAGTGTTGAACTCCGAGCTTTTCATTTTTAGAGAATATCAACAGCTGTGGGAGCAATTCCGAATGGTGAACCACTTCGTACTCGCTTAAAAGCAAATAGTTGAAGCAGAATCGAACCAAGTGTTGGACTCCGAGCGTGTCATTTTAGCAATTTTTTGTAAACGCCAAAGTAGTACAATTAGAATGCTCAAAATAGTGAACTTTCAGGTGTAAATTGCTTTTATTGAAAACAATTAGACAGTCGCTTCTAAGTTGCGAGCCGCCCTTACACTTTGATAGTGAAAATAAAAAAAACTTTGACATGTTTTATGGAGCGCTCTTAGGGAAGTTGCTTGGAGCGGTGTTCAGACACCCGCTTGGTACTTCATCAAGTGCTCCGCATTCCATGTTCTCGGTATTCTCCTGTCCCCCGGGTCTTCGAGTTGATACGCGCCTGGGCGAATAGCTCTGGAGATCCTATACGGAACTTCCCAATTGGGTGCTAACTTGCCCTTTTTTGCTCAGAATGGAGATCGACAGCTTTCGGAGTACTAGGTCCCCCTCTTTAAGATTAGCTGGTTGGACTTTCTTGTTGTAGGACTGAGTGATCCTGCGTCGGTATGTCTTTTGTCTGATGGAAGCTCTCTCACGAATCTCATCGATGAGGTCCAAACTATTGCGAAGCTGGTTCGCGTTCTGCTCTTCATTGTAAGCGATCAGTCGTGGGAAAGGTAGGCCGACCTCGAGGGGGATAATGGCTTCAGAGCCACAAATAAGATTGAAGGGGGATTCTCCTGTCGAAGTTCTCTTCGTGGTGTGGTAGCTCCATAGCACGTTGGGCAGCTATTCGACCTATAATCCCTTGGTGGATTTATCGAGCCTCTTCTTCAAGCTGGAGAGTATTTGTCGATTGGCGTTCTCCGCTTGGCCATTGGACTGAGGATGAGATATTGAGGAGAACCGCTGCTAGATGCTGAGGTCGGTGCAGAAGTTGCAGAAGGTTGCCCCTGAGAACTAGGTTTCGTTGTCGGTTACGAGGATACGGGGTACACCAAACTGACAAATAATGTTCTTCCAAAAGAACTTCTAAACCTTGTTCAGTGGTTCGGCCTTGATCCACTTGGAGAAGTCGTCTATCGCCACGACCAGGAACTTTAGCTGGCCCGGCACTGGAGGGAATGGTCTGAGCAAGTCCATCCCCCACACTACAAAAGAGATTGGACTTGCCAAAGAGGTGAGCTGGGCTTGTAGTAGGACGGATTGGAGAGAATCTCTGGCAGGAGTTGCATTGGTGGACGTACTCTTCAGAGTCACCAATTAGTGTGGGCCAGAAGTAGCCGTAATTTATGAATTTACCGGTGAGGGATCTCGCCCCCAAGTGCATGACACACATACCATCATGGGCCTCCTTCAGGGCATAAAGTGCTTCTTTGGGGGAGAGGCACCTCAGGTAGGGTTGGCCATCAATCTAAGTGTAGGAGCATTTGTACATGACTCCATCAAGAAGTGTGTACCGCTCGGCTCTAGTTCTGATCCTTCTCGCCTCTCTTGGGTCTGTTGGAAGAACTCCGTCTCTAAGGTACTTGAGTAGGGGCTTCATCCAATTCTCCCTAAGTGTTAGGGGCATAGTATCCATTGGCTCTAAGTTGTCTTCCTCAATACTCGGTCTCAGGAGGACCTATATCAATACGGTTCGCTCCAAACCCTGAGGGGAGGAGGAGGCGAGCCTTGAGAGGGCGTCCACCTATGCATTTTCCCTCGGGGAACCTGCTGTAGTCGAGCATCTTCTAATAAAGCCAGTAGTCCCTTTACCTTCGCCAGGTCCTTGGCCATGCGCTCATCTCTTGCTTCGTACTCTCCAGACACTTGATTCATGACCAGCTGCGAATCACTGCAGATCTGGATATGCTTGGCCCCTGCTTTACGGGCCATGCAGAGCCCCACTATGAGGGCCTTGTACTCTGCTTCGTTGTTCAAGGCACGAAGTTTAAGGGGAGGGAGTACTGCAGAAAGAAACCGTCTGGGTCGGTCAAGATGACTGCAGCCCCACTTCCGTCGGATCATGAGGATCCGTCAACATAAATAGTCCAGACCGAGGGTTCGGCCACCGACTCGCAGGGGTCGGGAATGGTGCTCTCCATAATAAATTTGGCTAGGGCTTGTGCCTTGATAGCGGTTCTGGGTTGGTAGCTAATGTCATGTTGGCTCAGCTCAATGGACCATTTCATCAATCATCCCGATGTTTCGGGCTTGTAGAGAACTTGCTTCAGAGGCTGGTCGGTAAGAACGACCACCGAATGAGACTGAAAGTAAGGGCAGAGCTTTCAGGCCGCCATAACCAAGGCAAAGGCTATCTTCTCTAGCTTCGGGTAACGGAATTCAGCATCCCGAAGGACCTTACTCACGTAGTAGATGGGCCTCTGCGTCTTTTCTTCTTCTCTTACCAAGACAGCGTTGAGGGTCTGCTCCGAAGCGGCGAGGTATATGTAGTGGACCTCCCCGGGCCTTGGCTTGCTCAAGAGTGGGCGGTTGGTTAAGTACGCATTGAATTGGTCAAAGGAATCTTTTGCTGTTGCCTCCATTCGAAGCCTTTAGCCCCCTGAGGGCCTTGAAGAATGGGAGGCACTTCTCCTCGGATTTGGAGAGGAAATGCCCAATCGCCGCAAGGCGCCCGGTAAGCCTCTGTACATCTTTAACACTTGAGGGGGGAGCCATTTTGAGTATGGCCAGGATCTTCTCGGGATTGGCCTCTATGACCCTTTGGCTGACCATGAACCCTAAGAACTTGCCAAATGAGACTCTGAACGCACACTTTCTCAAATTTAGCCTCATGTTGTGTCTCCTCAACACCCCAAAGGCTTCCTGAAGGTCGAGGACATGCTCCTGATCTCAGATGCTCTTGACCGACATGTCGTCCACATAGACTTCCATGTTCCGGCCAATCTGATCTCGGAAGATCCTGTTAACTAGGCGCTGGTATGTAGCTCCAGCATTCTTCAAACCGAATGGCATGACCCGGTAGCAGTACAGGCCTTGGTCAGTCACGAACGAGGTCTTCGGAATGTCGGGAGGGAACATTCGGATCTGGTTGTACGCCGAGAAGGCATCCATGAAGCTAAGGAGCTCGTGGCCGGAGGTCGCATCGATCAGAGCATCGATGCTCGGAAGGGGAAAGGGATCCTTCGGGCACGCCTTGTTGAGGTCGGTAAAATCGATGCATATCCTCCAGTTCCCGTTGGCTTTTTTAACCATCACCACATTGGATAGCCATTCAGGGTAGTTCACCTCTTGGATGAATCGGGCGTTCAGGAGCTTCTCGACCTCTTCTTTGATCGCTTGTTGATGCTCGAGAGCAAACTTCCATCGCTTCTGCTGAACGGGCTTGACTCCCAGGGCAACGCTGAGGTGGTGCATCAAGAGCTCCTCTGAGATCCCAGGCATATCTGCCGCGGTCCAGGTGAAGAGATCGCGGTTCTCCCTTATGCATTGGGAGATGTCATTCTTGATGGAGGGGGAAAGAGCCTTGCTGATCCGAAACGTCTTGGTTGCATCTTCTTCTGAGAATGCCACTTCCTCCAGCTCGTCCACCAGCTCGGAGATAATCTGGCTACTTTCCCGTGGGAGTTCGAGGGCTTCCAGGGAAAGGACAGGGCCTCCCATCGAGGTCATGTAACACTTGCGAGCCACCTCCTGTCTCCCTCTCACTTCTTCCACTCTTGTGGGGGTGGGGAACTTAATCTTCATGTGAAAGGCCGAAGGGATGGCCTGGAGTGCAGCTAGACCTGGTCGACCCAGGATAAAATTATAGGCGGCTTTCACATCTACCACCATGAAGTCCATCGGCTCTGTGCGGGTGATTGGGGTTTTGCCAATGGTAACGTCGAAGGTTATAACTCCCTCGATCGTCACCGGCACCCCGGTGAATCCATGAAGAGTGTAGCCAGCGAGCTTGAGCCGATCTCTCGACAGCTGGAGGCCCTTGAACGCCTCCAAGAAAAGAATATTAACCGAGCTGCCATTTTCCACCAAGATCCGGCGTACGTCGAAGTTGGCCATTCCGATGTTAATAACGAGGGCATCGCAATGGGGCATGCAGACGCCTTCCAAGTCTCTATCGGAGAACGTGACAGGGACCCCAAGACCCTTCGGAGGGGGATGGCTCTGCACGGCGTTCACTTTCCGAATGAAGGCTTTTCGGGAGGAGTTGGAATCTCGCCCCATTGGGCCTCCATGTATAAGGTTTAGGATGGCCTCTGCTTCGACATCCGAGGTCTCCGCATGTTCGGTTCGCCTATTAGCCCCCTCTGGAAGGTGTAGGTGGATCAGTCCTGTCCCTCCTTACGAACCTAGCGATCTGCCCCTCTGAATGTGGGCCTCGATCTCGTCTTTCTGAGCCCAACAGTCGTCTGTGTCGTGCCCGTGGTCCCTGTGGAAGCGGCACCACTTATCCCGGTTCCTCTTCTTCCCAGGGGTGTTCATCTTTGGAGGTGGCGGTAGAATACCCTCATTTTCCATTAAGATGGTGGAGACACTCGCATTGAGCGGAGTGTACTTTTTGAAGCAGGGGAGAGGGCAACACTGACCTTCGTTGTCTTTTTGGAGCTTCTTAGCTCCTTCTTCTAGTCATTCGTTTGTTCCTGGAAGATGACCCTTCAAGAGTGGGGCGGTTAAGAGCTTCTTCAGCCCAGATATACTTCTCACTCCTAAGAAGGAGCTCTGAGAAGTCCCGAGGAGGCTTCTTAGCCAGGGACGCCCTGAGATCAGGGTAATAACATTGGACTGGTAAGCAACCGAAACTAGTGACTGATCTAGGGAGACGATGGACCTGGCCTTCACGGTGAACCGCTTGACGTAATCCCTCAGCCGCTCGCCCTTCTTTTGGCTAATGAAGAGCAATAAGGTGCTCGTCTTCTCGGAGCGGTGCCTGCTCACGAAGTGAGTAAGGAAGAGACCTTCGAACTGGTCAAAGGAGAAGATGGAGGCTAAAGCAAGTATGGAATACCACTCCCAAGAGGGGCCCCTTGAGTTTGCCCAATTTGAATGGTTCTGATTTAACCCTATTTTTAGCTATATCAGTAATATATATATATTTTGTTATATATATACTAGGTTTGCCCGTTGACATGTGCCTACGGCACGTCTTCGAAACGATGCACCTTGTTTAATCATATAAAATAGTTTTGGAGGTCCAGCACATTAATTGAAGTAGGAAACATAAAGCAAAAAACATATAATATGATTTTTTATTTTTTTTAAATTTTATTTTGAATTTTTTTAAAAGTTTTGAAATTTTAAATTTTTTTAGATTTTAAATTTTTTTTAAAATTTTAAAATTTTTATTTTCTTAATTTTTTGAATAGAAGAGGGATGGAGAGAGAAAGAGAGAGAGAGAGAGAGAAATAAAAAAATATAGGAGCTGTTTTGGGTGGGGGATTTGAATTTGAGTTTCGGGGGGAACTTTTAGAGGGAAAATATGTTTTGTAAGGTTAGATCTGAGCCTTTCATTTTTTTGGGGATTGAAGGAGAGCCACTTGATAGCTTTCTTTGTGTTTTATTATATATATATATATATATATATATATATATATATATACATAATATAAAAAATCAAACCTTAATCCTCAATTGAGCCCTTCCCGCCGTCGCCCCCACCGCCTGCCTTCACCCACCGTCGCATCTGCTATCTCTCCATCTCTCTCCCCCTAAGCCCCGCCCCGACCGCTATCTCCCTCTCTCCTTGTCTTTCTCTCTCCCCCAAGCCCCGTCCAGACCCGAATTATGCAGCTGTGCCCCGACCCAACCGGACAACCACAGCTGATGGGCCTCTTCCTCTCTCTCATTAGCACTGTGCAGCCTGTGCCTCTTCTCAAGTTTGATCTTCTTCTTCCTGTATACAAATTTGACAATGGGTTAATTCAGTGAATGAAATATTGGGTTAGTATGATTTATTTAATTCATTCATGCATTTGTATTGAGGTTGGTATTCTAATATCAGGGTCAAGAAAGCCTGGTAGGGTTTCTTTCAATTGATTTATTTGTGTTCTACTTGAATTAGGATGATGACTTCAAAAAGATAATGTTACTGTTAGCGTTACTATTAGTGTTCTACTTGAATTTCTAGTTCATGTTAGTTACTTGAATTCCCTTATTGTTAATGTTGAATTATTTTTGTTCTACTTGAAATTCTACTTGAATTCCCTAATTGTTACATTTATTATTTGAATTCATGTTAGTTACTTGAATTCCCTAATTGTGACATTTATTTGTTTTCTACTTGAATTTCTAGTTCATGTTAGTGTTACTAACTTACTGTTAGTGTTAGTTAGTGTTATACACTTTTAATGTTAGTATTTGTATGTTTTAACAAATAATTCAACATATTATTTGTGTTAGTTAGTGTTAGTCACTTTTAGTGTTAGTATTTGTATGTTTTAATAATTTTTAAATTTATTATTTTTATATTCAACATACCCAAAAATGCACTCATACCCTAATTTTTGAGAAATAGCATTTCGGCGTTGCCGGGTCGAGTCGTACTCGTATCCTATACCTGTGTCCATGGTACATAGCATACACCCGACAGAAACCTCATTTACTCAAAAAGGAATAAGATATTTCGTTCCTTGAATTAATTAAAAAAATTGCTAAGACAAGATGTTCAGAAATGTAGAACTTGAAAAAGGGGAAAACTGTGTAGAAAAATCTAAAATTTATGGTGTATGGGTACTAATAATTGTAGCAAGATATTGATTATCGGGTATAAAGTTCCAACTCCAAGATGTTGATTGACGCGCTGCATGAGTTTTTTTTGCAGGGAATGGAGTCCAAAGAAAAAATTGCTTGCAAAATGAATTAAGTTTTATAGTGTTATAACCGTATTTTGCACAAGTTTCCAGGTGTTGCTAATAAAATAAACTCAAAATTTGTGTTTTTGTGATGTGTTAATTTTATGGTGATGAGCGGATCACACTACAAAATAACTATTTGTATGTTATGTATGACTAATTTTACGTTGGGTAAAGGAATTGGTTTCTTATTACTGATAGAGACTTGAGTTCACGATTGCATGTGGGTTTTGAGCTATGTGGGAACTCTTAGGCTATATCTAATTTTATTTATTATATGAAGAACCTATTAAGGTAAATTCTGGTGGTAGGAATTAGAGAAAAGAGGGAGAAAATGTTGTAACTTTTATTTATTTTATTTTTGCTCGTATTCGATTTGTAAAAGTGGGTGTGTTGACCCTAATTTGTATGCACAAAACGTACTATTAAGACTAATATTCTTCAGTTGAGATACATAGGTTTTGCATGAAATCAAAGTTCAAACAAAGAGCCTAAAAGATTTGGAATCAAGCGAAAGAGGAAGGTATAAAAAGATATTGCAAAATATAAAAAAATTGCCTCAAGAAACATGTGTTTCAATTTTTTAAGAAAGACAGCGAATATTGCAAATTTATTTTTGTTTATGTGAGAAAATACTATGTAAAGAACTGTTGATTAGATAATCAGTTGTGGAAGGAATATAAAGTGAATTCACCGAATAAAATCACATCTAGCACAATAGCGGTCGATTGCACATATGGTCGGTCGACTGTCATACAATCGACCGCACAATATAGTACTAAATTGAGTCAGTTGACTAACCCCCTCTCGACCTTCGAGTTGAGATGGACGATCGACTGCTCATAAAAGCGGTCGACTAATACTTATGCATACCTAATTATTTTTTGAATATCTTTCCACTTTTTCGAAAAGAACCCTATAAATATAGGTGAATTCAGTGAGTATTAATCATCTATTTCGACTATTATTCTTCTGAACTTACTATTCAATCAACGATCCGAGAGTGTGTGTTTTTATTATTTTCTTAGTCAAGATCGACGTAAATCTTGCTTGTTTTTTTTTTATTCCGCTGGTGAGTTTACGGGGCTTATTCGTAGAAATCCTGTGGGTGTAATAGGACTCTCGACATGAAGTCCGATAATCATTGTACGAAGTTTTGAGTATAGTGGAACGCTTGTGGTGGAGAATTACTACAAATAGGTGGTGTGGACATAGACCTGGGGTCGAACTACGTTATACCATTGAATCTTGCGTGCTTATTCGATTTGCTTTCTCTAACTCTATCTCCTTCCTTTAAGCAATTATTTTAAGTTTTTTATTTTTACACAATCACCCTATTCAACACCCCCGGGTGATTTTATAGTGGTATCAAGCGAGGTGCTCATAAATAGCTTAAAAACTAAGAGCAAAAGGTCCAATGGCCAAAATTCCTCATCCCGAAAATTGGTACACTTCGGCGTCATCCAACTCCAATGGACCCAGTCTCACACGTTCACCTTATTTTGATAAAAAATGCTAATATGTTTGGAAAGTTCGTATGTCTCATTTTTTGCAGATGCTTGGAGAAGAAGTATGAAATTTTTTTTTATAGGGAAAACGTGGAATATTTCCACCATGTTTCATTAATAAGATTTTAACAAAATAAACTCAGGGAACTGGGAGAAACTATAAAGCAGGAAATAAAACATAACTTCCAACAACTCCCTAGAGAGTGGGACAAGTCCAAAAGTAAAAGTAATACAACCAAACAAGTACGAAAGTAATACAAGTACATATATAGCGGTCCTTCCAACAAACTCTGGAAGGTGAGTATCAAAATACCGACTCTCTGCTCAGTCAAGGGTGGGTCCAAACTTCACCTCCTCATCATCGTACTCGTCTACCTGGAAGGCTCTGACGATCCTCCCTCTCGATCCTGTAGTAGTAGCTGTAGCCCAAAAGGAGATCAAATGCATTATATGAGTTAAAATACTGGAAATTCTATTATTAGTCCCATGGAAGTATATGTTATTTATGTCAAGCCATAAAATCCAGGTGATAGTGGCAATAGTGATGTACCACGCCTCTTTCATTTCGTGCCAAAATGTGGAAAATTTGGGTCCTACCCACAAGTACTCATAAGTGTTAGGGTACTCACTCGTACCCAAGGCCCTGAGCACCTCAACTAGCGTAGCCTTACTCTGTTGACATTCAATGAACAGATGGTTCAGCGATTCCGTATGGATGATGCAAAACCCACAAGTGGTTGCGATGTTTGGCTGTCTTTTGGCCAAGTTCTCTCTAGTCAGGATAGTATTATTGAGCACCAACTAGAGAAAAACCTTGACTTTTAGGGGCGCATTTGCCTTCCAAATGATCATGGCCCATTGAGGTATACATCCCCGGAAGTGGATACGGTTGTAGAGGGAGCGGACCGTGAAAGAGCCATTGTTCTCCAACCCCCATGACTTTCTATCAGGGTCATGTGTGCACCTCACCCCAGCCTGAGTGATATATTCTTGGAGGGGCACGAAGTCTCTCTATGAGAGCCGAACTAAGACGAGTGCGAAAAGAAGGTTTCCAAGTTCCCCTCTTCCATGTCTTGGCCACTAAAGTATGTGGTTGGGATGCTAGCTCGTATAGGTCCAAGAATCTTTCTTTTAGAGTGTGGGCACCACAATACTTGTCCCACCAGAATTTGGTCAACTGGTCATTGCCTATAAATGAAGCATTCGCCGTGCAGAATGGTTCATTGGCTCTAACGATTCCTTTCCAGAATTAGGAGACCTTAGGTACTACCCGAAAAAGTAAATTTCTCCAACCTTTTCCATGAAGATAAGACTGAAAAAATTCCTACCAGCCTTCCCCATTAGGGTGGAACAGCTTCCACCACCATTTACCCAACAAGGCAAGGTTCATGCATTTGAGATCTATGATACCCAGCCCACCATGCGATTTCTTCATGCAAGCTTTTCCCCCACCTAATCAAATGATAGCATCCTTATCCGTATCAGCCCTTTTCCAAAGAAATCTCTTTCGAATGCGATCAATTCTATGAATCACCCATTTTGGCAATTAGAAGAATGACATGTAGTAAGTAAGCAGATTGGACAGGACCGAGTTGAAAAGAATCACTCTTCCACCAAAAGATAAGGACTTGCTTTTCTATCCAGCTAATCGACCTTCCACTCTGTTGATGATCGGAGCCATTTTGACTTCTTAAGTTCACCTGGTCTAAATGGAAGGCCCAGGTATTTGATAGGAAATCCAGCTCTCTGACAGTTGAGACTGGTAGCATGTGCCTCCACCTCCGCATCCGAAAGAGCAATAAGTGCCAAAGCACTCTTATGGTAGTTAACTTTTAGACCCGAACATGCCTTAAAGAAGTAGAGGGTTCCCTTTACAATCCCCGCACTTAAGATTGTATATATATAATATTATATAAAAATATAGAATTCTATATATATATATATATATATATATATATATATATATATATATATATATATATATATATATATATATATATATATATATATATATATATATATAGTGAGAAGTGGTTGGTTGGCCTATAAGAGATTCTATGGGTTATGGATTAATTGGATTAATGAAGGAGCCTATAGAAGTGGTCTACGGGGCATAGGAAAAATGAGGCATTAAATGAAAGAAAGAAAGTGGTTGTGTGCACTTGGGCATGGGTTGGGTTAGTCCCACATCGTTTGTGGAGGAGAGAGAGTGAGAGAATGTATTAGGGAGCTCATGATCAAGAGGTACCTAATGGCTATAGCCCCTTTTGTGAAGTACGTCTGTGGTGGGAAGTTGTTAAAATTTAATTTGTTCGAGTATTGCCCGCACATGTAGCCGCATGCACAGCTGAGTCGGGCTCGGGGCATTACAAATGGTATCAGAGCCAACTTTCGATACCGACCATGTGCAAGATGTATGCCTGACATGGAGCTAGCAGATGTGCACTGGTGGTAACCATAGTCCTGGGTAGGGCTGTACGGCTAGCAGAATCAGGATAGTCCTCTCCACATCGGCTAGGAAGGGGATCCTGTGTCAGGTTGCAAGTTTCGGGCTCAACGAGGATGCTGAGTTCTTAAGGTGGGGTGTGTGTAACACCCCGTACTTGAGAGTGTATATATATATATATATATATATATATATATATATATATATATAGTGAGAAGTGGTTGGTTGGCCTATAGGAGATTCTATGGGTTATGGATTAGTTGGATTAATGAAGGAGCCTATAGAAGTGGTCTATGGGACTTAGGAAAAATGTGGCATTAAATGAAAGAAAGAAAGGAAGGAAGTGGATGTGTGCACTTGGGCGTGGGTTGGGTTAGTCCCACATTGTTGGTGGAGGAGAAAGAGTGAGAGAATATATTAGGGAAATCATAATCAAGAGGTACCTAATGACTATAGCCCCTTTTGTGAAGCACGCCTGTAGTGGGCAGTTGTTAGGATTTTATTTGTTTCCTTATTGCTCACACGCGCAGCCGCGTGCACAGCTGAGCCGGGTTCGGGGCGTTACACCCTTAAAACAGATTGTTTATGTTCTGTCCCCATTACCGAACAACAACATGTCGTTCGCATATTGTAGAATCGTACAACCCAGTCGATTCCAACCACTAGCTAAAGGGGAGATCTAGCCCACTTGTTTGCTGTTATCCAGCATGGACTTAAGAACATCCGCAACCAGGGTGAATAGGAGGGGAGAGAGCGGATCCCCTTGATTTAGTCCTCTCCTACAGGATAATGGGTGACCGGGTACACCGTTAACTGATATGGACGTTTTACTTGTCACTAGGAAGTGCTTGATTCATCTGATCCATCTGTCACCAAACCCTCTCCCATTGAGTGTCTCTAACATACACTCCCAATCCACAGAGTCATATGCTTTCTCGAAGCTAGTCTAATTTCAGAAGGAAGCTCTTGTCATTTGTAGTATGACAATGGGACAATCCATAACCTTCCCCTCACGATTGGCTAAAATTTTGGAGATAATCATACATGAATAGTTGAGAAGGTCAATGGGTCTGAAGTCCCCTACCCCATGGTGCTTCTCTTGTTTGGGGATGAGAATGATTTCAGCAAAGTTGACCATCCCCAGCTTCAGACTGTGGTTAAAGAAATTCTCCATCAGGGCCTTAATATCCTCTTTGATTTCGTCCCAAAAAAATTGGTAAAACATCATTGGGAGCCCATCTGGACCAGGCACCTTACCCGATCAAATTAGATCTATCGCCTCATTCACTTCCTCCTCTGAGAACCGGACCTCCAGATTGTGTAGGGATTGCACTGCCTCCTGTTGCTGTACTGCCAAAAGTTCTCAGCAGAGGTATTCGAAATCCATCCCTATGCCCTAATAGGTTTTTATAATGAGACTGAAAAATACGTGTAATTTCTGTCTCATTTTGAGTGGTGCCAGCGTCTGTTTGAATAGAAAGGATAAGGCTATATCTCTGTCGGGCACTAGCCTCCCGGTGGAAGAAGGCAGTCTTCGCGTATCCCTCTTTGAGCCATCAAATTCTGGACCTCTGTTGCCACTTGATCTCCTCGAGTTTATAAAGATTCCACATTATCCCTAAGTTCAAGGAGTTTGTTTCGCTCATCCTGGGAAATGTCGTAGGATTCCTTTAGTCTTTCAAGCTCGTCGATGCCCTCCAGGAACGAGTCTTTTGCGCTCCAAATATTCAAAAATCTAGTACGGTTCCATCTACGTAATCTGTTGCATAGTCTTCGGACCTTTTCACACCATCGAGATGCAGCATTCGTCCCTCGTATTGGTAGGACCCAACTTTCCATTACCATGTGGTGAAAACTCAGGATCTCCAGATAGGCCTTCTCAAATCTGAATTTCCTCGGCTTACTAGAACAATACTTTCTCGTGGAGAGCAAGATAGGGACATGGTCCAAAGTAATGTTGGTAGTGATTTTGCTCAGGCCAGCAGAAAATTTGTTTCCCAGTCCATGGAGACAAGGATTCTATCAAGCTTAACCATAATGGGGGTCGCTTGCATGTTTAATCTTTTAAAGAGTCATCATTAATTTGGATTTTAATCAAATTCAGATCATTGATCACCCTATTGAATTGATCCTTATCCACACCACTGGACCCTCTGCCTCAGTGCTCAAATGCAAATCTTGTGACATTGAAATCACCCCCAACAATCCAGGTGTTCTACCAACGCACTTCGATAGAAGTATGGAATGTTTGTGTAAACAAAATGGATATCCCAGTCAGTGATGGAAAAAGGACCTTCACAGCAACTGAATTATAATTAAAAACTGCTAACTCCAAAGCCATGACAACACTATGCAGGGATGAACAATGAAGAACTGATGCGATGTGGGAGCAATTGCAAAACAACTTACAAAATCTGAAATAATATGTTAAAACGTCATGGAGGAACCAAATCTGAGGTAAAAGCAAAGTTACTTTATGTTTTTATAAGTTTGATGTTTTTCATAAGATTCCAGGAGAAAACGTTGACCAGATGTTAGCCCACTTCGATATCATCGCCCATGAACTTGAGAGCTTAGGTAAGGGGTTAGATGATGACCGAAAGGTCGAAAAACTTATAAGCTGTCTCACACCAAAATGAGATATCAAAGCCGCTGCGATGAGGGAGACACTCAAAGAAAAAGGATTCGACTACTACACATTTCAAGATAAATTGAAAACGTAATAGATGGAGATGACAGAAACAAAGAGGTACTGGCAAAATATTGGGATCATTCCCAAAACTGACAGAAACAAAGAGGTACTAGCAAAATATTGGGATCATTCCCAAAACTGAAAAGAAAGCTATTGCCTTAAAAGCAGCAACTTCACGACAAACAAAATCAGAATCAAATCATGAAGAATCTAACGAAGAAATTGCGCTACTCACCAAACAATTTAGTAAGTACCTCAAACACAAAAAATATGGCAGGTTTCAAGGAGGAAGAGACAAAGAAAATGAGGATGTATGTTACAAATGCTAGAAGCCAGGACACATCTGAGCAAACTGTCATCTCTCTCAAGATAAGAACAAAGCTTATCATTCAAATCTAGAATTCAGAAAGAAGGCACTAAAGGCAACCTAGCTCAATTCAGACTCAAGTGATGAAGAGCAAGGACTCAATGACTTCGGATTTATGGCTCTTAGAGATGGTGAGGGGAAATCACCACTCCAAGAAGAGGTAATCGAAGAACCCACCTATGATGAATTAGTAGATATATGTAATGACATAAAAGATTATGCAAAGAAACTTAGTTGTGAGCTAAAATAATATAAGTGAATATCTAATGAATCACATAACTCTTGTATTGCTAAAAATAAAAAAGCTGAAAGATGCAAACCTATTGATTAATGAAAATTTTGTGTCATTCAGAAGGGATTATGATGTATTGATAGAGGAAAATAAATTTCTAAAACAATTTATTCAAAAGTCTATGGCAATAAATAATGAAACCTAAGAGAAATTCATGAGAAATCTGCTTATATTGTTAAGCTCACTAATGATCTTAATGAAGACAAAAAAGTTTGACGAGTAGTAGAAGGTTGTAAACAAGCCCTCGAACAACTAGAAAGCTTGATGCAACTCTTGATACTCTTCATTGGGATGCCAAATGTTGCCGCTGATTTCGGTGTGGGGGCAATCAGATGAATTTATGGGTTCATGAGGAATCGAAGAGGTCAAACCTAACCACTTCCACTGTTGATAGGCTGGCTCCTTCGTGTTGCCGCTGACCTGCACAAAGTACGAAACACTGGGATGACACACCCTCCGACGCTCTTGTCAATACTCAAAAAGGAATATCAAAAAGCTTTGGGTAGGCAAAAGAGAGATCACCTTGTAACGGCAGGAGGTAGGGGGTTTTTATAGTCGTCGTGGGGATCTGCTTCGAGATAAGAACAAATCTCTAATCCCCGTGGCTGGATAGAGATGGTTAGAACCACCTCTTAAGGATAAGGACGGATCAAGATTCCTCCATATCCTCCAGATCTGTCTCTTAACGGGTTGGGACCCGTACCCAGTTGAACAGATCCATTCGTGGGTTGTTGGGCCCTAGAGAAGAGACCCATCTCCCATTTCGGACCCGTCTAAAGGTGAGATTACCGTTTTTCCCATGTGAACTTTAAGATTCGTGCCCAGTTCGAACAGTTCCGATTTAATCCCATTTTTAGCCATATCATGAGCCCCCACTGCTAAAGACTGTTACAGCCTTTGGAGAGTAGTTTTGTTGTTTCAATGGTGTACAAGACTTTATCGGAGTTCTTAAAGGGGGTTCGAATCTTGTTCGAGAGGTAACGGTGCTTTTCTGAGCTGGTAACATGCCCAAGAGAAGTTCTTAAGCTCTTCTAGATTTCTGGTGATTTCTCACGATTTTTACATTATTTTTTGAATCATATATTCAATTTTGCAAAGCGATGATTTATTTTTCGAGAGCACTAATTAATTATTCTAACCAATAATTATTTACCCAGGCGCTCAAAAATATTTCCCCGAGTCTATAATTATTTTTTAGAATTTTTAATTAATTTTTCTAAATTTTAATCTTTTTTTTACAATTTTTAAATATATAATTCGAATTAATAAAATAAAAAATGGAATTAATCACAGGATTATCGATGTGGGCAAATTTGGGACGTCCATCGCTTACCGGCACGTTTATCTGAATGATCAGAGGGCGGTTCAGCGCACAGCTGTCGTGGTTGGATCTGGGACCTTGATCAAACTGTGTTGCAAATTTTGAGGAGATCTGACAGCGTGCATAGGCTTCCAGTTCCCCCCTTAATTTTGGGACCACATTTGTTCGACGAGAGGTGGCAAACGCATCGAAGGAAACGACGAACATGGTGAACGCATCGAACGAGACGTCAAACGAGGTGAAAGCATCGATCGAGACGTCGAACGTGGCGAATGCGTCGAACAAGACATCGAACATGGCAAACAACAGGGGAGTGACATGTGTCACTGGGGCCATTGACTGGTCAACGTGTTTTACTTACAAATACGTTTGGGAACACGTCTATTCGAAAACCAGCGGCGAACGTGTCGAACGTGGCGAACGGCTGGAGAGCGACATGTGGCACTAGCAGCGTTGATTGGTCAATGAAATTTGCTCCTTTTACATTCGGAATCATGTCTGTTCGATGACCAGCGACAAACGTGGCGAACGACTGGGGAACGACACGTGGCACTGGCAGCATTGACTGGTCAATGCGTTTTGCTCCTTTTTCGTTCGGAATCACGTCTGTTCGACGACTAGCGGTGAACGTGTCGAATAAGTCTTCGAACATGGTGAACGACGGGGGAACGACATGTGGCACTGGCAGACATTTGATAAGCCTGCGACCGTTTGACTTCCTGGCTAGTTGGACTTCTTGGCGATTTGACTACCGCCACTTTGGATTTCTAGCCGTTAGGATTTCAGGCCTTTTGGGCTTCTTAAAGGCCTGTTGAGCTTCTGGCCCAGGCCTATTAAGCGCAGCTATAAATCCTCCCCCCTCTCTCATTTGCACTCTACTCCTTCACTTTCACCATCTAAAAAAATTCTCTCCCCCTCTAGAGCAGGATTCTGGCGTGCTTTTTCGATCTCCGATGATCTTTCTGACTGTGCAGATCACATCTGAGGTAATTTATTTTTGTTTTAAAGAGATGTCTAAGGTTTTGTCTGGCGAAGAGACCTCTCTCTCAGATCGTGTCGAAGCGACCCCTCCGACAGAGACTCCTAAGGTCAACAAGGGGAAAGGTTTGTTGGTTGAGCCATCGCCCATGGTAGAGATGATTGTGGAGAGAGAGAGAAGGATGGACAACTTCGGGAGGCATTCGATAGCCGTATCTCGCTTGGGGGCATTCGGCAGTACAGCGCCGAAGAGCTTGCGCGCGTCGAGCATGGCATGGCACACCACTATTAAGAGAACGAACCATGAGATCGCACCGAGGCAAACGACATTGTCTCCGTGCTTACTGATGAGGATCTCCTTACTATTAGGAGGTGTTTCATGATTCCTGAGGAGTTCGAACTGCTCCTCCTTGGTCCTGGTGTGAGGTCTTGTTCTTCTTTCCCCCCAGACATAAGCATGTTTCCCTTCGAGGCTTTGAATGCGGGTCTCCGACTTCCCCTGCACCCATTCGTAAGGGAAGTATTGCGGTGGTATGGCATGGGCCTGATCCAATTAATGCCAAATATGTGGAGACACATAACGTGGTTCACACTTCACTGCCAGGCCGCTAGAATCGAGCCTCGCCTCAACGTGCTCCGTAAGTTATACAAGATTCATCAGAAGATGAGGACGGAGTACCGGTTCTACCTTAACGCTCATAAGGGCATCGCTCTAGTCAACAACCCTGACTCCGTGAAATCTTGGAGGTACAAGTACTTTTTGATTCAGAGTAGAGTGTCGTGGGATATCCCAACCGTTTGGAGGGACGATGTGCCGAGGAGGGCGACGGCAGAACCATCTCTTAGCCCGGAGGAAGATAAGATGGTGGGGATTCTCTTGGAATGGCCGATGCTGAGTTGGAGAGAGATCTCAGAGGAAAGTCTCTTTGGGGGGGTCTAAGCCTGATGAACCCTAGTACACCTTTCCTTGTGTTTATCTATATCTCTTAGCTTGTAAGAGTTAAGATTTTCAACACTTATATATATATATATATATATATATATATATTTGCAGGAGATCCGAGCATGGACTTTGACGCCATTATGAGCAAGCATTCGTCACTGAGTGGCAGACGAGTCGATGAGAAGAAGAGGAAGCGTATGGTCGTTCGACTGTTTCCGTCTACGGCTATTAGGAGCGAGAGTCTCGCCATGTCCGTTGTCGACTTAGAGTCCATGCCTGCAGTGCCTACGGCTCCCTCGGCTAGTGGTCTCCTCCTCTCTGCGATGCTTACACTCGAGGCTCCTCCTCTCACAGCGGCGGTCGAGTCGATCTTGACCGATGAGCTGAAAAGAATTTTCATCCCTGACTGGAAAATTCGGAGGCATGACGGCTTCTTAGGGGATTCAGCGAGTTGTATGGACGCTGTTCGTCATTTGTCAACCCCCAAAGATAAGGCTGCCATGGAGCATGGCACCGTGGGCGATTCAGCTTTGGAGATCGCCAAGGCGCAGATAACGGTAAGTGAATTTTCGCTTTTGTTTTTGCGAGATTGTCTTTTCTCATTCTCAACCTCGAATTCTTTCTTGCAGGCGATCTGCCACTTCAGCCACCTGCTGAGGCAAGTGGCGGAGCAAGAGAAGGAATTGAAGGCAGTCCTCGACAGGGAGAAGGTCGAGCGGTCTCGGACGAAGAAAGAGTCCGAAGCTGCTGCTTTGCTGGCCGAGTCTCAAGCTGCCCAAATTGCCCTGTAAGAGGTAGCGTTGGCGAAGGCGAAGGAGAGTGTCGCTTTGGAGAAGGCTAAGGCCGCTCGGGAGAGGGCGGCAGAGATGAAGAAGGCGGCCTTTGAGCAAGACGCGGCTGTGCGTGAGGTTGTTCGAGAGGCTGAGGCCGCAGCAGAAAAGAAGGCCATTGGCTTCTTGAAGAACAACATGTGGAGGGCCTACGACACGGCTTTGAAAGATGTGGGCGAGCAAGTTCCAGGGTTCGATCGCACGGGCTACTACTTATTTCCCGATGATGCGAGACGAAACGTAGAGGTCGCAGAAGGAGAAGATGTCGATGAGGAGGGGGGCGACAAAGAGGAACTCGTTGTGGGAAACCCCGCGACGGCTTTGTAACATCCTGAATTTTATTATTAAATAAAGAGTTTGTTGATTTTTACGTATTTTGCACGTACAAATTCATATGCATTTTTCCTAGAAAATCACTTCTTTATAACATGAACAAGTAATCATTTTAGTATTTCTCTTTATTTTAAAAGCCTACTTAAATTCTAGGCCTAATTGTCTCTTTCTAGCCCACCATAATTAATTAATTTATTTATTTATTAGAGCCCATGGTTAATTAGCCCATTAGTGAGCCCATTAACTTAATTCCTCTTTTAATTAGTCTGACTTGTAGGGTAAACTAACTTAGTAGACAATTAATTAAATTACATGAACAAACTTATAATGGGGGATACTAGTGTAGCATGTGCATTGCACTAGCACGTGCATGGAACACCTTTGGAGAGTGGCCGGATTTCACAAAGAGAGAGGGAGAGATGGGAGTAGTGGTGAGGTGGTTTCTCCATCATGGGTAGTTGCTACAACTCCCTAAATCATCCTAGCCTTTGATCTCTAACTATTTGATCTAATCATAGCCATCTATTCTTACCCACAATAAGTATAAATACCCCTCCTAGTTCTCTTCACGTAGCACATTAAAAATTTGTAAAGAAAGAAAGAAACACAAGAGTGAGAAAAAGATTGAGAGAGAGTGAGAAAAAAATTGAGTTGTGTGCTAGCTGTGTGTGTTCTTTCCCATTTGAGGCCGGTCAAGTCATCTAGGAGCAAGGGAGGCTCGGGCTTCATCAAGTCTAGGAGGAGAAGACACATTCTTGGTGGCACGATCTTGAATGAGAAGGATCGCTCTTTGTTCAAAGAGATTCCAGGAACTTTGTACTTGTTTTTCTTCAAAATAGGTAGGCAATTTTCTCATACATCTAACTAGTTACCATGCTAGGTTTATGGTTGTGATCACTTTAGAATAAACAAGAAAATATTGCTTTATGATTGTTACCATGATTAAGGAGAAAAAGAACCCCACATTGACCTACATGAAAAGATTAGTGAAATAAATTAGATTATGTGAATGAAAATATGTTGTGATGCTTTGATAATTTACTTGCATGCTAAAATGGGTAATTGTGATTTTTATGAAAGTTTGTTCATATATGATTTGTAGAATGCAAGATGGAGAAATATGCTTTTAAATGAATTGTGGAATACAAGTAGTATGTATGCCATGAAAATTGATTGAATAGTGATTAAAATGCACATTTTATTTTGTCATATGAGAGTGGTGCTATAGCCCCTAAATTGTTATCTTTATTTCGTTGGAAACATGAGAAAAGGCCAAATTGTGAATTAGGACTAATCTTTCTAAAAGAATGGATTTCTACTAAAGAAGAAAAGAAAAAGAGAATTACTTGCTTAAAACCCTTTGTGAATGAAGAAAAATTTATCAATTAGGAGTTCACTTGTAAAAAGATGATTTGTAGGACAAAATGTAATTTATGTTTAATTAAAACTAAGATCATAGTTTTCTATGTAAAAATGAGTTTATATAATTTTATACAATTATAAGTCACTGTATTTTCCAAAGAATTACAATCAGGAAAAGATTTACTTTTATAAGAACAATTCTTGAAAGAAAAGAATTGAGTTTTTTAAAATGAACTAGAAGTGCTACAGTCAGACACAAAATTATTTGTAATTGTTTTCCCTACGAGTTAGTCACCATGTCCATACTGGTCAGTGGGTGCACAACAGAAACGTTACTGTAGTTATGGTTTCGGAGGTCTCGGGTTCGAGCTCTTCGGAGACAAATTTTTTTTATTGAGATTCTAACTCAATACCGAGTCCCAAGAAATAAATAGACTTTAAGTTCCCCTTTGAACAGCTAGCACTATTGGGTTTCTTGGTCTTCGGGTGCATCACAGTAACGTTACTGTAGCGTGCGTGGGGCGCTGTGCGTGGGTTCGAGCCTTGGCTTCGGCCATCTTTTATAAAAATCCGACTTTTTTAATGTTTTGATATTTTTAAATGGTTTTCAATTGATTTAAAAATTAAGAAAAGTTATTAGAATTATTCTAAAATTCCCCACATCTCAAGAGAAAATTTCTGTAGCCTTAGACTTACTTACTATAGTTGAGAAATTAAAGCCATGTTAGAGAAGATTTTATTATAAATTAGTAGAATACACTACTGATCAAATAAAGGAAATAAATATTATTTTTTAAGGGAAATTGAGTAAAGATTTTCTAAGTGAAATTGTGGTTAATGCAAGAAAAATAAATATGAATAATTTGGGCTTAACAAAATAAGATCTTTAACCTTATTAAAGAAAAGATTTTTTTTTTTTTTTAGGTTAAAGATGGAATAACGCCATCCTGTTTCATTAATAAGAAATTAATAAAACAACCCCGGCATACCGGGTGAATTACAAAAGTACAGTGCAAAAAATAAAACATAATCCCCCAACAAAATCCTGGCGGGTGGGTCTAATCATCCATACCCAGTACAACCAAAAGTACAGTAGATCGAGACAAAAAAAAATACAAAGTGGAGGAATTTGCGGCTAATGGAGATCCAATGTAGCATGTTCCATATAAGTGTGAATGGTGCCTACCCCTCAGTCCAGTGTCGGACCAAACTCTACCTCCTCGTTATCAAATTCCTCCACCTGGAAGACTCTGGCAATCCTCCCCCTCGCTCCTGTGGTAGTAGCTGTGGCCCAAAAGGAAATAAGATGCATGATATGAGTAAGGTTACCAGAAATACTATTACATGAAGCACGAAAATAAAAATTATTTTTGTCTAGCCATAACACCCAAGTCGTTGCCGCAATGGCTATGTACCAAGCCTCCTTCATTTCGTGGCGTACCGAGGCAAATTTTGGGCCAATCCACAAGTCCTCGTATTCGTTGGGGTAGTCACCTATTCCTAAGGCCCGTAATACCTCTGTCATAGTTGCCTACTCCTTTGGCAGTGAATAAAAAGGTGATTCAGATTCTTTGTATACATGTTACAGAATCCGCAGTTGGTCGCTATCTGGGGTTGTCTTTTGGCAAGGTTCTCTCTGGTGAGAATTGCATTATTGAGCACTAGCCAGAGGAAGACCCTGACTATAAGGGGGGTTTTGGCCTTCCATAACACCTGTGCCCAACTAGGTCTGCACCCTTAGTAGTGAATTCGATGATGTAACGCCCCGAATTTCAAATAAGGATAAACTCGGGATTTCACAGGATCTTTACTTCACTTCGTACAATTTTACAAGGAAAATTTAAAACTTTTCATTCATAATACATCAGAGTTCCTTTACACTTGGTTTTTTACACAGCGGAAGAATAAAACAATTGAAAGTAAACAAAAATATAACTTGTACAATTTCAACATCATTTGCAACATCTT
Source organism: Hemerocallis citrina (assembly GCA_017893485.1). Lineage (NCBI taxonomy): Eukaryota > Viridiplantae > Streptophyta > Magnoliopsida > Asparagales > Asphodelaceae > Hemerocallis > Hemerocallis citrina. The sequence goes on along the minus strand of CM030360.1, from coordinate 190,398,772 downwards.
TAACTTCTAAACAGCAACAGCATATCCACTTTATAACTCCATGAATAGTCCATTACCTGCATGTCAGTCTGTGGGCACGTCAGTTACTTACAACTGACGAAATGTTATACACGGCTATCCTCTCTATGCTGGGAATAGTATAACGATCTCATACTTTAACAAATCACAAAAGATTGAATGAACAAGTAAAGTGTCAAAAGTGATTATTCTAAACATAAGTGTATGTCATGTCTTAATGCCTAATGCATACCATTCTACACTAGGATGACACTAATGCACACTTGTTCGGATTCTATGCATCCCATACTACATAGGTCCGAGGGCAAGCGCCTACGTTCTTCACAATACAGGGCTCGATCCCTCGCCATGAAAACTACCCGGTAGCAAAACAAAGTTCAGACTATTCCACGAATGTGAATCCCAACCTTGGAGTCCACCGCCGGCTGTTATAACAGATTCCACATTGTGCGAATCGTCCCGTATGTGACCTTCTAGCCCAGTATATATATATATATATATACATTGGAGACGGTAAACACAAAAACACATCCGTCCGACTACTCAAGATCTTGGAGTCCACCGCCGACTCGTCCTCATAGTCCCGGATTAAAATATAATAATCCGTCTCCCACAGGGCAACCTCAGTCCACCAACTGGGTCTATAGTCTTGGAGTCCACCACCGACTATATAGAGCACCCCACTTACATTTCCCTAAGTTTACTACATCTTCACTTATGTGCCTAAATTTTCTTAAATTCAAGACATCAATAATTTCCATTCAAAGAATTAGTCTTACCTCCCACCGGACTTAATCAACAAATACGAGATAGCTCCACGGCCATATCTCCAAATCATTTCTCAAATCTTTTCTTTCAATAATGCCGGTACCGAAGTCGTACTAACTCTAAATCATAAACTTTCATGTACAAGAAACATGGGTATTCACACCCTTTCTTAATCATGTCTTAAACTTATATAATTTTCATCTTCTACTTATTCACAATGATTAATGTCTTGTATTAGCACTTATCCATAAAGCAATCATTTCTTAGTCTTTACACTATTCATAATCTAGTTATTCACTCATAGTCTTTATAAGCAAAAAGGATTCCCTTTTTAAGAACACAATTTCATCACATGAAATTTTATAACCAATTCAAACTATCACAATATCTCAATTCCCTTTAAAATATTTCTTAAACAAAATCAAAGTATAATTCTCTTAAAAAAAAATCACTTCACAAAAATAATACTTTGTTTTTGTTCACTACAAAGTTTCATACTCACAATTTCATCTCTCTTTATATCTCAAAATATACAAGAAAACAATCTTAATATTTCCCATTTCATCTTCACTTATGTGCCTAAATTTTCTTAAATTCAAGACATCAATAATTTCCATTCAAAGAATTAGTCTTACCTCCCACCGGACTTAATCAACAAATACGAGATAGCTCCACGGTCATATCTCCAAATCATTTCTCAAATCCTTTCTTTCAATAATGCCGGTACCGAGGTCGTACTAACTCTAAATCATAAACTTTCATGTACAAGAAACATGGGTATTCACACCCTTTCTTAATCATGTCTTAAACTTATATAATTTTCATCTTCTACTTATTCACAATGATTAATGTCTTGTATTAGCACTTATCCATAAAGCAATCATTTCTTAGTCTTTACACTATTCATAATCTAGTTATTCACTCATAGTCTTTATAAGCAAAAAGGATTCCCTTTTTAAGAACACAATTTCATCACATGAAATTTTATAACCAATTCAAACTATCACAATATCTCAATTCCCTTTAAAATATTTCTTAAACAAAATCAAAGTATAATTCTCTTAAAAAAAAATCACTTCACAAAAATAATACTTTGTTTTTGTTCACTACAAAGTTTCATACTCACAATTTCATCTCTCTTTATATCTCAAAATATACAAGAAAACAATCTTAATATTTCCCATTTCATTTTCCTCAAAATATGCAATAAAGTTATGATTAACTTTAATATTTATTACTTCATTTTATATGAAGAAAGTATGAGTTTTAATCAAAAGCCCCCTTTTTAAAGTCTCATTTTTACTTTCTTAAAATAGACAATAAAATTTCCATAACAATCTCTAATAGCTTCCATTTTATCTTATAACCATAATAGGAATTTATTCATACTAAAAAAAAACATCTTATTCTATTAAAACCAAATCAAAAAAAATAAAAGATGGCTATCAAGATTTGAACACAAGATCTCCTATAAGAGGTGCTCATTGACTAACCAATAAGTCCTAGTGTGCTTTTTACTTAGAAGTTGTATTCATATACTTTTGTTCACAATTTTCTGAAATTGTTTCTTTTTAATAAAACTTGTTTACCCAATAATCCAATCCTTTAGGATATTGGAATAAACTTCTCTTTGGACTAAAAGGAAATCTTAAATAGTAATCAACAAGTCCAAACTTATTTTTAGCATATATCTCATTTTTTAAAAAAAGATTTTTCCTTTCTTTACAAAATTTACATTTCTTTTCAAACTCGAAAATTAAAATCATGCTTTTCTAAAAACTAGTTTATGCCCAACATCCTACAAATAAAAATTTGTGTTAAGAATCAAACATATCTTTTAATCGATTGTGGATGTCTCAAAGGAATTCCTTTCATACAAAAAATTGTATTTTTGACATATGTCAATATACTTTATAAAAAGATTATTTCCTTCTCTTTTCTTTTTCATCATATCTCTAATCATATGTCGAAATATAGCATTCTTTAACAATTTCTCATACATATCGAGTATTCTAACATTGTTCATAGTAATAATTCTTTAGTTAAACTCTTCTTTTCAATTTACACATAAACTTGCATTTCTCAAAGCTTGAATGAAAAAAAAAATGTTTAATTTCTCTTATACAAAATTGGGAATTTATAGCATGCCAACAAGTCTCAAATCATAAGAATTTTACAAAATCTCTTTCATGAACAAATTGTTATTTTCCAAATATAACAATAAAAAATATACATATGTCAATAATAACAAAATTTTACTTTCTTATTTCTTAGTCAATAAATCATAAAGCATGTTTATCATATGATATTCATCACTAAAATTCCCACATACTCAACAAGTACAAAAATTACAATCACATTAACATGATTCATGGTATAAAGAAATTCTTCTTTTTAATTAACATGATATCACAACAAAATCATCCTCATTCAAAACATGATATACTAGCATAAATTTTATCTTATAATTCTCAAACAATATCTTCTTATACTACTCTTTTTTGTATGCATATCCTACACTAGACAATAATGAAATCACCTACTAACACAATGTTAATCTATTTGTCAACATAGCATGATTCACTATTAATCTCACCACAATCATAGTATAGTTATTCTATTTTATCAAAACTACCCATTCACTTTTATTAGCATGTACATTCTAAAAAAATTAGAAAGTAGGAGAACACCCACCTTTTGTGAAGCTTGAAAAGAAAAGAGAACACCACTTCTAGCTCCAAAGTGACCTCCTAGATCTTCCCCTTCTAGCAAGAGCCTCCAAGCACAAAAAAAAACTCTCTTCTATCTTTCTTTTCTTTTTCTTGATTTGTTTTCTTTTTGTGTGTGAAATGAGAAGAAGAGATGTGCTATTTATAGGATATGTAGAGGGTTCAATTTGTAAAATTACACACACAAATAAATTACTCTTTTAATTACCCACCCTTTCACTTTCTAACTCCTAAAAACCTCCATCTCTTTATTTCTTCACCTCTTCAAATCCCAACTCCCAACTCATAAAACCGGTATTAATCCCAACTCCCAACCGGTCTAACTCTTCCCCTTCCCCTATACACGTGCACACATCTCTATACTACCGTGTATACACAGAGAAGCCACTTCCTTCATGGTGAATTGCATGAATTGCACACAGCACACATGAAGGGCATTAACCATTCCGTGGCCCCCACCCATATACACAATTCCATTTACACATATTCTACTTTATGTACAAGTACATATATGCCATCAAGTATATATATATATATATATATATATATATATATATATATATATATATATATATATATATATATATATATATATATATATTACCTAACAGCCAACTTACTTCACATATATATATATATATATTACATGTATATATATACTAGTATATTTACTTTTGAAATTATACGGGGTGTTACACAAACTCCGGAATTATTTTGAAAACGAATACGATCAAACGCGCGCACCGAAACACGTGCGTCGCACGTAAAATATCAAAATGCGAAAATCGAATTTATTGATGAAAAGTTATTATATATAATCGAAAACAATCTAGGTAAAATTATATTTACTAATTTATATATATATCATGATGAAATCACAATACGTAGAAAGCACGTGCATTATACGTGCAGAAATTCGAAAAATGCATTTTAATCAAAATAGGGGAAAACAAATTTTCGTTTTATAAAATAGATTTAAATACATAAAAATAAATAATTTAAACCTATAGAAAATATTATACGTAGTGGTGGAAGTACGTGCATCAAAACACGTAAAAGCATGTAAATCCCAGGGATTAAATATTATATTTTAGTTGACTAAAATCAATACGAAAAATATATAAATAGTACGAATCCAAAATATGTAGTGAAATACATTACAAAATATACATGCGTAACACCCAGGGGCAAAATTGTAATTTCAATTTTGCGGGGTGTTACAGATGATACAGAGATCTAACAGTGAAAGCTCCCTTGGTCTCTAGTCCCCAGCGCATCTGATCTGGGCCTCGAGCGCACATCGCACCGGCCTGTGTAATGTGTGTTTGTAGTTCAAGTAGTTGCTGATGTAACTCTGGGGAAAGAGTTCCTCGGAAAGGCGGTCTCCAATTGCCCCTCTTTCAGGTCTCGGCCACAGTTATATTCGGTCGAATCGTTTTCTCATAAAGCTCAGGGAAAGTCTCCTTAAGGGTATGGGCACCACACCATTTGTCCCACCAGAATCTGGTGGACCGTCCATTACCAATAGTAGATGTAACTACCAAGTTGAAAGGTTCGCTTGCTTTGGTAATTCCTTTCCAGAAGCAGGACACTCTAGACCCTACTCGGAAGCCTAAACTTCTTGTACCTTTTCCCCGAAGGTATGGTTGAATGAAGTCCTGCCATTCTTTCCCGCTATGGTGAAAGACCTTCCATCACCATTTCCCCAACAGGGCAGGGTTCATGTCTCTTAGGTCGATGATGCCTAGCCCTCCAAGTTTCTTCTTCATGCATGTAATACTCCACTTGATCAGGTGGTACCCCCCTATTCGAGTCCACCCCTTTCCAGAGGAAATGTTTTTGGATTCGGTCAATCCTTTGGATAACCCGTTTAGGAATCTCAAAAAACGACATGTAGTAAATGGGCAGATTAGACAACACCGAGTTGATGAGTACCACTCTGCCACCGAGGGACAACGATTTTCCTTTCCAGCCTGATAATCTGTCCTCCACCCTATCTATGATAGGTAGTCAGTCCGTCTTAGTAAGCTTCCCTGGCCTGAGTGGGAGCCCTAAATATTTGATTGGGAACTCGTCTGTCATACAGTTTAGTATGGTCGCATGTTCCCGTGCATCTACATCGGAAAGTGCAATTGGAATCAAAGCGCTCTTGTAGAAATTAATCCTGAGACCTGACCAGAGTTCAAAATAGTAGAGGGCCCCTTTAAAGCAGAAAATTTCTGACCTGTCCCCGTTACTAAAGAGTAGGGTGTCATCAGCATACTGAAGAATCGTGCACCCTTTGTTAGAGCTACTGCTAGCCACGGGCATTATCCAGCCTCTCCTCCTGCAGTTCTCAAACATGCCCCTCAGCACATCTTCTATGATAGTGAATAGCAGAGGTGAAAGCGGATCCCCCTGCCAGAGTCCCTTCTTGCAAGAAAATGGTAGCCCCGGCCGGCCATTAACCGAGATTGCCATTTTACTAGTGTATAAACACTGTTTGATCCACCTAATCCATTTAATACTGAAGCCTCTCCCTCTTAGAGCTTCCAGCAAGCACTCCCAGTCGACGGAATCATATGCTTTTTCAAAGTTCAGTTTGAGGAGGAAATTCTTAGACTGGCCTGTATGGCAGTGGTGGATAACTTGTTCTGCAGTTGCCACACAGTCCAGGATACATCTTCCCTTGATGAAACCAATCTGTATCTTGCTAATTAAACTGCCCATTATGCTCCCCAGGCAGATGGCCAGGACCTTGGTGATGATCTTAACCGAGCAGTTTATGAGGCTAATTGGTCTAAAATCCCCCACCCTCGTAGATTCCACCCGCTTAGGTATCAGGACAACTTCCGCAAAGTTGAACATGCCCAATCTGAGATTGTTGTGAAAGAATTCATCCATCAGTGCCATAATGTTCCCTTTTATTTCTTCCCCAGAACACCTTGAAGAACATCATTGGGAATCCGTCTGGCCCAGGCGACTTGTCCGATCCCATTTGACTGATGACCTTTTCCACTTCCACTTCCGAGAAAGGTGCCTCCAAATTGGATAGCATTTGCTCTGACTCATTCTGACAGGCCTGCCAGAAGTCATCCCTGAGTGGGACCCTAAAGTCATTCTTCTTCCTAAATAGGCCCTTGTAGTAATCTTGAAAGGTTTTGAAAATCACATTTTCATCTTGCGATGTTCCCGTGTCCGTCTGTAGTGATAGGATAAGATTGGATCTACATCTTGCGGTTGCCACTCGGTGGAAGTAGGTCGTGTTCGCGTCCCCCTCTTTGAGCCACAAAATTCTCGACTTTTGTTGCCATTTGATCTCCTCCAGCTTATAAAGATTGGCGATATTTTGTCGGAGCTCTAGTAGCCTGTTTCTTTCTTCTTGGGACAGGACTCTCGTTTCTTCCAATCTCTCTAGCTCGTCAATTCCTTCCAAAAAGAAATCTTTAGCATGCCAGATGGTCGAGAATCTGGACCGATTCCATCTATGCAGCTGCTTTCTCAATCTGTAGACTTTTTTCACACCATTGGGATGCTGCATCCGAACCAATAGTTGGGAGTGCCCAGTTTTCTATCACCATGTGGTGAAATCCCTGGACTTCTAACCAAGCCTTATCAAATCTGAACTTCCTTGGTCATTGAGATCCCAGTATCCCGACATCAAGTAGGACCGAGGAATGACCTGACGTAGGCCTAGGGATAGACTTAGCACTCGCTAATGGGAATTTAGCCTCCCAATCCATCGATACTAGAATCCTGTCCAATTTGGCCATAATCGGAATTTCTTGCATGTTGGACCATGTAAATAGTCGGTCATTGATTGGGATATCGATCAGCTCTAGTTCCGTGATCACCTGATTAAACTTCTCTCTGTGTCTGTCATTAGACCCTCTTCCCTTGTACTCAAAAGTGAATCTGGTGATATTGAAGTCCCCCATGACTATCCAGGATCCCAACCATCATTGTCAGATATCGATAAGCTCTTGCCAAAACGCGTCTCGATCTGTAGCCACGTTTGGCCCATAGACGACAGTGATTGTCTGCATCCAATTATCAGATCGTTGCTTTAGTCGGATAGTCAGGGAAAATATTCCACTGTACTCGTCAGTGCAGGTGAAGATATCCGGGTTGAACCCAATGATGCTCCTACAGATGGGCGTAGCACCCATTCCTTGATTCTGTTGCCCCTTACTCTTTTCAGTTTAAACCCGTTCACGAGTTTCGTTTCCTGTAACCCTACCACTTCTGCCTTGGAGCTCTTAATAACTTCCCAAACCATATCTCTCTTCTCCCTATCCCTCAGCCCCCTAACATTCCAGAATAATGTATTCATTGAGGCACTATGTCTAGGTTGATCGTGGTTGGGTGACGGGTATCTTCCTCTAAGACCTCCGTCAACCCAGAGTTGGATCGTTGGTCTTTCTGAGAGCTTGTTGTAGCTCGTTCAGTTTTCCAACCCCTAATTTTGTTGAGCAGGAGAGCAATACGCTCTAAGTCACAAACTTCTAAGCCACAAGTTTGAGCTAGGATAAAAACATCAGAGTCTGACATGAAATTTAATATAGACGCTAAAAACTTTTTGTACCTCCGTCATCGAACTTAGTAGCTTTGGCTGCCGTAGCTACCTCCAGATAGTCATGTAAGGACTCCACATGAGCCCTCTTTGGTGTCCGCCGTACCCTGAATCCAGCTGTCCTGTCTGACGTACAAGAACTATATCCAGGCGCTGATTCTGGCAAGGTGGATAAGACCATCTCTGGAGGGATGTTCCTCTGAGTGTCCGCCACATAATCAAGCTCCTCTGACTCCTCATCCATAAATGAGAACTCCTCATCTAAATTTAAGCGCCCTTCCATGTCCTCATCACTATCTGCATGTGGGGGAGCTTCCATAGCAGATCCCTCTGTGGGCCCGCTATTCGCCCCAAGCCGCTGCTCATTGTGACTAATCGTAGTTTCAGAAGGCCCAATAACAGAAAAATGTATCTTGGATCCCTCTTTGGGTCTAATAACATTATAAAATAACCCCCCCCCCCCCTGCGAACACTCCTGTCATCAATATTGGGTCATTTAAGGGCTTTTCTCCTCCGCGAGATATTGTAACCTCCTCCTCGCACTTTGAGCCTGCCGCTTGCATTAAGGGGACACGTGGATCCTTCTGTGATGCTGGTTCTGCGGTCGAGGTAGATGGCATGAGAAGCGAGGCGCTGACTGCTTCCTTATCCCTTCCTTCTCTTTCGTCTTCGTTGTCTTTACCCACTTCATTTCTATTCTTTCCTCTTTGAGCTTTCCTCTCTTCGAGAGCAGAGGCATCAGCGCCTGTGCCTCTCCCACTTTGAGCAGAGCCCCTGCCAACCTTCCGCTCTTTGTTCGTCGTGTATCCCATCTTGGCAAGCTCCCCTCTCGACCCACAACCCAATACTACTAACTCTTGCTTCTTTGGGTTTTGACTATGCATGTCTTCTTGCATGTCGCTTCCCAGGTTGCTTTTGCCCTTTTTGGCCCTTTCGTAGTCTATCTCCCGTCCCTGCTCTGCTCGAACCACCTGCTCTTGCTCCTTTGCCGAACGAATTTGCATGTCATTTTGCAAGTCGACAAATAGAGTGTTTTTGCCTTTTGCAGCTTTTGCGCAGTCTGTCTCCCCTCTGTGCTCCTCTTTCTCCCTACCAACTCCACCAACTTCGAAGCGTAGGCTTCCTTTTTTGGGTATCTTTTGACCCTCCTTTTGGTGGGTCGCCTCTGTGACTGCCAACCTTCCTAAATCTGGAGTTGATCATAGATTTGAATTCCGCGCATCTGAGCCGTTGGATCTGTTGGTCGAAACTCTTTCTTGCCCAACTCTGATCGGAGATCCCTTTGTCGGCGCTAATCCCTCCTCCACCTGGTCCTGGCGCCGCTCCTTTCCTCTTGCCTCTTTGATGAGTTCTCTATGTGCTCACTCGATCTCATGAGCCCCAACAATGGTCAAGTCCCTAACTGGAGAGACCACTTGAGCATATAAGCGGCCGTCTCTGAGAGCTTTGGGGAGAGTAGGGGATGTGATCGCCGATCTTTCAGACTCTGACTCTGCTCGTTTGTTGTGCACGAATCGAATGAGGTATGAATCATCGAAGGAGTATACTTTGGCAAATCTTGGCATCTGCGATATATCAATGCTCCTGATAAGAACCCTTGCTGATACAATTTCGGAGTGACGCACCGTCTTCTCGTCAATTTCTTCAACTGATCCGAAGTCAGCAACTAACTCTTGTAATTCGTCTCTTTTCCAAAAATGCAATGGCACATTATGTATCCATATCTAGAAGAGCTCGCCTTGGGGGAGCTCCACTCCGAATCTCGGAGACCATGGAAAGAACTCCATTGTGAAGTGGCCGAAGTCCACTATCCCCATTCCTGTGACCTCTCCTACCTTCTCTGTCGAAGAGAAGGAAACCAAGTATTGGAGGTGACACAGTTTCTTTGCGACCCAATCTTTGTGTGCCTTCATCGGCCACTTCTCTTCTAGTGCTTGGAGTAGGCGGGTCTCGTAGGGCCTCCCTGATCTTACTCTGGCCACTGCACACCATTGTCCCAGCCACTTCTCCTTATTCTTGATGACATCCAGGCTCTTTGCGAGTCGGATCGGAGTGGGATTGTCAGGTGATCTCCCTCTGTTAACAGGGCGTTCCTCATCAATATGGGTCTCAACTACATTGGTGCACACATATGAAAGATGACCCCACTTCATACACTTGAGGCATCGCTCCTCCTTGGTGCACTCTTTACGGTAATGGCCCAATTTTCCGCAGTTGAAGCATGGTACTGGCTTTCGTTTGCCTTTTATCTGCTTTTTTTGGTTTTCTTGTTGAGGAGGGGGTGAGGACCTGGCTTTGCTCTTACCTTTTCTTGTTACTTCCTGCCAATTCTCGGTTGAACCTCCAACCGTAGCTTGTTCCACTCTCTCTCGAGTCCCTTCTGGCTCCCCTCTTTGGGCCCAGACAATGATCGACTTGAGAGGGTCGGTTGGCTCAGACTGTGGTAGGGGTTGCTCCGGGTGGTGTGAGGAGGAGGCCAAGTGTTTAGTAGGAGGGGGGAGTGCTTTGGAGGAATGTTGTGGTGTATGGGTGCTCTCGGAGGGGGGTGGAATGGCTAGGTTGCGAAGTTGAGGTGGTGGGTAGGTTTGTTGGGGGCCTCAAAACTGGTATGGCTTCTATAGGCTTGTTGTCCCTGTCCTCTGTGATAATTCTGATTGTTGTGGTAATTGTGGTGCCTCTCTGTTTGTGGGTGCTGGTCGTGATGTCTCTGAACAAGGTGATGCCTGTTGGTGTTATGCTGGCGCATCGGGGGGAGGGAGGGGGGGTTCTTTTATGCCCATAGTGGCTCGTAGGAGGACCCCCTCTATGGGCCCATCCCACCGGCCGCCTTTCCTCCCACTAGCGATGATGATGTTCGGCTCTATCCCCCCGTCGATGATGTGCACTCCGGTGTGCCCGCGGGGGGGGGGGGGGGGAACTAGCATGTCTGAGCCTAGGGGAATCCCCCACGGGGGGGATGACCATGGGAGGGTTTGGGTGAGGGATAGCGGAAGCCACAGGCTGAGGAGGGGGTGGGGGGGGGGGGCTCAGTAGTTGGGGGGGGGGCTGGTGTGTTGACGGTGTGTCGTGCCTTCTCATTGGGCCCGACCCTGCTGAGCTCCAACTCCGAGAGCATCGCAGAATGAAGCTGAAGGTCCGAAGGATGAAGGAAGGAAAAAGAATGAAAAGAAATTATTGTGAGATAAAAATTGTAAGTTGGGAAATTGTGAAAAAATTCAAATAGTCTTGTCTCTTTTATATATGAGAATGATGAAAGAATTGAAATGAAAATCATGATAACTTATGAGGAATATTAGTGAGTGTGAATACTCAAATTGTGGACATGAAATGAGATTTTGAACTAGAGGGTAGCTAAGTCCTTATACCGGCATTTGAATAAATTTTGAGATGAAATGTTGAGATAAGAAGACCAAGTTTGGGTCATGTTGTTGAATTAATGGTTAAGTCCGATATAGGGAAAGAGCTAACTCTAGGGGATTGATTTTATTCATGATTCAGACAAATTAAGGACTAGATACATATTGGAGATGTGACAAAAGTAAGAGAAAAATACGAGTATGAGGGTCATCGGATTGGCGGTGTGAGAGTGGTTCAAAGACTGCCTGCTTGATGCTTCATGTCATGGCATGAACACTACTCTGGAATTATTGTCCCGGTGGCGACGCTTGTTGGGTGTTTGGTGACTACGGGTGGTGCCATCGTTCCATGAAGGAGGCTGAATTGTCCATAGGCTCTGCATGATGTGTCATGTTACGACGAGGGATTCCCCTCTAGGCTGTCTGGACATGGGCTCGTAACTCAAAGAACATCTAGGACACTTATCGTAGTTTCCGTAGTAGTTTAAATCATGGTGAGGGATTGAACCCAACAAGATGAAGTACGATTAAGGGCTTGCCCTCAGACCTATGTAGTATGGAATGCATAGAATCTGAATAAGTGCGCATTAGTGTCATGTAATATTAATAACTACATTAAGGACTAAGTGCACAGCACAACACGACATCAATAGGATAGTCCCAATAGTTTTGTTTGTGATAAGTGTGTGCTTTCTAAGTAAGAGAAAATTGATGTATTATATCCTTGCGTCGGTTGAATGAACTGACAAGTCCACAGTTTCCATGCAGGACAAAGTGAATGAAAAAGACTAAGGAGGAAGTAATGCTTAAAGAATTATTCAAGTGTTGTTTTATTTCATTCATGTAATTAATGTAAATTTGCTTCCGCTGTTTAAATGTAACTCTGATGTAATAAAATTTTAAATTCCTTATTGATATGGCTAAAAATGGGGATTAATCGGAACCTTCCAAATCGGGCACGAATCTTGAATCCCAGGGGTAAAACGGTGATTTCACCCACAAAAAGGGTCTGAGATGGGTACTGGGTCTCTACGGTAAAGACCCAATAACCCACAAACGGACCCGCTTCAATCGGGCGCGGGTTTCAACCAGCAATAAAGCCCGATCAGAGGGATAGAATTAGGGCCCCTGATTAGATCCTAATCAACGGCCCTGATTCATGTCAATCCCTCCACTGGGAATTAGGGATTATATTCCTAATCTGTTTACAAGGAGAATATTCCTTATCAGATCACGGGGATTACATTCCTAATCCGTTCCCTAAGATGCCTTTAAATACCCCCCATCCATCTCCATTAAGAGGTAATCAATCTTTCACCAGTTTTTGCGCTCTTTTCATAGTCTTCCAGATTACTGACTTGAGCGTCGGAGGGTGCGTCGCCGGGAACAACCCCGGTGTCTCGCACTTTTTGCAGGTGAACGGCGGGAGTCGACGATCAGAACTCCGGCGGAACAGGTATACAGGTTTACTATTCAGTTTTCCTAAGAATCCACAAATACTATCTGTTTGCCCCCACACCAAAATTAGCGGCAACAGATTAGCGCCGTCTGTGGGAAACTAACGAATAGAGACCTTTCCTCTTCCCGGTGAACAGGTCTTCTCCAGCCATGCCACCTCGCAAAGTCAGGTCAAGAGGTTCCAACCGAGGACCCAACCCTGATCAGCAGCAAGAAGTCCCCAACATTCCTGCTCAACAACAAGGGCAGCTTCCCCCTACGGCGGAAGACCCGCTCCAACAAGACCTTCCTCCTCCTAATCAAACACCCCCGAAGGGTCCTAACCCTAAAAAACAGCCTCTTCACCAGGAGCACGTCTCCATCCACAACGCCTCTACGGACTCTATGGCTTCCCATCACCCCCGAGCCTCTGGTCGCCACAATACCACCCTCAACTGCCAGAGAGATGACGATCTCCGCTGCCACCTGGATGAAAAGCGGGCCCGAGAGGGAGCCTCCCGCCAACACCATCCGGGCGAGCGGTCTCCTCGCCACCGGTACCACAGGTCCCCCGTCCGCAGGGGGAGGAAAGAGTCCCCCGAGCATTACCGAAGAAGACACTCCCCAGCGGGTCGGCAACAGCCCAGGAACAATGAGGCACCAATCACCCGTGCCGAGTTCCAGCAGTTCCAAGCGACCGTCCTGCAGGCTCTCAACCTCCGTCAAAACCCTAATGAGCCGAAGGCCCCGTCCCCTCCTCCGGTCCGAAGCCCTCGCCGATCTCCTCATCCGGTCCGAAGCCCTCGCCGATGGTCCCCATCTCCTCGTCCTGCTCCAAGCAACTCCCGGCGTACCCCAAGTCCTCGTCGCTCCCGAAGTTACCATCGCCGTAGCGCCCGCTCTCCCTCATACGAAGACGAGTCTAGGGGCTCGGCTGATTACCATCGAAGGGATGACACCATGTACCGTCGTCTTCATGAAGTAGAGAGGCGCCTGGGCCAGATAGACCGAGAAGAGGAGCTTAGGGGGAGGACCCTACGTCCTAGCCGACCCCCTTTCTCCCGAACCATAGTGGATGCGCCAGTCCCGTTTGGCTTCAAACCTCCCCAATTTGAAACTTACACCGGGGAGACCGACCCAGTTGACCACATCGAGAGCTTTAAGACCTTGATGCTTCTCCACCAGGCTTCCGATGCCCTCCTCTGCAAAACCTTTCCCGCAACTCTCAAGGGCCCAGCTCGAGAATGGTACTCTCGCCTTGCCCCCTCCTCAATATTCTCCTTCGAGCAGTTCGAAACCCTCTTCGTCACACATTTCGTAAGCAGCCGTAGGGCTGAGAAAACCAGCATCTCCCTATTGCACCTCCACCAAAAGAAGGGGGAGAAACTGAGAGACTATGTGAAGAGGTTCACAGCTGAAGCCAGGTCTATAGCATCCCTCGACCAGTCGGTCGCTACGGCAGCATTTCAATCTAATGTCCTCAATTCCAACCTCCGCTCCTCCCTCGCCAAGAAGCCCCCGCAGAACTTTTCCGACCTCCTCCTTCGTAGTGAAAAGTATATCCGGGCCGAAGAGGCCGAGCAGTGACCAAACTGGGAGGGGTCTTCCTCCGGGTTTAAGAGAAAGGGAACAGAGGAGGAAGGAGCCAAGAAGCTCCAAAAGGACAATGCCGGCCAGCGCCGGACTCCCCCCAGGTTCGAGAAGTTCACTCCCCTCACCACTAACGTCGCAACTATTCTGATGGAAGTTGAGAAAGAAGGGGTCTTACCCCCTGCTCCCAGGATGAACACCCCTGCCAAGAGAAGAGATAAAGAAAAATGGTGCCGTTATCACCGGGACCATGGGCATGACACCAACGATTGTGGTGCCCTGAAAAACGAGATCGAAGCCCTTATCCAGAGAGGGCAGCTGACCAGGTTCGTAAGAAAGGACCGAGCCGAACTTCCTCCCCCGCCTCGGGGGGCTAACAAGCGTCCAGAACGAGAAGAGACGCCCGACTTTGAAGAAGAACGAGTCCTCCACCTCATCCACAGGGGCCCAATGAGGGGCTCCTCCAACTCCTCTCGAAAGGCATTCATAAGGGAAGTCAATTCGGTCCGAACCACCCCTCCTCCCAAAGGCCTCGGAGTGCCCGTCACCTTCTCTGACGAAGATCTTGAAGGTGTCCGCACCCCTCATTGTGACGCACTCGTCATCAGTCTTCACATGGCCAACTTCAAAGTGGAGAGGATCTTAGTAGACAACGGCAGCTCCGTCAACATTCTCTTCCTCAACGCCTTTAAAGGCCTGAAGCTCTCGCGGGACAGACTCAAGCCCGCCAGATACACACTCCACGGGTTCACGAGAGTGCCAGTGACTATTGAAGGGGTGATTACCCTCGACGTAACCGCTGGCAAAACTCCTACTACTCGAACGGAGTTGATGGACTTCATGGTCGTGGACATCCCAGCAGCCTACAATGTCATTTTGGGTCGGCCCGGTCTGGCCGCCCTTGAAGCCGTCCCTTCTGCCTATCATCTTAAAAAGAAATTCCCCACTCGGGCCGGAGTAGGGGAAGTAAGGGGCAATCAGGAGCAGGCCCGCAAGTGCTATATGACCTCCACCCTCGGACCCGTCCTCTCCTTAGAAACACTGGAACTCCCCCAAGATGCTGCTCGGCCGACTTCCGAGCCGGTGGACGAATTGGAGGAAGTACTCTTCTCTGAGCAGGAGCCGACCCACAAGTTCTTTGTTAGCAAGACCCTCCCGTCCGCCCTATACTCAGATATTGTAAAATGCATCCGAAGCAATCAAGACCTCTTCGCGTGGTCGGCTGCAGACATGCCCGGTATCTCCGAAGAACTCTTGGTCCACCGCCTGAGCGTTGATCCGGGGTCCAAACCGGTTCAGCAAAAGAGGCGCAAGTTCGCCCCCGAGCGTCAGCTCGCTATAAAAGAGGAGGTAGACAAGCTGTTGAAGGCCCGATTCATACAGGAGGTAAACTACCCTGAGTGGTTGTCAAACGTAGTAATGGTGAAGAAGTCCAACGGGACTTGGAGAATTTGTATTGATTTTACCAACCTCAACAAGGCCTGCCCCAAAGATCCCTTCCCTCTGTCGAGTATTGACACTCTGATTGACGCAACCTCGGGACATGAGCTCCTCAGCTTCATGGATGCTTTCTCAGGTTATAATCAGATAAGAATGTTCCCCCCGGATATCCCGAAGACGTCGTTCGTGACCGACCAGGGGCTCTATTGCTACAGGGTCATGCCGTTCGGTCTAAAGAATGCGGGGGCTACATACCAGCGCCTTGTTAACAAGGTTTTCCAGGCTCAGATCGGCCGGAACATGGAGGTGTACGTTGATGACATGCTTGTGAAAAGCATCCGGGGCACTGATCATGTGGCTGACCTCCAAGAAGCATTTGACGTTCTCAGAAAGCACAATATGAGACTTAACCCGAACAAGTGTGCGTTCGGCGTCTCATCAGGGAAGTTCCTTGGCTTCATGGTTAGCCAACGAGGAATTGAAGCAAACCCGGAGAAGATCAAGGCCATACTGGACATGTCCCCTCCTAGAAATGTCAAGGAAGTTCAGAGATTGACTGGTCGCCTAGCCGCCATAGGGCGCTTTCTGTCGAAGTCTGGGGAAAAGTGCCTCCCGTTCTTCAAAGCCCTCAGGGGGGCTAAAGGATTCGAGTGGGGGCAGCAGCAACAAGACTCCTTTGACCAGCTCAAAGCCTACCTCGTCAATCCGCCTCTTCTCAGCAAACCAGTACCTGGCGAATCGCTCTACCTCTACCTGGCAGCTTCCGAACAGACGCTTAGTGCGGTCTTAGTCAGAGAAGAAGAAAGGGCTCAGAAGCCCATCTACTACGTCAGCAAGGTGCTTCGGGACGCCGAACTCCGGTACCCGAAGATTGAGAAAATGGCCTATGCCCTGGTAATGGCCGCGAGAAAGCTTCGCCCCTACTTTCAGTCCCATTTGGTGGTCGTTCTTACCGACCAGCCGCTGAAGCAGGTTCTTCACAAGCCCGAGACTTCCGGTCGCCTGATGAAGTGGTCGATCGAGCTGAGCCAACATGATATAACTTATCAGCCTCGGACCGCGATCAAGGCTCAGGCGCTGGCCGAATTCATAGTTGAGAGTACCATCCCCGAGCCTAGCCAGACAGTGAAGGGACCTCCGGTCTGGTCGATTTTGATGGAACTGAGATGATTCCCAGGACTACGGATTGGTGTGCGTATCGATCGTTAAAAATTTAACAGATTAAAAATGTGATCTAACCCTATATGGCGGAATCTAGGGTTCACAAATTATACCTGCGGTGAGAAGAAGACGACAGCGACCCCAAGATCTTCTGCACGTATTCTTTCCTCGGGTTGGGCGTCGTGTGGGCGACGATCTCCAACCTTTCTTCTCCTTGGCTGACCTCTCTTTCTCTCCTTACGTGTATCACGAATTTAGAGAAAAATCTTATGTTTCAGATTGTCAATGACGGCCAGAGAATAGAGGATATATATAAGGCTACGGCAGGGACCATGAGGAGAAATTAGGGTTAGGTCTCCTAACGAATCTGGGTATCCCGTGTTCAGCCCGAACACACAACCCAGGCCCATTAACAATAGCTCGGTCCACTAAGGAGCTATTGTTGCACTACCTTCCTAATCCCAAATTATATTTATGGGCTCCTTTTATTATATGCTCGTTCAACTCCCCATGTTAAGATATCGAATGTCCGTCGATCAAATTAAGTTACTGACAACTACATTGATCAACATCTTTTATCCTTAAGTAGTACCACTCAACTTTATTTGTCATGTCGGATGTAATCCACCTGCAGGGTTTACATGACAATCCTTATGAGCTCCTTAAGGGGACATCATCAACCCGACGTATCGGGACATGGATTCCTTTTACAATCAACAGCCCATCATACATACAATGCTATTACCCAATTCATAGAGGTTGTTGATCCATAATGAATCTCACTCTTTTATGAGTCAAAGTAATGCACACTGCATATACATGTCTGTTATTATATCTGGATTAAGAGCATAAGCATCCATAATAACAGAGGTGTTTGTTCTCTTTTGTAGTCAGTACAAAGAGAACAACCTCAAGTGGTCCTGTTCAATACACACAAAGTGTACTAGTGTAAACCTAAAGTCAAGACAGACTAATACCAGATTACACTACAACCTTTCCAATGGATTGTCCAAGTCCGTCTAGGTTGTGAACTATTTATATATTCCATAGGGAACTGATAATATGATCTTCTGTGTATCACCTCACACCATATTATCAACCTTATAGAATATCAGACACTTGCATTAATATTATAATAAACACAATATGCAAACATATGCCTATATGATTCTCAT
Organism: Hemerocallis citrina; assembly: GCA_017893485.1. Classification (NCBI taxonomy): domain Eukaryota; kingdom Viridiplantae; phylum Streptophyta; class Magnoliopsida; order Asparagales; family Asphodelaceae; genus Hemerocallis; species Hemerocallis citrina. The sequence goes on along the minus strand of CM030360.1, from coordinate 190,380,546 downwards.
TCAAAAAAAATAAGGAAATAAAGTTAATACAAAAGTGATGCTTTCAGTATATAACCCTAACAGATTTATGTTGACGGATCCTCTTGCAATGAGGGAAGCGGGGCAGGAGTTATTCTGGCAGGCCCAGATGACTTCATCCTCCAATACTCCCTCCGTATAAATTTCAAAGCCTCGAACAACGAGGCCGAATACGAGGCGCTAATAGCCGGTCTTCGAATGCCCCAAATTGCAGGGGCACAGTGGCTGCAGATCTTCAGCGACTCTCAGTTGGTCGTCAATCAGGTCCTCGGCGAGTATGAAGCCCGCGATGATAGAATGATTAAATACTTGGCCAAAGTAAAGAGCCTCATGGCGCTATTTGAAGAGGCCCTCATCCAAAGGATCCCCCGAGAAGAAAATGCACAGGCCGACGCCCTATCCAAATTAGCCTCCTCTTCCCTTCAAGGTCTGGAGCAGACCGTATTGATAGAAGTCCTCCTGAAGCCGAGCATAGAGGACGAAATACCTGACTCCGTTGAAACATTGCCCGTCCTCCTCGAAGACAACTGGATGAAACCCCTCATCAAGTTCTTAAGGGACGGACTCCTCCCCGAAGATCCGAGGGAAGCAAGAAGAATCAGGACCCGAGCCGAGCGTTATACATTAATCGAAGGTATCCTATATAAACGCTCCTTCACCCAGGTGGACGGTCGGCCTTACCTGAGGTGTCTTTCCCCCGGGATAGCTGACTGCGCCCTGCAAGAACTTCACGAGGGCATCGGCGGGGCCCATTCTGGGTCCAGGGCTCTAGCGCACAAAGTGTTGAACTACGGGTATTACTGGCCCACTCTCCTACAAGACGCCGAACGACACGTTCGGCAATACAGCTCCTGTCAAAAGTATTCAGACATCCGACGCCTTCCACAAGCACCGCTCACCTCCCTATCAAGCCCGATCCCCTTCGCTATGTGGGGGATGGATTTACTAGGGCCGTTTCCACCAGCCTCCGGACAGCTAAAGTTCCTAGTCGTGGCAGTCGACTATTTCTCGAAGTGGATAGAGGCCGAGCCCCTGGCTACAATCACCGAGCATAGGGTCGTTCAATTCTTCTGGAAAAATGTGATTTGCCAATTCGGCATTCCCCTGGGTCATAGTCACGGATAATGGAACACAGTTCACTGGGGCCGCCTTCCGAGCCTTGTGTGAGGACCTCGCCATACAACACCGATTCTCCTCCGTCTCCCATCCCCAGTCGAATGGCCAGGCCGAGAATGCCAACCGACAGATCCTTTCAGGCATCAAGAAGAGGTTAGACAAGTGTTCCAAAGGACTGTGGGTCGATCAGCTGCCAAACGTGCTCTGGAATCACCGCACCACCAAGCGGACCCCAACAGGCGAGAGCCCATTTAATCTCACCTATGGGGCCGAGTCCATCATCCCCTAGAAGTCGGGATACTCTCTCCTCGTCTGATAGCTTACGAAGAAGAGCAGAACGCTAGAGAACTCAGAGCAAGCCTAGATCTGATAGATGAAATCCGAGAGAGAGCTGCCATACACCAGCAAGCTTACCGAAGGAGGATCGAACTAGCATACAACAAAAGGGTCCGCCCAACGGACCTCAAAGAATGGGACCTGGTCCTTCGAAAATTGGCCATCTCGTTCCCTGGTCAGAAAAGCAAATTGGCCCCGAACTGGGAGGGACCCTACAAGATCTCAAAAGTAATCTGCCCCGAACACATTCCGACTAGAAGATCTCGAAGGCAGGGAGATTCCCAGGGCTTGGAATGCCGACCATCTCTTAAAATACCAAGAGAAAGCGGCAATGCCTCTCTAAGTAGTCCGGGATGTCGAGCCATTCTTTTCCTGTCACTGGTAGTAGTTTTCTTTTATTTTTTCATTGTGATAACGACTAGCAACTTTAGAAGCAGCCGATCATTGGATATTAATAAATAAAGTTTTTCATATTTTCGCTGCAATTACATCTCTCTGCTTTTAGCTCTTTAATCTAACAATGGTTCCGGAGTCCAACACTTGGCTCGATTCTACTTCGCAAGTTCGCTTCTAAGCGAGCTAGGGGTAGTTCGCCATTCGGAATTGCTCCCACAGCCGTTGAATGGTTCGGAGTCCAACACTTGGTTCGATTCTACTTCGCAAGTTCGCTTCTAAGCGAGCTAGGGGTAGTTCGCCATTCGGAAATGCTCCCACAACCCTTAAACTAATCTAACAATGGTTCCGGAGTCCAACACTTGGCTCGATTATACTTCGCAAGTTCGCTCCTAAGCGAGCTAGAAGTAGCTCGCCATTCGGAACTGCTCCCACAGCCGTTGAATGGTTCGGAGTCCAACACTTGGTTCGATTCTACTTCGCAAGTTCGCTTCTACGCGAGCTAGGGGTAGTTCGCCATTCGAAAATGCTCCCACAGCCCTTAAGCTAATCGAACAATGGTTCCGGAGTCCAACACTTGGCTCGATTCTACTTCGCAAGTTCGCTCCTAAGCGAGCTAGAAGTAGCTCGCCATTCGGAACTGCTCCCACAGCCGTTGAATGGTTCGGAGTCCAACACTTGGTTCGATTCTACTTCGCAAGTTCGCTTCTAAGCAAGCTAAGGGTAGTTCGCCATTCGGAAATGCTCCCACAACCCTTAAGCTAATCTAACAATGGTTCCGGAGTCCAACACTTGGTTCGATTCTACTTCGCAAGTTCGCTTCTAAGCGAGCTAGGGGTAGTTCGCCATTCGGAATTGCTCCCACAGCTGTTGAATGGTTCGGAGTCCCACACTTGGTTCGAATCTACTTCGCAAGACCGCTTCTAAGCGAGCTAGGAGTAGTTCGCCATTCAGGGTCGCGGTCATAGCTACCGAACTACTTTAGCAACGATCCGAGGCCCGGCACTTGCGCTTTGATGCTGTTTGAGAGGCAGCCGCCGAACTTGCCTCACAGGACGGCATAATTGGGCAGTAGGGACAAGGCTCGGCACCATTGGCCGAACATTCCCCTCGCCGATCGACAGACAAGTACGCGGCCGACTTAGAAGCCTCGGCGCAGCAGACAACAGTCGCGAAAGTAAAAAACACACAAGTTCGGCAACAATACTTTTATTGATGAAACAGATGCGGTACAAAGACAAACACAGAAGGATTACAATTCGTCAAAGAAAAAGTTACAATGCCGACTTATTACACTTAGCCAAAAAAAAAAAAAACAAGAAAAGAGAAAAATACACAAAAGCTCGCAGAGTCGACGACTTCAGCGCTTTTTTGGAGCCGGTGCATTCCACTTCAGAGACACTCGAGAATGACGACACTTGTCTCCGGAGCGCGACCCCAAGCCGGCGAATTGAGATGTATCCTCGGCACCACTCCTAGTAGCTGCTCCGACGGATGCTCCGCTCGACGAAATTGCCACCGAGCTTTGTGCGTCCCCTGGACTAGGTTGGCCGATCTGCTGACGGGTCGCCATCTCGTTGAAGGTAATGCCACGCTCGCTCTCCGCACGAGTACACGAGGTACTTCGAACGTTGATAGGCCCCGAATGCGGCTTGAGGCGAGCAACTTCCGCCTCCAACTCCGAGATCCGATCACGCAACGAGTCGTCTTTCACGTTAACTTCGAAACGAGGTGGTATCGTAGAATTCGGAACTCCTGATCGGCTGGCGACGAGGCGCTGAAGATGGGTGACCTCGATGCTCTTATCCACCGTCGCCCTCTTCAGCGCATCGACCTCGGCAGTCAATTGAACCCGTTCGATCGTCAACTTGGCCACTTCGGCCGTCAGTCCCTCATCCTCACTCCGAAGCTTCGTCTCTACGGACTGCAGATGCTGAATCTCGGAGAGCAAGTCGTCCCTCTCCTCTGTTATTTTGGACAAGTTATGACGGATGCACTGAATCCGAATCTCATTACTGAAAGCAGTTGGCGAATATTCACCTTAAGCTCTTCGATCCTGCTTTCCAAACGGCGAATCTCGATGTCTCGCCGGCCGAGGACGAGCTGGAGATGGTTCCTCTCGCTTTCAGCGCGGCGCAATCCGAGCTCGACTTCGTAGAGCCGCTCTCGGCACCTCGCCAGACACAACCTCGTCGCCCCTAGGCCAGCCTCGGCTCGAGCTTCCTCGTCCGAACGCGTGAGATCGGCATCTTGGGCAACCACCATAAGCTACAAAAAGGTCAAAGTGATCAGCAAAAAGGTCGAACACTGCCGAAGTACCGCACTTGGAAAATTTTTTTTAAAAACAAGGGACTCTCGAAACAAGAAGAGAACGTTTGGCGAAAAAGGGGGCGAAAGACAAAGATCCGAACACCAACACTTGCAAAAATTTTCTTTTCATTCATTTCAAAAAGTAGCGGTGGCCAGTCCGCTATTAGGCATTACAATGAGTGAAAAGAAGCATAACGAAAAACAAAACAAAAAAGAGAAAAAGAAAAAAAAAAGAAAGCGAGGAGCGGAGTCAAGGCTCGACCTCTTTCCCCGAACAACGAGGTGGGGTGGGGGTTGACTTCGCCGAAGGAGACGCCACCGACAGCGGAGTGACCGCAGTGCTAGGGGCCTCGCCAGTGACCCCGGCCCCGGCATCTACTTTGTCGTCCCCTTCATCCTCCTCCCCCTCGGAGTCAGGGTCGAAACCCTTGACATGGCCGGGGAACAGTCTCCACCCCGAGACGTCCACGTCAGGGTACTCCTTCGACACCCGTTCGAGGGCTGTGGCGAAGGCCTTCGCCATATTCTGGGTGAGGAACCCCTGTGCCTTCTCCAGGGTTGTGTCCTCCGCCGCCTTCGCAGCCGCAGCATTGGCGGCCTCGACCTCGGCCATCTGCTTGGCCGACCCCTCCTTCTGGCGAAGGAGCTCGCCCTCCAACCTCATCACCTCGGCCTCGAGGTGCTGGATCCTCGCCGACCTGCCCTCATGCTCGACTCGGAGCTTGTCGAGCTCATTTGACATCCGAACTTTCTCGTTCCGAGCTTGGTCGGACTCTTGCTTCAGCTCCTTCTCCAGAGCTGTCAGCCTCTCGGTGAGGTGGCCGAAGTGGACGATGATCTACAGCAAAAAAGAACTAAAAGAGTTAGAAAAATTTTTGTGATTCACGAAGTGCAACAAACAAAGGAAACTCGAAGCTTACCGATACCGCCGAACGAGCGATCTCGATCACGTCGTCGCCCTCTCTCCCCGCCTCCATGGCGGCTTGGTCTTTCGGGGTGGCGAGGTGCTTGACTGCCTGCATGCTCGCCAGCGAGTTCCCGAGGAACCCATCATGCTTCCGGACTTGCCAGTCCGGGATGTGAATCAGCTTGTGCTCCTCCGTCATGAGCTCCTCGCCTGCCACAGTCAGCGGCGGCATCGGCATGGCGAGGGTGGCAGCAATGGGGAACTCGCCCACAGATGCTAGGGCCGGAGTCCCCGCCACAGTGACGGCCGGACTGTCGAGGACCTCCACCTCCTCAACAGAGGCCCCAATCCTCGGCGCCTTCGAGGTCGAGGGCAGCTTCGATGCGACCCTCTTGCGCTTCTTCGGCGCCTTGCTGGCGAGCCCTGCCCTGAGCGCCAATACTGCATCGTAGTCCATGGATTCTGCATCAAAAGCGAAAATTGGTTAGCACATAAAAAACAACAAGGAAGAAGGTACGGGAAAAAAGAACTTGACGAGAGCCGCGTACTAGGGTCTACGCGGCAGAGCCCTCCCTTGTAGAGGACGTCCTCCGTCAGCTCCCTCCAATCGTACTTCGGCCGATCAAGGAGAATCCAGACCGCCTCTTCTTCTTCCACTGAGAGCTTCGGCATCGCCTTCGCCCTCTTCGGCACCCCTTCTACCCAGTCAGAAGGGATCGGCCATGCCTCTCGACTCCGCACAACCAACCACTTCTCCCGCCAGTTCTTAATGGAGTCGGGGCATATGACAAGTCTGCCGCCGTGCCTCGGAGTCAAGTAATACCGGTACTCCGACTTATTCCCTTGGTGGAGCCGGTATAGCGTCTGAAGCACGTTCAGCTGCGGCTCGATCCCTGTGGCCTGGCAGTGGAGAACGAAATCGTTAATCACTCGCCACGCGTTCGGCATGAGTTGGATGGGGCTGACCCCGAACCAACTCACCACGGTAATGGCGAACGCGTGGAGAGGTAGCCGAGCACCGGCGATAAAGGCGTCGACCGGCCAGCAACACATCGTCACTGGCAGCGGTGAGTTGGCCCTAACTTCGGGGCCCGGCAGCATAATTTCGTATTCCTCCGGGATGAAAAAAGAATCCTGGATCACTGCCAGATCCTCCTCGCGCAGGATCGACGCCGCATCATCCGCCTCCGTCGTCTCCCTCGCGGCATTCTCCTCGAAGGACCTCCCCCTCCCATGAACAATTCGCTCGGCCTGATCCTCCGGGAGCTGCCTAACTCTGTGGAGCCCCATCAATGGCCCTGGCAGTTGTCCGAACTCCCCCATTCTCTTTGGATCCACAACGATCGAATCCTTGCCGAACACCTTCTTGCCTTTGGTCGGGGTCGGAGTCGAATCCTCGACGTCTTCAAGGGAGGGCTCGGACCAAGAGATTTCTTCGGAGACAGAAGCCACAGACATAATTGATGATAAATTACCTTAAGAGAGATAGCCGCCGGAAAACTTCGCCTGAACCAAATGCCGACACCGGAAAAATTCGCCTGAGCACAAGAAACCGTCTGAGCAAAAGAGAGGAGAAATGAGAAATGAGAGAGGGGGGTGAGGATTTATAGAGAGGGGCGCTCCAAACGAGGTTAATCGGCTCGTACGACCGGCCCATTCAAACGAAACGACGGAGCGACCCCAATCGTCGCCTTGCTAACCGCGCCAAATCATGAGTCGAATTTAATGCGCGCCCCATCTGACAGAAGCCCAGAGGTCACTGCAATTAATAAACGTCCCATCTGTCAGAGTTGTCAGAGCTGTCAGAAGCTGTCAGAAGCTATCAGAAGCTCAGAAGGCGCACAGTGGATACAAACTCCTATGTCGAAACGAAAAGCGACAAGTTTAGGAGCTCGGCACCAGCCGCCGAGCGTTCGTGACACCGACCTCGTTACGGGGAAAAAATGAAGTTCGGCACCCAACGCCGAGCGTTCGTGACACCGACCTCGTTACGGGGGAAAAATCGAGTTCGGCACCCAACGCCGAGCGTTCGTGACACCGACCTCGTTACGAGGAATAAATCGAGTTCGGCCCCAACGCCGAGCGTTCGTGACACCGACCTCGTTAAGGGGAAAAAATCAAGTTCGGCACCCAACGTCGAGCATTCGTGACACCGACCTCGTTACGGGAAAAAAATCAAGTTCGGCACCCAACGCTGAGCGTTCGTGACACCGACCTCGTTACGGGGAAAAAATCGAGTTCGGCACCCAACACCGAGCGTTCGTGACACCGACCTCGTTACGGGAAAAAAATCAAGTTCGGCACCCAACGCCGAGCGTTCGTGACACCGGCCTTGTTACGGAGAAAAAATCAAGTTTGGCACCCAACGCCGAGCATTCGTGACACCGACCTCGTTACGGGGAAAAAATCGAGTTCGGCACCCAACGCCGAGCGTTCGTGACACCGACCTCGTTACGGGAAAAAAAGTCAAGTTCGGCACCCAACGCCGAGCATTCGTGACACTGACCTCGTTACGGGGAAAAAATCAAGTTCGGCACCCAACGCCGAGCGTTCGTGACACCGACCTCGTTACGGGGAAAAAATCAAGTTCGGCACCCAACGCCGAGCGTTCTTGGCACCGACCTCCTTACGGGGAAGAATTGGACCTCGCGCCATGCCGGACTCCCTCCTAGTACTCGTGGCTACGTCGAACTCGTTTTCCTCTTCGGAAAAACGCACCGAACCGCGTACGAACCTCGGCCCCCTAGCCAGCGAGCCCTAGAAGGAGTCGGAAGCGTGGTACAAATGTAAAAACTCCTCAACAAAGGATGACGGCCAAGCCATCGCGCCGAAAAGCAAATAAAAAATTCGAAAAGATGAGGGAGAACTCCCGGGGAGCAATTATAAAGTGGGGGAGTACCTTCTTACCCCCAAACAAACAATTGTTCCCCAAAAATAATCTTCCAAAAACCCCAGGACGACGAACCGACACTTTCTTAAGTCCGAAGGATATTTCTGTAAGAACACCACATGGTCATAAGAGCCCAGGAGCGACTCAGAGTTTAATCCCCTTGAAAAGTCACCAAACTACCTCCTTCAAGATTCAAAACCTCCCAGTTAGGCTCCGATACAACTCCGTTAGCCACCAAAACGGTTAAACTACTCCTCAAAGGCCGATCAAGCTCAGCCTTTAGGAGTGGGGGGCTCGTGATATGGCTAAAAATGGGGATTAATCGGAACCTTCCAAATCGGGCGCGAATCTTGTATCCCAGGGGTAAAACGGTGATTTCACCCACAAATAGGGTCTGAGATGGGTACTGGGTCTCTACGGTAAAGACCCAATAACCCACAAACGGACCTGCTTCAATCGGGCGCGGGTTTCAACCAGCAATAAAGCCCGATCAGAGGGATAGAATTAGGGCCCCTGATTAGATCCTAATCAATGGCCCTGATTCATGTCAATCCCTCCACTGGGAATTAGGGATTATATTCCTAATCTGTTTACAAGGAGAATATTCCTTATCAGATCACAGGAATTACATTCCTAATCTGTTTCCTAAGACGCCTATAAATACCCCCCATCCATCTTCATTAAGAGGTAATCAATCTTTCACCAGTTTTTGCGCTCTTTCATAGTCTTCCAAATTACTGACTTGAGCGTCGGAGGGTGCGTCGGAGGGAACAACCCCGGTGTCTCGCACTTTTTGCAGGTGAACGGCGGGAGTCGACGATCAGAACTCCGGCAGAACAGGTATACAAGTTTACTATTCAGTTTCCCTAAGAATCCACAAATACTATCTGTTTGCCCCCTCCACCAAAATTAGCGGCAACACTTATAAAATTGTACGAAGAGAAGTGTAAAGATCCAGTGGAATTTCGAATTCGGTCTTATTTGGAATTCAGGGTGTTACAGAGTGGTATCAGTGCCATGCTTCCAAATAGTACAAATTTATAAGGAACGACACCCTAGAGTGGACAATAGAGCATGTGTTGAGTATAGAGATTTAAATGTAAGTCACTTATATTTGTGTTACTCTATGATTGATGTTCCTTCTCCCCCTTTTTCTAAGATGGCGGACCACTTCGACCCAGCTGGCGGTGATGACTGGCACATAGTCAAGGAGGATTACTATCCCGGGCAAGCTGATTCCGACAAAGAAGATCCTGAAGAATTTGAGGAGGAATGGCATGAGTCCCAAGAGACCACTCCACCTCCGAATTCATCTGATGATTCCTCTGACGAGGAAGAGCCAGTTCCGAGTGGTCTCATTGTGTCTCTTCAGAGGTAGGTGGAGACTCAGAGGGAGAAAGCAGAGCTACTGCAGGCATAGTGTGTGAAAGTGCAAGGAGGACTTTGCAACTGTCAATGTGTTCGGGAACTCGAGAAGAGGAAAAACATGTACAATGTACTGAAGGAAGAAGTGGCGGGACTACGGGAAGAGCTTCGAGAAGCAAAGAGGAATGTTGTATCTTCTTACTGCTTTCATTTGATGTCAGAAATGTTTTAAATTCGAATGTATAAAGTTTGAATTCAATGAAATGAAGAGTTGATTTAAATTCATGTTTTCTGCTTCGAATTTAAAGATCTTTTGCATCAGAATATGGCTAGAAGAAGAGCTAAAAGCGAAGATGGGCTAGACTTGGAAATGGAGTTAGCGAGAGTATATCAGACCCTCAACGCCGTTGCCATGAATCAGAACTAGGGGAGGATGCTTGCAAATCCAGTACCTGAAGCAATCAAACTCGTGGAATCATTCAAGAGGATGAAACCACCCGTGTTTGAGAAGAAGTCAGACCCTGATGCAGCTGACAATTGGATCGAGCAGGTCGAGACTATCTTCAAAGTCTTAGAAACTCCGGAGGGTAGCAAGGTGAAGTTGGCTGCACTGCAGTTCGGGAAGGATGTGGTTGTGTGGTGGCAGTCGATGAAGCGGACGATGGGACATGTTGTTCTTGGCTGGGTGGAATTCTTGGAGGAGTTCCGCAGTCACTATTTCCCATCTGATGTCCAGGAGAAGAAGGCTATGGAATTCCTGGCACTGTAGCAGAGTGGTATGTCGGTCAGAGAGTATGAGACAAGGTTTACTCAACTCTCGAGGTATACCCCTGAACTTGTGATGGATGAGGCAAAGAAGGCTCAAAAATTCGAGCATGGATTGAGGCCAAGTCTGGATCAAGGATGATACCCCTCGGTATCAGGAGGTTTGACAAGTTGGTCAAGCGCGTTGCAGCCACTGAGGCAGATATGGAGCAGTTCCATGTTGTTCAGAATCGGAGGAACAATTGGCAAGTTGGGAAGAGGCCCGCAATTTCTGGAAATGTCAGAGGACAGCCACCGGCTCAAAGGTTCAAACCTACTAGGGCGAATGCTGTCAATGTGGCTAGGAGACCCGGAAATGGTTGGGTGAGACCTCCTGTGGTGACTTGTTACAATTGTGGGGAGACAGGTCATTACCGATCTCAGTGCCCTAAACTGTGAGATGTCACCCGTAATGGGCCAACACAGCAAGTTAGGAAGAAGTCGTACCAGCAAGGTCGAATATTTGCCTTGACTGAAGCTGACGCTGATAAAATGGATCATGTCATCACTGGTACGAGGGTAGATGTTTAGAAGTCTTTCTGTTGTTCTCTTTTTCTCGCTTTATTTAGTAAACTGTTATGTAACGAGTGTGTGTTATATAACACAAGAACTTTATTTGAATGGAAAGAAAGTTTTTGCTTTGTTCGATACTAGATCCTCTCGCACTTTTGTATCACCTAAATTTGCTAAAGTCTTGGGAGTCGAACTGGAAGTCTTTCTAGGCAAGGTCTTAGCAGTAGCTACTCCATCAGGGGAGACTTTAACCACTGATCGGTACTATGCGGACTGCGAGATCATGATTGGGGACAGAATTTTTGGGATTGATCTGATCGAGCTGAATGTCTTGGGAGTCGATGTTGTCATTGGCATTGATTGGATGTCGGTGTACAGTGCAAACATTGAGTGTAAGACTAAGGAAGTAACAGTGAATGCTCCAGGTGGTCCTAAGGTCACTTTCTAAGGGAAGAAGAGATGTTCAGGTTTTGTTGTAGCCATCAACAAGAAAAAGGTTCCTGTAGAGGTGCATCAAATTCCAGTGGTTCGGTATTACCCGACAGTATTTTTGGAAGATTTTCCCGGGTTACCCCCGCATCGTGATGTAGAGTTCAGCATCACTATTCAACCAGGGAGTGCACCCATTTCCAAGGCACCATATAGGATGGTGCCTGTGAAGCAAGATGAGATCAAACGGCAAATTGAGGAAACAAAAAGAAATTGATCTGCCATTTACCCAATGGGCTTGCCGTCGTCAAGCCCAACAAGATTGTCAATCTTAGCAAGCCCAACCAGAACGACCTTCCACTCCCTCCTTTTCTCATCGACGTGAAGCTCCCTCCGCTCTTATGAAACAAGCTCAATTTGAACAACATCAGGCTAATGTGTATCAATACTATCTAAGCATAGCGAATCTTGTTCAAAATCCAGATGAATGGGTGCCAATGCCTCATCCTCCTTTCTCGCCTTTAAGAGGTGATGAAGATGATGAAGATGACGATGATGACCACGACGATGATGACGATTATGACAACGACGACGATGAGGACTAGTTTTAATGTAATATTTATGATGATGCATTTTTTGACATATGTAGTTTCTTCTGTATGCTTAAATGTAGCTCCTCTTTAGAAACTTATTATGAAAACCCTTTATCATGAAATTGAATGTAGTATCTTGCAATGATCAACATGTTGGCTTGCATCTCTTTGATAATTCCTGGAAGAACTCTCCTCTTCGAATGTAGTATCCTTGAAGAAATTTCTTTTTGAAAGTTCATAAATAAATGCTAACTTTCATACTTATATATGCCTGGCTAAAAATATTGATTTGAGCATATCGATTGGTCAAACGACCAGTTGTTTTCTTCATCAGGCTTTGTTATGACTTTTCGGACGGTCGACCGTGCCCCTTTCTGTTATATTCTCCCTTCAAGTATGAATTTTGTTTCCTTCCTCACTCAATACTTTCGGTGTGTTCCAAAAGAAGGAGAAATTTAGAATTTCTTTACTCTCATTTAAAATTTGTTTATAATTTAGTTCTAAATTTATTAACTGTATTTTTACATCTCCCATCTATGCATAAATTTTCACTTAAACCGAGCATATAGAAATTCACTATCATCTCATTAAAGATCATTTTCAAAAGGGAGATATTGTTCTTGATTATGTTTCAATGGATTTACTATTGGCTGATATTTTTATCAAACGATTAGATGAAAAAATGTTTTTTACTTTTTAAAAGGAGAATTAAATGTTCTTGATATTTCAAGCTTGAACCATACACTTGTTCGGTCGCCTGAATAGTCGACTGTCACCCTATAGGGTTGTACGGTCGACCATCCCTCTTACTGTTTCTTTTACAGTCACATGTTTTCTTTTAATCATAGTCTGACCGGTTGACCGCACAATCGACCGGCCCCTATTCTGTTGTTTTGACTTTTACAAGGTTTTTTTGGCAGATTTTTGATAAACTTCTCTAATTTCTATCTTTTGCCCCATCTTGGTTTGTTCCAAAAATGGAGAGAAAATTCGAACTTAGAATTTAACTTCTTAGAAAAATCTTCCAACTTAGTGATTAACTTGTCTATTAACCTTTTCAAGATTATGTAATTCTGAAATCTCAAATCTATGATATCATGTAAAACTTTCATTGTATACCAAAGAGCTTCATAATCAACGGTATCATGTAAGTAGATTTCTGTATTTCCGTATTTTAAATATGTATCTCCCTTAAAAACAAAACTTTTTAATTAATATTTATAAATGCATATTTTCGTGCATGATTCATTTTATGCATATAGGATGCATCATGAACATACAATTATTTAATTCTTATGTGCTTGAATTTCGGGAGAGTATTGGATTAAGGGGGAGTAGTTGAATTTGTTTTAAGATTAATATCTAAGGTATGTTTTGTTCACACCAAAAGGGGGAGATTGTTGACCCTAAGTTTGGTGTGCACAAAACGTACTATTAAGACTAATATTTTCAATTGAGATCTACAAGATTTACAAAGAAGGAAACTCAAAACAAAGAGCCAAAAAGATCAGCAATCAAGCAAAAAATGAATGTATAAAAGAATATTGCAAATATCAAGAAGATTTTTCAACTCAAGAAACATGTGCTTCAAATCCTCAAGAAAGTCGGCAATAATCAATTATTTATTTCTATTTTTGTTAGAAAATACAATGTAAAGAGTTGTTGATTGATTGATTAGTATGTGGAAAGAATATAAAGTGGATTCGCCAAAAAAATTTGAATCTGCACGATAGCGATCGACCGTATGTCGATCGACCATCGCGACTGTCGATCGCTCATCATAGTGAAAAGGATAAGTCAGCCAACCGGTCATCACTCGACTTCGAGTTAAAAGATGAATGGTCGACTGCTCAACAAAGCAATCGACCGTCCGCGTGCATTTTTGACTATTTCGAAAATATTTTTTCGTTTTTGGAAAGAAACATTTCCTCGCTCTATAAATAGAGGCGATGTAACATTCCAGAAAAATTAATTTTAATTTTTTTGCACATGTATTGCACGTAAAATTTTATGCATTTTAGTCCCTAAAATTTTCTAAGAGTCATGCACATTTTTTCTTCTGATTTTAATTGTCACACTTGTATGATTTATTTTAATTAAATCCATTAGGCCTAGATCCTCTTTTGAAGCCCACTAAAAATTAATTACAAGAGATGCCCATGTTTAATTCTACACTTAAATGAACACTTTAAACTCTAGTACACTTGTCTTGTAACATACACCTACATTTAATTTAATAACAATTAATAATAGAATGAGAAGTAGTGTGCACATTGGGTGCATGTGCACGTGTTGTGCACTAGGGAGTTAGCCGGCCACACTTGAGAGAGAGGGGAGAGGGGAGAGTGTGTGTGAGAAAGGGGGTAGTTATTTGAGTATTGGGAGTCATCTCAACGACACAATAATCCTATTAATACCCCCTACTTTAACATGAACAACACCCTAATAATTAAAAGAAAAATTAAAGAAGGATAGAGAGAGGGAGTTCGGTTTCTTGCTAGAGAGAAGGAGGCTTCGGTTTTTGCTAGGAAGGAGAAGGTTATCTTTTGTCGGAGTTTTGGAGTAATTTTCTAGGAGTTCTATTTACATTTTGCATCAAGAAAGAGGTGGGTGTTCTTGTTGCCTTCTAATTTAGTAGAATTTATGCATGCTTAATATTTTTACATGAGTAATTGTTATTCTAGTTGGTATGTTGAATGTATGAATTTTCTAGAATGTAGATCGAACATTATTAGTATAATTGTTGTGTGAATTTGTGTAGATGCTATCGTGTTCCAATTTGATTACAAAATATTCATGTTAGTTAGAAAGAATGTGGAGGTAGGAACTAGTGTGTTATATGAATGGAAATTTCTATTCTTCTAAATTGGTATATGCTAGAAAAATCATGTATTGTAGGTGAAGAAATTCTTAATAATTCTAGTTTGGTGAAAATTTTATGAAAAGAAACTCATTGTTATTAATTTGCCTTATATGCATTATATTAGTGTGGATTTTCCAAAAATTTAATTAGATGAGGAACAATAGTTTATGCAATGCAAAAATATAGAAGTATTAGTAAATTAATACAATTTTTTGGGAGAAATTTCATTATATTGTTACAAAAAAAATTTATAAGTTTTATCTCGTAATAATACTCAGATTATTGGGAAAAGTGTAATCTAGAAGTAATTATAAGTATTAATGCATAGTTAATTAGAAATCGTAATTTTGTTAAAAGAATTTAGAAACAGATAACTAAAATGAAAGGATTTAAAACCATATATTATCAGAATTGATGTTTGGGTATCTTGGTTAGTGCGTGAGCGCAAGGGGCTTGGGCACCTCTTGCTGTGCTCGGGTTCAAGTCTGGAAGGTTGTGCCTCTTTTGGATTTTTTTTGAAATAAAATCAAAAGGCGTGTTTGTCTTATAAAAACAACTCAGTGGGATTTTTATCACAATTCTTGAGTGGCTCACTAGTCTGGGGGGCTCTTGTAACATCCCAGAAAAAAAGTTAAAATTTTAATATTTTTGCACGTGCATTGAACATAAAATTTTATGTATTTTAGTCTGTAAATTTTTCCAAAGGTGATGTACATTTTTATTCTCATTTATTAGTCGCAATTGTATTATTTATTTTCTAATTAAAACACATAGGCCTAAAGTCTATTTAAAGCCCATTAGAAAATTTATTTAAAAGAAAAGCCCATAATTAATTCTACTCTTAAAATGAACACTTTTTAATTCTACACACTTGTCATGTAACAAACACATAGCCAAATAATAAAAAATTAAAAATTAATTAAAAGAATGAGAAGTGTGTGCACGTAGAGTACACGTACATGTGTGTGCACACCAAGAGGCATGGTCGGCCAAGAAGAGGAAGGGGTAGGGATTTGTGTTAATGGTTTTGTGAGTGGGTATTTATTTTGAGTAGTGGGAGTCTCTTCATTCACCCATTTAGTCCTATAAATACCACCTACTTGTGTGTGCATTTTACAAAGAATCAAAACAAAAGAAAAACAAAAGAGAAGAAAAGAAAGAGAGAAAAGAAAGGAAGAGGGGCTCGGGTTCTTGCTTGGAGGAGCTTTCGGATTTTGCTAGGAGGAAAAGGGCACATCTTGTTGGAACTATGAGCAACTTATAGGAGTTTTCTTTCACTTGTTCATCAACTAAGGTGGGTAATTTCTTTTACTTTCTAAATTTATGTAGCATGCATGTGTAGGTAGTGTATGTTGAAATTGTGAACTTGCATGAGTTCTTCAATTATTTTGTGATGCATATTATGTTGATAAAATTGTTAGTAGTAAGAAATTATGATAAAATTTGTATACTAATTGAAAGTTACACCATAGAATGGATAGGTTTCTAATTGAAAATTTATTTAAAGGCATGTTGCATGTTGGTGGGCACAATTAATAAACCATGAGTAGAATTGAGTATTTGTATGCATAAAGTTGTTAATTTTGTGATTAGAAAATTGTATGGATATTAGAAATGAATTATAAAGTCGATGGGAAGGATGGGAATTTCTAAATAAAAATGCACTCATGATGTAGTATAAAATTTCTAGCCAAAACCTATGAATAATAGATTTATAAAAAGTGGTTATTTAAATACTAGATTTAAAAAAGTGAATATTTAAGTTAAATTTGATATAATTTGGTGCTAATATGAATAAAATTTATGAAAAAATATTTTTGGAAACATAGGAGTATGTTTTATGAACAATCAAAATGAAGAAAAAGGATAGAAATCGAAAATAGATGAAAGAATAAAAGAAATGAGATTTATGACTCTTGTGGCTAGCGCGAGCACCAGAGTGCCACGCGCTACCACGTATGAGTACTCCATAATGTTGAACATGAAAAGATGTTGATTATAAAGGCTTAGTGAGACCCAGGTGCCGGAAAAGTAATGATAATGATTAATTAAGTTTTGAGAAAGGGTCAGTAAGCTATCGTTCTCGGTATTTTTGTTTAAGTCCGGTAAGAGGGTAAGCTAGCTCCAGGTAGTATTACTTATTCATGTTTCAAACTTAAGGATAAGGCACTAAGAGAAGATGTAATAAAACTTGGGTAAACATTAGTGGGACGCCTTTATATAGTCTGACGATGGACATCAGAACTATAGACCCAGTTTGACGGTCGACTCTGGAACTGTGGTTGCTTGCGATGGAAACGAGCCTTAATTAAATTCAGGACTATGATTTATTTGACGGTGGACTCCAGAATCATGAATAGTCGTACGGATGGGAGGTCGTTCTCCAGTGTATATGCGTATACCGGGGCTAGAGGGGTACTTGTGGGATGTTCGCATGATGAGGATTTCCCTATAGCCTGATGGTGGACTCCAGGGCTAGAGTTCGTACTCGTGGAATGTCTAAAACTTGGTTTTGTTACCGAGTAGTTTTGCATGGCGGGAGATTAAACCCTATAATGTGGAGTACGTAGGTGCTTGCCCTTGGATCTATGTAGAATGGAATGCATAGAATGCAAACAAGTATGCATTAGTATCATTGTAGTATAACATCTGCATTAGGCATTATGTCATATCATACACTGACATGTTTAGGATAGTCATTCTTTTACACTTTATTATGCATTCCAGTTTGTGGTTGCTCAAGTAAGAGAATCGTTATATTATGGCATAGTGAGGATCGCTGTTTTATAGCATTGTGTTGGTTGTAAGCAACTGACGTGCCACAGTTTTTTCAATGCAGGACTTGGATTAGCAAAAGGGCATGAAGATGAATTGATGCTAAAGATTATTTTCATGATTAAAGATGTTGATGTTAAAATTGTATATATATCATGTTGTTTTCTTTTCGATTTCCACTGCGTTGATGTAAAGAACTTATTGTAAATGAAAAGTTTTAATTTCCTTGTAAAATTGTACGAATTTAAAGTAAAAGATCCTTTTGTGCTACGAATTATATGTAAATGGAATTTGAGGTGTTACAACTCTTGGGGTTGTTGTTGGCCCTGGGTTCGAAACCGGGTGTCTACTTTTGGGTTTTATTTTATTTTTTTGAGATTTTTCAAGTTTTAAAAATGGGGAAACTTCATGAAAATATTATAGAATATCATTAGAACACTTGAGAATTATTTTATAATATTCTAAGAGATGTTTTAAGGATTTAAAAGTCATATTCATGTATTATATGAGTTTTGAATCCAAGTTTTAAAAGAAAATGTACATTATTAAAGGATTTTAACAGTTGGTTTACTATAAAATCAAGGCATAATTATGAGTTGGAAATAAGGAACTTCTAGTGATTAATCCTAAGAATTTTTGGTATTAAGAATTGGTGATTAATTGAAAGAGTTTGAATATTATTAAAGTGAATGGTTAGTTTGTTAACCAAGAAATTATCTACAAGACACTGAGTTGATAAATTGCTATTGAATGTCGTTATAAAAAGTTGAATGCTTCATGATTATAAAGAAAGTGGATAAATAAGAAATGTGAATCATGAGGGTATGAATACCCCATATTGTTGAACATGAAGGATGTTGATTCTAGAGGTTAAGTGAGACCAAGGTACCAGCAAGTGATGAAAGTGATTAACTGATTTGAGAAGTGGCCAATATAGGGCTATCGTTCTCGATATATTTGTTTAAGTCCGGTAGGAGGGTAAGCTAGCTCTAGGTGGAATTATTATTCATGTTTCAAATTTAAGGATAGGCACTAGGAGAAGATGTGATAAAACTTGGGCAAACGTAAGTGGGACGCGTCTACATAGTCTGACTATGGATTCCTGGACTATAGACCCAGTCAGATGGTGGATTCCTGGACTATGGTTGCTTGCAGGGTGAGACGAGCCTTAATTAAATCTGGAACTATGATTGATTTGACGGTGGATTCCAGGATCATGAATAGTTAGGCGGATGGGAGGGATTTCATCATTATATATGTATATACCGGGGCTAGAGCGGCACTTGCGGAATGTTCGCACGATGAGGATTTCTGTATAGTCTGACGGTGGATTCCAGAACTGGAGTCCATACTCGTAGAATGTCTAAACCTTGCATTTTGTTACCATAGTAGAATTTTCATGATGAGGGATTGAACCTTATAATGTGGAGTACGATAAGGGCTTGCCCTCAGACCTATGTAGTATGGGCTGCATAGAATCTGAACAAGTATGCATTAGTGTCATCGTAGTGTAATATTTTCATTAGGCATTAAGTTCATATCATACATTGACCTGTTTAGGTTAGTCACTTTTTCCACTTTGTTGTGCACTGAAGTTTGTGATTGTTAAGATAATGAGATCGCTGTATTATAGCATTGCATCGGTTGTTTACAACTGACGTGCCCACAGTTTTCCAGTGCAAGACTTGGATTAGAAAAAGGCATAAAGATGAATTGATGCTGATGATTATTTTCATATTAAAGTTGTTGAATATTAGAGTTGTATATTTTTTTGTAACTTCCGCTCTGTATTTTGTAACAGAATAATGCTGTATAATGAAAAGTTTTAAATTCTTTATAAAATTGTACGAATTTGAAGTAAAAGATCCTGCTGTACTACGAATTACATGTAAATGGAATTCGGGGCATTACCGGCGAATTCATGCAGTATTCTTCATCCCATGCAATTATAATTCTTCTGAATTAATCATTCAATCAATGATCCGAGAGTGAGAGCTTTTATTGTTTTCTTCAATCAAGATCATTATAGATCTTGAGAGTTTTTCTTTTCTTCGACTTCGGTGAGTTTTGCGAGACCTGTTTGTATAAGTCCTGTGAGTGTAATTGGTCTCTCAGCCTGAATTCCAAAAATTAGTGTACAATGGTTTAAAGTATATTGAAACACTTGTGGCAGAGAATTGCTACAAGTAGGTGGTGTGGACGTAGACCTGGGGGTCGAACCACGTTATATCACTGTGTCTTGCATGCTTGCTCTATTTTCTTTCTCTAATTCTATCTCCTTACTTTACACATTTATTTAAGTTTTTTAATTTCTGCACAATCACCCTATTCACACCCCCGCACCCTATGGTGATTTACAAACTCGAGCATCGCTGACTCACAATCAAAGGATCAGCATGAAAATGACTGGATCTGAAGATAGCCCACAAGATCGAATAAGATCCAAGGCTTTGGATATTATATTTAGTCGCCAAGTTCCTCCAATATCAATCCCTGTCACGCCCCGCTTCCCAAAAATATGGAATACGGGCACGTAACATTGGCCAAGCGAATGACTAACGTCACCCATAAGCTGTTTAACCGATCAACTCAACAATATAACCAATACAGAACAATTGCGCAGGCAATAATAATGATCTCATGAACAGTAATACTTGAAATGAAGTAATATATAATATCCAAGTACAATAATAATCCAACATCTAGAAACAAATAGCAATATTAGGGTCAAAAGCCTACAATACAATGAAATAACAATAGTCTAATAATTAAGTCTCCATGTTAAAACAATAATTTATTGAGCGGCGATGCTATCAATTTATTCACCAATGTTGTTCTCCCAATCCATCAGGAAAATCTCCATCAACACCTGTAAACACTTGATCTAAAAAGAGGAGAAAAAATATCCTTAGAGCAAGTCATGGACAGCAAGTACAGAAAGCAGGGTACAATGGAATAACGGTATAGCAATAATTCAGTGGATCAATAGGAATCAATAACATGGCACGATAATCAATAATCAATATCACGGTAATCGATGCAATATTCGGTAACAATAATCAATGATCAATTTGATATCAATAGGAACAATGAGGAACAATATGCAGTGTCGATGTGGTGTGATCCTTATGTCTAATAATTATTTTAATTCTAACTAATGTAGCACTTCATGCGTCCCATCTATTAACCACATGGTTGATACATACAAACAAGTTACGTTTAGACTTAGTGGTGGATTTTATAATTCATGTACTCAGCAACGATATTCAATAATGACCGATGACCGAATCAATCGAGATACTATAGTCGGTAATCTAGAATTAATCGATGACCGATATGACTGATAGACCGATAAATAGGAAAACACGGGCCCCTCCTCCGAGTACAGTCCTTATATTATCCACTACTAAAGTCAATCTCTTAAACCCCGGCTTATTAATTATTTTATCAATGCAACAATACAATGTGCAATCAATGGACATTTTGATGAACGATAATATCAATAGGAGAACAATAGGACGATAACTTAGATAGGACAATAAAAATGATGACAATGAGACACTAGGATCATGGAATGCAACATACATACTTTAATTCATGCAATACTACTATATAGGAATAATTAATTCAAGAAAATTTGAAAAGTATAATTCTAGAAATAAAAACACAGCGGTAGTAAAATAGGCATAACTTTTGCTACACAACTCGGAGTTCAAAAATTCAAGATATTCTGGAAACTAGAAAGATAAGGCTACAATTATCATTCAGAAAGTAATTCATTTTAAGATCATTTACTGTTTCAAAAAGAGCAGTCAACATACAGGTCAGCAAGCAATATAAGGTTTGTAGTATTTTCATGAAATAATTTAATTTAACAGGATGGGTATCAATTCTACTAGTCGATAAACTTCTCAATCAGCATTAAGGGTCTCAAAACATGATAAATAAAATTAGAACACACTCAAACATCAATTTATTGTTAATCAACAACAATCAATCAACCAAACCTAGCAACCTAACAATTATTTCTACAATAATTTGTTTGTTTCATGTTTATACGGTTAACCCTATTATCAATTATACAGGAATGCATGAAAGATCCAATCTTTAGAGTCAAAAGTGGCACGATGTCAAGAATATTGGGGTTAGCTCGTGTAAACCCTCAATAGACCCAACGAAGAGATGAACAAAGGATAATACTATAACACAGAGATCTACTTGTAAGAGTTTCAACAAAACTTGAATTTAATACAATTAACAATTCAAGAGGACGGTCACTTGCCTGTTAGACGGTGAAAACGAGTACCAAGAATAACGGGATAAGGATCCCGAAGCAACGAACCCACGAACTAGCAAATCTACAAAAAGCACGTGCACAATGCGTGCGCAAAAAAGACAAGCAAAATAGTAACACACAGTAAAAGAGACAGCAACTCAGCCAAAGTCAATGGCGATGGCAGCTAAAGCTAGGGGCGATGGTCGGCGTCGCAGGCAGCGGTGGCGTCAACGTCGAATGACGGCGTCGAGGTTGGGAGTCACCAGGGACGAGAAATCTTGTCGGAGAAGACAACGGAAGGGATGGGTCTTTGGGATTTGCTGCTGCAGTTGAAGGAGAAAGGAAGCAGCAGGGGAGGGTGGCGCGAATGGCACTGGGGGTGATGCTGGCGTCGACGGGGTGGCCGGAATTGGCCGGGGAAGAAGGGGGGTCAATGGTTTTGGCGGGAAACGAGGTAGACGACAACTGCACAGTAGCCGGGGAGAGAGAAATAGAGAGGAGAAAGAATATGAAAGAGAATAGACGACTCTGGGGTTTCAAAATTGTGTAATTTTAGGGTTTGCATTAGGGTTGTATTTATAGGGCACATTTAGGATATTAGTTTAGTGGTTTAGGATCCAATAATAGTGGTTTTGGGTTGAGAACAAATTGCAATTGGGTTTTAGGGTTCAACAAGAGACGGGTTTGAAAACAATAGGGTTCAAATAAAATTTCCACAATCCAAAAGATTAGTAACCCAACGAGGTGGGTTCAAGAACAAAAATTTAAATCCAGATAGACAAATAAATAATACAATGAAAAGAATATAAACTAGGCTTGAAAATAAATTGGAATTCGCAAGAAAAAATCAGATTAAATACGAAAATGAAATAATTCGGTAAATGAAAATAAATTAAATAATCAGAAGTAACAATTAATAATCATAAAAAAATTATATAAAAAAATAGTATTCAGGTTTGACGAACTCATTAAAATAATCCAATAATAATATAATATTTGATTTGGGCTCAAATATAACTAACCGATAAAGTAATATTATAAAACAAGTTTAAAATACACCATCATTCGAAATAATATAATTTTCGATTGGGAAATATTTTAATATAAAATCTCAAAACGAATTTAATACAAAATAAATTTATCAATAAATGAAATACAGAAAATTTTCAGAAAATATGTATTTATGGGAAAGGGGATTACACTTTCAGTTGTAATGAATTGAAGCACTGCTTAGATCTAAATTTAATGAGTCCTAATCTTGAAAACTATATTTCAAAAACATACCCAACCAAATTTCAGATAAGAAAGCAATCATCATTCATCAAAGGCCGAACTCGAGCATCGTTGACTCACAATCGAAGGATCAGCATGAAAATGGCCGGATCTGCTTGCAAACTATATTTCGAAAACATACCCAACAAAATTTGAGATACGAGAGCAATCATCAATCATCAAAGGCCAGATTCGAGCATTGCTGACTCACAATCGAAGGATCAGCATGAAAATGACCAAATTTGAAGACGACCCACAGGTGAACAAAATCCAAGGCCTTGGAGACTAGATTTAGTCAACAAGTTCATCCAAAAACACTCTCTCTCTCCCTCGATTTCGGGGTAAAAAGGAGAAGGAAAAAAAAACCTATCAAGGAAAGGAGAATTATCGTTGCCAACAAGCCCCTTGCCTCCCCTCCTTATTTTCTCAAAAGTCTTAGGCCCTGTTTGGTTGGAGGGGAATGGAGGGGAGGGGAGGGATTTTTTAAAACATTTCTTGTTTGATTCATTTTTTAGGAGGGGATGGGAGGGGAATGGAGGGGTGCAATATCCCTCCTGAGTCAATTTTGGCTCCTCTCCAATATTGGGGGGATTTGGAGGGGAGAGAAATTGAATCAAAATTTTGTATACTAATTGGACTAAATTGCCCTTTGTGAAATCCTTATTAGTTGGTCATTTCATTTTTTTATAATCTAATCTAATATTTTAAGAATCAGTTGGTATGTCCTCACAATCTCAATCTCAGCTTGTAGTCCCCTCGATACTTCAGTCTCGAGTGGGGATCAACCATAATCATGAGCTTTCAATCGGCCAAGAATTCCCTGATGTGAAAAGTTGTCGTCGAGCGTTGAGAAAAGCAGCCATCGGTTGCCATTTTGAAATCCAAACAGTGAAGTCTGACAAGACTAGGTTCACTGCAAAGTGTGCTGCCCAAGGTTGCCCGTGGAGGATTCATGCTGCTAAGCTTCCAGGTGTGCCTACTTTTACTATTAGAACCATCCATGAGGTACATACTTGTAGCAGAATCAGCCATCTAGGGCATCAGCAAGCCTCTGTCCAGTGGGTTGCAAATTCAGATGAGGAAAGGCTTCGTGAGAACCCACGTTACAAGTCCAAGGAGATTTTGGAAGAGATACACCGGATGATGGGATTACTTTATCTTATAAACAAGCGTGGCGAGGGAATGAACAAATAATGACCGATGTTCGTGGGTCTTTTGAAGAAGGGTATCACCTCTTGCCTCAGTACTGTGAGCAAGTCAAGTGGACAAACCCAGATAGTATTGCTTCGGTTGAAGGCAGTCGTGAGGACAATTTTTTATAATAATCCAAATGAATGTCCTTACAGCTTACACAATGAGTTTTGTTAGAGACATTTGATGTTTTTTTGTGCTTGAGTTTTGTTATAAAATGTAAAAGGGTATAAAAATAATTTTATTATAAAATCTCTTCCCTTCTCTTGTGAACCAAACAGAGTATTAATTAAAATCCTTCTCCTACCCTCCCCTCCCCTCCCCTCCTTTGAACCAAACAGTCCCTTAAGGGGACGGGACGAAAGTTAGAAAGTAAAGGGAAACAAAGGGAGGAAGAATGGAGAATGGAGAAGGGAAAAGGGGGCAGGAGAGGTGTTGGTGGATCTTGGAAGAGGGGGATGGAAAGAAGGAAGGAGAAGAAAATAAGTCGGAGCTTCTCCCTCTAGCATTAATATTTTTGTTTATTTAAAACATAAAATTAATCTTGAAAATAATAATAACAGTGCAACAAATTAGAAGTGAAGAAAGTTGAAGTATCATCTTAAGTTAGATAGCAACCACCATTATAGAAGTTCTTCACGAACGGAAGCCCGGAGACAAATAATAATGAAGCCACTAACTTTGTAATAGCCTGTCTGATACTAAAATTCGATCAAAATTAAATATAAATTGGATAGTCATTGGTTGGAATTCCATTTGACATAAAATAGGATTAGTCGTAGATCATATAACTAACTATGAAACATGACATGATCCCCAAGGTGTGCCTAATAACTTTTCTATTGGCCTTGGGTGGCAAAAGGAGCAGTGATCAACCTAACTCCATTTATCAAGTCTTTCAAGTGGTTGATTAAGGATAAGAACGTAGCTTGACTTCATGAGATTAGTGATGGTCTTGTTCTACCCCTCCTCTCATCTCTTGAGAGGTGTCTGGTACAGGAAATAGAAGGGGAATACTTTGTAGAGAATCTGATGTCACTTATAGTGTTAATAGTGGAACACACATTGCAAGAAACATATACGCTCAAGACCTAGATGAACCAAGAACAAGCCACCATAATAATCACAAAATCTCACAACCATATGAACACACTAATATGCAGATATAATTAATACTTCTTAATCCTCAATGAATACAAAGATTACAAAGAGATCAAAACTCTAAATCTCTCTCTCACCTTTGAAGCACTGGCCACTCACCTCTTTTGAGGTTGTACAATGATAACGGCTCACCAAAATCTCTCTTCAATATTTTCTTTTGCCCTAGAGTTTGCATCTATTGCTATATATATATAACCCTCAAGAAAACCCCAAAATATGTACACAAATACAGCTTGGACCCAAAACCCGCAACCTAAAATAACATACTGCGCCGCTGCAGTCTACTGTGCAAAGGTGCGGTCAACTGTACAGTCGACTGTTCACTACCGTCGACCGCACTTCTTGCAGTCGACTGCAACCCCTTCAGTTGCTGCAATCTTCTCTCTGTTGTCTTCTTCGTCTCATCTTCTTATCCAACTTCAACTCATGCCTACGTGTATTTGAGGCCACACTTCCTAACATACTTGCAGTCCACCCTCCATTACCTTGTTTGGCATGGCCTATACATGTTTTGGGAAGAAAACCTGTATTCTCTTATAATCAAATACCCAGTTATCATCTCCCCTAAAACCAGTGGGATTTTTCTCTATCATGTGAATAAAATTACAAAAATAATTTTATCCTTGCAGTGGCCACCATCTTCAGCGATGCCACCATGATGGCGGTCGCTGGCACTAATGCGACATCTACCACTGCCACCATTATTGCAACCAGTGCCGTCTCCACTGTCGTTACTACCACCATCCACCAATGCCGTTCTCGCAGCCAACTCCCACCATGACAACGGCCCCCACTACGACCTCTGTCAACATCACAACCACCACTGTCTCACCCATTACCAACTCCAACGCTACCACTGATGCCACCACCACCCCACTACCACCTTTACAAGCCACCTCCTGCACCGACACCACCATCGCCTCCACCATCCACCACTACTGCATCAAGTGCCAACCTCTCCCCTTCTCACTTTTCCTCACTTTAACAACTCATTAGACGTAGGGAACTTCAGTAAAACTAACAAAAAGGATTGGATGGTTTATGGGGTGTTAAAAAAGTTATGGGCAGAACCTACCCCACAACTAAACTGAAATTAAGAAAGTAAAAATAAAGTGGACACAAATATTTTACGTGGAAAACCCCCAAAGGAGACGGGGTAAAAACCACAGGCAAAGTAGTGGGATTTTACTACTGAAAGTAAGGATTACAACACTCTCTCTAAATATAAGGAGTGTACAATTTTCACTCGCTCTTATAATAGGAGAAACACTCTCTCACAAATTTGAGAAAAATACAAGTATACAAATTATCTCTAAGGGGATACAATTTTATCCCTTTTTTAGAACACTCTTGTAATACTCTCTTTCTTTCTTAATCCCTCTTTCTTTTCTTAATCCTCACTGAGCTCTTATTTCTCTGCTCTGCTCAACTGCACTCTCTTCCATTCCCTTAATTTATTTATAGGGAATGGATTGTCACCAACCCCGGGTCATTACCAACCACAACCACTCCATTTGTCAAAAGGTTGCCTCATTTTTCAAATGGGGTTGGTGCTCTTTGCTGTCTTCTTTTCAAATGGGGTTGGTGCCACTGTTAGGGATTGGTGCTCTTTGACCCTTTCTGCTGACATTCTCTCACTTGGAGATTTGATTAAGGATTAATCATGTCTCCACACGATCCTTTCTACCTTGCCATTCTCATGCTGCTTATGTTACTGCTAGGTCACACGAGGATCTACACCATTCAAACTTGTCAGTGTTGATTGGCTTGGTCATAACATCTGCTAAGTTCTCGTTAGTGTGAATTTTGTGCATATCCACACTTCCTTCCTCCACTACTTCTCGAACTAAGTGATACTGGACTCATATGTGCTTTGTCCGTGAATGAAATGCTGGATTCCTTGCAATGTGCAAGGCACTCTGACTGTCACAAAACAGAACAATTTTTTCATGTTTGTGACCGATCTCCTCCAATAACCTTTGAATCCAGACTGCTTCCTTGCAAGCTGCTGTAGCAGCCATGTATTCTGCTTCTGTTGTAGATAAAGCCACAACAGTCTGCAGTTTCGAAACCCAGCTTACAGCTCCTCCTGCAAGTGTAAACACATAGCCCATAGTAGGTTTGCTTTTGTCGAGATCGCCTACAAAATCTGAGTCCACATAGCCTCTAACAATTAATTTTGATCCTCCATAACATAATGCAGCATCTGAGGTTCCTCGATGTATCTCAGAATCCTCTTTACTATGCTCCAATGCTCTCTACCGGGATTCGCCATGTATCGACTAACCGCTCCCACTGCTTGTGCTATGTCTGATCTTGTACATATCATAGCGAACATCAAACTTTCCACTGCTGATGCATACGGTACTCGAGACATCTTCTTCCTCTCTGCTTCATTGCTAGGACACATCTTGGAGGATAACTTGAAATTAACAGGAAGTGGGGTCGAGATTGGCTTACAATCTTGCATGTTGAAGCGCCGCAAAATCTTGTTGAAGTAATTAATCTGGGAAAGCCAAATATTCCTGTTACTTCTATCTCAGTGAATCTGCATCCCTAGAATCTTGTTTGCCGGTCCCAAGTCCTTCATGTCAAACCCCCTAGCCAACTGTCCCTTCATTTCTTGGATTCGAACTTTATTGGGGCCTGCTACCAATATGTCATCCACATACAACAGGAGGATAATGAAGTCATCATCACCATCAAATCTTTTGTAGTACGTACAATGGTCTGAACTAAGTCTGTTGTATCCAAGGCTAATAATGAAGGAATCAAATCTCTTGTACCAGCACCTCGGCGCCTGTTTGAGACCGTACAGAGATTTGTTCAACCTGCAAACCAAGTTCTCTTTTCCTGTTTTAGCAAAACCTTCTGGTTGGAGCATATAGATTTCTTCTTCAAGATCTCCATGAAGAAAAGCAGTCTTCACATCTAACTGCTCTAGATGTAGGTCAAGCGTAACACATATAGCCAAGACTACTTTGACTGTCGTGATTTGAACCACTGGTCAAAATATTTCATTGAAGTCTATACCTTCTTTCTGAGCATATCCTTTCACCACCAATCTTGCACGATACCGCTCCACTTGGTTATTTCCATCGCGCTTGATTTTATAGACCCATTTCTTGCCAATGGCCTTCCTTCCTTGTGGTAGCGTAACAAGATCCCATGTCTTGTTCTTGTGTAGAGCTTCAATTTCTTCCTGCATTGCTGTCATCCACAGATTTACATCTGAGCCTGTGATTGCCTCCTGGAAGGATGATGGCTCCCCATCCTCTGTTAGAAGACAGTATGCAACATTGCTCTCCGTAACATACTCCAAGTGCCAAGATGGTGGTCTTCTCTCACGAGTTGACCGATGAACTTCTGGAGCCTTGGACTCGACTGGTTCTTGTTCATCGTGCTCTGGTGCTGCTTCAGAAGAAACTAGATCTTCATCTGGTTTATCTTTCACCTGAACTGTAGTAGTCTCTAGATTCTCCTTTGACATGCTACTGCTTCCATCTTCGTTTTGTAGCTGATCTTCTACATAGATCACATCCCTGCTGACAACAACCTTGTGGGCAGTGGGATCCCACAGGCGATACCCCTTTACTCCGTCAGCATACCCAGACCAGCCGACTGGTACTGCCAGCAGTCGACTGGTAGAGGACAGTCGACTGGTACTGCCAGCAGTCGACTGACTATTGAGATTTGTGAGTAGATTTGAGAAATTTAGTCCCATATCGGGAATTTGCGAAGATAAATTGAGTATAAATACTATTGCCGAGGATCAAGAGTCACCAATTCAGTTAACCACCTTTTGAGAGGCCGCCTGTGGTGGGCAGTGGAACTACATAGTATTTATGATTTGTCGGAGCATTGGGGCGTTACAAAATGGTATCAGAGCCGACTTTCGACACACCGGGTGGGGGTGTATCTGCACGTCGAGGGTGCCTCCGAGGGAGGGGGGCCTATTCGTGGGGTACATATGTTTGCGTGTCGAGGGCCTGCGGGCCTATTCACGGAGCATGCTGGATGCTAGAAAGGGCGGTCCTACACTAGATGTGTGCCCTGTGCTCTCAGCGAGGACGCTGATTCCTAAGGGGGGGTGTATGTAATACCCCAGACCAGCCGACTGATACTGCCAGCAGTCGACTGGTAGAGGACAGTCGACTGGTACTGCCAGCAGTCGACTGACTATTGAGATTTGTGAGTAGATTTGAGAAATTTAGTCCCATATCGGGAATTTGCGAAGATAAATTAAGTATAAATACTATTGCCGAGGATCAAGAGTCACCAATTCGGTTAACCACCTTTTGAGAGGCCGCCTGTGGTGGGCAGTGGAACTACATAGTATTTATGATTTGTCGGAGCATTGGGGCGTTACAACATGCACCTCCTGGATTTTGGATCCAGCTTCGTTCTTTCTTGGGTATTGTACATCACGTACGCGGGACATCCAAACCAATGTAATGTAGAGTAATTTTCTGGCTTGCCAGTCCACATCTCCATCGGTGTCTTCAGCTCAATTGCTGTTGATGGCGACCGATTTATGACATAACAGGCGGTTCTGGCTGCTTCTGTCCAAAAAGAGTTGGGCTGACCTGCAGTCCGCAACATAGCTCTCATTCTTTCTGCTAGAGTCCTATTCATCCGCTCTGCCACGCCATTTTGCTGAGGTGTATATGGGACTGTGAACTGTCTTGTGATACCTTCTTGCTTACAAAGTGCAAGAAACTCGCCGTCTATGTACTCCCTTCCATTATCTGTCCTCAAGCACTTGATCTTCTTCCCAGATTCAAGTTCCACCTACGCTTTGAAGTCTTTGAACACTGAAAACACTTATGTCTTTTTCTTGATTGGATACACCCATAATCTCCTGGAGTAATCATCAATGAAAGACACAAAGTACTTTGCTCCTCCTAGGGACATTTCCGATGATTCCCAGACATCAGAATGAATCAAGTCTAGAATGCATTTACTCCTGGATTCAGATCTGCTGAACTGCTATCAATGCTGCTTACTTGTAACACAATGCTCACAAAACGGTAGATTCACCGATTTGAGCCCTGGAAGCAGCTTCAGGTCGGAGAGAATCTTCAAACCTCGTTCAGACATGTGGCCTAGTTTGAGATGCCACATCATTGCTGACTCTTCTCCCTTGCTAGACGATGCGACACACGCATCAGCTTCCTGCAGTGTTTCTCCATTAAGCATGAACAGATTTGCCGCGATCTTTTCTGCCTTCATGATCACAAGCGCGCCTCTGACAATCTTCATGACCCCATTGTCGATATGGGTCTTGCATCCAAGGCTATCTATTTGTCCCAAAGACAATAGATTCTTCTTCAAGCCCTTCACATATCGTACCTCCTGGATGGTGCGAATCGTACCATCAAATATTTTGAGCTTGATAGTACCAATACCAGTGATTTTCAAAGCATGATCATCTCCCATGTGTACAGAGCCTTCCGAGATTGGTTCGTATGTGTGGAACCACTCTCTCCGAGAAATCATGTGTCATGTTGCTCCTGAGTCTAGTAACCAGACGTCAGAGAACTGCTTTCTGCCTCCAACCACTGTTGTTGCCTCGCTGTATAGAACTTCACCATTATACTGGGTACTTGCCACATTCCTTTGAGTATTTGATAACTCAGGGTCTCCACTCTTCTTCTTGAACCAACAATCCTTCTTGAAGTGCCATTTCTTGCCACAGTTGTGGTACTTGTAAGTCTTTTTACTTCTGGATTTCGATCTACTATGATTCTGACTTTCACTAGGGCCACATTTCGTTGATCTTCTTCTCATCACCATCAAAGCTTCCACTTGCTGCGAACTTCCCTGTCTGTCTTCCTTATTCTTGCGCCTGATTTCTTCTTCCAAAATAGCAGCTTCAACTTCGTCGAAGACTAGATAGTCCGTCAGGATATTGTTCATCAAGTTGATGATGAGTTGATCATACGAGTCAGGTAGACTTTGAAGTAGAAGCTCTGCACATTCAGTTGTCTCTATTTTGCAACCCATTGATGCAAGTTGCGAAAATAGGGTGTTCAGAGTGTTGATGTGTTCAATTACCGATGTCGATTCCGTCATTCGAAGAGTGTACAATCTTCTCTTTAAGAAGATCTTGTTATGAAGTGACTTGGCCTCATACAACCTTGTCAGAGTATCCCAAATCTTCTTTGCTGTCTTCTTTTCAGCCATGCTGGATAGCACACCATCAGCTAGTGCCAAGTACAGATCGGTACTTACGTTGCCGTCCATCTCATTCCACTTGCCGTCATCAGTGATCTCCGTGGGCCTATCTCTAATTGCTGCCAAGCAATTGTCCTTCCTCAAGATTGCCTTGATCTTCATTTTCCACAACGAGAATTTGCTCTCGTTGAATTTCTCAACAACGAACATTGTTGTAGTTGACATTTCTGCTCCACCCCCGATAACCAAAGCTCTGATACCACTGTTAGGAAAGTTATGGGCAAAACCTACCTCACAACTAAAGTGAAATTGAGAAAGTGAAAATAAAGTGGACACAAATATTTTACGTGGAAAACCCCCAAAGGAGACGGGGTAAAAACTACAGGCAAGGTAGTGGGATTTTACTGCTAAAAGTAGGGATTACAACACTCTCTCTAAATATAAGGAGAGTACAATTTTCACTCGCTCTTATAATAGGAGAAACACTCTCTCACAAATTTGAGGAAAATACAAGTATACAAATTATCTCTAAGTGGATACAATTTTATCCCTCTTGAGAACACTCTTGTAATACTCTTTCTTTCTTAATCATCTTTCTTTTCTTAATCCTCACTGAGCTCTTATTACTCTGCTCTGCTTAGCTGCACTCTCTTCCATTCCCTTAATCTATTTATAGGAAATGGATTGTCACCAACCCCGGGTCATTACCAACCACAGCCACTCCATTTGTCAAAAGGTTGCCTCATTTTTCAAATGGGGTTGGTGCTCTTTGATCCTTTCTGCCGACATGGGGTGTATTATACCAAACATAGTAATGAGGTATTCCCGAGAGAACTCATTCCCCTCACCACATTCCTTGGAGTACATGCATTCCTGAGAATACTTTAATCCTTGTACCAAACATCTGCGACGGTTTCTTCTTACAAAAAATATAAGCTTAAATTTGTGGGGTTTGTTTCATTATGTTTTCTTTAATGAAACTAGATGGTCCGTCCTGTGTTTTTTTTTTTCCTTCTTTCCATCAAGAGTAAGTTGGCATGGAACACGAATTTCGACAAAGAGATGTTAAAAGTTTAGGATGTAGAATTATATGATCAGGTTCATATGAATAACCACAGCAAGATGGTTTTGGTGTTTTCCTGACATCATTCATCAATTTATACATATATCCAAGTGTTCCCAAAAGTTTAATATCTTACTCATTAAGCCTTTCTAGTTTCTACCTTCCCGGACACTCATTATTCATCAATTTATAAATAAATATTCTAAATATTCTCGTGTGTTGCTAATGATTCAATGCCTCCTTCATTCACCATGTCTATTTCTACCTACCCGGACTCAATAACCTTTCTAAATAGAGAATTACTGCACCAAGTTTAATAAGAAAGGACTCTAGCTATCTCCCCCTAGTCTAGAAAATATTCATAAATTATTCTAGATAACAACCAACCTTGTGGACAGTTTCTTCCATTTGAATGAAAATCAGACCATTTCAAAGCACCTCTCCCCATAATCTCAAATTTCCTACATTGCTTTTCCAACTATATAAACCCATGTTATCCTGACCGTGTTAGAAGGCTCAATTTACGTAGGCTTTGTGTCATCAACCTCTAAGCTCTTCATCAAGGTCCTTAACAAGGGTGATGTGTTTGTGTTCCCACAAGGGCTCATTCACTTCAAGTACAATCCTCATCATATAAATGCAGTGACAATTTTAGGTCTCAGTAGCCAAAACCCAGGTGTTGTCTTTTTTTTTGAGGTAAAAGGTGGGATAAGGCCACCCTGTTTCATTAATAAGAAGTTAATAAAACAACCCCGGCGTACCGGGAGAAAACAACAGTACAAAGCAAAAGTACAATGCAGGAATAGAATGAAAGAAAAACAAACATACACCCCCAACAAACCCTGGGGGATGGGTCTAACTACTCAGACAACTAGCCAGCATAGAGTACAGAAGGTTGAAACAAAAACCCAAGCTGACAAAAGCACTGTCAAGGCTGGAGAAGCCAGTCCCCTAGTCCAGCGTCGGCCCGATCTCTACCTCCTCATCGTCAAACTCCTCAACCTGGAATACTCTGGTTATCCTTCCTCTTGCCCCCGTGGCCACAGCTGTAGCCCAAAAAGAGATAAGATGCATGATGTGAGTCAGTTTACCAGAAATACTATTACATGAAGCACGAAAATAAAAATTATTTCTGTCAAGCCACAATACCCATGTCGTTGCCGCTATTGCGATGTACCACAAAACCCAGGTGTTGTCACCATAGCAAATACTGTGTTTGGGTGGATGCCTTCCATTTCTGATGATGTTCTTGCCAAGGCCTTACAGTTGGACAAGAAGACAGTGGACTGGCTCCAATCTCAGTTCTCAATGGGCCACAACTAGAAACACTGATGATTTCTTGACACACTGTGTCATATGTATTCTTTGGTATACTTGCATGTTTCAAAACAAGTCGCTCACTCTTTTATAAAAAAAAGTTAATTTTATCCACAAAAGTTTCCACTTCCCTGGGTGAGAATTTGTGTCCGACTACCTTAATATTCGGTAAAATTTAAAAAAACATCACAATAGTTTTGCCCAGTTTAAAAAAACGTCACAAAACTTTTTTTTTAAAAAGAACCACACAAAGTTTAACTTTCAACTCACAGAGTTACCCACCATTAACTGGATTATACGTGCATTGCACGTACTCAAAAAAATGACAAAAATACCCCCTGACCTCTTCCTTCTCCTTACCGTAAAAACGTGGCAGTAATGGCGATGATTGAGGGGTGGTGCTTCGGGTGGAGGAGAGGTGGTGGTCAACCGTGATGGTGAGTGGGAGGTTGGGAGCAGCAGTAATGGTGCTCAGCGGGGTGGAGAGGTGCTTCGGAGGTGTTTGGTGATGGTGGAGATGAGCACGACGGCGAAGTGGAGAGCTTGGGTGGCAGTGTGAGAAGCGCGGAAGGTTTTCGATGAGGTCGGGATGGAGCTGCAGTGGTGGAGAGCGAAGGTGGTGGACGAAGACGGCGAGGTGCTTCAGAGGTGATAATGGCGACAGTGAGCTGCGATGGAGCGCGGAGTTTCGATGGTGGCGGTAATGGCGATCGAGAGCTCGGAGTTTCGATGGAGTGGAGCTCGGCGATGTGGTGAGGAGACAGGGTGGTGACAGAGGGGAGCGGTGTGAGCGGCAAGGTGGATGGCAATGGCAGTGGCAAGGAGACCGTCAACTGCGATGGTGATTGAGCTTGGTGACGGTGAGTTGGAGCTTCGACGGTGCTACGGCAGCTAGGAGGAGAGGAGGAGAGGAGGAGATGGCAATGACTGCGATGGAGAACGACGATGGTGAGCTTGGGTTTCAGCTTCGGTGAAGACGAACAGGAGGAGCACAGCGGTGATGGGTTCGATGGTTGCAGGCATCGAGTTGGCGACAGCGAGAGGAAGAGGTGGAGGCGAGTGGCAGTGAGCGGCAATGGCATTGGCAGTTGCGAGGAGGAGGAGAACAGGGGTATTTTGGTCACGTTTTTAGAGTACGTGTAGTGCACGTAGAAGCAAGTTAATGGTTGGTAACTCTGTGAGTTGAAAGTTAAACATTGTGTGGTTTTTTTTAAAAAAACTTTTGTGAGGTTTTTTAAAACTGGACCAAACTTTTGTGATGTTTTTTTAAATTTTACCCTTAATATTCATTTGATGATTATCAAATTCCTCTTTCAACAAGTTACTCTCAATGGAAAAAATGTTCAGAGGTCGGGATGGAGCTGCGGTGATGAACAAGAATCTATAATGGAAAGATGTAAAACTTTCAAACTTAAAAAATTATTAAAATTATTTTTAAAAAAATTGTAAAGCTCCACTTGTCACAAAAGAAGAAACAAGAAACTAAAGACTATAGCACACACTTGTCACAAAACAAACTAAGGGGGACTACCTTATTGATGTCGTGTGTGAATGTGCACTTAGTCCTTAATGCAGTTGTTAATATTTACATGAAACTAATGTGCACTTGTTAGGAATCTATGCATCCCATACTATATAGGTCCGAGGGCAAACCCTTAATCGTACTTCATCTTATAGGGTTCGATCCCTCACCATGACTTAAACTACTACAGTAACTACGGTAAGTATCCTAGGTATTCTATGAGTTACGAGCCCACGTCCAGACATCCTGGAGAGAATCCCATGCACTGACACATGACTCATCATGCAGGCATCCTGTGAACAATTCACCTCCGCCATGGACCATGGCACCACCTGTAGTCACCAAATACCCCACAAGCATCGCCACCGGGACGGTATCCTAGAGTAGTATCCACGCCCTAATCATGACGCATCATAAGGACATCATGTGAACACTCTCACACCGCCAATCCAATGGCCCCCATACTCATATTTTTCTCTTACTTTCATCACATCTCCACTATGTATCTAAATCCTTAGGTAATTGAATCCTGAATAAAAATCAACACTCTAGAATTCAGCGTTACCCCTACATTGGTCTTAAAAATATCAATCATTATCCATGACCCAAACTTGGTCACAATTTATCACATTTCTCTTTTCAAAACTCTCATTCTTGCCGATGTGAGGACTTTGCTAAAATTCTTGTCTAAATTCTCTTTTCATGTTCATTATACTTGTTCACAAATTTCACAATTCATCATGTTTCTTTTCAATCAATTTTTCATGCACAACTTGCATATTCTTAGACAATTTCACATTAAATTCTACTCAATAATTTATAAGTCAAAATCTCATTTTTGAGCTCTTCACAATTTTCTCTATGTTCAACAAGTATTTGTATCTTTAATTACAGAAAGAATCATATCCACAAAAAAAATCTTATTAATTCTTCTTCTCAAAATTCTAATCATAATAACTCAAATGTTATGAAAACACTTTCATGAATAATTGAAAACTCAAAATCAACAATCAGCACAGTTCAGTCGACTGTGGAAAAATGGCCAGTCGACTATCCCGTGAAACATCAAAACTCAAGAACAAACAGTCAGTTCAGTCGACTGTGGAAAAATGGCCAGTCGACTCTCCCGTGAAACTTCAAAACTCAAGGACAGACAGTCAGTTCAGTCGACTGTGGAAAAAAGGTCAGTCGACTGTCCCGTGAAACTTCAAAACTCAAGAACAGACAGTCAGTTCAGTTGACTATGGAAAAATGGCCAGTCGACTGTCTCATGAAACTTCAAAACTCAAGGATAGACAGTCAGTTCAGTCGACTGTGGAAAAATGGCCAGTCGACTCTCCTGTGAAACTTCAAAACTCAAGGACAGACAGTCAGTTCAGTCAACTGTGAAAAAATGGTCAGTCGACTGTCCCGTGAAATTTCAAAACTCAAGAATAGACAGTCAGTTCAGTTGACTGTGGAAAAATGGCCAGTCGATTGTCTCATGAAACTTCAAAACTCAAGGACAGACAGTCAGTTCAGTTGACTGTGGAAAAATTGCCAGTCAACTGTCCCGTGAAACTTCAGTTCACAGACGAAAGTCTACTGTTAAACAAAATTCAAAATTTAACACTTGACAGTCGACTGTCGACTCTAGTTCGGTCGACTGTCAATTGTAACAGGTTGGAGTTAAAGTGGATCAAAAATACATTTTTGATTTCGACATAGAAAATTTCTTTTTAGAAGAATCATTAAGCAACATATTCCCCTTTTATTCACAAGGTGTTCAAACTCTTTTTATTTTTCCATTCTTTAACAAAATCAAGTTCTTAATTTAGTTCTATTTTACAAATTATTTATTTTCTTATGTTTCAAAGGACAATCTAGATAATAAATCAAATGACTACATCACTACTTGCATATGGCAAAAGAATCACACTTTTATCACAATTCAATCTACTAATATTCCATGAATACTAATTTAAATAGTCAAAACTGCACATGGTCGGTCGACCGCTTTGTTGAGCAGTCAACCGTTCATCTTTTAACTCGAAAGTCGAGCGATGACTAGTCGACTGATTCATCTTTTCCACTATGATGAGCGATCGACTGTTGCGACGGTCGACCGACATATTGTACGGTCGACCACCATCATGCAGACTTAACTTTTATTTGGCGAGTCCACTTTATATTCTTTCCATATACTAATCAATCAATCAATGACTCTTTAAATAGTATTTTTTCCAACAATAACATAAATAAATAATTGATTATTACTAACTTTCTTGAGAATTTTAAGCACATGTTTCTTGCATTGAAATCTTCTTGATATTTGCATTTTTCTTTGATACATTCCTCTTTCGCTTGATTGCTAATCTTTTTGGCTCTTTGTTCTGAATTACATTTTTCTGTAAATCCTGTAAATCTCAACTAAAAATATTAGTTAAATAAATGATATGTTTTGTGCACACCAAACTTAAGGTCAACAATCTCTCCCTTTTGGAGTGAACAAAACATACCTTAGAATTTTAAAAATATATTAAAAGAAATTCAAGTGCTCCTCCTTAAACCAATACTGCCCCCAAATTCATGCACATAAGAATTTAATAAGTGTGTGCTCATAGTGCATCCTATATGGATAAAACAAAAACATGTACTTATATATGTGATTTTCTCTCCCGTTTTGGAACAAATCAAAAGGAACAAAAAAATACAAGCATTAAAAACATGTGTGGTTTAAAATAAGTAGTTCAGGAAATAAAGAAACAGAATGGGGGACGGTCGACCGAGCGGTTGACCGACCACAAAATAGACCCAGAAAACCCTGTAATCCAAAAGTGACAAGACGTGGGATGGTCGATTGTTCCAGCTTCGAGTAAGTGAATTGAGCAAATCACATGACTTCTACCTATACAACCATGAGGTAAGTTTAATTAAATCTTTTTAATGATCTGGATAATGGGGAAAAAAATTTAATAGTGTGAAGATGACAAAAGACATCAGAGATGGAAAAGGTCATCGTATCTTGAAAAAGAAATTCTAATGTCAGCTATTAACTACAAATATGCTAGACAGAAAGTTGAGAAATTTTTATCTTCATTAAAAAATATTACTTCTGTAGTTTTTAAGAGATTACAGACTTACAGCGGAACTTTTTCTTATACTTTGCATTGGAAAATGGTATCAAAAAGAGCACATATGAAGAGTTACAGGATAAATGTGGGATCATTCTCTTACTCTAGCAAAATATTTTCTTTAGTGGAACAAAATGTAACATAAATTTTATTTCAGTTATTAGAAAGCAATGAACATAAGTGATTATTGTCCAGTGCATGCATTTTTACAACATTAATTGTATAGTTGAAAGAAATGAAATATGTTTTAAGTTACTTACCAAATGTTCATCATTAATACACAAAGAGAAGAACTAAAATTGGGTTACCTTTACACTACAAGGAATTTGCTATATACCAACGGACACCTATAGTGACGAATCACTAAAACCGTAGGTATAGGCATTATATACCTACAGACGTATAGTAAACTGTGGGTACAGGTATCCTATAGCTTTACAGCTTTTAATCCGTAACTATAAGTTTTACTAACGGGATTAAACACTGTAGGTATATTCCATAATTTATTTTTCCCCCAACTTTTTCATTTTCCCCCCAAATTCCAAATCCCCCAATTTATACACTCTCTCTCACACCCATCTCTCTCTCTCTCTCTCCTCCCTCTCACACACCTGAATCTCCGACTCACCACATCGCCGTCGTCATCCATCCACGTCGCCGTCGTCGTTCCCCTCCCACCATCGCCGTTGCTTGTCCATCGCCACCGCCGCCGTTGTCTTCCTTTCAACCGTCGCCGTCTTCCTTCGCCACCACCCACCACCGTCGCCCACCCCTCCACCGTCGTTTTTCGTTATCCGCCGTCACCCACCGCTTCCACCATCACCCGCGGTCATCTATTTTTGATTAATTTTGCAAACCCTAGGTATGAATTTGATGTTGGGTCCATATCTTGACACTACAAAATTATTTTTGCCATTATTTCTAATATTATAATGGTGGAAATGTGGACTCTAAGAAAAAAAACCCCAATCAAGTGATAGTTCAAATTCAGATAGTAGCTCAGATGAGGAGCTGATAAGTAAAATAATTGTACAATCTTTTATTGAATATGTATATTGTAGAGATATTGAGCATTGTCTGG
Source organism: Hemerocallis citrina (assembly GCA_017893485.1). Lineage (NCBI taxonomy): Eukaryota > Viridiplantae > Streptophyta > Magnoliopsida > Asparagales > Asphodelaceae > Hemerocallis > Hemerocallis citrina. Next base: position 190,341,061 of record CM030360.1, on the reverse strand, counting down.
TTTGTTTACAGAAAATCACTGTTGCCAGTAAGAAACTTTTAACATGTGCCACTAAAAATAAGCCAGAGTCAAGTGATAGTTCTTCAGATAGTGATTCTGATGAAGAAGATGAGGTCACTTGTTAAATTTCTAGAATGTGTATGCTAGAGTTTGTTCAAAAGCATGAAAAAGTTCTTAGCATCAGTTCCTTTTTTGCAGAAAATTACGAAGAGCAATCTTGCTGCAGCAGTTTCTGCAAAGAAGCCAATTTCGAGTGATAGCTCTTCTGAGAGTGATTCAGATGAGGATGAGGTATGCTTTTTTTCATTTTTTACTAGGTGCTTTGCCTTATTTTGTCTATGAAGGGTTTCCCGCTGTTTCTGAGAAACAACCAGAGTCAAGTTATAGGTCTTTGTAGAGAAGATTCTGTAGTGAACATAGTTGTACATACACTACCGTTCTTTAAGATGACGCTCACAATTTTCTTATAAAAACAAATTTCAGAAGAAAACCTCTGCAGCTGTTCAAAAGAAGAATGCTGAGTCCGGTGATAGATCTTCTTCAGAGAGTGATTCTGATGGGGAAGACAAAGTGAGCATGCTTTACCATTCATCTTTCTAGCAGATTCCTTAGTTTAAGTAGACTAATTTGGAAAAAATTGTTTTCAGAAAGTTGCAGTGAAAGGGAAGCCTCCAATCAAGGAATCAAAAAAGAAAGAAGAATCAAGTGATAGCTCAGCGAGTGAGTCTAATTCTGACTCCGATGTGGAGAAGGTGACACTAAGCAATGGGTCAAAAAAGAAAGAAGTCAGTGATAGCTCAGAAAGTGATTCTGATTCAGACTCTGATGTTAAGGTAGATACAATTTATTGAATCTAGAACACTCTCCAAACAGTTGCATTATTCAAATATGTTAAAAAGTAACCTGGTACAGAGCGGTAGTTTGCATGTTTTGTGTACTATTTTTTTATTAAGGATGATAATTCCGATTTAGATTCTGATTTGAAAAGGTAGATACAATTTATTGACTGTAGAGTACATTTCCAAACATTTCTTGCATTGTTTGAATAGGTTAAAATATAGCCTGGTACACAGGCGTGGTATGCATGTTTCATGTGCTAAATTTTATACTTTAAAATCTAATTTTTAATATAATGTGTTTTTACATGGCTTTTATTATATATACTAGATTTTCCCGTGGGCACGTGCCTACGGCACGTCTTCGGAACGATACAAAACACGAAAAGCCATGTAAATAGTAAAACAATAATTATGTAGCTCAAGTTTGAATAGTATGACAATAATTAGTTATAAATAAAAGTCTATGTTTCCATTAGTATATGTTGAAAAATAATTATAAAGGGGGTATAAAATCTAACTTCTTAGAACTTTAAGTGTGGAAAATAATGAAATTTAATTGTTGAAGAGATATTTGCTATTAAAAATTCTGAAAATTTACAAAACCGAAATCTTAAAATCTAAATTTCTAAGTAAATAAAGAAAGAATGGGATAGAGATAGAGAGAGAGAAAGAGAGAAATATGAAAAAGTAAAGAGAGAAGAGATAGTTAGTAATAAAGTAATGAGTTTTTTAGGGGGGAAAATTTGGTTTTGGGGTTTGAAATTTTGGAGGAAAAATGTGTTTTGTGAAGTTTGATATGGGCCTTTGATTTTGGGGGGATTGATTGTGAGCCACTTGATAGCTTTCTTTGTAATTTATTATATAGATATGTTGAATCTTTTTTGCTTATTTACTAGGATGTTGTCTAGATAATAACTAATGGTTGTTAGAAGGAATTCTGTTAAGATAGCAAGTTTAAAACTGATGAGCAGGTGCTCAACTGTTATTTCATTTCTGTATTCTCTTTTACCCTGGTCACCTATGTGCTACAAATTTTGCTATCTACCTCTAATATATTTGGATAAACTTGGTAGGGAATGGATAGTATTGGTATTTTTAGAATATTCTATACATTGTGATAGGAGAGTATATTACTTCAACTTTTTGCGTATTGGTCAAGTTCTATTTTAAAGTTCCTTAGACATTGAAAATTCTATACATTGTGATAGGAGATTATATTACTTCAACTTTTTGCGCATTGGTATTTTTAGAATATTCTATACATTGTGATGGGAGATTATATTACTTCAAATTTTTGCATATTGGTCAAGTTCTATTTTAAAGTTCCTTAGACACTGAAAACCTTGAAGAAATTTTGGTATCTACCTCTGATATATTTGAATAAATTCTTGAATGGATAGTGTTGGGATTTGGGACTTGGGAGCTTCATTATGTTGAATATACAGAATAGGAGTGCGTAATTGTGTATTTTTTTGCATATTGCTCTTGGAGAAGATGTGAATGACATATACAGGCTGCAAGACAAGTATATTATATTTTACTCTTGGAGTTCATATTTCAATGTTATGTTTTGTATGAGATATTTTTGTATTTATTACTAATTTTCCACATATTTAATTCTAATGTATCGCATTTGTAATGTCTTTTTTTATGTTGCTGTATCTGTTTTTGTTTGAGAGATACATTTTTTCCTCTAATGATGGAAATATCTATTAAGAAGAGTCTATAAGTTGTATTTTATTTTTAATAGGTTACAGATGCTTCAAGTGCCCCTGACCATACGAATTCTTTAAATCCAGACACTAATGAAGATACTGAAGATGGTATCTAATTAGTTTTAACTAATTCTTATTGAAATTATTAATATTTCTTATGTTGAGTTATGCTATTATTCATTTGTTCTTTTTGTTACTTGCAGGTGAAGATTAGAAGCTAATTTTCTCTTGATGGAGCAAACATAGAAATTGAGTGGATGAGATTGTTATAAGACTTTATATTTATTATATGTCAGTATGGTACTCTTAGGTTGACTTTTCAACTATTTTGTAATTGACACGCTTGTAATACTTCATTTATTTTTAATATGATTGAAGTTTAATTTTATTTAATTTTGTTTCATAAACACATTTATTTATTTTATTGTGTACTTAGTTTATAATTGGATAAATATTATAAAAGAATATACTAAATTATCATAAGCATAATTAATAAGATAAAATTGTGTATAGAGCAAATTATGACCTATCCATAAAATTTGTGGGTGTATGTGTAAAAAATGTCACTAAAATCTATACCAACGGACCGCACAAAAAGAACTATACTAACGGAATAAACACGGTGGGTATATATTCAAATATTTGGATGCGAAAACCATCGCTAAAACCTATAGCTATGGAGTTTCCACCGTGGGTATAGGAAAGCAAAAGGTGTCTTTAAAACCTATACCAACGGATACGAAACCGTGGGTATAACACCGAGGTTTTGTCCAACGGGTGAAAAAACCGTCCCTATAGGCTATAGTGATGGCATTCTGCCGTGGGTATAGCTCATTATTGACTACGGAAAAATATGTCTGTCGATATAGGTCTTACGGGCTATACCTACGGTTTTCCGCCTTTTACCCACGGATTTTTGCTGTCACTATATGTCAAATTCCTTATAGTGTTAGTGTTAAAAGTATGCAAAAAAATGTGTTCTTCCATTTTTCTCTTGATAGTGATGCAGAACATTTTGCTATCACAGTCATATGAGTTGAGCATCCACTATCAAGATAACACCGATCTTTTAGGTTTGACCCATTGATGTACCTACATTAATATTAATAGATATCCAAGTAGGTAATGTTTCTGCACTTGTATTCTTCTTTACCAAAACAAAGGTAGTATTCCTTTTAAAAGCAAACTGTAAGAAATATGCCCTAATCTACAACAAGAGTGACAAGTAATGCTGTTATACCTTGGATCATGCACATATGCATAGTTATGTGTTGGTTTCTAACTATTTTTATGGCTATGCATATGTGTATGACAAGATTGTTTAGAATTTTGACGTTGTACTGGCTTATTATAACCAAGTCATCGATTATCATGATATGTCCTTGAATTCTTTGTCATAATATTATTGCGCTCTTCATATTTTGCAACCATTTTTCGAGCTCAATTATTCTATTACAAAGTCTTTCTCCAGTTTTCTCATCGTTATTGGTATTCCAACGAAAAGTATCTAGAGTAGCATCAAGTATCATGTTATGTTCGAGTGCTTCCTTACAACCTTTCACTACGTCATTAAATTTTCTTTTGCATTCATTTAGATCGTCGGTGAGTTTAGAAATATAAGTTGATTTCTAATGAATTTCCTTTAGGTTTTTATTATGTATTGCCAGAAATTTTTGAATTTGTTGTTTCAAACATTCATTTTCTTCTATCAACACATCATGACCCTTCCTAAATGACTCAAATATTTCAATAATCAAGGAATTATTATTTTTCAACTTTTGGTTTTTAGCAATGCAATAGTCATGTGGTTCATTAGACATTTGCTTATATTGTTTCAACTCACAACTTAATTTTTTTGCATAATCTCTTAATTCATTACACATATCAACTGAATCATCATAAGTGGGTTCTTCGATTACCTCTTCTTGGAGTGGTGATTGCACCTTACCATCCCCAAGAGCCATGAATCCGAAGTCGTTATGTCCTTACTCTTCATCAATCGAGTCTAAATCAAGCCATGTTGCCTTTAGTGCTTTCTTTTTTAGTCCTGAATTGGAGTAATAAGCTTTGTTTCTATCTTGAAATAGTGAAAAGTTTGGGCGGATATGTCCTGCCTTCTTGCATTTGTAGCACACATCATCTTTGTCTTTGTGTCTTCCTATTTATGACCTGCCATATTTTTTGCGTTTGAGATCATTACAGAATTGGTTAGTTAGTCGCACGATATCTTCGTATAATTCCTAATAGTCTGATTCTGATTTTAATGGTCGTGAAATTTCTACTTTCAAGACAATGGTCTTCTCTTCAGTTTTGGGTATAATTTCAATATATTCTGTCGATACCTTTTTTGTTTCTTCCATCTCATCTTATACGTTTTCAATTTTTCTTGGAATGTGTAGTGGTCGAATCTTTTTTCTTCAAGTGTCTCCCTCATTGCAACAGCTTTTATGTCTCATTCTGGTGTGAGATATCTTATGAGTTTTCCAACTTTCGGTCATCATCCAAACCCATACCTAAACTCTCAAGCTCATGTGCAATTATATCAAAGCGGGCTAGCATATGATCTACAGTCTTCCTGGAAGCATACGAAAAACATCAAAATTTTAAAAACATAAAGTAACTTCGATCTTTACCTTAGATACAGTTCCTTCATGATGTTTTAACATGTTGTTTCCAGATTTCATAGGTTGTTTTGCAGCTGCATCCACATCGCATCAGTTCTTCATTATCAGACCTGCATAAAGTGTTGTCATGGGTTTGGAGTTTGCAGTTTTCAATGATAGTTCAGCTATGTGAAGGTCCTCTTTCCATCACTGACAGGGATCTCTATTTTATTGACATAAATTTTTCATACTTCTTCTCCCAACATCTGCAAAAAGTGAGATATATGAACTTTCCAAACATCATAGTATTTTTCATCAAAATAAGGTGAACATGTTAGACTTGTTCCATTGGAGTACAAGTTTTAAGGAGGAGGGATTTCGGCCATTGGACCTTTTGCTCTAGATTTTAACCTGTTTAGGAGTCCATAAAATATTTTTAATGAATCTTATTTTGAGTTATTGTGGATTCTAAAAATAAAATAACATGATGTCGAATTTTTGACTAAACATAAAATCTGTAAAGAACATTGTGATTGACCTAGCTACTGTTGTTGTATTTCAAACTTTAAATATGCGTTGGAACCGTGTGGAAGTCTAGTTTCTAGAACTTTTGACGGATTCACTTTTCGATTTCTGAAACAGCGGGAAACTGCACTTTTGTGCAGACTACTTTTGCTATCCAGAATTTTAGCTTCTAGATTTTAATAGATTAATCATCCTATATCGCACTATTGCATGAATTAAAGTGTGTATATTGCATTGCATGATTCTAGTGTCCTATTTTCATCATTCTATTTGCCCTACTTCATGTTATCTCCTTATTGTCTCTCTATTGTTATTATTGTTCATCCAATGTCTCGAATTGCATAATGAATTGTTGCATTGATAAAATAATTAACAAGCCAGGGTTTAAGAGTTGACTCCAGTAGTGGACAATATAGGAACTGTACTCGGATAAGTGACTCGTGGTTCCCTATACTGTTATCTTGTTATCTTGTGATCTTGTGATCTTGTGATCTTGTGATCTTGTAGCATCTTATTGATAAATTACCGTTATGGATGGAACATTGTTATCGTGCTGAGTACATGAACTATAGAGCCCACCACTAAAGTCTAAACGTAACTTGTTTGTATATAGCAACCATGTGGTAAATAGATGGGACGCATGAAGTGCTACATTAGTTAGGATTAAAATGAATAATAGACTTAAGGATCACACCACATCGACACTGCATATTGTTCATCATTGTTCCTATTCATATCGAATATTGGCTAAGTGTTATGGTTATTGATCATTGACATTGTTACCGAGTATTGAATCATTGTTTATAGCCATTGTATCGATTACCGTGATCTTGATTATTGATTATCGTGCCATGTTATTGATTCATATTGATCTATTGATTCATTGTTATACCGTTACTCCATTGTTCACTGTTTTCTCTACTTGCTGTCCATGACTTTCTCCAAGGACAATTTTTCTCCTGTTTTTAGATGAAGTGTTCACAGGTGTTAATGGAGAATTGCCTGCTGGGATTGGAGAGCAAACTTTCTGAAGATCTAATGCTGTCTAGTTGCTTATTATTTTATTGAGTTTAATGTATTGAGACTTATTATTATTTTGGATTGGATTATTATTGTTTTGGGCTTATGTCCCGGATTTTATTATTGTTTCCATACGTTGGATTATTATTGTATTTGGATATTTTTATTGCTTCATTCCAAGTATTATTGTTCATAAGATTATTATTTTTGCCTACGCAATTGTTCTGTATTAATTATATTATTGAGTTGATCGGTTAAACAACTTATGGGTGACGTTAGTCATTCGCTGGGCCAATATTACGTGCTCGTATTACGTATTTTTGGAAAGCGGAGCATGAAAGGTCAAGTATCTAGCATATGCATAAAGCTAATAGCCGTATTCCAAAAGACAAAGGTCACTCGCATCCCCCGCAATGAAAATAGGCAAGCAAATGCCCTCTCCAAGTTAGAATCCTCCTCCTCCATCGAACGACTTATTGAGGTATTACTTAGGCTCAGCTTTGGAGAGGAAGTCTCAGAGCTCATGGTAATAACCCCTCCAGTACTTGAGAACAATTGGATGAAACGTTTGCATGACTTTCTTGACAAGGAAATCCTCCCCCCTGATCCCAAGGAGTCCAGAAAGATTCGAGTGAGGGCAGAGCGATACACTCATCGAATGAGTCATGTATAAATGCTCCTCCACTCCGGTGGACGACAGACCCTACCTACGAACCCAATTTTCTTTTAAAGAAGTTCATGAAAGGATTGGAGGCGGTCACATGGGAGCTAGATCTCTCACCTGCAAGATCCTCAATCATTTATATTTTTGACCTACCCTCCTCAACGATGCTCAGGACTACGTCCGCCAATGCGCATCTTGTCAGAGATTCTCATCAATCAAACGAACACCCCAGGCTGAGCTCATTTCCATGTCAAGCCCAATCCCCTTGCCATGTGGGGGATGGATTTACTCGGACCGTTCCCCCAGCAACCGGACAAAGAAGCTTCCTCGTGATAGCCATCGATTTCTTCTCTAAGTAGATCGACACGGAACCACTAGCAACCATCACGGAGCACAGATTACAGCAGTTCTTTTGGTATAACTTTGTCTATCAATTTGGCATCCCCTGGGTCCTAGTCGCTGAGAATGGAACTCAATTTGCCACTAAGGCGTTCTAGAACATCTGCACCAACCTAGGGATCTAGCAACAATTCTCCTCTATATCCCACCCTCAGTCCAACAATCAAGCAGAGAATGCCAACAAACATATCCTCGACGGCTTAAGAAGAGACTCGATGAATCCCCTAAGGGGTTATGGGTCGAAGAGCTCCCCTGTATACTATGGTCCTATAGGACCACTGAAAGAACCCCGATGGGAGAATCCCCTTTCTAATTCACTTACAGCTCCGAAGCTCTAATTCCCCTCAAAGTCAGACTACCTTCTCCTCGCCTGCTCTCCTTCCACGAAGAACTGCACTCCACTTATCTCAGGGGCAACCTTGACATCGTTAAGAAAGTCCGCGAGAAATCCACCTTAAGAAGACATTTATCAGCAAATGGTAGAAAAGTTCTATAATAAGAAATTCCACCTGGAAAACCTAAATGAAGGATACATAGTTCTTCAGAAACTAGAAATCTTCGATCCTCCTAGGAAAGGCAAGCTCGCTCCCAACTGGAAGGGGCCTACAGGATCTCCTAAGTAGACCACCCAAGGGCGTACCAACTTAAAGACCCTGGGGAAAAGAAGATATCGAGGACCTGGAATGTTAAACACCTGATGAAGTACCACGAGGGTGCTTAACACCCTCTAGTAGAACTAGTTTTTCAATTTTTCAATTTTCAATAAAGCCGCACTTGTGAAGCAGCCAAATCATGTAATAAAGGCCACTACTATTGAGGCAACCACTTAGTTTTTATTTCAATAAAAATTAGATGATTTTTCTTATAAAGATCATAGCACTGGCATCATATCTACCCACTTGAGTCACGACTATGACTCGACAAAATAACAAGTTCGGGGTCCAGCTTCTCCCCAAGGGATACTTCGACAACTTGCTAGCATTAAAACAACAAGTTCGAAGTCCAACACTTGGTTCATCGCCACTTTCGTTGCTTGCGAACAAGCAAGCACGGAGTAGCTCATCATTCAGAATTGCTCCTACAACTCGTTGCAACTCTCAAACAACAAGTTCGGAGTCCAACAATTGGTTCGACACCTCTTTAGTTGCTTGCGCGCAAGTAGGTATGAAGTAGCTCGTCATTTGGAATTGCTCCTAAAAATCATTGAAACTCTTGGTAAACAAGTTCAGCGTTCATAATCCTGGCTCGCAATCTCCCCCACAGTTCAAAAATATGTGAATTCCAGGCGCGAAATGACTGTTCGAACTACTCCTGAAACTTGTTAAAACTCTTCAATAGCTCCTCAATGGTAATGCTCATCTTCTTTAGCCCCTTGGATAAAGAGACATTGCATGCCAGTTTTGACCTCGAAAATGGAAGAATTCTCAATCAATTTCTAAACATAACTTGTATACCTTCGAGTCCTCGTTAAAAAGATAGGTCATATGCCCCAATCGGAGCTTTATAGCACCAGGAATAGGCGCTACACTGCATCAACGCTGGAAGCATGCAGGTTCGAAGTTTGAAGCAACCATTCAAATTGCTCCCAAAATGCGTCGAATCACCGACAAGCAAGCCTAGAAAGCAACCCTTCCCCAAGACTATCTATGTGGCTTGCTCCAAATGGCCACAAACAATACAAAGGAATACATACAAAGTTCAACATTCAACACAAAAGAAAAACGGGTATAAGACTTAACACAAAAGTTCCCAAATTTTCATAAGTTATGCATTCAAATACAAAGATACAACAAGCGATAGCCAGTCCACTATTAGGCTACTACAAAATATGTCAAAGTAAATGCAAAAGGAAAAGCCCTAAAACTACAAGATTAAGGCTCTCCATCGTTAGACGAAGCCAAAGGGGTAAGAACCCCTGTTGCTCTTTCCTCTCCTCTTCACCTGGAAAGTCATCCCGAGTCCCATCTTCGTCGACCGCCTCTACGGCTTCATCCCAGGAAGGAGCTCCGGGCGAACCCCTTCCCATCGAAGTTGGGAACACACTTCATCACATCCACAATGGCTTTGGCGTACTGATCCATTATATCGTTGATATGAATCAGCACATTCGCCTCAGCCTCACCTCAGCCACCGCGGCTACTACCGCTGCTTCCAGATCGTTCACTGCCTCTTCCTTCAACCCCCTTCGCTCTGCCTCAAAGCCGGCTAGGAGAGTAGTCTCCTTACCCTTCACCGTTGCCAGCTCTTGAACGACCATCTTCCTTAGCCTTTCAGCCCTGACGGCTGGATCCTTCCAAGCCTTCTCCTCGGCGCGAATGAGTTTTATCAAGTTCACAGTCCGACAAGCCATCTGCAAAAGAAAAATAAATAAATAGATAAATAAATAAATAATGGGAGGCTTACAAAAGCTTGAAATTCAAACGAAAATTTTAAGAAACTAAGAGTAGAACAACATGCAGAGATAGCACCTCGGGAAAACTCCTTGATGGAACTATCGGTCATCTCATTCTCTAGAACCGTCTGGTCCAGAAGAGTGGGAAGATTCTGCACCACATCGAGGTACTTCATCGAGTCCCCTATGATGGCATTACACTGCTTCACTTCCCAGTCCAGACTGTATACTTATTTTCCTTCTCGGTTAATACCTCATTGGCTGTGAGGGTTAAGGGGGCCTATTGGAGGGCTAAGACAACATCTTAACAGAAGCTCCTCTCAACATAGATCATCGATACTCCCACTGACTGACACTCCACCCCTGTCAGAGTAGAAGTGAAAGAGCCCCTAGCAACCTTTAGAATCCCAAGATGGCTCGATGTCCCCTTCCTCTTCCTATCCTTCGGGCCCTCGTTGTGGATAGAAGACCCCGAGTACCGAGGTGAGTCCGAATGTCCATACCGATCGTCTCTGCAAGGAAGAAAACAGGAAGAAGTATTAGAATAGGACATATCAAAAAATAAAAGGAGACAAGAAGCCAAAAGTGCTGAAATTAAGATGCAAAAGTTAAATATAAGGATTAGAAAGCCATATTATGGTTTATCGGACACATTGCCCCCGAATGAAGAACTTCCTTCGTAATATCCCTCCACTTCATCTCCCCACTAACAAGAAGAGTGTCGCTAATCATCTCCTCCACTTTCGTTAATTCCTGCTCTAGTGTCAATCTCCTCAATGCATAACCCCCACATCCAGTAGGAAAACCCCATGGCTTGGAACTCCTGAGGGAGTGATGATCACCCCTCTTTTGGAGCATGGAGAGACGTAGTACCAATTTTCACACGACCGCTACTTATCTTATGGAGCTTAAAATGCCTCCTCTACAACCTCAAGCTCAGTTTGGTGCCAGTTTCCCAGCACCGCAAGACAAAACCCATAAGATTCCTCCAGAAGTTGGGCACGAACTTGAGCGGACTAAGCCCGTACCAGTTGAGAACAGCTACAAAGAAGGGGTGCGTGGGAAGATGCAACCCAGCATATAATGCATCAAAAAGAAACATACAATACTCCCCCGACATCCTAGAGAATACCCTAACTCTGGGACCGGGAAAAAAGAGCTCATACTCAATAGGGATCCCAAAACAAACCCTAATCGCTCCGATCTCCTCCTTTGTGAGAATGGTTTTGACATGGTCACTCTAAAAATGGGGTAATTGACGGGCTCATCATATATGACCCCGTACTGTATTAGCTCCGCTATTTCTTCAGGGTACTAGCGAACTAAGAAGGGAATGAGGGGAGGATGGAATCCGGAGAGAGAACTCCCCCTATCATCTCTAGTTTGGTTAATCTCCACTACTATTGCGGAGGGACCGATCACTTTTTTGGGAGAGTGAGAATCATACAATAGTTCTACCCCACCGCTACGAGAAGAAGAAGAAGAGGCGATATCCAACTCGATCCAATGCATGGCTCCCTAAATGAAATACAACTTAGATAATACATGTTCGTTGAAGACCGGCAAAAAACACCGCTGAACCAAAATTTTGGAGAATGAGAGGTGATTTGGAGGTGAAAGATGTAGCGGGAAGTGTGAAAAATGAGCCAAAATGAGGTTAATTTAAATGGGGTAGCAAATTGGTCAAAACAGTGTACAAAATGCAAAAAATATGCTAAAACAAGTATAATGCGCGTTGCCACATAAAAATACATGTACACGCGTATAAATACGCATTTCTCTGTCAACACTTGCCCATGAGTCACAAGCTCGCGACCCGCCAGCATGGGCCCTCACACGTGCCTGCAATGCCCACGTAGCCCCCGCTCTCTCTACCACGCGTCCTAGCCCGCACCCTATGCGCGCTTGCAGCGCCCACATGGCCCCCGCTCTCTCTCTCTCTCTCTCTGCCATACATCAGCACGCCCTCTTCTTGCCCTCTCCTCACAGCATACCCATGGTTTGTTCCCGCTTGAGGATTCTATTGAGACCGTCCGCCAGTAATGTGAATATAGGGGGGGGAGGGAGGTCCCATTTGCCTAACTCCGCAAAATTGTTTCTCTCGTCCTTCCTCCCCATTGGCGAGTATTTTCACCTTGGCGGATATCAGCCACAGCTTAATCCATCCTATCCAGCGATGCCCAAACCCTCGTTGTTGAACTACCTCCAACAAGCTACTCCACTCTACCTTGTTGTATGCCTTCTCGAAGTTCAACTTAAGGAGGTAGCCATGGACATTTCTCCTTTTTCTATCCTGAATCACCTCTTTTAGTGTTGCAATACCGTCCAAGATATCTCTACCTACGATGAAGCCAGTCTGGTAGTCTTCGATGATCAGGCCCTTAGTGTCCTTAACTGTTGGAAAGCACTTTATAAATGATTTTGAGGGAGCAGTTGATGAGACTAATGGGTCTGAAGCCAGTGATCTTCCTTGCCTTGTTCTTCTTTTGAATAAGCGTGACTAGTGCATAGTTAAGTTCCTCTAGCTGAAGCTCCCCAGCATGAAAATCTATCAGGATCCTCAGGAGATTCGTTTTCATAAGCTCCCAATAGTGTTTGTAAAAGAGAATGGGGAACCCGTCTGGTCCAGGGGCTTATCTGCTCCTAGATCCCAGACTGCCCTCTTCACTTCTTCATCACAGAACAAGTCTTCTACAGCGAGAATTGTTGTTTGAGCATCAGAATTAAAGGCCTCGCAGACCATTGTAGGTAGAGCAAGTTCTCTGTGCAGTATCTCCAAATAGACGTGTTGAACAATGATTTTATTTGATCATTCATATTTCATGAAACAACTATCTGTTATTTTTCTATCATCATCATGACACTAGAAAACACATAGGCTGTCGTGGTGCTTTTACAAGGCTATAGCGGCGCTTTTTGGCGCCGTTATAGCCCATAACGGCACTTCTGAAATCTCCGCCGAAAACGCCGTTACAGTGTGCGTCGTTATAGCTATATGGGCTATTGCGGCATTTACCAAGCGTGTCGCTATAGGGTGTCCACCTATAACGGCGTTGCCAAGCTGTTGTTATAGGAGCATTTCCATTTCAAATTTTTCAAAAAAGTAGAGCTATAGTGGCATTTTGCCAAGCGCCGGGATTGCTTTACTGAATAATAGCTAGTGGTGCAAATTAGTACCCTACAGCAGCGCGTGTAAAGCACCGCAATAGAGGGTACTATGTTCTATATCAGTAATATCTATGGCTGCTTTTCTTGGTAAACGCCACGATTAGACTGTTTTTTTTTTTGCATTTTTTTAAATTTTGAATTGAAAAAACCAATAATTAATCGCATATTACAAATACATGTAATCATATTAAATTTAAATGCTTAAATCTTAAAATCAATAATAACATCATAATCAACAAGCAAAAGTCACACATCACAAAAAACAACTCAATAGAAAACAAAATATGTAACACATATAAACTGTCATACAACGAGTGTCAAATGTATATGATGTACAACACTTAGTTTTTACAAAACATAGATATAATTCCTACAAAACATTTTTTAAAAAATCCAAGTCCGACAAACTACAGTGGGGGAGTCTCCTCGTGTGGCCCGCTGTTGCTTCCAATTCATCGTTATTTTGCCCTAGTGTATGTGCGTGACTGGAAACTGATGGAATACGCTGGCCCTTTGGAAAAACATAAATATTTTATCATCAATTTGTCAAACAAAAGAAGAAAAAGAGCACAAATACAATATTATCACAGATAGCAACAGAAAAAGCTAGATCCTAGATCTACTTTAGCATTATTTTTCCCTTTCTAAAATGCAATACAATAGTATCACAGATTCTTTAATAGAACAACTGAATAATGCAAATCCAATAAGAACCCTTCAAACTAACAATCCAGAACAACTCATTCAATTTTCACACTAACAATCCAGAACAACTCAATCAATTTTCACAGTGCTTCTTAAACATCACAAAAGTTGACAATCTACATTCACTGCTTCCATAGAATGATCAAGTCCATACCCAATGTACTTCAGAATTAAATTCACTTAAATTCCTACTTCATGGTTACTCAGACTGATACTTCATGGTTACTCAATTTGATGCAACAACAGTTGCACTACAGTTGTTACTGAGACTGATCATAAGTATTTAGTGAAGTTATTTAGTGAAGTTATTTAGTGAAGTTATTGTGAAAGTACTTACACAGTTGTTACTGTAAAAGTACTTACACAGCTTTATAGGGTCAAAGTATAAAGCTCGATTAACCGATACTGAAACAAAGTGCACTCTACTGCTCAAAAGACTCTTTGTAGAATACTGGCACCAATTAAAGCATGAATCCTCCTACAAAACGAAACAAAAATGCATCTTGAATGCAAGATTGCCAACGTCTCACCTTTAAATTTGTTGTAGAAGATTTCCAATGAACCCAGAAATAACTGTAGCTAGCACTGACAATAATCAAATCCGAACTTCCAAGGATATCATATATGACTGTAACAGAATAATTTGATCTAGTTTATAATTCAATAAAAAATTGAATTGAGTGTTTTCTAAAGATCTGAATAGTATATCCACCTTTAAATTATTCACTTAATTTTAGACACTCAAGAACAAGGTTCTAAATATCGAGTATTGGGACAAATATAAGAAGACAACTTTTACATATGGGATATCAGATATTAGGGATATACCAAACATATTCACTAAATGACAGGTTTTCAAATGAGAAGAAAAAAATATCCAAATTCCTGAATGTGATTTAATTCTATACATGAAATCACAAGCAATCTAATACATTAATGAAACATACTTAATTCTGTAAATGAAATCACAAACAATCTAATACATTAATAAAACATACTTAGATAGTAAAGATCCTAAATTACACAATAAGGGTATATTTATGATAAAAACATTACCATTTTCTACTCTGCTAGAGCCTCTAAAGGGGATCTTACTTATGTAAGTATTTTGACAGTTGTTACTTTCAACAGGGGCTCAAGTGGATATTTAGTGAAGTTATTTAATATTGGTGAATTCCAAAAACATGTTGCTAAGCCTAGAATTAAAAACTCCAGTATCTTGATTGCTACCAGAGTTGACAACCTCCCCAATCACCCAAAGACAAGAAACAAAAATGAATGAATCAGAATTAACGAATAATTTCTTATACTAAAATGATTTGTACTACTAAGAACTTATACTGTTGTACTACTAAGGCAATATGTAATTCAAAGCAACAATAAAAGTGTATTTTTAATTGACTACATTCTTATGTATATACTAGTATTGAATTAGTACTAAAAAAAATTCCCATTGGGTAAGCATTGTATATGATATTGGCATATCTTGCGATACTTCCTCGTAGATACTTCATTTAAAATATCAAAACTGATGCAGGATCTAACCAACAATGGTAGCATAATGGAGATGTCGTAGACATTTTGTAAAGACAGTCATAACCCAACATCTCTCACTATATTCTGTGACATACAAAGACATCAGTATCGTGTCAATTGATATATAGTTGTTCTTCATTGTGTGATTGACAAGAAGAGAGAACTAACACAAAATCAAAGTGTTTGTAATATATTCCATAAATAGAATGAAATACCAAGCAAACGAATTTTTTCAGATCGACTAACTCAAGTTCGAGGAGATGACAACTGCAATCCTGAAACTGACCCAAGGGAGACTTGTCATCAGTAAGTATGTACTTCAAAACAAATTAAGAATTTAATTATTAAAAAAAATTAATAAATGAAATTGGTTCAATGCTGAATCCTAACCCTAGCTTTCTGAAGAAATGATGGCCGTAAGTGCATCCCTAACATATGGATACTTAAAAGTGCATAGAGCAGTCATACATGATCTTATTGGATATCAATTTGCTGACTTTATGCACTAAATTAGTCTTCTGTATGAATTGTTTCTTTGTCGGGCATTCGCTGGAATTATCCTACACTCAATCTTCTGGTCATAGTTGTAACATACTAGTGTATAATACCAGAAGATTGTAGCCTTGGTCAATCTGTTATTAATAATTATACATCAATGAAAACATATCATACATGAATTGACAAATAGTTTCGATCTGTACAATACTAACATTGACTCTTATTTAATTTAAATTAGTTAAAAGTGGGTATTTAGTTATAGAATACTAATCGGTGCTTGAGTTGGAATTCCTTGTGACTGTTGCCTAATTAATGTTGCCATTTAAGCCATTTGAGCCTCCAGACGTGCCATTGTTGCCTTCAGCTGATCAACATCGTCCTGTGTGGGCCTGGCCCCACTAGAAGAACATGTACGAGAACCGAAGATGCTGGTGGGTGTTGGTCCTAGCACCATCCCACGGATACGACCGGGATGCTCGCGTCCCCTCAATTCGGAGAAAACTTGACACTGTAGCGTCAATGGATCGACGGAAGAATAAGATGAAATTTCCTCAATCTTCTTTCTAGCATCCTTCTGAAAAAGATACCAAAGACATATTTAATGTTCAAAATTATTTTATTTACAGAATTAAATACGAGTTGAGATAGCTAGGTTGTGTGTGGTGAATTCTAGTCTAGCGGAAAGTTATGTAATTTTAAGATATCGATCGATTGTGCACTTTTCAATTGTGTCGCTAACTTTTAGTTATACTGTTTAAAATATTGATCGAGTTACAAGTGATACATGACCGTATATTACAAATCGCGAGTCAAAACTCACTTCTTCAAGTTGTATTAGCAAATGTATGGAAAATCCTATCATATCGCAATATATATCAAGCTTATTCTCTATTTGGTAGATAATACTAACATGATGACTACTACGTACGTACTATAACTGATTGTAAAAAACTACAATTACATAATGAGATTTTTCATAAATGTATGCATGACAAATATTTTATTAGTAATGAGCTTAGGTAAAAAATATTTAATAAAAAAGGAACAATATATATATATAGGAAAATGATCGAGTGAGAACTCTTTTGGTGAGAACCACGTGAGAACTTTTGTTTGGGACATTAGTTGAAAGATCTGAACCGTTCATTTTGATCTACACGACTCAATTAGTCCATGGATGAGAAATCAAGTCATTTGAGATTCGTTTGCCCATGCATTGAAGTGTTAGAAATTGTGTGGCTGAAAAATCGTTATTTTTTATAGGGACATGATGCGTGGACAAATGAATACCAAATGACTTGATTTTATATTTCTAGACTAAATTAGTTATGTTAAACAATGTGAACGGTTCGGATTATCCATAGGATGGATAGGCGTGGAGTTCTCACGAAGCTTATCGTGAGAACGGTTCTCACTGGATCGCTACCCTATATATATATATATATATATATATATATATATATATATATATATATATATATATATATATATATATATATATAATAAAACACAAAGAAAGCTATCAAGTGGCTCACCTTCAATCCCCCAAAATCAAAGGCCCAAATAACTCCTTTATTCCTTTATATATATATATATATATATATATATATATATATATATATATGGGAAAAAGGGGTATGAGCAACTTGCTCATTTAGTAAATAAGCAATTGATGATGTGGCATGCATGTGATTGAAAAATCCTTAAAAGGGTTAGTTGTCCAATGTATCACATGCATACCACAAAATCTATATATATATATATACACACACACACTTATGGAAGCATGGATTTTTATACTCCAATTTATAATTATTTTTCAACATAAACTAATGAAAACATGGACTTTTATTTACAACTAATTATTGTTATATTGTTCAAACTTGAGCTATATAATTGTTGATTTACTGTTTACAAGGCATTTCATATGCTGTATCGTTCTGAAGACGTGCTGTAGGCACGTGCCCACGGGCAAATCTAGTATATATATATTTGATAAATTGTGTACTATAGAGTAATATTGTGTATAGTAATGATAATCCTATTCATTAATGTTAACCACTTCATAAATATAGAATCAAAATTCTTTCATGCATTCTTCATGATAATATTCGATAACCAAATTTCGTGATATGTACATGTAAAATATTATTTAAATATATATATTAAAATATAAAAATATATATAAGAAAGTTAGACCAATTATTTTACAAAATCTATCCCGGCATTTGTCACGTAAACGCCGGGATAGGTATTTATTTTATTTTTTAAATGATGCTATCCCGGCGTATATAGCGTCCACGCCGTTATAGCAATTTTATTTATTTACAAAATTAAATTAAATTAGTGTTCGCACGATAGAGAGGAGTTGTCCCGACGTTTATATGTAACACGCCGCTACTGTTTGGACCTATTGCGGCGTTTCGTCTAAACGCCGCTATAGAATGTGTGTTTTCTTTAAAAAAAATTCTTCCACGTCTATCGCGGAGTTTATCGGAAACGCCGGGAGAATTATGCCGCTATAGGCCTTACGGTTTGTAGTGTGACATCAACTCATTCAGTATCCGCATGTTTTACTACTATCCAACAATATCTTATTCGACAATCAAAATTTTCTTCTCTTACTGATCTGGTCGGAAATTCTAGAGAATGAAACTTTATTGAACAAAGACTCAGAAATGAAAGACTGTCATCCGCAAGTGGGAAAATAAGATGCAAACATTTAAATATACCACCTACTCTTATGGACACTTCTTCTACTTGAACAAGGGCCTGACCATTTCAAAGCACTTAAAACGACAATCTAAAACTTCTTACATCACACTGCCAACTATATATACCCATCTTATCCTCTATTAGAAACCATCATCTAGTCCTGAACTCAAACTACAAATCTCCTTACAGAAATGGCTGCCTGTATTCTGTTCCTTGCGCTCCTTGCACTCACCTCCTCTCTTGCAATTGCTTCTGATCCCAGCTCTCTGCAAGACTTCTGCGTCGCAGATACTACTTCCTCTGGTATTTTACACGCTTTTTTTTACAACATGCTTTCTATATATAAAGATAATTTTTTGCTAATTAATACCTTAAGTACTTTTTAATTCTTGTATTACTGCAGTACTTGTCAACGGACTAGTGTGCAAGGACCCAAAGCTTGCAACAGCTAATGATTTCTTCATGTCTGGCCTTGACAAGCCGGCCAACACCGCTAATCCACTCGGGGCTGGCGTTACTCTAGTCAGTGCAGCGCAGATTCCAGGCCTCAACACTCTTGGCATCTCTTTGGCTCGAATTGACTTTTTACCTTATGGGTTGATCGCACCTCATTACCACCCACGAGCAACAGAAATCCTAACTGTGTTAGAAGGCTCCATATATGTAGGCTTTGTGTCGTCAAACTCTAAGCTCTTCACTAAGGTCCTTAACAAGGGTGATGTGTTTGTGTTCCCACAAGGACTGATTCACTTCCAATATAACCCTGGTCATGTGAATGCAGTAACGCTTTCCGGGCTCAGTAGTCAAAATCCAGGAGTTGTCATGGTAGCCAGTACTGTATTTGGATCGATGCCTCCTATTTCAGATGATGTTCTTGCTAAGGCCTTCCAGCTGAATAAGACGACAGTGGACTGGCTTCAGGCACAGTTCTCAATGGGCAACAACTAGAAACAGTATTCTGTAACTCATTATATATGTATTGTTTGATTCCATTAAGAAAACACATACGCACGTATTTGTATGTTTTGGTAACCCATCTCTTATGTACTTCGTTCACTCTTTAAAAGGTTGGTTTGATTCACTACGGTTCCATTTTCCTCAGCAAACATTCATCATTTGACACTGTTCATTCAACCATAATAAAAAGACTCGTTTATCCCAAAAAAAAAAAATGCCAAGAAACCTTTACCTAAGGAAGATATAATATTTTCATAAATGTAGGAGAATGTTGTTAGATGTAATTCTGCTTACGAATGGTTTTGAATGATAATCGTCCGTTGATAACCAGGTGTTCACTTGGTCGTTTTCTAGCCACTAGATAAATAGTTCAGAATTCTCATCCTTACGTGTTTCAAGGTGTCAGCAACCTACTTCATGAGGAAACTATGCACAAACACATTTATAAATACATCAAAAATAAATAAATAAATAAATAAAAACTATATCTGTCATTGCAGCAGAGTAAAAGCAAACAATTCTGAAAGTAAAATATTAACAAGAGGGCTAATCGAAAAATCTTATACAACAAATAAACTAGGTATATCCATCAATCAATATTAAATCCATACATCCATTATTATTAGATAGCAACTACAAGACTAACGGAAAAATCACATCAAACAAATAAACACTAGATATATCCATTATCTATAAATATAATAGAAATCTATAGAAGGCTATGTTCATTAATTTATCAAGTATTTTAATAACACACACATTGATCAGACAGTCCATATTGGCTAGCAAATAGCAACAACTCTAAAATTATAGATCAGTTTAGTTATACTTGTCATATGATCCAGTTATCCAATAATTTTAATAACATACACATTGAGCAGAGAGTCAATATTGGCTAGCAAATAGCAATGACTCTAGAATTATATAGATCAGTTTAGTTACTTTTCACTAGTAATTTACACGTGCAATGCACGTTTTAATAATTTCAAAAAATAAAAATAAAAAACTCTACTGTAGGGAGGATTCGAACCGGAAACCTCCTTTATATTAGTTATGTACGTGCGTTAAGCATGTTGGTAGAATGACAAAATGACAAATGACACAAAGGCTTTCTCCCATTATAATATTAGAGATTAGAGATAGAGATATGATTCAATTTACCCAAACTATTTAGGATGCTAGCAAAGTTAGACTTTATGCAAAGGGTATTGCACAGATTTTTTCTCTTTCCCCTTTCATGAGGATGATAGAATGATGGAGGGGTAAAAATGTTTGTAATTCAAGGGCCTAGATTAGCACATGCACCTCATGCACAAGCTTATTCCTTAGTCCTTGAGCATAGATGGAAAGCATGTTCAAAAAACATGTGAGGAGATCGAAAATTATCCACCTTACACATAGCCACAACCTAACTCTCTCTTGCCCCAACCGGAAGAAAGTGTCAAAACTTAGAGTTGATGATGTACATAATCTCTAAGCAGACTATGTCTAATTTGATCAACTCAAGATAATTTGGATCAACCTTCTTTAAAATTTTGTTGTACGCAGCTAAAAGTGACAGACTATGTAACCAAATCTACAACAAGACAGTTTTGGCAAAATACAAAATAACGATAACGAACAAGACTGGAACCAGGACCGACTAGTATCTTTTCTAGGTAGGCGGTGCCTTCTCACGGTGGGATGAACTTGACCATCCTAAAAGATCTTCAACAATGAGTTCACCTCTCATCATCCTGACTTCTCTCTATCACTCTCAAATGGTGCCCTATAATTGTTGGAAAAAAATAGGATCAATAATAGTAGAATGAAAATACCAACTCAAATCACAAATTGAAATATGCAAGGAAATAAAAGAGCAAGGGATAGAGAACACCAAATATAACGTGGTTCGTCAAGGTGCCTACGTCCACAGGACAACAAGACCATCCACTATGAAAGTAATGGGTACAAATTAAGAGGTCCAACTTCAATAATATTACTTGACAATTGTGTTGCTACTATAACACTCAACACTCTCAACTTAGAGTGGACACTCTTTTCTCTCTACTTGGGTGAAGATGATTCTCTCACAATGTGTTGTTGGAATGAACAAATGACCTCTCCTTATATAAGCCAAGGAGGAAATCTCTATATACATTCATTAATGCTCATTCATGAATCTTCATACTTCCTTCATAAACCTTCCACATTGATCTAAGTTTACGCACTTGATGATGAATTTAGAACCACTAACATGTTCTAGAAAAACCCAATACTTATTGAAGCTCAAAATATTTTTTATGGATTACTTGATGTTAGGCTTGGATATTTTACAATAATCACAATTTAATTTTTCTTTCCTTAATTGTTTCCAGCTTCTTGTGTTATCCCCTACCTTTTCTTTAAATCATATTTACTGAAATTATTTGGTCAGGTTCATAATCATATTTCAAGATACAAACACCTTGTTGTTTTTCCAATATCATCCCTCGTCAATCTGACTCAGTATCTGCATGTTTTCCTACTAAAAGATTTTTTTATTGCATTATTAATTCTTTCTTATATTACTATTCTCATCGTCACTTCCAGAAAATGAGAATTTATGAGACCAAGATTAAGTAGACGTAGACTTTTTCTCCCCTAAGCAGCCAACAACTAAAGAAGAAAGCGTGGAACATATATAAGATGTAAGCAATTACAGATAATACCTGACCTGTTCTACTACCATTTCAAACTTCTAACGTTACACCTGCAAACTATATATACCCAAGCTATATTTCCTCCATTCAAAACCATAAAAGTCCTCTCTTCACTCAAACTACATTCTCCAAAATGGCTGCTTGTATCCTCTTTCTTGCTCTCCTTGCACTCACCTCCTCTCTTGCAACTGCATCCGATCCCAGCCCTCTACAAGACTTCTGTGTAGCTGATAATACATCCTCTGGTAGCATAATACATACTTTCTAATACAACATGCATTCTATAAAGATAGATTTTTCCTATTACTATCACGGTCATATGTTCTTCAAAATTATAAGACATGATGCAATATTCAGAACCTAATTTTCTTTTTTTTCTTGTACTTCTGCAGTATTTGTCAATGGTCTAGTGTGCAAGGACCCAAAGCTTGCAACAGCTGATGATTTCTTCATTTCTGGCCTCGACAAGCCAGCCAACACATCCAATCCACTTGGTGCTGGTGTAACTCTAGTCAGCGCAGCCCAAATTCCAGGCCTCAACACTCTTGGCATCTCTTTAGCTCGAATTGACTTTTTACCTTACGGGTTGATCCCACCTCATTACCATCCACGAGCGACCGAGATCCTAACTGTGTTAGAAGGCTCAATATATGTAGGCTTTGTGTCATCCAACTCTAAGCTCTTCAGCAAGGTCCTTAACAAGGGTGATGTGTTTGTCTTCCCAAAAGGACTCATTCATTTCCAATATAATCCTGGTCATATAAATGCAGTGACAATTTCAGGTCTCAGTAGTCAAAATCCAGGTGTGGTCACCATAGCCAATACTGTGTTTGGATCAACACCCCCTATTTCTGATGATGTTCTTGCTAAGGCCTTCCAGTTGGACAAGAAGACAGTGGATATGCTCCAGTCTCAGTTCTCGATGGGAAACAACTAGAGACAGGGAATGCATGCATGTTGAATATAATATATAGATCGATTTGAATAAAGCAAGCATACATATATTTCATGCTTTGCTAATAAATTGCTTGTATACTTCACTTACACTTTAATACAAACGACCATTTGATACACCGCTTTTCATATTTTCTAAATAGAATTCACTATCTAGAAACGGTCAGAATGAAAAGAAACCGCTTTACTTGAAGAAATTTTTTTAAAGAAATAGCTCAAGTTATAGAAAATACATTGAATGTTCATAAATATAGAACTGGAATGAAAAGGAAGAATTGTGCAAATAAAACCAAATGACATGATTATAAGCTAGTGTCAAGTTGTTAGAATATTTTCTTTTGGGGAATGTTTGTAGTAATTCTTCGCCATAATTTTTGCAAGATGGACGAATTCTGATAACCCATGTGTAATGAATGGTCATTATCATATATAGTTCCGACTCCTCCATGTGTGGCGGAGTTTGGAGACTAAATTCTAAACGGAAGTCATGCAAGAATAATTCGTTTCACAAAAATACCATTAAGCACTATCATTTTTATTTTTATTTTTATTTTTGATAAATAAAACGTGGGCTAAAAGCACATAGTGTTTCATTAATATGAAATTAACAAAATAAAATAACAAAAGTACAATGGAGAAGACAATCTAAGGCTAGTCATGTACAATAAACTAAACACCAACTTTCCAATTCTTGTGTTTCTCTCTCTAGATTTTCCAGAGAGAGAAGCTCCCCAAAATTACCCAAAAAACGAAAACCCTAGATCTAGAGATTGTTTGGAGGGGGTGGCGGCTGGGATCTCGCCGCCCCCTCCCCGATCGCCAATCGACGCCTAGATCCGCAACGCACATCGCTCCACCACCTCTCCCATCGCAACTGGGATCGCAACCCACACCCCCGTCCCATTCCCCCTTCCTTCCCCGACTGCGCCCTCTGCATCTACTTCCCTCCCTCCTTCGATAACCTCATCTCCGTTTCGGAGCTCAAGCGCAAACCAGATCTGCGATGCGTCCAGATCTGGGTCTCCGAGTATCCTCTCCCTCTCCCTCTCCGAGTGGATTGCCCTCCAGATCTGAGACGCCACCGAGCGACGATTGCGACATGCGGCGGCAAGGCACCGTCGTGCGAAGCGTCCAGAGGGTGCATCCTTCACCCCCTTCATCGAGTGGATGCTGGACGAATCGCTACTCAACCAGTGGCAGTCTCTGAGGGCATGGTTCAAGAGCGAGAGGCCATCAACAGCATTTGAGTTGTTTCTTGCAACAATACCACTGTTTCACTTCTGATTTCTGAAGGTCCATCTTTCTCATTTATTAATAGCTTCGGCAGGTTTGGATTTCATTAATGGCTTCAGCAGGTTTGGCTCCAGATTTGTGACTTTGCGTCCAGATCTGGGTTGCTTTTGGAGTTGGGGGTTTGATCTGGGTTGCTTTTGGAGTTGGGGATTTGGGAGTGAGTTGGTTGAGGTTGGAGTTTGGGTTAGATTGGAGTTGGTTGGCTTTGCTAGATGTTTACCCGGATGATCTTCGCGCTTGCCACCATGTCCACACTTTTGGGACAAATCACGGTGATCTGCGGCTATGATTTGGTTTTTGCGAAGGTTGGTAGTGCGTGTGAAGAAGTCAGGTGTGCTTCTCTATCTGCTAGTCTCTATGATGAGCGGGTTATGATGTTCTGCACGATTGTGGAGCTTGAACCTGAAGATGGAGTCCCTCCGTGGTGTGCACTCACTTCTCTCTACTTTCGTGGTGTTTGTCTCAACTGTCGCGGAACGACTATGTCGCGGAGCGACTATGTCGCACCAAAGCATCCTTCCGTGCTTGTTGTCACGAGCGCCATGGATCTTGGGTTCAAGTGTGATCGGGGCGATGACGAGGTGCGCCCCCTTCCCGAAGTACGCTGTCTTGCACGATTGTGGAGCTTGGGCCCGAAGATGGGGTCCCTCCATGATGTGTGTGTTTGAGTGTCCTACGATGTCGTCGGTGCAGTCTTCACAGCGCCTACTATCAGGCTATTGAGCTTCCTCCAACTTAGGCCACTGGCTCGTGACAACGTTTCCTCTTCCCTCGGATTGGGAATATGAGTCGAGTTAAGTCTGTGTGGTGAGAAATCGCCAGAGAGAGCTAGAGCGTGATAGAGGTGAAGGTATCATCTCTACGGCTCTCTCCTGGAGCGTGGTGTTTGGTGGGGTGAGCGAGATAGTTGTTTGGTGAGAAATAGCCTGAGAAAGCGTTATCATGTGAGAGGTGAAGGTATTCTCTTCACAGCTATCTCTATGGTAGTGGCTGTGGAAGCTATTGGCACATTTGTAGGATGAGTGGTGGAGATGGTAGGAGGGTGCAATCACTGTGCATGTGCCGTGGGGTTAGAATTCGATCTGTGGGGCTTGGGCCCATAGATGGGGTCCCCCCAGCGAGGTGAAGTCAGGGAGCGCGGATGATAAAATCCTACCAGACTTGTTTCAGGTGGGTGTGCATGTACCGTGGAGGCACTGTACGAAGCTAAACTGACGCACTTACAATTTTGCTGGACCAAGCTTGTTTGTCGGCCCGCCCACCCTCCAGGGTTGTTGGAGATATTTGTTGTTTGTACGCGTCATGTTGCTTCATGTATGTTTTATTTTCTGTCTGTAGTTTGTACTTTGGTCCAGTACTCTGGGTTTGTTTCATTAAGCTCTTATTAATGAAACAGGGTGGCAAGATTCCACCTTTTCCTTCAAAAAAAAAAATAATAAACTAAACACCAACCTAATATATAGTTGTCACATGGACAAGTACAAGTGATTTGTAGCCCTACCCATATTTAATCTACCAAGATTTAGCCACCAACCGTCCTTGGTTATGCCAACACCTTAGTAAATCAAACCCCAAACGTTGAATGATCGAATTTCATACTTCACCAAGACTCACATGAGCAACCCAACACCAATTGCTAGCATCATCTGTGAACTTCATGTCACTCCTACAAGCTCAATGAAAATTGCTACAATTAAGAGACACGAGTCGAATGCCACTAATATCTACCCTGGTTGCATGTCAACTAATCCACCAAGATCCAACAGTTGTCCTCAACTCAGTGTCCTAACCTTTCTTGGTTGCACCTACATCGATCAAGTTATCATAATTTAGCGCCTAAATCCTATGAGTTGCACCAAAATCACCCAATTTGATCTGATTTAGTGCCAGAGCTCTCCTTTGGTTTCGCTAACATTGAACAATTCAACCCTTTCTAGTTCCCTAGCCCTCCTTTCTCGCACCAACATCGACGACCAATATTCGAATCAAGGTAGAAAGAGACGATCCATGCCCCTACACCTTTGGAACTCTTGGTGAATACCATGATCCCCCAAACCTTTAGAATCCATGGTGAATATCATGGTCTCCCCAACCTTTGGATTCCATGGTGAATACCATGATCCCATCCAAGAAATACCAAAACATGTAGATTTATGGTAAGAACCACAATCAACACCCTTAAATACTCATTCTTGAAAGATCCATCCACCATGACTAAAGACCTACTTGGCTATCCCTACCACGGCAACAAATTCGGCTGGTTATTCCCTATTGGCATCAAATCCGGCAAGCATCCCAAAATTTCGCTTCCAAAACTTTCCATTCGAATGAATAGAAGCACCACCAAGATCAAAACTCAACAATCCTAATTTGAATTTGAAAATAGATTTCAAAGACAAACCCAACAAATTTGAGATAGGAAAGCGATCACCATTCATTGGAGGCCGTCACCGACTCAGACAATCACCATGAGGGTGGTCGGACCCGACAATAGCCCAACGGATCTGACCGGAGTCCAGATCTATTGCTTCTCCAAAATCAACTCTGTCTCTCACTTTTTCTCTTTAGATTATAGAGCAAAAAGAAGAAAAAATGAAAGAAAACTATAAGGGGAAGCGAAGTCGTCACCGGCGAGCTCCTCTCCTCCCTGACCTATTCTCTCAAAAATCATAGGGAAGATACGAGAGTTAGCCAGCACAGGGAAGCAAAGGAAGGAAGAAGGTTGGAGGACTAAGAATGGACGAGGGGGAAGGGGAAGCGATTGTTGGATTTGGAAGAGGGAGAAGAGAAGAGGGGAGCTTCTCTCCATATAATTTCTAGAGGTAGAAAGGGTTTTTTGTAAGAAAAGTCTTACAACACTATCATTGTTAGTGCAACATTTCTATTTTTTTGAAATTTTAGATAAAACCGTGAGGTAAAAAACCATACATTCCATTGATACATACTAAACAAAATAACTCCAAGAAAAAGAAAACATGGGAGTTTGTTATAATCTCACTAAGTTTGACTCCTCAAAAGCATGATAACAAATGTCCCTTGATCATATACAAACAATTTGATACACAAAATCACCGATGAGCTGACCAATCTTGACAAATACTTTATCATAATCTATTAATTCTGCCAAACATAATGTCCTAGCCCTCCATGGTTGAACTAACATTGAACAATTTGTCTTACCTAAATAAATACTTGGAAAAAAAACTCTTCCAACTCCACCGAGACCAACTAGGAATCTAATACCACATGCTAGCATTGCTTGCTATCTCCTTGGCACTCTAACAAGTAAACAATATACATTTTAATAATCATCGGCCTTGTATCACCTATCACCTCTTGAGTTTGGGCTAACCACATCACAAAGACCAGCTCCTAAAGCTTACAAAATGAATGAAAGCACCACCCAGATCTAAATAAGTCCTAAGTTTGAAAACTAGATTTCGAAATCATACCCAACAAAATTTGAGATAGAGAGTGATCATCAATCATTAAATTTGAGATAAAGAGTGAGAAAATACTAAGGAGTCGATGGTTTTGGCGGGAAATGACGTAGACGACAGCTGCACAGTAGCCGGGGAGAGAGAAACGGAGAGGTGAGAGAATATGAGAGAGAATAGACGGCTCTAGGGTTTCAAAATTGTGCAATTTTAGGGTTTGCATTAGGATTGTATTTATAGGGCACAATTAGGATATTAGTTTAGTGGTTTAGGATCCAATAATAACGGTTTTGGGTTGAGAACAAATTGCAATAGGGTTTTAGGGTTCAACAAGAGACGGGTTTGAAAACAATAGGGTTCAAATAAAATTTTCAAAAACATATTTCAAAAATGGCCAGATCTGCTAGCAAACTATATTTCAAAAACATACCCAACAAAATTTGAGATACGAGAGCAATCATCAATCATCAAAGGCCAAACTCGAGCATTGCTGACTCACAATCGAAGGATCAACATGAAAATGACCAAATTTGAAAATGGCCCACAGGTGAACAAAATCCAAGGCTTTGGAGACTAGATTTAGTCACCAAGTTCATCCAAAAACTCTCTCTCTCTCTCTCTTTCCCTCCCTCCCTCGATTTCGGGGTAAAAAGGAGAAGGGAAAAAAAACCTATCAAGCAAAGGAGAATAATCGTTGCCAACAAGCCCCTTGCCTCCCCTCCTTATTTTCTCAAAAGTCTTAAGGTGACGGGACGAAATTTAGAAAGTAAAGGGAAACAAAGGGAGGAAGAATGGAGAATGGAGAAGGGGAAAGGGGGAAGGAGAGGGGTTGGTGGATCTTGGAAGAGGGAGATGGAAAGAAGGAAGGAGAAGAAAATAAGTCGGAGCTTCTCCCTCTAGCATTAATATTTTTGTTTATTTTAAACATAAAATTAATCTTGAAAATAATAATATTTGTGCAACAAATTAGAATAATAATATTAGTGCAACAAATTAGAAGTGAAGAAAGTTGAAGTATCATCTTAAGTTAGATAGCAACCACCATTATAGAAGTTCTTCACGAACGGAAGCCCTGAGACAAATAATAATAAAGCCACTAACTTTGTAATAGCATATGTCTGATACTAAAATTCGATCAAAATTAAATATAAATTGGATAGTCATTGGTTGGAATTCCATTTGACATAAAATAGGATTAGTCGTAGATTATATAACTAACT
Source organism: Hemerocallis citrina (assembly GCA_017893485.1). Classification (NCBI taxonomy): domain Eukaryota; kingdom Viridiplantae; phylum Streptophyta; class Magnoliopsida; order Asparagales; family Asphodelaceae; genus Hemerocallis; species Hemerocallis citrina. The sequence goes on along the minus strand of CM030360.1, from coordinate 190,311,740 downwards.
ATGAAACATGACATGATCCCCAAGGTGTGCCTAATAACTTTTCTATTGGCCTTGGGTGGCAAAAGGAGCAGTGATCAACCTAACTCCACTTATCAAGTCTTTCAAGTGATTGATTAAGGATAAGAACGTAACTTGACTTCATGAGATCAGTGATGGTCTTGTTCTAACCCTCCTCTCATCTCTTGGGGGGTGTCTAGTACAGGAAATAGAAGGGGAATACTTTGTAGAGAAACTGATATCACTTATAGTGTTAATAGCGGAACACACATCGCAAGAAACATATACGCTCAAGACCTAGATGAACCAAGAACAATCCACCATAATAATCACAAGATCTCACAACCATATGAACACACTAATATGCAGATATAATTAATACTTCTTAATCCTCAAGAAATACAAAGATTACAAAGTGATCAAAACTCTAAATCTCTCTCTCACCTTTGAAGCATCTGACACTCACCTCTTTTGAGGTTATACAATTATAATGGCTCACCAAAATCTCTCTTCAATATTTCCTTTTGCCCTAGAGGTTGCATCTATTGCTATATATATAGTCCCCAAGAAAATCCCAAAATATATACACAAATACAGTTTGGACCCAAAAACCGCAGCGTAAAATAACATACAGCACTGCTGCAGTCGACTATGCAAAGGCGCAGTCAATAGTACAGTCAACTGTTCACTGCAGTTGACCGCACTTCTTGCAGTCGACTGCAACCCCTTCAGTTGCTGCAATCTTCTCTCTGTTGTCTTCTTCGTCTCATCTTCTTCTCCAACTTGAACTCATGCCTACGTGTATTTGAGGTCACACTTCCTAACATACTTGCAGTCCACCCTCCATTACCTTGTTTGGCAGGGACTATACATGTTTTGGGAAGAAAATCTGTTTTCTCTTAGAATCAAACACCCCAATATCATCTCCCCCAAAACCAGTGGGATTTTTCTCTATCATGTGAATAAAATTACAAAAACAATTTTATCCTTGCAGTCGCCACAACAAGATAGTTTTGGTATAGTTTTGGTGTTCTCCTGACATCATTCATCAATTTATACATATATCCTTATGTTCCCACAAGTTTAATATCTTATTCATTCAGCCTTTCTAGTTTCTACCATCCCGGATACTCATTATTCATCAATTTATAAATAAATATTCTCATGTGTTGCTAATGATTCAATGTCTCCTTCATTCACCATGTCTAGTTTCTACCTACCCGGACTCAATAACCTTTCTAAATAGAGAATTACTGCACCGATTTTAATAAGCAAGGACTCTGTCTCCCCCAACTTTTATTCTAGATAACAACCAACTTTCTAAATAGAGAATTACTGAATAGTCTAAAAAATATTCATAAATTATTCTAGATAACAACCAACTTTGTGGACAGTTTCTTCCATTTGAATGAAAATCAGACCATTTCAAAGCACCTCTCCCCATAATCTCAAATTTCCTACATAGCTTTTCCAACTATATAACCCATGTTATCTTCCATTGTAAACCATCATCAACTTCTCCCCATCCAAACTCCAAATCTCCTTCCTCAAACATGGCAGCTCGTATCCTCTTTCTGGCTCTACTTACTCTTTCCGCCTCACTCGCAATTGCTTCTGATCCTAGCTCTCTGCAGGACTTCTGTGTCGCTGATAATACCTCCTCTGGTAATTTACTTTTTCATACCAAATTCTTGCTTGCTTAACTTATATGATGCACAGTAGTCATAAATATCTTACCTTTGTTGTTCTTGTATTACTGCAGTATTTATCAATGGATTGGTATGCAAGGATCCAAAGCTCGTGACAGCTGATGATTTCTTTATTTCTGGCCTTGATAAGCCGGCCAGTACATCCAGTCCACTTGGGGCTGGTGTAACTCTAGTAAGTGCAGCTCAAATACCAGGCCTAAACACCCTTGGCATTTCTTTGGCTCGAATTGACTTCGCACCTTATGGACTGATCCCACCCCACTACCACCCACGAGCAACTGAGATCCTGACCGTGTTAGAAGGCTCAATTTACGTAGGCTTTGTTTCATCAACCTCTAAGCTCTTCACCAAGGTCCTTAACAAGGGTGATGTGTTTGTGTTCCCACAAGGGCTCATTCACTTCCAGTACAATCCTCATCATATAAATGCGGTGACAATTTCAGGTCTCAGTAGACAAAACCCAGGTGTTGTCACCATAGCAAATACTGTGTTTGGGTCGATGCCTCCCATTTCTGATGATGTTCTTGCTAAGGCCTTACAGTTGGACAAGAAGACAGTGGACTGGCTCCAATCTCAGTTCTCAATGGGCCACAACTAGAAACACGGATGATTTCTTGACACACTGTGTCATATGTATTCTTTGGTTTACTTGCATGTTTCCAAACAAGTCGCTCACTCTTTTATAAAAAAAAGTTAATTTTATCCACAAAAGTTTCCATTTCCCTGGGTGAGAATTTGTGTCCGACTACTTTAATATTCATTTGATGATTATCAAATTCCTCTTTCGGCAAGTTACTCGCAATGGAAAAAATGTTCAGATGTTTAAAATTGGTATTTAAAAGAACAAGAATCAATAATGGAAAGATGTAAAACTTTCAAACTTAAAAAATTATTAAAATTATTAAAAATAAAATTGTAAAGCTCCACTTGTCACAAAAGAAGAAACAAGAAACTAAAGACTAGCAGGATAAAAATAATTTGATATCATGTTTTGAAGTATTTTGCTTGTGATTCTTGTAAATCACCCCCGCGTGGGGGGTGTAACACCCCGAATTTCAAATAAGACCGAATTCGAAGTTCCACATGATCTTTACACTTCTCTTCGTACAATTTTACAAGGAATTAAAAACTTTTATTACAACAGAGTTTACATCAATGCAGCGGAATTATAAATTACAACATTTATACATGAATTGAATAATAACTTGAACATTTCTTTAAGCAGCAATCAATCTTTAGTCTTGTCAATGACTTTATCCTGCATAGAAACTGTGGGTACGTCAGTTGCATACAACTGACACTAGCTAGGATATAATACATCAATTTCTCTTACTTAGAAAGCACACACTTGTCACAAAATAAACTAAGGGGCACTACCCTATTGATGTCGTGTGTGAATGTGCACTTAGTCCTTAATACAGTTATTAATATTTACATGACACTAATGCGCACTTGTTCGGATTCTATGCATCCCATACTACATAGGTCCGAGTGCAAACCCTTAATCGTACTTCATCTTGTAGGATTCGATCCCTCGCCATGACTTAAACTACTACAGTAACTACAGTAAGTATCCTAGGTATTCTATGAGTTACGAGCCCACGTCCAGACATCCTGGAGAGAATCCCACACACTGACACGTGACTCATCATGCAGGCATCCTGCGGTCAATTCACCTTCGCCATGGACCATGGCACCACCCGTACGTAGTCACCAAATACCCCACAAGCGTCGCCACCGGGACGGTATCCTAGAGTAGTATCCATGCCCTAATCATGACGCATCATAAGGACATCATGTGAACACTCTCACACTGCCAATCCAATGGCCCTCATACTCATGTTTTTCTCTTGCTTTCATCACATCTCCACTATGTATCTAAATCCTTAGGTAATTGAATCCTGAATAAAAATCAACACTCTAGAATTCAGCGTTACCCCCACATCGGTCTTAAAAATATCAATCATTATCCATGACCCAAACTTGGTCACAATTTATCACATTTCTCTTTTCAAAACTTTCATTCTTGCCGATGTGAGGACTTAGCTAAAATTCTTGTTTAAATTCTCTTTTCATGTTCATTATACTTGTTCACAAATTTCACAATTCATCATGTTTCTTTTCAATCAATTTTCCATGCACAACTTGCATATTCTTAGACAATTTCACATTAAATTCTACTCAATAATTTATAAGTCAAAATCTCATTTTTGAGCTCTTCACAATTTTCTCTATGTTCAACAAGTATTTGTATCTTTAATTACAGAAAGAATCATATCCAAAAAAAAATCTTATTAATTCTTCTTCTCAAAATTCTAATCATAATAACTCAAACATTATGAAAACACTTTTCATGAATAATTGAAAACTCAAAAATCAACAATCAGCACAGTTCAGTCGACTGTGAAAAAATGGCCAGTCGACTGTCCCGTGAAACATCAAAACTCAAGAACAAACAGTCAGTTCAGTTGACTGTGGAAAAATGGCCAGTCGACTCTCCCGTGAAACTTCAAAACTCAAGGACAAACAGTCAGTTCAGTCGACTGTGAAAAAGTCGACTGTCCCGTGAAACTTCAAAACTCAAGAACAGACAATCAATTCAGACTGTGGAAAAATGGCCAGTCGAGTGTCTTGTGAAACTTCAAAACTCAAGGACAGACAGTCAGTTCAGTCGACTGTGGAAAAATTGCCAGTCGACTTTCCCGTGAAACTTCAGTTCACAGACGAAAGTCTACTGTTAAACAAAATTCAAAATTTAACACTTGACAGTCGACTGTCGACTCTAGTTCGGTCGACTGTCAATTGTAACAGGTTGCAGTTAAAGTGGATCAAAAATACATTTTTGATTTCGACATAGAAAATTTCTTTTTAGAAGAATCATTAAGCAACATATTCCCCTTTTATTCACAAGGTGTTCAAACTCTTTTTATTTTTCCATTCTTTAACAAAATCAAGTTCTTAATTTAGTTCTATTTTACAAATTATTTATTTTCTTATGTTTCAAAAGACAATCTAGATAATAAATCAAATGACTACATCACTACTTGCATATGGCAAAAGAAACACACTTTTATCACAATTCAATCTACTAATATTCCATGAATACTAATTTAAATAGTCAAAACTGCACATGGTCGATCGACCGCTTTGTTGAGCAGTCAACCGTTCATCTTTTAACTCAAAAGTCGAGCGATGACCAGTCGACTAATTCATCTTTTCCACTATGATGAGCGATCGACTGTTACGACGGTCAACCGACATATTGTATGGTCGACCACCATCATGCAGACTTAACTTTTATTTGGCGAGTCCACTTTATATTCTTTCCATATACTAATCAATCAATCAATGACTCTTTAAATAGTATTTTTTCTCACAATAACATAAATAAATAATTGATTATTACTGACTTTCTTGAGAATTTTAAGCACATGTTTCTTGCATTGAAATCTTCTTGATATTTGCAATTTTCTTTGATACATTCCTCTTTTTCTTGATTGCTAATCATTTTGGCTCTTTGTTCTGAATTACATTTTTCTGTAAATCCTGTAAATCTCAACTAAAAATATTAGTTGTAAATGATATGTTTTGTGCACACCAAACTTAGGTCAACAATCTCTCCCTTTTGGAGTGAACAAAACATACCTTAGAATTTTACAAATATATTAAAAGAAATTCAAGTGCTCCTCCTTAAACCAATACTGCCCCCAAATTCATGCACATAAGAATTTAATAAGTGTGTGCTCACAGTGCATCCTATATGGATAAAACAAAAACATGTACTCATATATGTGATTTTCTCCCCCGTTTTGGAACACATCAAAAGGAACAAAAAAATACAAGCGTTAAAAACATGTGTGGTTTAAAATAAGTAGTTCAGGAAATAAAGAAGCAGAATGGGGGATGGTCGACTGAGCGGTTGACCGACCACAAAATAGACCTAGAAAACCCTGTAATCCAAAAGTGACAAGACGTGGGATGGTCGACTGTTCCAGCTTCGAGTAAGTGAATTGAGCAAATCACATGACTGCTACCTATACAACCATGAGATAAGTTTAATTAAATCTTTTTAATGATCTGTATAATGGGGAAAAAATTTTAATAGTGTGAAGATGACAAAAGACATCAGAGATGGAAAAGGTCATCGTATCTTGAAAAACAAATTCTAATGTCAACTATTAACTACAAATATGCTAGACAGAAAGTTGAGAAATTTTTATCTTCGTTAAAAAATATTACTTCTGTAGTTTTTAAGAGATTACAGACTCACAGCGGAACTTTTTCTTATACTTTTTATTGGAAAATGGTATCAAAAAGAGCACATAGGAAGAGTTACAGGATAAATGTGGGATTATTCTCTTACTCTAGCAAAATATTTTCATTAGTCGAACAAAATGTAACATAAATTTTATTTCATTTATTAGAAAGCAATGAACATAAGTGATTATTGTCCAGTGCATGCATTTTTACAACATTTATTGTTTAGTTGAAAGAAATGAAATATGTTTTAAGTTACTTACCAAATGTTCATCATTAATACACAAAAAGAAGAACTAAAATTGGGTTACCTTTACACTACAAGGAATTTGCTATATACCAACGGACACCTATAGTGATGGATCACTAAAATCGTGGGTATAGGCATTATATACCTACAGACGTATAGTAAACTGTGGGTATAGGTATCCTATAGCTTTACAGCTTTTAATCCGTAACTATAAGTTTTACTAATGGGATTAAACACTGTAGGTATATTCCATAATTTATTTTTCCCCCAACTTTTTCATTTTTCCCCCAAATTCCAAATCCCCTAATTTGTACACTCTCTCTCTCACCCATCTCTCTCTCTCTCTCTCTCTCCTCCCTCTCTCACACCTGAATCCCCGACTCACCACATCGCCGTCGTCATCCATCCACGTCTCCGTCGTCGTTCCCCTCCCACCATCGTTGTTGCTCGTCCATCGCCACCGCCGCCGTCGTCTTCCTTTCAACCGTCGCCGTCTTCCTTCGCCGCCACCCACCACCGTCGCCCACCCCTCCACCGTCGTTTTTCGTTATCCGCCGTCACCCACCGCTTCCACCATCACCCGCGGTCATCTATTTTTGATTAATTTTGCAAACCCTATGTATGAATTTGATGTTGGGTCCATATCTTGACACTACAAAATTATTTTTGCCATTATTTCTAATATTATAATGGTGGAAATGTGGTTTCTAAGAAAAAAAACCCCAATCAAGTGATAGTTCAAATTCAGATAGTAGCTCGGACGAGGAGCCGGTAAGTAAAATAATTGTACAATCTTTTATTGAATATGTATATTGTAGAGATATTGAGCATTGTCTGGTTTGTTTACAGAAAATCACTGTTGCCAGTAAGAAACTTTTAGCATGTGCCACTAAAAATAAGCCAGAGTCAAGTGATAGTTCTTCAGATAGTGATTCTGATGAAGAAGATGAGGTCACATGTTAAATTTCTAGAATGTGTATGCTAGAGTTTGTTCAAAAGCATGAAAAAGTTCTTAGCATCAGTTCCTTTTTTGCAGAAAATTACGAAGAGCAATCTTGCTGCAGCAGTTTCTGCAAAGAAGCCAATTCGAGTGATAGCTCTTCTGAGAGTGATTCAAATGAGGATGAGGTATGCTTTTTTTTTTTTTTAGTAGGCCCTGTGCCTTATTTTTTCTATGAAGGGTTTCCCGCTGTTTTTGAGAAACAGCCAGAGTCAAGTTATAGGTCTTTGTAGAGAAAATTCTCTAGTGAACATAGTTGTACATACACTACTGTTCTTTAAGATGACGCTCACAATTTTTTTATGAAAACAATTTTCAGAAGAAAACCTCTGCAGCTGTTCAAAAGATGAATGCTGAGTCCAGTGATAGATCTTCTTCAGAGAGTGATTCTGATGGGGAAGACAAAGTGAGCATGCTTTACCATTCATCCTTCTAGCAGATTCCTTATTTTAAGTAGACTAATTTGGAAAAAAATGTTTTTAGAAAGTTGCAGTGAAAGGGAAGCCTCCAATCAAGGAGTCAAAAAAGAAAGAAGAATCAAGTGATAGCTCAACGAGTGAGTTTGATTCTAACTCCGATGTGGAGAAGGTGACACTAAGCAATGGGTCAAAAAAGAAAGAAGTCAGTGATAGCTCAGAAAGTGATTCTGATTCAGACTCTGATGTTAAGGTATATACAATTTATTGAATCTTGAACACATCTCCAAACAGTTGCATTACCCAAATATGTTAAAAAGTAACCTGGTACAGAGCGGTAGTTTGCATGTTTTATGTGCTATTTTTTTTAATTAAGGATGATAATTCCGATTTAGATTCTGATTTGAAAAGGTAGATACAATTTATTGACTGTAGAGTACATTTCCAAATAGTTCTTGCATTGTTTGAATAGGTTAAAATATAGCCTGGTACACAGGCGTGGTATGCATGTTTCATGTCCTAAATTTTAT